>OY759246.1:17770377-22570377 GCA_963662185.1 Eilema griseolum
TTGTGTCCGTAAATTTGATAAACAGGATTAATTAATTCCGAGTTTTATTTAAGATATAACATTGGTGACGAGGATGCTATTATAGAAACAATGGAAATGGGTTCAAGGAGTAGTTATAGAACAATCTATACCAAATATCACTTATGTTATTGATGTAGAAGGGTTCAAATGGAAACGACATGTAGATTAAATGTTAATTACAAGCAAGAACCAAGCGGTTCGGAGGCTCTTTTCTTTGCCGCACCACCAAGACCTGGAAATTCATTACCAGCACACGTGTTTCCTTCTTCCTACAGTTCCGGGGCCTTTAAGCGGGGCGTGAAAAAGCATCTGATAAGGCCGCCAAGCTGAGTGCCACCATTGTAACACTTAGTGTCTGTAATGGTGACCCTCTTTCCTGAGACTTTGCCTTTAGCTTACCATCATCGTATAAATAAATAAATAAAAAATATTGTTCGGGAACTACGTAGCATTATAAGTGGTTACTCGTTAACGTTGTCTCTGTCACACACATTGCCGCTCTCTTCTTCATACCCCATTTGGTTTGTCACTTTGTGTCCGTAATTTAATAAACCGGATTAATTTATTCAAGATATAACAATAATGTTCATACAAACCAACGGAGATAAAAAAAGAATTCCTGAGATAAAAAGCCTATATGCTATTCCAGACTATAACCTAGCCAATTAAATCCGTTTAACCAGAGAGTTAAAATTAGACCGTTATTGAATCACAAACATACAAACATCTTCACCAACTGTCATATTTATAAATATTAGCAAGTAATAAAGGATTTTAAGAAGATATGTGATATTACCCGTATGTGATAAGTAAGGATATTTATTACTATAATTTAATACTAAAAGGGTCGTATACATCTGAGTGCACTTTTAAAAGCGTTACTGAATGACGTTATCAACATAAAAAGTGGATATTATTTTTATGATTCCATTTTCTATTCCAGTTTTCTTTTAGATTTTCCAATAATTTATGGCCAATACTTTAGTTATAAAATGTGAATTAAGTCTCTTTCAGTTTAATACTGTATTTTTAAAGTGTTATGATCAAATTGTTTTTAATAGAGTGATAAGGTACTACATAGGAGGATGTGGAGACCTAAGACGACGTGTGGTTTTAATCTACTCGAGTCTAACACAACCGCCCCCGACAGTAGGCGCGGGGGGGACTATCAGAGGGTATTATCGCATGAAAAAAGGTACATTCATACTAAACAACGCGGCATTAAATTAAATAAATAATAAATCAATATATTTCACAACGTTCCACACAACGCTATCTAGACCCATGGTAAGCATGGCTTAACTAGCTTGTGTTATGGAATCTAGAATACGGATAAACATACTTAGATACTTTTTTTTTTGTAAATATATACATATTATACATAGAAACACCCACACCAATGCAAATATACATATTCATGCATACAAATATTTGCACTGAGCGGTTATACAGTTTAAATTAATAAAACAGTTTGATTTGATCTTATTACATCGGTACTAATGTAATTTTAAGTCTTTGTAGTCAAGATTGTTCTGACGCTGACTGTACCTACCCATTTTCGCAAAATAAATAAATTGAATTTGCGCTTTAGAACCCAAAAGTTTTTTACAACCAAGAAATTTAGGTTTCACTTTCACCGATGTAACTACTGTCCAACTGCAAGATGAAAGCGTGCGCCAGAGCTTCGTCCGTCTAACAACTTATCAGCTAATAGAGATATAAAGCTTGCAGGTCAAGTTTGACGGAGTGAAGGGTGGTCTGTTTCTGTCAGGGTGGCAGAAACAGGCCGCGGCGGCTACGCGTGTTGTGTGTCGCCTCTTTTCCGGAGACAAGTTGGGGACTTCGTGGTCCTCACACCCGAGGAGGGCCAGATCGAGAGAGATTCTAAACAATAAATTGTATTCACCACTGTGTAACATTAAATATTCCAAGCACGATTCCTCTGCACCTAGGCTTCGTATTATTATTCAGACTGCATTTCTATGATATGATGAACAGACTTGTACTCATGAGAAGGTGCCATTAGATAATATTATCCTCCAAGTTTTAGTTAAAGATAAAAACTAACAGTATTTTGATTTTAAATTCATTAGAAATAATTAAAATCACTTTAAGTTTAAAAAGCATAGTTTGAAGAAACGACTATGTATATAACATTAAATTGTTACGAGATTTGGATCTTTTAGAGATGTACTGACTTCATTATTATTTCGGAGGAGGTAGGACACGGCGGTATTTCCGCCCAATTGAGCAGTCCGACTGGGGAAGTACCTCCGCCCTTCAGAATACCGCGGTTATAATAACTTCGTGTTGTGTTCCCAACGGTGAGTAGGGTAGCCAGAGCTCACTGGAGAATTTGAGCTGTCAGTGGGATGACTAAAGGCTTGTCCTGCTTTGTCCTCTACACTGACGGCATAGAGACTCTGTGCTTACAGGGTCGGCAGCGCGAGTGTGGCTTCTCTGGTGTTACACACGCCCCTAGGCCACGGTAACCACTTTCCATCAGGTGGGCCGTATGTTTGTCTGCCACCTAAGTGGTATAAAAAAAATATAAACCTATACTATACTTTAGAAAGACAACTATATACCAAAAGAAAAAACTTAAACTAAACGATAAATCGAGCTCCAGCAGTCAAGTCTCAGACGAAACCCGAGATCAAAAATCAGTGTCACTAAAGTGGAAAGCTTCGTCTCTTAAGCTAACCCCTCATACGCTATTCAAAGCTCCTCGAATGAAACTTGCCAAAGTGAATCTTCGAAGTTAAATTGATAGTGAGAGTCGGTCGGTCCGATTGATGAGTTGGCGATTTCAGTTTACACTACTCGATTCCACACGTCCGCATCGCTTCTTTAGCTTAGTTACGATCTTATTGGAATAACATATATTTGAATAAGTATCTTTGTATAGCTACTTACACTACAACGGTAATATAGTGGAGACTTTTGGATTGGTATTTATCGTGATTATGTTCTATCCATATATACAAGAGTTAATATCAATTTTGATGACTTATTTTAGGATGTGATAAACATCACATTCTAAAATAAGTTCGAGGAGGTAGGACACGACGGTATTCCCGTCCAATTGAGCAGTCCGATTGGGGAAGTACCTCCACCGTAAAGAATACCGCGGCCATAATAACCTTGTGTTGTGTTCTCGGCGGTGAGTAGGGTAGCCAGAGCTTACTAGAGAGTTTTTGTGCTACCAGTGGGAAGACCAAAAGCTTGTCGTACTTGTCTGTTACACTGACGGCACAGAAACTCTCAGTGCTTACAGGATTGGCAGCGCGAGTGTGACTCCTATGGTTTTGCACACATCCATGGGCCACGGTAACCCCTTTCCATCAGGTGAACCGCTTGCTTGTCTGCCACCTAGGTGGTATAAAAAAAAATTAAGTCGAATTTACTTTTATACCTAGATGTTATTTAGGTAAAATGTAAGTCAGATGAAAGTCAAAATATATACTTTCCATTTTGCACCGTGTTGGTAACACAATAAAAAACATAGCTCTGTGAAAAACGTACACGGCAGTAAAAACGATGAACCTTTTCCATTTGCCAAGTAATAAAGTTGGTGTTTACAGAAGATTTACAGTGATGTAAGGTGCAAGATGCAAGGTGTAGTAACAGGAGATGATGCTTTTTACTTAAGAGTACAGACAAAATATTTAAAAAATACACACAATAAAATATAAAAATTTTGGGACTTCTACTGCAAAGGAAACCAATATGCAGTAGAAGTTCCAAACATTAATACCAAAATAAAAAATATGATCATTAAAATAATATTACATGCAACTGCTAATTTAAGAAAATAAAGTTTGAAGGTTTCATAATAAAAAGTACCATGATGCACAAAATTTATATTTTTAAGTCACAGACTGAGTAAACGAAAAATTGTCTCTTGTTTTTGATGTTAGTTTTCCTGTTTAAGTTGCATATTTAGCTTTTACTAACGAACGCAATTTAAATGCAAAATGAGGCTTCATGGCGCGTTTATTTTCGTTAGTATTCGTCATATTTTAATGTACGTCTTAAGCTTCTGCGACTTCTCGAGGTTTATGGTTATTTCAGGACTGTTTACAAGAAAATAGGACTTAAAGAATGAACATATACTAAGTTTAATCGATGCGGTATACTTTTCACACACACACATTCATATAATCACACATTTATCCCTTGAGGGTTAGGCAGTGGTGAAGTTAATTCACAAGACCCACTTTTCACCAATAATTGTATTCTGTCCCACGTAATAGGGGAAGAGACTATTGCCATATTCAGGGCACTTACTCATACTTTTCAAGGATTTTATTTTAGTTTTATTTTTTGAGACTCTTCGTCGCCTTTTTCTTTATATAAAATCCAATTACATCTAAAGCTTGACTTTGGTTCCCGAAGTCTACTCTTCTATACCTCAATGCTACTTGAATGCTATCTGATGCTACTTTAATGTTTTATTTCCTTTGATCATCAGAGTTAAGTAAAAAGCATACGAATCGAACAGTTCAATTTGTATCTATTTGCCTATCGCAAGAAACACGAACGTCACCCGCAAAACGTCAAGCATTGATGTTAAATGCCATTTGTCAAATTCACGTCGATTGTTGCTGACATTTGCGGGACATGTCAAAAACCAGGAATTTCAATGACAAGTTATTATAAAAAGGTTTTTTATTGTTGTGCTCATGATGTCTGTTATATGAAGATACAATTCAGTGAAGTCAGTTTTCTTTTTTATCAAGGACACGTTGACTCCTGTAATACAAGTTTTAAGCTTAACTCCGCAGTCAGGGTTTTAATGTAGAATTTAAAAAAACAATTGTTATTATACGAGATTGAATTACATTTTCTTTTTGTGCTGTCTGTTTATTCTTATGCAATAAAAGTTTATTATTATTATTTGACTTCAGCTCGCCTAATGATAATCTAAAGGCAGTCAGAAAATGTTGTTAGTTGCTGTCAGTGTCAAATAAAATAGTAGATTTGTTAACAAAAATGGAAATGTATGTATGTAAGGCTTTTTGACCAAAACAGAGAGGCAAGAAGTCCTAAGTTGAATTTATATTATAGTTCAGTTTTGCTTTCACATAGTCTAAAATCTGAAAATGATCATCTACTTTTAGCGATAAATAAATTTAAAAAACTCTACAACATTTCACACAACGCTATCTAGACCATTGGTAAGCATAGCTTAGCTAGCCAGTGTTATGGAATCTAAAATGCGGATAAACATACTTAGATACTTTTTTTGTAATTGAGTAGCCCTCTAAAATCCAACCACACGTCCTGATCGACCACCTGAATCTCGTGGAGGCTGGACACACGGCAACAAATTTACTGGCGTGGCTAACGTGGCTCTGGTGAAATTTCTTGAAAAACTTGACATTGGCGTCTCGCCATTAATAATTTTATAAACATTTACAATTTACTTGATATTGGCAAAATTACAGCGCTTTGCTGAAGAGACCATTAATAAATGAACATTGAACATTGTAATTGAGTACATGCTTATTATACATAGAAACATCCAGATTCATGTATAGGTACAAATATTTGCACTGAGCGGGAATCGAAGCCGCGCCCCCTGTGTAGCAGTCGAACGTTCTACCACTACAGCACAGAAACGATGACTATACATTAGAGTTAAATAATTAGTAAACAAGCTTATACGAGGCAATTTGTTGTTTACATACAAATCCAATCCTCATACAAACATGCCACGAAAATTGTTTTGATTAGGCCAACGTAGGGTAAATTGCCCATACAAATCTAATACAAAATTCATTTGCAATTCTAACATGTTATCACCACATTACGATTGTATTTGAATCTAAACTAGATAGTCCAACATGATATTGTGTAAACGTTACCAGAATATTACTAGTAATATCAAGCAAATGTAATAGTGTAAATAGTGTGTGATAGATTGATTGTCAGTTTAATTCAAAGATATTGATGAGCTCTTTCAATTAGTCCCAACTTCTCCTCTCCTATCCAGAATGACAATTCTTGGACAGAGAAGCTATCTTTATACATATAATAAATGAAATCAGAAATGGTAAAATGGTATTCCTTTTTTAAATTTAGACATACATAAGATATAAATAAATTAGATAATATAGACTTATATATTATATAGATATATATATATAGACTGGTTGCGCCGATGTAGAAGCTGTATTTCTTGACGCGGAAACACACTCCTTCTATACCCAGCTCCCCTCCCGCACTAACCATAGTATAGTACTAGAGATAGTTTCCGTCCGCCATTTGTGATATATAGACGGGCACTCCCGCTTTGAACTAGCCAACGTAAAGGCGGACCGCGCTCGCGTCTCTCAAAAATGAATAATATTTGTTACATTTTTACCGCTTCATAGACTTTTACCGATCGGATTGTGCCTCTCGTGTGTTCCTCAAGTGATCTAGTGATGCTGACGGCAGCTCCTGAGCAAGGAAGAGAAGATCCGTGTACCGGCTGCGATGAAAACACGTGTGTCGTGAAGGTTAGTGCATCCTCTCCTAATTTCTCGGGTTGCATTCATTGCTTGGATCACGCCCGCGGCAACCCGATCACCTGTCTTTTTGTGTGTAAAGCGTCAATGGAACAGTTAGCTACTTCCCCGCAATACAGTCCACTAGCGCACGTGGCCAATCGCGCCACCATAGACTATAAATTTAGACTTTTACATAAGAAATCTGTACTAATATTCAAAATTAGGTCTTCCTTCTTTCCATACATAAATTTTAAATAAAATCTCGTTACCGGTGACGTCGAGACACGGGTTGAGAAATAAATCATTGTCTGCACCAAGGACACATTACATGACACGTACTTATACGAGCACAAGACACAGACTATACCTACTTTTATACGAGTATATATTTTGGGTGGAGAGAAGACCTGTGTTGTACTGTTCTTGTTTCAGGTACAGGATTTTGTAACTATTTTAATTTAAAATTTGTATCTACATATATTATTTCCGATGTTCAGTTTACTTTTCAGCGGTCATCGGGCCATATAAACTCAATTGTAGTAGTAAAAAGAAAGAAAATTATTTTTACTAGTCTACTTCCACTGTGGCTCCAAATTCAAAAATATACATCCTGTTACAGCGTTCTAATTTCAAAAAGATTTACATCCAGTCCAGTAAAAATCAAGTTTATTATAATAAACACACAAATTTCCAACGCACATTTGACATTGGCAGAAGTTGTTGATACAATAAAATCACACCATTGGTGGCCTTATTCAAAAATCGAATAGAATAGAAAAATAAACATCTATTACACCTAGGTAATTTTAATTAAAAGTAATTCTAACTTGAGAACATCGTTAAAAATTATTGTTGCTGTAAATAGTGAACATTTTTGAAATGTTTCATAAATGTTCACTATAACTGAATGATATTTGGACACAAAGTGAATTTTGTGTCTAAATATCATTCAATTATAGTGAACATTTTTGAAATATTACAAATAAAGAATTTCTCTTTATTGAAAGGACTTTGTCGCTAGAGCGATTATGTTGCCCAAATGAAGAATTACGAAAAAGAAAAAGCTAATTGCAGTCGTTTGTGATTGGACTAAGCCGTCTAATACAAACATCAAACAAAATGTATTTTATTTATCATTGCTTACAACATCTTACAGACTGAAGATGGATTTTAATGAAGCTATCTGGTATTTCGGGTGGAGGGTTGTAAGCGAGAAGCCGCGTAGCCAACAAGGCGTCGAGTTGCACCGTCACTCTGTAGTTTGAAGTTTCTTTGTGAGACAGATGTCTTGCTACGAGAACTTCGTGGAGTAATTTCTTATATTATATTTTTTGAATATAGTTTGTGTTTTAAATTACTTTTATGAAATAAGTCTCTTTCTAGTTTAAGTATTACTGGCAAAAGTTTTAGGCCTTGACTAGACAGACTACATATAGGGTGAAATTCACCGTCTCTTAAGATATAGGATCCCCCAGCCATAGTATAAGAGATAGGGTTTGTTAATAAAATTGTGTAATTTTATTTTTAATATGTAGTCCTGTTTCCAAACTGCACCAGGGTAATGTGTTACGTGCATATGTATGTATGTAGTTTTCTTTGTTTCGCACTACAGGCGTAATGGCTGGACGGATTTCGATGGATGTAGTATCAAATGAAAGGTATTTATCACCCAAGTATCATAGGGTACATAAAATGCCAATGAAACACAAAATAAGAGTTGTACATTTTTTTTTATCAAATTTATCGGCACTAAGGCACTAAAACTTAGAGGATGTTACAGTTATATACATATATCATAACATAACTAAAAATAAAATAAAAAAAGTAAATTATTTAAAATAAAAAGCCCGATTGTGCTGAAAAAATCGAAACAAGTTTGATAACAGGCGGTACCTTTGCCAATCATAAATCAAAAGAAAATTAATGAGTACCGCCTGTTATCAAACTTGTTTCAAACTTTTCAGCATCATTTGTAATTTAAATATATAAATTTATGTTAAATAGTTTACCCTACCTGGAGGGAAAGTACTCTAAATACTGAAGATTACAAAATTTACTCAAAGTAAACATTATATTATAAAAGAAATTATTTTTTATTCAAATATTTTCAAAAAACACTACTACAAAGTCGCTACACTCGAAAATGGAACCAACTGTTCCTTTGAGTAAATGAAATTTTGATCTAGTATTTAGAGTACATTCCCTCCAAGCAGGATCCAAAATGTAGTAATTTCTTTAACCCTATAAATTGACTAACCTAAAGACATATAATACAAACCAGTACACCATTCTACACTTGAGATATCACATACATAACTTACTTACGTAAGCAATTACAATGGACCAATACTCTCAGCAATAACTAATATTGTCTCTCTGCATTGCTTCATTACAATCATAGATTTATGCAACAATGTTACGCAGTCACTAGTTCTGAATTTCGATTCAGTTTCTGAAATACAGCTTTGTGTCAAAGCAAATATTCATTAGCTGTACTTAACAACCTGTGTGTAATTTATAAAGCTTGTATTTTTATAAAAGAAATTCCATAATATTGGTACACACTTATTATTTTAAAAATCCTGTACCTATGCATTTGCTATAATACTGAATACAAATAATCATACGAAAGAATCACGCCTTTATCCCCCGAGGGTTAGGCAAAGGTGAATTAACACCCACATTTCACCAATAATTTTATTCGGTACCACATAATAGGTGGCAAGCCTATTGCCACTAACCGGGCACTTATAAACCTGCGAAAAATACACACATAGCTTCGAAAAGCATCGAAAAGTCATTGGTGTGTGCCTTTTTTATTTTTTTTACGTGCGCAAAATCCCCACGGATACCTCCCCACCGGAGCCGGTAGAGGAGGTTATATCGGATTCGAACCGACTAAAACGCACGCCGCCTGTGGGTCGCTTTGTTTGCCGAAGGTAAGGTTGACAGGCATATCCCTCGCACCCCGGCCGACCCAGGGCCATCTCTGACGATCTGGCCTTCTTCTCGGGTGTGGGGACTACAGAGTCCCCAACTCGTCCCCGGAAACGGGGAGGCGCGCCAGACGCGCCACCGCCGCGGCCTGCTTCTGCCAGGATGACAGGTGGCTCCACCTGTCACCCCCAGGCCAGCGCTCATGGGGGGCGGAGGTCGTTCATCGACCTCCGACGCCCGAGTTGCCTTCGTACGCGGGCAGCTTGGCTTGCGATCCTTCGTCGCTCCCGCTGCCGCTCCCGCCCCGCCTCCTCCTTCACGAGCATTACTTGCTCGCAGAAGGAGACGCCGGCCGATTGGTGTGTGCCTTGGTAAAACCTGGGATCGAACCCGAGACCTCGTCTCAGCAGTCCATTACCCATTCCACTAACCGCGGGTTTTTTTTACACTAAAACTACATGTAGATAAATATTAAAATACGTCGTGGAATTCCTTCACATTGCATGCCTCTTGTGGTAGCGTTCTCAAAAGACTGGCAGCATTGCCACATTGTATGGCAATGCTTATTCTCTGACCTAGGAAAAGGCCAGCCTTCTGGTCACGAGAAGCGTAAATATCGTAAAAAAAGCTTAAAAGTCCCATGGCCCATACGTTTCAACTCTAAACGGCACAAATTCATAATCTCCAATAAGATTTAAGTTTGTGACGCTTAAGAGCCTCTGCAGAAGCTGCAGCAGCACCGGCAGATTTTATGTATTCACACCTCAAGAGACAAAACACTATATATACACTTTTTCAGCAGATATAATGTAACCATTTATTATATTATGAGCTGAGTTATTTTCATCAATATTATAAGATAAGAATAACAACACATGACATGTAGATGTATTATCTTTTCTAGTTACATATACTTGCCAATTGCATCAATGAAAGCTATAATCTTGTACCTACACCTTAACATAAATGAAGGCTTTAACATAGACAGAGCAGGCTGAATATTAAAGCATATCTAATTCAGCCTGGGATGCCAATTAGCCCTTAATAAATGGGTTCACGAGTGAGCTTTGCTCTCAGTTAACATGCATCGGATATCGTAATTATAATGGTCGTATCATGATTTACCGTCGATGTATTTATGTATGAATATAGCCTGTTGGTATTTATTAAATTGGGTCTGATGAAAATTTGAATTAAGTTATAAATTATAACATTAACGCTTGTTATTACACCGTAAATTAAAAATATGAAGACACCTTTATGGTTAAGTTCGTGTGGGTAATAACAATTTTATAAACAATAGCCTACTTACTTTTTAGGGTATCGTACCTCAAAAGAAAAAAGAAATGGAACCTTTATAGGATTACTTCATTGTCCGTCTGTCCGTCAGTCTGTCTGTGTGTCAAAACATTTTTCTTAGGAATGCGTGGAGAGGTATCAAGTAGAAATTCATACAACATACTCAGGTCTAGAACGTCTTGAAACTGTGCAAAATACAAACTTCTAAGAACGCATTCAAAATATATTACAGTTTATGTATGTTAATGTATCAACTCATATTTACAACCCTGTGTCTACCATATTTCTGCAAATAAATATATTTCATTTCATTAAGTTACGGAACCCTCGGTGCGCAAGTCCGACTCGCACTTGACTGGCTTTTTTGTAATCAAATAAGTCAAAAAACAAATTGTAGATAATAATGATCTAAATAATTTATTAAAAGCTAGGTGGCTGCAATCTTTTTTTTCAGTTGTTAAGGAGATATTACTTTGTATACGTAATAATCTGTGTTTGCATGCCAACTTTATGGCGAAATGTGCTTGATATTTTTTATTTCCATCATTTGTTGTACCACATTACAAGCAAATAAATTAAGGCAAGAAGTTAAATGATTATGTGTACCAGTCATCACGCTTCTGCGTTATTTTTCGTCCTCATCAGTTGATGATGACAATGGTGTGATGACTAGCACATATGTTCCAGATGCTGCTATTTATCATCACTATTAAATAAACGTATGGTGATCAAAAGTTTAATTAGGACCAGCACAAACTTAATCAATAGATAATAGCAGCAATAATTTTGTCACATAATTAGCATTACAAAGTGTTAGCGACGCTCATAAAACCTCTAATAAAACCTTTTTGTATATAGACTGCATGACTTCGTTCTCAAAATTATAGATCACAAGACGTCACCGCGAATTAACGTAGAGGGACAAGTCATCTTTACTTACAAACGAAGTTGCTGCCGTTATTACTTAGTATACCTAACAAAGCAATTAATACTTCGATCACTTTTGAAATCGATAACTAAAACTGGTTTATTTTTTTCAAATCTAGGTACTTATTAAAAAAATTCTAAAGATCGAACGAATCTCACGATCAGAATTTGAGTAATGTTGAACATTACTCAAATTCTGATCGTGAGATCGTGAGATTCGATTTTGTCCAACAGGACCCCGGAATAACTCGAAGCTGGATAAACACAACATTGTTGTCTCTTACATTGTGTTCAACTTTATCACTTTTCTTTTGTTTAAGGAAAGTTTAGTTTTGCTGTCAAACAATAGCTGTAGTATCAATTTACTTGAGCGCTTTTGTATCTATACTTCAGATCTTTTTTATTACATATACATATAATCACGCCTTGATCCCTGGAGGGTTAGGCAGATGTGAATTAACACCCACATTTCACCAATAATTTCATATTTCATATTCATTTATTTCTCGAACAATATAACATTGTATTGAAAATCTTAATCTAATAACAATATAAAATTATCCAAACAATATGTAAATATTGCATATACAAAGAGACCGACAAAGATTAAATAATATAACTAAAAATATCAAAGTATGCAACTTTCAAGTCCAAAGAAAAATTCCCAAAAGATGTCAAAATTACAATTAATCTAAATAGTTTTTTTTATACCACTTAGGTGGCAGACAAGCGCACGGCCCACCTGATGGAAAGTGGTTACCGTGGCCTATGGACGTGTGTAACATCAGAGGAGCCACACTCGCGCTGCCGACCCTGTAAGCACAGAGTTTCTATGCCGCCAGTGTAGAGGACAAAGCAGGACAAGCCATTAGTCATCCCACTGACAGCACAAATTCTCCAGTGAGCTCTGGCTACCCTAGTCACCGCTGGGAACACAACACGAAGTTATTATAACCGCGGTATTCTGTAGGGCGGAGGTACTTCCCCAGTCGGACTGCTCAATTGGGCGGATTTGTCGCTGTGTCCTTCCTAAAATTACTATAGATGCAAAAAACTGAAAACAAAATAAGAGGGAAAAATGTCCTTGCATGCATTCCAAGTAATACCTATGTCATTTCATAAATTCGTCAACCGCATAGAAATACCTCGCAACAAGAAAAGCCTTTAGTAGTGTTTCAAACTCCTCGTATTTGTAATTGTATTCGGTCCCGCGTAATAGGGGGTGAGCCTATTGCCGTATTCCGGGCACTATTGTTGACTTGAGCCGTGCATCTGAGGCTGAGTCTGGGCTGTATAGATCAGTCTGATCTTAAACAACCCTACCCCTTAGTCGCCTTGTACGACACCGCATGGGAAGAGATGGGGTGACCCTAATTCTACTCTGCAGAAAACCATGGCATGATTATTATGACATAGATACCTAAATTACAATTTTTTTTATATATAGAACACGTAAACTTGACCTCACCTCGCCTGATGGTAAGCTAAAGGCAAAGTCTCAGGAAAGAGGGTCACCTATCTAAACTATCTTAATCAGATCATTGACTAATTAATTCCTTCTCTTATCATTTATATAATATAATAACTTAAAGTGCGTCTCCCTTGCTTGAAAGAGACGTTGTTGTTTCCGTTGCCTGGGATGAGTCGCGTAGAGGTTCCGGATACCCCGTGGTAATTTTATTGAAACTAATTATGGTTTTTCGTACCTATATTATCAACAAGTACGTTAGAAATATTTTTTGATTAAAACCTGTGGAAGTTTAGAAATAAAACAAAATTTTGAGACAGTTAAGTATAAGTTCGTGTTACTTTGCGATGGTATAGGGCCGGCCACCCGACCTCTTTCCTTGAGCTTGATAGTGTGCCTGCTTGACGACAATGTGCTGGTCCTCTATTACTTGGAGCCTAAGCTAGGTGAAATGTGGATGTTAATACACATCTGCATTGGGGATTTAAAATATGGAATATATATGTCTTCTGTCGTCACAAAGATTCAAATAAATAGAGATATAAGTATACTCTATTCTTTTTACCGCACTATAAAGGCTTGAAACAATTTAATAACACACGTGCTTCTGACTACCATGCAAACTACTATAAAAAGGATCTATAAAGCCCTTAAAGTAAATACCGCCCTTTGACCATAGGTCTACCGTATAAACACATGAGATATTGATAACAAAATGCATCACAGAAAAAGACTTGAAATACTCGTTACTTGTGAGTAAGCTATGTCTATCTCATTCTTTACATTGGCAATGTGTGCTTGTTGTGGGATCTATGTATAGGTTTGTCAACTTTTACTAGAGAAGTAGATCTTTTATAAACTGTGTTGTAATGCCACTTACTGTGTCTATAGAGCTTGTATATAGTCTAAGAGATCACCATTCAAGTATTAGTCATTTTTTTAATCTATAATGATGGCCTACATCCAGATCTATTCTGTCGTTTTTGCATGAAGGAGTAATATCAATCCTCACAAACATAGGACAGTAGGACAGCTTCACTGCCTCCTGTGATTTACTCAAACATGCACCCTATATGTTAAATGTCTCTCCGAGTATCGAAGCGGTATGCAGTCAAGTGCATTCTACTAGCGGCTTGATTTCAATTAATAGATCCTTCCAACCCATTCTATTGAAGCGTAAGCAATGTTTAGATAATGAATAATCGTCTTACATGATCAATCCGTATTATATTGTAATTACACTTTGATGACTAGACTTCGAGCGTCGAAAGTTATGCGGGGTACATTTTTTCTGACCGATCATAATAAGTGTAATGGTGGGTAGGCGTCAAAAAATGTTCCCCGCATAACTCTCGACGCCCGAAGACTAGTCAAGTCGTGACCACAGGTGCTGCACCGCATCCGAAACGTCGGCAGAAATAGTAAGTTCCAAGATATAATTCACGAGAAGACCCGATATCTTGTATAATTATGATTTCACACCGCGAAAGCTTAAAAGTAATATATTTTTTTAGTTAAATTGTATAATAAGCTTTAGAAAACAAATCAATGTTTTAAAACATCACATGTGATGGTAAAAACCAAATACACTAAAAGTGAAGAAAGTTTATAGACATGAGATATGTTTGTGATAAGAATATTTTAAAAGTTATAAACCCGTAAATAAGTTTATTTTTATTCTTTGTCGCAAACACATAAAACTTTCAACCATTATGTCATAGAGTCGCGGTAAGTGTAGGGCGAGATCTATGTCAAGCAACTCCGCGCTCTTAAGTGGTTGGCCAGCCAATTACAAAGAGAGAGAGATTCCAAGAATTGAAGTGAAACCTCGCTAAATTTATAAAAAATGGTGAGAGAATACTAAAGTTTTAAAAATAAGACGAGAATCTTCTTTAAGAATAATTTTTGAATTTGCTGTACAAACATACGTATCATAACATAACATTAACTCACGCCTATATCCCCAAAGCGGTAGGCCGAGGTGCTAGCACCCACCTTTCGCCAGTTTATGTTTAGGTCCCAATGTAATAGGTGGCGAGCTTATTGTCATTAACCGGGCACTTATAAACCTGCGATAAATACACACATAATTTCGAAAAGCATCGAAAAGTCATTGGTGTGTGCCATGGTAAAACCTGGGATCGAACCCGAGACCTCGTCTCAGCAGTCCATTACCCATACCACTAGACTACCGCGGTTATACACATACATACATACATACATATAATCACGCCTTTATCCCCGAAGATTTAGGCAGAGGTGAATTAACACCCACATTTCACCAATCATTGTTGATTTAGAGAGTGAGCCTATTGCCATCTTTCGGGCGCTATTGTTGACTCGAGCCTTGTATCTGTGCCTGAGTCTGAGCTGTATATATCGGTCTGATGTTAAACAGACCTATCCTTTAGTCACCTTGTACGACACCGCATGGGAAAAGATGGAGTGGCCCAAATTCTACTCTGCCGGGAAGCACGCGTCTATTTGTATTTCTTTTAGTCTCCGGGAAATTATTTATTTGGCTCCTTATGAATAGCAAAAGAACTTTTATTTTGATTCATTTTTGGTTGTTTCTGCCAGTGTAAAATTCTGATCCTATTCATACAACAACCTGGGCCTATTGTATTTTAATCATAAGGATGTTCGTGCATTATGGTGTAATTGAGTAAAATATCTTTCTATCCATCCATACTATTACTACACAGTAAGAGTTAAATATTACGAATTATTCCTTAGAATGAGATTATAATTTTAATTTTAATTTAAGAAATTAAGCTATCTGTTATATTATGTACTACATTATATTATGCTCAAAGACCATAAACGCTCATTGAACAAAAAAACCGCTCACAACGTGTTGTGGCTACTGTAAGATGTCCACATCGCAAATATCCTGTTATGATTTCTATGAAAATACGTATGACGCGTTATGGCAATCACTGAAAAACCACAATCGACATTCGTATCGTGGGTGTCTTGAGTGCCTTGTCATTCGGCCATAACTCATTGTACCAATATTAAAAGGGATAACATGTTCTGAGCGCTAGCATAGAATAAATGATACTACGTAGGTACTAGTAGTGACACTAGTTGGGAAGTTATACAACTAGTGCTCAGATAATGTTATGACTTTTTCAGCTTGTAGACTGTAAGACAGTGATGGAGTAAAACATAAGGGATATTATTCTGCTTGACCATGAATTTCAATCGCAGTCAATAACAAGTAGACGGCGGATAGAAAATAGATCTGGCGTAAAACTTACCCAACTTAAAGGAGTCGGCTTATGCGAACGCACGTGTTTGCGGTATTATATTACAGTTAAGTAAGTCAAGCCGATTAAAGGCCCAGTAGTCGTTGTTTTTATTCTTTCGGAAAAATATAGACGGAGTCCCGCATATTGTTTTAAACTACGGCCCCACACTGGGAAGACCTGTCCTGTAGGTGTCAGATGCAGTTTAAACTTAAAGAAATATTGTTCGCTCAGGCCAAGTTTTCTGGCTGGTTCTGTTGATGTCATTTTAAAGGTTCCGTACCTAAAAAGGGAAGAACGGAACCCTTATATTATCACTTCGTTGTCTGTCAGTCCGTCTGTATGTCTGTCCGTGTGTATGTCTGTCAAGACCTTTATGTCAGGAATGAATAGGCACATACTTAGTTCTATAATGACTTGAAACTACAAAAATCAAACTTCTAAGTGATCGCAATCAAAATATATTACGGTTTATGTAGTAGCTTAAGTTACGGAACCCTAGGTGAGTGAGTGAGTCCGATTCGCACTTGACCGGTTTTTTTATTATTTATTTCAGGACGGTTTAGGTAGGTTAGATAGTACTGCTAGTAGGCTAACCCTGACTGTAGGCAGATGAAAGAAGGAAGATACATACCTTTTCAATAAAAATGTTTCTTCTTGGGATGCTAAGTCCATAATATGATCTATTCCGATCTAGTACCACATTTCTAATATCAGTGGTATTTCTATAAAGAAACGTTAATTACGTTTAAATATTCACATGAATATAATAGTGTATTGCACGTGTATTATCAGTTTGTATTGTATTTGATTGTTTTATATCATATTGCTTTGAATCAATTTATCTGCTGTAGAAATTGATTAGATATTTGTGCTACGTTCACGCAAACATAATATTTTTGAAGTAGTTTTTACCGCGTCCGTGCAGTAAAATATAACTTTAATATTTTTAGAGATAGATATTTTTTTTATCGATCTGTTCGCAAATTGATGGTTGCAACTACGAGAGTATAAAAACATATTCACGCCTCTTGCCCTCCAGGGTAGGCAGAGACAACAGTTCGGCATCTGTTACTGACCTCAGAAACTTTCTCTACCGGCTTAAACTGGAGGATTTGCATGAAAATTATGCAAGTCGGTTTCAAGTACTTCTAACCTGAAATTGACAACTTAAATGATGTCCTATTAACTGCTGCCCGCGGCTTCACTTGAATTGCGTGAATTTTGATCCCTTTCCTGCTACCTATGGGAACCTATTCCCGGGATAAAATGCTTGTATGTTGTTCCAGTCTGCAATATATCCCTGATTCAAATTTAAGCTAGATGTGCTGTGTTAAGCTTGTATGCGTGGCCTATGGACTTGTGCAACACCAGGGGCGTCACACTCGCGATGCCGACCCTGAAGAAACCTCCTAATGCCCCTTTTGAAGAACCCCATATTGTAGGCGCATGGGAAGACCGCAGCAGGGAGTTCATTTCACAGCTTGAGTGTGCGTGGGATGAAGTTTCTTTCATACCGCACAGTGCGTACCGTCTCAGGTTGCAATGTGTGGGTCTTCACACAGTGTCACATTAACATGTGTAGAATAAGACACGAGACATTGGCAAACCTTTGGTTTTTGGTAGCTACCTAATCTGTTTTTTGACTAGGTCACTGGCTGTCTCGTGATAGTATGCAGCGACATCACAACAATATAAACGAACGCAATACATGATTAAATATGCATGCAACTTCATAGAAACTATATAAAGTCGTTATTGAAGCCATTATACCTACTGGGAAGTAATCAAATGGTAATGTTTGCATCGCATGGGCAGCTTTATAGCGATACACAAACAACTACATACATTTCATTCACTGAAATTGGTTTTGACAGGAGGCTTTAACCATTTTACGTTTTATGTCCGCTCTACACGTTGGCGAACACAGTTTTAGCCTCACACGTTGCGATTGGAAACAACACGCACAAGAGGACAGCAACAGGAGGTATGAAAGGAACTATATCCCACGTATGCTAAAGCTGTGGAATGGGCTTCCTGTCGTGTTTTTCTCAAGCGACTACAATATGGGTTTCTTCAAAAAGGACATTAGAAAGACGTAACTATCGATACCTCCCACGTAAGTTGTTGTAACTACAAAACCGTAATTTTACAGTAGAGCATTCTAAAGATATAAATTGAAATAAAATCGTCATTTTTTAATAAATGTTTATAAAATTTGGTATGTATATATAAATTTAGGTACTTGTAACTACAGCGAAAGATACTTTATAAAAATAGCCCCCGTTTTTGAGATTTTGTTCATACGACATTTTACAGCGTTGTGTGACTCAGAAAAATATTGTATGTGATACTTTCAACAACTTACACTGGAAAACAAATGTTGCATTCTATTGTATGTGCTAATTACTATAGTATACGTTGATCACAACTAAATATATTAAGGTAGTATGTGTGATAGGTAATATTAATTGGACATAGAAAATAGAAAGTAGGTATATAAAAAATATTAGTTTTATTATCCATTAAGTTAAACATTAGAAAAAAATTATAACTGAGACATATTACAACAGTAGAAAGTTTGCATTATAGGAACTTAATTATTATATTGCAATTACACAATAACATTGCAAATAATAATGAAATAGATCAAAAATCACAGTAATTAAACTATAAACAGTTAAAATTAAAAATAAACAAAAAATCTAAGTACTATCGGAGGGTTGCCTTTAAGCAATAAAATAATAAACTACACTCTTAGGCAGTTTCTAAGTAAACATTAATAACTAAAAATAAATCACGTGATCCATACGTACCCAAAGAGTTGACAGGTCCCTGTCTTCAAGGCCTTGAAGACGGCGGCAGCAAATATCGTCTCGGACGTACAAGCATACCCAGGAAGTTACTCTCGAGTTTGTACCCGGGGTATATTAAGTAGGCTGTATCGGCCGGGCATGATATTTGCATCTCGGTCAGAAAAAACAAGGTGGGCTGCGCGGTCTCTAAATGGAGATGGACCGCGTTGAGGACGATGGTGCCGCTGTGGTAACGTTTTTCTTGTTTTTATTTCTTTTCATGACCTACGTGGGGAGTGGGGGGAGGAAGGTAAAGAGAGTTTCTGTGCTCTTAGTGCAGAAGACAAAGCTAGGCTTCGTACCACCATAGACAAGCTGGGGTTGTGTGACTGGCTGGCGCGGCGGGCGTAAGGGCCCCCGGTCTCCTCCTAAATACTGTAGCTGAGTCCACTCCGGTTTCCTCCTCCGGCACGACTACAGCATCGGGCACTTTACACAGGCTGCTGGTTCAGCCTCCTAAGGCGGAGATTAAGTAATTCCCAGGTTCGGAAACCGTACAACCTGCGGGCGGATAACCATTTCACCGGGTCTCCTTGACCGCCGCGCCAACATTTCACGCCCCTACAAATCAGTGGTTTCAATTTAAGCCTACGGTCTTTCCACAGACAGCACAAATCCTCTCCATTGAGCTCTGGCTACCCTACTCACCACCGGGAACACAACACAAGGTTATCATAACCGCGGTATTCTGAAGGGCGGAGGTACTTCCCCAGACGGATTGCTCAATTTGAGACGGGAGATACCGTCGTGTCCTACCTCCTTACAAAAGTACCTGGGATTAGCCCACTGTTACAAAGGTTCATTAAGTCGACATATTTTGCCTTTGATATGGGTATATGGTTAGGGTAAAGGGGAGAAATTAGACCCACGCGATTACTTTGACGCCTACGGGTATTGGTGTTAATAGCAATTGTCATGGCATTGGGGTCCGCTAAATCGTATCGATATTCGATTTTAAATGGGTCTTCAGAATTTACACGAACTTTCTCCCCATCAGCAACTGGTAACGAATATTTCAAAGTGTATTTACGTCTCGAAACAGTGTCTGTATAGACTCTACGTTTATTTTGTTTCTTTACCAAATAAACCACATTAAAACCACTGTTTCTCACGATCATCCAATCCCCAAAACTTTCGAAAATCTTCCTCCGATTTTCTTCGCTTATTTTATCGAAACATTTTGACCGACACTGACAATGTGGACCCATTTTTCTTTCTGGCTTCTGGCAAATTTCACTTTTCCTAGCAACATACTCCTTTCCCAAATTTCGTAGAGCTTTCCTTTTTACATCTATCCATTCTTTTACTATCGAAATAGTGTCTTCGGCATGAGTACAAAAATTTATAATAAACTGCCGGATACTATTAAAAATTCTGAGTCTATCAATGTTTTTAAAAAAAGGCTTCGAGAGTTCCTTGTCACTAAAGTATACTACTCAATCAGTGAATTTATAAATGATGAAAACATTATGAATTGACATAATACATACATATTTAATTTTTTAATTTACATTTATATTGACATTTATTTATTTTTTACTTGACGACTATGTAAATGATTTGAAACAATTTTGACATTCATTTATAACTTTAATTTCATATATCTATAATTGTATTCTTAAATTATTTTAATGAGAATTATTATAAAATAGCTTAAATAATGACTTGTTTCAATGATTTTATTAAATTTAATTTTAGGTCTGTGATTGATTGTATAATCTTATTGTACGCCTTACCAGGCATGTTGCAGTGATACCTACTTAAACTATGTAAATGATAACATCTACTAATACCTGTGATAAACAATAAATGAATTTGATTTGATTTGATTTGATTTGATTTGACTTGCCTTTGCCTTATATTACCTTTATCTCTCCTTGCACGGCGCAGACGCTTTATTGAAGCAGTCGGACTGTTCTATATTACTGATAGTGGGCCATTTACTTGTGGAGTGGAACAGCTAAATTCACCTGATGAAGGCTGGGGTGAGATATTTAGTGTTGGTAAATTTTTTTTTTGAATGTAATACGGGCAGAAATTATTGTCACAATCATAGTCCAAATGATTTAAAGTACAGGTAGGTGATAGATGTGGTGTATTAATATAGGCCGAATTAGAAACGTGTTCAGTATCTATAGTTTCCATATTATTGTCAAAAATGTGATCATCTAAGATATTAGCTAACTCATTCATCTCAGATTTGTTAAAAGTTATTGGCAAGGGAGACTCTGTAACAGCACAATATCGGTAGTATTAATTTTATATTTATGGCTAATTATGTAATAAGAAATGCACCAAAAGCCAATCAGATGACTTGTGCAAGTAGGTAATATGAAAAAGTCAAAGGATTTTACGCAGCTGTAGAAAGAATTGAAAGCTTTTTAGGCAAATCATGTTGTATGTAAGTAAAAAAAAATTTCATAGCCACGTAAAATATACTATGTCAACATAAAATATAATTTTGAGTAACTTATTCCAACGTAAAATGTTTTATGTATTACTTAACACATAACTTGTCATAATTCCACAACGTAAATTGTTGTATGTCTTTTATACCACATTGTTTTAGGTATACTTCACGACGTAAATTGTTGTAGGTAATCTATACAACAGTTTAGGCAGGTTCATCGTAACATAATTAGTAAAACAACAAGATAGAATAGGATATTGGAAATTAAATAACACCTGTGACATTACGGGGGCTTGAGTTACATAAACTTTCGAGTACTATTTGATTAACGAGAATATTATGATTTTCCATTGCTTATTCTGAGTAATTTCCGACGGATTTCTCTCCATAGTTTACCATTTCACAAAGTTTTCGGCCCCTACTTTTTATTCTTAGTGTACCTTCCACATTGTTCTTCAATAGCTAAATAATTATACTGAGAAAACATTAATTTCATACTAATTTTTATCACAATCAGCGTGAAGTCCACTGTGAACGCGAGCCCGCGCTAACTTGTTGTATGTGACACATGCACGGTGCGAGCGCTCGGCGCGCTCTCGCTTTAAACGTTGCGAAGGTCAATACAACGGTTTACGCTGTTGTCTTAATGACGATACAACTTTATACGTCTTGTAAGTACCTAAAATATAACTATTTTTCAACTTTTAAAATGTTGAACACGTAAATTTATGAATAAAAAGGTGATTAGATAAAAAAAAGTAAAATACCAATTTTGTGGGTTACCACACAATACGTGGGAAGTATCGCTATATTCAACGGGAACAGTTGCCCTGTAGGCCTAAGTTCCTATAGGTAATATGCCTGTATATTTGGGCTATCGAATGGTAATAGAACTGGAATTTGTTCCGTATTATTTTCAGAATAAATGATGGTTGAAACCAAACCTCCAGCCAGCGAGATTTTTTTTGTTATAAATTTGATAACGCTGAAATGTAGTTCTACAATTAGGGCTATGCTATGTGAACACATAAAAGCCAAAACAGACATGGGTTTCATTCATGAAATACAGAAAAAACACGTTAAGAAAAAAATCTCCATTCAGCGGAAAACTTTTTATTTAAGTCGAAAACAATATTGAAATGCAAATCATTAATTAGTGCTATTCCTTTGTGAGCTGATGGATCTGCTGTTGATGGACGAGGCTCTAACAACCTGTGTTAGAAGCTCTGGGAATTAGAGGGTCAGATCAGATGGCAGTCGCTCGCATAAAAGTCTAAATATATCAAATTATGATAAGGACGCATCAACAGTGGACACTCTGTTGTGATAGTGCAGGTTTGAGATGTAACTGGGTTTGGTTGGGAACGGGGTACTCGGATTATCAGGAATCTCTTTCTTGAACTCGCTTTTCTTGTGCAAAAATCCTCTCAGAAGGGCCGCTATGTTGGACTCGAACCGCATCCCGGCTGACCTTCTCCGTTTTCGAAGATGAATACTCTTAAATGTACTTTCAGAAATTGAGGTGTTATTTACGATGATATAAACTTCAACAGATAAAAAATTCCAACACATTCTTGGTTTAAATTTAAAAAAAAGAATAACAAAGGATAGGCTCGTAAACATTCGTACCTTATAACCGTCATAATAATATATGGTCGTTACGTGCCGTGAGAGTAACGATCTGATTTTAATTGCATACGGAACACGTAAAATATAAATGTAGCATTAATGGAATTTTCGTTTACACAGGTTACGTCATGCTTTTGTTTTCATGAAATTTTGATATACAATGATGTATAATGGTGTAATTATTCAATTAAGGCCTTTGACACACGCAACCACTTTTTGCTTAACGAGTGTTCCACAGATAGCAAAAGATGCTTTACTTCACGATATTGAATATTTACCAAAAGCTTTTAACTGTATTTTGTTCCTTAATAAGGAATCTAGCAAAATATTAACAGGGATACTGAGATGTACTGAAACATAAATGACGTATATAAAAAAATCTGGGTAATAAAATATCCGACCATACCGCTGGTCACCAATAGGAGGGATAAACCTCAACAATAATGATTCAACCCCAATAGAAGGAAATTTGTCAAATATACTTATTTTACATCATTTCATTTTAGGCAATAACTTTATTATTAACAAATTAATAAATGAAATATCTTCTTCTGATCTGAAATCTAAGATGAAATCAAAAATACTGACAATAAATCAAACATAAGCTAAACAAAATATTTAGCCCAAATATTGAGAATGTAATATCGCTTGATTTCTTTCATAAAAACATTGCTAAAATATTACGAATAAAGAACCGAAATTCCTGAGCGGACGATCTCCTTGAACCGTAACCTATCAAAAGAGTCACTGATCCCGAAATATGTAGCTGAACATAAGTTCGTCGCTTTGGATCAAGCTGAACAGAAAGCAATAAGGCAATAACCGCAAAGGTTATATGCAATAACCAGCGTTCGTTCGACCTCCGAGAATGACCGAAGTGGCCCGAATTCGCTTGACACTGATACAAGTTTGTACTGCTTTCGAAATAAAAATACATTTTCTATAAATACACACATCAACAAAGTCTAGGGAACAAGGACATTTCTAGTTTTTATTTAAAAACCCTTTCTTGTAATAGTGAGTGTTTTATATCAATAGAAGGGTATTTTTATACCGTTTTTAATTTTAATTTTAATAAAAACATTTTCATACCAAATTTTTTTTTTTTTAAGAAAGAATTGAAATTGTGCCAATTTTGAGTATTACAACCTTCTATGATTAGGCACAAAAATAACGAGGTAGTAAGAAATACAGTAATTAACCGTACTTTAAATGTTTTTAATAATCTATAGGACCTCCTAAAGCATTAGCAACAGCTCGACAACGGCGTGGCATACTTAGTATGAGATTGTCAATCATCGTCTGTGGAATATGGCTCCATACACTGCGAAGGTGTAAAAAAAGTTGTTCTTCAGTGTTCAGATTTTCCAAAGAATCACTGAAAGCTCTTCTCCCAAGCAAATCCCAGGCATGCTCTATGGGATTGAGGTCGGCAGACTGAGCAGGCCATTCCAACGTCGTCATATTGTGCTCGCTTAACGCATTGACCACTACCCTCGCGGTGTGTGACCGTGCATTATCTTGCATGAACATAAAATCTTGACCGAACTGCTGTCGATGAGGGATTACCATGGGGTGTATAACCTCCTGAATGTATTGGTTTGCATTCAAATTGCCCCGTATCCAAACGAGGTCGGTCCTTCCACCAAGGCGAATTACAGCCCATACCATGATTGTTCCACCTTGGTAAGGATGAACTTCTTGCGGATTCTGGAGACGACTCCGACGTCCAGGAACTCGCCATATACGCACTCTTCTCGAATCAGGATGAAAACCGAAGCAAGATTCGTCGGAAAACAGAACCCGTGCCCATTGATGGTCGGTCCACTGTAAATGTGCGTTAGCCCACAATAAGCGACGACCTCGATTTCCACGTCGAAGAGCTGGAACCCTAAGCGGTCTGCGAGCATAAAGATTGGCTTCGTGTAGTCTTGTTCTGACAGTTTGATCGCTAATAACCACTTGATGCTGAGACTGGAGGCCTGCGACCAACTGACGAGCAGTAATCGTGGGTTGCCGCCTTGCGGAATTTTGCAAGAAACCATCTTGTCGCGGGGTAGTAACCCTATTTCGTCCCCTGTGACGTTCGGCAACATCCCTTGTAGACCTGTAGCGTGCCCATAATCTGCAAATTACGCTTGGTTGGGTGTTGACAGCATCCGCTACGTCGCGTTGAGTTCGTCCAGCTTGCAGCATACCAACAGCCCTTAACATCTCTTCGCGACTTAAATGACGACGTGACATGATGACTACAGTCACGAAAATGCACAAACCATACGTAAAAGACGTATTATTGATAATAAACGTTATTTACAATCAAAAAAAATATTTTTTATTTTGCCTTAGAGAAACTGCACAATCAAACACTTTTAAAAGTTTTCCCTCCATATTCGAAAATCATTACTTATTTAAATTTATTTTTAAATTTCGATCAACTCTGTAATCTACTTTATTCTATTTTTATTTATTTGCTGCCAGTTATTTGCAAAACAAGATTTACACGAAAAAAAATAATTGGGGTCATCGTGTTCCCTAGACTTTGTTGAGGTGTTTATTTATAGGTCTGTTCGGTTTGTTTAAATGAACAAAACTTTACGCAGGCCTATGTTAAAAGCATTTAAAAATTTGAATAATTCACTTTGATTGATTAAACTGGTTTAGGGTTATGCAACAATAACTGCAAAAATACTTTTAATTAAATGAAAAAAATCCATACTATTATCACGTAGATAGGAAGGAATCTATGATATCAAAGAATCAATCAAAGAATCGATTTCATTTATTCAGTTTAGGCACACAAAGAGCACCTTTGAACGTCAAAATTTTACAATTAGGTATGTCAAGAAATAATATAAAAATATTAAATAATGTAAAAATTAACCATTGGAAAATGATTCTTTCGCTATAACGGGTACATTTCGAGAGATAGATTTTTGTACGCACTTTTTTTTATCTAGGACACGCCAACTTGATTTCACTTCGCCATATGGTAAGCTAAAGGCAAAGCAGCAGGTAAGAGGTTCACCATTACTGACACTATGTAATGTTACATTGGTGGCACTCAGCTTGGTGACCTCATCAGATGCTTTTTCACGCCCCGCTTAAAGGACCCGGGACTGTAGAAAGAAGGAATAATAATAGTAGCAACTTGCTCTTAAATATAACCTTGTAGATTCGGAAGTGCCGTATTACAAGTATGTGCCCGACCCAGTTCCTGACGATGGTCGTGTCACATTGTTTTGGAATCGACCTATTATCACTGATAGGACCATTTTAGCCACTAAACCTGATATAGTGTTGATAGATCAATTAGAGCGCCGTGCAATAATTATTAATATCATGACGAAAATCTCGTGAAAGCCGAAAAAGACAAGAGAGAGGAGATTCCACTCTCTCTGGAGCCCTAACCAACGGTAGCTTGGTCCATGTACCCGATGCCGATGGAGCAATATTTTTTTTTTTTGAAATAGATGTTTTTATATGTATTTAAAAATATAATTTATTTGATGTTTACTTTAATAAAGAGGAATAATAATAAACGTCTTTATTGTACACCAATAACATATTACATTACAATAAGAAGACATAAAGTTTTGTGGTACGTACAGTTTTTTTTTATACAACTTAGGCGGCAGACATGCACACGGCCCACCTGATGGAAAGTGGTTACCGTGAATGTGTGTAACACCAGTGGAGTCACATCCGTGCTGCCGACCCTGTAAGAATTTTCTGTGCATTCAGTGTAGAACACAAAATCAGGACAAGCCTTTGGTCTTCCCACTGACAGCATAAAAACTCTCCAGTGAGCTCTGGCTACCCTACTCACCACCGGCCTTATCGCTCAGCGGCAATTTCTTACAGGCAACCATATTACATATATTTACATACAATTTTATATAAATAGTGCAACCGTATTTACTTTGTCGACTGTACCAAAATTTCATCTCTATTTGAAAGTTAAGAAATACATAAAAAGTCATAATATTGTAGGATAGGCTTGTATTATGTTCCTTCTTACCCATGATGTACTGGAATATCAGTGACGCATTTCATAAAGAAATGTCATAAAGCATGTATGAAAACAATTATGAAAGTAGAAGAAACGAAAGAGGTATGCCAGGATCGTGGCAAGTGGAAAACTGTAGTATCTGCCTACCCCACTGGGAAAAAGGCGTGACTGTATGTATCTATTTATGTATGTATGTATGTATAAAGAATCCATTGTTTCTGGCGTCTCTTCTTAATAACGTTTAATGTTCTTCTGTTTCAGGAACACTAAGCTCTACAAATGAGTCAAGACTATCTAGATTGTGAGTACAAATTATTTTTATATTGTTTAACATACATACATATAATCACGCCTTTATCCCCGGAGGGTTTGACAGAGGTGAATTAACACCCACATTTCACCAATTATTGAAATCGGTCCCAATAGGGAGTGAGCCTATTGCGATCTTCCGGGCACTATTATAGACTCCAGCCATACATCTGAGGCTGAGTCTGGGCTGTATATTTTCTGGGCTGTATATTTCTCTCTGATAATAAACAGCCCTACCCCTTAGTCACCTTGTATGACACAGCATAAGAAGAGATGGGGTGGTTCAAATTCTACTCTGCCAGGAACTATGCGGCTATTGGTTTAATTAGGTACATTCTAAATAGAGGATACTTGAATGGCAAAATATACTAACTATATTTTCAATATTTCTAAGAAATTCACGATTTGAAGAAATTGTGTTAGTTCACTATTTATATTATATTAATTCTAAACTTGAAACCTTCTTGACTAGATACCAATTCTGCTTTAATGGGTACTTTTTTATAACCAAGTATTTTTGTTGTTAATCTTGATTTAGCTTTTTATTCTTTTATCAGTTTCGTTTCCTCTGACAGTGTAAAGTATTTTGAATTCCTTGGGGCAGTTTGTTCTCTGGGAAGCCTGGTGTCTGTCCTTTTACTCCTCTCTTCCACAATTTGACTTTTTTGAGTTCAAAAATACCCCAGGAGAAAAATGCCAGCGTCAGAGCCTCATCTGTCAATAAGCAGGTGAACGGACTGGCATATGACTTGGGCCCCGGTCCAAAGATTTTGGTGAGGCCCCATAAACCTGTCTCGTTATTGGGTCAACCAGACTATTCCAATACCTAATTAGTTAACTTTATTGTATTTCATTATACGTTTCAAATTCAATAAATTTCCTAATGAGTACAATTTTCCACATCTGTGCCTCAAAATAAAATTATGAACACACAATATGGCGGGGGTGAGTATATTTACATTTTTATTTAAAACAAAAGGCAAAAATGTCAAACCATTTTCTCGTCTCATACATTATGTATTACAGTTTTTGAATAGTTTAGTCAAGCTTTTGAAATTCAAATTATGAAGGAAAATACCATAGGTTTCATTCTGAACGACTTTTTAATAATATATAAAGCGTTATAAAGTTTCAGACACATATTTAATAAGATATTTTGCAAGAGTTTTGAATTCATAAACTAAGGAAACTTCTTGCAAACGAATTCTGTTAAACATGCTGTAATAAAGATTTCTTTATTACTATTTGATCAAGTTTTCATTTTGCATGTACATTCTACATTTCTTTGTGAAGTCAGCAAGGAGATAAGTGTAAAGTTGTATGTATTATTTATCTACTTTATCGATGATAAAAATATCTTCGAAGCCGAAGTCGGTGCAACTGATACACCTGAGGTTCTACCACTGGCTTTCCTCTAGGGGTTATGAGGTCAGTTGGCACTCACTACTGTAAGCGCCAAATATGATGCGAATGGAAAAGAGTGGTTCCTGAGCTACGCTTTCGAAAAGACAAATAATTCAAACATTGGTACTTACAGCACTCTTATACTATGAGATGATGAAATAAAGTCACCCCAAAGAGATTCTATAAAAAAAAAAACAAATGTCCAAGACGTGACTAAGTGGCTTATTTGGTCAAAGCATTTCAGGGGGAATGCTCGCATGGAGCTCAAAAGGAACTGGTTGCCGGTTCAAGTATCTTCGTTCACTTTTCGGATCTAAATCTGTGACTAAATAAATCTTGAAATGTTAAACACATTTGTTTTCTAGACCACAGATATAAAAATGTGCAATTAAATGAACAAAGCTTTTTATACCGTCCAAGGAGGAGATTAAAACCCCACTTTCTAAAGACCTGAATCATAAATTCGATGGGAACAGGGGTTTACTCTGTGCGCAGAAGCCATTGTATAACAGTTCATAATTAAGCCAGTAACATTTGGTGCTCGTACCTTATATTAATTTTAATTAAAAGTCCTAAAACGTTTTATCTTCGGGTGAAGAATGAAATGGGACATTACATTGGATAATTATGCTAAGTGGGGTTATATTTTTAGGAAGTCAATTATCAAGTATTTCCAATAGTGGTAAATTATTCGCAATTGGAATATCTACGAAATCTTCCCGTTTCTCTCTGTACTTAGACCAATTTATATTTTAAACTAGTTTTCCATAGCCAGACTAAAATAAATTTAGTCAAAAATTATCAATTTATTTTTATGTTTCTACTAACTGACATTGTTTAAATTGAAAAGAAAATGAAAAGAATTGTAGTAACGACACTGAAATTTAAAAACACAATTACTTTAGAAATGGGATTTGTGTACTTTATTGTTTTTCTGTGAATCTTCTTACTGAGTAACCTTACGTTGGCTGAATATAAATTGCTACATACATCACAATAGCCAATAGAATTCTAGATATTAAAGAATCTCCTACATACAATTAAGACAGATTGTTAAATTACTGCTCAATTTCAGTGACGGTAAAATCACCACTAATCCCTGCGTAATTAAATCAAATTCTCTTTGTTACAAAAAACAGACATAGGTAATGAAATCAAGTAACTTTATTTGAATCTCCGTCCCTAGAGAAACATTTATCTTTGCATAGAGGACTACTTTCCATAATTTTATACAATTCACTATCTTTTCAGGAGATTTATGGCATTCTATTTTTTCTCAATGTTATCTTTTCTTTTCCTTTGGAATGATAAAAGAGCGGTGGTTGTACGTCTGTAAACGTATACTTTACGTTTAGTGAAAGCAGGTAGCTTCACTACTGCATAATGTGGAATATTCTGGAGCTTTCTTTTTGTTTTACTGAGCTAGGAATACAAGAATATGGTACGTGAAGTTTATATGAAGTTTATTCGTTGTTATGAAAAATTGTCCTTGATGTTATGAAAAAGAGCTCGACGTGCAGACTTTATGATCATTTTATGAAATATTTTATTACTGATGTTACTAATGTGAGGCATAAAAATTAATTTTGAAATAAGATCTCCTTTTTTCACTTTAATCTTTTTTTGAGTGAACAAATAATCGAAATAGTGATGTTTTGAATGGTTATAATCCTGACAAATTAAACTTATCGCGGTTCTGGGGGTGACAGGTTGAGTTGCTATTCGCCCTAGCTGAAGCAAGCCGAGACGGCAGTTATAGTAGACGCTACCTGATTTTAGCAATTAATAGCCCAATGCGGCCATGCGGTTTTGATCGGTTCGAGTCCATCATAACCATCCCCGCTGTCTCTGGACGTGTCCACGTTGGGAATGCCGCGCGTTGAATAAGAAATGTCTTTGAGGTGATTAGCCGTATTTGTTGATTAAATATGTCACTATCAGCACTTCAGAATTATTTTAAATTTTATCTCTTTGTAAAGCAATATTCTAAATATTCTACAACATTCTACACAACGCTATTTAGACCCATGGTAAGCATAGCTTAACTAGCTTGTGTTAAAGAATCTAGAATACGGATAAATATACTTTTTTTTTGTAAATACATACATATTATACATCCAATGCAAATATACATATTCGTGTATACAAATATTTGCACTGAGCAGGAATCGAACCCGCGCCTCCTGTGTAGCAATCAAACGTTCTACCGCTACGCCACAGAGGCCTTCCAATAGATCTAAGCATAAAAACTAATTAACATCTTATGAGAATTTTGCAAGACGATAAATGATATTCACAGTTTACTACACACTATCACGCCAATTTAACCTAATTCGATCTTTGTTTTTCCCCACAAAGACACAAAATAATATTAAGTACAATATAAATAATAATGTACCCCCCGCATAAAGTCGAGTATAATTTTATGCGTCGTCTTTACATGTATCTGTCTACTTTATGGGTGTTTATGAATCAGTGATTCACTCCCCTTTCCTACGAATACTTTACAAAACTCATAACGGTTAATTTGGAGACAACTTGAGTTTAGGAGCAACAGCAGCTATTAGGAGATTAATTTTAGGAGACTTAAACTTTCACTATGTAAAGTGACAAATGTATGTATGCTCTCATATAAGGACACGACTGTATTTCCGTCCCAATTGAGCAGTTCGACTTCTGAAGTACCTCCACCCTACAGAATACAATAACTTCGTGTTGTGTTCCCGGTGGTGAAGAGGGTAGCCAGAGCTCACTGGAGAGTGTTTGTGCTATCAGGGGGTAGACCAAAGGCTTGTTTTGATTTTGTGTTCTCCACTGACGGCCCAGAAAGTCTCTATTCTTACAGGGTCGGCAGCTCGGGTGTGACTCATTTGGTGTTACAAACGTTCATAGGTCACGGTAACCACTTTCCATCAGGTGGGCCGTGTGCTTGTCTGTCACCTATGTTGTATAAAAAAGAGTGACGAACGTCGAAGCCCATGTGTGAATTGAGCCTATTACTCTTATTTTTATATAGCCAGTAGTACCATAAGGTTCAAAATCACTTGACACATATTGAAATAATGTAGCATACAACTTCGGTTCAAAACAGAGAAACTCACTCAACGTACGTAAATATATTGACGACATTCCCGACGTATGTTTTTCTCTACAGTGTCTACAGTTCTACTCTACAGTGAGCATTGGCTAGCCTACTCACCACCGGGAACTCAACACGAGGTTATTATAGCCGTGGTATTCTGTAGGGTGGAGGTACTTCCCCAGTCGGAATAATACCGCCGTGTCCTACCTCCTCGTTTTCTACCAAATGTTAAATATTCTGAGGTAGATACTTTCTTTCCAGAAATTTCAGTACTTACAATTTAGATTCCTTCTTTACGGGATTAGTTACGCTTCTAAAATAGCCAACATCTACAGGCTTTTTTGGACGAATTTTGGTAACCGCTTTCCATTAGACATTTATTTGCTAATTTAGTGATGAAGAATGAACGTCACAAACAAAGCCGATCTAATTTTCGTTCTTTGTTCTCTGTACAAAACTTTCCACTTTACTGTAAGTACTTACTACAGTCGACATAATGGACAAAAACACAACCACTCCATTATATCTGAGCGTAAGAGCTGTTAAACAAAATTATAATCCGTTTAAATAATCAGTGAAACACGCAGTTGTCTTATGAAACATTTATTACATGGGAGTAAATTTATTAAAGAACTAATAAAAAGCACTCTGAGTCAATTTGTTTCTAGAATATTAAGTTTATTATCTCTGTGAATTGGAATTGGATAGCATATTTTGTGCTGATTTCGTTGGATTGCAATCAATTTGAGACGAATGAGTCCTACAGTAATAATAATTGTAATATACTAGGTTTCGTTTAAATGAACTTTTTATTTATCATAGCGCTAACGCTATGATAAATAAAAAGTTCATTTAAACTAGGACTAATCTTAGTTGCATCCTGAGTTTTTATCTCGGAGTTCGGGGTCCAATTTTTCAGCCTAATGTAATGTAAACTTCCAGTGTACCTACGTGGCCTTTTTTTGGTAATATATTGACTGGAGTTGAGACTAGCAATATTTTAACCATTACGGCACCCATTATATTCCTGGCTGCTCTATAAATCACCTTCAATGAGCTATTAAGAAGAAGTGTATAATCTACATAAAAAACTCAAATTGCAAACTAACAAAGAACTCCTAAATTAATCAAACAAGCTTAATTGTAAGTGATTTACGAAAGCACGTAATTATTCGGACGACTCGCTGGCTATAGTCTGCTGGCAAGTGGTCATCAAATGTTCATTTCACAGGTTATTACGAACCATCCTTTCGTTTTCCGCCGCTCCTTGACAGTGACGCATGGTCTAATTTATATACTAACAGTGTTTACAGGCTTATTCAAAACAATCTTATTCAAACCAAATAAAGTTTAAAATGCCATGTTTGTACAGCATGAATAAGATTGCAGAATTTTGTATGGCGCTCTCGAAAAACCCATTGTCCCTGTAGATATAAAAGTGCGACGGTCTGCTAGTTGAGTGAGTTCTTCACGCCGTGATTTATATTAAGCCACATATGTGGATAATTCCATTTTTTATGGAATGTGAACATAAATCACTCAGTATGTGCGGATATGTTGGTATTGAAATTGCAGTACGCAAAAAAATAAATTGGATTTTATCTTTTATTATTTGCGCTAGAACATCTTGTTTCATGCAAGTAAAATAGAATGTAGAATTTCCTCTCTTTTACAGAGTACTATCAACCGAAATTGCTTGTTACCTCTACGCCGTAGCAATCTCGTAGCAGAATATCATATGTTAGCGCTGTAGCCTATCTATAACTTTATGGAAAGTGAAGCGTTTGTACATCTTTCACATAACATGGTAGTAAGAATCACAATGCACTTGCGGCTAGCTGTAATGCGACCCGCCGGATCCGGTTAACGCTATATCAATTTTCCATTACATAGACATAGTTTCGGTTACCTGCTGACATAAACTCGCGATACTCGAATATAAATAAAAATGTTTGTAAAATACCTAATAATGTAATCGCAATCTAGCGTGGAAGCGCTGCAAATGTGATGGGCACCTTCGCACCGGGAGCGACTAGGGGCGGGTTATACGATTAATATTGACATATAATTTCATAAGTACACCAGTCAGTATTTAATTCATGTCACCATTCAGTGACATGAATTAAATAACCTATGGAACTTTATTTATTCGATATCTGTTTTTTTCTCATTATTGTAAAAAAGTGAATATTATGTGCAAAGGCAAGCTCAACTCAAGGTTGCGTTCTTTTCCAGCAAACCCGGAAGTGCACAGAGGAATTGCAATCCAATGAGAGGCAAAATCTTCTGTATTATTATTGTGACATTTATATAAACCAATTTGATTATTCATAAACAAAAATAAATAAATTATACTTAAAGAAAACCTATTTATACGGTATATTAATTTTTATGTAGCCGAATAGTACATAATGGTCCTTCGAGCCGTTTATAGATTTAGGCAATAGATTTTAATAGCTGTAGGAAATGTTTTGAATTGAAACAAACAGCAATTCAACTTTGCTATCGATCATCTAAAACGGGAAATTAGGTTGAAAACTTATCCTGCTACTGCTTAAATATTTAATTCAGGTCGGAACGTAACTGTGCTCTAACAGAAATATGCCAGGACTAGCACAATTTTCACAATTGGCATATTTTCACCAGCGGGAAAATTGCAGCGTCTTTTATGCGGTTTTTAATTTAGGACAGCCGTCAAATAATATTTAGCGATGTCTTAGTAATTATTTTATCTTTTAGAGTAGTCCTTACCCAAGAAACTTTGGTGTTAATGGTCTTTCTGAAATCACCTGACTGATTTCCTTTTAAAAAAAATCAGAGAGTTATATAAATCCTTTATTACACACACACACACACACACACACACGCACACGCACGCGCACGCGCACGCGCACTCGCACGTGCACACGCACACGCACACGCACACGCACACCCACACACACACGCACACGCACACGCACACCCACACACACACACACACACACACACACAGAGAGACACAGACACACACACACAGAGACACACACAGACACACACACACACAGACACACAGACACACAGACACACATAGACACACACACACACAGACACACAGACACACAGACACACAGACACACACACACACAGACACACAGACACACAGACACAGACACACACACACACACATACACACACACGCACACACACACACACACACACACACACACATACACAACAACACACTCATCGTCGTTCATCTTCTAAACAATACGTGCTTCTTGTAATTTGCACTTGATCGTTCCAAAATATTTAAGTATGTGTATCCGCATTCTAGAACTCATATAACACCCTAAACTTTTTTTAAGAAATAGCATTGTGCAATTTCGCCAAGAATATTTATTTATTATTTAGCAGGGTAACGAACATGGTAGTTAAATTCTTATACACAGCTACTTATAGCCGCTGTACAATCGCGAGTACTTATGCAGTCAAATAAAAAAGTAATGAAATTTTTTTACAAACATTTACATTTATTATACACACATCAACAAAGTCTAGGGAACAAGGACATTTCTAGTTTTTATTTAAAAACCCTTTCTTGTAATAGTGAGTGTTTTATATCAATAGAAGGGTATTTTTATACCGTTTTTAATTTTAATAAAAACATTTTCATACCAAATTTTTTTTTTTAAGAAAGAATTGAATAGTGCCAATATTGAGTATTACAACCTTCTATGATTAGGCACAAAAATAACGAGGTAGTAAGAAATACAGTAATTAACCGTACTTTAAACGTTTTTAATAATCTGTAGGACCTCCTAAAGCATTAGCAACAGCTCGACAACGGCGTGGCATACTTAGTATGAGATTGTCAATCATCGTCTGTGGAATATGGCTCCATACACTGCGAAGGTGTAAAAAAAGTTGTTCTTCAGTGTTCAGATTTTCCAAAGAATCACTGAAAGCTCTTCTCCCAAGCAAATCCCAGGCATGCTCTATGGGATTGAGGTCGGCAGACTGAGCAGGCCATTCCAACGTCGTCATATTGTGCTCGCTTAACGCATTGACCACTACCTTCGCGGTGTGTGACCGTGCATTATCTTGCATGAACATAAAATCTTGACCGAACTGCTGTCGATGAGGGATTACCATGGGGTGTATAACCTCCTGAATGTAATGGTTTGCATTCAAATTGCCCCGTATCCAAACGAGGTCGGTCCTTCCACCAAGGCGAATTCCAGCCCATACCATGATTGTTCCACCTTGGTAAGGATGAACTTCTTGCGGATTCTGGAGACAACTCCGACGTCCAGGAACTCGCCATATGCGCACTCTTCTCGAATCAGGATGAAAACCGAAGCAAGATTCGTCGTAAAACAGAACCCGTGCCCATTGATGGTCGGTCCACTGTAAATGTGCGTTAGCCCACAATAAGCGACGACCTCGATTTCCACGTCGAAGAGCTGGAACCCTAAGCGGTCTGCGAGCATAAAGATTGGCTTCGTGTAGTCTTGTTCTGACAGTTTGATCGCTAATAACCACTTGATGCTGAGACTGGACGCCTGCGACCAACTGACGAGCAGTAATCGTGGGTTGCCGCCTTGCGGAATTTTGCAAGAAACGATCTTGTCGCTGGGTAGTAACCCTATTTCGTCCCCTGTGACGATCGGCAACATCCCCTGTAGACCTGTAGCGTGCCCATAATCTGCAAATTACGCTTGGTTGGGTGTTGACAGCATCCGCTACGTCGCGTTGAGTTCGTCCAGCTTGCAGCATACCAACAGCCCTTAACATCTCTTCGCGACTTAAATGACGACGTGACATGATGACTACAGTCACAAAAATGCACAAACCATACGTAAAAGAAGTATTATTGATAATAAACGTTATTTACAATCAAAGAAAATAATTTTTATTTTGCCTCAGAGAAACTGCACAATCAAACACTTTTAAAAGTTTTCCCTCCATATTTGAAAATCATTACTTATTTAAATTTATTTTTAAATTTCGAACAACTCTGTAATCTACTTTATTCTATTTTTATTTATTTGCTGTCAGTTATTTGCAAAACCAGATTTACACGAAAAAAAATAATTGGGGTCATCTTGTTCCCTAGACTTTGTTGAGGTGTTTATTATACCTACAGTAGAATAGATTCTTTTTACAGTATTGACTACACAACAGTAATGAAATTATGTATTAATAAACAGTAATAATTATTATGAAATAAATATATTTATCAGTATCAAAATAATCGGGATGTAAATATCCCTTCCCGTTCCGTTTTGAGTTTCCGTGTTCATGGTGCTTGAAACAGCGCCGAAATATCGGAAAATCCAACAATGAAACATGGTAAATATCCCTATTATTTTGATACTGATGTGAGTGACCATGATAGTTTAAATACCTATAAAATATATTCATATCAACATTTGCATGCATTTGCTGCATGACTTTATGAACGGAATAAAATATCTAATGAACTTTATTTCTCCATTCAATTCAACTTTAGTCTGAAATTGTATGAATAATTTCAGCGGTTCTCTTGCAATAGCTAGTATGCATTGCGGGTCAATCTTATACGTCATTACTGCTTATGTCCGCCATAAATGAAACGTATAAAGCGTAATGGCAAGGCATCGAATTTGCATTCAAGATATTGCAGATCAAATTCGCTCCTAAAACATAGGAAATAGCACATGGTGTTGGCTATCGGATATCGGCTATTGTCGTCCGACACCGATATGAAAGAAAGAAAGAAATTGATTTTTAATCACGGATCATTCATACACATATAAAACTGAATAAAGCCTGTTGGTTACTGAAAATAAGAAAAAAATACAAGAAAGAAAACAATATCAGTGGCAGGTATATAATCAAATATAACGCACATACACAGGCAGCGTACGATCGATAATGCGTAATGTCCGAAACGATTCGTTTTTTTTATTCCTTGTCGGTGGTCGCCTGACCACATAATAGATACCAAAGTCAAACATCTTCATGTTTAAAATATTAATAGGATTAGATAAGATAAGATAAGACAAATAGCGATAAGGCCACCATCTATACGTGTCACAAAACTTGTAGCTCATATTGTAATGTAATATGTTGTGGTGTACAATAAACACGTTTTTTATTTTATTATTATTATTATTATTGTTTCTCAGTACCTTGACTCTCGGGACTATGGAGTCCCGGCCCTTTGGAAGGCGTGCGTCGGGCCAAAGCCAAGACGTAGAGGCCCTTTTATGAAAATTTAATATGCTAGGAATACACACACGTGGCGGTGGAAACTAAATTATGGGCTATGGGATTGAGAATTGAGAATTATTATTATTATTATTAAATACTCTTTATTGCATACCAAATATAGGAGACATACGATGGATACACGCAGGTTAGATAGTTGTACAATGGGCGGTATTATCGCGGTCTGCGATCTCTTCCAGACAACCAGTGTATGGACTATACAGCCAGTAATCAGTTTGCGGTGTACACTAAGTTATAATTATTTCCCTTTCGGCGCTATACCGGTTCCGAAAGGCGGCGCGGGAGCGGGGTCACGATCCCGAGCCCGAAAAAATTCGGGCCATGAGATCCCGGCTCTACAGGGAAATGGTGGCGGAAAGGGAGCTACGACTTGGGCGACCAGGCGCAGGGCGCGCCGTAGTAGCGGTGGTAAGACCCATCATGGGGGAGTGGCTAGAGAGGCCACATGGCAGCCTCTCGTACCGTCTGACGCAGATGATCACCGAGCACGGGTGCTTCGGGAAGTATCTGCGTCGGATGGAGAAAGAGCCAACGTCCGAGTGCCATCATTACGACGCGAGCGACGACTCGGGGCCACACACGCTCACCGAGTGTCGGGCGTGGGAGACACCGAGGCGCGAGCTTGTGGCAGCCCTGGGAGTGAGGGTTCTCACGCTCTCCACCTTACTCGCGGCGATAGTCCGCTGCGCGGATGCGTGGGCGGCCGGCGCCTCCTTCTGCGAGCAAGTAATGCTCGTGAAGGAGAAGGCGGGGCGGGAGCGGCAGCGGGAGCGACGAAGGATCGCAAGGCAAAGTTGCCCGCGTACGAAGGCAACTCGGGCGTCATAGGTCGATGAACGACCTCCGCCCCCTATGAGCGCAGGCCTGGGGGTGACAGGTGGAGCCGCCTGTCACCCTGGCAGAAGCAGGCCGCGGCGGTGGCGCGCCTGGCGCGCCTCCCCGATTCCGGGGACGAGTTGGGAGGGCCGAGGAGAGGGCCATATCGTGAGAGATGGCCCTGGGTCGGCCGGGGTGCGAGGGATATGCCTGCCAACCTCACCTTCGGCAACCAAAACGACCCACAAGCGGCGTGCGTTTTAGTCGGTTCGAGTCCGACATAACCTCCTCCACCGGCTCCGGTGGTAGAGGTATCCGTGGGGATTATGCGCACGTAAAAAAAAAGTTATAATTATTTAATATTTGTATCTAGTATCGCATTTAGAAAACAGAAGCGAAGAAGAATAAGTTAGTATGTAATAAATAGTAAGGATTAGTAAGAATTCTAGGTGTAAGTATAATGTATATAATAATATGTATAATAATAAATCACGACGGATATGTTATGCACAATGTTTTCCAACGTGACTTCCGCATTACAATTATTATACGTTTCTGTAGCGAGTACAGTATGATCTTTTATTATTAAAAGCAATAGTTATATTCCAGTTAAAGCTACTACAGCATAATTATATTCAACCAAGTTAGTATTCAAGTCACAAGTTCACTCTTAAAGTTCGAAGTTAAAAGTCAAAGTCCTAATAAAGATCGTTGTATATCATCGCATAAAACTTATTCAAACATTAAATTCATGCTTGACTTAGATAGTTCATTGTAGAACAGTCTTAAAGTTTTTAATTACCATAGTAATGTTATTATAAAACATATACTTGCTCACTTATATTCTTCAGGGAAATCAGTTGGGTTTAGACCCTACTGTAATTCTTTATTAAGGAGTATGACAACCTGACGCATCAGATACTGGTTTTTTATTTACCTAATATTATGTTCTATGTATATAATACTCATAGGAACTACTTATATATAGACTTGGAGTTATTTATCAACACACGTCTTTTTATTTTTCAATATTACCGATTACATTTAATCCTAAAACAGACCGTGAAAAGCATCTATAGAGAGTCTTAAACTGGAGACAAGCTATAGATGTTTACATTCTCTAGACTTAACTTACAGCTGACTATCAGGCGGAATGTATTCATATTGAATTTTCAAAGTAAAACAAAAAACCGGTACAATTACACTACACAACAATCGCTGTGAGGATCTCATTTCTGTTTCACAAAATATTCTCAAAATATGCGAATGCTTAAAAAGTAGTTAGAACAAGACAGATGGATAACATCTCATTGTATCAATACATACGCTTTCTACCATTTAAAGTGCCGACCTCAGAAAACCGATACAATAAGTGTAAACAGGAAAGGTTGGGGCTGAGATTTGCGATTTCTCTTCAATTTCCTTATTAGACCCAAACGGCACCAAAGCCTGGAAGTAATGAAACTGTGACAGAAAAAGCGAGTTTTCCTAACAAGAACTAATTCCAACGTCACTGGCCACTAACAAGACTAACTATTTGTCGTTTCTTTGTCCACAGATCGAGCTTTCTAATGCTTCAAGTAAAAAGAAACTTAACAAAGTTAAAAATAACAATCTCGAAAACTGTTACTAATTATTTTTAATTAACTTCAGTTGTGAGTTTTTATCAGTCAAAGAACTTCCAAACATTTGTTGTCTGCAGACAGATTAAATAAACATTAAGCATTCAACCACCATTGTGGTTGTCTGTGAATAATAAAAGCAGTTTAAATAATTGTCTAATCTTTCATCATTTTGGATCATAGTAATGGAATTACGTCGGCCATTATAATAAATAAAATCAAAAAGTGAACAGTGTAAACAGTGTTTGTGTAGTTTGAAATGCATGTGTGTGTTTCGTGCGTGTTAAGAGTGCGGTTACATTAGCGAAGCGCGATTGTTTCGTGTAAAGCTGGGTGCGCAACGCCACGGCGTCATCGGTGGAGGGTCGAGGGGGTGCGGGCGGGGTGGCAGAGCCCGCGCCCTCGCCTGCGCCCGACGCGGAGGCGCCCGTACGCCGTCGCCGCCATCGCCCGCTATACCGCCGACTTTTCCACTATGTGCGCACCGCATGGACTGGCGTGAAGTTTGCACTAGGTAACATTTTCTTACTAATATTTTACTCATATCTATATATTATATATTATAAGTTCAAGTCAGAAATCAATCTTAAGATGCGACTCATATATCTGTCATAGCTCACTGATTCCGAATTCTGTTCCGAAGTTCTTATGAATTATGAAACTAATAAATTATTCAAATCAGGGAAGCCACCATGATATGTGTTAAGTCATTGCCTATTACACATTTCTTAGATGAATATGTTATGTTATGAGTATAATGTGAAATGAAATGTGTAACCTAAAATTTACGAACTAAAGTAGATTGAAAGTTGAAGTTTAATTCTTATGACAAATCTTTTAAAAAATCAACCTACTGCTGCAAATAAGATTTATTCTTTTCACATTTTTATAAAAATCCTAACAAACTTACCAAAATAATGTATTCTTAAATGAATACCTAAATCGCTGTACAGTCAGAAGAATGAAGAAAGATATAAATCAGATACAACAGTTTGTTATGGACGCGAGATTTCGGTAACAAATGTATCATAAATCATTTATATAGGCCGTTGCTTTTTTAATACAGTTATTGATAACTGTGAATAACTGTCTAAGTGGAAATAATAAAGGCATATAACTGTGTAAAGCCCAAGTGAAATTCGTAGTTACTCCATATTATATCAATATTTGATTGTACGTAATTTATCACGTTGATTTAGAAAGCAGATGGAGCTTTTTCTTTATAATACATCGGCCTATGGGGGCTACACACCAAAACAGTAAGCGGACAGCAAATTGTGAAGAAAAGGCTTCTTGACAACAGATATCAAGAAACATTTGCTGCGTAAATATAGGGCAATTTGCTGTCGCCGTAAATAGCCGATCTTAGCTTTCTCCTTTTCCCGACGTACCCAATAAGAACTGGGTAATGTACATGCTTTGAAAGTGAGCGAGGTTTCTGTTATATCCTTAAGCTATAGGTACACAAGACAAAAACGATAGCCTATCCATCTAATAAAATCTATTTATGATTTGGGTCAAGTGGAAGCACCCGTATGTTTTACATATGTGTGTTCACACAACAATAACTCATTGCTTTGAAGTCACATGTGTGCGTCATCGTTAAAGGCGTATTAGTGTAATACGTTTATGTGTGCCAGTGTGCATGATCGTGAATCGTGAACGATTGAATATGTGTGAGTGATTTGCCTGCCATCGAATGAGAAGGTAATTTTCACCATTTTAGCACAGGCTCACGTAGTTCAGTGGTATTACAGGCGTAAAGACATTTCGAAGGTAGCGAGTTCGAACCGCAACTATATTGATGTAGTCGTTTACGTTAATAAACAGTTTTGTTTTTGTTCTTTATTTTGTTTGTGATATTAAAGAACGTTTAAGTTGTTAATTAACCGTGTGGAAAGCACAATGCATCCAATTGTTGACAGTTAAAAATAAAATTATCATGTTATTTTAATCATGAGAATGAGGGTAGCATAAATTCCAATACGAGAAACATTAATGCAATGTGTGTGCAACAATACTCGCTCAGTAATAATAAAAATACTACTGATTTAAGTTGCTATAAAAAAATAACTAAAATATCAAGATACTTTTGTGATGTTACCTCAACATTCCCTTAATAGGTAAGTAATTAACATGAAGATATACAAATATTTAAAAGTTCAAAAAGTTAAATTTGACTGAGATTCGAACTCAAAACTTTGCAAGATTTTAACTCTTAAAAAGCGAATCTGTAAACCCCAGGATCACGATGACTTACAAGATTTTAACAAAAACTACGTTCATATACCAGTAATAAGAATTTTATGAGTTATTGTTATTACTAAAGAAAGTGTAACTGATGATAATAATTTGCAAAAGTATAAGTGTGAGTGAGGAAACGAGTTTTGTTACACACACATTTATGTAGAACATACTGGTGACTTTTCTGCTTGCCAAAATCAATATAAAGATCTGTATAATACTTATATCACTAGACAGACTATCGTTTTTGTCTTGTGTACACTAACGTTACGTGCGTTGATAGAGTTTGTCATTCGTTTCTAGGTGGTATTAGATTTTTCTGAGATTACTTTCAGTGACAGCATTAAATCCAGACGCGTGCTCGATAGACATCAATAAACATTCAAATATACCATTCTTTACCTTGACGTGTGGGGTGTACAGAGCCCAACAAACAACAGAGAAGCCCAAGTGAACCTACTTGGAATGTATTAAGTTAATACCGATGCCGACTGTGTCTTTTATAAAAAAAATGTAACACTCTGGCACAGAACTCTGCTGAAAGAAGTAAAAACAGTCGATTTAAAAAGTATTTAATTTACCAAAAAGGGTTCAACACGTACCGTATGAATGAATTGTCATAAGGGGAGCTGATGATGATGTGAGTTTCATGATTTCAGGGCTCGTGTCATGAACGCTTAAAACATTATTATTTTTTATTTATTTATTTCTCGCATCTACATCTATTTTTACTGGTTACTCTTTTACAATAGAGTAGGCAATCTAACTATGAAACTGTGAATTCATTCAGAGAGCAACAAAACAGGTCAATATTTATTGAAATGACGTTGAGTGTCTGAAGGGCTCGCGTCAGCGGCGCCTCCTTCAGCATGTTAGGGCACGCGCTCGGCACCTGTAGCAGCTGCGGCATCCAGCGCCTCCCCACGTATCCGTCCGGAACGCATATATACGCTAGTGTACGACCGGATTTTGGACATTTGCTCGCATAACCTTCAATATATATATTTGTATATTGAAGGTTATACGGCCAACGCGAGCTTCAACCTAACCCTTTGCTCATTGTAGCCAACCATACCCAGTACATGGAACCGCCTGTCACCCTGGCAGAAGCAGGCCGCGGCGGCGGCGCGCCTGGCGCGCCTCCCCGTTTTCCGGGGAAGAGTTGGGGACTCTGTAGTCACCACACACCCGAGGAGAGGGCCAGGTCGTGAGAGATGGCCCTGGGTCGGCCGGGGTGCGAGGGATATGCCTGTCAACCTCACCTTCGGCAACCAAAACGACCCACAGGCGGCGTGCGTTTTAATCGGTTCGAGCCCGACATAACCTCTTTCACCGGCTCAGGTGGGGAGGTATCCGTGGGGATTTTGCGCACGTAAAAAAAAAAAAGAAACCATACCTAGTACGAATAATGTTTTTAATAATTGAACTGCTGTCATACTACCAACTGCAAATTTTACTTTGTAATTCTATATATTCATATGGGATACCAAAGTTATTTATGCATTTAGTAAATGACAGCCGTTGAATTATTGACCTATTTAAGACTTCATGGTAAGCCCACATTTCACCCAAACTGCCTAACGCGCTCAAAGAAGTTTGAACATAAAAAATGAAATGACTTTCTTGTTAATACTGAGACATCTCTAGTAACCAAGTACACTTAAGTCAGTCAATATTGAGTTCCTTATTTTCGACTACCGTCGGAGAAAATCATATTGCCCAAGTTTACTTCGGCTAAAATTAAGAAGATATAAGTCAATGACCTAAGCTCGACTTGTACTAATCAATTGTATTATTTCTGTCTGAATAACAACCATATAAGAAAAGGAAACGTAAGAAATCTAATATTATAGGATATCATATACTTAACTTCGAATAAAAAATTACATAATGGAAGTAGATTGCCGCGTTAGTTCCCGGTAGTTAATATGTGCTAATAATATGTTTTTATATGTTATTGAGATAGGAAGAAATGATGACCGGATCAAGGGATCCCTACAAAGTACAAGCTTTGCATACAACCAAAATGCTATAATAATGATGAGAATATAAATATACCATGTACATTTATATGTACATTTTTGAAAAGTTTTACCTCTTCTCTGAAGTCAGTTATTAATTAACTAATTTGAACTAACATTACATATTCTATATTAAGGCCTTGAAAACTCATACCTCCATTGACAAAATATTTCAACAGCCCCTATTATAAAGTCACATGTGTGGGTTAGTCCTTACAGCTTGTGAACAAAAGTTAGTCAAGCCTCTGCAAGTTACAAACAAAGCTAAGCATTTACTTGACTTTCCTGAAATGAATTTTCAAGTTTTCACTTGGCTGAATATTCGTAAGGTCGGCTCGCACATTAACGCAGAACGTCGGCCGCCTTTGATGTTCACTGCAAACCGTTTTCTTACTGACTGTACGTTAAAACACATTAGGGAAATAAGTTCTAGAGAAATTTTGAGTTTTTGTTAAGTACTGTTTTCGTATTGTGCCGCGTTATTATTTCTTTTCATATTTTTGTTCTGTTATGGTGAGATTTTCCATTTAAATGACTTAAGATGTAAATGGACAATGAACAAGAATAAATAGAAAGAGAAATACATATTATATAAACCGAATCGTGGATCGCTTATCACCAAACGTAAGATTTTAAATCTGATTAAGACTTTATAACAAAAGAACTGCATCAAAATCTTTTCAGTAGCTTTTGCGTCCATCGCGAACAAACATTTCCAATTTACAATTATATAATAGTAGTAGATAGATATATAGTGATTCCTAAATTAAGAAAGTCTAATTGAGCAGTCCGACTGGGGAAGTACCTCCGCGAATACCGTGGCCGTCATAACTTCGTGTTATGTTCCCGGCGGTGAGTAGGGTAGCCAGAGCTCACTGGACAGTTTTTGTACTTTTTTTGTTATACAACTTAGGTGGCAGACAAGCACACGGCCCACCTGATGGAAAGTGGTTATCATGACCTATGAGCATGTGCAACACCAGTGGAGTCACATCCGTGCTGCCGACCCTGTAAGAACAGAGATTTTGTGCCGGCAGTGTAGAGGACAAGCCTTTGGTCATCCCATTGACAGCACAAAAACTCTCCAGTGAGCTCTGGCTACCCTACTCACCGCCGGAAACACAACACGAAGTTATTATTTTCTTTCTTTTCTTTTCTTTCTTTCTTTCTTTCAAAAGCTTGTCCTGCTATGTCTTTTACACTGACGGCACAGAAACTCTCTATGCATACAGGGGTGGCAGCGTGAATGTGACTCCCTTGATTGTGCACACGTGCATTAGCCAAGGTAACCACTTTCCATGGCCGTGTGCTTTTCTGCCACTTAAGTGGTATATTAAAAAAGAATTAGTAACTTGAAAGAATCTGTCCAACATTATTTTAATAAAATCGATTCCAAATGAAACGAGAAGTCGTTTAAGACGGTTTGTTTTTATCTTCAATCAATTTTAATTTACTACGGGTGCAGGTTTCCACAGCTTCGTAAAGTTTTATATAAAGTGAGTTTAATACGCAAGCGACACCTCGCGTTCATGTGGTGACGGAGAAAGAATACAAATATCACCACCCCATCTCATGAAGGGTGTCAAAGAGCCGACAAACGGAAACGTACGCAGGCGATATTACTGCGAGAGAAGGAAAACTTCAAATAAACATACATATAATCACACCTTTTTCCGAAGAGGGTGAGGCAGAGGTGAATAAACACCCACATTTCACCAATTATTGTATTCGGACCCACGTAATAGGGGATGAACCTATGGCACTATTGTGGACTCGAGCCATGAATCTGAGGCCGAGTCTGGGGTATATATATCTGACTGATGTTAAACAACCCTATCTCTTAGTCGCCCTGAACGACACCGCATGGGAAGAGATAGGGTGGCCCAAATTCTACTCTGCCGGAAAAGACGCCAGCATGGGAACAGTAGGCCGCAGCCTCCCAACATTGGGTGAGGCCTAGCCCAGACCTATTGACTGATTGATTGACCTCGTATGGGCTCACAGTCAAGGCAGTCTCTTCCCTACAATCTTACTTTTAATCAGTTAAATTAAATATACACTCTTTGAAGGTAATCCATTCGGAAAATTTATAATCTGTGATATGAAATGGTGTGTTCAATGTTCTGAAAACAGAGATAACATAGTTCAAATCAAGTCCACACTTCTCTGCTTTGAAATACTGATGAACAAATCAATATTGTAATGAGGTAAGTAGGTAGCATACGACGGTATTCCTGTCTCAATTGAACAATCCGACTGGGGTAGTACCTCCGCTCCAGCCCTCTCAATTCTTCTGTAGAATACCGTGGCCAAAATAACCTCGTGTTGTGTTTCCAGCGGTGAGTAGGGTAGCCAGAGCTCACTGGAGAGATTTTGTACTGTCAGTGTGAACATCAAAGGCTTGTCCTGCTTGTTTTCTACACTGACGAGACATAAAAGGGAGGATGTTCTTACACCGTCGACAACAAGAGTGTGATCCCTTTACCCTACCCTAATCTTGCACGCCTGACTACAATCTCTTTAGTGTACAAATTTACTAAATTTTTTATCATAACTTACAGCATCATTATACGTAAAGAACAATATAAATATCGGTAGTACCAATACGAAAATAACTACAGATATATTCAAGCTACGTAAGAAATTAAAGAACAAAATACAAATCCCGATATACAGACTTCGACAAAAGACAGATATATCCCTCTATTACTTACGATTGGGTCCCTTGTTATCGGCAACGGTCCCGCGGTCCCGCCCTTTATTATACAAGAGCACAATAAAACGAGCGCAGATACGGTCTTTTTTTTTTCAAAGAATAAACTCGCTAAGATATTGCTATGTATAAAAAATATAAGGACACAAACTATGAATGGTAACCCTCTTTCCTGAGACATTGCCTTCAGTTAATATCAAGATGAAATCATATTGACGTGTTCTATATTTAAAAAAAGAATATAAATTTTAAAAAAATCCTGACTGCTGTCTAAAAAATTAAAATAAGTTAGGTAATAAGTAGCAGGCAGTAGGTACCCATTTGCCAATCATATACTGAAAAAATTCATGGGTCTGCTATCAATTGCGTTGTAATCTCTTTCTACTACCCTTCTTTTGGATAAATTTGAATGAATAATTTTTTTTGACAACACTCATTTGTTGACATTTTATGTACCCTATGACACTACATAGGTACGTACATACATACGCACGTAACACATTACCTTAACTGGTGCAATCGGGTAAAAAAAAATTTGCAAGTCCACCTTTTAGCTAATTTATACCTGCTGACAGAGGAGGCTCTGTAAAAAGTGTCCTTTATGATGTTGAGAGGTCAAACGGCAGTCGCTCTCACAATATATTTTTACTGAAAAAAATCACCTGAATCTGAAATTAGCAGTAGGTGAAACCCTCTGATGCAACTGGCATCAAAACGAGAATGGTAATGATAATAAGAAAAATCTTCTAGTACAGTAACTATAATTATCGACATAGCGGCGCTGTTGCAAGCACCATGATCACGGAGGAACACGAAGCATGACTCATACTAATGTTAGTGACCATGATAATTTAAATACCTATATAGGCATTTTTTTAATACCACCTTTCATGCAGCAGAGGCGCTGGGCGTATACCGCGACACGCCTGCATCGACGACATTATCGGCCGTGCTCAAGCTACCGCTGGCGTGCCAGCCATTCGTGAACCTAATGGACTGGTGCGTAACGATGGCAAGAGACCGGATAGTATGTCGTTGCTACCTTGGAAGATGGGTAGGCCTTTGGTGTGGACGCTACGTGTGTCGACACTCTTGCGCCTTCACATCTTTCAAGCACAGCAGGGTGTGCCGGCGCTGCTGCTGCATCTGCGGAATACCTCAAACGACGCAAATACTGTAACCTGACAGGTGATTATGTTTTTGAGCCGTTTGGGGTTGAAACGTTAGAGACGTGGGGTCCAAGGGCCCGTTCTCTATACAGAGACTTGGCAAAGCAGCTGATCGACGCCACGCGTGACCAGAAGGCTGGTTATTATCTTGCACAGAGGATAAGCATTGCCATTCAACGTGGTAATGCTGCCAGCCTTCTGGGTACATTACCGGTCGTTGATGATGCGGAGGAATTTCATGACGCATCATGTATGTAATTTTTATTTTTATTTTATTTTAGTGTATTTTAGTAGGTACCCAATAATAGTTTTTAGTTTTATATTTCATTTAAGTATTAATACCACTTAGGTGGGCACATGTATCTTGACCATATGATAATCACGCGCGCGCACGGGTTGGTTGGATATAATTTTGGACACGTTTAGGATTTCGATTAAGTGATGGATTTGTGCTATCCATAGAAGACACCCAAAAAACCCTAACTACATGTGGATAACAACACGGTGTAATGTACCTGAGGTTCGAAATGACGGTATCACCACCTGTTACATGGGACGTGAACTATTCGTGAGGCATAGGGCGCAGCCACACCGGATGCCAAGCGTTTAAGCTCGATAACGGTTATTACATTGCGGCACCGTAACGCGTTATTGATATACACATGTTGGCGTATAGCTACCAACAGATCGACTTAGCTTTTTGTATAATTTGCTAGCTTTCTCTCATATATACTCTATCTATAGACCAGATACAGTCCTTGGTTTAATATTAAAACGCTTTTTGTAATAACATTTTCTTTAGACCATGGTCTAAAGATGATTTAAATCATCTTTAGACCATGGTCTTAAAATGATATAAATCAGGTTTTAGTGTTAGTTAACTAGTTTGTGTTAGTCCGTGTATTGTAATAGAACTATCTCAGTTTAAGTATAAATCATCATTGTCTACCATATTAACGGAAGGGCACTACTTACTACTTATAGCCATATTTTGCACCATATGAGCTTGTTTACCACCTAAGTGGTATAAAAAAAGAAAACTAAGAAAGTAGCTGGTCAGCCATTTTATTGCTGTCTAGAGTGTTACTAGAATTATGTACTATAACCCTCCTTTTTCTTAGCCATAGTCGGGTAAAACCTGAGCACTATTCAAGTAACCTTTCTTACATAAATAAATAATGTATTGTATTTTGTTACCTCTACGGCATGACTACAAAGCATTTACTGCTCCGTTTGAGATCACAGGTTCGATTACGATTCCGCATATGTCAAGGAGGAGCACCCACCAAATATAAGTATATGAGTAAAAGAAACGTAAAAGGCGTGTTTTAGAACAGTCGACTTGTCACCATGGAACTAATAAGTACTACGTACAACCGGAATGTGCACTGATCTAGGAAAACGGTCCGAAAGAGCTAGCAACTAGGAGGTGCTTGTATCTCACTCTGCTAGGGTGACCAAATATTTTGCAAGAAATAAGAATTGACATCTCTCTTAATTTGCGTTTTTATTTCTTGAAGATTCGATTACTAGTTTTCGAGATATCGACGTCGGCCGTAACATTACCCCCTTTTAGTCATGCTCGTCCCGTGCATCATTTGTTCCACGATGACGCGTCAACCTATCCACATGAACTACCTTTGGTTTTCCCCTAATCCCCATCATCATGCGGTAAGTAATGTCATTATTAAATAAATAAATATTCCACAACATTCTACACAACGCTATCTAGATCCATGATAAGCATAGCTTAACTAGCTTGTGTTATGGGATCTAGAACGCGGATAAACATACTTAGATACTTTTTTTGTAAATACATACATAATATACATAGAAACATCCAGACCAATGCAAATATACATATTCATGCATACAAATATTTGCACTGAGCGGGAATCGAACCCGCGCCCCCTGCATAGCAGTCGAATGCTCTACCGCTACGCCATGGAGGTCGTCGTCATTGATTCTCGTAATAACCGTATAGGGCCCTTCCCAGCGAGTTTGGAGTTTTGGAGATTTCCCCTTCTTGCGTAGCGGATTATGAAACCATACCAGTGTTCCTTCTTAAAAACCGTTGGTGTTTGCATTTCTGTCGTACCGGGTTTTCATCCTTTCACCTGTCTTCAGATTGATTTCCCGGACGATTCTGTGCACCTCGTCTAGTCGGTTTCGAAGTTCACTCACGTAATCCGTCACGGGCTTAAGACTATCAGGTGGCGTATCGGTTATTGCATCCACTGCTAGCCTAATCTCGCGACCAAAATTCACTTTCGCTGGGGTGTGTCCCATACTGTCATGTACCGCAGATCGATAGGACATCAGGAACAGTGGGATTTTACTGGTCCCAATCTCTTTGGTGTTCATCGACAACTTTAGCCAAGTAATTTTCCAACGTCTGGTTAAACCTCTCGACCATTCCGTCTGACTGCGGATGCGCTGGAGTCGTACGGGTCTTGTTCATTCCAAGGAGTTTGTACATTTCTTGAAATAGAGCAGACTCGAAGTTCTGTCCTTGGTCATAGTGGATCTCCATAGGTGCGCCGTACCGGCAGACCACTTCCTGAACCAGTTTCCTTGCCACAGTGACTTCTTCCTGGTTGGGTGTCGCAAATACTTCAGGCCACTTAGTGAAGTAATCTTGCATTACTATGATGTATTTCTTACCTTCTTCAGTCATTGGAAAAGGTCCAGCAACATCAATGGCGATACGTCCATCGTAACAATATGTTACATCCTGCCAATGTTTCACTGCTTGCAGCACCTTTAATACACCTTTTCACCATGATAGTAATACAAATTGGTAATAAAATTACTTTGAGACTACGAACAAGTCAGCGCATACACCCTATGCCATTAAGGATAGCTGATTGCGACGTTAATGTTCAAAATCCTACCATTGTACTACCAAAAGAATTATATGTTTACAGTTTAGAACCTTGCGATGTTTTAATGATCATAAAATGTTACGTTTTTATTTCTACTTCATGACTGAAACGAGTCAAGAGCACACATTTTTTTACTATAATATTTAATAATAGTTTCACAAATATAATAAACTACTAAAAAGTATTGTCATGTGTACTGGCAATAATAGAAAGGGACACATTGACCTCGTGCTTGCTGTCTCTATCGGCTCGCTTCCCCGTTCGTTTTAAATACAGTTTTCACCCATTTCATTAAAGTCTTATATTGTGTACACGCTTATAGTGAGTGCACATTCCAGTTGTACGTAGTACTTATTAGTTCCATGCTTGTCACCAACGACTCCGTTGGCAGCGACAGTTCCTTTCATTATAGTATGTGGCACGCTATGATGGCCGTTTTGACACGACATTTTCGTTCATTTTCATTTTCTCTTTTTTGGTATGTGAAGTTTATTTTCTTCTGTGCCAGTCTCGTCATAATATTCTTTACAGTCCGTCAAATCTAAGAAGTACCGTTTGACAGTTCTGACAATTGAATGATAGGGATGGGATGAAAAAATCGATTACTATAATATCCGAACTTTAAGAGATCGATTACTATAATATCCGAATTTTAAGAAATCAATTGTTATAATTAAATAAAAGAAATGTTTAGGATATTTTTTTATTCACTACTAGTACTAGTATCGTCGTCTTCGTCATCATCGTCATTTAAATTAATGACCAGTTGATTGTCCATTACATTATCAAAGTGTACGTCTCTTTCGAAGTCGTCCATTATTATTTTCTTTGTTTTTTGTACTACTTTACTCCAATCTTCCTGTGTAACTTGGGCACATGCTTCCTTTAATAAACCTTCCATTTTCTTGACACTGAAGGGTGGTTTTGTGTTGTGTCTTGCTGCATAACCTGTAAAACAATAATGTAACTATTTGATAGCAGACGAAAACCATTGTTTAAATTATAAATGTTAGAAGTACTCGTGTTATTATTATAATATTATAAAATATTACCTTTAACTTGGGCCCAAATCAGTTCAATGGCATTATATTGGCAATGGTACGGAGGAAGTCGTATGACTTTGTGCCCGTGCTCTTCGGCCAATTGGTCAATTACATATGTCGGTTTTGGTGGTTTATGCAATTTCACTAACTGTAATAATTCAGCTTTTAATAGTGACATGTCGGCATCCACTCCTTTTCTTTGCAGCCATGCCACCAAATCTGCTTTCTTATTGGCTGACGTAGGTGCTTTATCAATTTGCACAGAGTGGTATGGGGCATTATCCATTATAATTGTGCTGTTAGGAGGGATATTCTGTAATAAATTTAAGAACCACTCTCGGAACCTTACTGCGTCCATTTCTTCATGATACTCTTTAGTGCTTTTGGATTGGAAAGCTAATAAAGAGTTTTCCACGAAGCCTGTAGACGCTGACCCAGCATGGCATATTATGAGGCGTCCACCTTTTCCTATCGGCACCTTCGAGCACGAAGCTTCAGAATCATCAGTCCATGTTTTCGGCACAGAATGGTTGGAATTTAGCCAAGTTTCGTCCAAAAATATTACATTATCCCAGTTTATAATTTGTTTAACTTCGCGCAGGAATGTTAGTCGCTGCATAATTATGTCATGTCGCTCCATAACAATTTTTCGTTTGTCAACTTTTTTGTATCTGAAGCCAATTCCTGTTATTACCGTTCTCAACGACTCTATGCTTCCCTTATACAGCCCGGCATCTTTTAAAGTTGCACATAACTTTGCCAATGTTGGAAATTCGCCTCTTGTAAAATACCCGTATATATGGTTTCTAATAGCATGACTATCGAATTCATCGATGCCTGTCACAGGTTTATTTCTTTTTCGTTTTTTCGGTGTGTGAAGTACGTTACTGTCACTCCCCGAAGGCCCATATTTTTCACTTAATATTTTGCCAACGGTGCGGCTACCAATACCGAGAGCTTCACCGACGCGATCCCGAACTTGTGTAACTGGCAGTAGAAGTCCACCATTTTGAGATTCACGCTCAAAATACTCGTGTAATTTCACCACCAATTCACGAGCCTGGCTGTTCAAAGTACGTCCTCTTTTCGACATTATTAATAAACACTTGCTTAGTTCGGAGTCCAGTATAAATATTGCCAAGGTAAACGGATAAAGAATGATCAGTCCAGAAAAGTAATAGCCAAGTCACAAATTGTAAAACACAAACGAGAAAGCAAGTACGCGCACAGTCAGCTTCCAAGATGGCGAGAGACTGCTGACGCCGAACCGACCGAGCGGACCGCGTGCGCTTGTAGTTGGCAGTGTTGCCAGAAAAAAAAAATTGTAGAGACTTGGACACCTGCGATTTTGCCTATTGACCTAAAAATAATTAAATTAATTTATTTTAGGGTATCTGTGTATTCAGTGCATTATGCGGTCGCGCAGTAACGTCGTTAATTTATAACATCAGGCAACAACATTTTTGTGAATGGGTTCTACATACCTTATTTTTATTAGTTTTAGACGTAGAAATAAGACTTAGAAGAAAAAATTGTAATTGTAAAATCAATGGATGTGCTTGTTAAAAATTTGTTTATTTCTCTGTAATATGCAAACCCATACTATCATACACAAAAATAAATGTAAAAAACACTATCCCTGACTCCATTTACTATTTCGACAGCGTTAGCGCGAGAAACCCCGACTTATTTGGGCGCGAAAATCAAAAATCGACAAATCGCTTTCGACAACTTTTTAAAGAAGCAAATATATTTGATTTATAAATACGTATTTTTGGTGAATGGGTTTTATCTCATATTTTACGATTACATAACTATTTAGTTATGTAATCGTAATATGTGAGATAAATCCCATTCACATGAAAAAATATTTGTTTGGTTGTCAAGTGTAATTTGTAAATAATACATTCGATTTTTCGTATATGTAAACGATTTTTTTGCATACAAGTGTATCCGAAGAGTCGCAACACTACGTGCAGTGACCTAACTACGTAACTTTGTAATGCGGTCAAGAATATAACTATTAGAAATTATTTACTGTGTAAATATGTGTTATTTTGCTTTGTTTGAAAGTTTTCAATTACATTTAGATATTAAGAATTGTACATTTTTAGATACAATAATGAAATCTTTCTAAATTCATGGTTTTATGAAAAAGGTTATCGAAACTGAATAATGTACGTATGAACAAAGTTGTTTCGGTTTGAAAAATATGAAACGTCAAACGGTACCTCTTAGATTTGATGGACTGTAGTTATTCGTCTAACAGTTCATTGTCCAATGCTAAGCGTATAAAAAAGAGAAAACGAGCAAAAGCAGAAGTATCTAAACGGCCATCATAGCGTGCCACAACGTTAGTTCAAATACGCACTTGGTCCCCGGTCACTCGAGCTACTTTGTCTGTTTTAGTCGACAAGAGACTGAGCCGTCGGCGAATAGTCAACTGTGCACAATGGCTCTAATAAGCACCGCACTCAAATTAAATCATATTCATACCTTTTCTTTATACCACTTAGGTGGCAGACAAGCACACGTCCCACCTGATGGAACTTATCCATATTATATATGGCCTATGGACGTGTCTAACACCAGAGGAGTCACACTCGCGTTGCCGACCCTGTAAGTACAGAGTTTCTGTGTCGTCAGTGTAGAAGACAAAGCAGGACATGCTTAGTTAGCTTTAGTTTGTTACGGGGAAAAGTTTTTTTGTAGCTTTTAAGTGAATTTAATATGGTTGTTTAATTAAAGTGACATAGGCACTGTAAAAAATTAAGTAATTAAAATGTAATTTAATTATCTACCTGGCTAGCGGGTTGAGACAGATATATAAAAGTTTGATTAACATTAATAAGAATTATAATCGATTAGAAAGTTGCGTTACATACATTTATAGAAGGTATTTAAAATGAATCTCAGCGGAAGATTCGTAAGAAATACTCTGCCGTGGCGTTGTTCGGTCCGTTGTGCAACGATGGTTGTATGCACTTAGCTAGTGAATCCGGGGCTGGTGATGGTGCCGGCGTGACAGGGTCTCCACTGGTGTGCCTCGCTACCTTAATGATGGTGTGAAGCTCGGTGTGAAGACCCTGGAAAAAGAAAGAGTGCGGGTCAGGTTGTCACTAGGTAAATACGTCCAATTGACCGGCTAAAAAAATAGTAGGTGAAAAGAATCTTCCCTGCAACTAGGCAGCATAGCTAAAAGCAAAAACAAAACGAAAATAGTTAAGCAGCACAAGCTGGTACCGCTACCTCTGACCATAGGGGTCATCGGCCTCGTGGTACTAAAAAGTGTAGGCTGCAACAGCATACCTACGTAAAAAGTAATATAATAAAATTAAATCAAGCCATGCATTTTAGCAGGCAATAAGCTGCACCGCTGAGAAGTCTTTACCTGTAGAAAGAAGTAGGAAATGTTGATCTCAAAACTTACCCGGAGCCGACAGCAGCTGGCCACGGGGTCAATGACCTCCTTTAGCGAAGGTTGCCGAAGAAAGAGACGACTTAAGAGCTGTCAATTGACAACTCGGCCAGTGTTGTCTAATCTCGCTCGCACAACCATAGATAATTTAGTAACAAGTTATCGAACATACAAAAATATCGATTAATTAACGATATAATTATAAATTTATTTGTAGAAAAATCCACAACGTTACAAGTTTTCCCACTGACAGCACCAACTCTCCAGTAAGCTCTGGCTCACCGCTGGGAATACAACACGAAGTTATTATGGCCGCGGTATTCTGTAGGGCGGAGGTACTTCCCCAGTCAGACTGCTTAATTGGTTGGAAATACCGTCGTGTCCTACCACTTACATATATTGTACCTATACTCTAATCTAAGTATCGGATATTATACCGAATAGATTTACTCTATCCGTATATACCAATATTCACGTTGAGCGGTTAACCGAGTATCGGCATAAAATGAAGTATTAAAATAACGCTATATATTCGGGGTTCGTAGCCTTCTTTCATCATTGTTACATTAGGCCATCATAACCGTAAAAAAGGAGAAATAGTAAACTGCGGCTTACCTAGTCGTAAGTTCCAGATATATTGGCTGTTATATTAACAATAATGTACTTTGTCTGAACTTAATCAAAGAAGGAATATTAAGCTATATTTGTGCAGTAATATAAACGATTTTGGCTTAAATGTTATTGCTAAAAAGTATGTATGAATATAGACTAATAATCTGTAGGTTATTGGTTTCTCCTAACAAAGTGTGTGATGAAGTTTAATGTCTGCGAACGTTTGTGAACGTGTCAGAGAGCTGGTTTCTGCCATTCTTGATGTGTGTCAATGCGTTGGGGGATTTGTTGGTCAACGTGTTCACCACTGTGTTTGCCAATCGCCAATCGCCAGAGCAGATATAAAGTCAGGTTCAGCAGACAAGCATACGATTAAAGGTTGCAGCATGTCATTTGCGCTTGATGTACAAAAGATTTGATGCTCTTTTTCAAGAATTTACATTAAGCATTTGAGTCGAATATTAGTATAGTATTGGAACTAGCTTTAATAGTACATGACGACTATTAAAACGATTTCAATACTGGTAATCTATGTATATAGAGAGTATATGTATAGAGAGAGTTTATAATACATATATTTTTTAATTACTGCGGTAGCCTAGTGGTATGGGTAATGGACTGCTGAGACGAGGTCTCGGGTTCGATCCCAGGTTTTACCATTGCACACACCAATGACTTTTCGATACTTTTCAAAGTTATGTGTGTATTTATCGCAGGTTTATAAGTGCCTGGTTACTATTACATTGGGACGTAAACATAAACTGGCGAATAGTGGGTGCTAGCACCTCTGTCTACCCTTTCGGGGATTTAGGCGTGAGTTTATGTATGTATGTTATGTTCTTTTTGATAAATCGTATAAACTTTCACAAAGACAGTATCGTGAATGATGAAAGTACGGCAATACAAATTTACGAAGTATTCGATAAAACGTAGAGTAATAAATATCACGTCGGTATATTGATGACAAATGTCAATGATTGTGAAGCGAACTTTACGAGTGCACAAATTGCTAACCGATACACTTTATCATTTTCGTGGTTCGTACAGTTTGCAATTTGATGGTATTAGACTTCTGATTACTAAGCAACTTGAGTGTATTTATACTGTATTCTGAAGTCACCACCATATCTTTAGTAACCCCATGTCCATGGCTGCTGAAAAGATTTTAAAATAATTAAAGTACTTAATAACAAATAAATCGCGATAGAATCCGTTTAAGTGACTTTATTTCAATTTAATCGATGAGAAAATTATTAAAAATATGATGTTAGATAAACTGTAGACCCTGAGAATGTAACTGTTCATAAAAATAACCTAAAGCTATTCGTCCAAAGTTTACCTGTCAGATATTATTGGTTTAAAGATAACGCCGCCATTTTGCACATAATTGTGTTACGTAGTTGTGTTTCACAAAGTTTATTTCTATTATATTCTCATCAAGTTGTATTATGAAGTCAGGTGGATATTATCTGCCATCTAGTCTTGATACTTGCAAAGTGTAGTCTCAATTTGGCAACTTTATTACTGCGAGAGCCTTTGACAAGTTCGCGCAAGTTTCGGCCAGTGATAAATTACTTTCATATAGAAGCAATACTGTCATTGTCCCGTAATTTACATTCAAAGTGCTTACGTCGGACCTGAATTGACTATCGAATGTTGTTAAGATACTTAAAATGCTTTCAAATTCTTATCTCTAGAAGATGAGAATTTGAAAGCTTTTTAAGTAAGAAATTAGTAATAATTTTCACATTTATCGTGAGCCAAGAACTAAGTGTTATTAAAACATTATAAAGAAAAGCTGTAATCAAATAAAAGTTTAATTAATAAAAGTAATTTTTACCGTCTAAGATTCTCTATTACACTTATATAAATTTATCATTCATTTCAAATCTGCTTAACAACTTAGTAGTGTTTTAGAGACTAGACAGGAATAAGAGAGTTTATTTTTGAAATTCTAGTTTCAGGATTACCTGAAATTGAAATACACGATAATATAATAATACAACTACAACTACAAAATACGTATATTTCGTCGAAATTATTAAATTTCGACGAAATATACGTATTTTGTAGATTGTAGATTTCAGGCATGACTCAATCCGTTAGTTAATATAGATGGCGAAAACCTTTCGAAATGTTCACCGGTAAATAAAGCAAAATGTTTCTTTGCAAAATTCGCTCTTTTTCAATTCGTAAAAGATTTCTATGCAAAAAATACTTTTAGCACAACTAAGAACCTACGAGGAGCGAAAGTTCTTAAGCACTCGAGTTTTCCGCATTTCTGTCAATTACACGAATTTCTTTTCCTAGTATTCCTTTGTATTTGATTAGTTTTTTATCGAGAAAACTCATTTAGATTCATTTATATTTTACGTTGAGCATTGACAACATAGACTTTATCTTGTTTCATGTCGATGGCGTTTCGACTCTTCAATTAATATTATGTTCAAACATATACATGTTTGTGCACATGCACACCTACTTTTGTTTACACATAACTAAATGTGTTACATGACAATTTCGTCTGGTTATTATTGGATCGCATCTGAATTGTCTGTTATTAAATGCTGGCATTAAACCAAAACTGCCATTCTCACCTTTAACTGTATTTCTTTCGACTAAAATATCAAAAGTTCGTGACAAATTAAAGGAACTGTAAACCGTTTAACTTGAAATCCATTAGTCATGTTCAAGAGTGATATGCTTCAGTTATTTTGTATATGCAGAATCTTCTAATGGTTTCATAGATACAAATTGAACCAAAGCCAAGTGTCGTGTTTTAGCGTCGTTTAGAATCACACGCGTTATATCTATAGGTACTCTCAATGGCGAAGCGTGTCGCATTAACAACATTCACATAGCACTCGTAGGTGCTTGTCGCGTGAAATATAAATACGGAATTAATAGAACGGAACCAAAGGTGCGATGTAAGCGCAAGGCCGCTGGAAATCGAACCTCACATGTTTAAAAATAAAACTGATACAGATGTTGATAATGAGACAAATGCGGGTTCCAGTGTTGTGATTCTAAATGAAGTGAAAATTAAATCGAGCTTAGTGAAAAATAAAAAGTCGTGGAGAGCAAAAGGCAAGCGCGCAAAGAAAAGGGTTCGGTTTACAGACAGTGACCCATCTCCGGAGGTAGAGATCTCGCTGTGTGAACGGTTCGCAAGATTTTTTCATTTCCTTTGGAAGTACATGAGGAGTTCAGTGAGAAATGTTCTAAGTAAGTTTCCGTTTATTGTGTTTTACCCACCTTTTATGATATCCTGTTATTGCGGTTTTTGTCATAGTTTGTTTTTGTTAGCAACTGTTTCGCTTTTTTTTTCTTTATGCTTCATTCTGCAGAGTCAATCAATTACAATTAGTGAGTACAAAGATTTCTTTTACCCTTTATAAACTTCCTTTGAAATTCTTTACTGTTTTGTAAAGAAAATAAAATTTCATTATACTCTTTCACCTCATGTTTGAAAAATATTCGAAATATTTCTTATATCTGATTTTCGATCCAAGAGCCCTTTCAAACAATCTGTTAATGCTGTAATAATAACAAGAAACACTGTTTCTTGATGATTTAGACCTAAATTATACATAACGTAGTTCTAAGAATTATTAATTACACTTCCATTATCCAGGATACTGTCATTAAAGAGGCATATAATGAATTCATAGAAGCAAGGAAAGACAGAACTGTCCTGTTTGAGTTTACAAGAAATTGTAAATACTAAATCATTAATTCTCTTAAAATATTCAGTCTAACATTTCCACTACAAGATAAAGTTTTGCAGAAACATTTGGTGCTTCTAAATCATTGTTATAGATACGAGTATCAGTATGAATTTCATGAATATCGCAAGGAGTCAAACTTGGTCCACTAAAGCTGTCCATTGTACGCAGATCCAAATATTTGATCAACTACAAGAAGTTAGTTCAATACTATGCTTCTCATGCGAGAAAGTCGTAAATAACTACTTCACCTAGCTAAAACGGTGAATAATAATGCTATTTATACTGTTGATTGATGGCACTTGGTAGAATTTGTTGTTACACATATTGATAATTCACTTGTACTTTTCCTTTAGAAACATTGCGACACTCAAACATATTTCGCTTGAGTGTCGCTATAAAGGAATGTTCTTAAATGTCATTGTAAACCTTTGAGGATGCCGTAAGGCGAAACCGGTCAAGTGTAATAAGTAATAAAGTAATGTGGAAAAGTATAAGTGAGTTATCAATATGTGTAATAATGCTATTATTCACAGTTTTAGCTTTTAGCAATAATAGCATTATATTCACCGTGTTAGTTAGGTGAGTTATTTCACCTAGCTAACACTATTTACTTATTAATTATGCCTTTTATGCCCATCATACACTAACGACTTTTTATAATTTACATCCTTGAAAGAATAGGTCGTGGTATAAAATTCAATTTCGTTTGTTGTATTTACTTGTTTTTTTTCTATCTTTTAATATAATATGCAGCGATTGTAATTTGTACCGTGGTACCAACATTTCAATTTCGTTTCGTTTCAATTCTATTTAACTTATTATTATTATTTTAAAGAATATTAGAACTATTATTTTATTTATTTATTACTAATATTCCCTCTAACCCCTCCAGCTAAGCTAAATTGCTTGTGTTAGTAGTGGGTTCACGTCGGTAGTGTAATGGCCAGGCTTCGAACCCGGGACCTCTCGATCGTAAGGCCAACTCCTTAACCACTAAGCTACCGACGCTTTATTATTTTCCGATCTTATATTATTATGTAATAGAAGATCTGTTATTGTGCTAATGACTGATCCCTTAACAATTCTGAGAATAAATAGGAACCGCGGTAGCCTAGTGGTATGGGTAATGGACTGCTGAGACGAGGTCTCGGGTTCGATCCCAGGTTTTACCATGGCACCAATGACTTTTCGATGGTTTTCGAAGTTATGTGTGTATTTATCGCAGGTTTATAAGTGCGCGGTTATTGGCACTAGGCTCGCCACCTATTACATTGGGACCTAAACATAAAAACACTTCATTTGTAATTTCCTTATTTGCACTTGATATTACATCTTTTAGATAAATTTAGTAAATTAATATTTTTCCTCTTCTTGCCCATCACATTTATTTCCTCGTTCATCATATTATTTATTCAGACATAATACACATATTTTTGGTTACTTACACAAATTGTATTTAAAAAAAGGAAAAGGTAACTGGAATTGTATTATTCTCGTTTTCTTTCTCAAGTGTATAATGTAAAAGATGAATACCCTTGTACAACTACATTAAGTGTACGTTAACGTTTATCTGTTGATAGTACATATATATAATCACGCCTTTATCCCTGGAGGGTTAGGCAGAGGTGAATTAACACCCACATTTCACCAATCATTATATTCGGTCCCACGTAATAGGGGTGAGCCTATTACCGTATTCCGGGCACTATTGTTGACTCAAGCCATGCACCTGAGGCTGAGTCTGGGCTGTATAAATGTCTAATGTTAAACAGCCCTATTCTTTAGTCACCTTGTACGACACCGCATGAGAAAAGGTGGGGTGGCCCAATTTCTACTCTGCCGGGATCCACGCGGCTTTCAGCACACCCATCTTTAGACAGTGCATAATTTCATTATTGGTTTCCAACAGTTGTTGAAGGAATAATCTAACCGCCTTATGCATGACTTTCGGCACTCAGCCGGAACTACTTTTTCGTCCCTATTACAACATCTGATGATATGTCCCACCTTCTGATCTTCAAGATTTTTTTGTAAGGAGATCGAAGACAGACCTAAAAAGACGAAAAATTCAAAAGAAAGAAATAAGTTCTTATTATAATAATGACATCATCTTCATTTTTGCGTAAAATTCCGGTTGCATCCGAAGCATTCCGCTCTGAACCCCCAGGTCTATTTGCTGGAATTCCGTTCATGTTCATGGTTTTTTTTTTAGCTAATAGATCAACATTCCAATATTATATATTGTTTTTGGTGACTAGAACGCTGGTTATTTTCTTGTACAGAGGATAAGCATTGTATAGCATGCATTACCCATATATTACACTAAAAAACAAACATGAAATGAGATATGCACATCGGTACCGATGTTTACGTAAGCATGGTGGAATAAGAGTTTTAGGTAGATAATTCTTTATTATACACCAACAGATTTACAGTAGGACAAGTAGGTAGCATGTATACAGTTCAATGTACAATCGGGGTCCTTATCGCTGAACGGATTTCTTCCAGGCAACCTTGGGATGGACAGTAATATTATAAAAACAAAAGATATGGTGTAGTCACCGGCTAAACTTAAATAGATAGTGTATTAAAAACAAAAGAAAGAGAGAAAAGTATAAGTAAAATAAAATTAATATACGGCTTTACACAAAGTATTATCAACATTTACTGATATACATATACACACAAATAGATATACAAAGTAGTAGTAGTTTTACTGACAAGGGAAAAGGGGGGCTTAATAATTGTAATAACACGAAGGTTTTACGAGCCTAACTGCCACAGCACAGATCTGCAAGTTTGGTAGTCAGCGTATATGTAACCAGATTTAAGTACTTTTGGTCAATAAATGATTATTATTATTATTATTATTACTAATAAATCTGCTTACGTAATACTTGAACAGCCCCTAATATCTTCACAAACTTTCACATTTATAATATTAGTTGAATTGCCGAACTTGTACATAATATGCGTAGCAAATTATCGTATAACTATATACCTCCGAGTACATATAACGAATACCCGTCTCATTTTTCACGTTCGAATTGAGTCGTTTCAATTCCCCAAGCTTGTCTTCAACGTAAATTACCGTCGACTTCATTTCATAGCCTTTTCTGTACATAGAAGGTATATTTGGCTTTAATATATATATTGAAAGATTTAATAATAGAAGAGGTAGTTACGAGTTGGTGAAGTAAGGACAGGAGTGGATGGCCAGCTGTTGAAATGTAACTTTTGGTCAAGTTAACTACTTGCCATTGATTGTAGTTACTGATAAAGCAGTGAAACGTGACGAGCCATCATTCTCCTGTGGGAACAGATTATCTTCATGTAAACTCTATTCCTCCGGTAAGCTGCTATATAGTTCTAAATTACTAGTGATATTAACATACGTGTTTCTGTAGGATTGAGAATAAATTCCACTTTCGCCTACGCCCTCTCCTCAAACGAAATCCTCACAATTATCGCCGGGGCTGAAGTCAACTTCACCTACAAACCGGTACTTCGCTGATTAATGGAAGAAGTTCTAGACCGGCTTTCCTTCCAGGATTGTTAAGTCTGACAACAGGTGAGGCAAAATCAAAAGGAAGAGAAGCAGGCCTGAGGCTTCTTGGTCTCAGATTTACCCTGAAACAACCATAAGATGATGATGATGATAAAGGCATGATTCCCAAGGCGACAGTATACGACAACTGCAGACGCGCAGCGTACCATGAAATACGCTTGAATATGACAATTTTATTATTGTTTTAATCCATTGCAGCTTTTCAATGATGCTGTTTATCCGTATCGAAGTTTAAGAAGTAATCGTGTAGTAGTAATCGAAGTAACGTGAAAATATGTTAACGTACACGGATTGCGGGACTGATTTTAGTTCGCTCCTGGCTGATTGTAAGGAGAAGAGAGAAAACATGTGTGCTGATAGAATATTCCAGTTCTTTACCGAATGAAGTCCCAAACCGCAACCGTCTTTGTTCAAATATACGTAAAATAAATTAATACAATGTCTCATAACGTAAAATATGTCCTTCTAGCCTTCTTTCAACTTTGACCTTATACTAGTTCAGCTACTGCGGACGACATCGGTCTTCGTTAACTGATACGTAACCGTGTCAACATCGGTCAATCCAATAACGGCTATACGTTGGAATATTTATTTTCTTGACCTAAAACCCGAACCAATAAAAACGTGTGATTTTAAAACTTACAAAAACTTATCTAAGTATATGTCGAGACTACATTTTGACGGTAGATCTGCTGACAAAATCCATTATTTTGACGACAGATAAATCACACCCTTTGATAACTAAGGGATAACGAATCAAAGTATCAGAGATTTTAAACGTTTAATAACCTCATGAAATCGTAGGTAGATTTTGATTTGACATATAGCAAAGTTCTTTTCTCTGTTCTCTAATGAAATTGAGAATACCCGCTGATTACATCATCGAACTAATCTTTTCTTTAATTTCATTTTCCTATTTCAAAGGACTAGATAACATTTGTGACCTAACCTACAAATGTATTTAGCAAAATACTTAACATAATATTTAGCATAATACTTCAGGCATTATATTCGTTGTACAACTTTAATAGAAGTGTAAAACTTAATTTACAAATGCTCTGAAGCCCTAGGGACGAGTATACCTAAGTTGAATAGAGAAATTGCTACGTTGTAAATTTTCCACTGACTATGTTACTTGTCTGTACTACATCAAATGAATAAAGTTGTGCGTAGTCCAGTCTTAGTTTTCATTCGTAGAATATTTATGTAAGTGAGAGACCAACTTATTTGCGGGAATGCTTTGAGTTTCTTGTACCTAGGGGCAAACCCTGTCGTCTTTCTTCCTCTCTTCTGCTTCGCACACCTGCTCACACTTCTTGCTGCTATGATGGATCGTTCACGGTGCAAGCTGTACGTTTTTGGAACGCACTACCTCACACCATTCGCGGTAGTAATACCCTGGACATCTTTAGGAGAAGAACAAGTGAACATTTCATATCACAATAATGTAGTCTGAATATATTTATGTGTCTTTATCTATTCATTATGTTTATATATGTATGTATGTATATATGTGTGTATGTATGTATGTACGTAGGTGTAATATGTATACGGTGTATGTATGTTTATGTGTACCTGTTTAGATAGCCTTCTTTTATCTGTATTTTAATGTATACTTCATATCCCCTTATTACTATAACTACTTCTCTGCTACTGAAAGATTTGCTGGCAACTCATATTGAGTAAGCTCGCCTTTGTACATATTTCTTTTTTTTTGTGTATGAGCTCTGAACTGATTTTGTGCAATAAAGAATTAAGAGGGAAGTTCATCTAGTATAGATTCTGTTTTATGTTCTATACCTAAAGGTTGAAAACGTTATTGGTTTCGCTGTCCGTTTGTATGTCTGTCATCAGCATCAGGCTGTACCTCGTGTACCGTGATAGCTAAACAGTTGCAATTTTCACAGATTATATATTTCTGTTGCCAATGTGACAATAAATACTAAAAATAGATAATAGTACGATACACTTCGTGTGCAAGTCCGACTCGTACTTGGTCTAAATTCAAACTTGAACGTATTAGCCATTGTAACATTTACCCGCCCTACATTTATGTGTATGTTGATAATTATGTGTTCTCAACGTAAGGCCCAATGTTGGCCCAACGTGTACATCTCTTGGTAGTTGGCGTCTACGTTGCTCCAACGTTTGGTCAATGTGTACAGCGGCCTTTAGAGAATACATTAGCCATTGTAACGTTTACCCGCCCACAGGTTGAACTTTTACCTTTTTAACAGGAAAATTATACTTGCGGCACACTGTACCGCCTCAGGGAAATCGTGAGATTGTGTGGGTTGACAGAACCATGTTATAACTAGGTATATCAATATTCTAAAGTGTCAAGCAAACAAGTAGCTGCGGACATCATAACAGGGAAGAAAGATGCTTACCACCTAACTATCCTATGGTCATTGGGGAAAAAATATTAATATTAATGCATGTTTTTTTTTATACCACTTAAGTGGCAGACAAGCGCACGGCCCACCTGATGGAAAGTGGTTACCGTGGCCTATGGACGTGTGTAACACCAGAGAAGCCACTCTCGCGCTGCAGACCCTGTAAGCACAGACTGTCTGTGCCGTCAGTGTAGAGGACAAAGCAGGACAAGCCTTTAGTCATCCCACTGACAGCACAAATTCTCCAGTGAACTCTGGCTACCCTACTCACCGCTGGGAACACAACACGAAGTTATTATAACCGCGGTATTCTGTAAGTCATGTTCTGAGCTGTGCTACCATTTAGTACACCATATATGTACTCATACAAACCAATGTATTTCCAAAAATCTATTAACGCGAAAGATAACATTATCACCTTCATCTTAACGTTGTTGCCAGTTGCATCTGAGGCTTTCACGTTTGAGTTCACAAGTTCGAATCATGTTGTATCGCACTTATTACTTATGTATACCTCATAGTACTTATTAAAAAAAACAAAATAAAACTCGGAGAATCCTCTAGTTGTGTTAGAGAAACATCACACTCCGTATCTCAGTAAGTACTTACATAAATAAATTCATATTCATTCATTTCACGAAGAAATTTCTCTCACCAGGTCTCAGCGAATATTAAAACCATTACCAAAGGTCATGAATTCCTAAATTGCTCTCAATTTTCCAACTCTATAATTTCTAATGTTATTCCGACAATCCTGACATCGCCTCAACAATACTTTTAAATTAGCTGAGCATAATGTCCACATTAAATCATTTTTACATCGCCCAGCAAATTAAACATAATTTATTATTACGAGTGTCTTCCACCGCCGTTTTGCTGAATTAGAGGAAATTAGAACTGTGCCGTAATTGTTGTTTAATGTAATGGAAGAGAAATAGTACAACCCTTTTGCGAAAGCCTTGTTTTTCGACTTATTTATCATTAACTTGGGTAATATAGTAATGATTTTTGGTTGCTTTGGAGTTGTATATACTACCCAATGGAGTGGAAGAAATCAAGTCTAACAGAGTTTTATTTGAATATTTTAGGGTTCCTCCATAAAATAATTATCACTACAATAAAATAATATCGACTGTAAGGATGAAGCAGTGGCAGTAAGTCACACTAGACTTTAATTCAATTCAATATATTTTATTGCGAAATAAGGGTAGAACTACAAAAAGTTTCGTTTTTTTTTAGACTTTAGTCTTCTTACTGACAGCACGAATTCTCCAGTGAGCTCTGGCTACCCTACTCACCGCTGGGAACACCACACGATTTATTATAGCCGCGGTATTCTGTAGGGCGGAGGTACTTCCCCAGTCGGACTGCTCAATTGGGCGGAAATACCACCGTGTCCTACCTCCTATTATTTTATAGTACCTGCCTACCTCCTATTATTCCTTTTTCGTGTTTAATTAATAGGACTGCCCCACTTACTAGCTATGACGAGGTTAATTTAATTTATAATTTAATGACACAAATCATAATGACACACATAGTTACATAGGCAATGAAAACATAAAATTGAATAGAATTGCAGTGACAAGTAAAAATTTTTTTTTCAATAGCTAATAATTAATATACTAAGATATTTTGTTTTAAGTAGAAACTAAACATAATTACAGCAATTTCAAAGTATATCTTGCTAGTCCATTATCTAAGCAAAATAAATTTCTCATTATTTTCACAATTGGAAATTTCACAATTTCCAGTTCAATTTCAATAACAACGTTCGCGTTCTAATTTTGATACAAATAAGATTATGGCCCAGATGTGTTAAAGGATGCGGCAAAATAATTACAAACGTAATTGCTTTACACAAAAGTACAGACTTAAACGGAATAACGTGTGAAACGGGAAATTCGTCATGCGAACGAAGTAAATACTCGTGAAGCTGACAAACACAATATTGGTGTATTTGTATTTTGTTTAACATATTCAAATACAATTTATGTGTAGGTATGTTGATAATAATGTGTTCGAAACGTAAGGCCCAATGTTGGCCCAACCTGTACATTTCTACATGTTGGTGTGTTGGTAGCTGGCGTCTACCCAAAAGTTCGATTGGCCGAATACGTTGCCCCAACGTTTGGTCAATGCGTACAGCGGTCTTTAGAGATGCACTGTGTGGCGTTTAAATTAATACGAATTTACTAAAAAAATCTAGAAAAACTGTTGTTTTAATTACACATTCGCAACTTTTTCATAGTGCAGCTTGATCGATACAGTGCGGTCATAACGATTTCTCGTAGCGTAACATATAATAAACACAACATGATCTCTTTTCAACCGAGCGCCAATACCGATTGCATCTAATTTTTGCACATTGGAATCCGGGGTCTGTCGCATAAGTTATTTACACATTTTACGGTCCACATCACAAATCAAATCTCATTTAGTATTCACACTTTATATGCCTAATCAAACGTAAGCTCGCCCTCAATATATTATATCAAGTGTTCTGTATTCTGAGATATCAAGATCTCAAGTATACTGTCAGTATCACGAGTAATGTAAGCAACGCCAGGAGTAATTACTGCGCAGCTTAATTACTACATGTTTGAACTATGCTGTATTTCTGTCACAGCACAACACATTAAAGTTCAATAACAGATTAATAAATCTAATACATACACATACATACATAGATATAATCATGCCTTTATTCCTGGAGGGTTAGGCTGTGGTGATTTAACACTCACATTTCACCAATCATTGATTTCGGTCCCACGTAATATTGCCGTCCTTCGGGCACTATTGTTAGCCATACATCTGACGTTGAGTCTGGGCTGTATATATCTGTCTGATGTTAAACAGCCCTATCCCTAAGTCACCTTGTACGACACCGCATGGGAAGAGATGGGGTTTCTAAGTTTTTTTCTATACATAAAACCATTAATTTTATTTTTGTCTTTTCAACTTACTACACTTATTTTTGCATCTTGCTTATTAATGACTAATGATCCTACAAAAATGAGGCCGGAATTAGGTTTACCGTTTAACCAGATGGAGCGAAGTTTGTAGTTTGTAGTAGACGAACATTTGTATTCAACGCTGTCCAAACACTAGCTAAAGCTACGTAATTGTACTAATTGAGGTGTCATTAAAAAAATACATTGATAAATGATTTGAAGAGATCAACGAATTCGTCAGTAACCTTTTACAGCAAAAAAATGTGAATGAAACACAATGAACTCGAAAAGGCACGAAAACTGGGTCACAGTTGATTTCCAGCTGAATCCTATCTTTTTCAGACTGCAAATTTTACTTATAGTACAGATTAGTTAGCATTTGGCATATGGCCGTATCCATATATATATCAATACGTGAAGTCAAAACTTTGGGTGTCCTATTAAGAATACTACGCAAATATAGGAGTTTGACATTTGACATAGTTAAACTTTGTATGGAGTTCGTAAAGTGGCTGAATTTAGCACAGATTATAATACAGTTGTGGTTATTTTATAGGCACACACCAATGACTTTTCGATGCTTTTCGAAGTTATATGTGTATTTATCGCAGGTTTATAAGTGCCCGGTTAGTGGCAACAGGCTCGCCACCTATTACACTGGGACCTAAACATAAACTAGCGAAATGTGGGTTTCAGCACCTCTGCCTACCCCTTCGGGGATATAGGCATGAGTTTATGTTATGTTATTTTATAGGAAAAGCACATCTTCTTCATCTTATCTTTAATCTCAGTCGTATCCGAAGCTTTCAGTTCGGAGTTTGGGGTCTGCTTTACCAATCTGTGGATTCTACTAAACTTCGATGATTTCTTTGACTGCTATCTGACCTCCACAACCAATTGGCGAAGGAATAGCACATATGCTACATTTTATCCTAGGCATTAGACCCTGTAGATTCGCGGGAACAACGTAATTCACACAGGTATAGACAAGTAACAGTTTGCAATAACATATTCATTATCCTCATTGCATACAAACTTTGCAGACTTTGTAGTCCGATATCCTCTTATTATTTTAGATTGATATATCAGCTTTGCAAGAATCTAAGTATTTAAACTATCATGGTCACTCATATCAGTATCAAAATAATCGAGATATTTACCATGTTGCATTGTTTCGAGTTTCCGATATTTCGGCGCTGTTGCAACTCGAAACAATGCAACATGGTAAATATACCGATTATTTTGATACCGATGTTTGCAAGAATCGACTGCCGTTTCACCACAAGAGAAATACTTGCGCAGAATATCTTCTCTTGCTTAGTAGGTACTCAAAATATAATGCCATATACCCCGGGACACGAATTTTGGACCTAAGTCGCAAGACCAATGAGTCGTTGGCGCGCGCGGAATATTTTGTAATAATTAAAACCTGGTGAATTTTAGCAGGTCCGCCGCCTTAGCACACTGTGTTATCCCAATAAGACACCCAAAAACCTGTACCGCAGTATTTTTTTTTATTTTTTTTTATATAGGACACGTCAATTGGACTTCGCCTTGCCTGATGGTAAGCTGAAGGCAAAGTCCCAGAAAAGAGGGTCACCATTACTTACACATACCGTGTGACAATGGTGACACTCAGCTTGACGGCCTTATCATATGCTTTTTCACGCCCCGCTTAAAGGACCCGGGACTGTAGGAAGAAGGAAACACGTGAGCTGGTAATGAATTCCAGGCCTTGATGGTGCGACAGAGGAAAGAGTCTCCGAACCGCTTGGTTCTTGATCGGATGTTTTGCACCGTGTGCGGATGACATCTAAGACCTGCACGTGTTGTCCTGTGTAGGAAAGGGGAGGGTGGGACTAATTGGAAGAGCTCATCAGAACACTCCCCATGGTACAGACGGTAAAATACAGCCATGGACGCAACATCTCTACGCAGCTGTAAAGGTTCTAGGGTGTTCGTGATCTCGGGATTCCCAATGATGCGGACCGCACGTCGCTGCAACCTGTCGAGAGCATCTAGTAAGTACTTTGCTGAACCATCCCAGAGATGCGAGCAGTACTCCACACAGGAGCGAATTTGTGTCTTGTATAGAAGACACCGCTGCTCCGGCGTGAAAAATCGTCTCACTCTGTTCAGGACTCCGAGTTTTCGTGAGGCTGTTTTGATGATGCTTTCGATGTAGTTTTTGTTATTCAGGTTGCAGCGAACATCCATACCTAGGATATTGAGAGCAGTATACGTATAGAGCACATTTTGAGCACATTAATTTATAAGTAATTCATAGCTATGACAAATTCTGCGCGGATGTGGTGTATATTAGTGAAAATTATTTATTGGTTTGTTTAGTGCATCATGATTAATTATGCTATGTACCGTTCGTTAATTTATTAAATATCTTTTTTTTTTTTTTTATATAGGACACGCCAACTTGACCTCACCTCGCCTGATGGTAAGCTAAAGGCAAAGTCTCAGGAAAGAGGGTCACCATTACAGACACTAAGTGCTACAATGGTGGCACTCAGCTTGGCGGCCTCATCAGATGCTTTTTCACGCCCCGCTTAAAGGCCCCGGGACTGTAGGAAGAAGGAAACACGTGTGCTGGTAATGAATTCCAGGTCTTGGTGGTGCAGCAAAGAAAAGAGTCTCCGAACCGCTTGGTTCTTGCTCGTATATTCTGCACAGTGTGAGGGTGACATCTAAGGCCTGCACGTGTTGTCCTATGTAGGAAAGGAGATGGTGGGATTAGTTGGAAGAGCTCGTCAGAGCACTCACCGTGGTAGAGACGGTAAAATACAGCCAAGGAAGCAGTATCTCTACGCATCTGCAAAGGCTCGAGGGTGTTCGTGACCTCAGGGTTCCCAATAATTCGGACCGCGCGTCGCTGCAACCTGTCGAGAGCATCTAGTAGATATTTCGCGGAGCCATCCCAGAGATGCGAGCAGTATTCCACGCAGGAGCGAATTTGTGTCTTATAGAGAAGACACCGCTGCTCCGGCGTGAAAAAACGTCTCACTTTGTTTAGGAGTCTGAGTTTCCGCGAGGCTGTTTTGATGATGCTCTCGATGTAATTTCTGTTATTCAGTTTGCAGCGAAAATCCATGCCTAGGATATTGAGATTGTCCTGCAGTGGCAGTGGCATGCTCTGAAGAGTGGGAAGGGGAAGGAAAGAGGATACCTTTGCTGTGAACGCACAAGCCTGCGTCTTCTTGGCATTGAACTCGACCATGTTCTCAGAGCCCCATTGTGAAATGTGATTCAAGATCCGGTCCAGTTCAGTGACAAGAAGCTGTCTTTTTTCCACGATATCAGACTGTTTGGCCGCAGGTTGTCCGTGATAACTCCCGTGTAAGGTGCTATCGTCTGCATAGCAATGTATGCTGCCGGTGGACAGCATGTCGTTGATATGCAGAAGAAAGAGAGCGGGAGATAATACAGACCCCTGCGGTACGCCAGCATTTATTTGCAAGAACTCCGAAGCCCGTCCATCACAGAGGACGCGGATACGGCGCTCCCGCAGGAAACTAGCAATCCAGTTGCACAGTCTAGGAGGCAGACCAAAGGCTGGTAGCTTGGAGAGAAGCGACTTGTGCCAGACTCTATCGAAAGCTTTGGCGATATCAAGACTAATTGCCAGTGACTCGCCGTGCTTGTCCATAGCCTCACCCCAAAGATGGGTAACGTATGCTAGAAGATCACCCGTTGACCGTTTCGGCCTGAAGCCATATTGCCGGTCATTAATTAAGGAGTGATCCTCTAGGTGACGCATGAGCTGTTTGTTAATGATGTGCTCGAAGACCTTGCACAGCACTGAGGTGACGGCTATGGGTCGATAGTTGGCTGGCTCTGAGCGATCCCCCTTCTTGGGGATCGGCTGTACATTCGCCTCTTTCCAAGCCGAAGGCACTGTACCCGAGCTGCAGGACAGTCGGTACAGCCGTGTAAGCATCGGAGACAACTCCGCTGCACATTTTTGTAAGACCACCGCTGGAATACCATCCGGGCCACTGGCTTTCCGGACATCGAGTGATTGAAGCACTGCACGGACATCGCATTGCCTGATACGTATTTCAGGCATTACGTGGTCACCATTGGGTAGTGTCGGCGGCTGTATACCGCAATCATCGACTCGGGAATTGGCCGCAAAGAGATTTACTAGCATATTGGCTTTCTCTTGCGGTAAATGGGCCAGGGATCCATCAGGGTAGCGCAGCGGTGGCAGCGAAGGCTGACAGAAGTTGGCCTGCACGGCTTTGGCCAGTCGCCAGTATCCACGGCTGCCCGTGGGATGTGCCACTAGCTCTTGACCAAGCCGTGCAATGCGCAGGGCATCCACTCTGACGTAAGCCCTCTTGCAGACCTTTGTGGCTCTATTGTACGCCGCCTTGAAGTGGCCCACATTGGGATCGTGCGTGGCACGCGTCCTTACCCAAGCGCGATACGCGGACTGCTTTTGATCAACAGCCCTCGCACACTCGCGCCCGAACCAAGAGCGCACTCTTCGGGCACCGGTGACATCAGTGTACGGGATATAGTATTCCATACCCAGACCGATCTCACCGGCAACAGCAGTAGCACAATCTCAAAGCAGCGTTCAACCCACGGGATGGACGCAAAATAGTTGCGCAGCCCATCCCAATCTGCTGACGAGTAGTGCCAGAGACGCCGCTTCCCCTGCACGGGTCGTGAGGGCGCTATAATTGGCACCTTGGAGCAGACCAGACAGTGGTCGGAATTGCCTAAAGCGGCTTGTACCGAAACACCGTACAGGTCTGGGTGACTCGTCAGCAGAAGGTCTAGCAGAGAGGGTGCTAGGCCCGACCTTCTTGGTATTCTAGTGACCTCGTGTACCAATTGGGTCAGGCCATGCGCCAGAGCAAATGCATGGGCGGCTCTTCCCGCATGGTCTGTTTTGGCGGAGCCCAACCAGGTTTCGTGGTGGGCGTTAAAGTCCCCCAAAAATACCACTTCGGCGTTCGGAAACCGTTCCTGCGCATCATCTGCCGCCTGACTCAGGTATTCAAAGAGTCGAGTTGTCTCAGCATCTCCTGTATGGGAACGGTAGAGGCACACATAGATCTGACTCGTAGAGCCATGGTCTACGTGTACCCATAGGGTTGAAAAGGATGGGTCCTCAAGGCAGCGCAAACGGCGACAACAAACATCCGCCCTAACAAACACGCACACACGGCTTTTGCACGGAAATTTTCCTCGATAACATAGCCGGGGTAAAGCAAGTAGGTCGTGTCATCAGGGCGGCCTATTTGTGTCTCCGTGAGAAAGAGCATATCTGGTTTCGCCGTCTCAAGGTGTTGGTGGACGGCGTTGAGGTTCGCATGGAGTCCACAGATGTTAGTGGACTCCACCTCAAATAGCGAGCTTGTGGGAGTTCGAAGAGCCGCTGTGTTGCCCAATACTCTTAAATGCGCTGATCCCTGAACGCAATCCAACCGTAATTGAATTACTATGAAGGGTTTTTCGCAATATTGCACGGTGGTAACAACCCGGTCGAAATTTGTGACAAATTTGTGCCGTCAAATCTCTACCACCAGTATATAAATAACTGAAATTCAGCTGCACCCTGAACGTGTAACCTAAACTATTTAATACAGGGTGTATTAAATAGTTACGTAATAGTTACCCTCGGTATTTTCTAGTATAATTTGACATTAATTATTCTTTTGCAAAACAGAAATAAAAGGAAATTTAAACGAGTTTAAACGGCCATGATGAAAAGACAAATTCAATGTAAGAGACCTGAGTCTCATGAGAATAATATTTAATACTTAAAGTAAATAATAATCGTACCTTTCATCCTCTTGGTGAGACCAAACGGTGAATGGGAAATCAGTGATCTGAAAAATCAGGAGAGTAAATAGGTTTAATTCCAAAATAGCGTAAAAACTACCCAATATTTTTCACATTTACTACACAAAACCACTTAATTTCCTTATGGCAACCCAAAATGTAAATACTTGTTATAATCACATTACGATAGGCAAATCGAGTCTTCCAATTTCCCCTCTTTGATATTATAGGAAATAGGAATACCGAGTCATTTTATGATTGTGGATCCGTTTAGATTGTGTTTGTACGAATATAATGAAGCCCGACAATGCTGATTGTAGTATTCTGCAAATACGGGACATAGGTATGTCGACTTTCCATTTTTGTAAATCGAATACTTTGTCTGTATTGATTGTAGTTGAAATTTACACCAATTCGAAACATAACATAACATCATTAACTCATGCCTATATCCCCGAAGCGGTAGGCAAAGGTGCTAGCACCCACATTTCGCCAGTTTATGTTTAGGTCCCAATGTAATAGGTGACGAGCCTATTGCCATTAACCGGGTACTTATAAACCTGCGATAAATACACACATAACTTCGAAAATCATCGAAAAGTCATTGGTGTGTGCCATGGTAAAACCTGAGATCGAACCCGAGACCTCGTCTTAGTAGTCCATTACCCATACCACTAGGATACCGCGGTTTTGAAGTTATACCCAATTTGAAGGATGTGGAAATAGATTAATATTGACTTGCAGATCATCCGTCAGGCATGTGGCGTCCTCAATGGAAATAATAATAATAGTTAAAAATCTCATACAAGGCGTGAAAATACAATATAACATACTGTTAATACAGTTGATTGACGGCGCTTGGTGGAATCTGCTACACATATCGAATAAGACAATACTTCTTCACTATATTTAATTTTCAACTGTCCGGTTTCGCCTCACAGCATCCTCAAAGCAGAGACTAGTAGAAGTAATCGTATGAAATATATACTGCCATATTTAGTTTCGATAATTTTCTCGCCTTACTGTTATAAAAAGCCCAGAACAGATAAAACACTTGGTGCTTTTTTATACAACTTTGGCAGCAAACAAGTGCACAGCCCACTTGGAGGAAAATGCTTTCCGTGGTCTATGGACATGCGTAGCACCAGGAGAGTCACACTGTAAACCCTGTAAGAACAGAGAATTTCTGTGTCGTCAGTGGAGAAAAGACAATCGGGACAAGACTTTTATCTTCCCACTGACAGCATTAAAGCTCTCCAGTGAGCCTACTCACCACCGGGAACACAACACTAGGTAGACGTGGTATTTTGTAGAGTGGAGGACTTTTTCAGTCGGATTGCTCAATTGAGACGGAAATACCGTTGTGTCCTATCTCCTTAGTTAAGTAGTAAAATTAGTGTAAGTGAACAATTAAGTGAAGTATTTTAAATATGAGCAATAGGTAATAATGCGGCGTAATGTAAACAAGCTAACCGGTCACGACCATGGTGCGATAAAGTATTTAATATATAGAGGCATAAGATTCAATACTAAAAACCTCAACGTACAGTCTATAGCTTAAATATAAAAAGAAACACAATAAATTGCGATAAAATCTATTGTGTTTCTAATTTATAAAATTAAAAAAAATCTTAAAAATAAAGATAGGTTTATTTCAATCTTATACCCCTTTAAAACACTAGCTAAATTTTTACCGCTTTTGTAAAAACAGACATAATACGAATATATTTTTAGCGACCTTTTTTGTCATTTGCAAAGTTATTCCTATTTGCGGTACGAGGAAACCTTTTTGCTTCTACCTACGCTATTATTACACCGATCCAAAATAGATATATCCATTAAACCCTAAATCTGTCCATTATACCTGTATTAGATTCCCATCGCGAAAATACGGTTAGAATTACCCAAAGCCGTCAGAAACCCGATGTGGAAAATTTGACAATATTAAGCTGGACTATAACGGGGCTATTGTTTGGAGGTACAAGACTCACTGTTTAAGAATAGCGAGTTTTACGACTGTAATTTTCAGCAGTTCTGGCGTGATTTTGGAGCAAAATTCTATAAAACCATTCTATACGTTCACACTTTCGAATATATATAATATTTATAAGGGAAAAAACACTAGTACATGTTCATTCGATGAGATTTTTTTTTAATCAGTTCAGGCGGGATTCCCGCAATCTCAAAAGCAAAAAAAAGGCAATAAACTAAGTAGCAAAAACAAATTAGAACGACTAAAATACATACTTGTTTCAATATATTCGAAACAATTTTTAGTTCTCACGATCTCAATATAGGTAGATAATTATTTACGACAATTATTTTATAATGCGAAGATGTCAAGAATACAACTGTACTGTAACTACTGATCTCACAACACCAACCACAATATTGTTTGCTCAAGTCGCGTCACGCGTATGCTCGCAAGCGCGCTCGCTGGTATCTCCATAGTTTGGGCCAGTGACGGATTGAAGTGAGGTCATAGCACCTTGTATCGTTTGAAATTGAGATGTTAGGACAATTAAATCTATGGTGTCTAGGGATTCTAAAACATCCTTCCGGATACGAATCAAACACTTGAATTCAACATTCACATTACAGTAATAATAAGGCTAACGACATGCTATTACTGTAACGTGAATGTAAAATTAAGCAAAACATAGCTATAGGCCCGAAACAACAAAAGCATTGCACACAAGAGTCAAAGCAATTTCATTATTCATTCAATCGAAATGTATCAAAATACTGGAAACATATAAAAGGTGATGAACCAAAATTGCAAACCGCGTCCCAAGAGCAATGAGTTGAAAAGTTCCAACGTAAATAGGTTTACAGACCATTGACATGCAGTTTAAATTATACCTCAGAATTACCACACAGGGCCTCTCATCAATCATTTTCATGAAATTGCAATCAAATTTCAACTTAACCTCAAGCAGATAAGGATGAATTTCAAAATTTCGAAGCGTTTACCTCTAAATAATATGCATTTCACACAAATTTCATATTAGCTCATTGTGACACAAAATAGTCATTATTCATGCAGATTTGTGTCCAAGGTAGATGTTTAAGCGATTTTGTTAACATTTTATAGCGTAAATAAAAACAAATTTAGCTTTCAGTGAACAAGTAGGTACTGTGATTCTGTTACATAACAAATTCATGTTTGTTATGTAATAGTTTAAACATGTGTTTAACAATGCGTGTGACATTATGTTTAATAAGTCATGTTTAATATTATTTGTAACATTTTGTTGAACAATATGTGCAACATTGTGTAAAATTATGTAAAACATTATCTTTAACATTATGTTAAACATTATTTGTAACATTATGGACTTCAATAGAATTAATAACGTATGTAAGGAAGGAGAGTCTTATGGCGGGCTATAGTCCCTGCCTGTCCCGGAAGGAAATAGGCGTGAGCGTATGTATATATTATATATAATATTATGTTTCATATTGTGTTAAACCTTATGTTTTACCCAAAATATGCGTATTTTAACAATATAAGATGCTCTAATTTCATAAAATCGTTTGAAGAGCATCAAGCCTCAGGTGATGCCATCTCAATTGCCTAATAGCTTTTTAAAATTATTTACTGAAGTGGAATCAAATCAGAACACAAAACTCAAAACGTAAGATGAAAATACAAAAATGAATGTCTGCCTTAGAACAGTCAATTTAAAAGACATATTTCATTGTACGAAATACAAAGCAAGTTTCACAAAATAAATCTAACGAAAAGAAATTGACGACAATTACGATGAAGATAAGAAATTTGAAAGAAAAATAACAATCTAAGACTTAATGAAAGCAAGAGAATGAAAAATAAAGATTTAAAACTGTAAATATAGTCTGTAAGGACAGAACGTAATATTATTGTGATATTTACCTATTTAAATTTTATAAAGAGCTCGAACTGTAACTACATAAGGGCATTGGAAGGTTTTTACAGGGTGTGAAACCTTCCAATGCCCTCCCCTGGTGTTGCACATCTCCATTTTCCATCAGGTAACCACTTTCCATCAGGTTCTTCTCTTCCACCTAAGTAGTATAAAAAATACCTAAATTACTCCTGTTTTTGGAGACCCTGTGTGAAAACATTGTGATTTTGTATTGTTATCCTCAATGTATTCGTTCGAAATGATACCGACTATTATATTCTATCAACGCACCGTGAAAATCTCGGCTCATTATAGAGAAACTATGAAAATTGCATAGATACTAATTACTTTAAAATTATGTTCATAGTTATAGATATATTTAGAAAGTGAACTACAAAATTCTAATCCTAGTTATTTTGTACATTCTACAAATACTCGGTGAATGTTATACGGCTTCTTGCTATTATCTAAACAAGAATCTTGTAATCCATTGCATCATAAAACCTCATTCGCATTGTTCTCATCGATACGAGGTATCATAAAATCGTCGTTTGTTAATGAACCCGATCGCTACCGGCTGTCTGATACAAGAATAGAAGTTGTTTACCACACGCCGGTTTGTGTATACATGCTACACTACACACATCCCGCGAAAATTGGTCTAAGATTTATCAGGTGTTAATATGCTTATGAATCGGGAAGGACTTGAGCTGGGCTATTGTTAATATGATTAGTAAGGCCGCTAGATGAAAAATTGTATTTGAGCCAATAAAAATGGAGTGGTAGTTAAAATGTTAACAGAGTAGCTAATCTGTTTTATATTGGGGGTAAAGTTATTAGATTTGTAGAGAAAAAATTTAATACACGAATTTTTAACTTTTCTCAATTCTGTTTTGTAATCAACGACTGCATTATCTGTTACATTTGATTAAACCAGAATCTTAAAATGCAGACTAACTGGTGTTATACGGTGTAATGTAATTTGTCCCCAAGCGAGCATTTGTACATCAGAAACAGTGAGAACGAGTGAGTGACTCGTCGTATAGTACCCACTCTGTTTTTCACATGGCACTTCATCGAGAAGAAAACCAAGAGTCTATTTTAGAGTGTGGATCAATCCCAATACCTATTGTACATGAATTCTCCTGCATACGACAGTTGCGAAAGCTTCACACCGATATTTATAATTGTATATACCGGTATATACCGGTGTAGCTTTATACTTAGATTTAGGGTCTTTAATACAGATATATTCCAGGAACCAAAATGCTTCTTCATTATTATCTACCTCTTCACAAAGAGGTGGTTTCAGACCCTATCCTATAATAGAGTCAAGTGTGCAAATACAATCTAATAAACTGAAATATGACGTCAATTGTTCTACGACAATAAACAAAACGGCACGCGTTTGGCATAGAAACGACATAATCTTAAGAATAGTACCGATAATGAGCACAACCGTTACAATTTCGTCTCCATATATTCCGTTGTTCGCTGTACAGTCTTCAGAATTCGCGGTTATACTGACTGTTACTGATATGCATTTACGCGCAGTATATTCCGGGATTCCGTATCAAAAGGTGTTCAGTGCGCGGTAGTGTACTGAAATAATACAACATCGTGTCTATTTGAATAGAAATAAAGTATAACATAAGATGTCGGTGAATCTAGATATGGAAAACTTCTCGAGGAAGAAAAATTTACGGCGACGTACACTGAACACAATCAAATCAGCCGTGACAGCGCTAAAACAAATCGCTAGTAAGTGCTTCTCGATTGTATTATCCAATAACTTTAAACATACTATGCAATCAGTCTTTCAAACAGACCATATTTTACCGTTCACGATTCAGATTCAAATCGTAACATAGATTTAGAATGATTCTCAATACATTTGTAACATTTACATACGTTATGTATTAATAATCTTTTTCGTTTGATTCTGTAGTCACACAGTTATGTCTAAATGAAAATTCATTAATTTATTACCGCCTAATTTATTCACATTGTTTTGGGTTAACCGATATTAAATTAAATTTCAGTTTAGGCACATATTCGAACTTCAAAATCGTAAGCTAAATATTTACAAATTTCATAACTTTCAACGATGAAAACAAACTTGAAAGGCCATTAGAGTTTCCAGTATACTTTTCAAAACACTTGAAAAGCGGCGTTAAGAATTCGCAGAGTATTTGCGAAACGTCAGCATCTTTAATGAAGGTATCATTCAAGGGCTTAGGAAAGCTATTGTGTTTGTCAAGTTAGCTCCCAAATAGGCTCGTCACTCCTCCGAAAAGCTCTCCAGCACATTGTTTGTCACTACCAGCGGGAGCGCTGAACCCGGGTAGCACTTTACAAATTCGTTACGGTTTTTTGACACACCTGCGTTCCTGTAAGTAGGGCAAATCTCGACGTTAATGGATGGATAAAGATGGCTCACTATTGTCTCTTCACAATGATTTGATGTAACAAAAGTCCATTGGCGGATAAATTTATTGCATGAATTTACATAAATAAGCCTTCCTAGCTAAAAGCTTCTAACAAATTGTCTTACATAATTTAATAGATAACTTATTCGAGCTGATATTTCGTTCTCAGTGTCATTGAAATTTAACGTAAGTAAACGAAATTCAATGTAAATTATTTGACAAAAATCAATAGCCGGGTGGCGGTTGTTGTAAAGTTTGAAGTAATTACAAAAGTGTAAACAGAGTTTTGATTAAGCTACCCACAAACTTTGTTTAACAAATACTGGCGCCCACCATGGGACTGCTGGCAATTAAATTATAAACGTACTTACAAGCTAAAATTACATACATATTCATGTATTCTATTTTCTCTATAATGTTTGCATGTATGCCAAACATTACAACAAGATTCGTCTTAATTTAGGGACAACTTCACACTTATTATAATGAGATAAATATATAAATACATATTTTTTAGGCAAACTATACAGTTATATATATGAATAAAATACATAAACATATTTATATACAGTTTTGTAAAGCGACACAAACGCCATTGGGAATCGTCAAAAACCATATAAATAATACAATAACAGAAAATAAATCACGTTAAAATCAGTTAAGTGTATTTTTATTGTTTTAGGTGAAATTCAATGAGTATAGCGTTATCGATGTTGACAAATTTATATATGAGAGAGTTTTATCAACTATTTTATCGAATTATGAAACCAATAAATAGATAATTATAGAATCGTTAATAGCTGTTGACGGTTTGATATTAATAGTTGTTTACCATTTTATCGTCGAGTATTTCAACCTCTATCATATTAATTGTAAATTATCGAAAATATAATTAACGCCGATGTCGAAACCTGGAATTCAGCGAGCGTTGATATTTAAAGCAATTATGATATAGTAGATAAAGTCCGTGGCTCCACTCACGTGGTTCGTCACAGGAACCAGTTACCGGGATGAAAATTATTCTCCAGGGAATAGTCTATTTTTGTGCCAATTTTCATTCAATAGTTTATGCGTGATTATTGTCAATAAACATCTTCACAAAAAGAAACTTACACATTTATAATATTACTTGGAATTAGGACTCTCAAAATTAAATCGAGAGATATACGTGTTCCATTTATTACCCGACAACGGCGAAGCAATAGTAGGGTTATGATTTGATGATGACAGGCTATGTATGTATGTATGTAGGTTCATCTGTTCCCTCATAGCTCCTTAACCACTTATTAGAACTGGACAAATGAGGTATCATTAGAAGTATCTTAGTCACTGAATCTAATGTGGCACCCTCTAGCGGTCATGAAGTACTGTGTTAAAAAATAAATTTGAGATATACATATCGTGTTTGGCATCTACTGAAAGGGCTAAATTAACGCATTTTAAATATGTATAAATTATACCTATTACTTGCTCCAAATGAATATAATTAAAAAAGTGAAAAAGGGAAAAGTGGCATACGACCACAGCTGTCCTAGAATTTTTCTTGTTTAATACTTTTTACAGCGTGATTTTTCAGTAGTCGAGTTTTAGTTTTAAATTTATTTTTCTTAAACATAAATTGAGAGATTGAAAGAGAGATCGATAGAGATTTATATATAAATCAAGAGAAAATAAGCAAATACGTAGTAGTACGTAGTTGAGGTTTAAAGGGATGAAATAATAAGCTTAGTTTGTATGCAGTGCATTTGGAAAATGCTTCTCTTGATCGTAGCTGACTTTTATTACGCTCAAAAGATGGCCACTAATGGCCAGTTAAATGACATAGCTACCAGTTTTTGAGTACCTTTTTGTTGAAAGGGGATTTTATAAAACTAGATTTTCTTTTTACCTAACTACGGCGAAGCTAAAGGAGGGTTATGATTTTGACAGGCTATGTCTGTATGCATGAGCGCAGTCCTGGGGGTGACGGGTGGGGCCACCTGTCACCCTGGCAGAGGCAAGCCGTGGCGGCGCGCGCATCACGCGCTTCTCTGTTTCCGGGGACAAGTTGGGGACTACGTGGTCCCCACGCCTGAAGAAGACCAGATTAAGAGAGATGGCTCTGGGTTTGGCCGGGGTGCGAGGGAAATGCCTGTCAATCTCACCTTCGGCAACTAAAAACGACCCACAGGCGACGTACGTTTTAGTCGGTTAGAGTCCAATATAACCTCTGCCACCGGCTCTGGCGGGGAAGTATCCGAGCGGGCGGGGACGTAACAAAAAAACAAAGGCTATGTTTGTATATACGTATGTAAGTAGGATCATCTGTTCCCTCATAGCTCCTCCAAACCCGACTACTGATAAATCACACTTTAAACAAAAAAATATCAAGAATAGCCGTGGTTGTTTTTTTTTAAATTATAGAACTTGGCAATTATACAACTCATGCAAGTGCACGACCCACATGATGGGAAGTGTTACCGTGGCTTATCAATGTATGCAACACCAGGGGTTTTTTTTTTTTTTTACGTGCGCAAAATCCCCTCGGATACCTCCCCACCGGAGCCGGTGGAGGAGGTTATGTCGGACTCGAACCGACTAAAACGCACGCCGCCTGTGGGTCGTTTTGGTTGCCGAAGGTGAGGTTGACAGGCATATCCCTCGCACCCCGGCCGACCCAGGGCCATCTCTCACGATCTGGCCCTCCCCTCGGGTGCGGGGACCACAGAGTCCCCAACTCGTCCCCGGAAACGGGGAGGCGCGCCACGCGTGCCGCCGCCGCGGCCTGCTTCTGCCAGGGTGACAGGCGGCTTCACCTGTCACCCCCAGGCCGGCGCTCATGGGGGGCGGAGGTCGTTCATCGACCTCCGACGCCCGAGTTGCCTTCGTACGCGGGCAGCTTGTCTTGCGATCCTTCGTCGCTCCCGCTGCCGCTCCCGCCCCGCCTCCTCCTTCACGAGCATTACTTGCTCGCAGAAGGAGGCGCCGGCCGCCCACGCATCCGCGCAGCGAACCATCGCCGCGAGCAAGGTGGAGAGCGTGAGAACCCTCACTCCCAGGGCCGCCACAAGCTCCCGCCTCGGCGTCTCCCACGCCGGACACTCGGTGAGCGTGTGCGGACCTGAGTCCTCGCTCGCGTCGCAGTGATGGCACTCGGACGTTGGCTCTTTCTGCATCCGACGCAGATACTTCCCGAAGCATCCGTGCTCGGTGATCATCTGCGTCAGACGGTACGAGAGGCTGCCGTGTGGCCTCTCTAGCCACTCCCCCATGATGGGTCTTACCGCCGTTACTACGGCGTGCCCTGCAACACCAGGGGTGTTACACTCGCGCTGCCGACCCACGTACCAGTTAGTCTAACAAAACAATACATTCTAGGGTAAAGTGGCATATGACTACGGCAATCCATGATATATTCCTATTTACAGTGTGATTTTTCAGTAGTTGGGTTTTATTATATTTTACATCCGTTTTGTAACTAGCTATAGAGACTAACTTTTAGGTTTTACTAGGAAATGATATTAGACATATATTCATTTTACCTCATAAAATAATAGTAATAGGCACACATAATTACTACGCTACCGAGCCACTTATCTCTTGCAAAATCTCCAGCAAATAAAGCCTTTATCTACATAACTACCTTCAACTTTATTATATCGAGTTCAATACAATCATTAGAGGGCGTAAATAGACAAAGTTTCCCCCTTTTCCTCCATGAGCCCCGAGTGCCTTTTATTATGGCACGTGCAAACCGCCATTTTTTCAATTTAGAGGTCAAAGACTTCGATTACTGTTGTAGTCTTATACATTGTGATTTACGATACGATTCGTGCCGAGTCGAAAGTTAAGTGAAGAATTGACTAGCTTTTAGCTAATTAATGGGAAGAGATTTAAGCAATATTAATAGTCAACCTACCCCTATTTTATTCTGCCACACAAAAATCTTGCTTGCGGTTTAGTACAAGGTGACTAAGGGATAGGGTTGTTTGATATCAGACAGATATATACAGCCCAGAGTTAGGCTCAGATTCATGGCTTGAATCAACAACAGTTTCTGTAAAAAGGCAATAGGCTCACCCCCTATTACGTGGAATCGAATTCAATAATTGGTGAAATGTGGGTGTTAGTTCACCTCTGCCAAACGCTCCGGGGATAAAGGTGTGATTACATGTATGTATGTATCTCTTACGTAAGATCTCTACTTGAAAAGCATAAAGTAGTATTCATAGTAATCAATAGTTCAAACTTTGTTGCTGTCAAAATAATTGACCTACTTCATGAACCAAAAATAAAAGTGCCTACCTAACTGTGTTTTAATATATTCAATTCGAAAGTAATACAGAAATCCAGGAGATTACTAACGGAATTTAAATGACATTCGGCTCGCTTCAGGGGATTACCGTACCTTCTCTATAAAACGAACAACTTTTGTGATGCGAACTCCGGCCAAGTATTCGACTTTTGCAATCCTTAATGGGATCCTTAAATATTTTCATTTACAATGAATACAATTTTATTTAAATACGGTTTCTAATTTTCCTTGTGTAATTGTTTATTTTTTGTAAGCAATTTTATTGAAATTGATTTAATTTAAGTGATGATCATTGGCACCAAAATCAATTTAGAATTTGCATTAAAATTAAATATGAAAAATGACAAGTAAATTACGCGAGAAATCATTCTTTTATATTTGACAGCGTTTTGATATCTCAAATTTGGATCAGCAGTTCTATTTTCAACCATACTTTTAATACACTTTTAATATCGATAACTATATCAATAACGATACGTGCGTGATTAGTAAACCAATTTTAAAACCGAATTACACAATAAGTAGTAGTTTATGAAACTGATGCATAATAAGGGTTTTTAAAATGCGAATTTGACCCATAGGCGAGCTTTTTATAGTTTTTTTTTGTTTTAAGTAAGTAGGTATCTCTTTATTGTGCACACCAAGGACAAAAGATGTGTTATTGGTAGGTACATTGCAGGTATAGACAATAGGCGACCTTTTCGCTCAGTGACCACCCTTACAGGCAACCATTGGATGGAGAGAAGAATTCGAATCCATGTTTTGATAGCAAGGTTTAAGACCAAATTACGTGCAGTTTCATATACTACTTAATCTGATGAAATATTATTATATTTTGCTTAAAATAACAGAGATAATCCATTTGCTGATCGCGCATGCGTTGCATCCACAGTGGTTGCGCCGATGTAGAAGCTGTATTTCTTGACGCGGAAAACACACTCCTTCTATACCCAGCTCCCCTTCCGCACTAACCATAGAATAGTAGTAGATATAGCTTCCGTCCGCCATTTGTGATATAGACACTCAGTCTCGCTTTGAACTAGCCAGCGTAATGACGGATCGCGCTCGCGTCTCTCAAAAATGATTAATATTTGTTACATTTTTACCGCTTCATAGACCTTTACCGATCGGATTGTGCCTCTCGTGTGTTCCTCAAGTGATCTAGTGATGCTGACGGCAGCTCCTGAGCAAGGAAGAGAAGATCCGTGTACCGGCTGCGATGAAAACACGTGTGTCGTGAAGGTTAGTGCATCCTCTCCTAATTTCTCGGGCTGCATTCACTGCCTGGATCGAATCCGCGGCAGCCCGGCCACCTGTCTTGTTTTGTGTGTAAAGCGTCAATAGAACAGTTAGCTACTTCCCGCAATACAGTCCATTACCGCACGCTGCCAAGCGCCACCATTTTTGGTCCGGATCGAGCCGGATTCTTAGCCGTAGTTCGTATTTTGTTATTATTCTGATGGGAATGAGCGCACCGCACCTAAGTGCCTGGTTATTTTAGTAGAAAACCCCGCATCCAGACATTTAGGCTTAGAATTTGTTGTCCGTTCGCCGCTGGCTCGCATTGTACCTACCTAATACATAGATAGGTTAGGTATCATATCAACACTTAATCGTAGTTCACAATTTTCGCATCGCACCTAAGTGCCTGGTTATTTTAGTAGAAAACCCCGCATCCAGACATTTAGGCTTAGATCTTAGGTATACTAGACACCCTAGTGCATAGGCACAGTGTAATACCTAACGCATTTGGCTTTGTTTTGTTTTTTTTCAATTACGTTGTTCTCGGCTCGCGTCGTATTTGCCTAGTACCTGCGTGGGTAGACACGTGGCTGTACCTACCTCGCTCGCATCTCATCCCAATTCATACGAAAGTATTTTAATTTGAATAGATATTACGCAATACTTAATCTCGGAAATAATAGTTGAACCTAGACAGCGACCATCGCGTAGGTACGACCTTGTTGCTATGCGCGTTTGTTCAAGCGTGCATTCACAGTTGTAGGTACCTACCTACCTACGGTTATCGCTCGCGCCGCCTCGCTGCTCTGTACCGCTAAGATTAAGTCATTTCATATTTGTTATTTACCGCACTTTAGTTTGAGATTTAATTGTAAACATGTCCCCAAAGGTTGATAAGACCGGTAAGGTTCAATTGAAACTTTTATACGCTAAAAAAGAAATGATTTACTCTCGCGTACAATCGATCTATGATAATGCACTTAGAACCTCTGATTTGGTCATCAGAGATTCGTTCTTGTGTTCTATAGAAAACTTAGATAGTCTACGCGCGGATTTCGAAACCTTAGTACATGACATCAACGTTTTAGAGTTGAATTTGAATCCCGATTACTCAGTGAGTTATCAAGCCTTGTCGTCGTTTGACGATTTGTATTGTCGTATCAAACGCGTCGCTAGGAGTTTGGAGAAGCCGGCTGACCTACCCAACCCCACTCGCGACCGACCTAAGTTGCCACCAATTCAAATACCCGAGTTTGATGGTAACATTCGCAATTGGTGTCTATTTATAGATAGTTTTGAGAATACGATAGATAAGAACGATTCGTTGACAGATCACGAAAAATTGCATTATCTCGTTGAAAAATTGACTGGTAAAGCTATAACCGTTTGCGCTGGAATTACGTTTAGTGCCGAGAATTATAATTTAATTTTAAATACTTTGAAAGCTAGGTATGAGGATAAAAGATCGGTAGCTAACGCCTATTTAGATCAGATGTTTGATTTGAAATCTATTGCGGCATGTAACGATCAAAACTTAGAGAAATTTCTAGATACTTTCGCGTCAGCTGTTCGCGCCGTAAAGAACCTAAAGATTGATGACCTCTGCGACTTCGTATTTTTGTATATGGGTTTAAGGAAATTAGATTCCGAAACCATTCGTTTGTTTGAGTCGGATCATCGCGGCAATAAAATTCCTAAGTTCGAAGACTTAGAAAGTTTTGTTCGCGAGCATATAAAGGTATTGCAGCGCTCTTCATCGAAACATGAAGGCGCGAAGATAGTTGTTGATTCTGCACGCAGGGTAGATGCGTCATCGAAGTCACTGAGGTCAACTCATACTTATGTTAGTACCGCACCAGCACGTGTACAGTCACCTGTTTGCTCTTTGTGTAGCACTCATCATTCGCAACTGTACAGGTGTCCTGGTTTTCTAAAATTGTCGCCTAGTGATCGTTATAAATTTGTTCGCGCTAATAATTTTTGTTTTAATTGTCTCGGTACTAAACACCGCGTTGTTTTATGTAATAGTAGAAATAGTTGTCGCAAATGTCAAGCGAGACACCACACTTTGCTTCATTTTGAGAATAGTAATGCCGCATCCAATGTGAGCACGGTTGGCTCGTCGAGCGGTGACACACGGCAGCCTGCGCCGCAGCCGCAGCCCGCGCTCGCGCGCGCTCCGGCCCGCCCGGTGACCGCCGCGGATGACGTCACCTTGTGTTCGTTCTCCGCTAGTGCTGCACTCACTACTGTGTGTCTTGCGCTCGCGTTGTTATTGTTGATGCATTAGGTAAGCCGCGCATTGTTCGAGCGCTGTTAGATGGCGCTTCGCAAAGTAATTTTATTACTCAAGATTGTTGTCAGCGTCTTGGTTTCAATGTTGATAAGCGTTCAACCCGCTCAGTGGTGAAGGGTTTTGGAAGCTTACAGTCAGCTGTTCGTGGCACCGTTAAAACAAGGTTTAGATCTCGTTTTAATAATAATATTTGGTTTGACATGGATTCGCTCGTTATAGATAGAATAGCTGAACAGTTGCCTACCGTCCCGGTTGACACGTCTTTATTAACGAAATTTAAAGACTTGCCTTTAGCAGATGAGACTTACGCTGTTCCTGGAGTCGTCGATATATTGATCGGCGCTTCGATTCTCCCGCACCTCCAGTTATCACGTAAGGTTCAAGGGGGACCGACGTACCCCGCTCCGCACGCACTGGAAACAGTTCTTGGTTTTGTTATAATTGGTTCCGCACCCGCTTCTATAGATAGTTTTAGTCACTCGACTGCTTCGTTCTGTTGCACCGTCGAGCCGCCACTGGAGTCTACCATCCGCAAGTTTTCACTCGGTGGCTCCCGTGTATCCGCTGAAAAACGCTTTCTTTGTTTGGAACGAAAGATGCAGGCGTCCCCAAAGTCGAAGCGGGCCTATGATGAGGTTGTTAATGAATATTTAGATAAAGGTTACATCTCACCTGCGCCTGCGGACACTGGCGGGACCCAGCCTTCGTACATTATCCCGCACCGCGGAGTTATTAGAGAAGATAAGCTTACTACTAAAACTCCGCGTAGTTTTGGATGGCAGTGCTAAGACTAGCACTTCCGTGTCGCTTAATGACATTTTGTATTGTGGTCGGAATCTTTAAGGTAATTTATTTGACATAATTGTAAATTTTCGCATTAATATTAGTAGAATTTTAGCTTTTAGGACTCAACAGTCGCTTTGTGTTGGGCCCACTCTTCGCCCCATCGTTGGGACACATTCGTCGCTAATAGAGTGGCAAAATTCAATCTGAATTGGCGCCACATAATCTCTTTCACGTTGCTGGCACCGACAACCCAGCCGATTGTCTCTCTCGTGGATTGCTTCCTTCGCAAATTTTGGATCACCCGTTGTGGTTTGGTGGACCGTCCTGGATTCATGCCGCGTTAGATGGGTGGCCAGTTAGTCAATTCAATCCCACTACGGTTTCCGAACCACCCGAGGAGAAGAAGCACTCGCTTGTTGTATCGGTCCCACGTGAAGAGACCCTTATTTTGTTGTTGGCTAATCGCGTCTCGTCTTGGTCGAGACTGTTGCGTTGTGTTGTTTGTTCGCCTCTGCCCGCTGCCTAGCCAGCAGTAGGCACGAGCTCCAATCTAGGTTTATATTTTAGTTGTTATTTCCCAAACCTAGATTTAGATTAGACTTTAGATTTGTTTCGCATTTGTCGTTTCGAAGGTAACCCTTCAAGCCGGGGGGAATGGTTGCGCCGATGTAGAAGCTGTATTTCTTGACGCGGAAAACACACTCCTTCTATACCCAGCTCCCCTTCCGCACTAACCATAGAATAGTAGTAGATATAGCTTCCGTCCGCCATTTGTGATATAGACACTCAGTCTCGCTTTGAACTAGCCAGCGTAATGACGGATCGCGCTCGCGTCTCTCAAAAATGATTAATATTTGTTACATTTTTACCGCTTCATAGACCTTTACCGATCGGATTGTGCCTCTCGTGTGTTCCTCAAGTGATCTAGTGATGCTGACGGCAGCTCCTGAGCAAGGAAGAGAAGATCCGTGTACCGGCTGCGATGAAAACACGTGTGTCGTGAAGGTTAGTGCATCCTCTCCTAATTTCTCGGGCTGCATTCACTGCCTGGATCGAATCCGCGGCAGCCCGGCCACCTGTCTTGTTTTGTGTGTAAAGCGTCAATAGAACAGTTAGCTACTTCCCGCAATACAGTCCATTACCGCACGCTGCCAAGCGCCACCACACAGATTATGTAGAGAAAAATACCTCCTTGTGTCCAGCTAAATCTGTATCGTAATGGAAAAATAATTACATTATGATACAGTTGCTCATAGAAGACTTGAATATAATGTTCTTTTTTGTTACTGTGCTGTCATTAATGTGTGATAAAAAAAAATGCTTACATTTCAGTATGAAAGTAGATAAAGTTCTTTAACGTATTGATATCAAAACTTTTATGATCGAATTAGCGAGAATATGATATTGAAGTGAAATTCTTCCCCGTTTACGTGGGTTTAACGGATCCTATTTGTGCACCAGTGGGTTTTATTTTTATGAAAAACATTTAATGAAGATCGACAGAGATTATATTGCGACTTTGTTCACATTTATCGCATCTTAAAACAGATGCAGGAGGTAAGATATATTGTAGAATATAATGGATGGATTGGAGGAGGTAGCACACGACGGTATCCCCATGTCAATTGAGCAGTTCAACTGGGGAAGTATCTCCACCCTACAGAATAACACGGCTATAATAACCTCGTGTTCTGTTCCCAACGGTAAGTAGGGTACCCAGCGCTCGCTGGAGAGATTTTGTGGTGTCAGTGAGAAGACTAAACGCTTGGCCTGATTATTTCTTCTGCACTGGCGGCACAGAAACTCTGTTCTTACAGGGTCGGTAGCACGGGTGTGATTCCCTTGTTGCACATGCTCGTATGTCACGTTATAACCACTTTCCATCAGGTGGGTTGTGTGCTTGTCTGTCACCTATGTTGTATAAAAAAAAACACACGCACACACACACTTTGGAGAACGGTTCAGCCTAATCCACATTTTATTGGTTTTCTTTAACTTTTATGTAAGCAACTGCCTTCTAACCTCTCAACTCCGATTTGGAAGATGCATCACAGCCCCTCTGTCCGGCAGCGGGAACGACGACGGATCGCAAGCCAAGCTGCCCGCGTATGAAGGCAACTCGGGCGTCGGAGGTCGATGAACGACCTCCGCCCCCCATGAGCGCCGGCCTGGGGGTGACAGGTGGAGCCGCCTGTCACCCTAGCAGAAGCAGGCCGCGACGGCGGCGCGGCTGGCGCGCCTCCCCGTTTACCGGGAACGAGTTGGGGACTCTGTAGTCCCCACACACCCGAGAGAAGAGGGCCAGGTCGTGAGAGATGGCCCTGGGTCGGGCGGGGTGCGAGGGATATGCCTGTCAACCTCACCTTCGGCAACCAAAAGCGACCCGCAGGCGGCGTGCGTTTTAGTCGGTTCGAGTCCGACATAACCTCTCCCACCGGCTCCGGTGGGGAGGTATCCGTGGGGGTTTTGCGCACGTAAAAAAAAAAAAAAACAGCCCCTCTGTCAATGAGCACATTCAGGACGGCCTAGAAAAATCTAGATGGGACTCCATATTATACAAACACTACAATAATAGTAAATTACCTCAGCATTTTCAAACAGGAAGTGAATATTACTTCAGCTAATTAATGTTATTAAAAAAATATACGCTTACATACAGTCATATTAACTGGAAGTTTCTGGAAGTTTGTCTTTCATTACAGTCAGCTTAACCTAAAAAAATCTGCTCGCAGCCTGCTACTTAAACTTTTTCATAACACAAAAAGGTAAAAAAGTGAAGACTCTTTTGCTTTCATCGTACTAACCAGCGACTAGAATCGTAACCTTTACATGATGCATCATGTAAAACTCTTTTTATAAAGTAAAAATATTTTAAACTGTAACTATAGCAGACAGTAAGCAGATACAAAAAAATCACTATAAGCTAGCTCACAGTTTCGCATATACGCCTTTTGTATAATTTTTAATCTAACATCGGGTCTGTAACACGAGTAAAAAAAGTCGAAAACAGGTATCGAGTTTCATCGGCGAACGCGTATCAAACCAATTTAAAAACTAGACGAGACCCAACGAAGGACACGCCGGCCAATTTTCGGACGCCTCACACTTATTTTTCGCTTTACGCTCCTGTATGGTCCGTCGTTTCGATTACGGGTGAGTGGAGCTCGACTATAGGTATTTAAAGCTATTTTCGACCAATTTGAAAACCCTTTAACGAACCACTGGCGCGATATAATTATCTACGGTACGACGTAGACATTTAGACGGCACAGAAACTTTCTGTGCTTACAGGGTTAGCAGTGCGAGTGTGGCTCCCCTGGTGTTGCACAAGTTCATAGGCTACGATAACCACTTTCCATCAGGTGGGCCGTGTGCTTGTCTGCCACCTAAGTGGTATAAAAAAAACACACACACACACACTTTGGAAAACACATTAGCTCGCCTAACTCACCCTTAATTTAATTTGAATTTAATTCTTTATTGCACACAAACAGTACAGAGATCATACACAAATGTATTAGTTTGCTTAAACCTTTATGAAAGCAACTACCATCTAACCTCTCAACTTCGATTCACGACGACGGCAAAAAATATATCTATTTAGATTAAACCATTTTCTATACGGCCTATAAGATTGATTTTATTGTAGTAATAAAAGTTCAAAGATATTCTTATTTTAAAAGTTTCTGTAAATCTGTACCGATCTTTGTTCACGCGATTAATATATTACAATGTAATGGTTGTATATTGACCTGTATAACGTAATGTAATGTAACCTTCGCAGCGAGCATTGAATGAACGTGTTCTGAAAATATTACGAGCATCTCGTTGCTCGCTTGCTTCCATTGCCATCAGACATACCAAACCAAGACGCAATATACCAAATAAACCTCCTAGACAATTCAGTGGCGGGCGTATTGTAGAATAGAATGATGAATGTATGAGATTTAACGTATATGACAATCCTCAATGTAGGGGAAAGTCTAGTAAATTGTAGTGCCTTTTAAATCGTACCACCACTAAATTTCTCATAAAATTTCATTTTTTTCTACACTGGTAACACCCAATTATGCTTTAGTGTCGCCTCCAACTATCCACCATTTTAAGTTGACATCTAACGAGAATTGTGGATGCGAGCGAAAAAATAGTTTATGGTGGAATTTGATGCTAACTTTCACATTGGTTTGTAATGTATAACACGTGATATAGGTCAACTAAAACCACGCGGTCGGCTTCGGAAACATACCTTAAACGTTGATTTGTTTGCGCAAGAAATGTTTCATAATTTTGCTGCCAGGTGACGGTAATTCTTGATATACCTGGGCCCGTACCATGAACGTTTAAAACAGATCAATAATCTGACTGCTGTCATACCACTAACAGTACTAACTGTGACTTGGTAATCCTATACATTTACATACGATTACAAAGTTAGTGATGTATTTAGTAAATGACAGCTGTTCAATTATTGACCTGTTTTAAAACTCCATGGTAAGCCCACTGATGTTATACAAATCATCGTTTACACGTTACCTGTGGGTGAGAAAAACTCGCACTATGCACTTAGTGCACATTTTAAAGTGAATAATATCATCAAACTGAATAATGTTTTTGGTACATTTGGTACACCTACAATTAATTAATTAACCATTCTTCTTTCTAGAAGCCTTTATCGCGTGTTCAGCAATAACAAATCAGACGTACCTTTACATAGCCCATCTCACGTATAACAGAAGGAAAGAGGCACCTCCATTAATTTTCATCCGCTTTGCTTAAATCACTCCGAATTAGGGATTATTTAGTTGTTTACTCACTGGCTACATACCATCTTCCTAGTGAGAATATTCGAACCTCAAGACCTGGAGATTACTATGAAACTTATATCGAAATTTGGAACCCGTACGAGACAGGAACAAAAGACGCAGCAGTCTTGTACCATGAAGTTAGTTCTGATGTCGTTTGCTATTGGCGTAGTCTGATACGACGTCTTTCACTTATCCTGCTTTAATAAACGTTCCACTAGTAACGGTTATACAACGGTTCTCCCTTTAACCCCTCCTGGAAGAAGAGTGTGACATCTCTAGTATTTTACACGTCCATAGGCCACGGTAACCACTTCACCAATCAGGTTAGCTTTGTGCTTGTCTGCCGCCTAAGCGATATGAAAGGAGCCCACGGTACGCTATCCTACGTCTCCATTTATTGGCATATTTCGGCTCGCACTCATGAAAGCTACTACCGGGATTGGCAGGTAAATTAATTGTACTAGGAGTGGGGGAGGGGTACCGCGGTAGCCTAGTGGTATGGGTAATGGACTGCTGACACGAGTGAGACCTCGTTTTGAAACCCGAGAGGGTTCTATCCCAGGTTTTACCATGGCACACACCAATGACTTTTCGATGCTTTTCGAAGTTATGTGTGTATTTATCGCAGGTGTCAGTGCCCGGTTAATGGCAATAGACTCGCCACCGATTACATTGGGACCTAAACATAAATTGGCGAAATGTGGGTGCTAGCACCTCTGCCTACCCCTTCAGGGATATAGGCGTGAGTTTATGTATGTATGTATGTTTTAGGAGTGGGTTCACGTCGGTAGTATAATAGCTAGGATTTAAATCCGAGACTTCTTGATCCTAAGACCAAATCCTTAACCACTAAGCTATTGGCATTATTACTTTAGTGAAATAGAATTCTATCACAAAAAAATTATAATCTTTCTTTATAATCGAACAACAGCTATTACCTATTATCTCCTATCTGCTCCGGATAAAGGGAATAAAGGATTCTGTTTACGATGCACAGTCGAAAAAAGCTTTTGAACCGAGCCCGTCAGTTATAGTTAAGTAGGAACGCCTAAGCGAGATCAGTCAACCGAGCCCTTTCGTTTTCCTCAAAACTTGCGTCAAATTTTCCTTTTGTCCTTTGCCGCAGTTTTGAGGAAAATATACGAATCTTATTTGTCATGGATTTGTCATTTTAGTTGTCTGTATTGGGTTATTCCTTGTCTTTTGTTGTATCAGGTTGTCTGTATTGTAATGAGCAACACTGAATATATGAATGCAGAATTTTTTTTTTTTTTTTTTTTTTTTTTTATATAGGACATGTCAATTGGACTTCGCCTTGCCTGATGGTAAGCTGAAGGCAAAGTCCCAGAAAAGAGGGTCACCATTACTTACACTTACCGTGTGACAATGGTGACACTCAGCTTGACGGCCTTATCATATGCTTTTTCACGCCTCGCTTAAAGGACCCGGGACTGTAGGAAGAAGGAAATACGTGAGCTGGTAATGAATTCCAGGCCTTAATGGTGCGACAGAGGAAAGAGTCTCCGAACCGCTTGGTTCTTGATCGGATGTTTTGCACCGTGTGCGGATGACATCTAAGACCTGCACGCATTGTCCTGTGTAGGAAAGGAGAGGGTGGGACTAATTGGAAGAGCTCATCAGAACACTCCCCATGGTACAGACGGTAAAATACAGCCATGGACGCAACATCTCTACGCAGCTGTAAAGGTTCTAGGGTGTTCGTGATCTCGGGATTCCCAATGATGCGGACCGCACGTCGCTGCAACCTGTCGAGAGCATCTAGTAAGTACTTTGCTGAACCATCCCAGAGATGCGAGCAGTACTCCACACAGGAGCGAATTTGTGTCTTGTATAGAAGACACCGCTGCTCCGGCGTGAAAAATCGTCTCACTCTGTTCAGGACTCCGAGTTTTCGTGAGGCTGTTTTGATTATGCTTTCGATGTAGTTTTTGTTATTCAGGTTGCAGCGAACATCCATACCTAGGATATTGAGATTGTCCTGCAGTGGCAGTGGCGTGCTCTGAAGAGTGGGGAGGGGAAGGAAAGAAGATACTTTCGCTGTAAACGCACATGCCTGCGTCTTCTTGGCATTGAACTCAACCAGGTTCTCAGAGCCCCATTGAGAAATGTGATTCAGGATCCCGTCAAGCTCAGTGACAAGAAGCTGCCTTTTCTCTGCGATATCTGACTGCTTGGCCGCAGGATGTCCATGATAACTCCCATGTAATGTGCTATCGTCTGCATAACAATGAACATTGCCGGTAGACAGCATGTCGTTGATATGCAGAAGAAAGAGAGTGGGTGATAAGACGGACCCCTGGGGCACGCCAGCATTAACCTGCAGAAACTCCGAAGCTCGTCCGTCACAAAGGACGCGAATACGGCGCCCCTGCAGGAAGCTAGCAACCCAGTTGCACAGCCTAGAAGGCAGACCAAAGGCAGGTAGCTTGGAAAGAAGCGATTTGTGCCAGACTCTATCGAAAGCTTTGGCGATGTCAAGACTAATTGCCAGTGACTCGCCGTGCTTGTCCATAGCCTCACCCCAAAGATGGGTAACGTATGCTAGAAGATCACCCGTTGACCGTTTCGGTCTGAAGCCATATTGCCGGTCATTAATTAAGGAGTGATCCTCTAGGTGCCGCATGAGCTGTTTGTTAATTATGTGCTCGAACACTTTGCACAGCACTGAGGTGACGGCTATGGGTCGATAGTTGGCTGGCTCCGAGCGATTCCCCTTCTTGGGAATCGGCTGAACATTCGCCTCTTTCCAAGGCAAAGGCACTGTACCCGAACTGTAGGATAGCCGGTACAGGCGCGTAAGCATTGGAGACAACTCCGCCGCACATTTTTTCAAAACTACCGCTGGAATACCATCCGGACCACTGGCTTTCCGGACATGGAGTGATTGCAGCACTGCACGGACATCGCGTTGCCTGATATGGATATCAGGCATCGCGTGGTCACTGTCGGGTAGTGTTGGTGGCTGTGTACCACAATCATCGATTCGGGAGTTGGCCGCAAAGAGATTAGCCAGCAGATTTGCCTTCTCTTGCGGCTCATGGGCCAGGGATCCATCAGGGTTACGCAGCGGAGGCAGCGAAGGCTGACAGAAGTTGGCTTGCACGGCTTTAGCCAGTCGCCAGTAGCCACGGCTTCCCGTGGGATGCATCACTAGCTCTTGACCAAGCCGCGCTATGCGCAGGGCATCCGCTCTGACGTAGGCCCTTCTACAGACCTTTGTGGCTCTGTTGTACGCCGCCTTGAAGTGGCCCAGATTGGGATGGCGCGTGGCGCGCGCCCTTACCCAAGCGCGGTACGCAGACTGTTTTTGTTCAACAGCTTCCGCGCACTCGCGCCCGAACCAAGGGCGCACCCCGCGGTCACCGGTGACATCGGTGTATGAGATATAGTATTCCATACCCAGACCGATCTCACCGGCGACAGCAGTAGCACAATCCGATGGGTTCTTACCTTCAAAGCAGCGCTCAACCCACGGGATGGACGCAAAATAGTCACGAAGTCCATCCCAGTCCGCTGACGAGTAGTGCCGGAGACGCCGCTTCCCCTGCACGGGTCGTGGGGGCGCTTTAATAGGAACTGTGGAACAGACCAGGCAGTGGTCGGAGTTGCCTAAAGCGGCTCGCACCGATACACTGTACTGGTCCGGATCACTCGTCAGCAGAAGGTCTAGCAGAGAAGGTGCTAGGCCCGACCTTCTTGGTATCCTAGTGACCTCGTGCACCAATTGGGTCAGGCCGTGCGCCAGAGCAAATGCGTGGGCGGCTCTTCCCGCATGGTCTGTTTTGGAGGAGCCCAACCAGATCTCGTGGTGGGCGTTAAAATCCCCCAAAAATACCATTTCGGCATTCGGAAATCGCTCCTGCGCATCATCTGCCGCCTGACTCAGATATTCAAAGAGTCGAGTTGTCTCAGCATCTCCTGTATGGGAACGGTAGAGGCACACATAGATCTGACTCGTAGGGCCATGGTCTACGTGTACCCAAAGGACGGAGAAGGATGGGTCCTCTAGGCAGCGCAAACGGCGACAGCAAACATCCGCCCTAACAAACACGCACACCCCGGCTTTTGCACGAAAATTTTCCTCAAGAACATAGCCAGGGTAGAGCAAGTAGGTCGTGTCGTCAGGGCGGTGTATTTGCGTCTCCGTTAGAAAAAACATGGCAGGTTTCGCCGTCTCTAGGTGTTGGTGGACGGCGTTGAGGTTTGCATGGAGCCCACAGATGTTAGTGGACTCCACCTCAAATAGCAAGCTTTTGGGAGTGTGACGAGCCGCTGTGTTGCCTATTTCTCTTAATTGCGCTGCCATGAGTTTGGGTGGAAGAAGGCGTGAAAAAAGAGGTGATTGCCGCCGCAGCACCGTGTGACAAAGCGCGGGATATTGGTTTTATCTATGAATGTGAGGCATGGCGAGAGCCGACGCGCCGAACGGAAGGGCCCCCGTACCCCCCCGAGTATGGTCGCCGGGCTCCCAAATCCGGTCACCAACCGGTACGACGAACCATATCGGGATTATGCGCGGCCTGGTGAGGCAGCCTCCCAAGGTGGTTAACCCCAGTTGGGCCCCTGTACTATACCGCGGGCGGCCAGCGGCACCACCGTTTCTACAGGTCTCCCTGTTCGGCGCATCGCCCCGCGCCATCCCCACTAGACTACGCCAAGACCCACTGGTCCCACTAGTGCTGCGACAACCACCACCTCTGCCCGGCTATGCACTTGCTGACCCCTGAACACAATCCAACCGAGATTGAATTGCTATGGAGGCTTTTTCGCAATAGTGCACGGTGGTACCTACCCGGTCGAAACTTGAGACAAATTTGTGCCACCAAGTTTCTACCACCCCTAAAATACGATACGATATACGATAAAGAATACGATTTTGTCTGTCGTTATAATAATTTTGTTAATATTTGTTGTGGTGGTAAACAACATCTCAATTTATTTTTCAATTTGATACAACATTCCCTTGATTTTCAAAGGAAGTAGGACACGACGGTATTTCCGTCCAATTGAGTAGTCCGACTGGGGAAGTAACTCCGCCCTACAGAATACCACGGCCATAATAACCTCATGTTGTGTTCCCGGCGCGACGGTGAGTAAGGTAGCCAGCTATCACTGGAGAGTTTTTGTGCTGTCAGTCGGAAGATCAAAAGCTTATCCTGCTTTTTCTTATACCCTGACGGCACAGAGGTAGCGCGAGTGTGACTCCCCTGGCGTTGCATACGTCCATATGCCACGGTACCCACTTTCCATCAGGTGGGCCGTGTGCTTGTCTACCACCTAAGTGGTATAAAAAACCCCTGAACATTAAATTACAGTAACAGCTTTTATAATTAAAGGCATACGATTTTTGCCGTTTGTAAATGCGACAGTCTAAATGGCAATTCAGCTAGGTCGTAAGTGACTAAAATCGCAATCTTCAAAACTAGATAGCATCCGACTTTGGGGCAGACCGGTTAATTTTAGTCACCTATATAAATTAGATTTGTGAAGCGACTGGCCACACCACAGTAAAGAATTTCTATAATAAACAGTCAGTATTACATCTCATTTTCGTAACAAATCCCAAAAGATAAACATACCCTCATTACAGAAATTGTGTCATTTTCTTTTTTACCCATTTTTCATAGGTAATTACCCCCCGTGAGCGCAGCGACGTCACTATGATTGATAACATGCCCTGATTAATATGTCATGATGTAATCTAATAAAACGGAGTCTCTTACACTTAGTGCGGCCTTCACGACAAGCTTTTGTGGGCCATCAAGGATTTTAGTGAATTGATTCTATTTTTAACTTTCTGCTAAGAAATCTTTGATCTTTATTCCAAAAAATACTGGTGAATTGTGAGTTCATTGGCAAAATACGGTGCCAATGAACTCACAATTCACCAGTATTTTAGGGTTCTGTCAATCAAAACGAAATAAACGGAGCCCTTCTAGGATCACTTCGTTGTATCACTGGCTGATAGAATACCACAATTATTTATACTGTAGATTAATGGCACTTGGTGGAATTTGTTGTTATTTTTTTTACTTTATTGCTTATTACACCTGACCGGTTTCGCCTTACGGCATCCTCAATTTAAATCTAGGTTTGTTTATTAAACCTTTGAGGATGCCGTAAGGCGAAACCAGTCAGGTGTAATAAGCAATAAAGTAATGTGGAAAAGTACAAGTGAATTATCAATATGTGTAACCAAATCGCTGTCAGCAGTCTGTGGCTAGTTTGAGGCCATCTCGGTCCGTCGACAATCTGGCAAGCTCATTATCACTTCAGTTCACTTGTTCTGTGAGCTATATTGGTAACTCCAGTTCTCCAATGACCACGTATAAGGCGTCTCTCAGTCCAGTTTTAGTGACACTCAGTACGCAAGTGCGAGGAGCACATGTTATTATTATTTCAGCCAGTCATCCACTAAATTACTTACAGTATATTAACTAACCATAACGGTATATGACGTCATACTTATACAAACTTCGATTTTCAAAAAGAAACTAACTTCACAGTCAGATACTCTATTGCCAAGGTGATTACTTGAGCTTATACGTCAATCGTGTAGAATGAACTATCAATAATGCATGATACCCAAAATATCCACACAGAAGCTACGTCAAAGCCTTCGGCAGGCACTATGAGAGATGATCAAATGCGGTGGATTGATGAATAAATTATTTCAGCTCTTCAATTTTGCACTGTTTAAATTAAAGTTTGATGTTTCTGCGGTGGGTATGTATTTTTAAGATAAGCACAATATTTTATGGCTAATTGATAAATTGGTAATACAACGTCAGCTGCAATAACAGGTTGAGAACTTTAAACGAATAATGATGTTTTACATAAAGGTGAAATGAAGTGAACTTTTAAATTGTTTGGATATTTTTTTAATACATACATATAATCACGCCTTTATCACTGGAGGGTTAGGCAGAGGTAAATTAACACCCACATTCCAATAATTGTATTCGGTCCCACATAACAGGGAGTGAGCCTATTGCCGTATTCCGGACACTATTGTTGACTCGAGCCATGCATCTAAGGCTGAGTCTGGATTATATATATCTGTCTGATGTTAAACAGCCCTATCCCTAAGTGACCTTGTATGACACCGCATAGGAAGAGATGGGGTGGCCTAATTTTACTCTGCTGGAAACCACGCGAATAATTGTAGTGCTTTAAACCACTTAGATGGCAAACAAGCACACAGCCTATATGATGGAAAGTGGTTACCGTGACTTATGGACTTGTGCAAAACCAGAAGCGTTATGCTCTTGCTGCCGACTCTGGAGGAACCTTCTAATGCCCTTCTTGAATTACCCCATATTGTAAGTGCTTTCAAATACCACAGCATTTATTTCCTCTCTTTTTTCTTTCTTTTACACTCTTTTACGGATAAACATGTTCAGCTCTATCAGTTCAGTTCAGCGCTGTGCATACCCAACGAAGGGTGTGCGCAGCATTCAATGCTGAGATGGGGCCCTATTTGGGCTCGTATAGTGTGGAGTATTGCACCCGTAGTTTAATTATAATGGGCCTACTGTTTTTGATTTGATGTACCTGCTAACTGTTGTACTGCCTACCTGTTTGTATTTGGTGGGGAGCCCGCTGTGTGGGGCCTGAATAAAATATTTTCTTTCTTTCTTTCTCTATCATTCTTACCAATCTTCTAAGGATAGAAAACATTTGCCTTGTAGTCCGCATCTAAGTATTTAAGTGCAGGTATTTTTCTATGACATGACTCGGTTATATAATTTTCTTTAATAAATAATTCATCGGAAAAGTTTCTGTGACGAAACGTATAATATATTACTGGCACCTAACGTAATAGAAAGGAATTATACGACTTCAAATATCTCAAAGCAGTTACATGTAATACAGGATTCTTATATTAAACGTATGAAAATATTTGAAGGTTTTTATGAAGGTCATAGGTGAATGACTTTGAGATTGAATACGTAACAACTTACCTAAATAGGTACTTGTATCTATTTGACCAAGCAAATGAAGTTCTTCATTTCAAGAGTAGCTCACTTTCATCTTTCAATCAGTTTGTACTCGTCGACTTTCAACTTGATAAATAAAGGTTCAAGAATTTGAAAGTACTAAGTTAAAGTTTATATTACTGGAGAAGTGGTACTCCCTCAGTTGAGCCCACTGAACAAACTAGCAGTGCTGGAAAAAGCAAATTTTCACTACCTATGGATGACGTACGTCATGAAAAATATTTACATCGCTCTATAGGTCTTGGTGATCAATGTCTAAACTACTTACTACGGCCTATAGGCCATTGGAACGCCAGTGGAATAGAATAGGCCCAACCCATCTCTTCCTATAAGTATCATAGAAGGTGCATAATGGATAATGCTGTTTTCCATCCGACAGTAAACGCACAGCCACACACAAAGTGCCCTTGACGGAAAGATACTCGCCCCCTAGTACGTAGGATCGAAAAATATAGTTAGCGAAATGTGGGTGTTGATATACCTCTGCTTACCCCTTCGGAGATTTAGGCATGAATATATGTATGCATGTATAGAGATATAAAATAAGTTATATAACTAGTCTGGCCATAAATACTGTTACATTAAAAAAAATGCATTTTATTTATAACAAAACTTTTAAAGAAAGAAACAAATAAATAAATTGAGCAACATCAGCTTATAACATTTAAACTAGACGCTCAGTGAATGTTCTTAACAAATAAAAACATTGTGCTCCCGTTAATTAATTACTTTCAGAAATATTTTAATAAGGATCCCGAGAGACATTTTTGCTGTCCGTTGCAAAATTAAAAATTAAGTGTAAAAGCAAGCCGTATAAGTTAATTAACTTCCTAAATAACATCGTACTTCACTGTCCTTTCCGTCCTCATAAAAGGACATGCGCAAAATTAAAAATGACATGCTTACGTCACTTGGTTGCGTTCTCATTTACCAGCGGTCACGGAATCTATTTTATTAAACATTTATTCCAGATGACGGATAAATAGCTCAAAAACAAATTAATTTTAACTGTACCTCTTTTTTTTATATAGAACACGTCAATTAGACTTCACCTTGCCTGATGGTAAGCTGAAGGCAAAGTCCCAGAAAAGAGGGTCACCATTACTTACACATACCGTGTGACAATGGTGATACTCAGCTTGACGGCCTCATCATATGGTTTTTCACGCCCCGCTTAAAGAACCCGGGACTGTAGGAAGAAGGAAACACGTGAGCTGGTAAAGAATTCCAGGCCTTAATGGTGCGACAGAGGAAAGAGTTTTCGAACCGCTTGGTTCTTGACCAGACCTCTACCAGGTGGCCAATGGGCTCCTACCTCAGGGGACGAATGAGCACCTTCATAGAGGACGAATTTACAACATTTATTCCGGATTTTCCGAATTTTTAGGAGACTACTGGGTTCGTCGCCTTATTTAGATTACAAAGTTGATTTTCGAATGTTCAAGTTTCTGAACGAGGAATCTTAGTCTTCAATGCAATGCTGAATGACAGTTATTGATTAAAACTGTCCAAGTGTTTTAATAGGGATTACTGTGGTGGTATTTAGTGTCATTCATATTGTTATAACAGCTTGTCTTTTTACCCAACTACGGCACAGCCAAAGGAGTGTTATTTCTTTGAAAAAGAGGTTACATTGTTAATCAATCTACTAGTCCATTGCAGTAGGCCTATTTCCTCTTCAGAACGTAGGCTTCTTCGAATGTGCGCCATTGTATTGGATTATTATTCTTTTAAATAAGTGCATTACTCTTTCTACTATTAACTTGATCAAAACAGGGTCAATTATATAAATAAGTAATTTTCTTTCGAATGAAACACAAATCACCCTAGGTTACCAGTATATAAGTATGTTTCCTGTATACCTAATATCTACAAAAAAATACAAATTTCAAATCATGAAAGAAAGAAATGATTAAAAGGAAAATAGATATAAATTCCAGATTTGAAAATCCTGTACAGATATATGTGTATGCCATTATTATACATACAATCACAACTATTACTACTAAATGAACTTGCTTCGTGAAATAATACTTGATTTTACTCTATATTCCAACTAACCTATGTGTGCGTTTTAGACGACACTGAATTATAAATGCAAATACATTGCTTGCGCTAAGCTAATATCTACGTTATATGCTGTAGCAATAACGTAATGGAATGAATATTCTGAACGTTGTTTTCCTAATGCATATGAAAAGACACATTTGGATATATTCGTGAAAAATAATCCAGAATTATTATTTGAATATCGTACGCGTGCACGGCATCAAACTAAACTACATATAGTTGCTAGTAAAACGCAATTGATGCATGAGAGCGTCTTTTGCCTGGCCCCGCGGATTTTCAATTGTATACCAGAGTATATTAGAACTGTATCTAAGCTACAACTGTTTAAAAAACAACTCCGTGACCTGTTAACAGAAAAATGCTATCACTCTGTGAAAGATTTCCTAACAGATAGGGCATTACAGCAGTACAAGGTGCCCTAGTTGTGATGTGGTCGGTTCATACAGTGTTCGATGTAGGTAAATTTTATTTTGACAAAGTAAATTAATTATATCTTGACATCATAATATGGAATAGACATTAAAATATAAAATGACATTATAAACTGACATCACCTACATTATTTCTATTCTATCTTAATATTGTTCTTATTAATATTATTGACATTGTTAATTGAAATTGAAAGAATTTTGAAATTACTTGTAACGAACGAATGAGTTTCGAACGATAACACATTTACTGATTTAGCTATTAGAATTGCATGCCTATTATGGTGGAATATGGTGAAACTATGTACCTACTGGATATAACATTTTTATGTAAGTAACCCATATTTGTAATGAATGACTGAATAAATAAATACATATATTGTAAACTATAATAATGTAATTACGCATCACATACTTATGTACTATTAATATGTTTGTATTTACTTAAACCCTTTACTCGATTATTGGTTTACTTTTCATACGAATGACTCTCCAACCCCGAAATGAAAGCCGCAGGAGCCCCTCCTGTTAATACATTGGCATATCTACTTGCAGGTAAATATGAAATGGGCCTCGACGATTTTGGTCATGCGCTATACACTGGTACATACTGATATTATACTTTGAGATCATGTATCTTGGCCCTTAATCGTGAGAAAAACTGGAAAAGCGAGACCCAGGTGCCCTCAGATTGTTTTATAAAAATCTTGGTGAATATGAGCTCGTCCACGGCTGTATCACCCCGTGCTACCCTCATAAGGCATTCAAAATACGTGTACTTTTAGGTCAAAGGATATAATTGAAAATCAATAAAATCAATAAAAATCAAATCAATAATTGTTTTTACGATCAAATACCAAGATCTGTACCAAATTTCATCTAAATCAGTGCAGTGGTTTAGACGTGAAAACGTCATAGACATTCAAATTAACTTGCAATTAATATTTTAAGTAGTAGTAGTACATACATAAACTCACGCCTATATCCTCGAAGGGGTAGGCAGAGGTGCTCGCACCCACATTTCGCCAGTTCATGTTTAGGTCCCAATGTAATAGGTGGCGAGCCTATTGCCATTAACCGGGCACTTATAAACATGCGATAAATACACGCATAACTTCGAAAAGCATCGAAAAGTCATTGGTGTGTGCCATGGTAGAACCTGGGATCGAACCCGAGACCTTGTTTCAACAGTCCATTACCCATACCACTAGGCTGCCGCGGTTGACAGGTAGGTAATAGTAGACATAGATTACATATTTATATTTCTTCAAAGTTTCTATATAATCGTAAAATAATGTCTTCTAGCACTCTACACAAACAAAAATGTTGCTCACATATTCTGTTAAAGCCAACAAAACCATTGTTACCGATAGCTCGATATATTCTCAAATAAATGCAAGGATGCACCGAGCTTGGCTTGAAGGAGCTTTCCAATAGCAATACGAAGAGCTTCTTATATATATTGCCCACAACCGTGTCTTCCATTAAGCTCGACTTCGTTGAAAATGTTGAGAAAAATCTTGAAAGGTACAGTCACTGACAAAGGTGACCAAACTAATTTAAATTGATAAATGACAATAACTGTAAAGTCTGTCAAAATTATTGAGAACCCATCGCGCACCCAATCTTTATCAAATTTAGTCACTGTTTGTACAATACCCCATGTTCAATATACAATACACTGATTATATATGAATATATAATAAACATGAATGAGCCTACTTGCATTGGTTTGAGTGCTCTAACATTGTCTAACTTTCAGTTTTGTATCATCACCAAATCCATGTTCGTAGGAACCGATTTTCACTTTTATTTGCATTCAGCAAATTTTATCATTGACTGTACTTTCAATGTTCTTCGCATCCTGGAGAATGCCCTAAGGGACAGAGAAATGTAACTATTAACCTTCTGGATACCTATTCTTCTATTTTAAAAGAGAAAAGAGTTTTCCAATAACAATGTGGTGAGCTTTTTAAATATATTTCCCACAACGGTGCCTTATTTAATAACTTATGCCTATTTAAGCCCGAACTCATTGAAAATTTTGAGAAAATCCAAACCAGGTGCTTTTGTTGAACCTGAGATTATGTTATAAAATCTATTGGGTTAGAGAACTGTGCTACTTACCAATTTTTTACCTTTTACCTGATGGAAAGTGGTTACCGTGGACTATGGACACTCACGTTTGTAACACTCCTCTGAGTCACCGTCGCGCTGCCAACCCTGTAAGTGCAGAGTTTCTGTGCCATCAGTGTAGAAGAAAAAGCAGGACAAGCCTTAGTCTTCCCACTGACAGCACAAATTCTCCAGTGAGCTCTGGTTACCCTACTCACCACTGGGAACACAACACGAAGTTATTATAGCCGCGGTATTCTATACGCCCATATAGGAACATGATGGCTTTCAAAAATGGCACAAACACTAAGTATAAAAATAAATGTAGGTACTTACTCATGTGAAGAAATAATATATCGTTATAGGAATAAAAATATATATATAAAAAAGAATATATATCTAAATAATCCTGCAGGTTCAGGCGTCAAAGAATTCCTCGCCATCGATGTCAACCGGGAAGGTGGCCAGAAGGCTAGCGGCATTGCCACGTTGAATGGCAATACCAATTCTTTGCGCAAAGAATAAACCAGCCCTCTGATCACGGGTAGCGTCAATTAAGCGTTTCGAAATGTCTCTAAACAAAAGACGGGCACTTGGGCCCCATGATCCCAGCGTCTCGACCCCGAACGGCTCAAATATGTAATTACCACTTATATTACTATACTTGCGCCGTTTGAGGGTCTCTGCCGACGCAGCAGCTGCGCAGGCGCAATTTGCAGTCCCTGGAAGGTGTGAAGGCGCAAGGGTGTCAGCACATGTTGCATCCCACACCAAATGCCTTCCCATCTTCCAAGGCACCAAAGACATTCCATCTGGCCTCTTGCCATCGTCGCGCGCCAAGCCAGTGGGTTCTAATATGGCTGGAACGCCAGCGGTGACAAGAGCCCGACGGATTATGTCATTGATATACCCGTGCCGCGACAGCCGTCCTGCGCTCCTGCTGCAAGAGAGACCATGATGTCCAAGGCTACCAACTTCTTCCCCACAGCGACATCGATGCGGAGAAACGCAAGGAGCACCTAAACGAAGGCAAGCAGCGATACGGAAGGTGTTATCGTCCAACATGGTACCAATGTTAGGCGACGGTAGGGCCTGAAGCCAAACACCGGATTCCCATTCCCCCACAGCCAAAAGGCGAGCACGTTCCGCAACATTGGTAGAACTAGAAATTAGATGTTTTCTTACCATGTTGCAGAGCGACACGTCCCATTGTCTCTGGGAAGCTGGGTTGGCTGGCAAATCAGCGTTTGGGCAAAACATTTTCCAAGCATTAAAAGCTTCGGCCATGCCTGGCACTTCTGAATTAGTTAGGCTAGGGGTTAAGATTTTTTTAACTAATAATCCGTGCCATGCACCGAAGATAAGAATGCTGGCAGACTTACGTCAGTAATTTTGCGAACGCCGAGCCCGCCTAGACGCACAGGCATGGATGCCTGAAGCCAGACTCGGTCGTTCATATCCACATTTAGAATTTTGCATAGTGTGTTTCGAATCACACTATCCATTTTACCTAAAAGAGTCGAATATTTGAACAGTTGAGTTGAGCGGAGAACATGTGTAAATTTAGGAACAAAAAGACAATACCGAATTATAGTGAAAGCAGAATGGATGTTAATTTGTTGTAATCGGTCCGAAACTTCACAGAAATTTCGAATCTTTTCTTCTACGAAGGAGTCATATGCTTCCTCTAGGATTGGGGACCCAAGGAGGCGGAGAGAATCTTTTTGAACAATTTTTAAGTCTGGAGCCAAATCGTTGAATTTTGATAATGTTGAAAGGATGTCTATGTCGATGGCGAGGAATTCTTTGACGCCTGAACCTGCAGGATTATTTAGATATATATTCTTTTTTATATATATATTTTTATTCCTATAATTTCCGTGTATATTATGTAAATAATTGTATATATCGTTATTATTAATTTATATGAATGGACAAGAGTCAGAGAGTAAGAGGAACAAAACTGGTGACTTTTGCTCCACCACGTACCTGGGGTTAAGGGTAGCCATTGCTATCCAGCAGGACAATGCCGCCAGCGTAATGTGTTTCGGCTAAGGGAAATCTCTCATTTATTAGTTATGTGTAGAATAATTGTTTACCAATGACGTCACTAATTTATGACAGAATACCGAGCCGATAAAAACCTCGCGTTATTTTCCCGGAAGTAAGTAGGGTAGCCAAAGCTCACTGGAGGGTTTTTGTGCTGTCAGTGGGAAGACCAAAAGCTTGTCCTGCTTTGTCTTGAACACTGACGGCAAAGAAACTCTTAATGCTTGCAGGGTTGGCAGCGCAAGTGTGACTCTCTTGGTTTTGCTCGCTGGGCCGTATGTTAGTCTGCCACCTAAGTGGTATAAAAAAGTGAGACAAAATTGTGATTTGATTCATCCCAGGCTTGATCCCATGTTATCAAACGGATAAAGATCAATCTATTACTATTTTAAAGCATACTTATTCTGATCTAAATCTATATAACAAGGAACAAGCCTAAAAGCAATCATTACAAGCTAATTGCATTCTCCGGAGGGTTAGCCGTAATAGGGGGTGATGCTATTACCGTCTTTCAAGCACTATTGTTGACTTGAGCCATGCATCTGAGGCGGAGTCATGATTGTATATTATCTGTCTGATGTCAAACAGCTCTATGATGTACATAATACATATTATAAATACCTATAGTATAATAGAGCACTCTTTTTTGATACCCATAATATTCAGGATATAATCAGAAAAAATATTTTAAAAATGGTTACTCTAGTCGAAATAATGGAACAATGAGTGCACAGTTTGACGTTTATTAAATAACTGCAGAATGGCGAACAATGTAATATGCAGCTGGCACCAATTCATAAACAATACATTTTTTGTTACTAAAACTATAATTGACAGATTCTATCGTGTTTGATGTTGAGTTATTTTGCCTCTCTTTGCAAAGCACCCATGACCACGATAATGCAACTGATAAGCAACCGAAGCGTTGGAATCCGTTAAAGTAATAACACAATAATTTTAATTTCTTCTCGTCATTAGCATTTTCCACATTCTTCCGTATTTCATCATTCAAGGTGCGAGCGACATGACTTCCCATTACAACCGCTTGCTATCATGTCAGCCGCATCCGTACTTTTACAATAATGGTGAACCTGGTAGCAGAAAACAAGAATATATCATCAACTTGCGTAGATATCACGTTATCGACATGACGCTTTCATATTCTTATAAATGTGTGTAAAAAAAGTGGGATGACCAAAGGCTTGTCCTGCTTTGTCGTCTACACTGACGGCACAAAATCTCTGTTCTTACAGGGTCGGCAGCACGGATGTGACTCCACTGGTGTTACATACGTTCATAAGTCATGGTAACCACTTTCCATCAGGAGGGCCGTGTGCTTGTCTGCCACCTAAGTTGTATAAAAAAAAATTATAATAATTTAAAAAAAGAATTGAGAGCAGCTCAATCGATTCGGCAAATTATTTATTTTAAGCATAACAAAAGGCGGAAACGGGTACAGAGGGAACAGAATTCACATGGGTGCAACCGCAGGCACCTAAATAAAGAAATATTCTGGAACAAACTACAAAGCGCCTAGCGCACCCATGCTGAGCAATAGCTTGTAATATGTAGTAGTCAAACACTCCGACACGTGCAACGCGATGTGCCAATGCCGCTCTACCGCTTTGCCACAGAGGTTTCATTTGCCACAGAGGTTTCGTTCGCCACAGAGGTTTCGTTCATTATATTTTTTTTTATATAGGACACGCCAACTTGACTTCCCCTCGCCTGATGGTAAGCTAAAGGCAAAATCTCAGGAAAGAGGATCACCATTACAGACACTAAGTGTTACAATGGTGGCACTCAGCTTGGCGGCCTCATCAGATGCTTTTTCACGCCCCGCTTAAAGGCCCCGGGACTGTAGGAAGAAGGAAACACGTGTGCTGGTAATGAATTCCAGGTCTTGGTGGTGCGGCAAAGAAAAGAGTCTCCAAACCGCTTCGTTCTTGCTCGTATATTCTGCACAGTGTGAGGGTGACATCTAAGGCCTGCACGTGTTGTCCTATGTAGGAAAGGTTCATATCACTTAATTTTTAAAGTTCCTTCATGATTTCTATATTATCCATAAAATATAGAGCCAGGGAGTAAGATTATTAGCATTTCAGCTGCGAAAACTTTTTCAAAGTTGAAAGTTTTCTAGACCGTTATATAAAATCTAACGCAGCCATCACAGGTGACAACAAATATATTTTCAAGTAATTATGTAGTTCTTCCAAAATCACGTTACTAAGTATTCAAAAATTAGTATTTTACATAGGTTGAGAGTTATAAACTGTTTGATAACGTGGATCTGAACCTGACTTAATTCGAAGCTGTCTTGAATAGAATAATTTGCTAGCAGCTCTGTAGTTAAGGAGTCGGCCTTTTGATTATTCTAGTTCATCCTAGCCAAATCCTAGCCAAACAGGTGTGAACTGCTATCACAAGCAATTTAGCCGAAGTGGTTAGGAGGAATACTAGTAAATTCGGTTCCTAATATACATTCACAAAATACCTAATATGGTCTTTTAAACATTAGATTCTTTCACAAGCTACCCTCAAAGATATTACAATAAATAATTCTACCTTAATGATTATATCGATATGAAAAAGTCACTTCACTATTTCACAAGAAATCTCGCATCGAATTCTCAAAACTCGCTCCGAAAGATACAATCGGGTATCAACTCTGGTAAGCCATGAACATTATATGAAAGCTCGAGAGATTCTCATCCTATTCGCGACATTTAAATGAACCCCCGATGGCTCTATCAGCTTTTTACACGTCATCAGTTTTAGAGTGGAGCACCCTTCATTTTCCCTTGAATGGAGATTTTTCCAAAGCGTACACTGGCCCCGCCCTCCGTCTATATTTGTCGACAAAGCGTTTCGTTTTACTTAAATTTGAGCGGCGATTTAAAATGAGGCGTAGACGTTTTGCGTAAAGAATTAATTATCGCCAGACTCAGTGACTTGGAAAGTGTAAAATCAATGCTGTAGTAATATTACAATAAATTTGATTTTGATTCTAGATAAATTCTAAATCGTTGCCGTCAAGTTAGAGACACCATTGTCTTTATATATGTTTTATTTATAAAACTTAGAAATTAAAATATTTATTTTAACGGCTTCATCGCTTTAATAAAAGCTTTTTAACGGCTTCCAATACGATTTATTTGCTTATATTTTATTAGGTATAACACCCTTATGTTTCGGTTAGTTTTCAGCAGCCATATTCACGGGAAGCTTTTATCGCTATTTTGTTTTTTTTGTTAGTTACGCTGTTGTTCCTGATGATTTGGTTGCTTTTGAGCAAACATGGTCAGAACAGCTAAATAGATTTGAATAAAACTTGGCATGGAGATAGTCTATAGTCTAGAATCTTAAGAATATTGGACACTGGATTGGACACTGTTGGACACTGAAACTGAACTCTATCAAAAATGAACTGAATCACTAAATACTTTTGTAGTAAACCCAAATATAAATTGAATCAGGTTAAAACAAAAAACTTCTATCCAGCAGTGCAAAGTTTAAGTCAAACAAGGGCATTTCATCTCATAAATTGAAAACCAGAATCAAATATCTGTCGGAAACTTCAGTAAGTCAAATAGTCACTTCATACTGGGTAGATTGCCCCAAAGTGAGTATTTCATCTCAAAGTCGTTTCATCGATTTGAACTTTGCAACTTTGACTAATATATGAGTAAATATTATGATCATCATTCGCAAAGCGATTTCTCAGTTGCGTCCAAACTTTGCAATTTGAAGACCCGGGACTGCGATTATTTTTAATTAATATGTCGACTTCTCTAGGAACTTCTGCGCCAAAATCTCATTCAAGACTGTAAAATTTAGAATTTGTCATGTCAATATTAGGTCCTTACATATGAAATTGATGTTTTGCATTGTTCCAAGGTCCGGGGAGTACGGTGGCTGTCGCATACGTTCCAATAACCAACAACTCATCTAACCTAGTTGTTGTTTGTTGTGCAGTGTGTGGTCTTGCGTTGTCGTGAAGCAGCACTGACCCTGAAGCCATCAGATTAAATCAGCTATCTCTGAAGTGAGATTCTTCTTATTTTCTCTTCTTATTTATTTATTTATTTATTTATTCTTTATGCACGATGTACATTGGCGGACTTAATGCCGTAGGCATTCTCTACCAGTCTACCATTGGGTGGTGCAGAGCTAGTACGTGGTAGGCGCATATTAATGAGGGATTTGATTGTTCGATAGGTGATACTATAGATTAATTACATACACTTACATAAACAGTACATATATTTACATACCATAAATCATACATATCTGATTAATATACAAATATAACATAAATACAATATAAAGATATAATAAATATATATAAATATACAAGAGTGGTAAAAACATCATTGTTGAGCCGATAACTCTGCCAATTCCGCGATGATCAACTGCCGCACCCTGGACTTAAACACATCGCGGCTTGTGCTCTTCCTGATCTCCTGAGGAAGTGCATTCCACAGACGAACGGCCTCAACAAAGAACGAAGAGCCTAAAAAGTTAGTTCTATGAGTTGGGAATGCAAGGAGCCGATTGTCTGTAGAACGAAGACTTCTGTCATTCCTGGAAGATAATAGTTGAAAATAAGACGTTAAATAAGTAGGGATAGAGGGAGAGTTGAGAATATTGTAGAGAGTAGTAAGTGTGCGTAACTTACGGCGAGGACGAATAGTTAACCAATTAAGCTGCGAGCGGAAAGAAGACACGTGGTCATATTTACGAAGATTGAAGATGAATCGAATGCAGTTATTGAGAAGACGGTCAAGTTTGTTGAGAAGGTCTGCATTCAGGTCAAGATAGCACACATCACCATAGTCAATCAGAGGATGGATTAAACTTTGAGTCAACATAGCTTTTGTCCTTGCTGGGAGGAAGTTCTTCAGGCGGTACAGAACTCTAAGCCTACCTGTAATTTTCTGGCTCAAGTTCATTACCTGCACGCGCCAGTCGAGGTTGGAATCGAGGTAGAGTCCCAGGTCCTTTACTGATGAGCTGAATGGAATTATTGTTCCGTTGTAGATAATTGGTGGAGGTGTAGTGGTATTGACTTCATTCAGCAACCTACCACTGCCCAGTATGATGGCCTGGCACTTTGATGGGTTTATGGTTAAACCAAAATTAGTAGACCAATTTCCCAAAGCCTCCAGATCCTCATTCAGCTCGTGTATAGCACTAGAAATGTCATCTGCAGGTGCTTGGGCATATAACTGCAGGTCGTCTGCATACAGATGATACGCACATCGAAGATTGTTAGTAATAAGATTAATAAAAATAGAAAATAATAAGGGAGAGAGAATACCGCCTTGAGGGACACCAGCAATGAGATCGCACCAGTTAGAAGTGGATTCCTCGATGCGAACACACTGCCGGCGCCCCCGAAGATAATTTGAGAAAAATTCCAGTGCATCAGCTGAGATCTTTAGATGGGAAAGTATAGCTAGCAAGATATCATGACTGACTGTATTAAATGCATTAGAGAAGTCCACCAAGACAAGTACTGTTACCTTTGTAGCCTCCATGCCAGTCCTTATATCACCTGTAACCTTTAGAAGTGCAGTAGTAGTGCTATGGCCAGGCCGAAAGCCTGACTGTAGCGGGCTTAACAGGTTATTCCGATGAATAAACGAAGAGAGTTGTTTTAGTGTACAGGCCTCGAGCAGCTTGGACATAAAAGGGAGAATCGAAATGGGGCGGAAGTGGTTGGGAAGTGTAGCGTTGGATAATTTAGGTAAAGGGATCAAGTAGGCTTTACGCCAAAGGTAGGGGAACATTCTAGAGTAGAGACAAAAATTTATTATATGAGAAATGGCAGGAAGCAGATGGTCAATTATTGGCACAATCATACGACGGCTTATTTTATCACAGCCAACTGCATTAGATTTAATAGAGAGGGCTATCTTTTTGATGTCCTCAGTTGCAACTGGAGAAAACTTGAATGGGTCTATATCAGGACTTATAAGACCCGCAACGTAATTTAATGTATGACATTTGGTTTGGTGATCAATGGGAGTAGTAGAAGAGAAATGTTGATTCAGATCATCCAAGCCAACTGTCAACTGATAATCTGCGTGCTGTTTGCCAATACCCAGAGTACCAAGAAACTTCCATATATTGGCAGGTGAAGATGAACAGATATTATCGTGGATATGTCGGCGCTTAGCGTTACGTATCATCTGGTTGCAGCGATTTCTCGCTGACTTATAGAGATTCCAATTCTCGTCATTACGTTTTTTTAGGAATTTCCTATAGACGCAATCCCTACGCCCCATTGCCACTCGAACCTCCGGTGTTAGCCAAGGTGCCGGTGGACGTTTTAGTTTTACCCTTCGGACAGGAGCATGAACATCGTAAAGGTTGAGCACAATGTCATTGAATACAGCAACTTTCTCATCGACGGTGGTTGCAGCTTCCAACGCATCCCAGTTCAACAAAGAAGCATCCTGGTGTAGCCTATCCATGTCCATGCGTCCAAAACTTCGCACAAACACAACCTTAGGCCGAGGTTTGGGAGGTTTCACGTTATAAGAGATATAAACCAGGTCGTGGTGTGAGAAGCATGGTGCAGGAATTTGGCCGTGACTATGAACGTGGGTAGCGGATGAGGTTATTATAAGGTCAAGCCAGGTGTCCTCGACCAGGATGTTGTGATGAGTAGCTTGTAAGGGTAAAATATGAAGACTGGCTGACTCAACAATGTGACAAAGTTTACGGGTTTCTAGGGACTGGGCATTTAGTAAGTTCGTGTTAAAATCCCCCATGATGATGTGATGCATATAAGGTGACCCTAAAGAATCCAGAACTGTTTCCAGACTGGAGAAGTAATTGACAGAAGGAGGACAGTAAACAACCCCGAGAACCAGTTTGGTTCCATTGACACAAACCTCGAGAAACAAAAATTCAGCATCTGCATTGTAGTCTGGACACGAGGAGGCTAGAATTTTATAGTGTAGAAAACTACGGAGGTATATGGCAACACCACCTCCTCGTTTATTGATACGATCATTCCGAATTAGAATGAAACCAGGAATACAATAGGAAGTAGACAGCAATCCAGGTTTGAGCATACTCTCAGAGATCAGGATGGCATGTATGTTAGGGTTGGCGAAGGACGCCAGCAGGTCGCTATGATGACTGGGTACGCTCTGTGCGTTTATATGACACACATTCAGTAAGTTCTTTGTTTCATTTACAAAAGTCCGTCGCAGGCGGTCATCTAGAGTTTCAGGAATGGAGCTGTCGCTGGCATCACTGGATGACTTAGACAAATCGTTATCGAAATTGTATGAGACATTATCTTTATATAACATTTAATTAAATAAATACAATATAAAATTAAAATAAGAATAAATAAAAATAAAATAAATATGTAGAATAATAAATATCAGTAAATATTTATAGGAATATTATTAAGACTGAACTAAGGTATATATATGCTAGATTTCTTTAAGAAAGAATAAAAATTAATGCAGCGTTGTATCTCTGCACCACCCGCCAGCTAACAACACATTAAATGGAAAAAAAAAACAAAACAAAAACAGTAACAAAGCAAAGACACTCGTGTAACATACGAAAAAGTTTAAAATATCATTACAACAAAACGTGCCCCGGAACGCAACCCGCCGAACTGTCACTCGTACTATCTGTCACACTGACTTGACTGTGACTGGGCAATAGTGACAGCAGATTGTCATTTTCAGGTGCAAACATTTATTTCAAGAATTGAACATCTTGCTTAAGAATAGAAATATTTATGAAATAGTTACTATTTGTAATGATCTTAGTAAGTAGGTAGTATGAAGAATATAGTATACCTATATTGAAAGATTTGTAAAGATCATAGTAGGTGGTAAGACGATAATAGTACAACAATGTGAGGTATTTTACAATTTACAAGGCAAATAATTAATAATACCTATGTTGCATACCTGAGTGCCAGTCCGACGGAATACGTGAAGCACACAATTGTTATGAACTTATGTAATTACACCTTGCGGGTGATGTTCTTATTTCCATTGGATGAGACAACACCGGGAGACTTAGGATACGCCTTAGCTAGAGACTGCAACTCTTCAGCAGCAGTAATTTTATGTCTCTTGCCATCTGAAGTCCTAATTACAATCACGCCGTCCTGCGTCCAACACGCCCGAGTACCAAAATGCAGCCGTGTCTGGGCGAGCACGGCCTGCCTGGCCCGCGTCAGGAATTCTCGGATGGAGATGGTCGAGCCTTTTAATGCTGTTTTTGCTCTCCATACGGCTGTCCTTACTTGTAGACTTGAAAAGCGCACCAGAACAGGCCGATGATGTTCCTCACTCACTGCTCCAAGCCTGTGACACGCAGTGATTGAAGATTTTGTGCAGTCCTTGAGGCCTAGCTTACTCCGTATGACATCCAGGACGGCCCCACCGCAGTCCTCGCTCGCAGACTCCGCAATTCCCAGAAATAGCATAGCTTTACGCCGGTGCCTTGTCTCCATTGAGTCTATGGCCCTAGAGCATTCAGAGATCTGTTTGCGGAGTAGCCCCAGCATGTTATACATCAGCTCCCGGAAGGTCCTGAACTCCTCAGCCACCCTCGCCACAGTGTCTTTAGCTGCACTTCCACATTGAAGCTGTGTTTCCAACTCCCCCATCCTCTTGGTGAAGCACTCCTCCAAGGATTTCTGAGTGGCCTCAATGTTGCTAAGTTGAGACATAGTGTAGTATGTGCTGGCAGGTGGTGTATTCTGAATTACTGCTACATTAACTTTTGCAAACGTAAGTAGATATCACTTATGCTATTTGCAACTTATTTTATTGAAAAATGTTAATTATTTAATTATTTAATTAGATTTAATTAAGATAGTATTTAAACTTTTATGATTATGGCGAACAGCAACAGGCAGGATCGAAGAGGAGGAACTCTTCTTCTGATGGGTCTACTACCACAATAGCCATTTCCATTCTTAATTTTCCACATTGGTCTCCGGCCGTCCACGGGTTTGATTCTGAAGGTCGAAATTTCCAGAACGATAACGTTGAAACCAAAAACGTACAGTGCTTTTTTTTGCAACATCAGTGCCGTACACACCTTTATCCCTTCGAACTGTTTCTGCAGTACTGGTATCACGATAGAACTCGTACTCGTAAATATACCGATATTTCATGTTTTCCATTGTGCAGTAATAAGCGACGCCAAAGAAAAAACAATGAGGAAAAAACAAATTAATAACTGTTTTCAATACTCAGCAATGTACCAGCTAAATGAATTTATAAATTTGAATTTAGAATTCTTAACCGAAGAGGAGATATTTCAGATCAAAGTAGTCAGTGCGTCATAACGCTAATTTCATATATAAGGACCTAATATAATGCACATTTGACACATTTCACGGTGATTAGGTACTAAGCTCGATTCATCATATAACATTCTTATTTCTAACTATCGAAAGGTCCACAATAGTCAGAAATAAACATAACAATTGTAACATAAACAATCGCCATATTATTAGCAAAATATTTTAAAATACCACGTACTCAGATATCTTAGATGATTTTCTGTATGTACTGTAAACTCTGAAATGCGTATTTATTTTTATTGTCTTTGACGGATATTGGTTTTCATTTCATAAAACTTGCATTGAACGAGGAATAAAATAGAAATAATATTTCTTTGTATCGTCTAAACGATTCATGATAACGTATATTGTACAATTATAAAGACGTTTATTGCTCTTAAACATTCTTGGTACGATCATGGTAATAGCTTCAATACTTTTTATAATATTATGTAGCCTAAAATGAACTAACTCATTTTTAGTTCACTCAGTCCCCCTTTCGAACCATAAGGAAATTGTAGAACACAAAATTGAAAAAAAAATTGCTCTACCTAATTCAACCAATTAAAAATCTCTATTATTTGTAGTCGATAAAAAATAATAAAACAAACAATTATATAATTTTACCGATTCTACCATGGTGAGTGTTCTGATGAGCTCTTCCAACTAATCCGACCCTCTCCTTTTCTACACAGAACATCACGTGCAGGGCTTAGATGTCACCCACACACGGTGCAGAATATACGAGCAAGAACCAAGCGGTTCGAAGACTCTTTCCTTTCCTGCACCATCATGACCTGGAATTCATTACCTACCAGTTCACGTGTTTCCTTCTTTCGACAGTCCCGGTTCTTTTAAGCAGAGCGTGAAAAGCATCTGAGGAGGCCGCCAATCTGAGTGCCACCTTTGTAACATACTAAGTGTCTGTAATGGTGGCCTGCTTTCCTGAGACATTAGGCGAGGTAAAGTCAAATTGGTGTGTCGTAGGTAAAAAAAGCATCCCCTCAGCGAGTAATATATGTACAATGTACATAGTTTCTAAAATACGCACATACTTTGTAAAATACTCAACGTCAAAATAACTTCGCACTGTTAACGTACGTATATCGTAACGTACGTGTATAAGGTATAAGTGCCACTTTCACCCCTCTCGATATTTCCATACAAAGCCCGCTGAAATTTATTCAAAGTTCCCGTGAACTCAATATTTCTCTTATAAACCTAATAAGTAAGTGGAGCAGTTTGCCTGACTTTATTTGCTCCACGAGTTTAATTAAACGAATATAGCACCTAACATTAATGAGTTTGTAACTATGATATAACAAAGTATTTATGCTTTACTAAAACCGGGTTTTCGATTTATAGAAATATTTTTGATATACATGAGTTGATAATTTTTTAATTCATAATTATACAACGGTTCGGTAGTTTTCGCAATTAAGCCACAGTGCTGTTAAAAAGAGATATAGTGAGTATGGTGTAGCGCCAGCCTAACCGTTCATAATAAAAGTAATAGTAAAGCACAAAAAATGTTGCCCGCATATATCACGACGCTCGCAAGCTAGTCAAATCGTGACCACGGGTGCTGCAACACATCCGAAACATGCATCGGTGGAAATAGTAAGTTCCATGATTTTTTTTTTTTTTTTTTATATAGGACACGTCAATTGGACTTCGCCTTGCCTGATGGTAAACTGAAGGCAAAGTCCCAGAAAAGAGGGTCACCGTTACTTACACATATCGTGTGACAATGGTGACGCTCAGCTTGACGGTCTCATCATATGCTTTTTCACGCCCCGCTTAAAGGACCCGGGACTGTAGGAAGAAGGAAACACGTGAGCTGGTAATGAATTCCAGGCCTTAATGGTGCGATAGAGGAAAGAGTCTCCTAACCGCTTAGTTCTTGATCGGATGTTCTGCACCGTGTGCGGATGACATCTAAGACCTGCACGTGTTGTCCTGTGTAGGAAAGGGGAAGGTGGGACTAATTGGAAGGAATCGCGAAAAGTTCCGAACCATTGTATAATTATGAGTTTATAAATTAATTAACCGCGGTAGCCTAGTGGTATGGGTAATGGACTGCTGAGACGAGGTCTCGGGTTCGATCCCAGGTTTTACCTTGGCACACACCAATGACTTTTCGATGCTTTTCGAAGTTATGTGTGTATTTATCGCAGGTTTATAAGTGCCCGGATGATGGCAATAGGCTCGCCATCTATTACATTGGGACCTAAACAGAAACTGGCGAAATGTGGGTGCTAGCACCTCTGCCTACCCCTTCAGGAATATAGGCGTGAGTTTATAATAATAATAATAATTTATAAATTAATTTTACAAACTTCTCGCCCCTTTGGACAATATTTCAATAGGGTGTCTAGCAAATTCCGGTGTCGCCATCACCCTATGTACATTTGTTAAGACCATACAAGTCATAATACGAAATGCAACTTGCCTCTTAAAGCTGAAATTAAGTGAGAGTGTAGTGTACTTACCCCATTCTCCTTCGCTTTACTGCTAACTAACTACTGTAACTCCTTACTTTATTAAAACCGCTAAGAAACTGCTAGAGAAAATTAAAGTTTTACCCACAACGATCTAAAAGTTTATTTATTTACCTTCTTAAAAATAGTCTATATGAAATGATTGCATTCTATTACAATGTTGCAATTTACAAATTTTTAATTTAAATAGCACTGTGTAGTTACTAAAGTAACTATGGTCCCCGCACCCGAAGAAAGCCAGATCGAGAGAGATGGCCGTGGGTCAGTCGGGGTACGAGGGATATGCCTGTCAACCTCACCTTCGGTAACCAATAATGACCCACAGACGCCGTGCGCTTTAATCGGTTCGAGTCCACCAGCTCCGGCGGGGAGGTATCCGTTTTCGCACGTAAAAAAAACTAAAGTAACTATATTTATTAATGCTGCGTAGTATATCCCAGAACTTAACTATTACTTCCTAGAACCTTTTTAAACGCTAAAAACACCAACACAGATATCCGCACAAATAAATTAATTCGATTTATTTTCGTTTGAAACGAACCCTCTCACAATATTAAAAACTGATACGGAAGTTCCTAAAAAAGTACTCGTCTATTAGATACGTAACGTACCGTACTGCAGCATTTACTTAGAGGCAATACCAGTAATTGTATGAAAAAGTAACGGACCGTTGTTCTAGTCTCGTGTTCTAAGATGTTCTTACATCCTAATTGAACAAAACGAGATAAGACCGGCCCACATTACCCCAATCCTCTTTATTTTTACTTCTTAGGGTATTTTTTGTAATTCACTGTTAGCTTTGTGCTGCTTTAGAATTATTTACTTGAAGATAAAACGTAATGAGATAGATGAGTAAGTGAATAACTTCTTCTGCACTGTCCCACTCATAGATCTGGTCTAGTTCATTCTTCTTTCCTCGTGCAAGCTGTCCTCCTCTGGAATGCGCTTCCTCTCGAAATCAGGATGACCACCAACCGTGCTACGTTCAAGTACAAGGTACGTCAGCTCTACAGTGGCTCCTAGTCGTCATAATGGATATAAATGGATCATTATATTTTATGATTGTGTATCTATGCTTGATTATATGTAAGTACATACTATGTATAACATGAGTATATATTAAGTAGTTTATGGAAATGTGTATGGTTTATGTAAATGTATTATGATTGTGTATGTATAGTATATATATATATATATATATATATATCATTATTGTGTACAAATTTGAGTATTTCCTTATCGTTGATAGTTCATGGTTAATTTTGCCAAAAGCATTATGTCGGCCTTTGTATACAATAAATTGTGCATAAAGTTAAAAAATAAAATAAAATAAATAATAATACTAAAAGCTGTCATTTTAATTGCTGCGGTGACGGAATAAAGTGGCTTTTTAATGCTTACTCTGATAAGGTAGATTTTTGATCTAGGTACTTGACTTCAGAGGTTATTCTTCTAATACTTTTCTTCTATTGAATAATTAATTAGGGTTTTCCTATAGTAACTAGTGTACTTCATCTCCAAGAATACATTATTAAATAAATATTCTTAAAAATGAGTGATGCGGTGCTAGATCGTTCAATATTAACCACAACAGACATTCCCGCTCAAATTTATATATCCGTAAGTATAAGTATCTAAATTAGTATTATTCTGAATAACCTAACGTAGCAGTTGTACAATGGCACGTAGCCCTAAACATGTTTGGTCCGCATGATATGTGTTATAGTCGAAACTACCACTAAGCTGCTCAAACACATTGCCGTTTAATTTGCGAAGCGAAGCAAATATATTGAGTGTTGATAGCAGCCCTAACGGGCGACAAAATACATAAATTCTTATAGTCTAATGAACGTTATATTTTGATGGTAACTAATGAACGATGGTACAGTTATTTCAAAATGTTTAATTTATTCACTGTTTTAGATTTTTTATAACAATTTTTTAACTTTAACACAACACCAGGGGTTCTCGCCAAGATCTACATGGTTTAAGCCAACCTGGTACAGCTGCTGATATACAAGAGTACAATTATTAGCATACTTACATAAATGTTATAGGTTATACATACATACCTACATATAATCACGCCTTTAACCCCGGAGGGTTAGGCAGAGGTTAATTAACGCCCACATTTCACCAATAATTTTATTCGGTCCCACGTAATAGGGGGTCAGCCTATTGCCGTATTTCAGGCACTATTACTGCCTCGAGCCATGCATCTGAGGCTGAGTCTGGGCTGTAGTTATCTGTCTGATTTTAAACAGCCCTATCTCTTAGTCGCCTTGTACGACACCGCATGGGAAGAAATGGGATGGTCCAAATTCTACTCTGCCGGGAACCATGCGGCTTATGAACAAATAAGCTTTTTTTTCTTATTACGCTATATAAAATGAATATAGCACAGTTTGTTATATGACTACAGTCAGCACCAGTTCGATCTTGACTAACAGAGAATTCAAAAGTAATCAAGATAGATCTGATGCTCTGTACCTAGTAATGCAGATGAAGCAAGAATGTCTACTTATATATCAAAATATCAATCTACATCGATTGTAAAGACTGCTCTTCAAATTGTATTAGTTCTAACTATGTTGCGGGACAACAATATACTTAATGTAGTACTAAAAGCTTTCGTTGAACAACTATAAAGCCAGTAATTCACTAGACTAAACTTGCACAACATAATTACTCAAAGACGCTGTATAATTTTACAATATGCCTACTGATTTGAAAATCAGCAATCAGTCACTATTGTTGCATTATCATCATCTTAGCGTTGCTCCCGATTGCATCCTAGGCCTTCACCTTGGAGATCGGAATCCACTTTCTCCTCGCCTCGGATCGGAATCCACTTTGGTATGTGTTATATTAATAATTATACAACGCAAGACAATACAACGCATCCGAAACGTCAGTAGAAATAGTAAGTTCCAATATTTAATGGCGAAAAGTCCCGAACGGTTGAATAATTATGAATTTACACCGCGATAGTTTAAAAATAATGTTATATTGAAATGAGTAACAGCCGTCGAGCAGCACCCTAACTCAAGAGCCTGAGAAAACCCTCGCCAAATTCTCGTTCAAAAATCAGTGAGTGTACTGCTTGCAGGTAAAGCTGACTGTAAACATACCTGCTACAGTTTGCATGCTCACAAAACTACGCACAAGCAAATGTTATAATGTGTTGCAAAAGAACGCTATGTTTCACTTTAGTGAACATCAGGCTTTATAATAAGATACATAGTTGCATGCAATATAAACTGCTACTGTGTTGTAGCTATTGACCACTTATAGTTTGCGAGTCGTATACCTACTTTTACGATCTGTTTTGGGGTTATACAGATATTAAAGCTTTGATTTGATATTGTATTGCAACTTTGTACAAATTATAAAGTGCGAAAAATCTCCACAGAGATCCCCACCACCGGAGCCGGTGGGAGAGGTTATGTCGGACTCGAACCGACGAAAACGCACGACACCTGTGGGTCGTTTTTGGTTGCTGAAGGTGAGGTTAACAGGAATATCCCTCGTACCCCGGTCAACCCAGGGCCATCTCTCTTAATCTGGCCCTCTCCTTGGGAGGGGGCACCACTGCCGACGCAACTTTATACAGTAGATCAGTTGTGCGGCGCCGCCGTCACGTGCTATGCGGACGACATGCTAGTGACGGCGAGCGGGGCTACATACCGCGGAGCGACCTTGAGGGCCACGACCGCGGTTGTTCAAGTCGTGGAACGGTCCTTGAGGCCGGCGGCTGGGCCTTGAGGTGGGAGGCACTCTAATCGGCATCAAGCCCCAGATGAAATATCTGGGGCTCGTGCTCGACTGCCGGTGGGACTTCGGGAAGTACTTCCGAAGTCTGAGCCCCAAATTGGTAGGCACAGCCAACGCTCTGGCGCGGCTACTTCTCAACCTGAGGGGGCTGGAGGACTCCTGCAGGAGACTCTACGGGGGTGTCGTGCGGTCCATGGCTCTGTACGGGTGCCCCGTGTGGGCGGACACCCTGAGTGATCGGCATATGCCCCTGCTACAGCGTCCGCAGCAGAAGTTGGCGTGCCGCATCATAAGGGGGTAGCGCACGATATCGTTCAACGCGGCGAGTCTCCTCCCCGGATCGCCACCATGGATCCTGGAAGCGAGATCCCTTTTGACGCTATACCGGTTCCGAAAGGCGGCGCGGGAGCCAACGTCCGAGTGCCATCACTGCGACGTGAGCGAGGACTCGGGGCCGCACACGCTCACCGAGTGTCCGGCGTGGGAGACGCCGAGACGGGAGCTTGTGGCGGCCCTGAGAGTGAGGGTTCTCACGCTCTCCACTTTGCTCGCGGTGATGGTCCGCTACACGGATGTGTGGGCGGCCGGCGCCTCCTTCTGCGAGCAAGTAATGCTCGTGAAGGAGGAGGCGGGGCGGGAGCGGCAGCGGGAGCGACAAAGGATCGCAAGCCAAGCTGCCCGCGTACGAAGGCAACTCGGGCGTCGGAGGTCGATGAACAACCTCCACCCCCCATGAGCGCAGGCCTGAGGGTGACAGGTGGAGCCGCCGTCACCCTGGCCGAAACAGGCCGCGGCGGCGACGCGCCTCGGTCCTATAGGACCTTAGGAAAGAATATAGGCTATGTTTGGTCGGAATACCCAACATCCACGCGGGTTGAGCTGCGGGCATCACCTAATAAAATTTATATTGATAAGTAAACCATATTGACAAGGAGAGGGCCAGATCGTGGAGAGATTGCCCTGGGTCGGCCGGGGTGCGAGGGATATGCCTGTCAACCTCACCTTCAGCACCCAAAGCGACCCACAGGCGGCGTGCGTTTTAGTCGGTTCGAATCCGACATAACCTCTTCCACCGACTCCGGTGGAGGGGTATCCGCGGGGATTTTGCGCACGTAAAAAAAAGTAGATCAGTTGTAGTGAATTGTTTTTAGTACAAAATAATAGATTAAAGTACTCTCTAGTTAAAACAAAGATCATTTCAGAATACTGCAGACTGAAAACTACTGATGGTTCAAACAATGGTAATTACTAAAACGAAAACAAAAGTAAGAGCACTATCACTATATTTCAACACTTGGCTCGACCCGAGGCTGCTGCCAAAACAATTATTTGAGTTTAATTGAGGAAATTGCGAAATTATTACGCCAGTTCGGACATTCCAATTTTCCAAGCCCAACGGCTATTCCTTACTTTGATGATATCTTCCATAATTAATATCTAGAAAACGGGATTTGAAAAAAAAAATTAAGAAGTTTGATAACCTTTTGGCATTCTTAATAATAAATTTAATAGGTCGCTACTTAGAGGGATGCTTTCACAATTATTATGGGTTTGGATTTTGGATAAATAACGTATACAGGGTCTGCGTTTTATGATAGAAGATTAAAAGAAGTCTTAGGCATTATCGTGCTTCGCTTGTTTGCGGTGAGCGAGACGAATTATCCTTTGATGGTTCTTTTACTGACAGATAGCTGATAATGTAAGTTATGCAATTTTATTGTATCAAATAATTAGGGTACTGTTGAGTGTAAGTCCATACGAAGTTGCGAGTAGCTAGTTTTAATATTATTGTTCGTGTGAATTGTATGGAATTGGTCGTGATATCTGACATACTCGTGGCCAGAGCCGGGGTTAGAGCTAGCTATATATCAAAACAAAGATCATATCAGAATACTGCAGACTGAAAGCTACTGATAGTATTCTCAATTGTATTTTATTTTATTGTATGTGTTTATCATCAAAAGTAACGCGTTAAACAAGAAACTCTTTTTTAACATAACACAATAACATAAATCCCCGAATGGTTAGGCAGAGGGGCTAGCACTCATATTTCACCAGTTTAGGTCCCAATGTAATTGGTGGCGAGCCTATTACCATTAACCGGGCACTTATAAACCTACGATAAATACACAAATAATTTCGAAAAGCATCGATAAGTCATTGGTGTGTGCCATGGTAATACCTGGGATTGAACCCGAGACCTCGTCTCAGCAGTCCATTACCCATACCACTGGACTACCGCGGTTTTATACCACTAGGCTACCCTTTTTTTAAGGCTATAAAAGTGAAATGAGTTCGCACGCCGTCATAAAAGATAAACGAATACCCATAAATAAGCTTTAAATTCAACAAAATTTTGTAATAGTCGTTTCCTATCCCACAATTCCTTCCGGTAGCAGTTATCACCCCGTCTGGATGAACTTTATCTCCTCTTTATCTCTCATAGCTCGTGTCTTAAACGTGATACGAAAGCCCACTTTATTACTACAGCAACTTTGTTTAAAGGTACCATATTACCTATTATATGAATCGTGTCAAACTTCTCTCGCAAACTATTTGTAAGTGTGTACTTTAGAACATAATTTTAATATATTCTTTGGCACATTTAAATTAGTATTCACAAACTGACTCCACATCTGTCTAGATTAAGCTATAACTTTTAATAAATCCAAGAATATGTTACGCAGGAAGAGCGAGGCATTCCCATCACAAATGTCCATGACTACTTACTGGGAAGCCTCAACAATGTATAAATTTTTAATTTTTTTTAATTTTTTTTTTGGTAAATATGAAACAATTTCATTGAATTATACTTCACTTAACTTTTTTAATACACCACTTAGGTGGCAGACAAGCACACGATCAACCTGATAGAAAGTGGTTACCATGACCTATGAACGTGTAAGACCAGGGGAATCATTCTCGTGCTGCCGGTCCTGTAGGAATAGAGAGTTGCTGTACTGTCAGTGTTGAAGACAAAGGACATTATCCTTCTCTCATTAGAAGGATTGGACGGAAAATTTGACATGTTATGTACCATAGTATTGTTACGTGCACGGGGTACAATTAAATGCCGTTTACTCAACGAAGAGATTTATTAGCTCACCACAAACTAGACAATTAGATCACTAGTACACACAGTACTTCTTCAACAGTTCCAGTCGCTCTGTAGTTCACAGTAGTCCACAGTCGTTGCTCAGGTCGCAGGTAGAATCTTCTTCGGTCGCTTAAGTTCGCTGTGTTCGTTATCGATCTCAAAGACTGAATGAATCGTGTCGCTATGCGAGCGTGTTTTTATACCTCTCAATTAGGAGGATCGAATTATCTAGAAAGCTCGCGAGCGACAAATACCTATTCTTTGATCTTGCCGCCGTCGCTGACCTTCGAGTACATTCTCGATATTTACCTATTGTTTATTTTTATTCAACAAAGTCTGTAGGTACTCGTAGGTAGGTTGTGACTTTTTGTTGACGATTCCAGATTTTTCTATGCCATTCGGTAGAGTACCTCGTCACTAACAATGCGTTTTTATTTCTTGAAGATTTGATTATTAGTTTTCGAGATATCGACGGCAGTCGTAACATTACCCCCCTCTTAGTCATGCTCGTCCCGAGCATCATTTGTTCCATGATGACGCGTCAACCTATCCACATGGACTACCTTTGGTTTTCCCCTAACCCCCTTCCTAATGCGGTAGGTAATGTCATTGATCCTCGTAATAACCGTATAGGGCCCTTCCCAGCGAGCTTGGAGTTTTGGAGATTTCCCCTTCTTGCGTAGCGGATTATGAAACCATACCAGTGTTCCTTCTTCAAAGCCGTTGGTGTTTGCATTTCTATCGTACCGGGTTTTCATCCTTTCACCTGTCTTCAGATTGTTTTCCCGTACTATTCGGTGCACCTCGTCCAGTCGGGTTCGAAGTTCACTCACGTAATCCGTCACGGGCTTCGGACTATCAGGTGGTGTACCGGTTATTGCATCCACTGGTAGCCTAATCTCTCGACCAAAGTTCACTTTCGCTGGGGTGTGTCCCATACTGTCATGTACCGCAGATCGATAGGACATCAAGAACAGTGGGATGTACTGGTCCCAATCTCTTTGGTGTTCATCGACAACTTTAGCCAAGTGATTTTCCAACGTCTGGTTAAACCTCTCGACCATTCCGTCTGACTGCGGATGCGCTGGCGTCGTACGGGTCTTGTTCATTCCGAGGAGTTTGCACATTTCTTGAAATAGAGCAGACTCGAAGTTCCGTCCTTGGTCAGAGTGGATCTCCATAGGTGCGCCGTACCGGCAGACCACTTCCTGAACCAGTTTCCTTGCCACCGTGACTGCTTCCTGGTTGGGTGTCGCAAATACTTCCGGCCACTTAGTGAAATAATCTTGCACTACTATGATGTATTTGTTACCTTCTTCAGTCGTTGGAAAAGGTCCAGCAACATCAATCGCGATACGTTCCCATGGTGCTCCGACGTTATACAGTTTCAATTTTCCTTTGCTTCTTGTCAGCGGTCCTTTAACTGAAGCACATGCAGTGCATTTACGGCACCAATCCTCGACATCTTCCCGACAATGAAGCCAGTAAAACCGCTGTCGTACTTTAACTAGAGTTTTCTTGACTCCGAGATGCCCGCCAGAGACACCATCGTGGCTGTATCGTAAGAGTGTAGCCACCTTGCTTCGTGGTACCACTATTTGTAGGGTCACCTCTTTGCCGTCGTTGGATTCCCATTTCCTATACAGCACGTCGTCTATCAGAGTTATACTGTCCCACAGGGCCCAATAACTTTTGGTAGTGGAACTGTAAGCAGATATATCACTCCATTGAGGTTTGCTTCCAAGCTGCTTCCAGTGCAGTATAGGCTGTAGATCATCATCATCTTCTTGCGCCTGCTTCATACTGCTTCCGGTCCATTCGTCGTCAAGTCCATTCACCTTTATGACTTTAATATTTTCACGGGCTTCGTTCTTCTGACAATGCTTGCAATCTTCGGCACAAGGCCTACGAGACAAAGCATCGGCATTGCCGTGCCCTTTTCCACTTCGGTGTTCTATCACAAAGGGAAATTCCTGTAGTTGCTCGATCCACCTTGCTACTTGACCTTCCGGATTCTTGAATTGCAGCAACCATTGTAGTGCAGCATGATCTGTCCTTAGTGTAAACTCTCGTCCTATAAGGTACTTATTAAAATGCTGTAAGGACTTCACCACCGCGAGAAGTTCACGACGAGTGACACAGTAATTTCTTTCCGGCTTGGATAGCGATTTACTGAAGCATGCTATTACAACATGGCGATCTCCTTGCACTTGTGACAACACTCCACCTATGCCGGTGTTGCTGGCATCCGTATCCACAATGAATCTTCCTTCCCTGGTAGGATAACCCAATATAGGAGCTTCGCACAACCGTTCTTTAAGTGTACTAAAAGCTTGCTCGCAATCTAAGTCCCAAACGAAGTCTCGTTTATCTTCCGTTAGTCTGTGTAGTGGTTTGGCAATATCCGAGAAATGCTTAATAAAGCGTCTGTAATACGCGCATAGTCCCAGAAACGCTCGAATCTCCGTTTTGTTCTTTGGAACAGGCCATTCCTGAACAGCTCTTATCTTCTCGGGGTCGGTTTTAACTCCTTCTGTGGAGATCACATGTCCAAGATAGCTGACCTCCCTTTTAAATAAAGCGCATTTCTTTGGACTCAGTTTAAGGTTAGCCTCACGGATTCGAGTAAAAACTTTTTCCAGGTTCTTCAGATTTTCTTTGAAGCTGCGTCCCATAACTATGACATCGTCCAGGTAAACCAGGCAGACGTCTCCGAGTAGACCCACCATTACTCTTTCCATGAGGCGTTCAAACGTGGCCGGGGCATTACATAACCCAAATGGCATAACATTAAAATGCCATAATCTGTTTCCAACTCCTGTACTAAAGGCTGTCTTCTCTTTATCTTCAGGGCTGATCTCCACCTGCCAGTAGCCACTTTTTAGATCTATGGTTGAAAACCATTTCATACCACTTAGCATGTCCAGGGTATCGTCGATTCTAGGCAAAGGATAACTGTCTTTCTTAGTGACATTATTCAACATTCGGTAATCCACACAAAACCTTGTGCTACCATCTTTCTTTTTCACTAGTACCACAGGTGATGACCATGGACTCGTAGAAGGTTCAATCACTTTGTTATCAGCCATGTCTTTAATCATATCTGCTACCTCCCCTTCTCTTGCCCATGGTAAACGTCGAGGTCTCTGTTTTATGGGCCTGGAGTCACCCGTGTCAATCCGGTGTTTCACGAGCCCAGTCCTTCCACAGTCATTCCCGGTTGCAAAGATGTCTCTGAAATGTAGCAACAGGTCTCTGGCTTGGTGCAATTCTGATGTTGTTAAGTTTTCCTTTGAATTCTCAAGGAGTTGTTCGATTTGATCTTCGGAGATTTGTGTACCGTCTTGTTTAGGCGAAGTGTTGTTCAACCGCCTCAGGCACTTTACTTCCTCACATCTTCCGACCACACTATTCTTCTTCAGGAGAACTATTTCATCACTGAGGTTCAGAATTCTCACTCTAGCGATTCCGTTCGGTATCAGTAAGGTTCTTGCTGTTATTAAATTTTGATGACTGCCGGTATCTTCCACGATGAGACATCTTCTTTGTTCAGTCTTCGCGGAAAACTTCACTTTGACTAATGTTTCCGATTTAGGAGCTAACGTTGTATCCGTCAAACAGTAAAGAGTGCACGGGTGCGATCCTTGTAAACAAACTTCCTGATCAGGGAATCTCAATACTCCTCTAGGTATATCCAAGATACATCGGTGGTTCCTCAAGAAATCCAGTCCCAAAATGCAGTCATCAGTAATATTAGCAATGAGCACTGACTGCTGGTATATTTGGTCGCCAATTCTTACCTCCATTTCTGTTTCACCGAGAACGGTCACTGGCTGGCCAGTAGCTGTCTGAAGCTGGCACCTCGGAAATCGTTTTTCCCACCTTATGGTGCGTTTCAGTAATTCTGGTCTAACAACTGTACGTGAAGCTCCAGTATCCACTGTTAAACTGCAAGGTTGATTGTTTAAGGTGGCCTCGATGATCAAACTATTGCCATTGCAAACTTGAGTTATAGTGATGGTTGGGGCCTCATGTCGACCAGCCAGCGCCCGCCCCACGGCCCTGGCGGCATTTAGTTTAACGGAACCTCTTGATCCACTTGGGTCCCGGAGTCCGTGACCCTCCTCCGTTTTCTCGAAGGACACTCTGATTGAATATGGCCCCTTCCTCTACAGGAATAACTCGTTGGGACATACCGTGGCTTCCTCTCTTCTGCAATCACCTCTTTGACCTCCCTAACCTTACTTATTCCGGCATTCTGCCGCACAGTTTCCACCTCGAGAGCATAAGCCAGTGCTTCCTTCAAGGTCTGATGGTGACGCAACTGTACACTAGCTTTCACTTCTGCGTCTCGTATACCGTTTAGGAAGGCCTCTAGCAAAATGGTCTCGATCATCATGGGAGTCGATGAGTAGGCCCGACGAACGAGTCTTTCAACCTCCACAGCCCATTCCTGGAGGCTTTGACTAGATTTTTGTTTCTTCTCCCGAAGCTGCGCTCGGTAGGCATTCTCCAGGTGCTTGTCGCCGTAACGTGTGTCTAAAGCTTCCATCAAAGACCCCAGAGTCCTTCCTTCAGGTGGCAGATTTTCCAGTATTATTAAGGCATCTCCTCGTAATGCAAGTGTCAAGGCCATAAATGACTCCTCGTTGCTCCAGGCTTTAGTTTTTGCCAATATCTCGAATTGGTACTTGAAGGCTGTCCACGAGGAAGTTCCATCAAAGTGTGGTAGGTCGAATTTTGCTGTTGATGGTGGACGGTAACAGGTTCACAGGTTTCCAGCCTGACGATCTTCTTTTCAAGAACTTGCAAGCGGTCGTCTACGGTCCCAGTCTTCAAGCTCAGCATTTGCAAGTCATTTTCGAGGCTCTTCAGCTTATCCCCCAGTGCGTGGATGCCTGCATCGATTTTACCCATGACCGCTTCCTGGTTGGCCTGCATCTCTTGCCTGGAGGCCTGCATCTCTTGTCTGGAGGTCTGCATCATCTGCTGCATAGAAGCCTGCATCTCTTGCCTGGAGGCCTGCATCATCTGCTGCATAGACGCCAGCAGCGTCATTATGTCGGTATCTGACGAGGTTCCCTCTGGTGCTGCCGTAGTTCGCGCTGAGACAGCAGAATCGGCCTGACGCCCTTCTTCTTCGAGGCTCCGTTGACGTGCGGCCTCCATTTCCACTTGACTTCTGGTCCGTGGAGTACGCCCTTCGTCTTCACGTGGTAATAACGGCATTCCGCTTCTGACACCAATTGTTACGTGCACGGGGTACAATTAAATGCCGTTTACTCAACGAAGAGATTTATTAGCTCACCACAAACTAGACAATTAGATCACTAGTACACACAGTACTTCTTCAACAGTTCCAGTCGCTCAGTAGTTCACAGTAGTCCACAGTCGTTGCTCAGGTCGCAGGTAGAATCTTCTTCGGTCGCTTAAGTTCGCTGTGTTCGTTATCGATCTCAAAGACTGAATGAATCGTGTCGCTATGCGAGCGTGTTTTTATACCTCTCAATTAGGAGGATCGAATTATCTAGAAAGCTCGCGAGCGACAAATACCTATTCTTTGATCTTGCCGCCGTCGCTGACCTTCGAGTACATTCTCGATATTTACCTATTGTTTATTTTTATTCAACAAAGTCTGTAGGTACTCGTAGGTAGGTTGTGACTTTTTGTTGACGATTCCAGATTTTTCTATGCCATTCGGTAGAGTACCTCGTCACTAACAATGCGTTTTTATTTCTTGAAGATTTGATTATTAGTTTTCGAGATATCGACGGCGGTCGTAACAGTATCTACGAGTACAGTCCGGGACGGTCACTCAGCAAACAATCTCAATTTCAAGCGTTTATATACCCTACGTATCCATTATATCCTGTAGGATATGTTGAGAATGCTTCATAATTACATTTCTGACCGCATTACTCTTCGTCTAGAAGTTTGTATGTATTACTACTAGTTGTAAATATACTGAATAAATAACTTATTGTATCGAATTTTATGTGTATTTGTATGTAAATCAGACTTTTTTTTTCTCCTTGCCGCACCATTAAATCTTGTAATTCTTAACAGCACATGTGTATTCTTCTTAGATTCCTGTGATAAAACATAAATGTCAAGGCCGTCAAGGCCGGGACTGCCACTCTAGGGACAGCATCTTTTATAGCGGGCACTATACTTTGGACTGCACCAATCAGCTTACCATCAGGCGGGATGCAGTCAAATTGATAACCTAAATCTAAAAACAAAATGCGTTCCATTATCTTGATCACCAGATTGTCTACTATACCCTTATCACGCTATTAGGAGTGGTTAGTAATAGGTGGCGAGTCTATTGCCATTAACCGGGCACTTATAAACCTGCGATAAATACACACATAACTTCGAAAAGCATCGAAAAGTCATTGGTCTGTGCCAGAGTAAAACCTGGAATCGAACCCGAGACCTCGTCTCAGCAGTCCATTACCCATACCACTTGGCTACCGCGGTTATAAGTGTGGTAGAAATTATAAGTCGTGTGCGAAAAACCCTTACACTTAATAAATATTTTCAGCCACTAAAAAAATTCTGAACGAGTATTAAGTTACTATGATCCACTCACACGTCATAGCAAATCTGACCATGACAGGTATAGGTGAAATATGTGCGCGTTAGTACCAACCCATGCGTCAATTGTGGTTCATCGTGAAATGTATGCTCTGACATTTATTCCTGTCAAGTCCAGGAGACACTCGTACCATGATAATACTTGAATTAACGTTTAGGAGAACAGCTCGCCTTTATCTTGTGGTTAGGAATCTTTTTACTTGCGGTTTTTTAGTGTGGAAGATTATCGTTTCAAATTAAGTTTTCGCTTTGATATCAGACTTATATTAAAATACTGACTGCCTGTGACTCCACCCGCTAATATAGTAGCTATGTGTGAAGTAAAAACTATACTGTAATCTACTAAACTGCAAATCTTACCAATATTGTAAATAAGGAAGTTTGCGATTATGTTTGAATGTTTATTGTCCAATCATGTGCTAACAGCTGAAAAGAAATTATAAAAAATAAAAAAAACCCGACTGATGCTGAAAAGATCGAAACAAGTTTGATAAGAGATGGTACCCATTTACCGAAAGAAAATTAATGGGTTGTTATTTTAATTATTGGTTGTAAAACCGCCTGTTATTAAACTTGTTCGTTTTTTTCAACATCAGTAGATATTCTATTTTAAATCATTTCTTTTTTTTTAATTAAAATATGATCATGATATACCACCATTTGATACACATATTGCAGTATACTACTAATTTGAATTATTTTCCCGTTAAGCTAAAGCGTATTACAATGGCCTTGTTGATTTTTTCGCGTCACCTATCTAAGTACATTTAGGTTACCGAGACAAATCTTACAGTAGGTATGTTAATTGAAGAAATGCGTCCCGCTGTTTGGAAGATATGAGGTAATAAAGAATATTACAAACATACATACAAGATACGCGCGAAAAACATAACCCTTCTTGGCAATCGGGTAATAAAATAAGCTGAAATTTGGTACAGAGATAGATCGCAGTCTAGAATAATACGTAGGTTATTTTCCCGGGAATAGGTACCCATAGGTTGCGGGAACGGAATTGAAATCCCATGCGAAGCTGCGTACAACAGCAAGTAATAAATAAAACTAAAAATAAAATGAAAGGATCTCGAGGTTCATCAAAGAAAATCCAACATCCAATACATTGTTATTTGAAATTTCGTTATTATTAACGAAAACATACCAGACGAAATACTTTCAATATTCTCTCTCCGATATTTTTATACGTGGCTTTGTACAAAAACTATAAATATTCTATTAAAGGTTTACTCGTAAATTGTATACAAAAAGGGAAATACGTTTAAAGGGAAGGCAAAATGTGATAAGTCACGTTGGGCCACAAAGGGCTGGCCTACTCGTACAGATGGAACTTTCTCACATATATAATCGTATTTTATACGAGTTAAGGGTCGTCTCAAGTTTATTCTGCCGTCCTTTTCATAAATAGAACAATCTACACTTTTTCGAAATTCAGCTGTTAGCATAATGGTATGAATTTATTTGTAAGTGTAATATCTTCTTACATTTGTTCACAAATATTCTCGTTATTTTTAATTATCTTGGAATTATTTTTTTACGTCACTGTAACGCTTATAGATTTACGTTTGCTTATACAGAATAAAAACGTCAAGCGACACACTTAGGTGATAATTTCGATTTTTTAAATCAAATCAAACGCAATCAAGTCATATTTATTGTAAATCATGGGTACAGAAGATGTTCACATAATAATTAGTTCAGCTATGTTTCACCATTTGGGTATACACTATTAAGCAGGTTATTAATTTTATTAAGTTATTAGATTATTAATTAATTTAGTTATCACATAAAATTAAATAAATAATACAAATAGCACAAAATCAATCGTAACAGAAATTTAATTCATCAATAAATTATCGTGCACCAGCAGCACATTCATGTTGTCATTATAGGTATATAATACCTATTTTTTTTTTATACCACTTAGTTGGCAGACAAGCGCACGGCCCACCTGATGGGAAGCGGTTACCGTGGCCTATGGACGTATGCAACACCAGGGGTGTCACACTCGCGCTGCCGGCCATGAAGAAACCTTCTGATGCCCCTCTTGAAGAACCCCATATTGTAGGCGCTTGGGAAAACCGTAGCAGGGAGGTCATTCCACAGCTTGAGTGTGCGTGGGATGAAGTTTCTTTCATACCGCACAGTGCGCACCGTCTCAGGTCGCAATGTGTGAGGATGAATTCCCTGCCTATGGCGAGAGGTGCACGAATGCGGTCTTCCACGAGGTAGGGACCCGCCTTGAGAGTGCGAAAAGACGTGTAAGTACAGGGCACAGCTCGGGGGCACAGTGCTTAAGCACCATCGCCGGTATACCGTCCGGCCCACTCGACTTCCGAACATCTAGGAACTTAAGCTCGCGCCGGACCACCCGTTGCGTGATTTTAACTTCAGTCATGGAAGCACCACAACTGGGGATTTTGGGTGGTTCGGCGTTCCCGTCGTTCATAGTCGAGTTTGACGCAAAGAGATTACCCAACAGATCGGCTTTCTCCTTTGCGCCATGGGCCAGACTACCATCGGATTTTTGCAGCGGTGGAAGGCAAGACTGGCAGAAGTTTCCCTCGGCAGCTTTGGCGAGCGACCAAAATGCACGACTGCCAGATGGGTAGCGCGCAAGCCGCTCGCCAATTCTGCCGATGAACTCAAACTTAACCCTGGCCGTGGCTTTTTTACAAGACCTCGAGGCGGCATTCAACTTTCGCTTCACTTCAGCGATATTTGGATCTTTATTGGCAAGAGCCGTGGTCCAAGCCCTGTATGCAGATTGCTTGTAGTCTCTTGCTTCTCTGCAGGGCCTATTAAACCAAGGGCGTTTGCTCTCTCCTGTTGCGATCCAGCGGTTCGGAATATAACATTCCATACCCGCTAGGATCGCATCAGCTACTGCTGTTGCACAGGAGCTGGGATCATTTAAAGTGAAGCAAAGCCGCCTCCACGGGTACGATGCGAAGAATTCTCGCAGTCCATCCTAGTCTGCCGACTTGTAGTGCCAGACATGCCGCCATTGAGGTGACCGCGGTGGTTCAGGCCGCGTGATAGTCACTTGCGCCCGAACGAGGCTGTGGTCCGAAGTACCAAGTGGTGCTTCCACAGTTACAGAGTATTCGTCCGGGAGCGAAGTCAGCAGAAGGTCCAGTATAGAGCTTCTGTGGGTCTCTATTTCTGGTGTTCTAGTAATAGAATGCACCAGTTGAGAGAATCCGTAGGTCAGAGCAAAGTCATGAGCAGCCCTTCCTGCAAAACCAGTTCTAGGAGACCCCAGCCACTCTACGTGGTGAGCGTTGAAGTCCCCCAAGAATACTAAATCCGCGGTAGGGTATTGCTCAATTACCTTGTCCGCAAACCGCTGCAGATGCTCAAACAATTGAGCTGTACCCAGGTCACCGCTATGAGACCTGTAGAGGCACACAAAGATACGGGTGTGGCCACCGTGATCCGTACGTACCCCAAGAGTTGACAGGTCCCTGTCTTCAAGGCCTTGAAGATGGCGGCAGCAAATATCATCCCGGACGTACAAGCATACCCCGGCGCGACTCAGGAAGTTATGCTCGAGTTTGTACCCGGGGTACATTAAGTAGGCCGTATCGGCCGGGCATGATATTTGCGTCTCCGTCAGAAAAAACAAGGTGGGCTGCGCGGTCTCTAAATGGAGATGAACCGCGTTGAGATTGGTGTGTAGGCCCCTGATGTTACAGAAATCCACATGTACTGTGGACGATGGTGCCGTTGTGGTAACGTTTTTCTTGTTTTTCCTTCTTTTCATGACCTATGTGGGGGGTGGGGGGGAGGAAGGTAAAGAGAGTTTCTGTGCTCTCAGTGCAGAAGACAAAGCTAAGCTTGGTACCACCATAGACAAGCTGGGGTTGTGTGACTGGCTGGCGCGGCGGGCGGAAGGGCCCCTGGTCCCCTCCCAAATACTGTAGCCGAGTCCACTCCGGTTTCCTCCTTCGGCACGACTACAGCATCGGGCACTTTACACAGGCTGCTAGTTCAGCCTCCTGGGGCGGAGATTAAGTAATCCCCAGGTTCGGGAACCGTACAACCTGCGGGCGGCCAGCGGATAACCGTTTCACCGGGTCTCCCTGACCGCCGCGCCAACATTTCACGCCCCTACAAGTCAGTGGTGTCAATCTAAGCCTACGGTCTTTCCACTGACAGCACAAAACCTCTCCAGTGAGCTCTGGCTACCCTACTCACCACCGGGAACACAACACAAGATTATTATAACCGCGGTATTCTGTAGGGCGGAGGTACTTCCCCAGACGGACTGCTCAATTTGAGACGGGAGATAAATTTAAAATTGCAAGTATTTTTAACTGATATTAAATCTTAGTTCCTTATTCTATTCATAATTGATTATTAGGTAATATATTATGTCATTTATGTGTGCTATGAAGCATAAACATAAAAATAGCATTTCCTTCCCGTATTATATAGAAATTTATATGTCAGTATGTATGCTGTGTATCATATGCTTTTTCACGCGGGGCGTGAAGCTGAGTGTCAACATTGTCATATGGTATATGTATGTAATGGAGACCCTCTTTTCTGAGACTTTACCTTCAGCTTACCATCAGCCAAGGCGAAGTCTCATTGACGTGTCCTATATTTAAAAAAATACATACATCAATACTGCTAAAGCAGAAATACATTGCTGGAAACTCATTTCTCAACTATATCAATAACACTATTTCAAAATATGAAATTCAATACATCGAGGTGCCCATCACTTCGTAGCAACTTCACTAAATAAACTGCAACGTTTCTATTGCAAATATTTTCTGCTAAAATGTCTACTGCAATACCATGTTAAGTTACGAAATTCCAAAGAAAAATCTACAGTTCCTGGGAGACGAATGTAAGTTAATGTTTGTGAATGTATATCAGGTTATTAAATTCAAAATAAACTGTATCAACATCAATATAATTAGTATACATACTGAGATATAGGTTTCTTCCAATGTATCATTGTCGCAACTCTGTAACACATTGAATCTTATAGAAGTAGCCACACTGGCAATAAAAATATTCGCACGGAAAAGTAATGTGATTAGATGCAAATCGAACGCCATGTGATGCGAATTATTTTCACGCGCAATTTTTGTATGTAGTAAGTATGGCTACGTCCGCACTGCTTTTTGCTCAGTCTTGCAACGGCGTTGTTTACGGGATCTTGTCCGGGCCAATCGGCAGTCGTGCAGGCGTCAGTAGAAAATGACGAAATTAATTAGGAGCAATTAATCTCGCTGATGCATATGAGTGATCCATTTTAGACGTGCGTCTCAACTGAGAACTGACTTAAACTATGTATAATCTCAAGAAATTTTATTCGCAGTGCGCACTAGGTGTAATTCCAATCGCGGAGTATAATACGCAAGAATAAAAAGCTCGCGGTCTAATATCGCTCTGCGGACAAGCCCTAACGAATTTTATTCTAGAAAAAACTACAAGCCGATTAATACTCATATTACCGATACAATTACGAGCATAAAAATCTTTGAAACTAAAGACAAACATAATACTGGAAACAGCTGTGGCAGTAGGTGAGACAGGAAACGGTAGTATCCTACTACTACTGGGGAAGTACCTACCTCCGCCCTACAAACTCGAGTTGTGTTCCCGGCGGTGAGTAGGGTAGCCTGAGCTCACTGGAGAGTTTTTGAGCTGTCAGTGGGAATACCAAAGGCTTGCCCTGCTTTGTCTTGTCGAAACAAAATAATAGATACAAAGGCCAGCTTCATACAATGAATGGGACTCACACATAGAGTTGGTAAATGCGACCATTATGCACCTGTTAATAATATAAAGTTCTATCTCTTTTTTCCGATTATACTTAGTTATATATATCTTACGCCAAATTTTAGGAATATATATAGATTGAAATGAATTATTGAGATCCTCGTAAGTAAATATGTTTAGAAACCCACTTGCTGTAATTTGTACTAGCGCAGCCTTCCTTACGGTCATAGATATTAAGTGCAACTGGTTACAGGCTGTGAGAAGCCTCTTACGACGGACGGTCTAACTCTAAGGTTAGAAGGTAAAGAAAATCCTGTCGAAAACTTATGAAAACTGAAAATGTTGAGATTAGGTTGGGCAGACAGTGGAGCTGATTCTGTTGCGCATCTCACTGAACCAAACTAAACTAAAATGTTCTTACTTGAATTTCAAAACTGCATTCTATTTGGTATCGAATTAATACTAGGTTTTAAAAAGATAGTGTTTTATACGAATTTTGATATACTTTATACTTTGTAGTATACGTCGTTTTGGAAGGACTAACCAAAATTTATGCTGGTATAAAATGTTTCATTACAGAAAAATATCAAACAAATACATTAACCTTGTGGTACGTGTTTGTCTGCACAAGGTCATCAACATTGTTTATGATAGCAACAATTTCGTTTTAATATAGAAAAATACTGCAGCAGACAGTTCTTTCCTGTCTTCGGGCGTACGTACCATGATAAATGAATGACAGATGGAAACATGGCGTGCCAGGTGACATTGACAGATGAGATGGACAGATTAGAAATAATAACGCTTTGTGGGTAGTTTTTTTTGTTTAAACATTATAGTGAATCTCTTGTTACACCCTTCAACCTGCTTAAGAGTATCTAAGAGTCTGGCTGATTTATAGATAGTGCTGTTTTTTAAATTATGTATTGTACATATGCGCGAATAAATAGTTTTTTATTAATTTCTCTTTGACTCTTGAATGTCTGTAAATTGACCGATGGTGTTTGAGATCTCTTGCTAGAATATATCCCGGGGTGCGAGGGATATATCTTAGATAATCTTACCTCCAGCAACCTGCGGCCCACACAGTCGGCGTGCGTTTTAGTCGGTTCAAGTCCGACATAACTTCCCCCACCGGCCCCGGTAGTGGGGGTATCCGTAGGGATATTGCGCACATTAATAAAAAACGGGAGCTTAGGGGTATGGGTAATGGACTGCTGAGACGAGGTCTCGGGTTCGATCCCAGGTTTTACCATGGCGCACACCAATGACTTTTCGATGCTTTTCGAAGTTATGTGTGTATTTTATCGCGGGTTTATAAGTGCAAGGTTAATAGCAATAGGTTCGTCACCTATTACATTGGGACCTAAACATAAACTGGCGAAATGTGGGTGCTAGCACCTATACCTACCCCTTCGGGGATATAGGCGTGACTTTATGTTGTTATATTAAGTAAAGAAAAAAGCTAGATTATATCTGTTATTACTCTAGACTATTTTTTTTTTAATTCGGCGCTATACAGGTTCCGAAGGGCGGCGCGGGAGCGGGGTCACGATCCCGAGCCCGAAGAAATTCGGGCCGTGAGATCCCAGCTCCACAGGGAAATGGTGGCGGAATGGGAGAGACGACTTGGGCAACCAAGCGCAGGGCACGCCGTAGTAACGGCGGTAAGACCCATCATGGGGGAGTGGCTAGAGAGGCCACACGGCAGCCTCTCGTACCGTCTGACGCAGATGATCACCGAGCACGGATGCTTCGGAAAGTATCTGCGTCGGATGCAGAAAGAGCCAACGTCCGAGTGCCATCACTGCGACGCGAGCGAGGACTCAGGTCCGCACACGCTCACCGAGTGTCCGGCGTGGGAGACGCCGAGGCGGGAGCTTGTGGCGGCCCTGGGAGTGAGGGTTCTCACGCTCTCCACCTTGCTCGCGGCGATGGTTCGCTGCGCGGATGCGTGGGCGGCCGGCGCCTCCTTCTGCGAGCAAGTAATGCTCGTGAAGGAGGAGGCGGGGCGGGAGCGGCAGCGGGAGCGACGAAGGATCGCTAGACAAGCTGCCCGCGCACGAAGGCAACTCGGGCGTCGGAGGTCGATGAACGACCTCCGCCCCCCATGAGCGCCGGCCTGGGGGTGACAGGTGAAGCCGCCTGTCACCCTTGCAGAAGCAGGCCGCGGCGGTGGCGCGCGTGGCGCGCCTCCCCGTTTCCGGGGACGAGTTGGGGACTCTGTGGTCCCCACACCCGAGAAGAGGGCCAGATCGTGAGAGATGGCCCTGGGTCGGCCGGGGTGCGAGGGATATGCCTGTCAACCTCACCTTCGGCAACCGAAACGACCCACAGGCGGCGTGCGTTTTAGTCGGTTCGAGTCCGACATAACCTCCTCCACCGGCTCCGGTGGGGAGGTATCCGTGGGGATTTTGCGCACGTAAAAAAAAAAAAAAAAAAAAAAAAAAGACTATTTTTAATTAATTATTGTTACCTATCTAGTTCTTTTTTACGATTTAGAAAAAATATATGAAAACAAATATTATTTTAAAAGGTATTTATGAATAATAATATTATATTTATATATAAATTATGTCAGTAATCAATATAACGAAAATATTTTGGCTCTTTTGAAATTACGGTTATATGCGAAAAAATGCTCACCCACATATCAGATACTTATTTTAGCTTGTCTCTATAAAGCTATTTGTTTTCATTGGGTTTATATATAAGATATCTTTCTGAGCTTGGTTAAGTTACCTAGGTTTTATCTTACTTAAGTTTTAAGATTTCGTCCTGAACGGAGCTAGATTAATAGCAAAAGTAAGAAGTTTGTCCCTAACGTTGGTCTTTAGATGTTGAACGAGCTCGTTTCTGCCGCTTTTTTATACACGAGTAAGTCGTTAAGACTTTCTAGTCTTCTAAAATAAATCTTTTGAAATGTTATTCTGTACAGTATTAAACTACCTTGTTATTTTACAAATTTGAATTGATGAATATTGTCTAATCTACTCAAAATTAAACCTTTCAAGTACTAACCATTATAACATTGTTAGTGAGTAATGGTGACCCTCTTTCCTGAGACTTTGGCTACAGTCATCAGGCGAGTGGAACTAACATCGACGTGTCCTGTATAAAAAAATTATCAATTTTATACTATTTTTGTGATATTTCTACAATTTGAATGTGAAACCCTTCACTCACACTCCTTACAGTTATTTCATAAGGCAACCCTTTATACGACATAACCCTAATTCGTCGGTGTCATCATTCCAAGCACATGATTAATTAACAAAATCACAAATATTTCACGTATTTATCCAGCGTAGGACATCCATGATGGATTGTGTATGTATAGGTACAATCAGCAACAAAAGCTTCAAACAAAAATAATTTTCGAAAATATGATTCCTTTTTTATATAAGTCACTGTTAAGTTGAAGCGCTAAAGTCTTTGGAAAGATGGTCACCATTAAGATGACGCTGATATGGAGAGAGAACGGAGAACGTTGGCTGTCAGATGCAAGATGTTGGCCCGCAGGTTATCGCGTCGTACACCAGCAGTTAAAATAACTCTCGTTAATGCTTTCTGCCAGTCCATGTACACGTGTTCCCTATTGGTTCACTATACGCAAAAAACATACAACGCTCTCCGAATTCAATACCTTCAGAATGTTATATGGCTCCCACACTACTGCAATGCGTCAGGAATGTTTGCCGAAGCGCGCACTGACAGTTTTAGCACCATCCCGCAAAAGAGATTGCATCTATGATGCTCAGAATGCGTGGAGGCGTCTACTGCGTTCTGAAGGTCATTAGTGAGAAGCTGTGTTACGCTATCATGGCGCATTGGGTGCATGTACATTTGCATGTTCCCGGTGCGTGAGGCAGGCGCAACCGGTATATGAATAGATTTTTGTGATATTGTGTTTTTATTTTGTTACTAGCATAGCGTTTAAGTGTACTATGAACATTTTATGGATGAAGATCTGTAATAAAGTTTTATTCCTTTATTTATTAAATACACGTACCATTTTACAAAAGTGGCCGTCAGAATGCCTTTGAAGTAGTCAAAATGCTTCTTCACGCCCCGAGTAAAACACAAATATGAAAAAAATTACCTGGGACTGTAGGAAATTATTTCTGCGTTGTTTTTAAGAACTGTAATTACTAGTATTACTAATTACTCCCATCTAAGCATAAGGAGGTAGGATACGACGGTATTTCCATCCAATTGAGCAGTCCGACTGTACCTATAAGTGTAGGATTGTGAGGCTTTTGATTCGAAATTGATTCGGACAAATTGTTACTGTTTTTTTTCAGTAGCAGCGGAGTCTGAAAGACACCAATTAACCTCACGATGTTAAAGTAGGATAAAAAACACAGCTCATGAAAATATAAGTGTAAAATACCTACCTCTTCAGAAAATATATAAAATATTTTCTTTTTTTTTTATATAGAACACGTGAATTAGACTTCGCCTTGCCTGATGGTAAGCTGAAGGCAAAGTCTCAGAAAAGAGGGTCACCATTACTTACACATACCGTGTGACAATGGTGACTAATTTTAATGAATGACACTCAGCTTGACGGCCTCATCATATGGTTTTTCACGCCCCACTTAAAGGACCCGGGACTGTAGGAAGAAGGAAACACGTGAGCTCGTAATGAATTCCAGGCCTTAATGGTGCGACAGAAGAAAGAGTCACCGAACCGCTTGGTTCTTGATCGGATGTTCTGTACCGTGTGCGGGTGACATCTAAGACCTGCACGTGATGTCCTGTGTAGGAAAGGGGAGGGTGGGACTAATTGGAAGAGCTCATCAGAACACTCACCATGGTACAGACGGTAAAATACAATTCATACAAATCAAAATTTATATTCGTACTTGCTTACACACACCATTCAACATACCTACCGAATTTGACACTCATATTTTTCATATGTTTGAGCAATTAATTCCGTTCACTAGCCTCTCTGCTACCATTTATGTTGATAAATGGCGTTTGTTCCTCACTGTACACGGGCATTCCCGCGTTCGCTGTCTAACCGTAATATTTTATTGTTGTGACTCGTTGATCTACCGTGTAAACGTAAATTATGATTTCATAAATCCCTGATATGAAAAGCTCCTAACTCCTAACTAATGTTTTGATACATTAATTTCCAATCACTAAGAAAGCAAGGTATCATTTTCATATTACAGTGAGGTAGGACACGGTGGTATTTCCGCCCAATTGAGCAGTCCGACTGGGGAAGTACCTCCGCCCTACAGAATACCGCGGCTATAATAACTTTGTATTGTGTTCCCAGCAGTGAGTAGGGTAGCCAGAACTCACTGGAGAATTTGTGCTGTCAGTGGGAAGACTAAAGGCTTGTCTTACTTTGTCTTCTACACTGACGGTACAGAAACTCTGTACTTACAGGATTGGCGACTGTGACTCCTCCGGTGTAACAAACGTCCATAGGCCACGGTAACCATTTTCCATCAGGTGGGCCGTGTGCTTGTCTGCCACCTAAGTGGTATAAAAAAATAAAAAATTACTTTAAGCACATAGTAATATTTCAATACTTTATTTATGTTACGATTTATCTCATTAACTAACAAGGAAACAAAAAACTAATAAGGTAACTTGGAATGTTTCAAGCTAAAACCGATGGCAACTGTACTTGGCACATTGTCATAGGAACCGAAGCAATCTGGGGCTATGAAGAAGAATATCTTTACGAAAATTACTTTGTTGATCTGTTTTCACCCTAAGTAGAAAAAGTGAAAACATAATTAAACTTTTCGCGATTAAATCATGGAACTTACTATTTCTACTGACGTTTCGGGTGCATTGAACCCCCCGTGGTCACGACTTGGCTACATGATTTAATTGCGAAAAGTCCCGATACCTTGTATAATTATGAATTCACACCGCGATATAAATAGTTTAAAAACAAAAAAAAGTGAAAAGCCGGAAGGTGGCCCCCAACGCTGTTATGATAATGATGAAACCCGACACAAGTCAAAACAAGTTTTCCTTTCATAACTACAACTAAATAATAAGCCGAGTACTGTACTAATAATTTGATCTTAATATTATATGTATCACTCTACTCTTTTCTTGTATCACCTGATATTACTTTACTTGATATACTGTTTATACAACATTTAATCAGACATATCGTCTCTCGTTCAATACTAACGCATTGCTATATTTCCCAGGTCTCACAGAGGAGTCAGAAAGTAAGCCAGACTCCGGACTAAGCATGTACTCGTAGATTTGAACCATCACACAACATACTATGTCATTTGATTGTCTTTGGAATAAGCGGCTGTTTTTGTTTCGTATTCTGAAAAAATGAATAAGATTCACGTTATAAACACGTAGATTGTTACGAGTTTTGTTATAAACAGTTTTATCGGAATAAATCACAAGTTAAATGATGTATTTATCATTATAAATATTTATTGAGAATATGATAAAATATGTTGATAGAATATTTATGATGATGGAATTCTAGAACCTTACATTTTTAGACTTGATATCGATGAGATTTGATTATTTCTGAACAAAAATATTATGAAATTTTATTGATAATACGTAAATATGAAACTTGAAAGTAGAAATACATTGTTTAGTTATCAAAGACTTTGGAATTTGATTATTTGTATGGAATACGAAACAAAACGTCGCCCAACCATTTGCAAAGATAAGTTGAACTCATAGTAGTACTTCACACCAAACATTTTTGAATTCATTATTTAGTAATATCACATTTACTTCAATGAATTAAGTAGCGAACAGATAGTAGACCACATTATCCGATCCTATTATTTATAATACACTTACTTGCAAATCTATACTGCAGATTCCAGTTTCTGATTTGTCATATACTGAAGAAGAGCGAGAGTGTGAATAAAACCGGTTTATTTCAGTTTTTAAAGTTCTATGTTATATCCAATTTGACACCTTTTGGGGGTGATAAATGAGGCTGCCTATCATCCTAACAGAAGCAAACTGGGGCAGTGACGCCATACGCGCCCCTTTCTGTAACAATAAAACTCTCTCTCTCTCTCTTCCCTGATGTACCAAAACAAAAGCCGCTTTCTGTACATCAATATTTTTTTAAACATCTTGTTGATACATTTTCATCGTTATATGCAAGCAAGTGTAACGTTCAGACGGCATTTCTTTGATTTTATGTAATCTTTTACCCCTATATCCATTTACTCGCATGATGTTATACTCGAAAATAGATTTTATTTTGTTGTTCAGCATAATAGGTACTTGTAAGAAGCAGTACCAAAACGATATAAAATTAGTTGAAAAAAAAAACTAAGATAAAACTTAGATAAAGGAAAATTTTTATTCATGAAAGTGGTACTTATATAAAAAAATCACAAATCACATTTTGGAATTCCATAATTCCAATATGTGATGCTGTACACACAGCCCATGTTAAAGAGTTATAGTATGAAAAATATCTAGGACGATCTATTTATCAAGCCTTGTACCATGCGTAGGTCAATATTACCTTGTTAAAAAGTTCTACTTACATATTACTTACTTACTGTAGTTATAATCACTAATAATCGGACTGAAAGATATCTATCCTTTATCTAGTTTTATCTCAAGAGTAGTATGATTAAAGGAAGTTCACCGTAACATCAAAGTTAGAGCCTTTATATTCTGTTCAAAGAGCCCTTTGTTAAATAAAATATCTGGTACAAATTTAGTGCCACTTGTAAAAGATAATACCATTAATAAATTGCTGTTCATAAAATAATTAGAAAGCTACCCTTTCAATCATCAAAGTGTTTATTTCGCTCGTTCTTTATTAAAGTTCGTTCGTTAGATAATATATTTAAAATTATCTCATCAAAACAACTTTTAAACTTCTATCAAAATATTAAACTTTCTAGAAAATATGACATGATTTATCAAATATTAGAGTCTTATTAAATGAAAAACACGAAACAATTTCAATTTTATTAAATACTTTTTGAACAGAATATACTTAGATATTTAAAATGAATTACATGATTCTAATTAATGATAGTGCTTCACAGTTCAGCGAGTGAGATATTCAATATACACGAACGCGAGGTAAGTAAATATAATTAACACAACGTCGATTAAACAATTACGGCAATGTTTAACCAACTTTATGAGGTATAAATTATTATCTACAACATACAAGATTTTCTCTCAATTCTATGATAAGCTTTTTATAGCGCTCTGTGATAATTTTTACCTACACTAGCTGTTTAGTTAGTTCCTCAATGTTATAAAGGATCATGATGTTAATGAAAATTATCTTAAAAGCATACCCTTTTTTTGACATACCTAATTATGCACATAATATACGATTATATGGGTCAATACAGTGTACCACTGATTCTCCGCAAGTGGATAACTGTTTGCTACCTGGAAAATCCGCATCTCAGTGAACGCACTAGGTTTTTATACAGTAGCAGATTGCGACGCGGACAGGCAAGCTGATGAACAGAACGCTGTCCTCAAAGAATTATGTTCAATATAACTACACAACAAGCCCTGGGTGTCCGGCGCGGATGGTACCCACCAAGTATATAATAAAATGCAAAATAACCTCTCTTATTATGTGGGACCAAGATCATAGTTGGCAAAATGTGGGTGTTAAATTCTATACCACTCCTTACTTCTTCAGGGATTCGCAGGCGTTAATTTTAACTTCTTATAACCTCCACTTAATTTCTAAAGTGTTATTACTGAGTTTAATAAACCAAGGGAGTGTTTTCATTTCTTTATTTACTTGTTATGTGGTAGAACAAAACATGGTAATAAAAAATATAGTAATCAAGCACATTTCGCTATATAGTTGGCATACAAACAGAGGTTTTATTGATAATAATTATTAGATAACAATGTACTTAAATCAATATAGGTACGACACATTTCTGTGAGGGATGAATTTGTCAGTGGTGTTAATCCATCAAAAGTTTGAAGTTGAACACAAGCAAATTGCTCTCAGCTGGTGATACTAGAATCAGTCATCTTACAGTTGAGACATGTTGAGGCTTATTTTGTTATAAGACAGATTTAGTACGCATCTAACCTTATGATAGAAAAAGTCATAAATAGAGTTATGACTAGTCTAGTTATGACTATCTAGTTATGACTAGTCTAGTCAAGTAAAACTGACTACAACTAACATATTTAATCTATTCAACAAATCAGATCTTTACTCGATAATTTGAAGTGGATTCTTCTCCTGATGACCTCTATGGGGTAGTGGTAGAACGTTCGACTGCTACACAGGAGGCGCGGGTTCGATTCCCGCTCAGTGTAAATATTTGTATGCATGAATATGTATATTTGCATTGTTCTGGGTGTTTCTTTGTATGATATGTATGTTTTTAAATATAAAAAAATCTAACTATATATATCCGTATTCTAGATTCCATAATACAAGTTAGTAAAGCTATACTTATCATGGATCTAGATAACGGTGTGTGCAATGTTGTGAAATTTTTATTATTATTTATTTATTCTTGACTACACTGATATCGCTATGGATTAATCTAATGGTGGCACTTCACATGGCTATTTGTGTTTGCTATTGGGTGTTTGTTGATTGGGTAAAACATGGGATGTATATGCAAACATGCAAATATAGACAACTATAATTTACTTTTAAAAAAAGTATTCACTTCAAAGAGGTGTCACATGCTAATTGTCTACTGTTAAAAGATACTCTACTGGCCTTAAAGAATTAAAAAAACTTAATAACTTGTCAATTGTACGTATTTGGTACTGGCCATATTTGTCAAATAGGCAATAAGGCAAATGCTTTTTCAAAAACAATGTCCACAGTTGGTCATTGTTTATCAATTATGTCAAATATTTGAATAAGTTGTTGTTGTCACCTGTGTTACGAATTACTGTACATAAAAAACACATTGAGTCAAATATAATATAAAATATTTTTCTTTCTTTCTTTCTTTTAAATACCTACGCAAGTATAAATAGCCATGTAAAGTGCCACCGAAATATATAAAATGGTGTTTGTGATCGCACTCCTCTAAAATGGCTCGACTGATTTTAACTTTAAATTAGGTAGATTTGAGAAGTAATAAAGATTTAAAAGGTTGTGAAATAATAAAGAATTTGATGTTTTAAAAAAGTGTTGATACTGTTTAAATATCTGATCGTTTTTCCCAATGTTGATTTTCTTCAATGAAGAAAAATTTTGTCAACAGTGCTACCACCACGAGTAAATTGTAATATTAAAAGCCTCGTCTTATTCCCCTTTAAGGTCAAGAAGTTCTTAAGTACAGTTCCGAAGAACGTTCTCGAATTCTGGCGTGGACAAATTAAACTTGGGTAAGTTCCATTGAATTACATTGTCTAGAAATGGTCGGCCGTTTCCTCGAATGATGGCACGATTTGCTCAAATTTTATGACTGGAACTGATGCCCGTATTAAATTAACTATCTTTTATGTACAAACATCCTCCAAGTACCATTTGCCCGATCCCTGTATAAAATAATGTAAAATCATTGATCAAAAACTTGAAGCTATTTTTGAAGTCTGAGATTTTTGAAGTTTGAAGACTACGGACAGAGTGAGGCCTTTGTCCAGCAGTGGACTACAATAGGTAGTTTTATTTATCTAAGTTTCGTTTTCAACAATTTAACAACTATAAAAAAAAAACGATTAAAAAGTTCTACGACATTTTACGCCGCGATATCTAGACGCAAAATAAGTATACATAGTTACTGGCTTGTATAGGTTCTTGAGGTATATAGATTTATATAAATAATATAGAAACACCCAGACCAAATACAAATATTTTCACCGAACGGTAATCGTACCCGCGGCCTTCAAAATACAAGTAGGTAATATGTCGAACGCTATACCGAGCACAGAAACAATACAAAACCATTAATCAAAAACTCGACGTAATGTTTGAAATTGTGAAATTCAATCCAACGGCACATAAAACGCTTTCTATTTTTATTAAAAAGTTTCTAATGCTCGACCACTCAAACTTACGACATAAAGAGAGTTGGAATTTAAGTGGAAATGGAAATAAAGACTTCAAATCTCAAAGATCTTGTATTTTAAGGCAACTTCGGAAGACTCTATCTCTCTCTCTCTCTCTCTCTGAACTTCGTTATTTGTGAAAAAGCGAATTGCCCTGCAGCCTTTGTTGTTGAAGAAAAAATATGTAATAGAGTACTTTCCACATCTTTATTAAATATTCTGAGTACAGAACATTGACGAAAATGTACATACCGACAACAGTTTATTAAGTAAATTTTCTTCGCTATTCATGATGGGTAGCAAAAGTAACATAATCCTGAGGAGTTTATGAAATATTCACATTTTTCTCCAGGAGTTTGTTTAGGCGGTTTCTCTGTCTTTATTCACTCTTTGTTTAAAATATTTCAGACATTTGGTACTTCGCTAACAATTTAGGTTACGAAAAGTCAGTTTCATAAAATACAATTATACTAATGAAATGTTAAACTCACAATGTGAATGAGTTTAATTATTCCTTTATCAATTTAAAACGCCTGGATGTATTGATTCGAATTTTACATACATCAGCAATTAGGACATAAGTCTCCTATCATGGGAATGGAACCATATGACTCATATTTGGTTGGTTTGCATTGTGAAAATTTTGAAGTATTTTCATTGGCAGCTTCTTGTCACTGAGCTTGTCGGGATCCTGAATCACATTTCTCAATGGGGCTCTGAGAACCTGGTTGAGTTCAATGCCAAGAAGACGCAGGCATGTGTGTTTACAGCAAAAGTATCTTCTTTCCTTCCCCTCCCCACTCTTCAGAGCACGCCACTGCCACTGCAGGACAATCTCAATATCCTAGGTATGGATGTTCGCTGCAACCTGAATAACAAAAATTACATCATCAAAACAGCCTCACGAAAACTCGGAGTCCTGAACAGAGTGAGGACGATTTTTCACGCCGGAGCAGCGGTGTCTTCTATACAAGACACAAATTTGCTACGGTGTGGAATATTACTCCCATCTCTGGGATGGTTCAGCAAAGTACTTACTAGATGCTCTCGACAGGTTGCAGCGACGTGCGGTCCGCATCATTGGGAATCCCGAGATCACGAACACCCTAGAACCTGTACAGATGCGTAGAGATGTTGCGTCCATGGCTGTATTTTATCGTCTGTACCATGGTGAGTGCTCTGATGAGCTCTTCCAATTAGTCCCACCCTCCCCTTTCCTACACAGGATAACACGTGCAGGTCTTAGATGTCACCCGCACACGGTGCAGAACATCCGATCAAGAACCAAGCGGTTCGGTGACTCTTTCCTCTGTCGCACCATTAAGGCCTGGAATTCATTACCAGCTTTTTTTTTTTTTTTTTTTTATATAGGACACGCCAACTTGACCTCACCTCGCCTGATGGTAAGCTAAAGGCAAAGTCTCAGGAAAGAGGGTCACCGTTACAGACACTAAGTGCTACAATGGTGGCACTCAGCTTGGCGGCCTCATCAGATGCTTTTTCACGCCCCGCTTAAAGGCCCCGGGACTGTAGGAAGAAGGAAACACGTGTGCTGGTAATGAATTCCAGGTCTTGGTGGTGCGGCAAAGAAAAGTCTCCGAACCGCTTGGTTCTTGCTCGTATATTCTGCACAGTGTGAGGGTGACATCTAAGGCCTGCACGTGTTGTCCTATGTAGGAAAGGAGATGGTGGGATTAGTTGGAAGAGCTCTTCAGAACACTCACCGTGGTAGAGACGGTAAAATACAGCCAAGGAAGCAATATCTCTACGCATCTGCAAAGGCTCGAGGGTGTTCGTGACCTCAGGGTTCCCAATAATTCGGACCGCGCGTCGCTGCAACCTGTCGAGAGCATCTAGTAGGTATTTCGCGGAGCCATCCCAGAGATGCGAGCAGTATTCCACGCAGGAGCGAATTTGTGTCTTATAGAGAAGACACCGCTGCTCCGGCCTGAAAAAACGTCTCACTTTGTTTAGGAGTCCGAGTTTCCGCGAGGCTGTTTTGATGATGCTCTCGATGTAATTTCTGTTATTCAGTTTGCAGCGAATATCCATGCCTAGGATATAGAGATTGTCCTGCAGTGGAAGTGGCGTGCTCTGAAGAGTAGGAAGGGGAAGGAAAGAAGATACCTTTGCTGTGAACGCACAAGCCTGCGTCTTCTTGGCATTGAACTCGACCATGTTCTCGGAGCCCCATTGAGAAATGTGATTCAAGATCCGGTCCAGTTCAGTGACAAGAAGCTGTCTTTTTTCCACGATATCAGACTGTTTGGCCGCAGGTTGTCCGTGATAACTCCCGTTTAAGGTGCTATCGTCTGCATAGCAATGTATGCTGCCGGTGGACAGCATGTCGTTGATATGCAGAAGAAAGAGAGTGGGAGATAATACAGACCCCTGCGGTACGCCAGCATTTATTTGCAAGAACTCCGAAGCCCGTCCATCACAGAGGACGCGGATACGGCGCTCCCACAGGAAACTAGCAATCCAGTTGCACAGTCTAGGAGGCAGACCAAAGGCTGGTAGCTTGGAGAGAAGCGATTTGTGCCAGACTCTATCGAAAGCTTTGGCGATATCAAGACTAATTGCCAGTGACTCGCCGTGCTTGTCCATGGCCTTACGTGTCTCCTTCTTCCTACAGTCCCGGGTCCCTTAAGCGGGGCGTGAAAAAGCATATGATGAGGCCGTCAAGCTGAGTGTCACCATTGTCACACGGTATGTGTAAGTAATGGTGACCCGCTTTTCTGAGACTTTACCTTCAGCTTACCATCAGGCAAGGCGATGTCTAATTGATGTGTTCTTTATTTAAAAAAAAATGGATGTATTAATTAACTAAAAATTTTAACATTGAAAAAAAAACTCAAATCAATCAAAATCATTTATTTATTTTATTAGGCACATCAACAGATTATCTATATTACATTTCAAACTTAAAAAAGAGGTTTTATGAACTTATATCTAGTACATAACCCATGTAAAGTGGTATCATTAAATTTTGTGGTGTTTATATCATTTCACAAAATCCCAATCGAATTGATTTTTTGACTTAATAAACGTATTTTAAATTATGAATTCAACAGTGCCTAAAGCAATTAAATATTAACAGCAGCAAAACAATACAAAAATTAAAAAAAAATATGTCAAAAATGCTCCACTGCTCGATATATCATTATAATCACGTATCATATTAGTCTGGCAACACAGTGTTTCGGACAAAATGGTAGGCACCAGGGGATAAAGACAAAATGTCAGAAACATGAGTGGGATTAACGTTTTACACTGGGCAATGTTTACGGTGCACAGGTAGGCAGGCAGTTTGTCATTAGAGAGATATTCAAGAGCTTACCATGGTTGACGGGGTGAGCCTAGCTCCGGTTGGCTCTTAGAGAATGTTGGATTAGCTTTTAGTACTAATGAAGACTGACTAAGATACAGATAAATTAGCTTTTGCCCGCAGCTTCATTCGCGAGCAATATGGATCCCGTTTCACAACCTAAGGAAAAAAAAGAAAGAAACAAACAAAGAAAGAAAGAACCATTTATTATACACACACATTTACACTACACATAAAAACTCCATTATCTCAACAAAAAAAAATAACAATAAAATGCAAAAAGAAAAAAAAAATAACACAGCAATTAACACTTAGGTATATAGGTAGGTATGTTGTTCCCGCACCACGCAATATATTTCAGGGATAAAAATAAATTATTACAGAATATTATATATATTATTGTACTAAATTTGATCTATATCCATTCAGCTGTTTTAGCGTGATTAAGTAACAAACATTCCTACATATTCACAAATTTTCATATTTTTGATATTAGTATGCAATAAATTAAAAAATACATCGTTCGCTTCAAAAAAATAACGTAAAAGCATGTAATATTTCTAAAAGGAAAATTAAGGGTTATTTAAAACAGAACGATGGAAGAAAAATGTAGCATAGATCAGTTACTTGTCGGTTTTAATGTTTATAATATATTTATGCAGACGACAAGCTTTCAAACAAGTCTTTTATACAGTTTTACTGCTTCAGCCACATGGTTAATCTTAGGCTATAATTTTCTTTCATTAAAACAATAGCCTGATATACGATAATTATATATATACGAATAGTCTGATAGTCAACGGTTTCTGTGACGAAGCGTAAGTGATTTCGATTATTGGGTTGGATACCGCTCAGTGGAAACATAGAGCATTTGAGCCGCGTGGTTACCGGCAGAGTAGAATTTGGACCACTCCATCTCTTTCCATGTGATGTCGTACAAGGCGACAAAGGGATAGGGCTGTTTAACAACAGATATATATAGCCCAGATTCAGTCTCAGATGCATGACTTGAGTCAACAATAGTGCCCGGAAGACGGCAATAGGCTCATCCCCTATTACGTGGGACCGAATTCAATGATTGGTGAAATGTCAGTGTAATTCACCTCTGCCTAACCATTCAGGGATAATGGCGTGATTATATGTATGTATGTATACATACTTACATATAATCACGCCCCATGTGTGTATGCATGTTTATCCACATTCTGGATTCAATAATACAAGCTGCTTAAGTTTTGCTGACTTTGGATCTGTAATGTAAAATTACCTAGAGACCTAGAATATTTGTTATATTATTTTATTTATTTATTACTGCGTGATATTTCTAAAATCACAACTTTTGAATGATCTTTGGTTATAACCGTATGCGTTAGACCGCTATGTCTAAAGTCGCAGGTATCTAAGTTTATGTATCCACATTTTTTTTTACTAACTAGGGTCTGCCCACGACTTTGTACGCGTAGACCCGTTTTACCCCCTAGGGGTGGAGTCTCGTAAAACCGTTTTAGCGGATGTCCACACCCTATAAGGAATCTACCTATACTTAACCATAGACAAAATCACGTTTAACTTTCATTTGCGTTTTGTTATTCCAAGTCTGATGCCTTTTTTAGTGACTTGTATTCTCTTTGAGGTTTTATGTCACGTTACATGGGAACACGGTCGAACTGGATGAAAAGTATCCTATGTCCTGGTTTTAAGCTTTATATATTATTTAAACTATAAACCAGGACCTAACATTTTATTAATAATAACTCCTCCTATCACTCACGGCCCATTGGTTTAGAAATTACGAGACAGCTTGTTCGGTACTAACAGTAAATAACGAGAAATACAAAATATTGTTGGTATACATAATGAATATTGATGATCGATCGCGTACTTTGGAGGGGAATGTCGGAATTTAATCTAATTCGTTAAGCCGTTCGGATTTGCGATACCCGTGACCTTAATAATTTGAAACGCGTTTCAAGGAATAGCAATTTAAAAAGTGATTAAAAATAATAGAAACTGCTTCTGGAGTGGCGCAACGGAAGCTACTGCGATTAGGGAGCACGTGGTACTAGGTTCAACTACCGAGTCGGTTCTTAAAGTTTCAAATCCATATATGAAAATTCTTAAATGCGAAAGTTATTCAATCTGTCCGTCTATTTTGCTCGCCAACATCACTGAATCGATTTTGATATATTTGGTACAGACCAAACATAGCCTTTATTCTATCCTAAGAATATAGGCTATGTTTGGTCGGAATACCCAACATCCACGCGGGTTGAGCTGCAGGCATCACCTAATAAAATTTATATTGATAAGTATACTATATTGACAAGGAGAGGGCCAGATCGTGAGAGATGGCTCTGGGTCGGCCGGGGTGCGAGGGATATGCCTGTTAACCTCATCTTCGGCAACCAAAACGACCCACAGGCGGCATGCGTTTTAGTCGGTTCGAGTCCGACATAAATATAAGTAAAAAATAGTAGTAAATATAGTAGTATATAGTAGTAGTAAATATAAATAAAAAGCTAACAGTCAACCTGAGGGTGATGCAGAGATACATTGAGGTAGGTGCGGTACACATTGTTCACAATAATAATACATACATTATACATACACACTATAATACATACGAAATTCATACACATACTTTTTTTTATATAATAATATTAGCAACATAGGGAAGGTTACCAATATTGTATATTGTATTTTATAAAAAAAATTAAAAAATTGGTTTCAAACCTAGGGGAGGTTGCTAATATTGTTATTTAATAATTTTTTTTTAAATTGATTTCAAATTCATTGCAGTTGGTAATTGAAAAACTCAACAATTTACAGTTGTCCACCCAGTTTTCACGATATTGCATGTCAGAGACAAGAACAAAGGTATTCGTTACCAAATTCGATTGAACTCTGCAAAGTAGGTACTGTTCCAAATTACCCGCCCCAACAAATTCTCTTTCGAACTATTCTTGTAAAGGTTGATCGGAACTCTGTTGTGGTGAAACTTTACCGTGAGTAAAATGGAAGCCAATAATTGTTCAACCACATTATTAGGCGTATTCCAATTCCTATTATTTAAGTCCGTGTAGAGACGGAGAAAGAATATAAGTATCATCACCCCATCTCATCCCAAAGGTGTCTTAAGAGGCAACTAATGGAAAAATACGCAGACGATATCACTGCGAGAGAAGGAAAACTTGATGCAAAAACCTGTACCAACCTGTCTGGGTGGAAACAGTAGGCCAAAGTATCCCAACATTGGCCTGTCCAGCAGTGGACTGTGATGGGCTTGATTGATTAATATTATTTAATTCACTGGAAAGGTGAACACCTATATTTCTTAAAATTATTTTTTAAATTCAGATTGACCCTGTGATTATTGTTTTGGTGGTGTATCGAGGAAATATACAATTAGAAAAGTTACTAAAATGTATAAATTATATTGTATCAATCAACCTCTCTTTAAAGGAAACAAAATTTATTATTATGAAACAAAACACAATAGGAAGGTTAAGTTGGCATCAAGAAAACTCGGAGTGCTCAACAGGGCGAAGCAGTACTTCACTGCGGGGCAGCAACTCCTTCTTTATAAAGCACAGGTCCGGCCTCACATGGAGTACTGCTGTCACCTTTTTGCTGGAGCACCTGCATACCAGCTTGACCCCTTCGACTCAGTGCAAAGACGGGCATTGAGGCTGGTTGACAATCCCATACTCACAGGTAGAGTGGAACCTCTTAGCCTTAGGAGGGATTTTGCCTCACTGTGTGTGTTCTACCGCCTATACAATGGTTTGTGCTCAGATGAATTGTTTGACATGATGCCCGTAGCTACATTCTATCATCGCACCTCTCGCCATACGCAGGGAATTTATCCCCACACATTGCGACGAGTGCGGTATGAAAGGAACTTAGGAGAAGGAGGTAGGACACGGCGGTATATCCGCCCGATTGAGCAGTCCGACTGGGGAAGTACCTCCGCCCTACAGAATACCGCGGTTATAATAACTTCGTGTTGTGTTCCCAGCGGTGAGTAGGGTAGCCAGAGCTCACTGGAGAATTTATGCCGTCAGTGGGAAGACTAAAGGCTTGTCCTGATTTGTCTTCTACTGACGGCACAGAAACTCTGTACTTACAGGGTTGGCAGCGCGACTGTGACTCCTCTGGTGTTACAGACGTCCATAGGCCACGGTAACTACTTTCCATCAGGTGGGCCGTGTGCTTGTCTGCCAACTAAGTGGTATAAAAAAAAAAACTTCATCCCACGCACACTCAAGCTGTGGAATGACCTCTCCCTGCTGCGGTTTTCCCAAGCGCCTACAATATGGGGTTCTTCAAGAGGGGCATCAGAAGGTTTCTTCATGGTCGGCAGCACGAGTGTGACACCCCTGGTGTTGCATACGTCCATAGGCCACGGTAACCGCTTCCCATCAGGTGGGCCGTGTGCTTGTCTGCCAACTTAGTGGTATAAAAAAAAAAAATATGAGACAAAGAAATATTTATTTGCCTACCCCTGTTCGAATACGGTGTGAATATCATAAGCATCCTAGGAGGAATCGACAGTGAATAGACGGCCTCTGTGGCGTAGCGGTAGAATGTTCGACTGCCACGTAGAAGGTGCGGGTTCGATTCCCGCTCAGTACAAATATTTATATGCATGAATACGTATATTTGTAGTGGTCAGGGTGTTTCTATATATGATATGTATGTATTTACAAAAAAACAAGTATCTAAGTATGTTTAACCGCATTCTAGATTCCATAACACAAACTAGTTAAGCTATATTTACTGTGGGTCTAGATAGCGTTATGTAGAATGTTGTACAATATTTGTTAATTTTATTTATTTAATCCCACTTGTATTCCAAGCTTTGAGATTCCATACAACGTGATGGTAATATTTTAAATTTTAATAGCATCAGGTATTTTTGCCTTATGGACTGAAATTGAAATATTGAAACGAGGCTTTAGTTTCCCAAAAGTAAATCCTAGTATGAATTCACTTTCAACGGAGCCAAAGCCCTGTTTTATAATTTACGTACGTATTAATTCAACTAAGACCAAAAACGAGCCGAAAGGGAAAAGGTTTGGTGTTTTTGAATTGAATTTGGATCTTTTTTGATTGAGCTTGTGATCTTATATAATTAAGCCTTAAACATTTATAATACTATGACAGATTACCTAATAGTTAGTAGTATTTGACATATTCTTTGGCTGATGAATACAATAACATCATACTGAGGTTCTAAGACCCAATTGTCAAAATAATACTTGCTACTGTGGTAGTGTAAAAACTGAGCCGAAACGGAAAAGTTTCAGCGTTTTTTAATTGAGTTTTGACAAATTTCGGAAACCTATCTTAACAGATGTAGAAATTTATTTAATACTTTAATTGTTCTTAAATGTCATTATAAACCTTTGAGGATGCCCTAAGGCGAAACCAGTCAGGTGTAATAAGCAATAAAGTAATGTGGAAAAGTACAAGTGAGTTATCAATATGTGTAACAACAAATTCCACCAAGTGCCATCAATCTACAGTATAAATAGTTATTTAATACCTGTTGCAATTCATCATTTTCCCGTAAAACCGTATTAATTAGAAAAAACACATTTGTTAGTTTAAAAAGTGCGCGAAAAACGGTCGGTCACTTGACTTTTTTTTTTATTAACCAACGACACAGACAGCTCGATCGTCATCGGTTCTGCCAAATCGGATACTCCTAGGACTTAGCAATACGGTTAAATCTAACAGATTTTCGTCACTATTCCTGCACTTCCTGTAAATTTATTTGTCAAATGCAGTGTTAATACGAATACCACTAATAACACTTCTCAACTTTCGACTTATTTTTCCAAAAAATATAATAATCATATTTGATGTATTTTTTACCATTCATTAAGCCAAGCTGGATTTCGTTAATGAATATAAACGCATTTAATTGATTCAAAAACGAGCTTTTATAATGCATTCAATAAATTTCATTGAACTGAGTTTAAGAATGAATTTACAAACCTTAAAAAACAGCTCAGTTGAAAATAACGTATTCTAAAATAAATATGCTTACCAAAAAATTAGATGGTGAATTTGAAAAAGCTTTTTATAAAAAAGAAGAACAAATTAAATTTCATGTAAAACAAAAGCAATTAAACGAATAATGAATTAATAAACCCAATAATTACAAAATGAAGAAATAAATCACGAGACAGCCGAACATTTCGACTTTTTTGCCTAATTCGTACTGCTCAAATGGCCGTGAACATAGTTTTTAATACCTTTCACCCATAAAAAGAAACAAATGAAAGCGTTTTTCGAGTGATTACATCATTAACTAAATAGAAGTGACACAAATTAGATTAGATCTCCATTGTTAATAAAATTTAAATCGATAAAATTATATTGCATTAAAGGAAATAAATAAAAATTAAGGCTAAATGTCTTTATAATAAAGTCCTGAATGAATGTAAAGCTATGCTATTTCCATAAAACCGCAGAACATGGGTAGTTTTTCTACATATTAAACTACACCAAGTACTTATTATTAAAAAGCAAAGATAACCTTGGATAGATGGATGTTTCTTACTTACTCACCCCAGAACGGCTGAAAGGTTCTGATTGAAATTTGGTACAGAGATAGATTACAGTCTGGAATAACACAGACTACTTCTTAACCCTGGAGTAGGTTCCCATGGGTTGTGGGAGAAGGACCAGAATCACACGCTGCCTAAACCGCGGTCATCAGCTGGTATTTATAAAACTTTTGGCTGTATTATAGACTATAGATAAAAATGTTGTCCGTACACTAAAATGGCCATAAAAAAATATGACGAACGCCATCATTTTATACACCAGTCAGAGACGCAACAATGCGCTACGCAAAAAATATGTTATAAATAATAAATTCTATGTACTAATAATATTATTGATATAAAGAATAATCGCGACTAAGTAGCTATACTTATCGTTTAATATTTAGTGTTTGCGCCATTTTTATGACGTATCTAGTGATAAATACATCACTGACTGCACCCTTAACTTTCCAACAACCCGAGTTATAAAACTTTCTACTGTTTGTCTTCTAGGATAAACTAGTTCGAAACTGTTGACTAATGAGTTGTACAGGAGACATCGAATGTGCATTTAAAATTTAAATAAATATACTTCCCTTCTTGTGACTCAACTGCGACGAAGACAAAAAGGAGGGTTATGTTTATAACCTGTGTACGACCGTTTCTACGCTGACCCAATTATTCTGAGTGCCTAAACCTTATTTCACGAATGATATCAATCAATAGGCCTCTCCCTATGTGCGTCATTTTATCCGATCCTTTGCCTTCCGCATCCAGTCTGTCCTAGCCACCTTTTTCAGATCGTCCGTCCATCTGGCTAGTGGGCGTCCTACCTTCCGTTTACCTTCTCTCGGACTCCAATCTAGGACTCATTTGTTCCAACGGCCATCTGTCCTTCGACAAACTGCCTGTCTGACTGCCACTTTAGCTTGCTATGTGACCTATGTCTGTAACTTTAGTTCTCTGTCGGATATCTCGTTCCGAATTATATCCTTCAGAGAAACTCCAAGCATAGCTCGCTCGATAGTCCACTGCGCGACTTTTATGCTATGGACCAGCCCCACTGTAAGTGTCCACGTTTCGGCACCATATGTCATAAAGTAGGACGCACTGTTTTCAGGCATTACGAAAGGGGTAAAGAAAAGACCCAACGTAGTTTGCGAAATGCTGCCCTGCTGAATGATATTATAACTGATTAATATATTATGGTAGTTTTAATTTTATTGCTGTTTAAAATACTGTGGCAGTCTATATAGCTGTTTAAAATTCTAAGGTACTTTTTATAACGGTTTAAAATATTGAGGCGGTTTCTATATGGCAAGTTATAAGGCAAACTACATCTACAGCTATTACAAGCGTAGTGATTTTCGACTTGGGCCCCTCTGGTAGATTTACGACACATTTTCCTGTCCCCATAGTTCCTTATCACGACGGGAAGCAGTGTAGATTTATTGATAGCAAACTCGCAACAGGATGTCTGTTCACTGAATACATAAATCCTGCATCAGTATTGTGTTCTTAACTTATTTCACAAGACAGTGAAGTTTTCACTATAGCTTATAATGTATCTATTGTATTCGTTTTACAATAAGATTCAAGCTTATTAATAATAAGTCACATGTTACTTTTTTTAAAACGGACCATAAACTTCTTCCGAATTTAAATATTTGAACAAACTATGATTAAATTATTTTGAAAAAAAATTAGATTTAATGATTAGTTCTATAAAACAACAAAAACTTAATTTTAAATAAATAATTCCATTTTAAAGTATAAAAATAAACAATCAGAAAATATTAGAAGGATCTAATATAAATAGATTTTATGTTTACTTGCATAGTTTTGAAATTCTGATAAATGACTGTAGAATATATATACTATACCTATTCATTATATTATATTGTAACTCCTTTGCAGTTAAATCTCATAAAATCGCCTGAAAAACGAAAATGAAAGGTAAAAACAAATGCGAAGTCAATATTTATCACCTCTATTGGATGGAATATAAAAATTCACAAGATTCCAGATGACATCCAAGACATACCGAAGGTAACCTGACAAGTATCGCCGGGTTCTGAAGGCTTTTCATTTATTTTTATTATACCCCTTCAATCTGAAATACCTTATTCGAAATTATCCTCGCAGTATTTATGGTGGTACAATACGCATGTCTCTGTGACAGACATACTTTTTAAATTGTGATTAGATTCGTAAGTAATTTACTAGTTGGGAAAAGTAGGCCAGTTGCTCAGTTTAATAAATAAAAACTTTGAGTAATAATAATAAAATAATATTTGACATACGCCGCTATTACTAACTAAAGTAGGGACAAGATAATAGGTCACTTTTGACAGATGTCAGTTTTATATTCATAGTGAGGTGACCTGCTTAAAAACATCGATTAAATGAATGAATCGAATGAATCGATACAGACTTGAAACATATGTGAATTTTAAAAATGATCATGCGAATCCCTGTCCCATTATTATTTTTTCTTTCATAAATTAAAGGAGCAAAATAAGACAAGTACCTACGTAATTTAACAAAAAAATTGCTTTTATTCACTTGAACTATCGGAACTGCTATCTTCATCACTGCTGTCAGCACTCAGAGATATTATTAATTCATTTTCAATAATATTGTCTATTCTCACATCTCGTTCAAAATCTTGTAAAATTATTTTCTTTGTCTTCTCCACGACTTTTCGCCAGTCTTCTGTAGTGACTTCTGCACATGAAGTTTGTAGCAGAGTCATCATTTTAGCAGTACTGAAGGGTGGTTCAGTATTGTTCCGCGCTGCATGACCCTTTATTTGTGCCCAAATAAGCTCGATGGCGTTATACTGGCAATGGTAGGGAGGCAATCGAATAACTTCGTGTCCATGCTCTAGGGCTAGTTCATCGATTACATAGCGGAGCTTGGACGGCTTAGTTGCTTTTACCAGATTTAACAACTCAACTTTTAATAAAGTTGGACTTGCCTCCACACCATTTCTTACCAGCCACGAGACAATTTCTTGCTTTTTATTTGCTTGAGTTGGTGGTTTATCAACTTGTACAGAATGATACGGAGCATTGTCCATTAAAATTTTCGATGGGTTTTCTAAGCTGACTAGCAGCTTCTCAAACCACTTTTTAAAAACATCAAAGTTCATTTCCTCATGGTAATCTGTTGTAGTTTTAGAGGCGAATGCGAGGAGGCAGTCTGGAATAAAACCTTGAGAAGCTGATCCCGCGTGACATATAATAAGTCGGGCTCCTTTTCCCGATGGAACTTTTGAGGTGGAGGCCGCTGTATCATCGGTCCATGTCCGCGCAACCGTATGGTTCGCATTCAACCATGTTTCGTCAATAAACACAACATTGTCCCAATCCGTAATTTTATTTACCTGACGTAAGAATGTTATTCTCTTCAAAATAATATCGTAGCGTTCTAGCAGGATTTTCCGCTTGTCGGATTTTTTAAATCTAAAGCCAATCGATTTCAAAACCTTTGATAGAGACGATTTGCCTCCAAAAAATAAGCCTGCGCCTTTTAACGAACTCAATAGCTTTTCCCGTGTAGGATATTCTTTTCTCGAGTAATATCCATAAATGTGGTTGCGAATTGCAGCAGCATCAAAATTATCAACGTCAACAATTTTCTTGTCCCTTTTTCGTTTTTCGGTGTACGTAAAGTATTATCTTCTGAGCCTGATGGTCCGTATTTCTCTTTCAGAATTTGAGTTACTGTCTTCTTCCCTATTCCCAATGTTTCGGCAACGCGTTCTCTCGGTGGTTTCAATGGTAAAAGAGGCCCATCCTTAACTGATTCACGTCCAAAATAATTGTACAATTTCAGCACTAGTTCGCGAGATTGACTGTTTAGAGTTTTCCCCCGTTTCGACATAGTAAGACTGTAATGTTTTTCTTGTTTAATAATCGTTAAGCAATCGGAGTCCAATTTATAGCCAGGTAAACGTAGTCAGTAAGATCAGTTCAATGAAAAAGCCGGATCAGAAGAAAATAACAGAGAGCACACCAAAAACGCACAGTCACTTCGCACAACAACAAAAGACTGCGTCATCATCATGTTATGGCGACATGACATGCGTCATCGACAGGCACTGGTGTTGCCAGCAACATCCACCTAAATTGCACCCAACATCAATGACCTTTCTATTTAGTTATTTTTTTGTATTTTTATAGTTAGTTAAAAGAATAATAAATATGTATAATTAGGTTTTATTATAATCACAACGTGGTTATAAATTTATGGTGATTTTTCTTCACAAGTAATCATTGCATTCGATTCAACTTACAATCCTATCAGCTTTCGATTTTTAGAGTAACATCCCTAGTGTTTAAAAAGAAAAAGGGTTGACTGACGCAATATTGTAACGACGTTCAGTTCTTTAGATCAGAAATTGTTTATTATGTTTAGAATGGTTTATTAGTGAAAGCAAATCGTAAAATTACTCGTATCGGTCATTATTACAATAAATATGTAAACGTAATTGAAAAAAGTTAAGCAATTGTGCAGTTCTTTTTTTATGCCCGCCGTTACAAGGTTACGTTGTTGAATTTTGATGAAATGTCAAAAGTGACCTATTATCTTGTCCCTACTTTATGGCAATTTATTTACCGACTATGTATTTCTGTAAAAAGCTTTACATTTTTATATCATTTTATAACATTGTGATGCAAATTTCATAGTAGCAGCAGTAATGTTTTGTAATATTGGGGAAATAGTAACCCATATTCACACAACAATTATTTGCTATGAGCCGGAATTGCACCCTTTACTTCCTAAGTAACATTTTACTTCCTAAGTAACATTCGAACGCTCTTCTCTCTTCACACCACGGAGGTCATTATTTGTATATATAACTTCCTACATTATTATTTTTTAGGCATACCGTAGTCTTCGCACATTATCCCGTATCACATTCTTGCTATGGAAAGAAAATTTGGAAAGAAAGAAACATGTCAAGAGTACACGATACCAGCGCGCATGTATGAAAACAATTATGAAAGTAGTAGTAACGAAAGAGGTATGCCAGGATCGTGGCAAGTGGAAAACTATAGTCTCTGCCTACCCCACTGGGTAAAAGACGTGACTGTATGTATGTAAAGAAAACTGGTTTTGCATCTTTAGTTCGTTGCATTACGTGTGTTTAGTGCTAAAAACACACAAAAACAGCTACGCATGAACACACTCCCGCGCTGCATGATTAGGGCAGTATGCTAACCGCCTTATCTCAAGGCTAAAAGGCTTTATGATTAATATCTCTGCCAACTAAGTGGTGTAAAAAAAATGAAAACTTTTGTCAGAAATAATTCGCATTTAAACAGGGCTTCTAAAAACAAATGTCCTGGATGAAGATTCGTGATCCCTCGGTCGGTACTACATTCGTTACTGCTGCGCTAAGCTTCGGGTTTCGCAAATTTGAATCTCACAAACGGGCACAAGACGAAATTTATTCAACTTCAGATACTGCAGTCATTCTTTTGTTCGGTTTTATTTTTAGTACCTACTTATTTTACTTTCAAATCCTTCGAGCACTTTCTCTACTCGGTTGGGATCGGTAGTCTAAATACGAAACTGCCGTACTTTGATACTTTCTGTGAAGCGACTATATTTTGTTTTTTTTTTTAAATAGGTCACGTCAATTAGACTTCACCTGATAGTAAGGCAAAGTCTCAGAAGACTCACCATTACTTACATATGCCATGTTACAATGGTGACACTCAGCTTGACGGCCTCATCATTTGCTATTAGTATGTGTATGTATATAGTATGTGTATAGTATGAATCATTCCACACTAGGTAAAGGTATAATTGTATATATCTCTGTGCCTAATTTCATGCAGATGTGTTTAGCCATTCTAACATGATTGAGCAATGAACATCAATCTATCAATCGATTCATCCAGCCAAAGGTACTTTCACATTATTCTAATTGTGATTGTATGTAAGATATTATTTAGCTTCAAAATTCAGCTTAAGAATTTATTTAATTTACGCGGTACACTACTTATGAATACAAGTCAGTTACTTCAATGCCCAACCACGTGTAGCTCTTGTTTCAGTTAGATACAAAAAGGCACGTTACTTATAACCAAATAGATATCAAAATTAATTAACTCATTACTTTATCTATTAGGTTTCGCGTACCGTTCCAAATTTGAAATTCAAAATTCCCGCCTAACTTAGGGACGGTGACTCAATTTTTTTACGTGGGGCGCACTATAAGTTTCCGGAATGAATATGAAAAAATACTATTAAAGGTACAAAATTAATTTATTGTTTTTCAAAATAATCTCCCTTGGCGTCTATGCACTTTTTCATTCGATCAAACCAGTTTTGAAAACTTTTGTGCCACTCCTCTGTGGTGACCTCTGAAACGTGTTTTTCATACTCCTCGACAGCCTCTTCTGGTGATGAAAATCGTTGGCCGCGTAATTGGTTCTTAATTTTTGGGAACAGATAAAAGTCACAAGGTGCCAGGTTGGGACTGTATGCAGGATGATTCATGAGTTCTACATTTTTCGCCTTCAAAAAGTCGTTTGTCTGTCTGGCCGTGTGAGAACTAGCATTGTCGTGGTGCAGGATGATACGGCGTTTACGGTTATTTTTACGGAGTTCGTCAATAACTTCCGGCAAACAAATGGTCGTGTACCAGTCACTATTCACAGTACGACGATTTTCTAAAGCAACAGTAGCCACACACACTGGTGGTAGAGATTTGACGGCACAAATTTGTCACAAATTTCGACCGGGTTGGTACCACCGTGCAATATTGCGAAAAACCCTTCATAGTAATTCAATTTCGGTTGGATTGCGTTCAGGGATCAGCAAATGCATAGCCGGGTAGGGGTGATGGTGGTCGCAGCACTAGTGGGACCAGTGGGTCTTGGCGTAGTCTAGTGAGGATGGTGCGGGGCGACGCGCCGGTCAGGGAGACCCGTAGAAACGGTGGTGCCGCTGGCCGCCCGCGGTATAGTACAGAGGCCCAACTGGGACTAACCACCCTGGAAGGCTGCCTCACCAGACCGCGCATAATCCCGGTATGGCTCGTCGTGCCGGTTGGTGACCGGAAGTGGGGGCCAGGCGACCATATTCGGGGGGGTACGGGGGCCCTTCCGTACGGCGTGTCGGCTCACGCCATGCCTCATAATCATAGACAAAACCAATATCCCGCACTTTGTCACGCGGTGCTGCGACGACAATCACCTCTTTTTTTCACGCCCTTTTCTCCTTTTCATCATGGCAGCGCATTTAAGAGTATTGGGCAACACAGCGGCTCTACAGACTCCCACAAGCTCGCTATTTGAGGTGGAGTCCACTAACATCTGTGGACTCCATGCGAACCTCAACGCCGTCCACCAACACCTTGAGACGGCGAAACCAGATATGCTCTTTCTCACGGAGACACAAATAGGCCGCCCTGATGACACGACCTACTTGCTTTACCCCGGCTATGTTATCGAGGAAAATTTCCGTGCAAAAGCCGGGGTGTGCGTGTTTGTTAGGGCGGATGTTTGTTGTCGCCGTTTGCGCTGCCTTGAGGACCCATCCTTTTCAACCCTATGGGTACACGTAGACCATGGCTCTACGAGTCAGATCTATGTGTGCCTCTACCGTTCCCATACAGGAGATGCTGAGACAACTCGACTCTTTGAATATCTGAGTCAGGCGGCAGATGATGCGCAGGAACGGTTTCCGAACGCCGAAGTGGTATTTTTGGGGGACTTTAACGCCCACCACGAAACCTGGTTGGGCTCCTCCAAAACAGACCATGCGGGAAGAGCCGCCCATGCATTTGCTCTGGCGCATGGCCTGACCCAATTGGTACACGAGGTCACTAGAATACCAAGAAGGTCGGGCCTAGCACCCTCTCTGCTAGACCTTCTGCTGACGAGTCACCCAGACCCGTACAGTGTTTCGGTACAAGCCGCTTTAGGCAATTCCGACCACTGTCTGGTCTGCTCCAAGGTGCCAATTATAGCGCCTTCACGACCCGTGCAGGGGAAGCGGCGTCTCTGGCACTACTCGTCAGCAGATTGGGATGGGCTGCGCAACTATTTTGCGTCCATCCCGTGGGTTGAACGCTGCTTTGAAGGTAAGAAACCCTCGGATTGTGCTACTGCTGTTGCCGGTGAGATCGGTCTGGGTATGGAATACTATATTCCGTACACTGATGTCACCGGTGCCCGAGGAGTGCGCCCTTGGTTCGGGCGCGAGTGTGCGGGGGCTGTTGATCAAAAGCAGTCCGCGTATCGCGCTTGGGTAAGGGCGCGTGCCACACACGATCCCAATGTGAGCCACTTCAAGGCGGCGTACAACAGAGCCACAAAGGTCTGCAAGAGGGCTTACGTCAAAGCGGATGCCCTGCGCATTGCGCGGCTTGGTCAAGAGCTAGTGGCACATCCCACGGGCAGCCGTGGATACTGGCGACTGGCCAAAGCCGTGCAGGCCAACTTCTGTCAGCCTTCGCTGCCACCGCTGCGCTACCCTGATGGATCCCTGGCCCATGGACCGCAAGAGAAAGCCAATATGCTAGTAAATCTCTTTGCGGCCAATTCCCGAGTCGATGATTGCGGTATACAGCCGCCGACACTACCCAATGGTGACCACGTAATGCCTGAAATACGTATCAGGCAATGCGATGTTCGTGCGGTGCTTCAATCACTCGATGTCCGGAAAGCCAGTGGCCCGGATGGTATTCCAGCGGTGGTCTTACAAAAATGTGCAGCGGAGTTGTCTCCGATGCTTACGCGGCTGTACCGACTGTCCTACAGCTCGGGTACAGTGCCTTCGGCTTGGAAAGAGGCGAATGTACAGCCGATCCCCAAGAAGGGGGATCGCTCAGAGCCAGCCAACTATCGACCCATAGCCGTCACCTCAGTGCTGTGCAAGGTCTTCGAGCACATCATTAACAAACAGCTCATGCGTCACCTAGAGGTTCACTCCTTAATTAATGACCGGCAATATGGCTTCAGGCCGAAACGGTCAACGGGTGATCTTCTAGCATACGTTACCCATCTTTGGGGTGAGGCTATGGACAAGCACGGCGAGTCACTGGCAATTAGTCTTGATATCGCCAAAGCTTTCGATAGAGTCTGGCACAAATCGCTTCTCTCCAAGCTACCAGCCTTTGGTCTGCCTCCTAGACTGTGCAACTGGATTGCTAGTTTCCTGCAGGAGCGCCGTATCCGCGTCCTCTGTGATGGACGGGCTTCGGAGTTCTTGCAATTAAATGCTGGCGTACCGCAGGGGTCTGTATTATCTCCCACTCTCTTTCTTCTGCATATCAACGACATGCTGTCCACCGGCAGCATACATTGCTATGCAGACGATAGCACCGTACACGGGAGTTATCACGGACAACCTGCGGCCAAACAGTCTGATATCGTGGAAAAAAGACAGCTTCTTGTCACTGAACTGGACCGGATCTTGAATCACATTTCTCAATGGGGCTCCGAGAACATGGTCGAGTTCAATGCCAAGAAGACGCAGGCTTGTGCGTTCACAGCAAAGGTATCTTCTTTCCTTCCCCTTCCCACTCTTCAGAGCACGCCACTTCCACTGCAGGACAATCTCTATATCCTAGGCATGGATATTCGCTGCAAACTGAATAACAGAAATTACATCGAGAGCATCATCAAAACAGCCTCGCGGAAACTCGGACTCCTAAACAAAGTGAGACGTTTTTTCACGCCGGAGCAGCGGTGTCTTCTCTATAAGACACAAATTCGCTCCTGCGTGGAATACTGCTCGCATCTCTGGGATGGCTCCGCGAAATACCTACTAGATGCTCTCGACAGGTTGCAGCGACGCGCGGTCCGAATTATTGGGAACCCTGAGGTCACGAACACCCTCGAGCCTTTGCAGATGCGTAGAGATATTGCTTCCTTGGCTGTATTTTACCGTCTCTACCACGGTGAGTGTTCTGACGAGCTCTTCCAACTAATCCCACCATCTCCTTTCCTACATAGGACAACACGTGCAGGCCTTAGATGTCACCCTCACACTGTGCAGAATATACGAGCAAGAACCAAGCGGTTCGGAGACTCTTTTCTTTGCCGCACCACCAAGACCTGGAATTCATTACCAGCACACGTGTTTCCTTCTTCCTACAGTCCCGGGGCCTTTAAGCGGGGCGTGAAAAAGCATCTGATGAGGCCGCCAAGCTGAGTGCCACCATTGTAGCACTTAGTGTCTGTAATGGTGACCCTCTTTCCTGAGACTTTGCCTTTAGCTTACCATCAGGCGAGGTGAGGTCAAGTTGGCGTGTCGTATATAAAAAAAAAAAAAAAAAAAAAAAAACGTGTCCAGTTTTATTAAAAAAAGAAGCAATCATCCGCTTAGATGCACTTTTCACGCGCGCCACTTTGATTGTTTTCGGCTCATCTTGAATGACCCATACGCTCGATTGCTGCTTTGTTTTGGGATCGTAGCAATAAATCCATGTTTCGTCACCTGTTACTATGTCCCATACCAAATTTGACGCACCTTCGTTGAATCTGGTAAGCATGGCACTGCACCAAGTGACGCGGTCCGTTTTTTGATCCTCGGTCAAGTTATGTGGGATCCACCGCGAGCACAGCTTTCTCACACCCAAATGTTTGTGTAGGATTGATTGTATTTGACTCATGCCTATTTCTAAGGATGCGCGAATTTCATGGTAGGTCACATGCCTGTCTGTTTCAATCATACGGCGCACAGCATCGATGTTTTTGTTGGTCACAGCGGTGGACGGCCGACCATCGCGAGATTCGTCACTGAGATTGATACGACCACGCTTGAATTCTGCAAACCAGCTATAAACAGTCGTCTTGCATGGAGCTTCATCGCCAAAAGCTGTTTCAAGCCGAGCGATGCTCTGTTGAGCCGTCAAATTGCACTTAAAATCGTAGAAAATCATACTACGAAAATTTTCCCGAGTTAAATCCATGTTGATGCTGACACACAATTTTTTAAATGGCGCCACAAGGTAAAAACAAAAGACAGTCAGATGAAACAAACTGTATTCTACAGCCAAAGAGTTCTATTTTCAAATGTTGTAATAAATTTTTAAATATTGTTTATGTAAGTGGCCAGTTCCGGAAACTTTTAGTGTAACCTATGTAATATCGTTTCCATAATATAGTTCTACATCCTGGAACAATTTGTATCATGACTTCATAACCTACCTACTCTATAGGCAGTCGTTATAGCCTAACAAAACCCAGTCCCTATTGTTGAACTTCCTCGCTCTGTTCCACTTCCGATCAACTCGTCCGTATTTTAGTATGTTTTTCCTTTCACGCGCACTACTTCTGCATTTACCTTTCTCTGTCACACTTTTGCGGTTTTCAACGCTATTACTGCACACGTCGTCATGCGGTTGACTTGCTGAAATTCAGACTATTATATGAAATATTTTGGATTATTCTGTAGTAGTATGAAGTAGAGAAATAACATTTTAGAAATATTTAATTATTCTGCCTCGGCATTGGAACAGTTGCAAAGTTGCAACACACTTTACACATATACCTATATATTTACTTAATATATACTTACATATAATCTCTGATTTCCCTATGGGATAGGCAGAGACCACAGCCCACCATTTGTTTCTGTCCTAACATATTTCACGAGCTTCCTCTACTGTCATACTCGAAACCTTTCAACATGATCAGTGTATATTCTGAGAGGCTGTCCACTTATATTATTTCAACATTTAAAATAATATATTCAAGTAATACGTAAGAATCTCACAAGAAATGTCCACCTCTTATATCACCAATAAACACGTAACCACAAGCTTTAAAAAAAGAAAATATAGTTGAAAACGGATTTGAAATAAAAGCCTACATACGAAATGGCAACTTGACTTTAACATTTCCGTCGTACAATGCTGAAAACACTCAACCTTGTAGTATGTTTTATTCAGCAGTTGAGGACTCCAAGCCGGCTCGGCAAAGCGGACAAGTCGAGGGTTTATTCCCCGGGCAAATGTAGGAGACACGGGTCTTCGCCTTAGAGGGACTGTACGTTTAAGTCGGAAACACTCCTCGACAGACGTGCTCTAAATTTGAAATTTTCCCGCGTAGATAAACAGATAAACATTTTTTAAAGCCAAGAGTTATTCTATTTATGTATATTACTAAATAAGTTGTTTAGAAAAAAAATGTAGCAAACACAGGTGAAGTGATTTTTAAATAAATGAATAAAAATAGATTACTCACTTATCGACATATATCGAATTTCCAATGAATGTTATCAATGTTTGGAAGAAATAATTACTGGAATTGTACGAATTATAGATAAATAAGGAGTCAAGGTATAAATCATTTTCGCGCCATTACATATGACAGCTAAAGATAATCAAAATGAGGTCTGTACCTACATGGTACCTAGCTATAAATTAATAACCATAAGCACAGATAATATAATATTATAGTAAGTGACTTTTATTTTTGTCTATACAGAAAGTCTGGTAGATATTGTTTGATAATTTGAAACTAATTATATTATTTACAAGTTTTAAAGTTCGACGTCAAATGAATATTTTTGAAATAAGATGTATGTAAGTAATAAAGCTTAATAAGATTTCTCTACAAGAAAATGAAGGGTATGGTTGAATAAAAAAACCAATATCAAGTTTTTCACGAACTACATTACTTTTGCCACAAGGCGCCGTTAGTTTTTATGTTTACAACATTAAAACTTTTTATAAGTATGCTCAAACACTGGCTCACTGAGTTTGTCGAAGTCCTATAAAAAATAGCGTTCACACAAAGACACGATATTAAACGCGTTCACTTCAACGCAGCGTGTTTTCATTTTAGGGTTCTGTTTGTAATTTTTTCACAAATGATGTATTTTTGTTGCCACTATCGTTGCCACTACCGATATTTCGGATAGTAAAAGAACGCGAAAGAGGGTTGATTTCTCTATTCACCGCCAATACTCCAGTTCCTCCGTGATCATGGTGCTTGCAACAGCAGCGAAGTATCGGAAATTCAGTACAATACAACATGGTAAATATCCCGATTACTTTAATACTAATGTGAGTGACCATGATAGTTTAAATACCTATACTACAACAAATACTAAAAACAGTATAAAATAAATATTTAAGGGCGTCCCTATTAAATATACATTTTATTTTGACCAAAACAACAAATTTTATTTTTGCCGTATTTTGTTCGATATGAATAACGGCAATAGACGTCTGAAATATTCACAGAATATTTAGTTACTTATTCATTTTAAATAATTGGGACAAAGGCTGGTAGTTAATGATGATTATTCATTTTAAAAAAATACCTTAATAAAAATAAATATCTAAGAGGGACATCCATAGAATCACGGACAGGTGAGACTAAAAAAAGGTTATAATAATAATAATAATAATAATAATGTTTATTTCTCACCAAACGTTTACATAACAAATCTCAAATAAAATACAGTAGAACGTAATTAATAAATTAGTACAAGGATCAATCAGAATTATGGCGGGCTGGCACCTGAACTAGGAGAATCCTGTGTCTCAGGCTACCAACCCTCCACCCCTGGCCAGAATCTAATATAATTTATAAATAAGGATGTGTGAAAATAGGTGTGGGTGTGGGTGTGTATGTGTGTGTATGTGTATGTATGTGCGTGTGTGTGTGTGTGTGTGTGTGCGTATGTGTGTGTGTGTGTGTGTGTGTGTGTGTGTGTGTGTGTGTGTGTGTGTGTGTGTGTGTGTGTGTGTGTGTTATGTATACATATGTTCGTGAATGTGTCTAATATTGATAATGGCACGGAACTAGCGAATCCTTCGTGCTCAAGTCCGACTCGTACTTGGCCCGTTTTTTATTGTGTAAGTCGCGCAAAGTATATTTATTTCGATGTACTGTCTGGAATACGGCAGTTGAAGCATTAGTACCATCGTTCCTTTTTTATTCTGTTGTAGAATAAATAATTTGATTTCGTCTTCCATCAAACGTTACACATTTTATATCCTAATACTTATTTATTTATAAATATGAAAGTTAATGCTGATGTCTGTTTGTTTGCATTCAATCATGCTCAAAAGACTGAAAGAATCTAGCTGAAATTTGACATATTATTATATAGTTTGGAATAACACAAACTACTTTGTATACCTGGAATAGGTTCGTATAGATCGTGAGACAATAAACATACATACAAATAATCACGCCTTTATCTCCGGAGGGTTAGGCAAAGGTGAATTAACACCCACCTTTCACCAATTATTGTATTCAGTCCCACGTAATAGGGGGTGAGCCTATTGCCGTATTCCGGACACTATTATTGACTCAAGTCATGCATCTGAGGCTGAGTCTGGGCTGTATATATCTGTCTGATGCTAAACAGCCCTATACCTAAGTCACCTTGTACGACACCGTATGGGCAGATATAGGGTTACCCAAATGCTACTCTGCCAGGAACCACGCGGCGCTAGTTTAAGATAAAATTGCAGAATTTTTATTAAGTATGCATAAATGTATGGATAGATAGATAGTTTGCTGTACACGAATAGATTTACAGCAGTTCTCTATACTAAATGATTGACTGATATATTAACGTAGAACCAAAACGATGTTGCTAGACCCGTACTGTGAACGCTTAAAACTGTTAAAAATTGAACTGCTGTCATGCTACCAATTGCAAACGTAACTTTGTAATCCTATAATATGTATATAGAATTAAAAAGTTATTTCAGTATATGACAGCCGTTTAATTATTGACCCGTTTTAGAACTTCATGGTAATTCCACTGCAGATTTGAAAATATTGCAAGTATGCAATAACAATGTTTTTTTTTTTTAATTAAAGTAAGTAAAATAAGGATTGAACAATTTTGATAGAAATATTTAACTGTTGATTGATGGCACTTGGTGGAATTTGTTGTTACACATATTGAAAACTCACTTGTACTTTTCCACATTATTTTTAATTGTTATTAGGCTTGACCGGTTTCGCTTTACGGTATCCCCAAAGGTTTACAATGACATTTAAGAACATTCCTCTATGAACATTGCGACACTCAAACATATTTCACATGTGGGTAGTTGTAAAATTATGTATACCACTATAAATTATAACTTAGTATATTATTAGTTAGTATACATTACTTAGTGTCTGTAATGGTGACCCTCTTTCCTGAGACTATACCTTTAGCTTACCATCAGGCGAGGTGATGGAAAGTTGGCGTGTCCTAGATTTTAAAAAAATCTTTCCCAAAATTTGGAGGAAAAGTACAAGTGAGTTCTCAATATGTGTTTTGTAGAAATCCTTCATTATCAGAGTAAGAAGCACGAAAATTCATACATCCGTTTCTGCTCAGAAAAATGAAGGTAGGTACACTTATATCGGCGTATTTGTCATAACATTAACATCTTTATTACACGACAATACCAAATCGACCTACATAATCTACATCCGATATCTCTACATAAAACCAACCCTACAGCTCGCAAATTAAACCATACGAAAAAACGTGGACAAAAGGTCCCTCAGGAAATAAAGTCCTTACAGCAAATTACGAACATCGTATCGCTCGTCATCAGATGGGTTAAATGTTTTATTCAGACCGCTATAGGGAGGAAAGTGGGGTGGTTAGGCTCAGCAACAGGCCAGATAAGAAAGGATTTGTGGACTACGTCTGCGGGAGATTATTAAATAGAAATTCTCTTGCGACTGCAGAATGCACAGAGTAAGTAATTTTCTTTTCATCTAATTTTCTTTTCAATTTATGGGAAAGTACTGTGGGTTTAATAAAGAGTACTGTGGGGTTTCGTAGGACTAGCTAATATTGTAGAATATTTCTTTGATTCGTACATAAAAACAGCCATCATGTTTTATGTACGAGTATCAAATAAAATATTCTACAATATACAGTCGGGTTTTTTTTTCAACTTTGAACCTGTTGCTAAAATAGTACTTATAGATTAATATATGTCCACACTGTGAATAAATAAATATTCTACAACATTCTACACAACGCTATCTAGACATGGGTCACAATGCTAATTAAACAAGCTAATTAAGCTATGCTTACTTGCTTAGTTTAGCTTGTATTATGGAATCTAGAATGCGGATAAACATGCTTAGATACTTTTTTGTAAATACATACATATTATAAATAGAAATACCCAGACCAATGCAAATATACCTACATATTCATGCATTCAAATATTTATACTGAGCGGGAATCGAACCCACGCCCCCTGCGCAGCAGTCGAACGTTCTACCGCCACAGAGTCAGAATATTGATAGTTACATAATTTTTATGACATTAATCGAATTGTAAGAACATATATCACACCGTTATATGTTAGCGTTTTAAATATTATATGTGTATTTTTTGTTTTTGTTTTGTTGAAGGGCATTGTGATCTTCTTTCGAATAAATAAAAAGATCAAGGGCTCAGGCTGGATGGTTAGGCTAGTCAGGTACATGTCAGTCCAAGGTCAGGCTAGGATTGATCTTCGAGGGTTAGGGGTGTATACGCACACACACACATTATCACGCCTTTATACCCGGAGTTTTAGGCAGAGGTGAATTAATACCCCTATTACACCAATCATTGTATTCGGTCCCACGTAATAGGGGGTAAGCCTATTGCCGTATTCCGGGCACTATTGTTGGCTCGATCCATGCATCTGAGGCTGAGTCTGGGCTGTATATATCTGGCTGATGTTAAACAACCATATCCCTTAGTCGTCTTGTACGACACCGCATGGGAAGAGATGGGTTGGTCCAAATTCTACTCTGCCGGGAACCACGCATTGCGCAGTAATTTCGCAATAGTCAAAGGATAAATGAGATAATATATTTAAAGGAACCGCGGTATTTACAGTACATATACAGTACATACAGTTTTTATGGATGTTATGATATTATTTGGATAACTTAGAGCGTTATTGAAACATGTATCCAATATATGTTCACGTAAGCAGCGAGCAACTTCATAATATATAAAGAACAAAATTATTTAAGGAAAATACATGTTATAAGTTTCCTAATGAGAGATAATTAATGAATATGTTTCTTCAGTATATTGTGATACATACATTTATTAACAGTAAGTATATATTTTTCTTTGACTTCTCGTTGTAATAACTCGGTAAAATTTCGAGTAATTAGGAAAGCTGTTGGCGTATATCGCGGATTTATATGTAATATTCTATTTTTATATTTATTGATGATAAGTGGGTGTTAAGAATCAAGATCTTCAGGGTCCATGCCAACCTAACGTGTAAGCTAAGTCACGGGGATTTTTTTTCATATAGGATACGTCAATAAGACTTTGCCTCGCCTGATGGTAAGCTGAAGGTAAAGTCTCAGAAAAGATGGTCACCATTCCGTACACCAAGAGATTCCGTTCTTCAAGAGGGGTATCAGAAGGTTTCTTCATGGTCGACAACGCGAGTATAACACCCCTGGTGTTGCATACGTGACCTATGTCACGGTAACCACTTCCCTTCAGGTGGACCGTGTGCTTGTCTGCCACCTAAGTGACATAAAGAAAAACACCAAGAATATTTACAAGTACACGTTTGATTGTTGTAGTCAGACTTTAGATATGATATACCGTTCTCGTTTACAATTATGGTTGACAAGCATACGGATAGCAAGTGGATACCTTCGCCTATGGTCGTGTACAACTCCAGGGGTATTATACTCGCGATGCCAACCGTCTATTTGCCTGCTGGTGCATATTTAAAATAAATTTCATTAAATATTCAAAATTATATTTATACCTATATATAAATGTCATTAAAATGTTAAAATGCAGTATATACGAGCAAGAACCGAGTGGTTCAGAGACTCTTCTTTGCCGCACCACCAAGAACTGGTATTCATTATCAGCTCACGTGTTTTCCTTCTTCGTACAGTCCCGGGTCCTTTAAGCGGGGCGTGAAAAAGCATCTGTTGAGGCCACCAAGCAAGTGCCATCATTATGACATTACTTAGTGTCTGAGACTTTACCTTTAGCTTTCCATCAGGCGAAGTGAAGTCAAATTGGCGTGTCCTAGATAAAAAAAACAATCCGAAAACACGCCGACACTATTCTAATGAGTGAAGTTGTACTGTAGTTTAAAATTGATAAAACTATAAATAATATTTATTGCAAATTGCAAATTGACGTCTGCAAATTCCTTAGTGGAGTTAGTTGCACCGTTGCTTCTCCATTGGCGCCTAGTAAGGGGTGATAAACTTAGGTTAAGTTGATAGCGATAAGATATAACTATGTTATATTATGTTGAAAATAAATGACTTGATCAATTTAATGGAATTAAATTTATACTTAATACATACTTTCACCGAAATCCCTGAAAAGACTCACATTTTTCATTTGAAATAAGAATTTGTAGAATCGTTTTTCTGAACATGCCTATAATAAATCTAGAGCAAGGGTCGAAACAATGATTTATTTTTAAGAAACCATTTACAGAAGCCATGGAACGAATAAAGATGGCGGAATTATTTATATTTTCAGCCGGCCAAATGTTTGTTACGAAAACCGTTTTGTATTTCTCTTCGTCAGGTCTCAATTAAATAATTTTCTTCCATGTACTCGAATATTATTCAAAACCTTACGGCGCGAGTGATTTATTTTCGTTCTTATTTTACTTAGTAAGCCGCAGTTCCTAGGCGTTCAAAACAAACGTAGATGTAGGCTTGTGTTGTGAATAATAAACAAGTTTTCTTTCTTTCTTTCTACATAACATAACATAAACTCACGCCTATATCCCCGAAGGGGTATGCAGAGGTGCTAGCCCCCATATTTCGCCAGTTTATGTTTAGGTCCCAATGTAATAGGTGGCGAGCCTTTTGCCATTAACCGGGAACTTATAAACCTGCGATAAATACACACATAACTTCGAAAAGCATCTAAAGTCATTGGTGTTTGCCATGGTAAAACCTGGGATCAAACCGGAGACCTCATCTCAGCAGTCCATTACCAGCAGCCTCTTTTCTAATTTCTTTCTTTCTTTGCATAAAAATGCGCTAGTCCGATTTGACCTTTTTACTGCAGCGACAGGTTATGCTAGGGATAAAATGTTGCCTATTATTCCGCAATATAATCTATTCCTGTGTCAAATTTGGGCATTATTTAGTTTCAAGAAAACTTAGAAATGAACCAATACTTTTTTCTTTTTTTTTTTTTTTTACGTGCGCAAAATCCCCACGGATACCTCCCCACCGGAGCCGGTGGAGGAGGTTATGTCGGACTCGAACCGACTAAAACGCACGCCGCCTGTGGGTCGTTTTGGTTGCCGAAGGTGAGGTTGACAGGCATATCCCTCGCACCCCGGCCGACCCAGGGCCATCTCTCACGATCTGGCCCTCTTCTCGGGTTGTGGGGACTACAGTCCCCAACTCGACCCCGGAAACGGGGAGGCGCGCCAGGCGCGCCACCGCCGCGGCCTGCTTCTGCCAGGGTGACAGGCGGCTCCACCTGTCACCCCCAGGCCGGCGCTCATGGGGGGCGGAGATCGTTCATCGACCTCCGACGCCCGAGTTGCCTTCGTACGCGGGCAGCTTGGCTTGCGATCCTTCGTCGCTCCCGCTGCCGCTCCCGCCCCGCCTCCTCCTTCACGAGCATTACTTGCTCGCAGAAGGAGGCGCCGGCCGCCCACGCATCCGCGCAGCGGACCATCGCCGCGAGCAAGGTGGAGAGCGTGAGAACTCTCACTCCCAGGGCCGCCACAAGCTCCCGCCTCGGCGTCTCCCACGCCGGACACTCGGTGAGCGTGTGCGGACCTGAGTCCTCGCTCGCGTCGCAGTGATGGCACTCGGACGTTGGCTCTTTCTCCATCCGACGCAGATACTTTCCGAAGCACCCGTGTTCGGTGATCATCTGCGTCAGACGGTACGAGAGGTTGCCGTGTGGCCTCTCTAGCCACTCCCCCATGATGGGTCTTACCGCCGTTACTACGGCGTGCCCTGCGCTTGGTTGCCCAAGTCGTCTCTCCCATTCCGCCACCATTTCCCTGTGGAGCCGGGATCTCACGGCCCGAATTTCTTCGGGCTCGGGATCGTGACCCCGCTCCCGCGCCGCCCTTCGGAACCGGTATAGCGCCGAAAGGCATCTCGCTTCCAGGATCCATGGTGGCGATCCGGCGAGGAGACTCGCCGCGTTGAATGATATCGTGCGGTACCCCCTTATGATGCGGCACGCCAACTTCCGCTGCGGACGCTGCAGCAGAAGCATGTGCCGATCACTCAGGGTGTCCGCCCACACGGGACACCCGTACAGGGCCATGGACCGCACGACACCCGCGTAGAGTCTCCTGCAGGAGTCCTCCGGGCCCCTCAGGTTGGGCAGTAGCCGCGCCAGAGCGTTGGCTGTGCCCGCCAATTTGGGGCCCAGACTTCGGAAGTGCTTCCCGAAGTCCCACCGGCCGTCGAGCACGAGCCCCAGATATTTCATCTGGGGCTTGATGCCGATGAGAGTGCCTCCCACTGTGAGACTGGAACCAGGTGGTGGCGTGCGCCGAGGTCCATGAAAGAACATGGCCTCGGATTTATGCAAAGCCACCTCAAGGCCCAGCCGCCGGATCCGTTCCACGACTTGAGCAACCGCGGTCGTGGCCCTCAGGATCGCTTCGCGGTGTGTAGCCCCGCTCGCCGTCACTAGCGTGTCGTCCGCATAGCACGTGACGGCGGCGCCGTCCGCAAGCTCACCGCGAAGCACCCAGTCGTATCCAATGTTCCACAGTAGCGGCCCGAGAACCGATCCCTGTGGAACACCGCACGACATCTCACGCCGACCGACGCCGGTCGCACTTGGGTAGATGACGGCTCTCTCCGTCAGAAATGAACCAATACTTACACCACTCGGAGTGCTCAATAGGGCGAAGCAGTACTTCACTGCGGGGCAGCAAATCCTTCTTTATAAAGCACTGGTCCGGCCTCACATGGAGACTGCTGTCATCTTTTTGCTGGAGCACCTGCATACCAGCTTGACCCCTTCGACTCAGTGCAAAGCCGGGCATTGAGGCTGGTTGGCAATCCCATACTCACAGGTAGTGTGGAACCTCTTAGCCTTAGGAGGGATTTTGCCTCGCTGTGTGTGTTCTACCGCCTATACAATGGTTTGTGCTCAGATGAATTGTTTGACATGATGCCCATAGCTACATTCTATCATCGCACCTCTCGCCATAGGCAGGGAATTCATCCTCACACATTGCGACCTGAGACGGTGCGCACTGTGCGGTATGAAAGAAACTTCATCCCACGCACACTCAAGCTGTGGAATGACCTCCCTGCTGCGGTTTTCCCAAGCGCCTACAATATGGGGTTCTTCAAGAGGGGCATCAGAAGGTTTCTTCATGGTCGGCAGCGCGAGTGTGACACCCTTGGTGTTGCATACGTCCATAGGCCACGGTAACCGCTTCCCATCAGGTGGGCCATGTGCTTGCCTGCCAACTAAGTTGTATAAAAAAAAAAACTTGAATAATTTATTCAATGACTACCTAAATGCTTAAAATGGCCACAACATAAAGTCCACTGCAAGCTATCAGCATTTCCACAGTATGTTACCTTTCACATTCATTACATCCCACATCAAATAACGGAAGTGAATAAAAATCTATGAATGGGTATCCAATGAAAAAAGGTTTTGCAAAAAACTCGCTCTTTCACATGAGCGCTGTCGGTGCAATTCGATGCACCGACCGTTCGATTCTCTACATCCGTTCGAATCATGAAATAAATTGGTAAAGCCGCATACAAATGTGATATAGTCTTGTGACGTCGTTCATTCTTTTGATTCTGTGGAACGTAAAAAGGAATGGAATCGTTTTAAAATGTTCCGAATTCGAAAATATGTCACCTTCATTAACCATCTCGTTGACTTTTATTATAATAGTTTACGTCATCTTCATCTCACCAACTTACCCGTAATCAACATTTTGAGAAAGCCTGTCCGCGATAAATAATTCCTTATGATTTATTGCTATTTATTGAACTGCGGTGGGCTAATTGATTGATATTGAAAGAAAGAAAGAAAAAGAAAATATGCTTTATTTAGAAAACACAGCGCACATTTTTAGAGGTAATATTAACACACAGCGGAATACATAGGTACAACAATGCTTGAAAATAAATAAAAATAATGTTTTTTTTTTCTGACCTGCTGTTATTGCTATACCTGCTGTGTCTCTACTTCCTTTAAAGAGAAGAATAGAAAGGACTATTTGGATAGTAAGTACCGTTTTATTGGTCTATAGTCTTTACAGATTATATCATTATTTTTACTTTGACTTTAATCGATTAGGAAATACAAATACACTGAGTCTGACATAACGGCCCCGCTAAACAGTGAGGATATCCACATTAAAAAGAAAAAGTACCATGATTGACATGCAGAAAAACTGTATCTACTTATATGTACATTTTCTACATCCCATCTTTATTTTTATTTGTTCGAGTGGTTTTGTTCTCGACTGTAATTTTGAAAAAGTAGGCATGTTGCTATTATGTCATTTAGAGACATTTTATGTTAGCTATAATGCATAGGCTAACGTGTATTTCTATACATACCAAAAACTATTTCCTGTCATAAAAATAGAAATTCTACTTAACAAGTTCGGAAAATAATAAAACGAAACTAACACTTTCATAAAGAAACTGCCGCAGTTTTGTTGCAAAACAACATAATATAATTTTATTAGAAAACACACAAGCGATAAACAATAGCGGTCATAATCCTTAGCGCTAACATCGTTGTGCGCGCTTGTACGCAATATGTACGCCATTACCGTAACGCGCGATATAAAACAGCTGGCTAAATACGCCTGAAAGTATTTTGTAATGAAATTGAAATTATGATAGATTTACACATATATTATAATAATCAGCAGGAGATGGTAACAACTATGCATGAAGCTTTTGAGAGGAAAGGAATGAAAGTGAATGTTAGTAAGACAAAAGTTATGGTTTTTGAAAGAGATGAATGCGTGACAGAGTGTAGGATTTGTATAGATGGAGAAAAATTGGAACAAGTGAATGACTTCATATATTTGGGAACATTGTTTACGAGAGATGGAAAGCATGAAGAAGATGTTGAAAGGAGAGTGATGGCTGGAAATAGAGTGAATGGGGCACTACACAACTTTATGAGCAGCCGGAAAGTGTCCGAAAAGGCACGACTGGCTGTACATGGAGGAGTATTGGTGCCGACTCTTATGTATGGTAGTGAAAGTTGGGTGTGGCAGAAAAAGCATCAGAGTAGAGTGAATGCAGTAGAAATGCGTGCGTTGCGAAGTATGTGTGGCTTGACCTTGAAAGATAGAGTGAGAAATAGCGTGATAAGAGAACGATGTGGAGTGATAGAAGATGTAGTGATGAGAATTGAGAGAGGAATGTTGAGATGGTGTGGTCATGTTGAGAGAATGAATGAAAGAAGACTAACGAAGCAGGTGTATGAGGCGAGTGTGGATGGTACCGTCGGAAGGGGAAGACCTAGGCGCACATACCTGGACCAAATCGGGGAAGTTTTAGAAAAGGGCAGGTCAGGAGTACTCTAAACCGACGAGCATGCATGAATAATGTAATGAGAGTGAATGAAGCGAGAGTAGTATGTCAGGATCGTAGCAAATGGAGATCCATGATCTCTGCCTACCCCTATGGGAGACAGGCGTGATTTTATGTATGTATGTATGTATGTATTATAATAATCTTCATCTTCTGTCTCACATTCAATCAGGTACGCTGTGTGCCTATCTGCCACCTAAGTGTTATAAAAAATTTGTGATTTGCTGGTTGCGTCTATTTATTATATATGTTATTTAATTATTGAATGGTTTATTGGATTTTATGACACCGACAGCTGTCTTACAGGGTTGGGAACCCTGAAAAACACCCCCAAAAAAAGCCTGTCATAATCTCGTTCGGTGTTTGGCAGGTACGTTCAATAGCTGGCCACTAGTTTGATTTACTTTTGCGTTAACGACTGCCGTCTGACTACCCAAACCTCGAAAAAATACATAAATACAATTTGATATAGACCACATACATACATACGTACATACATACATATAACCACGCCTTTATCCCTGGTGGGTTAGGCAGAGGTGAATTAATCCCCACATTTCACCAATTATTGAAATCTGTCCCACATAATACGGGGTGAACCTATTGCCGTCTTCCGGACACTATTATTGACTTAAGACATGCATCTGAGGTTGAGTCTGGACTAGATATATCTGTCGGATGTTAAACAGCCAAATATAGACCAAAATCGGCAAACACTTAAAGTTAGTAATCTTCTCCAAAGTCTTTTTTTTTTTATTTGCGTCAGTGCTGGCCGAGGCCTTCATCTCGGAGTCTAAGATCGGAAATTCACAAATAGAGTCGAAGGACATTTCAGTAACTAGGTCTTTTAATATCCATTAAATCCCTAACTCAGTGTAGGTAAGCACTAACATTTTATGGACAGTTATTTTCTACAGCAATTACCCTGCTACGGTAAATTTACATAAATTAAATCGTTAAAAGTACCTAAGTACTAGTAAACTAATCTTTAACTAGGTATCGTAAATATTCTCCCTTCTAAGACGTACCTAAATTTTCGTTAAATCTTTGTAATTAGGAATATTAAAATGCTGCAAAATGTTTGACCGCACTGCTTTGATAATGACAATGGCTTTTATGGATACTTACTACTAGACTATCTGTATCTGACAGTCTGAACCTCATAATTAATAATTCATTTATTTCCTGGATCATAGGTTAGTTACAACGGTCTTAAAATTATGTTAAGTGCGCTATGTCCTACCACAAGTGGTGTACAAATTAACCTAAGTAATCAAGTAGTATAATCAAAATAATTAACTTATCAACTTAAAACCATATATTACCTCAATTGACATTTTGTAGCTGTCACACAGATGACATAACAAAAAAGCGTGCTATGCTCACAAATAAAGGTTTCAAAAATTACCTTATTAATCTAGTTTTCAGTAAAATGATATGTTCCAAATTTGAAATTAGTAGTCTGAAAATTTGTTTTAAATCTTTTTTTAAACCACTTAGGTGTACAAGCACTCGGCCTATGGTCGTGTGCAATACCAGGGGCACACTTGTGCCGCTGATCCTGAAGGAATCTTCTATTGCCCTCTAAGAAGAGCCCTATATCGTAGTCGCTTGGAAAATCCACAGCATGGAGTTCATTTCACAGTTTGTCTAGTAGGATACATAGATAAAAGTCATTGCTGCTCATTACTAAAGAGTATAGGTAATACTGCGACACAGTTAGTATTTACTATTACTCAGCAATTATCTTGCACCAGTACTCAATTGCACGGCAAATTGGATTTATTTTAATTAAGAAATCTTCTTGGATGACTCATCGTCCACCTGGGGTTAAAGATTTGCTAGATTGCCTTCGACTAGCACATCGACTTGCAGATGTTGTTTCTAAATTCAAAATGTGTTGGTGTGGAATTCATACAGATAACCATCAGTCTTTTTAAAGTCGCCATTCTCTGCCAGTTTTTCAAGAAATAAATTATTTTCTTGATCCAAATTTAATTAATATAGTTATCATATCGATATAATATGAGATAGTTACCGGTAGTTGGATTCCTAAAAAGTGTGACAACTGGTCTACTGATATAATTACAGAACATACTTCAATATCGTCAATGAGATCTGGATATTGGAGGGCAGTCGCTCCATGGAATATATTGAAGTTCAGATGCGTCGCAGTTAGACTAGAAAAAGCGGTTACAGAACTACTAGGTGAATACCTCGGATGCAACAGCGACTAACGCAAGAATGATGAAGGTGATGATGTTTTCAGATAGTAAAAACCTTTGGTCACCTCTGCGGTTTTGAGAGATATATATGCACCATAGATCAGTAACTGCAAAATTTGTTTATGAAACATGGATGAACTTTGCGAAAACATCCTTTAACCCACTAAAGACAACATTTTAAAAATCTTACGTCAATGCAATCTCGCTTACTTAAATCAACACCAAGATACCAGGTATTCTCCATTTTATGTATACAAAACTACGTCAAAACATCAATTTATCACTACAGTTCCCTAGCAATTTCGGTTCACAGTCCACTGCTCCGTCACAATAAAATTCAAAATAAAACCGACAGCGTAAACACAGAGTGTACCGGGGACAAAATTGTAAAGCAAAATTCACAAGGACGGTCTATGCAAACGAAACGTGCATCTGCATTCAAATTATCAACTATAGGGAAGCTTGTAGTATCACACGGACTATTGAATCAATAGCTTTTGTAAAGGCGAATAGGCACAAAAGATTGACCTGTAAAGTCCTAACTCTTTGGTGATTTAGAGATGTTCCATTTGTTTGTGAAGCGAATCGAGCTTATTTTACATGTCAATTTATTGCTTCTTGTAAAGTTGCTGTGAGCATTATCTTTTTTCACGTATAAGAGTTTAAACTAAGTAACATATTTTTTTTTACGTGCGCAAAATCCCCACGGATACCTCCGCACCGGAGCTGGTGGAAGTGGTTTTGTCGGAATCGAACCGACTAAAACGCACGCCGCCTGTGGGTCGTTTTGGTTGCCGAAGGTGAGGTTGACAGGCATATCCCTCGCACCCCGGCCGACTCAGGGCCATCTCTCACGATCTGGCCCTCTCTTCGGGTGTGTGGGGACTACACTGACCATACTGGACAGTTATTTGCAGTACCGGTGCGACGCTTTAATCTATTTAAGTACTGGTATGTTGAAAAACGAAACTATTCAATGGTAAATATTACAAAGTTTAAGGAATGTTTAGACTCACTCAGTTTTCAGGAAGTGTACGATTGTCAAGATCCTAATATCGCCTTTAATAGGTTTTATGAACTGTTTAGACTATTTTATAACCTATGTTTTCCAATAGTACGTGTAAAGATCTCAGCAAAAACACGCCCAAAGTGGATTACGAAAGGCATAAGACTATGTTGTAAACGCAAACGTCAACTTCTGTGGCAGTATCGGAAAAACCGTACAAATACAAATAAAGAAGCTTTCCAAAACCTATCGTCTAGGCTCAATAGGATTATAAAATTAACACAGAAGACGCAGAATGACAACTTCATTAGTAACGCAACAAATAAATGTAAGGCTACCTGGGCTGTAATTAACAATAATAAATTTAATGTTCCCAAGGAATATATACGGTGCATAACAGTGAATAATGAGGTTATTAGTGAAATATATATAAATATACAAATAGCGAATTCGTTTAACAACTATTTTGTTGATCAAATTACGAAATTAGAACACACTACGTCCAAAATAAGTTTTAGTCATAAATCTAACTCTTTGTTTATGCCTCCTACTATTCCTGAAGATATTAATAAAATCATCCTTAATCTCAAAACGACAAATAGCACTGGATACGATGAAATTTCTACAAAGATACTAAAACACATATCTTTTAGGTTATCACATATTTTAAGTCACTTGATTAACCTATGCATATCTCATGGTGTGTTTCCTAATGACCTGAAAATTACTGTAATCAAACCCCTGTTTAAAAAGGATGACAAAACTGACATGGGTTGTTACAGACCTATAGCTCTTGTTCCTGTCATATCAAAAATATTTGAGAGGGTTATCTACGAGCGTCTGTACAATTTCTTTGAAATGAATGGCCTATTTGCTGACGAGCAAGTTGGATTTCGTAAGAATAAAAATATCAATATAGCATTCCATAGCTTTCTCAGTACAGTTATGACCGCAGTAGACCAAAAGAACCAAGCCTCCGCCATTTTCATGGATCTAACTAAGGCGTTCGATTACGTGGATCACGTGACTTTATTAGATAAGTTATATGCTTATGGAGTGAGGGGAAATGTGCTAGAACTGATAAGATCTTACCTAAGTGACCGAACACAGACAACACAGATCTCTAGAATATGTAGTTCTACTAAAAAGCTAATAAATTACTCGTCCGAACCGCGGAAAGTTGCTTTTGGAGTACCTCAGGGGAGTGTGCTGGGACCACTGTTATTTATCATTTACATAAATGACTTTCCCCAAGCAACAAATTATAAAACTATACTTTTTGCGGATGACAGCACAGTTGTATTTACTGGAAATAATAAATCCCAGCTTGAGCATGAAATAATTAGTACTTTATATGACTCTATTAAATGGTTGACATCAAATAATTTGAAAATTAATTTAAATAAGACATGCATAATGACATTTAGAAATAGGACGAATAAACTGACAGACTTGGACATACAATATAATGGAAGACAAATAAAACAGGTACAACAAACAAAATTTTTAGGACTAAATATAGATGAAGGTCTGAATTGGAAGATGCATTTAGAAGTGTTATGTTCAAAAATAAATCAACACTCTTACTCTCTGTATATGTTGTCTAAGACAGCCAGTGTATCCACTATTATGACGGCGTATTATGGATATGTATTTCCAATTTTAAATTACGGTGTCATATTTTGGGGCAATTCAACTGGTGTGGAAAGCATTTTCATAGCCCAAAAGAAATGCGTAAGAGCTATATGTAAATTGAAATCTACTGATAGTTGTAAACCTAGTTTCATTGGACTACAGATTTTGACATTGCCATCTATATATATTTTGGAAACCGTGTTGTTCGTGAGGAAAAATATGCAGCTTTATAGAAATCTTAATAGTAAAAGACATAACATGAAGATATGTCTTCCAGCTAATGCAACCACATATCTTAACAGTAGTGTGTTCTGCATGGCTCCAAGGCTTTACAACCGACTACCAATTTCTATTTTGCATATCACAAACATAAATGAATTTAAACGTAGCCTTAAGAACCTTTTGCTGGAGAAATGTTATTATTCTGTTGAAGAGTACATAAATGACAAGTCATTGAAATAGATAAAGTTGGTGTTTCACTGAAATTAAATTAATTGAGTTTACTAAATTGAACACGGATATCATTTGTTACTGTCATTATTTAATTAATAATTAATGTAATTGACATTTTCTAATTTGATTTTGTTTTCATAATGTATTATTTCCTATTACTGACATACCTATTTTATTTTATTTTGATTATGTGAAATCTTATTACAGTTGACATACGCATTTGATTTTATTTTGATTATGTGATATTTAGTTACTATTGACATAATGTACGTATCTCGAATGAACTGTAATGAAGTGTAGTATAAATGCATGTCCACTAATTATTTGTATGGCTCTAATTTGCATGCCGCAAGGCCAAATGTAGTGATACCTTTTTAACAAACATGTACCAACTTTCGACCTACATTTGCAAAATGAATAAATAAATTTAAAAAAAAAAAATAAAAAATAAATACAGAGTCCCCAACTCGTCCCTGGAAAACGGGGAGACGCGCCGCATCCGCGCAGCGGACCATCGCCGCGAGTAAGGTGGAGAGCGTGAGAACCCTCACTCCCAGGGCCGCCGCAAGCTCCCGCCTCGGCGTCTCTCACGCCGGACACTCGGTGAGCGTGTGCGACCCCGAGTCCTCGCTCGCGTCGCAGTGATGGCACTCGGACGTTGGCTCTTTCTCCATACGACGCAGATACTTCACGAAGCAGCCGTGCTCGGTGATCATCTGCGTCAGACGGTACGAGAGGCTGCCATGTGGCCTCTCTAGCCACTCACCCATAATGGGTCTTACCGCCGCTACTACGGCGCGCCCTGACTAAGTAACATATTTACGAATCCTTTGAAAGTAACGATTTTCCAAACAACCCGCTTAAATTCTATCTTAGTTCCTATCGCTGTATCATACATCGCGACACAATTTGTTAAAAAGACAGCCTCTGTGGTGCGGCGGTAGCGAACACAGCCGCTACACAGAAGGCGTGGGTTTGATCCCCGCTCAGTGCAAATATTTGTATACGTGAATAAGGGTATTTGCATTGGTTTGGACATGTTCTAGAGAGCACGTTAACTGGTCGGCCTCAGTGCCATACAAACATCTATGGCATAAAAATTCCAATAACTGTTCTCACTGCTATAATTCGATATTGCCATTGGGTAGATCAAACGGCAGTCGCTTCATGGAAAATATCAATGTTCAGCCAAATACGCAGTTAGACTGGTAAAGTGGACCCCAAGCCCAGAAGTGAAAACTTCGGATTCGAATCAAAGAATCAATGGTTAAACTCTCTCCACAATATTGAAAATCTATGCTTTTTATTTCACTCAATATAGTATTAATAGCCGGTTTATAAGTGCCTGATTAATGGCAATAGGCTCGCGGGACCTTAACATAAACTGGCGAAAGCACCCACCTTTCGCCTAAACATAAACTGGCGAAGTGTGGGTGCTAGCACCTCTGCCTACCCCTTCAGCGATATAGGCGTGAGTTTATGTTATGTTATAGTACACAAATTTCTATACCTAGGAAAATTGCTACTGCAAACTATCAAGATCTTTAAAAATTAAATGAGGAATATAACAAGCAAAAGTTCTCAGTAACTACATCTTACTACAACTTCTAATGACATGGAACCCGTAGTCTAGATATTCGTCAAAGACATTTGCATAGCAACTAAAAGCAAAACTTTGGTGCACTAAGTTGTTAGATGATGTAGTATATCAAGGTTAGTAGGAATTCATCCTACGAACCATTTCTTAACTCAACCGGGGTCGGCTTTCCGTAGTCATTATCATCGCAGATTTTCACCTGGGAACCGGCGTCCCTTTCTACTTTCCTACTTCTATGACGCCTTCTACGACGCCCATGTAATCCCTCAAGGCTGGCAGAAAAAACTGTAACGCAGTCAAAACCGTTAATTAGCATGTGCACCAACTTTCTATTGAAGTTTTTGTCGAAAACGACAAGGTGGCTGATTTTGCTTTTGTCCGTATGTCTATTTGTTTGTCAGTTCCGGTCTAGAGGGTGCATTTCTTAACCGACTTTCACCAAACTTGGTGCACATCTTCCCACTGACAGGACAAAAACTCTCCAGTGAGTTCTGAATACCCAACTCACCGCCGGGAACACAACACGAGGATATTATGACCGCGGTATACTATAGGGCGTAGGTACTTCCCGTCAAACTGCTCAATTGGACGAAAATATCGTCGTGTCCTACCTCTTACTTTGCTTTAAAACTCAACTTTTGTTGAGAGCTTTTTTTGATAGGAGGGAAAATGGGAGAGAAAAGGGGGGAAGTTTGCTGTCGCATTATTTGAGATCTTTTCTGAAACACATGGACATGATTCCTCAAAGGTTGTTGTGAAAAAAATTATGCTTCGTAAAGGAACGAATGAAATTCGCTATAACAAAAAAACAGATGATAAAAAGGGAGGGAAATTTGCTGTATTATTTTAAGAATGGCTCGTCATTACTTTTTGGCGAAACATCCACGACTGTTTAAAATAAGAAGATGTGTAACATTTTTTCTTTTTTTTTTCATATCCGATAAACTTTACCAGAATAATGTAGCAAAGTGTACTCGCGAGGTCTACTATTCACAGAACTGCTAGTCTACAAATTCTTCAAAACATTAACAATAGCTACAATACGCAATCGTCTGCAAGCACTACAAATAATAGCACAAGTAAACATCCTGAAAAGAGTTATTTCTCAGCACCTATTGTTACGGAACAAACAGCAAACTTTCCGATATCCTATGATTCTCACAATACACACGTTCGATATTAGTACAAGTTCCTTTATTGTACCAAATATAAATACCCTGTATTGTTGACTTAGATTGGTAGCTTATTCATTTAAGGATTCCTTATAAACTTATGTTTTGTAAGTTCTACCACACTGTAAAATAACATACATAAACTCACGCCTACATCCCCGAAGAGGTAGGCAGAGGTGCTAGCACCCACATTTCGCCAGTTTATGTTTAAGTCCCAATGTATAAGGTGGCGAGCCTATTGCCATTAAGTGCATTAAGTGCTCGGACTTATAAACTTACGATAAATACACACATAACTTCGAAAAGCATCGAAAAGTTATTGGCGTGTGCCATGGTAAAACCTGGGATCGAAACCGAGACCTCGTCTCAGCAGTCCATTACCCATACCACTAGGCTTCCGCGGTACAGTGTATAATAACTATTATAATACATACATACATACATACATACATACATACATAAAATCACGCCTCCGGAGGGTTAGGTAAAGTAAAAAACATCCACATTTTACCAATCATAGTATTCTGTTCTACGTAATAGGGATAAGCCTATTGCCGACTTCCAAGCGCTATTGTTGAATCGAACTATGCATCTGAAACACAATTATTATGAATATTGTAATAACTTAGCTAAGTGGTAACCGAGTAGGCTACCACAATGCCAGATTGAACAATTGAGCAGGGGCATTATTCTGAGTGACATAGACTTTCAAACGCAGTGGTAACATGACAAGACGGTGGAATATAATTGGTTAACATAAAAGAGTCAAATTATATAACGCTAGACGAACAACAACTATGAGTCAGTTTTTACAAATGAGCGCAGAAACGGTTTGTCATTCAGAAAAAAAGAGCCGATACAGTCTCAGGATACCTCAAAGACGATGCACGGGAGGTATAGATCTATAAGATGGACCTTAAATCCAAAACGTGTCCAGATAGCTCAGTGGGTCAGAGTACTCCTCTAGAAAGAGACCGGTCGTAGGTTCAAATCTAGCCCTGAATACTGACTTTTTCTTAATTACTTAAAATTACAGGCATAAATGGCATAGAAATTGCCGCAATAGCCTAGTGGTATGGGTAATGGACTGCTGAGATGAGGTCTCGGGTTCGATCCCAGGTTTTAACATGGCACACACCAATGACTTTTCAATGCTTTTCAAAGTTATGTGTGTATTTATCGCAGGTTTATAAGTGCCCGGTTAATGGTAATAGGCTCGTTCGCATTGGGACCTAAACATAAACGGCGAAATGTGAGTGCTAGCACCTCTGCCTACCCCTTCGTGGATATAGGCGTGAGTTTATGTTAAGTTATATTTAATTGCTTTAAAGTTAATTCAATATATTATTTAAATTGAAATGTTATTATATATTACAAAAGACTCGCTAACAATATTCGTGGTCTCTGCGATCCCCATTAAGCTTGAAATGAAGTCCGTCATAATATTTACTATTTACATTATCCGTCTGGACCGCAGCCCTGAGTGTTGCCAGTTGTCACGGACTGCGAATTTTGTGAAAAATGGAGGAAATACAAAGTAGTTTTCAAGATAATTTGTTTTCATACTATTTCATTTATTGTCTCTTGATTGTTATAGGAACAAAATTATTACATTACGTTTATATTCGTTATTCGATAGGGAGTGAAATTGGTTTATTTGTTTTCTATTTTTTATCAAGCTTGAAAATGAGTTTAGCCATTTAGAAACTAGGACATAACATAGGGAACAAACAAAGACACATAAATACACATACAGGCAAAACACATCACAGTAGGGTAAACCCAAAATATCTCCACCACCACAACTAAAGGTACCAGGCAAGCAGAAACATGCAGAGTTCACTATACTTACGACTTAATAAATGCACATGCACCTAGGATAGATATATCTGTCAACAAAGACTTTAATTAAAATCAGAACAAAGTTAGCGAGCGTGGCGTTGAGACACCGCATTGCAATATACTAGTACGAGTAATTAGCTTTGTAGTTGGAACATTGTAAGGCTTCCATTTTACATTATTATAAATGGAATATGAAGACTAAGTAGAGAAAGAATAAGAGTATTTTACATAGTCATGTGTGTAGGACTTAACCAAAATCGTTGGGGCCAAAGCCAATCTCACCTATTAGCCAGTATGCCTAGGAATTAACGAACGAGGCTCTGGCACAAACTTTTCTATAGGGGACGTCCCGAAAAAGTCAAGATAAGCCAAATCAAAATAAAGAGTACCAGCGGACTCCGGTCTCCAAAATACAAGCTTTTTTGTTTTTCTTTTTATATAGGACACGTCAAATTTTACTTCACCTCGCCTGATGGTAAGTTAAAGGCAAATTCTCCGGAAAGTGGGTCACCATTACAGACACGTAGCATGTTTCAATGGTGGCACTCAGCTTGGCGATCTCATGATGTGCTTTTTCACGCCCCGCTTAAAGGACCCGGGACTGTAGGAATAAGGAAACACGTGACCTGGTAAGGAATTCTAGGTCTCAATGAGTAATAAATAAGGCTCTGTATGTAACCAAGACTTACAATGTAATGATGATGATGAGATAAACAAATGATTACTTTTGGACAGCCTAGTTCCTTTGCCTTTTGATTTATTCTTATTTCTGTTTTTCCACACTGACAAACGCAACTGTGACCTAGCTGGTAACAGAACTCAGTGTGTGATATTGTTCATATCGAACCAATAACATAATATATTCTTTCACTTTTATTTTCACTGCGTAGACGAAAAGTGTACCTCTTGACCTTTATATCTAGATCTCAAACATCGCAAAGCTTTCGTTTCAAACATTGTTTATCTTAGATTACGTTATATAAATTTTCTCTCATCCACAAAAGTTGCTCGTGGATGCTAAATTAAACGCCCACGACCAATATTTTACTTAACGAGGCTTTATATGATGTCATTTAGGGACTAACTAAATTTATTCAGGTCCATTCACGCTTCGCTAAAAGATTTTGGTCGCCTTTTATACAGATCTGCTTTAAAATTAAAAAGAACGGCCTTGAGTTCAAGGTATGTATTCAAAAAGATTTTTTTATTTTTTATACATCTGGGCAAACAAGCACACGGCCCACTCGATGGAAAGTGGTTACCGTGACCTATAAAGGTGTGTAACACCATTGGAGTCACATCCGTGCTGCGGACCCTGTAAGAACAGAGACTTTATGTACCTTCAGTGTAGAATACAAAATCAGGACAAGCCTTTGGTCTTCCCACTGACAGCACAAAAATTCTCCAGTGAGCTCTGGGTACCCTACTCACTGCCGGGAACACAACACGAGGTTAATATAGCTGTGGTATTCTGTAGGGTGGAGGTACTTCCGCAGTCGAACTGCTCAATTCGGACGGGAATACCGTCGTGTCCTACCTCTTCCAGAATTCCGTTATCAATAGATTACATGACACTACTATAATTACAATAACTGATAAACTGTCTGTGTAAAGTTTTATGTTCGTAGCCGACCGCATACAGCATTAGCAGACGACGATATCTATGTATTTCTATAAAATGCGGGCCGATTCCGACATTTCGCTAGTTACGGAAATTAGTATTTACAAAGAAATACTTACATAAAAACTAAAACTCGTGCGCATTAAATGACACCTGACTTCCCAAATGTAACAATAACAAATATCAAATAAAATGTGATAACAAATAACTACGACCCTCAAACTAAGGCAAACGTGCAACGGTCACAGTGTTGTGGATCCTCCTGGTCTCGAAAGACGAGAGCGGGGCATCCTGGGGGGATGCGAAAGGAAGCTGGTTTTTGAGCCATATGGCATGTTGATTTGCACGTGCTGTAGTGGTGTCGCCGGGTCACATCGCCTGCTGCAAAAATATGCAGTCGGGTACGAACTTAACCTTAACTCGAAATAAATAACTAATTGATTTCAAGTTACAAAAATTTACTGATCACATCAATCTCATGCATTACTCAACGTAACATACATAATGAATACCCTGCTTGTCGTGAAAACTGAATAGGAAGGCGGAAAACTGAGCAGACGTGTACCTACGCATTTCAACTGAAAAACGTAGTCCTACGCTCGTACAACTTTGCCTTAATACACCGTTAATTCTAAATGTCAGGCGAATATTGTAATAATATTAAAAGCTTGCGTTTCATAAACGTTTAATTAAAGAATGAGTTTACGCCTCACGGCTCGTTCGTTCTTAGTCTTTGATATTTAATATAATGTGTCATTATGGCAAGTAAAGCCTTGTTGTCTCTCATTATTATGGCTGTCTCATTATAATCTCCATTATTACGCTTCATAAATCTTTGTCTTTGGATTTGCAGTGTGCATTTTATGGACATATTTCGTTGGAATTATATTCTCCACTTTGAAATCGGAGTCAGTCTCCACCTTTCCTTATCGTTTGGTTTATCATAGCTATTATTTCTGATCTGATCTCCAACCCCGTGTAGTAATCCTGCCGTATTCTGTCAAGAGGTTGTACTAGATTGTACAGGCAGATCACTTGGTCTACAAAGACCCTACAGGAGGTACTATCAAGGTCTTCGGGGCCATGACAATACATCACGCACAGTTGACACAGTACAGCTGTATTATTTTGCTATTAATGTTTATCTACTAAGCTACTTGACAACTTGAATACAACTCAGCAGTTAGGGTTGTAACTTTAAAATGGAACATGAACCCCATATCAGCCATTATATCACTCCAAACAACAACAATAACACAAACTCAGTCTCAGTAGTTAAAAAAGAAATATTGTAACCATTCTTAGACGTAGATAGGAGTTAGAACACGACGGTATTCCCGTTTTTGTGTTGTCAGTGGGAAGACTAAAGGCTTGTCCTGATTGTATCTACTGCACTGACGGCACAGAAACTCTCTGTTCTTACAGTGTTGGTAACACAGGAGGCCCCTGGTGTTGCACACATTCATAGATCACGGTAACCACTTTCCATCAGGTGAGCCGTGTGCATATCTGCCACCTAAGTTGTATAAAAAAATAACTAATAAAATATATTGCAATCTAACTTAGGCCATTGTAAAGTTAGAATGGTTTTTGAATTGGGTATGTATGCCAAGATTTGAGCCCACACTCACCTGCAAAGCAATACACTTGCTCGAACGCAGTTTTATCTCTCAGCGTTGAGGAATCAGAGTTCGCTCAGACAAATCAAAGTGAAGAGTAGAAAGACTCCAAGTTTTGGATGTAACCAGGAGTAACGTCATTATGATAATAAATTATGGTTAATTTATTGTTATTTGTCACTCTTAGATCCGATATCTTATATTCGTATTGTTTTCTTTTCTTCTGAAACGTGACCACGCACAAATGCTTACCGTGACTAATTTATATGAAACTTTATGCGGCATCTTGGTATCAATCAGTCAATTAGCCTATCGCATTAGTCCACTACTGGACATAGTCCTCTACCAGTGGATGGAGACTTGGCCTTCTGTTTCCACGCTGTCCAGACGGGTTGATACAGAGCTTCATTTCAAGTTTTTCTTCTCTCGTTGTGAAATTATTTGCGTATTTCTCCATAAGTCGCCTCTTACGACACCTTTCGGATGAAATGGAGTGGTGAAACTTGTATTCTTTCTCGCTACCGCACGCATCTTGGTACACCTCGAGACATATATATTGAATCTAAGTCGTGAGACAAACGAGGCCCTGCTTGTGGATTGTTTTGTAATAATCTATATTGGTGAATTCGTCCACCACCGTATCACCCCGTGGTATACTTAAAAGACAGCCAAAAAACATGTGCTGCGCGTATAGAGCACATTTTGTGCTCATTTTAGATCCAAGATATATGTTTCTAGGTATAAATACACAAAGTTGAAATAATTTTAGAAGACTTCACTTGGAATTTTCAAGTTGTGACAATAAGCAGACTTTTGAATTTCGAAGTTTGACGTATCCAGGTTATTAGCTAAATTTCCAATGAAGAAAAAGGAAAGAGTTTTGGGGATATACCTAGTCCAGCCATAAATATTGTTACGAAGAAAAAACATTTTTTTTATTGCAAATAATATTTATTACTTTTACAGTGTGTTAGTTTAATACATAAATATAAAAAAAATTAAAATATAAAAAGCTTATTCGAAGTGGTCTCCATTGGCTGCAACACAGTCCTTTAAACGTTGAGGCCAGTTATCAATAGAAGCACGCACTCTTTCCATGGGAAAATTCTTCACTGCCAATCGTATGGATTGTTTTAGGGACTCCAAATTATCATGGCATTTAGAGCAAGCCACACTCTCTAAAACTGACCATAAATCATAATCTAGCGGATTAAGATCGGGACTAGACGACGGCCAGTCTTCAGCTCTGATGAAGTCCGAAACGTTCACTTCCAACCAAGACTGCGTGGACCGAGCTTTATGACCCGGCGCTGAGTCTTGAGTTGGAAGGACCTTACTTGGTTATTGAACATGGTGTTGTTAAGGGGTTTAACTACCTTCTCAAGAATGGTATCTTGATACACTTGTGCCGATGTTTTGATACCTTTTTCACAAAAATATGACTCAGTCACTCCTTCATAGCTAACACCCCACCAAACCATCACACACTTTGAGCATAAATACGGTCATTTTGTTTGTTAAAATGTTGCTCAATTGTAAAGATTTTCTCATCCGTAAACAAAATTTTTCTGTGACCTCCCTTTGCGTACCGCTTCAGTAGTTGCTTCGATTTTACCACCCTATTCTTGTTTAAATTATCAGTTAAAAAATGACCAGTGCGTCTCTTATAGGCTGCAAGTCCTAAGTCATCTTTTAAAATGCGCGACATGGTTCTGGGTGCTATCTTCATCTCCCGAGATAAAATCTTTTGCTTTCGGACAGGATTTCTTCGAATTCTTTCCCTTACTGCTTTGACCACCTTTTTCGTACGAACACTACGTGGACGGCCAGATCTTTTTCTGTCACAAACAGAGGAGGTCTCATTGTACCTATTAATAGCCCGGTACACAAACATTTGACTAATACCAAGCGTATTGAGAGTTTTAAAAATTACATTCGGCTCCATACCAACTTTGTGTAATGCAATCACAGCGATTCGGTTTTCTTTATCACCCCACTCCATTTTAATATAGCAAAATATTGTACAATGTATTGGCGCCAAAATTAGAAAACACAATGAACAATCGTATAAAAATGACAGATTCCAAATTCAAATGTAATATCTTTCTTATTTTAATTGTAACAGTATTTATGGCCAGACTAAGTAAACTTATGTTGAAGTTTGGTGTACCGATGTGTTGTTATTAGATGTAGTGATTAGATATCAGAGATTGGTGAGAGCTACCACATACCTATACGATACTATAAAAGAAAACAAAATAATCCTGTAATCCCGGAGAGAACACATATACTTTTCGTGAATCTTTCAAATACATCCACCAATATTAGTATACAACGTTACTGACTCAGCTTATCTTGGATTTTATGGGAGTGACTTACCATCTGACCTCAAGAGGTTGGAAGCCTCAAGAGACAAACCAGCCTGGTTTGTCGGTGAGATCGGTTAGGGCCCTAAAGTTCTTAGTAGTGCCCCTATACTACACCAAAATATTCACTATTAATTGAAACTATTACATTAACAAAGCATACACTACATGATATAACATAAGCATTAAAATATAATTTCAAAGCCCGACCGTAATGTCTAAGGGCCCTCATAACCCCTCCTTTAATAGGGACGACACTTGAAAACGGTACGTTTAGCCTCTTCATTTATTATCCACAATGTAACACTTTGAAACCTCCATTTAAATATGTATGACATCACACATAACCACTTTCATAGTTATGTGTACTTAAAAGGAAACTTTTAACCAAACAACTAAAGGTTCATAAAATGCTTGGCATGGGATTCCTGTTTGTAAATACTACGAGTAGTTCCCGTCCTAGTAAATCTAGCACAAAAGAAGTACCGTCATCGTCAAAGCGAATAAATAGTCGAATCACAGACTTTTGAATTAGTCAAATTAAACACTTTTTACCAAACGTCAAAACACAGATCTGTAGCAGCCTTCGCCGACCCAGCTTGCTGGTATTACTAAAAGTACGAACCGACTACGGAAAAAAGCATTACTTTTGAAGGAACCTTTTATTTGTTCTATATGTATCAGGTCTAATAACAAATAAAAAATACTGTGGAAAAGTACAAGTGAGTTATCAATATAGGCTAAATTAAATCTTTTTTTTTATATTTAATACCCAATTTTTTGGCTAGACATAACAATTGCTATCTGACAGGTAAGACGGAAACGAAAAGCGCAGAGTCGTGTACTACGGTTCCTGAAAGTCTTGGAAAATAATAAATCCCTTTTTATATTATGAACGAATACGAAACGGAACCATTTTTTAAGACTGATTAGTTCAATTAGAATAATAAGTAAGAGATTAGTTCCAGAGTTAGTTAACTCGGTAAGAAGAATAATTAGATTGAAAAAATAAGTAAAGAAGAAACTAAAATTAAAATTCATAAAACTTTAAAAATCTATTTCAATAGAAGAATCAATTTTTCGATGCTTAATTTGAACCTTATGTATCCTATTTTATATTCTTGTAAATATTAGTTTATATGTTATTACACATAGAAGAATAATCGAAAATGCTATTTCAAATAGATTTAAATATAATATCATTTTCGATTATTAATAAAAACTCAACATTTAACTACAACATTTCATCCAGTTTGAACTTCTGCCTGAAGTTTCATCGTAAATTTCCTGCAGATTTTGTCACAAAGGTTTTTAAATATATTATAATAATAATAATAATAAATTTCTTTATTTCGAGCAACAAGACTCAATGTGTTAGTAACAATTGACTTATATAAATCTATGTTAGTATGTATAATAATTTAAGAAAAGTCTGGAATTAATTCAATTAAAATAAAAATAAAAATTGCAATATAATATAAAATATAAAATATCAACGAAAAATTACAATTTAATTAATTCAATTACAGATTAAAATGTCAAAGAAAATTACTATAAAATCAATTTCAATTAAATTTATTCCGAATCAAATATCACAATAATTACAATTAAATTATTATTATTATGAATATATTATTATGAAGACCAGGCGAAAGGTGTACTTAACCCATCGCTGCCTCTTAATCACGTTTATGCTACACCGTCACAATACCCTTCCTGAAAGCACTGTAAACAACAGAATTGCTTTATCATAGTGGATAAAACATCCTCAACGATACTTTAGTTTTGAGCTGCTTTTAATACAAGAGGATTTTCAACAAAATTGAAGTTTGAGTTAGTTAATTTTGAACTTCCGATGATAGAAACTATATGTAAACACATAGATTGTTTTATGTATGTTTCGAAACCCTTGGCCCACTTTCAGTAGATTTACTTTACGTCTCTTCATACATATTAGCTTTTAACTGTAGCTTCACCAGATTTTAACTCTCGCTTGAATTTTAAACTTCGAGAATACGGTTTGTAAATTATTTACACGGTTTTATCAGCTTCATATATATATATTATGTAACGGTGGTTTGAACTCGATTTGTGAGCACTAAAACGCCGGATGGATTTGAAATGAACACTTATATAGGACTGATAATATTACAATAACTTGAATACATTATAAATAATAGTTTTAAGAAATACGCCTTAATAGAAGATCTTATTACACAGTACAAAATGACTGTTTCTTAGATTACAAAATAGAGTGAAATTCAATTTGGGGCGCCAACAATAAAGCGTATGTTTTATTTTATTTCGCTTTAATAGCAGAGGGAAGGGAGGAGCGAATAGATGGGAAAAGAGGAAACGACGTTAGGCTTCTATCACCATTACAAAATATACGTAATAACAACGTTACAAATAATATTGATATTGAAAATATTGAAATAAAGAATATTTTGGTAATCCTATAATATTAGGTAATCAATCTCGAATGGCTTTCATTATCGCATTAACTATTAGTGGGTTAATAAAAAATGTGGTGTGCAATAACGAAGAGTGATTGAATACTGTTGGATGGAGGAAGCGCGACCCTCGTCAAAGAGGCGACGAGAAAGCCTCCAGCCGGCGGTTTTCCACTGTTTAATTTAAGTAGTGATCAATTAGTTCCCGTCGTTCGTATAACAATTTGAGGTCAGTGATTGGAAGTGAAGCGTAACGTTAGTTTTAGTTGATTAGAAATAATTTCTGAATATAAAATTAAATATTATACAAAGTTATAAAATAAAAATTATACAATTTTATATAGAACACGTCAATTATACTCCGCCTTGCCTGATGGTAAGCTGCAGGCAAAGTCTCAGAAAAGAGGGTCACCATTACTTACACATACCGTGTGACAATGGTGACACTCAGCTTGACGGCCTCATCATATGCTTTTTCACGCCCCGCTTAAAGGACCCGGGACGGTAGGAAGAAGGAAACACGTGAGCTGATAATGAATTTCAGGCCTTAATGGTGCGACAGAGGAAGGAGTCACCGAACCGCTTGGTTCTTGATCGGATATTCTGCACAGTGTGCGGGTGACATCTAAGAATTTATCTTGATGTGATGATGATCTTGTTCCCGCAACCAGTTAGAACCTATTCCCGGGATAAAAAGTATGTATTACGAGTATTCCAGATTGTAATCTACCCTTGTAACAAATTTGAACAAACAAGCCGTTCAGCCGTTAGAGCGTGATTGAATAACAAACATTCAAACATAACATAAACTCACGCCTATATTCCCCGAAGGGGTAGGCAGAGGTGCTAGCACCTACATTTCGCCAGTTTATGTTTAGGTCCCAATGTAATAGGTGGCGAGCCTATTGCCATTAGCCGGGCACTTATAAACCTACGATAAATACACACATAACTTCGAAAAGCATCGAAAAGTCATTGGTGTGTGCCATGGTAAAACCTGGGATCGAACCTGAGACCTCGTCTCAGCAGTCCATTACCCATACCACTAGGCTACCGCGGTTACATTCAAAAATTCAAACATTTATAGAAATTTTCACATTTATAATTTTTGATGGAGAAGGTATCACATATATCACATGTACCTTCTCCATCTGAGTGTGGATATTCGTAACTCTTTCACGCGACAACGGCTGAAACGTTGATCACGCTCACAGAACTCTGAACATAACATGTTCTATATCTATAAAACATGGCGGCACAAGATACAATCTTTGTTTCTGATTTACATAAGTTTCTAATTGCTTTACCTCCCTTTTACGACTTGTTTGAGTTATGAATATGAATGGAGTTTTAGATTGGCCTGAATTTGAATGAATACTAAAAAGTTTTACCTATTTTATTTTATAAATAAAAAACGGACAATCGCGTTCGTGATCAGTGCAAATGTTTTAAATATTAATATTGCATTGGCATCCTGTTTATATATATCTGCAATTTGTATTTACTAAAAAAACATATGTATAGTTTTATTAAATATAGTATAGAATCAGCGTGGTTCCTGGCAGAGTAGAAGTCAAGAATACAAACTGTCGAAAACAATTAATCATGTTACAATCATTTTTATCGATTTGAATGGTTATCATACCAATCGTTTGAAAGTGAGTTCTCTGGGGGCCTCACGTGCAAGCCGATGCACCTGCTGAACGACAGACGAGACTCTGGCGCTGGCTTTCCTCTCGGGGTCGAACGGCAGTCGCCCCCGGAAAGGCCAAGAACCGCCGTAGGCGAACCCTGAGCTCCGAGGACTTCAGATGCAATCAGGAAAATACGTCTTCATGTAGATGATGACTAATTACTTCGAAATTTTATTAAAAGTTGTAACTTCGGTAGTAAAAATGAGGCAAAGCAAAAAAATGGGCTGAATGGCGCTGCGTATATTTATTTATTCATAATGAAGGTATCATTCCAAAGCCAACCGCATACGACAACCACTAACGCATACAACAGATATGCGGAATTCATTGCGGCTTCACAATGGCCCCCTTTTTTTTATTTTTACGTGCGAAAAATCCTCACAGATACTCCACCTACCAGAGCCGGTAGAAGAGGTTATGTCAGACTCGAACCGACTACAACGTACGGCGCCTGAGGCTCGTTTTTGGTTGATGAAGTTGAAGTTGACAGCGATCTCTCTCGATCTAGCCCTCCTCGGGAGTGGGGACCACAGAGTCCCCAACTCGTCCCCGGTAACGGGCAGGCACGCGAAGCGCGTCTTCGCCGCGGCCTGCTTCTGTCAGAGTGAAATGGTCCCCTTTATCTGTATCGAAGTTTTACAGTTTTAATGTAGGTGCTCCATGCGTCGGCAGCTATCGAATGCAGTCGGGTTCGGAATCATACCTTAATACTCAATATAAAACACACGTGCACACTTTGTGTCATGTAAAATAAGTGCTGTTGCGGTTTTTATCATTCAATACGCTAATAAAAATGTCGTGAAAAATATTTTACTGGCCTTGTTACAAGCGCATTGTTTTATCTGTTGCGAGCACAGCCCCAAATATAAAGTAACGACTGTTATACTGGGACCAAAATATAGTAGCGATGTATCTGTATAAATCACTATGCACAGCTTTATGATCACACACCTTTACACACACAGATTCGCACACTGCACTAATTCCGCCCAATTGAGCAGTCCGGCTGGGGAAGAATACCGCGGTTATAATAACTTCGTGTTATGTTCCCAGCGGTGAGTAGGGTAGCCAGAGCTCACTGCAGAATTTGTGCTATCAGTGGGATGGAAAGGCTTGTCCTGCTTTGTCCTCTGCACTGACGGCACAGAAACTCTGTGCTTACAGGGTCGGCAGCGGGAGTGTGGATTCTCTGGTGTTACACACGTCCATAGACCACGGTAACCACTTTCCATCAGGTGGGCCGAGTCTGCCACCGTGGTATAAAAAAACACACCCTCAAAAACATACATTCACCCTCACAAACATGATCTGCTGGTTCGAAACTAAACTCACCTAGATACAAGTCCATCAGTGTACCTAAGGAGCGGGGCTTTGTCCGAGCCTTTCCTCCCGGTGTTGACAGGTCCGAAGATAGTCGCTCCTGTAAATCACGAAATCAAGAGACAGAGCAGAAGGACGATCCCTGAACTCTCCCTGGACTCCATGTGCTAGGTAATAATAATAAGACATACGTGCAACAATGAAACTTTACCTACAAGACTGAACCAAAAGTCGATCTTCGTCAGGCTCTCATTCTCATTCCTGACGTGACATATTAAATGCTGTACTATACAACAACTTGTACCATTTACCACGAACCGTATAAAAGCCGTGAGAATCAAATTATTCATTTATAAGCACCACGTGCGAACATCATCCTCCCACCGGTGTGTCATATAACGTTAATCCTATTAGCTAGAAAGGAGTATTCCTCTCACGTATCACACATTTTGGTTAAACGTGACCAAAGCGAGACCTTTATGCAACGTTGGGCGTTGTAATTGATATTGGCGTTTCGATCATATGTGCGTCTACGTTTGAGCAAATACGTTGGATCCATATAATCGTCCTGTTACATGCATAGGAACAAAATATTATATAGTAAAGTTAAAAGAATAAATCCGTCAGAAAATATTTTAACTGAATTTTTTTTGTCAGTTGTACTATTAAGTATAGACCGACCCTAACCACTGTACCATGCTTTGGGTATGTGTGCGGCGAGACGGGAGAGTATCGACCAATCGACTGCAAGATTTGGTCAGTTCGCCGCCAAAACTCACGACCGTATCTCGCTCGCTATCGGCTCACACTCTTTCTTTCTCTTTCTTTACCTCGTCCCCCGCCATGCCGCGCGTACCTAGAACGCCGTACAGCGGTCGCAGTCATTCTATAGTTCGCTATGTCACTTGTACCATGAACGGTACCAATAACTAAATACGTAAATCAGCCAGATCAAGATCATTTCGTACCCCGGCCGACCCAGGGCCGGGGTACGAAGGATATGCCTGTTAACTTCGCCTTCGGCAACCAAAATGACCCACAGGCGTCGTGTGTTTTGGTCGGTTCGAGTTCGACATATCCGTGGGGATTTTGCGCACGTAAAAAAACACGTTTTCGTGTTCATATCAGTAATATAAAGCCTAGTGCTTTTGCGTACATGGTTGATTTTATAATTTAATCAACGTTGAAGGTAGTACGTACTCGTGAAATGTAAGCTGTAACAATTCTATATACCCGCATATATTTAGTTAAATAATATTTTACTTCGTACATATCAAAGTAAATACTATTAATCGAATGGATATGACTAGTTGACATTGACCTGGATATGTCAGTGCTTTGGAGAACAAGTTAAGCCATCGGTCCCGGTTGTCATACTAACAAGTATGTCAGTCGTTACAGGTTGGGTTTATATCGGCTAGTTGGAGCTTTAAAAAGTCTAACAACTGATCACACACACAAAGTGCAGTGGCGAGACAATGCGAAAGCGAAAAGCCGAATGCGATGTACATAAAAAGTACTCGGCGCTATGTTCACACGTACCGTGCATCGGCTGAGTGCACAGTCACTCAGTGCGTGTGATATCGCTTCACAGAAAATTTCGAAGCGCAGCCACATCGCGGTTGGACTTTACGAGCCAAGTATAATATTGTTACGTGCGCGAGGAACAATTAAATGCCGTTTACTCAACGAAGAGATTTATTAGCTCGCCACAAACTAGACAATTAAATCACTAGTACACACAGTACTCTTCAACAATTCCAGTCGCTCATTAGTTCACAGTAGTCCGCAGTCGTTGCTCAGGTCGCAGGTAGAATCCTTTTCTGTCGCTTATCAACATCTGTCGTAACATTATAATAAAAATAGACAATCTCAGAAACGTCGTTTTTCAAGCTGAGTGTCACCATTGTCACACGGTATGTGTAAGTAATGATGACCCTCTTTTCTGGGACTTTGCCTTCAGCTTACCATCAGGCAAGGCGAAGTCCAATTGACGTGTCATTTTAAAAAAAAAAAACGTCTCTAATGATTTAGTTTTTCCTGTTTTTCTTGTATTTAACCAGAAAATCATGGTTCCTGCATCGACCGTTTGACATAGGTCATCATACGTATATTAAAATTAAAACTATCTGTAATAAACCAAACTTTACCACTAGAAATCTGAGCGGAGTTAAAAACATAATTACTTTGAGCATTAAAGCTTATGAGAATAAAAAAGTAGAATGATTTACTTCCTTAGAGAACATGTTCTGCGAGTACAGAATAAATATTTAAATGGATAAAAGTATTTCTTTAGCGAAAAGAAGTCGAGTTGCATTAAATTTTGTTTTGTATATTTACCAGCACACAGTAAACCAAGTTTTTATAAGTCATAGATGTTGACATCACATCACTGTTAGTAGGTGGTATAGTTAAACTGTAAAAGACCTACGGTACCACCAGGGTTTGGCCAGAGGTACCGTTGGTCTGTACTGTAAAATACGATGCATAAAACTAAATATTGTTATTTTATCCGACTACAGTATAACTAAAAAGGAGGGATATCAGGTTAACCCCTCATGACTATAAAAAGGATAAATGATGAAACGATTCTGATAAATGATGTCATTAAGTTCGTCTTTATTATGTAATTGTCACTAGGCATGTTAAAGAGATGCAACTAAACACAATGGTCAAAGACTTGAAATTGTGTTAACATACATGTTTCCTTTCACGTATAATTATTCCTCCATTTATTCGTTCTTTATGCCTGAAGAACCACTTTTCGCGGCGCATAAAAGACTATAAGAAACAAGATTTTAAGTATGTTAGTATAAACATGAGTAAGACTCCCTAAGAACTTGGTATACAGTACTTCAGACTCCAGTAGCGTTAAAAACGAATAAGACTGTCGAATAAGCAACCAAAATAACTTAATTTGAATTTTACTGAGCGCTTTTGCTCTAAAACCTTTCATCAACATAAATAAAACATAAAAGACGGAATAAATTAACCTTGTCCTTTGAGGGGCACAGAAATCTGTAAAAATGTATTCATTTATTGAAGTATGTTAGTTTTTCTCTTTAGCTAACCTCACTTTACGACTTTATTTAGATTGCTGACTGTACTTACTAGTCTTTCAGCAGTTTTTGTTTTAAATTGCTTCTGTTTCCGTTTGTTTTATTTCTGTACACCATTTACGCCATAACATTATTATGCATTTTTATTTATGTATTATTTTTTTATTTGCCAGTAATTTTTATAATGTCTACAGTAGGAATAAATGCCAAAACTCAAAATATGTAACATGTTAAATATCTGGTATTGATGTGTTTTCAATCTTAACTGTTATAAGGGAAAGATATTTTTTGTGGGCCAGGTTTCTATTTTGTCATCAAATCTTGGTACTTATGTAACTCCACATCATAGGGCTAGTCTGCATAATCGTAAATCTGTGACCAAATAAATATTATTTTGTGGAAAAATCACATCATTTTTAATAAATCTGTGACATTTCACTAGCTGCCTTAGCCCCTAAGTAAAAGGTGTAAAAAGGTACTATTGTGCTTAACCGGGCACTTTCTACTTATTTTGCTACTGAGAACCCCTTGAAGGAAAACACAATTTACTGTATTCCTGTCAACGCAAATATCGTCTCGGAAATGTAAGTCTGACTCAGAACCGAATGAAAACGTGAGCAGAGTTAAATTCCCTAGATAACATTGACTGTTGGTCCCATTTAGTTGTGCACCCAATACGCGTTGTCTAAATCTGGTTGCATCCAATCATTTACAAATATAATGATGTACCGGATATAACACTGAATAGTACATGGCTGACAAGTCAAATCTGTTTCTCTTTATTAAACGTCAAAACAGAAATTCTATGGAAATTTGTGTGAAATACACAAGTTTGACGTCATACTTTGTAATTGTCAAATAATTTACTATTGGGTGGATGATTAAAAAAACTACAATCAATTGATGATGTCAGTTGAAATTAAAACAACTCTTAATACCGATTTATTAAGTTGTTAATATTTTTTACTTAAAGTAGACCTCTACTTTCTACGTAAATTAATTATTGCCCTTCATTTTTGTAATCCATTTTATTTTTTATAAATCCTAAATTTTCATATTCTAACAATTGCCCTTCTGGTGTCAATTATTTTTAGATTTCTCAAATTTGATATATTGTATACCAATTTATTCTTTACTAGGTAGAACACGACGGTATTCTCGTCCCAATTGAGCAGTCCGACTGGAGAAGTACCTCTGCCCAACAGAATACCGCGGCCATAATAACCTTGACTTGTATTCCCGGCGCTGAGTAGGGTAGCCACTGTTACTAACATACATAAACTCACTGGAGAGTTTATGTGTTTTCTCTATGTTCTTACAAGGTCGGCACTACGAGTGTGACTCCCCTGGTTTTATACACGTACATTAGACTACGGTAACCATTTGCCATACATTGGGCCGTGTGCTTATCTGACTCCTAAATATAAAAAAGTCTTGTATAAAGAAATACCCAAAGGTACAAAACATCAAAACGCTGACTGTAATTTTAATACGCCCTCCAGTGAAGTAAAAAAAAATACTAAAATGTTTTCTTTGGAAACGCAGAGTGACTAAACGCCTCACGCTTAGTTCCTATTTGCTCATTCAACACGAATCTGCACTCATCATTTCACACTAGCACTTTTACTGCGGCGCTACAACCAGTTCTCATCGCAGGCTCTCTTCATAATTACTATAGTTTTTAGTAGTCCTTGCAGCATTCAGATTTTAGTTCCAGTAATTTCAACTTAATAGAACTTAACGCTGACATTTCTGATTTATGACTTCAAATTTTTCATAATTAAGAGGGATTATGAAAAATTAAATTATTTCTACCCTAACTATCGTTCTTGTTCTATTTCCTACTAATTATAGTGTGAGTGTATATTAGAATATTTGATGTTTATAATGGTAGCACTTCACATAGTAATTTGTGTTTGCTATTGGGCGTTTGTCGTTTGGCAAAATACGTGTGTAACATCAGTGCAGTCACATTCGTTCTGCCGACCCTGTAAGAACAGAGATTTTATGTGGCCTCAGTGCAGAACACAGAACCAGGACCAGCCTTTGGTCTTCCCACTGACAGCACAAAAACTCAATAAATGAAAATATTGATAAACACAATTTACTTCACAAAAAAGTATTCACTTAAAAGAGGTGTCACATCTGTAGTGTCACATTTTGTCTACTAATAAAGGTGCTACTACTACGGGCCGTAACGAATTTTATAAAACTAAATAAATTGTCAAATGTATATATTTGATATTGATCATAATTGTTAAATAGGCAATAAGGCAAATACTTCGTCAAGTACACTGTCCACAAATGGTAATTGTTTGCTAAATATGTCAAATACGCAATTACAAATAACCATGTGAAGTGCCACCATTACAAAATCACGCTCAAACATTTGAACGGATCTGGTTGAAATTTGCTACAGGGTTGGAAGATAGTTTAAAATATATAGGCTGTAATCTGTCTTATACATACATTCTGTGCTGATACGTTGTGGTATATTTTTGCGGTAGCAGAGTACAAATTAATTTATTCATACCTCGAGAAGCATCGAGTGAAAGCTTATTAGAAACTTATATAATCAGTATCAGAATAAACGGGATATTTACCATGTTTCATTATTTTGAGTTTCCGATAATTTGCAAAAACAACCGGGAACAAGCTAAAACAAAATCGCGAGTGGATACAGTGAGCATCGTATGTCGTGAACGTGATCGAGATCGGGTTCGAGTTTGTAGTGAGAGTGAAACCAATAGTAGTGCAGATACGCGTAGTAAAAGAACTCGAAAAAGGGTAGATCGATATAATTACTCCTAGGAAAAAACTTTTTCTTTGTTCACCGCCACTACTCCAGTTCCTCCGTGATCATGGTGCTTGCAACAACGCCGAAATATCGGAAACTCAAAATAATGAAACATGGTAAATATCCCGTTTATTCTGATACTGATGTCAGTGACCATGATAGTTTAAATAACTTATATAATTGTATAATCCAACGCGGCAATGGTTTCAAAATTGTTATTAACAGTAGTAGTTAATAACAGTAACAATGCTGTTAATAACAATTTTGAAACCATATTGCACTGAGACTGCCGCATTGGATTGTACTGGCACAATATTTACTTAATTTTATACGAGGAAAACTGGGTCGAGATCACGTAGTTGCTCACGGCAAATCTCCACAGAGCATCATGGGTTTTAATATTCATTTGCATTCAACATTCGAGCTCTTTCTGTGACATAAGACAATGGAGCATGCCACCTGGCATACTGTTCTATACTTGGCACTATATAAACACAAATGGTACCTTCTATTGAAACAATAACGTACCAGAAATAGCTTATATCTTCTGATAACAGTAGTACATTACTACTATATATATGCCAGTACCTATACTAATGATAACAGTAGTAATGTACTACTGTTATCATTAGTATAGGTACTGGCACCTACCTACCTATATTAATTATAATAGTAGTACATTACTACTATATATATGCCAGTACCTATACTAATGATAACAGTAGTAATGTACTACTGTTATCATTAGTATAGGTACTGGCACCTACCTACCTACCTATATTAATTATAATAGTAGTACATTACTACTATATATACGCCAGTACCTATACTAATGATAACAGTAGTAATGTACTACTGTTATCATTAGTATAGGTACTGATACCTACCTACCTATATTAATTATAATAGTAGTACATTACTACTATATATATGCCAGTACCTATACTAATGATAACAGTAGTAATGTACTACTGTTATCATTAGTATAGGTACTGACACCTACCTACCTATATTAATTATAATAGTAGTACATTACTACTATATATATGCCAGTACCTATACTAATGATAACAGTAGTAATGTACTACTGTTATCATTAGTATAGGTACTGACACCTACCTACCTATATTAATTATAATAGTAGTACATTACTACTATATATATGCCAGTACCTATACTAATGATAACAGTAGTAATGTACTACTGTTATCATTAGTATAGGTACTGACACCTACCTACCTATATTAATTATAATAGTAGTACATTACTACTATATATATGCCAGTACCTATACTAATGATAACAGTAGTAATGTACTACTGTTATCATTAGTATAGGTACTGACACCTACCTACCTATATTAATTATAATAGTAGTACATTACTACTATATATATGCCAGTACCTATACTAATGATAACAGTAGTACATGTACTACTGTTATCATTAGTATAGGTACTGACACCTACCTACCTATATTAATTATAATAGTAGTACATTACTACTATACTATACTAATGATCACAGTAGTAATGTACTACTGTTATCATTAGTATAGGTACTGGCAACTACCTACCTACCTATATTAATTATAATAGTAGTGCATTACTACTGTTATCATTAGTATAGTTACTGTCATATTTAGGGCATAAAACTCACTCAAGATATTCATTATGCGTTATTGCGATAACTTTTGAGGATAGCATTGTTAACAAACTAATCCGCGCGCGCGCCTGGGCCTTGCTTCTCTCGTTACTTGGGGTCAAGTTATATGCCATTTACTATACTAGCGATAGTAGTGGTAAAGCACTATTGTTATCACTGTTCGACCACGGTTAGATACACCGGAATTTTTGACGTTCATATGTCGCTGATCCAACATTTTTGTTAACTTTCCGCACAAAGTATAAGAAAATTTTATTACAACACTATCAAAATAAGTTATCTCCCCTGGTTGGATTTTTTCCTCAAATTACTTATGCCTGAATCAATCCAAGCGATCCCTTCCTGAACGAAATCCCGGAGGAAAAACAAACTAGGAAAATCAATCTTGCACTCAACTTACGGATCCAAGTCACTATTCCATTACTGGAATTTTAGGAGGTAGGACATGGCGGTATTTCCGCCCAATTGAGCAGTCCGACTGGGCAAGTACCTCCGCCCTACAGAATACCGCGGCTATAATAACTTCGTTTTGTGTTCCCAGCGGTAATTAGGGCAGCCAGAGCTCACTGGAGAATTTATGCTGTCAGTGGGAAGACTAAAGGCTTGTCCTGCTTTGTCTTCTACACTGACGATACAGAAACTCTGTACTTACATGGTTGGCTGTGCGACTGTGACTCCTCTGGTGTTAAAACGTCCATAGGCCACGGTAACCACTTTCCATCAGGTGGGCCGTGTGCTTGTCTGCCACTTTAGTGGTATAAAAAAAAATACTTTTTTGTGAAATAATCTGAAGAATATTCTATGATATAATACAGATACATTGATATCTTTATCTACTGCGTTAAGCTTTCAACATTCTACTCGTAACATACACACATCATAAATTCCATGTAGCAATTCTTATGACTTTTAAAAATAATTGTACGATACCCTATCATTTCTTTTGCTTCTTTCCATCCAAAGGTTGCCTGGAAGAAATCGCTTTTCGCGATAAGGCCACTAATTGTGCGTTATATTTTTTGTTAAATTATCTTTAAAAACTTTTATGGTGTACAATAAAGAATATCTTATCTTATGACCCTCTATACTTACTGCCAGCAGGAGACGCCGCGACTGGACGGGTGATCCACCTTTAGGTATGGATTTCCCCTATCATTTAGGTATATATGACAGACCTCACACTTTTTTTTTCGTCGCTAAAATTCCCCCATATACCTCCCCACCAGAGCCAGTGGGAGAGGTTATGTCGTACTCGAACCGACAAAAACGCACGCTGTCTGAGGGTCGTAAATTACCGGAGATGAGATTGCAGGAGGCATATCCCTCGCACACCGGCTGACCCAGAGCCATAACTTTCAAGCAGGCCCTTTTCGGGTGTGGGGACCACGGAGTCCTCATTAAATCCCAATGGGGAGGCGCACAACTCGCGCCGCCGCCGGGGACAGACCTCACCCTCACGCTTACCACTGTTGCTTGTCCTGGAGACTTCACCGCTGAATGATTGGGCATTGATTACGCAGCAAGCCGAAAGTAACATCTAAAACATGGCGAACACAACATTACATACAGTTTAGTTATAAGCAATACAACCAACACCACCTGTTGCTAACAACAAATTATTATCCTTATATTAAGCCCCGTTTACATGTCTTTGTTCGTTGTTAAACCAAATCGGTGACGTAATAACCAGTTTAGCATTTTAACCGATTACAGACGATACAATATAATCTACATATCCGTGTAGAAAATACGATCTTTAGTAGCAAATGTAGTTAATTTATCAAATAATTCCAATTGACTAATGAAACTCTATTGAGGTATAACGTAGGACTAAAATAGTAACTTTATTTTAATCACTTTTATTATCATCTTCTCATCGTTCCTGATTGCTTATGAGGCTTTCACTCCTTCAAGAATAGAAGAATAGAATTAGCTTTATTTTGGATTTTTATCCAATGCATATAAAGTGTCAGTAGCATATGATCTTAATCTAGTGTTAGTATCTTAGCTATCGTATATAAATGATGACTTTCGATGCTGCTCCCTGTGCTAAAGGTAGGCTTTATTCAGGGGCATGTAGCTGCAGTCAACGACTCAGCAGTGGGAAGTCCCACCGATCAGCCAGAGTTTTCAGGATAGCGATGCGCAGCGTCTTGTACGCGTCTCAGCGTAGATGGATGAAGCGTTACAATGCAACAGCGCGGCATGCCGAACTTCGGCCCGAAGGTGTACAATATAATGTAGACGCATTACGCTACGTACTTACGTATATCTGAAAGAAATGCGTAGTTCCCGGCTGAGTAGAATTTGGACCACCCCATCTCTTCCCATGCGGTGTCGTACAAGACGACTAAGGGATAGGGCTGTTTAACACCAGACAGATATATACAGCCCAAACTCAGCCTCAGATGCAAGCCTTGAGGCATTGTGTCCTTAATTGTGTCATTAATAGTGCCCGAAAGACGACAATAGGCTCACCGCCTACTACGTGGGACCGAATTCAATGATTGGTGAAATGTGGGTATTAAATCACCTTCCGGGGATAAAGGTGTTATTATATGTATGTATGTATGAATGAAAGAAATACTTATTTGCGTATACGCAATATACTCCAATAATTATTTGCGTATATGTGTAATAACTAATAGCCTTTCGCCCACAGCTCACGCGTGGATATCGGTTAATGTGACATTTGCTCATATCTCCGGTCCTACAGAACCAAGTGCGATCAAATAAACGTAAGATTTACATCTGACCAAGATCTTTTAAACAAAAAAATTGCATCAAAATCCGTTTAGTAGTTTTTGATTCCATCGCATACAGATAAACAGACCAGTAGGCAAGAATTCCAAAAAAATGTGTTATCGGTACTATAACATAATCCAATTTTTTTTTAATATCTTCGGTGTACAGACACGACTACTTTACAATTATATAATAGTATAGATAGATGAGCCTGAATCGAACTCACGATCTCACGACCCTCTACGTAGCAGTCGAGCCAGGAGAGGACCAGATTGAGAGAGATGGCCCTGGATCGGTCGGGGTGCGAGGGATATGCCTGTTAACCTCACCTTCTGCAACCAAAAACGACCCACATAACCTCTCCCACCGGCTCCAGTGGTGGGGGTATCCGTGGGGATTTTTCGCACGTAAAAAGAAAACCGTAGCAGTATACCCATTGTCCTACGTGAGCGACAAGTGCGACAGCGCGGCAACGCGACGCGATACGTGACACATTCTTCCATACTTCATGTGACGTATTCACGCGACACAATAAAGAACTATGACCATTTGAAATTTTCGCGTCGCGTCGAAACGCGTCGCGTTGTCGCACTTGTCGCTCACGTAGGACAATTCCTCAGGAGCCCTCTACGGCTACACCACAGAATTCATCCAGTAGAAACTAACTTTTAAACTATCGTGTTCATGATACACATTTTCACGGGAATTAACGCAATCATGGTATAGGTACAGTACAGTACCAGGTTACACCGGGCCGTGGTCACAGGCTGACTGGCTCAGTGGTGTACGCCCGCTGTCTTCGAGTCCGTGAAACTTTAGGCAAATTAAATTAAGTACCTATACCATGATCGAATTAATTCTCGTTAACATTATTGTATCTCATCTCAAATAAGTAAGTTTTTTTTTATACAACTTAGGTGGCAGACAAGCGCACGGCCCACCTGATGGAAAGTGGTTATCATGACCTATGAACGTGTGTAACACCAGTGGAGTCACATCCGTGCTGCCGACCCTATAAGAACAGAGATTTTGTGCCGTCAGTGTAGAGGACAAAGCGGGACAAGCCTTTGGTCATCCCACTGACAGCACAAAAAATCTCCAGTGAACTCTGGCTACCCTACTCACCGCCGGGTACACAACACGAAGTTATTATAACCGCGGTATTCTGTAGGGCGGAGGTACTTCCCCAGTCGGACTGCTCAATTGGGCGGAAATACCGCCGTGTCCTACCTCCTCAAAGTCCTACCTCCTCTACAGTTTATCAACTTTCATGTTCATATTAGACTCGTTCAAGTTATTATTTATGTTAATTTTATCTAATGAAGATTATTTGAAAGAGAAACATGTTCAATATTGCTTCCTTTGAGAGTTGAACAAGCTTCGTACCGTAAGAGTTATGAAAGGTAAGCAACGAGCTAGGAATTAGTTTGCATTAATTTAATAAGGAAGTATGAAACACATCACAAACTTAACTTCATTTAAGACCACTTTTAACTTTTAAGCTCTCCGCAAAATTGAACAAAGATAAACAAAGATTACAATATTATTTTTTATGCTATGCTGAAGGAAAAAGATTTGCTTTATAATTTATTTTATGCTGTTTTTTTTTTACGTGTCCAAAATCCCTACGGATACCTCCCCACCAGAGCCGGTGGGAGAGGTTATGTCGGACTCGAACCGACTAAAACGCATGCCACCTGTGGGTCGTTTTGGTTGCCGAAGGTGAGGTTGACAGGCATATCCCTCGCACCCCGGCCGACCCAGGGCCATCTCTTATTTTATGCTGCTAGAGAGGTGCTATTCGAGAAGCTAAACTTAATTTTGTATGATGTAGGTATCTGCCAGCAAATATTGTGTACACCTAAATCTGAGGCTGCTTAGAGTCTGTTTAAGTTTGTTATGCTACGCTTTGTAGGTAATCAAGTATTTTAAAAGATATGATGGGACTGGCATATGTATAAAAATCCCCAATAATAAACATACATACATATAATCACGCCTTTATCCTTGGAGGGTTAGGCAGAGGTGAATTAACACCCACATTTCACCAATAATTGTATTCGGTCCCACGTAATAAGTGGTGAGCCTATTGCCGTATTCCTGGCACTATTGTTGACTCGAGCTATTCTTCCGAGGCTGAGTCTGCGCTGTATATATCTGTCTGATGTTAAACAGTCCTATCCTTTAGTAGCCTTGTACGACACCGTATGGGAAGATATGGGGTGGTTAGGGCCGTCTACTCTGCCGTCTACTCTGCCGGAAACCACGCGGCAATAATAAATAAAGAGATTTTTTATTATTTTATTTTAATATTATATGAAAGCTTGTCAGTATAGCCTCAACAGGCGTAACGACTTTACAGGTAAGAACTGTTTAATCCCATAGGAAGTCTATCATAATACCTATTTAAAGTAAAAGTATATTTTTTTTAAATCTACGCTAATTTTTATTGTTTTGAGTATGTTTTAATTTCAATTTGCCGCCTTACTTACAGATGGTCTCCCCTACCAAATATTCCATGGTTTGTCATCAGTATTCATAAGCAAAAGAGAGGCACGTGGCCCTCTGGTGGACGGTGACCTACTTCGACAGAATCGATTCTGTTTTATTGGTGTGTAATAAACAGGCTTAGCATCTTGTTTGATGCCTATAGATAAAGAATAGACGTCAGTTTTGAATATGATTTTAGAACGCAAAGAAAGATAGAGAGCACGTTATTTTGTAAGGAAACAGAGGTTAACATTAGGTCGTATCGTATCTCAGCACCTATATAATAATTACCTATTCCCATTCGCTTCAAATCTATTTTCTCATTTTATATATTCATATACCAGGCGCTACAGGAATAAGTATACTAAAATTTTGATTTTTCAATTTATTTACCAATAGCTCGTGCCAATAGCGGTGAAACCCTGGGAAGCTGGGGCAAAGAGGCCAAAAGCCTTGTACAGGCGATTGGGCAAAGGCTCATAGAGGCCACAGGTGACTCCCGGTCCGGATCGTTCCTGGTACAGAGGCTGGCCATCGCAATCCAGCGTGGAAACGCAGCAAGTGTCATGGGCACCTTTGCACCGGGAGCGATCAGGGGTGGGTTATTCGATTAGTACAAAAAAAAAGCGAATGTATTTATTAAATTAATTTATGAGACTTGTAAAATTATATTAAAATAAATTAATGGAAACCCATATAATAGCTCCTAAATAAATATATGCCGAATATTACATGCCGATGCCCAAGGCAACCGCATACGACAGCTGCCAACGCAACTGACAACACGTGCAGGGCACCATGGAAACATGGTATATGTAAGTAATACTCGTACATTACATACATTGCTTATTAAACTTAGATAAGACTAACGGATTACGCGTATCTGTTGCATGCGTCGCCAGTTGTCGTATGCGGTCGACTTCGGAATCATACCTTAAATGGTATGAAATGCAGCGCTGGTTATCTGACGTCATCTGCAAAAATTGGTTATCTGTTGGTAACGAAGAAACGTAAAATTATAATATTCCTTCTATTTTTAAATAAATAAATATTCCGACATTCTACAACAACGCTATCTAGACCCATGGTAAGCAGGCGGGAGCTTGTGGCGGCCCTGGGAGTGAGGGTTCTCACGCTCTCCACCTTGCTCGCGGCGATGGTTCGCTGCGCGGATGCGTGGGCGGCCGGCGCCTCCTTCTGCGAGCAAGTAATGCTCGTGAAGGAGGAGGCGGGGCGGGAGCGGCAGCGGGAGCGACGAAGGATCGCAAGACAAGCTGCCCGCGTACGAAGGCAACTCGGGTGTCGGAGGTCGATGAACGACCACCGCCCCCCATGAGCGCCGGCCTGGGGGTGACAGGTGAAGCCGCCTGTCACCCTAGCAGAAGCAGGCCGCGGCGGTGGCGCGCCTCCCCGTTTCCGGGGACGAGCTGGGGACTCTGTAGTCCCCACACCCGAGAAGAGGGCCAGATCGTGAGAGATGGCCCTGGGTCGGCCGGGGTGCGAGGGATATGCCTGTCAACCTCACCTTCGGCAACCAAAACGACCCACAGGCGGCGTGCGTTTTAGTCGGTTCGAGTCCGACATAACCTCCTCCACCGGCTCCGGAGGGGAGGTATCCGTGAGGATTTTGCGCACGTAAAAAAAAAAGACCCATGGTAAGCATAGCTCAACTAGCTTGTGTTATGGGATGATCTAGAATGCGGCTAAACATACTTAGATACTTTTTTTTTGTAAATACATACATACATACATAGAAACATCCAGACCAATGCAAATATACATATATGCATACAAATATTTGCACTGAGCGGGAATCGAACCCTCGCCCCCTGCATAGCAGTCGAATGCTCTACCGCTACGCCACGGAGGTCGTTATAAAAGTACCCAATGTGTTATTTCAGATATACATACTAATATTATGAATGCGGAAGTAACTCTGTCTGTCTGTATGTAAATCGTGGGCAATGGCTTTAGGCTACTAGCTATTGCCCGCGACTCCACCCACGTGGATGTCAGGTATCGCGACTAAACATAGCATATGTCCTATCTCAAGTTCTAATTTATCTCTCTACCAAATTTCATCAAAATCGGTTCAGCGGTCTAGGCGTGAACGCCTAATATACACTCTTTCTTTCGCATTTATAATATTAGTATCTAATATGTATAATATTGATTGACATTTAGTATAAATTGTCATTTTTTTTTAACTATTTTAATTTATATAAGTAATGACGTGTTGTTTAGCTGCTTAATGTTTCACTTGCATGCCTATTATGGTGGAATATGGCGAAACTATGTACCTACTGGATGTAACACCTTTATGTAACCCATATTTGCAATGAATGAATAAATAAATAAATAAATAAATAGTATAGATACCTGTATCCAGCCATATCCGTGAAGCAGCCGTTGGAGCGCGATTGAATAACAAACATCCAAACATACAAGGATCATCACAAACTTTCACAAGTGCAAATGTTTGTATGCATAGAGACATTTGCAGTAGTCTAATCGTGCCTTAGAGAGCACGTTACGCTGTCAGTCCCGGTATTTATAATATTAGTAGGACAGGATAAGATTAAAAGCAAATACTCATAGCTTTTCGAAGTTAAGTGTGTATTTATCACAGGTTTATAAGTGCCTGGTTAATGGCAATAGGCTCGCGACCTATTACATTGGGACCTAAACATAAACTGGCGAAATGTGGGTGCTAGCACCTCTGCCTACCCCTTCGGGGATATAGGCGTGAGTTTATGTTATGTTTAATCATAGCTTTCTGGCGTAAAATAAAGGAAGGTAAATGTTGTGGTAGTTCCTCAATGTTAGATTTGTCGAAAGTTCTCGCGCACTTCCAGATTACAGTACAAATAGAGTGCCTTTCACTCAACAATAGTACTCCTCAGGACATTTATCTTAGTGAAGATAGCATAGCACCCTGTATGGCGGTGGACCAGTTCAAATTCACCAAGCATAGATTATTACAAAACAATCCCCGCGCTAGGGGGGGCCTCGTTTGTCTTTGAGTTAGGTTCAAGATACGGGAAACGTAATTTAGTACATACATATAATTACGTTTTCATCTCCGGAGGGTTAGACAGAGGTGAATTAACACCCACATTTCACCAATCATTAAATTCGGTCACACGTAATAGGGGTGAGCCTATTGCCGTCTTTCGGGCACTATTGATGAGTCAAGCCGTGCATCTGAGGCTGAGTCTGGGCTGTATTATATATCTGTCTGATGTTAAACAGAGACACCGCATGGCAAGAGATGGGGTGGTCCAAATTCTACTCTGCCGGGAACCACGCGGCTTTTTAGTATGTTTTTATTAAAAACTGAAAGAGTACAACCTTTTGTTTTAAAAGTTCAGAGAGCTCTATTAGTGTGTATTAATATGAAGTCCTTTGAATACGTTCTGAGTTTTGTTCACAAGTTGTACTCCTTAAATAAAGGCCACTTCTGACAAGAAAAGCTAATTATGGTACTCAGACTTTAAAAACAAATACTCAAACATTTATATCGTAAGATGAAAATGTTATGAATCTCTAAAATACGTTTATATGTATATTGTATATTTTTTTTTTATACAACTTAGGTGGCAGACAAGCACACGGCCCACATGATGGAAAGGTGGTTACCGTGACCTATGAACGTGTGTGACAACAGTGGAGTCACATCCGTGCGGCCGACCCTGTAAGAACAGAGATTTTATGTGCCTCAGTGCAGAACACTAAATCAGGACAAGCCTTTGGTCTTCCCACTGACAGCACAAAATCTCTCGTTTCATTAGTTTTAAATGCGATATGACTGACTTTCAGCCTTTACATTGATATGATTACCGAAAATAATTCTAAGTATAAAAAAGAATTAACAAAATAAACTCAAAAAACTTGAAAAAAAAATTTACTGAGCACTTACAAAAAAAATACGAGCATAATGAAAAAAATTTTATAAGGTTTCTGAAGAAGTTTGTTATTCTTGCCTGGAAAAGTTTACTCAACCCTTTGTAAAAATATTAAGAAGCCTTTTGCCATATTTTCAGAGCTTTATAAAAGTTCACCCCACCAAATTTTCACACAACTTCTGCTAAATAATGTATAGGAAAATTAAAGGGGTTGAAATGTTGTCTTGAAGGGAGGAGATGTAGTATAATATGTTTACTAAATATGTACTGTCAGGTATATTTATGTATATGTGGGTAACGAGAAATAAATCAGTATTCAGATTGATCTTGACGAACAAAATACTCAAAATGATCATAATCAAAGAATCAATTTTATTTATTCAGTTCAGACACATAAAGAGCACATATGAATCTCAAAATTTTATAATTATTTCAAGTAATATCATAAAAATTAAACAATGTATAAATTATGATACCAGCAAGAAACTCAGAGAACTATATTAGCACTAGATTATCTACTTTTTTAAATATGGTCTTGTTTACAATTTATGTTGTGCAAACAAGCAAGACTTAGATTGACAACGCATTTTTATCATTAAGGTACTCATCTACTTTAATAACCTTTTTTCATTAAAGCTTTTTAATGCCTTTGTCTTCCCCCCTTCCTGTTAACTGATCGTTCTGACATTTGGTACGTGCATTCAGTTCGTACAATAATACAATGCTATTAATACTTTGGTATTTCAATCATTTTGAGACTTTTAGCCAAAATCATTCTGACGCTGACCGTACTACTTATAATACAATCCTTTGACAGCTTAGGTATCTTTCACAAACTTGAGCGAAATTACAGTAGGTTGTCTACTAAACTCATAAAGCAACTAATAGCTACATACACTGTAGCAATGTCTCAATTAAAACATATCTAAATGTAAATTCAAAGCTATCAGACTACAGTCATTTATTTTATAGACTCAATAACTCACTAGGGATGTGTGTCAAAGCCATAAACAATTTTACGAGTCCATCCTTCTTGACCAAAAACTCGTGACTGGAATTCCGCATTGAAAATGTTTCTGTACAATGTGTTGGAAATTAAGTATGATGGAGAGATGCGTACAAATACAAAAGCTGTATAAATCAGTTTCTTTTATGTTATTTTTAAGTACTTCATCAGCCTTTTTCGCAACTCAGTTGGGATGGGCTTTCCAGTCTAATTGTGACGCGGCTGAACTTCGATATTGCCATGAAGTGTCTTTTTTCTATCTAGGATACGCTAATTTGACTTCACATCGCCTGATGGTAACCTAAAGGCAAAGTCTTAGGAAAGAGGGTCACTATAACCAACACTAAGTAATGTTACATTGTTAGCACTCAGCTCAGTAATGTCTGTCGTGGCATCTGACCTCTTCAGTATACCTGGCAGAGGTATAACTCCATACGTAAAAAAATATGATAACGGGCGTGAGCTTATAAATGTAATAAATAAAAAACCCTACCTTTAGCAATCAACGGGGTATTTATTTTTTTATTTATTACATTTATTGTACACCATTAATATATTTCATTATTAAAGTCTCTAACAACAGAATCAGCACAATGGGCGGCCTTATCGCTTTAAGCGATTTCTGCCAGGCAACCTTTTTTTTATACCACTTAGGTGGCAGACATGCACACGGCCCACCTGATGGAAAGTGGTTACAGTAGCCCATGGACGTGTGCAAAACCAAGGGAGTCACACTCGCGCTGCCAACCCTGTAAGCACAGAGAATTTCTGTGCCGTCAGTCTAAAAGACGAAGCAGGGCAAGCTTATGGTCTTCCCACTGACAGCACAAAAACTCTCCACTGAGCTCTGGCTACCCTACTCGCCGCCGGGAACACAACACGAGGTTATTATGGACGCGGTATTCTATAGGGAGGTACTTCCCCAGTCGGACTGCTCAATTGGACGGAAATACCGTCGTGTCCTACCTCCTTCTAAAATCAATGGATGCAACCTTTGGATGGTGATTAAAGTTTTAAGAATTAGTGATAGTTTTTTGGCGTACTTAAACAATATAAATATAGTAAGTATTAGGTAAATTTATAACTAATGCACATATAGGCAGTTGAGGGTCAGAAACGAAGAAGTTGGTCGTGGAAGTTGGCCGCCGTATTCACGACCAAGGCGGTGACTCCCGCTCTGGCTCGATCCTGGGGCAAAGGATGACCGTTGCGATTCAGCAAGGCAACGCGGCCATCATCATATGCACCTTTGCGCCGGGAACGTTGCGGAGTGGGTTCGACGCGACATAATCGCAAATCTATTTTGTGTGTTTATGTTTGATTTTTTTATACAACTTAGGTGGCAGACAAGCACACGGCCCACCTGATGGAAAGTGATTACCGTGACCTATGAACGTGTGTAACACCAGTGGAGTCACATCCGTGCTGCCGACCCTGTAAGAACAGAGATTTTGTGTACCTTCAGTGCAGAACACAAAATCAGGACAAGCCTTTGGTCTTCCCACTGATAGCACAAAAACTCTCCAGTGAGCTCTGGCTGCCCTACACACCGCCGGAAACACGACACGAGGTTATTATAGCCGTGGTATTCTGTATGGTGGAGGTACTTCCCCAGTCGGACTGCTCAATTCGGACAGGAATACCGTCGTTTCCTACCTCCTATATTTATATGTTACACTGTAACTGCAGGATACAATCCTATACTTTATTCGTCCAGTACAAAACTCACAAATACAGGTACTATAAAGTGGCCCCTATATTCCACAGTTGAACAGCAATAAAACGAATAATATCCATCACAAATATGGCGGTGCCTAGGTAAGTCACCCGAACATAACTCCACCAATGTAAGCTCGGACTGAAATAGTTCTTACTATCTTCCACTTGGTTGATAATATTTTTCATGAAATCTTATCCGCATTTTAGGGCTCAAGGTCCCATGTAAGGTATGAATAACAGGATCGTATTTTTATTCATATTATTCTTACTTGATTTTTTTTTTATACCACTTAGGTGACAGACAAGCACACGGCCCACCTGATGGAAAGTGGTTACCGTGGCCTATGGACGTTTGTAACACCAGAGGAGTCACAGTCGCGCTGCCAACCCTGTATACACAGAGTTTCTGTGCCGTCAGTGTAGAGGACAAAGCAGGACAAGCCTTTAGTCTTCCCACTGACAGCACAAATTCTCCAGTGAGCTCTGGCTACCCTACTCACCGCTTGGAACACAACACGAAGTTATTATAGCCGCGGTATTATGTAGGGCTTCCCCAGTCGGACTGCTCAATTGGGCGGAAAATCCGTCGCCGTGTCTGTTAAATCCGTGAATGCTATAAGTGGACACTTGAATCGTGAGCCAATGGTATTGGGTAACTTTTGATAGAGGACGAACTATTGTTCTACCTATACGCTTCAACGAAATGAGTTTGTAAGTTGAGAAATAATTATATTTGTTGAGAACTTGGAGTTGGTACATGAAAATCTTGTATGAAGTTGATGTAGGTACATTGTTTGTATGAACCGAGTGAATATGGATGACGTAATTTTGTTTCCTCTTTTTCTCTTATGTATAACTAATTTGAAATTTGAATAAGGAGAAAATATTTTAAACCAAACCATAGGTATGTATGTACCTATACCATACCGCGTTAATTCCCGTTAACATTTTTGTAAATCAAGGAGAAGATCTGTTAAAAACCAGTATTGTTATTCCCTTATTGTTAACCAACTTGTGAAAAGGAGAACTTGTAAAGAGGTTCTCATTTCGATCGGTATTTTTTTATACCACTTAGATGGCAGACAAGCACACGGCCCACCTGATGGGAAGTGGTTACCGTGGCCTATGGACTCGTGCAACACCAGGAGCGTCACACTCGCGCTGCCGACCCTGAAGAAACCTCCTAATGCCCCTTTTGAAGAACCCCATAATGTAGGCGCATGGGAAGACCGCAGCAGGGAGTTCATTCCACAACTTGAGTGTGCGTGGGATGAAGTTTCTTTCATACCGCACAGTGCGTACCGTCTCAGGTTGCAATGTGTGAGGATGAACTCCCTGCCTACGGCGAGCGGTGCGATGATAGAATGTTGCTGTGGGCATCATGTCAAACAATTCATCTGAGCACAAACCGTTGTACAGGCGGTAGAACACACACAGCGAAGAAAAGTCCCTCCTTAAACGGAGACATTACCTGCGAGTATGGGATTGTCAACCAGCCTCAACGCCCGTCTTTGCACCGAGTCGAATTTTATTGTATGTACACCGATTACTCTGATATTGATGACCAGATTTTTGTGATTCTTTTTAGTTCGATGCAAAATAGTTAAACCATTTGGTCTCATAAAAAAATTACATATTTTGGACCAGTAGTTTTAATTTTATAAACATTTTTGGGTGTTTCGACACTAACAGATCAGTAAATCTGTAAATTCAGTAATTTTTCTCTTTTCTTTATTATGTTATTTCATAGATTTTAGTTTTTGAAGTCAGTTTTTTTTTTATTTATTTTATTTATATGTTAACTAAGCATAGCTTGTAATGTAGGTTCTAAAATGCGGAAAAAATTCTTACATTTTTGCCAACACGAATAAATTGCTCACCGACCCAATGCAATTATATTTGCACTGCAATTAAACAAACTGCACTTAAACAAACAATTGTACTCGCACAATTTCGTACACTGGCAATATAAAGTGAAAAATAAATCAAATTTTCTAAGAGAAAACGCAAGAACACAATAAAATGACGTCATAATATATTAGTGTTGCCAAGATTAACTGTGGTGTCAGAAAATTTAAGTGGTGAACCGGGACACAATACAGTGCCGCTAAAAACTTTGAGTTTGACAACTTTCCTGTTAGACATATACGAGTACATTGTACTGAGTTTTACGATTGTTTCCTGTTTCGCCATGTTTCATTCTTTGTATCTTTATTTTACTTTTTTAAATTAAATAAGAAACTGGACTTCAATTGAGTTTTTGCTTTCCTGCACTATAGTTGTACTTATTTCTTGTCCGTTTTACTTCAGTGAACCTATTGTATTACATAACTAGCTATCGTCTGTGGCTTTGCTCTCGAGGAATTTTGAGCCTGTTCCAGCAATTCGTGAGAAATTAAACCAAGGATAAAAACTAAAGTAGCCTACAAAATTTCATCCGAAACTACACAGCTACAGCTGTTTGAGCTTGATTATTTTTTTTTAAATAAAGAATATATGCAACCGAAATTACTAATATTCTCTTTAACCCCTCTGACTAAGCTAAATTGCATGTGCTAGGAATGAGTTCACGTCGGTAGTGTAATGGCCAGGACTACTCGGGACCTCTCTATCGTAAGGCAGCCTCATTAACCACTAAGCTACTGACGCTTTCCATTTAGATTGACTAACTAACATCCGAAAATCTTCACATCAATATTCATAGCCAAGACACGATATTGGAACCTCTCGATCGTAACTCACCGAATAGCGTCAAGCCTAAGGATCTTAGCGATAATAATAAAACTTAACCCACCCACAAACATCGACGTTTCTCCTAAAAGCAATTCCAATCCCTACACCAGTACAATTCAGGTACGCATTTAGCGCTCGAAGCACTCCAATCTGCCTTCTGTTCCATATTAGTACGATTTAATCAAAGAGGTTTTAATTTCCCGTGCGGATGTCGTCGGGCACGTGACGAATGGACAGGTGGCGACGGCTTGACATCGGGATGAACCCGGCCTGGGAATTTAGGACAAGGTATCATGGCCGACCAATGTGGAAGCGCAAAGACAAATATGTTTTTTTTTAAACTTCGAAACGTTCAATTGGGTATTTGGTTGACTAGTCAAATTAGTTACTTTTTAATAAACGTCAAAACGGTTAATTATAAAGAAACTTGTACGAAATAGTTTATTATGACATCATAATATTAAAGGTTGAATGGATGATTAAAAATAAATAAAAAATATAAAATAATAACCGACGCAACTTTTATCGCTCTTTTACCATCATTAATTTAATGAGCTCAGTCAAATAATTAATTTTAAGTACCTACAGGAAAATACCCAATTGGGTATTAGACTGTCTAGTCAAATAAGTTACTTTTTTGTAATGTCAAAAACGTAAGTTATAAGCGTGTTACAAGGAAACTTATATAAAATAAACAATTGGAAGTATATTTTTTGACTGTACAATTTCATCTAACAGAACAATCTCTTCGCCGAATAACTTTTCACAACATCCTGACATTAGCCAATTCTGGCTAATGTCAGGATGTTGTGTTGTTCTGGCTAATGGCACATACAGAAGCCATTCAATAAGAATTAAATTGAATTGAACAATCGGAACGTCATAATTTTTAATTTTCATCCATTTACTACTATAGGTTTAATAGGTGATTAAAAATAAAGAAATACGATAAAATAAGAACGAACTGAAGTTTTACCGCTCTTTTACCGTTCTTAATTTAATTAGCTCAGTTAAATAAATTATTATGTGAGAAATTGAAATAAAGAATAGGGTGCGATATCTTAGATTACTATTGTCAAAATATTTCATGCGTTGGAGTTGATATTTTGGTTAAATATGCGAAAACTGATGACTAGATGGTAGAACTCTTTATTATTTTTATTTAACCAGTGCCGCATAAAATATATATCGCGCCCTAGTGACACAAAGACGTAAATATCAATTAATCTTGCTGTTTTGAATAGAACAGATAAAGATACATAAGGTAAATATTTTAAGGGTAATTTTCTGACGTGAAAAGAAGGATTTATACAAAAAAAATCGTTTCGCCAAAGTAAAATATAGTTTTACAGCCAAAAAAGGCGATTAGCCGACATAAGTACCTACGTATAATGTCTTAAAAATGCACCTAATCTTACCTACTTATACTTTTATTTCTTTTAAAATATAACAAAACATTGTAGAGTCAAAAATAAAATAGACAAACCTGAATAACCGCGAAAGCCGGGTGGTTCCCGGTAGATTAGAATTTGGGCCACCCCATCTCTTCCCATGCGGTGTCATACAAGGCGACTAAGGGATAGGGATGTTTAATATCAGATATATACAGCTCAGACTCAGGCACAGTTATAAGGTTCGAGTCAACAATAGTGCCCGGAAGACGGCTATAGGCCCTATTACGTAGGGCCGAAAACAATTATAGATGAAATGTGGATGTTAATTCACCTCTGCCTAACCCTTCTGGGATAAAGGCGTGATTATATGTATGTATGTATACTTGGATAAACAGTTTTTTGGCCTCCTGTAAAGTTAACGTTTTCGGAATAGGAAGTGCGATTTTACCATTATTCTATTAACTCCATCTCTAATTATTGTTCTACACCATGAAAAAACTAATATATACTAGCCTATATAGCTGCTATAACAAAGAACCATTGGTCTATCTTATGACAAGACAGACACAAAATAAACAAAATGGAACACAAAAGTGTTAGTTGCACACACTAATTGGGTTGGCTTGACACTACGAAGCGGGTGTTCTCGTTTGTTTCCTGTGTACTGCAATTTGTTTTCACTATATGCATTTGGTGAATATAAATTTCGTTTTCATGAGTATATTTTAAACTATATTTTGTGAATTATGAATAATAATTTATGTATAGGAAATGTATTTTTGTAGGCTTAAAGGTCTTACGTGGAGTTTTAAGATATATTATTTGACAATACAATACAATTTGTTAAAATCAGTTTTGTTTCAATGTGTTATTTTCACATAAACTTTTGATAATATTAAATGATTAATGGCGGAAAATACAGATTTAGGATGGATAAAAACACCTTTAGAAACACTAAAAAGTGTAAAGAAGAGATGCAATATTATTTTAACTTCAGCTAAGTTAAATTCCTTGACCCAAAAAGATGAACAAATTTACTTCAACATCTCTAACAATTCTTTGCCAATTCTCATCCAGTAATTATTACCCTGTGGACTATTATATATTCTGTGCCTGCGGCTGTAAGTTAAGAAAACTAATTCAGTGCTTGCTTTTTGGGTTGCGAGATTACACTTTGCTGACGTCAGCCGACGTACACTTGGCAAAGAAATTGCTAATTCTGCAGCAGTGCGAGAAAATTAAATTTACTGGTGGTAGAGATTTGACGGCACAAATTTGTCACAAATTTCGACCGGGTTGGTACCACCGTGCAATATTGCGAAAAACCCTTCATAGTAATTCAATTTCGGTTGGATTGCGTTCAGGGATCAGCAAATGCATAGCCGGGTAGGGGTGATGGTGGTCGCAGCACTAGTGGGACCAGTGGGTCTTGGCGTAGTCTAGTGAGGATGGTGCGGGGCGACGCGCCGGTCAGGGAGACCCGTAGAAACGGTGGTGCCGCTGGCCGCCCGCGGTATAGTACAGAGGCCCAACTGGGACTAACCACCCTGGAAGGCTGCCTCACCAGACCGCGCATAATCCCGGTATGGCTCGTCGTGCCGGTTGGTGACCGGAAGTGGGGGCCAGGCGACCATATTCGGGGGGGTACGGGGGCCCTTCCGTACGGCGTGTCGGCTCACGCCATGCCTCATAATCATAGACAAAACCAATATCCCGCACTTTTTCACGCGGTGCTGCGACGACAATCACCTCTTTTTTTCACGCCCTTTTCTCCTTTTCATCATGGCAGCGCATTTAAGAGTATTGGGCAACACAGCGGCTCTACAGACTCCCACAAGCTCGCTATTTGAGGTGGAGTCCACTAACATCTGTGGACTCCATGCGAACCTCAACGCCGTCCACCAACACCTTGAGACGGCGAAACCAGATATGCTCTTTCTCACGGAGACACAAATAGGCCGCCCTGATGACACGACCTACTTGCTTTACCCCGGCTATGTTATCGAGGAAAATTTCCGTGCAAAAGCCGGGGTGTGCGTGTTTGTTAGGGCGGATGTTTGTTGTCGCCGTTTGCGCTGCCTTGAGGACCCATCCTTTTCAACCCTATGGGTACACGTAGACCATGGCTCTACGAGTCAGATCTATGTGTGCCTCTACCGTTCCCATACAGGAGATGCTGAGACAACTCGACTCTTTGAATATCTGAGTCAGGCGGCAGATGATGCGCAGGAACGGTTTCCGAACGCCGAAGTGGTATTTTTGGGGGACTTTAACGCCCACCACGAAACCTGGTTGGGCTCCTCCAAAACAGACCATGCGGGAAGAGCCGCCCATGCATTTGCTCTGGCGCATGGCCTGACCCAATTGGTACACGAGGTCACTAGAATACCAAGAAGGTCGGGCCTAGCACCCTCTCTGCTAGACCTTCTGCTGACGAGTCACCCAGACCTGTACAGTGTTTCGGTACAAGCCGCTTTAGGCAATTCCGACCACTGTCTGGTCTGCTCCAAGGTGCCAATTATAGCGCCTTCACGACCCGTGCAGGGGAAGCGGCGTCTCTGGCACTACTCGTCAGCAGATTGGGATGGGCTGCGCAACTATTTTGCGTCCATCCCGTGGGTTGAACGCTGCTTTGAAGGTAAGAAACCCTCGGATTGTGCTACTGCTGTTGCCGGTGAGATCGGTCTGGGTATGGAATACTATATTCCGTACACTGATGTCACCGGTGCCCGAGGAGTGCGCCCTTGGTTCGGGCGCGAGTGTGCGGGGGCTGTTGATCAAAAGCAGTCCGCGTATCGCGCTTGGGTAAGGGCGCGTGCCACGCACGATCCCAATGTGAGCCACTTCAAGGCGGCGTACAACAGAGCCACAAAGGTCTGCAAGAGGGCTTACGTCAAAGCGGATGCCCTGCGCATTGCGCGGCTTGGTCAAGAGCTAGTGGCACATCCCACGGGCAGCCGTGGATACTGGCGACTGGCCAAAGCCGTGCAGGCCAACTTCTGTCAGCCTTCGCTGCCACCGCTGCGCTACCCTGATGGATCCCTGGCCCATGGACCGCAAGAGAAAGCCAATATGCTAGTAAATCTCTTTGCGGCCAATTCCCGAGTCGATGATTGCGGTATACAGCCGCCGACACTACCCAATGGTGACCACGTAATGCCTGAAATACGTATCAGGCAATGCGATGTTCGTGCGGTGCTTCAATCACTCGATGTCCGGAAAGCCAGTGGCCCGGATGGTATTCCAGCGGTGGTCTTACAAAAATGTGCAGCGGAGTTGTCTCCGATGCTTACGCGGCTGTACCGACTGTCCTACAGCTCGGGTACAGTGCCTTCGGCTTGGAAAGAGGCGAATGTACAGCCGATCCCCAAGAAGGGGGATCGCTCAGAGCCAGCCAACTATCGACCCATAGCCGTCACCTCAGTGCTGTGCAAGGTCTTCGAGCACATCATTAACAAACAGCTCATGCGTCACCTAGAGGATCACTCCTTAATTAATGACCGGCAATATGGCTTCAGGCCGAAACGGTCAACGGGTGATCTTCTAGCATACGTTACCCATCTTTGGGGTGAGGCTATGGACAAGCACGGCGAGTCACTGGCAATTAGTCTTGATATCGCCAAAGCTTTCGATAGAGTCTGGCACAAATCGCTTCTCTCCAAGCTACCAGCCTTTGGTCTGCCTCCTAGACTGTGCAACTGGATTGCTAGTTTCCTGCAGGAGCGCCGTATCCGCGTCCTCTGTGATGGACGGGCTTCGGAGTTCTTGCAAATAAATGCTGGCGTACCGCAGGGGTCTGTATTATCTCCCACTCTCTTTCTTCTGCATATCAACGACATGCTGTCCACCGGCAGCATACATTGCTATGCAGACGATAGCACCGTACACGGGAGTTATCACGGACAACCTGCGGCCAAACAGTCTGATATCGTGGAAAAAAGACAGCTTCTTGTCACTGAACTGGACCGGATCTTGAATCACATTTCTCAATGGGGCTCCGAGAACATGGTCGAGTTCAATGCCAAGAAGACGCAGGCTTGTGCGTTCACAGCAAAGGTATCTTCTTTCCTTCCCCTTCCCACTCTTCAGAGCACGCCACTTCCACTGCAGGACAATCTCTATATCCTAGGCATGGATATTCGCTGCAAACTGAATAACAGAAATTACATCGAGAGCATCATCAAAACAGCCTCGCGGAAACTCGGACTCCTAAACAAAGTGAGACGTTTTTTCACGCCGGAGCAGCGGTGTCTTCTCTATAAGACACAAATTCGCTCCTGCGTGGAATACTGCTCGCATCTCTGGGATGGCTCCGCGAAATACCTACTAGATGCTCTCGACAGGTTGCAGCGACGCGCGGTCCGAATTATTGGGAACCCTGAGGTCACGAACACCCTCGAGCCTTTGCAGATGCGTAGAGATATTGCTTCCTTGGCTGTATTTTACCGTCTCTACCACGGTGAGTGTTCTGACGAGCTCTTCCAACTAATCCCACCATCTCCTTTCCTACATAGGACAACACGTGCAGGCCTTAGATGTCACCCTCACACTGTGCAGAATATACGAGCAAGAACCAAGCGGTTCGGAGACTCTTTTCTTTGCCGCACCACCAAGACCTGGAATTCATTACCAGCACACGTGTTTCCTTCTTCCTACAGTCCCGGGGCCTTTAAGCGGGGCGTGAAAAAGCATCTGATGAGGCCGCCAAGCTGAGTGCCACCATTGTAGCACTTAGTGTCTGTAATGGTGACCCTCTTTCCTGAGACTTTGCCTTTAGCTTACCATCAGGCGAGGTGAGGTCAAGTTGGCGTGTCGTATATATAAAAAAAAAAAAAAAAAAAAAAAAAATACGTCACACGTAGAATAAAATAAAATTGTGGACTGTTGGGATAACAGTTTATCGAGCAATTTAGGCTTTAGTAAAGTAGGACAAAGTTCTGTAATGGAGACCTATCTATTGGACGAGGGGATTGCTTGATCCTGTGATAAATCTCTAAGTTGTAGTTGGGGACAACTTTATTACTCACCTTTAGTCTGATTAGAGGATCTACCATGACGGGGTTATAAAAACGTGTTTTGGAACGCGAACCAGAAGAGGTCGAGTTATATAGCCTATGTAATTTCATCTTAGATACCTACATTATTATTTTAAAGTTTCACATTATAAATAGAAACACCCAGACCACCCGAGTAGGGCCAGATACCAAGGAGGGCCAGATCCCGCGGAGGGCCAGATTCCGAAGACGGTCGGATCAAAAGAGATGGCCTTGAGTCGGCCGGGGTACACGGGATATGCCTGCCATCCTCACACCCAGTGGCCAACAACGACCCACAGATGCCGTGCGTTTTAGTCGACTCTACTCCGACCAGCTGCGGCGGGGGAGGGCGTTTCCATAGGGATTTTTACACATAAAAGAAAACACTCAGACCAATGTAAATATTCATGATATTAACATGGACTAGGATTGAACTGCAACCTCCGAATTAGCAGTCAAACGTTCTATCACTACGCCAGGGTGCTCGTCTCCCTTTAGACTTCCATCCTTCTCCCTCTGAACTCGTGACAGCGTGTGATATCAACTTTAAAGCGCTTGTTCAGTTCAACAGTATCCTTTGGTGATTTTCCTTCTTCACCCAAGTACCAATTCCAGTTATATTCTAAGCTTCCTCTGTGGGTAATGATATACACTACACATAGCTGCATAGATAAAGAGCACCTTTTTATAAGTCATCCGTCTGAAAGCCACAAAAAGATAGCAGAGAGTAGTCAGGTTGTGGTTTGTGTTAGTGCACGATCGAATCGAAACTATTTTCTTTGTTACGAACGGTCTAGTGTAGAAGTCATTGCAAATAAATATAAAATAAGTTGAACAGCGACTATAAAACGTATCTCATATAAATTATTTCCCAACTGATTTTCCGGACACGTAACTCGGAATGCCAAGCTTGACCGATCCGCGACACCATTCGGAATGTCCAGTTTTATTCCCATTTTATTGTCACCTTGATGACGGACCTATTGACCTTTAGGGACCTTTTATTGATACCTTCGAATAATAATGGGCTTGTCTTTACGGCATTGATAATTGGGTGAAACTCCACACACACGTCGCTGTAAAATGGATGTATCATTTTTGCCTCCTCCATTTGAACTCCTTGCCTATTATAGCCAAGGAGTTCAAATAACGAGATTCTTATCTATTTATAATTATGTTTTGTTTTTGCTTTTTATGTGCAAGTAAGTGGTATCTGAAAAGGCATAATAAAAAGAAAATATCCGTACGAAGCTCCGTCGCCTAGGTAGATTAATACCTTCTTAAAATTAAACTACACATAACGGGTTAAACTAAACAGTCTTAGAAACTTTGAGAGCATATTTCTTTTTCTTTCTTTATTCTTTTTGTTTGATGTTATTTGTCTATTGTTGATGAGATAGACAAAGTTATCGATCGGATAAATAAAGACGAGCTAGAAAGAAGCTTAGTTGCTTCTGATAACAGCAAATTTAACGTGCAGTGTTAAAAACATTTTCCATTTTCAAATATTTCCAGTGGCGCAACATTTTTTGCGCAAAGAGATTCATCACCATCAATCAGCCTATTTACGCGATAGTACTCGGTCCCCAACTTCCGCATCCAATCTATCCCAACCACCATCTACAGGTCGTCACAGAGATTAAATGAAAAAAAAAAGAAAAAGCTTCTGAATGCGGTCTCTTTTAACAACATTTTAAATGTGATTAAATCCTTGGAATTAACGAGCAATTCTATTTTTTTTAATTTGCCTATATATTTAACGAACCGTGGGTTTTTGTTAAAATTTTTCTTTTTTCTTTTTTCTCTTTTCCAGATATTTGACATTTATTATTTTTTTATAGAGAAGAATGAGGTTAGTTTCTAGTCATTACGAAATAATTGTTAGTCTGCTGCCGAATTCTGTCGAAGAATAACAATGTAAAAAAAATTCAAACTGTCTACAAGAATAATTACATTCGCTTTGTTATTAAAACGCTTCGCTAGTTAAATTTCTTTTTAACATAGAACGAAACGTTATTGCTAAAGTCGCTAGTCTTTACATAAACTCGGAACACAAAAAATGTGTTTTTAAATGAACTTCTTAAGTAAAATATCAGTCTACGGAAATTTGTACAAATATTATGGGAATAAGCAGGCTTATTGATTGAACAGGCGAACTTTGGTCGACTTCGTCGAACATACACTGATCAAGTTGGTGATGCATTGAAAAAAGGGCAGAACAAAAGCTCTCGAAACCAACGGGCTAACATGAAAGGTATATAACGAGGAAGCTCGTGAAGTGACTAAGAACTAAATAAGATGGCGGACTGTTTCGTACTAACTTTTTACAAAACGAAATATCCGTCCCAAAATTATAATTATTAGACATTAACGTACCTAGATAAGCAAGTAAATAACAAGAATATGATAATATTATATTGTCATGTAGTTTTAACAGTAGTTAAATAGATTTAATAATATTATCAGGGGGTGATAATATTATAATATCTTGTTGTTTTGTCTATGGTAGCCTAGTGGTATGGGTAATGACTTTTTGATGCTTTTCGAAGTTATGTGTGTATTTATCGCTGGTTTATATGTGCCCGGTTTAATGGCAATAGGCTCGCCACCTACATTTACATTATTACATTACATTGGGACCTAAACATAAACTGGCGAAATGTGTGTGCTAGCACCTCTGCCTACCCCTTCGGGGATATAGGCGTGAGTTTATTTTATATTATGTTATGTTGTCTATGGTTTTGTTGCTTAAATATTGTTACGTGCACGGGGTACAATTAAATGCCGTTTACTCAACGAAGAGATTTATTAGCTCACCACAAACTAGACAATTAGATCACTAGTACACACAGTACTTCTTCAACAGTTCCAGTCGCTCAGTAGTTCACAGTAGTCCACAGTCGTTGCTCAGGTCGCAGGTAGAATCTTCTTCGGTCGCTTAAGTTCGCTGTGTTCGTTATCGATCTCAAAGACTGAATGAATCGTGTTGCTATGCGAGCCTGTTTTTATACCTCTCAATTAGGAGGATCGAATTATCTGGAAAGTTCGCGAGCGATAAAAACCTATTCTTTTGATCTTGCCGCCGTCGCTGACCTTCGAGTAATTTCTCGATATTTACCTACTGTTTGTTTATATTTGAGAGTGTAGGTACTCGTAGGTAGGTTGTGACTTTTTGTTGATGATTCTAGATTTTTCTATGCCAATCGGTAGAGTACCTCGTCACTAACAATGCGTTTTTATTTCTTGAAGATTCGATTATTAGTTTTCGAGATATCGACGGCGGTCGTAACAATATCTTAATGTAAATGCTAGTTTTATTTGTTTCCAAGTTTTTAATTTAGATAACATCCAAATAGAAATGTTTTCTGAAGCACTAAACAAATAGTCGTACGTTTGGACAGTGAAAATAGAGTGAAAACTATGTGCGGACACAGACGTTTTATAGCAGCCATGATTCGGACCCGGTTTGAAAGTGTTCGTAAATTCGATCGTTTACGACCTAATCGAATGGCGAATTAGATATATGAAAGTTGTTTTAGACTTTGAACCGGACGACGAAATGTAAAATGAATCAATCAATCAATTAGCCCACCGTAGTCCACTGCTGGAAATAGGCCTCTCCCAATGCGCGCCATTTTTCCCGATCATCTGCCTTAAAAATATAATATATGAAATATAAAAAATATAAATACTTCTTAGACATATAATATTTACTGTCAACCAATTTATTATTAACTAGATAGTGCAATTACTTATAAAATTAATACAAAACTATGTTAACTCTACAATATATAAGTAAGTTACAATATATAAGTTAAGTATAAGTATAATATGTAGGTGCCTAGTTGTAGGTACCGTTTCATTATAAATTATGTTTGCAGTAAGTATATACGTAAGTATAGTAGTACGTATTATATCTATAACTGTATAATATATCAGAGTATAAATAATAATTTAAAATCAATAATATATGTACACCGGAAGCCGCCCACTATATCTATCTATTTATCTAACTCACTCCATCCCATGGTTGCCTGGTAGAGATTACCTTGTGCAATAAGGCCGCCATTTGTTAAGCCACAAAACTGTACCAAATTTTGTTATATGGCATTACCACGCTGAATGGCGATGCCAATTCTTTGAGCGAGGTAAAGGCCAGCGCTGTGGTCACGGGAAGCGTCGATTAGTTACTTCTTTGAATTACTAGACGTGCCAGTCAGTACAAGAATAGTAACAGACTTTGGTAGTGAGACGGAAATAGGGGGAGGGTACTATCAATGACGTATTGTTAATAGATATGTCATTCAGGAAGATAGCGGTTTTTAAAAATGGCGCAAACACTATATTTTAAAAAATATAGCTACTTACTAATAATATGTTAATAATATTTATTTACATATATGAATTACATTATTATTGAGATTAAACTTCTCGACTTTTTTTACTGGTATATGTGAACCTATCACCGGCTTAAGCCAAGTGAGTCGGTTAAATTTTATTTTTATAAAACTTAGTTATTATTTTTCATTCAGAAATTGAGGGGTGTGTTTGGGTAATGATTGGTATCGCCTAACTATGGAACATGTATCTAAAACAACTGCAGGCCTAATTCTGTAGGTAATGTGTGTATTAATTTTGGAATGAGACCTGTGGATTAAAGAATGATAGATATGATTTTAACTGTGTGATGATTTTATCTGTGTATTTTTTGATAATAATATTATTATTTACATCAATAATAATGTATTATCACTAGTTTATTATTAAATACGTATTTACTTTCTGTAGCGCACTGTCCGTCTCTAATTGGCGCATAAAATAATGACGAAAGTCATTTTTTATCGCCATTTTAGAGTAAGTACAGATACATCTACAGTTTATGTTACATCATTGAGTACTTAATATGTATTTTATGTCAAACTCAATTAATGAAAAATATGTATAAGTACGCTACTATATTAACCTCCAACACAATTTTATGTATATTTTCTATATATATAAATTTAAAAAATATATCCCTTTACCAACGTTATACTAACAAAAAGTCGCGTAAAGTTATTATCAATTGTTGTTAGAAATTATTACCAATTTTCTGGTACTAACTAGCTCGTGAAACACAAATGTCATTGACACCACCTATAGATTCATTTATATTTATATTGTTGATAAAGCACAACTTTTGAGAGGCTTCAAAAGGGGTAAAACTTGCCAGTTTTATCCCAAATAAGCGAAATTTCGAAAATGGAATTCCCGAGTTTGCACGGTGTCACTTGTGACTTTGACAAAGGTAGCTGCCTGCCTTAAAACGGGGTGAACAGAAATTGAAAGGTAGATTAGAAATATATAGCGAAATTAATAAAGCAGCTATTTTCTTTTAAGTATACCTGAAACTGAGTGCGATTTTAAAACACTTATAGATGGTTTTTTTTTTTCAGGGCTTAACTTTCACTCAACACTTTTTATTATGACTTCAATCCCTGTTTTTACATGGAATAATCTACGTTAACATGACCTATCTATCAAATTACGCTATAGCGCACAATTCTCTACCTTCCGCAGTAATAAACTACACTTTAATTATAAATCATCTCGAAATAACCTCAAAATAAGCCGTACTTAAACATAAAATACATTTCGGTCTATGTACATACATCAAGAGCCTCAAATAACATGTATACCGCAATAAAACAAGTAAAGTACTCGAAACAAGTCACATTGCAGGCTCTATGTAATTTGGCAACGCAGTAAACTCTCTCTATCGTCTATGAAAGCTACCCGTGGCTGTACGCAATAAATGCCTTTGCCTTTTCAACTCACGACCCACCAACATTATGCTTTTTATTTACGATAGTTTGCGTGGAATGAACCGAAATAGAGAAATAAAAAGTTAGCGGGATGATATTGTGTTGTTATTGACTGTGAGTGAAGTTTTCTGAGTAAGTAAACAGTGTTCCATCTAAGTGATTCATTGTACGGAATATAGTCTCTAGAAGGAAGATTTATGGGGCGCCACCATCCTTGGATATCTTCGGAGTCTAACTCAACCTGCTGACAAACAAGAACGACTAGGTTTTTAAAAAAAAATGAATTTTGAAAACAGGTTTTTTACTATTTTTTCAGTGATCATCCCGTTCTGTATTTCATAACATAACATAAACTCATGCCTATATTCCCCGAAGGGGTAGGCAGGGGTGCTAGCACCCACATTTCGCCAGTTTATGTTTAGGTCCCAATTTTGGTGGCGAGCCTAACACACATAACTTCGAAAAGCATCGAAAAGTCATTGGTGTGTGCCATGGTAAACCTGGGATCGAACCCGAGACCTCATCTCAGCAGTCCATTACCCATACCACTAGGCTACCGAGGTTCTGTATTTAAATTTAAGAAATATATTTATAGCACTCTAAATTTTTAATTTGCTGTCAAATGTTGGTAGTTAAAATGGTAAATCTGCCGCCAATTACATATAGGTTAGGTTAAAATGAAAATAGACAAAGCCTATTATTTTGGGGATAGTTTAAATCACATATATACATACATAAACTAACGCCTATATCCCCTTAAACCCTTTAAATTTATAAGAAAAGCATGAATCGCTAGCGATCTCAAGGTGAGTCATTAACTAAATAGAGGAGAGGAATGATAAATAGATACTTACTTATTATCCGTATGAATTCAAATTCGACTAACAGGAGTAATTAATATACCACCAAGTAAATTGGCATTAATTACCATAAAAACAATTTGGTAGGAGATTGGGAAAGGCAACAAATGACACAATTTAGCAATTCTAATCAGTTTGTTTGAGTCGAATGTCAATTCGCGAGAAAGTTTCAGACACGTAAACCATTTGACCTAAATATAAGCCAGTGGAAATGAGGTCTCATAACAATCCCCATGGCACTTTTGTTTGTTGCTGACCGCCATAAAAGAAACTTGTTTATTCCTCGGTGGAATTTTTACGGCAGGGTGTAGTAACACTAACTATAAACGTGCAATTTGAATTTTCTAACTGGGCAACACAGTGACATCATTCTAAACATCGGATTTCTTGTACTTTTGTCAAACAAATATCAACTTTACGAACCAATTCTATCCGCTTCATCAATGCTTATTGATCATCGACATTCCTTGATAGGTGATCGTAAAGTATTGTGACCGGTTTCTGAACTGAAAATGTTCTATAAGTCTAATCAAAACTCTGTGAAAAGTAAGCATTGATTTTAGACTCAACTTCAATTTTTCAGTTTGGAAACTAGCCATTAGTTCGTAGGAATTGTATTAAACATCTTTATAATATTTTAGCATACAAGCGATAGCTACAGGGCACTTCAAGTGGACCTTATATTCCATAGCTGAACCAGATGTCAAGGCTGGAAGTTCAGACGGTATATATCGCAGCCGTTGACCCAAACATAAAAATACCATAAACTGCAAAATTCGACATACTTGGCAAAGCTGATCAGTATTGTTTGACTGGAGCACAATGTCAAGGGCCAGCCTGCTGCCTGCCACACGCGATCGCGTGAGTCTAGTGCCAATTTTATTACGGTTTGTGGCGCCTCCGTCTTGTTGCCGTCTGTTCGAAATTCGAAATAGGCGTTCACATTTTGAAACCGCAATTGTTTCCGAGTAGTTGATTAACATTAAAATATCAAGTAATTTTTTTTAAACAGACTGGTCTTTTTTGTGTTATAGATAAAAGGTGTAAAATTATCTTCTGAATTATATAATTTGGGTAATATGTACCTACAAAATGTGTACCTATAATTTTGCTAACGAAACTGTACTAAAAGCCTCATTTTAACCTTCAGAATCCGGTCATATATGTATGTTGAAAATCTGTTAGTCAATCTAAGGTACTGCAGTACCTAGGTAAGGTACTTATTGTGTTGCATACCAACAAGTGCTTCTAAATCACGCCAGAACGGTTGAACAAATTTTTATAGCTCAATTGAATGGCCTGGAATATCGTATAGGCTACTTTTTAACTCAGAAATAGATTCTTCGCATACGGAATAAGTACGTCACGCGAACGAAACCGCTAGCAACAACTAGTCTAAATAAAATGTACTTACAAATTAGTGATAATTTTTAATTTACATCACTTAGGTGTCAGATAAGCACACGGCCCACCTAATGGAAAGTGGTCACCGTGGCCCATGGTCGTGTGGAAAACCAAGAGAGTCACGCTCGCGCTGCCAACCTAGCAAGCATTGAGAGTTTCAGTGTCGTCAGTGTAAAAGACAAAGGAGGACAAGCTTTTGGTCTTACCACTGTCAGCACAAAAACCCTCCAGTGAACTCTGGCTACCCTACTCACTGCTGGGAACACAACACGAGGTTATTATGACTGCTCAACTGGACGGCAATACAATTTTAACAAGGCATATTAAATAGATATGAAAAGATTTGTCTACTAAAATAACTTACCCAATAAATATCACATTTTAGTCGTTGTATCTGAGCCGTATGCGGTTACTTAGCAAGTAAACACTTAACGTACTTGACTCCCTGCCAACACACAGGCTTTTAGGCATAATAAAGAAAATATCAAAATTGCCTCCTAAATATACCGACTCATATTTGTGGAATAGCGTCGTTTTAGAATATTTATTGCGTTTTATGTATGAAATTTTGTATCCGTTAATGAGATTATAAGGAGGGAAATTAAGATGAATTTTTTTTTTTCTAGTTCTATAAACCTGTCATTCGGTACCACTCGGTACAAACGTTCTAGTGTTTATTAGTAAACGCAAATAACGGTATTACGTGGGACCGAATACAATTATTGGTGAAATGTGGGTGATAATTCACCTCTGCCTAACCCCTCGGGGATAAAGGCGTGATTATATGTATGTATGTATGTATTACGGTAATTTATACTATTAAGAATAAAATACCATTCTTAAGAAAATAGGTAGGTAGGTATAGACAGCATTACATCGATCTTGCCTAGCAAAGTAATCAAAACATATATTTTTTTATATCACTTAGGTGGCAGACAAGCGCACGGCCCACCTGATGGAAAGTGGTTACCGTGGCATATGGACCCACACCCACGCTGACGACGCTGTAGCCACAGAGTTTCTGTGCCGTCAGTGTAGAGGACAAAGCAAGACAAGCCTTTAGTCATCCCACTGACAGCACAAATTCTGCAGTGAGCTCTGGTTAGGGTAGCCTGGGAACACAACACGAAGTTATTATAACCGTGGTATTCTGTAGGGCGGAGGTAACTTCCCAGTCGGTCTGCTCAATTGTTCTTAATACCCTCGCCTTATGGTAAATAAAAATATTATAAATATCCTGTACCATACTATAAATTGAACCGAATTAACATTTCTTGCATTTATCATCACTAAATGTTAATATAATCATAAATTTTTCTTATCACTTTATTTGGCATATATACATCACTGCTAGTTTTGCATAAAAAATTACCTTCTGGTTATACTGTTAATAATAATAATAATAATAATAATAATATATTTATTTGCTTAAGATGTGGTAAATACAAGGTGACAAACAATTTATGAGCATAAGACACATTTTGCCATTCCGTCATGACATGCAAACATTAAAACATTAAATTAACAAAATATTGTGAATTGAATTGTCAAAATAGAACATCAAAATAATCATTTCATTAAAATTGACACAATTTTAAAAATAAATAAAATTATCAATCACAAATTCCATAAAAATCATTACACATATCATTAAATCAAATTTTAAATTACACAAATAACATTAATTATATTGTCATATCATTATAGTACATTTTTAAAATGATAAGAGTGGGAGGCATATTTTTTTAGAAACTCATTGACCGAGTAGAAACTTTCTTCTATCAACCATTTCCGTAAAGCGGGACAGAATTTACGATACGGAAGATTAACTATATCGTCAGGCAACCCATTGTAGATAAGCGGTGCCATATATACGCAGCTCACTCTAAACATTTCAAGTCGAGGTATTGGCATTTTAAGGTGAGTTTGAGTAACTTTACGCCTATTCATATTATCTTGTACTTCAAATTACAATACTGTTATAGTGGAGATTGATGGCGCTTGATGTAACTTGTTACATATTTGGTATAAGACACTTGTACTTTTTCACAATTAATTTTAATTTTAAACCTGACAAGTTTCGCCTTTCAGCAAGGCAAAGGAAAATGCCAATCTCATTCTCATCCCATTCCATTGCCATTCGCATTCGCCACATTGCTTTCTCCTCACAATTAAATAAATTATAGAAAACTACAAGTACCTTATTCAATAGTCTGGCTATATATTACTTTATTAAAAGTATTTATAAAAATAAAAATGATTCGATTTTAATAAAAGGGCTGTTATTTATAAAATTTTACTGCGCTGTCAAAATTTTATGAGGTCTATATGTGATTTAACTGTCATTATTTTAGCAAATAACTCCTTGAGCTATCTTTTTACTGCTAAATAAAGCTAACTATACATACTGCCGATTTAATTAGTAGTAGGTATTCCTTCAGCATTACACTTTATTTTATACCACTTAGGTGGCAGAAAAGCACACGACCCACCTGAGTGTAGAAGACAAAGCAGGACAAGCCTTTAGTCTTCCCACTGACAGCACAAATTCTCCAGTGAGCTCTGGCTACCCTATTCACCGCTGGAAACACAACACGAAGTTATTATGGCAGCAGTATTCTGTAAGGCGGAGGTACTTTGCCAGTCGGACAGTCGGGTTTAATTGTGCCGAAATACCACCGTGTCCTACCTCCTTCTTACATAAACATGATATGGCATTAAGCATTTCAATTTCAATTATATTTGCAATTTAAAATTTAGATATATTGAAATACACAATAACAAATTTCACCAAGTGCCATCAATCAACAGTATAAATAGTCTTAAATTTAGATGTTTTGAAATTGTAGCTTAACCAGAGCTTACTGTAGAGTTTTTGTGCTATCTGTGGGCTTAACCTGCTTATGAATCAAATTTTAAAGTATTTAGTATGCCAACTATTCAAATCGATCTTCTGCACTGACGGCACAGTAACTCTCTGTTCTAACAGGGTCGACAGCACGAGTGTGACTCCCTTGGTGTGCCACGTTAACGTAAACTTAAGTAGGTCGATGAACGACCTCCGCCCCCCATGAGCGCCGGCCTGGGGGTGACAGGTGAAGCCGCCTGTCACCCTGGCAGAAGCAGGCCGCGGCGGTGGCGCGCGTGGCGCGCCTCCCCGTTTCCGGGGACAAGTTGGGGACTCTGTAGTCCCCACACCCGAGAAGAGGGCCAGATCGTGAGAGATGGCCCTGGGTCGGCCGGGGTGCGAGGGATATGCCTGTCAACCTCACCTTCGGCAACCAAAACGACCCACAGGTGGCGTGCGTTTTAGTCGGTTCGAGTCCGACATAACCTCCTCCACCGGCTCCGGTGGGGAGGTATCCGAGGGGATTTTGCGCACGTAAAAAAAAAAAAAAGTAGCAGACACGCCCAGTGGTAAGAGGGTACCTACCTCTTTCCACTGGGCTTGCCTGCTACTTAAGTTGTATAAAAAATTACACGATACGACTCAATTACACAATTTACACTTTTATGACAAAATCGGGTAAATCGGTATTTTTTGTATTTCGACTGCTACGTCTTAACGCATATATTTGTATGCATGAATATCTATTTGCATTCGTCTAGACGTTTTCTGAATATAAAATGATATATTCACAAAAAAAATGCATTTACTAACCAAAAATAATGTGACTTAGAAAAATCACTTGGGCATGACTAACAAAAAAAATGTATTGCTATAATATGTTTGTTCGCATTCTAGACCATATAAAAGCTGTGCTTAGTGGGTCTAGTTGATGCTCTAATATCTATATTAATATTGGTGTACAATAAAGAATTATTATCTATCTACCTATCTTATTTTATAAAGCTGAAGAGGTTGTTTTTGGTTTGAAGCGCTATTATTATTTTTTTGTACCACTTTGGTGGTAGACAAGCACACGGCCCACCTGATGGAAAGTGGTTACCGTGGCCTATGGACGTGTGTAACACCAGAGGAGCCACACTCGCGCTGCCGACCCTGTAATCAAGCCTTTAGTCTTCCCACTGACAGCACAATTTCTCCAGTGAGCTCTGGCTACCCTACTCACCGCTGGGAACACAACACGAAGTTATTATAGCCGCGGTATTCTGTAGGGCGGAGGTACTTCCCCAGTCGGACTGCTCAGTTGGGCGGAAATACCGCTTTGTCTTACCTCCTAAAATATAATATCATAATATCAGGAAACAGGTTCAATTTGAAAAATTATTTTTGTATTGAATAGTTCGTTTATCAACGAAGGTTTTAGGCTATATATCATCACCCTACTACTTAATAGAGCGGAGCAGTCATCATAAATGTAAAAAAATCCGGCAGATTCCCATATATTATTTGTAAACTAAAGAAATACGGGATCAAATAGATGATTATGAGGTTTCAAAATACACCATGAGCGAAGCTGAGGCGAGCTGGCAATATGTATGACGCCTCTCTATACGAAACAAATAACCATAAAGTATATTCCGCTACTGTATGTACATACATAATTTTTACCCGACTACAGCAAAGCTAAAGGATGGTTATGATTTTGACAGGCTATGCAGGTATGCATGTTTTTATGTAAATTCATCTGTTCACTCATAGCTCCTCAACTTCTACTATGCAATTTTTTCCCAGAATGTGTCAACGGCTATCCTTGATATTTTCTTGTTTAATACTTTTAGACGTGATTTTTAGGGTTTCGTACCGCAACACTTATAAAATTATTTCGTTGCCCGTCTGTCTGTCTGTCAAGACCTTTTTCTCAAGAATGCCTGTAGGCATCAAGTTGAAATTCATACCACATACTCAGGTGTTTAATATCTTGAAACTATGTAAAACTCAAACTTCTAAGTGAACGTAATCAAAATATATTCCGGTTTATGAAGCTTTAGTTCCTCCCGTTTTGTACGGAATCCTCGGTGAGCGTGTCCAACTCGCACTTGACCAGTTTTTAACATAACATAACATAAACTCACGCCTATATCCCCGAAGGGATAGGCAGAGGTGCTAGCACTCACATTTCGCCAGTTTATGTTTAGGTCCCAATGTAATAGGTGGCGAGCCTATTTCCATTAACCGGGCTCTTATAAACCTGCGATATATATACACATAACTTTAAAAAGCATTGAAATGTCATTGGTGTGTTCCATGGTCAAACCTGGGATCGAACCCGGGACCTCGTCTCAGCAGTCCATTACCCATACCGCTAGTCTACCGTAGTTCCACTAGGCTACCGCGGTTTTTTATTTATTATAATCATCCTTACATTGGGGTATCAATTAACCTGTTGCAGTCCATTACTGAACATAAGCATCTCCTCATTGTGCGCCGTTGCTTGCGCCCGCCTACCACATCTCAGAAACCCATTTCAAATCGCCGTCCTTGTGGTATACAATAGATAAAAAAAAAAATTAATTGAACTACAAAACAACTTTTGCAATCACGTTCGGCTCGGTTAATCTAGCGGAAATTGTTCAGGACACACGAGAGAATTATTGAGATAATTTTTCTATTATCTTTAGTAACATAAACATTTTCCTTATGAGCGGGAAGTGGATAAGAAAACTCGAAGGAGGTGCGATAAGGAAGCTTGTCGTTCACACAAATCATGGAGGTTCACTAACTTTACCGCTACTATGTGTGTGTTTTACGATGATGATACTGTATTAAGCGTGAAATAACACGACACTTCAGATAGTTTTAAGGTCTCAAGGAAGGATGCCTGGATTAAATCCACCGATAAGACCACCCATTATACACGCTACCTACTTGTTCTACTGTAAATCTATCTATCTATCATCAACATCCTTTTTTTTTAAGTGCGCAAACTCCCCACGGATACCTCCCCACCGGAGCCGGTGGAGGAGGTTATGTCGGACTCGAACCGACTAAAACGCACGCCGCCTGTGGGTCGTTTTGGTTGCCGAAGGTGAGGTTGACAGGCATATCCCTCGCTCCCCGGTCGACCCAAGGCCATCCCTACCGATCTGACCCTCTCCTCGGGTGTGTGGGGACTCCCCAACTATCATCAACATCCTAGCAATTTCACGGATGCATCTCAAGTTATCACTTTGTAGCCCGGGATCCATTTATAGTTTTTGAATGGTATTTCAGCTTTTCCGGGAGCGATCGCCGTCTCACCTCCCAATCCCAAGAGACAGGTTAAATAATGTTAAGGCACGTACATAAATATAACTTGATTATAAATATATCAAGTTCAAAAGCGATAAATTTCCGTTAACATAACTCTAGGGAAGAGAGAAGCTCTTTTAAAACAGTCGAATTAACAAACATATTGATACCATGGAAACTTTTTATATGACTTCACTATATATTATTCCGTGCTTGAAAAGGTTACTTTGGATCACTGGATCAGTTCTAATACTCGCAGTTCCACTAAAACTGCGAGCATCAGCATATACATATATTGATAACTCACTTGTACTTTTCCACATTACTTTTAATATATGTTAGACCTTTTTTTTATTGTTGATTCATGGCACTATTTGTAACAATAAATTCCACATAGTGCCATCAATCAACAGTATAAATATTTCATAAATGCATTCAATCAATCAATCAATCAATTAGCCCACCGCAGTCCACTGCTGGACATAGGCCTCTCCCAATGTCCACCATTCTTTCCGATCCTCTGCCTTCCGCATCCAGTCTGTCCCAGCCACCTTTTTCAGATTGTCCGTCCATCTGGCTAGGGGGCGTCCTACCTTCCGTTTACCTTCTCGCGGTTTCCACTCTAGTACTTGTTTGCTCCATCGCCCATCGATAGAAAAGGCATTTTTTTGGCAAAGCTTTGGTTTAATTATTTCGATAACCATCTCTGTATTACATGAAGCGTATTTAACAAGTTTGAATACAAAGCAGATAAAATTGTTGGTGTAATCGACTAAAATGTTGCTTTAGTGCACTAATCTGTAAAGCGGGAATACACATAACGCTTTAGGGCGTAAATTGTTTTGCTTGATCATCACAGTACACGGTAACATACATCACGTTTTATGTGAGATACGATGAGCCTTGTTTGCATTCTATGCAGGGTTTGCTTAGATAATAGATCAACATATAGTAGTGCTGCGATAAGGACGCTAAACCATCAGTCCAGGTATCTGAAGCATTTGTTACGGGTAGTGGAAACCTTAAAAAGTTGTTTTGAGATCGCTGGTGGCTGCATCTGATGGAAAAAAATCGAAGTTCGACCCTCTCGTTGTTAGGCTGACAGCTAACTTTTACATAAAACAAGATATTTTTTTAACTAATTTTTAAACTTTCGCGTTCCATGATATACCTGGTCGAAACGTTATTCATTTATTCATTTATTGTTAGCAATACAAGCTTACAGTATACACCAAAGCGCTTATATGCTGTAGATTACATTAGGCATTACATTAAATTGCATTATAAACACATAAAAATTAAAAATACTTAGTCACATTCTACAGTTCGTCAAATAATCAGGTAAACAATCATTCAATAAAAAAAAAATGTCCAATACAATATAAATGTCAAGCGAATAATGTCAAATGGAAGGCAAGATACTGACGCAAATCATAAGAATTAGGTAAATATTAAATGTCAATACAATAATGTCAGATAGGATTAAATTGGGAGATAAAAATACATTCGTACTACAATGTCAACATTCTTTATGACCTACATAAATATCCCCTCACAGTCACACTAATGGCACTAGTCTTTTCATAAAATATGTCTACATCTGGATTCGTTTCCAAAAAAATATATAAGTGCTGAACACCTCTAAAAGTGGGACTCTTCCATGCCAGAAAGTGCCACGCCGGCGGGCAAGTGAAAAGTTGATGCCGTCGCCTTCCAGCCCCCCGCAAGTACCCGTCCGGCACATAGAAAAGGATGCACTCGCGCACCGATGGGTTATCCACCTTATTGTTCAGCAATAGACAGTAATGCATTATTAGTACGAATTCCCGTCTAAAGTGCAATGTATCGAGACCAATCATCCCAGTCACGAAAATGGAAGGATAGAGGAATGGATAGTAGCCATAGGCGCGCTTGTATAAGTAACGGGCAAATTTGCGCTGAACCCGTTCAACCATCAATGCATATAGCTGTTCTGTGGGATTCCATACTATAGCGTTATACTCAAGTACACTTCGAACACACGCATTGTAAAGTAACTTAATAACTTCTATATTATTAAATTTAGAAGAGGTTCTAACTATAAATCCCAGGGATTTATTGGCTTTTTTACATAATTGTTTGATATGTTCTCGGAAATTTAATTCACTATCCATAGTAACACCCAAGTCACGCATTGTGGTTACACGCTCCAGTGGTGTTCCTGCTAGTTCATATTTTGCCACTATTGGAGTACGGGATCTAGTGAAGGTAATTGTTTTACACTTGGAGACGTTAAAGGACAATTTATTTCTAATGCTCCACGAAACAACCGCATCAATATCTGCCTGCAGAGCCATACAATCCGTATCGCTAGCGACAGGAAGGAAGAGCTTTAGATCGTCAGCAAACAGCAGACATTGAGTATTAGTAAGAACCCTAGGTAAGTCATTTATCATAATTAGGAATAGAGTGGGGCCCAGATTACTACCCTGACTTACGCCTGACCTGGTATAAAATTCACTAGATATATGATGCCCAATCTTAACATATTGTCTACGATTTCGCAAATAATCAGCCATGAATTTAAGAAGCTTTATACTGAACCCCAAGGATGCAAACTTCACTAGAAGGATTTCGTTATCCACAAGAGATCAAAGGCTTTCTTAAAATCAAAATATGCTGCGTCTACCTGGCAGCCTGTCGTTACTCGAGAGCGTAAATAGTCTACAAACGTTATATGGTTTGTCAGGGTAGAACGTGCCGGGCGAAATCCATGCTGGGAGTTATCCAAGTACTTATTAATATTATCGAATAAAATCTTATTTATAATAGACTCAAAGATCTTCCCAAAACTTGACAATACGGCTATAGGTCTAAAGTTAGTAATGTCGGTCGAAGAACCCCCCTTAGGTATCGGTGTTATTCTAGAGACCTTCCAGTCACTAGGATAGACACACTGCTGGAGTGATATATTATATATGTGCAAGAGCGGTTCCTCGAAGGCAGATATACAATCCTTGAGTAAAAACGCCGGTATATTATCGGGACCACAAGTAAAGGTAGGCTTCAGACGTCGAACCGCTCGTCTTAATTCTGAGGCATTTACGTGGCTAACGCTAAAACTGATTGCACTATATCCTGCTTCAGTTGCTTCACGTTCAGCCGCCTCCGCATCCAGCTCCGGAATGTTTGGATGAAAGACCGAACCAAAATAATGTGCGAAGGCATCGACCGCGCTTTGACCCTCGACAGTTACATTATTATAAATATATTCACTATTTTGGTTTAGATTTTTACGTTTGTCCTTTACATACCTCCAGAAAGTAGCCGGATCGCAAGTGATGTTGTTCTCTACGATATACATATATTTCTCAAAAGCTACACTAATGAGTTCCTTGACTTTGGTCCTGTAATATTTAAATAATTCTCTATTAAATTGTAGTCCATAAATTTTAAACTTTTTTAAATATATAAATTATTAATTTTATATAATAAATTATTTCGCTAGTATACCATGTTGGATATATATATTTCCGACTTGATGGATGTTTTTTGAAAGGTACATGCTTGTCAATTGTACTGTTTAATTTGTTACACAGTATATTCACCGCCACATTAACATCACTCGGAAGTTTTAATTCGGACCAATCAATTCCAGCAATATCTGAGTATAGGCTCTGGAAGTTTGCCTTCCGGAAATCCCACTCGCGGATAGTGACATGATCGTACCCCACATTTTGTCCACCACCGGTCTTTGTACATCTCGGCACGGAAAGCAACACTTCCAGGGGTGGATGGAGAGCATCAATTTTCACCAAGGGTTCAATGTCCGATGTTACAGAAACATCATCACAGTCTAGAGTGGTTAGAACTAAATCCAAGATGCGTCCCTGCTTATTACAGATGTTATTGCATTGTCGCAGCCTACAATAACTCAAAAAGTTATCAAATTGAAGTTTTACATTGGGACTGCAAGAATATAAATTAAAATCGCCAATAATTAGAAATTGGTGCTCAGGGTATGTAGAAACAGCATTCTCCATACAGGTTAAAACATTTAAATATCTTTGATCATTATAACTGGGCGGCAAATATACAACACATACTAGCAGCCTTACATTTTTCCATATTATCAAAGCAAACAATATTTCTTTGTCCACTGTTAAATTATCAATATTTTCTATTAACTTCACTGTATAACAGTTTTTTACTGCTAGTAGAAAACCACCCCAACCAGTATTGCCAGCACGATCCTTACGGAGCACTACATAACTTGATAGGCATATCAAAGGTTAATTCGCGTTAATTCCCGTAAACATCAAAGAGATTTTTTTGTTTACCCTTGTATTCGTTTCTACCTGCAAGTGTGTAGTTGATCCACAGAGCATGGCCCATCTGTCAACGTGTGATGCATGCCCATATACTCGTACTATAGTTTCGACACACTATGATGGCCGTTATGTAACGACTGTTTTTGCTCGTTTTGTCTTTTCTGGTGTGTGAATTTTTTTTCATGTGTGCCAGTCTCACCATATTTTTCTTTAGTTATTCGTCTAACAGTTCATTGTCCAATATTAAACGCACCAAGTAAAAACGAGCAAAACCAGTCGTGTCATAACGGCCATCGTAGCGTGCCGCAACTATAATACACTGGAGGTTTTATAAGTTCTTTCGAGAACACAATCCATGTAGAACACTGGGAAAACAGAATTTGAGAGTAGGATGGTCTTCAATTCAACAGAAGAACTTATTTAAACCATGTTTCTTGGCGAACTTAAAAACCTAAACTACATTCATTAACGAGTGCTTTATTTCAAAATTACATTATTGAAAAAACTAATGTTGTAAAAAAAAATATACAAGAACATTTCTTAGTGTCATAATTGATAATGTAGTTCCCAATTAAGGCTTCAATTGGAAACAAGACACTGAACAATTAATCAACACAGCAAGCTCATCCGTCTGTGCCTTATATTTATTTGCTCCAGTTATTAATAACGATGCTCTTAAACCAGTATATAATTATTATTATTCAAAGGGCTCTGTTTTGAACTTTCATATAGTTTTCGGGGAAATTTCACTAACAAGTTCGAGTTTAGTATTCCAAATTTAAAAGATTGCAGCGGCGACGCGTCTCACAAGCGTTATTGTGAATTCTTTAACTTTATTCTGAATTTAAACTTAAAAGTATTCACTAACAATAAACTCGCTAGCTCTGTCAAACGTGCTCAGACATGCACACATGACTAGAATTAGGTACTGAGCAATGACTAAAGTTTACTACTAGAAATATCAAAGCGGGAATGGGTTCATAATTAATTCTCAGTACATTTACGATAATTCATTTGCCTATTTGTACGAAAGAACCTAAATCTTTACGAAAATACGTCTGACGTACATAATTTTATTACGAGAAACGAAAATAAACTAGTTGTACCAAAACTTGGGCTTTACAGAGTTGGTGGTTCGGTTGGCCACTGAATAAATTTAAAATAGAAGAAAAAACTTTAATGAATTAAGGTTACCATAAAGTAGATGAGTATCTTGATGATATTTACATCAGCGTGGTCAACATAAGTCTCTTGCTTGCTCGCACAAAATAAATGGTAAACTAAAACAAAATTTAAAAAAGAAAGATAATTTAGTTCTAATATATTTCTCTGAGTTTCTTGCTGGTATCTTCTCAGTAGAACTAACCTACCGAACTATCGAAAGAAATATTTTCCAATGGCTTATTTTTACATTATTTAATATTTATATATTATTTCTTGACATAATTGTAAAATTTTAACGTTCATATGTGCTCTTTGTATGCCTAAACTGAATAAATTAAATGTATTCTTTGACTCTTTGAATTTCACGCGTGCGAAATCACAAACCACAGTAGTAGCCTAGTCCCTAAGTTATAACACAGATACTGACATTCAAACCTTTTTTTCGAAAATATTGAAAAAACGTTGCAAAAACATATCATACGAATAGCAATTCGCACCCTAAACCGTTAGTAATGGTGAAAGTTGTATACATAAACAATAAGTAGGCAAACAAAAACGCTCAAATAGAGGAAAGGTAAATAATGGCAGGAATAGCTGCCGGGGGAAAACTCTTTGCTGTAAATCAAGATAAATTTTCTTTGCTTACCTCCACATATCTTCTATTTAGATATCCGCACATGTCAGGGGCCCATTTTGCTCCTAATTCGAGAAGAAATAGAGGTTAAAGGTAAAGGGTAATCAGATTAACTCCCTTTTTTGGGAATGGAGTTAATGAATTAGTAAGTGGATTACTTGATAGGGTGCGATTTAGTAGGAAGGGACTATGGGAAGAGAAAATATATGGTATCAAATCGGGAGCAGGGTAGGTAAATGAAAAATGATCGTGATATTAACAATGACTTCCGTATATAACTAGACTGACTGTATGGAATAAAAACATAGGACTAATACCGACCATCAACAACGCGCAACTTTTTATAGCTGTCATACACATGACGTAATGAATAGATTCGCTATGTCCTTGAAGATAGGTGTCAAAATAATTTTTTTATACCACTTGGTTGGCAGTCAAGCACACGGCCTACCTGATGGAAAATGCTTACCGTGGCCTATGGACGCGTGCAACACCTAAGGAGTTACACTCGCGCTGCCAACCCTGTAAGCACAAGAGTTTCTGTGCTGTCAGTGTAAAAGACAAATCAGGACAAGGTTTTGATCCTCCCACTTACAATACAAAAACTCTCCAGTGAGCTCTGGCTACCCTACTCACCGATGGGAACACAACACGAAGTTATTATGGCCGCGGTATTCTGTAGGGCGGAGGTACTTCCCCAGTCGGACTGCTCATTTGGACGGAAATACCGTCGTGTAAATTAATTAGTATTAGTATTAGTAAATTAACTCATATAAAAGATATAAGCACCCCAAAAATTTAAGTTCTCCTTTAATTTTGCTTCCCATAAAATAATACTAACTTATATCTTTGAACACGAAAGCAAACGAAATTCTGGAAATAACGAACATAATTCTAAAGCAGCCGATTTAATCCACATGCGCTTTGCCTAAGCTGGCTTTAGTCCAAACTACTGTCGATTGAACAAATACCCCGGGGGTTAGGCGCGAGAAATATTCTCTGGAAATGTTTTCTACGAAATGTCGTATCTTATTATCTTTATAATAAGCCCCTACCCCATACTATCTTAAGAAAATTATTTTGAAATAGCGTCTCGTAGTTACGAAAAACATACGCAACAATTATGTTCGGTCCTAAAGAAGGGTTGACTTTTACCGTGTGACTTGTCACTTCACTAATCGCCTCACCAAACTGCCTTACTTACCGAATTCTAGCCGAATAGTATACAGACAGTTGATTTTTGTCAGGCGATAAATAGTGCAGCTTTAGTCACCTATGTATACCGAAGGATTTATTTCATTAGGTGGATAATATAATATTTATGTCGACAATCAATGGCGTGACAGCTCCACGGCTTACTATCTCAAATCGTAAACAGCTCACAGTTTATGCACAAAGCATAAACTGAATATCAAAGAAAACTATAAAAATCGTAGTGAAAGAAAGCTCAGAAATGCGGATGAAATATTAAATAGTATGCACCAGCTCGTATAAAGCCAGTGAGATTTACCAACCAGTATGATGCAGTCTTAAAATCGTTTCGCTTGTACTGCATGTGGTCGGAAATTGCTCGCAAACTCGCACTGAATAACTAATGTACCTACTTTAATTAGTATACTGCCATATTTGTATGTTTCCTACGCAAGCTTGTTTATTGCACTGTGCATTGCATACGTCAAACAAGATTGAACCAAAATTGATGTGTACGTTTTTACTAATGACACAGAGGATATAGTTTCTGTTTTAACAAACGTAACTAAACATTGTACTTTAAAGGTTATATACTTATTATTTATCTACCACACTACCTATCATTGTTTGCATTTTTTTAAATCTAGAATACGCTAATTTGACTTCACCTCGCCTAATGGTAAGCTAAAGGCAAAGTCTAAGGAAAGAGGGTCACTATTACAGACACGTAGTATGTTAAAATGGTGGCACTCAGATGGCAGATGCTTACTCACGCCCCGAATATTTTTTTTTAATTTTTAATTTAAATATATTACCTAATATCAGTATCACAATAAACGGGATATTTACCATGTTTCATTGTTTTGAGTTACCGATATTTCGGCGCTGTTGCAAGCACCATGATCACGGAGGAACCCGTTTATTGTGATACTCATGTGAGTGACCATGATAGTTTAAATACATTACCTAATAATTTGCATTATCCAATAATAAACCTTGTTCTATCTAAGCTTCTTCTACCTTACCAGGTCCCATGCCATCCAGCGCTTCCGAAGCTTGCACTTTGTAATCAAGAATTCTTCCTGCATTTAGTTTAACGAGAGTGACCTGAAAGGAAAGTTCAAGAGACCGGTTTAAATTATGAACTAGTTTTGAGCCCTCAAAATATTTATGGATACACTAATATATCACTGAAGTTACCAAAGACATTAGTATTCCAAATATTTCTGTTATATTATCTATAAATAAATATTGTAGATAAATGTCTCTTAAAGATCCGTGACAATATAATTAGAATGTAGAGCAACACAGAACAATGTCTCCAACGGACTTTCTTCGAAACAACCACAAACCCTTTGGTCTAAATCCTGAAACATAGCAGTAAAATTTAGTCCAGACATTTCAAAGATCCCAAAACCACATCTGAAGTACGGAAACATAACGGCGATAGTCAAAGCGAAACCCTGAGCAATATTAAGTTTTAGCTAGAAATTCATAGATTAAGACAAACTTTATTTCGAAATCCATCTAAGCGAGAGGCGACGCGACTTGTCTGTGGGAGTTGCCGAACTGGATTGGTGGCAGGACTCCGTTGAAATTGAATTCCGCCCAAATCTCAATATCGGATAATCGGCTTTAGCAATCGTGTCGACGTGAATGCAATGTTCAAACTACTACAATTAGATTTTCTACTTTTCACACAGTCATTCTGATTGAATTTTTAAATTAAATTCAAATACTGTGAGTCAAAAAATTAAGAGAAATCGATGTATAGGGCTCCAAAATAACTGTGATCAAACCAATCCAGGCTTTCTTCCCAAGGTTCGGTGGTTATATTGTAGTCGCTTACATAAAAACCGTATAAGCCAAAAGATTAGACAAGAAAAATAAAGATATGGACCCTTTTTTTTTTCTTTTAAGGTGCGCAAAATACCCCCGGATACCCCCACTACCGGGGCCGGTGGGGGAGGTTATGTCGGACTTGAACCGACTAAAACGCACGCCGATTGTGTGGGCCGCATGTTGCCGGAGGTGAGCTTATCTGAGACATATCCCTCGGACCCCGGTCGGCCCTCTTCGGTTGTGGGGACTACGGAGTCCCCATCTCATCCCCGGGTATGGGAAGGCGTGCATCGCGCACTGCCGCCGTGGCTCGCTTCTGCTATCGTGACAGGTGGCTCCACCCGTCACCCTCGGGAGTAAGTGGACCCTAGGCTCCGAAATTAACATCTCGGATGCAATCAGAAACGACACTAAGATATCGATGATGATGATGAGTAAGTCTAATTAAATGCACTTTTTTATGTAGGACACGTCAATTAGACTTCCATCTCGCCTGATGATAAGCTGAAGGGAAAGTCTCAGAAAAGAGGGACACTATTACATATATCAAATTACAATGATGAAACTTATACAAATTCTGTAAGGTATATAAAAACAAGTATATGATGATACTCATTGAAATGAAAGAGCTTCATTTTCTCCAGATGTCATATTAAACCGACATCCGCGACAGTCTTATTAACCAAACAGCACAATAGAACAGGCAGTCAGCCAACTCCAGTGGAATGATAAATGAAACCCCTCATGGTGTCATGAACTCATGACGTATGAAAGCCTCACACGCGACATGTTCCTATAGTTCCACCCACCAGCAGGCCTGACGACGATAAACGGTCACTCGGCAAAATTTCCGTTCTAAGCCTAGCAAAAGCAATTTCCTTAACACTCTTTAATATCCATATATTATTATGTCTGTCATATTCTTGCAGCGGTGTTCTGTATATTTTTCCAATAGTATTTTCAACGTAGAAACAGAACGTAAATCAACTAAACAGCTGATGCAATGCACCGTCATTTCGGTATAAAACTTTTTAAAATATCACCGCCTTTGGATGGACGTTTGTTTTTATTTCGAGATGATATTAAAACTGTGAAACTTCACTGATTACACCAGTGCAGTGAAACTTTACGGTGTTTTTTAGCAAAGTGATGAAGTCTAAAAGCAATTTCATCATAGTTTGTGCCAAAATACACATAGATGGTAAACTGAAAAATTCTGAGCATGAGTCCTCAATCCAATGACTTCATAAAAGAAATGACTTAGTATATAGCACTGGGAAACTGAAATTCCGTCTATTCTCCTCTTTTCAATTTTCTCTTCACGAATACATACATATTTCACGCCTGTAAATTATCGAAAGAGTAGGCAGAGGTGTATTTACATTCACATTTTCACCAACAATGATTTTCAATCCCACGTTACGAAGCATGAATCTATTGCCATCAAACGGAAAGCGTTCAATCGATAATCCCATTGCAGTCCACTGCTGGACATAGGCCTCCCGTGTTGTCCCATGACCTCCCATAATGTTATCCCAATGGAATGTTTTGGCCAACTGTTTCCACGCTGGCCAGTCGGGTTGGTACAGTGTTTTATTTCGAGTTTTCCTTCTCTCGCAGTAATATTATCAGCGTATTTTACGTTAGTTGCCTCTTACGACACCCGTCAGATGAGATGGGGTAGTGATACTTGCATTCTTTCTTCGTAATACACGGACATACACACCACATTAATATAATTCAAATATTATTTCTAACTGTTTCTATAGCTATCATTTCCAAACTTTTAACTGAGCAATAATTAATATTTTTTTTACAGTCACTTTTATTAAAAGCGTTGTTAATCTCGTTCAAATAAAACACTCCTTTTTTTTTTTTTTTTCTTTCTTTATTGCACACAAACAGTACAGAGGTCAAAAACACAAAATAAATATATCAGAAATATGTACAAAGGCGAGCTTAACTCAGTATGAGTTCTCTACCAGCAAACCTTTGAGTAGCAGAGAAGCAGTTAAAGTAATAAAGGGACGTGAAGTGTACATTAATTTTCAGATAAAAGAAGGGTACCTAAACAGGTACATATATTATATACTCATAAACATACATACACAGCATACATATTACACCTACATACATACATACAAATATACATACATACATACACACAATACATACATATAGACACATAAATATATTCAAACTACATTACTGTGATAGGAAATGTTCCCTTGCTCTTCTCCTAAAGACGTCCTTAAACATCACCCAAAAACCTTTAACTCATCGTAAAACATCAAAAGTTTGAAGAGTTTTTTCCGATAACAGGAACCAACCTCGCAGTCATTAAAATAAAAATCCACTTAAACAAACCCGCTATAAATCTAGTTGCAAATGACGTATTAACCCATTCGCTTGATAAAAGCGAGGGAAATCTTGGGAGAAGTTGTTGAGAAATGGGTGGAAAAGTTAGCACAATGCAGGCGTCTGAAAGATCAAATCGAGGCATTATTCAACGCGATATAAGACGTCAAGATGAATCTCTTACTAACGGGCGCTCTTTAATTATTTTCTAGCCTAATAGTGTGAATTATGCCACGTTTTATTCGCGTGGCATAACGTAATCATTAAGTTCAGTTAATTAACAAAGACAGTCTCTGTAGCGCGGCGGTTGTGAACGCGGCTACCACGTAGGGGGCGCGGTTGCGATTCAATTGCAAAAATGTGTATGCATGAATATGGGCTATTTGCATTGGTGCAGTTACAGATTGTTGGAATCCTGAAAAATCCAATAACTGATTGACTTCAATACCGTCAAAGGGTTATGGAGATCATATCGCATTTGCTTCACGGAAAATATCGAAAATCTGCCTAGGATAAACCGGATCACAAACTCCGACTACGCTAGAATGAAGAAGAATTAACTTTATGATAGTAATTTAATTTTCCTACACACATACATATTCAAGCCTATAAATCCCCGAAGGGGTAGGCAGAAGTATATTAACAACCATATTTCGCCAACTATGAGTTTTGGTCCCGCTTAATAGAGGGTGAACCTATTGCTATCAAATGAGCACTTAATCATGAGCTGTATGTTTACTACTGGATGGAGAACAGCCCTATCCCTTAGCCGCTTTGAAATAAGTAGGAGGTCGGACTAAATGTAAATAATACTAAATAAATCGCGATAGAATTCGGTAAAAAGTGGTTGTATTTCAATTCACAAATTCACAATTATATACATAAAATTTCAATATTTTATGAGGGTTACCTTTTATTCTCGTATACCTACTCACATTCTTAAATCTTGACATTAATGTACACAAGACTTTGCCTCTCATTGGATTGCAATTCCTCTGCGAATTCCCTTGAGAACTAAGAACCTAACATTAAGCGAAGCTCGCCTTTGTACATAATATTTCACTTATTTGTATAAATGCCTTGTAAGTGTACATAAAGAATAAATAAATGAAAAAAGTAAATGAAATTTCCTATCAAATAATAACACTGTACTCGTCTGGGGCCTCCGGGGCCAAGCCAGTCTTGCCTGCAGATTCAAGGACGAGTCTCAATATCTACTTTAAGTCACCTTATGCTGCATCATGGTTTGTTAGAGTACTTACCGGTTTTGCCTCGCTCCCTTACATTTTCATCTTTTCCTTTGGCAAGCCTCTTCAGGTGACAAAGCACGCTTGACTCCTCTGATGTGAAGTGCTTACTAACAAGCACCTTGGTGCATTTATTATGACTAATAGCCAGGAGTGCTTGAAATTTTCCCATTATCTTTTTTTTCCACTTTAAATGATAATCTTGTTTTTATCACTGTGTTTAAATTTTTTATTACATTTTTTACCGACTAAGGTGAAGCATAAGGAGTGAGTAGGGTAGACAGAGCTCACTGGAGAATCCTTGTGCTGTCAGTGGGAAAAACAAAAGCTTGTCCTGCTTTGTCTTTTATCCTGACGGCACAGAAACTCTCTGTGCTTACAGGGTTGGCAGCGCGAGTGTGACTCCCTTGTTGTTGTACACGTCCATAGGCCACGGCAACCACTTCCCACAGGTGGACCGTGTGCTTGTCTGCCACTTAAGTGGTATAAAAAAGGGGTTATGATTTTGACAGGTTAGGTATGTATGTAGGTTCATTTGTTTCCCCATAGCTCCTCAATCACTTACTATAACTGGACAAATGAGGTATCCATAGAAGCGTCTTAGTCGTCCGCTGGTTATAGGTTATATAATATGTCACTGAATCTATTGTGACACCCTCTAGCGATCATGAAGTACCGTGTTAAATTGAGATTGAGATCTATATGTCATGTTTGGTATCAACTGGAAAGGCTTAAGTAGCACTTTATTGCATGGCCCAAAATAATTTAAATAAAAAAAATAAAATCAAAACCCGTGTACTAAAAAATCATGCTCTAAAAAGTATTAAACAAAAAAATATCAAGGATAGTCGTGCTCGTATGCCACTACTTAGAATATATTGTTTTGTTAAACTAAGTGGGTTTTAGTTCTAAACTTTTTTTTTATCCTACTGGAGAATTTGTGCTGTCAGTGGGATGACTAAAGGTTTGTCCTGCTTTGTCCTCTACACGAACGGCACAGAAATTCCGTGCTGACAGGGTCGGCAGCACGAGTGTGGCTTCTCGGGTGTTACACACGTCCATAGGCCACAGTAACCACTTTCCATCAGGTGGGCCGTGCGCTTGTCTGCCACCTAAGTGGTATATATAAAAAAAGTTTATTATCTCAATAGTTTATATAAACCGAAGTGGAAAATATCGATCCCATTAATCCATCGACCATTTCTCCTCTCTTGACAGTAATACTGAGCTCTTAATCCCCAAAGGAACATTCGTTGTCTAAACTGACCCATTTCATTTCAACCATTCCTTTTCGATAAACTAAATACGTAGGGTTGGACTCGACAGATATTTATGGGATATCCAATTGATCTATACCATTTAATCAATTAATCTGAGAAACTTTCCCTTTGGTATTCTAAATTGGTTAAATTGAATTTGAAAGATATTAAAAAGGGTACGCCAGAAGCAATGGGAACCGGTGGGATTTGCATAAAAGATTTAATAGCAGTAAAGGAAACTCGGAAACGTGTCAAGACAAGCAAATTGCAAGAAAACTTGTGTTTGAATTGAAAACTTCTTTAGGCGCGTTAAGCACTTTTTTGATTAACGAAAATCATGGAACTTGTGTCATCGTCAACGAACGTTTGTGACGTCACTGAACGCGTTACAAGTTAGGTACCTAAAAAATTTTCTCCTTCTCGCAGTCCCCAAAGACTGTCTGACATGATCTTATTTTATACCTTCACACAAATCTCGCCTGATAGGAAGATGAATACAACTTTTCAGGAAAAAGGGTCATCAGTGCAATCTCCAACAATGTTACAATGATGGTGACCCTCAGCTTGACAACCTGATCAGATGCTTTTTCACGCTCCGCTTAATGGACCCGGGACTGTAGGATACTTTACTGTATTTAAAATACGTTATTTAACTGAGGTTAGTTTGCACCGGATCCACATCCATCAATCACCTGCTGTTCCAGCTTGCAGGTGACATTAGCTTGATACCCAAGGATAAATCCCATTTTACGGTCACTCGTATATTTGATCGCCAGCCAAAATGTTGATGGAATAATTTAGTACCTATTGAAAATAGGCGCTCGGTGCCAACTCTGGTGTTTCATCAAAACAGACTTCTAACCGGTTTTTTCTTCGATAATGAGGTGCAATGCGGTATCAATATTATGGTGTAGCAATACTATTATAATAAAAAAATAGGACGCTAATATCCATACTTCCATACCATCATCATCTTCATCATCATCCTCCTGCCCTTATCCCAAGATTATTTGGGGTCGGTTCAACCTGTGTTCTTTTTTTTTCATTCAACTCTAGTTGCAGTCATTTCAACATTAACTCCCTTCTTAACCATATCATCATTCACACAGTCCATCCACCTCATTTTAGGCCTCCCTCTCCCCTTGTAGCTATCCACTTCCATAGTTAGTGCCTTCCTTACGACATTACTTTCATCACTACGCATTACATGCCCGAACCAGGACAAGTAATTTCCTCATAGCTTTTCTGTGATTGGTGCTACTCTCAAACTTCCTCTAATATATTCATACCTAATCTTATCCATTCTTGTCACACCATACATTCATCTCAACATTCGCATCTCGGCTACATGCAACCGTCTTTCATCCGTCACCTTTATGGGCCAACTCACACTGATCCATACAGGACGACAGGCAATCCATACCAATATTCATAAAAGCGAAAATACCTCTGCCTACCTATCAATTACGCTTTCCCGCTTAAAATCGTCACTAGTTCTGTAAACCTACAAAATTGTTTATGAGTCTATAATCAGTACCTAGTAATGCTTCTGTATATCTCGCAATTCAACATTCCTCTAAACATAAGAATTTTCGCAGAGTTCTGAATCATAAAGTACAACAGTGTACAATCAAAATAACTCAATCCCTAATATTAGGTCTTTACTTATGAAATTACCGAAATTTTCTTACACACAATTACACATGAGTCCGTTATTCCTGTAATTTAATAGCTATTCCCATTTTTTGTATTTTGTTTGAAAGTCGATTTCAAAACTTTTCAACTCTGTATTAAATTTCATTTTATTATCCGCTTGAAAAATTAAATTCGATCATCAAAAACAGTATGTTCTTCAATGAAACAATTCAAAAACAATGTTTCTTCCTAAATGCTATCCATTTTGATGATAAATTTCGTATTATATTTTTACAGCTGTCACTTTTCAAAAATGTTATAAATGTGTTTGTTAACTTAATGTTGTCTCATTCATACACAAAAAAAGTCATAAAATTTGGATTTGTCATTCCTAAAAACATGCAAAAATGTTAGTACTAAAAATTGGGTTTCCTCCAATTTCCTCAGAAAAATGGCAATTTGATATGCAACGATATCTGCGCACTTCCCTATGGTTTCTTTCTACCCGATGATTCAAGTACGCGATTCTTTAACATATACATATATTTTATTTAACAAACGCTATTTTTCCTAACATCCTCACAGTACATCATACACTTTATAGAAACTTCATAATTTAAGGGTTACGAACAAATATTCTGAGCCTAAGCAATTTTACCAAAGCCGTAACCAACCCGTACACTGGCGCACGCAAGTCACTTACAGGCATTTTGACAGTTTCTGAAGTGTCAAACGCAAGTACTTGATATTCATAGCAGCGCAGCGGTTGGCACGCGTCGCACGTCATCCAACATAATCCTGTGTCCTACACTGTGCTCTGATTATATGTACGTATGTGTGAGCACACAGATTGCGAGTCTTCAATTGTGTCATGTTCCGACACGCAATTTTTACAATACCGCGGAACTATTCTGTTGAATCATTGAGATATATTACTCAGTTTGCGAGATTTATGTGGTAAGTTAATAAAATGTACAAATGGTTTCTGTGCGTGTATCTGAAAGTTTAAAGCCTACGTAAGGATATAAAATGTATCCTATATTTTATACAAAGTATATACCTGCGTAGATATATACCTAACATAACTTTTACGTAACATTTCAGTATTAGGATTTTATGAAGGTACCTCCTGAGCATAAAATTGTCTATGCTTCTTCTTTTCTTTCTACTTAATGCCAAGTAAATTTCTTTATAATGTGTTGCCAGTATCTCTCCAGTTTTTTTATTGTACCAATCTTTTAATGTTTATTGAATGTAATAGTAGTAACTTATATTCGCGTGTTTCCAACGTTAGAACGTTAGAATAGTTCATGTGAAACACCTAGAAGATAATAGTTTTAAAAAATATGGATTAAAAGATGCAACAATGGATAGGTTCATCATATCAGCATAGCAGCAGCGACTCTTCTTTACTGATACAGGGTACGTTCACAGTTCTAAAGAAGCTGCTCAAATGATCGGAAACGTACAACGTGGTCATCAGCCTGCCATCCTGCGTCAGTAATGATTTGATGAAGCGTGTCTTAATCAAGGTGTCACAAAGCTACATTTTTTGTGAGAAGGAAGTGAAAACTTGAGCCAAAATGTATCAAGAGATTTCCGACTAGTAAATCATAAAAAATGTGCTGGCAACTCTAAACCGTAATGTCATGGCCTGCATCAACCAACACACGGTATAGCTGAGTATGGCGGCGATGTCATTTTTAGTTCCGAGTTTGACCGCGGGACGTATTTTCTGGCATTGGCTCTACTATTGATTTTCTGAAAAAAATAACAGTAAGCAGTGGTACCTAATAGAAATTCCTGTAGCGTTCTTATTGGAAACGAAGCCTACTTACAAGTAGACTACAGGGTAAACTACCACAATGTTTTAAAAACGTTTAACATATTTCACAAAGCGATTATCTACTAGCTAGCATTTAATAACTATTTCTCTTATGAGAATGATATATAGAAGTTTGGCAACACTTATATACACAAAAAACCTGACAAATGATCACAAATTATTAAAATTACAAACCGTAGTCCAAAAACAAATATTAATAATATAAATTAACGCATATTTACGCTATATTTATACTGTAGAATCAAGTAAACAGGTCAGGTGGAACGTAAAATTAAGCAATTTTCCGCAGGACCTCGTTCGTCGGCGACACGCGCGTAAGCCTCTGCCGGTAACAAAATTTAATTTTATACCCATTTCTATTAAAGGACCCAAATCCCGGCGTCCGATTACAATAGGTAAGCTTATGTGTACATTAATATTTTTATATTGTTTTCAATCTTTTATTGTACGGGGATAACTGGTTAATTACCTTTGAAGGTTTTAGATATTTTCTTTTACGCATTTTTTTTATTTATTTATTTAATCAGAAAAACATACATAAACAACACTAAATCTAAAATAAACTGTTTCCATAATTATTTTATTTGAATTTGTAATCAAAGGGATCAGAGTAAAGATTTTTCATTCCTTCTATTCGAAAAGTGGCACTTTGTTCCTCTATAAGCGGGAGCAAAATAGCACTTTTGTGTTAAGGAATTTTTAGCGGGTGGAAAAGTGATTTGAATTTGGAACGTATAGATATCATTCATAGGAATCGAACGTAAATTATATGCATTACTGGCTGGTACGTGCTGACTGCACGGCGGTACGGTTACCCATTCTAACTATAAAAAAAAACAAAAGTGCGTGCCATTCACATCTCTGACTTTTATACTGGAGTTTATTGGCGCTAGATGGAACTTGTTACACATATTGAAATAGGCATTCGTACTTTTCTAAAGCTTTTTGGTTTTACTTTTTTTTTGAAAATAAGAAACCTGGAAACGTGCCAATCCCTTATTCAATAATATTCTGTCTCTGTTCTTGTTAAAAATAAATTAATATACTACCTATATATTAACTAATCATTAACATTTTTAAACTCACATTTGTAAAATAAATTTGCACCGTGGGAACTTCTGAACCATATCAGTAAAATACACGAAGGCCATTCAGATTCAAATTTGAGATAATTATAAATATGTGAATAACACAATTAACTTAACTATCTTCAGGGTAATTATATACTATTCCAGAATTAATACATTCCAAGATCTTATTCTCGAATAAATCAATAGACGTTTTTCCATGCAATCTACCATATAGCTATAGCATAGCTTAGATTTACCTATGCGCTTATAGCAAAGTGAATGAATGTTATACCCAGCAAATATGTGTTGTTTTAAAAAAGCGCGACACTAAGCGTATGCCATGTCAACTTGCTTTTGCCGTGTTATAGCGTGTGACAGAACTTTTCAAAAGTAGAATAATTGTTGCATGCGTAGACTTTAAAAATGACAGCTTGAGACGCCATTATATTATATTAAGAATAGCTCTTTATTCCATGTGAAATGGTGGTATATATATCTATTCCCTAGCAAAGACACTATGCTTAGTATTTATACATGGTAGAATGTAAAATTGATTTATGTACTCTCAAATATGTGGCTATTTATTCTAAGAATAAAGTTTACTCGCGAACTGGCCCTTAGGGGATTAGAACCCACAACTCTCACGCCACCCATGCAGTCAAACTTCACTGTTTTATCAGTAAAGTTAGACTAGCATTTCGAAGTAGACCCAATGTACCCACATACGTTCTTATATGATTTTAATAAGTAACAAGCAACAAGAAACAAAGCCCTAGAGACTGTTTCTAAGAACTTATCTTACTCCGTAACATTGTTTTAGCAGCAAAAATTTGTTGTTCATCACCCGACTACACAGAAAGAGTGCATCACACAGTCCATTTTACCAATAATTATACTCGGTTCCACGTAATAGGGGGTGAGCCTATTGCCGAATTCCGGGCACTATTGTTGACTCGAGCCATGCATCTGAGGCTGAGTCTGGGCTGTATATATCAGTCTGATGTTAAACAACCCTATCCCTTAGTCGCCTTGTACGGCACCGCATGGGAAGAGATGGGGTGGCCCTAATTCCACTCTACTGGAAACCACGCGGCCATGCCGGAAACCACGGGGCGATCAATCAAACGATAGGGATTTGTAAATCCACATCAATCGATTGATCGAACACTGTGCACCTTTATATAATATTAGCTCGTGGTTCGACTGATTGATCAAACAATTAGGATTTAAAAATACTGTTCGTTCGATTGATTGAACAGTGTGCACCTGTAAATAATATTAGCTCGTGTTTCGACTGATCGATCGAAAAATTAAGATTTAAAAATACTATTAGTTCGATTGATTGAACAGTGTGCACCTGTAAATAATATTAGCTCGTGTTTCGACTGATCCATCGAAGAATTAAGATTTAAAAATACTGATCGTTCGATTGATAGAGCAGTGTGCACCTTTAAATAATATTAGCTCGTGTTTCGACTGATCGATCGAAGAATTAAGATTTAAAAATACTATTAGTTCGATTGATAGAGCAGTGTGCACCTTTAAATAATATTAGCTCGTGTTTCGACTGATCGATCGAAGAATTAAGATTTAAAAATACTGATCGTTCGATTGATAGAGCAGTGTGCACCTTTAAATAATATTAGCTCGTGTTTCGACTGATCGATCGAAGAATTAAGATTTAAAAATACTGATCGTTCGATTGATAGAGCAGTGTGCACCTTTAAATAATATTAGCTCGTGTTTCGACTGATCGATCGAAGAATTAAGATTTAAAAATACTATTAGTTCGATTGATAGAGCAGTGTGCACCTTTAAATAATGTCAGCTTTGTTCGACTGATAGATCGAAATATTAGACTTTTTAAATCCTCTTCGTGCGATATAAATCCTTGTTCGAACTACGGGTTTTTGAATCCTTGCGGATGGTAAAGTTTGAAAAATTTATACATATTTGAAACTGGAAATACAAAAATAAAAAATTAATTTAATGGATAAGGAATAGGCCTTACAATAGAGAGCTAACGATCCTAGCCATTACCTTATGTGTATAAATACTACATGAACCAACACCTACGGGGAATACCAGTTCTTTCGGTACTTTTTAAATGTGGTGAAATTGTTAGGTATTGGTTAAGTTTAACTTTTTGATCAGTTTTGCCAGTGATAGATTGCGAAAATATTTTCTATATATATTGCAAATATCTACAGAAAGTTCGTAGACGTCTACGAAAGTCTACGAAACTTTTGTGTGTACTGCGTGATAATAGATTTTTCATCTTGTAATCCCCAATGACACATAGCTCTTCAGCAATACTTTTTTTGGGGTTTTCAGTCACCAATTCTTGTAACATCCCTGATGTTGTAAACTTCTATTACCTCTTTTTTGATCTGTTAGAAATGTCTCCCATGTGTATTAAATGGGATTGATTTTCAATACATATGACTTACTTTTTTGAGTACCCAAAATAAAATGTTTAATCAGTATAGAAGTTTTACTCTCTTGCCAAAATGCATGTTAAAAGGATACCTGTACAGCGTACAAATAGGTACCAAAATTATTTTACATATAAAGTGGATGAGTATCTTAATGATGTTAATGCGTGGTCAACATAAGTCTCTTGCTTGCTCGCACAAAATAAATTGTAAAATAATGCAAATTTAAAAAAGAAAAATAATCTAGTTCTAATATAGTTCGCTGAGTTTCTTATCTTCTGAGTAGAACTAACCTACCGAACCAGCGAAAGAATCATTTTCCAATGGTTTATTTTTACATTATCTAATATTTTTATATTATATCTTGACATACCTAATTGTAAAAGTTTTGACGTTCATATGTGCTCTTTGTGTGCCTAAACTGAATAAACGAAATTGATTCTTTGATTCTTGATTCTTTGATTTAACTTCCTTAACCAATCTATGCCCCATATCATCAGGTCGCTTTCATAGACCTCCGTCTGAACCTAACGACTATTGACAGCCGGGACTGACTTTAGTTTCAGCCTCCAAAGCACGAAAGTGCTCAATAAAATATTACTAAGCTGTCACCCATCTAAATGATAACCGCGCCTGGGTAGCTTAACCCACTGATCATTTACCAAACAGTGAGTACACCTGCCCACGCTTATGTGTCCGTAAAAAAAATGTAATTCTAACAAAACACTTTGTCTAATTCATTGCTAATTACCTCGAAAATTTCATAAATTCTAATTAACCTGAGTGAAAATCACGTCCTTTGTAACATTTAATGGGACACATATTGAGTGAATGACTCGCAATAAATTACGCGTTATCAGCCGTAATCGCAGGAGAAATTGAATGAGAATTCCAGACGAAATTGGAACTCAGCAATTAGTGCCAAGACACGCCAATTTCTGACGATTTACCGCTCACGAGCAAACTCTCATTCATTAAAGTAAACGTGATGGAAAAGCACAGATGTTAGTATTCAGCCAATTGCTTTCAAATTTCGATTAGTTCGTTTCAGATTCATGGTCCGTTCATTCGAAATTTAAATTCTAAATTCGAACTATTTTAAATAAAGAACAATACAAGATATTTTTCTGAATCGGTATAATAGGAATCTAGATGCATTATTATTTACATAGATAAGATATATTATTATGCACATAATCTAACTTGAAACTCAACGTGACATCTGAATAGAATTTCTTTGCATTCGTATATATAAAATATTGACGGTAGGTATATGTATGCAACAAAAAATCGTTCACTTACCTTTAGTTAATTGTACATTGTTAGAAATGTGGATGTTTGTATGGGGCCCCATTAAAGCTATCGGCTATCAAACTACTGATTGACGAAACTCCATGCGGTTTTAGTCGGTACAAATTCAAGATAACTAGCTCATAACTAGCTCGGGTGAGGTGAAATCCCAAAAGAGTTGCCGCACGCAAAAAAGGGAAACACTTTATAAAGATGGTTCATTAGTTTACACTAGTTTTCATTTAATCATAAAACCTCGAGAAACAAAAGTACTTACTTAGGTACTGAGTTCTTTTCCGGTCAACTATTGCTTTCTGCTGTAATATTTCAACGCCACAGGCATCTGGGTGCATGAAATATGATAAGTCTTAAACACTGAGAAATGATTGAAACGATTCATTTTGAAAAGAAGTCTCATTTGTCTAAGAGAGGAACTACGTGACTGCCTAATTTACCTAATTTATATTTTAGATCTGGCAAATGATATTTTAATATTTAATATTTAAGCTGGCAATAAGTGTGTGAAACTTACTTTACCGCCACGTCACAATGGCGCCAATGAATTGTAAAAAGTTCTAAACATTTAAAAATCACTTTATTGACTACAATACTACCACAAATTCTTTGCTAAACACGAACTCACCCTAAGAAACATTCGGATGGCGAACTCTGCTTCATCACAAGTTTGCTAGAGATTATCACATCACATTAGACTTGCATATTAGTTGGCAGTAGTTTATTCCTCACTGTTTACTCCGCACTTCATTATTAATGTGCTAACTGTTGTGCACATTATGTTGAACGTGATTTCCGTTTCAGGGCTCAAATAGTTTTGAAGCTTGAAAACTTTAAGGGCTTGTTCGCATTTGGTGGAGAATTAGCATCTTAGATATACTTTTTTCAGTTTATTTTTTATTCAATGTACATCTGAGGTGAAGAGTCTTTATGAGAATGTGTTCAAAGTACAATCATTGTATTCGGTCCCACGTAATACGTGGGACCGAATACAATGATTGGTGAAATTTGAGTGTTAATTCACCTCTGCCTAACCCTCCGGGGATAAAGGCGTGATAATATGTACGTATGTATGTAAATATTTGCACTGAGCGAGGATTGAACCCGAGCCTCCTGAGTAGCTGCCGCATTCACTACCACCACGCCACTGAGGCTTTCAGGGTGTGTTGGTGTCTGCATTGGCGACCCTATTTCCTGAGACCTACCTTATTATCTTCATCTTACCATCAGGCAAGGCGGAATCACATTGACGAGTCCTATATAAAAGAATAATCTAAGAATCCCTTTCTCCGTCTTCTGCCACGAGCATGCAAGTAAACTGAATGCTAAAGAAATGATAAGTGACGTTGATGAACCAAGTGAGATACTACGTGATAAGTCAGTTTACTTGTATGCTCTTTATATATTAAATATTCACTACCACATATAGGTATGCTGGTAATTTTAATATTATCTATCCTGTAGCAACCAATCTTTTTTTCTCCAGAGTCGTTTTCTTTTCGTATAAACTGCATGATGTCGTGATTTTTATCGATAACGCTCTACCTTATGATTAATCGATTCCTACCGTGGGATAGAGGTATTGAATCAACGATCGACTATCTGTAGCAGATTTACTTTTAGTAATTCCTTTTATATCATCACTAGCTTTTCGCCTGCGGCTCTTCCCGCGTTGATTTCGGTTATCGATACTAAAAGTCTTTTAGGTAAGGTATTACGACGACACCCTGAACCTAGGAACGGAACCTTGTTACTAAAACTCCACAGTCCGTCTGCCTGTTTGTCTGCCTGTAGATACGTCTGTTATTTAGTTGACGGACGTGTTAGGTAGGTACACGTCAAATGTTCGTCGTCAAATATTGGTAAAATCATCATAAATAATCCTCAATTTGAGTCTGACCAACGTAAGCCATTTGCATTTCTTAGGCCAGACGACGAGCGCCATGAATATTTGATTGCTGAATTCTAAAATTCAAAGCGTATAAAAACTTGCGATGTACAGTCGCTATCAGTAGGATTAGCTTGACAAACTTCAAGTTACCGATCACACTACAGACATATAATCACGCCTTTATCCCCAGAGGGTTAGGCAGAGGTAAATAAACACCCACATTTCACCAATCATTGAATTCGGTCCCACGTAATAGGAAGTGAGGTAGGACACTGCGGTATTTCCGCCCAATTGAGCAGTATGACTGGGGAAGTACCTCCGCCCTACAGAATACCGCGGCCATAATAACTTTGTGTTGTGCCAGCGGTGAGTAGGGTCGCCAGAGCGCACTGGAGAATTTGTACTGTCAGTGGGAAAACTAAAGGCCTGTCCTGCTTTGTCCTCTACACTGACAGCACAGAAACTCTGTGCTTACAGGGTCGGCAGCGCGAGTGTGGTACCTCTGGTGTTACAAACGTCCATAGACCTCGGTGACCACTTTCCATCAGGTGAGCAGTGTGCTTGTCTGCCACCTTGGTGGTATAAAAAAAGTGAGCCTATTGCTGTCTTTCAAGCACTATTGTTGACTCAAACCATGCATCTGAGACTAAGTCTGGGCTGTATAAATCTGTCTGATGTTAAACAACCCTATCCCTCAGTCGCCTTGTACGACACCGCATGGGAAGAGATGGGGTGGTTCAAATTCTACTCAGCCAGGAACCACGCGGCTATCATACTAGCCCTAAAGTTTACTTTTTATATTTAACACATCAATATGACTTCGACTGATAGTACGCTGAAGGTATGTCTCAGGTCTTGCGGGTCACCATTACAGATACCAGCAAAAAAACATTGCTGTAGTGGTACTCAGCTTGACGGCCTCGTCAGATACTTAAAAAAATCAGGACTGTAGAAAGAAGGAAACCCGTTAGTAAATTAAATAATTAATAAAAGTTAAAATGTTATTTGGTCCTCTGAAGATTACGAACTTGAGATAAGATATGATTCTTTATTGTACACCATAAAAGTATTCATATCCTTCCAATCTCATGACAATTTAACATTAAATTGCCTAGAGATTGGAAGGATATGAATAGAAATACATTTAAATGTGTATTAAAGAAATTCCTACTGCAAAAAGCGTAGTATAAAATAACAGATTTTCTGAATGATGAATTGTTTGAATATTACCTATAATTAAATTTAGTAATTAGGTACATAAGATTGTATTAACATAATATACTTTTTGACGTTTAAAACTTCCATTCCATGTACCTACCGCGGTAGCCTAGTGGTTTGGGTAATGGACTGCTGAGACGAGGTCTCGGGTTCGATCCCAGGTTTCACCATGGCACACACCAATGACTTTTCGATGCTTTTCGAAGTTATGTGTGTATTTATCGCAGGTTTATAAGTGCCCGGTTAATGGCAATAGGCTCGCCACCTATTACATTGGGACCTAAACATAAACTGGCGAAATGTGGGTGCTAGCACCTCTGCCTACCCCTTCGGGGATATAGGCGTGAGTTTATGTTATGTTATGTTATTCCATGTACCTTTATTATATTTTTTTGACATGTATAGCAACCCAGGTTCCTAGACATTCTATACGCGCCACGCGTGGACGGTTACCCGCGCGCTATGCGTCTCCCTCTGACACATAAGCGGTTAGTTCGACACACGGCCGCAAGGGCAGTCCGCCGGCTACCGCGCTTACGCACACGTCTCGCTGGTACCTACCTAAGCTCGCCGGAGCAATACTCACTGTATTCGACGTAGTGTTACTGACTTTCAGGCATTGTAAACCCCGTAAACATTATCAGTGTCAATCAATCTTTGAAATATATTATATACTCACATCTCGTGAAACTATTCATTCCCCTGAGACTGACGTCTCCCCCATATATGGCGCCCAACGTTTTTCTCGAATACCAGTGAATTAGTGACTATATCAGTGATCATGCCAGTGACCAGGAGTAGAGCGGCTAGTTTGAATCGCAGGGACGATGTCGAAAACACATCAACGATTGTCTCGCGACCGAACACGCCGCCGCCCGCCGAGTCTGCGTTTCAAGATGGCGCCAACGCGTCCTCTCCTCCGCAATGTACCGACGCTACGTTTTCTTTACAGCACGTAACGTCCATAATAGCTGCCCTTCAACGTTCACAGACTGAAGCGCTCAGGGAGCTACTTACCTCGGTACCACGCGCGAACGCATCGACTCCGGAGTCATTTGCTTTTTCAGGGCAAAGCACCCTAGCTCGCTGCAAAGTCACGTTCTCCGGCACACCGAAAGAATCGGTAGAAGCTTTCATCGATGGTATAGAAGCATACAGTGACTGTGCACAAGTTTCGGACTCAAACATTATACGCGGCCTTGCATACTTATTCAAGGACGAAGCCGCTGTTTGGTGGCAAGGAATCAAACATACCGTGTCAACATGGCGGCAAGCTAAAGAAAACTTAATAAGTGCATACGGCGACCGCCGTCCACCGCATCGTATATATAGAGAAATTTTTTCAACAACACAACAAGAGGAGAATACAGACGTGTTTGTGGCACGCATTCGCGCCCTTTTATCACGTTTACCTACGGGAGACGTAACCGAGTCTGCCCAGATAGACATGACGTATGGCCTTCTCAACTCTAGGATAAGAAAAAGGCTTCGAAGAGAAGACTGCACAAATTTTAGTCAATTACTTCGGCTTTCACGTAACATAGAGGATTCATTTGATGATAAACACACGATGCCTACTACAAGTGAGCGCCAGATACAAACAAAGATGCGCCCCTTGTCTACATCTACGCAACAGACACAACTCGTCGCTAACACGCTACCGACCCGCGGGGCTCAGGCGCCGGCTCGCAGCGCTCCGCTGCCCGCTAGAAACGTTCCCGCCGTTTACGAAACCCAGCGCCCGCCGCCGCCCGCTCAGCCGCCGCCGCCGAGTCAAGACTCCGCCAGCACTGCGAAGCATCAACGACCCGTTTGTGTTTACTGTAAGAAATATGGACACACTAGGGACCAGTGCCGTAAGTTACAACAACACTCAGGTGAGTCTCAATCACATAGCTGTACGGAAGTGCGCGTGCGTGAAAAACCCGATGTCTGTGATAAACAACAAAATAACTCATTTTATTGTGTTCATTCTCGTGTTATACCTACAGACTCTAAGAATAATTTTAATAATTCTTACGCTAATAATACTTCTCGTACGTATAATTCTAATATTCATAAGTGTGTATGTATACCTAAATGTGATCGAAGTATTCATTCAATTTTTTCTTGTGATAAATGTGTTAACAAGTCACTTCAGTTTTGTAATAATAATAGTAGTTGCTCCGAATTGGATTCAAGTTCCGTTTCGCGAAATTGTTCAAAATACGATAGTAAACAAATACGTTTAAAACAAAAGTGTAATAAGTCTAGATTATCAGATCAAAGTAGTGATGTGAACCAAAAGGTTAATAACCTCTACATTGATAGAAATGTACGCACAGTGGGAAAGTATTGTAACCCACAAATTTTAGAAATTAAGAATGTTTGTTATGGTAGTTCTATATGTTGTAATGGAGATGCTTCATCGTGCGGTAACCGTCCTGTCGGACGTATAGGTCGCGATTTACGCCCGATTTTCGAAATTCAAGTTCTGGGTTTTAACGGAACCGCATTGATAGATACGGCTGCTAAACACTGCATTGCGGGTCATTCGCTGTATACCTCCTTCTACGTCAAGGACATCCACTCTTACCTTCCACAAGGGAAGTAAAGCTCGCCGATGGTATAGTGCGATTAATGGATGTACTAACGACTACATTAGAGGTTACTTTAAAGACTTCAGTTATCACCATGCCATTTTTAATTTTTCCCAACTCAACTAATAATGAAACATTATTAGGTATAGATTTTATAACTGCCGCCAAGGTTGCTATTAATTTTCATAAAGAAACTTGGTACTTTAGCAACAATAATCAAATAAAATACAAGCTGTGTTTTGAACCAAGCTCTTCTAACGTGTCCTGCGCCTCGACTGAAATACTTCGGGATGATGAAGGTACTCACCTTACGCCAGCTGAGCGTCAAGCGCTCGCTGACATCATTAACAGGCACGCTCACGTCTTCAGTGCAGGGGGAGGTCCAACACCGTACGCAGAGCATCGCATTGATACAGGTGACCATCCGCCAATAGCGGTACCCCCTTATCGCCTTAACCCTTCAAAAAAACAGCTGATGAAAGCTGAAATAGCGAAGATGCTACAAGACGACATCATTGAAGAATGTGAATCGGCTTGGTGTTCACCGGCGCTTATGGTGCCAAAATCTAATGGTGGTATCCGTTTTTGTGTAGACTATAGGCGTTTGAATTCAATAACTAAGGCTGACACATACCCGATGCCACGCATCGACGAGTTACTACAGAATACGAAACAGGACTGCTACATGAGTACGTTGGATCTTCGATCTTCCTACTGGCAAGTAAAGGTAAGGGAATCAGATAAAGACAAAACTGCTTTTGTGTGCTCTTTAGGGACCTATAGGTTCAAAAGGATGCCCTTTGGGGTCCGCAACGGTCCGGCCACGTTCCAGCGTCTTATTGATCGTCTCCGGTCCTGCTCTGCACTTCAAGAGGTAACTATGCTATGCTACTTAGATGATCTGTTGATTATGTCCCAGGGGTACCAAAAACACCTGCAAGACCTCGAAATAGTATTTAAACGTTTAGCCGACTTCAAACTCCATGTTAATAGAGAGAAATGTGTCTTCGCCAGAGCTAGCGTTAAATACCTCGGTCATGTCATAACTCAACAAGGTATATCGGCCGATCCGGAAAAGGTGAAGGCTGTAACTGATATGAAGGAGCCAGGTAACCTTAAACACCTGAGAACCTTCCTACAAACTTGTTCTTGGTTCAGAAAATTCATACCGAGTTTTTCAAAAATTGCCGAACCATTAACCCGTTTGACTAGAAAGAACCAAGAATGGTCTTGGGGCTCAGAACAGACCCAAGCATTTACCGAGCTAAAGCGTCTACTGACCACAGCTCCCATACTGGTTCAAGCCGATTTCAGTCGTCCTTTTGTTCTGCGTACAGACGCAAGTAACTACGCCTTAGGTGCAGTTTTATTACAGGGCGATAGCAATCAGGAAAGGCCTAATCAAATCATAGGTAAATATCATACTCAGGATCTTAGCCTTTATCAAGGTAGAGAGTACAGCACTGTACCAAAACCCGTAATTCCAAAAAGGAATCGCGGACGTCCTACAAAGAAGGTTGAATCACCAGTCCAGGAGCGAGGGCGTTCTCCAGAACTGGAGGGGGAGTATATAGCAACCCAGGTTCCTAGACATTCTATACGCGCCACGCGTGGACGGTTACCCGCGCGCTATGCGTCTCCCTCTGACACATAAGCGGTTAGTTCGACACACGGCCGCAAGGGCAGTCCGCCGGCTACCGCGCTTACGCACACGTCTCGCTGGTACCTACCTAAGCTCGCCGGAGCAATACTCACTGTATTCGACGTAGTGTTACTGACTTTCAGGCATTGTAAACCCCGTAAACATTATCAGTGTCAATCAATCTTTGAAATATATTATATACTCACATCTCGTGAAACTATTCATTCCCCTGAGACTGACGTCTCCCCCATACATGTCTTTTTTACATTTTACTTACTGACATTTATTGTTCATTTGTTTTTATTTTTTTTTCTTTTGACATTTCACTTTTCATTGATTTATTTTCTTACTTGACATTTTTTTTTTCATTATTTAGATTCGTACATATGTTTAATTATTGTAATTTTTTTACAAAGACGGAAACATTTGTACGCCGCCATATTTACGGCTAAACATGTTGAAAAAAATTGTTGACTTAACATCTTGCATGCACATGTATGTGTAACACCTGTTTAAACAAATAAATATGATTTAATTTAAAAAAAAAACAAAAACAATAATAATGCACAATGGGCGGCCTTATCGCTAAAAAATTTGATTGAATTGATTTCTTCCAGGCAACGTAACATTAGTTTGTGTTCAGCAAATTCTGAGTGCGACTGTACCTACCAACGGCTACTAAAAATATTCAAACATTGATCGGCAAGATACTGCATACATAAGTTAACGTGTCAAGAAATATATCTCTGATGTAAATATATCGAGGGATTCAGAGCGGGTCAATCAGATAAATAAGTACGGTTTTGTATCTTTTAATAAAAATACCCGTGTATCATTGAGTACATATTGTATTTTGTACTCAATGCTACATGGGTAATGTACAGAATACCGCGGCTATAATAACTTCGTGTTGTGTTCCCAGCGGTGAGTAGTGTAGCCAGAGCTCACTGGAGAATTTGCGCTGTCAGTGGGAAGACTAAAGACTTCTCCTGCTTTGTCTTCTACACAGATGGCAGTGAAACTCTGTACTACAGAGTCGGCAGCGCGACTGTGACTCCTCTGGTGTTACAAACGTCCATAGGCCACGGTAACCACTTTCCATCAGGTGGGCCGTGTGCTTGTCTATCACCTAAATGGTATAACAAAAATGTATACAAAAATTCTTCAAGAAGGGCATTAGAAGGTTTCTTCGGAGTTGGCAGTAAAAGTGTAACGCCCCTGGTGTTACAAATGTCCATATACCACGGTAACTACTTTCCATCAGGTGGGCCGTGTGTTTGTCTGCCACCTCAGTGGTATAAAAACGGGTACACATGGTGTAACAGTAAGTAGTAACTACCGTTTTTTCGTGCGGTAATCCCCTCAGGTACATACCCGCCGCACAGACAGCACCCTGTCTTTGGTCGACAAATGCTGGGTAGTAAGATTGGCAGGAATCGTTTCTACCTTTCAATAGATACTCAACTGTGCAGACTATCTTGTTTCTGTACTTATATATTTACTAAGACATGGGCATACAATATTATTATGGCATCATCATTCGAAAGCCAATCCCGTAATATTCATAGATTATAGTGTTACGTGCACGGGGTACAATTAAATGCCGTTTACTCAACGAAGAGATTTATTAGCTCACCACAAACTAGACAATTTAATCACTAGTACACACAGTACTCTTCCACAGTTCCAGTCGCTCAGAAGTTCACAGTAGTCCACAGTCGTTGCTCAGGTGGCAGGTAGAATCTTCTTCGGTCGCTTAAGCTCGCTGTGCTCGTTATCGATCTCAAAGACAGAATGAATAGTGTCGCTATGCGAGCATGTTTTTATACCTCTCAATTAAGAGGGTCGAATCATCTAGAAAATATGCGAGCGAAAACTACCTACCTACTCTTTGAAGTTTGCCGTCGACGCTGACCTTCGAGTTAATTCTTGATATTTAGATACTTAAGCCCATGGTGCGCTCGCTTACTACCCGGTGGCTAATGACCTTAGACTATGACAATATAGAAGATCTCCTAAAAGTAATCGTTTAAAACTACACATATAAATTATACAGGCACGCACAGGTATATGCACAAACACACACCTACGCGCGCGCACACACACACACACACACACGCACGCACGCACGTATGTTTGTGTGCGACAAACACAACCAAAGACTAATCCCGACGTTACCAATAATGCTATTCTAAAACGTAGTTGTTCTCACTTGTTTCGTAGATTTTGCTACAATAACGAAATGAATGAATGAAAGAAGACTAACGAAACAGGTGTATGAGGCGAGTGTGGATGGTACTTGGAAGGGGAAGACCTAGGCGCACATACCTGGACCAAATGCGGGAAGTTTTAGAAATGGTCAGGAGTATCCTAAGTCGACGAGCATGCATGAAGAATGTAATGAGAATGAATGAAGCGAGAGTGCAGGATCGTAGCAAATGGAGATCCGTGATCTCTGCCTACCCCTATGGGAAACAGGCGTGCTTTTATGTATGTATTTATGCTACAATAACAATATCCACTAAAGATGAGGATTGCACTGGTATGAAATACAGAATCCTACCTAGATTGGGCACCAGTCTCCCACATAAACTGGAATATAATATTAAGTCAACTGTAAATATGTAAATGATATTATAGTACTACTAGTTGACTTTTTACCCGACTGCAGCAAGGCCAAAGAAGAGTTATGATTTTTATGAATATATATGTATTGACGCATGGTTCCCGGCAGAGTAGAATTTGGACCACCCCATCTCTTCCCATGCGGTGTCGTACAAGGCGACTAAGGGATAGGGTTGTTTAACATCAGACAGATATATACAGCCCAGACTCAGCCTCAGATGCATGGCTCGAGTCAACAATAGTGCCCAGAATACGGCATTAGGCTCACCCCCTATTACGTGGGACCGAATACAATTATTGGTGAAATGTGGATGTTAATTCACCTCTACCTAACCCTCCGGGGATAAAGGCGTGATTATATGTATGTATGTGTTCATCTGTTCCCTCATAGCTCCTGAACTACTCATTTAAACTGAGGTATCGTAAAAGAAATAAGAATAAAAACTAAAACCCGGCTACAGAAAAATCGTGTTCTAAAAAGTAATAAACAAGACAATATCAAGGACAGCCGTGGTCACCCGAGGAGAGGGCCAGATCGTGAGAGATGGCCCGGGTCGGCCGGGGTGCGAGGAATATCCCTGTCAACCTCACCTTCGGCAACCAAAGCGACCCACAGGCGGCGTGCGTTTTAGTCGGTTCGAGTCCGACATAACCTTCTCCACCGGCTCCGGTAGGGAGGTATCCGTGGGGATTTTGCGCACGTAGAAAAAAAAAGGACTCTAAAAAAATAACACATTCTAAGGAAAAGAGGCGTAGTGTTTTCAGTAGTCAGGTTTTAGTTTTTATTTTTTATTTTTTCGAAATAAGAATAAGAACTAAAACCCTAATGAACGTCGAAAATCGTCTGCGGTCAATTCTGAAATTTCCTCACAAGTAAAGGGTATTTATAACATAACATAAACTCACGCCTATATCCCCGAAGGGGAAGGCAGAGGTGCTACCACCCACATTTCGCCAGTTCATGTTTAGGTTCCAATGTAATAGGTAGCGAGCCTATTGCCATTAACCGGGTACTTATAAACCTGCGATAAATACACACATAACTTCGAAAAGCATCGAAAAGTCATTGGTGTATGCCATGTAAACCTGGGATCGAACCCAAGATCTCGTCTCAGCAGTTCATTACCTATACCACTAGGCTACCGCGGTATTTATAGATCCTTCATTTTATTCTAATAAGAATTAGGGTAGGGTAGCCAGAGCTCACTGGAGAATTTGTGCTGTCAGTGGGATGACTAAAGGCTTGTCCTGCTTTGTCCTCTACACTGACGGCACAGAAACTCTGTGCTTACAGGGTCGGCAGCGCGAGGGTGGCTTCTCTGGTGTTACACATGTCCATAGGCCACGGTAACCACTTTCCATCAGGTGGGCCGTGCGTTTGTCTGCCACCTAAGTGGTATAAAAAATATAAAAAAAAAATCTCTTTGTTCCAGATTCGGAACTCGAGGAGTTAGGTGAGCAGCTACCCCGGTACCGGCCGGACTCAATAGAAGCCCTTCGCCGAGTGACCCGGTTCTCGGAACCGGAACTGAAGAGATTATACAGAGGGTTCAAAGCTGAGTGCCCCACAGGAGTCGTTAAAGAAGAGACTTTTAAACTTATATATTCCCAGTTCTTTCCACAAGGAGGTGAGTAGACGTTTTCAGCTTAGTACGTGAGGGCTATTTTTTTTTTTTTTTTTTTTTTTTTTTTAATAAATAAATATTCCACAACATTCTACACAACGCTATCTAGACCCATGGTAAGCATAGCTTAACTAGCTTGTGTTATGGAATCTAGAATGCGGATAAACATACTTAGATACTTTTTTTTTTTTTTTTTTTTTTGTAAATACATACATATTATACATAGAAACACCCAGACCAATGCAAATATACATATTCATGCATACGAATATTTGCACTGAGCGGGAATCGAACCCGCACCCCCTGCATAGCAGTCGAATGCTCTACCGCTACGCCACGGAGGTCGTCATCGAGGTCGTATTTGGGTATGGGGTACTATTAAGACCTTCAGGACGAAGCCGGTACACAATGTACACGTAGGCTTCAATTCTGCTACAGCAAAACCTCTGCCATACCACGGTCACAGCTAAAAATAACAAATTTTAAACTTTAAGGCAATGCTTTTAAAGTCCAAAACTAAAAACTTTTTGCATAGTGAATGAAAAAGTGAAATGAAACTCTTTTCATTTAATTTTTGACTTTAAGAGCACAATGCTTATTGACGAACGAGGCTCTGGCGCAGGGTTTCCTCTAGACGTTAGGAAGTTACATGATAGTCGTTCCCGTAAAAGCCGTGGCAAGTCAATTCAAAGGAGAAGAATATGTAAGCTGACAAAGTGCCCGCTTGACGGTAATAAATCATTTATTCTGTATAGACCATTATATCGGCACTTACAAAACGTCAACAAAAAAGGAACATGAATATCAGTTTAGTAAATGGACCACCGGTTCGAAACGCGGCCCCAACCTGAGAAGACTCCGGCAAGAAACTCAGCGGGCATTTCTTTATTGGCTCGCTCCCTATTACATGGGACCAAAAATCATAGTTTGCGAAATGTAATGTTAATACTAAATACGAGCTGTGTTAACATTACATTTCGCAAACTACCCCTTCGGGCATTTACAGACGTGAATATATATATGTACTAGTAGAGGTAGTCCCGGTTGTCACACGAATATCTATGGTATTCGTTACTGGTAGGTAAATAGTTGGAGCCCTACAACGGTCTTAGCGTCTATATCGCTTTTGGGTTGCGGAGGTAAGACGGAACATGCTTCACGGCGGCCGTTCCGTAATAAAACTGCAACTGACCTCAACAAGTTAGGAAAAAGTCGTAGAATGATGAGAGAATTCTTTATAGATCGTTCGCCCCTTCATTTGAAATAATTGTCTTGGTTGTGCAAACATGTATGGTGGTTGCCGGTTAATTTTTGTAGTTTTCTGTTAGAAATTCACAGTAGCAGTACGAAATCAAGTAAAATTACTTTTACTAGTGTAAAACTCGCCGGTATATTTACCATGTTTTTTGTTGAGCAACCGATATTTTATCGCTGTTACAAGCACTATGATCATTGTGTACTGATCACACCGATGTACGCCGCACACTGGTCAATCAGCGGAAAAAAGTCAATTTTACGAAGTACGAATATTCGAATATGTCATACCAGTATTAGATACTACAGGGCTCAATAAACAAAAATACATAATTATTTCATTTTCATTACTATAATTTATTAGATTAATAACATTCCAAAGTTGAAGGTTAGAAAATTTTAAGATTTCACTTGAAAAAAGGCCCTTAGTTAAATGATTGTATGTTCAAACCCGGAAGTTCCTTTTTTTCCAACTCAAAGTTATTAATTCTACACTTCTTAAAGAATCTTGAAGATAACTAATATTCTTAATAAAGTGATTAGCATGAGTGCAGGGTAATGAGAGATGAACACATGTATTTTTAAGTAAATTTCTTAGTTTAAAGGTACATATCTAGGTTGGCGCTGATTGGCGCCTATTTCTTTTATGATTCATATAATAGGGACATATGTGTAGTTAATTAATAAATCACTTCTAGCTGCGATTTTTTGCTAGCCTCCATGTTTAAGCCATAATAGTAAATTAACTCATTATTACGCACATTAAGATAACTTTCTTAATGTTTATGTTTAATTTATTTTGTGTCACATTACTTGTCTACACTGACACAGTGATACTGATTTTCTTACAACATGAGTGATTTTAGCATTTCATACGTCGAATTAGTGGAAATTGCACTCAATAGTGATCGTACAGCAAATATGTGTATGGAAATTCTAAAAAACAAGCACGGGAATGTCTCGCAGTCTGGGTTGGAAAAAGTTAATGCACATTTAAAGAAAAATTTTCTACCTAAATTCTCAAAAAAGTGGAAGGAGGCATCAAGAAACAGAGAGCTATTTTTTGCAAAAAAGAATTTTGCAAAAAATAAAATGTGGCTGTCAAATGTTTTAACGGTTTCAAATGAAGACAATGAACCAGGACCATCGAAACGACCTTATAGTGGGAGGCCAGAAAAATCTATAGATGAAAGTTGTGACCGAACTAAAAGATATAAGGTTAAAAAACTGTGAAAATAATCCTGCTGAATTGATAACTGAGGCAGCCAAAAGAATTGGTGACCAGTCAAATAAATGTGAAGGCTTCAGTGCGGAAAAAGCACGGGCATTAATGTTAGATGCATCACTTACAAGGCATCAATACGAAATTCTTCGAAAAGCAGCGCTCGAAATAGGAACTGACATTTTACCGGTGGGAATATTATCAGAGGAAGCCCAAGAAGCCCGGAACAAAGACTATCGTCGATATCGGTTAAGTAATTCTCGAAAATGCTCACGAGAATTAACGAACGCAGATGTTTTTCAAATGCTCATGGCTTCCTCCGACCCATATATAAGTAGTTTAAGGGCCAAGCTCAACACAAAGCATATACCACTATCTGAGCATATAAAAGCTTTGTTATGTGAAGAAAATTCTTAATTTTCTACATGTAACAAAGCTTTTACATTTTCCATGTAACAAAATTTTTTTTTCGTTTTAATTTATTATGTAATACTACTTTTTAAGATTTGTTTATTTTTTTATATGCAGAATTTCTTTTGTATAATATCACTATTCATTTTTTATGCTCAAAATGTTTACTTAAAAAGTAGATAATTTTGTAAAAAAAAACTACATTAATACATTTAATAAAAAAAAGATAATTATTACATTAAGCAAATATCGATGAAAAATTATTTCTTTTATTACATTTTACACGTATGGGCAACGTACATAATTATTTCCGCAGCTCCATACAAGATGTACCACTGTGCGCCGTGATCATGGCGCTTGCAACAGCGCTGAAATATCTGTTGCTCAAAAAAAAAAAAATCATGGTAAATATTTTTCCCGAGTTTTACACTAATTATGTGAATGGCCATTTCAATCTCATCTATACCAATATTATAAAGCTGCAGAGTTTGTTTGCTTGTTTGTTTGAACACGCTAATCTCTGGAACTACTGGTCCGATTTGAATGATTCTATCAGTGTTGGGTAGTCCATTTATCGAGGAAGGTTTTAAGCTATATATTATCACGCTACTGCTTAAGGGAGCGGAGCGTTGATAATAAATGTTAACAAATCCGGCAATTTTTCATACATATTTTGAAGACTAAAACATACGGGCTCAAAGGGATATGAAGCTTCAAAATATACCCCGGGCGAAGCTGGGGTGGGTCAGCTAGTAAAAAATAATTACTTTTGTCTCACCCCAGTTACGTTGTACTGCGACTGTACATGTATGTACTTCACTGCTATTTACAAACAAGGAGTACTTATGATCCACGGGACGTCGTAATATCACAATAAACAAAGTTCAAAGTTCAATATTTACAAAAAAAAACAATTAAATTCTTATATCCTTAAACAATCCTCCTACGGCAATACGTGCAACACACGACATAGCTAAAGTACACAACTGAGGCGAGCCAGGTTCAATAAACAATAAATAGCGTGTTCGTTTTATTTACCTTCATCCCTTTCCCCTCCAGCATTCCTCCTCAATAAAACATGAGAATATACAACTCCTATCCACTGTTTTCTATCACTCGAGAAGATCTTCAATATTGTTCTACGGACCTCGCAACACTGATTTGTTTTCGAAAGTCTAAATTTGCCTATTCATTTTCCAATCTGTCGGGTCCCTCATCGTCTTGATAGAAACAGTGCTGGTAGGTACGTTAATAGGGGTCTTTATGTGACTCCTAACAAAATATGTAAAGAAGAAATAAGCAGCGTGCTGAGATCCATTCCGAAACAGGTAAGTGACTATGTTAATATATTTGAAATATTTATCAGATAAGTTGCAATTAATGCATTTAATGTATTTTCATCAAGATATCATGACATTTTTAAGTCGATACCTTATAGATCTAAACAAAATACATAGGTACTAACATTACAAATTAAATAAAGGCTTGGAAAATGGTAGAACTAAAATAACATATTATCTAAGTACATAATATAACAATTTTATGTAAAAAAATTAAACATTAGGTATAGACCTCTTCTAGTAATATATGAAATTGGCAATTTGCCACGTGTCATTTTTAAGTCGATACCTTATAGATCTAAACAAAATACATAGGTACTAACATTACAAATTAAATAAAGGCTTGGAAAATGGTAGAACTAAAATAACATATTATCTAAGTACATAATATAACAATTTTATGTAAAAAAATTAAACATTAGGTATAGACCTCTTCTAGTAATATATGAAATTGGCAATTTGCCACGTGTCAATGTTTGCAATATGCCTATACTTTTTCAGTTTTTTTTAAATACACCATAGCTATTCGTTCAGAAGCGTTTACGTAAACCGATGCGTTTGTACACCATGGGTTCAATTACAAAATCCTGAACGAATAACAAAAAAATTTTGAATTTTACCAGAAATTAAACACTAACGACAGTGTTTTGCTGTTCAATATTTAGGATCCTTTTTAATCTGTTCTGGTGTAAAAACTTCAAGTTGTTTTTAAAGCAAAATATTCCTTTTCTAGGACTGTTAGCAATACAGCTATGCCGTAGGTGTGATTTAAAAATATAAGGTAGGCAAGTACCTAGATATAAGGTACCTACATAAACTCTTATGGTGAAAATCACGACATAAATTACGAAGATATTTCAAAATGGAAATTCTTAATGGTAGATCGTTTGTCAAATCGTTCAAATTAAAAAAAAAGCGATCTTTTTTATGTTATTCGTATTTCGGCGTTGTACCTATCTACCTATTTCGGTGAGGAGAGGGAACCATTTTATAATATACCTACTGAATTCTGAACTGTATTCTTTGTATTGAAGCCACGATTTGACTCACAAAATTTGAACATCTGTCCGGCTATAAAAACGTGAATCGTGAATTGACAATGACGAATATTAAATCGCATTTCGGTTTATAAATATGTGAACATTGTAAACGTCTTTTTTTTTTTATTTTTTTTTATTTATTATTATAAACAATTACAGTATTTACATATTTCGTTTACTTAGTGATGCCACATAAACTCATTTGAGTTTTTCTGGGCATCATTATCATCGACATTCAGTTATTAACTTAACATACAAAATCATACAATAATCATCATCATCAAAACCACATATTGCGCAGGGACATGTGTTAGGGCACATCACAGAAAAAAGAAACCAAATAAATAAATAAAAACATTAATTTTGGCGGGTAGGTTGCAAAAGAACGCCACTACGTCTAGCGTCATCCTCCCGCCAGCCGGCTAACTAGTTTTTTTATAATGCACTCCGAGTAGATAAAAAATACGTTCACTGCATCTACAGGATGTTGTTTTATTTTCAAGTAAGCTAATACATTATAATGATGTTAGGTAACGCAAAGTCGGAGAATTTCGATGTGCTATTACATTGATAATGAGATGAGGATCATGATCTGTTTACAAGTGTAAAGATATTTTTTTTTTTTTTATCATCTCTAACAAACCGTTTCAATAACGATTCTTTAAAGAGGAACATAAGTAAGCTCTAAGGAGAAATGAAGTAATTTATAGTCATTTAAAAACAAATAGTAACTTTAAGATAAGTAATTTGAAAAATAAAATCTACGATATTAGTAAAAAATAAAATCGAAGATAAACACCTGCGCCGGGAACGATGCGGAGTGGGTTGTTCGACGCGACATGATCGCGTATCTATTTTGTGTGTTTGTGTTTTAATATTGATATATTGTACTTTAATTAATGCTGTTTAAATAAATGAATTTATATAAAAGAATAAAATATAAGATAATACACTAAAGTTATTTAGGGTTTAAAACTTTTCTTTTAAACGAATTGAATCACGCGATTTGGAAACGTTTCGTTCCTGAATCGGTCCCTTTTGAAGACTTTTTTAAAATGCTGAGCTATGCCTCTGCTGTTATGCTGTGCTGTCAGTAGGAAGACTAAAGGCTTGTCCATATTGTTTCTTCTGCACTGACGGTACAGAAACTCTCTGTTCTTACAGGGACGGTAGTACGGGTGTAACTCCCCTGGTTTTGCACACGTTCATAGGTCACGGTAACCACTTACCATCAGGTGAGCTTGTCTGCCACCTAAGTTCTATAAAAAAATGCCTACATTTTCAGCTAACTAAGATTTTTGTAGTAAATGCGATGAAAGTTCGCTTTTTACCCACAAAATAAGTGACAATGAACTTTTTCCGCAAGGAATGCGAATAAAGCACCTATGCGGTCCTCCTACGTCCGCAGTTACGAAATAAAATGAGGACATGAAAAACGCATCACATAATCGTATAATCCCATCAAGTTGAGTGGTCTCGGCTGCGGGTACTGCTTTACATCATCCAAATTGTCCAAGAGGCCGTAAGTTCACGAACGCTGCGTTATTGTTAAACGAATATAAATTTTATTTTGTGAGCAATAAACCTCATTTTCGTTTGTCACCTATATTTGCAAACAACAGTACGAATAACAAACAAATTCGTTCATTAGCTATGAACTCGAAGTTATATGGGCTCGAAGTGTATCTGCTATGAAATAATAATAATAATTACCTGCTTTCTTTCTTTCAAATAGATATTGAGTAGGTAAGTACTTTACCTTTTAGGGTAAAATTATATGAGTATTTTATCCTGACTCAGCCAGATATATACAGCCCAGACTTAGCCTCAAATGCATGACTCAAGTCAACAATAGTGCCCGGAAACGGCAATAGGCTCACCCTCTATTACGTGGGACCGATCACAATTTATTGGTGAAATGTGGGTGTTAATTCACCTCTGCCTAACCCCCCAGGGATAAAGGCGTGATTGTATGTATGTATGTATTTAATTATATTTTAGGGTAAAATTCCTCTGCTATTATTACTAGTAGTTTTGTGACGAGTAGACCTGGCGAGCACTCCCCAGCCCCATTTTTCTGGTACCCTTAACTGCAATGAAAAAAAAATCTAAACGTATCTTCTTATTTTAAACAGCCCTGAATGTTTCACCTAAAAATAATGACGATCCGTTCTTAGAAAAACGCTACAGTAAACTTCTCCTTTTTTCACATCTGGTTTTTTTATAAAGAAGTTCACCTTTAGTATTCATATTTTTTTTCATAAAACCTGCGAGGAATCATGTCCTTAATGTTTTAACCAAAAATCATAAAGATCTATTCATAAATAACGCGACAGCAAACTTCTGCCCTTTTCTACCCCGTTTTCCCTCTTATCCAAAAACGCTCTTGACAACAGTTTACTTTTAAATCAAAAAACATGTGTGCCAAGTTTGGGGAAAATCGGTTAAGAAATGCGCTTTTTAGGAACTCACAAACAAACAGAAATACGGACAAAAACGGACACCTTGGCGAAACGGACACTCTCGCTCGCTTCGTTCACTCGGTCAACTAGCTACAGTTATGAGCTATTACTCCAAGTTCTTTATTGTTTCCATAAAGGTCTATTTGGCAGCGGTTAAGATAATCCGACCTTTCTGGGATGTACGATCCCAGCAAAGTTATAATAATTCCTTCATGAAAAAAATATGTTTTTGTTCTTCCTTTTATATTTCCATATATTTTCAGAATGTGACAAACAAAGTTTCATTAGACATAGCATAACATAACATAAACTCACGCCTATATCCCCGAAGAGGTAGGCAGAGGTGCTAGCACCCACATTTCGCCAGTTTATGTGTAAGTCCCAATGTAATAGGTGGCGAGCCTATTGCCATTAACCGGGCACTTATAAACCTGCGATAAATACACACATAACTTCGAAAAGCATCGAAAAGTCATTGGTGTGTGCCATGGTAAAACCTGGGATCGAACCCGAGACCTTGTCTCAGCAGTCCATTACCCATACCACTAGGCTACCGTTCATTAGACAATATTAGATATACCTATAGAATCTAATATTATCATGAATGCTTATAACTCATTTATGCATAAGAATATTACACGTTACCTAAATACATTTCAGCACATATTTTGTCGATTATTACACTTCTTACTAACAGATTTCCATACAATTCGTTAGTAGATATAGTTAATTTTGGATCGATCATAATTTAAACTACAACAAAAAGGTAAAGTTTACAATGTCAGCAATTTATAATAATGATACTTAATTGACACTTACAGCCTATGTCACAATTTAAAAAATGTCAGGTTTCGGGTCAAATAATTTCATTTCCAACAAATCATCATAATATATATCTAAACTTAATTAATTTCCAAAACGTATCATTCACATTTTTATAAATGTCAGGTTTCGAGTCAAACAAATAAAAAAAAAACAAAAAGAAAATAAAACATTACAATGTCAACAGATTATTATTATCGCTATTTACTTACAGTCATGTCCATTGACGCAAATTCGTCAAATGAGTATAATTCTTGCTCAATAAGCCATCGCTTTAACCGTCGTCGATTAAAGGACTCAATTCCTGCAGCGGAAGTCACGTTAGGCGTTAACTTGTTATACACCAACGGCCCCATGACACGACTCGTATTGTCTTATTTCGATAGGTTCTGAGTTCGAATGCTTGCCATTACCCTAACGACGTCAATCCACTCCTAACACTAAATACAGGGTCGGCAGCGCGAGTGTGGCTTCTCTGGTGTCACACGTCCATAGGCCACGGTAACCACTTTCCACCAGGTGAGCCGTGCGCTTGTCTGCCTGCCACCTAAGTGGTATAAAAAAAAATAGTCATTTCGATTACTGGACTCTTTAAAAAACTGCGTGGTCGGCAGCGCGAGTGTAACACCCCTGATGTTGCATACGTCCATAGGCCACGGTAACCACTGTGTGCTAGTCTGCCACCTAAGTGGTATAAAAAACCCGTATCGGTACCTAAATGTAATTTTAGGTGATACATAATTATTTATTATTTATTATGCGCATATAATAAATCCTAATACTTAGTAAAAGACTTAACCGTCTCTCAAGAGATTTATGATCTTCATCCTGGATCCGAGCCAAAGTAACCCGACACGTTAGTATCGAAAAAAAATAAGTTTGTAGTTTGTAGTAGGCCTATTTAATAATTCTCGCTATTTTATAACAATCATTACAATTCTAAAGAATATACTGTGAACAAGTTAGTTGAACAAATCTTATCTAATGGCCGTGCAATCAACTGTAAATTGGTTTTGAATAAAATTGAATGTCTATGATTACAATCGGAATTGGCTGCAAAGAGAACAGGCTAACGATGCCACGATGGCGCGAAAAATCGTAACCGTTTATTGGGAGCAAATTCCAGTAACCTCGCTTTTACATTTTTAACTAAAAGAGAGCAATTATGGATAAAAATACTCCAGAAGATAATCAAAAAAATAAAGTCTCCAGAAAAAAGGTGGAGGAGCAGTCTGACTGGGGAAGTACCTCCGCCCTACAGAATACCACGGTTATAATAACTTCGTGTTGTGTTCCCGGCAGTGAGTAGGGTAGCCAGAGCTCACTGGAGAGTTTTTGTGCTGTCAGTGGGACGACCAAAGTTTTGTCCTGCTTTGTCCTCTACACTGACGGCACAAAATCTCTGTTCTTACAGGGTCGGCAGCACGGATGTGACTCCACTGGTGTTACACACGTTCATAGGTCATGGTAACCACTTTCCATCAGGTGGGCCGTGTGCTTGTCTGCCACCTAAGTTGTATAAAAAAAAAATCTAAGGCCGTACGTAAGGGCGACAGCCTTCGTGGCATAGCGGTAGTGAACGAGGTCGTTACGCAGAAGGCGCGGGTTCGTTCCTCGCTCCGTTCAAATGTTTGTTTGCATGAATATAGGTATTTGCATTGGTCTGGTCGTACCTCAGAGAGCATGTTCAGCCTTCAGTGGGTCCCGGTTGCCATACGAACATTTGTGGCAGTTGTTACAGGTTGTTGGAGCCTTAAAAAACCCAACAACTAGTCTAGCTTCAATTCCTTTATATCACCTTTGGGCTGTGGAGGTCAGATGGCTGTCGCTTAGACTCCGAGAGAAATATTCCGAGTTAAAAGCTTCGAATGCGATTAACGCTAAGAATAAGAAAAATGAAATAAATAAAAAAAAAATTAAGAATGGACTATCTCAAACCCTTGGTCCGACCCAGAATCATCTGGGGTGCGATGGATATGGCTTACTGGGTAACCTTACACCCCGGTAATTGAGACTAGAGACGGTGACCGGTTTAAGTCGGTTCGAGTCCAACATAACCACCCCTGGTAGCCGACGAGGGTGTTATCAGTGATAATCGCATGAGAAAATTCAGTAGGTATTAAATAGGTACTTCTCATATTCATATGCTGCGAAGGGCAACGTAATATTAAATACAAAAGTATTGTGCAACGGAACGCGTAACTCCGTGAGTGCTTTCAAAGCAGTTAGCGAGTGCGCTTACTGCACTCAAATGGTGGAGCGAGGTGCAACAATCGACTTTTGTACATGCGCCGGTAGAATGGCGAAGCAATTTACGTTATTCTACCTCTTTACCAGCTTTTCATAAAGTCTCGCGAGTGAAATAGAAAAGATTTCTTATGTTTTGCAATGAAAACGAATGATTGAAGTTGTTGTCGCAGCAAATAAAATGAAGCAAGTCGGTACCTACCTGATTTTATTATTCGTCAAATTAAATCAACATGTCAAAATTGTAAAACAAGCAATGTTTAGTTCATGTACTAATAAAATATCCCGACCTTGATCGCTCCCGGTGCGAAAGTGCCCATAACACTTGCTGCGTTAGGTACCACGTTTTATGGCGAGATGGCCAGCCTTTGGACCAGGAACGACCCGGAACGAGTGTCACCTGTCGCCTCGATTCCTGTCCGATTTCTTTAATAAGGCTTTTAGCTTCGTGCCTCATTTTCTCGATAATCTCGCGGCGGCAATAGTGTACCATGCTATCATGCTATGTGATACTATTAAAGGTTTTCATTCACTAATGATTACTGTAAATCGCAGGGCTATCTTTCATAGTGCTGTCCTCGTGAGTCGTGACATTCACTGCCTTCAATGAGACCGGAGTCATATTCTTACACACTTGCTTGCGTTGAAATAGGCGAATGGCAGACTATAGTTCCTGCCTACTTCACAGTGAGAAAGACCTATTTGTAATGTATACCTACTAGCAGTCCTGGCAGACCTCTTTCTGTCCAGGAAAGCAGTACACATATCGACAGCATCGCTACCGGGTCTAATTGTGCATTCAAACCATCCAAGAAACCATTGAAATATACATATGCAAAATTTCATGCGAATCGGCCCAGCCGTTTAGGAGGAGTTAGGCGACAAACACACGAACGTACAAACAAATTACAATGCCTAATATTAAAAATAAAAAATAAATATAAATATTCTACACAACGCTCCAGGTTCAAATTACCTAAGTATGTTTAATTAGTTTGTACCTATTATGGGTTCTAGATTGCGCATAAATATAAAAAAGTAAAAAATTCAGTCAAGCAACATAAATTTCGACGGCGTTGACTTAGAAGTTTGATTTTAGCACAATTATGTAGCTTAAGTTACGGAACCCTTTCCGTAACTTAAGCTACATAAATTTTGAAGGCGTTGACTTAGAAGTTTGATTTTAGCACAATTATGTAGCTTAAGTTACGGAACCCTTTCCGTAACTTAAGCTACATAAATTTTGAAGGCGTTGACTTAGAAGTTTGATTTTAGCACAATGATGTAGCTTAAGTTACGGAACCCTTTCCGTAACTTAAGCTACATAAATTTTGAAGGCGTTGACTTAGAAGTTTGATTTTAGCACAATTTAATGACGTTGAAATTCATACCACATACACAGCTCTACTGTGTATGTGGTATGAATTTCAACGTCATTAAATTGTGTATACCACATACACAGCTCTACTGTGTATGTGGTATGAATTTCAACGTCATTAAATTGTGTATACCACATACACAGGTCTACTGTGTATGTGGTATGAATTTCAACTAGATTCCTGAGAAAGAGGTCGTGACAGACACACAAAGTGACCCTATAAGGATGTCATTTTTTTTTCTTTTTAAGGTACGGAACCCTAAAAGAGCATAGAAAATACTTTTTTCGTAAATACTTACATATTGTACAAAGAAAAACAATATATTAATATATATTTTTATGACATCCATTGTAGATAAAAACAAACCACACGTGTACACCTCGTTTTTTAATAACAGTGTACCCAACTGCACCCTACCGAAAAATGTCAGCTGCTGACGTCTTCGTACGTTTCCAATTTGGAATCCTCCACATTTTATTGACAACAACGCTGAGCCCTCGCCAGAGACGGAATTCAACCACAGCCGAATGGAGCCACATATAACTCAAATGAAGTCGGATCCAACCATAGGAAAGGACATAAAACAATGACACACGAAGCTATGTTTACGACTGAATGTACTTACTTAGCTATTCGGTTGGCAATGTGCAATCGGAAGAGCATATTGATGTTCGATCTATTTGGTTTCCAACATATCCTACTTCCTATTATCCTACTAATATTTTATACTAGGTGTTACCCGCAGCTCGGCACACGTGGATGACGATTTTCGCAACCTCACATAGTCTATGCCCTTTCTCAAGGTCTAATCTATCCCTAAAACATATACTCTATGGCAATTAGAATTTATAATAAACTACCCGCTCAGTTCAAGACTCTAAAGCTTAAGACATTTAAATATAAACTATTTCAATTCCTTCTGACTAAATGTTACTATTCCACGAAAGACTTCCTAAGCGAACGTTTTGAGTCTAAAATTGACTTATTCTGTGAACCTTGACTTGTATAACCTATGATTTGACATTTTGTAATTATATAACTTCTAATATAACTATATCATTTAAACGAGGAATTATTATTAATTGTATGCTGACATTATTTAAATTTTTGTACGCTGGAGATAGCAGAATATTATGTACAACCAACTTTGTAACAACTTTTATACAATATTCTTACAAATAAATGAATTTTATCTTATCTTATCTTAACAATTTTCATTAAAATCGGTTTAGTTGTTTAGGCGTGAAGACGTAACATACAGACAGACAGACAGAGTTACTTTCGCATTTATGATATTAGTTTGGATTATTATGGATATGAAAGCTTGTGAAGATGTTTGTATATTTGTTATTCAATCATGCTCTAACGGTTGAACAGATAAGGATGAAATTTAGTAGGGGATAGATAACAGTTGGGAATGACATATAGGCCACTTTCGCCTCCAGCTAGATGCAAATATAAATATCTACCTAATTCACAACATGCCAGGTACTACTCCCTAATAAAATCGTGGCAGATTTGGCCATCCAAGCCCTCTTGAAAATTTCATAATTGATTTTTAACCATATCACTTTTCAGACTATTTTAGTTTGAAACTAAAACGAGTCATTAAAGCTTTGACAGGTTCGAAATACTTAAATTTATCCTAATTCATTGCCGAAAACAATTATATTATATTCAATATTTAAATAAATAGATAATAATAATATAACATTATCATAATCATATATTAAGTAGGTACGTACAAAAAAAAAACACGGTTTAAAACGCCAGCTTTCGCTCGTATGTTTTTTATTCAAATAAAGTCACGTAACAAATTTATTTCGGACATTAAAGAACAGCGGTCCTTCGGACATTATTTCCTACTTCTAGGTACCTCAGAGGTTGTTATCTGAGTAAGGCTACACCCATAAAATCGTAATTTCAGGACAAAAACATTAGTATGCGAACCAGCACCGAAATAACAATCGTTTCTCGTAGGTAACATACGCTTGAGAGTTGAGATAAAGCTAAAACTGTAATTATTAATAAAAACTCAATAAATCATCTATTTTTTATATCTACCACTGCATTTTAAGGTGTGAATGTACTCATAGACAAGTAAATACTAACATCTGTAGCGTTAACTACAAAAAAAGCAAATATAAATGCCTATGCATTTTTGCGTCGATAGGTCGCAGTAACAGCTTCCCATCAGGTAGGTTGTGCCGTATACTTGTCTGCCATTTAAGTGGTTTAAAAATACCTACTTCCAGTGAAACTATATCACCGTTAATATACGCGTTTAATACATTTCAATACCAAGTTACCATTTTGTAAAAATACTTCTACTCCACCGCGTGATTCTTGGCTGAGTAGAATTTGAACCACCCCATCTGTTCCCATGCGGTGTTGTACAAGGCGACTAAGGGATAGGGCCGTTTAACATCAGACAGATATATACAGCCCAGACTCAGCCTCAAATGCATGGCTCGAGTCAACAATAGTGCCCGAAAGACGGCAATAGCCTATTGCCGTCTTCTGTGGGACCGAATTCAATTATTGGTGAAATGTGGGTGTTAATTCACCTCTGCCTAACCCGCCAGGGATAAAAGTGTGATTATATGTATATGTATATGTAAATTAATTTTATAAAGTAAGTACCTATTACTTGTGAACTCAATTTAGTTATACAGATATTCACTAACGAAATCCAGTTCAACTTAAACGTTCAACTAAACTTTGTTGTCACGCTTTACTCAATATCAATGAGTAAAACGTGATAAGCAACGCAGTTTAGTTCGACTTGATCAAAGTTCTTGTCTGTGGTAAAACCCGCTCTAAGGCTAGATTTAATATCTTAAATCTAACCCTGATCCGTTCCGATCTTGAACTTTGTTCCTTGAATTTTCACTGATATAATCCAGGCTAAACAACTGTATTTTCTCGGAAACGAATCCTCCAACAAAATTTAAAACCTAGATCTTCAAAACCTGTACCTAAGTACTTATTAAGTAATTACTAGGTTCTAAGCGTTTAGCAGAAGTTGAACTAGACGATGGAAATACATAAGTCATAACAAAAGTGAAAACACAATAGCGAACTTGTAAATAAAGAATTTTAGGTGCTACGCAGACGACAAACGGGACAAGCCGTCCGCGTACGGTCAACAAAAACGCCCTCAAACCCAAATTCATCATCATCGCAGTGCCAAAATGTAGTAAAATAGCCAACAGAATATACACCGCGGGATCCCTAACAATAATCGTTATAGATACGATATCATACAAAATTCAATAAATACATATAATAGTCATGATTCATATTCACGTTATTTTATTTATAATTATTATTTAAGTAACATAAATAAAAAAACAATGATGATAGTTATTTCATAGTGTTGTGAAATCGAGAGAGTATTTACGTAAAACGAAACGTAAGTATCGACTCCGTACAGCACTAGCTATCGTAGCGCGCAGCACTATTAGCGGAAATAGCTTTCTGCAGTTGGTAATGGAAACGAAGTCTATTGATTTTCTATTTATATAAAATCTTTCACGTTGCATTTATTTTGTGCATCTATGAGTAAATAAAATAACTAATTTATTAATGACTAGAATACAAAACGTACTTTACCAATTCCATACAATTAGAGCTTAAGTTTTAATTTCTAAGAAAATAAAACTTTTTTGTATTTTAAACAAATTTAACTGAAACTAATATTGTTATTAGTATATTTATCCTTAAGATAAATATATTTAATATTTATTATCAAAATTCTTAAAAGCTACTACTGCGCAGAAACCCGCCTTTTTCACAATAACGACTGCGCATGTGTTGGCAGACCTGCTCTATTTCCTCCAAGCCGCGATCGGACGCCATTACCACGCCATCGCGGACTACGAATCTGACACTAGTGCATTTATCGGTTCTATTATCTTAGAATTTCGACGGTGTTTCTGATCTGATTTGACGGTCTTTTTTATAAAAGTAATTCACAATGTCTGACGAGAAAAAGGTGCGTATATTATTATATTAACAGTGTAATTAACAAAACAGTACTTCACCGACATGGCGTTTTGTGTGAAATGTGGTTACCAGTATCAAAATGAAGAAATATTTAATAGTTTATATCGTTATGTTGATATTTCATCGTTATTTTATCTATTTTTCAGGGAGAAAGCGAACACATCAACTTGAAAGTCTTAGGTCAAGATAATGCCATTGTGCAGTTCAAAATCAAAAAACACACACCATTGAGAAAATTGATGAATGCTTATTGCGATAGAGCGGTAAGTGCATCATATTTCCTATGCGGCCTTTGACCTTTTAAGTGTTAAATTACTATTCCAATATAATACTATCCTGCTGATTGGAATTCGTTGTGTTATTACAATAGGAGTACCCACTTGTTAGAACTTCATACAAGATTGACTTATGTACCGAACTTGTTCTTTGAGTATTGCATATATATTTATTCAATCAGTATTAGTCTGGTAATGGCAATAGCTCACCCTCTTTACAGACAACAAAAACATTGATAAACAGTTTACCGAAATGTAGCGCAAAACACACCTGCCCACCCCTTTTTGAGAAATAGGGCGAGAGCATTAAAAGTACAAACCTATATCTAGTTGAAAACTTAACTGGACAATTGCCTACTTAAATGTGAAATCTATATAATATTAAGATAATAAGATTTAGTCAATCATGTAGAACCTAACTTGTGGGTAATCAATATAATTATATGATTATAGATATGCCATAACAAAAGTAAATTACACTATTAAAAATTTTTCTACATCGCCATTTGTTAAAGTACTATTACAATTGCAATCTAAAACATGTCATATCAGAATGGCATAGTTCTCTTTGTCTTACACCGAGCTTCAAATTTACTGTACTTGTGTGTGCTGCCAAGTGATCTATCTGTTCAAGCTAAGAAGTATCTTATTGCAATCCTTTTTCAGATATTGTACTAAATCTGTGTTTAAAATGTGTAATACATACTTTTTATACATAAAATAATAATGTTTTGAAGACAAAGCTTTATTTAGTAGAGTGGCTAAACCAATATTTACAAATATCTCTTTATAGCATATAGATATCTACTCTATAGCAAATGTTAGTGGACATTTTTTGTATAAATATATTAGTTTCTTTTAGTTTTTAATAAAAATTGAAGTCGCTTAAACTAGACTACTCAATAGTATTAATAAACATACTTGTGCAATGTTGTAACTTGTTGCTGGCGCCAAACAAGCATAAAATATTCACTTTGTTCAGACATTGTAGATACTCATTACAGCAATATTTTCTAATTTTGGGGCTTATTTTTTGGAATCTTTGGATGATGGAAAATTTGTGACAAATAAAAATAAAACAAATGATTTCATTATACTTACTTCTTTCAGATTCTCTTAATTAAGGATATGTTTGTTGATACATTGCCAGCTTTAATTTTTCCGTTTATTTATTACATGAAAAGTAGAGCTAACATGGTCGGTAATTTAGAATGTGTTAAGCCAATACTGACAGCGACTGTATAAGAGGCATCTTATACTTCACGTTTTATTTGTCAAAATTTGAAGGAACCAGATATTGGATGTGCCAAAATATTTAAGTGAGCTTATTAAAGAAAGTGCATAGTAGCATCTTACTAAACCCACTACAGTACTTTGCAAACTTACGATAGTAATGAGAGTGTTATCATTATGATTTCTTATGTCCGGGATAGTGGTACTGCATCTGTTTCAAATTCAAATTCAAATTCCTTTATTTGCGTGTAATGTGGTACAATAAAAGATGGTAATATGATATCAAGTCCGGGCACATTCCGCCATACAATTGGCATGCAAACACAATTATACACATCAATATCTACTTAATAACAAAAATATTACCAGTACAGTCACAATAAGAGCGCAGATTTACTAGAAAAGTTTGACGAAATGTACTCAAAGCACATTAGTGCATTCAGTGCAGTTTACTATAAAACTACTGAAAAATAAAAATTCCAACTCCAGCTTTGTTTAGTATTTGATTTTTAGGAATGTTTCTACCATATAAGAAACAAGTTATCCATTCCTTAAGAAAGTTTTTAACTACTACTGCCATTATGTTGTCAATAGTGAAATCGCCTTTGTATTTTCAGACACACCTCATTTTTCTAAAAATATGGTTTGTGTACACACAAATGTTATATTTGTGTTTTTTCTTTCCAGGGTTTATCAATGCAAGTGGTGCGATTCCGATTTGACGGACAACCTATCAATGAGAATGATACACCTACTTCACTGGAGATGGAAGAGGGCGACACAATAGAGGTTTACCAACAGCAGACCGGTGGTGCGCTGCCCCTGTGTTATACTTAATTTAAGGAACTGTCCAATTCCGGAAGATGTGGTGTACCTTATAATGATATGTCTACTTTAACATTAAGTTAATTTTAAAATAAACGCTGGAAACATGTAACTTTTGAGATACACAGTTGAGTATGGGAGCTGTTCAACTTAGCATTGTGTATCTTAAAACTGTAGTACTTGTATACTGTATTTAATTAAGAAGTAAAATTTGAGGTAAACCAAATATTCTAGGTAACTTCAATCATAATTTCAATGTGATAATTTTAGTTGACACTTACAGATCAGCTTCCAATTTAGAGTGTTAAGGAACTTAATTACACTGCAAGCTGCATTGGTAATAATTTATTGGACTTGTTGTCCATACCACAAGTCAGTATGTACTGTAAAACTGATGTAACAAAAATCTGAAATAAATTAAATTTGAAACAAAGAGGCTGTTTTGTTCTATTTTGTTTTTCTTTTACCTAGAAAACAATTTAAGAATTTATTTGAACAGTTTAGCACCACATGAGGATAAATTAGGCCAATTTATTTTTCTTACAACTAAATTGAACTATAGGCAATATTACTTTTCCTTCTGATCGCGGGAACACATTGTCAATAGCCCAAACGTAATCTCATCGCGCCTTGCCTCTTCAGGGTAGCCAGAGACAATAGATCTGGTGCAAGTGGGCCAGTTCTGACTAACATTCTGAATAGAATAAGTAAAACCTATGATCTAAAGAAGAAAACTTGGATCTCTTTAAGTGTACAGGAAAGGCAGTTAAACATGCGCTAGTGTGAAGAAAATATAGCTGAGAAATTCTTGTCATTGATTTAAAGTAGAAGCGAAATTAGACTTAATAAAGACTATTTTCAGTGCTTTCTGAAATGAAACCAAGATTTTAACCAGAATACAGGCGTCTGTCTAATGTCCCGATCGGATCTCAAACCTGCTGAAGTGAACTAACGCACTAACACGTGACTCATCCAAATCATGCATGAGTCATTGGGTAGGTAGGTAGGTAGGTATATGATTTCACAACTTGTTTAAAAATGACGCAACAATACAAAATGTAATTTATAAGATGCGTTACGGATTAGAATCATATCAAAAAATTATGTAAGATGATGGTAGGTACCTACATCTTACATAATTTCCTACCTACAGTTAGCACTTATTTTCTGTATATTTATGAATAGCATAACTACAATAATACTAATAATATCTTCAGATCTACAACCTTACCTTTTCACAGGATACCGGATATAAGTAGGTACCTACTTACACCCATATTTTGCAAGATATCCCACGTAACTGAATGCAAACCTATTGCCATCTAGCGGAAATCTCTTGTTTCCTAACAGAAAACCAATAACAAGTAGGTAGTACACGAATTTATACGTGGACAAGTTTAGCACCTATTTAGGCTTCTAATTTGAAAAAATAGAAGAAAATGGTATTTACCCCACAGCTGCCAAAGTTGAGATCAAAATCGTTATGTACAGTACTTTTATAAATTCTCTGTGTTTGAATGCTGTGCCCCGACATATCAAAAATAAGCCCATTATGAAAAGGCTCATGAGTTTTTAGTTGGGTTAGTTAGCCCGTAAGTACTCAGCAGTTCCGCCCAGATTAGCTTCTCACTGATACTTGTATCCAACCTTCGTTATGCCAAAAAACTTCGGTTGCTCTTCATCATCATTCGAATGGGTGAACCTGGTTGTATCCAAAATGTTGGGGCCCAAGATGTGATTTCCTACAACTTCATTGTTTGCCGCCAACCCTGAGAAGAAACCCTGCACCAGAACCTCGTCATGCAGGGAATCGATCCCCACACATTGCGACTTGAAACAGTAGATACGCACAGTTAGGATTTTTAAAGAACTTTGCCCCTTTCACGCATAAGCTGAGGAATAAACTCCCCCTGCCGCGGTTTTACCAGCGACTACAATATGGGATTCTTCAAGAAGAGCATTGGAAGGTTCTTATAGGGTCGGCAGCGCGAGTATGCCGCCCCTGATGTTGCACACGTCCGTAGGCCACGGTAACCACTTTCCATCAAGTGAGCCGTGTACTTGCCAACCACCTAAGTGCATGTAGGTACACCAACTTGCAGGTCATCATCTTTGCGTTTAGTCCCGGTCGCATCCGAGACCTTCACCTCGGAGTCCGGAGTCCGTTTTTCCAATCAAACAAGGACGCGACTGAGCTTAGATATTTTTGAAGCGATATAAGACTTACAACCCATTGGTGATTTCGAAATAATGTAGTTAAATTAGTTGTCGGACTTTTCAGGTTTCCAACTAGCTACCCGTAACGACTGGCATAGATGTTCGTACGGCAACTGGTACCTACCGTCGATGACCGCTTAACGTGCTTCTCGAAGGCACAGATAGGTCCTAATATAGGCTCCCCTAGAGTCGAATGAGAGCCCCTCTTGGGGCTAGTCAAATACTTACTGCATATTATAAGTAATTATGAACTAAATCTATTGTTTGTTTCAGCAAATACTGCTCAGTACGCACACTACGTGTTTAATACTTTGGACCAAGACAGGAGTGGCTTGTTAAGTTTTGAGGTAAGTGTACCTAAGTGCGTGTGTCATACTCATACACAATGTCAGTACTAGGCCATCCACCTCAATTATAAAAAAGTAAAATACCTACTTACCAATATTCGATATTAATCGCAGATATACAGATCCCGTTAACCCCTCGTTTACACCACGAAACAAGTTGTAAACTTGTTTATAAAAAGATTAATTAAAACACAATAGGTACTTGTTTTATACATGTTTCTCAGATAGTTTTTCATTCACATAGGATGTATAGCCAACAAGTTGTAAATAAGTACCTAGGTATAAAACACATTTGCGTTCACACTGTAGCCTGTGACTTATTGTAACTTGTCAAAAACATGTTTTATACTTAGGTGTAAACGAGGGGTAATAATCTTCTGTCTCGATTATTTGAGATCGGGGCAAAATATCATTTTGCTCCATACATTCCTGTCTGATGTCATCTCCTCATCAGTAATTCATTTCATTGTGATGTATTCTTTCACGCATTTCATCCATCTTTTCTTGGGTCTTCCGCTGCTACTGAAGCCTTCTACATTCATACATTGAACCTTTTTCACTATTCACAATGATCGTTAATAAACAGTCACAATAATTTGGTCATTGTTTCCAGGAATTCGTAACGGGACTATCAGTATTATCGAGAGGGACTCTAGAAGAAAAACTGCGTTGGACATTCTCACTGTACGATATAAACGGCGACGGGTGCATAACTAAAGAAGAAATGACGGAGATTGTCACAGCTATCTACGACCTCATGGGGAAGATCGTCGAACCTCTCATTGATGATGAAGTGGTCCGAGAAAAAGTGGAACGACTTTTCCAAGTAAGTAACATCATTATTTTAATAAACGAAAATTTTAAAGCAATAAGTAGGTACCTATGCTAGTATAGATTTAGATCGGAGAAGTCAACATCTCAGGCGGGACTCGAACCGTCCAGTCCATTACAGGAAGAATACAATACTCACACCAACTGAACTACCTAGGACACATTCTGGATTCATTTTTACCTTTGCCAACATTACCTCATGCGATGTGGGTTAACTGTGACGACTACTAGAAGACCACTGCAATGCACTGTAGTACCTACAATGAACTCAACTGCTAAGTAAAAGATTGAGGGTCTTATTCCCTCTCAGTGCAAATATTTATTTATTTATAATTCGGTACATGTACATCTTATGAACTAATATAAAATAAAATGTTAAATATACTTATTAGCAATTTAGAACCCAAATGATACTCTGTTTAGTTTTGGTCTAGATTGCGCTATGTAAGTAATATGTTCTAAAATATTGATTTATTTAATTACTTTAGATTGTATGTTATGACTAAATTTGCTGTGTAAGCATATTTACGCACAGAATACGCGTGTACTTATCATTGTTGAATTCATTACTCAACTAAGTACTTACCTACCTACTTATGACGTGTTGTGTGACCTAATATTCTATTTCCATGTAAAACAAAAAATACCTACCTACAGTAAGGAACTCGACTTGGCACTTTTTAAACAAGATCGAAAGTTATACATATCTAAATTTGCATAATCTGTATGTTAAATTAATAAAAGGGGTTAAGAGGGGAGGGGTAATTCTGCCCACTACAGCATTAGGTCCAGTTGACCTTTGTAAAAATTAATAATGGTAATCTGGGCACATCTGTGTTGAAATACGATATTGTAAAGAATTTTTAATAATATGAACTAATTGTCACAATTTCAGAAAATGGATTTGAATCGAGACGGAGTACTGACGCTTGACGAATTTCTGGACTGCTGTATTCGTGATGAGGACATCTCGAGGTCAATGGGCGTGTTCGATAGCAACTTCTGACGTCCAACCAGCGGCGCGCGTGCACCCCCGCGCACCGCTCCCTGACATTACGACTTGGCGACTACGTCATATTGTACTTAAAGACTCTTTAGCTATTCATAATTTCTCAGTATTTCAACATACTATTCGACATCTTTGTGAGAAATTAACGAAAATGTAGCTAGGGAACTAATGCAAATGTTGCCAGTACAGACGTATGTAACGCCACATCGTAAGTTTAATTAAAATAGTTATTCATTAGCATTAAATTTCTTAATAACTGGTTATCGGCCCCATATTAGTAACCAGACCAAACTTAGGAATTGAAGTGAAGTGAAAAAATTGTGAGAACAGGATGAGTATTATTTCGAGTTAGTAGGGTTTGTGACAGCGTTTTTAATTAGGTATATAAAATGCCTTATATATAAGAGAAGCTTTTGCGAAAGATGTTTATGGGAGATTTTGTAATAGTCATTTGCTTCATTGTATGAAGGATATAATATATGAGTGGAAACCCGGTTTGTACATAAAGTTAAAGTAGTAAAGGTCAGGAAAGGTACGAAGTTAAGCTTATTTTGTATAGATAAAATAATTAGAACTTTTACTATAGAATATTGTATGTATGTGTCCATTTAAGAACTTGATATGATTCCACGTATAGTTTTATAGTAAGACGTACCTACTTGTAGTAGTTGTACCTACTTACTTCTAGTAGTGGCAGGCGTTTCTAATGTTAGATCCAAACTGATCTAGACAAATTCTCTATTTGGATAATATCCTTATCATATTTTTTTAAACTGATGAGATAATTGGTATCAGTTTTTAAAATACTACCCGCCAAAAGTCGTGTAGAAATTCATGCAACCTCTATATTGTCGTTGTCCTCTATGGAGTCTATTTGCCTACTCTTTGAAAATAGTATAGCTAACTACTTATATCTAGATTTTTTTAAATAATAGATATTATACCTATCCTATCATGACATTGTTTTCATTATTCTTTTTAAAAGATCTAGTTTTACTACTAGGCGAAATTTTAGAATACCTACCTATCTATAAAAATATAGTCTTGTATCTAATAAAATCTCTATACTTCCAAACGGTAGAAATATTTAAATGTCACAGATAATAAAATCAATCTAAAAATACATATTTTAACTGAATAAATAGATATCTATATAGGTAGTCTTCTTAAAAAAAAACTAGCTCAATAAGTAACTTACCTATCTATGCAATTTGTCCTGAAACTTTAAACAATAAAGTTGTGTCTATGACAAGAGGTTAAAAATTTAAAAACATACCTTTGGATATCACAATCGAATAAACCAATTAGATGTGTACATATTTATATTTACATACATATTATATATATATATTTATAATCAATGATGTTAATACACAAATTGAAGTGATTGTGGTATAGGAATTAGTACTACCTTACGGTATATGTGCGACACCCCTGTTCCCGTGGTCTACATACCAAGATTGTATTAATTCCGTGAAATTACTATGGACAGATTTTAAAAGTATATACGTTTCCCCCAATCTTCTCTAGCTTTTTCAAGCAGTTTTCTTCATTTCAAATCGTTCCGGCCATTTTTCATAGTATTTAGAGTAAATACTAATTTATAAATATAGTAAGTACCTATGCCCGCCTTAAGTGATCAACATTTAATATTATATACATGAAATTACAGTGGAATTCTACCAATAAAATTATGTGTTATTTTGCATTAAAAGAAAGCCCTTAAATTATTTTCAATTATTAAAAAAAATGCAATGGAAGGACGCAAGAAAAATGTCATAAACTGCCATTATGAATAATTTCTTCACCTTATGCACACGTCCCTATATATATATATATATTTATTTCTCGTGGACAATAATTACAGGTACCTACATTATATCCTACAATCTATTTTTACAATCCCAGATACCTAAATAATTTATGTTCCATCTTTAAAATGTATGTATTTTTATGAAACAATGAAATTATTTACACATTTTAATAGATACCTCATTATTTTCTAATATCGAGGAATTTAAATAAAAAGTTATCATGTATGTAAATATTAGTAGGTATCTTGTAAATAGTGGTAATATAGATTTTAAATGTGTATATTTTCATAGTGAATGTTAAATGGAACCAAATAACTAGAGGGCTAATTAAACACCTTAATACAGAGAATATAACACGCAAATAACTAATTAGTATTCAATAATAAATGTATGCAAAGTGATGAAATTTGTTTGATATTAAATTGTAAAACTACTACAGATGATTATAATTTACTTATCGTAATATATGCTTAACATGTTTTAGCTAACATAACTTTAATGAAAGTATTATTATTATTATTTAAAAATTATGTTATAGGTAGCCAGAGCTCACTGGAGTTTTGTGCTGTCAGTGGGAAAACCAAAGGCTTGTCCTGCTCGTCTTCTGCACTGACGGCCCAGAAACTCTGTGCTTACAGGGTCGGCAGCGCGAGTGTAACTCCCCTAGTGTTGCACACGTCCATAGGCCATGGTAACCACTTTCCATTAGGTGGGTCTCGTGCTTGTCTGCCACCTAAATGTAAAGTACCTAAAAAATATACATATATGTATGCGCCTTTTATATGTATCTATGTCCGGTGATTGGCGAATTATATGTATCAATTGATACATTATGTTTACATATATTGATAACTCACTTGTACTTTTCCACATTACTTTATTGCTTATTACACCTGACCTGACCGGTTTCGCCTTACGGCATCCTCAAACTTTAAGGATGCCGTAAGGCGAAACCGGTCAGGTGTAATAAGTTGAGGATGCCGTAAGGCGAAACCGGTCAGGTGTAATAAGTTGAGGATGCCGTAAGGCGAAACCGGTCAGGTGTAATAAGCAATAAAGTAATGTGGAAAAGTACAAGTGAGTTATCAATATGTGTAACAACAAATTCCACCAAGTGCCATCAATCTACAGTATAAAATAGACATTATGTTTAGTTACCTGCCTACCTATTATACATATAATAATATGTAACAGTGTACAATTCTAGTTTGCTCGTTGAACGTATAAAACTAAAACAACTTAAAACGTAATGGCTAATCAAACGCTTGTTTTCCCGTAACAGTTGGTTAATCCGAATAGCGTCGCCGTCGTAGTCAACTTCGCCTAAAGTCAACTCAGCCAGCGGGCTTAGTTGACCACTGACAGTTTATTGGTTCACTCGCCACACAATTCAGTAACTAAGCCCGCGGGCTGAACTGACCCCTATCGACCTATAAGGTCAAATTAACCCGTGACCCCAGTTAACCACTGCAGTAAGGCCATAATAGTATAAATAAGTCATAAGTGTCATAACCATAACATGTATAATTTATTATATTTTTTCAATAGTTCCTACAGATAATATCAAGTTAAATATACCTACTCTGGTATTGCACAGACATACACTATAACAATTTTTAATCGGTCGAGCTTACATAATAAAAATATTTTGTCTTCCCTATTAAAAAGTTACATTTATTCAGCCCTATTATGTGATACCTTCAATGTGTAAAAAATATTATTAAGCATTTTTTATTTGTAAAGGAAAAAACCATAATGTATTTAGAATTAATTGAACACAATCTTATGATGAAAATTAGGTAGTATTATATAAAAATAAATTTCTAATTTTGAGTTTGATTATATTTTTAATTTATTGAGAATTGTAATTATCTTAGTGCCAAAAATGACTTCTGATACTGCAGCAGTTTTGTAAGCGAGATCGAAATTTATGTATTGATATCCAGATTTATTTTACACGAGGGTATATAAGTTGAATTTATCAGAACGATTATAAATGATAGGCCTATTAGGATGATAAATTAATAAATATCGATTTTGTCTTAAGGTCCATGTACTAGTCTAAAAACTACAGGTACTTGATGTTAGTTAATTTAGTATATAGACGCTGTTTTGTCCCATAGGACTAAATGTTATATTGCATGTGATGTTAAACCGCCAGAAGCTTCCTTCGTTTTGAAATTAAACTTTACTGAATTGCGTTCCAATTTTTTTTAAATGTTCGCGGAAATGAAATACATATCAGTCATTTGTAGTTTTCTTAATGTCCATAACATTTAGATACATGTAATTTTTCTGTTTATATTTTAATCTATAGTATTTATTTGGTGTTGTAATGATTGATGCGTATTGAAACCTGTATCCAAGTAATATTGTGTAATAGCATGGACGTAATGGATACGTTTAGGAACGATTCTGTAATTAGATATTTGAATATCGAATTGTTTATTTACAAATTGTATGTGTATTTTATATAAAAATAAATAAATGGAAGTAATGCTTCTTTTTATTTTACACTCCGGCTTTTCAGTGGCCAACACTCACAGGCACGCGGTCGCCCAAGAGCATTTCTAGATATTTGTTCCAGATATAGTAGACATACATATAATCACGCCTTTATACCCGGAGTGTTAGGCAGAGGTGAATTAACACCCACATTTCACCATCATTGTATTCTGTCCCACGTAATAGGGAGTGAGCCTATTGCCGTTTTCCGAGCACTATTGTTGCCTCGAGCCATGAATCTGAGGCTGAGTCTGGGCTGTAGGTATATATCTGTCTGATGTTAAACAGCCCTATCCCTTAGTCGCCTTGTACGACACCGCATGGGAAGAGATGGGGTGGTCCAAATTCTACTCTACCGGAAACCACGCGGCTAGTAGATGGGTTACCCAAGAAATACCTAAGAATAGGGATCGATTCTTTGAAGTGAAACTATGGACTTGTTCAATGTAATTAACAGAATAATCAAATATCTGGTTAGACTTTTGAAAAAGCACGTCCTACAGGAACATCGCGGCATTCAAAAATAGCGTAAACAGGTAGGTAGGTATTAAAATATGTACGTCATTATTAATTAATCTGTGTGGTGACGGACAAAGAATACAAGTATCCCCACCCCATCTCATCTGAAGGGTGTCGTAAGAGGCGACTAACGGAAAAATGCGCAGACGACATCACAGCGAGAGAAGGAAAACTCGAAATAAAACCCTGTACCAACCATCTGGCGAGCCTATAGGCCAAAGCCTCCCGACATTGGGAGAGGGATTTGTCCAGCAGTGGACTGCGATAGCCTAATTGATTGATATTAATTTATATGAATTATATTATTATTTATACCAATTTGTCGTCGTTTTGGACTACGGACAACATATCTATAGTTTGTAGTTTTTATTGTATCATTGCTAACGACTACCTATTTATTTTTATATTTGGCTATTCATACAATGATACCTATTACCATAAAGTGCGGGAAGTGTTTGACAAGCTTGGCTGGGTAACTGCCGGCAGATTGAGTGAGAGAAGACAGTGCTTCCAGCAACTGTCAATACCTCGGCATCGATCTGAGGCATTTAGGGACAGTTTTCGTTATTCGGCTTTTTTTTATACCACTTAGTTGGCAGACAAGCACACGGCCCACCTGATGGGGAGCGGTTACCGTGGCCTATGGACGTATGCAACACCAGGAGTGTCACATTCGCGCTGCCGACCATGAAGAAAGAACGAAGAAAGAACCCCATATTGTAGGCGCTTGGGAAAACCGCAGCAGGGAGGTCATTCCACAGCTTGAGTGTGCGTGGGATGAAGTTTCTTTCATACCGCACAGTGCGCACCGTCTCAGGTCGCAATGTGTGAGGATGAATTCCCTGCCTATGGCGAGAGGTGCGATGATATAATGTAGGCTACGGACATCGTGTCAAACAATTCATCTGAGCACAAACCATTGTATAGGCGGTAGAACACACACAGTGAGGCAAAATCCCTCCTAAGGCTAAGAGGTTCCACACTACCTGTGAGTATGGGATTGTCAACCAGCCTCAATGCCCGTCTTTGCACTGAGTCGAAGGGGTCAAGCTGGTATGCAGGTGCTCCAGCAAAAAGGTGACAGCAGTACTCCATGTGAGGCCGGACCTGTGCTTTATAAAGAAGGAGTTGCTGCCCCGCAGTGAAGTACTGCTTCGCCTTGTTGAGCACTCCGAGTTTTCTTGATGCCAACTTAACCTTGTCCTGCAAATGACTTCGGTATTGGACGTCACTGGAGATATCGACTTCCAAAATATGCAACAATCTTCCACCACCGTTGCGATCCATTAAAAGAATTACCACGTTCAGGAAACGTTTACGATTGTTCCTCTTGGAAGCTCAAAGGAGGCTGGATAGCGTTAACTCTAATAATAATAATAATTCGAATGCATCATCCACGGTCGTCAGTCATGAGATTGTACATCCCGCGGAAATGTGGAGGTCGAGGATTTTTAAATATTAAGACTACATAATCGCGAGGTGTGCAATCTCAGAGACTATTTTCTTAAGTCTAACGTGGATATGCATCGTGATGTAGTCAACGTAGATACCGGGCTCACCCCGCTCAGTCTGGCTAAGAACTGGCGCAGACCTATAGTAGCTGGTACTGACAGCCGCAGGGAGGTATAGCAGAGTAAGGAGCTACATGGCAGGTTCAATCGGGCCCTCCACAGGCCTGAAGTAGACATACTGGCATCCGTGTCCTGGCTACGTTTCGGTGACCTTTTTGGGGAAACTGAAGGTTTTGTCTGTGCAATTGCTGACGAAGTTATCAAGACGAATAACTACCGGAAGTATATCATGAGAGATGGCACAATTAACATCTGTCGAGCGTGTCACCAGCCTGGTGAATCCCTCAGGCATATTACTTCCGGTTGTTCTCGTCTTGCTAACGGCGAGTACTTGCAAAGGCATAATCAAGTAGCCAGGATAATCCATCAGCGACTTGCTCTGAAATACAACCTTGTGGAAGTTGAGATGCCGTACTACAGGTATATTCCTGAGCCAGTTCTTGAAAATAGTCATATCACATTGTACTGGGATCGATCTATCATCACTGATAGGACTGTTGTAGCCAACAAGCCTGACATTGTGGTGATAAACCGATCCGAACGCCGAGCATTGATTGTTGATATCACCATTCCTCATGACGAGAATCTCGTGTAAGCCGAGAAAGATAAACAGGTTAAGTACTTGGACTTGGCCCACGAGGTTGTCGACATGTGGAATGTTGACTCAGCAATCATTGTTTCGATAGTCGTGTCAGTCAATGGACTAATAGCAAAGAGCCTCGACCAATACCTAAAGAGGCTCGGGTTAGATGGTTGGGTCAAGGGCCAGATGCAGAAGGCTGTGCTTCTTGATACGGCGCGCATCGTGCGGAAGTTTCTTTCTCTGGAGCCCTAACCACCGGTAGCTTGGTCCCTGTACCCGATACCGGTGGAGCACTATTTTTTATATTTTTAAATAGATGTTTTTATGTGTTTAAAAATATAATTTATAAGTTGAATATTAAAATAAAGTAAATAATAATAATAAATATTTCATTGATCTGATTGTCTTCGATGGCAACCGTTTTACATTTTTACTCACTGTCTGTTTACTCACTTTAATATACTAATGTATTTACCTACTATTCTTATATGTTTTTGTATTATTATCATTTATACATTGTCATTCGCTATTTATTGTATTATATATATATGGCTCCTGGACACCTTCATTTACACGTAGTTTCACACATGACTTTTGCGGTTTGGCGTCCGTGTGTCACTGCCCAATCGGGCTCCAGTTGAAAACCAGCGCTAGGTTTTTACCTGGCACATGCTGAACTGGACACCCATTTGGTGCATTTGTGTGTCGCACTGATTGCACGTTAGTTGCGTTTGGAGTTTGAAAGCATGTTTATTATTAATATGTGAACATGCTTCCAGTACTTCTAATGGTATTATAATGCATTGTGTAATTTCCTGTATGTGTGACCACTTAGCACTAAATAAATGTTTCTTTCTTTTCTTTCTTCTTTCTATTCACCCCATTTTGCTAGGCACTTTTAGATATTCAAATTCGAAAATGAAACAATATTATGACTATGTACAAAATGTTTATTTTAAACTATTGTAATAATATTATTAGTAAAATAATTCGAGAAATCAATATTGAAACACTCCGAACATTTGAAAAAATTAAATCCAAATACATTCACAATCAAAATATTAGTTTTAATAATATGGCAAGTCACAACTATTCTAAAAATTTATCCGAAAAGGCGGAATAAATTTCTATTTTAAGTATTTAATACATAATATTTTATATGATAGCTTTGAGCAAGTTATCTTTAAAAATAGAACACGATTCTGCCAACATTACTAAACAGAATACAATCGGACTACATCCGGTTGTGTAAAGAGGTCCTAATACACAACAATAAATTGCAGTTGCTGCATATTTCGAGGCACACTGTTTATACCTATGTCAACAAAATATAATTTGTAGGTATAATTTTATAAACATTGAGATTTAATTTTTATTTATTACTAATGATATTAGATTTCATTTAATTATTTTACATCTTAAGCTAAAATTCCTTATTCCCACATAGCCACTTAATAGCCTAATAAGTCTTCTTAGATTTTTAGAATTTAGACTTGTTAAATTAATTATATTCTGTACTTGTACATTATTTTATTAATGACTACAATGAAGTAATTGTACTGCTTATTCTTCTAATGTAATATCGATATTACCTATAAGGAAATTAAAATTATCGATTAACATTAAAATCAAATCAATTTTTGTTTTAAATATATGAAAGTATTTTCTCAAGTCTTTACGTAAAATAAAAGATCTTACTAAAATTGTATTAAGCCAATATCTAAGTAAAAATAAAACCAAAAATTACAAAATAAAGAGAGCTAATTAAGATATTAAATTTTGAAACGGTGGTTTCTATAGGCAGGAAATAATCTCAAATACTATCTACTAAAGTAATATAATTCTCATAAAATCAATTAAAAGTACAAATTGGCATGCAGAGATCTGTAAACTAATATATCAATTAAAATAAAATTGTGATGTACTACAGTAAAGATCTACATAATGTTATATACACAAAAGTATATCTAATAGATAAAATCCTCTAATACATCAAACCTTAATGTATTTTAAATCTAAGTTAATTCCGAATCGCTTCTTAAGTGCTACGGTTTTTACAATTTATATTTAGAAGTATTTGTGCAATATGTAAACAGAAGAACAAAATGGTTCACTTTAGACCTGCTATTTTAGAGCTAAGATTGCAATAAAACTTGATATACCATACCAGATGCTATATCGAGTTGGTATTGCTATACCAAAAAATATGTGGTAATAAATATTGAACTGGGCGCCCACGGGAGCCAGTCAAATTCTCTAAAGGATTTAAACATTATTTTGTAGCTTTATATTTTACTCAATATACCTGACACTTTTCAAAATGTGAACCACCTCATAAGTCATATACTTATAAAAGTTTTGGTAGTAAAACAGAAGGGACTCTCTTGCAGTATCGCTGCCAAGCCGACCCGTAACGACGCTGACATCTTGTATGGTCCCGCCAAGCACGGTGTACCAACATAACAATAGTTAAAAGCGCGGGAGCTGCAGCCACGTAGTGTCCGGATACAATGCCGGGAAATGCGAAAGCAATGTGGATCAATATATCGCCTACATAGTTCGGATGGCGTACCGTACCCCAAGGACCGGAAACCATCAGCTTATTTCCATGGAATGTCGGCATAGATTCTGTGTCTGAAATTAAAAAAAGAAATTGTTTTAATTATGTAAATTAAAGAACGAATGAACAAGGAATGAACCAATGTTTGTTCATTCATACTACCGATCTTTTTTACACTTTGGATGTAAAAGTGTGAGGACAGGTAAATTTCAAATTTGACCTTAGTATGACCTCGTTTTCGGATTAAACATCAAAATAAAGTAAAAAGCATAATGTATACCATCGATGATTAAGTGGGAAATGTTCCCAACTGAATTAATTTTTAAAGCATTTAGTTTGCTATTCAAATCGATTAAGTCAGGAAATTTTTTGAATAAGCTCAGGCGGGATTCGAACCGGCAATTTTTCCCTTACAGGGGGTATGCTCTAACCATTGAGCCACCGAACCTCGCCTGAAGTCATTCAAATCTTCCTATATATATCCGCCTTACGGCGATAGTGGGAGCAATCTACCGACACTCGTACAAACTATCCGCACCAATGATTGATGATACAATCATTTTTAAAGATTGTTCTTTGATGACTCCCCCCTGTAAGGGAAAAATCGCGTGTTCTAATCCCGCCTGAACTTATTCAAAAAAGTTTTCCTATCTTAATAGATTTGAATAGTGAGCATACTAAATGCTTTAAAATTTAATTCAATAGCTTTTTTAGATTGAGCGGAGTCATTGGTTAAGATATAGAAAAAATTTAATCGGTTCAGTCAGGATTAATTTTTTCTTAATCTATTTCAATAGTTAGCATAGTAAATGCTTTACAATTTCATTCAATCATCATTCGTGCCGATAGTTTAATAGAGTATCAGTAGATCTCTCACCGTCGCCGTATGACGCGGATATTAGGAAGATTTGAATGAATTCAGGCGAAGTTCGATGGCAGTGGTCAGAGCGTTCTCCCTGTAACGGAAAGATCGCGGGTTCGAACCTCGCCTGAACTGATTCAACTTTTTCCTATCTTAATCGAATTCATTTTTTTGTTACAAATCTAATGATGGGTTCGATTCCCGCTATGTATCAATATCTGTATGCACATGTTAGCATTAGTCTATGTGTTTTTATACATAGCATGTATTTACAAAAATAAATGTATGTATCCGCATTCTAGAACCCATATATACTAGTTAAGCTATGCTTACTTTGGAAATCTAGATAGCACTATAAAGAATAATCTTGCACATAATTAAATACACCGATTGCCAACGATAGATACCATGATAAAAGCTTTAATAAATTAATTGCTGTACAAAATATTGTTACTTACTTGAGAAGCAGCGTTGCAGCGGATTTTTCCTGAACTCATATTTAATTTTGTTACTAACAAGCATTATTATAAGTCCCAGCGTGAATAGTACAGAAGCAGAAATTAAAGTGTTAGTCGACAGGACTACAGGGCTGTCTACTAATAGTTTAGACACCGTTGTGAAGTAGAACGGGTAGAAGGCGCTTGACACTGTCTGGCCGTACCCAATACCCTCACATTGCCAGAAAAATGTAGTAGTAATCTTATACTCGTTCACAATAAAGTTTAGTGTGTAAACTATTTGCATCAATGAGAATATAATAATTGTGGGCTTCAACTGTACATTTTCCAGCAAGAGTTTCAAATTTTCCAAAGTCAGATTGCTCTTTTCCAAAGACAAATTGGTTTTTTCATCAAGCTCGATATGAATTCCTTTTGTAAAGATGAGCGTGAGCAGGATTAGCTGAAACAAAACACATACACATAATATTATCTCTTGTGACAAGGGTAACACATACTGATGTGAATTTCACAGAAAAGGCGTTAAGCGTAAGGCATAATCGAAAAGGCTAAGAACGGGCGTAGATTTTGATTTGATCGGCACAGATACCATCCGCGTCGGTCATTCGAGGTGATAATGTATGTCAGACTCAAACCACACGCTTCAGATCATGCCAGGGTATAAGATTGCCTCGTAAGGCATATCCCTCGCATCCCGACTGGCCCAGGGCCATCCACTCAGAGATCTGGCATGATGAATACATATCTATCCATCCAAAATCTAGTACTTGGTTGGGTTGGGATTGACAGTTGCAGATACGATCCCCAACAAATTGGCCGTGCCGTTATTAACTATCTTTTTTTATATATGACGCCTGATGGTAAGATGAAGGCAGTCTCAGAAAAGTACATATACCATATCATATTACAATGGTGACACAGCTCATCCTATGCTGTTTCACGACCCACTTATAGGACCAAGGACTGTAGGAAAAAGGAAACACGTGAGCTGGCTGAAATTCATCCAGGCCTTAGGTGTTCAAAAGTGTTATATTTTTTGTGCCGTCTCAGCAGTGCATCGTCAACAGCCACTTCTACCACGTGACGATTCGTGGATATTTGATTAGCACGTAGCTTGCGCGATGTAAGCATGTAGGCAGTTTAAAATAGTCGTGTTCACATATGAACACTTCATGTAAATAACAATCTATGTTTCTTTTGTTATTTGTCCGAATGTTATTCTGCTGCTGCGTGGTTTGATTACTATAAAACTTCGTTAAATTACTGCTTGCATTTGTGCAAAGATCATATTATAGGCATAGTACAATTGGGTACTTGATGATAAGTTAAATTAAATATTTTAACAGAGCTTATCAAATAGAGTATAGTGAAAGGGCGATAAAAAATAAATGTACTCTTATTTTGTCGTTTTTATCATCCACTCAACCACTAGTATATTAAATTATACAGATGTGCAAATGGGTCCTATCGAATGTGGTGGTTATTAATAGCATTAATTAATTTACTATTAAATAGGCGCAAGACAAGTTAGGACTCTAGGATCAAGTTTCTAGCTCTCACTGGTCAATGTGGGTACAAGGTCGGACAACATTTTAGTGGTTTTCTGTTGGAAAAATTTCCATAGCAGTTTTGTCCTGTTTTAGGAAACGTGCCAAAGAACGAAGTGAAGAAGTAAATGTAGGAAAGCGGACCCCAGACTGTGAAGTTTTTGGATGCGACCTAGACTAACGCGATGATGATGTTGAGTGCGTAGACTACAATAAACACCTACATTTGATACTATGCAGACGGATCTGGGTGTCATACACGCACCGAAAGCTTAGGTACACTTTGGAGTCTGGAGTCGCTCGTCGATTCACTATTTTTATTTTATACTGGCTTTTACGGCAGCGACTGCCATCTGACCCCACTCTCCAACCCCGAGAATAGAACCTGCTCTAAAGACTCATGATGAAACTAAATTGCTAGTGTTAGGAGTGGGTGGGTTCACGATAGTAGTGCAATGGGCGGTTTCCAATCTGAGACCTCTCGATCGCAAGGCACACTCCTTAAACTCTAAGCAACCGACGCTTAACTGTATTTATAAACTAGCCCTAGTCTATCCTGTACCACGACCTGATTGAATAGTACATTCTAGTAACAGGATATGAGATAAAGATTGACCATTTTCCCTATTTAGTACATAGAAAAAACGTGACATTCTTGTTTTATACAAACTACATAACGAACATGATAGCACATGTTCGTTATGTAGTTTGTATAAAACAAGAATGTCACGTTTTTATACATGTTTGTATGTATAAACTTTTAATTTACGTAATCATTAAAACACCACAGTGGCCATTTGATAAAAATAAAAACCACACATCCTACACCCAACTTATTATGACCCCTTGTTTTAAAGTTTATATATAGAAATACAATCATGTCATAGCTCTGTCTATGTTTGTCCTATATATGACATAGGACTAGCAAAGTGAGAAGATTCACATTTTATTTTTGTACAAATGGAGTTCATTGACCTATTAAATGAACATCAGATACTTGGAACAATATCTTTGAATTATACATGCTAATGCTAATTTTATGGTAATAGTAAGCACTCACTGCTGTCTAGATCTCAGCATCCATGTTGAATTGACTAAACAGAGTGAAGTATCCATTGAGGGAATTATTTAAAGTTTTTAAACTGCAGTATTTTTATCATAGTACAGGAGTGTACTATACCGAGATTTAATTTAGCATCATCATTTTTTTATACTACTAATGTGGCAGACAAGCACACAGTCACCTTTTTTTTTTTTACGTGCGCAAAATCCCCACAGATACCTCCCCATCGGAGCCGGTGGAAGAGGTTATGTCGGACTCGAACCGACTAAAACGCACGCCGCCTGTGGGTCGTTTTGGTTGTCGAAGGTGAGGTTGACAGGCATATCCTTCGCACCCAGGACGACCCAGGGCCATCTCTCACGATCTGGCCCTCTCCTCGGGTGTGTCTACAGTGTCCCCAGCTCGTCCCCAGAAAAGCCCCCAGGGTGACAGGCGGCTCCACCAGTCATCCCCAGGCCTGCGCTCATGGGGGGCCGGAGGTCGTTCATCGAGACACGGTCCCCTGGTGGAAAGTGGTTACCGTCATCTATGGATGTGCGCAATACCAGGGACGTCACACTGCTGATCCTCTGCCAATCATCTGAGTGCCAAGGCCTATTACACTCAAAGCTTAAAAGCTGCTTAAAACCCTGGATCTGCTCTCCTATGCGTCTTTACCATGTTCTCGGCCACCCACGTAGAACTGAAATGTGAGACAGTAGGCCCTCCAACAATCACAAATCCTCAGCAGAGTGAGGTTGCTCCACGAAGCCTGTGGACGACACAGTAAGCTGCATTTCTGGGCGGAGCTGGGCTGGCTGCTCTGGCCAGTAACTCTGCACACATAATGGCCCAAAAAGGGAGGCTAAGTGCGGACAAAGAAGTCCCACTCCAATCCATGTGCTCCGCTATATGATGCGTCTAACCCATCTATCCCAAGAAAATAGCCTGTGTCACAGTCTCATTTGTCAATCAACAGGTGAGATGTAAACGTCTAGTTGAAGTTGTCTTGTGCTCCAAAGACCTTAGTTTTCAAAACCTCAGACCCAGAATAATATCTACCTTTATTAAAATTGAGATAAAGTAAACTTACAGTGTTGATATTGCAGACTCTTGACAACCATATCTTGATATCCAGGCTCTTGACAAACGGATGAACTTCTCTTCCCAGGAAAAAGTCATATAGTCTATATCCAGTGTTTCCATATTGATTTAGTTCTTCTGTATCCATCTTACGGCTTTTAACGTACATAATGATGCTTAAAGTAATTGCAAAAATATATGACAGTACTGCCAGTCTAAAATATTCAGACAATAAATTGTCTTTGTTGATAAATAGGAAAAAATTCAAAGTGTACAATAAAATAATTGTGAATACACAAGAGAAGAAACCATTGAAACAGTATTTTTTACCGGTGCCATCCATGCGATCAGATTTCGTACCCAATATTGGTACTAAAGCCAAAATTGCTTGAATAATATATTGGACAGTAAGAATACCAAATGTTTGCAAACTAAAGAATACAGAAAGAGATTTGTAAGAAGACAGATCTATGAGTGAGTTTAAACTACATGATTTCCTACATGAGATTAAAATAGAGAACACTGTCAAAGGTATCAGTAGCAGTAAGCACGCTGATCCAATTCTTCCACCGAACTCCCATTTGCTTGCAATTTCAGTAATACTGCTCAGACTGCATCGTATGGGAGTAGCCAGCTTCCTTGTTATCAACTTAGACTTCTCTCTTTGGAACTCCTGTTCAGAATTATCGTCATCCGAATAGGTGTCTACGGATTTACTAACAGATTTACTGAGAGATTTACTTTGGCTAAGTGATTTACTGATGCTGCGTCTTATGTCAGGCACATTGTTTATATACTCCCGCAGCCGGCTGGACCTACGGGGTGCAACCTCCTCGACAGGTCTCCGATTTCTCAACCCAAAAACATCATTGCTATCCAAACCGTTAATTTTATCTACAGAAAATTCGTTCTCATTGATATTTGATGTTAGATCTTTGATAGAGTATTCGAAGCGCTTGGAACGAGTACTGCGATAAGATGAAATATCAAGTAACTTAACCGCCACATCACTTTCTATGGGTGGCCGTTTGGAGGGAGATTTCGGCACCTGAGGTACCTGGGACGGGGATTCTACACTTTCCTTATCTTTTGTCGCTCTCGAAGGTGATTTACGAGCGGGAAATTTAGATGGTTTTCGGCTAGGAGATTTACGTGCAGGAGACTTGCGTCCAGGCGAACGGGAGGCAGGAGGTGGGGTTTTCCTCGAAGGCGGCGAACTTTTCCGTGTTCTGGCGGGAGAACGCGTCGGCGATACTCCTTTCCGTGTCCTAGATGGACTCACATCTATAACGCTTGTTCTAATTCGGCCGCTCCTTGTAGACATTCTGAAAATAAATTGCACAACGTGTAACAACTCTAGGTGGTTTTTTTGGTCTAAAATTATCTTGAAAACCACACGCAATGATATTTACTTGTCACAGTAACAGATCCTTCATTGATTTTACAACTTGTTCGTTTAACTATATTGTTTTGCACTCGTTATACACACCACAACACAGCTATTTATTAGTTTACTTAGATAAATAAAACTTTACAAGTAAATCGAAGTGTGTACGCAACATAAACACAATATGAATGAACACTATAGAAGCCAAGCGCCAACGAACGACGACGCTAGAATGAATTTAAAAACGCCGTTTCTGATTGGTTAAAAATAGTTGTTGCTACTCGCTTTCATTCTAAACACAGCTTTTATGAATAAGTGAAAGAGAGATAGCAAATCCATTACCTAACTTAACTTCCGACAGAGTGAAAACCGTCTTTACCGATAACATAGTGATGTACTTATTCAAGGTGGGGTTTGTTTTATGTGGTTTAATCATAGACATAAGAAAAGAGATTAGGTTTAATGGTGCTTTATCGATAAATGAAGACTAAAATAAAGTAGAAATAAAAAATAAATAGGTCTGCATAATGTTTGACTTCACATATTTATTATTATACACAATTTTATTCTATATGGAACACTTGTTGCAATGTAGACAATAATAGGAAGAGAATATTAAGTAATGCGCGAGGAATATGCCAAGGGTATCATCACCCCTGGCAACGACTTTCGAGGGAATTTCCACACGTTTAAAAAAAAAAGGAAGTACCTTACGCAACATAATAATATAATAATGTAGGCGTCAACGATTTACTTTGTTATGCCATAGAAAAATCGACACGCTTCAGCAAATTTCGGCACAATTATTCGCAAGACAACTGCCAGACTTGCTTATTGGTATTATTAGTAGGTAAGTCATGGGGTTAACGACTTCTGAATAACGTGCTGCTTGTAAATTTTAATTCTGTTTAAATAAACATAATTGCAAGCGAAACATAATTTTACATATCTGCACTAACTGTCTGCAATTTATTGCATACTACATCATAATCCATAAGTCTTTAGCCTCGCAGGTTTTGGGCACGCTGCTGCGAATATAATCAAAACGAGTTTACTGCTAGTCATCTATTGTCGCTGACTAGTCTGTCCAAAATGGTGCAGAGATACCACAATGATATTCATTGATTTTATTATATATATCAGTTGGTGCTGGTGCAGTTAGTGGTTGTAGACAGCGCCATCTAGACCCATACTAGGCATGCCTTGAAATATAATAATATGGGTTCTAGAGTGTCTAAAAACATATGTATATAAAATATACACTCCATTTGGTTAAGTAGGTACTTAACTAAGGGTAAACAATATTGTAGCGACTTTTTATATAAAACACATACCGTAAGTTGGGGTGACTTTGCACCGAATTTTATTATGTGATTAGTAAATGTAAAATGAAAAGTGCTGTATGTTCATTTAAACTACAGAACTTTTAGCGATAGAAAGACTAGGTATTCAAAATTGTTTTTATTGACTAATTAACAATGGCACATAATCAGGTAAATATTTTTTTTTTTTATTTAAATTTGGCGCAAAGTATTCCCTTCGGGAGGGATATTTTGCGCTGCTTTATAAAATCAGTCTTAACTCTTATAAAATAATACTGGCGCAATAATACCCTGCATAATTTTAGGCGCGAATCTTTACTCAATACCGTCAAGCTCTTTGACGCTGAAATAACCTCGCCGAGAGATAATTTTTGGAGGGTCAATGCTCCCAAGGACATTTTCCCACTCATAGAAGTTAATGTCTTTTTCCTGTGGCCATTTCCAGGATTTTAAGGACTTAGTCATTGCATCGACAGTTGCTCCTTTCTCATCGAAGTCGATAATGAGACCAGGGTAAGTTTCTCATCATATTTTACTACCACAAATGACTCTTTCTCACGTCTCACATCTTTGAATCTCGTTTCTGGTCGAGGTGGATGATTACTCTCGTCTGAGCTGTTCGGCTCTAAAAAGCAACCATCAGGATCGTCTGAATCATCATATGTAATGAGTACGCGTCCGAATCGTAACCAGTGCGTAACCTTGAGCATGATTGCCTCATGCTCAAGGTTACGCACTGGTTACGATTCGGTTGTCCTCTGTGTCATCAAAAACTTCTTCGTTCTCAGTCTCTTCTAATAAAGATACTTCATGAGCAATGCTTTTACCAGCAGCGATTTCAAATTTCTTTTTACGTCTCTTTGGCCCAGACTCTGTGATTGTCTTCCGCTTTGATTCTAGTTGATCTATGAAAGACGCCGATACTATAGTGGTGTCTACGTCGATTGCCCCTGGTATTCTCGCAAGCAATTCATCCACGTTACAGGGGTAGATACCGCATTTGCGGAAACCGTTTTTCAAGTTGCTTTTCACATTTGGCTCGATGTTTTCTAAGAGTTTCTTTAGCAAACTCGGAAAAGTTTGTTTCGGTATCGTTGCGTTTTTGGTTCCTTCAGAACTTTCCTTCCATTCAGTTATAATTTTTCGCCACTCAGCTTTCAATGGACGAAAGAACGCGACATCGAGCGGCTGAGTAATGTGAGTGCTATTCGGTGGCAGGCACACAAAAGCAATGTCGTTATCTCGACAGAGTCTCAATGTTTCAACCGATAAATGGGAAGCCAAGTTATCCCCAATCAACCTCTTTGTGCCTTCCATTTTCTTAAGTCTTGGAATCATAAGATTTTTCAGCCAATCTGAAAATAGCTGGTGATCAAACCAACCTGAAGGAGAGTTGCTGTAGTGGCATCCTTTGGGACCATTCTCGGTCCATGTATCCCATAACTTCTGCGATTTGTACACTACGTATGGGGGCATCAGCTCACCTGAAGCGCTACCACAAAACATTATCGAAGTACTTGATTTTGACGTGTTGCAGATTTTTTCAGGATATTTGCATCCCCTTCGAACAATTACTCGTTTCTGGCCGGGATCATCTGTTAAGTTTGTTTCATCATAGTTAAATATATGTGTAGGAGGAATGTCTCTAATTTGTGGTGTTAAATTTTCAATGTACCTACTCTTGTAAAATCTCTTTTGACAACGCTGCTCTGATCTTCTTGATATTTGTTGCAAAACGCACTGAGAGGGTAGGATGACGTTTCAAAAATTGTTTAACCCAGTCATTTCCGGGCGTATTGTTCTTAAATTTTCGAACAATGCGGATTTTTCGAGGTACATTTTAACAACAATTTTGAGGTCGTACTCAGTTAATGGAAACCCATAGGTTCCCATTATCTCAATATGTGATGCTATGGCTTCCTCTTCCTCATCTGTAAATATTTGAGGCTGACCAGGTCGATTCATATGGGCTTTTTTTAATTTATATACCAGAGTTCGCCGCGGAATGTTAAAATGTGTGCTAGCTTTCCTCTGCGTCATTTGGCCAGACTTAATAGCCGCCAGACATAATTGCAACTGTTCCTTGGAGTAGTCGGCATATTTTCGAGCGCCTAGTTTCCTTTTGTAGACCCTCGGCATGTTGCAATATCTGTAAAAAGCAAAAGAAGTTGAATATTACTTGAAACGAGTATACTTTGCGCCAGAATGGGTATACTTTGCGCCAGGTGCAAAGTACCCCCATTTTAGGTACATTTCTACCTTGCGCTAATAAACCTAACACAAAATTTAATCCATTGAATTATGGAATGAAATACTTTCTTATTAGATAAAAAGAACAAATAAAGGATATTATATTAAGGGATATTATATATAACTGAGAAACTGCTCGGATAAAATGTGTAGTGACAAAAGACATAAAATTTTGTTAGACAACATGTATGACGAGATTATTTGTGTACTATCGGAGGCTGCTATATGTAGTTATAATGGTAATGAAAGGCGTAGAGGTAAACACATTGCTGGGTGGAACAGGCACGTCCGCGCTGCTCATGGGAGGGCTCGGATATGCTTCCAGGCTTGGTTGTATGGGGGTAAGCCCAGGGATGGCCGGCTTTATTATGATATGTGGGAAACTAGGCGAGCTTTTAAATCTAAATTGAAGTGGTGTCAGAATAACCAACAACAAATTAAAATGAATATTCTAGCTGAGCTACACTCAAATAAGAAATTCAGTCAGTTCTGGAAAAATACCAACAAAATGAATCATAAGCCGGGCCTTCCCGTTAGCGTGGCGGGAGTGCACGAGCCTAGAGAGATTGCCACTATGTTCTCCCATCATTTCAGGGTGGAGTCCCCTTTGGGACTAGCGCGGCAGGAGCTCGATGCTGGGGAGGGTAGTAAGCGTAGTGTTTATTTTACTACGAAGGAAGTGTGTGCGGTGATCAGAGGCATGGTAAGGGGTAAATCACCGGGTCACGACGGCCTGAGCATCGAGCACCTGCAGCACGCAGGTGTACACCTGCCCAGGGTGCTTTCTATGTTTTTTACCCTGTGTTTAGGCCACTCCCATCTACCCGATAATCTGATGCGCACTATAGTTGTACCAATCATCAAAAATAAAACTGGTGATGCATCAGATGCAAACAACTATAGACCGATATCCCTGGCCACAGTGGTCGCCAAAGTGCTGGACAGTCTGCTTGGGCAGCACCTGGATAAACACGTCTTACTAAATGACGCGCAGTTCGGCTTCAGGCCCGGGCTTTCCACTGAGAGTGCTATCATGTCCCTCAAGCAGACTGTACAGTATTACACGAGAAGAAAGACCCCAGTGTATGCATGCTACCTTGATTTATCGAAAGCGTTTGATCTTGTATCGTACGATATTCTATGGGGTAAATTAAGGGGTGAAACTTGTCTACCTAGGGAGGTTGTGCTATTGTTTGTGCATTGGTATAACAATCAAAGGAACATTGTAAGATGGGCAGGCTCTCACTCGAAGGAGTACGGGCTGGAATGTGGGGTGAGACAGGGGGGACTGACCTCCCCCACGCTCTTTAACCTGTACATTAATAGACTGATCGATGAGCTCAGCAGCACCGGCATCGGGTGTCATATAGATGGAGTGTGCGTGAATAACATCAGCTACGCAGACGATATGGTGCTACTGAGCCCATCGATCGGGGCCTTGCGAACGCTTCTAAAAATTTGTGAGTCCTACGCGGTGGCTCATGGGCTCAAATATAATGCAAAGAAGAGTGAAATAATGATTTTCAAACCAGATAAAAAGCGATATACATTCGTTCCGAGTTTCTCTTTATGTGGTATAGCTCTAAACAAAGTCGAGAAATTTAAGTATTTGGGCCACTGGGTCACCGAGGACCTTAAAGACAGTGTGGATATTGAAAGGGAGCGCAGGGCGCTTTCTGTCCGATGCAACATGTTGGCCCGCAGGTTTTCACGGTGTGTGGGGTCTGTCAAAGTTGCGCTTTTTAAAGCGTACTGTCAGTCCTTTTGCGCGTGCGGCCTGTGGGTGAACTATACGCATCGGGCATACAGCGATCTGCGCGTTCAATACAATAACGCGTTCCGGGTGCTGATGGGGCTGCCGCGCTATTGCAGCGCCTCCGCGATGTTCGCGGCGGCTGACACAGACGGCTTTGCGGCAATCATGCGAAAACGATGCGCTTCTATCATGCGCCGCGCGCGCGGCAGTCCCAACACCATCCTGCGCATGCTGGCAGACCGGTGGGACTCTCCGATGCTGGCTCGCTGGATACGGCTGCACGCAGTCGTATCGTGATCTGCCACCATCATCGGGGAGTCCATCCGGACCTGCCATTTATAATTTAAATGTATTATTAATGTACTAATACTAGATTGGAAGTTTGCAATTGTACTAGATATTTGCTATGGATGATGAATCTGAAATAAATGATTATTATTATTATTATTATTATCATTATATTATTAGGCTTACCTGCATAAGTAAAGTGATTGCACGGATACACATGAATTTTACCAAACTTTTTTTTTAAAAAACACTCTAGTTTCACGTTGTCACTCCTTGCACAAGTAATAGCAACAAGAGCGACCTGTCAACTTCCATGACAGAACATTGACATTTTATGATTGCGTTCAGACATCAATAAAACCATAGACTAGTAAACTTTTTTTAAAATTTTATTTTTAAAGTTGTACGGATTTGGAGCAAAGTAATACTGGCAGGCGCAAAATCACCCCAACTTACGGTACTAAACAAATTAACTGGGCTAACTGATTAATTATTGGTTCCATTTCGGTTCATAATGTTTAAAATGAGTTAATAAACATAAATATTAATAAAACATATTTAAAAGACTCATTAAGATTGATTACATGCATACATACATAAAATCACGCCTGTTTCCCATAGGGGTAGGCAGAGATCACGGATCTCCATTTGACACACTATTCTCGCTTCATTCACTCTCATTACATTCTTCATGCTAGCTCGTCGGTTTAGGATACTCCTGACCTACCCCTTTCCTAAAACTTCCTCGCTACCATACATAAGAGTCGGCATTAATACCTACCCCTCCATGTACAGTCAGTCATGCCTTTTCGGACTCTTTCCGGTTTAGGGTACGCTGCTCATAAAGTTGTGTAGTGCCCCATTCCTACATTTCCAGCTGTCACTCTCCTTTCAACATCTTCTTCATGCTTTCCATCTCTCATAAACAATGTTCCCAAATATATGAACTCATTCACTTGTTCCACTCTTTCTCCATCTATACAAATCACACACTCTGTCACGCATTCATCTCTTTCAAAAACCATAATTTGTGTCTTACTTACATTCACTTTCATTCCTTTCCTCTGAATAAGTTAAACAGCCATGGTGACGCTACACATCCCTGTCTTACCCCCTTTTGGCTGCTAAACCATTCAGTATCGTCGTCAGTCATATCCTCACGCAAGCTCTGGAATCCTCATAGAGAGACTTCAGAGCTCGAATAAGGTTGCAGCTCACCCCATACATAGACAGTACCGACCAAAGTTCATTCCTCACCACTTTGTCATCGGCCATTTCCAAATCCACTAATGCGCAATAGACCTTTGGACTCTTGGCCAAAAAATTTCTCGGCTATGCTTCGTAAGGAAAAGACCTGATCCGTACATCCCATTCCCTTTCTAAAATCCGCTTGTGCATTCCATATTTTCTCATCGGTTTCTTTCATAACTCTCTCAATCAACACTTTCGCATACAGTTTGCCGACGATGCTGAGTAGGCTAAATGTCCCTGTAGTTTTTGGAGTCTTGATGCGATCCCTTTCCTTTTTAAAGTGGAACTATAACGGCCTTACACCAATCATTTGGTACACGACCGTTAACGGAACATATGTCGAAAAGGCAGCACAACTGACTTGCTACAAGGCCCTGTCCACCCTTCAGCATCTCGACTGTCACCTTATCATATCCCACTATTTTTCAGCTTTCATACTTCTTTAATGCATTCACAACTTGTTTATGTTTAGTTAAATCCCTAACCGAATGGAGTAAAGGTATTTTTCTCTTGTACCTACACACATAGATAGAAATCCCCAGACTAATGCAAACGTACATATTCATGTGTATAAATATTTGGATTGAGCGAGAATCAAACCCGCATTTCTGACGTAGTACGGTCGTGCGCTTAACCGCCACGCACCATTTGTTTGTACAGTAGATTAGATACCCGTGACATCGCTACCAAAGGTGTTATTGATATTGTAAAATCTATTTTATGCTTTTATTGATAAAGGTCACATTCCAGAGAAATAAATAAAACAATTAAATTAACCGTATTGCTATAATTTCCAATAAAATAACACAGATAATCTTACATACTACGTATATAACACAGTGTGCTTAATAGCGAACTTTTGATATTACAAGTTGTGCTGAAGGCTCCTTTATATTTGAAAAGTCAATTTATTATGTAAGGAAAAAAGAAAGAAACAATTGTTCTCATTATAATCTTAAAAATATAGTATATCTGACTGCGAGTGCAAAACGGAGTAACCAACATTCAAAAAAAAAATAGATGTATTTTATCGTAAGCTGATTTTCATCGATCAAGTAAGGCCATTTCTGATGGCTACAGGATTTTCAAATTTTTGGTGGATTTCAGTTACGCCGTTCGTGCAGTCTGAGTCACAGATGTAAAAAAATGCATGTGTTTTGTATGTATACATAGAATAAAGTTATAGAATATTTTCCAAGATAAAACATATATTCTACTTACTGGCGCTATCGCTCAACGATGTCATTGTACTTACAATTACAAACTTGTATTAACAATAATATATTATATTTGTTGTGATTACCGTAGATAGATTGAGGTGACCTTAGACAAGTGCAACAAGATACCTCTCGCGAAAGATGTTATTTATATTTGTATGTTAACCCTGTCTGATAAACTGATAACATTTTCACCTGTCAATGATTAATATTTGAACATAGGTAGCTCGGCTGTGTAATCTTAATACCTAAGTATGGTGCAGCTGTTGCAATTACAAAACGGGTTGTATTTTGTAGGTTAATTATTAGACCAAGACCTGGAAATAACACTTGTTCGGTTATAGTTGTAGCTAACATAACAAATAAACGATAAATATAATTTTAACGAAAAAAATGTCTCACGTTGCTAACTAGAGTGAAGTTACACTACTGAGTTGAAAAATGGCGTATTTTTAAAATCTTTATGCAAAAAAGCGTATTTTTTGTTCTGTTTTTTAAATGTCATTCTAAAAACCTAAAAACTGTTGTAAAAAATGAAATGCATAGTCGGTGTTTGTGCCGCAGTAATCACCAGTATTTTTCAAGAGATTTGACCAAGTCTTTGGGCTCAGTATTTGGCCCATGACGCTCAACCGGAACACCGTCCTTGTCAATGATGAATTTGGTGAAGTTCCATTTGACGAAGCTACCCAAGGTGCCTCCTTGCTTATGCTGTAACAAACAAAAAGGCAAAATTAGATTAAACTAGATTACATCATCAGCATTACCCGAGCGCCCATCAATATGGGGTTCTTAAAGGTTCTGAAGTTCTGACGCCCCGGATACTGCACACATCCATAGACCACGGTAACCACTTACCATCAAAGGGCCGTGTGCCTGTCTGCCACCTAAGTGGTATATGACAAAAAAAGTGGTTACTTTTTCAAACGTTTTCAAAGCTTTCACTTTTACGGAAGGAACTGACATTTTTCAAACCTACGCCAGAGCCTTGCTCATCGCCGTCTTCGCCCGAAGGGTTTTAATCACCGTAAATCCATAATTTTGGCAATGTATGTAGATTTACTCTTTAAAGAAAACCTTCACCTACGGTGCAGTATCGATTCCGAGTATGACACACTTGCATGGGATAAATATTTAATCAAAGAAAGTGCAACACAAATCTCTCAATACACACACAATGATAATTATATTATAAACTATAAACACGTTATCGGCACCCTAGAATGGCAACAAAAAATGAGGACTATTATCCTGATTTTACGCACCAGTCAGAAATCCATACTTAATATTATAAATTAGAATTTAACTCTGTCTGTCTCTATGTTACGCTTTCACGTCTAAACCACTGAACCTATTTTGATGAAATTTAGTATAGCATAAGGGTAGATTAGACTTTAACAAAGGACGTAGGCTATGTTTGGCCGCAATAACCGATATCCACGCGGAGCCGTGAGCAAAAGCTAGTTAATAATAATTTCGCTATAATAATAAAATTTATATAAATAAATAATAAAAAAGTATTATTTCTTCACGAGAGTATCTATATTTTTTTGTTTATACTTAGTGTTTGCACCGTTTTTGAAAGCCGTGAAGCTCCTTCATGCCATATCTAATACGTGATTCGCTACACAAGTTTACTTTGGATGTCCAGTCTACTTTATTTGATTGGAGTAGTACTATATACACTCAGAGTTTGTTCTGTATTCTGAGTATATACACACATCAACAAAGTCTAGGGAACAAGGACATTTCTAGTTTTTATTTAAAAACCCTTTCTTGTAATAGTGAGTGTTTTATATCAATAGAAGGGTATTTTTATACCGTTTTTAATTTTAATTTTAATTTTAATAAAAACATTTTCATACCAATTTTTTTTTTTTAAGAAAGAATTGAATAGTGCCAATATTGAGTATTACAACCTTCTATGATTAGGCACAAAAATAACGAGGTAGTAAGAAATACAGTAATTAACCGTACTTTAAACGTTTTTAATAATCTGTAGGACCTCCTAAAGCATTAGCAACAGCTCGACATCGGCGTGGCATACTTAGTATGAGATTGTCAATAATCGTCTGTGGAATATGGCTCCATACACTGCGAAGGTGTAAAAAAAGTTGTTCTTCAGTGTTCAGATTTTCCAAAGAATCACTGAAAACTCTTCTCCCAAGCAAATCCCAGGCATGCTCTATGGGATTGAGGTCGGCAGACTGAGCAGGCCATTCCAACGTCATCATATTGTGCTCGCTTAACGCATTGACCACTACCCTCGCGGTGTGTGACCGTGCATTATCTTGCATGAACATAAAATCTTGACCGAACTGCTGTCGATGAGGGATTACCATGGGGTGTATAACCTCCTGAATGTATTGGTTTGCATTCAAATTGCCCCGTATCCAAACGAGGTCGGTCCTTCCACCAAGGCGAATTCCAGCCCATACCATGATTGTTCCACCTTGGTAAGGATGAACTTCTTGCGGATTCTGGAGACGTCCAGGAACTCGCCATATACGCACTCTTCTCGAATCAGGATGAAAACCGAAGCAAGATTCGTCGGAAAACAGAACCCGTGCCCATTGATGGTCGGTCCACTGTAAATGTGCGTTAGCCCACAATAAGCGACGACCTCGATTTCCACGTCGAAGAGCTGGAACCCTAAGCGGTCTGCGAGCATAAAGATTGGCTTCGTGTAGTCTTCTCCTGACAGTTTGATCGCTAATAACCACTTGATGCTGAGACTTGAGGCCTGCGACCAACTGACGAGCAGTAATCGTGGGTTGCCGCCTTGCGGAATTTTGCAAGAAACGATCTTGTCGCGGGATAGTAACCCTATTTCGTCCCTTGTGACGTTCGGCAACATCCCCTGTAGACCTGTAGCGTGTCCATAATCTGCAAATTACGCTTGGTTGGGTGTTGACAGCATCCGCTACGTCGCGTTGAGTTCGTCCAGCTTGCAGCATACCAACAGCCCTTAACATCTCTTCGCGACTTAAATGACGACGTGACATGATGACTACAGTCACAAAAATGCACAAACCATACGTAAAAGACGTATTATTGATAATAAACGTTATTTACAATCAAAAAAAATAATTTTTATTTTGCCTCAGAGAAACTGCACAATCAAACACTTTTAAAAGTTTTCCCTCCATATTCGAAAATCATTACTTATTTAAATTTATTTTTAAATTTCGAACAACTCTGTAATCTACTTTATTCTATTTTTATTTATTTGCTGCCAGTTATTTGCAAAACAAGATTTACACGAAAAAAAAAAATTGGGGTCATCTTGTTCCCTAGACTTTGTTGAGGTGTTTACATAAATATAACAGTTCAAGTTACTTTCAATAATTGCTTGTTTAAAAACGATTAGAATCGGCCACAAATAAATCGTGAAATCAATATATGAGTCATATCATGTCATTAGTCAGGGCTACTAGCAAAATTACCTTGACGTTGGATTCGATCATGAATAATAGAATACTTGATATTGATTTTCACATGTATCAACTCAAGGTTCAGTGTGTATTTTTCAACACCTGTCTGATACTTCAACCTTCGTTCGAAACAATTGTGATATTGGAACATTAATTTGATATTGATAGGTACTAATTATAAACTAATTATATAAAACAATAGCCTCGTGGTTCCCGGCAGAGTAGAATTTGGGCCACCCCATCTCTTGCTATGCGGTGTCGTACAAGGCGACTAAGGGATAGGGCTGTTTAACATCAGAGAGATATATACAGCTCAGACCCAGGCACAGATACAAGGCTCGAGTTAACAATAGTGTCTGGAAGACGGCAATACACTTACCACCTATTACATGGGCCGGAAACAATGATTGGTGAAATGTGAATGTTAATTCACCTCTGCCTAACCCTTCGGGGATAAAGGCGTGATTATATGAATGTATGTATGTTGGTAGTAATTTTTATCTGGGTCGCCTTGCTCGGTCCGGATTCTCTACGCGATAAATCCTACGGAGATGGCAGCGTCTCTCTCATGCAGGGGCAACACTGCCGCCTAAGGCGAATTCTGAGAATTATGTAGAGGGCTGCTCAGAAGCTCTCAATGTGTTACTCTGACTAGTAGAGGTCACAGTGGAAAGCAGACAAGTATGACCGGTGCGCCCGTCTGTTAACCATTATCTTTTTCGTGCAGAATACTTGGGTGGAGTGGTCACCTGGTGTGACGCGGATAAGCATTCCTGTTTTTGAGCTAGCGGTTCATTGAGAGCGGGATAGCGCTATACAATCCATCTAATAGATCTAGACCGTTACCCAAAACTGAATGCTTATGCGCATCAAAGCACGCTCGCAGTTTTCGAACTAAATTCGGCGTTCTGATTTCAAATGACCATGATGATTCACGAATCAAATTATTTAAAGAATGGCCTTGACAATGAAAATAATTACGTAAGTCTGACGTTAATCAATTCAGTTAGTACATACTGTTGTAGGTATGTAGGAGAAGATAGATAAGATAAACATCTTGGATTGTGATAAAATTGGTATTAACTATAGTAGAAATCTAACAAAACATGAACAAATTATAATAAATAATCTGTGTATATACACAGTTGGACTTCAGACAATGATGCAATACTGTTTTTGTGTGGTTTCTTTTTCAGTCTGAACAATAAAATTATGCAAGTCATGATTTCAGTTGGTTTCATTAATAAATATTTATAAGGGGTCACCTTATAAAAACCTTTAACATACATACATACATATAATCACGCCGCTAACCCCGGAGGGTTAGGCAGAGAGAACATCCACATTTCACCAATCAACAAATGTGGTTCCACGTAATAGGTGGTGACCTTATTGCTGTCTTCCGGGCACTATTGTTGACTCAAGTCATGCATCTGAGGCAGGGTGAGCCTATTGCCGTCTTCCGGGCACTATTGTTGACTCAAGCCATGCATCTGAGGCTGAGTCTGGACTGTGTATATGTGTCTGATGTAAAACTGCCCTACCCCTTAGTTGCCTTGTATAACACCGTATGGGAAGAGCCATCTCTTCCCATGGTTCAAATTAGGCATTACAGATGGGTTCAGTATTGACAAATTCCAATATTAGGATATTGATAACTGGCCGGATGAATAACACAAATTATTTCATAACATTATAGACAGTTATTCTACACCGTGAACAGGAAAACATATATAATAACCAGGAAAAATAACAAGTATTATACCTTCAAAAACTTCCACAGGGGACTTGCGTTGTCACCATTCACATCGATTTTATCAAACAGGTCAAACTTCACTTTGCGGTCAGCAGCAAAGCAGACAATGTCTTCAGATTTGCCCGGTTCCTGCCCAGCAAACTGATTGCACGGGAAGGCCAGGATACGTAATCCTAAAAACATACATGTTAATTATTATAAGAGGTTAAATTGTAAATTAGGTGTCTGTTTATCCTGCAATTGTGGAACTCCCTGCCAGAAACAATAATAAGTGCTCCTAGCATAAACATTTTTAAAAATAGACTGGACAAGCATTTAGAATGTTAAACACAAGTGCAGTGATATACACGCATCAGCTTTAAGCTGCAAGTGTATCAAACAATAATAATAATGTAAAATTGAAAATATTTATGTGTTTGTGATTCAATCAGACTCTAACAGTTGAACATAATCTGGCAGAAATTAGGCAAAGGGATAACACATGGCTGTTTCATCACTGGGATAGGTTCCTATATGTTGTGGGACCAGGACCATAATTCCATATGGATGAACAAGCATCAGCTAGATGGAGATAATAAAAAAAAAATATCAACCATTACCAATCCATTTTTTTTATAAATCCTTGTCTATTTATTTGTATGTTCATGATAGACAAAAACAGTACTGGAGGAGTTTAATTATTGCTAAATCTTGATAATACTTACAATCAGCGGCATACCGCGGCATACTTAACTAATTGCGATCAAACATACCTATTTGATCGCAATTGGTTAAGTAGAATCAGACTTAAGACGAAAAGTCGCGATAAATGACATCCAAACAGCGGAGCCACGGGCATCAGCTAGTAGTAAAACAAGATTCTCCGTTTAGTAATTCTTACCTTTTTCTTCGGCATACTTTTCGTACAGCTCATTTAATTGTTTGTAGTTGCTTGCTGTAAGACCGCACTGTGATGCTACATTCACAATTATACAGACGTGACCTTTATACACGTCCAATTTCACATCCTCATCCTTGATATTCTTCACCGTAAATTCGTGAATTGATGTCGCACTCTTGTAATCGGGATTCATTTTTCTGTAAATAAAAACACCGGTTTTACTTGGACTTGAGACTTGACAGATGGGATTGTGTACACAAATTATTTTTAGAATGTTATTTTGCCGGTCACGGGATCGACTCACGATTGCATAATACAATAAAATGAGTAAAGTATAATTAATCTTATTATTTAACTCACACCGCACTAAATTGAGCTCGTGATAAACAAAATACGTTCCCGACAATAGGCAAAGCAAGTCTAGAAATCGCACGAAAACTGATTGTCATGTTGAAGTTGAACTTTATTTCAAGGGCTCAAGCAATTTAAAATTAGTGTTGCACGAAACAGAATTCAAATATACCGATTTTTTTTGTTCATATGACTTAGGTTGCAGACAAGCACCGAAGTGTGCGGGAACATCAGAGGAGTCACACTCAATGCTCACTCATGCTGCTGACGCTGTATCATCTCTACTATATATAATAATGTATGGCGCTGTATTCTCTTCAAAATCAAGTACCTATAAACATATATGTCAAAGAAAATATGGTTCGTGTGAACAAAATGTCTGAGAGAAAACTATTTAATTATTTGGAGATTGAATTACTAGCTTCTAGCTGTCAGCTGAGGCTAGCCAGGACTCCATAACAAGCTGAGAATCATGCTTAAATAACTAAAATTACCAGTATATAATTAATTATGTGTTAAGTTGTCCTCGGAGCAGCTTATGAATTAATGTGCTCCGGAAAACTTAGCGTGTGACGGAAATCCTGTACGGCAGTAGGCATGGTCTCAAGGTCACAGGCGACTTGCCCCCCCCCCCCCCCCCACCATCGTGCACGTCTAATTGATAAGTCTAAACTGTACAAAATAATATAAATGCAATTTTTGCCCCTAGTCACGCCTTTAGACTAGCAATCTCCTCGGATATCCAGCCCACTCCTCCTACCAGAGGGAAGGGGGGGGGGGGGGATATAAAACTTGACTCCCTCCAAAACTTGAGGCTGTGTACGTGTCTGAAGCCATGATGATGTCAGGAACCATATCGGATTAGTCAGGTTTAAGTTACTAACAATGAACACAAAAGTAAATATGCAAATATGCTTCGCGACAACTGCGACTCACACAGGAACTTACTATCGGGATAAATTGTACCCTATGTATTAAGTGATCCGGATTATAATCTATGTATGTATGAAATTTCATCCATTCTAGTTCAATAAAGAATAATAATACTATATAATAAGTGCTAATTACTGCTACCCTGGATGATATGTTCTTAACATATTGGAGATAATATATCTACAAAAATGTCTTCTTTTACAAAAGTAACGAAAGATGTTTTGGATATATTATAATATATTAGTTTAAAAAAAATCATATTATTCATGAGTCATGGGCTATTTCATACCGCGCAAGTGTAACACCCCTGGTGTTGCATATGTCCATAGGCCACGGTAACCACTTCCCATCAGGTGGGCCGTGTGCTTGTCTGCCACCTAAGTGGTATAAAAAAAAACAAATTTTCTGTGAAAAAGAATATTAGGATCTGAAAAATTATTTTGATTTTTTAAAGGGCGGTGTGTCTCGCTGATTTATCGGCATGCAAACTTGGTCTTCATTAGTTTAGTCTTTGTAAAACATTTCCGTAAATCACTTAATAGTATCCTGTGATAAATTAACTCTTAAATATAACGAGTATTTTTCACATATTTTTTCTAAATAATTGTTAGAACTACCATGAATTCTGTAATAACGACTGTCGATATGTCGGCAACACCTTTCTTAATGGATAGACATAAAATTCACAACCACAGAATAGGTAAAACAGTATTACATTGGGAGAGGCCTATAATTATTATATTTGGCCTAGTCCAGCAGTAGACTCCGATGGGATAATTGATTGTATTTTATTTTCCAAAATTGGTGTGAATTTCAGTTTTTTAAGGATAAAAGTGGTGGATTTTTAAACAAAACGTCTTAGACAAAGCACACAAGAGTAAGAATGTTACATTTTACAGCGAATTTGTGACTGTAGTAAGGTCCCCACAAATTTCCTGAGGCAGCAGTCAACATTCTCTTTGTTATCAACATCATCACCAAATTAAGAAAATAATTATACATATTAAGTGGTAACAATTAGATAAACATGGTTTAAAGGTCTTGTAACCAAGCCAAAGTATATATTAAAAAGAATCTGTCAATCGCAGCTGTCCTGTCAATAGTGTCAATGCTATAAATTCATTTTCCAAATCAGTGTATTCAGTGTACCAGTATAGTGCGTAATACGTCTCACATATTTTGGTTATAAAAAGGAAAAACACACCTACTATGGCTTTTATAGTAACGTCTTTACGCCGTTGTGTTTGCCTTAAAAGCTTCAGCAGTCCTAATATAGTCCAAACTGCAGCTTATCATGCTAACGTAAGTTTTCATAATATGCAATGTCAAAGACCATCGATTTTTCTAAGCACTACGTAATTTCATGTAAAAATTTACCGGTGGCTTGAATTTTATAATTTTTGTCTGAAGTTTATTGCCTCCCAACATTTCTATAAGTGTCATTAGTCAGAAATGATTCCCATTAAATTATGACTTCATTTTTTTTTACTGAAAATAGTACTTCATTACAGCATAAACTTTCAACTGAAACAATTTATGTACAGATGAGAATTACTTGTATTCCAGGTCATTGATCATTATGAGAACCCCCGTAATGTTGGCTCTTTGGACAAGAAAGACAAAAGCGTGGGCACTGGACTAGTAGGTGCGCCTGCTTGCGGTGATGTGATGAAATTGCAGATCAAAGTTGACGAGAATGGCAAAATTATTGATGCTAAGTTCAAGACATTTGGGTGTGGTTCAGCCATAGCGTCAAGCTCGCTGGCTACAGAATGGGTGAAAGGCAAGACTGTGGATGAAGCATTGAAACTGAAGAACACTGATATTGCTAAAGAGCTTTCTTTGCCTCCAGTTAAGCTGCATTGTTCCAGTAAGTTGCTTATGCGTCTTATGAATCAAAAATATTTCTTAAATTAACATTCAGGATTTTATTATTGATGTTTGAATATTGGTACCACTTCTGTTCTTAAAATCAACCACATAAAAATGCTTCTGTATACAATTCACAAACTTCCTCTAATGTTTTGAATGCTTCTTTTGTCATTAAATTTGATTGTTTTTTTTTTCTAGTGCTGGCTGAGGATGCTATCAAAGCAGCTTTATCAGACTATAAGATCAAACAACAGGTTGAGTAGAAGCAATAAAGAGTTACAAAGAGTCATTGGGAACAGATCTGTGATTATTAGTACGAGAATTTAAGAAAATGATTAGTATCTATACATTATTAGATGTAATTATAGGTACTTGGAGTGATGGAATGTTTAAACCAATGTAACAATACTCTGTACTCTATTCTATTCATTATTAGATATAGTTGTAGGTACTAGAGTGATAAAAGTTTAAACAATGTAACAATATTCTGTAGATCCAAAAAAAAAGAAATGCAATGTTTTGTTACTTGTATTAAAGTGATAGTCATGTTTACATATTATTTTGGGTTTGTTATTGTGTCTAAATAAAGTGGTAGAAATATAGATTAGATTATGTAATAGATTCAAGTAAATGTTGAGAAATTATAATGTTTTTGTCTTATTTAATGTCCCCACAAGTAGATTCCCTTGCTCAGTCTGGAACTTATTCAAGTAAATGTTGAGAAATTATGTTTATGACTTATTGAGTTCCCCACGAGTAGATTCCCTTGCTCGGTCTGGAACTTATTCAAGTAAATGTTGAGAAATTATGTTTATGACTTATTGAGTTCCCCACGAGTAGATTCCCTTGCTCGGTCTGGAACTTATTCAAGTAAATGTTGAGAAATTATGTTTATGACTTATTGAGTTCCCCACTAGTAGATTCCCTTGCTCAGTCTGGAACTCATTCAAGTAAATGTTGAGAAATTATGTTTATGATTTATTGAGTTCCCCACGAGTAAATTCCCTTGCTCGGTCTGGAACTTATTCAAGTAACTGTTGAGAAATTATGTTTAAGACTTATTGAGTTCCCCACGAGTAGATTCCCTAGCTCGGTCTGGAACTTATTCAAGTAAATGTTGAGAAATTATGTTTATGACTTATTGAGTTCCCCACAAGTAGATTCCCTTGCTCGGTCTAAAACTTATTCAAGTAAATGTTGAGAAATTATGTTTATGACTTATTGAGTGCCCCACAAGTAGATTTCCTTGTTCAGTCTGCCAAGGAGTCATGGTTAAGGTGAGTCCACATTAGTCACACGAACAACGGACCGGACTGCGTAGTGCGTGACATCATTCATCGCTAGCAGGGACGTTATGTCGAGAGTGTGGACTCTCCTTATTATTCAATATACTCTGTGGTGTAGACGGAGCAACTATGAAGCTTCATGATAACAACTCTACTAATGATGTGCCCGATCCTCAAAAATGTAATACCCGCGGATACGGATAGGTATGTGGTGTCAAAATTCGCGGATACCCATCTTAGAGATAGGACTAGTATGCTTCAGACTTGTATTGATTTTAATAATTAAGAAATAATTTGAAGGGATTTTAATTGCCACCTGAACTATGTGTAGAATATACAAATTAAAAATATTGCCAAAAAGTAAAGAATAGGTACCGATCTTTCTCCATATACACTACTCCACATAAGAATTTAGATGTCAGGAGACGTGACATACCTACTTATCATACACACATAACATAGAACAATTTGGATGGTTTCGCGCGAAGGTTCTGTGGCTTAGTGATCATAGCGTTCCCCCTGTAAGGGAAAGATCGCGGGTTCGAATCCCGCCTGAACCAATTAAATTTTTTCTATATCTTAATCGATTTGAATAATAAAAATAGAATGAAGTAATATTGTTTAAAATTATTTAGGTGGTATAAAACCACATGACCTGTTTCATGATAAGCTACACTGGTCAAGTGATAACACACACACACATAACTACCGTTCATCATCTACATGGATACGTATTTTCCTGATTGCATCCGAGGCCAAGGTGCCCTCGGAGCTTAGGGTCCGTCAGTATATATTAAGTTTATAGTCTAACCACATTTCGACTGATCGTTTCGTTCACAAGGAGCGTTTGTGATGTGTATGACACTTAAATAAAAATATAGGTGCTACAATGCTGTGAAAATATTCAACGCAATTGGCTACTGATTGACATTCAATTCAAGGCTTGTGCTCAGGTGGAAATTTTAACTAAAATATACTATTAATACTTGTAAACTTGTAGGTACTGATGATGGATTTACGATAATATGCACGATGTAACGATATGGCATTTGTTATAAAATATGATCAAACCTAATATGCACTCATCCAGACCCATTTTATTTTATGAATAAAAAAAACTACAAAATCATTCATTATAGGCATTTATTAATACTATAGCAACATGTTATGACTTTACACAATGAGGGGATTACACGTTTCGATATTTCCTGCGAGGTCAGTCGCTTCACCAAACCGCATAGCTAGGTCCATTTGACTAAAATCGCATGCGGCTTCGTGCCGTTCGAAAATATTGAGCACAAATGTAGATGTTCGTGCCCGAATTGAAGTATTTAGTTAGTTACCTACTAACAATTGCTCCGGTTCCGCCTGCGTGGGTGTCGCTTATTGCGACTAAACATAGCTTAAGTGTGTGAAACATTCTTTCTCAATCTATCTGTATATATAGGTAGATAGTTCAACTCAGTTGTGCGCGCGGCCCTATGTGTGCGTGCGCTTGTAAATAAACAACTTTCATTCGTGTGGCAGTGACGCGTTAGTCGTCGTCCGAGCAAGACGTGTTCTTATCGCTTTTTCTTAAGGATACAGTCGTTTACGAAAATGTCTAGTTCTTCACGGAGAAAATGTTTAAGGAGTCAGTCAATATTTTTTAATTTTAAATTTAGATGTAATTAATATTTATTACGATTATATTTACGAAAATATATACTTGTTGACGTTTACGTATTATTGTTTTAGACTCGAGAAACCATTGCTAAGGTATACGAATTTCTGAAAATAGATGCGAGAAATATATTGGAACTAGTAAGTGATCCAGTTTGCAGTGCAAGTTCAATTTTAATATCGAAATTAAGTGAACATTTAAATAGCGTACGGAAAAGAACAGCAACGGCAGTGGGGGTATCAGAGAGAACAATTACTAATATATTGGCTGAAGGAAAAGAATCTGACTCTAAATTTAAATCTCCGCATAAAGACCGTAAGAAACGTTTAAAAAAGTTAGAATTAGACAACTTTAACGTTGATGTTATACGTTCCACTATTCAAAATTATCATTTAGAACATCGCGAGTTACCTACGTTGCTAAAGTTGAAAAGAATATTTCAAGATAAACTTAACTATGATGGAAGTATTTCGACTCTGCGTACAGCTTTGTTAAAGTTGGGATGGGATACAAATGGCGAAAAACTGTGGATAATAGAAGTGTTATTACAGAGCGGCATGACATCCAAAACTATGATTTTCCTATCTAAATAATTTACTCAGATACCGTCAAGAAAATCGGTGTATCGTATATACAGATGAAGCTACATCTTAACTAATCATGTGCAAAACAAAGGATGAGGTAATAAAGATGGACCACCTTTAAAGAGAAACCTGTCGAAAGGACAAAGAATTATCATTGTGCATGCTCTGAACCAGCATGGGTTTCGTTACTAGGTTTCGTACCTAACGCACTATTGACATACAAAGCAAATAGTGTTTCTGGTGATTACCACTCTAACATGAATGCAGGAAACTATGAAAAGTGGCTAAAAGAACGTCTAATACCGAATCTTCCACTTAACTCTGTGGTTGTGCTTGATAATGCCTCATACCATAACGTTCAAAATGACAGAGCCCCAAATTCTAATTCCAAAAAAATAGAAATGCAGAGATGGCTGACAGAAAAAAATATAGCTTTTAATGAACTTTATTTTGTAAAATATTTAAAATTCATATTTTTGTCAAATACATATTGTATAGTTTACGTATAAGCTATAAATCATATCTCATACATTTCATATTTTTGTAATAGTTGTCTAATATCCAATTGCTTGAAGAACACTACCTTCATGGGGCGGGCGATCGCCTGCTACTGATAATTTATACGGTCGATTCTAGGCACCACTCGCATACGGCTTTAGTCACTTGCGACCTAACAGAATTACTATATAGACTGTACCTCGATTTTGGTTACGCGGTAAAAAACGTGCGGCTTTAGCCACCCGTGTAAACCCCGCATAATTATTATACACATGACTTAATGTTACGTCACGACTATGCCAAGTTTTTGCAAGGCCAACTGCGCGGCGTCGGCTTTCGCTTGTTTTTTATTAGCACTAGCTACGGCAGGTTGGTATTCAGTTCCTGCTACCTTTACCTGAAATAAACAAAGCAAATTGTATATTTATTCGTTAAATTATATTGTATATCAGAATGAATTTCTTTATGAAAACCACTGATTCTTATAATCCAATGGTTCGTGTGAGTTTGACTTTCTTGTTCTTTGGAGTTAATAAAAACGCGGTAAAAATAAATTTTGAATATCACCTTGCAACAGACCTTGAAAAGGAAATTCTTTTTATGATCAGGTCCACATTCGAAACACAAATTGTATTCAGGTGGGCCTAGCTTCTGCTTAGAGCAGTACTCCCCTAGTAGAGATACAGGATGTTTGCCTCCGGCAACCAGCGGCGCAGGTCCTCGCACTCGACCCGTACGTTGAGGTTTCATCTGAAAATAAAAACGGTCATGTGATATTTCATTCGCGATTGTGCAGTCTAAGGCCATCCTCTGCCGCATGCATGTGCACGCAATGCAGGCGCCCGCGTATTTATGCACATTGAAGGCAGTAGGCGGTTTAAATAGTGAACTAAAATAAAACAACAAATTACGTTAGTTTTTTACGGTTTACGAGTGGTGGAATAAAACTACTAAAATAATAAATTAAAGATCAAATCGGAAAACATCCAGGGCAGAACTTGAATAAGAATACGCGACAGTCTCCTCAGGGTCCACCGCACTTGCGGCTAGCCAGATCCAGTTGATATCAATCATGCTATATTTTTTATATGAAACCGCGGTTTAAATTTGAAAAGGAATAAATATTTGTACAATTTAAGCTACTTGTCTAGATCTATTTACTGTACAACTTATGAGCTAATTATAATCCAAAAATATGTATGATTACGACTATGTTCTCACAATAAAAATTACTAGAGTATCATTAGTAAAATATATTAGTGATGTACCGGTTTGCTAATTGTAATATCCGTATTCGTTATCCGACACTTCTTGATTAAAAAAGTTAATATCTCTATCCGCTGATATACATTTACATTTTCAACAATCCGGCACATCAAGTAAATAACAAAAATAAAATAAAAGCCACATTGTAATATATCTTACTTACATTTCTATTGCGTCTACTGCTACTGACCTCTTCTTTGGCCTGCAGACCTCTAGTGTCCAGTTTGACTTCAAGGAGTAGTGGTTGAAGAGTGCCTGTCCCTTCCTTGCCCAACCCTTGGCCAGGACACCAACCCATTTTTTGAAGTAAATGCATGCCCATACCGCCTTCTACAGGTGCGGCACGAACCAGTTGATCCTATACACACAATCTAATATTAGATTGATGGATTGACGGTCTGGTTTATTAACAAAAATATGTAACAATGAATGTTATTGAAATTGGTTTAATTCAAAATGGTGATAAGTTGAAAAATGATTGAATAAAAAGAATAACTGAAATTACTAATATTCCCGCTAACCCCTCCAGCTAAGCTAAATTGACCGTGTTAGGAGTGGGTTTACGTAGGTACCGTAATGACCAGGATTCGAACCCGGTACCTCTCGATCGTAAGGCCGATACCTTAAGCACTAAGCATTATTATGTACAGGAAAGTCAGCAACAACTTACACATTTACACATATAAATTAAAACATAATTTCATTATAAATACGTTTACACATTTAAAAAATCCATCTAAAAATGTCATTGCACCTAAACTGTCCCCATTTGTATCATACTTACCTCACGTATAGCGTAAGCACCTATCATCGTAGACCATGATGATACCGTAGTGCACGCATCTCCTTATCACTTAAAAGCTGCAACAAATATTCATGGATTCCCCATTTTAGCTGCACGTCTCTCTGAGCCATCAGCAGGCTCACCATGACGATTTATAAAGCGGCTCAGTTTCGGAGCAATCCAATACAAGTAGTATAGGGGGAGAGAAGAGCTGTACATCCATAGATATGGCTCTATCTATCTCCCCCTGGATAGCGGCCCAAACACGATCGCTTATAAGCGCATCATAGTAGCGTGCAATTTCTGAAGATAGCTCATAGAATCGTTTAGCAGAAAATATATTGGAGACTGACTACTTTGTTTAATATTTAAAAATATATAACGAATATTTTTTGCATGTAATTGTTACTTAATAATTTAACGTAGCCGAATTTGGAATTTTTTTGACAACTAAGTTATTTCTTTGACAATATTATTGATAATAAATAAGTCAATCCAAGGGGAAAACTGAATATTTGTATGCAATCAGGAGTAATGATGATTGACATGCCACATCTGCATATGGCATGATAATTACCACTACGTTCGCAGAAGAATAGTGCGGTGTAACTAGCGAACTTCACAGTTCCCTATTTACACAAGGAATGTACGGTTTTTGGTGATGGTTGCAGCAACATTTGAATGTGTTCCAAATATAAAAAATGTGCTTTTTTATAGTTAGCATTTATTGCCAGCCTCAAAAGTAGACGATGATTTTTTATAAATTATATTTTGCTACTTAAAACGGCTTGTAAACTTAAAATATAAAAATAAATACATTATAATAGTTTTAATCAATCAATCATTTTTAACCAATATTAATAAATATTTTAATAGAGCACATATAATACAAAATAAAATTATCACAAACTATTTTTTTGATATTGAAAACGGTCATCTACTTTTGACTCTGACAATAAGATCAATAAAATACATAAATTATACACTTTAGGTATATACTATTATAATTTTAATTAACAAATATCAATTTATATTTTCATAGTATATACCTAAAGTGTGGTTAAACATATACATATGTGGAAAAAATTAAAATACTTGGTGTAAGAATTTAAAGAGATATGAATGGTTATTACTATAAAATAACAAATATACATACATTAGTAAAATAAAAAAAGTGTGAATACATATTGTTAATGTTATTGCAACCATCACAGATCAAATTAAAAAGGTCAGAAAGTATAATACTATGTGTATTATAAATTCTGACCACCACTTGCGCACGCGCAGTGTACGCGGGGCCCTCCCGCTGTGACGCAATCGGCTGTAAGAAAAGTTATCACCACACGATTAAAGTATTGAACGAAACCTTTGGCTCAATGACTGGGCATTGGTAACCGTACGCAGTTTAATTTACCATGAAACGTCTACTGTCAAATATATTTATCCAGGAGTCTTTTTGGGAAAGAAGCCAATGTTCAACAGTGGACGTCCCACGAAATATTTATTTTCCACTAAATAATTGAAAAGACCTTAACAGGAAGAGAAAATAGCTTTGCAATGACTATTATCAACTATTATGACAACTTGCCTCTTTGGCCGAATCATGATCGTTCCCATAGTCCCTGAAAAGTCAAATAGATACCCACAGAACAATCAATAAAATATACACAAAATTATTTGGCATGCTATATATTATATAAACATACATAATATATATGACACAATACATTCACACTTTACTTAAATAATAAGTGCCATCTGAATTTTATTATATCAGCCTTAGACTCATTTACATGAGGTTATTTAGGAAAACGTCAATTCAAACGTCAAACGCACCTCTTGTAGATGGGACTAACCTCTTGTAGATGAGACTAAATTCTTGTAGATGCGACTAACCTCTTGTAGACGAGACTAACCTTGTATATGAGGTTAATCTCTTATAGACGACAGTAACTTCTGGGAACTGAGACTAGGCACGATACGCATTACACAATACGACAGATGAGCACCAACACCTGGGTTCGTTTAATACTTTAATGCCTCACACATTTTAAAGCATTTATTCTTTCATGACCACTTGTACGATAGAATAAAAAATGTGAATAAATTGTAATTTTTGTTAGTGGCAATGAAAGAATAAGTCGCATTATGAGCAAGATGGTGGATGGATGAATATGTTTGATGATGGGAATGAGTACCTTTTTGGCCCAAGCTTGTGTGCCGCTAGCTAGTTCTCGCGGCGTTAAGATTTGTGCTCCTGTTGAGCCAGTAAATTGTCCCAGGTTTGTGTCTTTTGATGACCAACCAAACTGTGGACAAAATATTGACTATATTAAATTCACGTAGAATTTTTTCTTCTTACTTGTGTTCAAATAGGATAGATTAATTTTTACAACTATTTAACTTATTTGTAGTGACATATACCATTCGATGTTAGCGATGTGCCGGATATCCGAAAAGTTAACATCCGGATCCGATATCAAAATATCCGCATTAGAATCCATATCCGCAGATATTTTAAATATCCGGCACATCACTAATACATTATAATGCTAAGATTTCATCATATCAGTTTCAGTTATTTTTAAACGGTGCCACTGAATAGGAAATCATGTAGACGAACACTTTCTCCCCAGTTATAGCTTGTGGGCCACAATTCTGAACAGATGTTACTAATTGACATTTGCTTTCATACTTGCTTTGTTCACGTCACTGCTTTAAGTGACGTCATTGTTGAGGCCCCGAGAATGGGACCAGGCCATAAACCCAAACGAGCGTGTTTTTTTATACTACTTAGCTGGCAAAGAAGCACACGGCCCACCTGATGGAAAGTGGTTACCGTGGCCTATGGACGTGTGTAACACCAGAGGAGTCAAACTCGCGCTGCCGACCCCGTAAGCACAGAGTTTCTGTGCCGTCAGTGTCTACATTGACGGCACAGAAACTCTGTGCTTGCCCTGTTTTGTCTTCTAAGGCAAGCCTTTAGTCTGCCCACTGATAGCACAAATTCTCCAGTAAGCTCTGGCTACCCTACTCACCGCTGGGAACAAAACACGAGGTTATTATGGCCGCGGTATTCTGTAGGGCCTCCGCCCTACAGAATACCGCGGCCATAATAACCTCGTGTTGTGTTCACGGCTGTATTTCCGTTTAATTGAGCAGTCCGACTAGTGAAGTACCTCCGTACTTCACTAGTCGGACTGCTCAATTAGACGGAAATACCGCCGTGTCCTACGTGTGTTACGTATGTGTTTACGTTAAGCACGATTGGTAAATCCGAATACGTAGGCTACCTACATAAAATAAAACTGCCCATGGTCTTTCCTACCTTCCGATTATTCCCAATCTCTTCTTGGCTTGCATCGCTTGAGTCGTCTTGTCCGTCTGGAGGTAGCAACGCGCGAGTGTTAAAAGCACTCATAGGCCACAGTAACTCCTACATTAATAGTATAAAAAAGTTTTATAAGTAAAGTCACGGGCCGGACAGACATCCTATCCGAACTATGCCCTTATATTGAGTAGAAAAGGGAATTCCGATTGCACCGCCATCTACCAGGTTCAATGGATACTAGCTGATTCGTCAAGCCAATGTCTAGACCAGTGCTGGGCATACTTTCTTAATGGGGGGCTAGAAACTTTAAGATATTTCAGAGGAGAGCCACAATTATAGGCAAAAAGCACAGCGATGAAGCGCCACTAACACACCATAATACCGAGGAGATAGATAAGGTATTTGATATTTTCTGCACGACTTTGTGGTTTTAAAATAAATGTGAACTTACTTTGACTTCCGAAACTTCACCTTCACCTAAGTGGTTCACCTATCACCTTCAGTTATGGGTTGAAAGCTTATGTGAGAAGTTTATCATTTTTATAAACATGGCTGTGTGTGTGTTTAGTAGTCTGTGGATGGTTTAGATTCACAATTGAACCTGATAGGTGACTGGAATTGGGTTATTGGATGTTATTACTATTTTTCCTATATGAAATTGGGACGGGTCCCTAGATATAAATAAATCTACCAGGGGCCTACTCAAACACGTCAATTTGCATCTAAATCAGTTCAGTCGTTTAAGAGTAAGCAGTAAGGATTAATTCCGCTTTGCAAGTATGTTGAATTTGATTATCGGTTTAGAGCAATTTTTAGTACCTACCAAGCCTGAGCATATATAGAAAATAAAAGGCATACATTCAGTTCATGGACTTGGAAGAAATAAAATGCTATAGTTACCCCATGGGTTGTGAACAACTCCGTCTCCTCCTGTTCTTTGCGTATCAGCGACAGCTTCTGAGACACGATCGACGCAACGTCCTGCTGTTAAAATGAATCAAACATTATTATTTAGATGGTCCCAAGCTCCAGTCGCCGTCTCGACAGTAAAGTAGCTAGTTGCATTATGAAATTTGTTTCTTAGTCCACACCAATACATCAGACTAATCATTATTTATAATTAGAGGAAATAATGATACTGTGGAGTTATAGTTAGCCTATACAATGGCTCCACTGGTTAGATACAGACTTATGACGATATGCTTTTGTGCAGACCATAAAATTTTATTCTAGATCTACCGTACCGTAATAATAAACTCATATATCATTTATTCATAAGGATAATCATTATTTGTCACAGGTATTCACTATCGTTACAGCAAGATTTTCACTTGACTTTACATTCTTGTCAATAATATTCTGTTGTCAAACACCCCAAGTCCGCATATTATACCGCTTCCATTGTCATTTTTTTATGTTCTAAGTAAAGGATGAAATAAATAAACTCACCATTTTTTTCACATCAACACCTGGAGGGTAAGCCTGTGGACCTGGCGCCGGTAACGCCGGCACGGTGGCGAGTTCTATGAAGTAAATAAATTTATATGAAATAATGTATATAGACAACGCAATAAATACTCTATTCCTCTACAATACAAATACATTCTACTCAGTGCTCTCTAGATTATATAATATTAGTCAGTGATAATGTAGCTTTCTAATAGCAAAAGATTCTTTGACATCAGTCCAGTAGTTTTGAATTTATTCAATATGATATAATTAAAATACAAATCTTTTCTTTTTATAATATTAGTATAATAGTAATAACAATTTCTAACTTGGCTATATTAGTTACAAATAATAAATAAAATGATAAATAAAAATAAAAATTGATATTAAGTCATTAAAATGGTAATCAAAATTAAAATCTAATTTAATATCAGTATGGAATACATACATACATATTTTATACATAGAAATTTCCAGATCAAAACAAATATTTACACTAAGCGGCAAATAACCCGCGTCCCCTAGCAGTCGAATGTACTACAGCCACTTTTTATTTTATTTTTATATATGAAAATTTCAATAGGGAAGATGGATTCAAGCTATCCGGAACGTGGAATCCAGTGATTAAGATACTAAAACCAAAAAACACAGTGCCGTTAAAAACTGACATAGTGAGTGTGTGTGTCGCCAGCCTAACCGTTCATAATAAGTGTAATGGTGGGTAGGCGCTCAAAAAATGTTCCCCGCATACATCTCGACGCTCGAAGACTAGTCAAGTCGTGACCACGGGTGCTGCAACGCATCCGAAACGTCGGCAGAAATAGTAAGTTCCAAGATATAATTCGCGAGAAGTCCCGATACCTAGTATAATTATGGATATACTACAGCCACGTCACAGAGGCCTTTATGGCAATGAACCCAAAGAGAAAGATTTCTATGTATACTATAAAAACCATATTGATTCTGTTATTGTTTGAAGTCTACACGAATATCACTCACTGAAATAAAACTACTTTTTAAAGGATTTTTCGCGATTAATTTTTTATTATTTACATTTAGCCCGATGTTAAGGCTACTTTTCAGTAGACATGGTCGCGGGGTGAATAACGATGTTAGCTGTCACATAGTTTAATAAATATATTTAATAATAAATAAAAATAAATAATAACAAATAAATCGCGATAGAATCTGTTAAAAATAATTTTATTTCAATAAAATTATATTTTTGAGCCGTTTGGAGTCGAAACCTTGTGTCCATGGGTACAAGCGCACACTATTCAAAGAAATAGAAATACCAGTAGAGATTCATGAGGAGGATCTTCGATGCCTTAAGTGGTTTTCTCTACTTTATTTTTGTATATATTGTATAGTTTTGTTTAAATTTTGAAATAGCGAAGCGACTAATCGACGCTTCCCGTGACCATAAGGCTGGCCTTTACCTCGCTCAAAGAATTGGCATCGCCATTCAGCGTGGTAATGCCGCCAGCCTTTTGGGCACGGTACCAGTAGAGATCGATGGGGAGGAATTTTTCGATGCCTAAAGTTGCAGTCTCCCTTTTTTTCCATTTCATTTTTGTATATATTGTATAGTTTTGTATAAATTTTATAAGTATTTTTACTTTTAAATTAAGTTACTTATAAGTTCAATTGTGTTTATATTTGTATTAAAGGCTAAATTATACGCGATATTTTTTTTTAAGTAATTGCATATTTTATGTACCTAAACTGAATAAATGATATGTAGGAGAAGTAAAAAAAAGTTTAACATATTTTATTGATTCTTTGTAATACTTACGGGTTCCTGTTGTAAAGCTTTTCATATATGGAGGTGGACTTAAAGACTTTTCTGGTATTCTGAAATAGAGAAATTGTATTGTAAACATATTTTTAAATTTATTAATAATTGGAATATAGAATGAATTGTTTTAAAATTAACTTACTTTGCTATTTCTGTACATGTGGCAGCTGGTAATGCTTTGGTCTTACTGCTGCTACTGCTGCTGCTACTAGGGGGTGTGCTAGCGCTCAGTTTTGCAATTTGCTACAACACAAAATAATAACACATTTAAGCAATGATACGACTCCACATCTCACGGATAATCACATCACATCACATAGAATTTAATAGTCGGAATGAGTTAAAGGATTTTTTAATAAAGGGTAGGTCAGAAGCATTTGAAACTAGTGGGTTCGCATTATCGTAAGGTCAAAAGCAGATAGCAAAGTCAGATAGCCTACCCCGGAGTGAAAAGGTTGTGTGTATATGTTTTTTTTTTAATAAAGAATATTAGTAACCGGAACTACTAATATTCCCTCTAGTAGGCAGATCAAGAGGGCATCTTAAAGTAACTAATACTGCGTAATTTGTCAATCTACTAAATGGCTGACAGGCTTTGTTTGTAAGACTTCTGAAGGATAGAAGATATATAATCTTTGAATACATACCATATCTTTCTTAGGTGGTGAAACCGGCACCCATTCTGAAGCTTTTTCTCGATGTTGCGAGCCCGACGACACCGGGAATTGAAGGCGTAACTCTTCCTTATTAGCTATTGGTAGTGGGCTCGATTTTACAGGCAGTGGAGCGCCACCCTAGAAAACATAACAGGGTTCTTAAATTTTTACAAGCAAATTAACCTGGTCTTTGCATATAAATTAGGTACTACAGACTAACTGGCTTGAGGCTTATGCTAACCTAATATGCAAGTCAGTGAATCTGCTAAATAATGGACGAGACTCTGGCGCAGGTTTTTCTCCCGTGGTTAGCGGGATGGGGTCTCGGCAGGTTGTTATGACAGCACCATAAGTGTACCTTTTTAAATTGGAAATAGAAAATAAAATAATTCAAATTACCCTTATATTCATAACAATAGGCGCCTTCTCTTTGACTAGGAAAGGATGATGGAATGCAAGCGTATCTTCGTTCTCACTCATGCCGTCGTCAGAAGAGACAGAAGACAATTCACCAAGTGCTTCTTTCTTTGACAAGTGTTTGCAGAAGTCTGTGAGTTCGTCAACCGATTTACCTGTAATAAATACTTAGATTTTACAAATGAATCCATACTGAGAGGCTACCATTATTTTATGTTTATTTTGCATGTACTGTTTTTGTTTTTGGATTGAAATATGTAGAATAAAATGACTTTCCTTCTTTTTATTGCATTCACTAATCCGTGTTATACAACACCTTATTCGCTCAATAAAATGACTTTGAATTACTGAAAGCAATTTTAACAATGACAACAATGATTTAGCAATGTAATGATTCAAATTGCTAATAGTAGTCTGTAATAGCTTTATTCTGCAACTTATTACCAATCATTGAATGGCTATCATTTATATTTAACATTTGCATGTCAAATACTGCTGTATTATGGTGATTTAAAATTTAACGCTACTCCTAAATCTACCAAACGTGATATTGATAATTGCTTTCTTCAATGTCTTGTTTTAATGACTTTTTTTTTAATAAATGTTTAGTCTCGTACCTCCAGATTGTATGGCAGCCATGACCTGGTTCCTAGTATGCGGTGGAAGGGCAGCGGCCCCCGCAGGAACTGCACCGTTTTTGAGCATGTTGATCGCATTACGACGAGCTACTTCTAACAACCGTTTCTTCTCGCTATCAGCCAGTTTCACGCCAGTTGGTGATCTGAGGGGGTTATTAATATCTCTATAAAAATGGCAAAGTGCCCGCTTGACGGCAATAGTCTCACGTTGGACCGAAAATTATAGTTGTCGAAATATTGGTGTTAATACACACCTCTGCTTACACGTTCGGGGATTTACAAGCCTGAATATATGTATGTACGTAAAAATAACTTCATTCTCGTTGATACCAAAGGTTTTTCTCTACTGTTCTGTATGTAAATAACTTAAGCACAGCAGTAGACATTATTGAAGGATGGTTTTTGTAAACCAATTTATTTGTAGCCATGCTTTAGTCTTTTTTTTTATACCACTTAGGTGGCAGACAAGCGCACGGCCTACCTGATGGAAAGTGGTTACCGTGGCCTATGGACGTGTGTAACACCAGAGAAGCCACACTCGCGCTGCCGACCCTGTAAGCATAGAGTCTCTGTGCCGTTAGTGCAGAGGACAAAGTCTGCTGTTTCGGCTACATTTCAGCAGCTATGGTCATGGGGAACCAAATAAATTGCGATAGAATTCTTCAAAAACGGTACTTCGTTTAAAATACCTCGCCTGATGGTAAGCTAAAGGCAAAGTGTCAGGAAAGAGGGTCACCATTACAGACACTAAGTGCTACAATGGTGGCACTCAGCTTGGCGGCCTCATCAGATGCTTTTTCACGCCCCGCTTAAAGGCCCCGGGACTGTAGGAAGAAGGAAACACGTGTGCTGGTAATGAATTCCAGGTCTTGGTGGTGCGGCAAAGAAAAGAGTCTCCGAACCGCTTGGTTCTTGCTCGTATATTCTGCACAGTGTGAGGGTGACATCTAAGGCCTGCACGTGTTGTCCTATGTAGGAAAGGAGATGGTGGGATTAGTTGGAAGAGCTCGACAGAACACTCACCGTGGTAGAGACGGTAAAATACAGCCAAGGAAGCAATATCTCTACGCATCTGCAAAGGCTCGAGGGTGTTCGTGACCTCAGGGTTCCCAATAATTCGGACCGCGCGTCGCTGCAACCTGTCGAGAGCATCTAGTAGGTATTTCGCGGAGCCATCCCAGAGATGCGAGCAGTATTCCACGCAGGAGCGAATTTGTGTCTTATAGAGAAGACACCGCTGCTCCGGCGTGAAAAAACGTCTCACTTTGTTTAGGAGTCCGAGTTTCCGCGAGGCTGTTTTGATGATGCTCTCGATGTAATTTCTGTTATTCAGTTTGCAGCGAATATCCATGCCTAGGATATTGAGATTGTCCTGCAGTGGAAGTGGCGTGCTCTGAAGAGTGGGAAGGGGAAGGAAAGAAGATACCTTTGCTGTGAACGTACAAGCCTGCGTCTTCTTGGCATTGAACTCGACCATGTTCTCGGAGCCCCATTGAGAAATGTGATTCAAGATCCGGTCCAGTTCAGTGACAAGAAGCTGTCTTTTTTCCAAGATATCAGACTGTTTGGCCGCAGGTTGTCCGTGATAACTCCCGTGTAAGGTGCTATCGTCTGCATAGCAATGTATGCTGCCGGTCGACAGCATGTCGTTGATATGCAGAAGAAAGAGAGCGGGAGATAATACAGACCCCTGCGGTACGCCAGCATTTATTTGCAAGAACTCCGAAGCCCGTCCATCACAGAGGACGCGGATACGGCGCTCCCGCAGGAAACTAGCAATCCAGTTGCACAGTCTAGGAGGCAGACCAAAGGCTGGTAGCTTGGAGAGAAGCGATTTGTGCCAGACTATCGAAAGCTTTGGCGATATCAAGACTAATTGCCAGTGACTCGCCGTGCTTGTCCATAGCCTCACCCCAAAGATGGGTAACGTATGCTAGAAGATCACCCGTTGACCGTTTCGGCCTGAAGCCATATTGCCGGTCATTAATTAAGGAGTGATCCTCTAGGTGACGCATGAGCTGTTTGCTAATGATGTGCTCGAAGACCTTGCACAGCACTGAGGTGACGGCTATGGGTCGATAGTTGGCTGGCTCTGAGCGATCCCCCTTCTTGGGGATCGGCTGTACATTCGCCTGTTTCCAAGCCGAAGGCACTGTACCCGAGCTGTAGGACAGTCGGTACAGCCGCGTAAGCATCGGAGACAACTCCGCTGCACATTTTTGTAAGACCACCGCTGGAATACCATCCGGGCCACTGGCTTACCGGACATCGAGTGATTGAAGCACCGCACGGACATCGCATTGCCTGATACGTATTTCAGGCATTACGTGGTCACCATTGGGTAGTGTCGGCGGCTGTATACCGCAATCATCGACTCGGGAATTGGCCGCAAAGAGATTTACTAGCATATTGGCTTTCTCTTGCGGTCCATGGGCCAGGGATCCATCAGGGTAGCGCAGCGGTGGCAGCGAAGGCTGACAGAAGTTGGCCTGCACGGCTTTGGCCAGTCGCCAGTATCCACGGCTGCCCGTGGGATGTGCCACTAGCTCTTGACCAAGCCGCGCAATGCGCAGGGCATCCGCTCTGACGTAAGCCCTCTTGCAGACCTTTGTGGCTCTGTTGTACGCCTCCTTGAAGTGGCCCACATTGGGATCGTGCGTGGCACGTGCCCTTACCCAAGCGCGATACGCGGACTGCTTTTGATCAACAGCCCTCGCACACTCGCGCCCGAACCAAGGGCGCACTCCTCGGGCACCGGTGACATCAGTGTACGGGATATAGTATTCCATACCCAGACCGATCTCACCGGCAACAGCAGTAGCACAATCTGAGGGTTTCTTACCTTCAAAGCAGCGTTCAACCCACGGGATGGACGCAAAATAGTTGCGCAGCCCATCCCAATCTGCTGACGAGTAGTGCCAGAGACGCCGCTTCCCCTGCACGGGTCGTGAGGGCGCTATAATTGGCACCTTGGAGCAGACCAGACAGTGGTCGGAATTGCCTAAAGCGGCTTGTACCGAAACACTGTACAGGTCTGGGTGGCTCGTCAGCAGAAGGTCTAGCAGAGAGGGTGCTAGGCCCGACCTTCTTGGTATTCTAGTGACCTCGTGTACCAATTGGGTCAGGCCATGCGCCAGAGCAAACGCATGGGCGGCTCTTCCAGCATGGTCTGTTTTGGCGGAGCCCAACCAGGTTTCGTGGTGGGCGTTAAAGTCCCCCAAAAATACCACTTCGGCGTTCGGAAACCGTTCCTGCGCATCATCTGCCGCCTGACTCAGATATTCAAAGAGTCGAGTTGTCTCAGCATCTCCTGTATGGGAACGGTAGAGGCACACATAGATCTGACTCGTAGAGCCATGGTCTACGTGTACCCATAGGGTTGAAAAGGATGGGTCCTCAAGGCAGCGCAAACGGCGACAACAAACATCCGCCCTAACAAACACGCACACCCCGGCTTTTGCACGGAAATTTTCCTCGATAACATAGCCGGGGTAAAGCAAGTAGGTCGTGTCATCAGGGCGGCCTATTTGTGTCTCCGTGAGAAAGAGCATATCTGGTTTCGCCGTCTCAAGGTGTTGGTGGACGGCGTTGAGGTTCGCATGGAGTCCACAGATGTTAGTGGACTCCACCTCAAATAGCGAGCTTGTGGGAGTTTGCAGAGCCGCTGTGTTGCCCAATACTCTTAAATGCGCTGCCATGATGAAAAGGAGAAAAGGGCGTGAAAAAAAGAGGTGATTGTCGTCGCAGCACCGCGTGACAAAGTGCGGGATATTGGTTTTGTCTATGATTATGAGGCATGGCGTGAGCCGACACGCCGTACGGAAGGGCCCCCGTACCCCCCCGAATATGGTCGCCTGGCCCCCACTTCCTGTCACCAACCGGCACGACGAGCCATACCGGGATTATGCGCGGTCTGGTGAGGCAGCCTTCCAGGGTGGTTAGTCCCAGTTGGGCCTCTGTACTATACCGCGGGCGGCCAGCGACACCACCGTTTCTACGGGTCTCCCTGACCGGCGCGTCGCCCCGTACCATCCTCACTAGACTACGCCAAGACCCACTGGTCCCACTAGTGCTGCGACCACCATCACCTCTACCCGGCTATGCATTTGCTGATCCCTGAACGCAATCCAACCGAAATTGAATTACTATGAAGGGTTTTTCGCAATATTGTACGGTGGTACCAACCCGGTCGAAATTTGTGCCGTCAAATCTCTACCACCAGTAAAAATAAATTTAATTTAATGTAATACATAAAATGAGTGTCCGTGCCGCGTGTCCTATTACATGGGACCGAATTTAATAATTGGTACACCAATTATTAAATTCGGTCCCATGTCCCCGAAGGGTTAGTCAGAGGTGAATTATTATTATTATTATTATTGGGGAACAGGCCAGCAGTTGAAACAACTGATATCAGCCTGCATCTCATTGTTCACTACACTGTTTTCACTACTCAAAGATTTTGTTGATTTATGTGTTTGTCCAGTCTATTTTTGAATTGGTTAATGTTTTCTGCTGTCACAATATTTTCAGGTAGCCTATTCCATGTGTTAACCACTCTATTGCTCAAAAAGTTCTTGTGTGGGTTTGTATTCCAACTAGATTTTTGCAGTCTAATGTTGTGTCCTCTACGATTTCGGTCCGGTGCGCGTATGAACATGTTGCTGAATCCTTGTAAGTCATAGTGATCAGTGATTATTTTGAAGGTCTCAATCAGGTCTCCACGTTCTCTGCGCTCCTTCAAGGTGGTCAGGTTCAGTTTGTCTAATCGTTCCTCGTATGGCAACCGCTTCAGCTGTCTGGGGACTTTGGTGAATCCACGCTGCACTCTTTCCAACAGGTCTATGTCTTTTATGAAATAGGGGCTCCATACCTGATAGGCATATTCCAATATTGGTCTGACATACATTTTGTGGATTCTAAGAGCCATTTCAGGTGTCAATGTTCCAAAGGCCTTCCGTGTGAGGTATACCATGGTATTAGCTTTTTTGACAATATTCGTGATATGGTCTTCCCATTTCAGATTCTCCGAGATCTTAACTCCCAGGTCCATCTGTGTTTTGACTTCGGCTAGCTGAGCATCGCCAAGTTTGTAAGTAAGCCTGGGGTTCCGATTTCCGATGTGCAATACCGTACATTTTGTGTGATTCAAATTTATGAGCCAGTCTTTGGACCACTTCATGATTTTATCTAAGTCTGCTTGGAGACGATCATAGTCTAAAAAGGGGTTTGCAAAGATCTTTGTGTCGTCGGCAAACATGCTGACTTTGCAATCAAGGCATTGACACAGATCGAAGGTGAAGATAATAAAAAGCACCGGGCCTAGGACGGAGCCTTGCGGCACACCACTATAGATATCTCGTTGTTCGGACAGTGTGTCACCCACTCTCACACGGAAGGTTCTTTTGCGAAGGAAAGCTTCTATCCAGTCGAGCAATCTGCCACGTATGCCAATAAATTCGAGTTTTTGCAACAGTCTGTTTGTGGGGACTTTATCAAAAGCTTTTTCGTAATCCAGGTAAACTACGTCAACAGGGGCTCGCTCATCAAAGCTCTTGGTCCAGGTAGCCAGGCACGACAGCAGGTTTGACACAGTGGAGCGGCGTGGACAGAAGCCATGTTGACAGTCGCTTATTATTTGATGTAGGCGCAGATGTTCTCTTATGTGTTTGACTACAATTTTTTCCATGGCCTTACATATAACGCTGGTCAAACTGATCGGTCTGTAGTTGACTGGTGCTAGTCTGTCTCCTTTTTTGAAGATAGGGGTCACAGTAGCTGTTTTCCAAATGTCTGGTAATTTTCCAGTGTTGTACGAGGTCTTCATTATTTCAGCCAGTACATTCGCAACATTACATTTTTGAAGGAGTACTACTGGAATTTCGTCTGGGCCGGGAGAAGAGTCTGATTTCATTTCCCTTAGGGCTTGTTGTACCTTGTCACTGGTAAACTCCAGATCTGAAATGGATTCTTCAACTCTCAGGCTTGGCTCTATAACAGGGAGCGGACCAGGAGGCTCCTGTTGGTAGACACTGACAAACTGGTCAGCAAACGCTTCTGCTATTTCCTTGGAGCTCGTAACAGTCTGTCCTTGTTGGTTTGCTGTCGGATATAAGAATAGAATCTCTTTGGTCCAGCTTGAAGAAGAGTCATCTCATAGGAAGTTCTTTGAGAGCGTCTTAGGATTGTTAGTTTGTTGTTCACCTTTCTGTATTTGTCATGGATACTTTCTAAACCAGTCAGAATGTACCTGTTCCAAAGCACATGCTTTTCTTTGATAATTTTGAGCATATCATTGTTTACCCATGGTTTGTTGGTAGCATTTTGTTGCACCTTGGCCAGGGGCACATGCTGGCCTATTGCATTTCTTAGTACACTTATAAAGTTGTTTGTTTGTACATTCACATCTATTGATTGTAGTGTTGGGCTAGGTAAGGTGTCCAGTAGCATATCATTGATTTTCTCAAAATCAGCCCCACGATAATTTCTCCTCAGAATGGGTTTAGTCTGTGTATTGTTTGTTTTCTCAAATTGTATAGTGATGCTTAAGCAGGTATGGTCGCTTCTCCCAATCGGGGCAGAGTGTTCGAGCTGTGCCACAAGTGAGTCATCATTGGTTAATATCAGGTCGAGCAATGATGGCTGGTTTCCTTTTCTGTACCTGGTGTGTTTGTCTACTAGCTGTTGGAGATTACTATCCCCATACCACTGGACAAAATTGTCTTCTTTGGGTGTCAAATAGCCACAGTCTGTCAAAGGCCATTTTACTCCACTGAAGTTGAAATCACCCATTACAACACATGCGTGGGAGTCTGTAGCTGTTTTTATTTGTTCCAGTAGTACATTGTCGTGTTGTATGGTAGAGCCTTGTCCCCTGTACAGTCCACAGAGCAAGAACTTACTGCGTCCCACCTGTATGTCCAACCATAAACATTCAGATGATTCATGTTTCTTGTTGAAGGGACTTAGTTTAGTTTGTATTCCAGCATTGTTTGCAGTATAAATAGCTACTCCACCACTCCGCTTGTCCAAACGGTCATCTCTGTATACATCATAACCTGGAATCCTAATCAGTGTGTCAGGTATATCTGGCTTGAGCCATGTTTCAGTTACAACTATTATTGTTGGTTTCTGGGTATTAATTTTTGCAATGAGGAGATCAATTTTGGATGTAAGTGACTGAATGTTTGTGTACAGTATAGTTAGTATGTATAGCGGAGTTCGTTTGTTCCCAATGTTTCCTATCTTGTGGTCCACTATTGGGAGATATGTACCACAAGTTGGAGAGACTAGTTTTTTTTTGGGAGTTTTACAATTTTGGGATGACCCTGTACATACTTAATGGTGATGTCGTTTTCTCCCTTTTTGATGCGTTCCTCAAGCTCCTCACGCAGGTATTTCAGGTATTCTCGCTGAAGTGGAGTAAGGTCCGACTTGATCTTCCTCGGGTCAGCCAGCTTAGCTTTGTTCTTGAGAACTTTCACTGCATCGGACTTGGTGCGAAAAATAAGTTTGAGTGGGCGGGAGCCATCAGTTGAGTTGCCTTTCGGGGCACCTAGGCGAAAGGTCTTGATATCACCACAGTTAACATCATTGGTTAAAAGTTTGATTAGTTTTGCACATTCCTGTTTATCATGCTCGATCCTCTCAGCAGGCTGGTCAGATGTGGACTCAGGTATATCAAACACAATGACATTGGTTGCTCTATTGGCACGCTCCTCCATCTCCTGGATCGCTGACTCGGTGGCCAGTATACTCTGGCGAACTCGCAATTGTTTCACTTCTTCAGACAACTCATCCAGTCTCCTCATGATACTAGGTAGCTGGGCCAAGGTCATCCTGCAGTCCGCACAAAGAAAGGTGACAACTCGAACAATTGTTTTTAGCTCAAATACACGGATCTCCGTGGGGGACAGACCATGGCAGTCTCCGCATAGTAAGCTCTTACAGCAATCACAGGTGACAGACAGTTTTTTATCACTCGGTTGTTTGTTACACTTGGCACATTTGGTCTTAGGATTCATTTTTGGCTATTTATGTCTACGTGTTTTCGTTCGTGTTTTTTTTTTTTTTCTCTTTTTGAAATTTGCTTTATTTTGTTTTTTGTTGTTAAGGTATTTATTTTTGTTACACTGATAACACTGATCCGGACTCAATGTCAAACAAAAGAGTTTCCCCACTATTTTAGCTGTTATTCTTGCGTATTTCTTGAAAAATATCGTTTATGCACTACACCAAGTTTATACACAACACTTATACTGCGTTTTTATTACAATTGTCGCACTTTCGCCAAAAAAAAACAATAAAAACTACGAGCGCGGTGATGCCACTTTCGCTGCATTTGACATCAACTTTCGCTGCATTATGCATTAACACCCACATTACAATGTGGGTGTTAATTCACCTCTGACTAACCCTTCGGGGATAGAGGCGTGATTATATGTAAGTATGTACGTACATACATATACATTCTATCAGAAAAAATACATACCTCGATCTTCTACCCCTATGTCTAGGCGGTGAGCGTCTTCCAATCCTGTGCCGTGACCTTGACCTACTCGACCTTCTCTTTGACCTTGACCGCGATGACCTCCGTCGTGATCTGGAAGTCGATCGGTGACGGCTAGTGCGTCGTGACTTTGAGGCCGAACGATGACGACGTTTCCTTGACGCTGAATGTGATCTGGAACGTCTTGACTTACTGCTTGATCTTGTATGAGAATAAAGAGTTTAAAAATATTTATATCTGGTAAAGGTAATAATATTATCGTGTGGTTCCCAGTTGCTTTAGAGGCTTTTAGCACAGAGCCTGGGGTATGCTCACTCTTTTATAGTCATTTGACCTTTCAACTTTCAGTTCAGTTCCGGTAAATCAGCAGGTATATTGGCTTGCATGTGATTGACGGCCCCTGTGACGTAGCAGTATTGAACACGGTTGCTACGCAGGAGGCACGGGTTCAATCCCTGCTTAGTGCAAATATTTATATGCATGAATATGGATAGTTGCATTGGTCTGGTCGTGCCTCAGAGATCATGTTAAGCTGTCAGTCCCAGATGTCATATGAACATCTATAGCTGTTGTTACGGGCAGTTGGCAGCTCTCAAAATGCGGACTAGTCTAACTACAGAACTACAATATGGCCCATTGGTTATGGATGTCAGATGGCAGTGGCTTCATGGTAAATATCTATCTACAGCCACATCTTAGACTAGGAAGCCGACCCCAACTAATTTGGGAAAAGGATCAGAGAATGATGATTGGCTTGCATGTGAGATGAATTTGGCTACGAAGGTCTTAATAGGGCCCTACACAATCTCTAGCAGTTGATAGGTTTTTGTTAGGAAAATTTCAGGACAACTGAAAAACCATGGAGTGTGGAAACATCTCTAGTAAAAGGCATTAGGGACCTGCAGATACAGAATTAAAAACGACAGCCCATGACCAAGGCGCTGACTTCCGATCCTGCTCGTTCCTGGTGCAAATGTGGGCTATTGCGATTCAGCGGGGCAACATGGCTAGCATCATGGGCACCATTGCGCCGGGAACGATGCAGAGTGGGTTGTTTGACGCGACATAATCGCGAGTTTGTTTTGTGTATTTGTGTTTTAATTATTTTGTATGTGATAAATAAATAAATTTCAAATCGAATTAAAAATAATATTAACAAAATAAATATTTAAAAAAGCATCTTAATATAACCATACCTTTTATTTGATTTGCTTTCATCCTTGTGTGAAGATTTGCTTAAACTCTCAGTCTTTTTGCTCTTCTTAGCTATAGATTTTTCTTCCTCCAAACATAAATCACTGGAAATGAATGGAAGAAATGGAAATTAGTTAAGCAGTTAAGGAATTGGCCTTACAATCAAGAGGTCCCATTCCCGTTAAAATTCTGGTCACTGTACAACCAATATAAATTCACAAGCAATTTAGCTTACCTGATACCAATAATTTTAATTACTAGTAATCTTTATGAAATAAAATTATAACACTAATTCATATGATCAGAATAGTGAATAATTTCAACTTTGTACATGTTATTTGTATAAATGATATTTGTTATGGTTATGGTTACATTATAGGTTTTAAAAGCTAGTGAATACGGCATATTCTGCCCCGTAGAGCGTGCAAATTTTAATGTTGTTATTAAAACCCTAAGGTATAATTTTAGGTATATGAAGGTCTAATATTTAAAAATTAGTCAAATATATAAAATTCACTTACATTCTTTCTTCTTCAGCCTGTTTTCTGAGAATACCTCCAGGATCGGAGGATTTAGGAAACTGTGAATTATATACAACTTCTTTGTCAGTACTACTTGAAGAATCTGTGTATTCACCTTCTTCATACTTTTCAGCCCTTTTTCTGGCTTCCTCTTCTGCTTTTTTAACAGTCTCTTCAAACACTGTACTAAACTTTAAGTTCTTAATAAGAATTTTACCCTTAGATTTATCACTATCAACATTTGGTTCAGCTTTTTTACTGTCCAATTTCTGCCTTAGATCAACTGTTTCAGTTTCGTAAAATTTAGGCGAAAGATCTGGAGGCAGTGGCATCGGTGGCGACGTTGAGTCTACAGTGACTGGAGAATCTTCTGCTTTGAAAGATACTAACCTCTTTACATCCTTCTCCTTTTCAACCTTAACTTCTATTTTAACACTTTCTGATTTAGTTTTAGATGGTTTAACTTTCACATGGTCTGTGTCCGGTTTAACTCTAACAGGTGTAAGGGGATAGGGATACGACGGCGACCGGCTCTCTCGAGAACGTTTCTTAATTTTACTTTTTTTTCGTTTCTTACGCTTATGCGAGTGTTCGCCGTCCTCAGATCCGCCGTTGCTACTGATACTTCTGCTACGTTTCTTCTTTTCTTTTTTATGTTTCTTCTTACTTTTCTTAGCCTTTTTCGAAGGTATCTCGTCTATCTTCGGCGGATCTGCGTTAAATGCACTAAAGAGTTCTGATAAAATTTCACTAGATGATTTTTTCGAATCATCTTTTTTACGATCAGGAGTCGTTTTCTCCCTTTTAATGAGTTTCTCAATCTTATCTATTAAGCTAGTCATGATATAATTCTACTTGAATTGACAATTAGTTAACTTTAAGGTATAAATTCACAATTATTCGGATACAAAAATCGCCATGTTGCGCGAAGCGAATGTTATGAATGAATTTTTTGACAATTCAATTTTGAAAGCTCATTAATAAAGGGATACTAGTGTAAAATAATAAAATATTATTGCCATGGAAAAAATCATTGTCTGTGGTTACTTGTTTGTAGTAGTGGGTAACTTTGTGTTCATGCTTAATGGACGGCGCAGAGGAGGCTGGAGGGGACATTTGCATCTGCTATCTGACCTCTACAACCCATGGATAATATCAAAATATTGCAGTTAGAATAGTTGTTGGATTTTTAGGGCACAAATAATCCGTAACTAATGGCCAAAGATTTTAATAGTAGAACCACCAGCTTGGTGTGTCTCCGAGGCACGAAAATACCCAGTCCAATACAAATTTTCATATTCATGTATACACTGAGCGGGAGTCGAACCCGCGCCCCCTGCGCAGCAGTCGAGTTTACTACTACCACGCCACAGGGGATGTCATCATGAAGATGTATGATTCCCTTATTTTTTTAGAACCTGTGTTGTACCTAAAAGCGATGCATACTTAGGCATATTCTAATAAATAATTATATTGATGGAGAACTAATTGGCGCACATTGGGAGAGGCCTATGTTCAGCAGTGGACTGCGGTGGGCTGATTGAATGAATAATATATTGAAACGATCTACTTGAAAATATAAAAAGTAACAAGGTAAAAGCACCAATAGTGAACACTAAGCCAATAGAAGGCACCCGTTATTTTAAATAAGTTAACATTTGGATTATAAGATTATTGACTTAAAATACGCCCAATGACATCTATAAGACATTTTCAAAAAATCGTAACACTGTCCTAAGTAAATTTTGAATTGCTGATAGTTGACATCAACTAATGTGAGCCGGTGAATGACAGTGAACACTGTGAGCTGATTTTATCAGATGTGTTTATTTTTTCATAATTATTATTCCTACTAATTTAGTATGGATGTGCAAATTGTTACTTACATATTACATACTTAGACCATTGCCTACGTATTTTGGTTCGATTTTCTGGAAAATTTTGAGACTTTAAAAAATATCTATGTTTTAGGAAAAGTATAGGTACAATATAGGTATTTAAACTATCATGGTCACTGACATCAGTATCAGAATAAACGGGATATTTACCATGTTTCATTATTTTGAGTTTCCGATATTTCGGTGCTGTTGCAAGCACCATGATCACGGAGGAACTGGAGTAGTGGCGGTGAACAAAGAAAAAGTTTTTTCCTAGGAGTAATTATATCGATCTACCCTCTTTCGAGTTCTTTTACTACGAAAAACCTAGGAAAAAACTTTTTCTTTGTTCACCGCCACTACTCCAGTTCCTCCGTGATCATGGTGCTTGCAACAGCACCGAAATATCGGAAACTCAAAATAATGAAACATGGTAAATATCCCGTTTATTCTGATACTGAAAGTATAGGTACGTTATACGTATACCTACGGTAAACGTCATAAAAGCGTTTTGGTGAATGTGATAAACACATTGAAATTCATTACAGGTCGGTATTTTTATTAATAATGCCTGCGGCTCTACCCCCGTGGATGTCGCTTATCGTGTAGTGTTACAAATTTTAGCGCTAAGTAGACACTTTCGAATTACTTGGCTCTATTTGACTTACCTCTTTTTCGTTCCCAAACTCTAATCTATCTTTGTTACAAATTTCATCAATATCGGTTCAGTGCTTCTAGTCTGAAAGCGTTACAGACAGAGTTACTTTCGCTTTTAAAATATTAGTTCTGTCAATTTGTGGATGCATACATACATACCTACATACATGTAATCACGCCTTTATCCCTCGAGTTAACACCCACAATTCACCAATCATTTTATTCGGTCACACGCAATAGGGGGTGAGCCTATTGCCGTATTCCGGGCACTATTATTGACTCAAGCCATGCATCTGAGACTGAGTCTGGGTTGTATATCTTAGTCGTCTTGTGCGAAACTGCATGGGAAGAGATGGGGTGGCCCAAATTCTACTCTGCCGGGAACCACGCAGCCAAGTGGATAGCGTGCAAGTGGATAAGAGATTAAATAAAACGGATTCATTTAGGTTTAATTTTTATTGTTTCTCAATACCTTTCGAAGGTTGGTTAGGATAAACTGATAAACAAACCAGAATGTGTAGTACATTCTTTGTATTTTTCGGTATGAGTGAAACATACTGCGGTCTTAAGGTCAACTGCAGCATAGGACGGAACATGTCCTTTAGTTTGTATTTACTTAGGTACATAAGTAAGGGAGTGTTCAGAGAAAATGTACTTATAATTAATAATTTTTTCAAGAAATCTCGATCTACTTATTCGACATGTAAGTACCTACATGTAAGTAGAAAAGCTTGTAGCATGATACTATGGTATGAGTGTTCGTTCAAATAAACAGATGAATATTTTATAAATAAAATATGTCACCTGTTTTTATCAGTAACAGTTTAATAATATTGTTTCGAAGATGATAAAATCATGAACATGTTTATTGTTAGTTCTGGTTTGTACCCGTCATCTATTGATACAAATAAAGACAAGCACAACAATTTCAATAATAATTAATTACAGTAAAATCCAATAATATACAATCAATAATTTGGCATTATTTCTTCAGCAAATTTAATAATCGGAAGCTCCAATTATTGAGCAAAAATTTTGTTACAAATCCAGGCCGTTGCCAGTGTTTACTTAAACAAAAATAAAGTTGTCCCTAGCGCATTGAAACTATACCGAAGGCAAGTGGAATGCTCATGCAAGAACAACAAAAAAAATTATACTCCCTTGTTTAAAAAAAAATGTGCTTTAACTATGACATTGCCAAATGCGATACAAGATTAACTATTAGAATATTATTAAAAACTCAAAGTATAATAATAAAGTGACATATTCCATTGAATTGTGACGTTTCGTGTTGGTTCCAAACCTCCCTAGGGAGCTTCTAGTAAAGCCTCCACAACTTTACTGAGGCAGCAATCATCGTCATCATCAACAATCATTCTAAAGGACCGCAACTTGAAAAACTTGACATTGGCGTCTCGCCATTAATCATTTTAAAGACATTTACTTGACATTGGCAAAATTGCAGCGATTGGAAAAGAAAAGAAGAAGAACAACCGATTTAGGTCACAAGGACGAAAATCTTAGTTGCGTTTATATAAAATGAATTAGGTATTTATAGCTAAAGCACACTTCTATCTTTATTAAATGGAAGGGTTCAAGGGGTACTGTTTATGTCTACATTCTTGTACAACGACGCTACAACGTCAAAGAGATCATCTTTTAAACTACCCGCCTTCGTAATCAAACATGTTCATCATACCTAATACTTAGGAAGACCGAATAAATAAGTACTACCAATTGGCCAAATTATTAATAAGTTCCTTAAAAAGCAATAAATATTATAATATTATCACACAATAATATCTGGTATAATAAATCGATGACTAAATTAATACTTCTAATCATATTCAGGTATACATAATAGCAAACATTTTTATAGATAGTCGATACAATCGTAAAATACATTCCCGTATTAAAATACCTACCTATCTACGTTTTCGTATCAAATTTTAACGATTATCTCCATGTATTTCTTTTGTAAAAACCTTGATGGTTAAAAAAACTAATAATAACTAGGTAACGAAAGCTAGTCACAGTATTCAATCTATTTTTGCGAAAATAACTAAGTAGGTGTACTTCATGTTTTCTCATTTGAACTTAAATACCTAGTTTCTATTTAAATTAAAAAAAAACTACTTCCTCCCATTGCTTTTGCAAATCCGCTTGTTTTTTTTTATAAATAAATTACTCGAAAATGTTTACCGCTGCCTGTATTTTTTTTTAAGAATATTGCTTTCGTGCTTGAAAATTGTTTTTTTTTTCGAATTGTGCAAACTGGGTGCAACGACGGCAACCTTTCTTTCTCATGTACTTTTTACATTTTAAGTATTCGAATGTTAAACGCTAACTTTTTATCACACAGATCATAACGGGTCCCAAAAATTTTATAAACCATGAGACAAGAACAGTTTCCGCTCGATCAACGAGTGGTAATGAAGCGTTCGCCTAAATGAGTAGAGGCTAACCATGCTAATGATTATTGGAACCTGGATAGCTGGTCATGTCTGTGAGGTACGTCGGCTCAGCGTCAGCAATGTCAGGGATCCCAATAATGATCGACACGCTAGAATCGTTGAGATCAGTAACTAGGCTAGCGCCAAAGAACGCTGCAAACGGCTACAGCTCTCGAATCTGACTTCATGAAGCATAGTGAATGAGGCATTAGCAATGTAATATGTATCAAAATGTAGCCATACTTGTATGCGAGATACGCTCAACAAGAAAGCCATTCGTTGTCATCATTAAGAAGTAGACTCTAGGAGATTAAAAAGGCTAACGGCTGAAAATTTCGCAGAGGCCTATAAGAGAACTAACGGAGCTAACACCCGTCATTACGACTCGGTTCGTACAGACCGAGAGCACTAGCCGCTCCAATCTTAAAGCTACTACTAAAATTCTCTAGGCGATCAAAGATCGCAAGCTAAATTGATTTTATTCAAAAGTCTTAAAAAAATAAAATCTGCTAGTGATCAACGTTTAACGCGTTAGCGGGGACGCAGGACAGCGCGCACCGTTCGGAAACGTTTCTTGAAGCCGAGCTTCATGTAGAGAGAACGGGACGCGTCGTTCTCCGGACGAATCACGACGAAGGGTTTGTAGCCGCGGTCGGACACTTCTTTAGTGAGACGCCGCGCGAGGTAGATGCCGTAGCCTTTTCTACGGAACTCTGGTCTGGTTTGCATCGAGAACATGGCTCCGTAGTACGATTGCACCATCCATGCGGCCAGCTGCCCCTCTACGAAAATGCCGTAGGCCGGTAGCTCGGCTACGAGCTTTTCAAAGACCTCACGGCACTCAATGTCGCTCGCTGGATACAAGTCGTAGACTGCTTTCATGTGTTCGGGTTTCAAACGAACTAACTCCACGTCCGGTGGCAATCTGAAATATGAAATAAATATTAATGCAGCACAAATAACGGACACGATTAAGATGAAAGTAACTATACAACTTAGGTGGCAGACAAGCACCGTGGCCTATGGACGTGTGTAACACCGGGGAGTCACACCCGTGCTGCCGGCCCTTTAAGAACTGTAGAAACAGGGCTACCGTTACATCGTAATTAAGTTCAGACCTAAGGTTTTCCATAATTTAATTTTATTGTTATATCACATCAATAAATATGATACGTCTTAATAGACAAGAGTTGATGTATCAGGCTAAAGTTAATTACACCAATCGCAATTTGATAAGAAAGAGCACGTCAGACAGCAATCGCTCCCACAAAAGTGGAGATAGTTCAAATCAAGTGAACCCTGGGTTTCAATTTCCAAGCTTTGGATGTAACAGGAACGCTGCAATGATACATTCCGATGTAGTTATACAGCTAATAAACTGAAAAAATACAATAGGTGTATAATAATTGATGAAATAATATGGGTATATTAGACAAGAGGATTTTGAAACAAACCTCACCTACAAGTAAAAGCATCCCGATAACTGCTAACGTTCCTGCGGAGTAGCGGTAAATAGATGCTAAATCAGAGTTCGCTAGTTTAATGGCCACTCAGTGCAAATATATGTATGCATGTACAATATGATTGTATTTAAAAAAAAAACATAGTTAATCCGCAGTCTAGATATCATAACACAACCAAAAGTTACGCTATGCTTAGGTATTTGTGGTCTAGATAGCGCAAAATAGAATGTACTAGTGTTTTTTTAAACAGTTTTGCAAAATGTCCCCCAGCCAGATGGACTAACACCCTGTCAAAGGTATAAGCTATATATAAGCTATCCAGCCGGAAGGTGGAGAATCGGGTCCTGTGGTAATCTTTGGGACAGGCCTATGTTCAGTAGTGGATCACGATAGGCTAATTAATTGACAGTTCAAAGTCAAAGTCAAAAATCACACATTCCACACATACCATTAAATCGGCGCTTATACAAACGTCAATAAAAAAGAAGATGAAAATCAGTTTAGTAAATGGACCACCAGTTCGAAACGTTGCCCCGACCTGAGAAGACTCCGGCAAGAAACTCAGCGGGCATTTTTTTTTGTCTATTTACAAAATACACTTAGTCTAATTAATCTAAATACAAAAATTTACTTGAGTAGCATAGTTGAGCGAATAACTCATTTCCAAGCTTGTTTTACATTCAAATATTCTTGGATTTTATAATAACCTTTCTGGTACAATTTATGTTCAACTATATTTTTAAATTTATCCACAGGTAAATCCCTAATTTCATTAGGGAGATTGTTAAAAAAGCGTATACAGTTGCCCTGGAAGGAATTGCTATTTTTTTTATTCTACTTAGATGGCAGACAAGCATACAGCCCACCTGATGGAAAGTAGTTACCGTGACCTATGAACGTGTGTAACACCAGTGGAGTCACATCCGTGCTGCCGACCCCGTAAGAACAGAGATATTAAGTGCCTTCAGTGCAAAACACAAAATCAGGACAAGCCTTTGGTCTTCCCACTGATAGCACAAAATCTCTCCAGTGAGCTCTGGCTACCATACTCATCGTCGGGAACACAATACGAGGTTATTATAGCCGTGGTATTCTGCCCAGTCGGACTGATCAATTCGGACGGGAATACCGTCGTGTCCTACCTCCTATAATCATTTTATCAAGTCGACTACCACAGACTACAAGATTGTTGTTCTTACCCATCAGTACTGTCGTCCGTAGGTGGGATTTCACAGGAGTATACATCGCCGGTAATCTTGTCGTGCCCCTCATAGTGCCTCTCGAGACGGTTCACGATAGCTTCGTGTGTAAAGTTCAGGTACAAAGGCTTGGTGAGGTCGAGTAGTATGTCTTCTGACGTCAGCAAGTCCACAAGTTCAGCGCGCTCTGACGGACAAAAGACTGTCACGCTTTCGTATGGATGACAGTTTGGCTGGAAATTAAAAAACATATTCAGAATTTAGTTAAATTAATTTTAACTGGTCTCGTAACAGGGGATGAGGTGCCCATATAGAGGGGACGAATTTAGATTCTAGCTACAATTTTTATTATAGGGGAGGAATTTTAGGTGGCCAGTGGATTCATTACCTCCGTTTTAGTTATAATTTGGTGGTAATGTATCTATTACTCTTCATACTTCACTGGAGAGTTTTTGTGCTGTCAGTGGGATGACCAAAGGCTTGACCTGCTTTGTCCTCTACACTGACGGCACAAAATCTCTGTTCTTACAGGGTCGGCAGCACGGATGTGACTCCACTGGTGTTACACACGTTCGTAGGTCATGGTAACCACTTTCCATCAGGTGGGCCGTGTGCTTGTCTGCCACCTAAGTTGTATAAAAAAAAAAAAAATATGTGTGCCGATCAAAGAAAAAGAAATACAATATTCTGTTAGAGCTTGTCCTCACTAGCATTTTTTATTACGGTTGAAAAGCTGAGAGAAATGAGTGAAGTCCTTTTCTGTATGACGCATGACGCAATTAGGTAGTCTTTCAGCTCACATGTAATTAGCTATGAAAATAGTGTAACCAACGCGACGCGTAATGTGATTGAAACCTAATACACGCTCTGTTAAACAAGCTTTATAACGTTGAAGTAAATGGCCTTGAGCTAAATCCAGGTCCCTCAAGCCAAGAGCGTGACTTTCTATTATAATTCAAATTGCATTTTTCTAGAATGAAGAATTGTGTTGTCACTAACGGTACGATGCCGAAGGCGACCCCATACGACAACTGCAGGCGCGGAGAGTACCATGATATACTCTTGGATATGATAATTTTGTTTATTGTTTTAATTCATTGCGGCTTCTCAATGATGCCGTTTATCAGTATCGCAGTTTAAGAAGTAACGAATGTGAATTCGATTTCGGATTCACATTACTCTTCACATTATACATTACTTGTTAAACTTTGATATGGATAAACGGCACTATTGAGAAGCCGCAATGAATTAAAACCATAAATAAATTATCATATCAAGTCTATTTCACTGTACGCTCCGCATCTACAGTTGTCCTATACGGTCACTTTTGGAATTATACCTTTTTGAAATAACAAGGGAATTCAGTACTACAGTTACAGTTTTTAAACCTGCAGCGTATTATTTCTTTAAGGATTTGAAACTGACTGTATGGGGCTTTACTTAAATTTTTGGATTTCCAGTGAATCTCATCTACTGATAGATTGACGAGGTTAAGTTAGGAGGTCAGATGATAGTCGCTCCCAGGAAACCGAAGAAATCGAAATAATGTATGAAGCTGTAGGAGAGCAGACCTCGGGCTTCTAAAAGTGCAAGTTATTAATATTTAAAATTCGAATTTTAGTACATTTTTATTAGCTTCACTTTTAAGTAATTAAGTTTTCGGAAAACCATTGCCCACCCCTTGTTGCATAAGTTCACAGGCTACGGGTAACACTTTCCATCAGGCGGGCCGTGTCCTTGTTTGTGGTATAAATTATTTCATTTTTTATTCTATGACCTAAAAACAGAACAAAATAAAAAACTTAATAGAGTGACTTTAGGTATCGAAAAATTCCTTTCTATTGAAAGCTTCCGAAATTGTTCTGTCAAATTAAATACCAATGCCGAAGTTTTGTGCAAATAAAAGTGAACATGCGGTTTGATTCTAGTTATTTTCCATTGCAAATGTATAATACTAGCCTATACTCGCGGTTCCACCCGTGTGTATGTCTCAATTCTATTCAACCGATTGCGATCAAACACTACGTAAGATTTTAAGTATGACCAAGATATTTCAAACGAAAAAACAGCATCAAAATCCATTTAGTAGTTTTTACACCCATCGCGGACAAACAGACTAGAATTTCAGAATGAATATTTTTGTGTTTAGTATCGTTAGTATAACATACCCAATACCATACCCATACGATCACTTTACAATTATATAATAGTATAGAAGAAGTGATCATTTAATTTCGCTTGGCTGACGACTTAGACTAGACAGAATTGCGACTCTGTGAGATAGTTCCAAGGATTATTCACGCCTGGCAACACTACGTAATTAAGCCGTAAGCTGGGCTTTGCTGACGAAGTGTCTGTGTGAAGTAGGCGTTTCATTAAAAGTTCAATTAATTTTAAGTGAAAGATATAGTTATACCTAGGCATTTCAATAAAATAGGAGTGAAAAGATTTAATTGGTACGTTGGTATTAAATGATTTGGGATTTCAATATCAGAGACATCGGCTTTATAAAATGCCGATGAAAAGGCACAAAGGTTTGTCATATTATCTTGACCCTCAGTTGCAAGAGAAACGAACTTCTGGCGCGCAAGGATTGGCTCAATATACCTTGTGATTGGAGAATTTTAGTTCCTCTGTCGTCGTAGCATCCTGTGCTATCTGCGCTTAACGCTAAGTAGTTTAAAAAATAATATAGAGTACTTAAATTTTGTGACGTGACCGGGATGTCGACCTAACCTTCTGACCTCACGTATTGCACGAGCCTGTAGTAACACAATTCGCTTTTAATTAGCTTCTTCTTACTTTCATACAAAGCGATAACAGTAGTGATCAAAATGATACTTTTTTTATTGTTTTATACCACTTAGGTGGCAGACAAGCACACGTCCCACCTGATGGAAAGTGGTTACCGTGGCCTATGGACGTTTGTAACACCAGAGTAGTCACAGTCGCGCTGCCAACCCTGTAAGTACATAGTTTCTGTGCCGTCAGTGTAGAAGACAAAGCAGGACAAGCCTTTAGTCTTCCCACTGACAGCACAAATTCTCCAATGATACTAATAGTAGAGAACTAAATCTTATCATCGTATTATATATCGTCAACGAAAACTAAGAGAGATGATATTTCAATAAACTATGACTTTCTCTAAAACTCCTACTTCACATTTCCTCAATTTTTGGTGGCAACTATTGTAACTTTGAATGTCAATCAAATGCCTCAAACATGTGTCACAGATCATCAGTTACTCGGAAGGCCGATCGCATAACAAAGTAAATACGAATCTGAAACTCAAGACGGTAAGTCGGTATTAATTTCCGTGGTTTTTCAGAGGAAACATGGGGACGTCGTACTTCCACACCCAAGGGGGCTTTCTATGGCCCTGGGCCAACTGAGGTGCGCGAGGGATATGCCAGAGGCTACCTCACTCCGATATCTGATGGCCCGAGACAGCCGTACGGTTTTGGTCGGTTCGAGTCCGACATAACCAGCTCCGCAGAGCAGCAGCGACAGAGAAGGAGAATCACAAACCACGTCGTCCGCGAACTGAGGCAACTTGAGCGTTGGAGTTCACAGAATGACATCCACCCCCTATGAGTGCGAGCCTAGGATGACGGGTGGAGCCGCCTGTGACCCTAGCAGAAACAGGCCGCGGCGCACCTCCCCATAGCCGGGACCAGTTGGGGACTCCGTGGTTCCCAAACCCGAGGAGGGCCAGATCGAGAGAGATGGCCCTGAGTCGACCATGGTGGGAGGGATATGTCTGCCAACCTCACCTCCGGTAACCACCAACGACCTATAGACGGCGTGCATTTTAGTCGGTTCAAGGCCGAATTAACCCCTGAATTAAAGCCGATTTTCATTTTAAAGGACATTATTAATTTAAGTTCAAATTTGAATTTTTCTTTTCTTTTTTATTCAAGTAATAGATATTATGATATTCCCTTAGAGCTTGTCCCATGTAGCATATATCTTATATGTCCTGTATAATGATCAGTAGAGGAAGGAATTTTTATTTTCAGGTGTAATTATAGAAAGTTTATTTTGTGTTGTTTTATTAAATACATATTATACCAGTTCATTTTCATTGAACTTGACTTGTCACGCTACCGCGTGTTACTCAAGGTAATTTTCATTTAAAGGGTAAATATATTTATCACAATCTTATAAGTATAAAATGCGATGATAACCAATGGTAATTACATATTACCATTGTACAGTCAACAGTGATTATCAATATCTAAAGTAGATTTATTTTTACGTTTTGGAAACTCAAAGTCAAAAATCATTTATTCTATACAGAATTAATTCAGAGGTCTATACGACCATTATATCGGCACTTACTAAACGTCAACAAAAAAGGAACATGAATATCAGGTTAGTAAATGGACCACCGGTTCGAAACGCGGCCCCGACCTGAGAATACTCCGGTAAGAAACTCAACGGGCTTTTTTTTTTTGGTCTATTTACAAACATACACTTAGGCTACTTAATCTAAATACAAAAATTTACTTGAGTAGCATAGTTGAGCGAACAGCTCATTTCCCAGCTTGTTTATCATCCAAGTATTCTTGGATTTTATAATAGCCTTTCTGGCACTCTTCAACGTTCCTTATTAGATAGATTCGGGCGGTGGCTCGAGGAATGTTGTGTGAGCCGAGTGGCGCAAAAAATACCTCCGGCGAGCGAACGACTGCTGACTTGGTTCCTCGACTAATTAACTCATTACCCCCGGAATTACGCACTCTTGATAGTATTGGGCCCTGCAGTGTCAAAATGAGACTCAAATTGCATTTCCTAAAATCACTTGTTTAACTGTTTTTTAACCGCTGAGGCATTGATTATAAACCGCATAGGCATTGTTTTGTAAATGCTTATGAATATTTTTACTGTATGTAATTGTTTAAATGATAAATAAATAATTTAAAAAAAAGATATAGTCTAGTCTTCTTCCACTGATTCCGTACCATAACAAAGGCCCCTAGTCGATGTCGAGACTCGTTGAAAATGGTCTGTCTATAATATGCTACTACTGAGTTAACTCACCGAAGTCCTATGCTTTAAAAGATGGAGACTTATTGAAACACTCGCCACGGTATAGCGAGTAAAGTACTGCCAAAGAGGCAATGGAGATGAAGGCAGATGGAGTCTACCTACTTTTACTAACTACTGCCAAAGAGGCAATGGAGATAGTGGCAGATGGAGTCTACCTACTTTTACCAACTACTGCCAAAGAGGCAATGGAGATGGTGGCAGATGGAGTCTACCTACTTTTACCAACTACTGCCAAAGAGGCAATGGAGATGGTGGCAGATGGAGTCTACCTATTTTTACCAACTACTGCCAAAGAGACAATGGAGATGGTGGCAGATGGAGTCTACCTACTTTTACCAACTACTGCCAAAGAGGCAATGGAGATGGTGGCAGATGGAGTCTACCTACTTTTACCAACTATTGCCAAAGAGGCAATGGATATGGTGGCAGATGGAGTCTACCTACTTTTACCAACTACTGCCAAAGAGGCAATGGAGATGGTGGCAGATGGAGTCTACCTACTTTTACCAACTACTGCCAAAGAGGCAATGGAGATGGTGGCAGATGGAGTCTACCTAACTTTTACTAACTACTGCCAAAGAGGCAATGGAGATAGTGGCAGATGGAGTCTACCTACTTTTACCAACTACTGCCAAAAAGGCAATGGAGATGGTGGCAGATGGAGTCTACCTACTTTTACCAACTACTGCCAAAGAGACAATGGAGATGGTGGCAGATGGAGTCTACCTACTTTTACCAACTACTGCCAAAGAGGCAATGGAGATGGTGGCAGATGGAGTCTACCTACTTTTACCAACTACTGCCAAAGAGGCGATGGATATGGTGGCAGATGGAGTCTACCTACTTTTACCAACTACTGCCAAAGAGGCAATGGAGATGGTGGCAGATGGAGTCTACCTACTTTTACCAACTACTGACAAAGAGGCAATGGAGATGGTGGCAGACGGAGTCTACCTACTTTTACCAACTACTGCCAAAGAGGCAATGGAGATGGTGGCAGATGGAGTCTACCTACTTTTACCAACTACTGCCAAAGAGGCAATGGAGATGGTGGCAGATGGAGTCTACCTGCTTTTACCAACTACTGCCAAAGAGGCAATGAAGATGGTGGCAGATGGAGTCTACCTACTTTTACCAACTACTGCCAAAGAGGCAATGGAGATGGTGGCAGATGGAGTCTACCTACTTTTACCAACTACTGCCAAAGAGGCAATGGAGATGGTGGCAGATGGAGTCTACCTACTTTTACCAACTACTGCCAAAGACTTTGACTTTGGCAGTACTTTTAAATGAGTACAATAGTATTTCTAAATATAACTTAATATGAGAGACAGCTTACCGTACTAGTACAACCAGGAAAGTGCAGGCAGATCGGGTCTTCAGGCCAGTTCTTGGCAACATAAAAATTGAAGTCCCACACCTTGTTGTTTCGATATGTTTGTATCGTTTGATGAAACTGAAACATAGAATATAAGATTAATAAGAGTATGAGCGGGACACCCTATTAGTTAAGAGAAATTGACAGATAAGACTCTAGCGTAGGCTTCTACCTCTGTGCTGGAGAGTTTGATAGAAGTAAGTTAAAGGAAATAGGAGAAAGATGAGAGCGGGTTTTGGGCTTCTAACACGCAAGTTTTCCGGAGCAATAGCGAGATCTTTTACGGTTTGCAAAATTATTATTCAACCGCAGATACCACGGCAGCCTATTGCTATGGGTAATGGATTGCTGAGAAGAGGTCTCGGGTTCGATCCCAGATTTTACCATGGCACACACCAATTACTTTTCGAAGTTATGTGTGTATTTCTCGCAGGTCTATAAGTGCACGGTTAATGGCAATAGGCACGCCACCATTATTACATTGGGACCTGAATATAAATTGGCGAAATGTGGGTGCTAGCACCTCTGCCTAACCCATTCGGGGATATAGGCGTGAGTTTATGTTATGTTTTTATGATTTCCTTCACGTGGTATCCAAAATAAAGTCGAATCACAGATCAATAAAATTTATATTTAACGTTACAAATAGAATTTATAACGAAGCGTAGAAAGGTTCCTCAAAAATATATTTCATTTCAAACTTCATCAAAGTTACCTTTAAAGATTCAGGCAAATACTGCACTAAGATATCGGCCACAGCTGGGAGCTCGTCTTCTGAAACCAATCGAAAGTTTTTCCCCTCGGGCACGATTTCCATCTCTGAAACAAACGAAGTTTTCACAGTTTAGTCAAATACTTAATACATTTCGTGTGTTGATGCGTATTTGACATCCGTAATATTTAAATCAAATTCATTTAAATACCTATTTGAATTCACGAGAGGATGGACATTAAGTCGCAACAAAGTAAGTCAGGTTAGTATTAGAATGGATCATCAATCTTAACACAACGAGACACGTTAAGCCATAGTTACCATAATCCGCCAGTGTCCATACCATAGGGGTGATGGGTGGAGCCGCCTGTAACCCTAGCAAAAGCAGGCAGTGGCGCGTGAAGCGCGCCTCGCCATACCCGGGGACGTCAGGTTAGTCTGTGTGTATAAAATACTTATACATAGGCTGCTACTTATGTATGCGGAATCTGGGATTCCAATAATTTTAAACGCAATGTCTGACCTCCATGCACATATTCGTTCTTTTTTTAAATACTGGCCGCTAATTTTTTTTTCTTATATACGTTAGTGTTTTGTTTTTGTTGGGTTTAAAATGTCATGTCGCTGAAAAAATGGAACTCACTCGTGAAAATATTCGTGCTATGATTTATTACGATTTTCGACGTGGTTTAACGCAACAACAGTGCGTAGATCAATTAACTTCGACTTTTGGTGGTGAAACTCCATCAAAAACGACTGTGTATCATTGGTTTAGTGAGTTTAATCGCGGGTGGAGTAAGCTCACGGACGAAGTTAAAGAAGGTCGCCCGAAATCGGTGGTTGTGCCACAAAATATTGAAGCTGTGCGAAAACTAATAATACAAGACCGCCATGTTACGTATCGCGAGATAGAAGCCATTCTGGGCATATGTATGACGAGCATTCATAGGATATTACATGAACATTTGTCTGTAAAAAAAATTTGTTCGCGTTGGATCCCGCACAACTTAACTGAGGATCAAAAAGATGCTCGCGTCGAATGGTGCAGGAAAACCTTGAAAAAATTCAACGGAGGCGACTCAAAATCTGTTTATAATATCTACACAGGTGACGAATCCTGGATCTACGTGTACGATCCCGAAACTAAACAACAATCAACAGTTTGGGTGTTTCAAAATGAGCCAAACCCTACGAAAGTGGCTCGTGCAAAAAGCACTGTAAAGCAAATGGTGGCCTGCTTTTTTGGTATTAATGGCCATGTGGCTACAATACCACTGGAGAATCGCAGAATGGTTAATTCGGAGTGGTACACGACCATTTGTTTGCCAGAAGTATTTGAAGAAATACGCAAAAACAACCAGTGACGCAGAATCATACTTCACCATGACAATGCCAGCTGTCATACATCTCTGGAAACAACTACATTTTTGGATGGTCAAAAAAGCCCTGATTTGGCTCCCAATGATTTCTATTTATTCCCAAATGTAAAGAATAAATTACGTGGTCAACGATTTTCGACCCGTGAAGATGCCGTAGACGCGTTCAAACAGCACGTTTTGGAGATACCTCAACTCTGATTGGAAAAAGTGTTTTAAAAATTGGTTTTATCGAATGCAAAAGTGCATCGATCATAGTGGAGAATACTTTGAAAAACAATAAAAGCATATTGAGCCATATACATTTGTTTATTTTTTCTATTCCGCATACATAAGTAGCAGCCCTCGTATATACAAAACCAAAAACTATGCCGTCTAAAATATCAAAACATACCGTACCCATTTGCCAATCATAAACCGAAAAAATTACTGAATTTTTTAATAATTTATTTAATATTAAACTTTTAATTGTAATAAATAAATAAATGTAATATTTGTAATTGCCATCTAATTCCCATCATTTTGATACCCTACTCGATAAAATTAAGCGAAAACAAATTGATAGATATTTATACGTTTTATTTTTTTATTTTTTAAGTACGCTATGACATGCGGGCAATGAATACCTTTCATTTAAGATCCTATGCATGGAAATCCGTCCAGCCGTTAGGCCTGTAGAGGGGAACAAGGAAAACTACATACATTACATGTCGGGTAAAACATATAGTGTTAACATTCTACAAAATATTAACACCAAAACTGGAGAAACACCGTCAAAAGTTGTTTTGGTAGTCGAATAGAAGCCTTTAGCTTTAGGTGACGACTGTGCGGCGAATATGTTAAACTTAAATAAAATATAACGACGAGCCATTTACGTCACTTTAGCTTAATGACCTTACTGGCGCGGCGCGGCGCATCGCCTAGCACTAATTAATTAATTACGAACGAAATATGCACTACGACATCAAGGGAGGTTATATTTAGTGTCGTCATTAGTAATTCATTCGATTTTAGGACTTTTATTGTTAACTATAACACTAATATTAACTAGAATTAACGCGATCATGGTATAAGTACAAACATACCTTTGATTTGCCGGACGTTTCGACAAAGTTACATCGATGGTGGTGACAGGCTGACTTCAGTGACCATCCATTAACACGGCCGGTGTAACCTGGTCGAAACTTCGGGCAAATCAAAGGTATGTATGACCTATACCACGATTGCGTTAATTCCCGTTAACATTATGGTATATCATGGAACGCGAGAGTTTAAAAGTTAATAGGTATAACAATAACACTGTTATTGAGGTAGCCATTAGTTAGATTTTTTTCATTTACAATTTATGTTAATGAAAGCGTTACGTTTCATTTTATATAAAATTATATTATCATGTAAATAACTATCCGCTAGTAACTGTTATTTACATGATAATATAATTTTATAGCCTGCACATTTATCTGTGGAAAAGAATAAGAACGAACTAATCATTCATTAATTTAGTTTCATCTTTGCGGAGTCTAGATTTTTCTGTTACGATTAAAGCAGTAAACAAGTAAATGGAATATCCGATTAATCAGCGGTTGGAAATGTGTTACCTGGAAAGGTATAAGAAGAGCAAGAGGGAACATAGGATAGACAGTAAGAAGAAAAAGAAAAGGTAGAGGGGAAGCCTCCATAAGTATCATCGGCCGTAGGGAAACGGCAACTTAATGTTGATATTAAATACTAAATACCCTTTGGCGGTACTAGAAATCGGTATCAGGCTTCATTATTGAAGGTAAGTAATATGAAACCGCGGTAGCCTAGTGGTATGGGTAATGGACTGCTGAGACGAGGTTCGGTCCCAGGTTTACCATGGCACACACCAATGACTTTTCGATGCTTTTCGAAGTTATGTGTGTATTTATCGCAGGTTTATAAGTGCCGGGTTAATGGCATTAGGATCTAAACATAAACTGGCGAAATGTGGGTTGTAGCATGTCTGCCTACACCTTCGGGGATATAGACGTGAGTTTATTTTATATATGTTATATGTAAGAAAGCTCTAAGGTCTAAGCTCTTCGATCCAAACATACAAAGACGTATCGATTAAAATCTGAAATTTTTGTATCAGTTCAAGAGGGATTCGAACTCACGATCTTTCCCTTACTTCCCTTAATATAATAGATTTGAATAGTTAGCATACTAAATGTTTTAAAATTTCATTCAAATACATAGATGTACCTATATCTCTTTCTCTTTGTTTCATTTTTCTTTGTCCTTGTTAAACAGAACCTCACTGACACCGGGGTTTAGTCATTGTTTTGTAGCCATTGTGTTGTTAAGCTGTGGCTCGTCGCGTTTACGTTATGTCTATTTATACCTATATAATGGTAATGATATAGTTCCCTGCGTTTTGTGATAGTTCTTGTTGCTTAAATATAATCGCTGGGAACCATTATTCACTATTATGTTACTGGGTAACTTATGATATTTACAGTTGTGGTGATATCATTAATCTAGCGACTTCGAGCCAACCTACTTCGATACTACTACGTCACTACAAACCCTGCATCGCGAAAGTGAAGTTTTCGCGCTGGTACAACATAATGTATTGTACAAATCGTATTAAATATAGTTCAGTTAAATTAAGATCTAATCTACAATATGTAACTATCTAACTGCTTTAGATATATCATGTTTAATTAAATCTATTATAATATTTACATAAATAAAAAATAATAATTAAATAAAACAAAAGTTAAAATGCGTCGTATAATTTCTCCGCATCGCATGCCTCTTGTGGTAGCGTTCCCAGAAGACTAGCAGCATTGCCACGTTGTATGGCAATGCTTATTCTCTGACCTAAGGAAAGGCCAGCCTTCATGTCACAAGAAGCATCGACTCCCTGAACATAATTACATACAACATTCCACCAACAACTGTCGATCCCCCCGACTTGCTATGTATAATCACCTTGCCTGGTTGGAGGATCCTTCCTTTGGGTCGGAAGAAAATTTCTCCTTGTACCTTCCACACAGTCAAGTTAACTACAATACAAGTCAGCAGGAGGTTAAGTTTCTTGAACCCTCATTATATGTTACGACAGATTACAAGTGTTACAACTTTAAAGGCAAGAGTTCAAACCAGGTTTTAATAACCAATTTTGAATGATATTGTACACGAAAGGGGTCGTTAAACTAATGTTATCGAAATAAAATCTAATATCAACGCTTTATGTTTAATAAAATAACAAGGTTCAAGGTTTAATTTAGGAAAGCAGCTCGTACATACACGCTACAGCACTTTCACGTCTAAGCTTACTCTGTTGTTTCTCACGTAATAAACAAGATTAATTATCCGCAAAAACATATGAGGTGTACGGTACACTTCACGGGTACACAAGGGTAATCCTCTTAATTATATTATCAAAATACCAAATATGCAAATAGTCCACTTGTAGGTTAGGGGTTTTCGTGTTCGTCTGTTAACTGTTCTTAAAGCTAAAAGTATTAATCATTTGCTCTAGTCGCTCTCTTAACAACCAAAATCTACCAAATAATGTAATTGCAGAACGCAAGCTGGGCTTGCAAATACAAGCTTTGGCTGCAAACAGGATTGGCTCTCGAATGAAGTTTTTTTTTTTGTTATACCACTTAGATGGCAGACAAGCACACGGCCCACCTGATAGAAAGTGGTTACCGTGGCCTATGGACACATGTAACACCAGAGAAGCCACAATCACGCTGCCGACCCTGTAAGCACTGAGAGTGCCGTCAGTGTAGAGGAGCTCTGGCTACCCTACTCACCGCTGGGAACACAACACGAAGTTATTATAACCGCGGTATTCTGTAGGGCGGAGGTACTTCCCCAGTCGGACTACTCAATTGGGCGGAAATACCGCCGTGTCTTACCTCCTACACCAGACATCAGACATCAGAGTCGTCACTCATATTGCTACTTCTAAGGCTTTTAAAGGAGATATAGGAAAAAACGTCTCCGGTAGTCTTAGCAACGTAATGCAGCATACTTCCTCTTAAACTTCAGAAAAGTATTCATCTTCATCGTATTTGCATTGTTCCCGGTTCACCACGTGGCATAGGGTCTATTTACTTTCATTGACTACTTTTTATTTGACCTTTACGACTATTATTCTATTATCCGATCTCTCATGCTCGAGAGGAATGTCCTGGGGAAAACTTGGTCCCTTGAAACTAGAAGGTTTTGGTGCCCTAAGCATTGCTCTCCTAAAAACTCATTATAATTGAACTAGTCGCTCATTTCTTTAATCCATTAAACCGGATAACAAATGATCAATAATTTCCAGTTTTCAGTTGAATAATAAATCAAAATGTTACTCTTTTTAATTTAAAATAGTTAAACCGTTCACTTTGCTTAGACTGCCAATAGATTTTATCTCACATTTTTGCAACGTAGCAAAATCTCGGTTAGTACGAGTTTAAAGTTTGAAAGCTTGTAAGCTTAACATGTATGTTTAAAGATTCAACAAAAGCTTTCGCTTGAAGAGGAAACCGTATATTGTCTGAAAGTCTTGTAAAATCGATTTAACTTGATTTTAGACCGGTATTACCAACTAGCTTCAGAGGTTAATGTTTTAATTGCATTTGATAACACAAGTTATATTAAGTTGTTTATCGCGATTGATGTAAGAACCCTAACCAAATGCACTTTACTAGATGCGTTGAGACATATCTAAAGGGTTTTCCCAGGGATAAGACAGATTATGCTGTAGGAAAGAGGCCGTGGAAGAGGTACTGGAGAGATTTAGCATATTCCCGTGCCGCAGAAGGCGTGAGTCTGGTGTAGACACGTATCCCTGGAACATTTATCCATGGGTTTCGGGAACGGGATTAGAATTCAATGCGGGTAGAGCCGCGGGCAATAGCTAGCAAAAATAAAATGTGAAACTAAACACCTCAACAAAGTCTAGGGAACAAGATGACCCCAATTATTTTTTTTCGTGTAAATCTTGTTTTGCAAATAACTGGCAGCAAATAAATAAAAATAGAATAAAGTAGATTACAGAGTTGTTCGAAATTTAAAAATAAATTTAAATAAGTAATGATTTTCGAATATGGAGGGAAAACTTTTAAAAGTGTTTGATTGTGCAGTTTCTCTGAGGCAAAATAAAAATTTTTTTTTTTGATTGTAAATAACGTTTATTATCAATAATACGTCTTTTACGTATGGTTTGTGCATTTTTGTGACTGTAGTCATCATGTCACGTCGACATTTAAGTCGCGAAGAGATGTTAAGGGCTGTTGGTATGCTGCAAGCTGGACGAACTCAACGCGACGTAGCGGATGCTGTCAACACCCAACTAAGCGTAATTTGCAGATTATGGGCACGCTACAGGTCTACAGGGGATGTTGCCGAACGTCACAGGGGACGAAATAGGGTTACTACCCCGCGACAAGATCGTTTCTTGCAAAATTCCGCAAGGCGGCAACCCACGATTACTGCTCATCAGTTGGTCGCAGGCCTCCAGTCTCAGCATCAAGTGGTTATTAGCGATCAAACTGTCAGAAGAAGACTACACGAAGCCAATCTTTATGCTCGCAGACCGCTTAGGGTTCCAGCTCTTCGACATGGAAATCGAGGTCGTCGCTTATTGTGGGCTAACGCACATTTATAGTGGACCGACCATCAATTTTATTTTTTTTTATTTTTATTTATTTATTTATTTATAAAATGTGTTACAAATTTGTTTTTCCACTGTTTTACTTAGGTATACGCACAATTTGTTACGAGATGTTATGCAGTGGAAAAGATCTCCTGTATCCTGTACTAGTTAAAAACTGTATCACAGGATGCAGGGTCTCCCGTCAGGATATGGGATGCTTAATATTAGTACAAACAAGAAACTATAATAATAGACTAGTTAGAAAAACAAGTCGTTAGTAATGGGTAAACTTGACCTGCCTGGATATGATTTTGCTTAACGAGTGTTACTGGTAATAAGCAGGTACATAAAGTAAAATGAGTAAGAATTAATTTAGGTTATTAATGGGAACATTTGTATGTATGATTGTATGTTGTGTGTGTGTTGTGTGTTATGTGTGCGTGTGTAAGAGAATGTAAGGTGAGTGAATGTGGGGTGAATGGTGAGTGAATATACTATTATATGTTGCAACAGTTGTGAGATTAAATAAATTACCACATGTAACGGTTGTTGATTTGTATAGAAGTTTTACAGTTTTGAAATGGGAGCTAAATGATATGTTTAAGTAGATTCTCCGTGTCAACGTAGGCCTGCGTAAGGAGCCAGTCTTTAACTAAGCGTTTACACTTTACAATAGGTGCAGAGTATAGATTATTATTTTGTTTACATGCTAATCTGTATAAACGAGGGCCGAGAACGGAGAAGTGTCGACTCGCTAACGCAGTTCTGTGAGGCACAGCAGGGCACACATTGTGTTTTCTTCGATTGTCTCTAATTTTGTCAAGAAGATATTCTGTGGATGCATGTTGTCGTAAAATTACTTGGGAGACAAACATTTGCCTGACCGATAGAACACCAGTGTCGCTGTATAAGTCTTCAGTAGGGTACCGTCGCGGCTTTTTAAGCATGACCTTTAGTATCGCTCTTTGTGCTCTCTCTGCTCCGAGCATTAGAGTCTTAAAGGCACCACCCCAGACAGTGATGCAGTAGGAAAAAAGAGACTGGACTAGGGCGTAGTAAACAGTTAGAAGGGTTTTGCGCTGTAGTGTTGACCTTAGTCGTTTAAAGACGAAGATGAGTTTTCTCACTCTTCCTACGAGTATCTTAAGGTGTGGGTGCCAGGTTAGGGTAGAATCAAGGTGGACACCCAGGTATTTTATATTTTCCGAACGTGCTATATGTTTGCAGGAACATGAGGAATTCCTTGGGCCAGTACAGACGTGAGCCTGAATGGAGATGGAGTCAGGCTTTGGTAGAAATTGGATGCCAGCAGCGAAAGTAACGTACCTGGTCTTATTGAGATTGAGTGTCAATAAGTTGTTGTTTAGCCATATCATAAGTATTTTAAGGGCATTTTCAGCATTAAGTTGGACATCATGCCAAGACCTTCCCCGAACTAATAAGGCCGTATCATCAGCGTAAGAAAATATTTGGCAATTAGGTATGTTTAGCTGACAGAGCTCATTGACGTAGATAAGAAAGAGTGTGGGGCCAAGAACGCTACCCTGCGGCACGCCAAAATCACCAAGAGGAGCATCATCACTCATCAACGAATCTATTTTCACACGTTGACTCCGATCGGTCAAATAATCCTTGAAAAGATCCAGAGCCACGCCTCTAATTCCAATGTTTTCCATCTTTTCTACCAGGATAGTAACAGAAACAGTGTCAAAGGCACGTGAAAGATCAAGGAATATAGCTAGGCATTTAGTTTTGTCATCTAGGGCTTTCACTATGCTATTAGTGAGTTTCAAGACTGCATCTTCTGTAGATTTATTCCTCTGAAATCCAAATTGATTCTTAGAGAGTACATTATTTTTTTCTAGATACTGCATCAGTCGGGAATTTAAGGCCTTTTCAAAAACTTTCGATAAAGTAGTGAGGACAGATATTGGTCTATAGTTAGTGACAGTGCTTCTGTCACCCCCTTTATGAATAGGATGGACTAGTGCACCCTTGAAAACCCTGGGAAACACTCCACTAGTCAAGCAGGAATTAAGAATGTATTTGAGCGGGACAATAATAAAGGGGGCGATTGCCTTTACAAAAGTAGCTGAGATTTTGTCAGTACCAGTAGCGCTATCGCTGCGAAGGTTCATGATAATTGAACTAATTTCAGCATCATCCAGTGGGAACAGAGCCATGGAATCACCCAAAGAATTAGTAATTGTTTTATTGTATTTTTTTGAATTTTCACTCACTGTTTGCGTGATTCCAGAGGCCAGCTCCCTACCTACATTCGCAAAGTAATTGTTAACATGGTTTATGGAAAGTCTAGGATCTGGCTCAATATTTAAGAGCTCTGTTGGGGGTTGCAAAGACTTATTCATGTTAGCAATGACCTTGATAATATTCCATGTAGTTTTAGGGTCACGGTTGTGCTTTTCCAGTTCTATTTGGTTGTATTTGCATTTAATTTTCTTTAATAAGTTATTGCAAAAGTTGCGATATCGGTTATACGTTAATTTTAGGGTCGCGTTATCAGGGTCTTTATTGAGTTTCTTATGTAAAGTGTCTTTGTTTCGTATGCATTTCAGTAAACCTGGTGTGATCCAAGGGCTTATGATCCTTTTTCGGTGTGAAGTCTTTGTTAGTTCGGTATTCATTTCTACAACTGATGCAAGATTACTTACAAACATCTCCGCACCCTCGTTGGGGTTTGAGCTAGACATTATTTTAGTGAAATTGGTAACTTTAATATCATCGACTGCCTTAAGTAGGTTAAATCTTTCTTTACTTGTCTTGGATTTAGGCTTGATATTTGTTAGCTCAGTGTGAAGGAGAACCGGGACGTGATCAGTAAGTGGGGCGTCAAGTACAATTGTTATAGATTTTTTCCTACTTTTTAACATGATATGGTCTATGCATTTATGTTTTCGAGTTGCTTGTACGTGTGCTGGTAGTAGACCGTGGGATGCAGTTATATTCAAATACTCTTCAGAGCTATCGTCTTTATTTACGGGCGTGATATCGATATTAATGTCACCGATGATGGCGATTGAATTTATCCCAGCCAATTTAGTTAGGAAGGAATCAAGGCTGTGTAGGAATGGTTTTGTGTTTGTTACTGATGGGGAGCGGTAAATTGCAGCAACAGCAAGTTCCGCACCGCATTTTACGAGGAGGCATTTAGCGTCACTTATCACTTCCTCCGTTACCGAGCAGTTAAGGCGAGAGTGGAGGTAAACTATTACACCATCATTTTGATTCTTAAAACTACTTTTATGGGCCGTATAACTAGATAAGTGTGGACATTCGGTGGTCACCTTACTCAGCCAACATTCAGTTAGCAGGATTATGTCGCATCTCACGTTAAGTCTTTCCAAAAGCACAGAAAGAGCATCAATATTACAGTTTATGCTGCGGATATTAATGTGTAGAATGGTAACGGATGTCGGGGTGATATGAACAATTCTGGAGCATCTTTCCGGGGGAAGTGATATGTATGTTTTTGATATTGCAAAATTTTCAAGGTCGTCAGCAATTTCATCAGTGTTAGCCATTTTTTCTTTGTTTTAGGTTGGGAGGCATTGATGTGACGTTTTTGTTTAATTTAAGCGTAAAGTGCGGGAACTCCGTGATGCCAGAGTTGTAGTGGGTAAATATTGTAAATTTCACTGTTATGCGGAAGTTGAATGTCAGAGTTTTGTATTTAGTTGTGTTTCGGAGTACGTGATGTTGTGTAGCAATGTGGAAAGAAGATGTATGTGTGAGTATGTGAATGTGGTAATGAGATAGTGTATGGTAGGTGTGATGTGTTAGTGTGGTAAGATAGGAGTAGTTAGTGTAGTGTGTAAGTAATTGTTGTGTTTCGTTGATTACTTTTGTAGACTTAATGCTCAGATTGCTCGCATAAGTCATTACCGTGTAACAATCAACATATATTAAGGTAAAAAAGATTTTTAACGGGAAGTAGAAAACAATAAAATCTAACCTAAAATATAAGACACAGTGTGTACAAAATATTACAATCAGTCAGTCGACATGCCCGGCTTTGTAAAGATCTGCTTCAGTATTTATGCGAAACGCGGGGAGCCCCTCTTTCTTCCGGATGTATACTCTCCCGTGGTTAGTCCAGCAAAAGATAAAATTGTTGGCTTTCGCGAAGTTTCGACCAATAGAATAAAGCCGTCTTGTTTTGAAACTTAGGTTTTCGGAGACAAAGATTGGTTTATCTGGGCCTTCCAAGCTTAGTGTTGATGTCGTTATCTTTTCCTTTTTGTGTTGTTTATTGTAGGTTTTTACAGCAGTCAACAGCCTTTCCTTAATCAATGTTGATGTAAGTTCAACAACGAGAGGTTTCTCTGTGCCGGCTTTCGTGTTAAAGCGGTAGATATCCCTGACATCAGATTTCTGTAGTGGCAGAGACAGAAAATTGCCGAGATTCAAGATTGTGTCGCAAAGTTCTTCTTTAGTTTCAGTTGGTTTTGAAGGAATATTACGTAATTCTATGTTAGCAGACCTATTGCTCCTCTCCAGGTTTTCGATTCTTTCTTCAAGGGTTTGAATATAGGAAAGTTTTGTTGTCCAATCAGTTTGTAATTTATCAAAGTGTTTTTTCAGGTCATCATATTGATTCGATATGTACTGGACCGCATTCTGTATACCCAAAATCTGATCTTTTAACTCGTTTACCGAATCCAAGATCCTCTTATATTTAATTTCCTGTTTTTCTTCAAATGCAGTAAACATACCTCGCATCTCAGATAGCAGGGCGTCACTATTCTCGCAATGCACAATTTTACGCTTAGATCGAGTGATAGCCTGTTGAGACCCGAGTTCGGACCCGCTGAACGTCACTGGTGAGGTACCAGGAGGTGACTTGCGGTTTAACGGCATTGTAAATTACCTACGTTGTTAGAAGAATTCGATGTCGATGAGGTTATATCCACAATATTTACAGTGCAATATTGTAACCTTCCCTATTCAAAGAATAAATAAAAACAGATAACGCTTACTGTTGTTTTGCGAGATTATTTGCACTGTTTCTCAATAATAGGCTGGAGTATGCATGTACTCGTAGCTTATATCCACTGCGCTACGCAGCTTGCATCTTGTTCGCACCACCGGCTGTAGCAGTAGTTGTCTCGCTCGGTCGTGGGTCCGCGCAGGTAGCTGGGCCTCGAGCGTGTGCGCCAGCGCTTGATGTTCACTTTTATTCTAATTTCTACTGTATTAATTGTGCAACAGGAATGAATATTATAGAACTGAGTTTGTGATTGAAGTATTATTTTTATTTTAAAATGAATACACGTCTGTTCGCAACTGAGCTTCGGACGAAAGGGATCAATGGGCACGGGTTCTGTTTTCCGACGAATCTTGCTTCGGTTTTCATCCTGATTCGAGAAGAGTGCGTATATGGCGAGTTCCTGGACGTCGGAGTCGTCTCCAGAATCCGCAAGAAGTTCATCCTTACCAAGGTGGAACAATCATGGTATGGGCTGGAATTCGCCTTGGTGGAAGGACCGACCTCGTTTGGATATGGGGCAATTTGAATGCAAACCAATACATTCAGGAGGTTATACACCCCATGGTAATCCCTCATCGACAGCAGTTCGGTCAAGATTTTATGTTCATGCAAGATAATGCACGGTCACACACTGCGAGGGTAGTGGTCAATGCGTTAAGCGAGCACAATATGACGACGTTGGAATGGCCTGCTCAGTCTGCCGACCTCAATCCCATAGAGCATGCCTGGGATTTGCTTGGGAGAAGAGCTTTCAGTGATTCTTTGGAAAATCTGAACACTGAAGAACAACTTTTTTTACACCTTCGCAGTGTATGGAGTCATATTCCACAGACGATGATTGACAATCTCATACTAAGTATGCCACGCCGTTGTCGAGCTGTTGCTAATGCTTTAGGAGGTCCTACAGATTATTAAAAACGTTTAAAGTACGGTTAATTACTGTATTTCTTACTACCTCGTTATTTTTGTGCCTAATCATAGAAGGTTGTAATACTCAATATTGGCACTATTCAATTCTTTCTTAAAAGAAAAAAAAATTTGGTATGAAAATATCTTTATTAAAATTAAAATTAAAAACGGTATAAAAATACCCTTCTATTGATATAAAACACTCACTATTACAAGAAAGGGTTTTTAAATAAAAACTAGAAATGTCCTTGTTCCCTAGACTTTGTTGATGTGTGTATATTGGTTTGTCAACTAACGAGTCGCCTTGTGAATGAAACCCCGGCAACGGTATAAAATGATATATCTAGTTATACATATTAAATTGCGATAAAATCTTTAAAAAAATATTTTATTCCATTCTACCTCTTTTGTTTAAGTGTGTTATAAAAATGAAACTGGAGAGTTTTTGAACTGTCAGTGCAAAGACCAAAAGCTTGTCCAGCTTTGTCTTTTACACTGACGGCACAGAAACTCTCAATGCTTGCAGGGTTGGCAGCGCGAGTGTGACTCTTGGTTTTGCACGCGTCCATAGGCCACGATGATCACTTTCCATCAGGTGGGCCGTGTGCTTGTCTGCCACCTATGAGGTATAAAAAAAAATCAACACGGCATGAAAAGTTTTCGATTTGCAGCTTCACCGATAAAACAAGTTTCCCATTATAAAGTAAAGGAAAGACAAGCCTATTTCAACTTGTGTCTGTGTTATCTCAAACGTGGCACTCAAGTGTTGAACTGGCGTGAAGGGATGACAAGCCAATTAGTGTTGGAAACGCTCCGAGATCTGCTAACCCTATTACTGGAAGTGAGGCTTATGAAGTGATGGGTTCTCGTAATAACGCAGATTGCTCATCTAGGGATATATCAACAGTGTAGATTGTAGGTATCTTTACTAGCGGCCCGTTTGAGTTTCGCACGGGTGTAATTTGAATAGGATGTTAGATTTTGGTACATATACCAAAATCTATCATAGATACAGAGTTATCTGTCTATCCATCTATCCATCCCGTTCATCTAGTGTCACGGTGTTTGGACAATAATATATATCTAGGTCCAAAAGTTTAATAATTCTAATATTATTTGCATACATATATACATACATATATTATTCTACTCTGCCGCGTGGTTCTCGGCAGAGTTTGGGCCACCCATCTCTTCCCATGCGGTGTCGTACAAGGCGACTAAGGGATAGGGGGTGTTTAACATCAGACAGATAAATACAGCCCAGTCTCAGCCTCAGATGAATGGCTTGAGTCAACAATAGTGCCCGGAAGACATCAATAGGCTCACCCCCTATTACGTGAGACCGAATTCAATTATTGGTGAAATGTGGGTGTTAATTCACCTCTGCCTAACCCTTCGGCGATAAAGGCGTGATTTTATGTATGTATTATGTAAGTTGCTCCTTTATACAATTGGGGAATTGGGGAATAGATCTTCTTCATCATCATCCCAGCGTTAATTCCAGTCGCATCCAAAACTTACACCTCGGAAACTGGGATGCACTTTTTCTAGTCTAACAGCGGGTTTCGCTGAACTTAGATATTGTCCTTGAAGCGACTGCCACCTGACCTCTACAACCCATTGGCGATCTATCTATAGTCATTCTTGCGCTAATTACGATCTCATCTGAGGCTTTCACCTTGGAGCCCAGGGTTCGTCTTTTCTAGTCTATTTGTGATGCAGCCGAACTATGATATTAACTGTGAAGCGATTGCCGCTGACCTCCATAACCCTTTAGCGATATCAAAGTTCTGTTGCTAGACCAGTTGTCGGATTTATTAGGGCTCCAACTACCCGTAACGACTGCCATAAATTTTCATATGACTACCGCAACCGACAGTTTAGCGTGCTCTCCAGAGCACGGAAAATGAGTGTACCTGTTAATGTATATTTCCTGATAAACAAAAGATTATGGGCAGCGAAGGCAATGGGCGTGAAAAAGCATCTGATGAGGCCGCCAAGCTGAGTGACACCATTGTAACATTACTTAGTGTATTTATACTGTAGATTGATGGCACTTGGTGGAATTTGTTGTTACACATATTGATAACTCACTTGTAGTTTTCCACATTACTTTATTGCTTATTACACCTGACCGGTTTCGCCTTACGGCATGTATATAAACCTTTGAGGATGCCGTAACGCGAAACCGGTCAGGTGTAATAAGCAATAAAGTAATGTGGAAAAGTACAAGTGAGTTATCAATATGTATTACTTAGTGTCTGTAATGGTGACCTCTTTCCACATTGAGACTTTGCCTTTAGCTTACCATCAGGCGAGGTGAAGTCAAGTTGGTGCGTCCTAGATAAAAGAAAAAGCGGGGGTGACGGGCGGAGCCGATTGTCATCCTGGCAGAAGCAGGCCGCGGCGCCAGCAAAGCCTCGCGCGCCTCCCCATTTCCGGGGACGAGTTGGGGACACTGTAGTCCCTACACCCGAGGAGAGGGCCAGGTCGTGAGAGATGGCCCTGGGTCGGCCGAGGTGCGAGGGATATAATTAGCTATTATTATATAATAAACAACGGTGCAAATATCGATCGCAAGAAATTAGGTCATATCATTTGTGACGTTTTATGAGCGTGACGTGATTATCACTGTGTTGTTGTATTCGTTGCTATTAGTTATATTAGTGAAATCAATATACCTAATAAACAAGAAAAGCACCGAACTGAATGTAAATATTAACTTCCAAATGAATGCACCAATTTGGATAATTCTTTTTTGTGTTCGTTATTGCCAGGTATTGTCCACGTTAATATATCGTTAGTACACGTTAATTTAATTGCCACGTAGTTTCCGGCAGAGTAGAATTAGGGCCACCACAGCACTTCCCATGCGGTGTGTACAATGCGACTAAGGGATAGACCTGTTTAACATCAGACAGTTATATAGAGCCCAGACTCAGCCTCAGATGCATGGTACGAGTTCACAATAGTGCCCGGAATACGGCAATAATTTCACCCCCTATTACGTGGGACCGAATACAATTGTTGGTGAAATGTGGGTGTTAATTCACCTCTGCCTAACCCTCCAGGTGTAAAGGCGTGATTATATGTATGTCTGTATGTAGTACACGTTAATATATCACATACATTGTTTGAGTAGTTTTCTAAATAAATAAATATTCCACAACATTCTACACAACTTCAATTCTTCATGGGTTCCATCATCAGAACTGGATTTTGATAAAACGGAGACCAATGTAATAATCCGTTCAAAAAAGTACTTTTCAAATTGGGTAACCGGTTAAATATGAAGGAGTAAGCACTTCAAATTTTCTCGTATGTTTTTTAATATTACAGCGCAGCTAGCAGGAAACCAGGCAATAAAATTATCTGCTACAATATAATATATATCCGCGGATACAAACCCAAATACGGATATTTGATGTCAAGATCCGCGGATCCGGATCTTAAGATTTTATATTCAATAGGTGTCGGTGTACTTGAATGGTATTGTCACTACGACATGGAATAGAAAAGTGTCAAATATTTGATTCTAAAAAATAATAATTAATTTGGATAGAATCAAATTACAATTTTTCATTGTTACCTAACCACTTTTCATAGAACTGCCACGTTGTACGGCAGCATTGCCGTACAACGTGGCAATGCTGCCAGCCTTCTGGGAACGCTATCACAAGAGGCATGCGATGCGGAGGAATTCCACGCCGCATTTTAATTATTTTTAGCTATAAGTTGTATAAGATTTATTTTAATTTTATTTTATTTAATTAATGAATATCTTACTACATATAGAAGTTAACTATATTTGATACATAAATAAAATTGTAATCTTCAAAAACATCAATCAACAATAACAATCCCAAAAGGTATCCATTTTGATGATAAATTTCGTATTACTTTTTACAGTTGTTACTTTTTTAAAAGTTATAAAAGTGATGATGATGCAAAAAGTAACAATTACGGATATTGATAATTCTTCTTTCTCGGCTATCCACGGATACGGATATCCGGCTTATCACTACTACTGGCAACTGTACGGGTAACGAATCGCAAATACAAGCTAGAAAACTCGACAAACTGATAATTTTTAATTGACTTGCGAGTTTCTATTTCACCTAATTTCACCCTTTCATCCTTATCGAGTTCACAAGTCAGTTAAGAGTGACGTAACGTTGCGTTTAATGGCCTTTTATAAAATAGCCATATGCAAAGAAAAATATTGAAACCGAGTTTTTGAGGCTTTTGATTGCCAATTAATGGGCGCTTTTATAACAAATTTATCGTCGCACGGCACGTTACAACGTTCGTGTTATAACTGTGCTCGTTGTGCCGTGAAACCCGTTTATGATTGAGTTATTTTGAACGCGGTGTTGTCATTTTAGTGACTTTTCCACTAAATTTAGGGACGTTTTCGTTTTATCACCTCGATTTTAAAAAGTGGTTTTAAAAATGAAAGTGATATAAAAGGCGGGCTCGTGTTTAAGCGGTTATAGAATAGCACATTGCAAGGTAATAACCAGGTCAATCTTCGAATGGGTGACCATTTTTGACACACAGGGACCCCATCGCTCCTGGAAGAGCACGCTAAGCTGTCAGTCTGAACATCCGTGGAATTCGGTACTGGTAATTGGAGTCTGAAAATGTCAGATAATCTGGTCTAACTACAGAATCTATTGATGATATCTAAATTAAGTAGTTACTTTCAGTCTAAGAGACTACCATTTGACCTCATTCGTTGAAACCAAAGTTTTGCAGTCAGACAAGGTTGTCGGAATTGTGTCTTTATTTGTTTCGAATTATTATCAATGTATTTATGTATCTTTCGCTATAATATGTTCTTATTTGCTGTTGCTGTTTACTAATATCTAATACTAATTATCTTGTTTAAATATGAAAACTTTTAAGTGACCTTTTCATACTATTTACTTTTGTATATATGTACTTATATTTACTGTGAGTTTTCCGTAAAAATAAAATAAAATACAAATTTTTGAGCTCCAAGTACCAATCCGTGCGCAATGCTATCGATGTCACTATATCAAACATGGCCGATGGTATACCAACCGAAGTCCATGTCACGGCGTCATCTCACTGTGTTAAAATGTGTCTCAATGTGAAAGAACATTTACTCGTCTTAGACTATCCTGGCTAGCATTACTTAACCTTGTAATATTCTGACATATTCGGTCTCCACTTCGTCACGAGTAAACTTCCGTTGCCGACTATATTGCTATACTCGTATAACAGTGTATGTCTTTCACTCAATTAAGGGGCTCATTTTGCATGCAATTGAATTTGCAATTGAAGTGAATGGTAGCACATCCACCCTTGTGTCAGAAACAAGGGGTTAGTTAAATGCATAGAGCTGTACATGTGATGTCTAATCAATATTTCAATAATATTTTAAGAATCTCATGACGCATTATGTATGTATTTTATTTATTTATTTTAGTACCTAATAATAGTTTTCAGTTTTACATTACATTTAGGTATTCGATGTAAATACATAATATAAGAAAATAGTTAAACTTCTTTTTTTTTTTACGTGCGCAAAATCCCCACTGGAGGCGGTGGAGGAGGTTATGTCGGACTCGAACCGACTAAAACGCACGCCGCCTGTGGGTCGTTTAGGTTGACGAAGTTGAGGTTGACAGGCATATCCCTCGTACCCCGGCCGACCCAGGGCCATCTCTCACGATCTGGCCCTCATCTCGAGTGTGGGGACTACAGAGTCCCCAACTCGTCCCCGGAAACGGGGAGGCGCGTCAGGCGCGCCACTGTCGCGGCAAATAGTTCAATCTAAGATCTTACGGGAATCGGTCCAAACGCGCCGTTTCCGCGAAAGTTGCTTAGGCTAACATTTTTATAATGTACGTGGCCCGTACAATTATATTATATAATAATATTATTGTTCTGTTCGGGTCCAACGAATTGTTAGGATTACAAGTAATAACATTGTAATTTAGGTATGTGTCGGTTTAGTTTAGTGATTACGTGTTCGAATCTTGGCGCTTATTTTACAATACCGACGTGAATTCACTCATAAAGTTAACGGTTTTCTCAAGCAGCTACAATATGGGGTTCTGCAAGAGGGGCATCAGAAGATTTCTTCGTGGTCGGCAGCGTGAGTGTAACATCCCTGGTGTTGCATGCGTCCATAGGCCACGGTAACCACTTCCCATCAGGTGGGCCGTGTGCTTGTCTACCACCTAAGTGGTATAAAAAAACACGGGAATTAGTAATCTCGGTTATTAGGTAGTATTATGTATTAAAAAAATGGTTATATTCGAGTTCTCTTCTATTATGAACGAATATTACTGGACCTCATTTCTTCCCATGGGTGTCGTAAAAGGCGACTAAGGGATAGAGCTGTTCTCCTTCCGACAGTAACCGTACAGCCCATGACAAAGTGCCCGCCTGATAGCATTAGGTACGCGCTCTATTACGTTTGACCGAAAATCATAGTTGATGAAATTTGGTTATTAATATACCTCTACTTACCTCTTGAAGCATTTACAAGCATGAATATATGTATGTGTCTCAATGTTTCTTTTTCAGTTTCCTCAAAGTGTAAACAAATTACGCAGAATCTCCTAGGGAGATTTAATACGATGCGGTTGAGAGACGTTGCAAGCGGCCCCTTTAGGGAACATATCTAAATGAGCTGCCAGTATTGTTTAATTACTTACTGTACTCGAGTACGTTTAGTAGAAAAATATTTTATAGGTATGTACATAGGTAAGGAGGTTTTTTCTTTTTCATTTACTAAGTTTGTTGAATATTTTAAATGAAAATGAAATTTTATAGTCGGCTTTGTACAAGACTATCTGTATAAAGCCATGTGGATTGTCGGTTAAACATCGCTTATGTCCTTTCTTAGGGTCTAATCTATCCCAGCATCAAATTTTATCGTAATTGGTTTAGTGGTTTAGGCGTGCAAGCGTAAAATATAGACAGACACAGGTTTAATTTCGCATTTTATGTACACTGTACGTGTATTTGGCACCTCTATAATTGCATAACTTTTTTATTTGCATTTTTTTTATACCACTTAGTTGTCAGACAAGCACACGGCCCACCTGATGGAAAGTGGTTACCGTGGCCTATGGACGTTTGTAACACCAGAGGAGTCACAGTCGCGCTGCCAACCCTGTAAGTACATAGTTTCTGTGCCGTCGTTAGAAGACAAAGCAGGACAAGCCTATAGTCTTCCACTGACAGTACAAATTCTCCAGTGAGCTCTGGCTACCCTACTCACCGCTGGGAACACAACACGAAGCTATTATAGCCGCGGTATTCTGTAGGGCGGAGGTACTTCCCCAGTCGGACTGCTCATTTGGGCGGAAATACCGCCGTGTCCTACCTCCTTGTAGAATGCATGAATAGGCATTGCATCCCGGTAGCTTTAATTTTTTTAAATCTTACTTTAATTGAGATTTTTTATCCACAAAGGATATGCCAAGCCCATTGTAACTTAAATATTAACCCAGAACAAAAACTTATTAGAGTGAGCAAACACGCTAGATGCATCAATTTACTGCTGAACGACCAGATACAGTTGTAATAGGTACTAATGTTTATTTGCTAATACAATAAATGATGTTCAGAGAAAGCGTGAACCTTCAAAGGGAGATTAATGATAGGATTGGCATATGATTAAATGATTAATTGACTAAAATCATTCTTTCTAACGTGATAATGTGTATGTAATTAATGAAAGATACATAATTAATTGAACGTAATTAGCTAAAAAAAAGTAATTGAATATACATTTTTATACAACTTATGTGGCATACAAGCACACGGCCCACTTAATGAAAAGTGGTTAATGTGGCATATGGGCGTGTGCAACACCAGGGGAGTTACACTGGTGCTTACGACCCCGTAAGAATAAAGAGTTTCTGTACCGTCACCCATATTACTGAAATACAGGTTTGCATAAACCTAGATCAGGCAGGTCGTAAGAAATGTGTAAAGTAGATATATTTTTAAAATTTTTCTTGTACCTGTAAACGTTATTTTATTGCAACTAAACACCTACCTAGTAAGTATGGTATTAATATAAGTAGCACCATAATAAGCTTATGGCCATAAATATAACACTATTGTTAATATATACTGTAAAGCCTTCTTTGATAAATGAATAAATTATTATTATTATTATTATATAGTCATTTTAAGTCGCAGATGGTAACACGTTATAACTATTTCGTAGCCGTTACGATACCTTGCGGCTGCGTAGTAACTGTTACGTAATGTTACTAAACAATAGTTTTATGGGCAGTGTAGAAGACAGAGCAGGACAAGCCTTTGGTCTTCCCACTGACAGCACAAAAGCCCTAATTGTGTACTTGTGTAATCAATTGGATTGATACAATAGAATGGAATTACTTTGTGCGAAATTAAATCTCATTTGTCGAATTAATCTCAATTTAATAAAAATACTACAAATCAATATATTCACAGTATTCGTCATTTATATGTAAGAATTTTTTTATTGCAACATAAATATATACCGTTGAAAATCTGTTGAAATTTGAAACAAGTAATATGGTTGATTTCTGTGCTACGAGCTTCTACGACAGAGTAATATTCTACGTGGGTGCTACGATGTCTATATGCAATGCAATACGTTTTTCGTAGCACTGAATACAGGCTGTATAGTTTTCACGCCTTCTTTTTCCGTCTTATCCTCCTCGACTAACTACGATCTTGGGTGTGTCTATGGCAGTAACAACAGAATTACAGAGTTTTTTTTTAAACTTTAACGTAGTTTACAACATGATGTCATTTAGTAGCTTGGGAATGTACTTGGGAAGGAATGTACTTAAGTCCTTCCTAACTTAAAACGGCGAAATAACGAACCTATTGGCAAAATGTTTTCGGTACTCGCCTACAAGTCTAGACATTGCCAAAAGTACCTATTGATTGTTGGCTCATTGCCTAGCCTGTCTGTAATATTTATTGTTTCTATCTATCCCAAAATTTAGTTGTATCAGGGCTATTCATTTAAAAGATTTGCTTATTGGTACATTAGGTGGAGGGGTTAAAGGGAATATTAGTAATTTCAGTTCTAATATTCTTTTATATAAAAACATAAAAAAAAAAATTGGAGCCAAATAGTCTACTATTCGTATATCGAGGCTCCAACCAAAATACCTCCTCACCAGCAAACAAGTAGACTAACTGCAATGCTTCGATCTCGTCTTGCCAAATCCGCAATTAGATTGGTAAAGCGGACCTCAGATTCCAAGGTCGGATGCGACTGAGATAAACGCTAAGGTGAAGAAGAATGATTTGAATAGTCCTGAGGTTTACATCTTCAAAGTTACAACGTACAAATTGGACACACAACGATCTGGGATTGTTCCAATAAACGTTTGTCTGAATGATTTACTATAAAATGCTTCAGCGAAAATGTATTGCTGCTGCCTATTCTGTCTTATGGTAAGTTATCTAATATTTATAACAAAAAGGTGAGATTGGACGCTAAGCGTAACTCGGTACAACGCATATTTGTCTTAAGGCGATGGGGAGGAGGTGAATGTACATTAGACGTCTTCATGTAACTCGCTTTGGTCAGAGTATCCCCCCTATAACTGACCGTTAATAATAATAATAATATATCTCTTTATTGCATGTACACAAAGAAGGGATACAGAAAAAATACAAAAGGTACATCTTTGTGGCATTACAAGTGGCGGCCTTATTGCACAAGGCAATCTCTACCGGGGTGCGGGTTGGGTAACCTCCACGTTGGCTTACCTGTTTCTTTTCCCTCTGGACCGCGGTCCTGGGCAACGGAAGCGGGGAGGCTGGTGCACCCTGGACGACGGTTAGTAGACTCTGACTCCAAGGAGAAGGAGCTCTGCTAGCCGTCGACAAATAACCCGACAAGCCCTTTTTGGGGCTAGCTGACCCTGAGGGGGTCGTGGTATGGCGGACCTGCAAGGCTCGCGGGAAGGGATTCGTAGAATCCCTTCCATCCCAAACAGCCCTTTTTAGGGCTAGCCTGTCGCTCCCGGTATCCCTCTGCTTTCAGAGGGGACATGGGGGCGACACAAGGATCCATGGGATCCAGAGACGGGCCGGCCTAGTGCTCGCGCAGAGGCTGGCAGGCATTCGTGCCACCGTCGGTGTTGGGAGAGTTGGCTGCTCTCCCGCGTCGCGTAACCTCCAGGATATCGACAACGACCTGAGTGCTAGCCACACTCGGGAAGCCGGTATCCTGAAGGCCGCGGGGCTTGCCTTAATTGGCCGGCCCGCGACAAGGAAAAGTCTTGAGGTTTTCAAGACTTTTCCTTGTCGCGGGCCGGCCAGCGAAGTCGCTTAAAACCTGTGGATACCTGGGGAACTCCACAGTATGTATCCCGCTTCCTGGAATGAGCGTCACCCAGGAAGTGTAGTTTATATCGCGTCATAATCGTGGGAACTACATGGACAAATCACATCAAAAACCCAATCCCAAACCGAATGAAATAGTCTGCGCGGAGGTCGCGCAGCACCACGACGCGGAGGTCGCGTCCCAAGCCGGGACGGTGTCGGAAGACTTCGACACTGCCACAGAGAGGAGCAGGGCGAACAGCCCGGTGGGTCTGCAGACCCGCAAATCTGCACGGCGGAAGCGCAACCGCCGGAAAAAAGTCATCCCCCCAGAGAAGACCGATTCGGATCTCGATCTGACGTTGACCGACTCGTCTTCCAGCAGTTCTGGTGGGGACGAGATGATGCGTCCCCCCCCACCCAAGCAGCTTGCGGTTAGCCGCCGCAAGGTGCAGGGTGGGGGCACCAAAGCCACCCCCTCACGGGCCTCAGCCAGTGAAGATGTGGGGGCGCCGCCGAGTCCCTGCGTCTCGGCGGCGCCAGCGCTTCGTACAGACGGTTCCACGTCCAGGGACGTGATGGAGGCCCTGGAGAGACTGGCCGGGGCCCGCTCTGGACCTCTAACGCCAGAGAAGGACCGGGTCCGGCTGGCAGCGACGCGCCTTGTTGAGCAGTTTGAGCTGCTCAAGGCGGAGCTGGCCGAGTCCCGGAACGAGCGAGCTCAACTTGGCAGGAGGCAAGTTGAGCTCCTCAATAGCGTGGAGCGAACAGCGGCTGAGCACCGAAAAGAGATGGAGAGGATGGCGGCCGAAGTGGCGAACCTCCGTCAGGTCGTCGCCGGGCTGCCCGCGGAGTGCGTGACGCGGCCGGCGCGGCGGCGACTAGCGGTGCAGCCGGAGCGGCCGGCGCCGCAGCTGTCACGCAAAGTGGTCCATACACGTCGCCGCTGTCGCCGATCCGTACACTCACCGGCCCCTTGGGCCTGCCTGGGTGGTTGACCTGGACGGGTCGGCGGCACTGGTTTACAACGCCGCTATGGGTGCCCCCCCCCCCCCTGTTGTCGTGGCAAGGGAGCATGGCATCGTAGCGGCGCGTGTGGGGGAGATTGCGGTCGTGGCCGTCTATCTCACGCCGAGCCTACACCGTCGCATAGGGGAGTACCGGCAGTCGCTGGAGCGACTGACCGACAGAACGACGTCGTCAATGCCTGCCACCCTCATCCGGTTCTTGTGCTCGGGGACTTTAACGCCTGGTCAGTGACCTGGGGGTCCCGGCACACGAACCCACGAGGTAGGGCTCTGGAGAGCTGGGCCGCTAATCACGGTCTAGTTCTCCAGAATCGCGGGGCCGAAGCCACGTTCGTGGCCGCGGAGCGCAGTTCGATTATCGACCTATCGTTTGTTGTGGGGGTGGAGACACTGGCGGATCACCGATACGTTCGGTTTGATGTCTCCCCCCCCGCGGGTGATGCGCCGGTCATACCGGCCCCACGCGAGCCACGCTGGGTGCTTGGGAGACTGAATCGGGAGGTCCTCCTGGAGGCCGCCATCGTACAGACCTGGGCCATTGCGCCGGACAGGCCTGTCGATATCGACGATGAGGCGGTGTGGTTCCGGGAGGCCATGACTCGTGTCTGCGATGCGGGTATGCCTAGGGCACCACCCTATAGTCCGAGGCGTCGGGTCTACTGGTGGTCTGCGGAGATCGCGAGGCTACGGCAAGACTGCATGATCGCGCACCGCTGGTGGACCAGACTCCGTAGGAGGCGTAGCCGAACCGCAGATACGGAGCCCCGAGTGACGGAGCTTCATGTGGGATACAGGGAGGCCAGAGATGCCCTCCGAGCGGAGATTAAGCGGGCGAAAGCCGCGGCTTATAAGGAGCTCATGGAGACGCTGGAGCGGGACCCATGGGGGCGGCCTTACCTTATGGTAAGAGGAAAGCTGCGCCCCCGGGCCCCGCCGTTGACCCGGGTTCTCCAGCCAGCTCTGCTCGGTGGAGTGGTCGAGTCCCTGTTCCCGGCGTGAGCGGAACACGTTCCGCCGCAGATGACTCCGCCACCTCGGTCGCCTGTGGCGCCCAGTGTGGTAGTTGACGACGAAGTCCCCGAGGTCACTTGGGTAGAACTGGAGCTGGCGGTGCGAAGGCTTAGAGCCAAGAAGAGCACCGCCCCGGGACCCGACGGCATTCCAGGCCGCGCGTGGGTCCTAGCTCTGGGAGAAGACGGTCTCGAACCCCAACTGAGAGGGTTCCTCAGCGCATGCTTGGAGCGGGGCCAGTTTCCGAAGATGTGGAAGACGGGGAAACTGGTCCTCATCCGAAAGGAGGGTCGCCCGGCGGACGAACCGTCCGGCTACCGGCCCATTGTATTGCTCGACGAGGTGGGCAAGCTCCTTGAAAGAGTTATTGCGAAGCGCCTCGTCGAGCACCTCTCTGGTAGGGGGCCGGACCTGGCGGATGCCCAATATGGCTTCCGCCGGTGGCGGTCCACCGTGGATGCCATCATGCGCGTGAGGACTTTGGCGGAGGAGGCAGTTGCCCGGGGTGAGGTGACGTTGGCGGTGTCCTTGGACATCTCCAACGCGTTCAACACCTTGCCCTGGAGTTGCATCAGAGAGGCACTCGTGTACCACGGTGTGCCTCTCTACCTCCGCCGCATAGTCGGGGCGTACCTGACGGAGAGAGCCGTCATCCACCCAAGTGCGACCGGCGTCGGTCGGCGTGAGATGTCGTGCGGTGTTCCACAGGGATCGGTTCTTGGGCCGCTACTGTGGAACATTGGATACGACTGGGTGCTTCGCGGTGAGCTTGCGGATGGCGCCACCGTCACGTGCTATGCGGACGACATGCTAGTGACGGCGAGCGGGGCTACATACCGCGAAGCGATCCTGAGGGCCACGACCGCGGTTGCTCAAGTCGTGGAATGGATCCGGCGGCTGGGCCTTGAGGTGGCTTTGCATAAATCCGAGGCCATGTTCTTTCATGGACCTCGGCGCACGCCACCACCTGGTTCCAGTCTCACAGTGGGAGGCACTCTCATCGGCATCAAGCCCCAGATGAAATATCTGGGGCTCGTGCTCGACGGCCGGTGGGACTTCGGGAAGCACTTCCGAAGTCTGGGCCCCAAATTGGTGGGCACAGCCAACGCTCTGGCGCGGCTACTGCCCAACCTGAGGGGCCCGGAGGACTCCTGCAGGAGACTCTACGCTGGTGTCGTGCGGTCCATGGCCCTGTACGGGTGTCCCGTGTGGGCGGACACCCCGAGTGATCGGCACATGCTCCTGCTGCAGCGTCCGCAGCGGAAGTTGGCGTGCCGCATCATAAGGGGGTACCGCACGATATCATTCAACGCGGCGAGTCTCCTCGCCGGATCGCCACCATGGATCCTGGAAGCGAGATGCCTTTCGGCGCTATACCGGTTCCGAAAGGCGGCGCGGGAGCGGGGTCACGATCCCGAGCCCGAAGAAATTCGGGCCGTGAGATCCCGGCTCCACGGGGAAATGGTGGCGGAATGGGAGATACGACTTGGGCGACCAGGCGCAGGGCACGCCGTAATAACGGCGGTAAGACCCATCATGGGGGAGTGGCTAGAGAGGCCACACGGCAGCCTCTCGTACCGTCTGACGCAGATGATCACCGAGCACGGATGCTTCGGAAAGTATCTGCGTCGGATGCAGAAAGAGCCAACGTCCGAGTGCCATCACTGCGACGCGAGCGAGGACTCAGGTCCGCACACGCTCACCGAGTGTCCGGCGTGGGAGACGCCGAGGCGGGAGCTTGTGGCGGCCCTGGGAGTGAGGGTTCTCACGCTCTCCACCTTGCTCGCGGCGATGGTTCGCTGCGCGGATGCGTGAGCGGCCGGCGCCTCCTTCTGCAAGCAAGTAATGCTCGTGAAGGAGGAGGCGGGGCGGGAGCGGCAGCGGGAGCGACGAAGGATCGCAAGACAAGCTGCCCGCGTACGAAAGCAACTCGGGCGTCGGAGGTCGATGAACGACCTCCGCCCCCCATGAGCGCCGGCCTGGGGGTGACGGGTGAAGCCGCCTGTCACCCTGGCAGAAGCAGGCCGCGGCGGTGGCGCGCGTGGCGCGCCTCCCCGTTTCCGGGGACGAGTTGGGGACTCTGTAGTCCCCACACCCGAGAAGAGGGCCAGATCGTGACCCTGGGTCGGCCGGGTTGCGAGGGATATGCCTGTCAACCTCACCTTTGGCAACCAAAACGACCCACAGGCGGCGTGCGTTTTAGTCGGTTCGAGTCCGACATAACCTCCTCCACCGGCTCCGGTGGGGAGGTATCCTTGGGGATTTTGCGCACGTAAAAAAAAAAAAAAGGCAATGTCTACCAGGCAACCATGGGATGGAGTGAGATAGATAAATAGATAGACATGGTGGGCAGTTTCCGGTGTACATAATAAATATGATTTACTGTATGCCATTATTTACATTCAGATATTCAAGAAATTCAAGTCTTGAAGGTACACTTTTTCTGGTCTGAATCTATGGAATAAGTTACCCTTTTTTATGGAACTTCGATGGCAGATAAGCACACGGCCCACGAAAGTGCTTACCGTGACTTATGAACGTGTGTGTAATACCAGCGGAGTCACACCCGTGCTGTCGACCCTGTAAGTACAGAGTGTTGTTGTGAGTGTGCAGAATACAAAATGAGGTCAAGCCTTTGGTCTTCCTACTGACAGCACAAAATCTCTACTGTGAGTTCTGGTTACCCTACTTACCGCCGGGAACACAACACGAGGTTATTATAGCCGTGGTAATAAGATTTTTAATCTTTGTTTATTTAGGAGCTTGTGGCTAAAACAACCATGTCAGCTCCATCGTACCCTAAATTTACATTAGTCAGATTACAAATTATAGGCTTTAAATATAGGTAGAGAGGATATATATACCTACCTATATAACTTAGTATGCTGTTATCAAAATTTCTTACGGTATTTTATAAATTATAAAGGCAGCTTGAAAGAGGATTAGCAAGAAACTCCTAATATCCATCGATTTTTCAGTAAAGTAATCATCAATTTTATTTATCGACATCGTTTATCAAAAATGTAATTATTCCTGTAACACTGTTGTTTTAAAGCAGCGATGACAAAGTTTTAAAAAAATAACTTTCATTGATACAATCTATCTGATAAATTAAGTGAAGGTATGCATGCTATTCTACGAACTATAATAAACTAAGTATTACCCCTATTATTTATAATCAATAAAAGATAGGGGAAATACTAGTAATTTTAGTAAAAATGTTCTTAAAAAAGTATAATTTCGCTTCACATGCTTCGCATTCTAGATATAGAATATTACAGGATTTCTTCATTACAATTTGATAGTGTGTTGCCGGGATCGGTAATTTATTTAGAAATAAATATTATGAATCTATTGTAAGCCTGACAACTTGGTCAAAAGATATCTACATTCCCAGTCCACTTGGTTCCATTCCGGTCCCGCGCTCGCGAGGGTACACGGTACCCTCACACATTATACACACACTATATTTTCTTTATCATTCTTATGTCATGTTAGTAACACTTGATAAAATACAGGTATATCTTCAATTGTTATTTATCACTAACTGTTTCCCATGGCTTTACTCGCGAGGAACAGAAAAGCAGACTATCGATCATAACCTTTCCTTTATTATTTAAGATAGTATCTTTTAACTAAAATTAATATTATTTCTGTTAACTCTTATTACTAAGATTAATTGCTTGTGTTAGAAGTAGGTTTAAGCCGGTAGTACAGGCAACGTCCAAACCTGGTACCTCTTGATCGTTAAGCCGAGTCATACACTCATACACGTCCTTGCGTGCGTTCTACCATGATTCGACTTTTAAAAATTCGTAGTTTAATTAACGTGAACCGACTTTGAAACGTTCGCTCTGGATTAATGTGCTCACATGTCACAGACGACGCGTCACAACAGACAAGCGGGCTGACTGGTTCATTCAAGATCATTCTGTATTGTGTTATTGAAAGGATGTTTTAAAATTATAATAGCCTCGTTTTTGCGCTATTGTACTTCGCGTGGTAGCCGACGTCTATACAAACGGGTATTAGTTTGTATTGTAGGTATTTTATCACCCTTGCCGCGAGGTTCTCGGCGGAATTAGGGCCACCCCATCTCTTCCCATATGGTGTCGTACAAGGCGACTAAGGATAGGGCTGTTTAACATCAGACAGATATATACAGCGGACTCAGCCTCAGATGCATGGCTCTGGTCAACAATAGTGCCCGGAATACGGCAATAGGGCCACCCCTATTACGTGAGACCGAATACAATTATTGGTGAAATGTGGGTGTTAATTCACCTCTGCCTAACCTTCCAGGGACAAAGGCGTGATTATTTGTATGTATGTATTGTTGTTTTCATATTTCATAGTAGCAATATTAGACATGAGAAATATTTCAATTAAATAAGAAATACATTATGTAGATATTCATATATACAAAAATTTAAACTGAGTGGCCATCGAACTCACGACCTTATGAAATACCTAATATAACTCTTAGAAAGGTACAAAAAAAAAAGAATTTATAACTTCCAGATGAATGTGACCGTGTGTGTTCCAGACAACGTACCTATATAATGTATAAAGTACCTACGTATGCTGAATTATTACCTTGCTCAGTGGTTTGGGCTCAATGGCAGTAGGGTTGCCTGTGCCTCAGTTTCATAAAAAGGACTAGTGTTTTAAAAATGGAACAGCTACGTAAAAAAATTGTGTCTGTAACATTTAAACGGGAGGTATTGTTTGTTTAGTTCAGTGGGTAAGCAAGGTAAGATAAGAAATGCATTTATTCTGTAACATTTTGATAAAAATATGTTCAAATTTGTACAAAACTAAAAATAAGATCTAATTGGTTAGGATACAGTACAACAACAAATAATCTTATTTTCAAGTATTCCAGAAAGTAAATACAAAATTTGAACAAGCCGCAACGTGGCAGCCATATTATTAAACAGAAACATTAAGTTGGTAACGGCATTGCGTGAGCGAGCCAATGTCGCCGTCGCGCCGCGCCGCGTCGCCCTTGAATCTGCGGCAATACTGCAGTACCGCCCAGCCGCTACGATCGATTCATCACTTCTTTAAAATCTCTTAACAACACATGCTCTCCTGGTACTTTTATTGTTGAACATAAAAAGGTATCAGAAGAGCACGTGGGGAAACGTGTGAGCTAATAACGTGATTACTCCATTTCCTTTTCAACGGAAAATACGTTGGTTGAAGATTTTATTGCGTTACATTTTACGTTGAATGCTTTTTTAATGACATCACTTTACACTACCCTATGCACTGAGGAAGGTTGGTGTACCTTGGAGAAGATAAAAGTTTTGCTTATCCTACTTCCTATTAATATTATAAGCGTGAAAGTTTGTGGGGTATTGTTACTCAATTTAGCAGAACGACTGAACAGAAATTTGGCATAAAGTTGAATTTCTCACCTATAAACAGATACACCTGCTGACTAGGGGACTAGGCTTGAATTCCAATCAAATCCAATCCAATTATGAAACCAGTAAACATGCCGAAAATAAATATACTCGCATCCACGTGGGACAGAATATCAAAAGGCTCGCATCAAAAATAGAACCACTTACTTGGAAATCGTTTGATATCAATGTCTACTTCAAATACAGTAAAAATATCCCAAAGTAACTGCCTACGCAAATATCAATTATTAACTTTCAACTCACTTAGTAAGCTTACAAAATTCTTTTACGGTTTATATGACGTCTGAACTCTTATCAATTCTATGAATAGGTCTCGCAATTTGTACCTTTTTAATATTAAAATAACGTAACGAGACATAAATTGGTATAAATAAGATACGGGAGACTTTGAAAGCATTTTCGTAATTAATTTTATGCTTTTCTTTGTAGGCTTCAGCTTTACAAAGTCTTTCCCATGCCTCATTACCAAGATATTTCGAAATTATTCGCCTAAAAAAATATATGGAGTAACTATATAAATATTGAACCAGAAAAAATGCTTTTATTGTTTTCTTACAAGGGCTTCATTGTGTTGTGTTCTTTAGCATTTTTATGCGACGTTTTACTTCTCTGTTTTCAGTTTATGAGCTGAATTTCGGAGCGACCTCATTCATTGAATGATTCAGGTAAATGAAGTAACTATGTGATTTACTGTTTATACTGTGAATTTTAATGGCGACTATATTATAATTCATTAGTATAGCAATACAATTCAATTGAAAATTAAAACTAAAACTATTATTAGGTACCTACTAAAATACACTAAAATAAAATAAACATAAAAATTACATACATAATGCGTCATGAAATTCCTCCGCATCATCACCGACCAGTAACGTACCCTGAAGGCTGGCAGCATTGCCACGTTGAATGGCAATGCTTATCCTCTGTGCAAGATAATAACCAGCCTTCTGTTCACGCATAGCGTCGATCAGCTGCTTTGCCAAGTCTTTATATAGAGAACACTTTTTACTGTTTATACTGTTGATCGATTACACTTGGTGGAGCTTGCTACAAATATTGAATAGACACAAATTGTACTTTTCCACAGTGCTTGAGTGTACACTATGGAAAAGTATACAAGTGTCTATTTTATAAATATGAATTATGATGGCTCTTATTTAAGCTAACATATAATTTGTATTATACCACTTGGTTGGCAGACAAGTATACGGCTCACCTGATGGAAAGTGGTTAACGTGGTCTATGGACGTGTACAACACCAAGGGAGTCGCACTCGCGCTGCCAGCCCTTGTAAGCACAGAGTTTCTGTGCCGTCAGTGTAAAAGACAAAGCAGAACAAGCTTTTGCTCTTCCCACTGATAGCACAAAAACTCTCCAGTGAGCTCTGGCTACCCTACTCACCGCCGAGAACATAACACGAGGTTATTATGGCCGCGGTATTCTGTAGGGCTAGGTTGGGGTATGTTCTGTTTATATCAAGATTACCCTGCTTAGTTAAAGAGAAAGGAGTATTTTTATAGAGGGGTTAGGCAGAAATTAATTTTATTCATACAATCTCAAGGTCAACATATATGCAACCGACCGCTTAGTTAAGTTGCATTATGCAGAAGTAGATAAACTGATCAAATGTTACGATATTTTGTAGCCTTGCATGTTATATATGCACGATTTTATTGCCGTGTAACATGTAGGTTAAGTTTGTAAAGCACATGAAATATTACATAAAGTAAAAAGATTCCAAGGTGAGTCAAATTATTGTAAACAAGCTTACGACCGCAGCTCCACCTGGGTGGAATTCTGTTCGCATTCCCATTCACTAATGGGGATTTATATTCCTGTTCCAGTGACCCATGGGAACGTATTTTTTTAAACTTCCGGGGACCTTACAGAAACGTACAAAAAAAATTGCCGATTCGGTTGAGCCGTTCTCGAGCGTTACCATGCGCTTAACAAAATTCGTTTTTATTTATAAGAAGAAGATATTTTGGACTATTATTAATGGATTCTATCGCGATTTATTTGGTGTTATTTTATTATTCACACTGATCTCGACGTTTCGGTGCTTTTCAGCTATAGTAACTAGGAGATAACAGTGTAAATATGGGTATAGGAACCGTTAATAATATTTTAAATTTAAGTGTATAATACATGGTAATACTGTATTTTCGAGGTAGCTTCACAACATCACCTCGCTCCGAGCAAACAAATCCTCCGCCAGAGCCCTCACGCGCACATCAAAAAATCTGGTATCTTCATTGCCTATTTAAATAGATATCTAAATAAAATCCTACGTTACAGAAACACATAAATCGCGTTGATAATAAACTTGTAAACATTATCTATACACATTTTCTAAACCACGACATTCAAAATGAACTGATCACATTGATGTTATCAGTGTAGTGTAGATAAAAATTTTGGCTCTGAGGAGAGGCCCTAAGCACCACGAGGCCGTGGACGGTCGCCCAGTCTCCCCATAGTTTAGTCTCCGCCGCCTCTGAACTTTGAGCTTTGTGACTTACTGCTGTTAATCAAGAATCAAAGAATCAATTTCATTTATTCAGTTTTGGCACTTAGAGAGCACATATGAAGCTCATTTTTTTACAATTATGTCAAATTGTTAGTTCTACTGAGAAGATACCAGTCAGAAACTCAGAGAACTATATTAGAACTATTTTTAAAGTATGGTTTTGTTTACAATATATGTTTTATGAGCGAGTATGAGACTTAGTTTGACCACCCATTTCCATCATCAAGATACTCATCTACTTTATAATAACCTCTTTTTATTAAACATTTTTTAACTTCTATTTTAAATTTATTAAGTGGAATGTTAACCAAGTCCTGATATATGCGATCAATAGTTAGTGAGACTCAAAATACTGAGTAGTGAGTACCCTGAGAGCATGTACGTAGTCATAAAACATAATTTGTAACTTCCTTATCACAATGTTCTAGCAAATAAAGATCTATCTATCTAGCAGTAAGAATGCAAATAAAAAAATTAGAATCCTATCTTATTCAAATTAACCCTTGAACGTATCTAAATTCTATAGGTGTCTTGAATACATTTGTCTCGATCAACTTTAATTAATGTATTAACGTACACACACTTATAATTCAAGTGCTTTTTCAACAAGAATGCTCGCGTGATCGAAAGTGTAGCGTGTATACAAAGCGCATGATTTATAGTACTTCTTAGATTTCGGAGCTTTATGGCGACAAATAAATTTTAGTACCAATGATTTGTTAAAAGTGGCAATAAGTGTAAGCGTGTCCTTGGCCGTTGTTAGTTGTAAACACTTATTTATTGTTATTCTTTGAACAAGTACTTTGGCTTCAAGAGCTTTGGCATATACTCATTCAAATTGTATTTATCGAATAGTAAATGTAATGTATATTATAGAAGTTAGGTTTAATTCTAGAGAATTAGTAATAGCTATTGAAGACGTTCTGTTACCTCCGGCCGTCTGGCCGTCTAGCAAAGGGCTACCATTGTAACGTTGTAGATGTCTATAATAATGACCCTCTTTCTTGAAACTTTATCTTCAGCGCACCATCAGGTAAGGTAAAGTCATATTGACATGTCCTATGTAAAAACAAATGTATCTCCATTATCCGATCCTAAAACACTTGACTTAGTATATTTAAATCGAAAAGACAAATAAAAATTGGTTCAATTTGATTTCCAAGATTTGTTTTCAAATATATTGCCTACTTAGTTATTCTTACTTCTAGTAAAATATATTGTATATTTGACGCCAAGTGGCACTGATCCAAACTTCCACAAATCACAGCATTCCAGCTACTGCAAGGTTGAAATGATGGACATTTTACCTAGGCAATCTGTTCCAGGAAATGCAAAACGTCCAATTGTTTGATTTGGATGAAATTGTCACCGTAAACTGCCGTAAATACAGAAGCATCGGTGTATTGATTGGTTTGTATAGGTACAATGTTTGACTGACGCGAATCGAGGTTGGATAAATATTCATGTGAGTTTACCTGAGGCAAATGCTGTTCCGTGGATCATAGATGGCTAATTTTATTATACGGACGTTTAACTTGCCGTATATATGGACGTAAATTGTGTTCAAATCAGGGTTTTGTTTGTCAATAACAAACCGATTATCTAAATTAATTTTTTTAGTAGACCGTATACGGGTTTAGGGCTTTTCTTTTATTACATAGTTGCTGTTACCACACCATAGGAAAAGTGTGGCATGGTTTATTATTCTCATTTTATAGCTCTATCTGTTGCATTGTCTACTAGGCAGTCTTGGAAATTCGCACTATCGTATCTTATGTTTACATTGTGACCTACGTGATTAAATAATTTTGGTGTTACAGTGTAAGTATTAGATTCATATTTGATCTTCGCAAATATGATCACGTATTTCACAGTTCACAGTTTAGCAACTTGCTCAAGTGGCTCCCAATAAAAAAAAAAAATAAGAACACTGTCTGAGTCCTTTGTGACTTTTTCATGTGGACTTGCGAAGGAATGTACTCGCTGTGTGTATATTGAAAATAAGTATCTATATTTAATATATGTGTATTTTTGTTCATGTTACAATATTGGAAGTGGAAGTGGAAAGGCCACTCATTTCGTCTTTACCTACCTGTTCGGGGATATTAACCATTTTCAATTTAGTATCTTAGTGTGTAGTTGTTTTATGACACACATAATCTTCAAATACATATAAAGTCAGTAGAAATCGTGTGATATCGCTTTGTTACTGCAAAGTTGCAGAGATAACTGCCATGTCTTGAAATGGCAAGTCACAAATGAGCGCATGAATAGCTTGTTCGAGCAAACTTTGTATGTACGATGTTGTTTTGTCCAAGTTACATGTACATGTACCAAGCGTAGTGTACACACTAGTGTGTTTTCAACAAAGCACTATCTCATCTCACTTAGTTGTTTTACAATCATTGAACAGGTAACGTAAGATATTGCATGTTAAGCGAGATCATTTATATAGATTTAGATTGAAAAAGTGTCCAAGACGGAGCTAGAACACGCGACCCTTGATTGGAGTAATCACAGAACAATGTTAAAAAATATTTTTTACATTATTCATTGTATCTGTGTTCCGTTCGTCTACGCGTAGGCAGAAGATGCAGATTCGCCAATACGACATAAATCTTATTCACACCTAATTCTGGGACAGGTTAATTGGAGGCCCGTACCATACATATACATTGTTCCGAATGAATTTAGAGATGTAAAAGCAGTATTTCGTCATTGTGCATTCTATAAATGAAGGACACAAATAGAGAGTAACTCAAAATTTTAACCACTCCAGTGCAGGTGCACTACGAGAAAGTTTCCTAGCCCACTAGTGCTTGTGTATTGAAAGTTAAAATCGAGTTAATTAATTTAGTACGTTTTCTCATATACCTATTTTGTTATAGAACTAATGAACGAAAGTTCGCAGAGAAGCATTATGATTTCTTTTATCCAAAAGTGCTGTGGATTCTGAATTCTAAATGTTTATTCACGAAGCAATTTCTTGGTTACAATTGAAAGGTTATCGATACAATTTCTAAGGTTTCTCGAGGAAAATTTCAAATGAGAAAATAAACATTTCAATAGTAAAAAATTGCTTTCTGATTTATTTTTACCGATCGATTGTATTGCGTCAGACTAGTACACCAGTTCAATCTGAAGATATAAAATTGAATTCAGGAAATCGATCATCACGTTTAAAGATGGCGTCTTATGTAATTTCAACAGGACGAGCTAGCAAACTTCGTTTTACAAAGTTTCTGAAGTGTAGCAAACGGCAAAACTTGGACACTTCTCGATTTAAAATAGTTATAGTGCCGTTGTTCCGAACTCTTGGAAATTTCACTTCATTCGTAACATTGGCTTTAAAGCTGAAACATTAACCGACGACAAGTGTATAATTAAGAGGATACCTCAAACCATCAAGGTTCGTTCATTTTACTTTCATAGTGTCAACTTAAAAAATGTAGTAAACGAGAAGCCTATACGATAGAAAGGCAGAGATGCACATTTATAAGCTTTCACAGCATACATTACACTGACATTAAAAAATCTCCAACCATCGAAAGTTAAAAGTTACCAAAAGATTGTTCACATCAAGTAAATTTTATCGAGCTAAACTTCTAAGACCTAAGGTTGTGCACAGTAGGTAATAGCTCACAATTATGTGCTCACTCACTATTTTACCTTCGTATCAGTATGAACTATCTACTTTATGTATATATTTATTTAGTACATGTATATGTATTTGTATGTCAGTATTTATGTTGATAATTATTTGTGTAAAGCCGTATATTCATTTTATTTTACTTACTTTTCTCTTTTTCTTTTGTTTTAATACACTATCTATTTAAGTTTAGTCGGTAACTACACCATATCTTTTATTTTTATAATATTACTGTCCATCCCAATGTTGCCTGGAAAAAATCGCTTCAGCGATAAGGCCGCCCATTGTACATTGAAGTGTATACATGCTACCTACTTGTCCTGCTGTAAATCTGTTGGTGTACAATAAAGAATTATCTATCTATCTAGTTTAAAAAAATAAAATTTGAGGCGAGAAAAATCAAATCTTAGTACACGGATTGGCTTGAGGCGCTCTCTAACGCTTTTATAAGAGCTTTTACAGCGAAGTGAAAGTAAAAATGGTTCAGTAAATCTAAGGAGGCTATTGTTAGAAGAAGTGAAGATCGATTGAGCGGTTGTCTGAGTAGTGGTTGTTTCAACCTAGTTTTTGTGGCGGCTTCGCAGAATTTGCCGACACAAGGACGAGGGCATCGGATTACTGTAGTCTGAGGCCTGTCTCGTAGCGTGTGATGTCATTCGACGCATGTTTCCAGACTTTATAGTTTTATGGTAGTTTGTAGACAGTTTCATAGTTTTAGTAATAATGGGTTTTTGATGGTTTTGTTGGGTTTTGCAAGAGTTACTTTTTTTAATAACTGCTCCCGTATTACTTTCGAATACTTATTTGTAATACGTTTCTAAGACAAAGGAGGTTCTCAGTTGGGTACTTTTCTATAGTAAAAAATTATTATTTAACTGAGCTTATTAAAGTGCCCGGAAGACGTCAATAGGCTCACCCCCTATTACGTGGGACCGAGTTTAATGATTGATGAAATGTGGGTGTCAATTCACCTCTGCCTAACCCTCCGAGGATGAATGCGTGATAATAATATATATATATATATATATATATATATATATATGTATGTTATTAAACTAAGAATAAGTAATAAATAGTTCTCTAGAATCCAACGTATTTCCTTCAGCTTGGAAAAAAGCCCATGTTCTCCATAGACAGATAATCACCATTCACCCATTCTATCTGACTAGAGCATGGCGCAGGGCCCTCCTAAAATGCTATAACTATGGCACAATATTTGAATAGGCACGCAAACTTTTTCTTCCAATTTTTTACTTTCTACAATTATTTTATTTTTTAACTTAGGTTAATCATTTTATTATAAGGTATTTTTTTATAATATACTTTTAATTATCTTGACACGAGACAAAAATGGATATTCGTCCATATTTAGTCTTAAGAAATCACCAGTATCTATGTATCTTCATTTATAATCTGATGTTTCGAAAATGCCGCAGTTGAGCTTGTTGCGCCGCGCCGTTTCTTCTCCACTACCGGTGGTAAACTTAGTTTAAGCAGAATTGGACGTCTAACGATGGAATTACGTTGCACTATTATGAGAAATAAAGAATTTGAAAATTTTGAATTTGTTTTTGAAAATATTGTTGATCGACAACTCTCACGTTTTCTTTCCGACAACAGCCTGCTAAGTCCTTATTATACCGGATTTCGTCCTGGGCATAGCACAGTGACGGTCTTTGTTAAGATTACTGATGATAGTCGATTAGCAATGAAAAAGAGACACCTCATGATTTTATTTTTATTAGATTTTAGTAATACATTTAATTCAGTTGACTTTGTTTGACATCTACTTGGGCATCCAATCTTATCTCAATCTCTCTTCAAATGCAATAGCGTGGTTTAGCTCCTATCTTCGGGTTCGCTCGCAGATTGTTCGCTCAGTGAGAAAATCCTCTCAATGGTAATCCCTTACTGTGGACATTCTTAAGGGTAACGATATCACCAGAGTCATATCTTCTCAATACCATCTCTATGCCGACGATTTGCAATTGTACCGTCACTTTGAAGCAGGCGACATTGATCAGGCCATGCTTGCCGTCAATGGAGACCTTGAGAATTTCAGAATGTGGGCTAAATCCTTTGGTTTCCTTGTCAACCCACCTAATTCCCAAGCTCTTATTGTCGGTTGCACACATAGTAACAACTGCTTAAACAAAAATTATCTACCAGCGATTGTGTTGGGTTGGATGGTACCACCATACCGTACTCCAAAAGTGCTGAAAATCTGGGGATTCATATGGACTGCAACTTGGCATGGATAGAGCATGTTACCACGATTAGTAAGAAGGTATTCGATACCTTTTACTCTCTGAAACGTCTTCAGCACTTTCTTCCTTTCTAGACGAAGATCACCCCAGCTCTAGTACTTCTTCTTCCTCTTCTATATTATGGTGATGTCTGTTTTCCCAAACAAACTCGAACGCCTGCAGAACTTATGTGTCCTCTTCATTTTCATCCTTCTATGACCATATTTCTAAACATCGGAAGAGATTAGAGTGGTTGCCAATTCGGTGCCGTCGAGATTATCATATTCTGTCACTTCTCTACTGTGTTCTTCATCACACTAACTATCCTATCTACCTTCAAGAACGTTTTGAGTACCTAGTGCTCAGAGAAAACCCCTGCCAGTCAAAAACTTCTCTTCTCCTTCGCACCCCTCTGCACTCGTTGAGCCGATTATTCTGTCTCGGTTGTGGCCGTACGTTTGTGGTTTATTAAGGAGGTAGGACACGGCGGCGGTATTTCCGCCCAATTGAGCAATCCGACTGGGGAAGTACCTCCGCAACACAGAATATCGCGGCTATAATAACTTCGTGTTGTGTTCCCAGCAGTGAGTAGGGTAGCCAGAGCTACCTGGAGAATTTGTGCTGTCAGTGGGAAGACTAAGGCTTGTCCTGCTTTCTTTTCTACACTGACGGCACAGAAACTCAGTATTTACAGGGTTGGCAGCGCGACTGTGACTCCTCTGGTGTTACAAACGTCCATAGTCCACGGTAACCACTTTCCACCAGGTGGGCCGTGTGCTTGTCTGCCACCTAAGTGGTATAAAAAAAAACAATCGACCTCACATTATACGCGATAGTCCCTTTCTTAGCATCTTTAGGAGTAAAATAAGGAACCATTTCTTAATAATGTCATAACTTTTATAATGTATATCTATGTTATATTTATTTATGTAGGATATATTTAAATATGTGTCTATGCATGAATTTATTTATGAATCTATTTTTATATATTTAGGTATGTAGTTATGTATGTAGGTATCTATTTATCTTTCTATATTATATCCTATTAAGTACTAAATTATTTGTCAATCAAAAATCATGAAGTTTTAATGTTTCTTTCATACAAGTTTCATTATACCGTTTTGACTAAAAAGTAACTAATAGTCAATTCAGAGGTTTATATTTTTTATCCGTTTTTATTGTGCATATTCAGACCTAACTAAACTCAAGTACCAAATCAAGGGTAGAAAAGTATAATGCTCTTTCAATAAAGAAAAGATACTTCTTTTCTTTAGAATAGTCTGAATGAGAAAGCTATAGTTTTTAGTCAGTGTCAACAATATCAGTTACGCAGATGACATGGTGCTGCTGAGTCCAACGATCAACGCCACTAGGAAATTGCTTCAGGTGTGCGAGCAATATGCGGAAACACATGGTCTCATTTATAATACAAACAAAAGCGAATACTTGGTGTTTGAGGCCGTTGGCGGAAAGTGTCCCGCATCTGTACCTAGTATTAAACTTAACGGGACAGACCTTAAGCGGGTACATAGTTTTAAATACTTAGGACATTTTTTAACTAGCGACCTCAGAGATGAAGTAGACATCGAAAGGGAACGCAGGGCGCTGGCGGTGCGCTGTAATATGTTGGTACGAAGGTTTGCACGCTGTAGTACGCCAGTAAAACTGACATTATTCAGAGCATACTGCCAAGTTTTCTATACTTGTAGCCTCTGGTTCAACTATAGGCAGACGGCCATCAGTGCACTGCGTGTCCAATACAACAACGCCTTCAGGATGTTGATGGGGTTGCCTCGATTTTGCAGCGCATCAGGCATGTTCGCCCAGGCTTGCGTGGATAGCTTCCAAACCATAATGAGAAAGAAAACTGTCTCATTGCTCTGTAGATTGCGGGGCAGCTCCAACACCATTCTGAAAACTATGGCAGATCGATGGGACTCGCCTATTATAATTAAGTGGATCCGTGAATGTATCTCGGACACAAAAATAGTGTCTAAGTAGGGACAGTGGGGGTAATGACACTGATAAATAAGCGCAAAAATTCACAATATAATTAAAAATATAATAATTCTATTAATTGAATGGCGGACTTGACATACTAGTATCTTAAAAATTTTATATTGATTTTAATAAATAAATTACAAATTTGACAAAATAGTTTAGATTTTTACTGCGTGACATTACTTCTATTCCTCTATTTTGACATTAAATAATTTTGACAATAAATGACAAACAAAGACAATGCAAATTTTTTACTAACATATTTTTAAGTGGTTATATTGTTACTAACAAGATATGGATTCGTTGTTGTCCGAAATAAATTATTTTTATTTATTTATTTTATTTTAGTACTTCAGCAGATATAGGGCGCGTAAAACGTCGACTGCATTCAAATGGAATGCTCTATGGAGCTCCTATTGAGGCAGGTGAATGTCTGAGAGATCTTTTATATGCATTGTGCAGGATCTTTGAAAGATTTGCAGTGACATAAGTGGGTACTTGTACGTTTTTATAATATGAATCGAACAAAAATCATATTCATAAAATTTATATTATAAAAGTACTTCCAGGTCAAGATGCGGGGCAACCGTGATTTTCCACAATTGAGTGACTTTTCCACACATCTTATACCGTAGATGGCCCAAGGTCAGCTGGTTGGGTGTTGTATGGGACCAACGATCTTTGATAATTAAGTTAGTCCGTATACCTACTGTATACTGTTCTGACGCTGACTTTCCTCGGGGTTGGACAGTTGGTCACATAAAAGCCGTACAAGTCAAAGCAAAACGACGAGGAGTCAATGGAACTGGACTTCAAAATAAAGTCGGGCATGCAAATGGGAACATGTGAAATCCCATGCTACAAAATATAGTTCTATCTTTGTCTAATCTTCAGCAGTGCAAGAGACAGGTATATGTATATTTTAACTTGTCAAACTTGCTTACCTAAGTTTTTGTTACAAGATAATTTTACTGTCTACGTCTGAACGCGTAACAACTTACAAGAACACTCTACACTACACAGATCTCGTAGCTCTTTAAACTGGTCTACGAGAGTTGTAGACTTTCATTGAATAACAGAATATTTTCGTAGCTCGCCCTCGTAGACTTAGTTTAGTAACAAAGACAGAATTAAACCAACCTTATGTTCTTCATCTAACTTTTTTACTCTCGTAATATCTCACTTCAAATTCAAGATCACGAGGTCTACGTATGACGCAAACGAAGCAAAACGTAGTACAGTACATTATTATCCACTAAGTACACATACAGTAAATTCTCTGTGGAAGCCGTAATGATGAAAGGTCAAACACAATGCCTTAGTAGTTAACATACGGCAATTGCCCGCACGACGGTCATATTGCTTACGCACGCTTTGTCATAATGCACCAACCCTTGTACCAGAAGAAATATGTTTTCAAACGAGTCTTACAACTAAATGTGTTACTATGAATTACAAGGAACAGCGTATTCGGGGCGGACATTTGACACATAAAAGAAAGTACCTTTATCCGGCGAGCCCTGTGTGCGAACGCCGGCGTCCGTGGCGCTGAGTCCCCGGTGTTTTAGTGTTGTGTAGAAGGGTGTTGGAAGCGCCAAGGAGGGCTCCGGGCCGCGAGGGGCCGGCGTTGCTTCGCGTAGCGAGCGATGGGCGCGCGTGTGCCTTGAGGTCGGTTTGCCGGCGGAGTGGGCCGCTATATGACAGCCGGCGAGGGTGCGCGCGCCTGCACCACCACGCATGCGCACTGCCACACCGCCGCAAGTGATTAAACTAAATACAGCACGCAGCGCCACTCCATCTGCTTAACTGGCGAGCTTTTGCGATACTACAAATCGAGGTAAGCGTTATATTTTTTTAGTATTTAAGTCCTATATACTGACCTAAATATATACGTATATATTATATCTTTTATATTGCTTATTGTCAAAACCGAAGCTAATGTTACGTCATACTTTTAACTTATAAACAAGTGTGTTTGTAACAAGCTACTGCATGAAAAAAGTCATAATCATTTTTTTTTAAATTTGGAAACAAATGTCAAAATTATATTTTTTACAGTTATAATTCTGACTTTGTAAATTCTTTTATAAATTCGTAAGTAGATGTTAGGTAAATAAGTATTGTAAAGGTTACTTTATCGAAGTAGCGTGTTAGATATTAGAATCAGCTGTTTGTATCATGTTACTGGGGTGGTATCGATTGCTGGCACTTTCACTGTTGGACGCGAAATCCTGTTCTGTTTTGGCGCCGCTCCAGTAATGGCGGACACCCTGTCAGTTGCTAAGGACACGCCATTGTCGAATAACATTATGTAGCTACTTGATGAATAAAACTACTTACTTTTCTCACAAATAATATGCTGAATAATATTTCTATTTGTGTATATTATGGTAGGTACTTATAAGTGAATAAGGTTATGAGGTCGAGAGAAAAAGTTCAGATGTATTTCATGGGTCATAAATTCGGTAATATTTCTATTGTCGTGGTCAGAGGAGTGGCAAGACAATGCTTGTGTCTGTTACAAATATAATACCTATACTTAAAGTACCTACACAGGGAGTTTTATGGAAGGTAAAACTGTGATAGATCCCCCATATTTTGAAATAGTCTCCTAATTCTAAAAGTATAAAGTAAGACACGGCGGTATTTCCGTCCAATTGAGCAGTCCGACTGGGAAAGTACCTCTGCCCTACAGAATACCGCGACCATAATAACTTCGTGTTGTGTTCTCAGCGGTGAGTAGGGTAGCCAGAGCTCACTGGAGAGTTTGTGCTGTCAGTGAGAGGACTAAAGGCTTGCCCTGTTTTGTCTTCTACACTAACGGCACAGAAACTCTGTGCTTACAGGGTCGGCAGTGCGAGTGTGACTCCTCTGGTGTTACACACGTCCATAGGTCACGGTAACCACTTTCCATTAGGTGGGCCGTGGGCTTGTCTGCCACCTAAGTGGTAGAAAAAAATTGTATAAAAATATTTTGTATGAATTCTACTAGTTAAGTAATTTTTGCTGAATTTTTTTACCTATTAGTTACTGATTAAGTCGAGTCCTTTTTTTGAACATAAATGCGTCACTGTATGGATAGTTGCCCCAGCATGAAAACACTAAGAAGGACATGTTATCTCAATGTAACATTATCTGTGAATCGTAAGTAATTAGAAATTAGCAACCCTAAACAGCTTTTTTTTCTATGCAATACAGAAGATCGATTTTCATCTCTTTGAGTTTATAGCTTATACGAGGCTCATTAGATAGTTGTTAGCTTACTGTGATGCTATAAGACCTATAGTATATACGTAAACATAGGTATACATACATACATACATTGGCATGCCGCATCATAATGGGGTACCGCACGATATCGTTCGACGCGGCGAGTTTCCTCGCCGGATCACCACTGTGGATCCTGGAAGTGAGATCCCTCTCGGCGCTATACCGGTTCCGAAAGGCGGCGCAGGAGCGGGGTCACGATCCCCAGCCCGAAGAAATTCGGGCCTTGAAATCCCGGCGGAATGGGAGCTACGACTTGGGCGACCAAGCGTAGGGCGCGCCGTAGTAGCGGTAGTAAGACCCATCTGGGGGAGTGGCTAGAGAGTCCACACGGCAGCCTCTCGTACCGTCTGACGCAGATGATCACCGAGCACGGGTGCTTCGGAAAGTATCTGCGTCGGATGGAGAAAGAGCCAACGTCCGAGTGTCATCACTGCGACGCGAGCGAGGACTCGGCGCCGCACACGCTCACCGAGTGTCCGGCGTGGGGGACGCCGAGACGGGAGCTTGTGGCGGCCCTGGGAGTGAGAGTTCTCACGCTCTCCACCTTGCTCGCGGCGATAGTCCGCTGCGCGGATGCGTGGGCGGCCGGCGCCTCCTTCTGCGAGCAAGTAAGCGGTAGCGGGAGCGACTAAGGATAGCAAGCCAAGCTGCCCGCGTACGAAGGCAACTCGGGCGTCGGAGGTCGATAAACGACTTCCGCCCCCCATGAGCGCAGGCCTGCGGGTGACTGGTGGAGCCACCTGTCACCCTGGCAGAAGCAGGCCGCGGCGGCAGCGCGCCTCGCGCACCTTCCCGTTTCCGGGGACGAGTTGGAGACTCTGTAGTTCCCACACCCGAGGAGAGGGCCAGACCGTGAGAGATGGCCCTGGGTCGGCCGGGGTGCGTATATACCTGTCAACCTCACCTTCGGCAACCAAAACACAAGGCGGCGTCCGTTTTAGTCAGTTCGAGTCCAACATAACCTCTTCCACCGGCTCCGGTGGGCGATATCCGTGGGGATTTTGCGCACGTAAAAAAAGAACATACATACATCACGCCTTTATCCGTGGAGGGTTAGGCAGAGGTGGATTGAACCCACATTTCACTAATAATTGTATTCGGTCCCACGTAATAGAGGGTGAGCCTATTGCCGTATTACGAGCACTATTGTTGACTCGAGCCATGCATCTGAGGCTGAGTCTGGGCTGTATATATCTGTCTGATGTTCAGCCCTATCCCTTAGTCGCCTTGTACGACACCGCATGGGAAGAGATGGGGTGGCCCTAATTCTGCTCTGCCGGAAACCACGCGGCTCAAATCACGTTTTAAAATGTATCGTATGCACAGTACGTATTCTTGGGTATCTTTTCAGGATGACGTGAGCTTTTTTCTTTCGTAATTATATCAAACCAATCAGCGGCCACCAGGTCCTTGATTTTATCGCGACTTGGGGTTAATATATATGCCGGGAAATATTCGTAGCTAATTTAGAATAACAGCCACGATTGTCGGCTCTCGGATTGACGAGCTGGTTACGCCATGGCATTCAGTTGAGGCAGAGTGAGGCGGATATGTTCTTATACGGAGAGATTCCTTTTAACGCGTAATGCTATCCGCTACCTTATGCGGGTGCCAGTATGCGTGCGCATGCAGGATGCAGCAGAAGACCTAACACAACTGCAACAAGTGCTGTGCTACAAGGGACTGGTTAGATTTGTTGTAAAAAAATATATTAGATCCATACGCAAGTGGAACCACGAACAAAAGCTTCTATGACGCAAATTAGGTACTTCACAAACATGATGTTATAATTATAGTTACGAGTACCTGCATAGTACCTGCATGTTTACGTAGGTAGTCCCCGTATTTTAGGTGCTAACACGATAGGTAATGTGTGCTCACTGCGGATAGACGCATTGGGTCAAGGGCATTGCATAAATCCGCAGTCTCTTTTGTGACGCACATGTACTTACTGTTAACTACCCCTACTGTGTGCACCCCTTCATTATTGACAATTAGCAACGCAAATCCCTGGGACCATTGGGAATGGGTGCTGTTCGACATATTATTATTTAAACAAATTTGATGATTGAATATTCATACCAATCTTTTTAAAATTTGAAGTGTCAACATGTAATGCTACCCAATAAGGCATTTCCTTGCACCCCAAGTGACTTTGGGCCATCTTCTGTTTTAAGCTAGTCCCATCGGGTGTGGGAAGTATCTGCGGTGTCCCCATTGAACCCCAGTAAGAAGTGAGGAGGATTTAAAACCATATAACCGTAGATAGTACGGTTATAAGGTTTTAAAGTTTTGCCGGGTGTGAAACGTACGATGTTCCTATCAAACCCCGGAAAGAGATGGAAGTGTTACACCGCTGCTTCGACCTTCGACAGGGGTGTTTGTCGTCCGTACTTGCCACCCCCAGTCAGAGGGATATTAGTAAGCGTCCGAGCAACCCACTACAGGACCAAGCAGCCCGGTGTGTTCCTATCGTTGATACACAAAAAGCCAAGATACACAATCACGGACAAAAGTAACTCTCGAAACTACCACCAATTTTACAAAAGTAGCTACAGCTATGTTATATATTTGAAAGAGGTAGGGCACGGTGGTATTTCCGCTCAATTGAGCAGTCCGACTGGGGAAGTACCTTCGCCCTACAGAATACCGCGGCCATAACAACCTCGTGTTGTGTTTCCGGTGGTGAGTAGGGTAGCCAGAGCTCACTGGAGAGCTTGTCCTGCTTTGTCTTTTACACTAACAGCACAGAAACTCTGTGCTTACATGACTGGCAGCTCGAGTGCGACTCCCTTGGTGTTGCACACGTCCATAGGCCACGGTAACCACTTTCCATCAGGTAGGCCGTGTGCTTGTCTGTCAAACAAGTGGTATAAATTTTTTTTATAGTTTTTGTCAAATTGGATGAATTTGACGCACATGAATTAAAGTTCTTTTTACAAAGCAGTGTACAAAAGCAATAAAATTTCTTTGGTTTTTCAAAAATCTAAAAATGAGATTTTAAGTTTCATCAAAATTGGGCTCGTGATTCCTTTGAGCATTTTTTGCTATTCCTTATAGTTCCAGATTTGGCCATCTATTCCCTTTTGCAAAAATCACCCTGTATACAAAGAAATATTTGTTTTAGTTGGATGTTGGATTAGTTGATATAATATATATTGGCATACCTATATCAAAAACACCTTTCTACGCAAATAAACAAATGTTTCATTACATTTAAAAAAAAGTCGAACTGGATAAAAATTAAATTAAAAAAAAGTGAAAACATATGCTAGCTAATTAATATAATAAAAAAGCATAGGTAATAGTAAAAAATCGACTCCATTTAAATTAGAACATACGCACACGCATAATACAATCGACCCGTTTGTATTATGCGATTAAAATTAAAAGACGTCGTATAATGCATTGTTCTTACACTGAAAAGCGCCGTTTGAAATTTGCTGTAGGTACTATATATAGATATGACGGTCAAGTGAATATTTTAGAAAAATATATCAAAATCGCATAATGCCTTCTATATTTAGTCATGAAAAACACAAACAAATCAATAACTTTTACTTATCGAAAATAAGATATCCCATTCTTCTTTAACGTTCTTGACCCCATATTTTTACTCATCATCCTCCTGCCCTTATCCCAAGATTATTTGGGGTCGGCACAATATGTGTTCTTTTTCCATTCATCTCTAGTTGCAGTCATTTCAACATTCACTCCCTTCTTAACCATGTCATCTTTCACACAGTCCATCCACCTCATTTTAGACCTCCCTCTCCCCTCCCTTGCCAGGCTTGTCCTGCTTTGTCTTCTACACTAACGGCACAGAAACTCTGAACTTACAGGGTTAGCAGCGCGACTGTGACTCCTCTGGGCAACGGTAACCACTTTCCATCATGTGGGCCGTGTGCTTGTCTGCCACTTAAGTGGTATAAAAAAAAAAAACGACGCTATAATTTTACTATTTTCAATTAACACTTTGGCATTTTTTAACGCACGTGTAATGTCACGGACGAAATGAGACGTTATGAAAAGAGCGCACAAATTCCATTTGGTTATGTCACTGGTTCCTATACCTAAATTAAAAACAAATTGAATTGGAATGATATGTTATTTCTTGGTCGATTAATTCATTGGTAGGTACTTTGAAAGGATAGGCCCTTAAGTTGATCCATCAATGTGAACAGAGACGTGTCCCGAAAATTAGTACTCCATTATCAGACCAGAGTGAAATTGGAATCTGAATTACTTAAGACATTTGTGTGTGCTGAATACAGAATCGATTCACGAAATTGTTTGTTCGAACTTGATCGTTTTGTTTGCTTTATATGATTTACGTTGTTTGTACATTAAGTTGCACAAGTTGGTAGTTACTTCATGTAATATGCGAAGTGAGGTATTAGGTAGGTATACTTACTTGTAGAAGTTATTGGAGTTTGATTACTATTACATTTGAGCAGTCCGACTGGGGAAGTACCTACGACCTACAGAATACCGCGGTTATAAAAACTTTGTGTTGTGTTCCCAGCAGTGAGTAGGGTAGCCAAAGCTCACTGGAGAATTTGTGCTGTCAGTGGGATGACTAAAGGCTTGTCCTGCTTTGTCCTCTACCCTGACGGCACAGAAACTCTATGCTCACAGGGGCGGCAACGCGAATGTGGCTTCTCTGGTGTTACACACGTCCATAGGCCACGGTAACCACTTTCTATCAGGTCGCTTGGGCCGTGTGCTTGTCTGCCACCTAAGTCGTATAAAAAAAACGTGGTACACTAGTGTAATCAAACCCCAAGAAGTAATCTGAAGAGTGTAAATAGGCTAGATCGATCGGCAAACTATTTACCACTTCATGAATACATACCTACTTATATTAGAGTTAGGTAAGCTATGTGGGTACCTAATTTAAACACAAGAAGTGGATAATAGGGCGGTCTACGGTAGAGTGCAAATATACCAGGCCCTCGATTCTACTAAAGCAAAACCAATGTCATACCACTGACAGTGCAAAAAATGCCACTAAAATTTAGACTTTATTTCTATGCGCTTAAAGTTCAAATTAAATGAAATTTTATTACATTTCTTCATTCACTCTGCAAAAAGAGGGACGGGAGCTTGTGCCGCCCCTGGGAGTGAGGGTTCTCACGCTCTCCACCTTGCTCGCGGCGATGGTCCGCTGCGCGGATGCGTGGGCGGCCGGCGCCTCCGGGGCGGGAGCGGCAGCGGGAGCGACGAAGGATCGCAAGTCGAGCTGCCCGCGTACGAAGGCAACTCGGGTGTCGGAGGTCGATGAACGACCTCCGCCCCCCATGAGCGCAGGCCTGGGGGTGACAGGTGGCCTGTGGCCTGTCACCCTGGCAGAAGCAGTCCGCGGCGGTGGCGCGCCTGGCGCTCCCCGTTTTCCGGGGACTAGTTGGGGACTCTGTAGTCCCCACACACCCGAGGAGAGGGCCAGATCGTGAGAGATGGCTCTGGGTCGGCCGGGGTACGAGAGATATGCCTGTCAACCTCACCTTCGGCAACCAAAACGACCCACAGGCGGCGTGCGTTTTAGTCGGTTCGAGTCCGACATAACCTCTTCCACCGGCTCCGGTGGGGAGGTATCCGTGGGGATATTGCGGACGTAAAAAAAATAAATATCGCCAGTGGGTTGTGGTGATTAGATGGCAGTGGCTTCATGAAAAATATTGAAGTTAACCCCAACTGAGTTGGCAAAAAGGCTCAGAGGATGGTGAAGTCTTAAACATTTTATGAATTAATCAACAAAACATGAAATATATTAACTTCATCTTCTAGACTAATAAAAATTGAAGGAGGTAGGACACGACGGTATCTCCCGTCTCAAATTGAGCAGTCCGTCTGGGGAAGTACCTCCGCCCTACAGAATACCGCGGTTATAATAACCTTGTGTTGTATTCCCGGTGGTGAGTAGGGTAGCCAGAGCTCACTGGAGAGGTTTTGTGCTGTCAGTGGAAAGACCGTAGGCTTAGATTGACACCACTGACTTGTACGGGCGTGAAATGTTGGCGTGGCGGTCAGGGAGACCCGGTGAAACGGTTGTCCGCTAGCCGCCCGCAGGTTGTACGGTTCCCGAACCTGAGGATTACTTAATCTCCGCCCCAGGAGGCTGAACTAGCAGCCTGTGTAAAGTGCTCGATGCTGTAGTCGTGCCGGAGGAGGAAACCGGAGTGGACTCGGCTACAGTATTTGGGAGGGGACCGGGGGCCCTTCCGCCCGCCGCGCCAGTCAGTCACACAACCCCAGCTTGTCTATGGTGATACGAAGCTTAGCTTTGTCTTCTGCACTAAGAGCACAGAAACTCTCTTTACCTTCCTACCCCCCACCCCCACATAGGTCATGAAAAGAAGGAAAAACAAGAAAAACGTTACCACAGCGGCACCATCGTCCACAGTACATGTGGATTTCTGTAACATCAGGGGCCTACACACCAATCTCAACGCAGTTCATCTCCATTTGGAGACCGCGCAGCCCACCTTGTTTTTTCTGACGGAGACGCAAATATCATGCCCGGCCGATACAGCCTACTTAATGTACCCCAAGTACAAACTCGAGCATAACTTCCTGAGTCGCGCCGGGGTATGCTTGTACGTCCGGGATGATATTTGCTGCCGCCGTCTTCAAGGCCTTGAAGACAGGGACCTGTCAACTCTTTGGGTACGTACGGATCACGGTGGCCACACCCGTATCTTTGCGTGCCTCTACAGGTCTCATAGCGGTGACCTAGGTACAGCTCAATTGTTTGAGCATCTGCAGCGGTCTGCGGACAAGGTAATTGAGCAATGCCCTACCGCAGATTTAGTATTCTTGGGGACTTCAACGCTCACCACGTAGAGTGGCTGGGGTCTCCTAGAACTGATTTTGCGGGAAGGGCTGCTCATGACTTTGCTCTGACCTACGGATTCTCCCAACTGGTGCATTCTATTATTAGAACACCAGAAATAAATAATAATAATAATAAATAAATAAATATTCCACGACATTCTACACAACGCTATCAATACCCATGGTAAGCATAGCTTAACTAGCTTGTGTTATGGAATCTAGAATACGGATAAACATACTTAAATACTTTTTTATTTTTGTAAATACATACATATTATACATAGAAACACCCAGACCAATGCAAATACCCATATTCATGCAAACAAATATTTGCACTGAGCGGGGATCGAACCCGCGCCTCGCGCGTAGCAGTCGCGTTCACTACCGCCACGCCACAGAGGCTGTCAACGACCCCACAGAAGCTCTATACTGGACCTTCTGCTGACTTCGCGCCCGGACGAATACTCTGTAACTGTGGAAGCACCACTTGGTACTTCGGACCACAGCCTCGTTCGGGCGCAGACTGGGATGGACTGCGAGAATTCTTCGCGTCGTACCCGTGGAGGCGGCTTTGCTTCACTTCAAATGATCCCAGCTCCTGTGCAACAGCAGTAGCTGATGCGATCCTAGCGAGTATGGAATGTTATATTCCGAACCGCTGAATCGCAACAGGAGAGAGCAAACGCCCTTGGTTTAATAGGCCCTGCAGAGAAGCAAGAGACTACAAGCAATCTGCATACAGGGCTTGGACCACGGCTCTTGCCAATAAAGATTCAAATATCGTTGAAGTGAAGCGAAAGTTGAATGCCGCCTCGAGGTCTAGTAAAAAAGCTACGGCCAGGGCTAAATTTGAGTTCATCGGCAGAATTGGCGAGCGGCTTGCGCGCTACCCATCTGGCAGTCGTGCATTTTGGTCGCTCGCCAAAGCTGCCGAGGGAAACTTCTGCCAGTCTTGCCTTCCACAGCTGCAAAAAGCCGATGGTAGTCTGGCCCATGGCGCTAAGGAGAAAGCCGATCTGTTGGGTAATCTCTTTGCGTCAAACTCGACTATGAACGACGGGAACGCTGAACCACCCAAAATCCCCAGTTGTGGTGCTTCCATGACTGAAGTTAAAATCACGCAACGGGTGGTCCGGCGCGAGCTTAAGTCCCTAGATGTTCGGAAGTCGAGTGGGCCGGACGGTATACCGGCGATGACACTGTGCCCCCGAGCTGTGTCCTGTACTTAGACGTCTTTTCGCACTCACATACTCCGCAAGGCGGGTCCCGACCTCGTGGAAGACCGCATTCGTGCACCCTGTACCTAAGAAAGGTGACAGGACAGATCCGACCAATTACAGGCCAATCGCTATCACCTCCCTTCTCTCGAAGGTAATGGGGCGTGTTATTAATACACAGCTCCTGAGATACCTTGAGGGAAATGATCTACTGAGCGATCGACAGTACGGCTTTCGTCACCGTCGCTCTACCGGTGACCTTCCTGTGTATCTCACAAACCGGTGGGCGCAGGCCATCGAGAGTCGGGGTGAGGCACTAGCGGTCAGCCTCGATATAGCGAAGGCCTTCGATCGGGTCTGGCACAAAGGTCTTCTTGCGAAGTTGCCATATTATGGACTCCCCGAGGGACTGTGCGAATGGATCTCCAGCTTTTTGTCCAACAGAAGCATCCAAGCCGTCGTCGACGGCAGCTGCTCGGACCGCATGAACATAAACGCTGGTGTCCCACAAGGCTCCGTGTTGTCTCCGACGCTGTTTCTGCTGCATATCAATGACATGCTGTCTGATGGCTCCATTCATTGTATGCGGACGACAGTACCGGAGACACGTGTTACACGGGCCGTGCAAATATCCCTCAATCCGAGGTGGAGAAGAGTCGCGAACAACTTGTGTCTAAAATCGAGACTACTCTCTCTGGAGTATCCGATTGGGGACGACTAAACCTAGTCCAATTCAACCCCACTAAGACACAAGTATGTGTATTCACCGCTAAGAAAACCCCATTCATTGTGGCGCCGCAATTCCTGGGCACACCGCTTACCATCTCCTCGAGTATCGGGATCCTTCGTGTCAATATCTCCAGCCACGTCCAATACCGAAGTCATTTGCAGGACAAGGTTAAGTTGGCATCAAGAAAACTCGGAGTGCTCAACAGGGCGAAGCAGTACTTCACTGCGGGGCAGCAACTCCTTCTTTATAAAGCACAGGTCCGGCCTCACATGGAGTACTGCTGTCATCTTTTTGCTGAAGCACCTGCACCAGCTTGATCCCTTCGACTCAGTGCAAAGCCGGGCATTGAGACTGGTTGACAATCCCATACTCACAGGTAGTGTGGAACCTCTTAGCCTTAGGAGGGATTTTGCCTCACTATGTGTGTTCTACCGCCTATACAATGGTTTGTGCTCAGATGAATTGTTTGACATGATGCCCGTAGCTACATTCTATCATCGCACCTCTCGCCATAGGCAGGGAATTCATCCTCACACATTGCGACCTGAGATGGTGCGCACTGTGCGGTATGAAAGAAACTTCATCCCACGCACACTCAAGCTGTGGAATGACCTCCCTGCTACGGTTTTCCCAAGCGCATACAATATGGGGTTCTTCAAGAGGGGCATCAGAATGTTCCTTCATGGTCGGCAGCGCGAGTGTGACACCCCTGGTGTTGCATACGTCCATAGGCCACGGTAACCGCTTCCCATCAGGTGGGCCGTGTGCTTGTCTGCCAACTAAGTGGTATAAAAAAAACTTTTCATACATTACTCATGAATCATTGATAAGCAGGTACTTACTGACATTTATTTCAGTACAAAAAAATATTTTTAATTATGTTGACGTGACCTATATAAAAAAAGAAAAAAAAAAGGTCAATGTCACGCTTTATGATATACCGACATCATAGTAATGCCGTGCACTTACGTGTAACTGTAAAACTCTATAATTTTGAGCCTAAAACTAAACCGCAGTGTGACGTAGTACGTCCTTATAGACTCAATTAGGCCACACAATGACGTCACACTTTTGCAGCTGTCTCTGGATCGGCGGGTAGAGGATAGAGGCAGAGTATGATGTGCAGAAACGTACTGAAATCAGGATTCTGATAATTTTGCGATAAGGCTATCACTAGCAGTCATTCCAGTACCTAAAGGTTAATCATTTATCAACCAGAAAAACCTTACAAATCAGTAAAAGCAATAAGTTAAGCTTCTGACGTTTTTGGCCCTTCGCGCTGAATATTTACTATCAATCACTTAAATCAATCATTGACTATTTTGAGTACCAACTTATGATTTTAGGTCGATGTGGAAGCGTTGGTAGCTTAGTGGTTAAGGAGTTGGTCTTACGATCGAGAGGTCCCGGGTTCGAATCCTGGCCACTACACTACCGACGTGAATCCACTCCTAATAAAAGCCATTTAGCTTAGCTGGAGGGGTTAGAGGCAATATTAGTAATTTCGGATCTAATTTTCTTTACGAAAAAATTAAAATAAAATGTTTTCATTTTTCAGATGGAGTTTCAAAAACGCTTTAAAGAGAAAACATGATACCTAGTCATTAGCCAGCATTAGAAGGAAATTAACACTAATTGTATTGACAAATCTTTGAAACATTTAAAAGTCCTTTAAAAGACTAAACAACATAAACTAGGTTCAAGCATAAATTAAATTAAATGACTCTTTTCCTGCAAAAAATTAAAGGTGAGTTGTATAAAAGTATTATCTACACTGACGGACTCATAAACTGCATCAAAGTAATAGACGACTTTGAAATAAATATTTTAACCAAGTATGCATACTTTCTATGCAGATTTAAATTGAAACCTCTAGATTGGTTCGTGAACTTTAAAACAGCGTAGGGTCATATCTTTAAGTTTAAGTTTATGTACTGGAAAGGACCTTAAGACTTTTATTGAAGAAAAAACAGAAATTTAAGAAAAATTGGTTTAATTAAAAAATTGGTTTTAACAATAGACACAAACTTTATGCAAGGGTTTATTTGTGTTTTAATAAGGTGTATTACCCCCACGTGCCCTTATTACGGATTCTAATCGGTTCCGCATAGATTTTATGAGGGTTTTTAAAAGATCTTGCGGAATATTGTCCCATTCTTCTGAAAGTGCTGTTCTTAGTGCTGCCACTGTCGTGGGCGAAGGGTTTCTCGCATATACAGGTCTTTTTAAATTGTCCCAAACATGCTCGATGGGATTAAGATCCGGGCTGCGTGCTGGCCAATTCATTGTACGTATCCCAACCTCTTCGCAATAATGTTGAACTTGTGCAGCTGCATGCGGCCGGGCATTATCCTGCATTAAAGTAAAATTTTCGCCTATGAATCCCATGTAAGGCACCACGTGATCTTCTAATATCTCTGTTATGTAGCGATGTGCTGTCAAACCCCCTCTATTACCGTTTTGACGGACCATGTCTATGAACACAAGTTCGGTTCGCCCGTTCATCGATATGCCACCCCAGACCATACATGAACCGCCTCCAAAAGGAACACGCTCCTCAATGCAACTTTGAGCATATCGCTCCCCACGTCGACGATAGACTCTTCTGCGACCATCTGCACCATATAAACATGTCCTACACTCGTCCGTGAACAATACAGAGGCCCACTGCTCTTCTGTCCAATTCAGGTGATGACGCGCAAATCTTAAGCGAGCTTGTCTGTGAGCTGTAGACAACTTTGGACCATTTGCTGGTCTAAAAGGGGTGATATCCGCTTCCTTTAACCTTCTTCTTATTGTTCGTGCACACACGTTTACTCCACGCACTTCATTAAGCTCGGTTTTGATGTTAACTGACGTAAGGAAACGATTTCGCAGGGAAGTTATAACAATAAATCGGTCATCACGACCTGTGGTTGCTCGAGTTCTGCCTGTACCACGTCTCCTCCTGTAAGAACCTGTCTCTACAAACCTTCTGTATATAAGACGTATATGAGACGTGGCCGTGCTAACTAACCTACAGGGCTACGTGTGCGTGGGAAGGTGACTTACATTAGGAATAAAATAACGCCATTCAGCAACTTCATATATTGTTCTATTCCTTCATTCAATAAGTATATCACAATAGCACTTGCATCGTCAGATGAATTAAGATTACATTCATGTTTTACAAATAAGCTTTGAAAAAGAAATTACGTGTTCACTCCAAGATCGAATTTTGACAAGATAGCACAGGCCTAAAAAAAAAGGAGCACGTCATAGGCTTCATAGATGACTTTTTAATTTACCATAAACAAAAGGTTTACTTTGTCAATAATTAAAGTGTACGGTCCCGATGTTTCAACATTTTTCAGTGACTGAAGAAAAAGCCTGCCTAAAGTATCTACTTTAGTGCGACTATGAGCACTGTTATAATGTACCAATGAATAGAATGTAATTTCATTATTCATAACTTTCTTTTAAGTTTTCACTATGTTTTGTTTATCATAATCATCTTAATATTTTTCTACATAGACATTAGAGCCAACGTAAAAAGATGATATTAATTTGCTTGTATTCAGATTTAGAATTGAAAATGAACCAATGACAGTACTTCTTCTTCTTATTTTATTTAAATGGCGCCTTGCATCGGTTATATAGATACCGATGATTCTGCCAACCTCAAGGTGGAGAGTAGGTTTAATCGTTTATAGAGGTCTCCAGGTATTCATGGTATTCTTAGTAATTTGGGTTTATCCTTATTGGTCACTGAAAAAGGGGACATCACAAGTGTTAGTAATAATAAATATGTGGATATATATATATATAAATTAGAGGTCAGGGTTAGATTAGTTATATAGTAGGGGAGAGGGAGGGTTATTAGCACTATATTACAGATGAAAAGAGTGGAGGGGGGTTACAGTTTAATTTCATTTATAGAGATAAATTTGTGGAGGATCTTGATAAAGGGGGAGGATACCAGGGTAAGTAAGTAGGCCAAATTTATAGGTCGAGGAATCTGCTTTGGGAGAAGGTCGTATAATGGAACAACTATTCTTGGACAGGTGTAGAAGATATGCTCGAGACTGCCTTCATCCAAGCCACACTCACATAGAGAGTGGTCTCGAACTCTAATTTTGGCCAAGAATACTGGTGTGCAGACAAATCCTAAACGAAGGCGTATTATAACTGAGGTAGTTAACTTATTGAACCGTTTATTCTTAAAGAACCATGGCTTAGAAGGAATGGATGGTTGTATGGTTCCATAGAATTTACCCTTGATTATTTTAGAGGATTGCCATAAATCATCCCAAGATTTATCCTGGCAAGAACCGGATAAAGTGCGTAGGTCCCGAGTGAAAGCGTATTTGTATGAATCACATCCTGTACCGGCTGCCAATCTCGCGCAAGAATCCGCAGTTTCATTACCGGATATGCCAATGTGGCTGGGTATCCAAGCTAAGACCACCTCGATACCAGACATGTGACATCTGAGCAGCATGGCTTTTATGTTGAGTGTGAGTGGAAAATTGTTTTTAGACTTAAAAGGATTTTTTAATAAATCAGAGAGACAGCTCAGAGAATCTGTCAATATGAGTGTTTTTTTAAGATTATGTGATTCTACATAATTGACAGCTTCTAGGAGAGCGATAGATTCTCCTGTAAAAATGGAGTTATAAGGAGGGCTTTTAAAGCTCAGAATTATTCTAAATTTGGGAATCCATACTGCAGAGCCAACTGGAGCATCTAGGGACAATTTCGAAGCGTCGGTGTATAGGGTTGTCCAATCCGGCCAGTCACTACCTAATATGTTCAACAGACTTTGATTGGCTGATGTGCATTTTTTGGATATGCCAAAATCTAGAATAATTCTTGGTTGAAATATTAAGGATTGGAAGTCCAGATCAAAAAGGGGGTTTATAGGAAATTGACGGATAGGGACTGTGAGGTTGGCCAGTTTTCTATGTGAATTTATGAGGAGAGGAGGGGATTTATTCTTCCAGTAATCCGAAGAAGAGACCAAGAGACTAAGTTGTTGTAGTATAGGGAGTAGAGGATGAGAACCAATTTGGGCTGCATTAAAGAGAAACCTGTCGCATAAAAATTGCCGACGAAGATGAAGTGGAGGTTCCCTGCATTCAACTTGGAGGGCGTTGATAGGGGAGCATTTCATGGCACCTGTTATGATGCGAAGGCACTTCGACTGAATTCTTTCGAGTTTGGAAAGTGGCAATATGTTGCATGGCTCAAGTAGGAAAGTACCGTAGTCAAAGTGACTACGCACAATGGCATTGTAAATAAGTTTTTGGCAGAAGGGGTGAGAACCCCACCGGACCCCAGACAGAGACCGCATGACATTCACACCCTTCTCACACTTTTCTTCAACATATTTTAGATGGGGAGCACCTGTCAGTTTAGAGTCTAGAATAAGACCTAAAAATTTAACGGAGTTTAGGATTGGGATTGATTCATTAGCAACAGAGAGGTTGATGTATGGCGTGTTACGTTTGCGACTGAAAACAACTGCACTACATTTAGGAACTGAGAGAGAGAGGTTATGTTCGAAGAGCCAATTATTTAAATAAAAAAGAGCGGTATTGAGATTGGCGGCAGCCACTGAAAAAGATGGGGAAGTAGAGTAGAGAGCAACATCATCTGCATATTGCAGAATTTTGCAAAAAGAGTTGACAGAAAGATCTAGGTCACGAGTGTAGAGGTTATAGAGGATAGGGCTAAGGACTGATCCTTGAGGAAGGCCCTTCCAGACCACCTGAGAAGGGAGGGTGTTGCCCTGGTATCGAATAGATATTGTACGGCACATAAGCATGTTGCAAATGATATGAACCAACCTCACAGGTATACTCAGCTGAAGCATTTTCTGCCTGAGTAGTGGAAGATGGACATTGTCATAGGCAGCAGAGATATCTAGGAAAACCCCTATAGTATGCTCATTACGAGAGAAGGCCAAACGAATTTCGGAGGTCAGGATACTTAGGCTGTCCAGGGTTCCTTTGCCCTTTCTAAAGCCGTATTGACTGGGGGCTAATAATTGTCTGTTTTCTAAAATCCATTCGAGACGGTTTTTAATAAGAATTTCCATAATTTTGGCCAAGACAGAGGAAAGAGCTATGGGGCGATAAGAGGAAGAAATTTTTGGGTCCTTCCCAGGCTTCAAGATTGGAATAACTATTTGGCTTTTCCAGGAATCTGGAACTTGACCGGAGAGAAAGATAGCATTAAGAATGCTAAGGAAGAAAGATTTCGAAGAGTCAGACAGTTTACAAATGAATGAATATGGAATGCCATCAATACCAGGTGATGAATCCTGGAGATGATTAAGGGCACAAGATAATTCGCTAAACGTAAACATGTCATTCATATGATCTTGAGTAATGGTTAGATTGGGAGAGTGCAAGAGGGGAACACAATCAAATTCAGGTACATATGGAGGAGCCAGACTAGATAAAAAGTCATTTAGAAAAGAATTTGGGTCATTACTTGAAACAAATGTATCCACTGTGCTTCTTCTATATGCTTTAACCCTTTTCCAGACCAAAGAAAGGGGAGATCTGGGGGATAGGGATTGACAGAATTTACGCCAGCCTAGTGATTTTTTTTTTGATAAAAGTCTAGATGTAGTAGCTGCAGTCTTCTTAAAATTGACGTAATCTGTCATGGACAAGGTTAGAGCAAATTTATTCTCAGCTTCTGTGCGTTTCTGAACGCTCTCTGTGCACTCCGAATCCCACCATGGCGGGGAGGGGGTGAGCAGTTTGGGTTTTTTTTTGAGGGGAATGCAAGAGTCAGCAGCTGATTTTATTGCTGCGATTAGGCAGTCATACATGGAGAGAAAATTAGAAGGGTTTGGTTGAGGAAGAGACGTCAATTTTGTATCAAGTGAAGAAGAATACATCTCCCAGTTGGCGTTACTGAGTTTGTACTTTAGGAGAGGTTCGTAGCGAGACGGAGGCGGGGCAGAAGCCTGAGAGTAAGATATTAAGATTGGGAAGTGGTCACTACCGAGAGTATTTGGAAGAGTAGACCAAGACAGGAGTGGGGTTAGAGAATCAGAAGACAAGGATAGATCTGGGACACTGATGTTTTGTGTAGGAGGGACCCTGCGGGTTGCAGACCCATCATTTAAGACACATAAATTTAAATCATCTAGAATATTAAGTATTGATGTGGAAATAGTGTCATTTCGATGTGAACCCCATAGGGTATGACGACAGTTAAAGTCACCTAATACTATCATAGGCAAAGGGATGGATGAAAGAATTGAATTTACTTCTGATAGGAGAGTAAAGTCAGGATGAGGAATGTATACAGATATAATAGATATATTAATTGCTCTGATTGCAACTATGTGTAAACCAGCACTATGAGCAGGGAGTTGAATTTGAGAGAATGTGATGTTTCTCCTTATCAGCAGAGCACACCCCGCCCAACCATCGTCTCTGTCATCTCTCAGGCAAAAGAAACCAGGGATCCTAAAACGGGACATAGGTTTTAGTAAGGTTTCTTGAATAGCAAGGATAGCAAGTTGGTGTTGATTTATTAAATCAATAAGATTTGGCTTTCTGCGACGAATACTCTTACAGTTCCATTGAAGGAGATTGAGAACCATTGTTAAAATTATTTTTTGAGATAATCTCCAGTAATTGTTCTACAAGAAGGGCAACGTCGTGCGGTAGAGCATCTGACATTTTCGTTAGTATATTTATTAAGGAACAGAGCAAAAGTTGGACAAGATTGTCATTGGGAGTGGCCAGAGGGGTAGTCTCTGTAGGAGGTTTAATGCAGCACCCATTGGGTTGAGTAGAAGGAGGCGAATTAGTCAATTCATTGTGTTCATGAACATCAAAAGATTTCCCAGGAACAAACCTTGGGCGTATAGGGAGGGAAATAGTTTTTTTATAAGATACAGTAGGAGGAGACAAGAGGGAAGGGGCAGGAGGAGAAATGAGAGAAGAATATTTGGGAGTTTGGGGCCTAGCAGCAGCCTCGGAATAGAGAGGTCTACGAGACTGAGGGAGTCTAGAAGAGGCTTCGGCATAACTTATATTTTCCTCAGACATAATAATTTTTATAGATTTTTGCCTGTTATGCTCAGGACATCTTCTGTCGGTAGCGGGGTGGTTACCGCCGGAACATAAAAAGCAAGAAATACCTGTATCAGCGACAGTACAGGAATCACCAGCATGGGATTGTGCACACTTATAACATCGGGGTTTTGACCGGCATTGCTTGGCAATGTGGCCGAATCGACAGCAATTCCTGCACTGTATTGTTGGAAGCTGGTAAAGAGAGACAGGAAGCGATGCATTAAAACAAAACACTTTATCCGGAAGGACCTGACCCAAAAAAGTTAGAACCACAGAGTTTGATGGAGCCCACACAGAAATATTGTCTCTTGTAATTTTTGTATTGAGACGTCTAGCTCTCACCACTTCTCCAGCAGTAGAAGATATACCCCCAACTAATTCCTCCAACGTCCAATCAGTGGGAATATCTCTCACTACTCCCATACGAAATATGCTGTAGCTCGGGATGTAGGCTACATAATTGTGGTCTTTAAGCAAAACAAGGTTTAAAAAACAATTTGCTGCATCTGCCGAATCGAACTCCACGCACACCCTATTACGGCCAATGTTTTTAATCCCTCCCGTTTTAATGTTTTCGACTTTATTTTTAAACAGGAACTGAGCAAACCTCAAAGATTTGAATGGTAAGCCGCTTGTTGGGTCCTGCTCCAATCTCGAGACATATACGTTATAGGGACCTTTGTCAGTACTTGAGTACTCGAGTTTAGAGTCAGAATCGTAACCCGGCTTTGAGTAGACGGATTGAATAGATTCCGCTGGCGAACGGGTCTTTTTATGATCGGGATCCGTCGAATCCGAAGCAGCAGAACGTTTTACCGTTTTTTTGGGTAAATCTGGAGGTTTACCTCCGCCCCCGTCAGGGGGTACATCCACGCTCATTTCCATTGAAATGAGCGCGGACGCCGATATATACGAAAAGTACTAACCTTATAAATACTATTCCACCACCAAAACAACACAAACACTTATTTTCCGAGTGGTAAACAAGGACAATAGTGTAGAAAAAGCCAAATATAACCTCAAAACGTACAACTCTCAACCGAGTGTCGGACCGAATCCCAATGACAGTACAATGTACTGTCTTTGGATTTTCATGCATGACATTGACACTACTGACAAATTTGACATTACGTTTGTTGATACAATCGAAATTCGATTAAAAGTTTGTTTTGTTACTTTCCGCATTTAGCATTTATTAAGCTTAAATATTAATAGCCTTGGCAGCTTTTCAAACTCATTTTTAACGGTTTTCACCCGTCAAACGTTTCGTGTACCGAGTACGTATTTCTTCAACTAATACATATTATATACTGTAGTGTACCATATCCTAATAGGATAGGACTGCTTATAGGAAAATCGATCATCTAAACTGCCAGAATTATTAATGTGACCTCTTACTTTACTTTACAGAAAAGATAAAACATCTGAAAATGTCTCGATTTCGTTTTGGAAGACATGATGGTTATCGCCTAGTTTCAAACGACGACAGTGGCTTTTCTGACGCACAGTTCGAAGCTCCACCAACTAAAATACCATGGAAGGCAATCTCTTTAGCTGCATTTTTATTTATCGTGGGAACATCGTTACTTATTGTAGGCAGTTTAATTGTGACCGGACATATAGACACTAAATATTCTGACCGCTTATGGCCCATGATAGTTTTAGGCTGCATAATGTTTTTACCTGGCGCATATCATATTAGGATAGCATATTATGCATACAAAGAGTATCCAGGATACAGTTTTTCTGACATTCCAGAGTTTGAATGATGTTTTATTGTGAAGAACATAGTAATTAGATTTTTGTTTGATGTTATTGTAAGGTATGCTAATTTTGCACATTAATATATAATATAATTAATTTTAACAGATTCTGACAGTCATCAGTTATGGTAACATAGATACTCCCAAGACCATGGCTGCTGAACAGCAATTGAAACATCGGGATCATGATAGGGTCTGTTAAAGATAGTTTTATTTCAATAGAATGGTACCTATTTGTTGCTGTAAAGTATTATTGTTTATGAAATGTTTTGATCCCAGTAGATATTTTATATTCAGTGTTAAGAATATTGTCTGTGTTACATAATATCTAGTGTTATAGTAGTGAAAATGTGATGTAATATTTTTATTTCCAAGCATTTAATTGTATTGTTGTACATAAAATATATATAATATAGTTTCTTTAAATTGTATGTTGAATAATGCTATACATCCACTTGTATTGTTGTAAACTGAGTTTTCCACAAGATAATGTGTTCATCTATGCAAATAAAAACTTACTATAAACTGTTATTTTATTAGATTTCATACACCAGTAGTTCAATTCCTTGCTGAAAAGCAGGTACTCATAGTAAGCCCTGAGACAGGCACAAATTTTGGCCATCATTTCTTTTTTGGCTATGCACATAATTAAAAATGTCATAGCATCCAAGCTGAAAATTCGCCAATTTTTTTTTATACCACTTAGGTGGCAGATAAGCACATGGCCCACCTGAAGGAAAGTGGTTACCGTGGCCTATGGACGTTTGTAACACCAGAGGAGTCAGTCGTGCTGCCAACCCTGTAAGTACAGAGTTTCTGTGCCGTCAGTGTAGAGGACAAAGTACGATAAACCTTTAGTCATCCCACTAACAGCACAAATTCTCCAGTGAGCTCTGGCTACCCTACTCACCGCTGGGAACACAACACGAAGTTATTATAACCGCGGTATTCTGTAGAACGGAGGTACTTCACCAGTCAGACTGCTCAATTGGGCGGAAATACCGCTGTGTCCTACCTTCTCACATTTGTGCTACTGTCCACACTGTTGCTAGCTCTCGGACTATATACCAATGCAACACCAATGTTCAATATTTAAATAGAATGTAATGACACCTTCCACAACAAAACCAGTACATAGTGTAAAAAAAAACAACAAATTTAGGCATAGTTTTAATGACAGTGATCATAATTTTAATAAATAGATTGATAAACTCACTTTTACAACTTGTAGAGATTTTAAAGAAAATCCATTTGATTTTCAATGATTAGTTAATACTTCTGTCCTATCTAAATTGCACATGTTTACCTATTGGCTCTCTTACCTTTCCTAGTTTGTGTGAAGCTAGCCTGCGGTAAAGGTACAGAGTGGCCTGTCTTTTTTAAGTGTTCAAATAATTTATTCTTAGAGGGGAAATCTGTTTCACAGATAGCACACCTTAACACAGTAGTGCTTGAGTCTTCAGTTTCACTTGTCTTAGTCCTAACTGGTTTCCTTTCAACGGTCTTCTTTGGTTTAATATTTCTCTGTGTTTTAGGTAATGCAGGCCTATCTCTTGGTAAAGCTGCCTCTCCTAACGCATCATCAGTAGGTGTTGTGCTTGACACTTCATACAAGTTTTCTGTTGATGTTTGGGATTGTGATCCTTTCTTCAAGTTGGCTTCTTTCTTTGCTTGTATCTGGCTCTTTAGCATGTTAAACTTCTTTGCCTTTCTGCTGCGAGCTGGTCCTTCTATTTCATTGAAACTCATCTCATCATGACTATCATTGCCTTCACTCTCCGGCATTGGTATAAATGACTTCTTTTTGTTCTTCTTTTTCTTTTGACTTTTAGGTAGTGCCTGGAAAACATGAAATAACAATAGATTAAACACTTATATATTTTTGCTAGAGGCACTAGTGGAGATATCAGTTTAAGCTTGTGTTCCAATGGTAGAAATTGAAATTACAAATAGCACAAATACTTTTATTAGGTGATGTCATTTATCTACACCTAGGCAACAAAACAACAATCAAAATAAATAAATACTCTAGAATATAATATATAATCAATAATCACATAAAACTTTTAGATTTTTTTTAACACAACTGATGAATTGGCTCTATTAAGGTGGGCAGAAGTGTTTCCATTTATGGGTGAGAACTTGACATTAGTATATTTTTCATATACACATTGATATATATTATCGAACCCACTTTGATATATATTGGATATATATCTTGATATGTAACCTTGAACCTTGTTTATCTGAGTGCTAATTTATTTATGTGGAACTATTATTCTGATTGCACCTATACTTGTGCTTATTCCTCCAGTGGTATTTTTTAAAAATATCTACATACCTGTATTTCGGAATGCTCGGTATCATCATCATCATCACTTAATGTCTCTCTAATATCATTGTCTTCAATATCTGATGTGGAATTGCCTGGTCCACCTTCTTCCTCAGTTTGTCCATTTACTTTAAAAGCCTTGTCATCCTCTTTCTTATCTGTACCATCAATTTCATCATTGATATCCTCTTCATCTTCTACCTCCGATATGTCGATATCATCCTCAAGTGTCATTTTGGCTACATTTTCTTTATGTTTCTTACTGTTCTCATGATTTTCAAAAGATTTGACATTCTTGAACAGTTTGCTACAAGCTGAACAGTAAAGATTCCTCATTGTTGATTTCGATTTTGCTGTTGGTTTTGCTGTAGCTTTTGATGCTTCACTTGCCTGAAAATTACCAATCACCATATAAATGAATACATATTTTTTTGAGTTTATTGGTCAATCTATGTCATATATGACACACAAATATTGTTGAAGAAACTTCATTTTTATTTTCAAAAGGAATTCCAGTTTTTGCTCCCTGAATTTTCTCCTCCTGGTGTATATTACCCTGCCGTTTACAAGCCATCTAACCTCTCAATATTGTCCACAAATTACCAGGTATACAGACTTGCTGCTGAGATTGCTATGGGCTATTGTTATATATTTAGTAAACCTCATCACATCATCATCCTAATATTAGATTTGAAGCTATAATAAATAAAATAAATAAAAATCAATACAGTCAGCCACTTACATCTTCAGTCTTAGAACTTTCTTCATTGCTACTTTCCATTCCACCTTCACTAATAGTATCATCATCAGAGGACAATCCAAATTCCTCGGCCAGAAGCGACTCAATCTCGCTCAATTTCTTCTGATAATCTTCACTTTGTAGGAATGAACTTTCACCTTCTTTCTTCTTGGCTTCTTCTATCTCTTTTTGTCTTTGTATTATCCTATCTCTTCGTACTTGTTCAGCCTGTAAATAAGGTTTTCATTACAAGATAAGATATTCTATATTGTACACAAAAAAGGTAGTGGTATATTACATGTGAGCACTTCTTTCATTATGTTTAATATTTTTTTCAATATCTGTAAAAATTTCTATACAATAAATATATTGGTTATGAATTTGGCCTATACTATTTTCATGAATAGGTATTTCATCCATGTTAACCTTTATAATGGAAGCTAATTATAATTCCAAACCAAGTGACCCTTGAAATCGAATTTAACAAGGTCTTGACCTTTCAACATAATTTATTATAATAGAATATTTCAGATTTTATATTTTTTAAGCATTTTGTCAAAAATGGAACGGGTTGAAAAATGGAGGTATTCAATATACCTCTGCCTACTGTTTTTAGGGATATACAGGGTTCAAGAATATAAAAGGAATGTGTTCTTAGAATGAGGTAAGGGTTAAGGATGTACTGGGCTCTATCAAAATCTTCAATCAACCTCAAATGCAAGCTAGTATATCTGTGATTGATGGACGAGGCTCTGGTGCAGGTCTTCAGGATAGGAGGTCTGAGAGCTCCCATAAAAGTTGATTTCTGAATCTGCTTTGGTATTTTTTTAGGGATTTTTATTTATACAGATACATCAACCCCATCGTACCCTGTAGCAGTAACACTTTCTTTTTTTCAATTCTTTCCTTTGGTTATAAACTCCAGTTCATGCCTGGTTTAAACTTCTGATCTGGATGTTTGGAATATATATATATATATATATATATATATATATATATATATATATATATATATAATACTGTTGGGGTGCCGACAAGTGTTTGCCTGTTTAGATCTACATTTTTACTTACATATTTAGAGGAGGAACAGAGAATAAATTTGACACCATACCTTCCTTTTATTCTCTTCAGCTTTTTCCTGAAGCAACTTAGTGTGTTCTATGACTCTCCTGTCCTTCCTACGCACAAAGCTAACAAGTCTTCTAATCTCCTCATTTCGCTCCTTGCGTGCCTTTTGTCTTATTTTATTATTTTCTTTCTCCATTAACTTAATAACTCGCCTATTGTCACCCTGTGATATTTCATACTGGTCCAGCCAGACATAACCTGGAATGTACAAAATATATATGAAAATTGTGTATTAAGTAAACAAGATTAATTTTGTATATTGATGGTTGTAGGATGACAATGTGTTATTAGAATATTAGGGCATTATAGGATGGTGAAAAAATGTCTTACTTTTTGATTATGCTTTTAAAATAAAATGAAAAAGTTGTTGGTTACTATTATTACCAGTAATTGCAAAATACCTGTAATGTACATTTGTAATAAAGAAAAGCTACTTACTCTTATTAGTGGAGAATGCCATCCAATATGCATAGAATTCATGAACATCCTCATAAGGAGTGGTTGAATTACCAAATTTTGGTATATTAGCAACCTGTTCAGGATCATCAAGGAAGTCAGTTTCCTCAGCTGCCAACTTGGAAAATACCTAAAAAACAAAAAATTACTCGTGATATTATTTTACACAGTAAATAATTACTATTAAAAATAATTGATAGAGTACAATTTGGAATTCGTTTGTCATAATTTACAGATATATATTTACACGGGATTTCAAGAATGAATGTAATATGTTTTTAGACTGTGTCATCAAATTTAAACTTATTGCAATATATTGGGCAAAACATGGTAATACAACATTTGCTGCAGTCATGTTACACAGCATCTCATAATTATTTGCTGTTGACACAACATAATTGAGTTCTTTTACCATTCACAGTTGTCTCAACATTCACTATTTATTTGGCCATTATCATATCACAGTCTCTTATTAGTTCTTCCATAATATTGTATAATAATTAAAAAATCAAAACAAATAACTTCTTAATTTCTCACCTCAGCGTAAACTCCATAAAATCCTTGAGCATCATCACTGAAGCCCTTATAACAGGATGGAGTGAAGTAAGGGTAAACGTCGAGACTGTTGTCATCGTATGAGCTGCCAGCTCCACGTAACAATTGCTCTCTGTGATTGTCATACCTAGAACACGATTTAAAAGGAGTTATACAAACTGTATGTAGACATTTTATGAAATAAAACCATACTATTTTAAGGAGTTTGAATTTACCATGCTCTTTCTTGAGGGTCTGAAAGCACTTCATATGCATTCTGTACTAGCTGAAACTGTTCCTTGGCCTCAACTAAATTTTCCAAATTTTTGTCTGGATGCCATTGCAACGCAAGACGCCGGTAGGCTTTCTTTATTTCAGAGGCCGAGGCATCTCTTGCTAAACATAACACTTCGTAGTGGCACTTCATTTTATTATAATAACATACTACGCGCACTTTCACAATATTTCACAGCCTGGTATAATATTAACCTGGATTAATCAATTGTAGTCAGAAAAATGACAATAAGATAAATTACATATTATATCTTTTATAATACACTAGAGAACTAAAACAGGAACTTTCTGGAGGAGAACGTCAATAAGGTTTTCACGTGAAAATAGTATCGATCTATTTTGAAGATTTCACCGAAAATACCACGACGTCCATGCTTCTTGGTTTGTTTTTCTGAACAGTGTTGCCATTATAATAAGTATTCGATACAGGTTGACAATCATACCCTACTTCAGATACTTTGGCTTGTCTATGCTTATTATGATTATTCCGTTCGCTAATGATTTTTTTTTTATAAAATGTTCCTTACAACTTAGACAGAAAATATTATATTAAGTGGTCTTAGGTCAGATGAATTGAAATGAACGTTGATATCATCCAAGACTTATTTATAATATTAACCCTGAACTAGTACTTAAGTATGTCCATCGGTTTCTGGCAGACATAACCGTTCTAAAAGGTCACAATTTTTTAATTACTGTTAAGCGATTAAATAAGGCGACAGCATCTCTCCTACCTTGAGAGAGAAGCCCTAAACAGTAGAACTAACTTGCGCATGGTTTCTACAGACATAATATATATTACACTTATATTATACAAAATAGATAGTTTGTTTTTTTCATCACGAAGGTGGTATACAAGCTCACGGTCCAGCTGATGGAAAGTGGTTACCGTGGCGTTAAAAGATGTGCGTTACACTACGATTGACATTCATACTGCAGACCCTGTGAGAATCTTCTATTATCCATCTTGAAGTAAAAAATATAAAATATTCATCAAAAGCATACTTGCAAAGCAAGTTTATAGAATTTATAGAACTGACAATGTAGATCAGATGAAGAAAAAAATAAAAGATAGAACCATCAGAGTCAAAATTAGTTATAAAAGTATTTTGGTTACAAATACAAAAGTCAATCTCGTTATTATTGTATTCTGTGACCTGAATTGTATTTGATTGTTAAATGCATTTTGATAGCATCCCTATCGTCGCATTTTTACGAATGTAGATTTATAGCAGTAAATCTATGTTTGCAACGCTTCGAACTAAAAAGATAAATCGTTTGCATGTTACCGAATGCTCCGACTTACGGTTGTTTTTGAGTAAATTGTAGTCAGATAATAAGTTTATATTTTGGGACAGTGGCAAGTGAGCAGGGCCACAGTCACTGTAGTAGGTATCTTCTTCTCCATATCTGAATGGTTTCTGCAGCATTATTATATATATATATATATATATATATATATATATATATATATATACTACATATATATTGATTATTTGGCGTGCGTATTTTAAACAGCACAAAAAAAATGTTTATTAGACCAATCGTTTTTAAATCTATAGTTTATATATCCAAATTATAGTCAAAAATTAATTGTAGTCAGAAAAGTGTCAACTTACCTAGGCCGAATATGGGACCGTTGCGGTACGAAGGTCGACAAACTTAAATACATAATCAAGTATGAGAGATAATATTTCCAAAGTACAGAACGAATGTCTAAAAATTAAGTATATCTAATAAATAGAATATTAAATGGTGAGTAACTTCCAGAAAATAAAATAATACAGAGCGTAGAAATTCATTTACAAAATAGACGGGAAAAGTTAGCTCCACTCTAAAGTCTAAATGAGTCTGAACAAAATACAAAAGAGACGTTAGGCCCGATGTGCGGTGATCATGTCACACAACTTCGTCGCGTATTTTCTGAATAATATTTTTTTATATGTAATGTAAGTAAGTACTTGAAGGAAATGATCTCTAATTGCAAAGTTTATATGCTGCTTTAACGGAGAGGAGGGTTATGATTTTGATAGGCTATGTATGTATGTATGTATATAGGTTTGTCTGTTCTCTTATAGCTCCTCAAATACCAATTATAACTGGACAATTGAGGTATCGTTAGAAGTATCTTGGGCGTCCGCTGGTTATAGACTTTATGATATGTCACTGAATCTAATGTAGCGCACCCTAACGGTCATAAAGTACCTACTGCGTTAAAAAATCATTTTGAGATAATAAATTGACACCTGAAAGGTTTTAATTAGCACACACACACACACACATGTATATAAAATAAACTGATTATTTTTTATACTTATTTTACACGTATTATTATTTATCAATAAGAATAAAATACTTAAAAATGTTGATACATTTTAAGTGTTTTTTGTTTAACGCAACCAAGTTTTTTGGAAGTAATCAGTTCAAACGGATGGGTCTTATTCATTTATCACAAAACAATTACATTGTGTCAAACTAGTCTATCAGCATTAAAACATAATAATCCTAATAAATTAATCAATTAACAGTTTTTATAATAATATAATAATTCAATATATTATTCAATTAAATATTTTAATCATCCAATAAATAATAATCCAATCCAACTAGTCATCTTGATTATTCAATAATAAGTCACTTCAAACAAAACAAGATAAAATATAACGGAAACTAAATATACAGAGAAAGATGAGCTTTTATTTTTATTTCACTCGTGTCGAATCTAAATCGTTCTTTCCGTTCGTTGGCTAAGCATTAAATGATCTCAGATAATTGCAAGTTATTTCTATTTTAGTTACTTATTATAGCGATAACATAAGCGTAATCGTCAGCGTTGCTTTTTTCTTATTTTTTATTTTTTTTGTTATTTTTATGTGAAACCGTTATATTATTATTATCACAAAATATTTAATAATTGTTTATTTAATGAATGTTCATAAATGGCGATGACGGTTTCATGGAACAAGTACTACTACTCAGTCGAATCTCAGCCGTTACAGTTGTAATGTCTTCACTTTTTTTACTCCTATTTAGGTCTGATAATTCAGCAACTTCAGCAATTTGCATGTGGGTTGTAGGTTTATGTTGTACAGCCATTGGTGTTCCACAAGTGCCTGATAATACTATGGGTCTGTATTGGTGTTATGTCTGTGACAGAATGCACTTTTTTATTGCAGGCGTTATGGGTTTGTTTTTACTTGGGCTCAAGTGTTTAATTTTTTATAATTTTATAACAGGATATTTTGCTTTTTTATGACCGATTTTAGTTGAGTATTCTCAATGTTTAAGTTTTCAATTTCTTCGTGGGCTCAATGGAGATCATCTGTTAATTTATTAATTTACTCCAGTAAATCCGAATTTGTTTGATCATGGTTAAGTGAAGTATTTTGCAGGCTCCTAATGGCCTCTATTACCCGTGGTCCACCCGCTTTGTTCACCTAGGTATACCACGGGAAATTATTTCTTCCTGTGGTTCACCTAGGTGAACTATGGGACATTATTTTTTCCCGTGGTTCACCTAGGTGAACTATGGGAAACTGGTTTTTCCTGTAGTTCACCTAGATCGCTGAATAGATGGAGGGAATATTTTCGATGAGCAGTCCTAGAGATAATGAGTATCTTAAATACATAACTACAAATAAATATATGTAGAGGGGCTGTGCCCCTACACCTGCACAATTGCTGACCTGTATGAAGCGATGGAAGATGCGGTCAATGTCGCCGAATTTAAACAAAAATAAACGACCATTTTACTTAGTAGACTATTGAATGTTTTTTGCGAAATTAAAACATTGAAAATGATGACTTTTTTTTAATAATAATAAAACATTTATTTTAACAATATTAATATTTACATAATGTACACGGAAGTTATGTAAATGAAAGTATTTAAAAAAAACTGAATATACCTAAACAATCCTGCAACTTCAGGCGTCAAAGAATTCCACCCTATCGACGTCAACCGGGAGTGTGGCCAGAAGGTTTATGTTATGTACACTCAAATGAAACTACATTAAGTTGTTTATTAAAAAGATATTAATTCAAACTCTCACTTCTTTTAAAAATTGTTTTATACATATTATATCCAAAAACTTACTATTAAAGTTTAATTACTTACTCTTATGATGATAACTTACTCCAGCATGCGTTTAATCTCACAAATATTTTGTATAAATTTCAATGCATTTATGTCATTATGCACAAGTTTATTTACTTCTTGGCTCAATTTCCGGTCAAAAATTAGATCTTTTCTTTTTCTGTTCTGTCTTCTAAAGAATGTACCACAAACCAGCATGTCTTGGTAACGTGCTTCTATTTTAAGTTTATAAAAAAACTTTATTAAAGTAGGCCTTTGTTGGAGTCTGATACCAATGCGTCGGTGCCAGGCCTCCAGAACATTGGTGGTCCTATGCCTTTCGTTGCAGCAGGAAATCAACGATGGGTTTTTTAACCACTGTCGCAAAAAATACTCTTTGAACTTATAAATTGATGTGACTGTTAATAAGAATTTCTTCCCACGCTTCACGATTTGTCTACCTTTCGGTACCGCAGTCAATTCCGTCTTTTCTGCATTCTTTTCTATTGTCTTGGTGTAATGAAAAAGACAACCCGATATTTTTACTCCTGGAAAACATTTTTACAAGCGGAAATCTGTGCTAATTCATAGTCACATTTGTAGCATTTAACGTCGATTTGTAGTACATCACGTATAACTTTGAACAATGCGGTATAAGTCCTTTCAGTCTTGTATGGCATCAACGCGTACATCATGGGCTTGACGTTAGTAGTGTCATTACAACTGTTCATATCAACAAATATAGTAAACAGTTGATAAAATGGTCAGGGCACTGTTTTAAATCTCTATTCCGTTTTGTTAGATTATTAAATTTGCCATACAATAAACCCAGTTTGCCGTTGTTAACCAAAGACCTTAATACTGTTCTACAGATAGGGCTACTAAACATAATAATTTTATTTTCAGCATCTAATTCTATACTCGCTCACCAGGAAATCTTTTATTATCATTGCAGGAATGACGACATCGATCGAATTACTGTATTCGGTTTTGGTCACATCTAAATATTTCTTCCTGGTCCTATGTAACGTATCTCTAACGGCTTTGAACGGCTGCATTTGTGTACATGTAGAGGTTTTCTCTTACAAAATTCATTACAATCTTCTCGTAATTTTTCTTGACCGCGGACATGTTTTCGCATACTTTTTGTTTTGCAGTTTCCATCACCATTTCCCTGTACATTTTTTCTGTATTTCTCTTACAAGAATGCAAAGATTCTCCATTTCTTACAATTATTGCAGTATTATCAACGTTGAGAGTAATCGTTGCACTACACTCCTGTTCGAACAACGCCAAAAAGAATTAAGATTCGCATATTTTCTAACAAAGTTATAGCGATATACCAAACAGTTGCATTATTTTTTAGAAAAAATTGGTTGATATTCGACATTATTATTATGCGAGTTTTAGAAAATTTGCAACCAAACATTTCTGCTGTCAATCATATTCATTTGTTTCCAGTAGTCATTATCATTCCTCATTCCAATAGATATAAAAACCCCTTAGAGTTTTACTAAAATGTTTATCTACTTTGCAAACTAGAAAACTGCAGTTTCAAAAAGCAAGATAAAAAATACCCACTGCACGCGAATGTGATGAATGAAGTGGTCAATTAGTAGTCATTTTGCGATCATGTTATTTTGATATTAGGACAATCAAAGACCTAGGCAAAATGATATCTAGTCATTTTGCGATGCAGTCTTTCAGCTAATTAGGCATTCTGCTATGTAGACAACATAGGACCTAAGTCATTATGCTATCTTGAGAACCTAAGACACACCCGTTCAAACCTACAGTTTAACATACGTGCGTACTTAAATACAGCACAATTGCCAGCATTTGTGGAGCACAAATTGCCAGCTTTTAGTAACCACTTATCATAAGGTCTTGTTCCATTTACAATTAGTAGTTATAATGAAGCTGCATCATAGTTAGGTATAACTACGTTGGTATATACCAGTTTATACTTTTTTATATTTTCAGTGGACCCACAAAACTTATTAAAACAAGTAAAGAGAAGCAAGCGTTGTTATTATTATGTAGCAAACCCAATGTTCCTATTATTAGACTCGTACTTTAATTAGAACAAATTGCGCTCGGGAATGCAAATTGGTATTTTAAATTTTCCCCAAAAGGAATAAGGGCTTAGGCGTGAGCTGTTTTTGTGTAATTATCTTTCGCAAAATGAATGCGACTTGTGATAATCGTCACGATGGACGGTCACGACCTCGTGCTTGTAGTGTCACGTAGATGCCCACAAGGCGGTGAGGTCGGGAGTCTTGTGATATGAGAGTTTGAATGTAGTCCATTACAATATTTACTGATAAAATAATAAATATTGGGTTTTCGTAAGCAATGTTTTGTGATATAAAGAGGGGCCAAGCTTTGACGTAGCTAATACTTTACACGCAATATAACATCATGCCTCTGTAGCAGAAGGACAGATACGCAAAATCCCGGAATAGCAAAATCCCAGATTAGCAGAAGGACAGATTAGCATAAAGGCAGAAGTACAGATACACACTGAAGTCAAAATAAATTTTAAAAGTTATTTAATTCGTTTTATTAAAGACAAAATAAATTTTAAAAGTTATTTAATTTGTTTTATTAACTTTGGCCAAACGTATCAAACATTCCATTGCAGAATTTTTATTATTCAAAAAGCTCGTGATAGCTTGATCAATTTTTTTATCTTTCATTGTAATAAGAGAAGAACGTTTTTGTGGTATGCTATTGCCGGTCAACTTCAGATCTTGGAAATATGCTTCTTTCTTTAATAGCTGTACAAATAGGAAGAGTGAAGGATTCGTAGGTATTTTTGTATTAATCCTCCGGTGCCATCCCTCAACACCATTCGTTGTCCTAAATTTTTCGTTGTAACAGCTAAGAATGTCCTTTGTGATTTTGAGGATCCATTGGTTATTGAAGTACTTTTGAAATTCGAAAAATTCTGGTTTTTCGGGACACAAATCAAATATAGAAAGGTAGGCTTCCGGAATCAGAATTGCCGGCAATAGAGGTAATTGTGTGCATAAAGTTATTATTTTGTGCCCACCTTCAACTACAGTTAACCCAATTTTTTTAGCCATCTTCCAGACATTCTTAACAAAGCGATAATAGCAACCCTTGATAGTCACGTGTGGATAAACAAATTTGACAGCATTTATGGTTGCCAATTCGAAATCGCATTTGTAGACCGTGATTTTCATTTTAAATTGGTCTCTGAGTATTAAAAAAAGTCTTCTATACGTAGTTTCTGATTTGTTTGGTAACAGAATGTAAAGAAGGGGTACAAAGCTGACAGTATCTTCGTTATTATTGGTAATGTCTACGTGTAAGGTATATAGCTGATAAAAGGGTGTCGGTGTTACCTTAAATGTTCCATCACCGTAATATACCTCATATTTCATTAAAAGTTGCTTAGCCAGTGTAGTTCCAAAAATTATAATTCTTTCATCCACACCATCATCATATAAAAAAAAATTATCCACTAAACTTTATAACTTTAACTTTATTTATTTTTATTTGCCATTACAAAACTGCAAACAACTATTCACAAGATTACGAGGTATGTACATAATAGTATTGAATAGAAACAATTCCAATATTGCCAAAAGCTTTCTACACTAGGCTTAGCCTGTCCTGTAGAAAACTTTTTTTTTTTTTTTTTTTTCTAATTCAGTAATTACAATAGTAGGTAAGATATAATTGATGTACTTATAAACACTATTACATAAAATTTATGCAACATGCAATCTATAAGGTTAAAACATACAACTTTAGACTTCACAACACATGTTTTAAAAAGCTTTCCGTGTACTCATGAGACCAGGTAAGCAAGGTCTTCAGTATAAGGTCCTTAGCTTCACACACTGACAATTTACCTATGTGGCAGAGTTTATTTATCCTGTTACACACCTGAGGCTTCATGTAGGCACTAAATCGTCTTGCAAATTCGGTTTTTACTGTGGTAAGAGGAAGTTTATAAACCCGTTTCAAGATCATGTCTCCATGGTAACCGGAGCTGATCACCTGCTTATGGGTTAGCAAAGTGATTCTTAGGATATATATCCTTCTGACGCTGAGCAGCTTACATTCCTTATACAACGAATTAGTAGGAAAACGAAAAGGTTTTTTCATCATTGTTTTTAGCACGGCTCGTTGAGCTCGTTCCAACTCAATCAGGTGAGAACTACCAGAACCCCCCCAGGCAGTGATACAGTACGATAAGATCGATTCGCAGAGAGAAATGTAGACTGTTTTTAGGAGGCTCATCGAAGCCACGTCTCGTAGAATTTTCATAACATATATAATCTTTCTAACTCTTGCAGACGTGGCCACGATGTGCTCGCCAAAGGTTAGTCTCTCGTCTATGGCGATCCCTAGGTACCTCACCGATTCTGTTCTACTTACTTGTATACACTTACAACCTGGTACAGTATCAATGGTGGCGTCAGTGCTACAAGAGTGCACAAGAATTTTTAAACCTGACGGAGGTGCTGAAGCAACTGTTTTATGAAAGGCTATTATACGCGTTTTAGTAGGGTTAAGTGCCAGGAGATTATTATTCAGCCATTTTGCTACTCGATTGATACTGCTTTGTGCACTGTTAAATACTCCCTCCCATGTCCTATCGTTACATATAATCACAGTGTCATCAGCATAATTAATTATAGTAGCGTCGCCTATGTGATCCTTAGAAGCCAGGTCATTTATATAAACAAGAAAGAGAGTTGGGCCCAGAATACTACCCTGAGGTATTCCATATTTCACGCGCTGGGGGTTGCTGACAAGGCCGTTCACTCTTAGACATTGCTTTCGACCTGCAAGATAACTCCGAAACAGATTCAAACTTATACCTCGGACACCTAGTTGTTCTAATTTCCTCAATAAGATAGGATGTGAAACTGTGTCGAAAGCCTTTGCCAGGTCTAAGAAGATTCCCATACAGGCGCGTCCTTCATCCAGGTGTTTGCTGATAATATCAGTCAAAAGGACTACTGCCTGTTCAGTAGATTTTCCCTGTCGGAAACCGAATTGGTGTTTGGAAAGTAACCCATGTGACTCTAGGAATTCTTTAAACTGCCTGTTAATTATTTTCTCCAGAATTTTTGAAAATGTGCAGAGGAGAGAAATTGGTCTATAATTGTTTGGACTATCCGTTCCTCCGCCTTTATGAATTGGGACCACAGTTGCCAGTTTCCATACATCTGGAAATATTCCAGAAGACATGGATAGGTTAAATAAGTAGGATAAAGGCTCACAAATGTAAGAGTTGAGTGATTTTACTAGTCGGTTAGTAACGTTATCGTATCCAGGAGTACCATTATCATTAAGTTGACGTATGAGACTTTCAACTTCTGTTGGTGAAGTAGGGTGAAGGAACAAAGAGTTAGCTGGGGAGACAGGAACCCTAACTTTAGAAGCTAAATTCGATTCGGTCTCCTTCATTTTAGTGAGAATTTGGCCAGATAAATGTTGCCCTACAGTAGCGAAAAAGTTATTACAGTAATCCAAAGACTCAATGGGAGAACTCTTTATTTTGGATAGGTTTAGTGCGTGTGGTACGTTAGACACAGAATGAGTCAGGTGCTTAATTGTGCTCCATAATATGCGTGGATTGCCTGAACTGATTTCTATTTCTTTTTCATTATATTGTGTTTTTAATTTGCGTATGAGTTCTTGATAAACGTTCCTGTATCTCTTATAAATTAACAATTTTTCGGAGTCGTTTGGGAATTTACGTGTTTCTAAGTGTAAATGGTCTTTATGAGCCGAACATCTAAGAAGTCCAGGAGTCATCCAGGGTTTGAAGGTGAGCTTGGTCCTACTGACTTCTGTTACCCGGGTATTTTTATCGGTTATAGAAAGTATCATAGTCATGAATAATTCAGTCGCTTCATTTGGGCAAGTTTTATCGTAGATTTTTTGCCAATTGACTTCCTTTATTTCCTGCTTAATGGAATCGAAGTCAGTTCGGGTTTGATATCTATTTTCCCGTGACTTTCGAGATTGCAACCTAACGCCTGTTAAAATTATGTCATGATCTGTCACTGCACACGTGCATATGACGGATTCTAACTCGTTTTTTGTGTTACTGAAGACATGATCAATACACGAGCCGTCCCTTGTAGGTTTATTCACGGATGATTGAAAGCCCAGATGTGCCATGAGGCTTAAATATTTATCACTGACTAGAGGGTCCAAAGTATTGATATTCATATCTCCTGCTATTATACAACAGGGGCTCTTTTGCATGTTATTTGTAACAATTTCAAGGGATTTCAGAAAATTGCTAGTATTAGTAAAAGAAGGCGATCTATAGACACCCAACAGACTCACACAGCCGGGAATGTGTACTTGTAGACAATTTGCGTCCAGAAGATTAGGTTCGCTTACTATAGGTGTCCAACATTGTTTTACATAGACAACTACTCCCCCTGATTTATTTATGAATTTAGTGGAAAGGAAATTAAAATAGCCGTCAATCGTCGGAATTACTGGATTTTCACTTAACCAACATTCACTCAAAAGTAGTATGTCAAATTCCAACTCCATTCTTTTTATGATTACCATAAGTTTATCTAAATTACAGGACACGCCTCTAATATTAAATGCCAGCAACTTGAAGTCATACTTTGACATATAGTTCTTACAATGTTCTGCGAACTCAACCCTGTGACAGCCAACGTTAAGCGTATTATCCACTTCTGCTAATAATTCCGTAGACACCATAGATTAGAATAAAGTTTGCGTAATTCGTTTAGATATCTCTCAACAAGTTTTATCAGTAAATATAGAAGCATTAACTCAATTGCACATTTTAACACTTTAAGAACTGTTGGCTTGAGTAACTGGACGATGAGATTATAGATCGCAAGAGCAACGTGTTTGTTGTTATAACGAAAAAACCTATTAACTATACAGACAAAAAAATTGTGTATGACATTATAGTGAAGAATCATTACATGAAACCTATCAACTGAACAGACAAAGAAGAATATTAATTTGGGTGACCAAGTAGTACACGGTATATAACCAAGCAGCACCGGTAGATGTACAGGTGATTTAAGACATTTGATCCGGATTAACGTGAAAGGGGCCAACGTTGAAAGAAACAGATGAAGGTCCAATACGTGCGTCGATGTCACATTTATTACGAATGATGATTACTGGATGTTTCGTATCTTTGGTGTTTGATGCCTTGCGCACATATATCTGTACGTTACGGACCCAGCAATAAAGAAAGTTATGTTGTTTAGCACGACGTCTGGCCTCCCCAAATAATCTCCTGTTCGCCATAGATAATCTTTCGTTAAAAAAGAGTACTTCAGACGTTCCATCAACAATATCCGAAGAAGTAAGTCCGCGCCTCGTACTAGCCGCTGACAGCAGTTCGTCACGCTTAGCCTTGCGTATTAACTTAACCACTACCGGCCTATTATGGTTGTGTGGAGCGCCCGATTCTCTCTGTTTGGGTCCGACTCGCTTTACCTGATCAATATCAGACTCCCGCAAATCCACGCCAAGTTTCTTAGAGGTCACTAAGATTGTATGCGTCAGATTCTCAAGTGGCTGTTCTGGAATGCCTATAATTTCCAGTTCATTTCTCAGGTTATATTGGGCTTGGGAGCCAATAGTTTGCTGCAATTCTGCTATCGTCGCCTTCAAACCAGTAATTTCATTTTCGTTAGTGAGCAATCTGTGTTCATACTCATTTACTTTCTCTGTCAGCGCTGATACCGCGTTCAATTGTGCCTTAACATCCAGTATCTCCTGTCGCAGCAATCGCAGCTCCTCAAAAACTTCTGGTAACCCCGTCGAATCCTTTTCTGATGGAAGGGTTGTCAGTTTGCTTCGGCTACCTCGTGACATGTTGATATTGAGCGACGAGTTAGATTGGTTGAGGGCCCTAATAGGTGTAGATACATCGCCGACCTTTGGTCTCGTGCATGAGCAAGTAGGACATACCCACTGTTGTTTGAATTCGACGGACTGGTTCTCAAAAGTAGGAATTTTGATATTTAAACATTCAATATCGTAATAAGATTTGCACAAGGCGCACTCCATAAAGTAACAGGTTGAGATATTCTTTCCACATGCATTACACAAATGCGGCATCTTGTAGCCCTGCTGAGCAATTCTCCTCAGAAACACAACTCTTAACCAAGCGCACCACGGGAAATTAACTTCAAACGGTGGAAATTAGTTTTGTCACACTGGCAACATTAATATTTGACAGATTAGCTAGTACTATAAAGTCGGAAGAAAATTGTGGGTAGTAACAAAATGTTTCTTGTTTGCCTATGTCAATAACAGATTGTTTACTTTGTATGCATCCAAATATTCGATTAATTCGTTGGAATAACAACAAAACACTTAACACAAATTATATCCAACACTTTTCAAAGATTATATCATGGATCCGACACTTTTAAGCAGCAAAAATGAATAAAACACTGGAGCGCGTTCACAATCGAACCTACTTAGTACTTATGTAATTACATAAAGTCGTAAACAGTGTGGCAGTTTTAGCTTCTTCATGTCTTTGCATTCAGTGACTTTCAGATATTTTCGCCGCGATCTATATAGAGTGTCCCTTTTCATAGAAAACACAGGCAAATCATCATCGTCAATTGCCAGCAAATTCGATTCTTCTTTTCTCTTATAAATGTAGTTTTCAAATACTCTCTGTATTGGTTCAAAGTTTTTACATACTTCTTCCTTGCACTGGTCTAATATTGCATCCGTTGTATTGCGTTGAAAATCAGGGATGCAAGAGTGCTTCGCTTCCCTTATTATGTCATTTTTAGCATTCAATGTAATAGATGTGCTACATTGTTTTTTGTTGTAGCAGCGCCAATTTGTGGTCCCACTCTCATTTTTCTTCACATAATTGTACCTGTGGCCGGCATGTAACAAAACACTTTTACCTTTTTGACTTTTAATAAATTTTAAATATGATCCACCGTTACTGGAACTAGCTTGATCCATTATTTAAATTATAATATTAAATTATTTGATAACTGAGGAAAATGTCTTTTATCAGAAAAACAAACATTGCATGTCACATTGAATAATAAATATAATATAGATCGTCTGATTGTTTATGAAAAGTGGCCATTTAGAAGAAAGAGGTCACAAATAGATATTAAGGTTAATAATAAGGTTTGGTTTGTATTATAATGTACACGACAGTACATTATCTGCCTTTATGCTAATCCGTCCTTCTGCTAATCTGGGATTTTGCTATTCCGGGATTTTGCGTATCTGTCCTTCTGCTACAGAGGGAACATCATCTATCTGCAGTAAAAAAATTATCAAAATCGGCCCAGTACTTCATAGATTACCTGGAATAAGAGTATTAAAGTTATGGGGATATTTACCATGTTGTATTGTTTTGAGTTTCCCTTATTTCGGCGCTGCTGCAAGCACCATGATCACGGAGGAACTAGATTATTGACAGTGGACAGTGAAATAGATTTTTAGGAGTAAATATATCGATCTACACTCTTTTAAGGTATTTTTCTACGCGTAGGTACTTGCACTACCACTGGTTTCCTCCGTGATCATGGTGATTGCAACAGCGCTGAAATATCAGAAACTCAAAATAAAACAACATGGTGAATATCCCGATAACTTTAACACTAATGTCAGTGACCATGAAAGTTTAAATACGTATACTGGAATATATAATTGAAAAGACAGACAGACAGACTCAACTTTAAAAAAATGGTCGATTTGTTATCATTATCGTGCATACATTCACATGCATGTATTAAAATGCTGTTATTTTAAAATAATAAACAAATACTTTAATTGAAATTTATTTGTATAGAATAGAATAACATTTTATTATTCAATGAAAAATTTAAAAAATACTAAGAATAATTTTTTTATTTATTCCGCAGCATTATAATGAGAGTCAACTTGTTCATTGTGAGTGGCAGGGTCCCACACGCCAACCTGTTCTTCAGATCTACGGGACGATTTTCTAGAAATCAAATTATCATCTCCAGGAACAGAAATATCCTTAAACATCAGTACACTAGACGTTAGGCCCAAATTCTTAGGATTCTTTTCATCATAATCATTTGATCTTGTCATTATTTTGTCAATGTCTTCGTAACATGCTGGTAACATGTCACCAGAATCCTTATCTAAGATTTCATTGATTTTAGCGTTTCTATTTTCATCCTGTATTTTAGTTTCAGCTGTCTCTTTAGCAGATTGTGCCTTTTTATCATCTGATTGTTTAAAAGTGGCATCGTTAGGATTTTGAAGTATTGTTGCTAATGCAACATTGATGTTTTTACTGAAAAGATCGCTATAATTTTCAGGTATATCAGGATAATTTAAAGTATTGTCTTCGTTTTTCAATTTTAAGTTATAGTTTTTGAGTATTGGTAGTGTACTTGATTTTTGGGAAAGCTTGGATGCGTCTGGCACTCTGTCACAAACGGTTGCTTCACTAGAAGCATCATTTATACTTTGAAATCTAGAACGGGATAGAGTACGTTTACGGCCAGTCCCAGACTCCGATTTGCTCGCCCTCTGTAAATTCGAAAAACATCTTTGTAACAAGAATTATTCCGTTTTACAGAACAGATTCCTGTAAAATAGTTCCAAGCAAGTAGTTATAATATTGAATGAAATTTTAATCAAAATCGAATGAAATCGATTAAGATATAGAAAAAAAAAATCGGTTCAGGCGGTATTCGATCCCGTAGCTGTAAAACGGATATATATATAGAGGAATTTAGATGGTTTCGGGCGATGGTTCTGTGGTTTAGTGGTCAGAACTTTTCCCCTGTAAGAGATATCAATCAATCCCGCCTGAACCAATTCAATTTTAGTCTTAATCGAGCCATTATATAGTTCTCTGATGAGAGCTTTTCACGGTCGATTTACGTTGTATGATCACGCTCTAAAAAGTATTAAACAAGAAAATATCAAGGATAGCCGTGGTCGTATATCTCTTTTCCCTAGAATGTATTATTCTGTTAGACCAGACAGCTACACTTGATACTTTCTTGTTAAATACTTGTTAAAGCATGATTTTTCAGTAGTCGGGTATAATTTTTTAAAATTATTTTTTTATTTATATTATTTTGGGGCAAGCAATAGATATAATAAATACATATTTGAAATGCTAATTAAGTCCTTTCAGTTAGTACCAAACACGACATATTTATCTCATTTTTTTTAACATAGTACTTTATGACCGCTAGAGGGCGCCACATTAGATTCAGTGACACGTACGACCAGCTTCCACGTCCTTAACTACTTATTAGTACGTAGTTCTAATAAGTAGTTAAGAAGCTCCATGCATATGTACCTATGCATGGAGCTCCTTAACTACATACATAGCCTTATTTTTACGTGCGCAAAATCCCCACGGATAGCCCCCCCTCGAACCGACCGAACCGACTCGAACCGACCAAAATGCACCAATCTTACGAACCTTCCTATAACCCTCCTTCTACTTCGTCGTAGTCGGGTAATTAATGTAAACTGTTAGGTTTTCTATTTTTTTCATTATTTATCTATTTTATTACGGATTAATCATGATCATTATAACGCAGCGATAGTTTCGGTTGCGTTGCAACCAATTGTCAGTCTGTACTTTAGGTCCCAGGGCTGATCTCCTACTTTGTGTCTTGAAGTGGACAAATAATAATATTGTGTCATACGTGTAACGATCACTTACGTAGTATGAGATGGAGTCTTGCGAAAATTCACGTTTTCGATTAATCATCAATAGAGTGGAAGCAGCTGGTGGTGGATAGTAAGGGAACGTGATTTTTGGCTCCATCCACTCTTCATACAAGTCGGGGCGAGCTCCCAAGACAGTTTCTGGAGCCGTACGGCAGTTGTCTACAATCCAAGTCTGCTCGTGAGTCGATGGTGACCTGACAATTTGGAGAAAAATGTAAAATTTATGTATTAATGTTAAATCACAACTACTATTTTTTTTAATAATAATATTTATTTATTTTCTTCTACAAAGGTAGGCACACAAATTGGACATTTTGCAATGTGAAATAAATGTATAATATTTATTTATTTTTATTATTTATTTAAGATTTGTACACACACAAAATAAACATAACATAATAACATGTTGGACGTTAAAAATTGGTACATTGGTACTGCTTATTTCTACAAAGAAATTTCTCCCATCAGACCGGCGAGAGAAGATCGTGATGAACAAGAAAATATGTGTAAATGTGTGTATGATAATGAGAGAATACAAACATACATAGTACTATAAATAAACTAATATTTGTATATACAAAGACCTACCGCGTCATACCGTAGACCTACGTCCTACCTCCTCCGCTCCGCAACTTAGCGTCACAGAGTAGAAGAGAGATACTGATTTCGAATTTTGCTTCTAAAGATAGACAACGTGTTGCTAGCTCTAATGTCAGATGGTAACGAATTACAATTTCTAACCGCTTGCACAGTGAAGGAGTAAGAGTAGAAAACGGTGAAATAAATAATTGTTTGACGCGATTTGCCACATTAGATCAACAAGTCTGAGGTCCGATAAAGTATGCACAATTACGTCTTTAAAACGAGAGATTTCAAACCTTTCGAAAATTTATTGAGTTATTTTCAAATCTAATTAAAAATAAATCAATCTGTGCGAATCAGTTTTTCTGTTTAATAAATTCATAAAAACGTAAACAGGTTTTGTATTGACAGATCATACGGGATACCAAAGTTCTTTTTACTTATTTCTTTTCAATCGAATTGAAATCGTACGTATTGGAAACAGCGTTGCTGAATCTGTTTCAGATCGGAGAAACCTCCTCTTGTATCGGGAGGAACATCACGCTTTGTTCCTCTAGTAGAAATAAAAGAATACAGATAAATAAATAAAGTTCTTAGTGGATTCATTTCCCAGCGTTATTTATTCAAAAGAATTACATCAAAAGAAAGGTTAAATAAAGTGAGAGCAATAACAGCATGAGCTGTATAAATAATTCTTCGTCTGAATGGATGGTACGTTTACGTTCACTATACATTCCGAGAAGAAAAATAAAAATAACATTGGAGGCCATTTGCAAAATCCTTTTCTATATTTCACAATTACGTCAAATTGAATACTAACGGCAAGGGTTGGATAAGTACAATTAGGATTATACAAAACAAACTTAATAACTGTGGTTCTTGGCAGAGTAGAATTTGGAACACCCCATCTCTTCGCATCCGGTATCGTACAAGGCTAAGGGATAGGGCTGTTTAACATCAGACAGATAAATACAGCTGACTCAGGCACTGATGCATGTCTCGTGTCCACAATAGTGTCCGGAATACGGCAATAGCCTCACCCTCTATTACGTGGTACCGAATATAATGATTGGTGAAATGCGCGTGTAAATTCACCTCTGCCTAACGCTCCGGGGATAAAGGCGTGATTATTTGTATGCATGTATGTTAATGAATTCTATGTTTTTACTAGCTTCCCCTTTAGGTATACTTTGGGACACATATCGCAGATTGTTTTGATATAATGTGTGGTTACTGGATTTGAGCTCACCCGTGCACCCTGTACTTAACTCAAAAGACACCCAAAAACATGTCTTGCGCATATAGAGCGCATTTTTAGCACATTTAATTTATGTCCAAAATATAGGGTATAGTAATCCTTAGGGTATATTTTGGACCTAACCTATTTTGAACTTACATAGTAATGTATGTACAATTGTACAATATACCTAAATGCCTAAACAAAATTTTACAAAATAAAAGTGAAGAAAATAAATGAATTGACAGCTTAGCAAAGAAAGTAAGGTTTTCGGAACTATCTCGCCATACCACATGTAGCATGAGCAAAAATAATAAAGTGTTGGAATAACAACCGCCGTAGGTCTTGGGTTCGATCCCAGGTTTAACCATGGCACACACCAATGACTTTTCGATACTTTTCGAAGTTATGTGTGTATTTATCGCAGGTTTATAAGTGCACTGTTAATGGCAATAGGCTCGCCACCTATTACATTGGGACCTAAACATAAACTGGCGAGATGTGGGTGCTAGCACCTCTGCCTACCTCTTCGGGGATATAGGCGTATGTTATGTTATGTTGGAATATAATTTTAAGTACGGCTATTTTTCCTATAAGAGAATTTCCAAGACAGGAGTTAAATGTCTGTTCAGTCCTTTACAGAGGGAACTCTGACCAACTGAGATAATTGGATATTCAAAATCTCTTATAAGTACATAATACAAATAAGGATAAGTTTCTACTCCAGCAGATATGTTCTGGTGCTACTACTCAGTACACTTGAAGTATTATGTTATCTGCGACTTAGGTACTAAATTGATCTACGCATTCACGTATTTTCAAAATATTTTAAGCCTTCTGTTGTTAGACAAGTTGTCGAACTTTTTAGAGCTGCAAATACCCGTAATGACTGCCACAGGTGTTCATATGGCAACTGGGACCAACGGCTTTACATTTTTATTTTTATACCACTTAGGTGGCAGACAAGCACACGGATCACCTGATGGGAAGCGGTTACCGTGGCCTAAGGACGTATGCAATACCAGGGGTGTTACACTCGAGCTGCCGACCATGTAGAAACCTGATGCCCCTATTGAATAACCCCATATTGTAGGTGCTTGGGAAAACCGCAGCAGGGAGGCGGCAGAATACACACAGCGAGGAAAAATCCCTCCTAAGGCTAAGAGGTTCCACACTACCTGCGAGTATGGGATTGTCAACCAGCTTCAACGCCCGTCTTTGCACGAGTTGAAGAGGTCAAGCTGGTACACATGCACTCCAGCAAAAAGGTGACAGCAGTACTGTACTCCATGTGGGGCCAGACCTGTACTTTATAAAGAAGTACTGATTCGCCCTGTTGAGCACTCCAAGTTTCCTTGATGCCAACTTAATGTTGTCTTCCAAATGACTCCGGTACTGGACGTCCCTGGAGACATCGACACCCAAGGATCCCGATACTCGAGGAGATGGTAAGCGGTGTGCCCAGGTTGAATATCTTAAGAATGGTCACTCTTCCTAAGACCGACCCGGTTAGTGTTGCTTAACCTTGCAATGTATTAACCATTTGACCACGAGCCTCACATATACACATACGTTATAGTATAGTGTTATCTCAGATTAAAAGATAACAGACGAAACGTATAGATGTAGAGAGTGAAGCCGGATAAAGTAAAATACTAAAGTAGCAATTACCATTTCGCTCGCACTCGTGCGTGCATAGAAAGGTTCTATCCGTTCTGTCTATGGTATTTTTAGGGTTCTGTACCTCAAAAGGAAAAAATAGGAACCTTATAAAAAAAATAAAATTAAAATTCATTTATTTCCATAACACACCCTCACCACAAATATATATCCAGTGGCCTCACACTAGGCAAGCCTGTCCTGTGGGTACCTAATACGATTTACATATATGTTTTTATTTTATATATTTTTGTTATAGGATCACTTGTTGTCCGTCTGTCTGTCTGTCTGTCAAGACTTTTTCTCAAGAATGCGCGGAGGAACAAGGATCAAGTTGAAATTTGTACCACGTATCTACTCAGGTCAGTATCGTCTTCTTGAAACTGTGCAAAAATCAAACTTTAATGCAATTTAAATATATTGCGGTATATGTAGTATAAGTTTGTCCCTGAAAATAATTTTTGTACGGAACCCTCGGAGTGCGTACTTGACCGGCTTTTTTTATTCTGACTGGCTTTGTTTACGTACAATATTTTACCGTAAGCTATAGTCACTAACTTTAATGTACGGAGGTCTCATGCGGCAAAGGGTCAACCGACTGGAACCAATCAGCGAGTCAATTAACACACCAATCTGTGAACGTTTCGATGAGCCACTGATTGCCTCGCATACGGCTGTGTAAATACGTACGGAGGAGGTAGGACACGGCGGTATTTCCGCCCAATTGAGAAGTCCGACTGGGGAAGTACCTCGGCCCTACAGAATACCGCGGTTATAATAACTTCGTGTTGTGTTCCCGGCGGTGAGTAGGGTAGCCGGAGTTCACTGGAGAATTTGTGCTTTCAGTGGGATGACTAAAGGCTTGTCCTGCTTTGTCCTCTACACTGACGGCACAGAGACTCTGTGCTTACAGGGTCGGCAGCGCAAGTGTGGCTTCTCTGGTGTTACACACGTCCATAGGCCACGGTAACCATTTTACATCAGGTGGGCCGTGCGCTTGTCTGCCCACCTAAGTGGTATAAAAAAAAATATTGCACTTGATGAAATATTTAATCCCCGATGTTTGAACTATTAACACGGAATTCAAATATAGTTGCGAGTTAATAAATTGAGATTAAGACTTCTATGTTTTGTTCCATCTAGCCAGTCTCACAGATGACACCACAAAAAGTCAGATTATGCGGCACACCCCTTGAAATACAGCGTAATCTGATTACCTATAGAATGTTTTTTTGGGTAAATTATGCAATAACACATCATGCTTTTCCTTTTACGATTCAACTAATCCCTTCTACGGATCGTTAACTGTGTTTCACGTTTTCAGCATCACAAACTTTAGTATCTACGTGTGATAAAAACAATATTCCAGTTTAATTTAAACCAGTATATTAGTATGAATAAAATTTTAACATATACTGGTTGTCTAGAAGAGTTCGCAGACCGTTATAACACCACACATTGTACAACTCTCTATTATGTACGTATGCTCTGTATGTATCCAATGTTTGGTGTGCAATAATAATTACTGTATGGTACAAGTACATAATGTGTCATTGAAACCGGAGCCGTTTCGTGAGGATCTTAAGAGAGTCGAGGACGGTAATTATCAATACACACGTGTATCATACAGCGTTTTTCAACACACTTGCAAAGAAAATAATACCAAAATAGATATTTACCCTTGCAGTTTTCCGGTAATATACGTTCCATAACGTTAAGGGTTTCACATCTTATATCGTGCGGTGAACAACATAAATCATTACTTTTCGACAATTTAATTAATAATGAGTTATAACACTTTATGACAAAAGTGTTGAAAATTGTATAATCTCTTGTCTTAAAGTATATACTTAAACATTATAAAACCTTTAAAGGTTTTATTATCATATATCTCAACTTTTCAAAGTTGAAGACACGTTGAGAGAGGCTTAATTTGCTCGTATTTTATGTCCACCGTTACCAGAAAGGATTTTCTTTTCACGCACCTTCCAATACATTTAATTTTTTAAATTCAAATGCAGGAAAAGTAATTCTTTATGTGAAACAATGGTCTTAGTATCTTATTAAACTTTTTTTTGCTATCTCGTAATTTGGAATTATGGAAATTCTACATTGGACATATTACATTCATTATACAATATTTAATTTATTTATTGGTTTTAAATACCTTTACCTACTTATTATTATTTTTATTATAACTATTATTTGTATAGTAGCCACATCTAGCATAGCTAAATTAGGATTTAATGTGATTAATTTGGCTATAATAGTGATTGATTGCTCTTCTGATTATAGCTTTGCCAAATACATTGGATTCACGAAATATCTGAGTGCTATAACTATAACATTTCATCAGGTACTTACGCATTTAATGAAACAAATTTGTAATCAAAAGTAATGCATTGAATATAATAATGTATGATTATAAAAATTAGTTTTGGTAGGTACTTCAAAATCACTTCATACCTTACATACTGCGCAATGATTGCCTTTTCGAGTAGGTATTTTATTATTTTCCATTAACGTATGTTCAATAAATTCATATTGGAATTGCGTTTTTGCGTGTGCGTGTGCGTGTGCGTGTGCGTGTGCGTGTGCGTGTTCGTGTGCGTGTGCGTGTGCGTGTGCGTGTGCGTGTGCGTGTGCGTGTGCGTGTTCGTGTGCGTGTGTGAGTGTGTGTGTGTGTGTGTATATACCTAGACCTGCCACCTACCTATGATAGATCGATCGATGATGTGGCCATAACACTAATTTTATTATAGTTACAATTAAATTAACGTTGATATCAGGTTTAGGGTATAGAGACTCTTTGGTCTTTATATGCTTGTTACTACATCACATTGTTACTCATTTTCACAATACATTGATTTACCATTGACTTTATATTGACTTTACTTTTTGTGCTTAGTCTGATGGATAGCGTGAATCAAGTACGTGCTAGCGAAGAATGCCTTAGCACTCAAACAAAAAAAACTTATTTTCCTACTCCCACCACTCAGCGGCGGTAATATCGTAAACAATTGAGTCAAACCGCACGCCTTCTTGGATCTTCAGATATCGTGTGGAAGATTGCTTAAAATATGTCCCCCGCAAGATGATGGTAGACCCAGAGCTGTAGATGCCGCCCTCGGGTGTCCAAGAGAAGTTATAATTGATTTTCAATAATTTTATGATATGTATGTCAGAAAGTTCCATGGAAGTGCCATCAACAACATAACTATACAAACAGAGTCTTAACTGAATAGATGAACGATTTGCGAACGCATATAATATGTACAAATACACAGAAATCCATTTGGAATTTTTTTCGAATAGCATTCATCAATCATAATACCCATCAATCAGTTAGGTACGATTACCTTTTGTTTCCTCATACCCACACGCATGATTATATAAAATTCTAGCTATTGTAATGTTATTACATTATGTAAATATTTTTGTTAATCTATATACATACATAAATGAAAGTCGTGTCAGTTACAGTAATAAATGGTTATTACTGAAAAACGGCAGTACTAATTTGGCTGATAAGTGGTGGTGATGTAGCTTAGAACTAGACAGTATATATCATCCCGGTCTATCGCATTCCCGTGTGATATGACATAAAACCTCAAAGAGATTACAAGTCACTATGAAACGTGGTATAACAAAAACGCATCGGATTTGGCATAACAAAACGCAAATGGCAGCTAAACGTAATTTTGTCTATGGTTAAGTATGGTTTTAAAATTCGATTAACATAAATTTTATCAGAAACGCAAATGGCAGCTAAACATAATTTTGTCTATGGTTAAGTATGGTTTGAAATTCGATAACTACCTATAAATTTTATCAGAAACCAATAACCAGCAACCACGCTGCAGCGGGCAACAGCTAGTTAAATATAAAATAGGTAGGTATATATTTATTCGTAAAAACTTGTAATTGGCCTTCTTGTACCTATTTTTTTCGTTTAAATCTCATTGTTTTAGCTGTAAGTTTTTTTTAAAGAAAAAATAAAATAACATAAAAATATATCCTACTGTTAGAGAAGCGTGATAGTAAAAATAAGAAATTCCATTTAGTGCTATAATTTTAATGGCACCAATTCAAAAAAAGAAAAAGAAACAAAAGAAAGAAAGAAAGAATAGTCCCAAAATTATCCTATAGTCATATGGAATACTTTTCGTAGGTAGTAGGTATGTTTCATGGAATGCTCTGTCACATTATGCACACTGACAAAAGAGATACGTATACACTTTTAAATACAACTTTATGCGAAATAACTGTTAAGGTGTATACGTATCTGCTTTGACGACTGTACATAGTATAGTGAAGTAAGAATAAACGATTTTGGGCAGCTAGGTTGGATCTAGAACTTGTTTTTAGCACATTATTGTGTAAATATTTAAAACAGAGACTACGGTTTCGGTTGTTTCAAAAGGAAATATAAAAGACATTAAGTTTTGTGCACATGTTTCGCACAGCATTAAATCTATGTCATGTACAGAAATATTCCTTTATTTATTTTTAAATTCCGGTGATTTTTTTGTATCTAAACAGTAGACATAAACTATATAGCCACACGCATGCACGCATACATAGACACACACATACACACACACACACACACACACACACACACACACACAAACATGCTTCCTAACAAACCTTCATATTGATAAATGTCAATTCATTGGCCGGCGGCGTTTTGCAGGATAGAATTATGAATATATGGGATTTGACGTTTGTGACATACATTGACAACTGTCAGAAACGTCAAATCGCATACATATGCCACTTGTCTAGGGAGACTGATAAATTCAACAAAAACATAAACTATACACTCACCTCAACATGACCGTTAAATCGTCAGCTTTGTACACAGATTTTGTTTTCGGGTTGTACATCCCATCACCATCACCAGTATCGTAAAAACCTGGCGGTATAGGTCTGGGCGGCATCACAGGGGTAATGTGACTAATACCTGCTGGTTTGATGCCATTTGCGTATTCCCCAGTGTATCTGAAAATTAAAAAAAATTGATGCAAGGGCCACTGCACTGTATGAAGTCATAAGGTCTAACATGAAGTGCACACATTGATCCTTAATTTCGAGTTAAAGTTTGTCAAAATGTATTTATACCGCTATCCAACCAAAAGGAATCCACATTACTTCATAGTATTTGTACGCTACTAAATCTACATTTTTCGTACGTGCATCGTGCGAAACTAAAATTCTGCTGTACATTTGGATGCAGAAGTCCGTACACAAAATGAAACTAATCTTTTTTGAAGCGCCGACTTTTTCTAAAATTATGTGTCTTCATCCCGGTCGCATCCGAGGCTTTCATCTCGAAGTCTGGGGTCCGCTTTACCAGTCTTACTACGGATTTGGCTGAACTTCGATATTTTCCGTGAAGCGACTGCCATCTGACCTCCACTAGCCAATGGTGATATACGAAACCCGCGTCTCCACGTAGCAGCCGCCTTCACTACTACCTACAGAACACCACAGCTATAGTTCACTAGGGTAGCCAGAGCTCACTGAAGAGTTCTTGTGCTGTCAGTGGGAAAACTAAAGGCTTGTCCTGATTGTTTCTTCTGCACTGACGGCAGATAAACTTTCTGTTCTTTCAGGGTCGATAGCACGGGTGTGACTCCCCTGGTGTTGTATACGGCCATAGGTCACGGTAACCATTTTCCATAAGGAGGACCGTGCAATTTTGTCTACGACCTAAGTTGTATAAAAAATAACCACGCCACCAAGACTGGCAAATGAAAGTTTTGTTTATTAAGTGCCAAAGCTGTTGGTGTGCGGACATCTGCAGCTCACTGTACATAAATCATGGCAGTAACTCTCCGTGAGCAAGATTCATCTAATAAAATATGAAGTGTGCTCGAACTTTTATTCAATCATTGTGCAATCATCAATATTAATCTTAAACGGCAAATTCGTAATTTTGCACGATATAATTGATCGTTTGTAGGGCGCCTAAGTAAAACAAATGACCACGATAGCCTTGAGAGGAAAAATGGCGCGCGAATAATATAGGGCACGCAATTCATTCTCACCTTTTTGTGAATGGGATGAGATGTAATTCCACGTTAATATCTCATTTATCTCATAAATGAACGTAGCTTAAGGAAAAAGGATTGTTATGAGGAGGGTACAGGTGCGAATTTACCTACTTCGCATAATTTTGTTTAGTATTTTTAGTCGAATTTAGTTCTAATGTGCCTTCCCCAATGGGAAAGAGGCGTGATTATATGTACGTACACAACAATTAACTCAAATGCCGTTAAAACATTTTCAAAAAAAAATTTGTTTCAAAAATCTTGCCAACATACATCTTCAATGAAGTTAACTATTAAAAAACAATGATAAATATCGTACTATATTGAGCAATGGTTAGTAAAAGCAATAAAAAGTTAAACCGAGATATCTTTTCATTGTTTTTCATCCATTTATTTATGTTAGATTTTGTTTCTTTAGCCGGAAATTTCAATTATTAGCTTAAATAAATTGATGAAACGCAATGATAAGTTGTGTTGGTTTATTTTTTTATTGCTTTTATTAACTATTGCTCCGATATAGTACGATCTTTTTCACTCTTTTACAATATATAACTTCATTGAAAATATATGTTTCAAAAATTTTTGAACTTTAATAAAACCGAGTGCAGTGGTCCCTCAACTTTGACACCATAATAAAAAAAACGAGCATAAGCTCTAACGAAATATCATATTTTGTTTCTTTAGCTGGCATTTTTAATTCATCAACTATTTTTCCAAAATGGTACGATGTTATTCATTCTTCTTCAATAATTAGCTTCATTGAAAATGTATGTTCCTAAGATTTTTGAACTCTAATAAAACCGAGAGCAGTGGTCTCTCGACTTTAACACATAATAAATGATGCTAGTGAGAATAAACTCTAACGGAAAATCATATTTTTTTATTTCAATTTTGGACGTAAATGAACAATGTCCTTTATCGAGTTCATTGTGTCCCATATAGTAACTTTTAGACCACATGGTATTATGGGCCCCCAAGGGACCAATGTCAATAGGAAAGGGATGAATGTATAATTACTGCAATATCTCGTGTATGTTGCTAGTGATTAGCCACTTTTGTCACTGACTGTATTTACTAAAAAAAAATCTGGATTCGAGGTTCCGCGCATATGTGTAGCAGCAAATCTACGGACAATGCGGGATGAAACGACTTACTAGATTATGATCTAGTTTCACATTCAATTTCGAGAATGATCTAGTGGTTTTGTGTAACTTTCGGGTCCCTAATCCTGTTATTTTGAAATCACGCAGAGGTCAGAGGGTGCCCTAGGAGGATAAGGGAAAAAGAAATACAAAGGTGATTTTTAATTTTGATAGAGTACAAGGTAAATAAATCTGAAATTTTGTTAGATTATTTTTGACTTTCAATATTAGTTGGTGTGTTTATTTTTTTAATAGGTTCACCCCCGATTACTTAGGAGGATGAAGTACAAAGACTAGTGATGTGTACGCGTTTATTCTCTGCGTAACTCATTTGAGATAACATTAATTTATGAGATAATATAATATCTATAATTCCCGCCATAAAACGTGAGCCCAAGTCGTGAGGACCTAGGCGCGCGAATTGATTTGTGCTAATCTATGATTGGCGGATATGAGCACCTACCTCCGCAAAAGAAACCTATATACCATTTTGTGACGTCACTGGGGTTAAAATATATGCCGATAACTATACCATAAAATATAAATTGTAGTTAAAAACAAATACAAACGGTACCTTCTATCAGGCATCTTACAATATTCCCAATTGTCCTCTTCATATTTTAGTCCATCGGAGAATATGAGGGTCTTTTGTATCATTTCTCCTTTTTCAAAGCGTCCTCTGACTTCTGTGCCATCGGGGTACTGCAGTTGGCCAATGCCATCGAACATTCCGTCGTCAAAATCACCTTCATAGACGACTCCTGTGGAACCAGAGAGAGGAATTTTAATACAACTATAATGTGGTGTAGCGTTAGGAGATTCGAATGGTTATAAATCAGGTGTCGCGGGTTCTATTCCGCTCATTGCAAATTATATCAATCTATCAATTTTGGTCTATTGTGGTCCACTGATGGACATAGGCTTCTCAAGACGTGCACCATGCACCATAGTACCGGATCCTTCGCCTTGAGCATACAGTCTATCTTATCCAAAACTACCTTTTCACATCGATTATCCATGTTGTTGGCGGGTAGTCCCATCTTAAATATATAATAATAATAATAAATACTCTTTATTGCACACCAAACATAGGACACATACGATGGATACATACATGTTAGATAGTTGTACAATGGGCGGTCTTATTGCGGTCTGCGATCTCTTCCAGACAACCAGTGTATGGACTATACTGCCAGTAATCAGGGTTGCGGTATTATGAGACTTATAAATTATGTTTTACTTTACTTTGCTATGTTCGCTCACGCACGTACCGATGGTTTCGCGGCGTTGTAGCGTAAAAAAATGACGTCGATGCTGTATGGAATGCGCGGCAGTGGCAACAGTATGCTCAATGTACTTGTGGACAGGAGCTATGAGTGCCACATATTAAGGCACGTCTATAAAATTCACCAATCTTTTGTAATATATAAATACTATCATAGATTTAAATATTTACTAACAAAAAACGGATTTTAATTATCTGGAAAATAAATGAATTATTATTATTAATAACAATGTAGAAGTATGAGAAAATACCGTTAGGAAACTTGTATACGCCATATCCACTCATGCCCAATACGTCCCAGGTTCCTCGATATTGAGACCCAGTTGGGAAGTGCTTCTTTGAACGCCGAGCCAAAGGTATTTCCAGCACTGTTTGCCTGAGGACAAATTTGTACCAAAGTTTGACCGTAACCGACCCCGTCTCGGCGCGCACACAATCGAATGGCGGATTTAGTCAGTCTACCGCCAACGCACACGACGCGCGGTCTCTAGCTCGCTTTTTATTTATTTAAACTTTTTGCACAAATACACAAATATTGTACGAAGGCGGACTTAATGCCACAGGCATTTTCTACCAGTCAACATTAGACTGATGCAGCGATAACTATTTTCTCTTTCTTTTTCTGCTTTTTTTTCTTTATTGCTCTTTCTTTCTCTTTCTTTGCCTCGTCCCCCACCTCTCACGCTTACCATGTGAGCGATACAGCTACAGCGTTTGCAGTCGGTCTTTACTACTATTTTTTTTTTATTTTTTTTTATAAAGGACACGTCAATTAGACTTCGCCTTGCCAGATGGTAAGCTGAAGGCAAAGTCCCAGAAAAGACGGTCACCATTACTTACACATACCGTGTGACAATGGTGACACTCAGCTTGACGGCCTCATCATATGCTTTTTCACGCCCAGCTTAAAGGACCCGGGACTGTAGGAAGAAGGTGTATGCATAGTTTCTTTTTAGATTTTTTTAGATTATATAACCGCGTTCTTCCCATGCGGTGTCGTACAAGGCGTCTAAGGGATAGGGCTTTTTAACATCAGACAGATATATACAGCCCAGACTAAGCCTCAAAATGGCTCGAGTCAACAATAGAATAGTGCCCGGAAAACAGCAATATGCTCACCCCCTATTACGTGGGGACCGAATACAATGATAGGTGCAATATGGATAACCCTTTGGGGATAAAGGCGTGACTAAATGTGTGTATGTATGTATTTTTTTATTAGACATTATTCACTTACATTTTAATTATAAGTTTGTATTTAATGTACTGGTGATTATGGTTGGTCTTAATTGTGTGTTTAACAGACATTAAAATATGAATCAGAAACTTTGGCACAGCAACTATATTGCACAATTATTAGTTGTAATAAATTATTTTATTTCGTGATTGACATCGTAAAGAGTGACATGCGTGCCAATGGTCTCACTACAAAGGATGAAGACCATGCGAGATGGAGAAGTAACGGTTAGAAAGCGGATCCCGGAATTCAAGGTGAACGCGTTGGAGGCGACCAGGATTAACGCAAAGATAATAATGAACATTATACACTGAGAATATCAAAACGTGTACCATATTTATTAAAGTAAACAAATCTATCGATTTAGATTGGAAAAAGTGAACATCCGAAACAAGACTCGAACCCACGAATAGTCCCTTACAGGGGACATGTTGTGACCAACTGAGCTATAGCTAAGCAAATTTTCCTATGGAATCGTCTTTTAATTTCACTGTACTACATATGTTTTAAAACATCATAAAAAGGGAATACGTAGTTATATAAGCAACTAAAATACTCATTATCTTCTCCCTAAATGTCTAAAGGTTTTAACCACTACTACCAAGATAACTAAGTCCTGCTGGTCTTAGGAGTTAAACTACAAAGTAATTTTGAGGTAAACTATAATTAGCATACTGAATTGCGATAAAAAATTTCATGTCTATACTTATAGCAAACTTGTTGTGTGACGCAGTTGGTCGACGAGTCCGACGAGAACACGTGACCAGAAACGGGATAATTTTTAAATAAGGCAGACTGATGTTATGAATTCTCGACATAAAACCACTCACCTACATTCCTCTTCGTGTGCCCGAGAAAACTTCCTCATTATGCTTTCCCATTGCGACACACGCTTCTCCGAAGTGCAACTGCGAAATAGAGCTATGTTGAGCCAAATATCTTTGTTTACTTAGGGACGGTTTAGCCTGCACTGCGGCAATGTAAACACAAGTGTGTTCTATTTCTTAAAGTTTTCTGTGACACTAATAAAACTTTAACATTTTTGGAACTCGTTTCCGAATTCATTTTTCATGTACCTTTAAGTTTGTGTGGCGCAATCGCCTGGGAGGAGTTTATGAAAGTTTTAGTTGGATTAGTTGAGTGCTTTTGCTGTTCTATATCCTCTCACAGGCGTTGGTGACCTCTCTGTTTGAGTTGTTTCCATGAGATTACAGGATATGGAAAAAAGGTTTTAATAGTGTTTTTTCGCTGTGACGTCCACAGTGGTTCAATTCGTTCGCTCGTTCGATTGGTATATACACGGTATACCTATTTCTAATACAAGCAGTTTAAGCTTAGCTGAAAGCTTATTTGTCACAGTGTTGAGAGAGTTCTAGTATATTTTAAAACATAGGTGTGGGTTTAGATGAACTTACATGGATGATTTTTTTGGTGTCTCTTCTGGCTGCATTCTAAATATGTTCTGTGAACAAAGCAATCAAATTATAAATCACACTGGGTCAATATTCAAAAATCGTAAACTTGTTACTCAAAACAAAAAAATGGCGTAAGTACCAATTGTATTGTACAACTTTATTACGTTCAATAATAACAGAAGGTGCTTACAAAATTTGGGTTAAGAGCAATTTTAACAAATACCGTAAGAGTAATTCGTGAGGTAGGTACAATAGTATTAGAACTTATGAATGCATTCAATTCGTGTGTTCAGTGTCTGAATCTCTGGACTTTGTTTAGGATCTTTCTACTTTTTCTATTTGTGAAGTGTGAAGAATTTTGAAATTATAGTGTTAGGATTTTTAATTGAAGAAATTTGCTATTTACATACAAAATTTCCATTCATACTTAAGCTCGTGGCTGTCTATCTTTAAACCTGCCAAGCAACGTATGAAATCCTGGCGCATAGTGAGATAAGACGACACCTTCTTACAACCTACTTTTTACTTCTAAGCTCAATGTAATTATCAGCTTATTGAATTTAAACTTATCAAGGTCGAGATTCAAAACAAAGATGACGGGAAATCCGTTGGAGAAATGAGCACTTAAATGAAAATACTTAGTATTCTACGTGCGAGCACGGTCATGGTCGAGTGCGATGTCACATGCATTATTTATAACGAAAGAGTGAAACTTAGATCGGACAATAAGTTTATTGAACTTAAAAGGGATCTTAGATACGTGTGGTAGGTCCGGCTTGAAGAACGTTATAAAACTTTCAACTGTATAACGTATAGGTGTTCAACCGCCACCGGGTCAAAAACCACTTTTCCAGTACCGGAATATTACTGAGCATGCTCGCCTAATGCACTTCATCTTGAGTCAGGCAATCGAAGGATTAGATCAAATAAGTGGCGTCACGAAATTGAAGGACAACACGTACAGGTCTTAGATGTCACCCGCACACGGTGCAGAACATCCGATCAAGAACCAAGCGGTTCGGTGACGCTTTCCTCTGTCGCACCATTAAGTCCTGGAATTCATTACCAGCTCACGTGTTTCTCTCTTCCTACAGTCCCGGGTCCTTTAAGCGGGGCGTGAAAAAGCATATGATGAGACCGTCAAACTGAGTGTCACCATTGTCACACGGTATGTGTAGGTAATGGTGACCCTCTTTTCTGAGACTTTGCCTTCAGCTTACCATCAGGCAAGGCAAAGTCTAATTGACGTGTTCTATATATATAAAAAAAAAGATTAGATTGGACGTTTAAAGTGAGAATGGCTGTTTTTCACCCACTTCAGGTCCTAAATAGGGTTGCGCTTCCCGCCGGTTAAACTATCACCATCAATATTGTCAGCACCAATTTTAACACGCACAATTTTATCATTCAATAAATTGATTCTAAAAATAAACTTACGAGATGAAAAAAATTAAAGTAGATTTCTGGAGTTTTTCTAGAGAACTACTGGTACAAAGCGCAAAAAAAATTCAAACCAAAAAAAATAACGTTCATTACAAAGGCATAGATGCTAAAGAACTACGATTCAAATTGAATGGGAAATTCAAAATAGGTACGAAAGCTAGCGGGCAACATCAGAACGGCTCAAACGTTCCGTCAAGAATATGTTTTCCGAGGAAAATCCAGAGATGTGGAGTTTATTTGAATAAAGTTATGTGATTAAAACTCTGTATATTTTTAGTGAACAAACGTTTGTAAACGAAAGCTAAGGCTTCATGACATGCTTGTCGGCTTAAACGTGTTTGTTTTTCTTAAACATCTGTTCTAAACAAACCAATATCAGGTATTTTTTGCGAGAAATCTACATTAGTATAGGTAATATAGTAATCTGTTAATACTATTGATTGGTGGCACTTGGGATTTTATTTTTCATCTGACCGGTTTCGCCAGTCAGGTCAGGTGAAAATAAAATACAATGGAAAAGTACAAAGTGTCTTATTCAAGCATAGTAATCGTGCAATTCAAAACAGCCGGACTGAAGAAGATTTTGTAATTAATTATTACAAAATGTAAAATATGTGTTTGTAAAATATTGGCGATATACAGATGGCAGTAGCTACACAAAAAATATCGAAGTTCAACCGCATTGCAGTTAAACTTACGGGATGATGAAGAAATGCGAAAGTGGTTTGTCGGGTTTAGTATTTGAAATATCTGAATCTAAGAAATAACCCAAGTTGATCAATCCTTATGCAATTTTATGTTACCTATCAAAAGTTGAACATATGCAATATACTACAGAAAGGAAAGGAAAAATAAATCAACATCTGCGAATGGATCAAATATGAAAAATATGTCCGACGGTATTTACAGGTCGCCGCGTTGCCAAACCTTTATCTGCTTTAATGGGGGTTGGCAGAAGATACAGTTTTCGAATCTTTACTAGGTTGGCTAGTCAACGGTTCAAGGAAGAGATTTCACTTGTACACCTTAATGTTAAAAAAGCTAGGAACTTTTCTCGATGGATATAGCTAGAAATGGTGATTTGATTGGTAAGTATGCCCATATATACCATATCCCATATATGCCCATGATGATATTATCGAGCCATCCACCGGAAATCCATAAATCAAGTCTCATGAAATACGTTTGATGTAGAGTAGTTTTCAATTTAAGAGTACCTTCTATGGGGTTTCATTGTGGACAAATCGTAAATATACAATACTGAGCGCAACAGAACAAGGAGTTTCCAATGATATTAGTTTCTCATTTCTACAAATATGTAAATACAATTTGCTTACTTAGCTCCGTATTGTCTGAACCAATATTAATCACTTCGTTTCTTCGTTTTCATATATAACATCAAACATGATTCAGTAGATCTTAGCAAATGCTTACAAACGTAAAATACTCGAGTGATAACGAGAAATATACTCTTCACAAATATTTTGTTGTCAATCCGACTTGTGTTTTGACGGATCAACTTACTCGTATTTATTCTCAGTGTAAGTATTTGCAAGAGGTTTGAAATAAAAATATCATAGACAATAACGGTGCATAATGGTCCACGTTTCGATTTTAATTGGACTGAAGTCGACATTGGATTGGAAGTCAGTATTCTATCATACAATATATATATATACACACATCAACAAAGTCTAGGGAACAAGGACATTTCTAGTTTTTATTTAAAAACCCTTTCTTGTAATAGTGAGTGTTTTATATCAATAGAAGGGTATTTTTATACCGTTTTTAATTTTAATAAAAACATTTTCATACCAATTTTTTTTTTTTTTAAGAAAGATTTGAATAGTGCCAATATTGAGTATTACAACCTTCTATGATTAGGCACAAAAATAACGAGGTAGTTAGAAATACAGTAATTAACCGTACTTTAAACGTTTTTAATAATCTGTAGGACCTCCTAAAGCATTAGCAACAGCTCGACAACGGCGTGGCATACTTAGTATGAGATTGTCAATCATCGTCTGTGGAATATGGCTCCATACACTGCGAAGGTGTAAAAAAAGTTGTTCTTCAGTGTTCAGATTTTCCAAAGAATGACTGAAAGCTCTTCTCCCAAGCAAATCCCAGGCATGTTCTATGGGATTGAGGTCGGCAGACTGAGCAGGCCATTCCAACGTCGTCATATTGTGCTCGCTTAACGCATTGACCACTACCCTCCCGGTGTGTGACCGTGCATTATCTTGCCTGAACATAAAATCTTGACCGAACTGCTGTCGATGAGGGATTACCATGAGGTGTATAACCTCCTGAATATATTGGTTTGCATTCAAATTGCCCCGTATCCAAACGAGGTCGGTCCTTCCACCAAGGCGAATTCCAGCCCATACCATGATTGTTCCACCTTGGTAAGGATGAACTTCTTGCGGATTCTGGAGACGACTCCGACGTCCAGGAACTCGCCATATACGCACTCTTCTCGAATCAGGATGAAAACCGAAGCAAGATTCGTCGGAAAACAGAACCCATGCCCATTGATGGTCGGTCCACTGTAAATGTGCGTTAGCCCACAATAAGCGACGACCTCGATTTCCACGTCGAAGAGCTGGAACCCTAAGCGGTCTGCGAGCATAAAGATTGGCTTCGTGTAGTCTTCTTCTGACAGTTTGATCGCTAATAACCACTTGATGCTGAGACTGGAGGCCTGCGACCAACTGACGAGCAGTAATCGTGGGTTGCCGCCTTGCGGAATTTTGCAAGAAACGATCTTGTCGCGGGGTAATAACCCTATTTCGTCCCCTGTGACGTTCGGCAACATCCCCTGTAGACCTGTAGCGTGCCCATAATCTGCAAATTACGCTTGGTTGGGTGTTGACAGCATCCGCTACGTCGCGTTGTGTTCGTCCAGCTTGCAGCATACCAACAGCCCTTAACATCTCTTCGCGACTTAAATGACGACGTGACATGATGACTACAGTCACAAAAATGCACAAACCATACGTAAAAGACGTATCATTGATAATAAACGTTATTTACAATCAAAAAAAAAAAAATTATTTTGCCTCAGAGAAACTGCACAATCAAACACTTTTAAAAGTTTTCCCTCCATATTCGAAAATCATTACTTATTTAAATTTATTTTTAAATTTCGAACAACTCTGTAATCTACTTTATTCTATTTTTATTTATTTGCTGCCAGTTATTTGCAAAACAAGATTTACACGAAAAAAAATAATTGGGGTCATCTTGTTCCCTAGACTTTGTTGAGGTGTTTATATATGTATATTTGTTTCTACTGATATACTGATATTGATATTTGTATCTACTGGTGGTAGAAACTTGGTGGCACAAATTTGTCTCAAGTTTCGACCGGGTAGGTACCACCGTGCACTATTGCGAAAAACCCTCCATAGCAATTCAATCTCGGTTGGATTGTGTTCAGGGGTCAGCAAGTGCATAGCCGGGCAGAGGTGGTGGTTGTCGCAGCACTAGTGGGACCAGTGGGTCTTGGCGTAGTCTAGTGGGGATGGCGCGGGGCGATGCGCCGAACAGGGAGACCTGTAGAAACGGTGGTGCCGCTGGCCGCCCGCGGTATAGTACAGGGGCCCAACTGGGGTTAACCACCTTGGGAGGCTGCCTCACCAGGCCGCGCATAATCCCGATATGGTTCGTCGTGCCGGTTGGTGACCGGATTTGGGAGCCCGGCGACCATACTCGGGGGGGTACGGGGGCCCTTCCGTTCGGCGCGTCGGCTCTCGCCATGCCTCACATTCATAGATAAAACCAATATCCCGCGCTTTGTCACACGGTGCTGCGTCTTCACGCCTTCTCCCACCCAAACTCATGGCAGCGCAATTCAGAGAAATAGGCAACACAGCGGCTCGACACACTCCCAAAAGCTTGCTATTTGAGGTGGAGTCCACTAACATCTGTGGGCTCCATGCAAACCTCAACGCCGTCCACCAACACCTAGAGACGGCGAAACCTGCCATGTTTTTTCTAACGGAGACGCAAATACACCGTCCTGACGACACGACCTACTTGCTCTACCCTGGCTATGTTCTTGAGGAAAGTTTTCGTGCAAAAGCCGGGGTGTGCGTGTTTGTTAGGGCGGATGTTTGCTGTCGCCGTTTGTGCTGCCTAGAGGACCCATCCTTCTCCATCCTTTGGGTACACGTAGACCATGGCCCTACGAGTCAGATCTATGTGTGCCTCTACCGTTCCCATACAGGAGATGCTGAGAAAACTCGACTCTTTGAATATCTGAGTCAGGAGGCAGATGATGCGCAGGAGCGATTTCCGAATGCCGAAATGGTATTTTTGGGGGATTTTAACGCCCACCACGAGATCTGGTTGGGCTCCTCCAAAACAGACCATGCGGGAAGAGCCGCCCACGCATTTGCTCTGGCGCATGGCCTGACCCAATTGGTGCACGAGGTCACTAGGATACCAAGAAGGTCGGGCCTAGCACCTTCTCTGCTAGACCTTCTGCTGACGAGTGATCCGGACCGGTACAGTGTATCGGTGCGAGCCGCTTTAGGCAACTTCGATCACTGCCTGGTCTGTTCCACGGTGCCTATTATAGCGCCCCCACGACCCGTGCAGGGGAAGCGGCGTCTCTGGCACTACTCGTCAGCGGACTGGGATGGACTTCGTGACTATTTTGCGTCCATCCCGTGGGTTGAGCGCTGCTTTGAAGGTAAGAACCCATCGGATTGTGCTACTGCTGTCGCCGGTGAGATCGGTCTGGGTATGGAATACTATATTTCATACACCGATATCACCGGTGACCGCGGGGTGCGCCCTTGGTTCGGGCGCGAGTGCGCGGAAGCTGTTGAACAAAAACAGTCTGCGTACCGCACTTGGGTAAGGGCGCGCGCCACGCGCCATCCCAATCTGGGCCACTTCAAGGCGGCGTACAACAGAGCCACAAAGGTCTGTAGAAGGGCCTACGTCAGAGCGGATGCCCTGCGCATAGCGCGGCTTGGTCAAGAGCTAGTGATGCATCCCACGGGAAGCCGTGGCTACTGGCGACTGGCTAAAGCCGTGCAAGCCAACTTCTGTCAGCCTTCGCTGCCTCCGCTGCGTAACCCTGATGGATCCCTGGCCCATGAGCCGCAAGAGAAGGCAAATCTGCTGGCTAATCTCTTTGCGGCCAACTCCCGAATCGATCATTGTGGTACGCAGCCACCAACACTACCCGACAGTGACCACGCGATGCCTGATATCCATATCAGGCAACGCGATGTCCGTGCAGTGCTGCAATCACTCGATGTCCGGAAAGCCAGTGGTCCGGATGGTATTCCAGCGGTAGTTTTGAAAAAATGTGCAGTGGAGTTGTCTCCAATGCTTACGCGCCTGTACCGGCTATCCTACAGTTCGGGTACAGTGCCTTTGCCTTGGAAAGAGGCGAATGTTCAGCCGATTCCCAAGAAGGGGGATCGCTCGGAGCCAGCCAACTATCGACCCATAGCCGTCACCTCAGTGCTGTGCAAAGTGTTCGAGCACATAATTAACAAACAGCTCATGCGGCACCTAGAGGATCACTCCTTAATTAATGACCGGCAATATGGCTTCAGACCGAAACGGTCAACGGGTGATCTTCTAGCATACGTTACCCATCTTTGGGGTGAGGCTATGGACAAGCACGGCGAGTCACTGCCAATTAGTCTTGACATCGCCAAAGCTTTCGATAGAGTCTGGCAGAAATCGATTCTTTCCAAGCTACCTGCCTTTGGTCTGCCTTCTAGGCTGTGCAACTGGGTTGCTAGCTTCCTGCAGGGGCGCCGTATTCGCGTCCTTTGTGATGGACGAGTTTCGGAGTTTCTGCAGGTTAATGCTGGCGTGCCCCAGGGGACATGCTGTCTACCGGCAATGTTCATTGTTATGCAGACGATAGCACTTTACATGGGAGTTATCATGGACATCCTGCGGCCAAGCAGTCAGATATCGCAGAGAAAAGGCAGCTTCTTGTCACTGAGCTTGACGGGATCCTGAATCACATTTCTCAATGGGGCTCTGAGAACCTGGTTGAGTTCAATGCCAAGAAGACGCAGGCATGTGCGTTTACAGCAAAAGTATCTTCTTTCCTTCCCCTCCCCACTCTTCAGAGCACGCCACTGCCACTGCAGGACAATCTCAATATCCTAGGTATGGCTGTTCGCTGCAACCTGAATAACACAAACTACATCGAAAGCATCATCAAAACAGCCTCACGAAAACTCGGAGTCCTGAACAGAGTGAGACGATTTTTCACACCGGAGCAGCGGTGTCTTCTATACAAGACACAAATTCGCTCCTGTGTGGAGTACTGCTCGCATCTCTGGGATGGTTCAGCAAAGTACTTACTAGATGCTCTCGACAGGTTGCAGCGCAGTTGCAGGTCCGCATCATTGGGAATCCCGAGATCACGAACACCCTAGAACCTTTACAGCTGCGTAGAGATGTTGCGTCCATGGCTGTATTTTACCGTCTGTACCATGGGGAGTGTTCTGATGAGCTCTTCCAATTAGTCCCACCCTCCCCTTTCCTACACAGGACAACACGTGCAGGTCTTAGATGTCATCCGCACACGGTGCAAAACATCCGATCAAGAACCAAGCGGTTCGGAGACTCTTTCCTCTGTCGCACCATCAAGGCCTGGAATTCATTACCAGCTCACGTGTTTCCTTCTTCCTACAGTCCCGGGTCCTTTAAGCGGGGCGTGAAAAAGCATATAATAAGGCCGTCAAACTGAGTGTCACCATTGTCACACGGTATGTGTAAGTAATGGTGACCCTCTTTTCTGGGACTTTGCCTTCAGCTTACCATCAGGCAAGGCGAAGTCCAATTGACGAGTATATAAATAAAAAAAAAAAAAAAATGAAATCGAGGGAATTTTACCAATTTTAATAGTATTAGTAAAATTCCCTAGATTTCGTACAAGTAGAACCCACCGTTACTGGGGTACAAAAGTATTACTTTTGATAAACGTCTGTTTGGTTACGCATTGAGTAATCAGGGATAATTGGGGCACATCTCTGCGCTGTACAGTACAACCCTATAAAAATAATATTCGAAGAAATAAAACTGATTTTATTTAAAGAAAATTTGTTCCAAATATCTTTCAGAATAATTTGCAAACTAGGATTCAATATTAATATCTATAATTAAAAATGATTGTATAGCAAGTGCAACACTCGTCTACTCAGTAAGGGTAGTGGTATATAAAGAAATGAATACAAAACCTTTTGATATCGCCACATACCAAATCTTAGAGTTCTCTCATAAAAAGTGCACATCACAAAAACCATTGAAGCCCGTCTTCTTGAATCAATCAATATAGAACAAAGAAAACTAATATCATCTTTCAGAAACTTTCCGCGTATGTGCGTGCTGGGAATTTATTACGAAATGTTGCACTTTATTCGTGTGGTGGAGTATTTTATTAACTGTGACTAAGAAAACGGCACTTGACAACAGACACTGCATTGTCTCCGTACGTATTGTCCACACAACACATTAATAATTAGTTACGTTGACTGTACGCGATTCGTTCCAGAGAAAGCCCCTGACACTATGCAGGTCGACAAATTTACATTTGCCTATGTTGAAGTTAATTCATTAAAATTTTCACAACACACGATGGCGATTTGCGGAATGCTGTTCTTTAGCAACTGCAAATGTAAGTTTGCATGTTGGGCCCACATACAGCATATTGGGTTTGCAGTTTTGTTATAGAAGCTTGACGTTTATTCCGTACTGTTAAGGTTCAATTTTGTAAGTGGAAAGGTCAACAAAATTTTTAATTCACAGAGGTCATGTTCGTATTGAACTATTTCTTTTGTCTCCTGTATCCTAGTGAAAATGAATTCAGCGGAACAATGCCCACGAGTTTTATTCGAACAGCCGCGGCTGATGCATCTCTGGATTTTAGCTGTGTCTCGTTATAATTTTATGAACTCTCTCTCCGTCTTTCATGATGTGTTTGTTTAGTCTGTTTGTCATATAGGTATGTTATTTATGTTTCTGTTATATAGTTTGCTCCTTAATTGGGCCTTTAGTGATCATACGAATAGCTGAAACATATTTTGCGTACTAATATTACACAGACGAGATATGTATTTGTGAGTAGTCTATATGCATAGAAAGATAACGTAAACTACTGTTACTTTGGGACAACTGGGTAACTCTGATACTGTTTTTCAGAAACAATAATAATTGTATAACGTTAATTTGAAAATATCAAATTATAAAGGATTTGGCGTCGAAAATTCAGTATTTAATTTTAATGCAATCCAGTGACTCCTTTGTAATAAATGTGAATATAACAATTTTCCGACTATTTCGAAATATTTTTTTCCAAATAAATGATTTAAAAATAAAATAAATCATTCGTCAGTATCGGCTCAGCCGTTTAATGATAATTGAATTTGCAATGGTGGTTTATAAAATATTTCTCAGCTTGAACGTTGTTTCAGAATTATGCTCAGATTTATCTGTAATGGTACAGTTATTTCATTGTTAAAATATCTCCACTTCATCTTTAAATCTTTCATCAAGTAACATGTAAAAATGAGTTACAAGTTTTATAACCCAATTTTTGAAACCATTGTTATATCACATTACTCAAATCATTACCAATTTTTGTGTGCAAAACACGATCTGATCTTCTCAAGTATAATCTAAGCAGCGTTCACATGTGTGTTAAGGGGAGTGGTTTCTCAAGCTAATATTGTACACTTGTTCAATTCCATTTTTCTAATCATTAATTGAGTGGTTATTAATAACTTAATATGGCCACACTAAATTTTCCTGACAATTTCTATATTTAGCAACTTTGTGTTTTGTCTCAGCCATTTTGATTTCTCGTAACGTGCTCGCTTACAGGGTTATAATAAATTCATTTAATCAAATATTCTACATTTTCGTTAAAGTAGCAGTAAAAAGTTTTTTAAGCCGGATATGGATCATTTAAGCAGTTAAACCAATTTAATTAACAAAGAAAATTGGCAGGAGCACAACTTGTAAAGCAAGGCAGGTGCCGATTCAGTAACACCACGTTTCAAATCACATGATTTCAATTGGATTAGAAAGATAATAAAAAAAATTATTCCGTATCATCTGCTGAGGCTCTTAATAAATCTTTAGAATCACTCGTAGTTTGATTTTTCTTCTAATAGATTTACGCCAACTTAATGAAAGTGGGACTGGACCATAGCTTAAAAGTCGCGTAGCGGGCTATGGAGCGAGCTATGCTTGGAGTTTTTCTGAAGGATAGAATTCGGAACGAGGTTATCCGACAGAGAACTAAAGTTACCGACAACGGTCACAGAATAAGTAAGTTGAAGTGGCAGTGGGCTGGCCACAGTGGCCACGTTTGTCGAAGGACCGATGACCGTTGGAGCAAACGAGTCCTAGAGTGAAGACCGCGAGAAGGTAAACGAAAGGTAGGACGCCCCCTAGCTAGATGGACGGACGACCTGAAAAAGGTGGCTGGGACAGATTGGATGCGGAAGGCGGAGGAACGGAGAAAATGGCGCACATTAGGAGAGGCCTATGTCCAGCAGTGGACTGCGGTGGGCTAATTGATTGATTGAATGACCTCCACAATCCACTAGCGATATCAAAAGTTCTATCAATTTTCCAGATTTTTAGGGTTATAGTTTAACGATAGTCACCCTTATTTTAATAAGTTATTATTATGCCACAATTATTTCCACACACTTGTGTACTTATATTAAAAGATATTTGTATTCAATTCTAAATATTCGCAACAAAATTAGCACCAATGTAAAGCACACTTTACATAGCGGCCATGTTGCAAAAGCACAGAAAAAGTTAACCGAGCGCATCGTTTCTCACGCTATGACGGATTGTGCCAGCCGTGCGCACGCGATCTTCTAAATCATAGACTAATTAATTGTATACCTAATGATAATGTTGGTGTTATGTTTCTATGATCATAAAATGAGTACTGATATAATTTATTGCATAAAATTATGATTTTTAATTGCAGATGGACTCGTTAAACTTGTTGTACCGTTTTTATTTCTCAGAGGTTTTGTTTGTTCTTCATTAATCTCATAGGTCAGTAATGTTATCAGCACTGTGTTCAAGAGCTCCTGTAATTTTTTTACATCATCATTCATCATCAAGCACCATATAACAACACATTGTGAAATGTAACGAAACGTACTACAAAAGTACAGAACAGATAATATGGAGTAGTAACGTATCAAATGGTTATTACCTTATTAACATGTTTTTGGTTTATATTAGGTAGTTTAAAAAATAGATTGCATTATTAAATTGTATTTATTGAATACATTAAATCAGCATTTTATATATAAATGGTAGAAGGAAAATAAATAAATATAGCTTAAATTGTTATAATTTTTTATTTAAAGCAATTTGAATCAGAGGACTTTGTATGTTAGATGTACAAAAAATATTGTTGAGAAAATTCTATGCAATATGTTAGTTTTTTTTACTTAATTTTTTTCATCTGACAATGGGGAATGAGTTTCAGTCTATACATTCGTGACAGCGGCTAGAGAATTCACAGAGTTTTGTGTATGTACTCAAATAGAACAAATAATGCATCATAGATTTAATTTATTATGTACATTGTACATGTGAGTGATATCTTTTCTAAAAGATTGGTTCTAGATGTTGACACACTGTATGTATCTGGAAAAACAGGGTATGTAGTTCCTCTGATAAATAAGAATCGTCTGACTAAGCTAGACGTCATATATACACCAAGCTGCGTCTCGAACACTGTTGGGAATTAATAGATGTGCTTAACCATGCGTGTGAACATTGATATCGCGATGCAGGACAAGAAGTAGTAGTTCAGCTTATCTTGCCAAGAGATGGCGCTCAATACGGTGTTGATTTCGATTAAGCAAAAGCGCCTTACTATAAAGAGCTTTGTGTAAATGGACCAATTGAACTCTACATGGTTGGTGCAGAACTACATAATTTTTAAGGTTTTCAAGAAGGACATTAGAAGGTTCCTGCAGGATCAGTAGCATGTAACGGTGTTGCACACGTCCATATGCTAGGGTAGCCATTTTTCATCAGTAGCTTGTCTGCCACCTAAGATATAAGAAATACACATGTTACAGTCGTGGCCAAACAAGTATTCCAACAGAATAATGGCCCAGAATGGCCATGAGCATTTTTTAATCTATTACAGATGTATAACTAAAACAGATCAAAACAAATTCTGATATGCTCTACATATACATGCAAAAATAAAAATTTACCGCAGTTTCTGTAACATCTACATTAAATTTGGAATACAGCCAAACATTTAGTATTCAGCTAAAATATCTACCTTCGGCCATTAAGTCACAGTCGGCAGGTTTTGCAGGCCTTCGATAAATTTATTTTAGTATCGTATTATTTATTTTTAAGTATACAGCATTCTGGAAGATTCTGGCCAGTCACTGCTCGACTGAAATTTTTGAAAAGTAGTGTGATATACATAAAAACCACTTTTTAAATTTAGTTTGTATTTGTTATCCGTTATTATCAGCCGTATTACCAGTTCATAGAATAAGTTCGCATGTAAATGCACTATGCTGCACGGTCATATAAATAGCGGTAAACCTGTACACTGACACATGATTTATTTATTTTAATAATAGAAATTAAATTAGACAGTCAATATTTTGAAAGACCTGAGACGAATGTGCTGGTTGATGAGAATTTGAACAGTCAGTAATTAGAGTAATGTCCTACCTTGACAATGTCAAGATGATTTCGCTAAGATATTTTTTTTCAATTAGTATTTACAAGAAAAAATTCCTTATAAATAAAATTAATGCTTCAAAATGTATTTGTTTTATTTTTTAATACACATGATGAAGAAATTGTTCATTTTTTTCGTAGCATGCTGACCCGGTGAACTTCATACCGCATACTTATTTTTCCTGGGCCCTTCGCCACCCGCGCGGAATTCCCGATCCCGTCTACATTGTCTGTTTTTCTTTTAACGAAAGGTTCATTCATATCCTAACAATAATGAAAACAATAAAAAAGAAATTATCCAAATTGATGCAGTCATTCGGAAGTTATGCACGTACATACATTTAGGGAGTTTAATTTTATTTCATCATCAAATCAAATAGCCTGCCGCAGTCCATTGCTGGACATACACCTCTCCCATTGTTGGGTGGCTTTGGCCTACTGATTTCATTCCTCGTGTTTTAATTTTCACTTACATAGATTCTTAAGAATTTCGATAAATGGATAGACGTCGTTTTGGATATAATTATGTACTGCAGATTTTTCGCAAGCGGCGCGGTGCATTCGAGACCATGGATCTGCATTTAGTAGCATAGCATTATCCGTAGTGGGTTACGGGTGGCGGAATGTCTTTGCGGTTGGCGTGTGGGCGGACAGACCGCAAACTTGCGAACTGGAACGCCCATCTTCGAATCATGAACTCGTGACGGAGGTTAACCAGTCTGTATGTATATATATGGGAGACGAAATTTATGTTACATAAACGACAACTCATTCTTTTTATTGCGTTCACCCAGAAGTATATTTTTTCACATCTGTAAAGTTGCAGTCTTGAGTATATGATACAAATTTCAACTTATAAGGGTTCATGGACCTCACGCATTCTAGTATTTCTGTTTTTTTTTCTTATTCAACACACTCATACATCATATTTTGTCTACTTATGTCAATAAAAGAATCAATTTCATTTATTCAGTCAAGGCACATAAAGAGCACATAATGAACACATAACACACTCATACATCATATTTTGTCTACTTATGTCAATAAAAGAATCAATTTCATTTATTCAGTCAAGGCACATAAAGAGGGGTTTATCCACTTAGTCATACTATTAGTTATACGATATAACAAAATGCACTGAAAATGTCCAAATAGTTATACTGCCCAGTATAACTATTTGGAGTCGATTAATTTGGCTTATTTTAGTCCAAATAGTTATACTGCTCAGTATAACAACATGGATTCGACTAATTTTGATCGGATTCATCCATTTGGTTATATTCGTAAATAAACAAGCACTTTATAATATATCTATTAGGTATTTTATGTTCCCACTGGCACTGTTTCTAGAAATGAGTAAGGAGGTTGAAAGTCAAAGATATCTCTGGCTTTAATTACTGGCTAGTAGCAAATTGACGGATTAGTTATTAAATGTCAGTTGCAAATGCTGCTAGATAAGAATGTTATAATCCGGATTTGCTTTTGTATTTGTGATTTTAAAATGGAAGGTATTCCTGGACCGTCCCGAAGCCTCGAAGAAAAACCACTATTTATCAAAAGAGGACGAGGTTTAGTATTATTTTTTAACGGACATCAATATTATAAAAATCGACGGTACAGCGATGGTGCGTTTATCTGGAGATGTTCATCTAAAGATAAGTCTGGTAAACAATATTGCACGGGGTCGCTGACCGTTAAAGTAAGTGTTTATTTATTTGTTAAGTTTTTCTTAATCAATTTATGTGCCAGAAATGTCTAGCCAGTATAGTTTATAGTCTAACACGTATGAGATAGCGAAAATAAATTATAGTGATAGTATATAGTAAAATATATATAAAGAACTTGGATGAAATGTAAAAAGAGAGTATTTTTTCCAGAATGAAGAAATTACAAAATCAGTCACGCACAGTAAAGACTGTGAACCTAATTATGCCAAGAATGAAGTAGAGTTAAAGCTGATTGAATGCCATAAAAAGGCTTCTACCGACTTCACTAGTTCGGTTCCTAATATTTATAAGCAGACAAGAAGAGAAATTAAGTCTTTAGGATATCATTTGGTTACTAAGATACCAAAATATAAGAATGTAAAAAGTACATTATATAAAAAAAGGAATGAAGCAGCAGGAGTGCATAAATTGCATTGCGAAAGACCAGAAGAAGTAACTGTACCTAGACAATATTCATCACTAGTCTTAGGTGATTACATTTCTGATGGGAGACGAATTTTGGTATTTTGTTCGCCATATATGAGACAGCACTTAACGGATGTAAAAGAATATTACGGCGACGGAACTTTTAAAAGTTGTCCGAAACCTTTCGCCCAAATCTATTCTCTGCATGGTGACTTCTCCAGTACTCAGACGGAGTCGCGTATTTTGCCTATGGTCTATGCTCTGATGTCGGACATGTCAACTGAATCGTACATAATCTTGTTCAGAATAATTTTGTCACAAATTTCAAATTGGAAACCAAATAAGTTTATGTTCGACTTTGAGAAAGCGTCATGTAAAGCCGCGTCGATAGTATTCCCAAATGTTCTGATAAAAGGATGTTATACGCATTATTCCGATAGTATTTGGAGAAAAGCTAAACAATTAGATATAATTAAAAAAAGAGACAAATGGCCAAAAAAAATTGTAGGGCTTTGTACTGTGTTGCCACTTCTCCCAAATATCCATATTCGCGTAGGATGGGACTATATTAAAGATAAGACTGCAAAAATACAAACACTATTAAAAAATAAAAAAATTAATACCTTTATGAATTACTTTGAAAATTACTGGCTCAAGAGTGATGAATTCATAAAATCGTGGTGTGTGTTTGGAGAGAGGCATCGCAGTACTAACCAAGTTGAGGCGTGGCATATGAACTTAAACCAAGCATGCAAAACCAGGAAACATGTAAGCATTATGCAATTTTTGAAAGCGATTCTTGAAGATGCCGAAGATGTTAATATCGATATTGAGCAAAGTAAAGAGAACCGACAAAAAAGCAGTTTAGTCAATGACATGATGATCATGGAAGCACAAATGCAATTAGTTAACGGTGATATCACAATAGGCACTTTTTTAGAAACAGTGCGATAGCATTTTAATGCTATCGCACTGTTTCTAAAAAAGTGTCTCACTATTTACTTTTCTATAATGCTTGGAACATAAAATACCTAATAGATATATTATAAAGTGCTTGTTTATTTACGAATATAACCAAATGGACGAATCCGATCAAAATTAGTCGAATCCATGTTGTTATACTGAGCAGTATAACTATTTGGACTAAAATAAGCCAAATTAATCGACTCCAAATAGTTATACTGGGCAGTATAACTATTTGGACATTTTCAGTGCATTTTGTTATATCGTATAACTAATAGTATGACTAAGTGGATAAACCCATAAAGAGCACATAATATGTGCTCTTTATGTGCCTTGACTTAAATTATTTCTTGACACAATTGTAAAATTTTGACGTTCATATTATGAACGACAAAATTTTACAATTGTCAAGAAATAATTTAAAAAATATTAAAGAATGTAAAAATAAACCATTGCAAAATGATTCTTTCGCTGGTTCGGTAGGTTAGTTCTACTAAGATACCAGCAAGAAACTCAGGGAACTATATTAGAATTAGAATATCTTTCTTTTTTAAATTTGCTTTAGTTTACAATTTATTTTGTGTGAGCAAGCAAGAGACTTATGTTGACCACGCATTTACATCATCAAGATACTCACCTACTTTATAGTAACCCTTATTCATGAAAGTTTTGTATGTATGATAAAGAAAATTACTGATCTTCGTAAAACTGTGGATAAGGAAGTCACTGTGATTGCACACTCGCGCTGCCGACTCTGTAAGCACAGAGTTTTTGTGCCGTCAGTGTAGTGGTCAAAGTAGGACAAGCCTTTAGTCATCCCACTGACAGCACAAATTCTCCTTCTTTCATATCATATCATAACATCTTTCATTGTTTATGGTAGGTATCTACAGATTAAGTTTCAACTCTTCACGTTATCCTAAGTGAGAAATGTAATATTCATGTAAGTACCTACAAATCTGAATATAGGTGGCTGCTCTTCTACTCGTAGACCACACATTAATAGCGTAAAACTCGCCTGGATAGTTACCATGTTTATTACTTTCGCTAAGTAACCGATATTTCGGCGCTGTTACAAGCGCCATGGTCATGATCAACGTGTACAAGCGCTTTCCGTAATATTCATGTAAGTACCTACGAATCTAAATATCGGTGGCTGCTCTTCTACTCGTCGACCACACATTAATAGCGTAAAACTCGCCGGGATAGTTACCATGTTTATTACTTTCGCTAAGTAACCGATATTTCGGCGCTGGTACAAGCGCCATGGTCATGATCAACGTGTACAAGCGCTTTCCGTAATATTCATGTAAGTACCTACGAATCTGAATATCGGTGGCTGCTCTTCTACTCGTCGACCACACATTAATAGCGTAAAACTCGCCTGGATAGTTACCATGTTTATTACTTTCGCTAAGTAACCGATATTTCGGGGCTATTACAAGCGCCATGGTCATGATCAACGTGTACAAGCGCTTTCCGTAATATTCATGTAAGTACCTACGAATCTGAATATCGGTGGCTGCTCTTCTACTCGTCGACCACACATTAATAGCGTAAAACTCGCCTGGATAGTTACCATGTTTATTACTTTCGCTAAGTAACCGATATTTCGGCGCTGTTACAAGCGCCATGGTCATTATCAACGTGTACAAGCGCTTTCCGTAATATTCATGTAAGTACCTACGAATCTGAATATCGGTGGCTGCTCTTCTACTCGTAGACCACACATTAATAGCGTAAAACTCGCCGGGATAGTTACCATGTTTATTACTTTCGCTGAGTAACCGATATTTCGGCGCTGTTACAAGCGCCATGGTCATGATAACGTGTACAAGCTCTTTCCGCAATATTTCACAAAACTAAGCACATTTGGGTAAATAAGGTAAATTGATTCAGTAGTTTTAAGATATAAACTAATATTAACAAGAATATAAAATAGGATACAAAAGGATCAAATTAAGGATCAACTATTTTATATTCTTGTAAATATTAGTTTATATCTTATTACATTAGTTTACATGTTATTTAAATTAAATTCAATAAAATATTTATTTAGTAGTTTTATATTTATAACAATATTTAGCAATTTTTTTATCCGACTGCCTAGTAGGGTCATTACTAAAAAAAGTAGGTAACGTAAAATATTTTCTTAATTACAATATTAAATTAATTCCTTAAATCACTATTATGCATACTTATTTCATAACTGAGTACTTACATACGTACATTCAAATTAACCATAGGCAATTGTTTTATAAAAAATATAATTTAATTCAATTTCCTAATGTGACAAAATGATGTTACATTTAAAAAATAGCAAACAATGGAATTGCTCAATTAAAAATGTTGTATGTTAAATGAACAGTATGGCAACAGTTTCGACAAGAAACTAATGAACGCTGTTAAGACTAAATGGCTTAAAAACTAGAAATAGTGCTACAGTAATTTATTTAATATGGTCCTCTGTAACATATTAAAGCCTAGCTGTTACTCGCGGCTCTGCCCGCGTGGCATTCTGATCTCGTTCACGCTGCACCTTCTGTTTAGCTGACCTCATCTCCGCAGCTTCGCTCACGACGATAGCTAGGGGTGAAATTTTCAGAAGGGAAGCTGATGAAAAAAAATATCTATTTCTTTCGCCATGCGAACCTTTGGGAAACCGATAGGAATCGGGTTAAAGGGACCCCAAGCCACTGCTGAACCCCCGCTGCACCCATTTACCCCATAAAAATGCACGAAACTTAAAAAGTAGATTTCAAATAATGTATGGTAAGCTGCCGGATTTATTGACATTTATAATTATTCAAATCAAATAAGATATTTTTTTTATATACATATATATAGGACACGCCAACTTGACCTCACCTCGCCTGATGGTAAGCTAAAGGCAAAGTCTCAGGAAAGAGGGTCACCATTACAGACACTAAGTGTTACAATGGTGGCACTCAGCTTGGCGGCCTCATCAGATGCTTTTTCACGCCCCGCTTAAATGCCCCGGGACTGTAGGAAGAAGGAAACACCTTGTTAAACAATATGAATTCCAGGTTTTGGGGGTCTAGGAAAAAAATTGCAGTTTAGGCGGGATTTGGACCCGCGATAGGAACATTTGAATGGCTTCAGTCGAGGTTCGGTGGCTCAGTGCTCAGAACATTCCCCTTGTAGGGGAAGGTCGTGGGTTCGATTGTCGCCTGAACTGATTCAATTTTTTTTCCTATGTTAATTGATTTGAATAGTTAGCATCTCAATGGTTTAAAATTTCATTCAATTTATAATTATTGCTCTGCTGCCTTGGATAGTAGCGTAACGATAAAAAACCTTTTAACTCACAAATAATCTAGCTTTCTATTGGTAAAATATTTTTTCAAATCGGCCCTATAGTTTCGGAACCTATACAAACAAACAATCAAATCTTTCCTCTTCATAATGTTAGTATAAACAAATATTTATTTCGTAAAGAAGCACTAATTTACGCCGGTTATACCCAACAATGGGGCATTAAGATTCATCAACGCAATGCGAGGCTCATTAAAATTTTCAACACTGTGCCATCTCCGTGGCTCAATCAGATGATATATATGTACAATGTTTAACAATTAAGTTCACGGTGAAATGATAAATAAATATTCTACAATGTTCTACTCAACGCTATCTAGACGCATGGTAAGCATAGCTTAACTAGCTTGTGTAAAATGCGGATAAATGTACTTAGATACATTTTTTTTCTAAATATATACATATATATTATATATAGAAACACCCAGACCAATACAAAAATACATATTCGTGCATACAAATATTTGTACTGAGCAGGAATTGAACCCGCGAATAGAACGTTCTACCGCTACGCCACAGAGACCGTCAATTATATGATTTTATGTCTGATCAAGATTAGAAGACAGATGGATGGCTTTCCTCTACATTGTTTGTATGTATATGTTGTGAGGTCAAAGAGATTTTAAAATATAGGTATTTAAATATAGGTAGTTCCTCCGTGATCATGGTGTTTGCAACAGCGCCGAAATATGGGAAACTCAAAACAATGCAACATGTTAAATATCCCGATTATTTTGATACTGAGATGAGATTTTAAAATGTTGGTACGTTTTGCTACTTTCCTTGATGAGGTTAATGTAGATGATGACCATAAGCTAGGTGGTTATTTATTTCGATTTTTAATTCAGAGAAGCTCAGCTGTACAATTCTCTAAGTACACAGCGTCGAGCGCAGCGCTGCGACAGTTTAGAGAGATTGTCATTGGTCGGACTGGGTGACGTCACTGCATATCGACCAATGACACTCTCTATCGAGGATATCGCAGCGCTGTGCTCAACGCTGTGTGCTTATAGAATTGCACAGCAGATCAAACAATATGAAGCGAGTTTGTGACTAAGTGCTTAGGACTAAATATAGTTGAACTGAACTGATCGTGTAAATAATGTAATATATTAACTTACATACATATAATCACGCCTTTTTCCCCGGAGGGTTAGGCAGATGTGAATTAACACCCACATTTCACCAATCATTGAATTCGGTCCCACGTAATAGTGGGTGAGCTAATTGCCGTCTTCCGAGCACTATTGTTGACTCAAGCCATGCATCTGAGGCTAAGTCTGGGCTGTATATATCTGTCTGATGTTAATCAGCCCTATCATTAGGTCACCTTGTACGACACCACATGGGAAGAGACGGGGCGGTCCAAATTCTACTCTGCTGGGAACCACGCGGCTACCTATAAAATTGTTATTTTACAAAGTCTATAATACTTACGAAGTAAAAATATTGTTAATCGATTAGTCTAGACTAGAATATTAATTAGGATAACAACACACTTTTTGCAGCATTATGAAAGTGTGAATGTTCCAAGCAATAAAATCTGCAACAACATGTGCAACATTATTTCATCTTTTCATGCGGATGAGAGGAATTTACGTGGTAATTTGTACCTAGTGCAATATGTTTACATAATGAGAGATAATATTGCAATGACCGAAGCACTAACGTAAACAGTAAACGATGGTATATAGTTTTTGGCAGGTTGATCAAAGCGCAAATCACCGGCATTTTTAACAATGTCAAGTAACTGACAAGGGACCAGACAAAGTTTGTTCACCCTCTCACGTCATCACATTCACATTTTCGTTATATCAGATATCACAGAATAGATAATAATACTGGTTACATTTACATATTTATTAAAACTTTTTGCACAAACACACAAAGATTGTACAAAGGCGGACTTAATGCCACAGGCATTTTCTACCAGTCAACCTTGTACCAGTCAGCGATGTAGAGATATTTATATCAAAGGTAGGTGCACGAAGCGTTGTGGTGGGAGTTTTTCCCAGTTTGGTACACAAATAATATTTTTTTATCATAAAAATTTAATTAACTGATTAAACAAATTATATAACCATATATAAATGTACACGAACATCATAAACTACATTCACACCTAGACCAATATATACATAAATAAACACCTCAACAAAGTCTAGGGAACAAGATGACCCCAATTATTTTTTTTCGTGTAAATCTTGTTTTGCAAATAACTGGCAGCAAATAAATAAAAATAGAATAAAGTAGATTACAGAGTTGTTCGAAATTTAAAAATAAATTTAAATAAGTAATGATTTTCGAATATGGAGGGAAAACTTTTAAAAGTGTTTGATTGTGCAGTTTCTCTGAGGTAAAATAAAAATTATTTTTTTTGATTGTAAATAACGTTTATTATCAATAATACGTCTTTTACGTATGGTTTGTGCATTTTTGTGACTGTAGTCATCATGTCACGTCGTCATTTAAGTCGCGAAGAGATGTTAAGGGCTGTTGGTATGCTGCAAGCTGGACGAAAACAACGCGACGTAGCGGATGCTGTCAACACCCAATCAAGCGTAATTTGCAGATTATGGGCACGCTACAGGTCTACGGGGGATGTTGCCGAACGTCACAGGGGACGAAATAGGGTTACTACCCCGCGACAAGATCGTTTCTTGCAAAATTCCGCAAGGCGGCAACCCACGATTACTGCTCGTCAGTTGGTCGCAGGCCTCCAGTCTCAGCATCAAGTGGTTATTAGCGATCAAACTGTCAGAACAAGTTTACACGAAGCCAATCTTTATGCTCGCAGACCGCTTAGGGTTCCAGCTCTTCGACGTGGAAATCGAGGTCGTCGCTTATTGTGGGCTAACGCACATTTACAGTGGACCGACCATCAATGGGCACGGGTTCTGTTTTCCGACGAATCTTGCTTCGGTTTTCATCCTGATTCGAGAAGAGTGCGTATATGGCGAGTTCCTGGACGTCGGAGTCGTCTCCAGAATCCGCAAGAAGTTCATCCTTACCTAGGTGGAACAATCATGGTATGGGCTGGAATTCGCCTTGGTGGAAGGACCGACCTCGTTTGGATACGGGGCAATTTGAATGCAAACCAATACATTCAGGAGGTTATACACCCCATGGTAATCCCTCATCGACAGCAGTTCGGTCAAGATTTTATGTTCATGCAAGATAATGCACGGTCACACACCGCGAGGGTAGTGGTCAATGCGTTAAGCGAGCACAATATGACGACGTTGGAATGGCCTGCTCAGTCTGCCGACCTCAATCCCATAGAGCATGCCTGGGATTTGCTTGGGAGAAGAGCTTTCAGTGATTCTTTGGAAAATCTGAACACTGAAGAACAACTTTTTTTACACCTTCGCAGTGTATGGAGCCAAATTCCACAGACGATGATTGACAATCTCATACTAAGTATGCCACGCCGTTGTCGAGCTGTTGCTAATGCTTTAGGAGGTCCTACAGATTATTAAAAACGTTTAAAGTACGGTTAATTACTATATTTCTTACTACCTCGTTATTTTTGTGCCTAATCATAGAAGGTTGTAATACTCAATATTGGCACTATTCAATTCTTTCTTAAAAAAAAAAAAATTTGGTATGAAAATGTTTTTATTAAAATTAAAATTAAAAACGGTATAAAAATACCCTTCTATTGATATAAAACACTCACTATTACAAGAAAGGGTTTTTAAATAAAAACTAGAAATGTCCTTGTTCCCTAGACTTTGTTGATGTGTGATACATACATAAAAGACACACACACACACACACACACACACACACACACACACACACACACACACACACACATATTAAATACATAAGTATGCGATCTTAAATGATTTGTATACGCAGTCGTCTTTCATTTACAGGCCTCTGCTGGATATAGGTATTTCCCAATGTACGTCATAGCGTTCAATTCTCCATCTTTCGTATTCAGCCAATCTGTTCAGTCATCTAGGGCCGTTTTAACGTTGTAGTTTCCGTTCTAGGACACAGCTTAGAATTGTCGCTTCAATTTGCTGATTTAACGAGCTATATATGTAATTTTATTCGAGCTTAATTAGAATCCTAGCCTTCTCGCTCCCAAGACCATCTTCTTACCCTATAAGCTAGCGACAGAGAAAAGAATTTTACCCTCTAATTTGATGATTTTCAATTGTACTTCTATTGAATTGGTGCCATTTTATTACCCTGAACTTTCCAATTACTTTAATCTTTGAAATCTATCGGAACCTTTCCTTACAAACGTAAGTGGCGTCAAATGCGCATAGTTTCACGTAAAATGGAGCAGCTTAATGTTCAATCTACCGCCTGAAAGGATGGATTTGTGAGGCAATTGAGTTAGATTGCCACTTATTTCTAACGTTTGTGGGTTGAAGTTACACTATATCAAGTATAGACTGCGAGTGTTAGGGTGGCATTTAAAGATACGGTACCGTATCTTTAAATACGACCTCTTTGTTATTTTCTATTTAGTTATAAAATATCTAAAGGATTATAGGAGTTTTTACGAAATGTCTACGGTGCAAATCGTGTCCCTGAATTAAATTTATTTTTACTATAATATAATATCTTTAGTGTAGGCATAATATTAACGGAAGTGTACGCGAATTTTACAAATAAATCTATGTTAAACGGATTTTATTACACTGATCCAGTGAGGTATTAAAGGAGTATATAATCTCTCCGCGACCATGACTGCTGAAAAGCAATTGAAACTACGGGACTAATGTAAATTATATCAAAACACAAAATGTTTTTTTTTTTGTTTGTTATTTATTCATTTCTCTCACAATGGGTATACAGTTTGATCTCAAACAAAGATATTAATTTAGTGGATATTACAAAACAACATTGCAAGAGCTGGTGCTTGATGAAGGTTTGAAACACCTGCGTTACATGTCACTAGGCCTCACATGGCAGTTGAAATTATATTATATTAGGTGCTCACCTCAATTACAGGTACAAGAAGTACTCAGGTAATAACAGGTAAATAATGGTAAAAGATAATAATAAGAAGATACAAAATTATGCAATATAAGTGCAGATATAAATTGTAATACAATCCGTTAATAATGTTTAGATAGATAGATAATACGTTTAATTTCTTTTTGAGCACTTTTATGGCATTAATATAAAATTACGTATTTTGTACTATAATATTTAAATATTTGGGAATTGCCATAAATAAATACTTGCGGGGTAATAGTAAGTTTTAAAATTATTATTGGAAAATGTTACCGTTTATTTAAGATGTTACATTATCATTTAAATTATAATTCCTACAGTTTCATCATGGTAGCGATGCAAAAAAGGTAGAAATAAAACTGATTTAATATTATTCCATTGTACCGTAACCCACGACGTTCGAAAATTTCATTTATCCAGGACATATTTCAAGTAGTTTAATGTGGCAGCTAGGATGAATACCTGCGTGCGCTGTCAGGTGTTGCGTCATAAATGATATTGAAATTAAATTTAACTCAAAAGGCTCCTTAGATTTTGAGTCCATGGTACCTTTCTGTTATACATTTCTTTTCTTATTTTAGTGTTGTACTTTGTCAAGAAGGAACAAGTAACAAGTAACATCTAGCATAGTGAGCAGTAAGCCGTGCTGGCGTAGATTTTCGGTATATGGTTATTCCGCACTCCGAGATAGTTTACCTTTTCCCTTGCAGCTAATAAGAGGCAAAAAGCTTCAATCAGTCGTTAATAGTTTCAAACACCTTTACATACGAGTATAATTGTATTATCAACATAACTAATTCTTAAATTAAATGTTTTTGCCTTTAGTCGTTTTCTACCAAAACTTCAAAATTCGTAGATAATTCCAATGTCAGTCACAAATAGTTTCTAACTATTGTTGTATCAAATATATATTGAATAATCCACGTTAATTACCACTTCGAATAGCAATGCATACGTCATCATTAAGATAGAGATGGGATATATCTGGGAGTAAGCAAAGAATATCTACAAGTATTTTCTTGGCTTAATATTTTCAGTGGAAACTAATTGAAATAGTGAATATTACAAAGTTATCTTGCACAATTGTTAAATGATAAGTAACCTAGATAAATGACACATAATGACATATAACATAAAGTTATTAAGTATACCATAAAGAAATTAAAAATAGAATAAAATTATTTAAATATCTAGTTGTTTGCTATACCATCCTTAGTATTAAAAATTCATGACTGCCAAGGGTTCAGTGGAAGCGAATAAACATCTCCCCAAAGTCTAACATTACCCCGTGCTAATTATTTTAAACAAAGCATAATTAAGCAATATGGTCCAAAACAGAAAGGTTTACATGGAACGTGATATCCCCAGCATGAATATAAATGATTTGGCATAATTATTCTGAAACAACAAAAATTTCATTCTATAAACAGAAATACAAGGTGGCCATTTTGAATACGAAATTCTAAGCATGTGCCACCAGAAAATCTTACGAAATGGTCTCACTCACCCAAGACCGTGTGTAGTAGAGGAGGAATTATTGGAAGGCGGACCCGGAGCTCTGAGTCCGCCTTGGTCTCGGATGCAATCAGGAAAATAAGTCTGACGATGATGATAATCAAGAAAATCTTACGATATCTTGCAAAATTTGAAACTTAGCAACACTAGAAGGATATTAATAATTCATTGGTTCAATTAAGGATAGCATTGGAGAAGTAAATAACATAGCAAACATCATTATGAATGGTAATGTGACGGGTGTAATCACCGCACAATATTACCAACATTTTGATATCATGAAAATGTAATGCTTGGAATTAGATTATCGAAATTTATTATATGTTTACTCTTCTTCTGGAATCTCATTTTTGCAAACGTATCATGAGTTCTATTGAATAAAATAAATGGCGCCACCTGACGTCTAAAACTTCATAAAAGTCATGGTCATTGTCTGGAGTTTTGTGTTTAAAATTATTTTATACATGAATACTGAATTCGTAAATCAAGTTTATCATCACTGTATTATTTCTACATCTGTTTTTTAGTGTAAAACCTGCACAATTTCAGTGTAATTGTAACTGATTATAATTAATGATTAAACGAACTTACCTTAAGTGATGTTCTATCATAATTATACGAAGGCTTCGTCTGAAGAGATTAGAGTACTTGTAGTAGCACGTACCGTGTAGCCATTCATACACTATAGTTGAGAATTGTAGAAAAAAATAATAATTTAATATTAAGTTATAAATAGAAAACATTTTTTCCCTGATTTATTCATGTACAGCGATCCCCCTACTATGGCAACACTGCGCGCCATTTTCATTTAGTTTAGAGCAAATAATATTTTGTTATTTTTTGTTTTAGCAAATTTTTCTTGGGTTTGGGTGGGGAGGGAGCTAATCTCTTCAGACGAAGCCTTCGTATAATTATGATAGAACATCACTTAAGGTAAGTTCGTTTAATGGGTATTTCTTCGAAATTTCATTCTTCAACTGATTCATCTGGCCAAAATTAAATTACACTATAAGCTTTGTAACACATATTCATATCAAAATATGGATTCCAAAGATCATATATTTGAATGAGGGACTCATTTTTATACAGTAGTTTTCAAGATATCGACATTCAAATATTTTGTGCCCAGAGGAATCAGAATTGGTAACAGATAAATCAGAAACAAAAAATTAAATTAAAAAACTTTAATACTTAATCAATTAGACCCATATACCTGGCACGGCTGGCTGTACTGGTGCTGCTGCAGCTTCTGCAGAGACTCTTAAGCGGCGCAAGTATTCTAATCTCATTGGTGATTATGAGTTTGTGCCGTTTGGAGTAGAAACGTTTGGGCCGTAGGGTCCGAGCGCCCGCAATCTCTTCAGGGAGATTGCGAAGCGTATGACCGACGCTTCTCGTGACCAGAGGGCTGGCCTCTTCTTAGGTCAGAGATGTAAGCATTGCCATACAACGTGGCAATGCTGCCAGTCTTCTGGGAACGCTAACACAAGAGGCATGTGATGCGGAGGAATTCCACGACGCATTTTAACTTTTGTTTTTTTTATTTATTTTTTTATTAATGTAAATACTAGCATAGATTTAAAATACATTAAATGTAAATAGATAAATAAATAGCTATTATCAATTAGATAAATATTTTACCATTAAAAAATCACAGTATAAACTAATTCTAGTAATGGCACTTGACATCAGTCTTAGTAATGTATCGTGTGTCCAACTATCAAAACAAACATACACAAGTAAGAAAGTGAATAACATTACTAAAAGAAATATTTTCTTGACTTTTTGCAAGGGAGCGAGCTGCTTTCAATTTCATCCTCAAAAAATTTCTTGGTGACGAGATCCAGAATTTTTCGATGAAGATGGAGTGATCGTATTTTCCCCAATGGTGTCAGACAATTTTGTCCGTTTTTATATGGAGTCCGTTTAAATATAAAAAAACCCCGATCATCTGAATCTGAGTGGTCCAAGGTTTTCTGATGATCAACCCTTCATTAGCTAGCTATTTTTTGTTGTTTAGGTGTTAAATTCTGCAAGAACCTTCTCTCTTTCTTTTCAAATATGTTTCTATAATTTAAATTTGCACAGAGTCTGTTTCTCATGTTAATGCGTTCTGCCAGTCTCTTTTTCTCCTTTTTTTACCTTCAGGTCGTGGCATTGTTGTAAACTACAATATTAAAAGAAAAAAATAATACAGATATTTAAAGATAAATAACTTTCATGTTTTTATTAGGGATAATTAAGCTTAAAATTGCCATTTTATCAATAGCGTAATAGTACAATGTAACAAAAATGCTAATTAAAATATTTAAACTAAGCACCAATGAAAGTATAAGGTTTAACAGAATCCGGCTCGGAGGACCATAAAATGTAGAGTTTCTACAAGCGGCTATACACTTGTAGCAGCTATACTTTAATACATATGTATGTATAAAAGCAAATTGACGCAATAAAACCGCTCCTTTCTAATCCATATGGTGTTTTGACCATATGAAGCAGGCACAGAGGAATCAGGATTTTGCCTTTAATTATGCATAACTCCATATTCATACAGGCTTCAGTATTAAAAAAAATCCACATTAAAATATTACCTAAAAGCATCACGGCAAACGCAAATTGAGGTTTTAAAACAATAAAATAAATCTGATAAAGTAGGCATTGTAATCAGAATGTCACCTGAACCAAGCACAGATGAATCATATATTTACCTTCGTAACACCAGGTTCTCTGGCTGCCAGCTGCATGTCCACCTCCTGGCTTGTTCGTTGCACGATTGATTCCTCCCGCGCGCAAAATCACTCTCCTAGCAGTATTACCCGGTCAACTATGGTCAAGCGCAGCTTGCACCATATGAGTCAGTATTATACGCCGGACACTTATGTTTTATTTATTTATAAAAAAAGTATAAGTAGTTTTAACTACAACGCATTATTTTATAAAAGGACAATTCATTTCCTTTCCTTAAAAAATATTATTTATGTGAATTTGTCAAATGAAAAACGCCAGATCAAACATTTTCTTCCGGAAAATGGCAAACGGACGCGTTATATGAATCAGAAGAACATAGTTCAAATGTTTTTATTTTGTACCTAGACAGCAACTATTTCTAAAATATCATTTGACCAAGTTAGGGACAAAGCTAAAGTATCCAAAACAAAAATTCACAGGCAATTATGTTAGTTGGTTACAGAAATACACCCATAGAAATAGAAAATTTTGTCTTCGAAGAACTACCCTAATCATTAATTATACTTTGCTTCGTCTTCGAGATTAAAGTACTTGTAGAGCTTTAGAGTTACAAAATTTCTAAATGAAAAAAAAATAACTTAAACTCGTATTTTTGTGTAATTGCTATAATTAGGATTTTATAATGAAATAATGTATAAATAAAAACAAAAATAATATATGTAACTTATTCTTGGTTTTATTATTTACCAAAAAATAAAAAAAATGCCAACATTTGTTTGATAACAACAGCAATGAGGATTTTTTTTTTTACAGGTAATTATCATTCAATCAGAATTTAATATTGACATAGCAAAATTATTGTTTCTTTCCTCGACAATAATAGATCTTTGATAAAATCTGGCAAACACACTGGATGAATCTGACCATCCAGCGGTTTTACGTATAAGATCTAGACTCACACCATTTTTATGAGCAGTGGATGTTGAAGCATGCCTGGATGAATGAGCAGAAAAAATATTTGTATCAATACCACTTTGACGCAATATTTCTTTTATCCAGCGACTGATAGACTGCGAGCAAACTGGTTTATATGGACTTTTATAACTGATGAGTAGTTGATCAGAAGTTCTTATAGAATCAGTTCTACTTTTATAATCTAATAATGCATTTACTGGGCAAATTTGAGGTTTTTCTTTAAAAAAAGGTAATATTAATGTGGGTTGCTTTGAGTGAACTCTTGATGTCTTAATTAATTCAGGTATCTTAATAATAATTCTATCATCCGGACATACTTCAATATTTTGCACTTTGATTTTGCTTAAAGTTTGCACTCTGTGTGCAGTTACAAATGCCAATAACGTCACAACTTTTTTACATAATTTATTCAAACTGATTTCATCATGTGGGTACCAGCCTTCCAAAAAATTTAAAACAGTCACTGGATTCCAAGTTACATCGTATTTTGGAATAGGTGGGCGTAGCCTATAGAAGCCCTTGAATAACCTACTTACCCTATCGTCAGTACCTATTTTTGTATTAACAATTAGCGAAAGTGCAGACCTATATGTGTTTAATGTACTATATTGGGCACCACCATGATAACAATCAGTCAAAAAGAGATCACTTGGGGAATTGACGCTTCATAGGGTGTAATATTATGTAATTTGCAAAAATTAAACCACTTTTTAAAAGCCACACCATACTGCTTGACTGAATTATCCGAGAGGGAAGCACACATAATATCTAAGGCACTTGTTGGGATGCTCCTTCGTGAAAGTGCCGTGCGGATAATTTTGCTGCTATCAAGGTGACTTTGTGTTGAAGTTGTCTGTTAGGGACAGATAATAAGACATTTGTATTTATTCCGAGTACTATCATATCACTACATAAGCTTTTTAAGATAGGAAACCATGGCTGGGTAGGCCAATGAGGAACAACCACCATGCCTTCAGCATTTTCAGATATGATTTTTCGAAGCATTTTTAAAATAACCGATATTGGTGGGAATGCATAAAAATTTAAGTTAGTCCAGTTTAAAGTGAAAGAATTGATGGCTATAGCTCCGGGATCTCGGTGCCAAGAAACATATTTATCACATTTTTTATTTAATCTTGTAGCGAATAAATCAATATCCGGTTTTTTGAAGTGTTCAACTATTTTGCTGAAGGCATAGTCACTTAGCTCCCATTCGATATCAGGGTGTGATCGTCGCGATTCCACATCTGCCACTTCGTTATCTTGGGAGCTAATATATGATGCGAAAACATATATGTTTCTGTCTTCACACCATTTCCATTTACTCCTTGTAAAATCCGTTAAATGTGGGAAGCGTACACCACCCATTTTGTTTATATACGAAATGGCAGTTATGTTATCAATACGAAGGAGTATTTGACAATCTCGTAAGTCTTTTGCAAACACCATCAAGCCAAAGTATGCCGCTAATATCTCTAAATAATTGATATGTAAAGTTTTTTCCTTCTCACTCCATTTTCCATTAGCTCTATCCTTACCACATGCTGCCCCCCACCCTGTTTTGCTAGCATCAGAAAAGATTTCCATACAATAGTTATCGTCTCTTATTGGATTAACGGAACTATTTATGTGAGTCTTCCACCACTTTAAATCGTCATTAAGAGACTCAGGTATAGACATATAACTGTCATAATCTTCTGTTTTTAATAACGCAAGGTATTTACATCGTTCAATGTTCCTAGTATATAGCCAACCGTATTGGATGGCGGGGCAGGATGAGGCGAGTAGGCCAGCTAAGCGAGCGAATCGACGTATTGAGCATCGTTTTAGGTTTAAGAACTTTGTTACTTCTGTTTTTATTAAAGTTCTTTTTTCTTTAGTCAGGGTAATATGGTATTTTTTTGTGTCAATAATGAGTCCTAGATACTTACAAACATTACTTGGTATTAAGACACTTTTGTCATAGTTTATAAGAAAACCCAAAGATTCTAATATAATTATTGTCTGTTTTATATTATGTTCTAAGTTTTTATATGAGTCAGCAATCAAACAAAAATCATCTAAATAAATTGAGGATATATATCCTAAAGACCTGAGTAAACACATGACTGGTTTCATTAGCTTTGTAAATACTAGTGGGGCGGTGTTTAATCCAAAGGGGAGAACATTAAATTCAAACAATTTGTTGTTGAATGTGAAGCGAAGATATTTCTTAAAATTATCTTTTATAGGTAATAAAAAATAAGCATCTTTTAGATCAATTGTACACAAAAATGAACCTCTTGATATTAATTTTAATGTTGTCCTTAAATCCTACATTTTAAAATGTTTAGTTGTAATGAATTTATTTAGTGATTTAAGAGATAAAATAAAGCGATTTTTTCCGTTTGGCTTTGAGACTAAGAAAATGCTTGAGATGTATTGCTCATCACATGGAGAACATTCAGTGATTGCACCCGATTCTAATAATTCATCAATAGTAGTTTGCATGTCATTAAATTCATTTAAGGGATAGATTTTGGAGGATGGTATAAAGTCCTGTTTTGGAGTGGAATGAAAAGGTATAGTATACCCATCTGTAACCCACGATAGTATTAGATTATCGTTGGTAATTAAACGCCACCTATCATGAAACGAAGCTAACCTGCCAGTTGTGGCGGTCTTATAGCGTACCTCATTTATCGGCGAGTCTGCGTGTGCGCGCGCGAGCGCTGCTGCTGCCCTGGCGGCGGCGGATGACGATAACGCGTAGCCTGTGAGGCTGGTGGCGGCGGCGGTGGCGCAGGAGCTTGGTATCGGCGTGGCTGAGTCATCACAGGTATCGGTCTTCTCCCCGCTCCCGCCTGCCTCGCTTGTGGAAACGGAGGTCTCACATTTAAAGACTGAGGTTGGTTGACTCCAGGTTTAGGATGTGCTATCGTTTTCATTTCAGCTCCCGATTTGTAAATAGCTTTCGCTGCCTTTAGTGTGTCAACTAATTTCTCACCAAATAAATGACTGTCAATCTCTGTTGTAAATAATTGGTCTTTTATATCTTTTTTGATTGTAGATGTCACAAAACTTCGGCGAGACATCGACTCCTGATATTGAGAGTCGCACAAAAGTCTAGAGGCGTCAATAAGGTCCTTGATTACTTCAGTGTCCTTGTTTTCACTACCAAATATCTTTGTCAAAGCCTGCCCGATGCAGGACAAAGCTACTGCTTTTTGATTTTGCTTGGTCTCAATAACTGCATCCTTTTTTACTAGCGTTTCTGATAATGCTGCTTTTATCTCCGGGTTCAGCTTAGGAGCCCCAAGTTTTTGGCAGTTTTGAGGTACAAAATATTTACCTAAAAGGTCCTTCTTAACCTCCCTGGGCAGTCCAGAGGTTACAATGTGCTCCCATCGTTCCGCCAGATCTGATTGTATTGGCGAGCTGTAGGACCTATTTTTTGTAGGATTATCACCTAACAGTTCGCGTATGCTGTCGTCTAAGGTGACAGAGCACGCTTCCGAAGTCGACGGCAGATCTGGGTCGAGTTCTAAGTTTTGTGGTTCTAAGTCCACAATTTTTGGAGTACAGTCATTGTTTTGAGGTTCAGGTGTGATTAATCCAACTGTATTATCCTCATGGATGTCGACACTAACATTGATTAAGTCTACAGATTCCTCGATTTGATTGTCTAAATTAGACAGAGAGAAAAAAAAAAAAATTAATGTAGGTAAAAACCAAATTTTAGGTTATATAATTATTGAATTGTAGGTAACAGGCCTAAAAACCTGTACTCGTACTCATTCAATTATGGTGTGGTAATATATTACCGTACCGTTATTACAGTGAGGTAAGCATCCTTAATAGATGAACTCAGCACTGATTTTTTATAGGTAGGAATAATAAAAACAATACAAGGCGATAGTCCCACTAAACTATCCTCATGTATTTTGTTAGATAATGAAGGTAGCACTCTCAATGGAAGTGCACTCAACATAATGTTTAAATAAACATAAAATATCTACCAGTTAAATCATATTTAAAAGTTGTAATACTTAGTAAGTACCTTTTTGTAACGATAATCGTGTATCGGAACCGTTTGAAGACGAACTCGATGATCTTTTTTGATCTCGTTTTTTCAGCTTCTTTTCTAATTTGCGTAACTTTCTAAGTATGTAATCATCACTATTACTGTCCCTATGCTTACGTTTAGGCATATTTATACGAGTTAACACTATGAATTTTGAAAAGTGAGGTGTTGAACGGCCGAACACTAAAACGTCAATGAAAATGGCGCGCACAGTGTTGCCATAGTAGGGGGATCGCTGTACATGAATAAATCAGGGAAAAAATGTTTTCTATTTATAACTTAATATTAAAATATTTATTTATTTCTACAATTCTCAACTATAGTGTATGAATGGCTACACGGTACGTGCTACTACAAGTACTCTAATCTCGAAGACGAAGCAAAGTATAATACCATTTCGGATATAGACGAATAATAAAAAAATATATACCAAAGAACGAAAAAATGTAGATGTGCGATATGCCGACGTCTACGGTTTCTGAGATATTCTAAACAGGCATGAACATTATATTATGTAATTTGATCAAAATTAGCTGAATTAGCCAAATTAGCTGATAAAAATACAAACTGTCTGTTTCAAACCAAATACCAAATAAAACATCATACCATATTTTCATATCTTTGCTTTTGATTAAAAGTGCACCAAAATAACGAAAGCCTAACCGTTGGCAACTCACGCCAGTGGTTTAAGATTGATTCCAGTCACGTACTACTGCTTTTTCGAAGTCCATGTGCGTAGTAAAAATTAATCAAGAATTGATTTGACTGTGAAGGAACAAGATCATGACGAAACCGTTACATCTGTGAGTTCTTCACGAAGATTTGTATGGTTTATTAAATTTAGTAGCCCGCAGTGGGGCAACAAGGTCAACCATAGTTGACCTACATGAAGTACATACAGCCTAATCCCTTCAATACTGAGAGGAAGCACGTACTTGGCAACGGAATAATAGGATTCATCCACATATGTAATTGATCGTTGATAAGCTACGAAAGAAAATTTTACCAATCGTTCTTAAAATCCAGTTTGATTACAAGCAGCATTAGTTTATTTAGAGATATGCTCCGCCTTTTATACTATTGTCATTGCATATAATTTATTTACTCCATTACATTAGATGCGAGCGTGTACAAATACATCTTTGTGTGTCTAACTAAAATAAAGATGTAGGTATTTGTGCTTAGTTTGAACATAAACAGTGAATGTTTTATTCTATTTTATGTTATTCACATTATTTACCAATTTTCATCTATAGTTCAGTTTACCTTTTAGATATTTCTAGCTTATAGAATTACCCTATACCCTGGTACCATTACTTACCTAGTAGACTGTCGATAGCCTCCTCGGGCTTCAAGGGTAGATTCTGTAAACGACATTAATACAATTTTAAAATCTCGATAGCCGCTATCAGACCACCTTGTGCATCAAATTTCAAAGCAACAACAAACAACCGCTTTTAGTGACAAATTTCTTCAACTTGTTAATTACCTGGCAATCACAATTGTCATCAAAACTGACAATCGTTTATTTTCCCAAAATCGACAGTTCAATGACATCTTAACACGGTCAACAAGTTGCAGTGAAAGACAGATCATATTGATTCTAGGAATTCTTCGCATTTTTTATCTTTACAGTCCCTTAAGCTATCGGAGCGTAAATCTATGGATCGTGCCGTTACGGCAAATAATTCTTAAGACCGCTAGTTTTGATGTACCAATCTTAGGTAAAAAGTTATTGGTCAATTCTAATAGTAGAGGCTTTGAATGTGGCGGGTCTTGATGGCTAATGTTTGATGGTCGTTAGTATAAAATCATCCATTGTTAGGTGTAGACCACACAGAAAGTTGTTGTTTATGAATATTGTGTTGATGTTGAAGCATCTATTCTTGAGATATTACAAGTTGGGGGGACAATTTTAAGTTTACGTTTATTACTAGCAGTTGCGTAATTTTATGTTGGATCTCAAATCTTCTCTTAACTATGTTCAATCTTCTAAATATTGGAAAGCTGGTAGTTTTATCGGTAAAGAGTTTAAATGAAATGACGACTACCTAGATAACAATTGAATGAAGAACGACGTAGGATAGTGAGTAAAATGAAGACGTACAGCATAGGTACACTCCTAGTATGCCCAGTATCAGATAAGTATGGGGTTTTTTGGAAGCATAACGATGAGTTAATATTTAATTTCCTTGTAGGAGTGTCCCACTACTAGCTAACAGAAGTTATTTCTTTTAGTGAGAACCTGAGAACGTCAGATCTGTGGCATAGCTATAGAGTTTCAATATTTTTGTGCAAATGCACCCATAGTAGGGGAATATATTTGGTGAGAGTTTAGTGGGAGTGTAGTGAGAGCCTGAGAATGCCAAATCTGTGTCATAACTATAGAGTCTCAATATTTTTGTGCATATGCATCTCGTATCCGTATCCTACATCCCGTAGGGCATCGTTCACACTGTGGTTTTAGTTACCGCAGTTACGATAACGATCGAGGAAAAGAAAAGGAATGATCCCGGTACGCAAACTAGCAGTTTGGTCAGTTAGCTTAGGTACTGCATTATTCTGTTGCTGTATTAAATTGATTTTACCAGGACTTTAATCGAACACAAATATTCCTATACGTTTTATAGGTGGTAGAGTAGACAAGGAAAGTTAAGAAGATATTATTTTCACAAGAGGATTTAGGGGTGAACAGTAAAGACTTTAGGAATTAAAAACGCGTAGTTCATGTTCATAGCCAAATCAAACAGTAATTGCAATGCAATTACTTTAACAGAAAAAAGCTTTTCATTTAGATATTAACAACAAATCAACGAATCTATATATACAGGTATCATACATGGTATAAAAAATCATTACGATCGCACTGTACTGTTTAAACTGCACCGATAAATAGAAGCTATACCGATTTCAGAACTTTTCAAGCGCATATTCGCGCTTGAAAAGTTCTGAAATCGGTATAGTTTTTATCACGCATATGCATAGATTTATTGACGCAGTTCAAACGATTAGTGCTATCGTAACAATTTCTCATAGCGTTATTTTTGATGCTTATAGGTAGAAAAAATCTAGTTTAAGTAAAAAATATACGCAAACTTTGTTTGTCGAGCAAAGCAAAGCTGTAGCTGTACGTAAAACTTATCGGATTTCTGAATTAGCTTTCACCTTTCACAATTGCAAAGCATCAACCACAATTTGATTGGCGTCTCTTTGAAGTTGTGTAACAAGACCAACAAGTTTGCAATGAGACTCTTTTGATGTTCCTGGTACTTTATGATGCCAAGCAAAATACCAGTAATATTTCTGTTGTTAATAAACAGCTAAAGTGAATGGCGCGGCGGTAGAATTTCCGACTGGTAGGTCACATAGGTTGCGTGTTCGATTCCCGCTCAGTTAATTTGTTTACTCACACATTGGTCTTAGACATTTCATTTCAGAATAGGCATTTAAAAAGAAATGTTTGTGTCTAATGCAGCCTTATTTCTTTAAAAAATAGTATCAAAGCAAGAAAGTGTCGAAAGATGAAAGCACCAATTGCATAGTTACAGAAGTTTAAGTAGAATAAACAAATTTGACAGAATTAAAATATATTGTGATCCCTTTTTCCGTGAACTAAAATATATTATGATTTCTGAAGACACGCGCACTTCTTACTATAAAAGAGCGGGGTACGACCCTGGCAAACATATGTAACTTGTTCCTTGGTAACTCAGACCGCTATGAAGAAATACTAAAAATTCTTCGTTAGCTCTAATAAGGTGAATTTTGAGGAAATTTTTACATGTAAATATACCGCATGTGTAACGTTATTTCTGCAAGGCAACCTTTGAATGGAAATGTATATTGGTTCTTTTTTCTTTTTCTGATTGCATTGATTTGCAGATGAGGTTGGAGCTCAACGATATTGGTACCCTGTACACCCCTGAACTTTAAACATACATATTATGAAAATTTAAATCCCACCACGCATGAACTAAAACACTTACATTCACTACCGCAGTAGTTGCCACGACAAATTTCCCCTGGGCCGCCCAGGGGAGAATAACTTATCCTAGGAAGATAAGCGATAAATTACATCAGGCGCATTATTCTACTTGACAAACAGTTTTAATCGTAATCGTGACGTGAACACGGTGTACTTCAATTGGTCAACATAGTAAAAAGAAATGGCGTAAAACTAAAACGATTTAAATCTGTCGGCTAATACGAACACGCGTAGTTATGTTACGGTTGGTTTAGCCAAATAAGGGCCCTGGGGTGAATAAGTTATCCTTGTGAGATAAGCGATAAATTTCATTAGAGCAAGTTTATCGTATGAATTATTTGTTTTATTTGTTACTGCGGATTTCGGTCGAGTCTGATTTATGAAAGGAGTTTGTCATTATTTTTGGTAATTTAAAACCTTTTGTACTAAATTTTGAACTGTCTGCTTTAATATCGAGTTTTTAGACACGGTACGGATTATGTGACTTGCAATATTTATATTATTTTATACATCGGTTTTATTTATCTAGGATACGCCAACTTAACTTCACCTCGCTTGATGGTAAACTAAAGGCAAAGTCTCAGGAAAGAGCGTCACCATTACAGACATTAAGCAATGTGACAATGGTGGCACTCAGCTTGGCGGTTTCATCAGATACTTTTTCACGCCCCGCTTAAAGGACCCGGGACTGTAGGAAGAAGGAAATACGTGTGCTGGTTGAGGTTGAGGTACGGACCCCTAAAAATCAACTAGTATCAAGGAAGTATTAATCGACAATGTTTGTGGGCGATTGCTTACGAATCTAGTCAGTGGTGATCTCTTAACCCCATAGATTATTCAACTTCGTGACTCGTGGATCAGAGCGGGTAACATTGCACACCATAAATTATTGTTTAATTTATGAAGGAAGTTGCGAACCTGTTTGCTTACTCTGTTGCTCACACTGGGTAATATTAAGCCCCTTACTCATTCCACAAAAAAATAAACAGTCTGTCGATAACTAAGCTTCAAAAAAAAAAGTTTCTTTTAATGTGGCTTATCTTGGCATTAGCGGGAGCGACTGTCACTTGACACCTACCTACAATAAAATATGAAAATATGGGGGGGGGGGGGGGGGGGGCTGCCTCACAGCTCCCCCATATTTTCATATTTTAATTTGGCAAAAGCATCGTGAGCCAAAAAAACTACGTAGATTTTTATGTTGATTATAGGTGAATTAAATAAAATAGCCAAGACTTGAACCAATATTAGTAGCGAATCGTGTGGTCTCAAGAAATTACATCCAGTGTTTGTATATCTGAAGTATAAACAGCAAAGATAATTCTATATGTAAAGGGTTTTAATATGGGCTACTATTTTAAATCCATGCCTGCTATAACTCATAACTCATTTATTCATTAGGATAATCATTACACGTCATATATCATTCCCAATCGTTACAGCAAGTTTGTCACTTAACTTTCCATTTTTAATAATAACAGTATTTTGTCAAATATGAAATAAAAAACGTAACAATGTCAAAACGTAGTATTACAGGTTTCAGTGCTTTTTTTTGCATCAATAATTTATGAAAATCAATTAAATTTTATAAATGTCAGTAGTATTAAGTAAAAGTCAGCTTATTTTTTATATAATAACAATAATAATAATAGCCGTGTGGTTCCCCGAAGAGTAGAATTTGGACCACCTCATCTTTTCCCATGTGGTGCATACAGCCCAGACTCAGCCTCAGATGCATGGTTCGAGTCAACAAATAGTGCCCGAAATGCGGCAATAGGCTCACCCCCTATTACGTGGCACCGAATACAATAATTGGTGAATTGTGGGTGTTAATTCATCTCTGCCTAACCCTCCGGGGATGAAGGCGTGATTATATGTATGTATGTAACAATAATAATAAGAGTTAATTAGACAACGTACAGTTCATAATAGCTATTACACTGTTATCAGTATATTATAAATGTGAAAGTAACTTGGTCCGTCTGTCTGTCTGTTGCGCTTACGTATCCGTATAAGTATATTTCTTTTTTAATATCACTTTTATTTACGCTCCTTAAAATGTTAACCAAATATTCAATTTATTACACGAAGACATTATGCTAATAAACCTTTTCGTCATCTAAGCCGTGTAATGAAATATAATTAGTCTTTGAGAGGATTTGCTATTTAGTTATCTTGTTATTTAGAAGTAAACGGAATAATAAATGAATTAGATTTTCCGTATACGCAAGAGACTCTGCCAGTTGCCGGCGAATGATGATGCAAGGGCCCGTTCATAATACTTGCCTCGTTTTAAATGTTTCACTCACGCTATAGACAGTCAATTTTAGCGAAGTGGAATCACAATACAGTTATTGTGAATTGACCTTAACTTTTATGTAGGTATCTAAGTAATATGTGAATACATTCCGCTGACTGTTGTCGTTACACAACTGCTGTTATTGATCAGTTACTTTTGTCGCTACAAAAGTTACTGATCAATAAACAGAATTAGGTGCGCACAATTTCATCATAGAACTGGTTCAAACTCATGATCCTCAGAGGACAAGAATAATATTTAATGTTTTAGTTATTATTTTGTGGAAGTTTTTAGAGCCTAGATGATATGTAATTGTATTATATTATAATTGTAATTGTAATTATCATGCACTTTTTTATTTTTTTATTATATTTATTGTCAATCACAAAGTATGTTGTATATAATGTTCTTTTGCAGGATAGGAAGAAGACATGAGCTCTTATATCGTGGAGGTTGTAAGGTTGTAAGGTATGAAAGAAACTTCATCCCACGCACACTCAAGCTGTGGAATGACCTCCCTGCTGCGGTTTTCCCAAGCGCCTACCATATGGGGTTCTTCAAGAGGGGCATCAGAAGGTTTCTTCATGGTCGGCAGCGCGAGTGTGACCCTGGTGTTGCATACGTCCATAGGCCACGGTAACCGCTTCCCATCAGGTGGGCCGTGTGCTTGTCTGCCAACTAAGTGGTATAAAAAAAAAAGCTCCAATTTCACCACAGCCTCGTATGCAATCAAGAGAATACGTCTCTGGATAAACTATCAAGTAATTGTAACGACACTAATACCACTATTTTATTATTTTTTGTAATCAGAAAAGCTTATCTAGTATGATAGACTAAAACGGACGAATCCGTTTAAGTTCGTGTAGTGTTTTAGAGGCAAATAAATAAACGTAGTGATAAGTGCTGCTTGCAAAGAACACATGAACAAAGTGTCTTCGCCTTAATAAAAAACTAAGTAAGTGTAAATGGATGCATTCTTAGAATTATATTTACGTAGTAATTTAAGTGCAATTTGTTTACCTATTAGCCAATAAGGCTAGATTGTAATATAAGTAATGAATTCGTATTCGATACTTTATTAGAAAAAGAAGATGGTTGACAACATCTGGAAGGTCATAGACATATGTTATACAGGCTGTTTGTCTAATAACTAGATTGCAAACACTCACGTGCATTCACGAAGTAATCCAGTAATCGAGACGATGAAACACATTGCTGCCGAGACGGGCTCCAACATGGCTTGGAGGCAATAATCTTTTGCAAACACAAGTTACTTTGTCTGGATCATGCTCCCTGAACTGTAACCAATGAATTAGCATACGCAACGGATAGTAACATTTATACTTAATACGGTTAGTTAAGTACATAACTACTTTCCATCAGGTGGGCCGTGTGCTTGTCTGCCAACTAAGTGGTATAAAAAAAAAAAAAAAAAAAAAAAAAGGTAAACAATCTTGGAGCGACTTTTTATAAAAACACATATTAAACATACCCCTGGTGTTGCATACGTCCATAGGCCACGGTAACCGCTTCCCATCAGGTGGGCCGTGTGCTTGTCTGCCAACTTAGTGGTAAAAAAAAACCAAATAAACTAGGCTTGCATGCTGAGTGTTCTAATGAGCTCTTCCAATTAGTCCCACCCTCCCCTTTCCTACACAGGACAACACGTGCAGGTCTTAGATGTCACCCGCACACGGTGCAGAACATCCGATCAAGAATCAAGCGGTGCGGTGACTCTTTCCTCTGTCGCACCATTAAGGTCTGGCATTCATTACCAGCTCACGTATTTCCTTCTTCCTACAGTCCCGGGTCCTTTAAACGGGGCGTGAAAAAGCATATGATGAGGCCGTCAAGCTGAGTGTCACCATTATCACATGGTATGTGTAAGTGATGGTGACCCTGTTTTCTGAGACTTTGCCTTCAGCTTACCATCAGGCAAGGCGAAGTCTAATTGACGTGTTCTAAATATAAAAAAATTCTAACTGACCAAAACTAGTGGTTCAATTTCGGGTTTATAGCCTTTAAAATGAGTTTCTAAACAGAAAAATATTAATAAAGTGAGCTTTTGAATAAAACATATTAAATAGACGAATCAAGATGGTTTACGTTTAGCTAAGTACTCAACCGAACGGAGTATAGGTACATATATTTTGTTATTGGCTAGCAGTTACACGCGGCTACACCTGTATTCCAGATGGCCATATATTCGTCCCCAGTAGTTACATTCTGGTATTCTACTAGAATACATTTCTATTTGTATAACACCATTTACCCAATATAGAGGCATGCCTTGTTTGAGAATACGGTAAATTCTTTGTAGGCTTAGGTACCATTGTTATAACCTTCGTCGAGTTGCAGGTATGGAAACGGAGTCGTCTTCCTGCTACCGTAACACTGGTGAGTTCCTAGCATGGGGCTGGAGCATAGTTCTGGATCCGTCCAGTAACTCGACATCTATAAATACCTCGTGTTGTGTTCCCGGTGGTGAGTAGGGTAGCCAGAGCTCACTGGAGAGTTTTTGTGGTGTCAGTGGGAAGACCAAAGGCTTGTCCTGATTTTGTGTTCTCCACTGACGGCACAGAAAATCTCTGTTCTTACAGGGTCGGCAGCACGGATGTGACTCCACTGGTGTTACAGACGTTCGTAGGTCACGGTAACCACTTTCCATTAGGTGGGTCGTGTGCTTGTCTGCCACCTAAGTTGTATATATAAAAAAGACACCACAAAAAATAGCATTAAATTTTATACTTTATTTTCCTAAGCTCATAGTCCAAAATAAAATGAAGAGTTCAATTCGACTTTTTCACACACTGTGCAAAAAGCCTTTTAATTCTGAATTTTAACAGCATTGCTTTAAAATCTAAAATTAAATGTTTTTTTTAGCAGTGTCCATGAAATGACAGTGGATTTTTTTTTTAGCAGAATCGAGACCCTACATGCAATTCTGATCTCGTCGCTGCACAAGAAGATGTGAAAGTTTTAAATATGTTTGGGTGTGACTGAAATTTGTTTATATAGTAAGTATAGAATAATACGTAGGCTAATTTTCTCCCTTCTTTTTTTACGTGCGCTAAATCCCCACGGATACCTCCCCACCGGAGCCGATGGGAGAGGTTATGTCGGACTCGAACCGACTAAAACGCACGCCGCCTCAGTCTGGGTGGGTCGTTTTGGTTGCCGAAGGTGAGGTTGACAGGCATATCCCTCGCACCCCGGCCGACCCAGGGCCATCTCTCACGATCTGGCCCTCTTCTCGGGTGTGTGGGGACTACAGAGTCCCCAACTCGTTCCCGGAAAACGGGGAGGCGCGCCAGACGCGCCGCCGCCGCGGCCTGTTTCTGCCAGGGTGACAGGCGGCTCCACCTCTCACTCCCAGGCCGGCGCTCATGGGGGGCGGAGGTCGTTCATCGACCTCCGACGCCCGAGTTGCCTTCGTACGCGAGCAGCTTGGCTTGCGATCCTTCGTCGCTCCCGCTGCCGCTCCCGCCCCGCCTCCTCCTTCACGAGCATTACTTGCTCGCAGAAGGAGGCGCCGGCCGCCCACGGATCCGCGCAGCGGACCATCGCCGCGAGCAAGGTGGAGAGCGTGAGAACTCTCACTCCCAGGGCCGCCACAAGCTCCCGTCTCGGCGTTTCCCACGCCGGACACTCGGTGAGCGTGTGCGGCCGGCTACTTTTCTCCATGCAATATGTTACAAATTTGTGGTCTATATGGTACATATGTGTTGCGGGAATGGTACCAGAAATCCACGCGGATGGAGCAAGTTATTAGTAATTAAATTCCTCACACACTTTAGTTAGACATGTGCATTCAAATTCTGTCGAGACAGCCGCCAGGCTACACGTCCCAAGCCCGTGAATACTGTTTGAATAATCCTTTGGAAACACAAGTTACTTTGTCGCCAGTTCATGTTCTGAACTTTAACAGACGGAACATCAAACGCGCTGATAGTACTTACATAACTGTTCCCTAAGTTTCCCCTCGTATTAGAATCCGTGGCAAATTGTATGTAGTACACTCCTGTAGTAAAGTAGTACCTAATTACAAGTTTTGAACTGATTCATTTTTCCAATTTTGAATCAAAATTAGCCTTTTTAGTAAGTTTCCCTTGTGAGCAGTTGGCCTTATGAGAATAAATCCATTACTCTATGTTCTTCTTCAGGCTATAAACTATCTTTGTGGTAAATTTGATAAAAATCCATTCAACGGGGAAGATAATCCAATCTGAAATAAATTGGTCGAGGCTTCACGATATTAAACAGCAGAAAATGAGATTTCAGGACATCAAATACTAATTCAGAATGAAGTAGTGTAAAAGAAAGAAAAACTGATCTATAAGAGTAACACAATCTACTTGTCTAACTTTACAGTGTTTCAAACTTTTGAGCATTTTTAGCTTTAATGATTGTCGAGATTTGAGCTCCTTTCGTTAAGTTACAATAAGTACTAGTAAAAGAGAAAATGATGAATTATTTATATCGTACAATCTAAAGTTCTGAAGCGGTTCTTACTCATTTTGAAGACAAATAAACAGAGTTTTAATATCACTAATTAAAACGAAACGGACGAAATGATGTACCACAATTCTTTTAAAGTTATAGGAATTTCTTGTAGGATATCCTGAACTCTGATCGGTCTACGGTTACAGATATTTGTTATCCTTCTTAGGTTACGAGAAAAAAATATCTGCATAATATCACTCAACCACAACGAATGAAAACTTAACTATATAAGACACATGTAGCAGGGAAAGTGAGTAGGGATTGGCCTCGAAAATACTACACCAAGAAAATTGGTCAGGGATTAATGAAGGTAGATGTTACTTTGGTCATGATTAACGAAAGAAGCAAATAGAGCGCTGCTATATTAGCGTACCGCAGAGTAAAAAAGGTGTAAGTTAAGTATATTTATTAACAACTCAATCATGCAAGATTAAGGTCCGTATTCCGGTGCAACGCTCAGTTGTGAATCGATTCTCACGATGACATTAGATATGTCATCTAGAACGAACGAACTGACTTCAGATCTATTTATATATGTCGAGTTCCAGAACTGAGTCCTGGAATACTGGCCTATTTATAAATTGGCTAGAATATTTGATTATGTATATTTAGGGATGATTCAATCCGTCCAACCACTCAACTTCGAAAAGAAAACCTGCGCCTCAGAATTTTATCCGTTGATCAGTTGCTGTAATAGCTTGCATGTGTGATTGGATTTGTTTGAAAGATCTTTGTAAGCCTAGATTAAAAGCTAAGTAAACAGTAAACAGCCTGAGTAAAAAGCTAAACAAAAATATCCCCTTACTAAAGTGGTAGGCAAAAATAACTGTCGTAAACACGCTGTCTTTGGAGATTTGTTTATTACACATTATTCAAAGATAATTGGATGACATATAATTACGCGCGGAATATAACGGCTTTTGGAGGTTTTATTTCTTATGATTATGCTCAGTTGTGAGTGTCAACCGTGTTAGATTTCCCAAGAGCGAGGCTGTGTAAGACGACTTTTTATACTTTTGCATTTCAATAATTTTTACAGGACTTGTTTATTGTATACTTGTTGTAAATTGTAAGGATTAACCCTTTGGTGTAAGAATTCTGCTTTCTAAATTAATTTAACATGAAAATGACCATCAATTTGAGTTGTTGTCGCAGTAAACTTTTTTATTTTTATACCACTTAGGTGGCAGACAAGCGCGCGGCCCACCTGATGGAAAGTGGTTACCGTGACCTATGAACGTGTGTAACATCAGTGGAGTCACATCGGTGCCGCTGACCCTATAAGAACAGAGATTTTATGTGCCCTCAGTGCAGAACACAACATCAGGACCAGCGTTTGGTCTTCCTACTGACAGCACAAAAACGGACTCGTGCAAAATCAAGAGAGTCATACTCGCGTTGCCAACCCTGCAAGCATTGAGAGTTTCAATTGCCTACCGTCATTGTAAAACAGCACAAAAACCCTCCAGTGAGCTATACTACTCACCGCCGCCGAGAACAGATCACGAGGTTATTATGGCCGCGGGATTCTGTAGGGCGGAGGCACTTCCCTAGTCGGACTGCTCAATTGGACGTAAATATCGTGGTGTCCTCCCTCCTACAAAAATTATTCGCATAATACATACATATACTATAATCACGCTTTTATCCTCGGAGAATTAGGCTGAGTTGAATTAACACCCACATTTCACCAATCATTGAATTTGGTCTCACGTAATAAGGGGTGAGTCTATTGCCGTCTTCCGGGTTCTATTGTCGACTTAAGTCATGCATCTGAAACTGAGTGGGCTGTATATATCTGTCTGATGTTGAACAGCCCTATACCTGAGTCGCATTGTACGACACCGATTGGGAAGAGATAGGGTAGTCCAAATTCTACTCTGCCGGGAACCACGTGTCTGCTATTCGCATAAAAGGCATGAATAAGTTGATGCGACGATACGTAAAACTTTTTTGTTTGAATACCTTAAGCCTCATGTCTCTCTTTCCATCCAACATCCAATAATTCCTTGAAGAACCAGCGGCTCATTACTTTGCCGCACTATACAGTCTTATAGCAATTACACGCGTTTCCTTCTTCCTATAATCTTTGGTCCTTTAAGCGAGATGTAAAAAGCATCTGATGATACCGTCAAGCTGAGGGCCACCATTGTATCATTTTTGGAATTTGTAATGGTGACCCTCTTTCCTGAGACTGCCTTCAGTTTACCATCACAAGAAGTTAAGGTCTATTGACGTGTCCTATATAAAAAAATCACGTCTAAGCGGCTAATTGCATCAAAACATTTTAATAGCTCATAAAAATGTGAAAGGGCAAAGTCTAATCACTCAGCAATACTAGAAACGGTATTCGTATACCTAACAGTAACAGTTTTACTAAATGGTTTTATAGACATTATTCTTTTACAAATCTGAGTATAATTAAGTCACGACAGCTTTGATAGACCAGTGCGTTACTACAGACAGAAACTGGGGCGTGAGTACCGAGTTCTCTAATTTCCATATATTTCACGAGAGACGTGCCCAGCATTGCAGCGTCGTCGCGGCGTCGATAAAGATTTTTCAAGGGCAAAACGTCGCGGTTTCGGGAGGGAAAATATTGATTTAGGTATTTTATTCCTTAGATTTTTAGCGGCGCTAGCCTAGTGGTATGGGTAATGGACTGCTGAGAGGAGGTCTCGGGTTCGATCCCAGGTTTTACCATGGCACACACCAATGACTTTTCAATCACCACCTAAACATAAACTGGCGAAATGTGGGTGCTAGCACCTCTACCTACCCCTTCGGGGATATAGGCGTGAGTTTATGTTATTATGTATTATTTTTATCTACTGGTGCAATCGATGTTTATACTGGGTTCAAGTTAGTCGTTTTAAATGTAAGAACAGAATTTTTGGTTATATTTATAACAGTAAGAAAAATATAAAATGTATATAATGACAGTTTTTGGCAACGAGCGTGCAGTAGGGCTTGTCATCTTTAGGCGATGGTGGTTTTAAAAAAAAGAATATTAGCAAACGAAATAACTAATATTCTCTCTAAACCCTCCAACTAAGCTAAATTGCTCGTGCTAGAAGTGGGTTCACGTCGGTAGTGTTATGGCCAGGATACAAACCCGGGACCTCTCGATAGTAAGGCCGAGTCTTTAAGCACTAAGCTACCTGAGTCGTCCTTCCTGGTCTGAGTAAAAAAGCTGCATAAAAAGTCGCTCAACAAGGCCGTCGTTATAATGCATTTGTAATGTATGTTCACCAAGCCAGTATAAGGCTTAATTAAGTGCTTAAGTTATTCAAATCATCTTTTTAATTATTGCTATTGCTTATTACGTTTATAAAATTTCAGTGTACCAAATGCTCTCAATCTATAAACTGAAATATGTATTTTGTATGTCGGTTTGACTCTTCTTATCGTACAGGAGCACAGAGCGAACTAATTTACTTTAATAAAAGTGAACAAGTTGAACACTTAAAACCAGTAAAATAATATAAGTTAGTTTCTGGAAAATTAGAATATGTAAAAGTTAAGCAATGAGGAAAATTAAACTAATTACGTTGTGAGAACATAACAAACTCCACTGTGCATGGTGGTTTGATTTCGACTTGAAGTAAATAATAGGTAAGAATACTCGTATCTTAAACATGGGCAAATTGCTATAAGAATATAACAAGTATGTGTATTCACCGCTAAGAAAACCCCATTCATTGTAGCGCCGGATCCTTGGTGCGATATCTCCAGCGACTTCCAATACCGAAGTCATTTGCAGGACAAAGTTAAGTTGGCATCAAGACAACTCGGAGTGCTCAACAGGGCGAAGCAGTACTTCACTGCGGGGCAGCAACTCCTTCTTTATAAAGCACAGGTCCGGCCTCACATGGAGTACTGCTGTCATCTTTTTGCTGGAGCACCTGCATACCAGCTTGACCCCTTCGACTCAGTGCAAAGACGGGCATTGAGACTACCATCAGACCTTCCAAACTTGAGAGGAAAGCCTTCGCAAGAGCCTCGCTTTTTTTGGCATTTGCAGCGACTCGCAGGCGAGTTGGCAGGAGCCAATATAGTACACACACGGAGGACAGAATATTTATTTCTCTATTAGTACACTCACGTAAAGTACTTCTTTAGATCCCGTGTGGGCGGACACCCTGAATGATCGGCATATGCCCCTGCTGCGGCGTCCGCAGCAGAAGTTGGCGTGCCGCATCATAAGGGGGTACCGCACGATATCATTCAACGCGGCGAGTCTCCTCGCCGGATCGCCACCATGGATCGGAAGCGATATCCCTTTCGGCGCTATACCGGTTCCGAAAGGCGGCGCGGGAGCGGGGTCACGATCCCGAGCCCAAAGAAATTCGGGCCGTGAGATCCCGGCTCCACAGGGAAATGGTGGCGGAATGGGAGCTACGACTTGGGCGACCAGGCGCAGGGCGCGCCATAGCAGCGGCGGTAAGACCCATCATGGGGGAGTGGCTAGAGAGGCCACACGACAGCCTCTCGTACCGTCTGACGCAGATGATCACCGAGCACGGGTGCTTCGGGAAGTATCTGCGTCGGATGGAGAAAGAGCCAACGCCCCAGTGACATCATTGCGACGTGAGCGAGGACTCAGGGCCGCACACGCTCACCGAGTGTCCGGCGTGGGAGACGCCGAGACGGGAGTTTGTGGCGGCCCTGGGAGTGAGGGTTCTCACGCTCTCCACCTTGCTCGCGGCGATGGTCCGCTGCGCGGATGCGTGGGCGGCCGGCGCCTCCTTCTGCGAGCTAGTAATGCTCGTGAAGGAGGATGCGGGGCGGAAGCGGCAGCGGGAGCGACGAAGGATCGCAAGCCAAGCTGCTCGCGTATGAAGGCAACTCGGGCGTCGGAGGTCGATGAACGACATGAGTGCAGGCCTGGGGGTGACAGGTGGAGCCGCCTGTCACCCTGGCAGAAGCAGGCCGCGGCGGTGGCGCGCCTAGCGCGCCTCCCCGTTTCCGGGGACGAGTTGTGGACTCTGTAGTCCCCACACACCCGAGGAGAGGGCCAGATCGTGAGAGATGACCCTGGGTCGGCCGGGGTGTGAGGGATATGCCTGTCAACCTCACCTTCGGCAACCAAAACGACACACAGGCGGCGTGCGTTTTAGTGGGTTCGAGTCCGACATAACCTCTTCCACCGGCTCCGGTAGGGAGGCATCCGTGGGTATTTTGCGCACTTAAAAAAAAAAATACGTCGTTAGAATACACACAGATATTAAAACAACCATGATCATAAAGTAATTCCTATTCATAAAGGATTCATAAGTATTCATAAACGAGGTAGGACATGACAGTATTTCCGTTCAATTGAGCAGTCTGACTGGGGAAGTACCTCCGCCCTACAGAATACCACGGCTATAATAACCTCGTGTTGTGATCCCGGCGGTGAGTAGGGTAGACAGAGCTCACTGGAGAGTTTTTGTGCTGTCAGTGGGAAGACCAAAAGCTTGTCCTGCTTTGTCTTGTACACTGACGGCACAGAAACTCTCTGTGTTTACGGGGTTGGCAGAGCGAGTGTGACTCCCTTGGTTTTGCACACGTCCATAGGCCACGGTAACCACTTTCTATCATGCGAGCCGTTTGCTTGTATAAAAAAACATTCGGAATCATTCTCGACAAAAAAAATTTCGTATTCCGTTCTAGTAAAGTCAGTTTGCTAGCAATTAACTCCAGGCAGGTAGCTGCTTTAAATTTTAAATGAAGGGCACAGTTCTGTGGTTTATACTCGAACTTACTTTAAAAAATACGCGTGGGAAACCTTTTTCTTTATGATAGCTAAGGTCGAACCAATTTGAACCTATTTACGTTCGGTCGCGATGTTGCGAATCGTCTCTTCACTTCACTTTTACCATTCACATTTTGATATGTTGGTTTGTGAATTTTTCAGTTCTGTTCATCCCAAAATAGCTGTTAGAGAGGTACACATACTAAAAATCCAGCAAAGAAGTGTATAGCAGCTATTTTGGAAGGAACCCGTAGCGATAATGTTTGTGGGTACTATTACAAATATGCGTGTCGATTTTATTATCTACTTCTTTACTGGATTCCTAAAAAAATACATTGTCAACTATTATCCTTTATGACTTGAGATTGAAATGATCAAAGTACACCATGATCGGCGCTTGTAATAGTAAATATCGGTTGCTAAACAAAAAAAAACATAGTAAATATCCTTTTTTTAATTTTTTTATACTACTTATGTGGCAGACAAGCCTTATGGAAAGTGGTTAGCATCACCTATAGAAGTATGCAACACCAAAGGCTGCTGACAGTGTTAACCCTAAAAAAACCTTCTAATGCCTCCAATTTCACCATCAATTTAAAAAACCGAAACGAACAATAATTCAGAAGTAATTATTAAAAACTATTATTTTTTTTACCAAAGTAAAGATTTAAATTAATTTATGTCTTACTATTATAGAATTTCTAATCTCATTATAGGAGCTAATTGTGGATATACAGTAATTAATTCTTCTATAGTCAAGTTATGCCAGTCAATCGAGAATAATAAAAACTAACTACCTGCTACTGACCTGACCTGTCACGCATGTGTCTATTTTTAGGCACATTTTGAACTGGTACTTTGTTAATTACCAGAGTGGGATTTCACCAATCAAGAGCTTAATTAATTGCTGCGAAATCTATAACTCACAGTATTAATTTTTTAATCGTTTAATTTTTATCTGGTTATAGGTAAAGTCAATTAAAGAGAAATGTATTACAAAATCTATTTATATTTTGGTTGGAGGTACATTACTCAAATATTTTATCTGTCTTTCAATCGTTATAGAAACTCATGAAGTGTGCAGGTACAGCAGTGGATGGCAGGATAATGTTTCTGCCTATCCCGGAAGGAAAAAGCTTGAGTATATGTATGGACTAGAAAGAGGAGATACGTTTGTATATTTTCATATAAAATGTATGTATGTAAAGGGGCAACTAAACCCGAGGAGGGCCAGATTGAAAGAGATAACCCTGGGTCGGTCGAAGTGCGAGGGATATGTCTGCCAACCTCACCTTCGGCAACCAAAAACGACCCAAAGGGGCCCTGCGTTTTAGTCGGTTCGAGTCCGACATAACCTCTCCCACCGGCTCCGGGAGGTATCCGTGGGTATATTTCGCATGTAAAAAAAAGAAAAGTTGCAACTATATCTCCTTTGTCGATTGTACATATTTGAATTTAAGGAAAACAGTTTAATTTTTCTTTCAACGTGAAATTCTCTTAAGACTTCAGCCAAGTTGTCAGATACTTAACGTTTCCAGCTTTTCACACAATACGTTATAACTCAGAACGTAAACTCACTTCCAACACAAGCTTTTAGTTTAGGAAGTGTTAATGTGGGCAGGGGAAAGTCGGGTAAATACGAACACTGGGTAATCCCGAGCGCAATACCTTTACTGAGTTTAAAAGTAATAAATTATGGTATTTTCTTTGTCATTGAAATAAAATCCCTCCTGTAGGACGAGATGATACTTTCTGTCATTTTTTGTTGTTATAGCTGTGAAAATTTGTGAGGATAAATGTGTACCTACCGTTTGATGGGTTTTATCGAGATGGTACAGTCAATGAGAAAAGTGTTAGTTAAATTTTCATTCATTTACACATATGGAGAACTCACTTGTTCTATTCCGCAGTATTTTTTATTTGTTATTAGACATATTAGAGGTATTTAGAGGATGCCGTAACGCAAACCCGGTCAGGTCTAATAACAAATAAAAAATATTGTGGAAAAGTATATAAGTGAGTTCTCAATATGTGTAACAACAAATTCCACCGAGTGCCATCAATTAACAGTAATAATAGTTTTATCCATTTGTTTTGTATATCACGCCAGAATGGTGGTGCAATATTTATGCATTATTTATATTAAGAAAACAAGGAATTAATTCCCCTAACTCCTCTTTGTTTATGATTATTTCACTTTCTACCATAAGTATAAGGATCGACGTCACTTATAGTCTGTTATATAAACTACCTAACACCTAAATACTTGAGAGTTAGGATTGCTCCCTTGGGTTTAATAAAAAAGGTGACGATGGCTCTATTTCAAATAGTTAGAACATACTCTGTTAAACAGATGATAGCCTCTACATTTTGCATTTAGTACCTACAGTCGACAAAGGGGATATGTTCGAACTTTTTCATATATAATTCTAAGTAATGGTGCAACCGTAATCAATACTCAATTCATTTATTGCGTTACTTAATGTAGTACAGTTGTTCAGGTTATAGTATATTATTGTACAAGTGTGTAAAATTGGTGAGTACCGCTAAGGCGCCATAGAGTCTCGAAGAAAATAATACAGAAATAGATATTTACTCTTATAGTTTTCAGGTAGTAAACTTTCCATAACGTCAAGGGCTTCTCATCTTATATCGGGCGGTGAACAGCATAAATTATTTTCTTCATAACTAGTACTTGTAAAGTCAATTAATAATTAACTATAATTTTAACAGTGAAAATGAGTTGAGAATTATTTTCGCAATCGCGGGAAATATTAATTAGCTTTCCTTTTGCGTGCGCATCTAGTATAGACCATAGACTAAAAGTATGAGTTTTTTTTGGATAGGGAATAGGGAATTTAAAGATTTTACAGAGAAAAAATAAATTATATATTTGAGTGAAAGTTTTTTTTATTAAACTGGTTTAATAAAAAACAAGTTGAAATTATGTATTTAAACAATAAGTTGCATGAAATGAGCTATTTATTTATTTGTGCTATGTTGAACACGATTTATGAAAATGTAGGTATATGATAATGCCAATATAGAATCTTGTATCTCTTTTGTCGATTGTACTTTAGGTTCAAAGGAAAAAAATTACCTTCCGCATACCATTGTGGCTCTAATCTCGCTAAAACTTGACGTGTGTATAAAGTACTGAAACGAGTAGACTTTGAATGTGTCACTCACACGCTTGCATGTATTTATTAATGATTTAATATTTATGAAATACTAGCTGTTGCCCGCGGCTCCGCCCGCGTGGATGTCGGTTATCGCGCCCAAACATAAAGCTCAAGTCCTTTTCCAAGATCTGATCTGTTTGTGTGCCATTGAATGAGGAAATTTCGTACAAAATTTCATCCCTTATTGGAATCCTTTTACTCTACTCTTTAGTCCATCAATTCGTGGTTTTTTTTATACAGAGTACGTCAATTAGAATTCACCTCGCCTAATGGTAAGCTGAAGGTAAAGTCTCAGGAAAGAGGGTCACCATTACATACACGTACCATGTTATAATAGTGACACTCAGCGTGACGGCCTTTTATTAAATAAAAGGCCGTCACGCTGAGTGTGCGGAAATTTACTAGGGTATCCCCCGCCGAAGCCAGTGGGATGGTTATGTCGAGCTCGAACCGACTATAATCGCACGGCCGTCTTGGGCCATGTGTTGCCGAAAGTGAGATCAATCAATCAATCAATCAATCAGCCTTTTATCCTGAACTTATTTTATTTTTTTTATTTTTTTATTTTATTAGTGTCTTCTCACAGAATGTCTCTCAGTTCAGTGTGCCTCTTGGCATAGGCCTCCTCTAACATTTTCCATTGCTTTCTATCTTTTGCAACTCTTCTCCAGTTGGGTCCAGCTGTTAGTTTTATTTCGTCTTCCCATCTTTTTGCTTGTCTTCCTCTCTTTCTTTTTCCATCTCTAGGATACCATTCGGTTAATATCTTACTCCATTTTTCCTGGGGACATCTCATTAAATGGCCTGTCCACCTCCATTTTAGTTGATCTATCTTATCTAGCACGTCTGTTACTTTTGTTTTTGATCTTATGAAGGTGTGTCTTTTTCTATCTTGCTTTTTTACGCCAAGCATGCTCCTCTCCATGGCTCTTTGGCAGTGTACTATACTGTCTCTTTGGAGTTTAGTGAGTGACCAGGTTTCACATCCGTATATGAGGCAAGGTAGGATACAGGTATCGAAGACCTTCCGTTTGATTCCTATGCTGATGTCTATGGATTTCATTACTTCTTTCAAGGACCAGTATTTTTTCCAGCTGTTGGCTATTCTTCTATTTATTTCTTTGGTTGATTGGTCTGCATGTGAGATGATTTGTCCTAAGTAGGTATACTCTTCTACGTATTCGAGAGGGTGGTTATTTATTTTAATCTCTTGATGTATACTATTTGTTAGTAATTTTGTCTTGGTCAGGTTCATGTATAGTCCGATGCTTTCACTTTGTTTCCTTAGTTCTTCAATCATTTTCTCTAGATTATATGGATCTCTTTCGAATAGGACGATGTCGTCCGCAAACCTCAGATGATTGAGTTTTCTTCCATCTATGCTTAGGCCGTATTGATCCCAGTCTAGTTTACGGAATATATTTTCTAATACCGCGGAGAACAGCTTGGGAGACAGTGGATCTCCCTGTCTGACCCCTCTTCCTATTCTGAACTCGTCACCCAAAGTTTCCAATTGAATTCTTCCTTTGCTATGGTAGTATATGCTTCGTATGATTCTGATGTAGGTGGAGGGGATACCCTGTTTCTCTAGGCTCTCCCAGATGGCTTTGTGACTGATACTGTCGAAAGCCTTGGTGTAGTCTATAAAGACCATGTACAGAGATTTATTATACTCTTTGTGTTTTTCTATAATTTGTTTCACTGTATGTAGATGGTCTATTGTGGAGAAACTTTTCCTGAAGCCAGCCTGCTCCATGGGTTGGTTTTCGTCTAATATTGTGGTTATTCTCCCAAGGATGATTTTCGTAAATACTTTGTATATATTGGACATCAAACTAATTGGTCTATAGTTGTCTATGTCTTCTTTTGGGCCCTTCTTGTGTATTAGTATTATATGTGATGTTTCCCATTGTTGTGGAATGTATTTGGATATTATAATGTCGTTAAAGATTTTAGTTAATATCGGGATAAGTTCTTCCAAGGTTCCTTTCAATAGCTCATTTGTGATCTTGTCAGGGCCTGGCGATTTGTCTAGCTTCTGGCTAAGTATTGCATGTCTCACTTCACTAGGTAAGATTTCAGGTTCGGAACTCAGGATTGGGGGAGAGGTTTCACACCTGTTCTTGTTTGCGGAGTCTCTGTTAGAGTACAGGTTTTGGTAGAATTGTGTTGCTGTTTTGTTAATATCTTTTCGACTCGTAACGTGCATCTGGTGGTTTTTCAAGTTTGGTATCCAATTGCTTGATTCCCGTAATTCTTTAAGAGCTTTCCTGGTTCCGCCTGTTGCTACAATGTGTTTTACAAGAGTTTGGAGTCGCTTCGATTTTCTATCCTTTCTGATGCCTTCCCTTATTTTTTTACTTAGTTCAGTTATCTTCTGGATATTTTGCTTTTTCATTTTATTATTGAATAGATGTTTTCTCTCATTTATTAATAGCATTGTTGGTTCACTTAAGTTGTACTTTTGTTGGTCGGTTTTTCTAGTATTGAGACAAGTAAGGTTATTATGAAGTTTGTTGTAACTAGATTCGACCTGTTTAATATCTGAGTTTATTATTTCGCTGAGAAGTGTTACCATAGAAGTTGTTTTTGTATTGTTGATTCCTAGTGTAGTTGCAGTGGCAGTATTGACCGCGAGCTTTCTCGTCTTTTTAGGTGGGTTTATATGGAATGAAGCTCTTACCATACGATGATTTGTGTTAAAGTTTAGTCTCGATATTACTGATGTGTCTGTGCAAAATTTTGCGTGACTGCTTGTGATGTAGTCAATTTCGTTTTTATATTTCCCATCGGGAGAAATCCAGGTCCATTTGTTGTTCACATTTTTCTTGAATAAACTGTTCAAAAGTAAAAGATTATGCTCAAGTAAGAAGTCTATTAGTTTTTGGCCATTTTCGCTTCTTTTGCCATGTCCAAACTTGCCCAGCACATATTCATCATTGTTTTGTTTGGCTCCTACTTGGGCATTGAAATCTCCCATTAGTATGAGAATATTTTTTGAATGTTCTGATATAACTTGGCCTAGTTTGTCGTAGAATAGTTGATGTTCAGTTTTGTCGGCTAGTTCAGTCGGCGCATAGACTTGTATGATGGTCCATGTTTTCTTATGACTGGGTATAGTTAGGTGTAGTATTGAAATTCGGTCTGTTACCCCGATGAAGCCTTTTATATACTTTCTGAGGTGTGTTTTGACCATGAATCCAACTCCTTTTTGTCCTCCGGTTTCACCTTTATAGAACAATATGTAACCTGCATATTCTTCTATTGCTTCTCCTGCTCTTCGAATTTCACACATGCCTAGTATATCCCATTTCAGGTCCATCAGTGCTTTTTCCAGTTCTAGCTGAGCTTCTGGTGTTCTCAGGGTTCTAGTATTAAGGGTTGCAATGTATAGTTTTTTTCTTTTTGTTAGAGGGTGATGGTCTATTACTCCCTCGGTGACCAGCCGTGGTGGGAGGATAATTTGATTTTGTTGTATTAGTTGTTTGTTCTGATTTGTATTTGTTGGTTTCCGTTTCCGATCACATTTCTTTAGTTGCTATATTTTTTCCTCTGTTGTTATATTAGAAAGGGAGTTGGATCTCCCCCTCATTCTTTCAAATGCGTTTATTCGGTTGTTTTTGGGTCCTATCACTGTCTGCTGTTTTCGTGGCTGTGAGTCAGCTCGAGGTGATGTTGAAGCTTCTCTTTTTCTCTTATCATTGGAACTTGTGTTTTCTTTGACGACAAGTTTATCAAATTTTAAGTAAGCAAAGTTACCTTTTTTCCTTTCTTCCATAAGCTTAGGTTGTAGTGCTTTCCTTTTTCTATAGTTTCTTTTGAGTAATCTTCTGTTAAATATATTTTGTTAAGTTTCTTCTTATTTTTCATTATCTCACTCTTTTTCCAGCCACTAGTTAATCCAAGAAGCGTAGGTCTTGGTTTCTCGTTTTTATTTATTTTTCCGATACGATGTATCTTGTTTACGTCGTAGTCTTTTATTGATATACCTGATTCGTCTAGAAACGTTTTTTTCAAGTTTTCGAGTAGCTCCAATGTAGACTTTTCCTTTTCAGGTAATCCGTGAATTATTATATTGTTACTTTTTTTCTCTCTTTCTAGATATTCTACTCTTCTCTCCAAGTTTTCAACTTTAAGTTTCAAATTTTTATTTTCTTCTACGATAGGTTTTAGTTTCTCATCAATTTTTTCCATTATTGTGTTACTCAACTTCACTGTTTGCTTTTCCATTTCGATTTTCATTTTATCGAATAGTAATTGGAATTGCTCTTCCATATTTATTCTGTTCTTACTTCTTACGTGTAAAGGAACGTTACGTATGTTAGTAGTTTTTAACTGACTACACTGAGGATGTTTCGTAAATTAGTAGCTTTTAACTGGCAACATTGACTATCAGTTTTATTGTGTTGGTACCACTGCTGTATTCTATGATGTCTATTGATATAATATTTCTAACCTCAAAGTTTTGTTGATGTTGTTTTTTCAAAATTCTTCATATAATCGATCAATATGTGATGTGATTATTATTTTAAACTTTGTAACTTCACTTTTTACTGACTTGGATGTGCTTCAGTTGTGCGAACTATGGATATGATGTATTTATTATTGATAAACTTCCCGGGGCGTCAACACTATGATATTCACAATACAAGGGCCGGAAACGGAAAAAAAAAGTGAGATAGCCTCTGGCAAATCCCTCTCGCACCCATCAGGGTACGCCTCGGCCTGCTTCTGCTAGAGTGACAGGTGGCTCCACCTGACACCCCCAGGCCTGCGCTCATGGAGGACGGAGGTCTGATACCAGAGTCGCCTACGCGCATTGCGGGCTGTGCGGAACGGAAGCGACCTAAGTCTCCTCTGGCCTCGTTCAGTAACTGTAGCATTTAAAATATTAGTACCTGATTTATTTATTGTTAAATTCTGAAGTTCGTGTGGGTCTCGAAGTTTTGTGTAAAAATTACGAAACTTTTACGTTGAAAATCAAATTAAAATATTCTCGTTCAAGTTTACAAGTAATTAACAAATGAAAACGAATCTATGCAGATTAAAGCAAGGCAAGGAAATGCAGTTATTAAAATTAGAAAAGTGCAGAGAAGTGAAGATGCAAAACTTCGTGGAATGAATAATATTCATGAATAAAGATAAACTACAGGGAGCCATGTTTTCTTTATAATTAACTAACTATACACCAGGTCGGGTTATACTATGCCTTGGGCAAAGTCCAACCATGAATAACTAATTTATCTTTGATTAATATACCTACTAGTAGCAATTGGCAAAGACTTCTAATTCATAAACAAAATAAGTGTCAATAAAATCTGGAGGAGGTAGGACACGACGGTGTTTCCGTCCAATTGAGCAGTCCGACTGGGGAAGTACCTCCGCCCTACAGAATACCACGGCTATAATAACCTCGTGTTGTGTTCCCGGTGATAAGCCAGACCTCACTGTAGAGTTTTTGTGCTGTCAGTGGGAAGACCAAAAGCTTGTCCTGCTTTGTCTTTTACACTGACGGTACAGAAACTTGTGCTTACAAGGTTGGAGGTGGGACTTCCTCGATGTTGCACACGTCCATAAGCCACGGCAACCACTTTTCATCAGATGGGCCGTGTGCTTGTCTGCCAACCAAGTGGTATATAAAAAAAGTCAAAATAAGTGTAAATCGCAAACATTCATCATTATATAATACGCCGGTCAACGAATTGTCACTTGTCTAAGGGGAGTGATACCTCGTCACTATCACAGGGAAATCCTTGGCAACCTTCAAAGCTTATTATCAGACGAGATGCAGTAAAATGGAGGATCGAAATTAATAAAAAAAACTATGTATGTTAGAGCCTAGGGTATACAAGTCGTGAGAGTTCTCATACTCGCCACCTTGTTCGCAGCGCGGATGCGTGGGCGGCCGGCGACTTCTTTTGCGAGCAAGTAATTCTCGTGAAGGAGACGGCAGAACGGAGTAACGGAAGCGAAGGAGACTCGCAAACCGCGCTGCTCGCGAGCGGAGGTGGCTCAGGCGTCGGAGGTCGCAAAATGACCTCCGTCCCCCATGAGCGCGAGCCTGGGGGTAACGGGTGGAGCCGTCTGTCACCCTAGCAGAAGCAGGCCGCGGCGGCGGTGCACGATGCGCGCCTCCCCATTCCCGAGGATGCGATGGGGACTCCTTGGTCCCCACACTCGAAAAGGGCCGTCTCATAAGAGACGGTCCTGGGCCGGCCGGGGTGCGAGGGATATGTGTCTCAGATAATCTCACCTCCGGTAACCTGCGGCCCACACAGACGGTGTGCGTTTTAGTCGGTTCAAGTCCGACATAATCTCCCCCACCAGTGTCAGTGGTGGGGGTATAAATAAATAAATATTTCACGGCATTGTACACAAAGCTATCTAGACCCATAGCTTATCTAGCTTGTGTTATGGGATCTAGAATGCGGATAAACGTACTTAGATACTTTTTTGTAAATGTAATAATACGTATGTACATATTATACATAGAAACATCCGTGTGGACATTAAAAAAATTTTTTATTGATGTGGCTTAACTTGCCTTTTGCGGGCACGATTGTTGTTAGACTGCCTCTCTATGTGAAATTCTGCCTAAATCAAATTTACCTGTTCGCACTAAAAAAAGCACAAATATAACAATTTCAGAGTTTTGTCTATACGTGGTTCCTTTTTATCCAGTGGAGATTACGTCACGATTCTTTAACACTCGTTGAAGCTAGAGGAATCGGTCCAGGTGGGGTTTCTCAGATGACGCGGACTAGCGGTGTAAGTGTAGAGTTGCTGCACAGACCATGAGCCACCTGCTAATGTGTGCTACATGCCAATCTACTTGTGTACAGGAAGAATTTATGAGCGTCTCTGTGCACGCAATCCAGGTTGCAATTCCCTGGGAACATTGAGTCTGAGAATAAAAGCGCCGTCGACTCGACAGACGTATGTATGTACATACTGGTTACCATCTAGGAAAGGTTATGTTATTTACATCATGTAGTAAAATACGCACTTGTATTATTGCGTCTATTTAAATAGCCAACGCAGGTAACTAACGGAGTAACTTGTGCGATGGACCGAAACTGAGAACTGAGCCGCGACGGTCAACTTATTTGCGACCGGCTACTTGAGTTCAATTATATGATATACCTGGTAATGGATGTATGAATGAAGTGCTCTTGGACAGATGAGCTCACAGTAAATGAATAGTGGGTTATGTTATACCTTAGGACATGAATCTTGGACCTAATCGCAAGACAAACAGTCAAGCAACCTGACGCGCGGGTTGATTAGTAATATTCGTAATCTATGCTAGAGGAAATTGAGTTCGTCCACCGCACCCGGTGCTTTTTTTTATACCACTTAGGTGGTAGGCAAGCACATGGCCCACCTAATAGAAAGTGGTTACCGTGGCCTATGGACGTGTGTAACACCAGACGAGCCACACTCGCGCTGCCGACCCTGTAAGCACAGTTTCTGTGCCGTCAGTGTAGAAGACAAACCAGGACAAGCCTTTAGTCTTCAAACTGACAGCACCCTGGCTACCCTACTCACCGCTGGGAATACAATACGATGTTAATATGGCCACGGTATTCTGTAGGGCGGAGGTACTTCCCCAGACGGACTGCTCAATTAGGCGGAAATACCACCGTGTCCCACCTCTTATCCATAAATATACCCAAGAAACCTGTACTGAGCGTACAGTGCATCTATTGAGCACATTTTTCCTTGCCCTTTGAATAGAATTGGAAGCCTATCCAAATGCAAAACGCGTCTAGGTAAAACCAGCAGAACGATAATTTTTAAACTTTTCTTGCGTTCCAATAAAGTTTATATCGATGACATATTTTACTGGTGGTACCGATGAGTGACCGCATAGTGGTACTTATGTCATTTGAGCGCTTATTACACGTACTTCGAAGACCGCATTAGAAGTCGAAACGGCTGTCAATAGTCGTTAGGACAAGACAGAGTTATATATGGGCGACTGAACAACTCTGTCATAAAGCGGACTGTGGACTCCGAGGTGAAGGTCTCGGATGCGACCAAGACTAATGAAAAGATGATGATACTAATGGGTGTTAGAAACCCCGTCAAGATATTTGCAGCACTATACCTGCTCATTGACGAAAAAGGCTCTAGGGCAGACCTTCTTCTTGAAGTTGGGAGGTTAGATGGCAGCAGCTCCCGTAAAAGCTAAATTAATACAAGAGTTTACGTTCTAGGACACCAAATTGTAATCTTTTGTTGCAGAGTGAATTGCGGATTCCAAGGTGAAATTATTTTTATACCCCAAAGGTGGCAGAAAGTGATTCCCGTGGCCTATGGACGTGTGCAACACCAGGGGAGTTGCACTTGCGCTGCCGGCCATATAAGTACAAAGTGTTTCTGTGCCGTCAGTGTAGAAGATAAAGCAGGGCAAGCCTTTGGTCTCAACACGAGGTTATTATGGCCACGGTATTCTGTACTTCCCTAGTCGGACTGCTCAATTTGGTGGACAAATACCGTAGTGTCAAAAATGATTGCCACTCAGGTAAAGAAGAAAGTATAGAAGAATAATAAATTATTAAGTATCAAAACCATTATTTATCAGTTTTACTTTTAAAGCGACTTCATATAAAAGTATCATTCAATTAATAGAAATGACTAAACGATATTACTACTTACCATATTCTTACAAGTGCACGACAGACGCTCCTTGCCATACAAATGTGGTTACTTATGATGTATTCAGGCTGACCCATTAGGAGAAATTTACTTTCGTCTGTTGCCTCCTAACATGACAATAGCCTGCATCGAAGAAATTAGGCCATGGCTGTGATTCTGTACCGTCATGGTACTCATTACTTTATCACCATGTCATAGTGTTACTTTTTGAGATTGGGTCATTTATTTTTTATTATAAACTTTTTGTTGAGTTCCAATTTGTTCGAAATTCAAAACTGACTAACTTTGTACTTCAACTGATTCCTTTGATTCCATTTTCAAATTTGAATTTACATATTCCGTTGTCAGACATGTACAAAAAATAAATTAAAAAACAAATAATAATAATGTTGTTTCTGACTAATGAGTATATTACGTGTGTGGACCGTTGTAACTGGACTAGTGTTAAAGGTCAATGACCGTACAGGTAACAGTTAACATTCTGATAATACAATTATGTCACTAAGTCCCTGTCCCAATTGGAACTAAATCGCCTTATTTGGCTACAGAACAATTTTTGTTAGCCTCCGAACTCATTATTTGCAACATTATGCGGTCAGTGACGTTTCTGTGAATCAACATGTACTTACATTTGTGGTACGAAGGTGGTTTGTATAAGAAAGATTGCACGGCAAAACCTCGAGTTGAGTCTGGATTGTCTGGGAGCTAACACAGATACGCCGCGCCGTGATAAATCGGTCTCTGTCTCGGGGGAAGCGAGAGAATAACCGAAAGTAGAGTGATAGCCGAAGGGGCACTGGCGCAGCCTGACGCCGCTCTCGCAGTGTGTTGCCGCCTTTACAAGCTGCAGCCCGTGTGCGCGATCTCCGCTCGCTTGAATTACGAACGCATGACATTGTAATGCCATAATCATAAATAAAAAAAATATCTGATATAAAAAAATATAAAAGTAGGCGCGAATAAAAATATTCGTGGTTTATGTTCGAAAGTTAAAATGCTTTGATGAACTATTAGCATTTTTTTTACTTCAAGTGATCGAGATTACTGACGGTAAGTTTGAAAAGAAAATATTTTTCTTTTATTACTAATTTTTATCATAGTTTATAAAGCACAGTTAGTTTAAATTTAAGTGTATTTAAAATAATAGTATCGTTTATTTTACGTTTTAGTTAATTTACGATCATTTTTTGGTTCTATTTTTAATTTAGTTTTATGCGTAAATGAAATCTGAAAATTTTGTACGAGGCTATATAAAAGCATTTAAGAAAATAGAATGTGTCAACATGATTACAACAAAAAATGGAGTGCCTATGTTTATGCTTCAGAAACTTTTCTAATGACGAGCTTATCATAAAAAGTTTCTGGTGTGCAGCAACAAAACATATTGGTAATTGTAATGATAGTACAGATTATTTTAACAGTGTTCATGCCACATAATGGCTATAAAAAAACTTAATTTGAATTTGAAAGTCCAAACATAATCAGGTATTAGACTGTCTAGTCAAATTAGTTTTTTTTACAAAACGATAAAACGGTAAGTTAGCAAGAAACTTGTATGAAGTAAACATAGTGACATAATAATTATACATATATACATATAAGTAGATGATTAAAAATAAATAAAGAAACACAAAATAAAAACAGACGCAATTTTTATAGATCTTTTACCATTCTTAATTTAATAAGCTCAGTTAAATATTTTATTTAATAAAGGAATATATCTAATTGAGGCTTAGAAAACAAAAACCTAGGAATGGCAGTTATACAAAGTTGATATTACAGATTAATAAAAAAGGAAGAATGTTTTAAAAAGGTTGATTTATTGCCGTTGTCTAACTAAAAAAGCTGTGTTATTACGGTGGAAGGCACTTTGTAAAGTAATAACTGGTAATATGCGAAAGATTCCGGTTCTAATTAAGAGGCTTAAGTTGGATCGTGGAGTTTCTTCAAGATATTCCAGACATCGTTCTAATTTTAAAGAAGAATGAAGCCATTAAAGAAAAATTAGGAGTATAAATGAAGCAAGGATTCCGTGTAATGGCTAAAATCGGAACTACGGTTGCCAGTATCTTAATATAAATCAAACACAATTTAGCACGATTGGAGTATATGCAAAAGGGCGGTGGCGGCCTCCTCCAGTTCACAGAATTGTTGGTTTATAATATGTATATATTATTTTGACTGGTTAAATAAAATCATGGTCAATACCTCCTTAGATAATATTATATGACTTTAATAAAAATATGATTATGAGCAAGCAATGTAATTTTATGGCGTTGAGGATTTTTATTTCAGTTCGCCGTACAAAATTGCTAAGATTATTTTTATGGTTAAAACTTAGTTGTAGTAATAAAGTGAATATTTTCATCACCATCATCCCCATAGGCCTTGTCCACTTACGTATAAAATTTGAATTATGGAGTCCGAGGTCTGCTTATTGGTATTGATTGGAATTTTCGAGAGTAACTGCCGTCTGAGAGAAGTAAGGCTGCGCCATGGACTTGTAGATCATATCGGCTTGGGCTTCAAGGTTTTTGGTTCCTACTAACCTCCTTGTACCACTCTGTACACCCTTGTGCCACGCTACAGAGTCGCTCTCGGTAATAGCTTCAGACATACCAAGTTACTAACCACCTTAGCTCTAAAACTTTACGTAAAATTATAAACAAAAAATTGAAAATATATCCGTCTATTATACGATTACAAATAAACTTGAACATCAATTATATTCATTATATCTACATATATACAAATCAAAGACAATTTAGCACAGTTTGACAATACTCGGCTCTAAAACTATACATAAAAAAATTTAAAAGATTAAATTCGTCCTTTGAAGATAACGAAAAAATATTTAATAAATTCATTGATTTATTGTTTGCAATTTCAGTAAGTATAAAGATATTATTTTTTTAGATTAAGTACAGCAAGCACATGCTGTAAGAACGTTTCGAACAATCGTACGGATTTGACAGCTGAATTCGAGGTGAGTTTTCAATTGCGCATGCTCTAAATTTGGTGACGTCACGTTAGAGCATGCGCAATTGCAATCTCACCGCGAATTCAGCTGTCAAGTCGATTCAATCGTTCGAAATGCTCCTACAGAATGTGCCTGCAGTAAGCAGCAAGAATATATAGTAGTTACTCTACTACGTATTAAATTGAACATAAACAACTTGTGAGATCGGGTACATTCAATTCTGTGTACCCAAATCTAAATCTCTACAAATTCGCGTCCAGAAGCTGGTATAACAATAAATAAAGTACTTCTTTGTATAAATTTCTAACACTAAACTGTCTCCGTTATTACGGTTTCTTATATTCGAGAATCTGATAAACGTTTGTGTATTATTTTTCGAAGTGGTACACAGTTGTATCGGGCGTGGTAGTCCATTACACTGTCACGAGTTGTTCGAGTCGTGAGTTCTATATCTCGAGATTTATATCTAGAACGGAATTTCTATAGTTTTTCCAAGTCCTGGTTTGAGATTTCTTAGTTAAAAAAATTATTCTGATCCCCTGTGATGTAAAGAAAAAGTTACAATTTAGGAGGTAATATGAGCTTTTGAAATCTGTAAGGGGTGTTGATTTGAAAAGCTTATATTAATGCAAATAAACAGTAAATAATTAGTAAGATTACCACTTAACTAAGTTGATTCCAATCTTAGTAGAATTCTTAAGGTTTCGTGTGTAGCTTTTTTTACCTCACAAGGGATCAGGAACAAACTTAGATAGGTGGTTTAAATTTCTCGAATTATTTGCCTTAATATGAGCTTTTGAAATCGGCACAACCTTTGCATTAATTTTTATTTAAAAATTCTATTACAGGCTTGTTAAAGAAAGTTTTCTTTTTAAATTAATGATTTAAATAATTAAATAATTTGGGTGCAAAAACTCCCTCGGGCTTCACTTCACCGGAACTAATTGTGAGGTGGGTATGCCAGGCTCAAACTGACTAAATTCGCACTTTAACTTTGAGTATCCAACTCTGTTAAGTTTATGAGCATATTCTTCATTACCATAATCAACACATTCCTGTCTCACTGAATATTCTTTGTCTAAATCAAGGCTTTGACTAGGGCTATTAAGTATGGATTACCAGCTCCTAGTGATACAATGTTTAGAACAGTCGTAAACGTATATCAATCCTATCCATTAATTAGATAGATAGACAGATAATACTTTATTGTAAACCAATACATTTACAGCTGAGACAAGTAGGTAATATGCATATACAGTTTAATGTACAATGGGCGGCCTTATCGCTGAAGCGATTTCTTCCAGATAACCTTGGGATGGACAGTAATATGACAATTAAAGAAATAATAAATAAAAAAGTAAATGTGTAATTAATCTATTTTATTCTACCAATGTTGTGCCACTTATCGAAGCTTCACTCCACGGTGTCAAACCAGAATTTATAAACGGTTTGTTTATCAGTGCCATGTTTTTTAACGTTCAGCAACTTTTACGTTCATGAACTTTATTAATTGTTGCTCGCAGTTTCGCTCGAATCGAATTTTGATCCAGTTCCCGTAAAATTTGATGACCCTATTTCAGAGTTTTAAAGACTATGTATTGAAATGGACTATAATCTATCCAGCCAGATCCTTCTCGTCATTTGTGATTAATTTGAGAAACATCCAATAATCGAAACATTTTCATAAACATTCACATTTATTATAGCAGTGTGGTAGGAAGTTGGAAGTTTGATTTGGAAGTTGTAAACACCACATTATTTAAGTTTGTTTATTTATATTAGATTTGCTGACAGTGTTTATTCAAAATTATAACAATCCTGAGTATTGATCGAGTTCCTCGTTTCATCTCCGGTTATTGTTGATTTACTCACATAATTAATCTTATTTTACCCAAATTTACTATACCAGTAAGCCGTTTTGAACCAATTTTTAGTCAGTTTGGGACTGTATAGCGGCCAGGGAAGAGGTGCAATGGTGTGAGTATGTTTGGTACTGTTTCAGGCAAAAACGCTTGTACGGTTTTGATGACATTTGACACAGAGATAGATTTTAGTCAAATAGTACATGGGCTGTTCCGGGAATAGGTTTTGTGGATCGCAGGCATCCGGCTATTGAGCAGGAGGCAGTAGTTAGCTCCTAATTTCTATTTATATGTAATTGTGATTGTGATTGTAATTTAATTAATTTGACCTTAAATTATTGTAACTTTGACATTAGAAATCCAAATAGCAATGTGTGGTTTTGATGACTGATCATCTTATTTTAATTTTGAGTATGTGACCTAATTATTTATTGTAGTACCTGATACCTTTATATATGAATTGTAATTGTATAAGTTTAATTATTGTGGTCCACTACCATTGCATTGGGTAACAATCTGTAAAGATGGTAATGTGTTACATAAATGTGTTTCAAAAAAATCGGGCCAATATAGCCGCCAACACAAAATGACGGAGTACATATTTTTTCACAACTCCTACAATAATATGGGTATTAGATAAAAGGGCTTGACCATTAGATTTATTTAAACGGTGTAAAATAAAAATTAAATTATAAATTTCAACTTTTGCGAGGTTTTTATTTGTGATGAATTTTTTCTATTTTTTTTTAAATAGCTATAATCAGTGCATCTTCTTCGAAGAGTATATTGTATATTATCACACAAGGGAGGTAGGTGTCAATCTTACGTCCCGGCGTCCATCACACAGTCACGACCTGCAAAGTCGTGACTCTGACTTTAAATTCTTAACTTTTTAGTCTATTGCTAATCCATTTTGGTGAGACTAGCGGTTTCTGAGTAATTAGGTTCATAAGTTTATGTTTTAAAATTCTTCGACCTATTCATCAAATTAAGATACTTCTATAATAAAGATATAAGTACTTTTCGGGATAGCGATTTCAAGTTAATTTTCACAAAACTTGCTGTAACAGTTTTATTTCACTTCTAGAGAAATTATTAATATAAACATTTAAAGTATTATTAAGTATGGGTAGGGTAATATTATAGATTTAGATCAGAAGAAGTCAACCCAGATGTATCCAGGTAGGTCCGTTGGCCAGAGTATTCTCTCGTTAAGGATTTTTTTTTTTTTTTTTTTTTATATTGGACACGTCAATTGGACTTCGCCTTGCCTGATGGTAAGCTGAAGGCAAAGTCCCAGAAAAGAGGGTCACCATTACTTACACATACCGTGTGACAATGGTGACACTCAGCTTGACGGCCTCATCATATGCTTTTTCACGCCCCGCTTAAAGGACCCGGGACTGTAGGAAGGAATTGATTGGGGGTTACTGTTTTGTTCGGGAAAATCACGAAATATCAATTGCCTAAAAATACAACACGTGGTTAATGAGACAGACAGACATTGAAATCTTCAGTTAGTTAAATTTTTACCCTTTTGGTTCCGTTTTTACCCTTTTGTTTAGTAATCCTAAAAGTGATTTTGTTACATTTTATTTCGCAATCACATGTAACCTTAATAAGCTTAGGTCGCGTTTCTAGATAATTATTAACAGGTTGTGCTTTTCTATGAAAGTTACTTCATAATGGTTGCCTGTAAGAGATTGTCACAGTGCGATTAGACCGCCAATTGTAATACCCGCATAATCAAATTATTTATACTGTACTTATGTAACTCTATGCTGTACTATACTTATTCACATGAAGACAATTTCCTTTTTGACTGAGCGTGACAAAGCACCTGTGAAGGTCATTATGGTAGGTGCTGATTCCAGATGCTGAAAAACCCATCACGACAGCCGTTTTGGGTTTGTTAGCATCTGGAATTGTGGTCCTTATCATTTGGATATAACCCTAACCATCCAACTGGTGTAGTCTATTGAGATTCTGTATGTTTAAAAAATGAATGAATGGTGAAAAATGCCGCAAACGTCTTAAATAACATATTGTCTTTTAAAAATCATATGAATCTTTAATGCCGGATTGGCTACATTCCTTCAATAGTTCAGCAATGCTAGTAATTTCAGTTATTAGATCTGTTTTTAAAAACAAAAATAATAAATCACAATATTATTTCTAGTCAGTCATTCGAGTCATTTTATGTCAGAAAATAAACCCTGAGTATTTCATCCAACTCCATGAATTCGAGTACGTAGATAAACTAGAATTATGGTTAAATGTAAAATATTCCTCTAATAAGGCTTAGGTACCCGTCCATATTGTTGCTACTGCTTTCGAGGGCTCAAGTAAGTCAGGGTTTACAAGGTTCTGCTTGAATAATATTAATACTTCATCCTATATATTTTATATCTTGCAGCTATTTGCTGTTTAAACTTTACTTGAAATTCTGTTGTTTATTTTGTTGCTTGCCTGGTTAAACCCTGTTGTGTGTCAGCAACCAGGCATTTATAAACCCCGTGCTGCTGTGAAAAGGTCAAGGTCAAATGTCAAGATCATATTAATTTATTCATAAGTCATGAGCTTTATTTTTAAAATATACCTATTATATAAAGTTACAGATCATGCAATTATTAAAAAAACTATTATTTTTTAAATTATTTTAAATGGTTTTCTAATGTATATTCAGATGAAAAAACAAATTAACCTTTTGCACTTGTTGTTTCTTTACTCATTAAAGATGACAAAAACATATGCTAAGGATGTGACCGCTTTCTCACGAAGGAGTCCGTGGCTTATTAACGATGTTAATACCATGTCGACCGCTACCGTTATACCAAGATTTATGTTTTATATCGGATTTGGACGTTTAATACCAACAAAGTTTATTCCACCAAGCCGCCGGAGTTCAAAGAACATCTTCGTTAAACTCAGGATTAGGAGGCTACTTAAACATTTCATTGTAAGGTTATTGTAAATATAATTAAATCTGACGGGGTATTTGTAGTGGCTTTCTTTTTTATGTTTTATGTATTTTTAAGAATAAAATGACTCTTGAATAGCGTAATCTTGTAAAACATTTTCCTTTTATTTTTTTCCTAAGTTATTATTGTTATTGTATCTCAATTTCTATTTTTCTAATCCTTTAAAGAAGCGTAAGAAGATTTTAAAGCTAAGAAAATTAAGCAGAAAAGTTGTTTTTCGCAAGCAAAACGACGAGGAACCATTTTATATAAAAAAATAATTTAAAAATAAACACATTAGAACTTCACACCACTATTATCTAAACTTGTCTCCGTCAAGACGTTTAATAAACATATAACGGTAAAATCCACATGAGGAATGGCTGCTTCCTAGAAGCAGTGGCATAAGTTGTCGCTTATTTTTGCATGCAATTTTGCGGAACTGGATTATTACTTTTTATTAAAAAGAATACTGGCCTGACACCACTGTACAGTAAAGTTTATTATACTTTACAGTTCTTGCAGACGTTATTTATATTATAAGGAGGAATTTTCACGTGAATTACATTAATGCAGATACAGCAGACACGACTAAAATTCTTCGGAACTAATGGCACAAATACTCTCTGTTCTACTGGTTCTACAGGGTCGGCAGCACGAGTGTGACTCTGCCCTGTTGTTACACACGCCCATAAATTAAGCTACAGTTACCACTTTCCATCAGGTGGGCCGTGGGCTTTCTTTTGATACAACTTAGACAAGCACACGGCCCACATGATGGAAAGTGGTCACCGTGGCCTATGGACGCGTGCATAACCAAGAGAGTCACACTCGTGCTGCCAACCTTGCAAGCATTGAGAGTTTCTGTGCCGTCAGTGTAAAAGACAAAGCAGGATAAGCTTTTGGTCTTTCCACTATCTGCCACCTAAGTTGTATAAGAAAAATACAGTGTTGTGAGTGTTGGCTACTGTTAATCTTTACCAACATACATGTTTACTTATTTCTACAGTCCTTGGTCCTAGGCCCCTTATACGAGGTGTGAACAAACTCATGATGAAGTCGTTAAAATGAGATAAACTAACTACCATTAAAGCATTAAGTACTAGTATCTGCTACTTCGCCTTTAGCTTACGTCCTTTGCGATTAATCTTTGACCCAATTAACTTTATTTTAATTTGCATGTACATTTTATCGATTTTCAATGTTTATATTGCAATATTTTGTATACTATTGCCGGAACACAGCTCGTACTATTATTTTTATAACATATATTGTGTAACCTATGCTTCACATAATAAATAAATTTGAAAATAGAAAAATAATTAAAATTTTGAGTTTTGAATTTTAAGTTATCATATTATGGAGGCTTTAAATAACATACACGTGTAACGAAAAAAATTTTTTTCTCTAACGTTTACCTGTTATCATTCATTCGTTCAGTCGTGCTATCATTAGCTATTATTGTTATATGGAAGACCTATTATATGGAGCGTGAGCGGGTATGTTATCAAAATCTCTCTGCTGCACTTTGTTTTGTCTGAAATCAAACCCATAAACGCACAATCGTAAAAATTTCCCACAAGCACCCTGAGACAGTGAAAGCTAATAAAATGTATGTATAGAACTTATATATTAGGAATATAAAATATTTGCCGTTCTCAGTCTCACGTCTCGCACACAACTCGATGTCGTCGCGTCGTCGTCGTGAAGTACAAATCCTTAAATTCCCTCATACGGAACTTATTCTCGAGAACGATCTCGAAATCTAAACTTTAAAAATGTCTTCCAAGCTCATGTTTAGAGAACTCCTTTCTTATATAACCTTTCTTTGTTTCTTACTTTGCAAAAGTATCCGATTGAGTTTTACAGGATCCGTAGAATGTTCAAGTGTTATTCTTGTTCGAAAAAGTTTAGTCATTGTTAACAAAAGTTGTGAAAGAAAATTGTAATGTTGTATTAGTATATTTTGAGCACTAGGTTTGCTAAACAAGCCCAATGAATTCTCGTCTGTTAGTGATAACGTAGATTATTGGTGGAACATGAGGTCAATCCTATCACTGACGTTTATTGTCTTGTATTATGTGCAGACACACACATGGTACATTCATAATATAATCAGTGACGGGTGGAGCCGCCTCTCACCTTAGCAGAATGCGATGTGCGCTTCCCGAAACCCGGGGACGAGATGGGATTTCGTGGTCCCCATACCCAAAGAGGACCGTCTGAAAATAAACGGTCCTGGGTCAGCCAGGGTGCGATGGATATGTCTCAGATATTCTCACCTCCGACAACCTGCGGCCAGGACACGGCTGGCATGCGTTTTAGTCGGCTCAAGTCCGACATAACCTCCCCCACCGGCTCCGGTGGTGGGAGCATCCGTGAGAATTCATAATCTATTCATATGCTAAGTGCACTTAGCATGTTTCTTTTCTAGACCATCGACATATCGACTCAGTCTCAATCTGAGCAGACAGAGTAGTAGAGATCTATAAATATAGGTACATTAAAGTTTCATAGAGCTTTTCCCATTGAGGACACTGCTACGGCATCGAAAATATAGATCGTAGGTAGTTAGGTACAAACTAGGGTAGTATAAGCCGACCCCTTTAGAAACATCCAGTTGAGTATATGAAAAAATAATGTACCTAACCTTTGCAATTTCAGCTAGATATCGAACAAACATTGAGACCTTATTGCAAGATTCGATTAGCTAAAGTAACCATTTACGATGAGCAAGGTCGCAAACGTATTGGTGAATATAAGTATAAGTTTCTCTCTGATAAACCCCTTTGACAGATACGAGCATTGTGAATGAATCATATTTAGAATTAGTACTTATTTTTTGTGCGTATTTTAAATTCATTTACTCTCTTGTTTGCATTAATTAGCGGGCCCAAGTTAAATAGTATCTTCTTTTTACAGGCCTCTTTTGCCAAAGCTATAAAAGTATAATAAAAAAAATTTGAAGCAATTGGAATGCTAATTTTGGTTGTTAATTTTTTCGATTTAAGTTAACTACAGCACAAATAGAAAAAGTCTTTCAATTTAGGGAATCGTAATAAGGGGTAAGCCTATTGCCGTCTCCTGAGCACTATTTTTGACTCAAGCCATGCATCTGAGGTTGAGTCTGGGGTGTATGAATCTGTTTGATTTTCAGTGGCCCTGTTATTTAGTCGCCTTGTACGATACCGCATGGGAAGAGCTGATTCTAATCTGACTATAATTTGATTGTGGTTGTCATCTAAAATCGCGTGGTTCACCGCGCAATTTTAGATACGCGCAATCAAATTATTTGTAGGAATCATATAAAATACACCCAATCAGTTATCTATCCAATCTACCTTGCGATAAAAGTAACCCAACGCAGAATACCCATATTTCTATTACGCAAAACTTAATAGGTACTTCGATTTTACGATTTATCCTTCAGTCTTATATGAATAAATGCATTTGCGCCCAGTCATAAACTGGCCTCATAAACATACTCTTGCCAACATTCAACCATTTGCGATAATGAAAGTGAAAGATGCACCGGCATTCACCGGGAGAGTACTTAAAGCTCGAAGGACATATTTATAGGTCAGTATGCAAATTAGCTTGGAAATAGAAATGTTTTCGAAATATATTTATTTTTTACAGTCGAAAGGTTAATCTAATATTGCACGGTGTAATTATAACGTGGAAAATATGAAAATAAAGGATCTGCTGAAAATAAAATTATGACAACTAAATGGAGATGGAATCCTATGAAAATTATATTTGATAATTAAATATTAGCAACTCAATACTACGGGGCAACACGGGTAGCTATATAAGATCTCGTTATTTTAATATTTAAACGTGCATTGCGCTCTTTGGTCAACGCGGTCAGTGCATTTTAAATTTTATAAACCGAGTTCTTACTGTGGCAAATCCGTTAGAATAATAATTATCCTAATTTTGTGGTTGCCATCTTTAAACGTAAATTTCTCTAGAATTTTCTTATTTTAGCTAAGTGATTGATATTACGAAGCCATTATGTAATGCCCCCAGTCTTTTGAGCACGGTACCAGTAGATATCGATGAGGAGGAATTTTTCGATGTCTTAAGTTGCAGTCTCCCTCTTTTTCTCCATTTCATTTTTGTATATATTGTATAGTTAGCATAGTGTTGTATTAATTTTATAAGTAATTGCATATATATTTTTCTGTATATTATAATAGTTTAATGTTAAATCACTTAGCTAGTTCAACTAAATTTAGTGTTCACGAAGACAGCACTTGAATATGACATCGCTTAAAAGTTGAATATGAAAGTGTTACCGCTATGAAAAAAATTGGAAGTAATTATTTAGGATTTTCTAATCGTATGGGGTGTTCAATTAAGTATTTCGATCAAACAGACAAACTCTTTTTTCTTTGGACGCAAATAGACTCACAAACTTAATGTGGGTACGATTTACTAACCCTCCCTTATCAAACAAGCTACAAAAGTAAACACAGTGTTATTGGTACAGTGTTTTAAAAATATATTTACTTTGTTGATTTTATTTTACAAAATACATTACATTTAAGACTCGCCGTTTCAAAGTGAAATATATTCCATCCACGATTCTCCTAAAAGCTGGTAAAATAAGAAAATAAAAACTCTCCATTATATGGCCGACCACGGCAAGGCCAACACGGTCAGGAATGCACTCTTCCACTTAAAGACGGTACAACACTTCGTTATGTGTTACTAGTTGTTGCCTGCGGCTTTCCCTGTGTGGAATTTTGATCCTGTTCCCAAAACCCATCGTAACTTATTCTCGAGATAAATATTTTTGTGTGTTATTCAAGATTCTAAAATTTCAGGAAACTTCATTCAACCGTGAGAGCGTGATTGAATAAAAAACATACATACAAACATCTTCATAAACTTTCATACAATGTGAAATTAGTAGGACTAGTAGGTTTTTTAATAGGAGCGTTTTCGGGAGGCGCAAAAAAAGGACATTTCCAAATCAAATATTTTTAAAACTACTCGTCGTAAGAATATTTAACTTTAGGAGTTCATTATATTATTATGAAGTGGTCATTTTTCGATAATAACAAAAAAAAGTCAAATAACCTATTATGAAAGTAGAAGAAGCGAAAGATATGCCAGGACTGTGGCGAGTGGAAAACTGTAGTCTCTGCCTATCTCACTGGGAAAAAGGCGCGACTGTATGTATGTATGTATGAATGTACAACTACATTATTGGGTTGTAATTATTTTGTATTTATCGTTAGTAAAAACATATATCTATATATACTGTGGTCGATAAAGGAACACGCCTTCCAAGAACCAAACTATTCACTCTGTGCTTGAAGACAAATAAGCTAGGTAGTACACACAATATACAACTCTATATTGTTTTTATAAAGCCCTAAAACGAAATTAAAGATCTAAAACAAAAAAAAGGAGAGGACTTTTTAAAATAAAAGTGAGGACTCAATAAATTGCAAAGCTTTTGGTGAATAGTTCTTTTTTGCACTAGTACCTATGTTGTAGAAATTTTTCTAAAATAGTGATGTACGAGTAAGTTCGAGCTGCATTGCAGGTTTGAAAAATTAGGTCACGGCAGTGAAGGCCGTGATATAGAGTATATTAGATTTGACAGGTTTCCAATAACATACTGTGTATTACTTCAGCAATCAGCAAAGCAGTCTACTTTTCTACGGGGTTCTACCCTTAGGGTTGTACCACCAAGATTTCCAGAATCCAAGTACCTAAACCTCATCTGCAGCCGGTACAGCTGCTGATGGACCGACGATGTCCTCCTCTCGGGTTACAATGAGCAGACGGTAGCTGTATCTATATAAATTAAGATAAACAAACTCATAGAACACGGGGTAGTAAGAGAAACAAAAAACGCATAATTTCAATTCGAGTAAAAACACAGAGTAAAAAAAATAATTGTGAAATATAATCCAGTTTTCTGTGACTGTCAAAAGCACAGAAATTGAGATATCTCTGTAATATGGTCAAAATAATACCTACTTACGATTAAGTGAGGTTCAGCATCACTAATATCTTGATGCGTTTTCAATGGAATTTAGAAATTTTAATTTTAAAAGTTTGAAAATCACACGTTTCAATAACGCAAATAAATAGAATTGTGCACTAGGTCTAAGGTTATATGTGTAGGTATGCTCACTGTATTTTTATGAGAATCATTTATCATTTTTATGTTTCCAATTCATCTCTAGGCCTTTTTTATTTCACTATTGGCAAAAGAAAGCGTAAGTGTGTGTGGTTCGAAGAAATAAGCTTTGTTTCGTTGTATTTCCGATTTATCGTTTTCACTTGGAGATTTAATCATAATATATTTTATTCAGCGTCTGTTAACCGTTGTGCTAAGTAATTGATGTGTCCTACTGAAGTGTTTCTTCTTTCAAATATATCCGGTGACTGTCTCTTTTACAATGTAGCGTGGCAATACTCTCTGATTATTTTAGGAAGTCTTCTATTTACTTTGAAATCTAATTTATGCTATATTTTTCAGTTCAGTTTGCTGAAGGGTAAGCCTAATGCTATGTTGGTGGTCAACTGTTAGATAATTAGTTAACTTCTTAAACCATATACTGTATAGTCATAGCCTTTCTAACAAAATACGCTCAGGTTTAGTCTGTATATAGTATAATGTTAACTTATAAAGAAATGAAGACGCTTCGAATTGAGGCATAGAATCGACGAGGTTTAGAACATAAACTACTCTTGGTATCGATGCTTAAAGTTGACGCTGTAAATGTAATCGAATGGACAAAAGCAATTTTTTTAAAATAGCAACATTTTAATGAATATTTGATTTTATGTCCCGAAACGCAGGCTTTTACGCTCATTAAACTGAAGCTCCAACCGCCGTGATTCACATTAAAAACCAATGGCTAGTTTTCCAACTGCAAATAAAATGACTCTTATAGCATCTTCCATTAGCTAATAGTGAACTAAAAAAACTGGTCAACTTGTAAGATAAATCGGATATTTGGTCGCAATAGTCAAGTCAAAATTGCAGAGTATCGTACGGTAAATAAATCGCGATAGAATATGTTATATTTAGACACAGTAATGGTGACTACAACGCGGCGTAAAAATAATTACTACTTTGGTATAAGTTTGAAATATACTATACATTATTGCACACATTGACAGTTTAAAGGCAATATTGACATTAGCCCACTCACTGTCTTTGTCTTTACACTGAGTCTACACTATAATATATTATAGTCAAAGGTGTAATAGTGTGTAACATTCGAATAAACTCCCCACTATATTATGTAAACTACATGTTAAAACTATTAGTTAGTCTAAAAGCTGTATATTGTTAACCTAAAATGGCTAAAATGTAGCGTTTACCTATTGTATAATAATTTAATCCTGCACTGCTAAACTAAACAAAAGGTTCTACAGTAATTAATATTGTACTGTAAGTCGTTAAATACATAACATTTGAGTATGAACTCGAAATAGTCTCGAAATAGAGTCTGCTTTATACATTGATGCCAAAATGTAATTATTATTATTGTTGTTTCTTCATTCTGGTGGAGTTTAACGTTTCAAGTTAAATTGCAAACAGTAAAACAGCGATAAAAGTGGCCTAGCTGGTTCCGAGCTCAGGATGGAAAGAGAAAAATAGATCCTTCTTGTGTCTATACGCACACTCGACATTACAGTTCCAGTCATACCTCTAGGGCTGGTTAAGACAGACAAGTATAAAAATATTACGTCACATTTGATAAAATCATGTACATAGATTGTACTACTATTCTATTTTAATCTTATATTAAAACTAGCTGTTGCACACGGCTCCGCCCGCGTGAATGTCAATTATCGCAACCAAAGAGGTAGGACACGACGGTATTTCCGTCCAATTGAGCAGTCCGACTGGGGAAGTACCTCCACCATACAGAATACCGCGGCCATAATAACCTCGTGTTGTGTTCCCAGCGGTGAGTAGGGTAGTCAAAGCTCACTGGAGTGATTTTGTACTGTTAGTGGGAAGACCAAAAGCTTGTCCTGCCTTCTCTTTTACACTGATGGCACAGAATCTCTAGTGCTAACAGGGTCGCGATTGTGACTCACTTGGTGTTGCACACGTCCATAGGCCACGGTAACCACTTTCCATCAGGTGGGCCGTGTGCTTGTCTGCTAACCAAGTTGTACAAAAAAAAACCATAGCCTTATATCCTAGGCTTTTAAAAGCTCTAACCTAGCTGTGTACCAAACTTCATGAGGTTATCTTAAAACTTTTATACAAACTTTAATTCCCTATTTGAACTCCTCTTACCCCCTTTTTCGCAATAAAAGGTAGCCTATGTCCTTTACCAAGTTCCAGTCTATCTTCGTACCAAAGTTCATCAAGATCAGTTCTTTCGGTTTAGGCGTTATTGCGTAACAGACAGGCAGAGAGACAGAGCTACTTTCGCATTTATAATATTTGTATGGATACGGATATGGTAACTACAGCATGCAGATCAATCAATCAATTAATTAGCCCACCTTAGTCCACTGCTGGACATAGGCCTCTCCTAATGTGCGCCATTTTATCCGATCCTCTGCCTTCCGCATCCAGTCTGGCCAGCCCGATCATGTAGAAGATCTGGTACAAATATTACTTGCCTCGAATAAAATTTCCATGTCCAGTTTTATGTTAGCCTGCCACAAAAGTCATTTAAAACAAACTTTGTGCTCCATTTTGGTTAGAGTTTAAATTAATGTTCTCTGTAGTGCTGAAACAAATTAGGCGTCTAACCCCCAAAACTACAAACATGCAGCGTTGAATCACTTCTAGGCAGATAGTAATGTAGACCTAAGTGATTCGTTCAATATGGATAATAGTGCAACTATATTTTAAGAAGATAAGTCATCTTTAATATACTTAAAGCTGCCGACTGTACACTTCTTAGGTGGATGGATAACCATCCATCCTTCAATATCCTCTTAGATTATGTTCTACCAGATAAATTGATCATAATTTAACCCCTCGTTTACACTACGAACCAAGTTGTAAACTTGTTCATAAAAATCTTGTTGAAGACTTGTAGAAGACTAATCAAAACACAATACTTTTTTCATACATGTATCTCAAGTACTTTTTCGTTCACATAGTATGTATAGACAACAAGTTGTAAACAAGTATAAAACACATTTGTGTTCACACTGTAGCCTGTGACATATTGCAACTTGTCAAATACATGTTTATACTTAGGTGTAAACGAGGGGTACGAGGACATTGATTAGGGTTTCGTACCCAAAGGGTTAAAAGCTAACCCTTATCTATGGTAATAGTATAAAGCTCAAGAGTTTGTTTGTTTGTTTGTTTGAACGCGCTAATCTCAGGACCTATTGATTCGAATTGGAAAATTCTTTTTGTATTAAATAGTCTGTTTATCGACACAGGTTTAAGGCTATATATCATCACGCTATTGATCATAAATATCGACAAATCCGGCAGATTTTATATATTACATACATAAACTCATAAACTCACACCTATATCCGCGGAGGGGTAGGCAGAGGTGCTAGCACCCACATTTCGCCAGTTTATGTTTAGGTCCCAATGTGATAGGTGGCGAGCCTATTGCCATTACCCGGACACTTGTAATACCTGCGATAAATACACACAACTTCGAAAAGCATCAAATAGTCATTGGTTCATAAATATTATTTTGAAGATTAAAAAATTATTGGCTTAAAGCCATGAAATTTTAACAGATGATTTATTTCTATCACCGTTTTAACAAAAAATGCTAAAAGTAGAAAAATACGTAATGGTAAGGAACTCTTCGTGCTCAAATCCGATTCGCACTTGGCCGGTTTTTTCTTCCACGAACCCGGTCTACTGCTTATAGAAGTCATCAGCTTGACCCCTTCGACTCGTTGCAAAGACGGGCATTGAGGCTGGTTGACAATCCCATACTCACAAGGTAGAGTGGAACCTCTTAGCCTTAGGAGGGATTTTGCCTCACTGTGTGTGTTCTACCGCCTATACAATGGTTTTTGCTCAGATGAATTGTTTGACATGATGCCCGTAGCTACATTCTATCATCGCACCTCTCGCCATAGGCAGGGAATTCATCCCCACACTTTGCAACCTGAAAGAAACTTCATCCCACGCACACTCAAGCTGTGGAATGCCCTCCCTGCTGCAGTTTTCCCAAGCGCCTACAATATGGGGTTCTTCAAGAGGGGCATCAGAAGGTTTCTTCATGGTCGGCAGCACGAGTGTGACACCCCTGGTGTTGCATACCTCCATAGGCCACGGTAACCGCTTCCCATCAGGTGGGCCGTGTGCTTGTCTGCCAACTTAGTGGTATAAAAAAAAAAGTAGTATATTTAAAATTCAATTTTCTTTCAACCCTACTCGTAGTTAAAATGTAACCTCACATAATTGTAGTAATCGAACCACGAATGAACTTTTTTTGTTTTATACTTAGCTTTAGAACGAGATAGAAACAGTTGTGAGTTCTCTCACACCAAAGTTAAATAACCGACGAGTTATGTTTTGCTTTTTTCTTTCTGCCGGGCGGACAATGGCGGTGCTTTCGTCGCGGTACAGACGTCGATACGAGCTTGACGACAAAGTCTCAAAATGACCTTAACACCAAGGCATTAAGAGTATCTCTACTAAATAAAACTGTTTTATTGATTTAAATTGTATTATTGTCTAAACTAAAGGTGTATATAAAATACCAGAACAATCATCCCATATATTTAATTATGATAATTTTGAGTACCTACCTACTATGTTCAAGATCAATCTGGTGTTGACTGTACAGGGACGTTTTGTCGATTACCGGTTCCATTTATTGCTATATTTCATCGTATGTTACAATTTTCCTTCCAATTTGTTCTTATAGGGTCGGCAGGGCACCCCTGGTGTTGCACACGTTCATACGTCACGGTAATCACATGGGCCGTGTGCTTGTCTGCCTCCTTAGTTGTATAAAAATTTTCAATGTTACAAAATAAATGTTAAAATGTCAATTATCAATGTGTAAATATATTTTATTATGAGAATTGGACTCCGATATACACAGAACTAGCGAATAGTGATCCTATATTTCAACGATAAATGAAAAAAAAAAATTCTAGGTCATTCTACACAGCGTCATTTAGACCCAAAGTAAGAAATGCTTAACTATACTCCTTTAGGTTAGGTTAATCGTGGTGGTGTCTTTTTAATATGTTTTATTTTAAAATCCCTTCGTTAATATTTTTCTGTTTATAACTCATTTTAAAGTCTAAAAATCAAAATTGAACTTCAGATTAGTCAGTTTGGCTTATTTAAAACAAAAAAAAAACATTTGAAACATTTATTTGAAATTGAGTTTACATGGCTCTTAAAACTATTGACCGCTGGATCTTCACACTAGGATTCCCTGTGTCGCGAAGACCAGTCAAAGTTATTTGTTTAGTGTGTTTTTATAAAAAGTCGTTGCAATATTATTTACATTTAGTTAAGTACTTAAACGAATGAAGTACAGCTTGTATTATGGTTCCTGAATGTAAATATACATATATACATATTTTTTGTGAAAATACTTGTTAGTTGAGGTAGGACACGGCGTTATTTCCGCCCGATTGAGCAGTCCGACTGGGGAAGTACCTCCGCCCTACAGAATACCGCGGTTATAATAACTTCGTGTTGTGTTCCCAGCGGTGAGTAGGGTAGCCAGAGCTCACTGGAGAATTTGTGCCGTCAGTGGGAAGACTAAAGGCTTGTCCTGATTTGTCTTCTACTGACGGCACAGAAACTCTGTACTTACAGGGTTGGCAGCGCGACTGTGACACCTCTGGTGTTACAGACGTCCATAGGCCACGGTAACTACTTTCCATCAGGTGGGCCGTGTGCTTGTCTGCCAACTAAGTGGTATAAAAAAAAATACATTCTTTTTTATTCAGTGCTGTAATTCACCTCTATACCAACAGAAATATAAAAAGTAATAAAGGAGGATCTCAAAGGGCCGTGTGCTGCGTGTCATGTAAGACAAATAAGTTTTCGCTAAGATTTCCAATAATTTATGGCGGGAATACCGATAAGGTGATAGCTTCAGCCATATTGGAAATTGCTATCTGGCCCGGTGACGTAATCACGTGCCCTGCCAATAAATCAGTGTGTGCTTTACATAATTTTGATGATTTTGGTACGTAATTTTAGTTTTTATTTGGAAACGGTCTCAATTTTTTAGTGCTATTTAAATAGGTACTAATGCGTTTAACTGGATTCAGTTTAAAATGACAGTAAAAGTAGGTAGGTACTTTATAAGTATATATTTTTTATATAAGTTATATACGTTAGACATCGCCTCTCTTGATGAAGGCGAAATCTCAGAAAAGAGGGTCACCATATACCATGTTACAATGATGACACTCGGCTTGAAGGCCTCATCATATGCTTTATCACGCCCCGCTTAAAGAATCCGGGACTGTAGAAAGAAGGAAATGCGTGAGCTAGTAATGAATTTATATTCATTTATATTCATTTATTACTTGCAAATATGGGTTACATAAGATGTTATTATAGGTTAAATAGTGTCACCACATTTCACCTTAATAGGTATGCAATTCTTATAATTCAACAAGTTTAATAATTATAATCATTAATTCACATTAAAGAATAATATTGACTACAGCATAATGATGTCATAACATAATATTTATACAGTCAATTTATTATAATGTCAGTTTAAATTTAGTAACTATATTCAATGTCAATCAATTTATTAAATACTACAATACTAATACATAATCAGGATAAACTAACATACAAATGGCAACAAATATCAAAGGCAATGAGACTACAAAAATTACAAAACGTCTTTCAGATATTCATCTACAGTGTAGTATGCTTTTGTAAGGAGTAACTGTAAAACATTATTTTTAAATTCGTGTGTATTGTCAATTTCTAGTGTACATTTTGGCAACTTATTGTACAAGCGAGGAGCCATACAAAAAACACTCTTATCATACAGCGCTGTTTTATGTTGGGGTATACATATTTTATGACGATTGCGGACACTATTATATGTAGTAAAGCGGCTCATATTGTTTTTTACAAAACTTACAGTTTCATATATATACAGACACGGTAAAGTTAGTATCTTTAATTTTATAAAGTGTGGTTTGCAGGTATCTGTCTGTTGTAATCTACATACGGCTCGTAGACATCTTTTCTGTGCCTTAATGGTACGACAGAGGAAAGAGTCTCCGAACCGCTTGGTTCTTCATCGGATATTCTGCACCGTAGATAGGCAGACAATACTTTATTGTACACCAATACATTTACTTAATAACTTAATGTGCAATGGGCAACCTTGGGATGGATAGTAATGTGACAACACAAAAGATATACGGTGTAGTTATCATATAAAACTAGATAAAAGGTGAACTAAAACAAAAAAAAAAGAAAGAGAAAAGCACATATAAAGGAAAATAAAATAAAATATAGAGCTTTCCATAAAGTATTATAAACGTAATCGCACAATCATAACACACAAATAGATATATAAAATAAACTAGCAGATATAAAAAATATAACATAAATAATACATACCAATATGAAGAGATAATAATAAGTAGCAATGTGAACATATAATGCGGGTGGCATCTAAGCCCTGCCTGTGCTGTCCTGCGTAGAAAAGGGGAGGGTGGAAGGGGTAATTGGAAGAGCTCATCAGAACTAACCAACATACTATATATATATCGAAAACCCATTGAAACTGAACAGTTTATTATCAATATTCAAATTTTTTTTTTATAGTAAAATAACAGGGCTATGAAGTCCGAAAAATAACAAAATCTCATTACTGACCTCTTTGGCCCAAACGAGGGTAGTAACTGAATATTCCATGTTCCACATTCGAATGATCAAAGAAATCAGATGTGGGTAGATCGCATCCCTTTGGGGATTGTTGCAAAGGTCCCTGTTCGCCAGATTGAATCACTTATTTATATCATAGTGTAAGTTAACTGTGTATTTTATCACTCTACAGTTATATTAAAAATAATGTGCATAAATTAGATTAAATTGGAGATGAATATTTTTCGTTTTTGGTTCTGAGTGCATCAATTTTATGTGTGTGTAGTAATTAATTATCTAAGTTTCAAAGACTGAACTTTGAAACATAGTTAATTCGGCAATTCAGGTAAAACTATTTATGTATTTCAGTACATACATTTAGTCATGTCCTGCACCATTGTGTCCGGCCAAGACAACAAAAGCTAGGCATACGTCTTTCGTTCCTTTTTCCTTCATACTTGCTCTGTTATGAATATTCTTGACGGTCTTTTCTAAAACACTAAATAAATACTAGATAATAATTCATTATTGATGAATATTAACAAATTATCCATTATTTTACATTATTTAGATAATATTAAACAGTTATTTCATATCTACACTAATATCAGAAGACAATACACTCTCAAAAATGACGGGTCTATTACTCACCTGCGGATCGGTACTTATAATACTTATAATGAAAACACGTACTGGCCTGTAATGACTTTCTGGACAAAGCAAAAACTCCTGGCGTAGCGTGTTTATAGCGTGTACCCCCGGGCTCTGCTTTGCGGTTGGTCTAAGGGCGTATTCATACTACGTAACGACACTAGACATGTTGTGGTATCCTTTGTTTAAGAATTAAAAAAAGCGAATTTAAAAAAGTATTTTTGAAAATGGAATCTTTAGTTTTATTATGTAGTTCAAAAGTTTTGTTGTTATAACGTTTCAAGGATAGGGAATTGACTTCAAAATGTACATTACATAAAATTATGAAGAAAAGAGTATGATTAAAACAAAATGTCAATATTGTTCTTTAAACTATCAATAAGTGTATGTTATATAATGTATGCATATGTCTACTTGTAACAAAGTAGTTAGTAGTTCTTTTTTACGCCGCGTATTATGGCACTTAATGAGTCTATAGAGTGTATATATGTTTAATATAATAATATATTACTAAGCAGACTATCGGAACCTTGCATTGTAGTAATAATAATTGTTTGAAAATTATCTCGTAAGTTATTTTTGAGGATGTTTAGTGTGAATAGAAGATGACTAAATGTTACTTACTCTATATTAATACAAAATAGAAACGTCTCAGCAGTCCATTACCCATGCCACTAGGCTACCGCGGTATATGATCAACTATTGAAACAAATTGTTAATACTGTTGATTGATGACAGTGGTACCTGCTACTCTATTGAATATAGTGGAAAAGTAAAATATTTTAAACAAACTTTTGAGAACACCGTGAGACGAAACCGGTCAAGCTTGAAATAAAATATAGTGGAACAGTACAAAGTGTCTTATTCAATATGATTTAAATAAAGTTTTTTGCGAACAATCATTCTTCAAATAATCAGCTTTTGCAAATTTCTTTAAGGCGTTATAATGGAGTTTTACGTTAGCGTAATCTTCTTAAAAAATAATACGGACCGTATTACAGAGAAGTCTGTAGGCTGTTAGTATTATCGCACTCAATAAAGGAAGGGACAGCAGATCATAAAAACAGGATTAATACTTTTTATATAAACCGTCCAGTTCGTGAACTACCAACTCACATTTATTATACTCTTTAGAAAATGTGCTTCTGTAAAAACTTACGTTTTCTACGTAATTTACTTCAGATTTTTTTATAGAACAGAGTTTATTTAAATATTTGCTAGAGTAACTTAGAGCACTTATTTCCTTTGAAAGGTTAATATTTTTCTTGTTCAAAATTAAATTTAAAGGTGGGTCGTGTGCTTGTCTGCCACCTAAGTTGTTTATGGTCGTGTGCAACACCAGAGGCGACACACTCGCGCTGCCGACCGTTAGAATCTTATAATATCCTTTTTGAAGAACCCCATATTGTAATCGCATGGAAAAACCACAACAGGGAGTTCATTCCACAGCTTAAGCGTCGCGGGGGATGAAGTTCTTATCATACCTAACTGTGCGTTCTGTTTCAAGTCGCAAAGTGTGGGGATGTATTCCCTGCCTGTGGCGGGAGATGTGATGATAAAATGTAGCCGTGGGCATCATATCGAACAATTCATTTGAACATGCACCATTGTACAGGCGGTAAAACACACACTAATATGTCTGTGCTAACAAAAAGTACGTAGTTATTACGGCATATATGTAATAGAGCATCTGCAGACGCCATTAATAATGGATAATATTTTTTTATGTAGTTACTCCATCTAGTTCACAAACTAGCAACTCTCATTTATTATGCTCTGTATAAACGTGTTTCCTTGAAAAACTTCATTTTCCAAGTAATTTTCTCGACAGTTCCTTCAGTAAAGTAATATCTAGTGCTGAATTTCTGTTGTTTATTTTAGAATAGGGTGAAGGAAGATACGATTTACAAAATATCTGCTCTTATCCTGATTCGCGTAAGCTATTCCAATTCAATACCACATTTCTAAGATGTTTGAAAATTGAAGGAATATCGCAATTAAGATATTAAATATGGAAATAGACGCTTACAAGTAGAGAGATAGACCTAGGAGAAGATGAATGGACTACGTGAAGATATTATGTCCGTGAAGGGAGTTTATGTTGAGATGATGAAAATAAAAATAGTACACATGTTGCGCTGTATAAACATAAATAAATGAAAAGGAATAACTGCTCTTTTATTACACGCGTTCAAAATATAATAGTAGTAGATAGTAGATGATTACAATAGGGTAATCATCTAAGCGTTGCTACCGGTTGCGCCCAAGGCATTGTCGTATTGTGCACACATGTCATCTTTTACGACAACAAACCTGCATTTCTTGGGTCTACCGAAGGATAGTCTGACATACACATCCATTCAATATATATGTACACACTCGAGTAAGTTGTGGCAGTATGCGAACATTGTTAATAGTTTATAGTAACAACAATGTTTTGAATTGAAAGCACTCAAATTAGTTTTAAATGCGATTGTACAGGATAAAGGTTCTCTAGAAAATAGTTTTTGCGCGATTATTCTTGGAAGAGAGTAAATGTTTCTTTAATAGACGTGTCGGAAAATTTTACCACAACTTAAATAAGTCCTCTGTAATATAGTATGTACTTGCAAATAATTTTGACTGTAGATACGTAACAGCCGAAGAAAATACACAATTCATTTTAAATAATATTATCATCGAGAAGGAGATATACGATATATTTTTGCGCGATCCTTTTATTTGAAACGCTTATCAGAAAAATTATACATTTTTCGTCAAAAAGATATATTCTCGTTGTCAGTTGATAGCTGAAATTAATAAAATACAATACAAATACAATTCGTTTAAAAATTACCGACACCCATCAGCCATTTCCCTACATTGTTTTCAATTCCTTAATACACTTTTGTATTTTTGTAAATTGTCGAAATCACGACGCCCGAGGCGGGCTGACAGCGTCTCTCAATATTTATTATTTCCTTTGTGAAGGAAGATATCGTGAAGTACGCCCTTTTCATGATATTTTATTAAGCACATCATTACTTATTTCGAGTAAAGAAAAATACTTCATACTGAAATGGCGTCTCTAGTGTTTGGCGAAACATTGAGAACGATTGAATTTTTAAATGTTTTATCATTTTGATTTTCAGAAATGTTATATCAGTCTTGTTTCTTTTTAGCGTACTTTTAACTGTAGCTTCATAAATTAACAATACATGTAAACAAATCTTAAATTAGATTTTTTATAAGAAATCGTATGATACCTAATAAATAAATTTGACATGATCAAACTAATCTGATGGATAGTTTGTGGTTGATTCTTTAGGGTCCAACTACACGCTTAATCAGAATAAAACGACTCACCAACGTCAAAAGGCTTGATATAATCTAATAATAATAGTAAATCATTTATTTCTCAGATAACATTGATTCATTGTGTTAGTATTGTTAGTAGCGACTTAGATTAGGGTTAGTGCTTATTATTATAATTTTATTTGAATTAATTTATTTATTACATCTATTTTTCAATTTAGCACTCATCTCAGTCAGTACTGTGCTTCTAGCTGATCGTCCTTCTCACAAGGAATTGGAGAATCGATACTCTCCCCAGTGTTTTTAGGATGCTGTTGTCACTGTTGTGTGGATATTATCTTACACAAATAAATAGAATTGTCATTCCACGTGGCAATACTGCTAGACTTTGGGAGCATTGGCAGTTGGTGATAATGTGGAGGAATTTTTTGACCCGTGTATGAAAACATTTAAGAGTGAATGCAATGTTTCAATTAATCAATTAATTAGCCAATCAAAGTTCACTGCTAGACATAGATCTCTCCTGGTCGTCATTGCTCTCGATCCTACACTTTCCTTATTCTGAACAGTTAAATATGTGCAGTGCAGCTGAAAATTAATTAAGCATAGGTATTTGACCTATTTTCACTTTCTCGATCGTAGATAATGTAGGCTATTAAATCTCAATCAGTTCAACAATCATGTTCATTTCTAAAAGCAGTTTTATGTTCTTATATTCTTTATAGTTTTGTAGGTAATTATCGACAGTTCCATCTTTCCTTATTTTTATCACTTCAAATTATTTTGTTTCCTCACTCAATTCAACAAGTGAACACAATTTTTGAGACCGAAATTGTCACTATGCGAAGTAACTTGTCTTCTTGTCAAGTCATTCCATCACTGTCGAGTGTAACTTCACAATTACAGTGAGTACAAATACAAAAAAGTTTATTTCCCAGATAATATAACCAAGTGCGAGAAAAAGGCAAGTATTTATGCGTAGTCATCGGAGCACATCGGCCAATGTCGAGCATTTTCGGATACACGCTAACTAAATTGCGGAGAAGCGTGGGAATGACTCCGACCCGGTCATTACCGTAGTACCACAGTTATTCGTTGTGAAACAATAACAGTAACTCGATTAATTAGTGTACACTCACATATGCATTCAATGGCTTTTTCTTACGACTTTCTTACTATTTTTTCTGTAGTTCACGTTGTTGGTAAACAATTGTAACCGTTACTCCTATTACGTTACGTCCTCTGTTCTTAGATCCCGTATATTTATTTCTATCGATATTGTTAGTTTTATTAGCTGTATCAATATTAGAACCTTTATTGCGTATCGAATTGGGTTCGAGTTCTGAATGTTAAGTGTGATTGTTACCCCACTTATGCGAGAAAATATCTTTTGGCTATTTTTTGAAATTGTAATTGTTTAAAAAAATGGATTTTACAATAGCGTTTTATCACGCTATTATCGTACAAATATATTCGGGAGAACTCGAGACTAACCCAAAAAATAAAGCACCGAAATGAACGATCGGTCTCATTTATTAAGCTAGTATTAAAAATCAATTCACTAAGGTAAAATAAAGTTCTCCTTAGTTCTATTGGAAGAAATTGAGAGTGGGACTAGAGAGGACACTAAATCAAAACAAAATTTATTTTAAATAATGATGTATTCATTTCTAGATTTTTATTTCCTGATGAAAGTGATATTTGTCTGCTATGTTAAAATAATTTTGATTTGTAATTGAAATAATATTAATATTTTTTATTACGTTGTTTTTTATTTTGAAATTTTGCAATATTTTCTTGCACAGATGATTGATTAATACTGGCACAACTAGATCTATACTCGTTCACGTCATATCTATATTGTAATAAATTATTCAATTCCATACTCTTATAACGTTATTAAAGCTTCCTATAGCAATGCAATAACTACGTAGCTTCTACTCCGGGGTTCTGTATAACTAAATTTAGAAGGAAAGGGATACAAAGCAAACATCAAGGTTTGAAACCAATCGTAAGTATTTTGATTCCGAATAACGCTTGGGGGAAATCGAGTTATTTGTTCAGAATTGTTTATTTTTGACTGCCTTTTGGGTCCGTGTTATAACTTTGCGCTTATTTGTGTGAGATATTGAGATCACAGGCTAGGTAAAGTTACCCAGTATTGTTGTCTTTCGTCTGTTATTTTCTTTTTCACATTTGTATATTCTTCACCTTGGACAGCTGTTGAAGCAATAAAACCTTGCACGTTTTCGCAGATTGAAATTACGACTTACTTGGTACAATGTAAATACGCTGTTGATATGATACCACCCAAGACAATTTGAGAAAACACACATTGAGATTCGTGAGTCGAAGTGCATTATTAGCCTATCGAATTGTTTTCGGTGGTTGGAGACCTAAATAAAACAACAATTGCAACAGCAAATATCAATTCAACTGGAAGTATTTCATTTAATGACGTAAAATGCCATAGTCCAATTTAGTTTTAATTGATCTTCCAGAATTCCACAAATTGCTGCAGCATTGCTGAAATGCGCACTTTGTGTATTGTACCTAAAGCATTTGAATCAAATAAGTATAAACCATGAGTATATTCCTCACATCAATTCCTTTGGGAACAGAGAGAATATTTCTGGCACGTTTTGAGCGTGGTATGAAATTGCATATATTTTGAACAAAACTGGAACAAAGTTAGTGGAGTTAAAGTTAGGTTATTTAGCTTAGTAAACATTGCTTATAATTTTTTTTTCTACTTTCCAGTTTTTGTGAAATTGTTGTTGGTACTTAAGACGATCTTGTGATTTCATTACAAAAATAAATGCCACAATATACAAACGGTGTCATAAATTTTCTTGATTTCTGTATTGTACTATTCAAAGGTATATAGATAATTAAGTCTGCAAGTATATTGTAATTAAGACTATTATTGAAGGTTTGAACAGTTCTTTAAGTACTCGACTTATTTATATCGGTTTTAATACATTAATACGTAAAAAAACTTTTTTGAGCATCTTTAATTTCCTTTTTATTTGTGACGATAAAGATAACGAAAATATTATTATGTTTTACTTTTGTAAAACTGAACGGGATGCACAGTATCCTACCAACGTCTTCAATACGTAAATTAGTCGATAAGTAGGCATGGCCTATGCCTATGTGTTCCAATCATTAGGGTTTTTCTCATTAGTAAATGTACCATGTACGAATCAATTAACTATAATGTACTACGTGTACGTACCAATAAAAGCTCGATTTAACAAACAGTGCTCTCGAATCTAATAATTACTGAACGAATTTGTACGAACAAAAGCTTTTGTTACAACTGGAATGGGAATGATTGTCTGCAATACAAACTGAATAGTACGCTTTTATTGAACTCATTACAAAGTAATCACACGTTTCTAGGAGACTTTTAACTCCTTGCTCTTTTAGTGCTAAGTGCCTTAGAAACACAAACGATTGCAACGTACACTTAGTGTAAAGAGGTTTTTTAATTGGGGCATATTACTTAACCCACAGAAATAATATGGACGTTATGTTGAGCAACATTATTTTGCAATAAGCTCAAACATTTATTCCTATTTAGCTTCGAAATATTTATGGTGACTTACCTATTTTGCGACTTTTCTTATTTCCAACTCAATTTATGGATTTTGTAGATTACTAAATAACCTAATATGGTCAAGAAGGAAGTAAGTGTTGAGGCAACTGTAAGAAGAACCGACTTCAAATATGATAAATATACCTATCGTACCTAACTCAGGATCTAACAATTACTCAAATTTAAGTGCAACTCGATGTCAATAAGCCAATAAGCTTCAAGGTATATATGTTCCCATAAATAGAATTGGTCTCTAAAATGGCTCGAGACAAGACTTTTATCACATAAAATAAAAACTCAACCACATTTCTGTTTCCAATTCACTTCTCAGCTGCCATTACCGGTTGGCAGTTCGCCACCGTCAACCGTTGATTTACTTATTGCTACGTCTTGCACCTGACCTGTTTTCTTTTTACCCTTTCATTTCCTTCAGGGGAAAAGCTTTCTAAATTTATTTTTACTTAATGTAGAGTATACTTCTACGCCAGAGTCTAGGGTGAATTTGATTTTGATGAATATGTGTTGATGAGTGTACCTATGCTTTTAATACGCCATCAATGCCACTGATTATCATTAATAGGTTTTAGAGACTACTGTCATCAAATGTACAATTTTTTAATGGTCTGCACATCAGTCAGGAAACAACTAAACCCTTACATAGAGGAGAAGGGGAGGCCATTGTTTATGACTTCATTGAGAACGATGTGACTAGTTGATCATTTTAAAATAGTAGATAGAGGCTAGACATCAACCTTTCATCAAACAATTGAGGTATATCATTCATTCATTGATTTATCGTAACTGCAGATTATCTTAGCTCTTCTCCCAGGTAACCCTCTCTCTTTTCTCTCATTTTGTTTTTAATACACTTTGTATCTAGTTTATCTGATGACCACACTATATCTTTTGTTTTTATCACATTACTATTCATCCTAAGGTTGCCTGGAAGAAATTGCTTACATTCGCATGCTACCCACTTGTCCTACTGTAAATCTATTGGTGTACAGTAAAGAACTATCTATCTATCTAACACTTGAGTTTTCGATATGGTAGGTACTTATGTACTTAGTTTATTATTTTAATCACTAAGTACTAGCTGTTTGTACTTGTGATTTTCAATGCATACTTACTTATATTCTAATCAAGCGCTGCAAGTAATACTAATTATTGTTATATAACATTGCATGGCAGAAATATATTAGTATCTAACGATTAAGTTAAAACCAAATTTCAAATTCTTTACATGATATCAGAGCAAAGGTTTTCCACTAATAGATTCTATACTATATATAATAACCAAATTCGATTTATTTTTATTTTGTTTGCCAACTGTGGTTTCAATACAAAATTTCTCCAGGGATAGGAATGGTTGAAGTTGAATTCATGACATTGGTACACTTCAAAGTAGTTGGATTTTGAAGTCGGTTTGTAGCTATAGGTACTACAAATAGAAAGGTATTAAGAATTTTCTTTAATTCATTTACTGCTCTTTCAAATCTGATTAATTCAATTTCCTAACTATTCCATCATTTGAACGCTTTATTTTAAGCTCATGAAATAATTTCTTGTCAGATTTGTGAAAGTTTTTATCAGTTTTGTAGTTCGTGACTGAAGATAACTGATAAACTGACCTGCAATTATTTTGTGTTCTAGATTATTTTTGAACACGTTCGTTTTAACTTTCATGTTAAATAGAATGACAGATTATTATATAGACACGCCATGCAGAAAAAATGGTGCAAACACTAAGAATGAAAAAGTTATAGCTATTTACTCGCGTGAAGACATAATATGTCATTATTATTACCTACAATTTATCTAAAAAATCTATTTAAGATGAATTTAGTTTAGCATAAAAGTTAGAAGTGTGTTAAAATGATATACGAGTATATCGAATTCATTGTAATTTAAAGTTATAAGTAAACGCAGATGTCTAGAAAAACCCGTAAGGGTTTTTTGTCAACCATCAACATCATAACATAACATAATATAAACTCACGCCTATATACACTCACGTGCTAGCTCCTCTATCCCATCCCTTCGGATGGGATAGAGGGGCCACCGTTAAAGTGAAATATATAGTGTGGGCCTGGAGGCCACAGCCCAAGGGCATATACCGAGTTTCCACTTATGGGAATAATTCATGACAACTTAATGTTCCATGTATTACAAACAATAGTTACTGAAATGGGCACAGCATCTATACTATAATACAATTTTAAAATGGTCGTGAATGTACACTGGAGATATTTAAAAAATATCTTGGGTTTTATTATATTAACGATACTGAACACCAAAAAATTCTTTTTGGAATTCTTGACTGTTTGACCGCGATGGATCCAAGAATTACTGAACGGATTTTGTTTGGAATCTTAGTCAGCCTTAAAATCTTATGTTTGTTTCATCGCAATGATGTTTGCTCATGTTATGACGGTGCGCACTGTGCGTTATGAAAGAAACTTCATCCCACGCGCTCTCAAGCTGTCGAATGACCTCCATGCTGCGGTTTTCCCAAGCACCTACAATATGAGGTTCTTCGAGAGGGGCATCAGAAGGTTTCTTCATGGTTGGCAGCGCGAGTGTAACACCCCTGGTGGTGCATACCACTTCCCACTTCCCATCAGGTGGCCCGTGTGCTTGTCTGCCACCTAAGTGGTATAAAAAAAATAGCTGATATCCACGCAGCCGTGGGCGGAAAGCAAGTATTATATTATTACATAGTTTAGGCTAAAGCGGTTTCTGCACAACAACTTAAATTTTAATAACTACCCCTCGAGGACCTGAAACTTAATGATTTTCTGTAATCTCACTGTACATACTAATTGCTTTAAAAAAATAAAGTCCTTTAGTAAGCTGGTGAGCTCAGAAGTCAATTAAAACCAGCAAGTTTCAGTGTATTTCAAGCTGTTAAATAAAAGGACTCATTAACGTCGATGCGGCTTAAACTTAGGGTCTATCCACATTGCTGTGGAGAGACATGAGAGAGAAGAATTTACGAAAAATGGTGGATGTGGACAGTGCAGGAACAAATGCTTGTTTGAAGACGTTTCTAGCGCAATATGAAATACAAACTTGTTAATCGAGATAATAGTTAGGAATAGTTTATTTTAAACAGTGGATTGGTTTTGGATTCATAATACATAAATCAATATCGTCTTAGTGATCGGAACCATTGACTTAAATAACAGACAAATTAAATGTATAAATTTTATAAGAATTATTGACTAGGTGCATTGAAGTTCGTGGAGGAAGAGAGGCGGGGCGGGAACGGTAGCGGGAGTGACGAAGGATTATAAGCCAAGCTGTCCGCGTACTGAAGCAACTCGAGCATCGGAGGTCGATGAATGACCTCCGCCTCCCATGAGCGCAGGGTTGAGGGTGATGGATGGAGCCGTCTGTCACCCTAGCAGAAGTAGGCCTGGGAGGCGGCACGCATTGCGCGCCTCCCCGAGTCCGGGGACCAGCTGGGAAACTCAGTGGTCCCCACGCCCGAAGAGGGCCAGATCGAGAAAGATGGCCCGGGGTCAGCCGGGGTGCGAGGAATATGCCTGTCAACCTCACCTTCGGCAACCAACAACGACCCTCAGGTGCCGTGTGTTTTAGTCGGTTCGAGTCCGACATAACTTCTTCCACTGGCTCCGGCGGAATATATCCGTGGGGATCTTTAGCTCGTAAAAAAAAGTTGCATCGAAGTATGGGATTGAGTCAGTTAGAACAGAATATTTTAAAGAAATATATGCAGAAAGTGGAAAGAAGAACAAAACTATGAAAAATCATTGGTTTATCTCTAAATCGGCTAGGTAATTTCTGCATAATCTCTCTCATATTGCATTACCTCATCACAATTTAATCAATTGTTAATTCAATGTCGTTTGCTGTCAATATGTATAATATAGCGACCGTATAGGCACTTACGACTCGGTCGGGTATCATAAAAATAATAATAATAATAATAAAACTTTATTGACAGTAAGAATATACATTGTTAACTAATATAGGTTCAACATATTTTAATACAGTGTATAATGAGCGTCCAGAGTATAGTTGGCGCTGTTACAGGTGGTACATCATATCACATTAGGTGCTAACATAATTATGTTAACAAAAATTAATGAACCCTGTCTCCTAAACTAGGATATCCTGTGTCTTAGGAGACAGTGGTAAAATATTCTGTTTATATTGGTTAATTTGTGTCGCTGCTAATGAAATTAGACTAAACGCTTGATTAAACTATCTACAAGTAAAAGAGCATTCATAAAGTACTTCGAAATTGTCAGATACATTTTTATGAACACATTTTCAAGATTTTTTGAACTATTTGCATAGTAATGCAAGATGACTAGCAAATATGGTCGCCTGATGTGAGCATTGAAGTAGGCCGTATCTTCCTGAATAGTATCCAATATTTATTGCTTTACAATAAAAAAATATGTACCGTCGATAAAATCCGTTGACTTGTACGTAACGAATATATAAATAGGTGCTATAGTTCAAAGTATAAAATTTAAGTACAGCTTCATTTCAGTACATATTATGTCTCAAATCCATAATATCTTGCACTATGGAAACTTGTGCATATGCAGAATATTTTTTTAAATAAAAGAGTACACCTCCGGTAGAAGCTAATTCCTATAAAATCCTATTGCTTGTGTAAGGAAATAGTTCACATCGGTACTTGTATTGTAATATTCTTGAATTAACAGTATCATTAAATGTATTAGGTATTTATACCCAGTTTAAATTTTGCTCTATCTCCAGGACCCATGATATCGTAAAATTACTAACCAATAGAACATATCATTATTTTAGACCTGAGGATGGTTATTAATATATATAATGAACGGTATTGGCCCTAGTACACTACCCTGTGGGACACCGAAATAATTACATTTGGGCTTTGAACAGAAATGTTACTGTTTGTATTTTCATAAAATTTAAAAACTGTCGTGATTGGTATTCCCTTTGCTCAAAAGGGCTTGAACCAATTTATAACTACGGCTGAAATACCATTATACCTCTGGGTTATTGGTATACTAGCTACTTTGTGACCTAGATGAATAAAATATTTGAATTTGAGTTTGAATATGGAAACGTTCTCGGTAGACGGACAAAAATAGATCATGATAATGTTATTTACATAATAAATATCCCTTGAGAGATAAACAGAAAGTTGCGTATTTAATTCGACCTAGAATATTATTGTGTTAGAAATCATATTATAGGTATAGACTTTTTATTTACATTTCAAAATTCAAGGGAACACCGGATAATGAGGAGAGTTCGCGAGTTTTAATGCAACATAGTATACAAAAGCCATGTTTGTATGACATTATTTTTCACACTACAGCACTTGTAGCGTAGTTGTTTACGAATTCACTTGCCCAACTGTTACAGGAAAAAGTTTTTCATAGTATAAAACTAAATAGTACACGCACAACTCTAGCAATTTACAAATGCTTGAACCAAGATTAAATTTACTTTACATTTATTTAGCGGTAACAATTTACTTTATTCAGTTTTTAAAACAAGATTTTTTAGAATATGTATTATTCTAAAAAATCTTGTTTTAAAAACTTATGTAAATGTGGTTTAGCTGTGATTTTCCCCGGGATAATGGTATTTTCCCTGCTCAGCGCCTCCAAATTTCGATTAAATATCTTTTTACGTCTTATTTTCTCATGAAATAACTTTTAAATATTTCTGAAATCACAATATATCGCTAACTTTAAATAAAATTCGTAATTGTGTTGTTTGTCAGGTTATCCAATACAGTTAATAATACGGTTTTCAATTAAAGAGTTAATACAGACAGACAGACTACTCGATGTTACATTGCTCGCTCCAAGATGAAGGTAGTCATTGTATTACAGTCTCGAACGTCAGCCACTGCGGCAAGCTATGCAAATTGATTTTGACTGAAATGGAAATGAGTTATGGATGAATCAAGATATTATGTTCTAAATTGGTTTTAAAATGGAAATTACTTTCGATAATCCTTGTAGTTAGCATTTAATGCAAGAGTCTTTAATAGATTCGCTATTTTGCTTGGATTGGGAAAACTAAAACTGCGATTAAAATTGTGGCGGACTGAGTATTGGCTCATCTCATGTCCCGTTTAGAAATGAAAATAATTTCCAAATTGTAAAATTTTTAACTCATTTTAATTTTTGTTTGCCTAGTCTACACTACTAGGAACCACGCGTTCCCAGCAGTGTAGAATTAGGGCCACCCCATCTCTTCCCATGCGGTGTCGTACAAGGCTACTAAGAGATAGGACTGTTTAACATCAGACAGATATTTCCAGCCCAGACTCAACCTCAGATGCATGGCTCGAGTCAACAATAGTGCTCGAGTCAACAATTCACCTCTGCCTAACCCTCTAGGAATAAAGACATGATTATTTGTATGTATGTAATTTTTTTTTAATTATATTCAAAATTTTAAATAAATTTATTCTTAAAACTTCATATATTAATTTCAGGATTCCTGGGCACGATTACCTGGTCGAGAAAAGTTTATTGTATTTTTCTATTGAGTGTACATACCTTATAGTATATAGAATTTTAATTACCTTTTTTAAATGTGTGAATAATTCTAGTCATAGCCTTACTATGCGCATATTGCAGAAACTTATTGAAATTCAATACAACACAAGAATACAGCCTAAACGCAAATTGTATGACGAAGAAAAGTAGGGCTGGAATTAATAGCAATTTACGAAAAAAGGGTTTAATTACAGTTTTGCAGTAACAAATCTAATTTGTTAAACGACTTAAAAGCCGGGCGAATTATCCCTGGAGTCATAATTAGGATCAAAGCCATTTGCAGGAGTTAACTAGCCAAAAGCTTTTGCTTACGTTGAAATATTTATTTTATAAAAAGTAGGTAAGTTAAAGGGATGCGCTTCTGAGCGTAAAGTTGTCAAAATACTCTGGAATTATGTTTGAACCGTCTCGATGATCAAAAGTAACCTGATGAGTAAACCGGAAAGTGAATTCCGGGTCCGAGGAAAATAATAATAATAATAGCGTCTTTATTGTACACCATTGTACACATTACACTAGAATATGTGATACAAGTTCCGTGGCACGTACAGATGGCGGCCTTATCGCTCTGCGGCAATTTCTTACAGGCAACCATAGGACCTTGAGAAAACTGAAATCAGCACTGAGATAATGATTAATCAAAGAATGTTGATTGCTATCTAGGAGTTTCTGACCATAAGTGAGAATTGTGCGCGATTTCAGATCAGATTTGGCACTCATAACGTGGACAGATAGCTTGCATATAGTTCTTGATGCCAGTTTATTCTTATCACCTCAGATGCCACTTAGGACCTCAATATTTAGGCTTCCAAATCTAACATCCATGCTATCTTTAGTCCTGGTGAGGTGAAGTCTAAATGGGTTACCAGGCTCTCAAAAAAGAACTTGAATTTAGTTGAAATGATACGAATCGTAACCAGTAATACAATACAAACAAAAGATACTATGAATGGCTACCTAACTAATAATATAAAGCCTCTGTATAGTTAAAACTGAAGCTACTGTAGCGTACACACGCTACGGTAGTTTAAATTTTAAGTGTGTGGTACTTTTACAGTGGACTCTAAGTATTAGCTTGTAAGTGAACGGCATACCTCGGTAAATGCACTTAAGGTAATGTTAGAACACGTAAGTCGATTACCGTATAAATATTGGCGCATTAAGAGTAATTGTGTGTAGGAAGTATGGAATTTACTAGAAGGGAATTGCTAGTTACTCCTTAGTAAACTTCAAGAAATTACTACTTTATTGGAGTAATACTATCTGCATTAAATACTGTGTAGGTATCCTGGTATAGCACAACAAGTTTATGACCGTGTGGGTTATAAGATCTATAGAACAACAAATTAGTAACTACCCTTGTTCCAAAGATAAAGACGTTGATTACAGGAGCATAAGACTGTTTAGCTACCGTAGATGAAGACAGACAATCTATTTGATAGTGTCGAAAGAAAGCTGAAAACTACCCGTGTCAGTGTGATTATAAGTAATAAATTAATACCAAATAAATCGCGAAAGAATTACTTAGACATGTTTTATTTCAATGAAAGACATACTACGTTCATTGTTTAACCAACGGAAATAGAAAGGTTATAATAACAAAAAATAGCTATCAATATTTTGATAAAATTACTTTTGAATTCAATAAAAATAAATTGAAATCTATAGACAAACCTACAGATAAAGATGTCAAACTTATAACAGTCGACGCCGTGGTTAAAATGAAGATATGATTTAGTTGTTATAAAGTTGCAAATGAAAGTTAAAAAGATAATAAAAGCACCAGAAAACTTCGTTAACTTGAATAGATTTTTTTTATTTGAACCGAGAAGACATTGCGCCTGAACAAGCTTTACTTACAATGAAAATAATATTTCAGAATTAAAGTCTTTTGTCCTTGTAACACAATCAGTGATTGAATATTTTTACGCTTTATTTATTTATCTATACTTTATGCACGATGTACATTGGCGGTCTTAATGCCGTAGGCATTCTCTGCCAGTCTACCATAGGGTGGTGCAGAGCTAGTACGTGGTAGGCGCATATTAACAAGAGATGCGTTTGGTTCTATAAAGACTATAGATTAATTTGTATATAGGTTCTTAAACATAAACAGTACTTATACCTACTTATCATTTTTCTTTAAAGACATATTAATAAAGGTTATAAATTGGGTTTTTTTAGACGGCCTCTGTGGCGTAGCGGTAGATCGTTCGACTGCTACACAGAGGGCGTGGGTTCTATTTCCACTCAGAGCAAAAATTTTTATGAATGAATTCGTCTATTTGCATTGGTCTCGGTATTTCTATGTCTACTAAATGTGTATTTACAAAAAAAAAACAAGTATCTAAGTATGTTTATCCGCATTCTAGATTCCACAACACAAGCTATTTAAGCTTTGCTTAGTATGAATCTATATAGCGTTCTGTAGAATGTTGTAGAATATTTTATTTATTAATAAAAGTCATCGCGAAGGGCTCTGTCGCCCAGGTTTCTTTTAAAAGTGAAAAGGTTTTGCACTCAAAAGTGAACCACAACTTACAATTTTTATTTGTTATAAAGAGCCTGGCCTAATGTACTCTTTGCCGATATCATGCTACCGGTAAAAAGCTCTAGACCGAACATTATTCATTAAAACGACTGCTTGCTCGAATATTATATTTTTTTATTAGAAGCCTGTAGCTTATATTTTCTGGTGCCTCAACTATCGATCTGCATTATTAAAATAACAGACGTAGAATTATTCAGACAAACTAGACTAGGTTACGCTATATTTATAGCACGTTTTGAACTTGTGTTTATGACTGAGTGTATTGACAGATGTTAATGTAACCATTATCATCTGAACGTTGAGCGCAGGTTGCATCCGACGATGATTTTTCCTCAGAGTCCAGGTTCCGTTTTCTGGTTTTTACTGATCCACTTAGCTCGTCTTTGATATCCTTTAAAACAAAACAACAAACAATTAGCCCATCGCAGTCTGGCAGACCAAGACTCTCCCAATGTTGGGAGGCTTTGGCTTACTGTTTCCAAGCTGGCCAGATGGATTGGTATAGGGTTTTATTTCAAGTTTTCCTCCTCTCGCAGTGATATCGTCTGTATATTTATCATTGGTCGCCTCTTACGATACCCTTTGAATGAGATGGGGTAGTGATACTTGTATTCTTTCTTCGTCGCCACACGTATGACATCCTTTACGATGTCAAGCCGATTTTATTGGGGCTTTCCCTCCTACCAGGGCCCGATAGCCTCTTCTGTAGATATTTTTTACTTCCGTAGCATATTATGTGTATCGTTAGGTAAACCAAAGCGGGAGGAAAGTTGTATTTAGCTTAATAGGAGCTTAATATTAGTGAAAACTATAATAAATTCTTGGAGTGAATGAACCGGTTAACTTCACATCTAAATACTACTCAATGTGAATACCGGTGAACATACGAAAATAAAGCATCCGTACCTTGTCTACCCAAGAGAGAAAGAAAGTAACATTAAGTATATTTCTCATAAAATAGTTGTACTTACGAATCCGTGAAAGGAAATACACATAGGAGAACTTAGGGATGTGTTTACGGACTCTGAACTTTCTTTAATACGTATTAGGAAGTGCATATATTAGGAAACGAATATGGTGTTTCCTTAGCTATAGCAATTTTTTTGTTCAGGACCAATTTTCCTGTTTCGTAGAAGTTATGTAATAAAAAAAGTCAATTACACATTTGCTCACTTCAGAAATGAGTTGCAAGTGCTAGACAGCACTCGTTAGCGACAATTAAGTCTAGTATAGTTAAGTTAGTAGCGATAGTTAAAATAGTTAAGTCGGTACGAGTAGCTTATTGGTTAAGGAGTCGGTTTTACGATCGAGAGGTCCCAGTTTCGGATCCTGGCCACTACACTACCGACGTAAACCCAGTTCTAGTACACAAGCAATTTAGCTTAGTTAGAGGGGTTAGAGGAAATATTAGAAATTGCGGTTGGTAATATTTAAAAAAGAAAAGTTTTGGTCCGTGGATTTCCAAGTAATAAAATGATTACTCGACTGCACCAGTGAGGGTAATGTTTTACGCTGTAGTGTTTTTCTTGTCAAATGTCGTATACCTTGTATGTAACGTATACCTTCTAGCCTTTCCACTATCAATATATGATGTTATCCATGGACAAGATACTAAAGATTAGGTATAATAATCATCTAACTTTCTTTTTACGTGCGCAAACCCCATTTATCTCCCCACCGCGTACGTTTAATATAAGAAATGATTAATATTCCTCAAACTCAATTTATTGATTAAATGAATCGCTAAATGACACTCATGAGCCTTATAAATCACTGAATTATAATGAAATAGCCTGCAGAAACATCAGATATGAAATTATTACGGTAAATATTCATTATATTTTTAATAACCTTGCAAATGTTCACATTTGACAGAAACTGATGAGTTGCAATTAATATAATTTAAGATTTTTCTTTGTGCCATTACAGTGTGATAGCAATATACTTACTTGTTTGGATAAAGAATATGTAGTAATTTTTTTTTTTTTTATACCACTAAGTTGGCAGATAAGCACACGGCCCACCTGATGGGAAGCGGTTACCGTGGCCTATGGACGTATGCAACACCAGGGGTGTCACACTCGTGCTGCCGACCATGAAGAAACCTTCTGATGCCCCTCTTGAAGAACCTCATATTGTAGGCGCTTGGGAAAACCGCAGCAGGGAGGTCATTCCACAGCTTGAGTGTGCGTGGGATGAAGTTTCTTTCATACCGCACAGTACGCACCGTCTCAGGTCGCAATGTGTGGGGATGAATTCCCTGCCTATGGCGAAAGGTGCGATTATAGAATGTAGCTACGGGCATCATGTCAAACCATTCATCTGAGCACAAACCATTGTATAGGCGGTAGAACACACACAGTGAGGCAAAATCCCTCCTAAGGCTAAGAGGTTCCACTCTACCTGTGAGTATGGGATTGGCAACCAGCCTCAATGCCCGTCTTTGCAACGAGTCGAAGGGGTCAAGCTGGTATGCAGGTGCTCCAGCAAAAAGGTGACAGCAGTACTCCATGTGAGGCCGGACCTGTGCTTTATAAAGAAGGAGTTGCTGCCCCGCAGTGAAGTACTGCTTCGCCCTGTTGAGCACTCCGAGTTTTCTTGATGCCAACTTAACCTTGTCCTGTAAATGACTTCGGTATTGGACGTCGCTGGAGATATCGACACCAAGGGTCCCGATACTCGAGGAGATGGTAAGAGGTGTGCCCAGGAATTGCGGCGCTACAATTAATGGGGTTTTCTTAGCGATGGATACACATACTTGTGTCTTAGTGTGAATTTGCTCACGATCATATAACTCTAGATTGATGGACGTCGTTTGTTCTACTGGGTTCCATTGAGAATGGCTTGACTATCAAACTTAATAGCGCTTTTTCGATTCAGAAACTGAACCCATCATAGATATTTTACGATGAACCATCAATGCATCAATTTACATCATGATACCGTAAGGGTTATTATAACTATGTATCAAATACATTAGATAATTAAAGAAAAAAGTGCAAACTTATAAACGATTTGTGATGCATAAACGATTCATTGCAGGACGTAATCAAAACATGCGATTAAACACGACAACTTATTACTAGTACATTATAACTACGAACTTTGCATTGATATGTGCTTTAGGATGTATCCTGATATTTATGAACAAATTACCTATAGTTAAGCGGTTACCAATGTGGATATTTACAAGAAAAACATCACTCTTTCTTCATTGAATCATTATATACAATTAATGGGCTAGCATGTGTGAATGTTCTCACCTCAGATTGCATCGCTGGACCGTATTGAAGGTACCTGATGATTACCGATGTTGTACAATACTAGATATTTCCCTCTGTAACGTCTAGGATGATTGCTGTATCTGTTGCCTCACAATGAGATTGCAGAGTAAGAATTGATTGAAAAATCGTGCATTCACTTTATCAGGTTCAGACAGAACCTACAGCGTTATGACGTCATAACACAGCAATAAAAACTGTCTCGAATACACTTTTATTGTTACTCTATATCAGTCTCAGAAGCACTTTAGATTGAACTCGAAATAAATGCTAACATTTTCTCGTAAAATAAAGATTACTGGAGATTTTCTTGGCCATAAAACAGTGTTATCGAGACTTCTAAAATCGAAACTACACTACGTATCAGAATGAAACATTGTAAATGGTTTAGGGATGGATAATGGCCGGGGGATACATTTGGGACAATGGTGGAAGAAGCCGATATATAGGGGCAAATGTGTGAAAATGTTGGACGAAATATCGACGAATGTCCTTTACGGTAGACCATAGAACTGTATGGACGTAATGTGTTCCATTGATCCCAAATTGCTTCGCTATCTAGATCTCTATAGGAATCCTTAAAGCTACTTAAAGCAATTTTTACGGTGACGGAATAATATTCTGTTGGGAAAATGTAATTCTGTCAGCTTAAGATGAGAAATTTTTCCTCGCAAAAAGCTTCCATAGCATTAAATATATCTGTAAGTTCTTTTTAATCTGAAGACCGTATAATTCTGTTACAGAAATGAAATTTCTTTCATAAAAATTTGATCTGAAATTAATATGAATCCCTTCAGGATATATAGAAATTCGCGTAGACATGTTCCTCTGATATACATCTGTATACAAAGTATACAAAAAGCATTCTATTGTTAAAAAGTTTTTGGAAACGTGAACATTATTTAGAAATGGCTAAAAATGCATTTTGAATTTATAAATGTTTTAAATTTGGAACAACACTATAGAAAAGCTACAACTTTAAATTGGATCCTCTTTTAATCGCCCTTTTTCAGCCTAATACACATTTTTAATTACAACAGCGGTCAGACATTTCAAGTCTGCTCCTGAGATCCCTGTTAGGTGTTCATGCAAACGTAGTGCGCTACAAATCTTACAATATCATTTATTATTCACTATTCAACGTCCAAACAGCACCGTCGTGAAGTTTGTTCAGAACGAAAAGAAGTTCGTTCCCAAGGATGATGTTTTCCTCTCAGTTTGTTTGCCATTCGTAATTTTATTTGAAAGTAAACTGGAACGGATACTGAGCAATGAAAGTTGAAAAGAGTTGGCTCTTTTATAATAAAAAAATAAATTAGATTCATTAAAGCATGAAGTTCTTGAATACTTGAAAATTTCATATATTTCCGCCATAGCGAGAAATGGTTAACATTTTGCAATCTCAGTAAATGCATACATGATGCATAAATAAAGAAGCACACAAAAAAAGAAGCAAGTAGCCCACCTGCGTTTTTTAAAATAGATATATTTAATAAAATCAATCCCATGGCACAGTCAACTAAGAACAACAAAACTGAACTAGAAAAATTGTATACGATCGCACATTACACGTTAATTCAATATCTTTCTTCACTGGCTGTCTTTATTTGACTCATTATTACTTCCTTTTTTATCTAACTAGAATTACCTTGATTTTTACTATATTTCTGCTCAGGGCCTTTGTGCTTCACCGGCACAATTTTATGAACAACAGCACCTTTTCTCTGTGCAGTAATGGTAAGAACATCAACAGAAGATAACCAGGACTCAATATCGTCGACCGCTACGTACCCTGGTATGGTGTACCAACGCACAAACTGCCTTCTCACGAAACCGTGGTCATTCTCCTCATGCTTGGCCTCCACGAATATATAACCATCTACAATCTTTACCTGAACCTCATCATAGTTTCCAATTCCAATAGATACCACCAAGCCATAGATACCATTAAGCATTGCTAGAGGAGAGAATACAGGAGAAAGGAAGAGGGACCTTCCAGCAGTCGCAACGATAACAAAACGAATGCAGCATACTGTTACTTAACGTAGATCTTATGTGAGAGGATGGTATATTATACTCGGTCTAGCTAGACTATGGTCTTAGATGTCACCCGCACACGGTGCAGAACATCCGATCAAGAACCAAGCGGTTCGGTGACTCTTTCCTCTGTCGCACCATTAAGGCCTGGAATTCATTACCAGCTCGCGTGTTTCCCTCTTCCTACAGTCCCGGGTCCTTTAAGCGCGGCGTGAAAAAGCATATGATGAGGCCGTCAAGCTGAGTGTCACCATTGTCACACGGTATGTGTAGATAAAGGTGACCATCTTTTCTGAGACTTTGCCTTCAGCTTACCATCAGGCAGGGCGAAGTCTAATTGACGTGTTATAAAAAAAATGTGAAAGGAGTAGCCAGCTGCACAAAATTATAAAATTTAATTTAAATTTTGAAACCTTTAACATAGGCTCCGCGCAAACGGGCCACCGACCACGGCCACCGGTGGCCAGCGACAGCCACTTAACATACTTTTTCATATATTTTGTATTGACGCGCCGCACACGTGTAGCCGGTGGCGGCCACTCGCCACAGCAGTGTCCGCGACGCGCCACTAGTGGTCGCTACAGACCACATAAAACGCCGACACCCGCCACTGTCGCACTGCTCCACTCCCCGCGCAGTTAACCGCAGACGTTCTACGTATCGCACGCGTCACCATGGAGCACGACGACGACGCCTCAATGGACGTTGATACATTAATATCGGAAATCCATTCACGTCCAGCAATTTGGGATTTACATTCTGATTTGTACAGCAATAGAAATGAGAAAGTAAAAGCCTGGGAAGAGATTTGCGAATTATTTATTAACAATTTCAAGGACAAAAGTAGAACGGAAAAAAGCAACGCAGGTAGGTTAACATTTTAAATATGTAGGTAGTTTGTATCGTATTTATTCATATTCTGTTTTCTTGCCATGGTATCGATCCTTCATTCATAAAGTAATCTTTTAATATGTCCCGTGTAGTAGATGATCGTAAAGTTGGTATACCTATATCTTCTACATTTTCGAATCCGCCTACATTCAGCGTGTGTTTGAAATTGTAACCATCTCTTTTGCGAACAAAGTTGTGCAAAATGCAACACGTTTTTACGATATCTTCCGAGAATTTAATAGATGTATTTAATGGGCGATGAAGTATTCTCCATTTGTTGGAAAGTAAACCAAATGCACATTCTATGCAGCGCCTAGCACGACTCAGTCTATAATTAAATATTTTTTTATCTGAAGACAAATGTCTTCCAGCATAAGGTCTCAACATGTGATCGGATAAACCAAATGCTTCATCACCAACAAATGAATAATTTAGTGCTTGACGGCTACCAACTGGTCTTTCTGGAGGTATATTTATAAATTTGTCTTCAATCCTTTTAAATAATTCACTCTCTTTAAATATAGTTGTATCCGATGCTTTGCCATAGCAACCGACATCTACGAATGTGAAAAGGTAATTACTATCACAGACCGCCAAAAGTACTATCGAAAAGTATTTCTTATAGTTGTAGTATAAGGATCCGCTGTCAAATGGATGAATAATTCTTATATGTTTTCCATCGATAGCACCTAAGCAATTGGGGAAATCAGTGTTTTGTAGAAACCCACAAGCTATTTCGTTCCACATATCTCTCGTTGGTTCTGGTATACATATAGCTTTCAACCTATTCCAAATTAGTTGGCATGTTTCTTTGACTATCATTCTCACTGTAGATGCACCACGATAGTAAGTCGTTTCAAAATCTCCAAATGAACATCCGGTGGCAAGGTACCTGAAACAAATGGCAAGTTCTATGTTAAATAGGTACTTACAGTATTGTTGAATAATAATACGATTTGTTGCAGCTGCCAGATTGCAACGAAAGTGGAAGAGTCTCCGTGATAGTTTCAACAGAGAAATTGGGAAGCAAAACAAGAGCGGATCTGGAGCATCTGGCAGGAAAGAATACATATATTTTAAACAATTGCATTTTTTGAAACGTCTTAAAGATGTGAGACCTACTACAGGTGAAGGGATTAATGAAAATGATTCAGAACTAGAACAACAACAAGAACAAAATCAAAATGAAACTTGTTCTATAAGCAGTTCCAGGAGAAGGGCAACGAAAAGAAATATAGATAAATCAGAAAACGAAATATTGCAACAACTATCAGATAATTTAAAAAAAAAATATGAAAGACCTGAACATGTGGATCCTGACAAAGATTTCTTGATGTCAGTCTTGCCGGATATTCGAAAAATTAATGACGATTTTAAAATTGATTTCAAGAGTGAAATGTTACAATTGATTAAGAAGTACAAAATGTATGATCCTGTTAATAATAACAGATGTTACTCATCACACTCTTATGGATATTCTTCCCAAAACACAAATGCTTATACAACAAACCAGGCTACTACATCAATTTCGATGTCTTCTCCATCGCCATTGTCAAATTTTTCAAATGATACTTCAATAATAGAAGATATGTTTGATACCGAATCATAGAAAATATAATTTCCTAACAATTCGTTGTTACCTACAGTTAATAATTACAACATGTACCTACCTAGTATGTAATGTAATATGTATGTAGTATTATTCGTCATAATAAATATTAAAATATTAAATCTGTTTTACTTACCTTAATGTGATTGCGAGTCTTTCTGCAGGGGCGATGCTTTGCCGCATACAGGTATTTTGCCGTATTAATCCATCTTGTAACACTAACAGTAGTTCTTGAAATGTAGTCAACCTCATTCGAAAATGTCTAAAAAACTTTTTTGGTTATCTTTGAAGATTATCGAAATGCAAGTTATGTTTTACTGTAGGAGCACTTAAAATTGGATGAACCCAATATAGGCGGCGTCGGCGTAGTCTACGTCGTCTGCGTATTAACAATAGCGCGAGCAAACTTTCCGTGTCGGAGTCCATCGTAGACTGCGCAGCGGGAGCGGGTTATCAAAAGTGGTGGCTTCCGAACACCGGTGGCTGTCGCGCGCTTCGGACACTGTTACAGATGTGGCGGTGGCGCGCGACCGCCACCGGTGGCTGTGGTCGGTAGTCCGTTTGCGCGGAGCCATAATTGAGACAATTTAAATTTACAAATCATGTGTAAAAAGACAGTTACTGCAATTAGCCTACTCCTATGCCTCCCAGCTCCCTTCTCTCCTATGCTCCCTTTGTCAGGTCGTCCGTCAATCTTGAGCGATGGATAGTACCTTAGATAAATTCAATAATTTGAGTGCAATTTGAGTATATTACACAATTTATTTGACTGAAATTAAAAAATAATCTAAAACTATGCCTACATTAATAGTGGCCAAATCTGATCTTATCACCTTCTATATAGGCAGGACGTTCATCACATGAATGAATGAGAGAAAATTACGCGAGTTAAATGACCAAAATTGGTTTGTGGTTTCCGTGATCCAATTTGTGGCCGCCGGAGTGTTCGTTGTTCCGCATCACTAGTGAACTGCTATATAGACATGGTGAAATTTAGGAATTGATTTTGAAAATAAATTGCTAGTAACATAATTACATCATTCTATAATACCTAGTATTCTAATCTCTGGACCTATTGAACCGATTTTGAAAATTGTTTTACTAATAGAAAATCCCTATATTTGTGATTGTATTATATTACCTCCGCCCAACAGACTACTGCGGCTTTAATAGCCTCGTGTTGTACTCCCAGCGGTGAGTAGGGTAGCCAGTGGTCACTGGAGAGTTTTTGTGTTGTCAGTGGGGAGACCAAAAGCTTGTCTTGCTTTGTCTCTTACACTGACGGCACAGAAACTCTCTTTGTTTACAGGGCTGGCAGCGCGAGTGTGACTCCCTTGTTTTTACACACGTCCATAGACCACGGTAACCACTTTACATCAGGTGGGCCGTGTGCTTGTCTGCCACCTAAGTGGTATAAAAAAATGTTTATATATTTTATATTTTATATAAATTTTATAAAAAGTGCCATTAATTACAATAAAAACGTTATTATTGACTCTTTTAAGGAATTATTCAGTAATAACTTGGGAGTTAGGCAACGTAGGCAACATTGAAAAGTGCACTATAATACGTACGTATAGACCTAAAACTTACTATCTCAATATTATTACCACTTAATAGAAATACATAAGTTTTGTTATTACCTACAAAGTTACCTAACTTAAATATATAGGTACCTACATATTTAGCAGTGCCGAATCTTAAGGTAATTATTTAAAAACTTGGGTCTTACATAAAAGATTTGGTTGCGCCGATGTAGAAGCTGTATTTCTTGACGCGGAAAACACACTCCTTCTATACCCAGCTCCCCTTCCGCACTAACCATAGAATAGTAGTAGATATAGCTTCCGTCCGCCATTTGTGATATAGACACTCAGTCTCGCTTTGAACTAGCCAGCGTGATGACGGACCGCGCTCGCGTCTCTCAAAAATGATTAATATTTGTTACATTTTACCGCTTCATAGACCTTTACCGATCGGATTGTGCCTCTCGTGTGTTCCTCAAGTGATCTAGTGATGCTGACGGCAGCTCCTGAGCAAGGAAGAGAAGATCCGTGTACCGGCTGCGATGAAAACACGTGTGTCGTGAAGGTTAGTGCATCCTCTCCTAATTTCTCGGGTTGCATTCATTGCTTGGATCACTCCCGCGGCAACCCGACCACCTGTCTTTTGTGTGTAAAGCGTCAATGGAACAGTTAGCTACTTCCCGCAATACAGTCCATTACCGCACTCGGCCATGCGCCACCATTTTTGGTCCGGATCGAGCCGGATTCTTAGCCGTAGTTCGTATTTTGTTATTATTCTAATGGGAATGAGCGCACCGCACCTAAGTGCCTGGTTATTTTAGTAGAAAACCCCGCATCCAGACATTTAGGCTTAGAATTTGTTGTCCGTTCGCCGCTGGCTCGCATTGTACCTACCTAATACATAAATAGGTTAGGTAGCGTATCAACACTCAGTCGTAGTTTGCAATTTTCGCACCGCACCTAAGTGCCTGGTTATTTTAGTAGAAAACCCCGCATCCAGACATTTAGGCTTAGATCTTAGGTATACTAGACACCCTAGTGCATAGGCACAGTGTAATACCTAACGCATTTGGCTTTGTTTTGTTTTTTTCAATTACGTTGTTCTCGGCTCGCGTCGTATTTGCCTAGTACCTGCGTGGGTAGACACGTGGCTGTACCTACCTCGCTCGCATCTCATCCCAATTCATACGAAAGTATTTTAATTTGAATAGATATTACGCAATACTTAATCTCTGAAATAATAGTTGAACCTAGACAGCGACCATCGCGTAGGTACGACCTTGTTGCTATGCGCGTTTGTTCAAGCGTGCATTCACAGTTGTAGGTACCTACCTATCTGCCGAGTGTCGCTCGCGCCGCCTCGCTGCTCTGTACCGCTAGGATTAAGTCATTTCATATTTATTGTTTACCGCACTTTAGTTTGAGATTTAATTGTAAACATGTCCCCAAAGGTTGATAAGACCGGTAAGGTTCAATTGAAACTTTTATACGCTAAAAAAGAAATGATTTACTCTCGCGTACAATCGATTTATGATAATGCACTTAAAACCTCTGATTTGGTCATCAGAGATTCGTTCTTGTGTTCTATAGAAAACTTAGATAGTCTACGCGCGGATTTCGAAACCTTAGTACATGACATCAACGTTTTAGAGTTGAATTTGAATCCCGATTACTCAGTGAGTTATCAAGCCTTGTCGTCGTTTGACGATTTGTATTGTCGTATCAAACGCGTCGCTAGGAGTTTGGAGAAGCCGGCTGACCTACCCAACCCCACTCGCGACCGACCTAAGTTGCCACCAATTCAAATACCCGAATTTGATGGTAACATTCGCAATTGGTGTCTATTTATAGATAGTTTTGAGAATACAATAGATAAGAACGATTCGTTGACAGATCACGAAAAATTGCATTATCTCGTTGAAAAATTGACTGGTAAAGCTATAACCGTTTGCGCTGGAATTACGTTTAGTGCCGAGAATTATAATTTAATTTTAAATACTTTGAAAGCTAGGTATGAGGATAAAAGATCGGTAGCTGACGCCTATTTAGATCAGATGTTTGATTCGAAATCTATTACGGCATGTAACGATCAAAACTTAGAGAAATTTCTAGATACTTTCGCGTCAGCTGTTCGCGCAGTAAAGAACCTAAAGATCGATGACCTCTGCGACTTCGTATTTTTGTATATGGGTTTAAGGAAATTAGATTCCGAAACCATTCGTTTGTTTGAGTCGGATCATCGCGGCAATAAAATTCCTAAGTTCGAAGACTTAGAAAGTTTTGTTCGCGAGCATATAAAAGTATTGCAGCGCTCTTCATCGAAACATGAAGGCGCGAAGATAGTTGTTGATTCTGCACGCAAAGTAGATGCGTCATCGAAGTCACTGAGGTCAACTCATACTTATGTTAGTACCGCACCAGCACATGTACAATCACCTGTTTGCTCTTTTTTTTTTTTTCATATTCATATTCATATTCATTTATTTGCTTAAATGTGGTTATACAGGTGTTGGTACAATAGTTTTGTGCATCACATTTACCATTTTATGGCATGCAAACATTAAACTTATATAGTTTATTTATATTATGTGTTTGTGTAGCACTCATCATTCGCAACTGTACAGGTGTCCTGGTTTTCTGAAATTGTCGCCTAGTGATCGTTATAAATTTGTTCGCGCTAATAATTTTTGTTTTAATTGTCTCGGTACTAAACACCGCGTTGTTTTATGTAATAGTAGAAATAGTTGTCGCAAGTGTCAAGCGAGACACCACACTTTGCTTCATTTTGAGAATAGTAATGCCGCATCCAATGTGAGCACGGTTGGCTCGTCGAGCGGTGACACACGGCAGCCTGCGCCGCAGCCGCAGCCCGCGCTCGCGCGCGCTCCGGCCCGCCCGGTGACCGCCGCGGATGACGTCACCTTGTGTTCGTTCTCCGCTAGTGCTGCACTCACTACTGTGTGTCTTGCGACCGCTCGCGTTGTTATTGTTGATGCATTAGGTAAGCCGCGCATTGTTCGAGCGCTGTTAGATGGCGCTTCGCAAAGTAATTTTATTACTCAAGATTGTTGTCGGCGTCTTGGTTTCAATGTTGATAAGCGTTCAACCCGCTCAGTGGTGAAGGGTTTTGGAAGCTTACAGTCAGCTGTTCGTGGCACCGTTAAAACAAGGTTTAGATCTCGTTTTAATAATAATATTTGGTTTGACATGGATTCGCTCGTTATAGATAGAATAGCTGAACAGTTGCCTACCGTCCCGGTTGACACGTCTTTATTAACGAAATTTAAAGACTTGCCTTTAGCAGATGAGACTTACGCTGTTCCTGGAGTCGTCGATATATTGATCGGCGCTTCGATTCTCCCGCACCTCCAGTTATCACGTAAGGTTCAAGGGGGACCGACGTACCCCGCTCCGCACGCACTGGAAACAGTTCTTGGTTTTGTTATAATTGGTTCCGCACCCGCTTCTATAGATAGTTTTAGTCACTCGACTGCTTCGTTCTGTTGCACCGTCGAGCCGCCACTGGAGTCTACCATCCGCAAGTTTTCACTCGGTGGCTCCCGTGTATCCGCTGAAAAACGCTTTCTTTGTTTGGAACGAAAGATGCAGGCGTCCCCAAAGTCGAAGCGGGCCTATGATGAGGTTGTTAACGAATATTTAGATAAAGGTTACATCTCACCTGCGCCTGCGGACACTGGCGGGACCCAGCCTTCGTACATTATCCCGCACCGCGGAGTTATTAGAGAAGATAAGCTTACTACTAAAACTCCGCGTAGTTTTGGATGGCAGTGCTAAGACTAGCACTTCCGTGTCGCTTAATGACATTTTGTATTGTGGTCGGAATCTTTAAGGTAATTTATTTGACATAATTGTAAATTTTCGCATTAATATTAGTAGAATTTTAGCTTTTAGGACTCAACAGTCGCTTTGTGTTGGGCCCACTCTTCGCCCCATCGTTGGGACACATTCGTCGCTAATAGAGTGGCAAAATTCAATCTGAATTGGCGCCACATAATCTCTTTCACGTTGCTGGCACCGACAACCCAGCCGATTGTCTCTCTCGTGGATTGCTTCCTTCGCAAATTTTGGATCACCCGTTGTGGTTTGGTGGACCGTCCTGGATTCATGCCGCGTTAGATGGGTGGCCAGTTAGTCAATTCAATCCCACTACGGTTTCCGAACCACCCGAGGAGAAGAAGCACTCGCTTGTTGTATCGGTCCCACGTGAAGAGACCCTTATTTTGTTGTTGGCTAATCGCGTCTCGTCTTGGTCGAGACTGTTGCGTTGTGTTGTTTGTTCGCCTCTGCCCGCTGCCTAGCCAGCAGTAGGCACGAGCTCCAATCTAGGTTTATATTTTAGTTGTTATTTCCCAAACCTAGATTTAGATTAGACTTTAGATTTGTTTCGCATTTGTCGTTTCGAAGGTAACCCTTCAAGCCGGGGGGAATGGTTGCGCCGATGTAGAAGCTGTATTTCTTGACGCGGAAAACACACTCCTTCTATACCCAGCTCCCCTTCCGCACTAACCATAGAATAGTAGTAGATATAGCTTCCGTCCGCCATTTGTGATATAGACACTCAGTCTCGCTTTGAACTAGCCAGCGTGATGACGGACCGCGCTCGCGTCTCTCAAAAATGATTAATATTTGTTACATTTTACCGCTTCATAGACCTTTACCGATCGGATTGTGCCTCTCGTGTGTTCCTCAAGTGATCTAGTGATGCTGACGGCAGCTCCTGAGCAAGGAAGAGAAGATCCGTGTACCGGCTGCGATGAAAACACGTGTGTCGTGAAGGTTAGTGCATCCTCTCCTAATTTCTCGGGTTGCATTCATTGCTTGGATCACTCCCGCGGCAACCCGACCACCTGTCTTTTGTGTGTAAAGCGTCAATGGAACAGTTAGCTACTTCCCGCAATACAGTCCATTACCGCACTCGGCCATGCGCCACCAGATTTAAGAAGCATAACACTACTTAACGAACTTTTGAATATCCTTAGAGTGAACTTAAGTTGTTAACCAAATAAACTTTTTAATTGTGTATAAGTGCTTTGTAAATTTAACTTTTAACCTTAAGGAAATTAGGTACAGGAATTGTTTGCTTAATTGAAGAACAGAATGATTAGAATATGTGTATTGATGAGGATACATGTCCTTTCGTTACTTTTTAAAATTTTAAATTTTTTTATTGACATGGACAATCTCATGACCATCGGTTACATAATACTTAGTTAAATTGTGTTACCCGTACTTAGATAAATTATTATGTCTATATAGACAGGTATGTCCTTTCCATAGTTGGTTTATTTTGGCTTTAACGGGAGCGATTGCCATTTGATCCCAACTGGAAACTCTGTACCCTAACCATCAAATGGGTGAGCCGGCTTACAGAAGAAATTGGCTTAGGTCCTAAAGATCTAGACCCAAACAGCCCTAATTGTAATAATCAACTCTGAAGTTGTGCTACAGAAGTTACAGCATTTCGCAATTACGTTTATTTTGTAGGTCTAATTTCTTAGCTCCGATTGTCAAAACTGAGATGCTTACCATCAAACTTGTTCTAATCCCGCAGTAACGCGTATCTGCCATTAACTGTAATTAAAACAAGCAGATTTAGCAATACAACTGATTTCAGCTGACGAAATTACGTCACAAAATTACTTACAAAGATGTTACACCATTTAATGCTTACCTACACATAAAATAGAGAGGTTATGCGCGGTTATAATACTTGTAATATCTGCACGATGATCTTGAATTACGTAACAATGAAACAATGAGGGTTGCAACAAGAGCCAGTCATTAACCAAGCTTCGATTATACGTTGTTACGGTATATTTCAGTCGATGTACGGTATAGGTATTTGTCGGGAACTGAATGCTTACAAACTGTTACAGATACTTTAATAGTGTAAGTAAGTGTGTGGACTCACAGGAATATTTATCTCCGCGGAGAGAGCCAGATCGATAGGGATGGCCCTGGGTCAGCCGGGATGTGAGGGACATGCCTGTTAACCTCACCTTCAGCAACCAACAACGATTCACAGGCGCCGTGCGTTTTAGTCGGTTCAAGTTCGACATAACCTCTTCCACCGGCTCCGGTGAGGAGTACCCGTGAGGATTCGTCACACGTAAAAAAAAAGCTCGGAGAATGATAAATACTGAAAGTACAACAAAACAACTAGCCCATCGCAGTCCAGAAAAGCAGTGTAAGAGTTTGTGAAGATGTTTGTATGTTTGTTGGGCTGAACTTGAAATTTGGAGTCCTCGTCACTTGCTAATAGATGTACGATGCAAACCATGGATGAGCAAGTTTTCCTCTCGTGATTGGGAGATATGGGGAGAGTTGGCATTCTTATTAAAGTCAACAAATCAATAATAAGCAGACCCTGGGCTCCAAAATATAAACTATAGACGCAGTTGGGCACTCGCTACGAGTGTAATGGAGATGAAGTATTAGAAATAAATAGTGTAGAAATTGTCCAAGCGCCCGTGCCATACTGAATTCAATGCTTCAAGTATTGTGTTGTGACCATATTTATCTCAATAACGTCGGACGTGCGAAACAGCTATTTAATAACCGTTATTTATTATACCTCGCATGCATTCGTGCGATGGATCATTTTATTTTTATTTTGTTTCTCAATTCGCTACGGATTAATGGCTCCAGTTTTAATGATGTAACAAGATACGAAACGTTGCTAATGTTTTTATTCTTTCGTTACTGTTGCTACATAGTATATTATTCATATAAAAAATTTCTGTACTGGGTTCGCCCTCTATTTATTACGACTGTTTTTTTTAATGTGGGTATTTAATACACCACTGCCTACGTTAAAACCTTCTAAAGGCTTATAATGACATGTTAAAGCGTTCTTATTCCTCACAAGAATCCAGGATTCACATCTCACCAATCATTGAATTCGGTCTCACGTAATAGGGGGTAAGCCTATCGCCGTCTTCCAGGCACTATTGTTGCTTCAAGCTATGCATCTGAGGCTGAGTCTGGGCTATATATATCTATGTACCTTGTACGACACCGCATGTGAAGATGGGGTGGCCCAATTTCTACTCTGCCGGAAACCACGCGGCTTCTAAATACCCAGAGGTTTTATTAAATTATATAATTTTTGTTCCAGATTGAAGCACGGAGACAGCTATCGTAATTTGTAAGTATATTTTAGTGTACCTATAAATTTGCTGTTTTTAATACATATTAGACGAAAAAGTTTTGTAGTAATAACTTCTTTGTTTTTAATTTTATAAGCCCACACCCACAGGAAATACTATAATGGAAGTTTAACGTAAATATATAGTCAGGCATTACCGCGATGATTTGCAACGGTACTCACATTCGACTAGGCGATAACTGAACCATTGACCATTCAATGGTCACTGCATTTAAAGCGTTAATAATTATTAAGGCAATATTTTATCGTGATGACGGACATTGACATTGACCGATTGCAGTTAGTGTGACTCCAGTTTAAAATTTATCCAGCTAATATTTTGCGACTGATTCCACATAATTTGTAAGTTTGGTGACACTAGTTTCTATATTTTAAGGACAGACTCCCGGCGGTGAGTAGGGTAGCCAGAGCTCACTGGAGAATTTTTGTGTTGTCAGTAGGAAGATCAAAGACTTGTCCTGATTTTGTGTGCACTGATGGCACAGAAAATCTCTGTTCTTACAGGATCGGCACTACAGGTATGACTCCCCTGATGTTACACACGTTCATAGGTCACGGTACCAACTATCCATCAGGTGGGCCGTGTGTTTGTCTGCCACCTAAGTTGTAAGAAAAAAAAATACAATCGCTACTTGATTTTCGTTATCTCAGCTTTCAAAAAGCTGGCGTAAATTTGCATAGCAATTACGTTTTATGCCACTGTAGGTGACAGTGGTACTAAAATCCTTTTTGTGCCATTAGTGGCAGATCTAGTGGCATAAACAGAATACATCGTTTAACTAAATAAATTAAATCGGAATACTGTAGGTCAAAATAAAACAGAATTGCTAAATTTATTGTGTCTTCGTAATAAGAGTGTACATTGTGCAATTATTGTTTTTATTATAATCAAGCATCCCTCGGAGAGCTGTTATTTTTATTGCCAGCGCCTTACATTACAGAGATTGTACTTCTAACTTGTATCTTGTGTAATGATGTTGGAGATATTTCTACAAGAATTATATTCCTTTTTTTGTACCACTTGAGTGGCAGACAAGCACATACACTAAGGACGTGTAGAACACCAGGGGCGTTACACTCGTGCTGCCGATCCTAAGAAACCTTTTAATGTCCTTCTTGAAGAACTAACTATTGTAAGCACTTAGGAAAACCGCAGCAGGGAGTTCATTCCACAGCTTGAGTGTACGTGGGATGAAGTTTCTTTCGTATCGCACAGTGCGCACAATCTCAGGTCTGAATGTGTAAGGATGAATTCACTGCGTATGGCGAGCGGTACGATGATAGAATGTATCTGTGGGCATCATGTCAAACAATTCATCTGAGCACATACCGTTGTATAGGCACTAAAACACACCCAGGGAGGCAAAGTCCCTCCTATGGAAAGTGCTTACCGCAGCCTATGGACGTGCGCAACACCAGGGGGAGACACTCGCGCTACCAACCCTGTAAGCACAGATAGTTTCTATAATAATAATAATAAAATCATTTATTTCGAACAAAGAAGTCCATATCTTGTTAGTAACATTGTTCTTACAAATTATGTTACACAGTGTTACAGTCCGTTATATTATCAAATCTCAATATATTATCAAATATCAGAGTATAAGTAGGTATTATCAGATATCAAAAAAAAAAAAAAAATTTCAAACTAGGAATAGGAGTAGGTAATTAAAATAATAATTAATTATACTATTAGAATTGTTTGATGCATGTAAACATTATTAGTTTCTGTGCCGTCAGTATAAAAGACAAAGCAGGACAAGCTTTTACACAAAACTCAAAAACCTTTTCTTTTTTTAGTTTTTTTTGCTTGTAAGTGTGTTATTCTTACATTAATTTTTTAGTATTGTTTGATATGTTTTACAACTAATATCAAAAATCATCAAAAATTTGTTACTCAACCAGTTGATCAGATCTGGTTCAAATTTGGTACAGGTAAAGTATATAGTCTGATATAACATAGGCTGGCTTATCCCTACAACTAAATAGTTCCCCATGGGTTGAGCGTATGGGAACGAACATCCAGATGAGTGAAGCCGCAGGCAATAGCTAGTGGAACAGAGATACTTAAAATATACACGGTAGTAGATTGCGTTGCTTTGTAGTTCCTATTATATTGTGCATATTATAACGTAACCCATATTGCATTAATTCCATTTTTATTATAATATATTAGAAATTGGTTTTCTTTGATATTGTACTAGATGAAATTTTATCCGGTTTAAGACGTTCTCAGAACTCAGGATTGGCGTAAAGTACAAAGGCATAGGTTATGACAATGGAAGCTTGGATATGTACTAAGAAATTGAATAGTTTACTAAAGTTCAGATTACAATGTTAAACTGATTTCATCATACATTGAATAGTAAAAGACAGTAAAGAATTGGTGTAGTATATATAAATTTTTCAAAATACAACCAACCACTAAGAGTGAAAAATAATAAAATAGTACATAATTTATTTCTCATCAACGAAGAATTACATACAGTGTTTATACAAATTAAGGTATACAGAATCTGATAGTGGATCGCTGGTGTCTGTTGTAGGTAGTAGATTACCTGTATTACTGGTCACAAAAGTAAATCATCATAGTGACGTCATAGGCTATTATCTGCAATGTAGTGTAATAAAAGTACAGTCAGCATCAGATCGATCTTGACAAACAAAGTACTCAAAAGGATCTTATAACCTTGGTTTTACCCTCTTCCTGTTGACTGATTGTCCAGATATTTATTAAATTCCTTTAGTTCATTCAATAATACAATTGAAATCCATAAAACAGTTTCATTTGCTCTTAGTACCTTACCTAGTATTAAGATCATTATAAAAGAATTTGTAGTCAAGATCATTCTGACGCCGACTGTACAAAACTATCATAACAATGTAAAAAAATAAACTATGAGAATTTAAAAACAACCGGGTTGCCGTATCTGCCTACCCTGGAGGGTAAAAGACGAAAGCACATATATGTAAGTATAAAACCAACAGAAAAGAACTATTTCCTATTTTCTGTTAACTTACGTTTTCATTTGGAGCTCTACCTACAGGATATATTTTTCTTTCATTACAGACTTGAATAGCATTATGTGAAAAACTACCAATATTTGTACTAACTGAAAAGGGTAAAACAAAACACGTAGGTGGGTGAATCTTCACTGGGGTGACCATATTGCTCTGGAAAAAATAGGATAGTGAAAACATTTAATTACAACAATTAGAAGTTAGATTTATTGTAATAAATGTTGAAATAATCGTTTACACTTATAAATTATAAATCTCGGCGGTGAGTAGGGTAGCCAGAGCTCACTGGAGAGTTTTTGTGCTGTCAGAGAGAAGACCAAAAGCTTGCCCTTATTTGTCTTTAACACTGACGGTACAGATACTCTTTGCTTACAGGGTTAACAGCGCGGGTGCGACTCCCTTGGTGTTGCACACATCCATAGGTCATGGTAACCACTTTCCATCAGGTGGGCTGTTTGTCCACCAAGTGGTATAAATCATCAATCATCAGTCAATCAGTTATACAATGATTTACTTGATAGAAAATAAATGTATTTTCTTTGTGTAATTTCTGATCTTTAATGATAAATCTATTGATGTAATATTATTTACAACGAGCTGTTGCCCACGACTCCACCCGCATGCAATATGAATAATTTTAAATTTTAATTTAACAAAATAAAATCTTGAACTTGGAATAAAAAATAAGACATATTTATAAAACGCTACTAAATACCGCCCTACAGAATACCACGGCCATAATAACCTCGTGTTGTGTTTCCGGCGGTGAGTAGGGTAGCCAGAGCTTACTGGAGAGATTTTGTACTGTCAGTGGGATTACCAAAAGCTTGTCCTGCTTTATCCGACTGACACTGACGGCAAAGAAACTCTAGTGTTTACAGACTTGGCAGCGCGAGTGTGACTCCCTTTGGGTTCCACACGTCCATAGGCCACGGTAACCACTTTCCATCAGGTGGGCCGTCTGCTTGTCTGCCAACCAAGTCGTATAAAAAATTATATTGGGCGCAAATTATAATTGTATGTGGACAGTCCATGTATATTTTCAAACCTGGTAACCTTACCTGAGACAGAACCTTAGGTGCTTAAGGCGGTGAGTGAGAGCTAAATTGGTCGCGTCATCATCATACAAGGCCTAACAAAGTTAGAATGTGCAACTTGACCTGGCTGGAGCTTACTTACATAATGTTAGCGTGCTAGAGTTCACAAAAGGGTTTCGTTATTGAAAATAATTTTCAGACTTTAATGGTTTCTATATAAACGCTTTTAACTCCCCAACGGGGTAGGCAGAGGCTAATTAACATCCAATTTCGCGCCCACTCTGATTTTCGTTTTATTTTTCTATCTTAATTTGTTTATGCATCAAGTTTCGTCAGAAAATTATTTGTAGCAGTAGGTAGTTTGGAAAAAGTCCCTCTTCAAGACAATAAGCTCGCTCTCTCTTACTATATAGTGCTGAAAACCGCGTTTTATAATGCTCTAGCTTTAAAATAATAGTTCATCAGGATAAAAAGTAAAAAAAAAACCCTCTACACGAAAAAACCATCAAAACCGTAAAAACGAAAAAGTGTTATGAAAATAAACGTATATTTTAATCTGGAATAGCACAAAGGATTATTTTCAGTCCATTAATAACTATATTCCTGTGGGTTACGTATTTCTAACTGCACAGAATGGTTAGCTGTATTTGGGTTCCAATGTTACCTACACATTGGTTTCATCTAATTTATACAATTCTTGTGATACAGTTTTAGTGTTTATAATCCTGCGAAACGGCTTGACTGATTTTGATGAAATTTTATATGTATATTTAGTAGGTATGAGAATAGGTTTACAATTAATTTTTACACCCAAAAGTGTTAAGCGTGGTTTAAGCCATTTTTTTTTTTTACTTTTTGAATTATTTTTTTTGTTATTTTTTATGGTGTGGAATTTAAAAATACATTTAGAGCAAAATTTTTACCCTCCTACCACAGACCCCTATGTTTTGATAGCATTTTATATTTTTCAACCCTGGTTGATAGCTGATCAAGAAATAATTTATATGGCAAAACAACGTTTGCCGGGTCAGCTAGTATTCATATAAATTCATTAATTTTAAATCAAAAGTCTGTTTCACACGTTAATTTAATTTCTTTGCTAATAACGTGTAAATAGCTTATAAAGCTTATACTCCTAACATAATAATGTTAATGTCCAAATTTATTACCGTGCGAAGTTTAACAAATTTGTTAAAGAACAATATTACGTGAATAGTTTTAGACTTTTATTTTTTTACTTTGTAATTAGACGAAGCTTTGTACTCTTTGTGTACTCTCTTCTATATTATAATTTATGTAAATTAGCGGTTCTTGTAAGTTGATAAAACTATTTCAGAAATTGCTCCAACGATTTGGATGTTTTTTTTATCTATGTCACGCCATTTTTACTCTCGATATAGTTTTTGTTATTCAGTTTGCAGCGAACATCCTAACTGAGAATATTGAGGTCATCCTGTAGAGGCAGTGGTGTGCTCTGAAGAGTGGGAAGAGGAATGAAAGAAGATACCTTTGCTGAAAACGCTAAGAACTAGAAGCTGCGTTTTTTCCGCGATATCAGACTGCTTAGCCTCAGGATGTCCAAGATAACTCCCGTGTAAGGGGCTATCATCTGCAAAGCAGTGTATGTTGCCGGTAGACAGCATGTCGTTAATATGTAAAAGAGAAAGAGTGGGTGATAAGACGGACCGCTGTGACACATCAGCATTAAACTATAAGAACTCCGAAGCTCGTCTATCATAAAGAACGCGAATACGGCCAAAGGCTGGTAGCATACAAAGAAGCGATTTGTGCCAGATTCTATCGCAAGCTTCGACGATTCAAAACTAATTGCCAGTGACTCGCCGTGCTTGTTCATAGCCTCCCCAAAGATTGGTAACGTATGCTAGAAGATCACCCGTGAACCGTCTCAGCCTGAAACCGTATTGCCGGTCATTAATTGAGGAGTGATCCTCTTGTTAGTGCATGAGCTATGTGTTGATGATGTGCTCAAAGATCTTGCACAGCACTGAGGTAACGGCTATGGGTCGATAGTTACCGGGATCTGAGCGATCCCCCTTCTGGCTGGATCGGCTGTACATTCACCTATTTCCAAGTCGAAGGAACTCTACAAAGCTGTAGGACAGTCGGCACAGCCGCGCAAGCATTGGATACAACTCTGCTACATACTTCGTAGAATATTCACTCATTTTCATTCCAAAAAACTCATTGCATTATTTCAATTTCTCATACTCATGCCAGTTTTTTCAAAATACCCACATGTTGGGCCAACCAATAATGACAATGGGCTCTTGCTTCAAGTGTCAATGATGTTTTCTAACACCTCTCTTTGCTCACTCACATAGATATCGATTTTATAGGAGATAGGACACGACGGTGTTCCCGTCCGAATTGACCAGTCCGACTGGGGAAGTACCTCCACCTTACAGAATACCACGGTTATAATAACCTCATGTCGTGTTCTCGGCGGTGAGTAGGGTAGCCAGAGCTCACTGGAGAGTTTTTGTACTGTCAGTGGGAAGACCAAAGGCTGATCCTGATTTTGTGTTCTGCACTGAAGGCACTGAACATCTCTGCTCTTTCAGGGTTGGCAGCACGGATGTGACTCTTCTGGTGTTACACACGTTCATAGGTCAGGGTAACCACTTTACATCAGGTGGGCCATGTGCTTGTCTGCCACTTAAGTTGTATTAAAAAAAAGAGAGATAGATTAAGGTCCTTGTAGTTAAAATTGCGATATTCATCTTTAATACTATTAGTAAGTAGTAGATTTTAAAATAATGAAGTCATTTATTAACCCTACGTTAAATTTAAATAATGAATGTATCCCTGTTGAACCTCGAACAGGCATTACATATTTTTTAACAAGGTTATTATAACAAAATGTATGCCTATCTGTTATGAAACACAAAAACGTTGTTATGAGGTAACATGGAAACCGTTTCAGTGATAATGAACATTGATGACCGTGTACCTCGGGGGTACTAAACATTTTTCTCACGGCTAGATTTAAAAAAATGTGTTCTAGACGTGTTTCAGGTGCCCTTTTTAAAATATAACATTATTTTTGCTTCAGAAATAATGTTTGATAAAGTAAAGAGTAACGAGCTTTGCCTTTATGTTGTTAATCCCTAATGAATAATTATAATGGAATCTTTCATTTTGTTATCCTGGCTTTAGGTTTCCACTTAGCGTAATACAATACTAGACTCTTGAATTATAACTTCGGTTTCTCAAATTGTACTCACTTTTGTACATAATTAAATATTATAATACCCACTCTATAGAACAATGTTAAAGCTTTTGTTGTTTGGAATCCATTTAACTATGGATTACTAGCTAAAGTATTTTCTAGTTTATATATTACAAAAATAAAGTTTTACCATGGCACACACCAATGACTTTTCGATTCTTTTCGAAGTTATGTGTGTATTTATCGCAGGTTTATAAGTACCCGGTTAATGGCAATAGGTTCGCCACCTATTACATTGGGACCTAAAACATAAACTGGTGAAATGTGGGTGCTAGCACCTCTGCCTACCCCTTCGGGGATATATAGGCGTGAGTTTATGTTACGTTATGTTATGTTATATTATAAATTCTGAATTTCAATTAACATAAATTAATGAAAAGATCGCTTCTAAACAAGAACTAGTAAAAAGAGATGTAAGAAAAAAGATGTAACTGATAAAAAAATTACACACATGCCAACAGTTTATCACCCCTGTATTTATAGATATTAGCTTTAGCATTTTTATGTGGAATCCAGTTCACCACATTCGACTTTTGAATGGACTTTCAAGCTTCAATAAAGATTAATGACTGATTTACTAAATTCTCTAACTGAAAGGACCTTTTGAAGAAGGAGTCATGGTTAATTAAGCCCTAATATGTATACTTAGCCAAGCATTTTAAATAGAAAAAAGACATATCTGCATAGGTATATGTCGAGTCTGAATACTTATATAACTCGTATGTAACTCACATTATTCGAGTCAATGAACATATTGTTTGTACCCAGAGGTGATTAATAGGTAAGAAAGCAGTCTTACCTATGAAATGGTGTTCAATAAATTAGTCACGGTAATTAGCTAAGCCTAATACCATATAAGTTAAGTAACCATAAGCAGCAGAAAGTGTCCTGACAAATGCCTATCATTTTGTTACGGGAAATTCGAAAATGACAAAGATACAGACAAATCTGCCTACCTACTCTATGCTAACTTTTAAAACTTTCGCGTTCCATGGTATACAATAACGTTTACGGGAATAAATGCGATCATGGTATAGGTACATACCTTTGATTAGCCACAGCCAGTGTAACCTGGTCGAAACGTCAGGCAAATCAAAGGTATGTATGTACCTTAGCGCAGACCTGGGGGTGACGGGTGGAGCCGCCTGTCACCCTGGCAAAAGCAAGCCGCGGCGGCGGCGCGTCTCGCGTGCCTCCCCATGACTGACTGAGTGAGTGAGAGTGGCTCCCACACCCGAGGATCGAGAGAAATGGCCCTGGATCGGCCGGGATGCGAGGGATATGCCTGTTAACCTCACCTTCGGCAATTAAAAACGACCCACAGGCGGCGTGCGTTTTGGTCGGTTCGAGTCCGACAAAATCTCTCGATTTTGTAAAAAGGTATGTATACCTATAGTACCTACAGTAAAGGTATCTATACCATGATCGCTATACTTACAAATATCAGTTGATGTAAAGAACATTTGCACTCACTAATTTATAAGGCAAGTCATAAATAAATTATTGAAAACTGTAGAAGCCAAGTGAATGATGGTCTTCAGTTTGATGACTTTGTTAGATGCTTTTTGTCCCCAGTCGTGAAAATATGACTGGTTTTCTACTAGGGAATGTAGAACCGCCAAAGCAGATACCGAATTTATTCCAAGAGACGAATAAGCAGAAAAATAAATTAACATTTAACTGGTCTCCTACCAGAGGACCAACGGGCACATAAAAGGGATGAATCTACAACTTTTATTCCGGGGAATGAATTTTGGAAGGGGAGTGGGTTCATCGTGTATGACTCGACACCTACCTAATAAATTATAATAATGTAAGTAGTTAGGGTCCTGTTTTTATTATATTACTATGGTGTCTGTGACTCCCGTGGCAAGTAAAGGGGACTACGGTCCTCTAATTACTCCCTGAGGTTTAATTAGGAAGCACTTGTAGCTACGAGGGGAGTTATCTTTAAGTTAATAGTGTAGTAAAAAATAAATTACTCCCTGTCCCAGGTAGAGTTTTATGAAACTTTTAAAGTTTTAGTGATGCGGAGGGAACCCTCTGTGGAGTGGCGGTAGTGAGCGGGGCTGCTACGCAGGAGTTCGTTCCCCACTCAGTGCAAATATTTTTATGCATTAGTATGGGTATTTGCATTGTTCTGTTCGTGCTTCGGAGAGCACATTAAGTCATCGGTCCCGGTTGCCGAACGAACATCAGCAGACTTTATGGGTAGTTTGAACCTTAAAAGAAGTCTAAGAACTGGTCTAATTATAGTGTTTCAATATCGCCATTGGCTTGTGGAGATCAGATGGCAATCAGTTCACGGAAAACATCGAAGTTCAGTCAAATCTGCAATTAGCCTGGTAAAGCGGATCGGATATTTTTTTTAACGTGCAAAAACCCACTCGGGGGGCCGAGGCCAGCGGGGCGGTTATGTCGGGCTCGAACCGACTAAAACCACACAGCCGTCTTGGGCCATCTGTTGCTGAGGGTGAGGTAGCCTTTGGCATATCCCTCGCGCACCCCGACTGGCCCAGGGCTATATGTAGAACGCCCCAAAGGTGAGGTGGAAGCTTTGAATGTGACCAGGATGATGAAGAAGAAGTGATGTGGAGGAAAGGGGTGTGAAGTTCCTCTGATAAAGAGAGACGATCCCTACTAGGTTAAATGACCCACCCGTAAAACCTGCACCAGAAGGTCTATTCTTCTGATAAAAATATGTTCAAATTTCAGTCTCGATCTTATCTCAATGTCAAAAATAATGTCCATCTTGAAAATTATATTACAAGAATACCGTTTTAGACGTCAACGTAAAGGAATGGTCACAAGTTCAAGTCCCGTTTTGGTCATTCTCTTTTTCCTATCAAAATTTATAAGAAAGGTTAGGTAGGTTAGGCAATTTTTGTTACAAGAATACCGTTTTAGACGTCAGCGTAAGGATTCCCTTACGTTGACCATTCGGTCACGAGTTCAATTCCCGTCTTGGACGTTCTCTTTTTCCTATCTAAATCTGTAAGAAGTAAAAAAATAAATAATAATAATTGTTATGTGGTGTGAAAATAGTAATATGGGCATCAAAGTGATTCCTCTGGTTTTTGACGAATTATTTATTGAACATAAATAAAAATATTCCTTCTTACTTCTAACGATGTTCCATATATTTTTTGATCTAGCATTATCCAACAAAAGAATAAATCTGTCTGTTTAGCCGATCCTTTCTAACAGATTACAAAGAAGAAGACTGATCCAATTGAGGTGATTGAAATCTTTGTTATCTGATAGCTTCAGATCTGTAAAATGTTTTGAATTATATCTTTGACATCAAAAGAGTTCTCATTGAATAAACCGATTTTTGTATTTTTAAATATATAGTAAGTTAGTAGTTTTATTACATTTTAATAGTGTTTTGCTTGCACTATAAAAATATTACACTATAATAATTATTTCTTTCATCATGAGCCCACCTAATGAGAAGTGGTTACCTGGACGGATTAGGGCAAATAATAGCAATTTCCGTTCCTTTTTTTTTTTTTATATAGGACACGTCAATTGGACTTCGCCTTGCCTGATGGTAAGCTGAAGGCAAAGTCCCAGAAAAGAGGGTCATACATATTACGTAAATTTCAACAATTTGGATATACTATTTAATCATTAACTACATATAATTCGATGCTGGTGTGTTTGTGCGCGCCCGCGCGTTTATGTGTATGTGTGTGTGCGTGTGAGTGAATGCGTGCGTGTGTGTGTCATGTGTGTATACCATGTTACAATGGTGACACTTAGCGTGACGGCCTCATTATATGCTTTTACACGCCCCGCTTAAAGGACCCGGGACTGTAGGAAGAAGGAAACACGTGAGCTGGTAATGAATTCCAGGCCTTAATGGTGCGATAGAGGAAAGAGTCTCCGAACCGCTTGGTTCTTGATCAAATTCCTAATAGTTCCTAATATCGTTATAAAAAAATTCAGCAAAAATTACGTGTTTCAAATTTTATTATTAAAAAAACAAAGTGTCAAAAAGTACCGCAATATGGTAACTTAACGTCTATTATTTTGTATCGTTAATTACCCACTTGCAGAAACACCTAGCGGCTTGTACCAATAAAAAATTCAAATGATAACATCGTTCAGGCAATTTTCCGCCATATACATTATGCTGTAAAACGCAGCCCGCATTACAGATGCAAAGTCGCTAGATTTCCTTACGTTTAAACTGCGATGGATAAACTGCGGATATGAGACCACGAATTACCCTATTAGTATTACACCTCTTTACTTTTGCGGTATTTGTCGTACAGTTAGTCTCAGAAGTTGCAATGAACTGAACACTGTTATAAATATGAAAGTTTTCTTTATACAGGACACATCAATATGACTTTACCTTGCCTGATGGTAAACTGAAGATAAACTCTCAGGAAAGAGGGTCATCATTACAGACATCTACGCTGTAACAATGTACCTATAACTACCATTTTACGCCCCACTTTCAGGACTTGGGACTGTAGGAAGAAGGAAACACGTGTGCCGTTAAAGAATTCGAAATTCGAATTTTGGTGTCCCAAATTCGAAATTCAAAATTTGAAAAAGTCTGCAATAACACAATACATATTCAATTACATTATTTTACAACAATCCCCACAACGCTATCTAGACCCATGGTTAGCATAGCTTAACTAGCTTGTGTTATGGAATCTAGAATGCGGATAAACATACTTAGATACTATTTACTACCCGGACCAATTTAAATATACATGCATACAAGTGCTTGCACTGAGCGGGAATCGAAACCCGGGCCCTTGTGTAACAATCGAATAATCTACCGCTACAGAGGCCTTTGGAAGAATTTCAGGATTAGGTTCAGACAGCTTACTCCTGACGATCAAACCGAAGTAGATACACACATGGTACACACACTCTCACACACCTACCAGTGCTAACAAAGCTTTGATGATGTTTGTCTCATACGCCTATTGTCACGTGTAAGACTATCAATGCAAGATGTTGATTTTACAGCAGCTTTCACCGCACAACCCGGATAGTAATTTTATTGCTATAGCATTTACAGCCCAGATTACTAGCCTCATAAATAGTATTTAAAATATTGAATAGGCGACCTACACAAAATTCTATTCGCAAATAGACGAATAAGCTCTTTGTAATTTCTTTATTTTTAAAATCCATAATTATACTAGGTATCGGGACTTCTCGCGAATTATATTCTTTATTTTTATCTATCAACTTCTAATCATTCATCAATATTGTATGTTAATTTTGATGAAAGGCGTTGTATCCTTAGTGTTGAGGAAGCCTTTTTTTCATATTTAACGCGTCAATTGACTGCACCCCACTATATGGTAAGAAGCTAGGCGAAGCCCAGAATATACCTACGGGATCAGGGATATAGATCACACCACCATGAATGTTGTAGTCTGTGGTAGTCGACTTCAGAAAATCATCATTCCAGGGCAACTGTATACGCTTTTTTAACAAGCTCCCTAACGAAATTAGGGATTTACATGTGGATAAATTTAAAGATGTAGTTAAAAGTAAATTGTGCCAGAAAGGCTATTACAAAATCCAAGGATACTTGGATGATAAACAAGCTTAGAAATGAGCTGTCCGCTCAACTATGCTACTCAAGTAAATTTGTGTATTTAGATTAAATAGACTAAGTGTATGTTTGTAAATAGACCAAAAAAATGCCCGCTGAGTTTGTTGCCGGAGACTACTCAGGTCGGGGCCGCTTTTCGAACCGGTGCGGTGGTTCATTTGCTAAATTAATTTTCATATTTCCTTTTGTATTGACGTTTACGCAGAATAAATGATTTTTGACTTTGACTTTGACACCTCTGCTGTTGCATTTGTTTTTGGCAGTATTGATACAGGATATTATAAAACGTTGGTATACCATATAATATAATATGTTGGTTTATATGTACTCCGTGCCCCTGAGAGCACGTTAAACCGTCGTCCCCGATTGCTATACAAATATCAATGGTAGTCGTTACAATTATTTGAAACTTGGAGCTCTAAAAAGTACAACAACTAGTCTAATTACAGAACTTCGAACTAGCTATGACTATATCGAAGTTTTGTAATTACGTTTCGCAGGAAATAACATTAACCGTTTCGCAGTTGGATTGGGAAGCTGTCTCTGAGTTGGGAAAAGGCTCAGACGACGTTGATGATTGGTAGGTAATACTCACTACCTAATTTACGTAAAAGGTAAAAAAAAAACATTTATAAGTCATAAGTACTAGGGCATCATAAGACACAAATGTGCTCACACACTTAGCTCAAGACGACACAACGACCTGACGACCCGCTACGAGAGTGTGAGAAGCAATTTTCCGTTACTTTACACCGAGTTATAGCTGTGACCGCGCGTAAAATGAGACATCACAGCGCCGGGGACCCAGATATGAGTGCTTGATTATGTTACCCTAATACAGGATAAGGAACCGCGGCCCCGAGTTAATGAGGTCTGGCAGTCTGGCTACAATAGATAAAGTTTTAGCACCAAAATAAATGGAGATAGTAAATCTCTGATTTTGATAATGGAAATAGGTAGTGTTACAATAAGGTGCAGTAGGTGTAGTCATAATATCTTAAAGGCGATTATACGTCAACGTCCTTGATCATAATGACCGCTACCGAGCACTGTCATGTACCGTTTATTACCTTAGTCTCTTCCACTGTGTACCGCATCACAGAGTATAATAATTATACATAATATTAAAATTAAAATTAGCGTTTTCAGATCTGTAGCTTTAATAATATAATTACTGATTATTTGATTGTCGCTCATTGTATGCGACTTAATGTCAATAAAAAATTTGTATTCACCTTTGGATATAAGCCTCCCTTATGAAATAAATTTGAAACCAAACTTAATCTACGCCACTTTGTTAAAATCCAATTTGTCCAAGTTGCTTTTGCCATCAAATAGATCAATAATTTTATTTCATAATTTAGGTGACAGCCAAGTACACGGACTACCTGATGGAAAGTGGTTACCGTGACCTATGAACGTGTGCAACACCAGTCACACCCGTGCTGTCTGTAAGAACAGAGAGTTTCTGTGCCGTCAGTGCAAAATACACAATTAGGACAAGCCTCTTCCCACTGAAAGCACAAGCCCTGTCCAGTGATCACTGGTTACCCTACTATCCCACGGGAACACAGCACGAGGTTATTATAGCTGTGGTATTCAGTAGGGTGGAGGTGTTTCCCCAGTCGGACTGGTCAATTAGGACGGGAATGCCATCGTGTCGTTTGTCGCGTCAATTAGCCTATTGTAATCCATTGCTGGACATAGACTTCTTCCAATGTGCGCTATTGCTCCTGATCCTCCGATTCCTTATCCAGTCTGTCCCATCATATATCTAGTGATGAATAATTGCACAGTTTGCAGGTTTATAACTTGTGTAGGTATGATAGTTTCACAAAAATAACTTCTGACTTACAAGAATGCTGCTATTTGGAAGATTTTAACATTACTCGAAAAAGAACATAATCCATTTACTACTTGAATTTATTTTTAAAAGCAATTTCAATATAGAAGATATTCAGAGTGTCAGCATTGTCGATCACTCACACTAATGAAAGGCTAAATTGAATCATTCAACGCTAAGTGAACACCGTGTTTATTGAAACACTCCTTATAAACGTGTGAAGTGTTTGTTTTCACTGGTAATGGAATTTGCTACTCGATTTTGTATTACAAAGGGAATTGTGTACTTAAATTTATTTATTGCAACCTACGACAGGTTATGTCTAGCGCTTAGCTCAGATAATATGAAAGAAGGTCTCGTAAATCTATCAAATTCAACAATATAAATAGGTTTATCTATCACAAACTAAAAGTGATTGAAACTAACGGAAGACACAGGCACATATAACTAGCATCCTGATGAAGGTCAGCAGTTGAATTCACACATGAAATTTGTAGTAGTATAGTCATGCCACATATCTTGAACTTTACTCGCGAGAGAACCGAGGTTCTGGGGTGCGTGTATTGTTTAATTTGAGCTCGTCCACTGTCGTAGTACTCCAACACCCAAATAAACGCGTACTGCAAGCATATTGGGTGCAAGTTATGGCGGTAACTATAGCTGTTGAATGGAAAACAGCTCTTCTTCTAAGCCGCCATTGGAAGTGATAGATTGGTTCTAGCATTCGGTTTATATTCACCCTTTATGTAAAATAATGCCGCGTGGTTACCGGCAGAGTAGAATTTGGTCCAACCCCTCTTCTTCCCATGCGGTGTCGTACAAGGCGACTAAGGGATAGGGCTGTTTAACGTCAGATAGATATATACAGCCTAGACTCAGCCTCAGATGCATGGCTTGAGTCTACAATAGTGCCCGGAACACGGCAATAGGCTCACCCCCTATCAATGGGACCGAATTCAATAATTCGTGAAATGTGGTTATTAATTCACCTTTGCCTAACCCTCCGGTGATTATATGTGTGTATGTTATGTGAAACAACTTTCTTACTCAGGTATTCATATGATCAAACCATGCGGGATGATAGCATGTATTAAATGTAAATATATCATTATCGTATTTACTTGTGAATGCATGTAATAGTGACATTAAAATACTTGCTAGTCTGTAAACCTCCCGAATAAACCTCATACCTCCAGCGTAGAATTTCGTCTCGGGTTTGCGGTTCGTCCAATTAAGCAGTCTGAAAGGGAAGTACCTCCACCCTACAGAATACCGCGGCCATAATAACTTCGTGTTGTGTTCCCGGCGGTGAGTAGGGTAGCCAGATTTTACTGGAGACTTTTTGTGCGCTGTCAGTGGGAAGAGCAAAATCTTGTCCTGCTTTGTCTTTTACACTGACGGCACAGAAATTCTCTGTGCTTACAGGGTTGGCAGCTCGAGTGTGACTCCCTTAGTGTAGCACACGTCCTTAGGCCATGATAACCATTTTACATAATGAGCGTGTCTGCCAGCTAAGTGGAAAAACTTTCAGCAGTCTTATCTATCGACCCTTGAATGTGTGTCGAGATTTTGTTAGAGATAAGGTTAGTGATTATAACCTGATACTGGTCGAAATTTATTACAACTTAGCTTCGTATTGACAATACGCAGAATATAATAAGGTTAACAACCATAACCGCACCTTTTCTTAACATAAACAATAAATCTAAATTAGGGATATCCGTTAATTTGTTCTAAATTTTTTCGCATCTCATTTTGACAAGTAATGCGTTTGGGCGAGGCTGTCACCCACTCTCGTCCTCCTTTACATATTTAATGGAAATAATAAGATAATATATTAGTGATAGCATAATGACATAGATATTGATCGCCTGCGGTGATACCTAGTATCACCGCAGGCTATCACTATATAGATGCAAGACGTGTGATAGTGGTTGATTATATTGATTTAAGCCTCAAACACAGGCGTATTATTAATCGTCGATAATATCGCACGCGTTATTGCAATATCTGTCTTTAATACTTTATAATATTAGGACGCAGCTATGATGCAATAGAAGTATAGACCCTTGCATTTCTGCGAGTTGCGATTTTCTGTTATAAGTAGGTAACTGTCAACCGTTGAATTTTAAAGCATTTAGTTCATTTAAAGCAATAAGTGCATAAAGGGGCCGCGTGGTTTACGGCAGAGCAGATTTGGACCGCCCCATCTGTTGCTATGCGGTGTCGTACAAGGCGACGAAGGGATAGGACTGTTTAACATCGGACAGACTCAGCCTCAGATGCATAGGTAGGCAATAGGTGAAATGTGGGTGTTAATTCACTTCTGCCTAACCCTCCGGGGATACAGATGTGATCATATGTATGTATTTTAGTATGCTAAGTATTCTAATCGATTTTGATAGAAAAAAATTAACAGCTCCATGCGGGATTCGAACACGCGATCTTTCCCTCTTGATCGCGGGTTCGAACCCCGCTAGGACCGATTCAATTTTTTCTATCTTAATCGAACTGTCAACCGTCCCTTGTCTGCCTTCGTGTGAATGAATCTTATCGAGTGTAAGTTAAATTTCACGATTGATTATATTCGTAAAGGATTACCTGCAGTGTTAAAAAAATTGAAAGTTGTGACCTACATCTCTAGAATAGAATAGAATAATAAAATAAAAAATAAATAAAAATTTAAATGCTATTGACTTGTAATCGCTTGTAATCGATAGCTTTTTAAATTTATTGCATATAATTTCAATATAAAGTGGCGTTTTTATCGCAGTTCGTGGCACAGAATACCATAAAGAATACACTTGAAATAGAGAGTCCTATTACAAGTTTTTTATTGTCACTCAAAGTTATGATATGCGAAAACAGAATAGATAAATAATAATACTGACGGAGCGAAAGTTCACCTCGGTCTTCAACCATAACAACATATACCTCAAAATATTCCATTCTTGAATATAATATGGGTGTGGATGTTAATTCACCTCTGCCTAATCTTCTGGGGGAAAATATAAGTACATAATGTATTTGCCGCGTGGTTTCCGGCAGAATAAAATTAGGGCCACCCCATCTCTTCCCATGCCGTGTCGTACATGGCGACTAAGGGATAGAGCTGTTTAATGTCAGACAGTATACAGCCCAGAATCAGCCTCAGATGCATAGCTCGAGTCAACAATAGTGCCCGGAATACGGCAATCGGCTCACCCCCTACTACGTGAGACCGAATACAATTAATTGTAAAATGTGGGTGTTAATTCACCTCTGCCTAACCGTGATTATATGTATGTATGTAAATGTAGGTATGTATGGATTTTAAATATAATCAATAGATCGATATAGTTAATGATACAGTCGCGAGAAATGTGAATCCTTGGCGTGTGTGGATAGATTTGTGGATAAGCGCTCCTTCGCTACTGCACAACACTGCACCTCTCGTCAAAAGAGTTCCAACAAATGCACACTGCGTATATAGAGTGCATGTTGTGACGTCACGGGGTCATCAAATATGCCAGTAACTATATCTGTTATGTAAGTTTCAATGTAATATGACCACGCCGAGCAACCTTCCAATTTAATTTTTATCTATTTGTCATCAACTCGCGTGTATATTAAAATTATCATTGAAACAAAAAAAAAAGCAAGTAACTATTAACCGCACATTTGCCTAATTCGATTAAATACTATTTATTTTCCTCTGGCTGTTGTCTCTGCCTGCCCCGATGGGAATTAGCGTATGTATATATATATATATATATATATATATATATATATGTTTTATTTATTTAGATTTTATACATGTCAAATGAGGCGGCATTATCCGTTGTAAATAATAAATTTAAAAATGTGAAGAGTAAAAGTTGTTCCTCGTTAAATTTTGTACTCCCAAAAAAGCTTTCGGGTTTTTTGCCGGCGAACAACATCAAACAGACCAAACTTGTTCATGGTCCATGTAGTTTGTGACATGGACAAGTGGAGTTTTGTCCGCCTCAATTTTATATACCATATTTGAAATTAGAACAGTTAACCCTACAGTAAAAGGAAATAAACCACATTCTGATACGTTCTCAGTCGGAATAAACAGAGTGACGTTTACCATTCGCGGTACAATAATGTCTGTATTCATTATTAATGAAATGTAGGGCGATTCTCTGTAGAAGCTAGTGTTCCCTTTGAATCTGATGAAAAGGAAGTGAAATCGGGTTAGGCGTGCTGCGGCCAACAATGTGCCTTGAGACTTAAGAGAACCGATATTCAATAGTTTTATGTTAAAGCTATTGCTTGTAGGCTTGTCCGGTTGAAGGGTGGCATTGTTATTGAGGCTATGAAAGGAATTATATTTAACTTCAGTTCTAGAAAATGTAGTAAGACCAATGGAAAGGTTAACAAGGTGGTATGCCTGCTAATCGAGTACCCAATACTTCCTGTAGATGAAAGTCGCACTTTATTACCGATCTTATTTTTAAGAATATGAGGTTCTTCCTTCTTCTGATTCATCAAATAAATATATTATCAATTGGTTCTTGAACGGGTAGAATATTCGATCAAGAGCTAAGCGGTTCATACACTCTTTCTTTGTCGCACCATTAAGGCCCTGGAATTCATTGGGAGCTCACGTGTTTCCTTCTTCCTGCAGTCCCGGGTCCTTTAAGCGGGGCGTGAAAAAGCATATAATGAGGCCGTCACGCTAAGTGTCACCATTGTAACATGGTATACACACATGACACACACACGCACGCATTCACTCACACACACACAAACGCGCGCGCGCGCACAAACACACCAGCATCGAATTATATGTAGTTAATAATTAAATATTATATCCAAATTGTTGAAATTTACGTAATATGTACTTTGCTAAACTATGATGAAGGAATAAAAATATGAGAGCTCTGATGCCCATAACACTAGTTTTTTCTTAGCATGGGTATCAGTGTTCAACTAAATACTTGTAAATTGGACTAAGATGATACTCCGAATATATAATTGTAGTGTAAATTGATGTAGGTACAACTTATGTGGCTAATAAATCAATTTATTTATTTATTTATTTGCATGTAATGGTGACCCTCTTTTCTGAGACCTTTCCTTCAGCTTACCATCAGGCGAGGTGACGATTAATTGACGTGTTCTATATAAAAAAAAATCTGCAACATTCTACACAAAGCTATTTATATCCAAAGTTAGGATAATTGCAAACATTAAATTGAACTTAAGTTCGAGGAAGTTATCTATTCAATCAATTTATAATATTGCATTCAATTGCTGGACATAGGCCTCTCGCAATGTGCGTCATTGCTCCCGATCCTCAGCGCATTCTCTTCTAATTAGAAGCCTTGACGTAATCACTCAGGTGATTAACAATCTTGTTTTAGTTTTCAATTTCTTTTTTTTCATATAATAGATTTACTTTGTGTCACTATACAAGAAACATAGTTTTGACACAAATGTGAATAAATATTAAAATATTATATTAATGAAACGGCACAAGGAATTATAACCCTGTTACCTAAACTAGGCTCAGGGCCCTTATCTTAGTCAACAGTGTTCGGTCAAATAGTGGTTTGACATAAAATCATAACATAAACTCACGCCTACATCCCCGAAGGGGTAGGCAGAGGTAGCTAGCACCCACATTTCACCAGTTCATGTTTAGGTCCCAATGTAATAGGTGGCAAGCCTATTGTCACTAACCGGGCACTTATAAACCTGCGATAAATACACACATAACTTCGAAAAGCATCGAAACGTCATCGGTGTGTGCCATGGTAAAATCTGGGATCGAACCCGACACCTCGTCTCAGCAGTCCATTACCCATACCACTAGGTTTTTGAAAAATAAGTCCACTGAGTTGTGTCGCATTGATAGTATATAACATCGGAAAAAAATATTTATATTTAATGTGCTTATACACACAACTAGCTTATTTACTATTAAAACTGAACCAGTAGATACACGAATTGCCACTTTGTCACAGGAGCTACAGATGGCGACGCTGTCACTGTAATCACTGCTAATGAACAATAAAGTGAACAATACAATATTAAGTACCTACTGAAACAGATTGAATCACGGACACAAATTTAGTTTCCAGCTGTGAGCGTGATAGTATAATTATATAACATAACATAACATAAACTCACGCCTATATCCCCGAAGGGGTAGGCAGAGGTGCTAAGCACCCACATTTCGCCAGTTTATGTTTAGGTCCCAATGTAATAGGTGGCGAGCCTATTGCCATTAACCGGGCACTTATAAACCTGCGATAAATACACACATAACTTCGAAAAGCATCTAAAAGTCATTGGTGTGTGTCATGGTAAAACCTGGGATCGAACCCGAGACCTCGTCTCAGCAGTCCATTACCCATACCACTAGGCTAGGCAATAGGCTTAATAATTATGTTTTAGTCACGTGCCGCTGTCGACAGCAGTTTGATTGTCAATTATAATAATTATTACGAGATAATTAACATATTATTATTAGAATAATGTGGTGACGGAGATAGAATACAAGTATCACAACTCCATCTCATCCGAAGAGTGTCGTAAGAGGCGACTAAAGGAAAAATACGCAGACAAATTAATAGCGAGAGAGGAGGCTTTTGTAGGAGGTAGAACACGGCGGTATTTCCGCCTAATTGAGCAGTCCGACTGGGGAAGTACCTCCGCCCTACAGAATACCGCGGCTATAATAACTTCGTGTTGTGTTCCCAGCGGTGAGTATGGTAACCAGAGCTCACTGGAGAATTTGTGCTGTCAGCGGGAAGACTAAAGGCTTGTCCTGCTTTGTCCTCTACACTGACGGCACAGAAACTCTGTGCTTACAGGGTCGGCAGCGCAAGTGTGGCTTCTCAGGTGTTACACACGTCCATAAGCCACGGTAACCACTTTCCATCAGGTGGGCCGTGTGGTTGTCTGTCACCTACATGGTATAAAAAAAAACGAAAACTCGAAATAAAAACACTGTACCGTCTGGCCAGCCTCCCAACATTAGGAGAGGCCAATGTTCAGCGGTAGTTCACTGCTGAACACGGGCTGCTCCTAATGTTGGGAGGCTAATTGATTGATTAGAATAGTAAATAATTTACTATTTTAGTGTTATTACTAGTTGCAATTGGGACGTTCACCCCGGTCTGTGATCAGTTTAGGTATTCCTTCTACTCTTTTTTACTTGGCTTATATAACTTATACAGTGGTGCTGAAAAATCATGTGACTGACAGACTAGTGTGGCCCCATCACATTAAAGTAATCTATCGTGTACCATACTCCATATACACTGAGTTGACCCTCGGTTTTGCTTTGATATGACAAGCCTCAACAACTTAAGGTGTACAACAAGAATTCTGTAGAAAATGCTTTAGGCGTTAGACTTAATAATAGACTTAGACTTAATAATTATCATCAAAATGAGATTTTGCTTTGATTACGCCATCCGTCTTATGTCTCTTCATGCAATACTCATGCCTAATACAGCGCTCGGATTCTGTCTAACAACTGATTGAATTTCAGATATACATAGACACCATCCTTTCACAAAGGGTCTACGGCATTCCAGCCTACCCCGTTCCATCCACCCGCGGCCAAACTTAGGTCGACATGAGACTAAACTATAATCTAACTTAACCAATAAATACACAAACTAACTCCGCTTTACACTGTTCAAGTCAATATCAAAGATCTTAAACACATAAATTGTATATTAATCAACATCCCAGTGCCGAAAACTTACTGTTCTCAGTCCCTAAGTACACAACCCTTCCTATTAGAGATGATAATACGTACTCATAATGAAATGTATATTCATAGTTTAAAAAAAGTTATTGATGACATTTCGGAACTTTTCGCGATTAAATCATGGAACTTACTACTATTGCCGATGTTTCGGATGCGTTGCACTTGTTCGTCTTCACATACCTACGTCTCGACGCTCGCAAATCAGTCAAGTAGTGACCACGGATGCTGCAACGCATTCGAAACATGGGCAACATTAGTAAGTTCCATGATTTAAGCGCGAAAAGTCCCGAATCGTTATGTTATAATTAATTTACACCGCGATTGTTTAAAAATAAAAAAGGTAATTTATATACGATCTGCATGTACTTATTATCCCAATGCAGCAAACTATGGGCACCAATTCTCAGAATAGAAGTAGCTTATGTGTTATTTCAGACTATCCTTTTACCAAATTTCCACCAGATCCGTTCAGTCCTTTGAGCGTGATTGAGGAACAGACATTCAAACGTATAAATGAGAAAGTTTGTGTAGATGTTTTCCAACAATGTTTGTATCCAAACATCTCGGTAAACAACCGCGGTAGCCTAGTGGTATGGGTAATGGACTGCTTAGACGAGGTCTCAGGTTCGATCCCAGGTTTACCATGGCACACACCAATGACTTTTCGATGCTTTTCGAAGTTATGTGTGTATTTATCGCAGGTTTATAAGTGCCCGGTTAATGGCAATAGGCTCGCCACCTATTACATTGGGACCTAAACATAAACTGGCGAAATGTGGGTGCTAGCACCTCTGCCTACCCCTTCGGGGATATAGGCGTGAGTTTTATGTTATGTAAAATAAAAATGTCTCAGATAATCTCACTTCCGTTAACCTGCGGTCCACACTGTCGTCGTGCACTTTAGTTGGTTCTAGTGTGACATATCCTCCCCCACCCGCTCTGGTGGTTTTGCGCATAATAAAGAAAAAAGATGTATAAACCGATCCATAGAAATACTGAAGTCCTTCATGCCCTAAATAAAACCGTGAATAAAATATACAGACAATTTCTAGTAAAAAGTAGTTACATGTGTGTCACAGAAAGGTAATCAGTATTCTAGGCTTGCGGTGCAACGCTTGCATAGTCTAGTCATTTATAAGTCAAATATCCGAGTTGGGGACTCTGTAGTCCCCACACACCCGAGAGAAGAGGGCCAGATCGTGAGAGAGGGCCCTTGGTCGGCCGGGGTGCGAGGGATATGCCTGTCAACCTCACCTTCGGCAACCAAAGCGACCCGCAGGCGGCGTGCGTTTTAGTCGGTTCGAGTCCGACATAACCTCTCCCACCGGCTCCGGTGGGGAGGTATCCGTGGGGATTTGCGCACGTAAAAAAAAAAAAACATCCGACATATAATATTAACAAGTACTGGGATTGAAATAAACTCAAAGGCGCATAAAATTTTAATTGGAATAAATCATCATTCAGTTCCGTTCTGGATGTTGTCTTTTTAGATCTAAATTTTCTAGGTAACTAATTGATATTTAATGGCTTTGTCAGCGATTGCGATTTTTGTTCACATCTCCAGTCCTACTTAACCGATTGTGATCAAACAAAAGATAAATAAAAGATTCAATTTTTTTAATTTTTTTTTGCAATTTCAATAAGATAAGATAAGATAATCTTTATTGTTCACCAACACATTACAGTACATGTACGGACAACATTATGAAAAATGGGAAATATATGATAAATCAATTTAGCCTATCCCAAGTATTTTTTTGCAATATCTGCGATATACAGATACAATAAAATTACAATTTAAATCAGCTTAAAATTTAGTATAAAACTAGCAACCTTTCTAAGTATGGTTCTGTCTTTCATTCTTGATCACATCATCACTTCCTAACACGTAAATAGTGGTCAAACTATGTCAATAATAAAAAACTTCGGCATTGTAAAATCTTTCGCACTTCATTATCAAAATTACAATGATAATGAGTATAGAAAGTTGTTCAATCACATTACAAGTCATTGCCGGCTGTCATCGTTAGCGTCTATTTCATGGATTATTTTGTGGTATAGCCGTGTGGGCCGGCAAAGTAGAATTTGGGCCACCCCATCTCTTCCTATACGGTGTCATACAAGGCGTCTAAGGGATAGGGCTGTTTAACATCAGACTGATATATATATAACCCAGACTCAGCCTCAGATGCATGGCTTGAGTCAACAATAGTGCTCGAAAGACGGCAATATCTCCTATTACATGGGACCAAATTCAATGATTGGTGAAATGTGGGTGTTAATTCACCTCTGCCTAACCCTCCAGGGATAAAGGCGTGATTATATATATGTATGTATGTATAGGCGACAAAAGATAAAACGATACACCTTTTCATATGAAGATTTATGAAAAGATGTATACTTTTATCGTTTATTGACTGTACATCGTATACCATAGATACCACACTGATACGAATAGAATATAGATACTATACACGACTAAAATGTTATGTGGACGCGCCTACTGCATTTTACTCTATGAATTAAATTGTAGAAAATGAAAAATTGTCCTGTACGTTGGCAATTATGATCTTTCTGCAAAGCGCTCAGTATATATACGCTGATATTAATATTGGAATTTATTACGAGTGTAGTTCTGCGCTGAGTTAAGCTAGTAAATTGGAAATTGATGTATTTAAAGTACATCTTGATGCGTTCGCCAAATAATATATCTTAATTAATCATCGCCGAAGCAATGATAAACTCAAGGGACCCGCCCTTGAGTTTATCAGCGATACGATGTGGTGAAATTGATCCTATCAGTAAGGCAGGTGAAACCGAGGCGGACAACTAGTCGTGAATATACTGATTTAGGCTTTTTTTACGTGTGGAATACCCACGGATACCCGCACCTCTGGAGCCAATGGGAGAGGTTATGTCGAACTCGAACCGACTAAAACGCACGACGCCTGTGGTTCGTTTTTGTTGCTGAAGTTGGGCAACAGGCTTATCCCTCGCCTCCCGGCCGACCCAGTCATGTCTCTCGATCTGGCCCTCTTTTCGGGTATACTGATTTAGGCTTGATAAATAACCAGTATTTTGGTGTCATACTCTAATATATAAAAACAAACAAAACTGTACAATTTTGCAGTACAATAGAAGATTTCTTTGTCCTACACACCTCCGTAATTGAAATATAATAGATGAACGAAATTGATGCTACTATTACTGCGTTCTCATTGACAATTTTATTATAGTTAGATAATTTTCTTCCATGAAGATTAATGAGGTCCGATTTTGCGCCTGCGATGTATTAGCTGTCAAGCGAAATTCTCACAGCAATCTACTATAATTTGTGTAATTTATTTATTAATAACTGTTATAGCATTTTTATTACGATCTTCAACAGAATCTGTTGGTCATGCCTATTCATTTATTAACGGAGAGAGAAAAAGTTTAAAAGTAAAACCCGACTTCTGAATAATCACGCTCTAAAAAGTATTAACAAGTAAATATCAAGGATAGCCGTGGTCATATGCCACTTTTCCCTAGTATGTATTGTTGTTAGTGGTACACGTAAATAATCCTTGATATTTTCTTGTTTAATAATTTTTGGAGCGTGATCATACAGTAGTGGGATTTTAGTTATGAATTTAATTTTTAATTATATTATTTTTGTGCAAGAATTAAAGGTATAATTTATGTGCTAATTAAGCCCTTACAGACGATACTTAACAAGTCATATTTATCTCAAATCGATTTTTTAACACGGTGCTTTATGGCTGCTAGAGACCGCTACACTAGATTCAGTGACACGTTATATAGCTTATAACCAGCGGACGACTAAGATGCTTCTAACAATACCTCCTTTTTCCAGTTTTTGTAAGTAGTTCAGGAGCTTTGAGGGAACAGATTAACCTACATACAAACATACTTACATACTTACTTACATACATACTTACATACATACTTACATACATACTTACATACATACTTACATACATACTTACATACATACTTACATACATACTTACATACATTCTTACATACAAACTTACATACATACTTACATATATACTTACATACATACTTACATACATACTTACATACATACTGACATACATACTTACATACATACTTACATACATACTTACATACATACTTACATACATACTTACATACATACTTACATACATACTTACATACATACTTACATACATACTTATATACATACTTACATACATACTTACATACATACTTACATACATACTTACATACATACTTACATACATACTTACATACATTCTTACATACAAACTTACATACATACATACATACATACTTACATACATACTTACATACATACTTACATACATACTTACCTTTGGTTTCGCCGTAGTTATGTTAAAAATACTTAAAATAGATTTATCCCTTATACACCTATTTTAAGTATTTAACAAGTGCCCTATTTGAAAAAAATTGAAATCATATTAACATTTTTGTTATTCAATAGTTTCATTGCTGTAAAAAATACTTATAGGTCTCAGTGTTTTCAAAAAGAAATCAATCATTTGTAGCAGTCGAAAATAAATATTAAGAAAAAATCGAGTAATATGTAGCGAGCACATCCTATATATCAAGTGGAGGACGACCAAATATCTTCAACCTAGTTAAGTTTGCCAAATTGAATTACCGAGGGATGGTAACTCACACGTGGCACGTATAGGCTGTAACTACGTGACATATATTACGGATGAAATAACATAGATGATATTGGTTTATCGAGTTAGAATGATATTTTGTGAAGATGAAAGAAAAAAAAAAAGCTGTGGAATGAACTCCCTGCTGTGGTTTTTCCAAGCGACTACAGTATGGGGTTCTTGCGGTGGCGCGACTGGCGTGACTGGCGCGCCTCCCCGTTTCCGGGGACGAGTTGGGGACTCTGTAGTCCCCACACCCGAGAAGAGGGCCAGATCGTTAGAGATGGCCCTGGGTCGGCCGGGGTGCGAGGGATATGCCTGTCAACCTCACCTTCGGCAACCAAAACGACCCACAGGTGGCGTGCGTTTTAGTCGGTTCGAGTCCGACATAACCTCCTCCACCGGCTCCCGTGGGGAGGAATCCGTGGGGATTTTGCGTACGTAAAAAAAAAAAAGTATGGGGTTCTTAAAGAAGGGCATTGGAAGGTTCCTAAAGGATTGGCAGCACGAGTGTGCACACGTCCTTAGGCCACGGTAACTACTTTTTACGAGGTAGGTTGGGTGCTCGTCTACTAACCAAGTAGCATAAAAAAGCTGTACCTAGAAAGCTTTAGGACCAGAGGTAAGCTCACGATAGGATGGAATGCATGAAAGAAGATACGGCAAGGAAGGTAGTGACTGAAAAGATGCCATTGAAAGGATTATATGGAGGAGATTTACATGTCGCATCCACCTCAAATAATTGGGACAAGGGCAGACAGTTGATGGTGTTGATTCTGAACCCCGAGAAAATCTCACATCAGCATCCAAAATACGCACCGGCTAGCTGGTGATGTTGACTTAGGCCCCGAATATCTTGGAGGGGCCTCACAGACTCTGCAGCCAATATTTGACTTTTTTATATATAGGACACGTCAATTAGACTTCACTTCGCATATGGTAAGCTGAAGGCAAAGCCTCAGGAAATAGGGCCATAATTACATATACCATGTTACAATGGTGACACTCGGTTTGACGATCTCATCATATACTTTTTCACGCTCCGCTTAAAGGACCCGGGACTGTAGGAAGAAGGAAGCACGTGGCCTATACATAATATTATATATGGTTTTAGTACCTTGAAAATTGCTAATCTGATATTTCAAATGATATGCAGGCGGTTAGATGTACGTTTAATCTATGATCTGAAGTTCTGTTAGAAAACTCGTTAATACTTCCTGCGATTCTTGATAATTGCTATATGTATTTATCGTAAACGCACCGACACACGGTATAATAACATATTTAAAGGACAAATTAAAAAATGGCATTTAAGCATTTAAGATAGGTATACAAAATTGATATGTTATTTCGATCAGTAAAAAAGAGACAAATCATATCAGATTTACGTGTACACTCATGCACACGTAAATCTCCGAGGAACTCTAGGTTATCCCCGAATTTAAAAATTCTTACAGTCAAGCAAAACTTGCTTATATTACATGCTTTTATTTAACTCACAGTTTACTTAGTTTAGAACTTGTTTGAGTGCTCGCACACAGCTTAATATCTCCATTATTATAATTTTTTATTCAACAGATGCTGCACTAACGATGTTTATTCACGTAGGTAAATTGCTGCAATCAAAGTCTTTTCTATCGAAAGTCGGCTTCAATTTACGGAGACAGAAACATCCTTCAAGCTCGACTATATCCCGTCTATATTGAACGGCTAACGAACCAGGTTGCAATCTCCGGCGTTTTACTACCTGTTCCTGTAAAATGAATGTCAACTATAGAATACAGCATGGCTTTAAACATTAACCTTTGATCTAGATTAAATGTTTTTGAAATTTAATCGAGTTCAAAATTTAGTGTTGTAATTTTACGGACTATTTGGCTGCATAAATTTTAATAGAAGAACAATTAATTTTACAAAATGACTCTAACGCTTACTTGTTGCAACTCATTCAATTGGTTCTTGCTCATTAAATTTAGAATGGTAAAAATGCGGCAAAAGTTGCGCCTATCCTTGTTTTAACCGCGGTAGCCTAGTGGTATGGGTAATGAACTGCTGAGACGAGGTCTTGGGTTCAAACCCAGGTTTTACCATTGCACACACAAATGACTTTTCTATGCTTTTCGAAGTTATGTCTGTATTTATCGCAGGTTTATAAGTGCCCGGATAATGGCAATAGGACCGCCACCTATTACATTGGGACCTAAACATAAACTGGCGAAATGTGGGTGCTAGCACCTCTGCCTACCCCTTCGGGGATATAGGCGTGAGTTTATGTTTATGTTATGTTATTCTTGTTTTATTGATTAATCGTGTTTACTTATTCTTAATCATCCATCCAACCTATAATAGTAAATTATTTAACAACATAATATTATGATGGCACAATACATTTTATTTCATTCAAGGTTCCTTATTAATTACCGTTTTGACATTTAGTAAAAAGTAACTAATTTGACTATTAGTCAAATACCCAATTGGTAGATATACTGTAATGAAATAAAAATAAGTTACAAACATACAAAATACGCACGAAAAACACTAATAACCCTCTCTTGGCACTATGGAAAACATCCAATTTCAACTTCCAACGCTTACTAAAACAAAACTAAATCCCTAAAATAGTCAATTATTTACCCGAAACTAGGGTACATAAATACTTATTCCATAAAAGAAGTAACTAACTAAAGCTAGTAGAAGTAATAAAGATAGATTATGGTTGTTGTTCTGAATGTTCCAGATGTCTGAATGTTCCGAATGTCTGTAATATAGGTTTATGCCTGTATTAGAGACTATTGGAGTGTTGATTAAGCCTCGGGGATAAGCCGTGTGAGGTATGCCAAGCATTAATTATGGCCAAGGTTTATTGAGAATATTCCCAGTTGGGTGATGAAGGTTAATACAATGTAGAAATTATTGGGGAAAAAATATTCGAAGGGATAATAAATTCTGAATATTTATAATCATAACTAGCGGGTGAAACTGGAACCCGGGTATGTTCCAGTTTCACCCGGGAATAAATTCGTAAAAGCTTTTAACAAAATATCACCAATATGATAGATTTACATGTTAGATATTTTTACTTATATCGAAAAGCGACGAGTTTTCAATTTTATTTCGCGTATTCAATTGATGTCATACTTCAAAAGATTTTCGATTTCCTAGCTACCGCAAATATTTCCTTAAATATATTTTCAAGACATCCTCCATTAATCTGAATCTTCATTTTTACGAACTTGGACATGTTTTGACGTTTATTATCAAACTAGCTGTTAGCCCCTATACGAAGTTTCATCAAAATCGGTACAGTAGTTTAGGTGTGAAAGCATAATAGAAAGATAGACAGACATACAGTCAAACAGACAGACAGAGAGAGTTACTTTCACAATTATAATATTAGTATTAAAATTGCGAAAAAATAATTATGTTATTACTTATATTATCGCTTGTTATATTAGGCCTAACTCTATTACATTTTTTTGTTTTTTTTTTACGTGCGCAAAATCCCCACGGATACCTCCCCACCGGAGCCGGTGGAGGAGGTTATGTCGGACTCGAACCGACTAAAACGCACACCGCCTGTGGGTCGCTTTGGTTGCCGAAGGTGAGGTTGACAGGCATATCCCTCGCACCCCGGCCGACCCAGGGCCATCTCTCACGATCTGGCCCACTCTATTACATTATGACCGAAACTCACATTGTTCAAAATGTGAATATACCTACCGATGTAAGGATAACGAAACGATATCGTCATGTTATTATAAAAAATAGAAATCTGTACTAATCTATGCTAATATTGAAGTTTGTTTCTTTGTTTGAACGCGCTAATCTCAGGAACCACTAGTTCGAATTGCAAAAATAAGTTTTGTATTGAACAATCCGTTTATCGAGGAAGGTTTTAGGCTATATATCATCGTGTTACTACTTAAGGGAGCAGAGCAATGATCATAAATATAACCAAATATATCAAATTTCCATACATAAATTGAAGACTGAAGAAATACGGGTTTACGTAGGTTATATGAGGTTTCAAAATATGCCACTCTATCACACTGTCAGCTAGTTAAGGCATAAACAATATTCTCTCTAACTTTAACGTAGTGCAAGTTGAGTTTAAAAGCTATCTACCTCTTTTGAATTCAAAGTGGTTTTACGGACAAAGGCGGGCGAAATGTGCTAATGTAACGGACGAGGTAGTGTCGAGACAAGGTGCCCTAAGTGCTAGGAAAGGAAACTTAGTTGATCTTGTAATAATTTTCCCATTACTGCTTTATTCATGAGATGACTAGATGTTCATTCGTTTGATTGAAAATTTTGATCATCTTTTCTATCGAAGCTGGTGAATTTTCTATATGGTTGTAAACTAGCCAATTTTATATAATTTTTAATTATTTTTCTTTCACAAAGGTACGGTACAAATTGCATATTACATTCACTTTAAGTAAAAAGTTTACTCGTTAGCCTTTGTGAGAGGCTGGTGTCTATAGTAGGAAAACCTGTGTTACAAATCCCCAGGCTCCCACCTCTCGGACGACAGTTTTACAAATATTTTACTAATACAAATATTTGATTAGTAAGAAATACAATTACTTTAATATATTTACATTAAGTCAATTTACTTATACTAACTTTAAGCTATCTATGTGGTGATTTTCATTCAAATACCTACATTAGGCTCTTTTTTATACCATTAAGGTGGCAGATAAGCATACGGCCCGCCTGATGGGAAGTGGTTACCGTGGCCTATGGACGTATGCAACACCAGGGATGTTACACTCGCGCTGTCAACCATGAAGAAACCTTCTGATGCCCCTCTTGAAGAACTCCATATTGTCGGTGCTTGGGACAATAAGGTCGGTCATTCCACAGCTTGAGTGTGCGTGGGATGAAGTTTCTTTCAAACTTGGTACAAACTTAAATCCGTCCCTAGTCGTCAAAATGTATAGTATGAGTAGGATTGATGTGAGGATACGTCTTTTGTAAGTCAACTTAGTCTTTCCAACTCATGAGCCAGAGCTCATTGGAGAGTTTTTGTTCTGTCAGTGGGAAGACCAAAGGCTTCTCCAGATTGTCTTCTGGATTGATGGGACAGAAACTCTCTGTTCTCACAGGGTCGACAGCACGAGTGTGAGTCCCTTGGTGTTGCACACGTCCATAGGACATGATAACCACTATCCAGCTCCCACCTAAGTTCTATAAAAAAAACTATAGTGCGGTCGTTAGCATCTGAGTTGGATGTCCATAAGCGTTCACTTCATTATGACGTCGTGGATGAGGCTGTGGTAAAGACTTTCCTCTCTCTCATAAAAACATAAACGAACTATTATACTAAATCCAAAGTGAACATTGAATAAGGCTGGGATCGACATTCGGATGAAGCAAAAAAATGAGACAGGTATATACGAGTATACTTAATATTTGAGTGACTTATATTAATATTAGAAGTACTATAGGGAGTATTTCAACATACCCGAAAGTATACGCTGGATTCCAGCCAAAATGTGATGTCACTAATAGCAGTTCTTGCCGGTATTATTAAAGAGCTATCGCGGCGTTCCTAAAATGTGGCTTTTAGTATGTTCTAAAAGCATTACTAGAGTAGCACCGTCGCAGTCGTTGGATGCTGCACAGTGGAAGCAAGTTAGTGTTGTGGTTTTGTATGTAATACACAGTATAAAGTCTTTTCGTAGCCTTTCACACAAAGGATTTTGATACGGTTTTTAGGAAAAGATTATGGTCTCAGTGAATAGTGCCATCTATAGTAGCGTCTTTACCTCATCTTATTGTTTTATTAAGCTATCTTAGTTCTGTTCTGTTTTACAGATTACTAGTAACCAAAATTATTAGTTGCCGTTAACCCCTCTAGCTAAGTTAAATTACTTAAGTTAGGAGTGGGTTCAAGTCGATAGTATCGTACCTCTATTGCTTTGAATCTAGGAATGAGCTTTCCCATTGAGCTTTTAACGCATATCAATATTTGTTACAACAATTTTATAGGCACCGATAACCGCTTACCTCTACACAGAACTATAAAAGCATTTATTTATATCACCTGCAATAAAAATATACGAGACATTTAAAACACTGGAAAAATACAAATGTGGAACAAATTTTACTAGCAATATTTTGATGTGTTTTCAACAGTCGTAAATATAAGAAGGTTGTATTCAGCAGTTCTTCGCCTAAAATGACGATAAAAGCAAGTTTATACTAAGCCTGAACTTTACAAAGTCACTGATCAGCAAAAAAAGCCGACATTGACTCCCGACACGGCAAATAATTTTAATTTAAGAAATATAGACCGTAAAATGATGACATTAAATTTGAAATAATCATACCACCGATTTTTTTGAGGTTACGACGTACGATTTCCATTGAAATTTCAAATTTATGACAATCACAATAAGCTCTATTCTTCCATTATCGTGCCGTGCCGTTAGTTAGTGTCAGTCCTAAATGTTCTTCAATTTGGGAAACTCGATCTGCGTTCGCTGCGATGAGCCAGTGGTTTGCTACAAACCGCCTTTTCCATGTAACTCTTATTAAGTTTTAGTTAGTTCTATGAATAGTTTGCTTGCGGTTGCAGTAAAGAAAAGCTACTACTTCAAAAACGAGTATCTGAAGCAGCATTAGCAGGATAATACCAGACTTGGCTGGGCAGGGAGAGAAACATGAGTATTTGAAGGATGTATGACAGAAAGTAGCCACTCAAACCAACGCCCGTGTCACAAGTCTCGGGCCCTGCTGGGGTTTTTCTCTGTCACACTATGGGCCCGGCACACACTCAGTGAATCCTTGGATAGCTAAGAATTTCGTCTCATTATTAAGCAATATTTATAATCGTAAAAAGTAAAATAGATATATGCGATTCGAGAAATACATTTTTTAAAGTTTGAAATTCCATTTTAAAGACGTACAATGTGCAATTCATATCAAAACTTTCTTTTTCATTTCGTTCTGACTTACATTGAACCAAAAAGGTAAAAAGCTACCACATTAGTGGTCAATAAACCTATTGTCACATGGAGTTCTAAATAAAATACTTTCTTGTTCCATCCGGAGTGAGTCATCAGAGAAATCGGTTGAGTATTGTTCAATGTCCCAAAGGCTATCAAAAGCACATGTCGTTGAGAAGATACAATAATGACACAACAAGCTGCTTGCACCATTACCATTACACCGTGATCATGGCGCTTATGACAGCGCCGAAATATCGGTTACTCAGAGAAAATAATAAACATGGTAAATATCCCGGGAAGTTTTACACTATTAATGTGAATGACCATGTCAATCTCAAATCATTCAATAATGAATGAAACATGGTAAATATCCCGTTTATTCTGATACTGATGTGAGTGACCATGATAGTTTAAATACCTATATCATTCAATAATGAGACAGTTCTTACTTTTGTCTTCCAAGACCTGAGTCAAGTAAATAATGAACACCTTCACATTGGTAAATAAATCTGTTTCATATTAAAACATGTTAATCTGAAGTTTAAGAGAAACAACGGTATGTTAATTTTAAAATAGTCTCTTAAATTTAGTAAAGTTCACAATGTGGTTGGACTTTTTCTGTATGAGAAAAATCATCGGTAAGCTTGATGAGGGTACGGTAAAGTAAACAATGTATTTTTTGCAATTGAGAAGCAGTGTTGACTGCTTCTCAATAGCAAAAAATACATGTGTTGACATGTTACGCGTCTTTCAAATACTTACAATATAAATAGTATATAAAGACGAGTCTATAGAGAAGAAGAGTATAAAGACCCTATGTAGCTATATATTTCATTGTAGTCAGTAATAAAGTCTGACACCGTCCGGGATCAGAGTGGCGTACCCAAGCTATTGAACTGGTTATTTCCTACTAATATTAGTTTTAAGTTATTTACTAACAAATTTATAAAAATTCTGAACTAAAAAGTTATTATTATGATAGGATACTTTACCATACTATGTACTTTATGTTTGATGTGCAATAAAGTGTATTTATCTTATTTTATCTTATCTTTGCTTCCGAAAATTGGGAGAAGCCTATGTCCAGCAGAAAACTACGATGGACTAATTGATTGATTTGATATATTTTCTTTGTAAACTAGCCCAATAATACTGTCATAAATAGAATATTCCATCACAATAAAAAAAGAAAGAAAAGATACAGAAAATTCTGAAACTATCCCAAAACTGAATACAGTTTCTAGAATAAAGTAAAATAAACTCAGTACTAATATAATTTAGTTATCGAATGCGAGCCGTAAAAATAAGGCAGCTACGAATTATTTAGCTCAGAAATTCAGAGTTCATTTGGGAATAATAGAAGTTTATTTAGTCTGGAATAGTTTGTAATCAGATCGGCGAGAGTATTTAGCTTAATTATAAGTTTGTTATCGAAAATACTAGTTGGAAATATGTAGTATGCGCTAACATTTGCCAATGTTGGACAAACTTTGAACAACGTTTATTATTGAAAGTTTTCGAATACTTAATATACATTTTACTTCAGTAAATTGTGTCTCAGAACTTGCTATGTACAGCATATTTTTTTTGCTAAGTTTATTTTCTTCAAGGTGCGAAAATGGCTTCACCATTTTCTTTAGGGTGGAACTCATCCACATTAGTGAGATACCGCGCCTGATTTATCAAATGGATGAGGCTCTAACATTGCGACCTGAGACGGTGCCCACTGTGCGGTTTTCCCAAGCGCCTACAATATCTTCAAGAGGGGCATCAGAAGGTTTCTTCATGGTCGGCAGCGTGAGTGTGACACCCCTGATGTTGCATACGTCCATAGGCCACGGTAACCGCTTCCCATCAGGTGGGCCGTGTGCTTGTCTGCCAACTAAGTGGTATTAAAAAAAAATAGTCACTCTAATAATGTGTCATCATTGACGTTAGATCTTAAAGCATGTGGACTCCGAGCTTTGTAATTAAAGTCCCGTGTGCCATAGGTGCTGAATTAGCAATGGCCTGGGCATATCTGTCGAAGGACCGATGGCCGTTAGTCCTAGAGCGGAGAACGCTAGAAAGCAAACACAATCAGATGGACTGACTAATTGAAAAAGATGGCTGGTACAGACTGTATGTAGAAAAGGGAGGATCGGAAGAAATAGCGCACATTTGGAGAGGCCTACGTATAACAGCGATGAATTTATTGATCGATTGAGTACCACCAGTACCACTTAGGTGGCAGACAAGCACACGGCCCACCTGATGGAAAGTGGTTACCGTGGCCAATAGACGTGTGTGAAACCAAAGGAGTCACACTCGCGCTGCCAATCCTGTAAGCACATAGAGTTTCTTTGCTGTCAGTGTAAAAGACAAAGCAGAACAAGCTTTTGGTCTTCCCACTGACAGCATTAAAACTCTTTAGTGAGCTCTGGCCACCCTACTCACCGCCTTGAACACAACACGAGGTTATTATGGCCGCGGTAAACTGTAGAGCAGAGCTACTTCCGCAGTCGGACTGCTTAAATGGATAATACAAATACCATCATGTCCTACATCCTATAAATATACTAACTGATACTCAGTTGATTATAAAAGAATATAATATTTAAGATAATTTATTAAGAGCAATCTGGCTGTCATATCAACATAAGATAATAGTACTGTCCGTAATCTTCTGGACGTAACGGAATCGCTGAATTCATTCACAATCTGTGTCGTCATACTTACGAGTATCATACACCGGAGCGATGCATAATTATGACTTTTTCCGCAAACAAATGTGAGATTCTTGAACGAGGTGATTGACCTTTGGGGTTACCGTTACTTTAAAATTTACTTTCAACCTTGGCTCTTGTTTCGCGAAATGTAGTATCTTACTAGTTCTCTGTGTTAATAGTGTCAAATATCTTAATTTGTACTTAGAGTTCTCCAAAAACAGTTCTATTTATTAAATTAAACTTCAGTAATTCGATTTTCAAGATTATAATCTATTTTATTTACTTGTAGAGTAGCACGCCTATGTGCTGGTTAGTTGTGGTGCTCATGAATTTAGTCTTAGTTCTGGAATTAGTTTAATTATATTAGAAGATTACATTGTCTTATCATTATAAGTCTCATCTTCATCTCGTTGTAATCGACGCATAAATAAATGTTTCTAATATTATCTAAATATGTAGAAACATTTATATATAGATAGATAGATATATATATATATAGATAGATGATGTAAGAGGTCTATTGTTTTATTAGTAACCTCATTATTAGATGTGGAAGAAATTATTTTAAAACTTTTTTATAACATGTCAATTAGACTTCACCTCGCCTGATTGTTAGCTGAAGGTAAAGTATCAGAAATGAAGGTCACCATTACTTGTGTACCATATTACAATAGTGACACTTAACTTCACGGCCTCATCATATGCTTTTTCACGCCCCACTTAAAAGACCCGGGACTGTAGGAAGAAGGAACTTATGTTGAGAAGTAAAGTTGCAAACAGTATCTTTATCTGCCGTTATTTGCAAGATTCATCTTCTTACGAATTTGCAATCACTGTTATCATTAATATTAGACTGTAGCTAATAATACATTTAGAACTCTTCGTTTTCCGATACCGCAATGATTCATTGCACGCCACTTCGTTATGCACGAACGCGTTTAATGATTTAAACGATATATCAGATCATTGTTATTGGACCGCTTGCTATTCAGCATAACACATCTAGATAAAGTGCCACCTGCCACTTTCACACTATTCGGTTTTGTTTTAAAAAGGGTTTGAATTTTGCAATAACTGTTGCGTTTAATAAGATATAAACCAACTGTTGTGTTTGTCTCTTTTCTTACAAGTGTATCCTGGTGTAATTCTATAAATATAATTACTTTTACGTTTGAGCAAATATCAATTTAAACCTGTTTTGGTTATAACTTTTATCCTAAATTAATTAAATTTATATTATTGCTACATATATGAGGTATATAAACTACCTATACATAAATTCATTCGAACTCAATTCTCATATAATTTTTACGTCTATCATAAATCTGTGTACAGTAAATATTACAACGGGCTTATACAAATGTTTTACAACCATTGTGACAGTAAATGCTGTCTTCAACCTCATTTTGGATTTCGCACTACACCATTTGCTGTTATTATTAATAATTCGTGCTTTTACAAATTAGTCAGGCAAATGCTCAGTCACACATTAAACATTTATGGTCTCTTCGTCTCAAAATGAGGTCTTGTCCCGTACTAACGGTTCATAAGACGTTGTAAAACACTTGAATCTATTTGACATTTGTTTATGTAATTTACAGTGAGGGCGTCAGGCTTAAATAGACAGTTTTGTAACTGTACTATAAGAAGGTCGTGTATGCGTATTCATTCATCATAGGTGGATCCTGGAGTTGTGTTTGTTAGTTTATATATATCTTAGTTTTATTCATCGTTTTTATCATTTTTGCGTTGAGTTTCGTGCGCACTAGAGGCTTTGATTTCCTCTTTCCCATATTTAGTTCTCCACTTTACACAAACTTTGGCATTCATGGCTTCGACATGCATTGGCATAATGTTATCTTCTAGGATGTTTAATTAATACTTTTAGGATCTATCCCTCTTATTGGAGCCCACAATTAACTGCTTTTGTCTTCAAAACAAACTTCCTAAGCGGACCAAAGCAAACTTTTGTTTTGGTCCGCTTAGGAAGTTGAAAATAAAACAATGAATACTTTAAATAAATACCTCATAAAAAAGTTGAAAAGCAGTAAGTATATTTAATGTTTTTCCAGTTTTACGAAGAAAAATACATGCAAACATTATTATTCACAAAAAAGACCATTATTAACGATAGCACAAAAAACTTCTCGAATTAACATATTACATAGTCTATTACCTAAAATTGTACATATAATTTACTCAATGTCTCCTTCACAAGTCAAATAGCCTACAGAGCCTACATTTATTAGTATAACAATGCCATTATTCAGCTTTGTTACTTCGTAGTGCTCGAGACTTCGAGAACTTATCTGAAGTATTACGGGAAAGTTCTGTAGACTTTTACGACAATTCTGTCTCATTCGCTTTGAACTTTAATCTTATAGTGTAACGGGAACTACCGGGGTAATCCCACGATACTTATAGCTGTGATCGTCTATTTACCTAATCTTTAAACCCCGACCCAATATCTATCATTCATTACTTTAATAATCCTGACACTACAGTTTAAATCGTTATTCTAACTTAGTTTTTATCTATTCGGAATAGTGTGATGATAAGGCTGTGGATTTATATTTTATTCAAATGAGATATAAATTAGATTCAATATAGGTCTTTGATAGTTTGAACTTTGTGGCATCTTTTTCAGCTGTATATTTTATATAGGCCTTAATGTCGAAGATATCATATATGATTTGTGATAAGTGATCCGGATCAATTAAATATCTCAAGCCCCGAAGAGCGAGAATATGAATCTCAAGCCCCGAAGAGCGAGATTACATATGATCAATTCCGAAGAACTGATAGCGTTGATCAAAAGATCAAGGCTCTCCCTCCACTTCGTCACAGTTAATTTAATTCAGTTTGTAAAACCTCCACTAAACTCCACTGTATACTGTAATCCTTCAGTTTCGGCTTCTGGTTCCAGTATAAAATGTAGTAGCCCTTTAACGCCTCACGAATCTCATGAACGATGCCAAAACAATTAGAATAATGATTGAATGTGATATAATATTATTTCAACAATGGAAAAAGATATTATGCCTTCACGGCTGTAATGGCTGTCATTACTAACGAATACATAATTAATTTAATAAGTTTTGGCAGGTTTATGGACCGCTACACTTTACAAACTGCTCTAATTGGTAATAAAATGGTATCTTCAATCAGAGTTGCTCTAATACTGTATCAAAATGATCCAGGAGCCACAGAATTGAATCCTAACAGTTGGTGATAAATGTATGACTTTACTATTTAGGCCTCAGTATGGTATAAATGATGAGATCTAGTATAATATATGAATTACTAATGTAATTCTAATAGGACATAAATAGTTCACTTTAGCACGTATGCTGTTAAATATGATCTCACTAAATGAAGCCTTTCGCATTAATAATTCAACTGCAAATTCTTTCCAGCTACATTCAAATGTGGAAATAACAAACCCCAACTCTATCTCTATACAAGTTGTGTATTATACCTAACCAAGATATAATTTACGAATACCATGTGTAATGTTCCCAACAGTTATTATATCAACACAAAGATAACGTAACAGATTCACTTCAAACTTAAGGTACAGTGCACACCTATAATTCTTATAGAATTCCTACAATCTATGTCTGTAGCAACAGAAAAACTAACTAGACCTAGCTAGGAGCCCTAGTGTTTACCTTAGGTCTATTAAGACTTACCAACTTAATAGGTGAGTTTGCAGCTATATGTGTGTGTGTGTTGTGAATTGTGTAAAGCAACAATGTGAACTAGCTAAGGTAATGGGAAGTGATTTCGTTTAGACTCTCCTACAACGAAATCACGGAAACCTAGGTGACCAGGATAAGGTATTGAGACGCTTTCGAAGGCCAGTCTCAGCCCCGAAATTTAAAGCAATCTTTACCTACAAGAACTTATCAACACTACGTCTCAGGGATGTTTGGTATTTGTGTGTATTGGAATAGGTATATAAATAATTAGGAACCTTCCGAAATAATTCAGAAAGCGCGTTGTTCCGATACAGTTTCCGCACACCGAACTTTTGCCACTTTCTCACAAATTACACTGGCGTAATACGGCTAGAATAATTCAATGAAACCGTTGCATGGTCTGTGCGCTTCTACTAATCGAACCAAACTCTCTGTGTCCCCCGCAAATCAGCCGATTTCCTTTTATACCAGTGTGAACTCCGCGCGGGAGCGGGGACGCTAAGGGTCCTTTTTTTATCATAGGATTTTTTTACAATGTCAACAAAGGAATTCAGTGCAAGTTAATTTTAAGCTCATGTTTACATTCACATATAACATGCCTTCATGCAATATAATCAATTATGATTATATTCTACAGAATATCAATCATGCAAAACAATAGTATATAAAATACAGTAAACCAAATATACAGTAACTAAATAGTAAACCAATAGTATACCAGCTGGTCATGCACGTATGTATAAACATACTGTATTTGCGCTTTCGTCGTGAAGAGTGAGCTCTTATTTATTTTTTTATAGAATTCTATTTTGTCGTAATTTTGTAATGCTTTGTGCCAATTATTAGATTAATCCGAAGATTAATCATTCCATGGAGTCAAACTCGCATGAACCTACAAACGTGTGTGGCGTAACAAGACGCCTTAATTATAATCAAAATCCACAATCCTTTATCATGATACTATTCCATATCAAATATGATTACATTCTCAATATATTATATTGAGAATATATTGATAATATTTATATGTAATCTTGCACTCGTTCACGTAAATAATATTAGCATCATAACAGTCTTTTGCATACATTTGTTTAAAAATAGAATATCCCAAGAATTCGATTTAGCCATCGTTCCCATAGGGTTCAAGTGGACGCTCTAACAAAAAAATATAGTTTATGACCGGCCGACCTCTCTTTAGAATAATACGTATTTTAGTTACGAGAAAGAAAAAAAATTAACACAAGTGTCTTGCCACAGGCATAAAAAAATATACTATGGTTTCATGTTGTGTATTTATGCTTCAAATATGAGTTTTAAAATGATAAAATAATCTATATTCTAAATATACGATTATGTTCCATTTCAGTCGCCTCCTCAGACTTTGAAATAAGCTGTTTCGCTTAGAAGCAGTCTTCTTTCGAAGATCTGTCTATAGGGTAAAACTCTAAATATTAAACTTATCTTCATTGACCCCTTTTTATAAAATACCTTGCTAAATTGATAGTGTTATAATTACCCTTTATTTTATTGTATTTGGGTTCCACGAGAGTATAATAATTATTTGTAACCTAGTTAGCCTTAAACATTCACAACATCCCCATGACTTGACGATTGAAACCATATGCTGTTCCTAATGTCCGATTGTCATTGCCTGTCTCGGTATTTTAAAATAGTTCAATTTGAATGTGTCTAGAACTAAATTATTACGTCTGTTTACATTAACCCTGTGTCTAAAACCTGTCTAATTCACGCCTCCTATCCTTAACTTATCTCTCGGCAATATCAAATATCTATTTGAACGCTCTACATAATCTGGATAACTCTCTGTTAATGTATTAATGAATGTATTAAGTCGTTTAGTATATGTCATCTCATCTTGTCCAGCAAGTCTTATTGGATTTTCTGTCTCATTAGATAATAATTATAAACATTGAAATTCCTATTAATAATTCTACTTTAACAATTTGATTTTATCCAATTTTAATTCGTACTTTGTTAACCATTTAACTTCAAGATAACTATGTATTTGTGACGTCAGAGCAACCCGGTCTACTTAGTTTTTGAACTGATATTATTAGTAGATTGTGAAGTACTATTTTCGCTACTTGTATTCTGAGTTTCGGTCGCAGGTTTGAATTCAATAGGTTTCACGCCTCCTCGCGTATTATAAAAGTTCTACCACGTGTTTCACCTCGACCACGTCTATAGTAACCCCTATAAAACTGACCTCGGTTATGATAAATTCTATTGTTACTAGTTGGATTATACCGAATGGTATTTTGTATTACTATATTTATATTTATATAACTATATTTTGTATTTACATGAATACCCCGCGGTCTTTCGTGTATTTTAACAGTTGTACTCTGCGATTGCAAGCTACCGGATTTTTCTTTGTTTATGTTACGTTCTAAATGTCGTAAAAACTCTACCGCCTCCTTGACTGTCATCTGCTGTTGTCGGCTAAAGTACGCCACCTGCACATAGTCTGGCTATTGTCTAAATATAGTATTAACTTTTTCCGCATCCGTAAATGGTAATGATAATGCATAAACTTTATCTAACTGTTCACAAAAATATTTCTCCATACTAACAGTCTGTCTATTATATTAAGAAGCTATGAACCTATTTTTCACTACTTCTTGTTCGGAATAACTCCAAAATACGTTCTTAAAATCAATTTCAAAATCACTGAAAGTTTTCCAATAATCTCTATAAATATTCATACGAGATTTAGCTTCCCCAGTTAAAGACTCTATTGCAAATAAAAGTGCCCTTTCATCAGTAAGATTCTGTCCAACTAAATATTTTTTTTTTAAATCTCTTAGAAAAGTCATTGGATTATACGTCTTATTGCCATCGAACGTAGGTAATTTCTGTTTCACCTGAACTACAACCGTTTGACGCGCCATCTCACTAACAGTCCCAATTTCTGTATCACTAGCAATTGGTGTAACCGTTGAATCTGAACTCCTACCGCTATCGCGATCGTTTTCTAATCTCGTCAACCTATTCAAAATCTCCGAAAGTAACTAATTTGTTTGATTCGCGTTATCTATGTTCTGAATACTACTAGCTGACTTAGGCATACGGCGTTCGTTATTCTTTCCAGACATCTTAAAACTTTAAATAACAATCTAATAAATCTAAACTAACAACCTTCTACTTAAATGTTACTTAGTACTGTGTGTCAATGTGTCAAAATATGTAAGTGTTAAATAACTATGCTTATCGTAATCTATTTGTCAAGTATTCACAAAATCTTTATCACCTAAATGTCTACTTAACCAATTGGTTATTTTAAAGCCGATAATAACGACCTATTTCTCAAGTATTATAATGAACGACTATTTGAGTGTGTTGGGTTACTTTGTTATTATTTTAAATTTTTAAATAATATGACGTCACACTAAAGTTTTTGAATATGAGATTTATGTGGTTATGTTATCTAGCATTCGAAGTATTGACCCTTCTTTTTTTTGTTTAACTTAGAAAGTTTTTGAAACACGCAACAATTTTTTTTTTTCTGCTAACTGTCGTCTAACTTAACACGTGTACCAATCTCGTAACTTGCGTAAGCGAAAAAAAATTAACTTTTAGGACTGCAGTTTGTATGCAACTATAATGGATGACCCTTTCTAAACAATATATCCCAAGTTTTATTACCTGACTTTAACAAAATTAGTGAATGAACAGTAGTGACGGCTTCAAAATAATGAATGAACTTATTGTTTACTAACAGTTTTGAATTTCAAAGATTTTATCTACGTTGTGTATATTTTTGGTAAAATATAATTAATTAAAATTTTAATGATTGAATTATATTTGAATATGTATAAGGCACTGAGAGTAATATCGCCTGATTCTTTCCGGTGTATTAAGAATGTTTAATACATTAAACAGAATTCTGGTCACGCGGCGCCAAATCTGTAACGGGAACTACCGGGGTAATCCCACGATACTTATAGCTGTGATCGTCTATTTACCTAATCTTTAAACCCCGACCCAATATCTATCATTCATTACTTTAATAATCCTGACACTACAGTTTAAATCGTTATTCTAACTTAGTTTTTATCTATTCGGAATAGTGTGATGATAAGGCTGTGGATTTATATTTTATTCAAATGAGATATAAATTAGATTCAATATAGGTCTTTGATAGTTTGAACTTTGTGGCATCTTTTTCAGCTGTATATTTTATATAGGCCTTAATGTCGAAGATATCATATATGATTTGTGATAAGTGATCCGGATCAATTAAATATCTCAAGCCCCGAAGAGCGAGAATATGAATCTCAAGCCCCGAAGAGCGAGATTACATATGATCAATTCCGAAGAACTGATAGCGTTGATCAAAAGATCAAGGCTCTCCCTCCACTTCGTCACAGTTAATTTAATTCAGTTTGTAAAACCTCCACTAAACTCCACTGTATACTGTAATCCTTCAGTTTCGGCTTCTGGTTCCAGTATAAAATGTAGTAGCCCTTTAACGCCTCACGAATCTCATGAACGATGCCAAAACAATTAAAATAATGATTGAATGTGATATAATATTATTTCAACAATGGAAAAAGATATTATGCCTTCACGGCTGTAATGGCTGTCATTACTAACGAATACATAATTAATTTAATAAGTTTTGGCAGGTTTATGGACCGCTACACTTTACAAACTGCTCTAATTGGTAATAAAATGGTATCTTCAATCAGAGTTGCTCTAATACTGTATCAAAATGATCCAGGAGCCACAGAATTGAATCCTAACAGTTGGTGATAAATGTATGACTTTACTATTTAGGCCTCAGTATGGTATAAATGATGAGATCTAGTATAATATATGAATTACTAATGTAATTCTAATAGGACATAAATAGTTCACTTTAGCACGTATGCTGTTAAATATGATCTCACTAAATGAAGCCTTTCGCATTAATAATTCAACTGCAAATTCTTTCCAGCTACATTCAAATGTGGAAATAACAAACCCCAACTCAATCTCTATACAAGTTGTGTATTATACCTAACCAAGATATAATTTACGAATACCATGTGTAATGTTCCCAACAGTTATTATATCAACACAAAGATAACGTAACAGATTCACTTCAAACTTAAGGTACAGTGCACACCTATAATTCTTATAGAATTCCTACAATCTATGTCTGTAGCAACAGAAAAACTAACTAGACCTAGCTAGGAGCCCTAGTGTTTACCTTAGGTCTATTAAGACTTACCAACTTAATAGGTGAGTTTGCAGCTATATGTGTGTGTGTGTTGTGAATTGTGTAAAGCAACAATGTGAACTAGCTAAGGTAATGGGAAGTGATTTCGTTTAGACTCTCCTACAACGAAATCACGGAAACCTAGGTGACCAGGATAAGGTATTGAGACGCTTTCGAAGGCCAGTCTCAGCCCCGAAATTTAAAGCAATCTTTACCTACAAGAACTTATCAACACTACGTCTCAGGGATGTTTGGTATTTGTGTGTATTGGAATAGGTATATAAATAATTAGGAACCTTCCGAAATAATTCAGAAAGCGCGTTGTTCCGATACAGTTTCCGCACACCGAACTTTTGCCACTTTCTCACAAATTACACTGGCGTAATACGGCTAGAATAATTCAATGAAACCGTTGCATGGTCTGTGCGCTTCTACTAATCGAACCAAACTCTCTGTGTCCCCCGCAAATCAGCCGATTTCCTTTTATACCAGTGTGAACTCCGCGCGGGAGCGGGGACGCTAAGGGTCCTTTTTTTATCATAGGATTTTTTTACAATGTCAACAAAGGAATTCAGTGCAAGTTAATTTTAAGCTCATGTTTACATTCACATATAACATGCCTTCATGCAATATAATCAATTATGATTATATTCTACAGAATATCAATCATGCAAAACAATAGTATATAAAATACAGTAAACCAAATATACAGTAACTAAATAGTAAACCAATAGTATACCAGCTGGTCATGCACGTATGTATAAACATACTGTATTTGCGCTTTCGTCGTGAAGAGTGAGCTCTTATTTATTTTTTTATAGAATTCTATTTTGTCGTAATTTTGTAATGCTTTGTGCCAATTATTAGATTAATCCGAAGATTAATCATTCCATGGAGTCAAACTCGCATGAACCTACAAACGTGTGTGGCGTAACAAGACGCCTTAATTATAATCAAAATCCACAATCCTTTATCATGATACTATTCCATATCAAATATGATTACATTCTCAATATATTATATTGAGAATATATTGATAATATTTATATGTAATCTTGCACTCGTTCACGTAAATAATATTAGCATCATAACAGTCTTTTGCATACATTTGTTTAAAAATAGAATATCCCAAGAATTCGATTTAGCCATCGTTCCCATAGGGTTCAAGTGGACGCTCTAACAAAAAAATATAGTTTATGACCGGCCGACCTCTCTTTAGAATAATACGTATTTTAGTTACGAGAAAGAAAAAAAATTAACACAAGTGTCTTGCCACAGGCATAAAAAAATATACTATGGTTTCATGTTGTGTATTTATGCTTCAAATATGAGTTTTAAAATGATAAAATAATCTATATTCTAAATATACGATTATGTTCCATTTCAATAGAAGTGTGTCAACTACTTACGCCATTTCTGTTTAGGTGTTTTTGAAATTTAATAATTATTATTTTCTTTTAGTACATTATATTAAAATTTCGTACATTATAATAAATAACGTGCATACCTATATCTTTTTAATTTTAATCCGTGGATAGGTGCAAAAACCAAATGTCATTCTGGCATTTGATCTATTTTTAATTGGACATAGCGAGCTATCGGCTCCAGATCATTAGTAGGTACTACTGAGTAGTTCAACTGGTATACAAATATCACCATAATTAAAAATTTTACTGTCATTTCCACAAGTCCTCCATAAAATTGGAAGTAGGTTTCTTTTTTATTCATAGATTTTAGTATTTACACGCCACCTTCCTCCTCACTTTGTCATATATTATGTTTACTTTATATCCACGTGACACAATCTTTAGTCAACGCTCCACTAAATAATTCAAATAACAATCAGAATATGCATGTTCTATTAATTTCAAGTTTGGAATTTGCCCTACTGTGAAGAGAATCAATGCAATTAATATCTACTATATTATAATAATATATAGTATGAATTGAAATTCTCCAACAAATTACTCTCGCAAATGACCACTAGTATAACTTACTGAGGCTTCATTCATTCTATCAAACGTCCTAATGGCTTCTTCCATTTATAGAGTAGATACTTTCGCCGATTCACAATCTGCACTGCAAAATAATATAATTGTAGTAATTTCTCTTTTATGTCTTGTGATATGTGAAACTCTGAGGTAAAAGTTTGAAGGTTTTAGCAGTTTTGTTATTTTTAGATCTATAGTATAATCCTTTGTAAAGAATCATTCAAAGCATTTAGTTGATAGGCGATGACCGATACACTTATTATCTGCTCGTACTAATTGTAATTAGTTTATGGGTAATTTGTTGTTACTGTCATTTACCTAATGAGTTTGGTCACAGACTGATATCTACAAAGATACAGGTGAAATGACTATTTTCAATAGTGACAATGACCCTGCAAAGAAATATGACATTATGACCCTCCAGTGGTACCCCTCGTATTCTAGAGCGACACTCAAACCTGAATCATTAGGCAAGTGGCAATTTGTTGCACGGCGTATTGCAGATTAAAATGACGAATGAATAGGATTTGACGTTTATGACATGCGTTGACGACTGTCAAATACGTCAAATCCCATACACTCGTCATTCTATTCTATAAATCCGCCGGCCAATGAATTGTCACTTGTCTATGGGTACACTCGATTAAACTAAGGACAGTTGTTTGATTGACAGATTGTCTATGCAATATGTCCTATGATAAATTGAGATTCAGAACGCCCCTTAAAATCCAACCACACGTCCTGATCGACCACCTGAATCCCGTAGGTAACGAATTCACTAGCGTAGTAATGTGGCTCTTAAAAAGCTCGACATTATTAGCGCCTCGCCATTAATAATTTAATAAACATTTACTTGACATTGGCAAATTGCGGTGATATGCTGCAGAAGCCATCAAAAAGAAGAAGAAGAGATTCAGAACTAAGTGTCGTTCTGGAATACTGCCTTCGGACTTCTCTCTCTCTCTCTTCTAGAAAACGAACTAAGGCATAAACAATGAAAATGGCTGGTCAGAAAATATACGTATAATATTAATCTTTACTCGTTGGAAGTTATTCGATGTTGTTAAATTTGGAACGTACATAAACTTGGAATCTAACGGCGCCGCCGGCAACTCCAAAACTTTTAGGGCTTCGATTATATTTTAGTCTGACAGATAGTTGGCATCTCAACGAATTCTCTACAAGTTTACTTCAGTTTGTTGGGTATTTATTGAAATCAAACTTTATAACTATGTTGGGAAGTATTGATATAATTCGTTGGTATAAAGCTTTGATTTCTATGAATACTAGCCTAATGGACACTAGCTGTTTCGAATAAAAAATTATGTCGCAGTTCTTGTTTAAAACGAGAATGAGTTTGAATTTCGAACGAGGAATGGGATGTAGATGTACCACTGAGGATAGAATATATACATGTACCAATCGTGAAAATATGGCTAAAATTGGAACTACGGTTTCAACAGTCGCTGTTTTATTACATATCAAAGGCAATTTAGCACTATTTGAAGATATAAAAGGAACTTTGAGCTATCTTGCAGTTCACTGATTGGTTGGTGCGATTACAATTGTAGCGCGTATAAAGAAGCAGTTTTAAATAAATATCATTTTTTTCGCTCTATTCCTATCTAGTAATATATACTTAAATAAAAAACCTAAACCTAAATAGCATTGCTTTAAAGTTGATTAGAATACAAGAAAAGTTTAAGTAATAATCATTTTTTTGATGTTGATGATAGTGACACTTAACTTTTATGTTAGAATATTATGAGCCCGCAGATGACTACAGTCATTTGTTTTTTTTTTGTAAATCTTAATATGTCTTGGGTTTAATCTAACTGTGGATACAGTTAGGAGAAATTGGTAGGCCTAATTTGCAAATATTGGTGTAATCAATGTAAAAGCTAATAAGCCTACATTTGTGCGTGTGAAAAAAAAAACACCGAGTGCAAATCTTGACTGTTACCATAGTAACTTCAAAAGTTTTCGAATTAAAAAATACTTTATGAGCGAAATTATTTATATTTCACAATGAAAGAACTATATGCCGAAGGTGAGGTTGACAGGCACATCCCTCGTACAACGGCCGACTGATCTCTCTCGATCTGGCCCTCCTCGGGTGTGGGGACCAAAGTGCCCCCAACTCGTCACCCCCAGGACTGCGCTTATGGGGGGCGGAGGTCATTCATAGACCTCCGATGCTCGAGTTGCCTCAGTACGCGGACAATTTGGCTTGCGATCCTCCTTCGCTTCCGCTGCCGCTCCTGTCCCGTCTCCTCCTTCAGGAACATTATTTGCTCGCAAAAGGAGGCGCCGCCCGCCCTCACATCACCCAGTGAACCATTGCCGCCAACAGCTCCCGTCTCGGCGTCTCTCACGCTACTACTACGGCGTGCCCTGTGGTTCCGCCGCCATGTCACTGTGGAACTGGGTTCGCATTGCCCGAATTTCTCCAGAACTGTTTAACCACTTAGTGGGCTCTATAGACTATATTTTTAATTTGAAACGAAATATTACTAACAATTTTTTAACTTTGAAATATGTATAATTAAGTCTAGCCTAAGTGAGATGGACTGGATGTAAACTGCAAAAGACCTAATCCTACCCTATATTCCACAGAAGCATACTAAAAACTACCCCCACTGCAATACTATAGATTTTATGGTATAGATTGCGATCTATCACAAAAACACCGGATACAATTTTTAGCAGAGAATAAAGAGAAATTCTTTTGCAACGTATCCACCCTGTCGAACAGCATGATGACGGACAAACAAAGCAAGCTATGTTATCTATTGTAGCCATCGGCTATACATCATCAATCATCCTGATGAAAGCGTAGCGCTTATATAACCATACATCACTTACTTACTGAACAAATCATTGAAATTCACCTGTCTGTTCCGAGCAAGGTACATGATAGATGTATTGCATATTTCTGTGGTAGATTCACTATCGGCAGCAGATACATGTAGTTAGTAGTTACATGTAAGTAAGATATTTATACCAACTGATTTTGATGAATTTGATTCCATTCAAACCCCCATTTCTTTTTTTTTACCTAAGACACGTCAACTAGACTTCACCTCGCCTGAAAAGCTAAAGGCAAAGTCTCAGGAAAGAGGGTCACTATTACAGACACTAATTAATCTTACAATGGTGGCACTCAGCTTGGCGGCCTCATCAGATGCATTTCACGCCTCGCTTAAAGGACCCGGGACTGTATGAAGAAGGAAACACGTGTGCTGGTAATGAATTCCAGGTCTTGGTGGTGCGGCAAAGAAAAGAGTTTCCGAACCGTTTGGTTCTTGCTTCGTATATTCTGCACAGTGTGAGGGTGACATCTAAGCCCTGCACGTGTTGTCCTATGTAGGAGGTTCTATTGTGGTCTTTTCAAGCGACTACGATATGGGGTTCTTCAAGAACGGCATTAGAAGGTTCTTACGTGGTTTTTTTTTTTTTTTTTACTTGCGCAAAATCCCCACGGATACCTCCCCACCGGAGCCGGTGGAGGTTATGTCGGACTCGAACCGACTAAAACGCACGCCGCCTGTGGGTCGCTTTGGTTGCCGAAGGTGAGGTTGACAGGCATATCCCTCGCACCCCGGCCGACCCAGGGCCATCTCTCACGATCTGGCCCTCTTCTCGGGTGTGGGGACTACAGAGTCCCCAACTCGTCCCCGGAAACGGGGAGGCGCACCACGCGCGCCACCGCCGCCGCCTGCTTCTGCCAGGGTGACAGGCGGCTTCACCTGTCACCCCCAGGCCAAGGCTCTTACGTGGTCAGCAGCACGGTGTTGCACATGTCCATAGCCACCTACTACCTAAGCGGTATAAACAATATCAATATAATCTATCATTCAGTTTTTTGGTTTGATAAAGTAGAAGGGAATATTTTTATTGAAATATCATTTTTCATCATCATCTGAACCTCTCGGATTCATTAACTTTCTCCACCTTCGATTAAATTCATTTTTTTGAGAAAAGACGACAGTCCGATCTTCCATCCGCGAGAGGTAAGCCAGCACCAGATCTTCGTCCTTTGATTAGCAGGTTAGTTAGGCTTACCTTTTTTTTGTTCACGTGCTTAAAATTCCTACGGATACCTCCCCACGAGAGCCCGTGGAAGAGGTTATGTCGGACTCGAACCGACTAAAACGCACGCCGCCTGTGGGTCGTTTTGGTTGCCGAAGGTGAGGTTGACAGGCATATTCCTCGCACCCCGGCCGACCCAGGGCCATCTCTCACAATCTCGTCCTATTACGATCTGGCCCTTGGTTAGGTTTCCCTAGAGTCCTTAGGTTAGTTTGGGTACTAAGTGGTGAGACCCTAAAAAATCAAATAAGACAATGATTACTACTTGACATGATTGAATTAAACATAGCTTACATACAGCAACCATAGGTAATATTGCTACTTGTAAACGCTAAAGTTGTATTTTGTCATCTAATATTGTTATTCAAAATGGTCGCTAAACATATAGACTATGATCATCACATTCCTATGAAACTTCTAGAATATATAGTTTAAGATATAGAAAAAACTTAACCGGTTCAGACGGGATTAGAACCCGCGATCTTTCCCTTACGTCGTAGAACGGATATATATATATATATATGGAAAAATTTAAATGGTTCCGGACGAAGGTTCTGCGGCTTAGTGATCAGAGCGTTCCCCCTGTAAGGGAAACATCGTGGGTTCGAACCGATTCAATTTTTTCTATATCTTAATCGATTTGAATAGTTAGCATAGTAAACGCCTTAAATTTCATGCAATACTAGAATATACCTATACTCTAGTTGGTTAACTAGTTAGGTACTAAACTGAAAGTAAACAATCTTCTTTTTTTTTATACCACTTAGGTGGCAGACAAGCACATAGCCCACCTGATGGAAGGTGGTTACCGTGGCCTATGGACGTATGCAACACCAGGGGTGTTACACTCGCGCTGCCGCCCATGAAGAAAACTTCTGATGCCCCTCTTGAAGAACCCCATATTGTAGGTGCTTGGGAAAACCGCAGCACGTCTTAAGTGTGCGTGGGATGAAGTTTCTTTCATACCGCACAGTTCATTTCTTCGCTTCTACGCTTCTTCTTCTTCTTTTAATTTGTTTTATTTTTAAACTCAGTTTATTAATATGTTTCTGTTTTGAAATTGATTTTAAAGACTAATAACCGAAATATAACTACTAGTTAGTCAGTTAGTTAGCCTTGTTTATTTGTTTAATATACATATAATCACGCATTTATCCCCGAAGGGTTAGGCTGATGTTACATTATCAATTAACTCCCACATTTTACCATTCAGTGAATTCGGTCTCACGTAATATGGAGTGCGCCTATTATTGCCGTCTTTCGTGCACTATTGTTGACTCAAGCCATGCATCTAAGGCTGAGTCCGGGCTGTATATATCTGTCTGATGTTGAACAGCCCTGTCCCTTAGTCACCTTGTACGACACCACACGGGAAGAGATTGGGTGGTCCAAATTCTACTCTGCCGGGAACAACGCGCTACAAGATTACCTTTAGATAAACCTAACCTAACCTACCTATGAAGTATAAATTACAATTTCTAAACTGATTTACTGCGATACCTTCTCCTGAGAAATCCTGGCGCTCCCTAACCGGAAGCTTAATGCATATTTGAACAACATCGGCCTGTGATACACATTGGGCGGCGTTTAGCTCACAGAAATTCTGCAGATGCGGTCGCATTATCAATTTTATATCAGACAGAAGGTTAAATATTCACAGAGTTGGGTTGAACTTCGGTGTTTGTTAATTGTCTGATGGCCCTCTTCCGCTTTTGGTTTCAATTATAATATAGTTTGTTTTATTTTTAGACGGAGTTTATTATTTAAAGGTATCCGTATTTTCTAGCAAATAATAGGTACTAATAATAAAGCAGATTTTTTCTCTTTGAACGTTTATTTAAACGTAACAATCTCATGAGCCATAAAAAAATTCCAAGTTGTCTCAAAGCTTGAGACGACTTGGAATTTTTTTTGGGAAAGATTGTAAGCTATTTGATATCTCCCAGAGGAGTCGAGCAATGAATCTGGAAGATATGGTGGTCGTACGAATTAAATTGAGTAACCTGAGTATTTTGGTTCCATCTGGCCACAGTGGAAACAGTAGGCCAAAGTCTCCCAACATTGGGAGAGACCTATGTCCAACAGTGGACTGCGATGGGCTAATTGATTGATTAAACCTGAGCGAAACAACGGGGCACAGCTAGTGTTAATTGAGGTTAATGAACTATATTTAGGTCTCTATCTGATTATAATTTCCTTATTAAATTAAAGTTGAAGATAAAAATTTACCCAACTACAGTTTTCTATTTTTACTACTTGCTTTTGTCACCTACCTACACACACTTCTCTAAGAAAGATACCTGGTCCTTTAAGAGCTTTACAAGGGTCCAAAATACAGGAGCCCTTGGAGAATTTGAATTAAATAATATAGGTTGGGTTAGTCACTAGGGACAACTGCTCCAGTGCTATAAAAGCACCTGGTATAAAGAAAAAAAAAACAACCTATAGGAATGAACCGGTTCAAGTGAAAATTATTAAGGAATATTGAAAATTTTGTGAAATAGATTAGAATATTTTCGTTAGTCATACACTTGTATAACTCTGTGCTGCTACTGGATATTTCCATTATTTTATTTACGGCCCGTGAATGTAAGTGTAGCAAGTCTTTTGTCTTATGTATGACTCTCGTCTATCGAGATAAAACCCTTTTAGATTGAAACCGTAAAATTCGTCAATCTCTGCACACTCCACGTGCTTCTTTCACTGTCACTTTTCATTCAAGCCCGGACTATTGGGCTGATCTATTTTAAATTCATCATCAAAAATTATATAAAATTATCATTATAGAACTAAAAAGAAAGAAAGAAAAAGCATTCATTCTAGAAAACACAACGTACAGAGAATCAGACAAATGTATAAACATAAAAAGGTAACATAATAAGGATACACTCACTGCACATCGTGCGCACCCAAATGGGCCACCATCTCAGCATTTCTCTCATAAAAAGAATCATCATAACACAATACTTGCAAACCAAAAAAGGAATGCCGATAAAAATCGTGTTAATATGGTCTGTCGGCTACTAATGACCACTCAATAGACGTTGCATCACTATTATTACGAAGCTATTATGTATCATACATAATCCGACTGTGATCCGACTGATTGATTGATAAAAAAGATCCGTTTGCTAATTGATACGCGCATTGTTCTGCGAGTCGCTTACGACCTACTTCACTGTTACATCATGAGCGCCGTGTCAATGTCAGTTCTCATGTGTTATTTGTGGTTCAAGTCATAAAATGTAGCAGGTTATTAAAATCTTATCTCACTGCTATTATTTATTTATACGAAAATTTGTTTGTAACTTTAACCACGCTGTAACAGCTGAAGAAGTCTGATATGGCACTTAGGCTACTTTTAAACCGTGAATAGGTGCCAGAGGGTCACGGAAACCGGATCAGTATATCACGCAGGTGCGGGTGGAGCCATGGGAATTACTATCTAATTACTGTACTCATTAAAAAAAGTGTTTATTGAAGAATATCATGAGATGTTTTTCTAATGCAAAAGTAAGATCGGCTATGTGATCACTTCTGATGGGTCGCTGCTTGGGAATTTTCATTGCGCGATACGGCATAAGTAGTTTCGCAGTAGTTCAGTGATGATGATCTAATATTAATAAAGTAATGAAACCCCGTCAATTGATGTCATAAAACCGAATTTATATCTACCGCTTTCAGTAGATTCCAAGCCATTAGGTATGTAAGTAAACATGCAATAGAAGAAATAGGTTAGAAACCCTTATTAATCTAGCAGAAAATGAGTTAATTTCAAAATTAAAATTAACTTAAGTCAAAAAACTTTTAGTAATCAACATATCATCACCAACGTAACGCAAAAATGATTACGTTTTACTATTTTGATATTAATATTAATAATAATGTCAGAATTTATTGGATTTTTATTGGATTCGATGATCACTGATATTGCTTATCATGATTGCTGGTGAGATCCAACCTTTCCGAAAGATTCCTTCGAGCGCCTTATTGTATAAAAGCTCGTCCCGCTTATATTTCTTTTTTAAAAACAATATTTTTTAAAGCCACATTCACTGATTTACTCATATTTGTCAAAATTATGGAAATTGTAAATTAAATAAATACTAAGATAATTAAATTAATCTGTAAGTACCTATCTGTTACGTACTGTTCTGCCTTATTGTAATAATTTCCGCTCTCAATCCGCTGTCATCTATGTTCAGAGACCACAAAGTATAACTGTCTCACGGGTCGCATCGGCAGCCAGTAACGGGTTGCAGCGATTGTTGCCAGCCACCCAACCGTGGAACATTAGGCCATTGCCGTAACAAGTACCTACCCACTGTCTGAGGCATCTAGTCGGTTGTCAAAATTTCTTAGATTAGATCGTTCTTAAGTAAGCGGTGATGCCGACATGAGACACAATTGTTTTTGCATTACTTGTTTTGAAACAAATAATCTTAATTGTTTCACCCGTTATGTTAAGATGTGATGAATGACATACATTGTACTTTTAAATTAGATATGAGTGTGTTAATTTAAAAAATAACTAAGGCCTAACTAATAACTGGATAATATATTTTAAAACTTTTATTGCAAATATAAATCCGAGCGCCAATACCAGTTACAGCTGAAGGACACGACGGTATTTCCGTCCCAATTGAGCAGTCCGACGGGGGAAGTACCTCCACGCTATAGAATATCACGGTTTTATTAACCTCGTGTTGTGTTCCCGGTGGTGAGTAGGGTAGCCAGAGTTCACTGAAAAGTTTTTGTGCTATCAAGACCAAAGGCTTGTCCTGATTTTGTGTTCTGCACTGACTGGCACATAAACTCTCTATTCTTACAGGGTTGGTTCAAAGGTCACGGTAACCAATTTCCGTCAGGTAGGCCGCGTATTTGTCTGCCACCTAAGTTGTATAAAATAAATCTGGTTGATCTGTAGGTCTAAAAGGGCCACTTGATTGGAATCGTATTAGAATAATATATTGTCATGCAGCAATGTTTATACGAAATTAAAATCTGCTGTGTTAATGAATTGTTGTGATTCTGCTCACATGAGTGATATTTTGTGAAATTAATTGGAATCTATTGAGATTAATGGACTTTCATAAAGATAATCGTTTTTAGCGGAATGTGGACTTTTTAGACCCGCTGGGTTGGTTCATTCTCCTATTTCTCCCTTTTTACGAATTGGTGTATTTTGGTTTTTAATATCTGATAAGGCTCTGGCAAAAGCTTTCCTCTCGGGAACTCCTTCCTTTAGAGACCTTTAGGAAATCTCGAGAGGAAAGTTCCGTCAATCTGTAATTGTTGAAATCGACTGAAATCGCTGATCCTATCAGCTCCTATGAAATGGTACCAAAAGCTAAAATGATGAAATTCAGACAATATTTGAATGAATGCCACTAGACACTATAGCGTAATGTTATCTATTTATCAAACACAATAGTGAGCAAGGTCAGCCATTATAAAGTATCAAAATCGTACTTATATAACGTATCATATGTCACCATTAAAGTTGAGTGACCTCTCATCTTGTGAGTCAGGTGGCCCACATATTGTCGGTAAACGACTTGTCAAACACAACGGAACCAACGCCAACAAAGAAATTGGGCTCCCAAGCTGACTTTTGTAAAAAATACAATATACATTGATGGTAACGTTTCATAAATGTTTGGTGAGTGCTAACAAAAGAAGTAATAGATCTCGTGCAAGGTATTTCTATCAGATGTTTGATAGTTTATAGTAGCTGTCTTTCTTGTGACAATGACCGTTCTTTTACTTCTTTAGCAGGTTTATTTATTATTTTACAGTTTTGCTTTCTTATTGCTTACTCTTAAAGCAGTTATAATTATATAGCTGTAGCGTGTGGCTCCACCTGTGACGTGTTCAAATTTCGATCCAGTGCCCAAGGGAACCTATTTCAGGGATAAAAATAGAATGGAATAGTTACTCCTCGAGAAAAGAAAAAATATTTAATGAAATATTAAAGTCGCACTAAACCTAAATAATCTGGTATCTATTTATACTGTAATTTAAAAGAGTAATACACGTATAAGTAGTATATTAATTTAGTAGCTTTCACATCGGAGTCTGGGGTCCGCGTTATCAGTCTAACTGTGAATTTGGGTGAACTTGGATATTTTCCGTGAAGCGATTGTCATCTGACCTCCACATCCCAAAGGCGATATCGAAGTATTGCAGTAATACCAGTTGTTGAACTTTTTAGGGCTTGAACTAACTATAACGCTACCATAGATTTTTGTATGGCAACCGTAACCGGTGACTTTACCTGTTCTCCGAGGTACAACCTATATTCATGCATATAAATATTTGCACTGAGCGGGGATGGAACCTGCGCCTCCTGCGTAGCGGCCGCGTTCACTACCGCCACGCCTCGGAGGCAGTAGCTTCCGACTTCCGAATGATGAATCAGACCTCACTGCTGCGGTTTTCCTAAGCGCCTACAATATGGGGTTCTTCAAGAGGGGCATCAGAAGATTTCCTTAATGGTCGGCAGCGCGAGTGTGACACCCCTGGTGTTGCATACGTCCATAGGCCACGGTAACCGCTTCCCATCAGGTGGGCCGTGCTTGTCTGCCAACTAAGTGGTATAAAAAAGAACAGATTTTTTCAAATAAAAATTGAATCAAAATCAGTAAAGTAATCGATACCGATTCACTAATGAAAGTAAAATAAGATTTCACATAAATTAATTTCTTCATCCTCAAAGCGATTTCCCAGTTGCGTTCAAAGTTTATGCTTTTGAACCTAATGTCTGCTTCTCGTTTTTGATTGTTATATCGGCTTTTCTGGGATCGCCTGCCGACAGACATGCCAACCCCGAAACTAAAACCTCGTCAGTTGTTTATGAGGTGAATCGACTAACAGGTGAGAACCTTGTCCATGCCTATACACCTCGCACAGAGGTCAAATAACGTACCACCCCCATAGGTAAAAAAAAACAAGACTGATTCTGGTCCGTATATATCTGTCTGATGTTAAACAGCCCTATCCTTTAGTAGCCTTGTGTAGTAACGCATGGGAAGAGATGGGGTGGCCCAAATTCTACTCTGCTGGGATCCGGGCGGCTGCTCATCAATATTTGTCTTTATTTATTAATTATTGTATACTACTACTGTATACTTTGTTGTAAAGCAATTGAAAATACAAAAATAAAATCTATAAGACTATGGAAGCAGTAAAATAGGAGGATTATCTTTACCATGCAAGCAACCTTTGATTAGTAATTGGATGTAGGATACGAGGAGTGTGATGTAGAATATTGTACCGATAGGATTGGTGTAGGAGGGGCAGGAGGTACATAATTAATATGAGTTTGTTTTTCAGTTTCAGGTGCAGAGTTTCCAGAGTGCATGGGAGGTCAAAATGCGGGTGTTACTACTTTTAATGTTCATAGCTGGTTGCGCGTTGGCAAACAAGCTGGATAATAGGTGAGGCACACAACTGAATACAAATATTATGCTTCTCTTCCTAAATCTAGGTATGAATGGTGATTCATTCCACAGACGTGCAAACTGTAGAATAATCTACTTTGTTTTCAAAACGGATATAGCCACTTCGCAACTAAGTAGTCATTTTGGATATAGGACAAATTGACGACAAAATTCAAAATTTTGCGGAAGTGGTCATTGTGAGCCTAAAGAGTTCTTACAAGGTCGGCAGCACAAACGTGGTGCTGACCGTGTAAGACATGCCCCTGGTGTTGCATATGCCCGTAAGCCACGGAATCCACTTCCCAGCAGGTCGTGTGCTTATCTACAACATAAGTGGATAATAAATATTCTAGACATATTGTTCAGCAAAATAATAAATTTTGATGTTAGAAACATGAACTTATTTTGATAATACAAAAGCCACCTTATTAATGAAGACTGTTATGTTATCATTATTCACATAGTGATTTTTCAGTTGCGTTCGTTCGTGTCATTTGCTTTTTTTAGAACATCAGTATCAAAATAATCGGGATATTTACCATGTTTCATTGTTTTAATACGCAACAGCGCCGATATTGAACTTACAACCCCAAGAGGAAAAATTCTACTCTGGTACAAGCTTTATTTAATCGATAAATCAGCAAATATAGCTTGCGAGTGAGGTTGATATAATTAAGAGTAATTTTAACCAGTAAATAATAAGTAGTAATATTAGTTTCCAAATCAAAAATTATCCTAAAAACATATTATTTACTTTTCAGACGTAACAAACTACCATTTGTGGCAGATGCTGTTGGAAACACATTACCACCACCATCCAACGGGCCAGCTACTGTAGGAAGTCCAGTAAATCTTCTCACCCCAGATCGATATGAATTTTATACATTTGATGAATCAGGAGAACTGGTCAAGAGGCTCATGACTTTGGAAGAAATTCAAGCCATTGTAGCTGCTGGTGAAGAAACGGAAGGTCTGGTGACCTTTGCCAGTGATAACCCACCCACTGTCGCTTTTAACGTTCCTGAACCACCTATTACAAAGGTGCACAGTGTAGTTACAAATGTTCAAAATGTACTCAAGGCTCAAATGGAAGCCCACAAAAACAGGCCTCATATTCAACCAACACTGGACACACCGGATGTGTCAGATTCTTGGAGTTTAATTTTGCCGTCTATCTTTGGAAATACAGGAGTAGATATAGTTCTCGATAAAGCGTCTGGACCAGTTACCACTCCTGAAACTGAAACTATAGAAGAAAGTAATGAAGAAGATGAAGAATCATTAAGCAAAGAAGGAGATCATCAAGTTTTAGGCAGTTCTTCAACAACGGTTGAAGAAAAAAGTGTTGTAACTGAGATGATACCTGTCCAAGATGATGAAATTCAAACAATGTCTACAGTCAAAGTCACTACAACTACAACACCTACTACCACTACTACTACTACTACTACAACTCCGAAACCTTCAACTTCATCTCCTAAACCTACAACTACGACTCGTAAGCCCACAACTACGACTCGTAAGCCCACAACTACAACTCCTAAGTTCACAACTACCACTTTCAAGCCTATAAGTACAACATATAAGCCTACAACTCCTAAGCTAACAACTACTACTTCTAAGCCAATAACAACTACTAAAGTCGTAACCAGGGCTACAAGGAGACCTATTTCAAATACCAAAAGACCCTTATCAACAACCAAGGTAACAACTGCAAGTGTCTTTCAGAATATAACGACTACTAAGCCCCGTATTACAATTACAACTGTCCAGCCTACAACTCTTAAACCTGTTATTAGAACTACTTCTCAAACAACAATAGTGAAGCCTGAATCGACTACAAAGAAACACATAGTGAGTGTTTCAACGCCTATTGACGATGGAGATATTAAAGTTCATGTTCAACCTAATTCCAATGCTGCTTCTACCACTGAGAAAAATGAAATTGAATTTGAAAAGATAAGTACATTCATTCCGGTATCTACTGTAAAGTATGTTTCAGAACATACCACATACAAACCACCAGTATATACTAAATTACCAATTGTTCTTACAAGCACAACAATAAAGAAGCATGCATCTACTACCACTAAGGTACCAACCACGCAAGCGACAAAAGTCCAACCACTTGTAACTACATTTAGACCTGCGTTAAGCACGTTTGCTTCATCCACAGTAAGAAATACAAATGATGAAAAAGTAAATACCACAACGATAACCACCCAATCAGTGTCACCATCTACCACCGTATCTTCAACCGAGTATTTGTCAGCTGATAAGGTAAACCTACCCAATAACGTGGATGATAGTAATGGTAATGAGAATGAACCATTACCACTTTTTGACGTCGCTCAAAGTATAAGTCAGATAGCGTCTGATCTTGGCAACGACTATCAGCCTATTCCTACAACTAATAATTTATTGGATAATAGTAATGAAAGTCAAGTAGATTTGGAAAGTAAAGAAAACATAGATATAGAAATACCTTCTAGTACAGGTAACGAAACCGACTTAATAACATCAGATACTGCAAATAAAACTGATGATAACTTTATAAAAATATCAATGATAGATCCCCATGACAATAACGAACTTAAAAATCCTGCTGAAGTATCTACTGAAAATATAACTGATACCAAGAAAGTATCAGAAACTGAAAATTCTGATTATAAAGAAAATTCTGCCAATAAAAAAAATAACATTATTATTGAAAGTGTACAGAAAGTTGAATTTACAAGTACACCTGTGACTACTGAAGTCACTACCATTGATCCAATTTTATCTGAGTCCATGGGTGATTTACTATCTCAAGTAGTAAACCAAGCGCCATCTATAATAGATTCAAAAGACAAGCAAGAAGAAAAAAGTACTACTATCAAAGAGAATGATATAACACTAACAACTACAGAAAACGTAAAATATATAGAAACAACGTCCAAAACTCCGTTGAAAGTGAAAAAAGATACTTCTACTACGACGGAAAAATCTGTAGAATTGACAACAGAAATATTGCCAGCAGTAATTAATGGAAGTTTAGACACCAAAAATGATTTGAATATACAAACTGATAGACCTGAAAAGAATAGCACGGTAACAATGCTTAAACCAAGTAAACCAGTTAGTACTAAAATTGATTTAGATTTGAAAACTGAAAAATCTGAAAAGGAAAACATTAATTCTACTCCTAAACCAAACTACAGTATGACGCCTGAACGTAATAATACTGATATAGTAAGTCATAATTCAGTTTCAATAACCAAAAATAATTCAAATAGAAATAAATTGCAGAATGCTGAAAAATTACCTGGTTCTAGTATTACCAAAATCAAGGAAAAGATTGAAAAAGTAGAAATACCACTTACAAAAAATGATAGCACTTCCACTTCTTCCACAACTTCCGACTCAGAATATAAAAACAATAATAAAACTGAAACCACTACTATATTATCAAATACTGAAGTTTCAGAAAAAAACATTACTTTGAATAAAATATCGCAGTCTAAAATTAATGAAATCAATTCAAAAGACAAAACAAATGACATTAATAAAAATGGTAAACTTCCAGAGCTTTTGCCAAAGGTTGATGATTTTAGAAAAAAGATTCAGAAAGTTAACATTGATGACGAGGAACTAGTTAGTCTGAGAAATAATTCATGGAAGCTTATACCTACTTTATCACCACCTAAAGTAAATGAAATACCGAAGGATAAAGTTAAAGCCGAAGATCAACCTAACCATGGAACGAACGATAATAAAGACGTTGTATTAGAGTTTTCAAATGAAAATCAAGGATTAGAAGTAACTACAAAGGATCTAGATGAAGATATTGCCAAATTTTCTGAACTTTCCAATGAACTAGCTTTTAGATATTGGAGTATTATTGTTGATGATATTGATAAAAGGCGGAGTTTTGTCTTTTCACCATATTCTACATTTTCAATGCTGGCTATGATATTTATGGGAGCAAGAGGAGCCACTTCAGGAGAAATGAATGAAATACTTAAATTAGATGACATGTTTACTTTCAATCCTCATTTTACTTTGAAGAACATTTCCGATTCGATTGAAACCACTCCACAATCTGGAGTTGCTGTTTCAGCATTTACAAGAGAACTCTATAGTGATAGAAACAAAGGTAAAATTTTGACTTTCTATAAAGAGAGAGCTCAACATTTCTATAACGGACACGTTGAGGAAATCAATTTTAAATTGATAAGTGATATTATTAGAAGAAGAACAAATTTACTTGTCAAAAGATATACTTGGGGCAAAATGCCAGAGTTTATGAAAACTAACAACATTGTTATGCAACCACCTTTAGCTGCGTTTACTGCCAATATTTTTCAGGTAGGTTTGTGTATAAAATTATTCAAAATTTTTATTTTTTCATTTATAAGTGCGTCAATAAAAAACACAAAATTTTATATTTTATTCCAGACTGATTGTACCGGCACATCTGTGGATGGCAGAGACGGTGAAATGTACTTCGTGGTCTCACCAAACGTCCGCCAGAGGCGTCTTGTTCCTGTACCAGCTGTAGTTTATAAGAATGGATTTTTTGCTGGCTACGACCCTGTTCTAGATGTAACTGTGGCTGCCTTAGGCAATACTAATACTATAGTAAGCACGTTGTTCTTAATGCCTAAACAGCAAGGAAGTGTAGTTCATGCTGATGATTTAGAAAAGCTTGAGCAGAGGTTGTTAGAGTCTATACCAACAACACCAATGTGGAATCGAGTTTTACGTTCGCTACTTCCTCGCACTGGGTTAGAACTACAAATTCCAAGATTTTCTCATAAATCAACTTTCAACGCTTCATCAACACTGAAGAAAATGGGCTTGAAGGATTTGTTTGATGGCGAACATGCTGATTTAGGAGGCTTAAATGGACCATCGAAAGATCTTTATCTATCTGATATGGTACAACTAAACACTTTCGTTACTTGTGGTGAGGGAGTAGTTGGTGAACAACACCACATTGAAGAATATCCCGAAACTTTAACTGTATCTCAGAGACGTCGTGCTCGATGGCTAAATGACTGGGATGAGCCCAGAGATTATCAGAGAGCTTTCCATGATCCACATGACATTAGTGACGCTATGCACCTACCTTTGCATCTCAGGCCAAGACAAGCTCGACTGCCGGCCAGAAGTAACCAGCCAATGCGATTAAAGTTCGATAGACCTTTCCTCTATTTTGTAAGGCACAACCCATCGGGTATGATTCTATACTTCGGTCGGTACAATCCAAGACTTCTCCCTTGAAGCGGTTAAAAAGACTGTTAGCTTAGTTTAATTAACATTCCTGCAAGGAAAGTGATAAGGGAATACTGGTGCGTGTGATAATGAAAGTAACGTGTTCTATGAGCATTTACGTGACAGTATTAATAAGTGTTATCGGAGTAATCTCGTTAAACGCTATAACTTATTGTCGTATGACTGAATGTACGATCATTACTCTGCTATCATCTCATATGTGTGTAATTAAGAATGCTGATGAATCACTGTTGAATGTATGCATAAATTGTATTGTAATAGCAAATAATTACGTAGTGTAATTTAGGTATAAGTGTGGACGGCGGGAGATATTGTCATTTCATCGTCTTAATAGTTTCGATATTAGAATAAATGCAATGTTTTAAATAAATCATTTTTCTTTTGTATCTACAAAACGCCCATAGTTGAATTGTTTTAACAAGGTCAGAATATATTGGGATAAAATTCCTGATATCAAAATGTAGTTTAATGCAGCATTATATCTGCCAGTATAAATATTCGTTATTATGATAAAATAGTATTTCTGTATTACAAAAGGAGTAATATAATAAGTTTGTTAAGTTAACTAGGTAGCTAGTTAACTTTGTACATTCATATAATTAATTTCGCTAAACTGATACACGGTTCACTACATAAAATGGCTTCAGGGCGAGAAGAAGAGCAGCCATCAATGTTAACTGATCATTTAAAGACCATTTTAAATATAATTGCTGTAGCATATTAATTATCTACAAATAAGAAATCTATAAAATTTACCCATGTTCCATAAACATAAATAAGTACTATAATAACAAAGTAATATACGATCATCAGCATCTAAGGACACAATTATTATCCTGCTTGTCTTATCTCAACTCAGTTGAAATCGGCTTTTCGTCTACGTATCTACCAGACTAGATATTTTTCACTAAGCGACTTCCACCTGACCAAACTGACTGGTGATATTGAAATTCTGTAGTTAAGTAATTCAAATTATCAGATTTTTAGGACTCCAACTACATATCTTCTTCTTATATCTGTAACGAACGTCACAGATATTCACATTGCAACCAGGACCGATGGGCCTTACATGCTCATTGAGGCACGGAGGGTTAATAAAAGACTGTGTCATGCAATGTATGTAGGTACGTCATTTATTACTTTTTGGTGAAATAATCGCTACATTCTTCAAAGAACTTTGTCTGTTGGATACATTCTGTGGTGTTTATCGGCTGTGGACATTTCTGGAAAAAGCAGAAAATAATTTAATTTAGATTGGGAAAAGTTAACATTCAAGACGAGAGTTAAACCAGTTTCTTACAGGGAAGAAAATCTGACCAGTTAAGTTATATAAACACGACTTGGATATATTCGAAATTCTTCTATACATTCACCTGGAACGACGGTGCAGCCATCTATTGATATTCTTACGAATTTAAATCTATAGGAAAGTTATCATACATATATAATACAACAATAATAATTCTATTTCATTACATATAACATAACATAAACCCACGCCTATATCCCCGAAAGGGTAGGCAGAGGTGCTAGCACCCACATTTCGCAAGTTTATGTTTAGGTCCCAATGTAATAGGTGGCGAGCCTATTGCCATTAACCGGGCACTTCTAAACCTGCGATAAATACACACATAACTTCGAAAAGCATCGAATAGTCATTGGTGTGTGCCATGGTAAAACCTGGTATCGAACCCGAGACCTCGTCTCAGCAGTCCATTACCCATACCACTAGGCTACCGCGGTTATCTATTTCATTAATGCAACATAAAGTTTTAATAATTCAGTGTATTTGAGAATTGCATATTTAAAGGTTATGATTTAAAGTATTTAGCGACGTTTACGCCACGCCATCAGTCCTGTTGAAAATTTCTTTGAAATCTCTCTAAAAGATCATTTACATTTCCAAGTTTCAAATGACTAACAATACTCGTTAATCCCAGTCGCGATTAAGCTTTCGTTTCGGAGTCAGACTTGAACTTTTTCCAGTCTAACTGCGGGTTTAACTGATCTTAAATATTTTCTGTGAAGCAACTACTATATGAGCGTCACAACCCATTGGAGATATCAAAGTATTTTACTATCGTCATTGCATACTTGAAAATATCTCCTGGATACTGTAAAGGAAGAAAAGGGAACCAAATAAGTATGTTTCTTACCACTTTAATGTAGTTCCTGATGCACTCATTCATGATGAAGAATTCACAAGGTTTTATTGGGAAATAGTATCGGAAAGTCGCTTTACATTCAACTTTAGCATCAAGCATGACTCCACTAAATGATGGGTTCAAGGATACCCAAAGGTCCAAATGAATGAAATATTTTTCATTATCGACGAAGCCTTTTGGAGTAATAAGTTCATATTTATCCAGAATACAATTCCAGTAACTACACTGTAACGTGAAAAATGTTATAAATTTCAAAAGGTTTTTCTATTAAGGGACTTATCTAAATGGTAACATAGTCAAAAGAAGATAATAGAATTTAAATTATAGATGTCATGATGTTTCTTTGTTTTTATACATATTTTTTATTGTACAAATAAAAAAAAAGTATAAAATAATAATATGTATAAATAGGTATATTTACTTAGTTTAAACTACCCGCTTAAACAGTACTTTAGAATCATATCAGGAGTTTTCTAAATAAGAAACTAAATAAAATAAACATCATCATTATCCAAGCATTGGTTTCAGTTGCATCCCAATACTATATTAGAGCCCAAGTTCTGCCTAATCCTCCTCCTTTTTTAGGTTGATTTATACAAATTCCTCGGAAGCGACTTCCCAACCCCAAGAGTAAAGCTTGGGACAGAGTCTCACCCGTCAATCAGGAAGTGTCTGGTTTGTAGGTGCATTTGATTAGGACTCCAGAGATTTTCTAAGAGAAATACCATCATTCATCATAATTCTACTTGCGTTAATCCTGGTCGCACCCGAAGACATACAGAAATATCATCGTTATACCAATCATTATCTTCATCTTTTAGTGTATTGATGTGATACGATATGTCAATAATCTTTGCCATGCAATGCGTCCAGTAAATTTTGCCCTACTACTAACTCTTTCGTCCTGTTCAGCACTGATGCATCAGGAAGTTGAATACACCATTATGTCATTAAAAACCAACAGTGCATTGGGTTGGGATGGTATTTCATCAGAGTTTTTGAGGAAGCACAGGAGTATCATTATACCACCCCTTACATACATATGTAACTTGGGCTTTGACACGGGCATATTTCCCACTGCTTTTAAGAGAGCCATATACATCCTGTCTTCAAAGCAGGTGATCATAACTGTGTTGAAAATTATAGAGCCATATCTATCTTACCTGCTATGTCAAAGGTACTTGAAAAAATTATTAATTACAGGTTTCCCAAGTACTTGGAATCGTGTAATTAGCTATCTGCGAATCAATATGGATTTAGGAAGAACTACTCCACCGCCAATGCTGTTCACAATTTAGTACGCCACATAGTTGGGAAACTTGACAATAAGCTGAAATCTGTGGCAACCTTCCAGGACCTTGCTAAGGCGTTTGATACGGTTTCAATTCCCTTATTGCCATCGAAGCTTGAGTATATGGGTGTGAGAGGGAGGCAACTGTCTTTGTTCCAGAGTCATTTAACTGGTAGATCTCAATATGTAAAGATTGGCGCCTACACCAGTTCTGATGCTCCCATCGGAGGGGAGTATTCTTGGCCCTAGCTTATTTTTGGTGTACGTAAATGATCTATGCAATCTGGAACTAGATGGTGGCCAAATATTTTCTTATGCAGACGATACGGCTTTAGTTTTCTCTTCCGACACCTGGACTAATGCCTATGGTATCGCTCAGAACGGATTTGACTTCGTTAACCGGTGGCTGAGGGAAAACCTTCTGACCTTAAATTCGACCAAAACTAAGGTTATTAACTTCTCAATTCGCAACATTGATGTACTCTTGGATATACTTCTACAGATCACTGTCTTACCGACCGACAGTCAATCCTCAGCTGATGTCTACTGCTGCATTGAGAGGGTCTCATCCATTAAATACTTGTGGATTACTCTGGATCAAAACTTAACCTTTAAACCCCATGTTGACAGCTTGGCGGGTCGCGTCCGCAAACTCATTTACGTTTTTCGGCAACTACGCTACTCAGCTGACTCCAATGTGATGAAGTTGGTCTAAATTGCGATTTGCCAATCTATCCTAAGTTACTGCATTACGACATGGGATAGCATCTTATTACCCTGGATCGAGCTCAGAGGGCTGTGTTAAAGGTCAGCTGCTTTATACCTCGCCGGTTTCCTACAATTGGGCTTTATGATTACTGTCAGGTATTGACTGTCAGACAGCTCTTTGTGTCGGCTACTGCTATGAAGCAGCACTCTTTGACAAAGTTTATACCCAATTCTACTCGCCGCAATCATCTTGTAGCGGTATCCACGAGGGTCAGGACATCTTTTAGCCAAAGATTTTTCAATTTCCTGGGACCCTACCTTTACAATAAGCTCCACAAACAGTTGTGTCTCCATGGTCTAAATGGGTATAAGTGCAAAGCCGTTCTCCTTGAATGGCTTCTCTGTCAAACATATTCTGATACAGAAAATCTACTGAAAGTCTTAAAATGACTCTCGACTAACACAAACACACACACACACACACACCCACTCACACACACACCCACACACCACACACACACACACACACACATACTATTGATAATTATTAATGAATGAAATCTTAATTAATGAACAAAATGTTAATTAATGAATATGGTTTATAGTATTCCTGTACTTGATTTTTGTACTTGGTTTGTATAGTTAGTACCTATAGTGTAGTCATTGTGCTATCGTGGAATCCTGGTGACCAGTAATATAGGTAATCAATTACCTACGACAGGCACCAGCGATCCACAACCGAATTCTGTGTACCCTAAACTGTGAATGTCTAAATATTGTAATTTCTTGGTTGTTGGTGAGAAATAAATCATTATTATTATATATAAACATAACATAACATAAACTCACGCCTATATCCCGAAGGGGTGGGCAGAGGTGTTAGCACTCACATTTAGCCGCAAAAAAAAAAGAAATAAACTTCAGCATGAAATACTTACATCGTATGCGCGTCGAACTATTCCAGTAACATTTTCAAACGCATAAAATAAATTAGCAACTCCACCACACAACCGTGCCGTTTGTTGAGTAAAGAATGGTGGAACTGCACAGCAGAATCTGTTCTGTAAATGAAAACAGGTATCGTTATGCAAATGAGATAGGTGGACTGCATATATCTGTGAGATATACCCGCGCATGAGCATCAACTGAAGCAAAAGCCAACGTTTTTTTTCGTGTGGAGATCGCCTTGAACACCTTTCTATCCATCTCCCGGAGACCTCCTACGAACGGTGGGGGAAAAGCAAAACGCACGCTATTTCGGGTCTTCAAATGTTAGGGTGTAAGCTGGCCGGTTGACCCAGAGGCATTTCCAGTTTCGAGATGGCTCCCTCGGGTGTGGAAATTACGGTGTCCTATATTCTTGTGCTGGAAAGATGAGAGGCGAGACGCAGTCTAAATCAACGGCAATTGTAAGCTGATACATTAACTGATGAGGCTCTGTCAAACGAGTTCCTATTATGGTTGGTGTGATAAACGGCAGATGCTCCAGTAAAAGTCAAGATAAACCAAGTAATAATTGTTAAACACTTATTACTACTAATAATACATATACACATGAAAACCACCTACCAGTAAATCTGGGCTACCAATACATCGTTCAGGTCTACGACCACTAAGATCTTTTGGAACATTTGCTTGGATTGCAGCTTTTACCACCTAAGACATGAAGATACATATTATTTAAAGTAGTTTACTTACTAGGGTATAAATGACACGTTTTCCTCGAGACATTGAGTGATATCTTACGACGTTGTCAGATGTTACCCGGCATGATGATTCAGTTTAGTCATAGTATTATATAATCAAAAGATGGCGCGCCAATACAACGAGTTGGCAAAGCAGAACAAGCACCTAGATATATTTGATTCCAATTTTAACAATTTATCAAAATTTCGAAAGACATCCTCCACAATAGTTCGTCCTTGTAAGTAACACTCGTCTATATTCTCTTTCCAATTAGTTTGTTTAAGAGCTCTTACTGTTTTTATATGTTGTTTAAATGTGTACACATGTAGTTATGTTACAATCCAGTACGGAACTGTACTTTCATCATATTATTTTTATTTGATTGTAATGTGTTTTGTGTACCTGAATAAAAAAAAAAATTCACACATATTATGTTGGGCCGTAGTGGGCCGAGCATAGCATTATATGCTAACCTAGCCCATATAATGATTGATAGGCCGAGTCGCAGTGCAGCAAATTGACGAATTTAGAGCATTGTGTACGTACTACTAGACGTTTGTGTAACTCTCATCAATTATGTAGAACACTTTCGGGGCGCAAGGGTGCGGTAGTTCATATAAAATGGCATATGAACGATTTGAGCAGATATTTGCTCTGTGATCCGACCCGCTGTGGCCTTACATAATGTGCACGAATTGTAACAGAACATCGGGAAACGTGGAGTGATAACCCTTAAATATCTATTCGTATCCTGGCCATTACACTTCCAACGTGAACCCACTCCTAACACAAGCAATTTAGCTTAGCTGGAGGGGTTAGAAGGAATAACTAATATTCCCTCTAACCCCTCCAGCTCAATTTCAAAAAATATACAAATGTGAGTTCACCATTATCGGAAGTGCGATTAACGCTTGTGGAAGAATATTGTACAGCATCCCAATATTATTTACGGGCATTCTTGTGCGCACACTAAAGATCACTCAGGACTCAGACTCATCTGAGAAGAGGGTAAACCCTGTTTTATCTACTAGAACATGAATACTATGGTAATTTGAGGCACTTTGTCGTATAGGTTAAATCTAGTCCAGCTTATTCGAAGATGCCTATTGTTTGCTTATTGATTGATTGATATTGGTAAACTGCCAGATCTTGTAAACGACTCAAAACGTCAGCATCACCTGCCAGCGATTCAAATTGAACTCCAAAACTACTTTAAAGGTCACTCGACCCTGCTATATGACCCTTATTTGGCAAGATCTTCATCATCCACAAGCAGTCCACTGCTGAACATAGGCCTCTCCCATAAACTTCCAGAATGACCGACCTAAAGCAGCCCGTATCCAGCGCTTCCCGGCGACCTTGATGGGGTAGTCCTTCCACCTGGCAGGATCTTATAATGTTTAAATTCAAAATATTTTCTTACCGTGTACGTTAAAATTGTAGATAATATGCACGTTGTCATTAGACGAAGTTTCTTTACGTGATTGTACTTCTTCATTTTCAGTTTATTTGTGTAGGTGCTATGACTTTTTAATAAATGATAATTAATATCAATATATAGACTTTATTATATATCTATATCTATTACATTCGATTTTAGTAACTGTAATATCTGATGTACTACACTTTTCACTTGTACTAAAGTTATGAATGACATTGGTTACTGGCATGTACTACATCGTTTAAGTAACATAACAATATTCAGGAAACTTAGATTTTGTCTATTAAACAGGTGTTATGTTTCATAATTGTTTACACATCGAAAATGTAAACGTTTTTATTGGAACTATGTTCAGTATTGGTGCGTTAGTTGTGTGTACAGGGCCTTATTAACTTCATTGAGGCTGAAGCCCACCTTACCAGTAATTCAGTGCAAACAACGGATGATGCTCTAACATAGACTTTCTTTTCAGGGTTGGGTGTGTCAGACGTTAGTCCTTCCCAGAAAAGCCGATATCAATAAATAGCTTGCCAAAGAATATTTGTGAGTTTAAATTGAAAGATTATTTTTTGAAAAGCTTATTAATCTGTATGTACCTCAATATAGCCAACTAATGGCCTAACCCCGCACTTAAACTTCACATTTAAAGCTTACCAGAAATATCGTACTAAGTAAATAAAATGTAATATAAAAAAACACATAACAAACAATAACAAAATTTATTTGAACATCTTTTTGGTTCTTCAGAATTATGCAGTTCACAAGATGATAAGTAACAAAACCGCTGACATGACACATAGCCCTAACACGTACATTTATTATCAGTTATCACTAGTGTAATATTTACAGTTATCCCCAAACATTTACTTACATTCGAGAACATAATTTGGATTTATTGGAGTACTGGCATTTATCTTGACCTGGTCGCGAGTGATACGAGGTTAAATATAATTTATGAATGGTAGATCTGAGCTCTTTCACCGCCGTCGCAACCCGCGCTTTCCTCAACAGACACCCAATATCTTGCAAACATAGATAGGTTTCCAAGATATATGCCGGTAACACTATGACAGTTCTAAGTTTATGTCTTGTATTTTTAATAGGACCTATTAGTGCACTTCAAAAAAAAGTAAACGATGCATTTTATTTTTTACCTACATAATACTTGCCACAAATCCTGAAGAATTCTCTTTGTTCTTCGCATTCTGGTGTTTTATAAATTATTGGACACTCCTGAAAATAATATTAATTAATGGTATTCCAAACTTATTTTATTGACTAAATTAGAAAAAAAAGTTAATAGTGATCTATTCGATCCCAAGCACATTTTTTTTAATATGACATTTTCTTTAAGTTGTCTTTTAAACTTTCAGGCCTAAACCACTGAACCGATTTTGATGAAAACTGGTACCGAGGTAGTTTAGATATTGGGAAAAGACATAGGTCGACAGCCATGCAGGGGTAGCTGCGGGCAACAGCTAGTAAAGAGATGCGAAAAATGGTAAAACTATACTTACCACGTCAATGTAGTGTCTAATGCACATTAACAGGTTGAAAAATTCGCAAATGTTCAGTGGAAAGTATGACCTATGACTTTGGGAGCAGAGCCGCTTGGCATTGACCATTACTTTGGTGAACGCAGGATTTAGAGACACCCACACATCTAGGTGGGTAAAGAATTTTTCATGATCGAGGAAGCCGTCGTTAGTGATCAAAGCGTATTTGTCCAACACACAAGTCCAATATCCACATTGCTGTAAAGAAATGTTATGCTTAGAATACTTTTTCATCCTACAAGACTTTTTTTTACCAACTTTTTACCCGACTACCGAGAAGGGTTATGTTTTTCGCGCGTATATTGTATGTTTGTTTGTAATATTCTTTATTACCTCATATCTTACAAACTATTGGACAGGTTTCTTCAATTAACATACTATGTTAGATTTGTCTCCGTAAGCCAATTGTTCTTAGATAGGTAACATTAAAGAAATCAGCATGTTCACCGTAATACGCTATAGCTTGAAGAAAAAAAGAATAAAAATAAATTGTAAACTGCAATATGGTTATCAAATTAAAGGGAAATCAAAATGTTGTTTTTTTTTAAACCACTTAGTTGGCAGATAAGCACACGGCCCACCTGATGGGAAGCGGTTACCGTGGCCTAAGGACACACTCGCGCTGCCGAACATGAAGAAACCTTCTGATGCCTCTCTTGAAGAACCCCATATTGTAGGCGCTTGGGAAAACCGCAGCAGGGAGGTCATTCCACAGCTTGAGTGTGCGTGGGATGAAGTATCTTTCATACCGCACAGTGCGCACCGTCTCAGGTTGCAATGTGTCAGGATGAATTCCCTGCCTATGGCGAGAGGTGCGATTATAGAATGTAGCTACGGGCATCATGTCAAACAATTCATCTGAACACAAAAATGTATAGGCGGTAGAATACACACAGTGAGGCCAAATCCCTCCTAAGGCTAAGAGGTTCCACACTGTGCGTATGGGATTGTCAACCAGCCTCAATGCCCGTCTTGCACTGAGTCGTAGGGGTCAAGCTGGTATGCAGGTGCTCCAGCAAAAAGGTGACAGCAGTACTCCATGTGCCGGACCTGTGCTTTATAAAGAAGGAGTTCCTGCCCCGCAGTGAAGTACTGCTTCGCCCTGTTGAGCACTCCGAGTTTTCTTGATGCCAGCTTAACCTTGTCCTGCAAACGACTTCGGTATTGGACGTCGCTGGAGATATCGACACCAAGGATCCCTATACTCGAGGAGAAGGTAAGCGGTGTGCCCAGGAATTGCGGCGCTACAATTAATGGGGTTTTCTTAGCGGTGAATACACATACTTGTGTCTTAGTGGGGTTGAATTGAAGTAGTCGTTTAGTCGTCCCCAATCGGATGCTCCAGAGAAAGTAGTCTCAATTTCAGACACAAGTTGTTCGCGACTCTTCTCCACCTCGGACTGAAGGACATTTGCACGGCCCGTGTAATACGTGTCTCCGGTACTGTCGTCCGCATTACAATGAATGGAACCATCAGACAGCATATCATTGATATGCAGCAGAAACAGCGTCGGAGACAACACGGAGCCTTGTGGGACACCAGCGTTTATGTTCATGCGGTCGATCAGCTGCCGTCGACGACGGCTTGGATGCATCTGTTGGACAAAAAGCTGGAGATCCATTCGCACATTCCCTCGGGGAGTCCATAATATGGCAACTTCGCAAGAAGAACTTTGTGCCAGACCCGATCAAAGGCCTTCACTATATCGAGGCTGACCGCTAGTGCTTCACCCCGACTCTCGATGGATCGGATTTTTGCAGCGGTGGAACGCAAGACTGGCAGAAATTTCCCTCTGCAGCTTTGGCGAGCGACCAAAATGCACGACTGCCAGATGGGTAGCGCGCATGCCGCTCGCCAATTCTGTCGATGAACTCAAACTTAGCCCTGGCTGTAGCTTTTTTACTAGACCTCGAGGCGGCTTTCAACTTTCGCTTCACTTCAGCGATATTTGGATCTTTATTGGCAAGAGCCGTGGTCCACGTCCTGTATGCAGATTGCTTGTGGTCTCTTGCTTCTCTGCAGAGCCTATTAAACCAAGGGCGTTTGCTCTCTCCTGTTGCGATCCAGCGGTTCGGAATATAGCGGTGTATCATAATCCCATTTGATTTAAAAAAAATTGGGAACAGAAACCCGACTGACAAGACTTGAAAATATCGAAACAAGTTTGTTGCAAGTGGTACCTATTAATTTTTATCCGGTTTATGATAGGTAAAATGGGTACCGCCTGATATCAAGCTTGTTTCAATCTTTTCAGCATCAGTCGTGTTATTTTTTCATACTACTTAGGTGGTAGACAAGTGATCGAAAGGGGTTTTGTGACGTAGTGGTAATGCATTCTACAGCTACGGGCACGGGTTCGATTCCAGCTCAGTGTAAATGTTTGTATGCTTGATTAAGTCTATTTGCATTGTTCTGTTTCTCTGCTTCAGAGAGCATGTTAAGGAATCCGTCCCAGTTGTCACTTGAATATCTCTGGTAGTTCGGGTCCCCCAAAAATTGGTATAACTGTAATATTTCCATTTCGCCAAAGGATTGTGGAGATTTGATGGTAGTTGCTTCACTGTAAATATTGAAGTACAGATAGAAAAAATGGATGCGACCAGGATTATACAAGGCTGAAGTTGTTGATGATAAAGAAAATTACTATTACTTACAGCAAAGCCATGTCGACGTGCACCCGTGATATTTTTGTTTTGGTCAGCTATAATTAATTCAAATCCAGCTCCGCAATCTCTTGCTACCTCGCGTGTGAAGTATGGTGGTTGTATGCAGCAAAATCTGTTCTGATAATGTAAGCAATTTTTAGAATATCGTGTTAGGCGATTTTCACATTGCTTCACGTAACGCGGTGAAGCATAGTGTCGCGTCGTCACCTATACGCAGCTCTTTTTGTATAGAAAACACGTGGGGTCCCACACACTGAAAACGCAGTCATGCACGGTGTGGCAGATCACGCGCGTACAAGCAGAAAATTCGTGTGATGGCGGGAAAAAATAATAAATTTTTATTGTCTCAAAAAATACTGTTACAATAAAAGTCTTATAACTAGGCTTATCAATAATAAACAAGAGGTACTGTTACTGCCTTCCAAATTAGGCTAAAACCTGTGTGTTGGAAGACAGTGCTCTATCGGTATCTATCACAGAATAAGCTATTTTGTGAAACGTGTGTCAGATACATACTAAAGGCATGATAAAACAATTTTTTTTTTCTATTTAAAAACGCGGGATATTGCACACGGAAATCTGCCACCACACGCGTGATTTTGGCGGGATTTTTGTCTGAGAGCTGTTAAATATTTCTGTGCAGGAGTGTTTGAGGCTAAGTGAAAATCAATAATAATGCCATACAACGCGTACAAATGCCAAATTTATTTATATAGAAATCAGGTGTATCATTCTAGAATAGCGATATTCTCTTCAATCCTCGTACTCCCACCAACTTGAAAGAACGTTTTGTGTTCCACAATGACACACATTCAAGATCCTTGAAGCCATCACGTCAATAAAGGTTGTGGAATGAGAGTTCCACAAGTTTTATTGGCAAGTCCTTCACACTCCAGGATGTGCGGTTGTGGAATGCATTGCCTCTAACTATTCGAAGTGCACAATCCCTGGCCATATTAAAAAAAATGATAAAAACTATCAGAATATATTTCTATAGGAATATACTCGCTGTGTTGTGTAGGAATATATTGAATATCTATATGTATATGTATGTTTATGTAAATATTATATACGTTGAATGTATTTGTGTACTTAGGTATATGTAAGATTTTATTAAATTATATACAATATATTTGTTTATGTATATAAATGTAATGACTACACTAATAACTTCCCATGCGTTATTATTGTTATTTCAATTAAAACATTTCCATCCAAAGGTCAAAGGTTGCCTGGAAGAGAGCGCTTGTAGCCGCCATTTGTAAATTTTTCATAATGCTGTTCGTACATGTACTGTAATGTGTTGGTGTACAATAAAGATTATCTTATCTTAACCGATGCATCTGGGCACTGTCCGTTAAAGTGATATAGGTATAGTTTGGCAAGCCAGGTGTCAAAAAATCACTCGTAAATAACAATGCTTTAATTATTATTATATTATTCAATATTAAACTTTACTTTAATAAAAATTTTGATTACCTCTACCTATTACCTATTACCTCAAACACCTTCCTAAAATGTCACAGCTCTCGGCCTATAGTTAAACCACCGCCCCACGCGTGACAGCAGACAAATCTGTGCACGATAACAGATCTGCTCTCCCGCGACCATGTGCGTGACCGCGGTTTTCTGCACTCCGCCTCAGTGCGCAGTGTGAGAACTGTCTAAAATATGGTGTATCTGTATTTGGTCATAGGAACAGTTACCCTCAGTGACGCTAGATGGAGTTGGCTGCTCTAGTCTCTCGGTAAATGTATTAACCCGGTACAACAGCAGCTCTTACGGTATTACGTTATACTTATGAGACGGTTTTCATAGCTAGTTCAATAAAAATTAAATTCATAACAGTTTTGGTTCCTAAAATCACTAAGGTTATTTGCTATGTCAATATTTGCAGACTACATACTCATGCATGTATTACCATTGAGTAGTGAGAATATTACACTTTCTTACAGGTACTTCAGAATTATGCACCTACCTACTAGTGATATTATAAAATCAGAACGCGTACTTGGTACTAGGATATCCTCGTTCTAAGCTAACACTATAAAGTTGTCAGCAGTAACGGGTTCTTTGTCTAGATGGCGCTGTACTGAATAAGCTAGAAACATAACTTACAATGGTTAGAAACATAAACCAAATAAATATTTTTTTACAAGCTACTTAGGTGGCAGATATTTTCGATTATCAAGGTATAATAAATTTACGAAATTTATTATGCCTTGCCTTTATTTATTACTCGTGGAATATTTAGAAACCTTATATCACCCATTTAATCTCTTAATTTTTAACCCATAGTCAAGATATATGCCATACCGGTAACTATATCACAATCTACGTCATTACCAGAAGGTTAGGGTGGCCCATACATTTTTCAGGTCTCTGTTCCAGCTGTTGACTCGATGCGTACATTATCTAGATAAAAAAATTGTATAGGTTACTAGATAACAATGAGGGATTTTACTCAAATTAGGAAAAATACGAACGTATGTGCAGTCGACAGAGGAGATACGGTCGCACTTTTTTATATAAAGTTGTATCTAAAGGTGCAATCGTATCTCCTTAACAGACTGTACAGTCAGTTTCAGGACAACAAAGTCTCAAAATAATCTTAATACTAAGGTTTTTAACCAACTGAAAATCCAACTATTTTATTGATTTAAATTATATTATTGCCTAAACTAAAAATACATGTCAAATAGCATAACAATCAGTCAACAGAAAGGGGGTAAGACCAAGGCATATAGATCATTTTGAGTGCTTTTTGATAATGCTGACTGTACTTAGATAAACGTTTCTGCCCTATCACAACTGAGATCCACTCCACAGAACAAAGTTCTCGTTGACACACACATGTCCGAGAAGTTGCTGGCTGTGGAGAGGCGGCTTTCCTTCGAATTTTGAATCCAATGCTCGCCCAGTTGCCAGTTGCAAAGTTCAGAGCCCTGATTCTACTAATATTATATACATACAGACACACAATCACGCCTCCATCCCCGGAGGGTTAGGCAGAGGCGAACTAACACTCACATTTTACTCATTGATTTCGGTCTTCCGGGCACTATTGTTGACTCAAGCCATGCATCTGAGGCTGAGTCTGGGCTGTACTACTTTTTTTTTATATATATAGGACACGCCAACTTGACCTCACCTCGCCTGATGGTAAGCTAAAGGCAAAGTCTCAGGAAAGAGGGTCACCATTACAGACACTAAGTGCTACAATGGTGGCACTCAGCTTGGCGGCCTCATCAGATGCTTTTTCACGCCCTGCTTAAAGGCCCCGGGACTGTAGGAAGAAGGAAACACGTGTGCTGGTAATGAATTCCAGGTCTTGGTGTTGCGGCAAAGAAAAGAGTCTCCGAACCGCTTGGTTCTTGCTCGTATATTCTGCACAGTGTGAGGGTGACATCTAAGGCCTGCACGTGTTGTCCTATGTAGGAAAGGAGATGGTGGGATTAGTTGGAAGAGCTCGTCAGAACACTCACCGTGGTAGAGACGGTAAAATACAGCCAAGGAAGCAATATCTCTACGCATCTGCAAAGGCTCGAGGGTGTTCGTGACCTCAGGGTTCCCAATAATTCGGACCGCGCCGGAGCAGTGGTGTCTTCTCTATAAGACACCACTGCTCCGGCGTGAAAAAACGTCTCACTTTGTTTTGATGATGTTCTCGATGTAATTTCTGTTATTCAGTTTGCAGCGAATATCCATGCCTAGGATATCGAGATTGTTCTGCAGTGGAAGTGGCGTGCTCTGAAGAGTGGGAAGGGGAAGGAAAGATGATACCTTTGCTGTGAACGCACAAGCCTGCGTCTTCTTGGCATTGAACTCGACCATGTTCTCAGAGCCCCATTGAGAAATGTGATTCAAGATCCGGTCCAGTTCAGTGACAAGAAGCTGTCTTTTTTCCACGATATCAGACTGTTTGGCCGCAGGTTGTCCGTGATAACTCCCGTGTAAGGTGCCATCGTCTGCATAGCTATATATGCTGCCGGTGGACAGCATGTCATTGATATGCAGAAGAAAGAGAGCGGGAGATAATACAGACCCCTGCGGTACGCCAGCATTTATTAGCAAGAACTCCGACGCCCGTCCATCACAGAGGACGCGGATACGGCGCTCCCGTAGGAAACTAGCAATCCAGTTGCACAGTCTAGAAGGCAGACCAAAGGCTGGTAGCTTGGAGAGAAGCGATTTGTGCCAGACTCTATCGAAAGCTTTGGCGATATCAAGACTAATGCCAGTGACTCGCCGTGCTTGTCCATAGCCTCACCCCAAAGATGGTTAACGTATGCTAGAAGATCACCCGTTGACCGTTTCGGCCTGAAGCCAAATTGCCGGTCATTAATTAAGGAGTGATCCTCTAGGTGACGCATGAAACTACTAAATTTATGTCATAATAAAACCACTGTCATACCACTGACTTTACAAATAATGATATGTAATTTTACACTTTACTGTTAAGCTGTTAGAGTCTAATTATCTGGCATCTTGCAGAGCGAATGCAAAGATGTTATGAACTTTTCTTCATTTAATTTGGAATTTTTTGCCTATTTCAATGAAGTCTAAAATTTTGCGTCATTTTTGCTTTATTAGTAGGGTTTTCTATGGCAAACTTAGCGAAATTAGGGATCAGATAGGTGCCATTCCGCACCGTCTTGTATAGTCTAGTTATTTATTACTTTTGACTGGAAGAAATTTCTTACACATATTGATAACTCACTTGTACTTTGCCACATTACTTTATTGCTTATTACACCTGACCAGGTAAGGTGAAACCGGTGTAATAAGCAATAAAGTAATGTGGAAAAGTACAAGTGAGTTATCAATATGTGTAACAACAAATTCCACCAAGTGCCATCAATCTACAGTATTAATAGAAATTTCTTGTTATCCATTTCAGAAATGCAAAGGATATCGGAAAGGTTATGTTAGAATCTATTAATTTATTAATAATTACAAAATGCATACTTACTGAATACACCGTTACTATTAATAACAGCACTTTGAAATTGTCCAGCGAATTGATCTGCTGCTTGCTGTCTATCATTTTCATTATCATCAATAAATTCAGTATAACATTATTATTAAAATGAAACTTATATGATTTAAACTAACACTATTCTTGGCCAGTGTGACATGCTCAACGAAACATTCGACCAAATACTGTACTAGCTTTATATAACATGGAATGATCGTTGATACTTTTATAGTCTTTTAAATGTTTCAATAATAGGAGCATGTTTAAGAAACACATGTGTAATGTTACAGCAACTCTATCACATTTTGTCTCATTTCATAATTATGTGAACCAAAACATTAGGTAACAAAATATTAGTCGATTATCGAAATTAAACATTTAGTTCTTATACTCTCTTATATATATTACAATACATAATATATATTTAGCAGACTGGGTTCCAGCTTCGCTTGGATTAAATTCAAATCAATCTATTCGAAATTTCCATACAACCGCTCGTCAGTCGTATGGAAATTTCGGATAAAATTCTATTTACCCTCTTTTTTACCCTCCAGGAGTGATTGGAAAGTTTGTAGGTCCAGCAGTATAGACTTTGCGTTCATTAAAATTTTATTTCCGTTGAGTAGTTTAATTGTTTCTCCAGATCATAAGCTATTTCTGTAAGAAACAGCCAAATCCGTCCAGCCTATGGTCCAACTGTTAAAGCGTGATGGAATAACAAATACACAAACTTTCACGTTTTATATATATTGTATTTACTGTTTATTGTTGTATTTACTTTCACGTTTTATATATATTGTATTTGTATATATATTGTATTTATTAACTGACCCAGGTATCGTTTTTATTCTTCATCTTAGTGTTAAATCCAGTCGCATCGGAACCATTGTGCGCATAATATATAACACAATTTGTTATTTAATCGGTTCAAGTCCAACATAACCTCCCTCCTCAGACGAGGGGGTTATCCGTGGGGATCCGATAAAAAAGTCGCATCCGAAGCTTTCACTACAGAGTTGAATAAATGGGGGATGGTAGTAGAAACGTGAATATTTAAGGTTGTATGTATATTTAAATGTAAATAAAATAAAAATAGGAAATTGTAAAATTTAAAAATATATATTTTAAGGTACAAGCTTATCACTTAGAGGTTTCAAAATTAGTTTATAACTGATTCTCAGATATACCGAAAATATGCATACATTAGAATCGATCCAGCCGTTTCGTTGAAGTTTGCAGACATACCTAGACTGTGACTGAGAATTTTATATTATATTTATTACAGGAAGTAGTCTTTATTATTGTGGAAAAGGAAAGTTATGGATAGTAGGTTCAACCGACATTTTCTTGACGCTTGGCCTGGACCATCTATTGGAATGTTCTGTAAATTACTAAGAAAAAAAAAATTAACAAGTCGTCATTATTCTTAGCCTTTTCCAAAATCAGTATGGATTGGCGTTCCAGTCGGACTGTGATGCGGCTGAAATTCGATATTCTCCGCGAGACGACTGCCGTCTGACCCTTACGACCAATTGACGACATTGAAGTGCCGCAGTTAGACTAATTGAACTTCTGTGGGCTCCAACTATGCCATAAGATCTTCGTGTTGCAACCAGAATCTACAGCTTAACGTATTCTTCGAGACACGACCAAACCAACGCAACATAAAATTATCATCAAATGTTTTTCCTATATCGAAAATTAATAAAATGATACTATTTTATCAGTTACAATTATTTTATTTATATAATACACACGAAAAAAGACAATCATAGATTCCATAGCTGTATTATCTCTATCGCTTTCTTATGATTTGGCGGCGACAGAGTGCGTGTACGCTATCCGCTATCTATCTCGCTCCGAATAAGGATGTTTTAAAGCGTAAGAAAGGAATCACAGCTAAATGCGAAAAGCTATCAATAAAGGTCTCTTGACACTAGACCACATTAAATGCGTTACTTAATACGAACGTATTAAACTGACATCAGACGGTTCAGTAAAATGATTATGCTTCGTTTTTCTTGCAATCCATATTCTGCCTCTCTAGGCAAGTAGCAATTCGTTGGCCGGCGTATGGTAAAATAGAATGACTATAGTTGAAATAATTGACAGATGCCCTAAGTCATAGAAGGTAACTTGGCACGATTAAAACGAAACAGAAGACAATTATAATCTAAGTTAAATAACTTGTAAATAGGTAATCTATACTAATATTATAAAGAGGAAAGATTTGTATTTTTGGTATATAACGAATAAACTCAAAAAGTACTGGACCGATTTTAATAAATCTTTTTTCATTATAAAGCTACATTCTTCGTGAGTAACATAGGCTACTTTTTATCTCGATATTCCCATGGGATCAGGATTTACGCGCTAGTATTTTATAATAGTAAGTTTAAATATAATACTAATAATGATAGTGACATATTTCTGTTTAAATTACTACAAGTAATTTGAATTATGACGTGATTCTATATAATATAAATGAGATAGAAATGAGCATTCGTATTTCTTTTCTTTATAGATATTGTAAGAGGTCCTGTGTCTTGGAATTAGTTTCGTTAAATGCAACTCAGAAAACTTAAAGTAACATATTACATTCATCGGCTCCAGCGTTGCCAGAATGTCAATTATATAACACTTTGCGTTAATTTTGACCCTCTTATATTACTTTTCTATTACACAATTTAAAATGTTACTAAGCAATACGGCAAAAGTAACGTCTTTTGCCGTATTGCAAAAGGGTTATTATTAATAGGCAATTCGCCAGCCATATCACCGATGATAACAACTGTACCTATTGTTTAAAAATCGCTTGAACAGCGGTGGCACAGCTCGCCGGGGATACCAGTTGTCTTACTTTAAACTCATTTTTATCATTCATTCAATATAATAATAAAGGTTACTTTTGTTTGAACGAATCAATCGAAGAGTAGGTAATATAATATTTTCAATTCAATAGTCTGTTAGTACTGTTATGTTGTCTTTGTCTTAAAAATGTGTTTCCTCTAAAGAGGCCATAAACATAGTAATACTAGCGTAAGATCAACAATTTTCCTAGACCTCCATGAGCGCGGGTTTTAGGGTGTTAGGTGGTGATCTTGGAAGCGAGATCCTTTTCGGTTCCGATAGGCGGCACGGGAGCGGGGTCACGATCCCGAGCCCGAAGAAATTCGGGCCGTGAGATCCCGGCTACACAGGGAAATGGTGGTGGAATGGGAGCTACGACTTGCAAGAGAGGCAAGAGAGGTCACACGCGCCTCATTCTGCGGGCAAGTAATGCTCGTAAAGAAGGAAGCGGGGTGGGAGCGGCAGTGGGAGCGACGAAGGATCGCATTCCAAGCTGCTCGCGTACGAAGGCAACTTGGGCGTCGGAGGTCATTCGTCGACCTCCGCCCCCTATGAGCGCAGGCCTGGGGATGACTGGTGGAGTCGCCTGCAGAAGCAGGGCGAGGCGGGGACGCGATGCTAGTCTCCCCCTATTCAGGGCCAAAATAGGGACACCGTAGTTAGGACACCCATCTCGAAACCGTATGAGATATGCCAGTGGCAGTCACGTTCCATGTTTTTTCTTGGGCCTCAGCGCGACTCCTACAGAAGACTCAAATCATGCGGTAAATAACCCTATGTGGATGCCCAATACGGATGAGGACCCTGAAGGTTAGGTACGTGCAGAAGCTGCGCGCTCCGTAGCGCATCAGGAGTACTGCATGATATCTTTTAACGCAGCGAGTCTCTCAGCTGGATCGCAAACGCAGATACTGGTGGCGAGAGCCCTTTATGTGCTACATCAACACTGAAAGAAGGCGCAGGGTACGCCGTAATAGCTGCGGTAAGGTACATAAAGGGGTAATTTTTTTTAAAGTGCGCAATATGACACTCGGTGAGCGTGTGCGGCCCCGAGTCCTTGCTCGCGTCGCAGTGATCACATTCTCACGTTGGCTCTTTCTCCATCCGACGCTGATACTTCCCGAAGCACCCGTGCTCGGTGATCATCTACGTCAGACGGTAAGAGAGGTTGCCATGTGGCCTCTCTAGCCACTCCCCCGTGAAGGGTCTTATCGCCGCTACTACGGCGCGCCCTCATAAAGGGGGACTGGCGTACTGGCGCTCTCCTACCGCCTGATACAGGCGATCACTGGGCACGAGTAATTTGAGGACAACCTGTGTCGGATTCGGACAAACTCTCCGGCGTGGGAGTGTGTGGCAGACCTAGGAGGAGTTCTTTCACTCACCGCTTTACCTCCCGGTAATTGTACCTACTTTGCTCGCCTCCTTCTGGAAGCAAGTTATGTTCGCGAAGGAGAGGGCGGAGAGAGTCCAGCAGATAAAAGACGAAAAGGACAAAACCTACAAAAAGAGCAGGTCTACATTATGGTCGGTCAAGCAGTCTAGTCTTTATTTGAAGGGTGAATATTTAAGCCATGGCTTTAACCATTATATCTATTTACGTAATATGGAGTAGTGGCGTATAGATATGGAAGACATGTATGTATTTTCCACTTATACTCTTCACACCGCCAGCTCTTTTTCAGCCTGCAGTGCTGAAATAAAAAGTATTATAAGTGCGATCATAGTACAGGTAAATTACGATTGTACCTATATACATATGGGAATAAAAGTGATTAGTATTAGTAGCGTCAATGTCAATACTTAATTCGAAATCGCTGCCATTTTTTTTTAATTCTACACAACGCTATCTAGACCCAAAGTAAGCATAGCTTAACTAGCTTGTGTTATGGGTTCTAGAATGTGGATATACATACTTAGATACATTTTTCTTTGTAAATATAAACATATCATATACATATCATATCATATACCACACACCAAATATTCATATGAATGCATACTATCATTTGCACCCCTGCGTATGAAGCAGTCGAACATTCCACCGCTACGCCACGGAGGCAGTTCAACAAAACGCTGGTTAACGAATTGTCACTTTTCTAGGGGGACAGAGATCCATTACAGGACCCCCGCTTAAAGGACCAGGGACTGTAAGAGGAAGGATGTTTACTTCTGCTGCACAAGATACATGTGTGTCATTCCTTACGACGTGAAATCAACACTTATTGGATTGGCACCTCTAAATGTACTGTTAAGATTTAAAGTAAAATCTGTAGCAATGTGAATATAATACTTACCCACTGAGTATATACTCGTAAACAAGAGTTTACTCTTTTAATTTGACAGTTTAAGACTTCCCTCATTCTAAACGGCTCATTAGCAAAAGGTATAACTTTCTCTGGCCACCTAAAACAGAAGTCCATCCCTTCTCTCAAACTTTTTTTTAAATTATACTTGTGTTCAGACCACTTTTCATACCACAGTCTCCAACTCCAATAATTAATTGTACCATCTTGATTCATCCAACCCAACTTATAATAAACGCACGCCAACTTAGCACACTGAAAAATATTGAAATAAAAACCATAAAATAATATTAAAAATATTTCAAAACAATAGGGTATGATAATCTGCTAGATTTGTAAATATTTATGATTACTTTTTCACTCCGTTGAGAAATAGCATGGTGTTAATAGCCTTCCTCGATAAAAGGACTATTCAACACAAAAGTAACTTTACAATTTAGAAACAGTAGTTTCTGAGATTAGCACGTTCAACCAAACAAATGAACAAACAAACTCTTCAGCTTAATAATACACACATCAAAAAAGTCTAAACAACATGCTTAATGTTACATATTCTGCAAATTATTTTGGTCTATTATCTTACTTTTTATTACCAAAGGTGGACAGTAGTAGCAAGTATGTCATCTTTTTGGTTACAGATTACCTACTGGCTGGTTAGAATCAAAAACACGATGTTGTTTGTTATTAAATGTTTACCTACTCTATCATGCATAGAAGAAAACAAGGCACATAAGAAAAATACTTGTTAAAACAAAAAAACTCGTTGCACAAAATTTATTTATTATTAAAGGATTCTTTAATTTAAATCAAAGTGTGTCCTCCTCTGTTGTTTAAAACTTTTCGGCACCAATTATTCATGCTATCGAAGAGTTTGTAAGTGGTATACAACTTCTGCAACTGTTGGGTTGTTGACACGTCGTCCAGGTTCTCTAAAACACATCTCTGGAACATATTCCATACATGCTCGATGAGGTTGAGGTCTGGTGATTGTGCAATCCAGGGTAACACACTGATGTTTCCTGTTGCCAAGTACTCCCTAGTCCGTCAAAATCTTGTCCCATTGTTCCTGGGTCCATGTTATGTTCCCTATACCATTCGAGTTCATCGAGCGCGATTTCCGTGACACATAGGCGGGCACCTGATTGGACGTTGCGCTCGAAGACCGTACTCATGCAGTCGATTTCGCTTGTTTTGGGGGCCAATAAAATACCACTTGAGTTTTGTAGTCTTAAAACTATCATTCTTTCTGGCGGTTAACATTGGTTGAGGTCTTGCGGTTAGTTGTATGTATTGGTCTTGCCGAATAACTACTCCTTCCACGATTCGGGTGCTGCTCAGCGGGATTTTATGTTGTAGTGTAACGTTGTCACAGACGGCAGATAATACTCCTGTTCACATCAAATGGTGAGAAATCTCGGATTGGTTCTCTCCTTCCCACTTGTATCATTCCCACAGCTTTTTTCATTTAACCAGCGGTTAAATGATGGCGCTTCTATATCTGGTGGCGCGATTCTCATGCCACCCGAGCTAGTGGACTGTATTTTGCGGGGGTGAAGCTAAATGTTTCATATGACACTTTACACAACAAACAAGATAGATGATCGGGTTGCCGCGGAGGTGGTTTAGGCATTGAATGCAACCCAAGAAATTAGGAGAGGATGCACTAACCTTTATGACGCCACGTGTTGTCGGAGCCGGTGCACCGGTCTTCTCTTCCTGGCTCAGGAGTTGCTGCCCACATCACTAAATCACTTGAGGGACACGAGAGGCACAATCCGATCAGTAAAGGTCTATGAAAGCGGTTAAAATCCAACAAACATTATTAATTTCTGAGAGTCGCGCGTGCCGCCGCCATTGCTGATTACTAGTTCAAACGGAAGACAAGATGCGGCTATTTCAACCATTGGCGGGGCGAAAACTATTGTTATCTCACTTTAGAGGTAGTGCGGGAGGGAGATGGCTATAGGGAGCGTGTGTTCAGTGTCAACCAATTGAGAGGCGATTTGAATTTACCACTACTGGCGCAACCATATCTCATAATTCAATTTTATCAAAAACTATATAAAAACTTGATTAAAACTATAAAATTAAATTGTTAACGAATTTATTAGTTATCAAAAGAAAACACATTTAAATCGGAACTTATGTAACAGCTTTTTATTTTATGAATGTCATTTTTTTTTAACCAGTCAGTAGGTAATCTGGAACCAAAAAGGACACATACCTGCCCACCTATGGTAAAAAAGTAGAATAATTGACCAACATAATTTGCAGAATATGTAACATTAAGCAGGTTTTGTAGTAGCGGCGGTAAGACCCATCATGGGGGAGTAGCTAGAGAGGCCACACGGCAGCCTGTCGTACCATCTGATGCAGATGATCACCGAGCACGGATGCTTCGGAAAGTATCTGCGTCGGATGGAGAAAGAGGCAGGCCTGGGGGTGACTGGTGGAGCCGCCTGTCACCCTGGCAGAATCAAACCGCGCCGGCGGCGCGCCTGGCGCGCCTCTCCGTTTTCCGGGACGAGTTGGGGACTCTGTAGACCCCACACACCCGAGGAGAGGGTCAGATCGTGAAAGATGACCCTGGGTAGGCCGGGGCCGGGGTGCCAGGGATATGCCTGTCAACCTCAGCTTCGGCAACCAAAGCGACCCACAGGCGGCGTGCGTTTTAGTCGGTTCGAGTCCGACATAACCTCTTCTATCGGCTCCAGTGGGGAGGTATCCGTGGGGATTTTCCGCACGTAAAAATAAAAACATTAAGCAGGTTGCTTATCCTTTTTATGTGGTTATTTATTATCTATAGATATAGATTTATTTATTGTACACATTTATATTTTATACGTACTCCTTCTTCAGGTGGAAGCCATGTGGTGTGCAATGGAATATTGCAAGCGTGAAAATACTGATCCGCATAAAAAGGTTGGAATGGACAACATTCTTTGATAACGTCCTGAAAAAAAATACGGTCATTAGGTTAACCCTTACGAAGCCTTACTTAAATTTGATTTAATATGCAAAATATAAATGCCATCGCATCAAGATGGATGTATGAAAATAAATTTCGGAAAAGCTTAGCTTAGCTTTTTTTTTATACCACTTAGGTGCCGGACAAGCGCACGGCCCACCTGATGGAAAGTGATTACCGTGGCCTAAGGACGTGTGTAACACCAGAGAAGCCACACTCACGCTGGCGACCCTGTAAGCACAGAGTTTCTGTGCTATCAATATAGAGGACAAAGCAGGACAAACCTTTAGTTATCCCACTGACAGCACAATTCTCCAGTGAGCTCTGGCAGCCCTCCTCACCGCCGGGAACACAACACGAAGTTATTATAATCGCGGTATTCTGTAAGGCGGAGATACTTCCCCAGTTGGACTGCTCAATTAGGCGGAAATACCGCCGTGTCCTACCTCCTACCTTAGCTTATTTGTCAGAGTTTTTCCTGGAGTGGTTATAGGTTTAAGTTCCATGATACCATCTGTTTTTTTTCTAATTCAAAACGATTTGAATATTCAGCATACTAATTGCCATAAAATTTAATTAAATCCTACTCCTAATATTAAGAAGCTTCTTATTAGACAGGTACATGCGTGGCGCTGGGCGACGACAGCATCAGCTCTTGACTTGCCCACTAACTTGGCGTTTTCATGCATGGAGTAGATAAGTGATGAAATAAGTGTTATATCACTTAGGTGGTAGACAAGCACACTGCCCACCTGATGGAAAGTGGTTATCGTGGCCTATGGAAGTGTGCAGCACCAGCCCTTCTAGACAAGTGGCAATTCGTTGGCCGGCAGAATTACGAATATATGGGTTTTCACGTATAGGACACGCGTTGACAATAGTCATATACGTCAAATGGCCAACAAACTGCCAATGGTCGACTCGCAAAATTTTGTACTAAGGTATTAATTAAAATCTAATACAGTTAATTTTTCAAGTTTCAATGACATTTCAATTCATGATTAAATTCCAAACAAGACTACGCAACAATCTAAATATATATACCTAACTCAAAGGTGACTGACTGACTGACTGACATAGTGATCTATCAACGCACAGCCCAAACCACTGGACGGATAATTATCTTGACCAATTCATATTTTAGGTTTAACATTGCTGTCACATATTATGGAGTTGTTATTATTAAAAATATTTTTACAATTGTTTACATTATAGGTGAATAACTGTAAGGGTAAATTAAGTTCTTTGAGTTTGCGAGCTCGCAACTCGAATTTGTTACCTTCGCTGTTACTTATTTTACATTTAACTATCTCAGTCTCGCACAATAGCTCCGAGTCCCATGCACCCGAAGCACGCATTGTGACCCTTTCCCCGTGCAGCCCGACTTCATCGGCAAGGTCAGCTGCGATGAGAGTCTCTGTGGCGCCATCATCCAGAAGCGCGTGCGTGGTCACACTTGACTTGGGTCCATGAAGATACACCGGCACTATTTTAAGTATTACTTTCGTCTTTGGTTTTAACACTGATACTTCGTGACACTGTGGGGCGCGGATGCTAGTGTGCGAGTCGACCTCTCTTGCGGCGGCGTCAGCGGAGTCGGGCGTCGCGGAGTCGATGGGTGGTGCGGAAGTCTCACGGCACGCCACTTCTGGCTTCGTCCAGTGCAGCATCTGGTGATGAGCCCCACCACAGTTCTCGACGTTGCAGTTTTCCGCATTACACTCGTTCTTCTCCGGATGCCGAGCACATAGACATTTGAAACACAGCTTGTTTGCTCAAACAAATCGCCATCGATCTTTTCTCATGGCTCGCTTGAACTGGTTACAGTCTGGCAATGCATGTTTGTTCCTTTTGCAAAACTTACACTTGGTGGCAGTGTCGGGTTCACTGACCTTAACAGATGTTAGCACTGAATTTTGGTCGTTGTGTTTTTTCCCTTGTTGTTTATTCCTGTTGAAGTCATTCTGGTACAGTATGTGGCTAACTCCTGACTCTGCTACCTTTTGTGCTTCTCCATACAGGAACTTAGACAGTAGCTCCAACTTTGGCGTTTCAGTGTGCATGCGGTTCTCGTGTAGGTATTCTACCCATTTGTTAACGAGTTCTGTAGGTAATTTAGATACGATGATTGTTAACAACTCTGGACTTTTCAAATAATTTTGTTTCAGTGCAGTTACAGTGGTGACGTAATTTTTTATTTTAATGGCAAATTTTACAATTTCGGCGTGGTATGCGTGTGGCAGTGGTGATAACTTTTTCAGCTGTGTTATAATTTGCCGCATGACATTTTATGGTCTGCCGAACCTAAGTTCGAGCGTTTCAATGGCATCATGGGGTGAGCTCGCTCCTATCAGTAAAGCAGCGGCTGCATCTTTCGCGTCACCACGTAAACACTTTCGTAACGCCACAAATTTTCAGTATCACTGTACTTACATATACGGGATGATTCATAAAATGCTTATCGAAATTGTATCCATTCTAACGGATCCCCGAAGTACAAAGGTAGATCCTTCGAGGTAGCCAGCCTAGATAACAGCACCTTGTCGCCGGTGTTAGAGTTTGATGTTGTCTCCACAGCATTCTTAATTGCACTGATCAGCTCCTCGATCGCACGTCGAGTTTCGGTAGTAGGCGGCATAGCAACTTTGTCGCTGTCAATGTTGTAGCGACCCTCGCCGCCTCCGACAGTCACATTGTTATCTGCTGGCTAATCTCTTTGCGGCCAACTCCCGAATCGATGATTGTGGTACGCAGCCACCGACACTACCCGACAGTGACCACGCGATGCCTGATATCCATATCAGGCAACGCGATGTCCGTGCAGTGCTGCAATCACTCATGTCTGGAAAGCCAGTGGTCCGAATGGTATTCCAGCGGTAGTTTTGCAAAAATGTGCAGCGGAGTTGTCTCCAATGTTTACGCGCCTGTACCGGTTGTCCTACAGTTCGGGTACAGTGCCTTTGCCTTTGAAAGAGGCGAATATTCAGCCGATTCCCAAGAAGGGGGATCGCTCGGAGCCAGCCAACTATCGACCCATAGCCGTCACCTCAGTGCTGTGTAAAGTGTTCGAGCACATAATTAACAAACAGCTCATGCGGCACCTAGAGGATCACTCCTTAATTAATGACCGGCAATATGACTTCAGGCCGAAACGGTCAACGGGTGATCTTCTAGCATACGTTACCCATCTTTGGGGTGAGGCTATGGACAAGCACGGCGAGTAACTGGCAATTAGTCTTGACATCGCCAAAGCTTTCGATAGAGTCTGGCACAAATCGCTTCTTTCCAAGCTACCTGCCTTTGGTCTGCCTTCTAGGCTGTGCAACTGGTTTGCTAGCTTTCTGCAGGAGCGCCTTATTCGCGTCCTTTGTGACGGACGAGCTTCGGAGTTTCTGCAGGTAAATGCTGGTGTGCCTCAGGGGTTCGTCTAATCACCCACTCTCTTTCTTCTGCATATCATCATGCTGTCTACCGGCAATGTTCATTGTTATGCAGACGATAGCACTTTACATGAGAGTTATCGTGGACATCCTGCGGCCAAGCAGTCAGATATCGCAGAGAAAAGGCAGCTTCTTATCACTCAAAGAAGAATCAAAGAATCAAAGAATCAATTTCATTTATTCAGTTTAGGCACATAAAGAGCACATATGAACGTCAAAATTTTACAAATATGTATGTCAAGAAATAATATAAAAATATTAAATAATTAAAAATAAACCATTGGAAAATGATTCTTTCGCTGGTTCGGTAGATTAGTTCTACTGAGAAGATACCAGCAAGAAACTCAGCGAACTACATTAGAACTAGATTATTTTTTCTTTTTTAAATTTGTTTTGGTTTACAATTTATTTTGTGCGAGCAAGCAAGAGACTTATGTTGACCACGCATTAACATCATTAAGGTACTCATCCACTTTATAGTAACCTTTACTCATTAAAGTTTTTTTCACTTCTATTTTAAATTTATTTATTGGCATATTAATCAAGTCATGAGGAATTTTATTAAATATTTTTATGCAGCTGCCTACAAATGAATCACCAACCTTGTGAAGCCTAAGTTTTGGTACAACTAGTTTATCTTTATTTCTCGTATTAAAGTTGTGTACATCAGATAGTTTTTTGAAAATATGAAGGTTTTTTCGTACATATAAGATATTTTCATAGATGTATTGAGAAGCAACTGTTAAAATATTAATTTCCTTGAAAAGTTCTTTCAGCGAGTCACGGGGTCTGAGGCTATAGATCGCTCATATCGCTCGTTTCTGTAGTATAAATATAGTTTAATATCGGCAGCTGAGCCCCACAGCAGCAGACCGTACGACATAACGCTATGAAAGTAGCTAAAATAAACTAGTCGTGCAGTTTCCTCGTCAGTCAGTGACCTTATTTTTCTAACCGCATAGGCAGCTGAGCTAAGTCTTCCTGCCAAGGCTGTGATATGAGAACCCCATTGCAGTTTGCTATCTAGAGTTATTCCAAGAAAAACTGTGGTATTGACTATTTGGACAGATTCGTTATTCATTTTAATATTAATATCTGCCTGTCTTACATTTGGCATAGCAACCATCTGAGCTTGACGGGATCCTGAATCACATTTCTCAATGGGGCTCCAAGAACCTGGTTGAGTTCAATGCGAAGAAGACGCAGGCATGTGCGTTTACAACAAAAGTATCTTCTTTCCTTCCCCCCTCCCCCCCACTCTTCAGGGCACGAAACTGCCACTGCAGGACAATCTCAATATCCTAGGTATGGATGTTCGCTGCAACCTGAACAACAAAAATTACATCGAAAGTATCATCAAAAACAGCCTCACGAAAACTCGGAGTCCTGAACAGAGTGAGACGATTTTTCACGCCGGAGCAGCGGTGTCTTCTATACAAGACACAAATTCGCTCCTGTGTGGAATACTGCTCGCATTTCTGGGATGGTTCATCAAAGTACTTACTAGATGCTCTCGACAGGATGTAGCGACGTGCGGTCCGCATCATTGGGAATTCCGAGGTCACGAACACCCAAGAACCTTTACAGATGCGTAGAGATGTTGCGTCCATGGCTGTATTTTACCGTCTGTACCATGGGGAGTGTTCTGATGAGCTCTTCCAATTAGTCCCACCCTCCCCTTTCCTACACAGGACAACACGTGCAGGTCTTAGATGTCACCCGCACACGGTGCAGAACATACGATCAAGAACCAAGCGGTTCGGAGACTCTTTCCTCTGTCGCACCATTAAGGCCTGGAATTCATTACCAGCTCACGTGTTTCCTTCTTCCTTCAGTCCCGGGTCCTTTAAGCGGGGCGTGAAAAAGCATGATGAGGCCGTCAAGCTGAGTGTCACCATTGTCACACGGTATGTGTAAGTAATGGTGACCCTCTTTTCTGGGACTTTGCCTTCAGCTTTCCATCAGGCAAGGCGAAGTCCAATTGACGAAAAAAAAAATCATCGTGTGACGTGGCGGGTTCAACAACAGATTTTTCCAGCCAATTTTCTACTTTGCTTCTGTAGGTAGCTGATGAGCACTGTTCTGAGCAACGAGACTTGGATTTTAACTCGGCTAAGTCCATGGCCAATTTCTTGTTGACTAACTCTTTTTGGATGCGTGCTTTTGTAACTGCCATTTGATTTTGCATTTCCTTCATTTCAATTACGGCTTTCAGCTGAGCAGCCTCGAGTTCCAGCTTTAGTCGCCGCGCTGCCAACGATGACGCGTGCGAACTACGAGAATTTTTCAAAGCCGAGTTAGCATGTGGGTACATACCAATATCTGAATGTACCTTTTTCCCGTCTTTCATAGCATCCTTGCTGTTAGGCAGTAGTTCTGATTTTACTTCATTTCCAATTCCCTCTTCGTTAGTCACTTGTTCCATCTTCTTCTGTGCACGTGTTTGCACCATACGCGGCGTTCTGTTATGATAGTGTACTGCATGTGAAACTGTTGACATGACGTGCCCTCCGCCATATCATGTAAAACTACTGGTCAGCATTTTGCAGGGCCAGTGCAGTGGCACTTAGTCTATTCTGAACTCTGACACGATTCGGTTGCCTAAGGGTCTCCTTTCCACGTCTGTATTTTTAAAGTTAAATAAATAGGTTTTAAACTTAACTTTCTTTTTTAAAACGACGTTTCAAAGGGACCCCATAACATTTGGTGGCAGCGGTGGGATACGGAATTCCCCAGTGCCGTTTCGCGAAAATTTAAAAGTGAATAGACTCGCCGTATCCCAATATAAAAAATATAAATATCAAATTACCTGTGTTCGTGTGTGTTCGCGCAAAATATACCTACGGGTTAAGTGAATACCTGAATACAACTCGAGTGGATCCTGTGTGTATCCTGTGCGTAACCTGTGTGTGTCCTGCGTGCATCCTGTGTGCATCCTGCGGGTAACCTACGTGTGGGCACCTCCACGTGCCCCTTCGCCTCATCGTAAAGAAAATACTTCATAAAATTGGTGAATTATATTATACAAGTGCATCAGTGTTTAGTGAAAGTGTTTATGCGTCACTATGCAAGGAAGCCAAGCGTTAATACTATTCTTCGCCCACGTGTTCCAGTAAGTTCCTGTGTTGATCTAGACTCTGCCTGTTATAATATTACTGTTCATTATAAAATTATTGTTTTGCATGTAATTAACTATTGTCAATTTACGTTTTAAATATTATGCCTGAAGTGCCCAAAACAGAAAGCGATAAACTACAAATTGAATTGCCAATCGTAGTGATTCCTTCTAAACCACCCTTATCACCCAAAACAACTCAATCCACAAATATGGATCTCAATATTTTATTAAAGTTTGTAAAACAATACGATGGCAGTAGGGAGAAACTTAGCTCATTTATCACTAATTGCGATAACGCCTACGACTTAGCGTCTGAGTCACAGAAGCCGATATTATTCAAATATATATTGTGTCAACTTACCGATAAGGCAGAGACTGCATGCTCTATTAAAGAGTTCTCTTCGTGGGATCAGTTAAAAGAATTCCTCAAAACACAATTTTCCGAAAGAAAACACTATGCCCACTTACTTACTGAACTCCAAGAGAGTAGACAGAACCCGTCAGAAAACGTAGGGCAATTTGCACTCAGATTAGAAACTTGCCTTTCTCAACTCCTTACGGAGATTTCTTTATCGAATCACAAGATCAAGGAAATACATGGTCGTACAGCAGCAATGCAAGACCTTACGATGCATCATTTCTTAATGGGATTAAGTCAATTAAATTAATAACGAAGCTGTAAACTTAGCTATCTCTGAGGAACGAATCCAAGAAACCCTATATAAACGCAGTAATCACAACACACAGGATAAGCAAGGAAACCAAAACCGGTTTAAACCAAAACCTACTGCTCAAACCCAAGCTTATAAAACTAAATCTTCTCAAAAGCCTGTACCTCAGGCCAGCACTTCAAATCAAACCGCGAAGTTGCTAAAGTCTGACCCGAACCTTACATGCAGGTACTGCAAGGAAGTGGGTCATGATATTAATAATTGTCTAAAGAGACAAAAACGCCTTAATTCTCAATCTCAAGGAGATGGCAACAAACCCTCTGGGTCTAAGACACCTCACGTACCTCACGTAAATTTCGTAGACGACTACGAGTCCGAGGAATCCGAGGTTTATAACCACGAGGAAGAAGATTTAAACCTGTAAACGTCCTGCAAACGTACCGCACAGGACGTGCAAACAAAGCCGGTACAAACCCAATAAAATCCACAACTAAATCCGAGGTTATACAACCGGGTAACCAGCCCCATAACGGAAACCTCAACTCATTCGCCGAGATTATACAACCGGGTAACCAGCCCCAAAAAGGAAATCTCAACCCTTTCGCCGAGGTTATACAACCGGGTAACCAGCCCCAAAAAGGAAATCTCACCTCTAGCATTCAGGTTATACAGCAGGGTAACCAGTCCCAAAACGGAAACCATACTGCTAACCCCACTGAATCAATTTCAGCAACCCTAAAACCTAAAAAGGTTTACGAGGTTAATATTGACACATCAAAGAAGTTATTGCCTCATATAGTAGTAGATTCACAAGTGTCGGATGTTCCGTTAACACTTTTAGTCGATTCAGGTTCGGCAATCTGCCTATTAAAAGAATCACGTCTACTCACTAAACCTAAACTCATCCATAAACCCATAACCATTAAGGGTATCGACCCAGGCGAAGAAACCACACAAACCAAAGGTCATTTTAACCTTAAGTTCAAAGTGGATAACAACAAATCTATCACTCATAAATTCCATGTCATTAAAGATATAAACTTACCCTATGATGGCATCATTGGTAACGACTTTTTAACAGCTAACGGCTGTAACATAAACTATAGCCGTAACATTTTAGAAGTAGCTAAAAAAGAAATTAAAATCCACTTCTATGACCCTTGTTATATTATACCGCCACGTACAGAGACCGTAATCGAATGCACTGTAGCCAATCCAGAATTAAAGGAAGAGGTCATATTAGATCAACATCTCTCTAAAGCTCTCCTCGTAGCCAATTGCATGGTTAGAGTAAAGGAAAATAGAACTGTTAATATATCCGTAATTAATATTTCTAATAACCCAATTAAACTTAAACGAGATTTAAAGCTTACGCTTACTCCAATCGAGATTTACTCTATCCAACTTCCTCCAAACAATAAAAGCATAACTGAACGCACTCAACAAGTGCTTAACGTGTTAAGGACATCCCATCTAAACGAAGAAGAACGCAACGCTCTCTTCGACTTATGTTCAAACTACTCGGACATTTTCCACTTACCTGATGAAACCTTAACGTTTTCATCTGCTATTCAGCATGAAATCAAAACCACTTGTAGTACCCCCATCCATACAAAATCTTATCGATTTCCTGAATGCCATAAGAAGGAAGTAGAAACTCAAATAACTAAAATGCTACAACAAGACATCATTACTCCTTCATCATCTCCTTGGTCCTCCCCTATATGGGTAGTGCCGAAGAAATCCGACGCTTCTGGCGAAAAGAAATGGCGTATAGTGATTGACTATAGGAGATTTAACGACGTCACGATTGGCGAAGTATACCCGATACCGCAAATTAATGAAATACTAGATCAACTCGGCAAAAGCCAGTATTTCACCACACTTGACCTCTCATCCGGGTTCCATCAGTTACTGGTTGACCCAGATGATGCACCCAAAACAGCCTTCTCAGTTCCCCAAGGTCATTTCCAGTTTAATCGGATGCCGTTCGGGCTTAAAAACGCGCCGTCTACGTTTCAAAAGCTCATGAATAATTGCCTTGTGGGGTTACAAGGATCACGCTGTTATGTATATCTAGACGACATAGTTCTGTACGCGTTTGACCTAAAAACGGCTATTGAAAACCTCAAGGATGTCTTTGACCGACTCCGTAAGTTTAACCTAAAATTACAGCCAGAAAAATGCGAGTTCCTCCGAAAAGAAGTAACCTATTTAGGCCATATTATTACACAGAGTGGTGTGAAACCTAATCCCGATAAAGTTAAAGCCGTATCACAATATCCAGTACCAAAATCCCCTAGGGACATTAAATCCTTCCTAGGCCTCGTATCAAACTACAGACGTTTCATCCCGAACTTTTCAAAACTCGCCAAATCTCTCACATCACTTTTGAAAAAGGATATACCGTTTGACTGGTCTAACGAACAACAACTTAGTTTCGAAACTTTGAAATCTAAATTAATTGAAGCCCCTATTCTAGCCTATCCAGATTTTAACCAACCCTTCTTATTAACCTGTGACGCTTCTAATTTTGCCATATCGGCTATTCTATCCCAAGGCCCAATCGGACAAGATCGACCTATAGCTTACTCATCTCGGACCTTAAATAAGGCCGAATGTAACTATAGCGTAACCAAAACCTTCCGACCATATTTATATGGTCGTAAATTCACCATAATAACCGATCATAAACCCTTACAGTGGCTCTTCAACTGCAAAGACCCAGGCTCTCGGCTCATACGTTGGAGATTGAAATTAGAAGAATTCGAATATGATATCCGGTACAAGAAAGGGAAAATGAATGTAAATGCAGACGCCTTGTCCAGGTTTCCGGTTAATCCCATACAACCTATAGACGACCGGGCCCCGATAGTAAGTCCCCAAACGTATAATTCGGATTTAACACCAGACCGATTAGAACAATCCCTCCTAAGAACTAACAATTCAGACGAAGACTTATTCGACTTATTAACGTCACCTACCCCCTTTCTATCCAATGACCTTAATCCTGATTACCTCCTAGAATGCCCTACTCCGGAGCTCCTGGATATTAACTCTCCTGATCAAAACTTACCTCTGAATACACAACAACCTGAAAACGCAAATGCAGATTTACCTGACGAATTACAACTCCCGTCACCTTCGAGAATCGACAGCCCACCTATTGACTTAATAACCTCACAAAGTCCAACTGGAGACCTTGTAAACCTAGATTCAATTGACCTCAACCTGTCCGACAGCCCCTTACACTCTTCACCTTTGCAACCAATAACTGAAAACCAAAATAGTTTAACTCCACACGCCAATAACAACCCTGATTTAACTACCAATGACTACCCAACCTTCCTAAAACAGATCACTGATAAAAATAAAACATTCACAACAACAATCATAGAACATAACGAGAACCTTTTAAAAAGCCCTTGTAAGATAATTTTGATCCCCACTTCAATAGACCTTGATGAGTCAAATCCCTACATACAGGAGATATTAGGCAACTTAGAAAATCAAAATCAACTCCTAAGCCAAGAAAAACAACCACATTCTTTCACGAAAGTAACCCTACGTAGTAAAACCTATTACCTTTTATACACCAAAGTACACCACTTTGACAGGTCATCATACCAATAAATATTTGAGACTATAAAAACCGTACGGAATGAATTAATGATTAGCGAACAGACTGATCAAATCGGAGTTTCCGATTTTCGAGACCCATTTGAAAGGCATAGCTTCGCAAAGATTTACAATATTTTAAATTATCTGTTCCATAATACAAAGATACTGGTGAACGTTTATCACAACAATGTAACTTATCCATCGCCATCGGAAATAAAGAAAATTCTCTCTGACAACCACGACATACCAGTAGCTGGCCATTTAGGTATAAGTCGTATGTTAATAGAGTAAAAGATTTATATTACTGGAAAGGCATGCGAAGCGATATCGAATCCTATGTAAAGAATTGTAAATTGTGCCAAGAGAATAAAGCCCTACGTAGAGTTAACCGTGCACCTATGCAAATCACTAGTACATCTACAAAACCTTGTGAACGCATTTCGTTAGACGTCGCAGGTCCCCTCCCGGAGTCCGGTACTGCAAAACTAAAATTTATATTAACATTACAAGATGACTTTTCAAAATTCTCGACTGCTTATCCACTATGCAACACGACCGCCGAAGAAACGAGCGAATGTCTGCTTCATTTCATTTCTATATTTGGGATCCCAAAAATAATTCTTACTGACCAAGGAACCAACTTTACGGCAGATTTGTTCAAGAAAACGTGCAACTTCTTAAAGATAAAACAGCTATGGTCGACCCCATACCATCCGCAAACACAGGGCAGTCTTGAACGAAGTCATTCGACCCTTAAAGAGTACCTGAAATCATTTGTCAACGAGGATCAAAATGATTGGCCACGTTACGTGTATGTATGCACGTTATGCTCACATATAATACAACTGTCCATTCAACAACAAGTCCAAGTAGGAGATTTTGTATATTTAAAGAACCATCTCAGATTACGAAAATCCCTATCGCCTATATGGAAGGGACCATATAAGGTGGTTAAGATTCACGGTAATAACACCCTATCAGTGTTAATAAACCGGCGACGTGTCCGTCATTATTATGACGAAGTGAAACTCGCAGAAGTAAATCGAGATCAATAAAATAAATACTATTCGTTTATTAGTAAGTAAGATTAGTTATTAGTAGGATACTATTCCACTTAGTATAACATATTATATTTATGAGTACTTAATTAAACGATACATATACTTACAGTGTCTCTGCGGAGCTCCAACCTCCCAACGAGTATGTCCAACCGATGACCTCAAGTCCTGGGATATACTTTAACTATAGAGGCAAGATAAAAATCACCTCAGGTATCCTAAATATCATTATGCCAATGGAAATTTCACACTTCAAACTCCACATAGAGAACTTAAATGCTGCAATAGAACAAGTCGTACATTTATGTAAATAAACCGGTTTCATAGAACATCCAGAATGTCATAGCACAACGGAACCACTAGCGGTTCAACAACGAAAATCAACCAAATCATTTCAAGCCATTTCCCATTTAGTTGATAATAAATCCAAACGTGCTTGGATTGGTGGTATCGGTACTGTTTTGAAACAAGTTTTCGGCACTTTGGACGAAAATGATGCTGTAAGATATGACCAAGCAATCGAATCTATACAAAGTAATCAAGACAAGATCTTATTATTAGTCAAAAATAACATTTTAATCACCAAGTCCCTTATTTCTACCTATAATAATACTTTACAAAAAATAAAACAAAATGAAATTAATTTGAGTAAAGCTTTGGACAAACTCTCGACCAATGTTCAAACTATATCTGATACTACAAATGTTATGCAATTGAGAATAAATTTAGATTTTGTCCTGAATACATTGGAAACATCTATGGTCACCCTATCATTCCAACTCGAAGATGTACTAAACGCGATAATGTTCTGTAGTCAAAACATCCTGCATCCGTCAGTAATGTCTCCCACAAGCTTATACCGAGAGTTATCTGATAACGTCAGACATATTCCTAGTAATCTAGACTTACCTATGTTTTTAGATATAAGCTCCATTCATACTATGGTAAAATTGTCTACTCTATTATGTTATTATTTTAATGGTAAACTTGTGTTTCTTTTACGTGTCCCACTTGTATCAATTCAAGAGTATTCATTGTTTAATAATATTGCATTGGTTTCATTGTACCTAGCAGCGAATATATAGCTATCTCAAAAGATAAGTCTAATTATTGTAAGTTGAGATCATTGGAACTCTGTAAAGAAATACAACCATCAGAGTATTTATGTGAAATACCACTAGTTTATAAAACAAATTCTAAACCATGTTGCAAAAGTGAATTACTATCTGAAACAATAAAGGATATCCCATCTCAATGCAATACGCAACTAATCCATGGAAAACTTAACATTTTCAAATCACTAAACAATAATAAATTTATCTATGTACAATCGGAACAGATGCAAGTCTCTTTAGACTGCTCTAACTCAAATCAAATACAAGAATTGACTATAATTGGCATGGGTATTCTTTCGATACCAAATAACTGTATAGCTTACTGTAAAGGTACTACCCTAATACCAAAATACCGAAACCTTGTAAACATAACCTCACCAATTAAGTTACCTGCCTTTAACCTATTAAATAGTACATGTTGTAAAATAAGCAATGGAACTACGAATTTGACCCTTACTCATTTAGAAGACATCAGTCTGAGTAGTTTAATTGAAATCAACAAACTGTCTCACCACACTCTCACAGAAGTAGAGAAGATGCAAGAAACTCCCCACATTGTTAAATATGGGATACACTACTCTATAGGCTTAAGTTTTACTATGTTCATTCTCTTATGCTACTTATTTTATAAAATTGTAATGCCCTTTTGTAAACCTGGCTGCAACCGCAAAAGTCATAATTTACGCGAACCGAACAAATCCATTGAAAATTCCATAGAGATGGAGAGTACTCAGGAAATCCCTGAGATTCCTCCTCCAACATTAAGGACCTCATTTTAGAGTTAACTTCGGTATTCACCCCGAAGTTCACTTTAACGGGGGAGGTGTTATGATAGTGTACTGCATGTGAAGCTGTTGACATGACATGCCCTCCGCCATATCATGTAAAACTACTGGTCAGCACTTTGCAGGGCCAGTGCAGTGGCACTTAGTCTATTCTGAACTCTGACACGATTCGGTTGCCTAAGGGTCTCCTTTCCACGTCTGTATTTTTAAAGTTAAATAAATAGGTTTTAAACTTAACTTTCTTTTTTAAAACGACGATTCAAAGGGACCCCATAACAGTTCGGAACAACGACATCCCTGCACACAGGTTTTGTTCACTATCAATTGATGATGTGGCTCGAATGACCAGCTTTGTAGGTGATAGGTGTTCGTTGATAGTGTAATTGAAAGATTAGAAATGATTTTGGTAGGTAGACCATCAGAACGGGGCGCGAGAGGCATTACCGCATTACATTAGGTTCGTACACACTGCTTTTTATATTTTGCAAAAAATGGCGCAGTGGTTAGCGGGTGAAGGCGTCACGGGTTGGGCCAATCAGAGCGTTCTTTCGCGATCCGTTCGTGGCGGTCGTTATTTATTAATTTTCAGAAGCAAAACATAGGTATCTAAGTACATACTTATTAAATAAACATTTAAAAATTGGATTTGTAGTTAAACTGGTGGACCATGACACCGTCGTTAACAGTAGGTCTGGAATCGAATATACGTTTCATTTGAATAAAATATAAATCCACAGTCTTATCATCTTACTATTCCGAACAGTTAAAAACTGAGTTAGAATTACGATTCAAACTATAGTGTCAGAATTACTAAAGTATTGAATGATAGATATTGGGTCGGGTTTTAAAGATTAGGTAAATAGACGATCACAGCTATAAGTATCGTGGGATTACCCTGGTAGTTCCCGTTACACTATGACGTAGGCATCCCCTAAGAAAGGATTTTGAGATGCAGGCTATAATATATATTTATATATATATATATATATATATATATATATATACGAATTTCAGTATGCTAACGCCATCTACATTGAGTTATTTTGGAGAGAACTTCGAATTAATAATTTTTGTGCATAGTGCATGATGGACATTTTGTCCATGGTAGGCGCAATATATAATGCAGGTTGTTGCATTTACAAAATATTACATTATCGTTTCGTTACCGATCAATGTATTTATAGCTAATAGATTTTCTATTAAATTATCTCTGTTTTGAAGAAAGTTACTTGGGTATTATTCAGTCAGTCACCTTTGAGTTACCTTTATATTTTTTTTTATATCACTTAGTTGGCAGACAAGCACACGGCCCACCTGATGGAAAGTGGTTACCGTGACCTATGGACGTCTGTAACACCAGAGGAGTCACAGTCGCGCTGCCAACCCTGCAAGTACAGTGTTTCTGTGCCGTCAGTAGAAGACAAAGCAGGACAAGCCTTTAGTCTTCCCACTGACAGCACAAATTCTCCAGTGAGCTCTGGCCACCCTACTCACAGCTGGGAACACAACACGAAGTTATTATAGCCGCGGTATTCTGTAGGGCGGAGGTACTACCCCAGTCGGACTGCTCAATCGGGTGGAAATACCGCCGTGTCCTACCTCCTTGAAATATCTTTATGTATCTTTAGATTTTGGCTGTTCTTTTCTTGGCATATTTTGGATTGCATTTGTTTTGTTTCGGTTTAGTAGTTTTGGTTCTATAACCAAAGTGTAACGGACAAAACCGACACTTTATTTATAAGTTTAAGAATAGGTTTTATAGGTTAGATTTTTTTAAAGTGGCTAAAAAAATCTGAACGTTAACGGAGAAGTTGAAGAATGTACAGTCGTCCCTATTGTTGGTGACGGTGCATGTTTGTTTCGTGCTCTCTCTTATTTAATGTACGGAACACAAGATAGAGCGATGGAGATACGTTCAGAAATTGTCAGATATGTGGTTGATAATATGCTAATAAAAATATAAGTTTTTTTTCTAATCTATACATATGAATAAAAAAATTGGAGTGTCTATTTGTAATATTGAAATAACTGTTTTTTACTACATGCATATGAATATAATACGGCACATATACCAGAATAACAGTTTTACAATTTTTGTCTGTCTATCTGTTTGTTCCGGGTAATCTCTGAAATGGCTGGACCGATTTTGACGAGACTTTTACTGGCAGATAGCTGATGTAATAAGGAGTAACGTAGGCTACTTTTATTTTAGAAAAAAATAATGCTCGATAACGTTGGCTCAACACTAAGCGATAACCGACATCCACGCGGGCGGAGCCGCGGGAATCATCTAGTTAGTTATATTTTAGTATTCCTCTTCATCATAATCATAATCACTCTTTGTATTCCTCCATAGGCCCAACGGTTGGACGGTTCTAGATGATAAATGAAAGGCATTTGTCTTCCAATTGTCATAAGGTATGTGGCTAATGAACGAGGAAGTACTACCGGGTGCTGCGGACCAGCCTTTAGCCTATTATAATATTTTGTGCGAAATACATATGTACATATAATCAGGCTTTTATCCCCGAAGGGTTAGGCAGAGGTGAATTATCACCCACATTTTACCAATCATTGAATTCGGTCCCAAGTAATAGGTGAGCCTATTGCTGTCTCCCGAGCACTATTGTTGACTCGAGCCATGCGAGCAGGCTGAGTCTGGGCTGTATATATCTGTCTGATGTTAAGCAGCCCTTAGTTGCCTTGTATATACAATTATGGTAAAGAGTCATTATGTCTCTATGGCATAGTCGTTGAAATCTCCTCATATTCATCTATTATTTATATATCTATATTTCATATTAGAATACTATGTAATAATTCATGTAAATATAAATGTTGACTATTTTATAAATGTTGACAAATTACACCAACACTCACTTGTATATTTTTAATTCCTGTCCATCCTAAGATTGCTTGGAAGAAATCACTTTCAACATAAATAATGCAATGTGTCTGTAATGGTGACCCTCTTTCCTGAGACTTTGCCTTTAGCTTACCATCAGGCGAGGTGAAGTAAAGTTGGCGTGTCCTATATAAATAAAAAATGCAACACTTACATATGGTATTGTCCAACAAATCTTCGGTACGAGAGCTTGTAAATGAGCCTGTAAATAAATAATATATTAGTCTATTTATGAATTAATTGCGTCTGTGAGGTTCCTAAGGTTAATTATTTTTGAAATGGTTTAAGATATGATTTTTTTTAAATCAGTTCAAGCGGGATTTGTGCCCGCGATCTTTTTGTTACAGGAAATGCTCTGACTACTGAACCACTGGACGAATCTTTTTTTTGTGATGACTATAGGTAATAGTCATCACAAAATTAAAGACCCATTTTGACATTTGCCTTCGCGACGTAACTAATCGTAACCATACGACTCTGTACTCGATACTCATCGATCGATCGATCAAATACTCATCCAAACTTGAGTCGATTACTCAAGTTTGGATGAGTATTTGATCGATTTGAATATGTATTAAACAGTGCATTGAATTAAAATTACGATTAGGAAATATAAATTAAACTTAGATGTTGTAGGTATTTTAAAATGATACACGAAAGTTCAATTTTCTTTCACTTAATATTTTTGTCATAAAAACATCGTCAACCGTATTTATACATACAAACATTTAATCACGCCTTTATCCTAGAAGAGTTAGGCAGAGGTGAATTAACACCTACATTTCAACAATAATTGTATTCGGTCGGTAATAGGGGTGAGCCTATTGACGTATTCTTGGCACTATTGTTGACTCGAGCCATGCATATGAGGCTGAGTCTGGGCTGTATATATCTCTCTGATGTTAAACAACCCTATCCCTTAGTCGCTGTGTATGACACCGCATGGGAAGAGGTGGGAAACACCATATTTATAGTTATTTCATTTTAGATTAAGCTGTCAATATTGACGTCTTGAGCTCTAAGCCCATAATTTTTCGTAAAGATCACTCACAGCTGATGAAATTCAGTAAATAAATATTTACTGAATTTCATTTAGTAAATATTTCATTATTTTTAGACCAAATGGTCTAAACACATTTAGATAAATAAAATAAAAAATATATCTTGTTTGTTTTTTTTTCCTTAACCAATAATATGTTTAATAATCTGTGGATAGACGAAAAATCTATAAGCGCAGCACACAGGCAGCCTCTGTGGCGTGGCGGTAGTGAACGCGACCGCTACGCAGGAGGCGCGGGTTCGATCCCCGCTCAGTGCAAATATTTGTATACATGAATATATGTATTTGCATTGGTCTGGGTGTTTCTATGCATAATATGTATGTATTTACAAAAAAAAAGAATTCAAGTATGTTTATCAGTATTCTAGATTTCATAACACAAGCTAGTTAAACTATGCTTACCATGGGTCTAGATAGCGTTGTGTGAAATGTTGTAGAATATTTATTATTATTATTATTATTAGCCGAATGGGCGATACCGATCATTTAAAAATTTAACTACCTTAAACCGTTTTATCAGTAAAAATACAAAAATTAATGGGCGTGAACTGTCAAAACAGGCCTTTTATTTTGTGAAATCTATAATATACGAAACGTCTCTCTCTCTTTCTATTTTTACTAATTTATATCTACCTCTCAACTTCCGTCCGCCTTGGCTAATCATACTTTTCGTAACAATGTCGTAAAATATTAAGGCTTGAATTCAAACTAAGTTGAATTCGAATGGTTTGCTAAAACACTGTCAGTCTCTAACACACATAACAGTTCAAATAGCCCTCTTTAACTAATTAAAATAAATAGTACACAAAAAAGTATTTTAATAAGGACCTTCAAAATAAACTACACATTATACAATAATCAGGAAGGTGACCAATAAAAAAATAATAAGACCAACATTCAATAAGCTGCACGGTAAACGTACATTTATTTATTTATTTTTCACTACATCACTATCTTTACAGGCTAACCTAATACAATAGTGTGGTCCTTAAATATTATAATAACATATAGTGCAATTTTAGAGAACTCACTCAGGGAACATGTAAAAAGATACTACACCGCTACTTCATTGAGTATATGTAAGGTGCGCGTTATCACAGCTTTGCCTAAAAAATTAGTTCTAGCTCTGGGCTACTAGAATTATATATTTTATTTATTTATTAAATCCTATGTGAAAAATATAGACGTGCCCATAAAAACCTGCACATGGTGTTTATGGACCTCGAAAAGGCGTACGATAAAGTACCACGACAGGTCTTGTGGTGGGCCCTGAAGGAGAAAGGTGTGCTAGTGAAATATGTAGAGTTAATCCGTGCAATCTCATACGCATGTCCGGTCGGCCGCGGGTAACACCGATGAGTTTAGTATGGCTGTTGGCTTACACCAAGGGTCCGTTTTAGCCCGTACCTCTTCCAATTCTACCTGTTACTAATGGATGTTCTGACATCGTATATTATACAGGATGAGGCACCCTGGTGTATGCTTTTTGCCGACGACATTGTCCTTGTTGGTGAGGATGGAACCGATGTCCAGAGTAGATTAGTATAGTGGGGATAAAGACTAGAGAATGTTGGCCTGAAAATTAGCATAACCAAAACAGCCATCTCTCACGATTTGGCCCTCTTCTCGGGTGTGGGGACTACAGAGTCCCCAACTCGTCTCCGAAAACGGGGAGGCGGGCCAGGCGCGCCAACACCGCGGCCTGCTTCTGCCAGGGGGACAGGTAGCTCCACCTGTCACCCCCAGGCCTACGCTCATGGGGGGCGGAGGTCGTACATCGACCTCCGACACCCGAGTTGCCTTCGTACGCGGGCAGCTTGGCTTGCGATCCTTCGTCGCTTCCACTGCCGCTCTCGCCCCGCCTCCTCCTTCACGAGCATTACTTGCTCGCAGAAGGAGGCGCCGGCCGCCCACGCATCCGCGCAGCGGACCCGCGAATGCCCCTTCGATTGAAGAGCAAAATTTATAGGAGCATGATCCGGCCTGCCATGGGTCTAGACAGCGTTGTGTAGAATATCGTGGAATATTTTTTTTTAAATATCCGTAATTTTAAAATAATTTATACCAGCTTCAACTTTTTTCCCCATATTTGGAGTAAAATATACATGTAAAATATTGCAATGTTTAAAAATATAACATTTTCACCGCCAATACAAACCTCTGAGAAAGCCGTGAGGCGAAATCGGTCAAATGAAAAAAAATACAGTGGAAAAGTATAAAGTGTCTTGTTGAATGTATTATTTTAGATTAACTTATCTGTTTTCCGAACAGTAAGAATATAAAAATAACTTTTAGGGACATTAGTAAGTAGTACATTAGTTTAGATTAGCTTACCTGTTTTCCGAACAGCAAAAGTATAAAAATGACGTTTAGAGACATAATGTTCACGTGGCGGAACGACATGTCGAAACATGAATAAGATGTCAGGCGCAGTTTGAGAGCCAATCTGCTTTTTGCAAAGAGTATGCAATACAGAGGGCTTAGACATTCAATAAATATCAGTGTTCAGTGTTCAGTATTTATTTATTAACAATTGTTTGAACATGGATTGTACACATACATTGCATATACAAAAAAAAATCATAAGAAAAATAACAATCAAAAGCAGTGGAAAATATCATGACACGTAAAAATTAACGATGTTATACATCTGCTGGTGGCGCTTGGCCACGTGCGGTAGTGGACTGTATTGCGGGGATGTAGCTAACTGTTCCATTGACGCTTTACACACAAAAGACAGGTGGTCGGGTTGCCGCGGGCGTGATCCAAGCAATGAATGCAACCCGAGAAATTAGGAGAGGATGCACTAACCTTCACGACACACGTGTTTTCATCGCAGCCGGTACACGGATCTTCTCTTCCTTGCTCAGGAGCTGCCGTCAGCGTCACTAGATCACTTGAGGAACACACGAGAGGCACAATCCGATCGGTAAAGGTCTATGAAGCGGTAAAAATGTAACAAATATTAATCATTTTTGAGAGACGCGAGCGCGGTCCGTCCTTACGCTGGCTAGTTCAAAGCGAGACTGAGTGTCTATATTTCACAAAATGGCGGACGGAAGCTATATCTAGTACTATTCTATGGTTAGTGCGGGAGGGGAGACGGGTATAGAAAGAGTGTGTTTCCGCGTCAAGAAACACAGCTTCTACATCGGCGCAACCATTCCCCCCGGCTTGAAGGGTTACCTTCGAAACGACAAATGCGAAACAAATCTAAAGTCTAATCTAAATCTAGGTTTGGGAAATAACAACTAAAATATAAACCTAGATTGGAGCTCGTGCCTACTGCTGGCTAGGCAGAGGGCAGAGGCGAACAAACAACACAACGCAACATTCTCGACCAAGACGAGACGCGATTAGCCAACAACAAAATACGGGTCTCTTCACGTGGGACCGATACAACAAGCGAGTGCTTCTTCTCCTCGGGTGGTTCGGAAACCGTAGTGGGGTTGAATTGACTAACTGGCCACTTATCTAACGCGGCATGAATCCAGGACGGTCCACTAAACCATAACGGGTGATCTAAAATTTGCGAAGGAAGCAATCCACGAGAGAGACAATCGGCTGGGTTGTCGGTGCCAGCAACGTGAAAGAGATTATGTGGCGCCAATTCAGATTGAATTTTTGCCACTCTATTAGCGACGAATGTGTCCCAACGATGGGGCGAAGAGTGGGCCCAACACAAAGCGACTGTTGAGTCCTAAAAGCTAAAAATTACTAATATTAATGCGAAAATTTACAATTATGTCATTAAGCGACACGGAAGTGCTAGTCTTAGCACTGCCATCCAAAACTACACGGAGTTTTAGTAGTAAGCTTATCTTCTCTAATAACTCCGCGGTGCGGGATAATGTACGAAGGCTGGGTCCCGCCAGTGTCCGCAGGCGCAGGTGAGATGTAACCTTTATCTAAATATTCGTTAATAACCTCATCATAGGCCCGCTTCGACTTTGGGGACGCCTGCATCTTTCGTTCCAAACAAAGAAAGCGTTTTTCAGCGGATACACGGGAGCCACCGAGCGAAAACTTGCGGATGGTAGACTCCAGTGGCGGCTCGACGGTGCAACAGAACGAAGCAGTCGAGTGACTAAAACTATCCATAGAAGCGGGTGCGGAACCAATTATAACAAAACCAAGAACTGTTTCCAGTGCGTGCGGAGCGGGGTACGTCGGTCCCCCTTGAACCTTACGTGATAACTGGAGGTGCGGGAGAATCGAAGCGCCGATCAATATATCGACGACTCCAGGAACAGCGTAAGTCTCATCTGCTAAAGGCAAGTCTTTAAATTTCGTTAATAAAGACGTGTCAACCGGGACGGTAGGCAACTGTTCAGCTATTCTATCTATAACGAGCGAATCCATGTCAAACCAAATATTATTATTAAAACGAGATCTAAACCTTGTTTTAACGGTGCCACGAACAGCTGACTGTAAGCTTCCAAAACCCTTCACCACTGAGCGGGTTGAACGCTTATCAACATTGAAACCAAGACGCCGACAACAATCTTGAGTAATGAAATTACTTTGCGAAGCGCCATCTAACAGCGCTCGAACAATGCGCGGCTTACCTAATGCATCAACAATAACAACGCGAGCGGTCGCAAGACACACAGTAGTGAGTGCAGCACTAGCGGAGAACGAACACAAGGTGACGTCATCCGCGGCGGTCACCGGGCGGGCCGGAGCGCGCGCGAGCGCGGGCTGCGGCTGCGGCGCAGGCCGCCGTGTGTCACCGCTCGACGAGCCAACCGTGCTCACATTGGATGCGGCATTACTATTCTCAAAATGAAGCAAAGTGTGGTGTCTCGCTTGACATTTGCGACAACTATTTCTACTATTACATAAAACAACGCGGTGTTTAGTACCGAGACAATTAAAACAAAAATTATTAGCGCGAACAAATTTATAACGATCACTAGGCGACAACTTTAGAAAACCAGGACACCTGTACAGTTGCGAATGATGAGTACTACACAAAGAGCAAACAGGTGATTGTACATGTGCTGGTGCGGTACTAACATAAGTATGAGTTGACCTCAGTGACTTCGATGACGCATCTACTTTGCGTGCAGAATCAACAACTATCTTCGCGCCTTCATGTTTCGATGAAGAGCGTTGCAATACCTTTATATGCTCGCGAACAAAACTTTCTAAGTCTTCGAACTTAGGAATTCTATTGCCGCGATGATCCGACTCAAACAAACGAATGGTTTCGGAATCTAATTTCCTTAAACCCATATACAAAAATACGAAGTCGCAGAGGTCATCGATCTTTAGGTTCTTTACGGCGCGAACAGCTGACGCGAAAGTATCTAGAAATTTCTCTAAGTTTTGATCGTTACATGCCGTAATAGATTTCAAATCAAACATCTGATCTAAATAGGCGTTAGCTACCGATCTTTTATCCTCATACCTAGCTTTCAAAGTATTTAAAATTAAATTATAATTCTCGGCACTAAACGTAATTCCAGCGCAAACGGTTATAGCTTTACCAGTCAATTTTTCAACGAGATAATGCAATTTTTCGTGATCTGTCAACGAATCGTTCTTATCTATTGTATTCTCAAAACTATCTATAAATAGACACCAATTGCGAATGTTACCATCAAATTCGGGTATTTGAATTGGTGGCAACTTAGGTCGGTCGCGAGTGGGGTTGGGTAGGTCAGCCGGTTTCTCCAAACTCCTAGCGACGCGTTTGATACGACAATACAAATCGTCAAACGACGACAAGGCCTGATAACTCACTGAGTAATCGGGATTCAAATTCAACTCTAAAACGTTGATGTCATGTACTAAGGTTTCGAAATCCGCGCGTAGACTATCTAAGTTTTCTATAGAACACAAGAACGAATCTCTGATGACCAAATCAGAGGTTTCAAGTGCATTATCATAAATCGATTGTACGCGAGAGTAAATCATTTCTTTTTTAGCGTTTAAAAGTTTCAATTGAACCTTACCGGTCCTATCAACCTTTGGGGACATGTTTACAATTAAATCTCAAACTAAAGTGCGGTAAACAACAAATATGAAATGACTTAATCTTAGCGGTACAGAGCAGCGAGGCGGCGCGAGCGATAACCGTAGGTAGGCAGGTACTTATAACTGCCAGTGCAAGCTTGAACTAACGCGCATAGCAACAAGATCGTACCTACGCGATGGTCGCTGTCTAGGTTCAACTATTATTTCAGGGACTAAGTATTGCGTAATATCTATTCAAATCAAAATACTTTCGTATGAATTGGAATGAGGTACAACCACGTGTCTACCCACGCAGGTACCAGGCAAATACGACGCGAGCCAGCGGCGAGCGAGCAACGTAATTGAAAAAATAAAACAAAGCCAAATGCGTTAGGTATTACACTGTGCCTATGCACTAGGGTGTCTAGTATACCTAAGATCTAAGCCTAAATGCCTAGATGCGGGGTTTTCTACTAAAATAACTATATTTAGGCGCGGTGCGAAAATTGTGAACTACGATTAAGTGTTGATATGATACCTAACCTATTTATGTATTAGGTAGGTACAATGCGAGCCAGCGGCGAACGGACAACAAATTCTAAGCCTAAATGTCTGGATGCGGGGTTTTCTACTAAAATAACCAGGCACTTAGGTGCGATGCGCTTATTCCCATTAGAATAATAACAAAATACGAACTACGGCTAAGAATCCGGCTCGATCCGGACCAAAAATGGTGGCGCTTGGCCACGTGCGGTAGTGGACTGTATTGCGGGGATGTAGCTAACTGTTCCATTGACGCTTTACACACAAAAGACAGGTGGTCGGGTTGCCGCGGGCGTGATCCAAGCAATGAATGCAACCCGAGAAATTAGGAGAGGATGCACTAACCTTCACGACACACGTGTTTTCATCGCAGCCGGTACACGGATCTTCTCTTCCTTGCTCAGGAGCTGCCGTCAGCGTCACTAGATCACTTGAGGAACACACGAGAGGCACAATCCGATCGGTAAAGGTCTATGAAGCGGTAAAAATGTAACAAATATTAATCATTTTTGAGAGACGCGAGCGCGGTCCGTCCTTACGCTGGCTAGTTCAAAGCGAGACTGAGTGTCTATATTTCACAAAATGGCGGACGGAAGCTATATCTAGTACTATTCTATGGTTAGTGCGGGAGGGGAGACGGGTATAGAAAGAGTGTGTTTCCGCGTCAAGAAACACAGCTTCTACATCGGCGCAACCATCTGCTGTCAGCTTAGAATTTATTTATTCAATATCTCATCGACTGAATAATAACACCCATGTAACAGAAAAGCCTTCAATTTGTCTTGGAACTCTCTTTTGTAAATAATAGTTTTTAAGTCTAGAGGCAGTTTGTTGAAGATTCTGATGGAGTTGTAGAGCGCACTATGCTTTGCAACGTTCAGGCTAGACACAATTTTGCTCTGAAAATCTTTCCTGCGAGTGCTTTCTCTAACCATACTTCAATCATCAGATTCATAATCGTATATATTCTTAGCAAAATTGCTTAGCAGTACCAAAATGTATAAGGCTATGAACCGTCAGGATGCCTAAATCTTGGAAGTGAGTCTTACACGACTCTAATCTTCCTGTCGTATGCGTACTATAGTTCTTATGGCTCTTTTTTGTTGAATTAAAACTCTTTATATGTTGTATTCATAGCTATCCCCCAAAAAAGAATACTGTATCTCAGTCTTGACTCCACCAAAGTATAATATATCTTTAAATGCTCCAGATTGACTTCATTTCGAAGACTGCGCAACACATAGCAAGCCGAGCTTATATTTCCTTCTAAATAGGAGAGTTCATGTTTCCAATTTAGAAATTCATCCACATGTACCCCCAAGAACCTAACAGCGTCCGTATTTTGAACTTGTCCTGCCCTCCAAGACACAATCAAGTATCATTTCGATACCACCAACGCATAAAGTCGGAACACATTTTTTTATCAAAATGACCTTTTATGCCATTAGGACAGTATTATATCATATTAAATAAAATATGAACACAGAATATAAAAATATTCAATAATTAACGAGTTTTTCAATCGTCAATAGTCTTAACATTTGAACGCTCCCGCGCAAACCGTCGGACGGTGAGTTGCGACGATGTGCAACGATCGCCGGGCGGCGCACGGGCCAATCACAGCACAGTTCCGACGTCGTATGACATGCGGCAGCCACAAACGAAAATATTTATAATAATTAAGTTTCCTGAAGTGTTCCTTTACAAATTAGACTTAGATTTATTAGAATAATTGTCAAGAAGTGAGAATGAGTAACACACGTTCGAAAAATATTTTGAATTTAGTTTTAAATGATACTGTACCTAACACCGAAGTAATAACGGCCGATCAACAAGATAGAAATGGTAAGTTTTATTGAATTGTCGTATATTTTATGTGATTAAAGTGTTTATTTATGTTATGCTATCATAATGTCAAAGTCGTATTGTTAGTATTCATGATATTATGGGTAAAATACAAAATTAAACGATTCCAACGCATAACGTCGGAACATCTATGTTACGACTTTATGAGCCGTTTCTTTAGCGGTTGCAATGGGTAGTTACGACTTTTTACTACTCAAAAAATATACTATAGAGGTCGTAACTTATACTTATGACTTTATGCGATGTTGTAATTTAAAAATAAATAAACGTATAAGAACGTATCATAAACTTAAGACTTTATGCTTAGTTACAAAACAACGATACTACTATTTGTTCTTTAAAAACTGTTGTAAATATGTATTAAATTATTTATTTTCGTGTTTCTTGTATACACACCTGTTTATATACTATACACCTATATTTTATATACTGATACACCTATTTTATCATTATTCAGAATCGCCAATACCGGGTGAGGCTGTGGCTCAATGGGATTTATATAAGACAATGTTCGGAAAATCTTTTATGCATAGCAGCACAAGTATTGAATGTAGTCATATTATAGAAAACGCTAATGATGAAATACCTAATAGTTTAGACAGTGACTATTCAGCTGCTATTCTGCCAATACCCTCCTTTACGACAAAAGCTCTTGTTGAAACTACAGAGAAGGAACAGAGTGCTGAAGTTTTAATTACACAAAGACCAGTAAGTCCATATTCCTTGGATATAACACCATTGCCCTCTCCAAATACTGATTTTATAGCACATGACGTTGCCGCTTCGACCCCTCAAATCCGAAATGTATTAGTTTGCGATTCCGATTGTTCCTCTAGTAGTGATAGTAGAGTCAGTACACCAGAATATAGTACCATTTCGAGTCAGGATTCTTCGTGTTCATCTAATAACAATACTCCATCAGGAAGAATTGGTCGAAAACGTCAGCGTCACCGTGATGAATGGAAGGATATAAAAAGAAAATGCTTAAAAAATTTAGGGAAAGTTTATATGAGTAGAAATGGAATACGTAGAGATGCAAAAAATTTAAAAGAGCCATGTCCACGTACTTGCCGACTTAAATGCCTCCAAAAATTTAATACACAAGAACGTGAACGCATTTTTGCTTCTTTTTGGCAACTTGGAGATCACTCTAGACAGTGGGATTACATTGTTAATCATACCAAAGTAACTGACACCAGGTATCCGTCTACTTCAAATGCTGTGTCTAGACGTAAACGTTCCGTTAAATATTTTTTACCTATTGTCGAACCGAACTCTGATGTACCCAATAAAATATTTGTTTGTAAAACCATGTTCCTAAACACGATTTCTGTAGGGGAGAGAACAGTTCAAACAGCATTGAAAAAATGGCGCTTAGGTGGTGGGTCTGTCTCTCCTGATCGGCGTGGTGGAACCAGAGTTATTGTCATAGATGATGAAATAAAAGAGGGAGTTATAAGACATGTTAATACGTTCCAGCCCGTCGAATCTCATTATGTGCGCAAAAAATCTACTAAGCTATACTTGGATAGTGATCTTACATTCACAAAAATGTTTTGTTTGTACAATGAGTGGTGTGTTACTGAAAATATATTAAACAAAGCAAAGACAGCAAGACAGTATCGTGACATTGTAAATCAAAACTTCAATATTTCATTTCATAAACCGAAAAAAGATATTTGTAACGAATGCCATATATATAATACAAACAAAAATACATTAACTGAAGAAGAAAAGCAAAAGCAAGAACAGCACATGAAAAACAAAACTATAGCGCGAGAAATTAAGGCTAAGGATAAAAAAGAAGCTATAGAAAATAAAGGAAAAATAATAACAGCTTGTTTCGATTACCAAAAAATTTTGAATTCTCCGCATGGTAATGTAGGTTTATTTTATTACAAAAGAAAATTGTCTATTTACAATTTCACAGTGTTTGATCTTGCCAGTCAAGAAGGTTATTGTTATATGTGGCCTGAGATTAATGACAAACATGGAGCCTGTGAAGTGGCAAGTTGCTTGTCCAAATTTATTGAGTCTAAAGTAAAAGATGGTGCCAAAGAATTTAGGTTTTGGTCCGATAATTGTGCGGGCCAAAATCGAAACCGAATTGTCTTTGCTTTTTATATTTATGCCGCTAAAAAGTATGGAGTAACAATAATTCATAGGTTTTTAGAACGCGGCCATACACAAAATGAGGCCGACTCTGTTCATGCCTTAATAGAGAGAAACGCAAAAGATAAACTTATATACACACCAGCGCAATGGTATGCTTTAGTTAGATGGTCCAAAGCGAACCCTCCGAATTATAATGTAATTGAAATGAGTCTGTCAGATTTTTACAATTACAAAACGTTACTAGAAGGTAGAAATTGGGTTAAAAATAGTAGAAATCAAAAAATATTATGGACCAAAATACGAGAAGTTCAAGTAGTATCAAATGAATCCCACATTTTGAACTATCGATATCAGTTGGAGGAAGACAATTATATGAGCTTAATAACTAAAAAGGGGTATGAATCAAGAAGAAGGAACAATATTTCATTAGAAGTAGAAACTTTGAACCAATGTTATGCCAATCATTTATGTGTAACATCAGCAAAGTTGAAGGATTTATTAAGTCTTTGTGAAGGACGTATAATACCTCCAGAATATCATAATTTTTATCAACAACTATCGCATAATGACACAGTCGCAGGACCTGTAGAAGAGAGTAGTTTTGATTCATCCGATTAGTGCTAATAAACAGTAATATGACTTTAATTATATGACTGTATATTGATTTTTATATATTTTTAAAATGTTGATACTTAATTAATAAGTAGATAAACCAAAAATAATTTCTTAAGAGTAAAGTTATAATTTTTTGTTTCCAAGAATTAGATTTTTATGTTTTAAATATTTGTTACAAGACGTACCTAGAGTTTATTTATATTTTTTGATACATTTATTCATAATTTTTTATTAATAAGATAAAGCTATAATAATGACAAATTCAACAGAAAAAGGCTTATATTATTATTATGTTATATTTTTTTTATTAGTACCTATAATCGTAAAAGATTTTAGAAGTGAAGTTATATTTTGTTTGAGTTTCCTATTACGTATTATTATGTAAGGAGATTGAAATAGTGTAAAATTTGACGTAATAAAGCTGATCTCAATAGGTTTTACTGTGGTTCTCATTTATTATACCCTAGATACGACCATAATTTTTTTGACATATGACTGTTTGCACTTCGCATAAGGTCGTATTTTAAACATACGACTTTATTCGCGTTGTCTAAGTAGGTTTTAATAGCAGCATATGGACGTAAAAACAAGATACGACCTTTGTGCAACACGTTTAAGGTCGTAAGTTTCTAAATTGGCGTTTATTGTCTTAAATATAATTATTTATTACGCCAAAAGACTGTTATTACAATATTAGGTCAATTATAACTCATATAGAATGAAAAATGTAGTTATAAACTTTGTACAGAGTCAGCAAAACAATAATGTTCTTAAAAACGGCTCTCCTGTAAAAAACGACTTTTAGAGTTACGACTAAATGCGTGGGAGGTATCGATTTTATTATTAGCCGTAGATTTAAATAAAATAGCCTTTGTTTTACTTGGATTTATTTTTAGACTATTTACCGAAAACCTAATTGAGAATATATTCAAGACCTCGTTCACCTTTAAGTTTAAAGGTGAAAATGTTTATATCATCTGCGGAAACCACAGCATTAGCATCTGCAAACATTACTAGCTGCACCTCCGGAGGCAATATTTTAGCGACATAATTAACTAAGTCATTTACAAATATTATATACAGAATTGGGCCCAGAATTGAGCCTTGCGGAACACCAGTTTTTATTTGTGACATTGTGGACTTATGAGACTCTTCATACCTACCTATTCCATGAGTTGTCATTTTGTTTGTGAGAGCTTGGATCTCAACATATACATTTTCCGATTAAGTAAATAAGACTTTAATAGTTTCCCTGATTTGCCTCTAATGCCGTAGTGATCCAGTTTTATTAGCAGCAGCTCATGGTTAATCGTGTCAAAGGCGACGCTCAAATCCAGGAAGAGTCCAGCAATTTCTTTTTTGATTCATTTGACTCACTATGTCTTCGATTAAAGTTGTCGTTATTGCGTCTTGTGTACTTACATTTTTTTAGTAACCGTACTGCCGCATGTTCAAAACCCTATTAGAATTAAAATGTCTCACGAGTCTAACCTTTATCAATTTTTCAAAGATTTTAGACAGTGTTGGCAGAAGTGAGATAGTTCTGTACATTGATGGGTCCGTTTTAGCTCCTTTTTTATGTACAGGAATTACCTTGGCAATTTTAAACTGATCTAGGAATACACCCGGTCCAAAACAATTATTGTTATTGTGTATTAGAGTGCTAAGAGACTCAGCTAGTGAGTCAATATATTGTCTTTAATTATCGAAATCGGTACATCATGGCATGAAAATTTGCTCTGCATTGTATTCACTGTTTTCTGTAATTCGCGAGGGGTGACAGGCTTCCAAGAGACATCGCTTTCAACTTTGTCTGTACTTCCTTCTAGTATATCTAGTTGCGAGTAACCTTGGTTCTGACCAAAAGTCTTACAAAATTCATTAATTATTCAACAATAGTGTGACAGTTTTCTGTCACACTATTGTTGAATTTTAAAGCCAGTTTTACTTTTGATTTGTCTTCTTTATTTCTGTGTCGCTTCACTATTTTCCATATACTCTTAGATGCATTTTTAAATCTCGCTATTTCAGTTTCATAGACTTATTTCTCGCAATTTTTATCACTCTTTTATATCAAAGATATAAATATATTTATGCCTGTAACTCACTACACTTGAATCACCTTTACTACTTTTACTACTAACTAAAAATTGTTTTATCTTGCTGGAAACTTTAATTCCTTCCAGCGTAGGCCTGCCATACTATTTACACGAAGTTGCTTTTTGCGTTTTTTAAAGGTCTGCTTAAACGTAACCACAAATCGTTTTATGAATGTATTAATTCCCATATGTTTTCAGTTCTGATCAGCTAATCTTTCCCTGTAAATATGCCTGGCATACGTCTATTTTTCAGTTTAGTTAGTTTCAGTAGTCGGGTTTTAGTTTTAAACTTTTTTTTCTTATTATCAGGCATTTATTTTTGGCTGTCTGATCACGCCTTTATAACAAATACAACCTTGTTTGTGTCATATGTTTTGTTTACGACGTTAGCGCTGATTTTACTTCGAGTTCAAGACCCGCTTTTAATTTTATTTTGACTGATCTTGTCTTTATGACCTCCAAACCATGACAGGAATGTTTCTGAACGCTAGAATCTCGTCTCTGAAACAGCACCCTACCTGGGCCCCAGTTCTACTAATTTTATGTCATAATAAAGCCATTGTCATACAACTGACACTGTAAACAATGCCATGTAATTTAAGACTTTCCTTTAATGTAGTTAGAGTCGAAAATTAAATGGCATCTTGTACAGTGAATGAAAAGATCTAATGAAAAAGACATTTAATTTTGGATTTGAAGCATTTATCAATAAGATAGTGTATTTTTTTTCTGTTAACATCATAATATAGACGCACGCCTATATCCCCGAAGGGGTAAGCAGAGGTGCTAGCACCCACATTTCGCCAGTTTATGTTTAGATCCCAATGTAATAGGTGGCGAGCTTATTGCCATTAACCGGGCACTTATAAACCTGCAATCAATACACACAAAACTTCGAAAAGCATCGAAAAGTCATGGGTAAAACCTGGGATCGAACCCGAGACCTCGTCTCAGCAGTCCATTACCCGTACCACTAGGCTACCGCGGTTATTATATTATATATAGATATATAATAGATAGATACTATATGTTATGTATAGAAACTATAGATGCAAGGCTTTTATTCAGCAGTGATGTGATAATGCCATGCTCGCCAGATACTCTGGCAGATTTGCAAAGCAAGCACCCATCACCTGCTGATAACCTTTCCTTCCCTGAGCCTCTGGAGTCAGACGCTGATTGTCTCAGTGTTTCAGCCAAGGACGTGATGGCAGCCGTTAGCTCTTTCCGAAGTGGGTCTGCCGGTGGCCTCGATGGCCTTACTCTTCAGCACCTCAAGGACCTTGACGCACTCTTGAAAGAACTAACCGCCTTAATTAACCTTATGTTGTCCGGCAATGTGGACGAGGGCATCATTGATTTACTGTACGGCGCTAATCTCTGCGCCTTGCGTAAAAAAGATGGCATTCGTCCCATTGCCGTAGGCTGTACATTCAGGCGAATAACAGCCAAGTTGTGTTGTAGAGCATATAGAGACTCTCTCACAGATAAATTCCAGCCCCTCCAACTCGGCTTCAGCTCCAAAGTGGGCTGTGAGGCTGCTGTATATGCCTTATCTACGTTCCTTGGCTGCAGTGGAGGTGAGGTTATCCTCAAAGTTGACTCGAGGAATGCCTTTAACTCTGTTAATAGGGACACTCTGTTGACACAGGCCAAATTGGAAACCCCCAAAATTTTTAAATTTCTCTGGCAGTGCTATAGGCATCCTTCTAAATTACTTTATAAGGAAAATATTTTAAATTCAGCAGTAGGGTGTCAACAAGGTGATCCTCTTGGGCCAGTCATTTTCAGCCTGGCTTTTCATCCTATAATTCAGCGACTAAATTCCAAATTTAACGTTTGGTATCTAGATGATGGTACTCTCGGAGGCGACGTAGAAACAGTATTAAAAGATTTGGCGTTTCTAAAAAAAGAATTTAGTTCAATCGGCCTGGAACTAAATCCCACCAAATGTGAAATTTTTCTCAGTGATCAAATTGACAATCTTTCGGTACTCTCAAAATTCAATGCTTTGGCTCCAAATTTTAAAATTTTATAAAAAAGTTTTCTTCGCCTCCTTGGGTCGCCAATTCTTGAAGATGCTTACGAGTCTTTTGTGGAAGAGAAAATAATTTTTTTTGTGATGTTTCGGAGCGATTGTACCAAATTAATATACATTCAGCTTTCACCATTATTCGGCATTGTCTTTTCGTACCAAAATTTACACATGCTCTGCGTTCAACTCAACTCTTTAAATTTTTGGAACTTTTAGGTCAAGTGGATAGAGTGCTGCAAGACACTATGCAAAATTTTAAATATAAATTTGAACGATCGAGTGTGGCTTCAGGCGTCCCTTCCAGTTTGACTCGGGGGCCTCAGCGTACGCAAAATTGCAGATGTAAGTATGCCAGCATTTTTGTCGTCGGTCTATGGCACTGAAGAATTAGTCAGGAAAATTCTATATCCTTCACTGATTAATTCGGATGTGCCAGGTAAGGCCGACGCTGTAAATGCTTTGAAAATGACTTGTCCAACTGCCGCCATGCCAGCCAACCCATCTTCCCAAAGGCAATGGGATGAGCCACTCAGTATTGGTGTTAAAAAACATTTAATCAGTACAGCTACCAGCACTGCTGAGCGCGCTCGCCTATTGGCTGTGGGTGAATGGGAATCTGGTGTATGGCTCCAAGCACTTCCTTCGCCCAACATTGGAACAATGTTGGACGACACGACCTTCCGCATTGCGACTTGCCTACGTTTGGGTGCACCGTGTGTTTCTCCGCATCGGTGTCTCTGTGGAGAAGCTGTCGATAGCCTTGGACATCACGGATTGTCTTGCAGCAGGAGCGCAGGCCGCATGTCCCGACATGCAAACATTAACGACATTATCCGTCGAGCTCTTGTCACCGCTGGCGTGCCAGCTATGCTTGAACCTGTTGGCTTGGCTCGTGACGATGGTAAAAGACCGGACGGTATGTCGTTGATGCCTTGGAAGATGGGTAGGCCTTTGGTGTGGGCTGCAACTTGCGTCGACACCCTGGCGCCTTCCCATCTTCCAAGTACGATGAACTGCGCATGCGCTGCTGCTGCATCAGCGGAGACTCTCAAACGGCGCAAAAATACCAATTTAACTATTAATTATAATTTTGAACCGCTTGGAATCGAAACGTTGGGTCCGTGGGGTCCAAGCGCGCGCGCGCTATTCAAAGAAATATCGAAGCGACTAATCGACGCTTTCCGTGACCATAAGGCTGACCTTTACCTCGCTCAAAGAATTGGCATCGCCATTCAGCGTGGTAATGCCGCCAGCCTCTTGGGCACGGTACCAGTAGAGATCGATGGGGAGGAATTTTTCGATGCCTAAAATTACAGTCTCCCTCTTTTTCTCTATCCCATTTTTGTATATATTGTATAGTTAGCATAGTTTTATATAAATTTGTAAGTAATTGTATATTGTTATAGCATATTTTATTTAATGTAATCATATTATGTAATCTTATAAATAAATACCGCGGTAGCCTAGTGGTATGGGTAATGGACTGCTGAGACGAGGTCTCGGGTTCGATCCCAGGTTTCACCATGGCACATACCAATGACTTTTCGATACTTTTCGAAGTTATGTGTGTATTTATCGCAGGTTTATAAGTGCCCGGTTAATGGCAATAGGCTCGCCACCTATTACATTGGGACCTAAACATAAACTGGCGAGTTGTGGGTACACTACTAGCACCTCTGCCTACCCCCTCTGGGGATATAGGCGTGAGTTTATGTTATGTTATGTTATAAATAATTATTTACGATATAGATAATACATATACAATAAGATTTAATATTTAAAGTTTTTTTTTTGTTATGTTATAAAATTTGCAAAATCTGGAGCGAGGTTTGTAGGTTAGGTTAGTAAGGGCTTAGTTTTCTTCTTGCAAACCCCGAGATTATAGTATGTATTTCTTCTTTTGATTTTTTTAAAGATCTGTTTAAGTTAAAGGTATATGGAAGTGGAAAGAGAATTTCATATCAGCAGAAAAGATTAAGACAAACAGAAGTAGAGCTTATACTTTTAATTATCACGTTCATATCTATACATTTTACTTGTCTACATAAAACAATTATTAGTGTGTAATCATCTAGTGTGACAATATGAGTTTTATTAGGTATGTTAATTTCATTTTGCACCTACTCGATGTTGTCATGAACGTACAGATAGCATATCTGCATAACAAATTCAGGCGTTAAATCAGTAATTGAAAACCACTGCGGCATGATGGTAGTGCATTCAACTGCTAAGTAAGCTTGGGGCACGGATTTGATTCTTGCTAAGAGTAAATACTGAGTTGAATCGTGTAACGTGTTCTATCGAGATTTATTTGATATATTAACGTTTAGCCCGACGTTTCGGCTACTATATTTTTAGCATATTTTTAGCATTTTATGTGTGTGTTATTTATACATGAGCTCTTCAATTGTCAAATCAATCTTACGTTATAGTTATTAACCTGTGCTACATAGCTTGTGCCTGAACTAGGTAATCCTGATTTTCAGGCTTGTAGTGCAATTTTTACATTTTAAATAAACAAATAAATATTCATATGTTTAAAAGTTACTTGCAAAGTGGGTTGGTAATTAAATCTAAACTTATCAGTTACTAAACTACTTAACAATATTCATTTCACCACCGTTATCTTACTACGAGTACTTAACTTCTCTGTCTCATCGTGTGCAATTTTTGAAGGATATTTTTAGGACATTCTTACACTGGTTGTAGTTCAGATGACACTATACTTAGTTACTTACATGTATAACTTGTAACATGTTGTAATTAGGAGACGGGCTGGTTTCTTGTTGGTTCTTTTACTAGTCAATAGGTCCTATTGGAACTAACGTAGTATACCTTCTTCGACCCATCCTTACAAGTGATCCGTAGCTCGAGCATAACAGAATAAAGAGATATTGAAATGACAGAATAATACTGGTTGTTTAATTTGGATTTCCTTGGTGGTTAGCACTGGCTTCCTGGCTACATAAGAGAAAAGTTGTAATCCTGTGGCAATATACAGTAATTTGTGACCTTATATACCCTTGTACCCACCCTAATTTACCCAAAATCTAACACGCTCATCTTAGAAACTACTTTTTTTTACGTGTGAAACGTCCCCACGGATACCCCCACCACTGGAGTCGGTGGGAGAGGTTATCTCGGACTCGAACCGACTAAAACGCACGACGCCTGTGGGTTGTTTTTGATTGCCGAAGGTGAGGTTGACAGGAATATACCTCGCACCCCGACCGACTCAGGGCCATCTCTCTCAATCTATCCTTTTCCTCGGGTGTTCTCAGAAACTACTGATACGAATTAAATTATACCGTTTAACGAGGAAGGCTGTACTACTCAAGGGAGCGGAGGTTCAGAAAATATCAACAAATTTGGTAGATACGTTATTTGAGAATTAAGACTTAAGAATTAGGGGTGATGCGGGGTTTTGATACATACCACGGGTGATGCTGGAACGGGCTGGCTATTTCAATATAAGGTTACACAATAATTGGATATTTGACTGACTAGTTAAATATCTAATAGCAAAGAGGCTGCATGGTTCCCGGCAGAGTAGAATTTGGGCCACCCTATCTCTTCCCATATGTATAAGGCGACTAAGGGATAGGGCTGTTTAACATCAGACAAATATATACAGTCCAGATTTAACCTCAGTAGCATGACTCGAGCCAACAATAATGCCTGGAAGACGGCAATAGGCTCAGCCCCTATAATGTGCGGCTGAGACCTAACCCTCCGGGGATAAAGTTGTGATTATATGTATGTAGTCAAATTAGTTACTTTTCACTAAACGTTAAAACGGTAAGTTTTAGGGAAACTTGTATGAAATAATTTACTGTGACCTCATAATAATTTTCAATACTCAAATCATTTTCTATTATAGATTGGGTGGATGATTAAAAATAAATAAATAATATAAAATAATAACCGATACAACTTTTACCAATTTTACCATCCTCAATTTAATGACCATAATTTGTTATAAATAATCGGGTTATTTACAATATTGCATTGTTTCGAGTTGGTAAATATCCCGATTATTTTGATATTGATGTGAGTGGCCATGAAAGTTTAAATATAGATAAGACCTTAGATATTTTAACTACATGAATAAATTCAATTAAAAGTTTTTTTTTTGCTTCACAGTGAGTCCATATTTATTTACAATTGAAAATTACAGAATATGACATTATCTAATTTAAAATAACACAAATAAGTTCGAATAATAATTATATAGCAACTAAGCTAGCTCATAAAATTGTTATTTTCTATACAATATATTAGTAGTCCTATTCCGTCGGTATTTCCTTGTACAAGTATTGCTTACATTCTACCATATGATCTGAAAGTTTCTTGCATGGCGGGATATGTACTCTCTGCTTACAATTCTGTAATAAAATATAAATATTAAAGACTTAATAGGTATTTTTATTTATTTCAGTTAGGTGACAGACAAGCAAACGTTTCATCTAATGGAAAGTGGTTACCTTAGCCAACTCAATTAATATTCCGAGATTTAGTTTACCGCCAGACAAGATGCAGTGAAATTGACAGAGCAAACGAAAAGTTTAGGACAAGAAAGGTGTGGATTAGGTTCATTAGAAGAGCTTATTCTCTATATTTAGGTCGTTAAATTGACTACACCTAGCTTGGTGGTAAGCTGGGCTGCAGTTCAAAGGATACCAATTTTATTTACTATTTATTTTAAATAAAGAATATTAGAACCGAAATTACTAATATTCTGTATAACCCCTCCAGCTGAACTAAATTGCTTGTGTTAGGAGTGGGTTCACGTTGGTAGTGTAAAGGTTAGGCATCGAACCCGGGACCTTACAAACAATTAAGAAGTCGGCCTTACAATCGTAAGGCCGACTTCTTAACCACCAAGCTACCGACGCTTCTCAAAATATGTATAGCGGTCGCCATTACAGATGCTGTATCTAGAAAGTGTGACGAAGAGAGAATACAAGTATCATCACCCCATCACATCCGAAACGTGTCGTAAGAGACTACTAAGGAGAAAGTCGGAACACTAAAAATCGAACCCTGCACCAACTCTGACCAGTGTGGAAGCAGTAGATCAACTTTGGGAGAGGCCTATTTCCAGCAGTGGACAGCGATAGGCAAATTCATTCATTCATTCACCAATGGTAGTTTCTACCTTCACGGCCTCAACAATTTTTGATGTTTTTTCACGCCCGCTTAAAGGACCCGAGACTGTAGAAATAGAAAAACAGGTGTGCTGGTAAAGAATTCTAAGGCTTTATGGTACTCCACATACAGTAAACCTCTGTAATGTGGTGTTAGTGAACGCGACTACTGCGCAGGGGGCACGGGTTCGATTCCCGCTCAGTGCAAATATTTGTATGCATGAATATAGCTATTTGCATCACGAATACCTATGGCAGTTGTTACGGGTTATTGGAGTCCTAAAAAGGCCAACAGCTGATCTAACTGTAATACTTCGTGAGGCGTTTGACGACCAGAGGACGGTTCTCATAAGCACCATAGGAGCAGACCTCTCGCTGTCGGCCATAGTTCCATCTATGGCCAGCAGCGAACAGTGTTGGGCCGCCTCTTTCGCTAGTGAGGTGATGACGCCCAAGAGAGAGACCTTGCGGGAGTGGGAGCGAGCTTTGCTCACTCTCCCACTCTGCAGGCCCCCGGCGAGCACAGTTCGCCCGTGTCCCCGAATGAGAGTAGCCACGGGCGGTGGTTCAGGGGACCCGCTGCCCCCATGCGGATGTGTCATAATGCGCCCCTGTGTGTTCTTGGGGTGCATTCTTGAGGTGAAAAGCCATCACTATCTCGGCCAATTGCCGGGATGCTGCGGCCTTGAGTAGCGGGTCCATCAAGGGTGCCCCTAGTCGAGTCGCGGTGAGCGAGCAGTCTATTCCGCGGCTCGGATTAGGCGAAGTAGGAACACTGTGGTGGTTTAATGGGTAGTCTGGCCTGTGTCAGGTCAGGAGGCCCATACTAAGAGCGCCTTCTTACCCCGCGGGGGGAGAGCGAATTGCGTAAATGCATTCCACCACGTAAAAAAAAACTGTAATACTTCGATGTTGCCAATGAATTATGCAGGCCTTTGATTCTACCACACTACACTACACTGCAAAAAATGGCATTAAATTTTATACTTTATATCTATGATCTTAATGTTTAAAATTTAGTTTCCTTACACTTTTTCATTCTCTCTGCAAAATGGCCTTTTAATTTTTGACTTCAAGCGTATTGCCATAAAGTTTAAAATTAAATAGATTTTTAACATAGTCTGTGGTATGGTTTTACTTTGGCAGAATCGAGGTGCAGATCAGATGGTAGTCGCTTCACGGGAAATATCAAAGATTAATCCAATCAGCAGTAAGACTGTAAAAGCGCACCCCAAACTCCTAGGTGAAAGTTTCAGATGCGACTGGGATTAACGCTCGGAAGAAAATGGTACTCCATATACCATGAGTGCTTACCCATATAATATTACTTCTAATGCAGACAAGTAGTTTGTCAATATCGCATTTGGTGTGATCTTCATTTGCGAATGGCTTCTGAGGGACAGGAGGGCCGTCTTTCTTGCCGAAACAAATTTCTTTCGTTGTTGCTACGGCCTCTACAATATGAGTTTGGTTTTCAGCCCATTTGTCTATATAGGGGCTCATTGCTTCATAGTTAATTGTTTCATCATCATTCAGAAGATTATACTTCTTGAATATACATATTCTTGAATCGCACTGAAATTACATACAAATAGAATTTACTACAATATAAAATGAATGGATAACTTTGTATAAATTACTTTCTTTGTGACTAAAAAAATGGTAATCGATATTTTTAATAGTGCTCCTACCCGGCTTAGCTATATTGCTTGTGTTAGGAATGATTTCATGATAGCCAGTACTCAAACCCGGGACCTCACAATAGTGACTCCTATTTAGCCAGGCTGTTGATGAAAGCTGTTGCTAGTAGCTCCGCTCGCGGAAAATACTAATACGGTTCCCGTAACCCACAGTCCTCTAGGCCCTTTTTTATAAATTGCGACAATCTCCATGTATACCGCGCCTGTCGCATGTCTCCGCCACCCCTCCCCGAAAGAGCTGGCAGCAGGGTGATTATGTCGGATTCGAACCGACTAATACTGCACGCCGTCTTGAGTCATCTTTTGTCGAGGATGAAGTGGCCTATAGCATGTCCGGGGATAAAATGTAACTTATATGGAAATCCAATAATATTACGTCCTGTAAAAAAATATTTAAATTTGTCTTCCTATCTAGTATCATTAAGTAACAAACATCCAACAAACTTAAGTTTTATACTGTCAGTGGATTTTGGGGGTTGGAAGTACCTTCATAAATATAGGTAGTACGCATAGTAAAGAACTCGAAAGAGGGTAGATCGATATAATTTCTCCTAGAAAAAACTTTTTCTCTGTTCACCGCCACTACTCCAGTTCTCCCGTGATCATGGTGCTTGCAACAGCGCCGAAATATCAGAAGCTCTAAACAATTCAACATGGTAAATATCCTGATTATTTTGATACTGATACCTTCATAAAAATATTGATGTTCTTCCGTATCTTTGTTAAGAGGAGAACCAACCCCAACTGGGTTAGGAAATGACTCCCAAAAGAAGTAAGTAAGATTGTAGACCTAACAAGGGTCTTTAGTATGATGAGAATTATGAGTAATATATACTTACATCCTTTTCCTCCCAGGGTTCAGTAGACCTCTTAAAACCACATAATTCTAACTCTCTGTCATCAAACAGAGGTTCAAGTGGGCAGCATTCGTATAAATTTATCTGCCAATAAACAATTGTAAAATGACTTAAAGAACTTAAAAAACGTAAAAGAAAACATACGAGACAGTGTTTGGAGATAGCACTGAAAATTTAGGAATTGTATCGTCGTGACGTCAGAATTGGCAGACCCTGGGCTCCTTTTACCGCGCTGTGCGGGGACGTTACCCCTCCTCTTTTTGGTTTGGCTGTGACGTGTAAGCTCCCGACTATCAGAAGCTTTTAATAGGGCTTCGTTCATGAATCAGCAAGGGTACTGCCTTGGAGATGAAGTTGGTTTGGTTCCAAAGGTGGTTTGCGATAAATAATTATGTTCTAGCCTCTGTGGCGTGGCGGTAGAGAACGCGGTTGCTATGCAGGAGGCGCTGGTTCGATGATTTCCGCTCAGTGAAAATATTTGTATGCATGAATATAGGTATTTGCATAGGTCTGGTCGTGTCTCGGAGAGCACATTAAGCCGTCGTCGGTCCTGTTGTCATATGGACACCTATGGTACTCATTATGGGTAGTTTAAGTCTTACAAAAATTCAATAACTGGTTTTTTTCTATCTTTATCAGTTTAGAAGTAATATTCACATTAGCTTAGTTTTTTTTTATACCACTTAGTTGGCAGACAAGCACACGGCACACCTGATGGGAAGCGGTTACCGTGGCCTATGGACGTATGCAACACCAGGGGTGTCACACTCGCGCTGCCGAAGAAGAACCCCATATTGTAGGCGCTTGGTTAGTCATATAAAATGCACTTTTCACGTGGTTTTTTGCAATGAATTTTGTTACCAAAGCTGTGTCTACATAGTATTTGGTCTATGTTCGGACTACTTACAAAATCGGGCGGTCCGTAGCATTCTTTAGGAATACTTGGATCTATAATTATACGACGGTCATTATCAATTTCAGAAGATATCACCTGAAAATGAATCTTAAGGTTAACATTGAGAAGAAAACTTAGTTGTTAAGAAGACGATTTTACGTCCCAATCGGACGTCCTGGTTCTAATTCCATGGAATACTTTCCATATTATTTTAAATTTGTAGTTCGATTCTCAATTCTGTCAATGTGATATTATATTTTAATTTTATTTGAAAAACACCGATTTTACTAATATTAAAAAGTGATACTCTGAAAATATTTATTTAAGTTTACTTGGTACAAACACTTTTTATTTTACTGAACTAAAATAGTTAGGTATTAGTAAAAATAAACACTTAACACAACAACACGTTAAAATACAATATTTTTATGACATTTAAGAGAATTAGAAAATAAATGAGAATCAGAAAGATATGTTGCCAATTTCAATCCCAAAACCCTGAATAAATAAAAATCTAATTATCTATTTTAGGAATTAAAATATTTATTTTTCTTGTGATTTATGTTTTTCACATAGAAACGGAATACACTTTTCTATAAACTTACCTGAATTACAGCAAATAAAACGTAAACACGGACAGATGTGAACATAATGTTAGATTGAGATATTATGATGGTGTGTACTTAAATCGGAGGGGTTTTATAGCAAACGGCTACCGGTCGTGGCTATTGTCAATACACGGGAAACAATTAAGGTGTTGGACAAAGAGTAGAAATATGCGCTACAGACGGGTCAGCTCCCATATCGTTGTTTATACCTACTTTAAAATTTACATTACATAATATTGAGTTATTTCCAATAACCGCGGTAGCCAAGTGGTATGGGTAATGGACTGCTGAGACGAGGTCTCGGGTTCGATCCCAGGTTTTACCAAGGACACATACCAATGACTTTTCGATGCTTTTCGAAGTTATGTGTGTATTTATCGCAGGTTTATAAGTGCCCTGTTAATGGCAATAGGCTCGCCCGCCACCTATTACGTCGGGACCTAAACATAAAACTGGCGAAATGTGGGTGCTAGCACCTTTGCCTACCCCTTCGGGGATATAGGCGTGAGTTTACGTTTATGTTTGTTTATGTTACATAATATTGTGATCAGTATAGTAGGCGGTATCTAGATTTCGAGCTAAAAGGCTCTTGTAAGGTCTCTAGGCCTTAATCAGAAGGGCAGTGGGGGTGCATAGATAATGATACAAAGACGTCCGGTTGACTAAGTGTGTATTTTCAACTGATGGTAAAGCTTAACTCCGGCGCAGCCATACATTTTGCATACATTCTTAGTTACGTACTAAGTAAGTCGATAGCCACAACAATGTGGCGTGATGGTAGATCTGCTGTCCCTACACCTCTGATGCGACCGAGACTTATGCCATGCTGTGGTGCCGACTCTGGCCACTTCAATATGGGGTTCTTCTAGAATAGCATTAGAAGGTTATTACAGAGTCTGCAGCACGAATGTGACTTCCTTGGTGTTGCACACGTCCATAGGCCACTGTAACTACTTTACATAATTTTGTTCGGATTGTCCACTCTTCTAAAATTTAAGTACCTACATTATTAATTTTTTTAACGATGTGTCAATGTTCCTCGCAATTTTTCCATATTTTTTCACCGTTTAAACCTTCCCAGGACTAAGAAACAATTCAAAACAAAATTACCTAAATCGGCAAAGCAGTTTTCGAGTTTAATTAGGATAAACGAACGACAATATAATTTTATAAAAATAGGGGATTTATTATAAGCGTTAATACACATATTTTTGTGGGACTTTACTCATCAACCACTTTCCATCGGATGGACAGTGCGTTTGTCTACTACCTTAGTTGTATAAAAATATACATAATAAACCATTTGTGTTCATTTGTGCCTCTTTCTTTTATGGACAATAAATAATTTAAAAAAGGGTTAAGTGCGAGTAGATTTATTACAAAAATTTATTATGTTCACAAGAAGGATCCGGACTAAAAGACAACCTCAATTAATATATTTCTTCTTTATCTTATTGTTAATCCTAGTCGCATCTGAAGCTTTTACTTCTGAGTCTGGAGTTCAATTTATCCAGTTTAATACTGTCATCTGAAACCGCTTAGTACGTTTTTTCCGTACATTAAAATTATAATAAACATTTTTTATTCAAAAATGTGTTGGAACGATAATTAATTTTAATGCAAAGGAGCATTGACATTAGCTGCATTAATTACAATCTTAATTGCTTGCAGTTGAACGTGACACTCATTTATCTATCTGTTAATTATTAATGACCGCAGTCATCATTCTCATTGTGATTTCTCAGTTGTGGCCAAATTAGAGCTCGAAGTCAATTTATTGGATTTTCCGTCGCTATAAGATGGTTATTTAGGAGAATTTGGAGCACTCTAGGCATGATTTGATAACTCAGTGGTCAGAGCATTTCCATTTCGTAAGGAACTGATCGCGGGTTTGAGCCCCGCCTGAGGCGTTTCGCTTATTCCTAATTTAAACGAATTAATTGGTTTTAAATTTGCAATCCAAATGGGGAAGTGCCTCCGCCCTACAGAATACCGCGGCCATAATAACCTTGTGTTGCGTTCCCGACGGTGAGTAGAGTAGCCAGAGCTCACTGGAGAGTTTTTGTACTGTCAGTGGGACGACCAAGAGCTTGTCCTGCTTTGTCTTTTACACTAACGGTACAGAAACTCTCTGTGCTTACAGGGTTGGCAGCACCAGTGTAACTCCCTTGGTGTTGCACGCGTCCATAGGCCACGGTAACTACTTTCCGTCAGGTAGGCCGTGTACTTGCCTGCCACCTAAGTGGTATAAAAAATGCTCTTATGGCTGAACAGATCTAGAATATTGCCTTCATTTAAAATTAAAATCCTGATCTAAGATTCACCCGAGGAGGGCCAGATCGAGAGAGAGATGGCCCTGTGTCGGCCGGGATTCGAACCTCATCTCTGGCAACCAAAACGGACCCACAGGTGCCGTACGTCTTAGTCGGTTCGAGTCCGACATATCTCTCCCAGCGGCTCAGATGGGTGGGGTATCAGCGGGGATTGTTCGCACATAAAAAAAAAGATTACGTCGATGAAATCGGGGGCACAGCTAGTACGTACAAACATCATTAGGACCTTCCAAATTTATTATTTGCTTAAAATTGGCAATTAATTACCATTATTAACGGTATAATATAGACATAATAATTACAATAGCCGTATAAGTGTGTCGGATGTCCTCAAGGTACTTTATCATCACGCTAGTGATCAGTGTCAAGTACTGTCAACTGATTAAGGCCTTGAGAGGAATGGCTGGACGTCGAACAATCACTTCAAGTACAATGAACCGACGGATAATGTTAAATTATTATAGTATACGTACTTAAGTACATGTGGTTATGGTTATGAAGATAAGAGGGTCAGTAATAATATATTGGAGGTAAAATGGGGATTCAGCTTTGTGTATAATGAATTGTAATTCTTCTCCATGTTAGCGTTAATCACAGACACATCCAAAGCCTTGTTGGAGTTTGGGGTCCGCTTTACCAGTGTAACGGCTGAACTTCGATATTTTCCTATACCTAAGCGACTGCCGTCTGACCACTACAACCCAGGCAATATCCAAGCATTGCAGTTAGACTTTTTAGGGCTCCAACTACCCATAACGTCTGCCATAGATGTTCGTATGGCAACCGTGACCGACGGCTTAACATGCTCTCCGATTCTCGACGAGACCAATGCAAATATTCATTCATACATACAAATATTTGCACTGAGCGGGGATCGAATACACGACTCCTGCGTAGCGGCTACGTTCACTACCGCCACGCCACGGAGTCAATCAAAATGTAATTGCTTTGCCGGTAGAATGAGGAACAGAAACTGGTAGAAAATGGAAAAAATATTCACCGGTTGAAAAATTATCGATTGAAAGTGGAAGGACCCAAATAGAAAAACTGATGGGTCAGTCAGTCAGTAAAATATAACTTGAAAATCGAAAAAGGTGATAATGGACCAAAATGCAATGAATATTATAAAGTAGTTATAATAAAAGATTTTAAATAAAAATAAAGATGCGAAATTTGTTTTACATAGGATTAAGATAAAGTACATCAGATGCACACTTTTTTTACTTATTATAAATAAAATATTCATATATGTTGTGTATGACATATTTTATTATTCAAATACAAATAATTAATTTACATTCATTTCTAAAATTTTTAAACAATTATTATTTCTTACACACGATACTTAGCAATTCCAAGCGTCATTGGGACATTTCTGAAACAAAAAAGTTCACGTTTTATAAAATTTTAGGCGAATTGGTCGCACAAAAAGATAAACAGTTGACATTCGATGTTGTGTTTTTGTGAGATGTTGTTTTTTTTTCACACAAACGATTCGAAGATTGCGTAACAAATTGCATGCGTGCTTTTAGAATGGCTTAAGACAAGTACAACTTCCGATTTATTGACAATAGGTGTTAAAAATTCCCTTTGACTGCAATCAAACGTGACATTCTGTTCTCATTCGTGCAAATGCATTCAAAATCTGCAACTTGGAGCTCGGGGGTATGTTATCTTTTCAACTATATGGTAAAATTTAATCTTGACTTTGTACGATTTTAATAACATTTCTTATGGTAACTATGTTATCATATATGGATTTATGTATCTAATACTCCTTAATTGTGCACTAAGAGTAATAAATACATGGGTACTGTTATGAACAATTAGATGAGGTATATCAGCAGTCTTATCCCTTTCTTTTACAGGTAATAATTGGATATAAAGAAGAGTTGGAAATTCACTTGGGGTAATATAGTGAACAGTGGCAGTTACCTTTAACATGGCTAACCCGGTGCAGGCAAAAACATCGTATGCTTTACATGGATAGTCCAGATGCTGCCTCAGATCCACATCAACACAGTCGCTAATAACTTTGTCTACTGCAACCGACCATCCTTTATTATCCTTGGCCCATTTAGTTAGATGGTTTGTGTAAGCTTCTTTATTCAGTGTGTCTTTATCAAGAAGAAAACCAGATTTCTCGAATATACATTGGATTTCGTTGCACTGAAATAAAATATAAAATTATGTTTGACCTGTTTGTACCTACATTATACAGTAATTCTATATAATATTCACGTAAGTATTGTGGTATGTGCTTACTATGGGAAGATTGAAAGTAATGTTATGAGAAAAGTCTAAAGTATGAATTTAGAGGGCTTTAGGTGTCTCTACATTTGAAGCCTTGGGTCTATCTATATAGGCCCAAGAAAAGATAGATGGATTACGTGATAGAGGATATGACAAAGAAGGGAGTAACTGGACAAATGATATCTGACAGGAATGTATGGAGATTAATGACATGATACGCAGAACCCAAATAATTAACAGATAAATGGTGATATGCGTAAGCATATTTTAGTAAATAGTCAGAAATTAAATAATAGATTCTAATAGTGCAGTTTTACATATATACCAACATAATAGTAAGAAAATTCCAAGAAAACAGATGTATTGTAAAACAGTACAAATATGTATTTATGGATACATTTGCATTGGACACATGAAACCGGCACTTAGTAACAAGAGTAAATAACAATATTTGCTGCACCATTACTGTGTACTCCATACTATATGATGATGTTGAAAATGAATACAACTCGAAGTGACCTAGTTCAACAACTAGGTCAAGAAACGACAATACTACAGACAGGCAAATTGTGTAAGACAAACCCCTAATAAACGATCTTAGATAGGTAATTTATCGATAGTCAGAAAAATGCCCATTCAGGCATACGGGAGTAGATTTTACCGTATAATAAAAAAACCAACATGGGTCGAGGTGTTAAAACCTAAAAAGGTATTCAACAAAGGGACATAACGTAAGTACAATACCGCAAGGATACCTTCATCAGTTAAGTGAACGAGACTTCACTTCACTTCACTTTATTTTTTTGAGCAGTCCGACTAGGGAAGTACCATCCTACAGAATACCACGGATATAAAAACCTCGTGTTGTGTTCCCGGCGATGAGTAGGGTAGCCAGAGTTCACTGGAGAGATTTTGTGTTTACAGTGGGAAGACCAAAGGCTTGTCCTGATTTTGTGTTCTGACACTGAAGGCACTTAAAATCTCTGTTCTTACAGGGTTAGCAGCACAGATGTGACTCCACTGATGTTACACACGTTCATAGGCCACGGTAACCACTTTCCATCAGGTGTGCCGTGTGCTTGTCTGCCACCTAAGTTGTATAAAAAAAGTCGTAATCATTAACACATGAACGAAACAAGGATACTAGTTTGAGCAAACAAAACGAAGATATAGAAATGGGAAGATATTAATTCTATAAAGAAATGACAATTGCAAAAAACCGCGTGGTTCCCGGCAGAGTAGAATTTGTCCACCCCATCTCTTCCCATGCGGTGTCGTACAAAACGACTATGGGGATAGGGCTATTTAGCAACAGACAGACATTGACAGCTCAGACTCAGACACAGATACAAAGCTCGAGTCAACAATAGTGCCCGGAAGACGGCAATGGCTTACCCCCTATTACGTGGGGCTGAAAACAATGATTGGTGAAATGTGGGTGTTAATTCACCTCTGTCTAACCCTTCGGGGATAAAGGCGTGATTATATGTATATATGTATGTAATTGCTAAAAAACAGTACAGTCAGCTTCAAATCGATTTAGACGCGAACAAAAGAATAAAATACTCTAAATGATCTTAATGCCTTGCCCCCCCCCCCACGGCCTTTTGACTGATTGTTAAGATATTTTGTTCACACCTTTAGTTCTGACAATAATATAATTTAAATCAATAAAACAGTTTGGTTTGCTCTTAACACCTTGGTCATTTGACTCTTTCCTCTGTCGCACCATTAAGGCCTGGAATTCATTACCAGCTCACGTGTTTCCTTCTTCCTACAGTCCCGGGTTCTTTAAGAGGAATTGTCATTGTCACATGGTATGTGTTAGTAATGGTGACCCTCTTTTTGACGCTGACTGTACAATCTCTTGACATACTTTTTAAGACGTTTTAGTTTCATTCAAAATTCGATTTCTAACGGACTAAACAAACAATTCACTTTTCTACCATTCTGCTCTTTACAAGTACTTACTGGGAACCATTATGTAAAAGGACTATTCGCCTATTTGCTTTATCGATTTGGGTGCGTGATAAACTAACACTTACCGGCCCATTTAGTCTGGGGTTAGAACAGTTTGCTAGAGGCTCCGGGTCACCTATCTCAGGAATATCACAGCATATTGATAGTGGTTTCTGAAAGTAAACAAATATTTTAGAATTTTTTTTTTTTTTATACCACTTAGTTGTCAGACAAGCACACGGCCCACCTGATGGAAAGTGGTTACCGTGGCCTATGGACGTTTGTAACACCAGAGGAGTCACAGTCGCGCTGCCAACCCTGTAAGTACAGAGTTTCTGAGCCGTCAGTAGAAGACAAAGCAGGACAAGCCTATAGTCTTCCACTGACAGTACAAATTCTCCAGTGAGCTCTGGCTACCCTACTCACCGCTGGGAACACAACACGAAGTTATTATAGCCGCGGTATTCTGTAGGGCGGAGGTACTTCCCCAGTCGGACTGCTCAATTGGGCGGAAATACCGCCGTGTCCTACCTCCTTGGTAAAATATTATTTCACAGCGTCATCTAGATCTAAATTAAGCAGAGCTTTTGATTTATATGTTCTAGAATGCGGTTAAACATACTCGAAATAAGTATGCTGTAAAGAAAGACCTGCAGGATATATTCGTGCTGGGCCAAACCTACGATCTACAATTTCGCAGTCGAATGCTCTTTCGCTGCGTTACAGAGGTAAAATTTTTTTAGTGATACCGTTGTGTAGACTTGGCGGTAGCTTAGTGGAATGTGTAATGGACTGCTGAGAGCAGGTCTCGGGTTCGATCCCAGGTTTTACCATAGCACACACCAATGAATATTCAATGCTTTTCGAAGTTATGTGTGTATTTATCGCAGGTTTATAAGTGCTCGGTTAATGGCAATTGGCTCGCCACTATTACATTGGGGCCTACACATAAACTGGCGAAATGTGGGTGCTAGCCCCTCTGTCTATCCCTTCGGGGAATATAGGCGTGAGTTTATGTTATGTTATGTTGACTTTAAAAACATGTTTTGTATCAAAAGTTTTCATCATGAACTCAGTGATATAGATATATTTTTAAAGTTAATATTATAGTGTCTCTAAAAATATTTACCAGTGTTGCACCTCCTTTGTTAAGAACATCAGCAGTACTAACCTGAAAATAATACAATTAATCATTTTCTATTTCAAAGTCAATTTAAAATTATTACTTGTCTAACAGTAGTTTACATTTTGAAAGAGTATAACTAGTGTTCACAAAATAATCACAATGTACGTACGTGGAACAGGCTGATTTTGAGACATTACTAAAAAGTTTAGTGCATAAATATTTTTTACATGTTATCTAATAACTAAACACATTTTCACATTTGTTACTATTAGTTGGGTGACGCTATATTTTTGCTCGTTTTATCTTTTTTGGTTTGTGAAGTTTATTTTCTTCTGTGCCTGTTTGGCGAAAATTTCTTTAGGTATTCATCTAACCCCTTGTTTTCACTAAGAAACAAGTTGTAAACTTTTTGGAAACAAAACTGGTTTATGCCTTGTAGAAGACTAGTCAAAACACAATGTTTGTTTTATACATGTATTGAGTATGTGTATCAGATACTTTTTCGTTCACATAGTACGGTATAGCCTACAAGCTGTAAACAAGTATAAAACACATTTGCGTTCGCACTGAAGCCTGTGACATATTGCAACTTGTCAAATACATGTTTTATACTTAGGTCAAAACGAGAGGTAACAGTTCGTTGTCCAATATTAAGCGCACCAAAAAAAGAGAAAACGAGCAAAATCAATCGTATCAAAACGGCCATCATAGCGTGCCGCAACTATAATTAGTATACACAAACAAATAAAAGGATTTAATTTATTTACACAAACAATAGAATTGAGTTTACTTACACAAACAAACAAAACAAAAACAATGAACTTGTACATCTTGAAGTTTCGCTCGTTGCATACACTCGCTTTATGACTGATTATGAACAAACTTGACAGAATAACATTCACTTATACAGATATCACTGTATTTATAAATACTTGAGCTTATCTAAATGTCAGAGAGCAACTTTATTACTCATAATTGTTACAAATGCCAATGTTCGTGGAATATATAAATTTTATTGTTTTCATATCGTATAACTTCTTTAGGTCAGTTACACATAAACTTATCGTCTTATTTTTTAAAAACTTTAAAAAAAGATAGATGTCACTCAAAATCTCAAACTCTTCTTTTCGGGCTGGTTCCATTGATAGTTGCAAATCAATTTCCATCAATAATGCAAAATTCATTAAGATTAAATTCTACCAATGCCTTGTTCAAATATATTAGAAACTAGCTGTTGCTCGCTTTTCGCCCTCGTGGCCCGTGACGAATAGTAGCTTATGTTACATATATTGAGAACTCACGTGTACTTTTCCACATTATTTTTAAAAGTCACTATTTTTTTTCTTAAATGTCATTGTAAACCTTTGAGGATGCCGCAAGGCGAAACCGGTCAGGTCTAATAAATATTAAAAATGTGTGTGTGTAACAATAAATTCCACCAAGTGCCAAGTGCACTTGTACAGCGACTTGTGCAACAGACTGTAATCCATTCAGACATTAGATCATGATGGAATTACAAACATCTAAACATGTATGATATGTATGTATTTACAAAAAAAACGTTTGTAAGTATGTTAATCCGCATTGTAGATTCCATAACACCAGCTAGGTAGCTAGATAAAGTAGTGTAGAATGTTGTGAAATTGTTTATTTATTTATTTTACACATATTCATAAACTTCCCCAGGCTGAATATCTATTCATAGAATAAAATCAATATTTACTTTAGTGGTTTAGCATACTATTTATATCTTTAGATATAATACATTTTAAAAGAAGTTACTGTTATAATATATCCGCACCTTTAAACTTTGTTTATTTTCTAGAGTACTAAGTATTTATTTGTCTTTTAACTTTTTTACTTTATTTTCTTTTATATTCCCGATATTAAACTAGCAAGAATTCGAATTGTGATTATGACAATACAATACTCGGTAGCCCAAAAGATAGCCAAAGTGGTTAATAACTGCTTTCGAGTCAGTCTGTCAAGTGCGAAAACTGTATATTATATGAATAATGACGCCATCTAAGACTAACGTTGCATCTCTTGTTTCTTCGTTGCACCACTAAGATTTGAAAATGGACATATGTGTTTCTATCTTCCTTCAAAACTAAGTTTGTTTAGTTAAACAAACACGCAGTTGCGTGTGGGCAAGTATCTGTCGAAGTTGTCAAACTCAAAACTATCTTCATTATTTTAGAATTTAGATTCCAATTTATTTATATGATAAGTTCATTTATTGCACACCAAACATAGGATACATACGATGGATATATATTTGTTAGATATTTGTATAATGGGCGGTCTTATCGCGATAAGTTGTCTGGCTGGTTGTCTGGTGTGACTGGTTGTCTGGAAGAGAGCGCAGACCGCGGTCTGTGATCTCTTCCAGACAACCAGTTATGGACTATACTACGTTTCACTACTATATTGTCATACCATATGTCAGTAGACGAATCCTAATTATTTTATTAGGTATTTGTCAAAACCCGATTATTTTAATGCATTAACTAAAAGTTATAAAAAGTGGAATTGACATTTTAGCTTTTAGCATATCATACAAAATTAAATATGAATTTCAATGTAATACATGTAAGCAAAATTGTTTTGTATTCTTAGATACAATTCTTGAAAATAATGAGATAATAATTAATTTACTATTCTCATAAATCGTTTATTTACATAATAAATGTTTTCTACAAACTAGGGCTGACAAAATAGCTTGGTATGTAACTGTTGAATTTCTACCTAAGAGTAAAATACAACGATGCACTTCGAATTCAAATGAGACGACCAAGGTACTACAGTACATGGGACATGTTCGCGCAGACCAGGATACCTGACTTTTTCGCTAATATAAAGTCGCATGTTGTCTCCTTTTGGAATACTTAAGCTGCGTCAGTCCAGTAATGAAATTCTCCGAACGCTGTGAACGTGTGGGTGCATGGTCAATATAATTCATTTGTTAACTGTGCATTGCGAGGTAAATAAAAAGTAACCTTTACTGTAGGAATGCATTAGTATTAGGTAATTTAGGATTTGTCTGTTTTACTTTCCTAATATACTTAAATTGTGTACCTTCTTCGCTTTGAGATGTTTTATATATAGGTAAATGCCAATTAATAGAAAACTTAGGCCTCCTTGCAATCCTGAAGATACCTTATGAGTTAAATTTTAATTATATTCACAATTTATTTAGTTTTTTTATACAAATTAGGTGGTAGACAAGCACACGGCCCACCTGATGGTAAGTGGTTACCGTGACCTATGAACGTGTGTAACACCAGTGGAGTCACACCCGTGCTGCCGACCCTGTAAGAACAGAGATTTTCTGTGCCTTCAGAGCACAATACAAATATTAGGAGGAAGGAATATAATAAGAAAGAAATATAAATAAATAAATAAATAAATATAAGGACACGGCAGTATTTCCGCCCAATTGAGCAGTCCGACTGGGGAAGTACCTCTGTGTTGTCTTCCCAGCGGTGAGTAGGATAGCCAGAGCTCACTAGATAATTTGTGCTGTCAGTGGGATGACTAAAGGTTTGTCCTGCTTTGTCTTCTACACTGACGGCACAGAAACTCTGTACTTACAAGGTTGGCGACTATGACTTCTCTGGTGTTATATACGTCCATAGGCCGCGGTAACCTCTCTCCGTCAGGTGAGCCGTGTGCTTGTCTGCAACTTAAGGGGTATAGAAAAAAAGAAAAAATATCAGGACAAGCCTTTGGAAGACCAAGAGTGGGAAGACAAACTGACAGCACAAACCCTCTCCAGTGAGCTCTGGCTACCCTACTCAGCGCCGGGAACACAACACGACGTTATTATAGCCATGGTATTCTGTGGTTTAGTTTAAGGGGAAAATATATAAGTCCATAATCAGACCTGCCGTATTGTATGGATCGTCATGTTTGCCTTTGAAAGCAACGAATGAAAGACAGCTGCATGTAGCAGAGATGCGAATGTTATGATAGAAGTATGGTGTGACGAGAATGTACCAAATAAGGTAGTGGAGTATATCTAATATGTTGTAAGTATGAGGTTTGAAAGTTGCACCATAGGATGAAAATCTGAGAAGCGAGCGACTAGATGAAAGTAATATTGTATAAAAGGTTCAAACTGTGAATGTAGAGGGCTTTAGGAGCAGAGGTAAGCTCAAGAAAAGATGAATAGATGGCGTGAAAGAGGATATGGCAGAAAAGGGAGTGACTGAGGAAATTACATATGACAGGAAGATATGACAGAAAATAACATGTTGTATACCCCAAATAAGTAGGAAAATGGAGAATTTTTATTTTCCAAAATTATTAGGTATTTGTAATTAAACTCTCAGTTCTTACAGGGTCGGCAGCATGAGTGAGATTCACCTAGTATTACACACGTTCATAGACCATAGTAACCACTTTCTATCAAGTGGATCATGTGCTTACCGATAACCTAAGCGTTATAAAAAATTACAAAATTATAATTCTGTACGAAAATAATGAAATACTACGTCATAGAAATTGTGAAGATTCTATTAAACATAAAAATGAAATGATATATACCTTTTCATATAACGTCTTCTAAAGAAATCCAATTGTGTAACATGTCAACATCCTCGTTCCATACGAGATCATATTCGGTGTGACAGAGAAAAACCTCCTGTCGAATGTGATCCTTAATTTGAAAATTCATGTTATAAACGTATATATACGTTTCATATATGAAAACAGTTTTCAACAAAAGGTATAGACTTGATAGTGAAAACGAACTGCACACAACGAACATCAGTACTTGTACAGCAGTATTTGTGTGGAAGTTGCCTAGGAAAATCAGGTTATAATTAAGCGCGCCATTTTATCTTTATCTCTTATCATCACCATTGCGTTTGTGTTCGGAAGCCTTCACCACGAAATTCGGGGTTCGCTCCAGCAACCAATTTAACATAGTATTTTTTTATACTACTTAGGTGGTAGACAAGCGCACGGCCCACTTGATAGAAAATGGTTACCGTGGCCTATGGACGTGTGTAACACCAGAGAAACCACACTCGCGCTGCTGACCCTGTAAGCATAGAGTTCCTGTGCCGTCAGACATAGCAGGACAAATCTTTGGTCATCTCACTGACAGCATAAATTCTCCACTAAGCTCCGGCCCTACTCACCGCTGGGAACACAACACGAAGTTATTATGCCCGCAGTATTCTGCAGGGCGGAGGTACTTCCCCAGTCGGACTGCTCAATTGGGCGGAAATACCGCATTGTCCTACCTCCTACAATAGTCCTATATCAATAGTCTCATTTTTTTTTTATACCACTTAGTTGGCAGACAAGCACACGGCCCACCTGATGGAAAGTAGTTACCGTGGCCTATGGCCGTCTGTAACACCAGAGGAGTCACAGTCGCGCTGCCAACCCTGTAAGTACAGAGTTTCTGTGCCGCCAGTAGAAGACAAATCAGGACAAGCCTTTAGTCTTCCCACTGACGGCACAAATTCTCCAGTGAGCTCTGGCTACCCTACTCACCGCTGGGAACACAACACGAAGTTATTATAACCGCGGTATTCTGTAGGGCGGAGGTACTTCCCCAGTCGGACTGCTCAATCGGGCGGATATACCGCCGTGTCCTACCTCCTTGGCTCATTTTTTCCTTCGTAAGGTGTTTGTATGTCTCAGTTAATCAAAATAGTATTACGGTCTGCAATACGATCACGCGTCTGATTCGGGTTTGTGGATTGATTTAAATTTTATTGCTTCTATTACTTTTGAACCTGTACATGTGTAGGAACACCAACTTGCTAAAGTTTAGTTACTTGTGTATTTGCTATCAAATATTTACTAGGCGCATCATTAAATTTTGTAATCTGAAGTCTGGGTTTGTATGAAGAGAGCTATTTATAGATGAGTAGATATTTATCCTGCTTGGAAGCATATCGTGTTCATTACAAAGGCAGCAACAATATGCCATCGTGACTGCTGCCGATGATGGACGCCTTTAGTTGGAGATATTCCTGAAAATAATATAGAAAGAGAACAGAAGACTAGGACATGCATGCTTGAAAACTAAGGCCTCTCGATATGATTATGATTACAGTCTGGCAGTCGATGACCTATCCTGCCAGCTTAGGACTTCCTCTCTAGGTTATACCTGGACCCTTAGAAATAGGCTCCCGTGATGGAACAACGTAATGAGCCTAATTTTGACAATACCACATTACTGTATCTTGGTAAATTCCATATGAAAAAAATAAAATAATGTAAAGTAGGTTTCAGTTTAATTTCATTTAAATGTATTTTAGTCCGTAACCGTATCTATTCTCGGTTACAATAGTGCTCAGTTACGTTCCCATCGATACGTTTAATTAGTCTTAAAGGTGAGGGCTGAGAAATTTAAGAGTAGCGGATGTTTAAACGCCTATTTATTATTTTAAATTATAAAACGAAATATCGATTGCATACAAAGAAGGATTAGTATTGAGTTTTCTGTACTGACTAAGTAATTTTTTCGCTGGAAATGATATCTTACAAAAATAGTTTCCTATTTCAAATTGTATTTATTATTTAGAAGAGGTAGGACACGAGGGTATTTCCGTCCAATTGAGTAGTTCGACTGGGGAAGTAACTCTGCCCTACAGAATACCGCGACCATAATAACCTCGTGTTGTGTTCCCCGGAGCGCAGAGCTCACTGGAGGGTTTTTGTGCTGTCAGTGAAAAGATCAAAAGATTGTTCTGTTTTGTCTTTTACATTGACGGCACAGAAACTCTCAATGCTTGCAGGGTTGGCAGCGCGAGTGTGACTCTCTTAGTTTTGCCCGCATTCATAGGCCACGGTGACCACTTTCCATCAGGTGGGCCGTGTGCTTGTCTGACCCCTAAGTGGTAAAAACGCAATTCGAAAGAATCATGAATTTTTTTATTAAAAAATAAATATCCAAGCACATGAACATTTTTTTTGGTAGTAAGAAACACGAATTTCGAAATTAGGTGGCGTTACAAACAGGATACAAAATGCTTTCTTTTACAAATTTATTCCCGAAGCAGGAATGACCAGTAGATTGCGCTATTGAAGCCGGCAGTACAAAAAGGCCCAATATAAATCTATATTGTGTACATAATGTCTACAGCAATTATAAAGATTACGCAAATGGCGGTGGTTATGTATGTTAAGACAATAGTTTTAAATATACTGTGGCGCATATTAGCTTACGATGGCCCAATGTGTACCAGCTAGCTATAAAGAGCAACACCGACATCTCGTTTAATGTAAGTGTGATGCATTGTCTTTTAGGCCTCTATAAATCGTCAGCATTATAAATAATAGCTATCATTAACTGTCCATTCAGCCAACACTTTCAGCAGGATTATTTGCACAATTTGTTACAATTTACAAAAATAGAGTATTTTGAATGTTTCCGGGTTATATAATACCAGGCTTATTGATTAATCTGTGGTAAGACTTACATATATAGAAGTATAGGTATAACGTTTCATATATAACGGTTTTTAAAAACATATTTATTATAAATAAAAATCAGATCAAACGTCTGTAACCGGCGGGTCACGTGCAACGTGCATCCTTCTGTATCTTTGGTTAGATTGCATTGTTATGGCAGCACTTTATATGGCTATTTATATTTGCTATTGAAGGTTTGTTGGCAAATAAACAAATACAGACAAATAGAATTAACTTCACAAAAAGTATTCGTTTTTAGATGTGTTATATGTGAATTATCACATTTTGTCTACTGTTAAAAGATACATACTGACCGTACAGAATTAAAAAAAAAACAACTAAATAACTTTTCAATCATTCGTGTCTTGTATTGGCCATTTATGTCAATTAGGCCAATGCTTTGTCAAATACGCATATTAAAATAGCCATATGAAGTTCCACTATTAGATAAATCTAAATATGTACACTCTTTTGTATAGCTAGTCAGACATTTGCTGATAACCTGGATTGTAATAAAAGGAATCGTTATCTCTGCCTACCCCAATGGGAAAGAAGTATAACTTTATGGATATGTGGATGTATTAATATGAACTCTTGAAGGAAAACTACATTTCGCATCCACCAAGTCCCCACCCTAACTTCAGAGCACACATCTCTTTACGCCGAAGAGACATAAGTGTGATCACTTATTGGCAAGCTTTATGCGTCGTAAACTGACTTGAGAAACGGAATGAAGACACTCCAGAGTACGCAATGACGCATGCTCGTTACACGCTAGTCTTGTGGGTGTAACTCGTAACATAAGTGAGTTATTTCAGATCCATCCATATTGTGGCAGATAAAGAATACAAGTATCACCATCTCATCTCATTCGAAGGGTCATAAGACACCACTAACGGAAAAAGAAATCCAAACGTTATAGAGAAGGAAAACTCGTAATAAAACCCTGTACCAATCCGTCTGGTCTGCGTGGTAACAGTAGACTAAATCCTGACCTGGGGGTGATGAATGGAGCCGCCTGTTACCCTAGTAGAAGTAGGTCGCGGCAGCTGTGCGCTATGCGCGCCTCCCCATACTCGGGGACGAGATGGGTATTCCGTGGTCTCCACACTCGAAGAGGGCCGTCTCTTAAGAGATGGATCTGGGTCGGCTGGGGTGCGAGCGATATGTCTCAGATAATCTTACCTCCGGCAACCTGCGGTCCACACAGTCAGCATGCGTTTTAGTAGGTTCAAGTCCAACCAAGTCCTCCTCCACTGGTTCCGGTAGGGATATTACGCACAAAAAAGGTCAAAAATGTTGGGAACATTAGTAGATGTCTATTTCCAGCTGTGGAGTGCGACAGGCTAACTGACGGAATGCTTGAAGGATTGAAGTAGACCATTATCATTGTCAGAGTTTACCATTTGGAAGTAGAGGTCTGCTTATTATGTTTAATTGAAATATCGATGCTGCGTGGTTTCCGGCAGAGTAGAATTTGAGTAGAATGTGGTGTCATACAATGCGACTAAGGGATAGGGCTGTTTAACATCAGCCAGATATATACAACCCGGACTCAGCCTCAGTTGCATGCCTCGAGTCAACTATACATACATACATAAAATCACGCCTGTCTCCCATAGGGGTAGGCAGAGATCACGGATCTCCATTTGCTACGATCCTGACATACTACTCTCGCTTCATTCACTCTCATTACATTCTTCATGCATGCTCGTCGGTTTAGAGTACTCCTGACCTGCCCCTTTTCTAAAACTTCCCCGATTTGGTCCAGGTATGTGCGCCTAGGTCTTCCCCTTCCGACGTTACCATCCACACTCGCCTCATACACCTGTTTTGTTAGTCTTCTTTCATTCATTCTCTCAACCAAACCATCTCAACATTCCTCTCTCAATTCTCATCACTACATCTTCTATCACTCCACATCGTTCTCTTATCACGCTATTTCTCACTCTATCTTTCAAGGTCAAGCCACACATACTTCGCAACGCACGCATTTCTACTGCATTCACTCTACTCTGATGCTTTTTCTGCCACACCCAACTTTCACTACCATACATAAGAGTCGGCACCAATACTGCTCCATGTACAGCCAGTCGTGCCTTTTCGGACACTTTCCGGCTGCGCATAAAGTTGTGTAGTGCCCCATTCACTCTATTTCCAGCCATCACTCTCCTTTCAACATCTTCTTCATGCTTTCCATCTCTCGTAAACAATGTTCCCAAATATATGAACTCATTCACTTGTTCCACTTTTTCTCCATCTATACAAATCCTACACTCTGTCACGCATTCATCTCTTTCAAAACCCATAACTTTTGTCTTACTAACATTCACTTTCATTCCTTTCCTCTCAAAAGCTTCATGCATAGTTGTTACCATCTCCTGCAACTCATCTGCCGATGACGCCAGTAAAACCTGATCATCAGCATAAAGAAGACATTTGACGAGTAAATTCTTCATTCTTAAACCACATTCTTTATCTTTCAAATCTTGCAAACTACTGTCCATGAATAAGTTAAACAGCCATGGTGACGCTACACATCCCTGTCTAACCCCCTTTTGGATACTAAACCATTCAGTGTATGAATCCTCACGCAAGCTCTGGAGTCCTCATAGAGAGACTTCACACCTCGAATAAGGTTGCTGCTCACCCCATACATAGACAGTACCGACCAAAGTTCATTCCTCACCACTTTGTCATAGGCCTTTTCCAAATCCACAAATGCGCAATAGACCTTTTGACTTTTGGTCAAAAATTGCTCGGCTATGCTTCGCAATGAAAAGACCTGATCCGTACATCCCATTCCCTTTCTAAAACCCGCTTGTGCATCCCATATTTTCTCATCGGTTTCTTTCATAACTCTCTCAATGAACACTTTCGCATACAGTTTGCCGACGACGCTGAGTAGGCTAATGCCCCTGTAGTTTTTGCAGTCTTGATGCGAGCCCTTTCCTTTGTAAAGTGGAACTATAACGGCCTTACACCAATCACTTGGTACACGACCGCTAACCCAACATATGTTGAAAAGGCGGCACAACTGACTTGCTACAAGGCCCTGTCCAGCCTTCAGCATCTCGACTGTCACCTTATCATATCCCGCTGCTTTACCAGCTTTCATACTTTTTAATGCACTCACAACTGCCCGGAATACAGCAATAGGCTCATCCCTATTACGTGGGACCGAATACAATTATTAGTGAAATGTGGGTGTTAATTCACCTCACCTCTGCCTAACCCTCCGGGAATAAAGGCGTGATTATATGAATGTATGTAATGTATGATATATCGGTTTTTCCGGGAGCGACTGGAGCCTGACCTACCAATGTTGATCGGAAAACCTCGTCCATTATTAGCAGGAGCACTGACTTAAATGTTTTTTTTACAATAGCAATTAAGCAGACAACACGGTCCACCTGATCAAAAGTGGACATTGTGGTCAGCCCAAGGCAAGTGACGGTGTATTGGGCCCCAAGGATTCTCTACAACTTACATTATACAGTTCAGGTTTATTTATAGTGTATATATATAGTTCTTTGAAAAAGGCATTGGAAATAATTGATCCTAAAATAGATCATTCCCAAGGTAGCACTTCATAAATGAATGTCGGGAGGATGCATTAACTTGGTCAGCTGTGCCAATAAACTTCTCTAGTAAACTATTTCATAATGATCTGATTGTAGAATAGGCTATGTTAGGATACAGATTCGCATGCAATATCATTATTTTTGTGATTCAACACAGTTCTTTAAGATATGATGATAAAATATTTACGGTACTAATATAAATACTTACATCCAATTTACATACTATATTATTATAAATGCGAAAGTCACTCTGTCTATCTGTTTGTTCGCCTTCACGCCTGAAGCGCTGAAACGATTTTTATAAAATTTTGTATAAGAGTAAAGAGGCTTGTCCCACTTTGTCCTCTACACTGACGGCACAGAAACTCCGTGCTTACAGAGTCGGCAGCGCGAGTGTGGCTTCTCTGGTGTTACACACGTCCATGGGCCACCGCAACCACTTTCCATCAGGTGGGCCGTGCGCTTGTCTGCCACCTAAGTGGTATAAAAAAATTACATTATGAAAAAGGACATAGGCTATGTTTGATCACGATAACCGATATCCACGCGGACGGAGGCGCGGGAAAAAGCTAGTCTTCTATATATAATATATATATCAGCGAAATACCACTCGCAAGCGTCGGAAGCTTAGTGGTTAAGGAGTCGTGAACCCACTCCTAACACAAGCAATTTAGTTTAGCTGGAGGGGTTACAGGGAATATTAATAATCTCGGTTCTAATATTATTTTGAAAATAAAGCAATCACGAAATCTTAGAAACTATAGCATCCACAAACTTGAAATTTGACAGGAAGGCTCCTTATAGGATGTGAATGTGTATGTTTTGTATTTAATTAAATAAATTAAAAAAAGAAATTTAAAAAAAATCACTAAGAATGGATTTTACGAAATTCCACCTTTAAGGGGATAAAACGGGTCCACGCATTCGAAGTCGCGGGCAGCTAATGTTAAATAAAAATACCCACTAGTAAGAATTATGAAAATAGAAGTCGCGAAATGCTTAGATATCTATGCAAGGATCGTGGCAAGAGGAAACATTCAATCTCTTCAGAACTCCCCGTTTCTGGGGACGAGTTGGGGACTCTGTGTTCCCCTCACCCGAGGAGGGCCAGATCGAGAGAGATGGCCCTGCGTTGGCCAAAGTGCGAGGTATATGCCTTATAACCTCACCATCGGCAACCAACAACGACCCACAGGCGCCGTGCGTTTTAGTCGGTTTGAGTTTGACACAACCTCTCCCACCGGCTGGGGGTTACCCGTGGGAATTTTTCGCATGTAAAAAAAAGGCTCTACAGAACTCTGACTAGGTACCTCATTTTATAAAAATAAATTGACTGTTGTGTTTTTATTTTATACACATAGGTACATACATTGTAAGCTATGTTTTGCTAATTATACTCGTATAGCATAGAATGCAAACGTTTCAATGTTCCTACGTAATAGATTAAAATATTCCTCACACTCATAGTGGTACTGCTTACCCTAAAAGTGAAGGAAATTTCAGTGAAGCAAAATAGATAATGAAGCCCTAGCAAATGAGCATAAAATCTTCCCGAGAGTATTCCCATTTGGGGTTTGTTAGCTTTGTAAATTACACTCGTACGTCTACACGGTGCACTTTCTATTCGGCGCATAAATATCAAAATGTTAGGTATGAAGTTAATAGACTGATTTTGATGTTCGTTAATATTTGGAAGATATCCATTTCTATTTTTAGAAATAGGTATTAAGATATTTTATATTTCCAAATCCAAATTAGTTTTTCTTAGGTACAATAGATACCTAACACAGTACTTAGGTTCTTCATATTCGACAACTAACGACGTGCAAATTTTCATTTCATGTTATGATCATAATTTGATGCAGGTAGCTAATTGTATAGCTACCTGTATCAAAATATATTTTTTATATCTGTTATCGTATCGTTTAAAAATCATTAATATTGTATTTTCTAGTATTTTAACTCAAATATCTACATGAAAAAAAGTCATAGGTTATACCTTTTTCGCTGTTGCGGTTATGTTTTTCGGCGAAAGACAAAACCAAAGCAAGTCGATTTATGAACTCAAAAAACAGTGGCACTCTAGAAGTACCGACATTCTCTTTTTAGAAAATCGGGTAACGGTGTCAGTGCCGCGAATTCGATATTTTTTTCAATTTCAAAATTATTGTTTTTTTTTAAACTTTATTAACGTAGCTTAGCTACAATATGACTATGTCATTCAAAATATTTCATCAATATCAAAAATGTCAAATACACTTATAAAGTTTCACTTTAACAATATCATCGTAAGTAAATCAATATTAAAATTATCATTAATATCAGTTACAGAAGTCCGAAATCAATTTAGAAAAATGGTATGCAATCTAAAAGTTGATTCAACAATACTCTCTTGTGGCTGAAGAGCGTCTTTGTATTGCATGTTTTCAATCGCCCAGTTTATTGGCGTGTGATTCCTGAATTCGTATCTTCTAACGGAGGCTGGTGAAGCGTTAACTCAGTTCCTTGTTGTATGGTCGTAGGTACACATGGTGTACAGATTTTATTGTACCAATTCACGTCACTAGATTAGGGTTGTGTGCATGGGATTACGCCAAAATCTTCCAGGCTCAAGTCAACACCACCTATAGACCAGTATACCTTCTGATTGGTGGACTCTAGAATGTACTACGGCGGTATTTCCACCCAATTGAGCAGTCTGACTGGGGAAGTACCTACGCCCTACAGAATACAGCGATTATAATAACTTCGTGTTGTGTTCCCAGCGGTGAGTAGGGTAGCCAGAGCTCACTGGAGAATTTGTGCAGTCAGTGGGATGACTAAAGGCTTGCCCTGCTTTGTCCTCTACACTGACGGCACAGAAACTCTGTGCTTACAGGGTCGGCAGGTAGGCCGTGTGCTTGTCTGCCACCTAAGTGGTATAAAAAAAACAGGTGGGCCGTGCGCTTGTCTGCCACCTAAAAGGTATAAAAAAAAGTACTTTTCCCGCACGAGTCTAAGCAAGAAATAAATAAAAAATGCTTGGAGGTAGGGTCTAATCAAATTTCCCATTTGAATTTCGAATTGTACTACTCCACAGAGCTTTATATAAAATAGCACTTAAGTATTGTCATATTTTTGCTATAGTGTGATCAAGAGCGCTCACAGGATACTCGCGGCGTGACTAGAGACGCTGTAAAGAAAGAAAGATTTATTAACTGAGAGCGAGCGAGATACCTCAGTGAGTCAGAGACAGTGTCCGTAGCCGTGAGTATCAATTATAGTCACACTATAGTGAATAGGGCTACCAAATTACCATAATATAATAATAAGAGCAAAGTAAATGAAAAGTGTATTCAATTTAAGAAAAACTAGTTTCACTTCCGACAATCTCCTCAGATAGGTCCTGTAAAGAGTCATGTTATTCTTTCTGATCTGGCACTGAATGGTACAATGGAAATATTTATTCTAAAATAATCGTCTCTCTATCTACACCGTACCAACCCTAGCAGTGATTCCTTTGGGATTTGCAGAGAATAGAAAATTGAGGTACACATTTTTGCTGAGCTGACATCTCTTTCAATGTGGTTACTGTGATTTTCATAGAAGGTTTATAGGCACCATACATACATACATGTAATCACACCTTTATCCCCAAAGGATTAGGCAGAGGTGCATTAACACCCACATTTCACCAATCATTGATCGGCCATCACGTAATAGGGGGTGAACCTATTACTGTCTTTTGAGCACTATTGATAACTCGAGGCGTGCATCTGAGCCTGAGTCTGAGCTGTTTATATCTCTGTACGACACCGCATGGAAAGAGATAGGGTGACCCAAGTTCTACTCTGAAGGGAGCCACGCGTTAAAATATACACTATTTATATCTATATAAATATAATAGTTATTTATTACTTACCAACTTTTCACACTATGGACCAAGAAACAAGATACCTTTGCAGCTGTCGTAAAAGTTTTAAATTGAAATAATTTACTGCAAAACTCTAAGAAAGGTAAATGTATAAAGTTTAGCATACCAGTTGTGAAGAATGTTCCTATTAAAATAACTTTCATTAATAGAATATCAATGGGGTGCCCAAATTTCGTGTCAAAAAACGAGAAACTCAACTCAGTAGCTGTCACTACTTCAGCTTACGAATTTATTTTTCAATTAAAACATGCAGTCCATCTGGGGAAGTACCTAACGTACCTAAAGTACCCAACAGAATACCGCGGTTATAATAACTTCGTGTTGTGTCAGTGGGATGACCAAAGGCTTGTTCTGCTTTGTCTTCTACACTGACGGCACAAAATCTCTGTTCTTACAGGGTCGGCAGCACGGATGTGACTCTACTGGTGTTACACACGTTCATAGGTCATGGTAACCACTTTCCGTTTTTTCGGTGGGCCGTGTGCCACCTAAATTGTATTAAAAAAAATGCTGTACGTAGAGGACTGTTTTCGATGATAAATAATATAAATAAAAACGGTACATTATTTTTTCACTCGACTACGGCGAACTAAAAGGAGGGTTATGATTTTGACAGGCTATGTATGTATGTTATGTAAGTTTATCTGTTCCCTCATAGCGCCTCAACTATTTATTAGAATTGAAAAAATGAGGTATCATTACCTTGGTTGTCCGCTGGTTATACGATATATGACATGTCACTGAATCTAATATCGCGCCCTCTAGCGTCCATAAAATACTATATTTAAAACTAATTTGAGATAAATATGCCGTGTTGGGTATCACCTGAAAGGGCTTAGTGATCACATTTCAAATATGTATAAATTACAGCTATTGCTTGACCCAAAATAATATAAATACTGAAAAATTACGCTCTGAAAAGTTTAAACAAGAAAATATCAAGGATAGCCGTGATCGTATACCAAGTCTAACGAAACAATACATTCTAGGGAAAAGTAGCATACGATCACGGCTATCCTTGATATTTTCTTGTGTACCACTTTTTAGAGTGTGATTTTTCAGTAGTCGGGTTTTAGTTTTACACTTATTTTTTTATTTGGTATAAATTATTGGACACATACTAGTTACAATACTGTACAAGGTCTGAAATTTATTTATTATGTAATTAAATGATCGACATGAAGCGGATTCAATCATATGGTGTCTAAGAATTATCTTGCTCGAAGGAGCTTCTATACGATTAATGTGTATTTTTGTGATAGTATAAGCGAATCTTTCTAGTTAAGAATTTCTTTACCTACTTATTATACAATCCTACTAATATTTAAAAAGTGAAAGTTTAACAAAATGAAATAACATCATCACAATTAAGAAAATGGTATCTAATGACTGAGAAAAGCAGGGATATTAGCAAGCATACTTATTTGTTAACCAATGTTGCATCTCAATTTACCTATATAATGTGTATATATTTTTGAGATCAATAAGTTGAGACTATATTCTTAGATAGCGGACTCCAAAATCTGAGGTGAAACTGAAAGCGTCGGATGCGACCAGAACTAATGTAAATATGATGATGAATATCTTTAATTAGAATACCTACCATTAGGCTTTTATAGTTTTAAAGGCTCCTATGGGTCTCGGGAACGGGGATAATATAACACACAAGTGAGTCAAACAGCTAGATGTTAGTATAAATATCTTACGGAAAAGTAATTTACTCTCATATAATTATTTTCCTTGTAATTCAACATATCATTTAAAACATTCATAGTCCGAATCTTAACCCTTATACCGCCGTAACGTTTATAGGCGATAAACGCCGGTCTAAAGTACCTATCGCACATTGTCATCAAATACAACCCTCGCATTGCCCATCAACGTTTTTTATTGCTTTTTATCACGACTATTCCGTTTACGACCAATAACTAATCTGCATTTCCGATTGCGTTACATTTGTTGGACAGTACTTAATTGGTTTGGTTTATTTTATTAATAGTTCATGGATTATGACAGTATTCTTATCTCACCATAGTATACTTAATTCTAAATCTAAAGAAAGCTAGGATTTAGAAGTGTACCTAAGTGCGAAGATATTTTCGAAATATTGGGAAGAATAATATAACCTTTTTAATCTGGTAAACCTTTTACAGACTTTGTTTTGCCCTACCAACATATCAGGGTCTAAACCAACCTCAGAAATAAGTCGAGGTGTTTCCAGGGATATGATGGGGACACTGTGGCAATAGGGCTATCTAAAAATAGTCCTGGGATTGACGAGCTAGTGAGGGACATGTCTTAGGCAAACTAACACCCCGGTATCTGAAGATACAAGGCGGTGGGGTGGAGGGAAGGAGAGGTGTCCGACGGCGATGTATCGCAGCATTTTAAAAAGAGCCTAAACCATCTTCACCTACTAGTCGGTGCACTTGCTAATTGTATATTATGGTACCAGTGTGTTAAGTTGGTGATTACCGCTGAAGCGCCATTGAGTCCTGAGCCGAAGACAGTAATCATATGACTTTTTCAACATACTTCCGAAGAAAATAATACTATAATAGATATTTACCCTTGTAGTTTTCACGTAGTAAACTTTCCATAACGTTAAGGGCTTTACATCTTATACTGGGCGGTGAACAGCATAGATCGTTTTCTTCATAACTACTTCTTGTACACAATTCAATTAATAATTTAACTATAATTTCAACAGTGAAAACGAGTTGAGCATTATTTTCACAATAGCGGGCAAAAGTAATAATTAGCTTTCCTTTGCATGTGCATCTAGAACAGATCATAGATTAAAATAATGAGGTTTCTTTTTTCGGGACACAAAATAGGAATTTAAAGTATTTACAGAGAAAACTAGTTCTATTTGAGTGAAAGTTTTGCTTATTAAACTGGTTTAATACACAAATATCGAAGTTGTGTATTTGATTACAAAGTTGCATGAAATGAGCTATTAATTTATTTGTACTATTTTGAACACGTTTTTTTGTATTAAAACGTTTTTAAGAACAAAGCAACTCAACAAATAAAACTAAAAAAAGCTATAACTCACGTGTGAATTATAGCAAGGAAAGAGTCTCAGATTAATTATAGGTGACATTATGTGCCTAATGGTGGTGAAATTAGGACCACTTTATGAGCCAATGTGTTGAAAATAACTGTTATGTGTGTGCAAGTGTAGTTTTACTGTTTCACATAGGTCAGTTATTGATTCATAGATATTAACTTGAAGAGGTATGGGCTCAAGTACATCTAGTGAAACATTATTTGACAGACAGAAGTTCGTATTACAACACCTAAATACTGTTTAATATTCCAAACGAACTTACTGTCATTATTATAACGTTATAAAGTTACAAGTAAACTTGGCTTAAAACTTAGATGGCAGACTTGTAATCAAATATAAGTTAACTAAATGTTTAACTTAACGCTAAATGATATAATATAAACATTATTGTAAATGATCCAGCTATTGTGGTGATAGGATGAGTCAGCCTAGGCCCTGCGTTACCGGGTCTAGCTGCTTCCAGTTGCGCTGCGAGAAGGTTCCTTCTTGCAACCATTATATGCCAGACCTAGCTATTGAATCGAAGAAGAAAAAGAATACATTATTGTTAGTTAAGTTGGAAATGAGAAATCTGAGAAGTATAGCAGGGATGAAGTTGACGGATTAAGTGAGGAACAACGTGATAAGGGAACGTTGTGGTGTTTTTGGAGATGTAGTGATTAAGATTGAGAAAGAGATGCTTAGATGGTTGGTACATGTGGAGAGAGTGGATGAAAGAAGACTGATGAAACAAATTTATGAAGCGAGGGTGAATGGACAACCCGGTAGGGGGTTGACGTAGATATTCGTATGTCAAGCAGATCGAAGGCATTTTAAAGAAAGGACATGTCAAGAGTATCGAAAACCGGCGAGCATATATGAAAACAATTATGAAAGTAGAAGAAGCGAAAGATGTTTGCCAGGATCGTGGCAAGTGGAAAACGGTAGTCTCTGCCAAATTCACTGGGCAAAAGGCGTTACTGTATGTATATAATAAGTAAAAATGATTGTCCTATTAATATTGTAAATGTTTGTGAAAATTCTTGGATATTCAAACGGCAGAACATAACTGACAATTTAGTACAGGGTTACAAAAACTCCGTTAGGTACCTTTAGGAGCCGATTCCAGTGATATAAAATAGCTTATGACTTACATACATACGTACATATAATCACACCTTAGGAGTTAGGCATAGGTGAATTAACACCCACATTTCACCAATTCTGACTAAGTACAGGAATAGACTACAGTCTAGGATAACACATATGTAAGCTACTTTATGTCTCGAAAGTTCAACAACGGAATTGGTATTATATGCGGCTGGAGCCGCGGACAACAGCTAGTACTCTGTTTCTTTACAAAATCGGTTCCATCTTCAGATCCCGCCTCCAGGTCTTCCGTTTCCAGTGTATACGCCTATATAATCCTTTAGTCTTACGTATTTTCGTCTTACTACCGTCCCGAAGCCTTTAGGCAGGGTGTGAAAAAGCATTTGATGAGGCCGTTAAGCTGAGTGCCACTCTTACTCCTCCAGAGTGATCCTCTTTCCCGAGACTTTGCCTTCAGCTTATCATCAGGCGTCAAATATGAAGTGTCGTTGAATGAAGTTAAATTGACATGTCCTACCCACATTAAAAAGCCTCCCAACTTATTAGTGAATATATGGGTCATTTGCACAAGATCGTGCGAATTTAAGGAGGAAGAGTTGGAAGGCGGACCCTGAGCTCCGAGGGCACCTTTTCCTTGGACGCATTCAAGAACATACGTCTCCATGTAGATGATAATGATCCATTAGGAGAGCAGGAGGAACCTTGTCACGTCCGTGCACTTCAAGCAAAGAACCTTATTAAACAGATCAATAACAGTCTGTTTCTGACATTTAATTATAGAGGGCGCCCTAAAATTACTACCAGGTATATTGTAGAAATCGATACGGATTAGTACACATGACATATAAGATAACGATATTAAAAAATAGTGATTTTACGGTTATCACTTTTTATCACGATTTGGTACCTATCATAATAATAAGATAATAGATTCCAATGAATTGGGAACCTTTCCTCCTTTTTCAAGCTGGTTGAAAAGGGTTTGTCAAGTACCTATGGTACTAATGACCCACAGTTCAATCCGAGTGGAATACGGGTGTGGTTTCCGTGACCCACACGAATATTTATTAGGTACTGGATGAAAAAGCAATCTAAGTCTAAAGTCCAATTCTGGTTTAATTTTATTTAAGTAGCTACCTAATATTTTATACATCTATTTATATATCATAACTTTCGCATTTCCTGTCCACCCTATAGAATACCATGCCTATAATAAACTTGTATTTTGTTTCCAGCGGTGAGTAGGGTAGCAAGAGCTCACTGGCAAGTTTTTGGGCTTTCAGTAGTAAGACCAAAGGCTTCTCCTGATTATGTCTTCTGCACTGTAGGCACAAAAACTCTCTGCTTTCTGCTTACAGGGTCGGCAGCACAAGTGAGGCTCCCCTGGTGTTGCTCACGTTTATAGGCCACAGTACCCACTTTCCATCAGGCGGGCCGTGTGTTTGTCTGTCACATAAGTTGTATAAAAAAATACTATAGCTGATGTCCGCGTGTTTTGTCATATTTATAGTTCAACTATGTGGTAGATGTCACCCGCACACGGTGCAGAACATCCGATCAAGAACCAAGCGGTTCGGTGACTCTTTCCTCTGTCGCACCATAAAGGCCTGGAATTCATTACCAGCTCACGTGTTTCCTTCTTCCTACAGTCCCGGGTCCTTTAAGCGGGGCGTGAAAAAGCATATGATGAGGCCTTCAAGCTGAGTGTCACCATTGTCACACGGTATGTGTAAGTACTGGTGATCCTCTTTTCTGAGACTTTACCTTCAGCTTACCATCAGGCAAGGCGATGTCTAATTGACGTGTTCTATATTTAAAAAAAAACTAACAAACATTCAAAGTTCCCAAGAATAAGTTTCGGTTCAGTCAATTATGTTTTATTAAATGTCTCTAATGAGATGAATAATCACAAATACAATATAAATAATAATATTTCACTACATTCTACACAACGCTATTTAGACCCATGGTAAGCATAGCTCAACTAGCTCATGTAATGGAATTTAATAATAGTACTTAGAAGTAATATCTTACCTAATATTTACTAAAGTATTAAGTCTTTGGTGGCCTAAATTAAACTAATAGCACTTAGGTCTCAGAGTGATTTATAAATAAGGACTTGACGTATTATGTTATATGAGTGTCGTTAAACGTTTTGCGATCCAGTCTTGGGCTTATTGACCGTATCTTCGTTGATAGCTTAGTGAATCACCCGCTGACGTCAGTATTACATGAAGGTATTGCTCAAAAACTTCACTCTAAAGGATATGTGTTATTTAATGATGATTCTATAATACCATTTACGTTTTTTTCATAATGTAATTATGCACTACAAACATACAATAAATGAATAAGCGGGAAGTTTATGATCGAGCACTTCCAAAACGGCTCAGCTGATTTTGTTGTTTTTTTTTTGGTAGGAAGAATAGGTCCTAAAGTATTTTCCCCCCATACCGTCGCCCCGAATTTTATTATATATTTATGTACGATGTAATAACGTAAGCATTCATAAATTATATCAAGTACTCTACTCGCTTGCTCTCGTAACAATCAAGTTTCTTTAAACGATGCGACCTGTTGCGTCTACGCAATTCATTAGTGCATGATATCGCGTCAGCTCTTGTAGAGGTTGTGACAAAGTGCTACGGTATTAGATATCCTTTTCAAATACTCCTTGTAGCAGATTGCGTGCTACGTAGACACAGTTGCCCCAACGAATTTGTTTTGCCTACTTATATACAAGCCGCGTGGTTCTCGGCAAAGTAGAATTTGGGTCACCTCATCTCTTCCCGTGCTGTGTCGTACAAGACGACTAAAGGATAGGGCTGTTAAACATCAGACAGATATATACAGTCCAGACTCAGCCTCAGATGCATGCGTCGAGTCAACAATAGTGCCCAGAATATGGCAATAGGCTCGCATCCTATTACGTGGAACCGAATACAATACAACTGGTGAAATGTGGGTGTTAAAGACATGATTATATGCATGTATGTACTTAAATACAAAAATATCAACCAGCTTATGTAAGATTACTTTTAGGAGAAACATTAAAGTGGCAAGTGCAGAGAAAGAGATACACATTTGCAAAGCAGATGTGATTTTAAAATAGCATATGGGGTTATCTTTGTGGACTACCCATGGAAGTGGAAAGTAAGTACCTACCTAACTAGTTAATAATATATCCATGACGTGACGTATTCGGTGACGGCCCAATCGTTAGGTGACGATGACGCGAGTATCACGATTTTAATTTACCCCAAAAGTGCTCAACGCGTCTCAAGAAGTTTCCCCTTTAAAAACATTCAGCATTATTGATAACACCGTTATCCGGCCTGTATGTCGTAGACCAAGTCCAAATACACATTACAACGACATTCCTTCCCCATAAAAATACTAAGCAATATGAAAGAGGTCCAACGCATAATATGTATGCGCAAAACGCTCTGGATAACCATTATGAGAACATTTATGATAATGTGTAGGCTTAAGTCTCAATTATAGTCCGCGGCGGTGATGCGCCTGGCGCGCCTCCCCGTTTCCGGGCACGAGTCGGGGACTCTGTAGTCCCCACACCCGAGAAGAGGGCCAGATCGTGAGAGATGGCCCTGGGTCGGCCGGGGTGCGAGGGATATGCCTGTCAACCTCACCTTCGGCAACCAAAGCGACCCACAGGCGGCGTGGGTTTTAGTCGGTTCGAGTCCGACATAACCTCCTCCACCGGCTCCGGTGGGGAGGTATCCGTGGGGATTTTGCGTACGTAACAAAAAAAAATCTCAATTATAGATGATACAATATATCGGATAGTTTCAATTCTATCTTTTTTATATTTATTTTATATGATTAGACTTCGCCTCGCCTGATGGTAAGCTGAAGGCAAAGTCACAGAAAAGAGGGTTACCATTACTTACATATATCATGTTACAATGGTGACATTCAGCTTGACGGCCTCATCATATGCTTTTTCACGCTGAAAGGACCTGGGACTGTAGGAAAAAGGAAACACGTGAGCTGGTGATGAATTCCAGGCGTTAATGTTTCGACAAAGAAAAGAGTCTCCAAACCGCTTGGTAGTATATTTGAGATTTTGTATGTACAACTACCCTACAATTAATTCCCTACTAACTCTGGTAAAGATTAAAAATATCAGGGAGATAAATGGGCTATCTAGACAGAAAGTAAGCATAGCTTAATTAGATTGTGTTTTGGGATCTAAAATGCGGTCGACAGCGCGAGTGTGACGCCCCTGGTGTTGCATACGTCCATAGGCCACGGTGACTACGTCCCATCAGGTGGGCCGTGTGCTTGTCTGCCACCTAAATGGTAAAACATATCCTTATTTTTTGTAAATACATGCATATCATATATAAAAACACTCAGATTAATGCAAATAAGCAAATTTATGCATACAAATATTTACACGGAATAGGAATGGAACCCGCGTCTCCTGTGAACGTTCTATCACTACGCCATAGAGGCCGTCCAGCTAACTCAATTACAGCTGGTAGGTTAGCCGATCATCCTACATTACTAGAGGTACTTGTGTCCCATACATATGCTAGAACTAAGGGAAGAAGGGGTGAAACAACGCTTATAAAGAATTTGGGACCCAGGTTAACAGGCACATCTCATCTGCAGTAGGTGCAGCTGCTAAATAACGAACGATTTTCTGGTGTAGGTTGTCTTTTTAGGGTTGGGGCGTCAGAGAGTAGTCCCTAATTAGTATTATATAGAATAAGCCTAGCCTAGCCTGCACTATATTTTCATGCCAAGTATAATTATGCAAAAGTTTACAACAGATGATATAATTTCAAATTGTATTGCTATTGGCAAACTTTTATTTCTGAATACACCTTAGATATTTATTAGCAACTATTATTGAAAGTGGACAAAAGAGACCCATCCTATCCTGCCCATGTAGGAAATAAATACCTTTCGTCTTTATAGTCATTGTGACACTTTTCCATAACCAGTGTTAATGCCACAAGACAAAATACATTTTCGTGAGTCCAAGTGATCTACTAGTAGGGATTTGTATTAAAATTTGTAAGCATTACAAAAAGGCATCCTAAGTTGGATTAAAATTGTTTGTCTAATTTTGGTTTAATTGGCTTTTTCGATCAGCATTTTACAATTCTCGTAGAGATATACCTCAATCTGTAGCGGATAACGTGCACCGCTTTTTAATGAAGATTTATTGTCCTTAATGACCTTGCAATTGCTTGATTGAAATTCAACTGGACAGAGTTATAATTACGAGTATATTTCATCAACTGTAGTTAACACATCAATACAAAGTCGCGATGTGATATAATCACGTAGTTTATTCATAACAATTTTTATCACTGTTTCCACAATACAATTCTAACTCCAAAGGTTCGTTTTATATTTTCCCACAGCAATTTGGGGACGAAAAAATTGAACTCGACGGCATTTTTACAGAAGTCAACGAGTTTCTTATCATAAATACACATAGGGCCAAATAATATTATACCTTTGATCCGACTCAGTGACCATGAACCGATACCCGATACACCTTACAATGAGACGTGGGCGCCTATCGCCATTCCGCACCAATCATATTTTCTTTTGTTTGCTCACAGTCTCCCCATAGTCGGCGACGCCATTGTCCGGCGAGAAAATAACAAAATCCCCTACTAAGTGTAAACGAAGTGAGAATATTTTCCGAGTTCTAATATTATATAAAATTATGATCGTATGTATCCTATGTTTGGTGTGCAATAAAGAGTATTTATCTTATCTTATGTGCGTGTCAATGGTTTTACTAACAGGAATGTTGAAGAGCGTGTGACGTGAAGGGAAATGCAAGCAAGATGTGGATGAAGCCTGTATTTTATTCTAGAGTACCAAATTTCGGCCAGACCCATCCAGAAGAAAGAAAGAAAGAAAAGAAAGAAAGAAAGAAAAACTTTTTTATTTTGGTACAGCTAACAAATACTTATATACTATACACATTAAAAAACAATAAACACAAAAAAATTAACGAATTAGTCAAGTTGCACCAAAAAGGAGCCAGTTCAGCATGGTGCCAGGCACAAGTACCTGACACTGGTTTTCAACTGGCTCCTATGTGTATGTATATTCAGACTTTTAAACGTACTTGAGTAACAAACGTACAAGCATCTTCATAAACCGGTACAATTTATTACATGTACCTAGATTCCAAATTAGTGGAATGGAATTCTTCTAATTAATTTCTAACATTTTTTCTAGCTAATATTCTAGATTTCCAAAAATAGTATTTAATCACTCAGTGACACATCTCTATTTTGTATAACCTCGATAAACAAATACTCACTTTTCCGCATTGATTTCTCTACGCATTGAAGCAATCTATCAGATTAATAGGCTGATAATTTCTAAACATAATTGCACAAATAACAGATGTTCTGCGTTAATATTTGCCATATTTAAATGCGCCACGTTTAACATTTGAAGGGCCCTATCAGCTTGACTAAAGCTCGCATAATGGCAAACAAAATTAAATCACGGTCCACTTTTGTATCATCCGGCACGGAGAATTTCAGTTACAGGTCCCATTAAACAATTTCGAAATTATTACGAACTGTTAAAGAATTTACTTTTGAGTAGGTAAAGCTAATCTCTTTGCCATATTTTGAGAAAAGAACTTTCGAAAGAAGTTTATAACTCAATTGAGAGTTTTAGGACGTAAGACTTTGATTTACCTTTTTATGGGTGTATTTGAAATAATCTTGTGGATATTGAGGCATAAAAAATAAGATACGAAAGCGGAATTTACACTAGTTTGTACGGTTGCCCTCGGATTATTTTTATATAGGACACGCCAACTTGACTTCACTTTGCCTGATGGTAAGCTGATGACAAAGTCTCAGGAAAGAGGGTCACCATTACAGACACTAAGTAATGTTACAATGGTGGCACTCAGCTTGGTGGCCGCATCAGATGCTTCTTCACGCCCCGCTTAAAGGACCCGGAACTGTAGGAAGAAGGAAATACGTGTGCTGGTAATGAATTCCAGGTCTTAGTGGTGCGGCAAAGAAAAGAGTCTCCGAATGTTGAAAACACTTACAAATTTGCAACATGTTTACAAGGTAAAGCTTTATATTGTAATAAATCCATACTTTAATAATAACTTCGTGTTGTGTTCCCAGCGGTGAGTAGGGTAGCCAGAGCTCACTGGAGAATTTGTGCTGTCAGTGGGAAGACTAAAGGCTTGTCCTGCTTTGTCTTCTACTGACGGCACAGAAACTCTGTACTTACAGGGTTGGCAGCGCGACTGTGACTCCTGGTGTAACAGACGTCCATAGGTCACGGTAACCACTTTCCATCAGGTGGGCCGTGTGCTTTTCTGCTAACTAAGTGGTATAAAAAAAAAACTTTAGTTGATTGCAATTGCCAATGGTCCGAATTAAGATTTTAAAATAATTGGTTATTACTTTTATGTAAAGTTTTAGTACCTGAGGGACTAGTAACTACATACATACACTACATTGCTCCCGCCTATTTCCCTACGGGTTAGGTAAACGACAGATCAAATTTCTGATAAGTCATTATGAGCTTTCAAAGTTCAGTCAGCATCAAATCGATCTTGACGAACCAAGTACTCTAAATGATCAATGCCTTGGTTTTCCCCCCCTTCTGTTGACTGACTATTCTGGTATTTGGTACACACCTTTAGTTCTTTAGTATCGAGATCATTTGGAGACTTTGTAGTCAAGATCGTTTTGACACTGACTACAACAAAAAATTCTACAATAGATCGGAAACATTTAGTAGGGGAAACTTAATAAAATACATAACAACACATATTTCTGAACTAACAATTAGTGATCGTCGATTCATGGTCACATTTGGTGAGAATGTCCCATATTAGAACCATTGCTTGTATGTATGCACACCCATGATATAATATAAAAGTAAACCTTATGAAATTATGCGTCAATATTTTGCTAATCATTGATTGATTTTGTTATGGTTATAATAATATTATCATCTAATTAAAGTGTTAATTTAGACGGCTTTTTATATCTTACAGGTAATTTGAATCACATCTGAATACCACGTGACGTAGTGACTTTTCAGTGTCTTGCTGTGTGGGGAGTGCTATCACTGCGCCTAGTGTGAGTGGAGTCCCAGATTTGCTTAGATATTAGAAGCAACTTGTCATATAATATCGGTAATGATGACATTTGCAGACGTTTAACAAAAAACATTTATTAATCGTTTGACCTCAACTTGCCAAATGGTAAATTGAAGCCAAAGTCTCAGGAAAGAGAGTTACCAGTACAGACACAAACAATGTTACAATGGTGGCCCTCACCTTGTAGAACTCATCAGACACTTTTTCACCCGAGGACCCGAGACTACGAAAAAGAGTACTGTTAAACAAAGGTATTTGACCAATTTCGAAAAAGATTTATTTAATACCTGTTACAAATCATTATTTTCCCGTAAAACCTTTTCAATTGAAGATAAAAATACTTTTTCATTTTGTTAGCTTAAAAAGTGCGCGAAAAACGGTCGGTCATGTGACATTCTGCGCATGACGTCACTAAATAATATCTACGAAGAGACCAACTAACAAAAGCTTCCGTTACGCTAGTTAATTTTTTATAGTTACGTCACGCAAACTGCCGACAGACTTTTTGCGTTTTACCTCATACGTACAATAACTCTTAATTTTATTTTGTAAAAATAAAATAAATATTTAAAATTCATCTTTTTGTAAAATACATATTGTACAGTTATTATTTTTTACTATTTAATATTATAAATGTCGTAGGTCTGCCACCTAAGTAGTATAAAAAAGTGAAACAGATCAGAATTTAAGCGAACGAAGTCACGAGGGTTGTCATTCATAGCAACCAAAGGGTTTAGTTTAACCCTCTGGTGGTAAGATTTTTTACTGTTTGAAATTTGTTACAATTATACTGCTCCGTGCTATGTATCAACAAAATGACTGCAGCCGGATTTCGTATAACACCCGCGGGATAGGGTTGGACGTTCTGTTTTTAATCAGGCTCTGTTTTTTTCTCTGCGGCTATATTCAAGCTTAAATACAAACAATTTATGATGTAACTGGACTGAGTTGGAAAAATAATTAAGATACATTTATGTGTAATTGTGAAGTTATAGCGTTTTAAAGTTGATATCACGGATTGAATGTCTTTAAAGTTCGGTAACCATGATTATAATTATATAGGAATGTTATCTTATATATCTACTTTAAATCCTGGGGAGCTGGGGCAAAATTAAAAATGCGATTGACCAATGGTGACTCCTGTACCGGATCGTTCTTGGTGCAGAGGCACCTTTGCACCGACGGCTGTCAGGGGTGGGCTATACGATTAGTACTACAATTTTATTACTTATTTAGCATTAAGGTGATATGATTTAAGTACACACACACAATCACACTGATCAACAGTTTTTATAGTATATTGAATTAAAATTATTTTTCGAATTAAATACTATTGTTTGTACTATTTAGTATACCTTGGATGAGAATAGGACTCTGTTCCTATATTATTGTATGTACCTCCAAGAAGACACTGACTCCCAAGATATAGGTGAGAGCCATGCTACATTTGCAATACAAAGTTATTCATTTACTTTACACTGGAATTTTGTCTAATATGTTTTTATCTTTTGTCCACCAGCAGATATAGCGACTTAGATAGGATTAACTTGGGATGATAATTGAGTAAGTACGCAAAAACATCTACCACTCAATCCTACATCCATGACTACCTTCCAAAGGTCACTCAGCAGACATTGCTTAAAGCGATGAGGCCGCGCACTTCTGCAATCTTATATGTATATTTAATTATGCACATTTACTTGGTGTACAATAAAGTGCGTAATAAATAAATATCTTGTTTGGCTCCTTACAACCTACAAAATAACTTTATTTCATCAAATTTAGGTACATTTTCTCGTTTTAGCGGCAGAAAGAACGAAAAAAAATCTATACGGTCGCTGAAGTATGTCAATCTTTGCTCCATCTACATCAATAATAGCTATAGTATTAGAACCCCATTAACTAATTAAATTGATTACCTAAAATATCTTTATTACGGGCACAGATATGATATACGGAGAATAATAAATATTTTCCAAAATATATACTTGTATCCATTAATATGTTCAAGCTTGCTAATAGAAACCGAATTTATTGCCGTCAATCAGGTTATTTTCATGAGCTGTATATATATATGAATATATAAAAGCGAAATACCTCTGATTAATCAAGAATTAAGTTATTCATATACATAAACACATTTAGTACAGGACAACATTTGCAGGGCTTAGATGTCACCAGCACACAGATGGTGCAGAATATCCGATCAAGAATCAAGCAGTTCAAATACTCTTTACTTTGCTGCACCATTAAGACCAGGAATTCCTTACCACTGCTCACGTGTTTACTTCTTCCTACAATCCTGGGTCATTTAAGCGGGGCGTGAAAAAGCATCTGATGAGGCCGTCAAGCTGAGTGCTACCATTATAACATTACTTAGTGTATGTAATGATGACACTCTCTCCTGAGACATTGCCTGTAGCTAACCATCAGGTGAGGTGAAGTCAAATCGGCGTAAAAAATATCAGAAACTAGACACATACAAAATTGAAATTTAGAAATTAGGTTCCTTATAGGGTGTAGAGATCTGCTCAGAACGGATTTTACCAAATTCCACCCCTAAGGAGGTAAAACGGGTCCACGTGGGCGGCCGCTACTCTTATATGAAATTAAGAACAGTCAGAAGCCCCAACAAGATGTTGAAACCCATACCTGCCGCATTTGCACACCAGTACCAGAGAGAGGAGAGAAGAGTTAAAACTAAAACAACGCAAAGAGGAGTAGACGAGCGGTCTCCAGGATCCCTAGTCCTAACTTAGAATGATTAGAAAGGTTGCCATGAGAAGATAAGGCCCCCAATTGTACTGTTTCCTTATTTTTCATAATGTGAACCGCGGTAGCCTAGTGATATGGGTAATGAACTCCTGAGACGAAGTCTCGGGTTCGATCCCAGGTTTTATCATGGCACACACCAATGACTTTTCGATGCTTTTCGAAGTTATGTGTGTATTTATCGCAGGGTTATAAGTACCCGGTTAATGGCAATAGGCTCGCCACCTATTACATTGGGACCTAAACATAAACTGGCGAAATGTGGGTGCTAGCACCTCTGTCTACCCCTTCGGGGATATAGGCGTGAGTTTATGTTATGTTATGTTATGTTCTATACAAGTATCATCACCCCATCTCATCTGAAGGGTATCGTAAGAGTCAAATACGCAGACGATATCACTGCGAGAGAAGGAAACCTTGAAATAAAACCCTGTACCAATCCGTTTGGCCAGCGTGGAAACAGTAGGCCAATGCCTCCCAACATTGGGAGAGGTCTAGTCCAACAGTGGAATACGATGGGCTAATTGATTGAATGATTCTTTTGCCGCGTGGTTCCCGGCAGAGTAGAATTTGGACCACCGCATCTCTACCCATGCGGTGACGTACAAGGCGACTAAGGATAAGGGCTGTTTAACATCAGACAGATATATACAGTCCAGTCTCAGGCACAGATACAAGGCTTGAGTCAACAATAGTGCCCGGAAGACGGCAACAGGCTCACCCCCTATTACGTGGGACCGAAATCAATGATTGGTGAAATGTGGGTGGTAATTCACCTCTGCCTAACCCTCCGGGGATAAAGGCGTGATTATATGTATGTATGTATGTATATACTTACTTGGTGTACAATAAAGTGTAAAATAAATGATGAATAATATCCATGGACAGGGGTAGGGTACACGGATAAGCCTGATATTCTTGACTTGAGCCATCTTTTTTCCTAAATACTAATGATATTATGAATGTGAAATTAATTTAAAAATGAAATGTTTAAGCTAAGATAAGCTAAGTTTCTGCAAATCAGTATTTATTAGATATATTAGATGGAACGTTATAAAATATATATAATGTCGCTAGTGATGTATATTATCGTTATATACTTTATCATACGCCAATTACAATATTCATGAAACAGAAATTATGATGACAAGAACATATTGCGGTATAAGTATTAATTTTATTTTATACTTCAAATTCTATATTTACACCTTAACCTACCATCAGGTGGAGTGCGATCAAACTGACTAAAACCACCAATGCATCATAGAATACTCCAATAACAAATTAATCTTTTTGGTCTACTGTTTGTCTGTTTACTTAATCTTAATACAATGTTTTATTTCAGTAATATAATATAGGAAACAGTTCATTTTCAAGATTGCTTTTGGTCAAAATATTTTTGAATTTTATAATAGCCTTTGTGGAAAACTTCCGATTTATATAAAACTTTTAAATTTATTAAAAGAAAATGCCTAAATACAGCGTAAACATTAATAACAAATATGGAACATAAACTTGTTAATAAAATAAGTTAAAATAGAAAGGCAAGGTAGACTTGAAGGAAGGTCGTAATATAGGTTAGTTATAGCTATAATTATACTGTGTACTGTGTTAGTGTGAACGGCGTAGTACTGCTCTACTACCCCTGAATAAAGATAAGGTTTTCCTCTTTGAAGATGCCACTGTAAAGTAAAGATAAACGGGTCTAAAATATAACAAAATGTGGATATTAATACACCTCTGCCTATTCCATTAGATAAACACAGGCATGAAAAACCCATAACGTCATTTTCCACCCGTTGACGTCAACGAAGGTCCAAAACCTGTTTATATTTCAAATCAACTTCACCACCTTAAAGCGCCGTAGAAGAAACGACTCGGAAATAAATAAAATATATATTAAATTTTGGGTCATCATACAATTTTGTAGGCTAAAATTGAAATGCAAAATATGTTAGTAGCATTCCGGCGATGATTAGGGCGGTGGGTGGGCGCCGCCCGCCCTGGCGCTCGGTATATAAGCAGAGGACAGGGCGGCCGACTGCACATCACCACTTGTTGCCGTCAGTAGTGCCTGCCTGCTGCCCTGGTTGCCGCGACAACACCACACGTATCAGGTATGTGGATTATATCAATATTAGTAGGGGATTATGTAATCATTCATTGTAATTTATTTAAAATAATACATAAATAATTTATTAAAAAATATTGGAAAGTATTAAAAAAAGAATTACAATTTTTTAATTAATAAATGAAGATTTTTTGCAATACTAACATAAGAAATAATTTGAAAATAATATTTGTGTATAGGTATTAATATAACATTTTATGAATAGTATTCATCAATATAAATTTATATGAGTATTATTAAGCAATATAAATTATTTTATATACCTATATAGCTTATATTGTTCTACAAGTTTTCTGTATAACGTTGAATGTTCCGTAGTTTATTCTCTTTCGAAATAGTTTTAGAACTGCGTCATTATAAGTAATATCTGTTGTAAATTCTAGAGTTTATTTAATTTGTTCTAAGATATCACGAATTTAACATAAATTTCAGGCTAAAATATTAAAAACAAAATATTAATTAATATTTAATTTATTTATGGAATAACTATTGATGAGTATTAAAAATATTAGGGATATTTTCCATGTTTTGGTTAATTAATTTTTATATGAAATGCTAAAATAAAATAAATATATTTTTACAATATGGATTGTTTCTAGAACAAGAAATACTTTCACATAAAAAAGCGTGAATATTAAGTCTAATATATTTCTTTTATGTAGGCCACGTAAATTAGACTTCGCCCTGCCTAATGGTAAGCTGAAGGGAAAGTCTCAGAAAAGAGGGTCACCATTACTTACATATACCATGTGACAATGGCGACACTCAGCTTGACGGTGTCATAATTTCTGATTATTATTTATCTTTAATAATATAGGTATATTTTAAACATTTTAGGGTTTATCATTTATTATTGAAATGTATAAAATTGAGAAATGTCCCTTTGAACATAAACTAATATAATAAACTAACATGACTGAACTTTATCATTACAATTACTCCTCCCATCGTTATTATCAAGGGTTGAATGTTAATCGACTTCAAAACACGTACAATAAAATCCTTTATTATATTGGAGAAGTAAAGAAAACATCCTTATTCTCTACTAACTGTTGCCCGTGGCATCACCCATATGGGATATTAGGCCTATTAAAATGATTAATAATAGTTTAGGTAAAAGATTAATAATAGGATAGGCGACTGCGGTAGCCTAGTGGTATGGGTAATGGACTGCTGAGACGAGGTCTCGGGTTCGATCCCAGGTTTTACCATAGCACACACTAATGACTTTTCGATGATTTTTGAAGTTATGTGTGTATTTATCACAGGTTTATAAGTGCCCGGTTAATGGTAATAGGCTCACCACCTATTACATTGGGACTTAAACATAAACTGGTGAAATGTGGGTGCTAGCACCTCTGCCTACCCCTTCGGGGATATAGGCGTGAGTTTATGTTATGTTAATAATAGTTTTAGTATTATTTCAGACGATAAATCTAACCTTATGTCAAATTTCTAACAGATTCGTTCTATCAATTCAGTGTGATTTAGTATTATATACAGCGAAACATCTTCGCTAACTTTCAAATTTATAATTGTAATTGAATAGTAATACCTCTGTGGCGTAGCGGTAGAGCATTCGATTGATACGTATAGGGGCGCGGGTATTATTCCAATTCAATGCAAATATTTTTATACGTGATGTATGTATATTTGCAATAACCTGGATATTTCTATCTATAATAAGTATAGCTGACCCACCCCAGCTTCGCCCGGGGTATATTTTGAAGCTTCATATCCCTTTGAGCCTGTATGTTTTAGTCTTCAAAATATGTCTGAAAATTTGCCGGATTTGTTAACATTTATTATCAATGCTCTGCTCCCTTAAGTAGTAGGGTGATGATATATAGCCTAAAACCTTCGTCGATAAATGGACTACCCAACACTGAAAGAATCATTCAAATCGGACCAGTAGTTCCAGAGATTAGCGCGTTCAAACAAACAAACAAACTCTGCAGCTTTATAATATTAGTATAGATGTATTTAAAATAAGTGCTCAAGTACATAATATAAGTTCATCCGCTTTCCAGATCCCATAACACAAGCTAGTTGAACCATGCTTACCTTGGATCTAGAGATCGTTTAGTAGAATGTCGTAGAATATTTTATTTACATTTCATACATTACTTTTTTTTTTTTTTACGTGCGCAAAATCCCCACGGATACCTCCCCACCGGAGCCGGTGGAGGAGGTTATGTCGGACTCGAACCGACTAAAACGCACGCCGCCTGTGGGTCGTTTTGGTTGCCGAAGGTGAGGTTGACAGGCATATCCCTCGCACCCCGGCCGACCCAGGGCCATCTCTCACGATCTGGCCCTCTTCTCGGGTGTGGGGACTACAGAGTCCCCAACTCGACCCCGGAAACGGGGGGGCGCGGCAGGTGTGCCACCGCCGCGGCCTGCTTCTGCCAGGGTGACAGGCGGCTCCACCTGTCACCCCCAGGCCGGCGCTCATGGGGGGCGAAGGTCGTTCATCGACCTCCGACGCCCGAGTTGCCTTCGTACGCGGGCAGCTTGGCTTGCGATCCTTCGTCACTCCCGCTGCCGCTCCCGCCCCGCCTCCTCCTTCACGAGCATTACTTGCTCGCAGAAGGAGGCGCCGGCCGCCCACGCATCCGCGCAGCGGACCATCGCCGCGAGCAAGGTGGAGAGCGTGAGAACTCTCACTCCCAGAGCCGCCACAAGCTCTCGCCTCGGCGTCTCCCACGCCGGACACTCGGTGAGCGTGTGCGGACCTGAGTCTTCGCTCGCGTCGCAGTGATGGCACTCGGACGTTGGCTCTTTCTCCATCCGACGCAGATACTTTCCGAAGCACCCGTGCTCGGTGATCATCTGCGTCAGACGGTACGAGAGGCTGCCGTGTGGCCTCTCTAGCCACACCCCCATGATGGGTCTTACCGCCGCTACAACGGCGCGCCCTGCGCCTGGTCGCCCAAGTCGCAGCTCCCATTCCGCCACCATTTCCCTGTGGAGCCAGATTTTAAATACATTTCATACATTACTTACACCTAAATCCTCGAAGGGGTTGGCAGAGGTCAACTAACACCCACATTTCACCAACTTTAACTTTCGGTTCCAAGTAAAAGGTGGCGAGCATATTCCCATCAAGCGGGCACTTAATCCTGTATGTACACTGTCGGTGGGAGAACCGCCATATCCCTTAGTCACCTTCTACGACACCAATAGGAAGAGTTGGAGTGGCTCTATTGCACTCCACTAGTTCTAATACTAGGTCCATTATTGTTTCATTAAGTACGTCGGGTTTTACTGCCTGACTTTGAGTTGTGAACTAATAAAGTCCGTAATACAGAAGTTAGAAAACTATAAAAAAGTTTTCTAAACGTTACAACGGGATTGTAGAGAAATTATTATTAGAGAAGTTACTCTACGCTTTGATTGCTGCATATTCACACCTGTTAATATTGAAAAGATTAGATAGAAGTATAGTATTATCTAACTAGAAATGCTTGGTAATGGCGCCCCACCGGGCAACTCTAGAAGGCCATGAAGTGCTGGCTTGACATCGTGGAGGGCATGCGTGCCAATGGCCTCTCTACCATGGACGCCCAAATCGTGCTAAGTGGAAGATTTAAGACCCGTAAGGTGGACCCTGAGCTCCGAGTTCACCTTGAATAGGAAACAACACAATACGAAACATTCAGGATATTTTTAGTCAATTTCACCAGAACGGCTGAACAGTTCTGCCCCTAGACAAGTAGGAATAGAATGAAAAATGTGAAAGAATTGACGTATATGGCATTTCTAGAGAAACGTGGGTGTTAACTCACCTCTGCCTAACCCTCCGGGGATAAAGGCGTGATTATATGTATGTATTTGACGTAAATGACAGTTGTTAACTCATGTCATAAATGTCAAATCTAATATTTGCCATTCTATTCTACAATACGCCAATGAATTGCCACATGTGTAGAGGGAATGAATTAAATTTCATAGAGAGAAATTGTTTATAAAATAAGTTATTGAGAGCTGATAAAGAGCTTTTTATTAGGTTCATGTGGGTCGCACCTTTTTTTTTACGTGCTCCGGTGGAAGAGGTTTTGTCGGACTCGAACCGACTAAAACGCACGCCGCCTATGGGTCGTTTTATTTTGCCGAAGGTGAGGTTGACTGGCATATCCCTCGCACCCCGGACACTTGATCAACATTTCAGAAAGGCAGAGCCGTGTGTAACTGTTATATTTTTTCGACCTTTGCATTAAAGGACAAGTTTACTGTCGTCCATCGGTCACGTCTCTAGGCTCGAAATGTAATAATGAAACCTCAATTTATACTTTTCCCGAAACGAAAAACGAACCAAGGACCTCACGATCGCAAGTTAACTTAAACGTAAATGTGTATTACGTGATCAAAAAGCCAGAGTTAGAATGATCTGTTAAAGTGTTCAGATATTTTTATTTTATACATACATACATACAATCACGCCTTTATCCCCGGAGGGTTAGGAAGAGATGAATCAACACCCACATTTCACCAATCATTCAATTCGGTCCCACATAATAGGGGGTGAGTCTATTGCCATCTTACGGGTACTATTATTGACTCAAGCCATTCCTCTGAGGCTGAGTCTGGGCTGCATATACCTGTCTGATGTAAAACTGTCTTATCCCTTAGTCGCCTTGTACGACACCGCATGGGAAGAGATGGGGTGGTCCAAATTCTACCCGCGGCTTTTATTCTATTCTTCTATCTAATTAATGAAACATTAACAATAAATTGGAATCAATAAAAACATGAAAGCAATTTACGTCTTTCCTATTTGAAACAGGTATACCAAGTCCAAGGTTCGCTTGCCGGGGTGTGTGACGTGTTTTGTTAAAAACTTTCAGTTGTTTAAAAACTAATCTTAATATTCCAAATATCAAAAACAATTTGTATAGACATCGCAATCGTTTTTGACATTTAGGGAGATTGAGAATTAGATCGAGACTGAATTTTAAATAGATTTATATCAGGAGTATAAGCTCTCAGGTCTCTCTTTAAAATTTTCTCGATCTGATTGACATACGTACGCCTAAATCACCAATCATCTTTCTACGCATCTGAACCATCTAAGCAATATGTGCATCGTCTAAAAATAAGCTATCATTTCCACAAGCAACCAATGATACATAAAAACATTCCAGACTCATTATTTCCTCTTTTGCTTGAAAGAACGTCCATAATATTCGCCAAGATATTGTTCCAGAGAAAACAATACGGGCTAATATCGGCAGGAATAATTATGAGCATATTCTGAATTTTTACACAGCGATGCATTTTTCTTATATATCACGTCTATTTATCTTTGTAGTGATAGTTAGGTAAGGCCTTCCCGACACCATTGGGGTCCAAATCAACCTCACTGGTAAGTCGCTGTACTAGCTGATTGACAAAAAGGGTCTAGTGCAGGCTTTCCTCTAGTGGTTGTAACTTGATAGTCACTCTCATAAAAGCTATATAAACCAAACCAAAAGGTAGAGAGGGAGTAGGCAGATTTTTGGTTCCGAGCTGAGAGCGTCGGTAGCTTAGTGGGTAAGGAGTCGGCTTTACTATTGAGAAGTCCAGGGTTCGAATCCTGGTCACTACACTATCGGCGTGAACCCACTCCTAGCACAAGCAATTTAGCTTAGTTGGAGGGGATAGAGGGAATATAAGTAATTGCAGTTGCTAACAATCAATATAAAAAAATATATATATATAATCGAGAACAATGCTTATAAATCTACGATGATAATGTATTTTAGCGGCCTTATGAAATACAGATCAATGGAGATCCGTGATCTCTGCCTACCCCTATGGGAGACAGGCGTGATTTTATGTATGTATGTATGTATGTATGAAATACAGAAGATAGAGAAAAGACTATATCCAAACATAATGTTTCAGACTACATTATTCCATTAGAGGTTGCAGCAAAATATTTTTTAAGTAAGTTCAATGATAACTTAAAAAGACCTATTTTCTGTATTAATAATCTATAACCTGTTTACAAAATGATGCTTTTCTTCTTTTGGTCGGATTTTCCTGAATTGATTTCAAGAATATTTCGGAATTTAAAATATTAAGATTTAACGATCGGTTGATTGGTAACAATAACGACAGCGAAAGCTGAAATCAGTTTTGGTCTCTAGGAAGATAAAAAAATATAAATATTCAGTCAAATTCGCAGTTAAACCAGCAAAGTGGACTCCAGACACCAAGGTGAACCTCTGATGCGACTGGGATTAACACAAGGTTGAAGAAGATCTAGGAAGATAAAACAGAAGAAAATTCTTCAAAAGTTTCACAACTATCACTTCCAATTCAATCATACAAAAATATGTTATTTTAACAAACGTGTAATTAAATCGCAGCACTTATACATACATTTTCCTTGGGTTAAAACAATCTTGACAAGAAGGTTCATTGGTAGGTAAAACCTTTATGTGTTCTATGATGTTGTACTTACTCAATCCCTGTTAAAATTAATTAGAAGCCTGCGGCCTAACTGACACTATGAAATAAAGCTAAATCACTAAAGCTACACCCGAATATTTTAACACTGCAGTCAAGGAAGAACGAAATATTTTACAATAGGGAAGTATGTGAATGCGTTTTACGGTCTGAAATTCGTTACTTAATCATTTTGGAACCTTTAATGAAACATAGTATTACTATCTAATCATTTTTGAGTCAAATTGTTCATGCAAACAAATGATGGTTGCATATTAGAGCTTAGGGTCTGTTCTCATTTCATTATAGACGGTAGATTTATCAAATAATATAACCATCTATTTAAATAGTATATTTGATTAAATTATATATAGTCATTTTAGTGATAAAAAATATTATTGATAAATCTGGTCTTAATAATCGACGTTTTACTTATGCGTGTATATGTAGATACAGTTATTATCATAGTTCAATAATAGCAAATTTATTCCACCTTTCTGAATCAAATCAACTTTCCTGAATTTTATTTTCCTTTGCGACAGATACCCCATTCGTAACCGATATAAAGCTGAATTCATTAATAAAAATGTACTCAATCACACACATCCAGAAATGTTTCGTCAGAACAAACACAAGTATAATTTGTAAGAATATATTAATATAGCACTTCAATATAATGTTACCCAAATAGAAACAAAAGGCCAACAAATATTGATTACTTCAATCAATATAATATTTCCATTCGAAGGTTAAAAAATAAAAAACCCGACTCTTGCTGAAAAGATCGGAGTAAGTTTGATAGCAGGTCGTACCCATTAATTTTCTTTCGTTTCATGATTAAAAGATGGGCACCGCCTGCTTTCAAACTTATTTCGATTTATTCAGCATCAGTCGGGTATTTTTTTAAATTAGAATCATTATCTGGTAAACAAACGATTCAGCTAAAATGAAATATCCTTAATGGTACCTACTAATGTTAAAAGAATTTTAGTTGCAACTTATAAGTATCCACATATAAAGATCGTTCAAACTAAAAAAGTAATCTTAGCATATTGTAAACACAATGCTACACTTTCTCAATTAAAGATAACATAACATATAACGTAAACTCACGCCTATATCCCCGAAGGGGTAGGCAGAGATGCTAGCACCCACATTTCGCCAGTTTATGTTTAGGTCCCAATGTAATAGGTGGCGAGCCTATTGCCATTAACCGGGCACTTATAAACTTGCGATAAATACACACATAACTTCGAAAAGCACCGAAAAGTCATTGGTGTGCGCCACGGTAAAACCTGGGATCGAACCCGAGACCTCGTCTCAGCAGTCTATTACCCGTACCACTAGGCTACCTAGGAAATAAAACTGAAATATATTTACAAATTATGAGGAACGTACTTCCAATATTTTTAGTTATGAAGGATAAAGTTGGTACCACGATATCTCCATGATAAAACTAAGCCTGCAGTGATCCCCTGTGGCGGATTTCGAGTTGTGTTCGTATTTGAAATTAATTGTGGCTTAGTTACTATAGTTTATTCCAATAGTTAAAGAGAACTTTATGAGCAAAATTTACATATCTGAAGCACTTGAGAATAGTTTTGATTTACTTGCGTTCTTACGCATTATACATCTTTCGTGTATTTTTTCACGTAATAACTACATACATACATATAATCACGCCTTTATCCCCGGAGGGTTAGGCAGAGGTGAATTAACACCCACATGTAACCAATAATTGAATTTGGTCCCACGTAATAGGTAGTGAGCCTATTGCCGTCTTCCGGGCACTATTGTTGACTCAAGCCATGCATCTGAGGCTGTATCTGGGCTGTATATATCTGTCTGTTGTTAAATAGGCCTATCCCTAAGTCGCCTTGTACGACTCGCATGGGAAGAGATGGGGTGGTCCACATTCTACTTTGCCGGGAAACATGCGGAGAACACATAATAATTAATAATTGATATTATACTGGTTTGCTTCTGTTGCTTTGAATACAACAGTCCTATTCTGTCAACTTCAATAATACATAATTTCAAATATCAAAACGGCTCTCAATGGGATGTCACAGGCAAAACTTATTTGTAAAAATGTGCTCCTGCATGACATGGGCTGATTTAAAAAAAGAATTGAAGAAGAAACATGATTTCCTACATAAAAATCATCAGGTATGAAATGGTTGCTACATATTATAGCAGACGAATTTGGTATTCAACTTCTGATGCGCAGGGCTTTAATTTTCAGCATGCATCTTTTCTTATCAGTAGAGAAACGATGAGGATCTTTTGTACACTGGAATGCACTACACAACGTCATTGTTTATTTCTCAGGAACCTTTTCCATTTTTTTACTAACAATTTGTATGAAATTTGACAGCAATGCAATACCAGCGATAATGCGCGACCTATCAGAATAAATAAGTAGTGTATCTCCTCATTGATTTGATTTTTATTTTATTTTTCCATAGACGTTTTTCATTTCTATATTTACATTACAGAGGTTAGTGCACCTGTTAGACTAGTCACTTCGATATTTTTCTTTCATCGCTCTTTCTTAATTTCATTTTTCACTAGTTACTAAAAAAACATTTTGTAAAATAAAGTTTTATGTACATAGTACTACCAACTACTGTTCAAGTTAGTTGAATCTAGTTTTATATCTTTTTTCGTGATCCATTTCGTTAACAACTCGACAAAGATATTAATCCTAACAATGATATAAAAATTCTGACTTTCTTGCTTTTCAAAGAATATTAGGAATTAAGATGACAAGTCCAATATTCCTACTAAACTCTGTAAAGTACAATAGCAAGTCCATAAACTCAATAAGAACTGTAACAACATGATATCTAATATTTATTATTTGTAATAGATTTTCGAAGAAATGTTATTGAACCTACATTAACGTAATTAAATTATAAGTATAAAATGTTGGTATATCTGAGCTAAAGATCATAATCATACTAATAAACTAGCTGATGAACAATATAGGTATTTAAACTATCATGATCACTCACATCAGTATCAGAATAAACGGGATACATGTTTCATTGTTTTGAGTTTCCGATATTTCGCCGCTCAAAACAATGAAACATGGTAAATATCCCTTTTATTCTGAAACTGATAGCTGATGAACGATGCTGTACCCGCGTGAAATCTTCAAGAGGGGCATCATAAGGTTTCTTCATGGTCGACAGCGAGAGTGTAACACCCCTGGTGTTGCATCATCATCATCATCATCCTCCTGCCCTTATCCCAAGATTATTTGGGGTCGGCGCAACATGTGTTCCTTTTCCATTCATCTCTAGTTGCAGTCATTTCAACATTCACTCCCTTCTTAACCATGTCATCTTTCACACAGTCCATCCACCGCATTTTGGGCCTCCCTCTCCCCTTGTAGCCATCCACTTCCATAGTTAGTACCTTCCTTACGTCATTTACTTTCATCCCTACGCATTACATGCCCGAACCAGGACCCCTGGTGTTGCATACGTCCATTTTTTTATACCACTTAGTTGGCAGACAAGCACACGGCCCACCTGATGGAAAGTGGTTACCGTGGCCTATGGACGTTTGTAACACCAGAGGAGTCACAGTCGCGCTGCTAACCCATATGTCCTAAGTAGTAAAAAAATATATATATATCTTGTTTCCGTTCGCCTACACAGAATTCTGTTCATGTACCTATGACTTATTTTGATACATAAAATCATTCCATGGAACTTAAGAATCAAACGAAAAAACATACCTTAATTAGTTGAGCCATTCTGGAGTTTTGCGTTTCTAAACTTTCATTTATTATTCATATACGAGTAGAAGATGATATTCTATTTGCAATAAATTACAGTAGTTACCTGTCAACTTCAATTTTTTTCAGTGCTACAGATGCCTTTTGCTCCTGAGTACCTGTACATTTACTTACATTATTTTAATTTATAATAGTGCCACTGGACCTGCGTGGACTACTGATTCCGGTGTCGAGACCGCCTTCATGATTTACATGTTTTTAAATTCAGATCGTTTTTCGATTGTTGCCGCGAATTTTTAATTTTCGAACAGTAAAAAAGATGAATGTAAAGAACGGAGTCATATTCCGTTATTTCAGTTCACTCTATCGAAATCAAATACAAAATCGTTAGAAGCTTTCATGTCAAGTTCAAGGTGTCATTTCTGTTTATTATTTGTTGACAAACTTTTATTTCATCTTCCAATTCTGCTAAGACAGATAATGTTTCCAAGTTATAATTCTCAATAAATTCATATTCCATTCCAAAACAATATCAATATCTCCAGGATTCCTCTGGTCCCACGATCTTTAAGTGATGATTTAAACTTAATTAAATCCCAGTTTGATGGTATTCACATAATAGATAATATGTATCGTACGATTGATCATATTTATTACCCATGTCTAACGATAACAATATGCTTCAAAAGAGCAATAGTTTTTTGACCTGACCGGTTTCGCCTCATGACATTTTTTTTATACCACTTAGGTTGCAGACAAGCGCACGGCCCACCTGATGGAAAGTTGTTACCGTGGCCTATGGACGTGTGTAACACCAGAGAAGCCACACTCGTGCTGCCGACCCTGTAAGCACAGAGTTTCTGAGCTGTCAGTGTAGAGGACAAAGCAGGACAAACCTTTAGTCATCCCACTGACAGCACAAATTCTCCAGTGAGCTCTGGCTACCCTACTCACCGCCGGGAACACAACACGAAGTTATTATAACCGCGGTATTCTGTAGGGCGGAGGTACTTCCCCAGTCGTCCTACCTCCTGGAAACACAATTTTGCAAACCATTGAATCATGCCCGCACTTGCAAACCTTTGAAAATGCTATGAGGCGAAACCGGTCAGGTTAAAAAACCAAATACTGAGGGTTAGCAGAGCTCACTGGAGAGTTTTTATATAGTATAAAAACTCTCCAGTGAACAGTGGGAAGACCAAAAGCTTGTCCTGCTTTGTGTTTTACAGTGACGGCACAGAAACTCTTGTGCTTACAGTGTTGGCAGCGCGATTTTGACTCCCTTGGTGTTGTACACGTCCATAGGCCACGTTAACCACTTTCCATCAGTTGGACCGTGTGCTTGTCTGCCAACCAACATAACATAAACTCACGCCTATATCCCCGAAGGTGTAGGCAGAGGTGCTAACACCCACATTTCGCCTGTTTATGTTTAGATCCTATTGCCATTAACCGGGCAATTATAAACCTGCGATAAATACATAACTTCGAAAAGCGTCGAAAATCATTGGTGTGTGCCATGGTTAAACCTGGGATCGAACTCGAGACCTCATCTCAGCAGTCCATTACCCATACTACTAGGCTACCGTGGTTTTTTTGCTGTCAACCAAGTGGTATAAAAAAGAGTGCAAGTTTCTCATTCAATATTATGTGTAGCAAGTTCAACCAAGTGCCATCAATCAACACTATAAACAGTATTTTTATTGCTGTCCGCTCAACATATCTGCTAAATTTCACGTAACACCCAATCTATATACCCCATGTAATCTCACGTCGGCTAATATTATTTCTTCGTATATCGTTTGTTAGCACAGCCTTATGAGGCTTTCGTCCTGTGGAGTCTCGCTACGTGCCCACTTTTGTGTACCTAATAAGCAACTATGTCATATTGTAGGCAATGTTTTGGTTTTTTTTTTGGTTTTTATTTCATAATAGTGAATCGCAAAAGCTTTGTTATAAAAAAGAATTTGTTACATTAGAGAAAAAAAACTGGTAACAAATTAAAACTTTTTAGTTTCTTTGTAAAGACATTGAGAAAGAAAACATTGGGAAATATTATTTTTTTAGTTTTTTTTTTCAATTTACAAAGATGGTACATTTTGTTTATCATACATACCACACAAACCATCTGGAGTTTACCAGTGGTATGTCGCTACAATTTAAATAAAGAGGGTAATGACTAAGTAAGAGGTTAGTAGTGCTTTTTTAATACAGCTTTACCATGTTTTTCATTTAATACGTCACGGATTTCGGTAGGCTGTCCATTCAATATACAAGGCAACACGTCCTTGTTCTGTAGATATTGGTATGTTTAGGTAACTTATACGTAGGCAAGTATAAAAGCTTACGTAATGACTCATGTCTTATGTTTAATTTAAAATTGTGTTAATCGTCTTTTGGCAGGCATTTTCCAAATAATAATATATTATATTAGTTAAATTGACTTAAGTAACTAGCACACTTGTGTACAAAAATACGTCCAGACATGTCCTCGTTAAACATGTCGAATGGTTATGCACAAACATGTCTCTATGGAACTAATTTTGCATTTCAAACGCGTTTTATAAGTTCAGCTATTTAAATAACTATGCTTTTCTAGTGGAGATTGCAAAATGTGTCGGTATTTATACGTTGGCAACTGAGTTTCATATATTCGTTATGAAATAGGTTGAGTTGTTTACAGAAGAGTTCAATAATTTTAGTTCTTTTTTAGTTGAAATGAAACTAATGTGGGGTTTCTACACTAGCACATTTGGCAGTTTGTATTTTATTGAAGCAAATTTGATAGCAGGCATAGAAATTGCAGAAATAGGGGTATCATTAGAACTCTGAAAGGAATCAACAAAGATTTAGGCCACAGCTCCCGACTCCAAGGTATAAGTCTCAGATGTGGACCCCTAGAATAATTATAAAATTATACCCAAATTTTGTATAAAACAGTACAGTTAAGAATTTATGCTTGTAACCAAATAAGTTACGTAATTGTTATCCCAGAGGTATTTAAGATATGCCTTTGTTTACTGAGCCAAATTCTACAAGAGTTTATTCATGATATATGCATTATACTAGCACACTGAGTTAATATTTCTATCATATCACATTTAGTTCATCTTAGCGTTAGTTCCAGTCACATTCTAGACCTTCACCTCGGAGTTCTCCTCAACTTCTCATTTAGTTAATTATTCATATATCTTCAATAATTGTTTCTTACTCAAAGCAAAAAACTATGTTTAAATTTTTTCTTCTTAATTCGTCATCATAATTTGACGACCTTCGTGGCGTAGCGGTAGAGCGTTCGACTACAATGTAGGGGGCGCGGGTTCGATTCCCGCTCAGTGCAAATATTTGTATGCATGAATATGTATATTTGCATTGGTCTGGGTGTTTCTGTGTATAATATGTATATATTTACAAAAAAAAAGTATTTAAGTACGTTTATCCATTCTAGATCCCATAACACATGCTAGTTAAGCTATGCTTACCATGGGTCTAGATAGCGTTGTGTAGAATGTTGTAGAATATTTATTTATTTATAATTGCCTACCATTAATACGACTGTGCTTATATACCACAAAATGCAAAGCTTGATTATTATACAAAGTAATTCCTTAAGATAGCAACTTTGTACTACCAAGAACAAAATTTGCATACACATTGTACTTATGTGTAGCTTCCTCAGTTTCCCCTTTTACTACAAAGATCGTAATAATTATAAAAAGATATGACGTCTTCCCACGTAAACTGAGTTACACTTTGTATAAGCAACAAAGGATATCTTAGAATACTTGGTGTCAGAATATATCACTTTCCTTATCTCCGCCATCTTGTTCGACACTTTTGTTATGTGTAGAACAATAAAATCACACCTCAAAGAAATCAATGACGTTTCTCCTTGAAACTGTCTCGTTATTAGAGAAGCTTTTAGGCTTACATTATTACGTTATTAGTGCTAAGTGTGCATTCAAGATATAGTGTCATAATACAGATATATGTCAGCACATTCATGGTTTAGTTTATTTAATTTTTTACTTCAGAGTTAAAATAACATTTAGTACCGATAACCATGTAATTTAGAATAATCACAGACGTAAGAATAGGACACGTTTCGGACTAGAAGTAAGTTTAACAAACTTTCATGGCAAAAGTATAGAAAAGACTCAACTCACGGCGAAAAAGTCGTATATCCTCTTCTATTGGGTGCTTCGGCTTACACTTGCAAATTTTCGACAGTTGTTTTGACTTTCACCGTATATATTTTTCAGAAGATAGGTGCCGGGTCTGAAGGCAGCTTCAAGGACATAGAAGCCACAGTTTTGGTGATCAAATCACTTTTAGAAACTCGATATAGCAACTCAAAAATACCTATCTACTTTTTTTTTTTTTTTTTTTTACGTGCGCAAAATCCCCACGGATACCTCCCCACCGGACCCGGTGGAGGAGGTTATGTCGGACTCGAACCGACTAAAACGCACGCCGCCTGTGGGTCGTTTCGGTTGCCGAAGGTGAGGTTGACAGGCATATCCCTCGCACCCCGGCCGACCCAGGGCCATCTCTCACGATCTGGCCCTCTTCTCGGGTGTGGGGACCACAGAGTCCCCAACTCGTCCCCGGAAACGGGGAGGCGCGCCACGCGCGCCGCCGCCGCGGCCTGCTTCTGCAAGGGTGACAGGCGGCTTCACCTGTCACCCCCAGGCCGGCGCTCATGGGGGGCGGAGGTCGTTCATCGACCTCCGACGCCCGAGTTGCCTTCGTGCGCGGGCAGCTTGTCTAGCGATCCTTCGTCGCTCCCGCTGCCGCTCCCGCCCCGCCTCCTCCTTCACGAGCATTACTTGCTCGCAGAAGGAGGCGCCGGCCGCCCACGCATCCGCGCAGCGAACCATCGCCGCGAGCAAGGTGGAGAGCGTGAGAACCCTCACTCCCAGGGCCGCCACAAGCTCCCGCCTCGGCGTCTCCCACGCCGGACACTCGGTGAGCGTGTGCGGACCTGAGTCCTCGCTCGCGTCGCAGTGATGGCACTCGGACGTTGGCTCTTTCTGCATCCGACGCAGATACTTTCCGAAGCATCCGTGCTCGGTGATCATCTGCGTCAGACGGTACGAGAGGCTGCCGTGTGGCCTCTCTAGCCACTCCCCCATGATGGGTCTTACCGCCGTTACTACGGCGTGCCCTGCGCTTGGTTGCCCAAGTCGTCTCTCCCATTCTGCCACCATTTCCCTGTGGAGCCGGGATCTCACGGCCCGAATTTCTTCGGGCTCGGGATCGTGACCCCGCTCCCGCGCCGCCCTTCGGAACCTGTATAGCGCCGAAAGGCATCTCGCTTCCAGGATCCATGGTGGCGATCCGGCGAGGAGACTCGCCGCGTTGAATGATATCGTGCGGTACCCCCTTATGATGCGGCACGCCAACTTCCGCTGCGGACGCTGCAGCAGAAGCATGTGCCGATCACTCAGGGTGTCCGCCCACACGGGACACCCGTACAGGGCCATGGACCGCACGACACCCGCGTAGAGTCTCCTGCAGGAGTCATCCGGGCCCCTCAGGTTGGGCAGTAGCCGCGCCAGAGCGTTGGCTGTGCCCGCCAGTTTGGGGCCCAGACTTCGGAAGTGCTTCCCGAAGTCCCACCGGCCGTCGAGCACGAGCCCCAGATATTTCATCTGGGGCTTGATGCCGATGAGAGTGCCTCCCACTGTGAGACTGGAACCAGGTGGTGGCGTGCGCCGAGGTCCATGAAAGAACATGGCCTCGGATTTATGCAAAGCCACCTCAAGGCCCAGCCGCCGGATCCGTTCCACGACTTGAGCAACCGCGGTCGTGGCCCTCAGGATCGCTTCGCGGTGTGTAGCTCCGCTCGCCGTCACTAGCGTGTCGTCCGCATAGCACGTGACGGCGGCGCCGTCCGCAAGCTCACCGCGAAGCACCCAGTCGTATCCAATGTTCCACAGTAGCGGCCCGAGAACCGATCCCTGTGGAACACCGCACGACATCTCACGCCGACCGACGCCGGTCGCACTTGGGTAGATGACGGCTCTCTCCGTCAGGTACGCCCCGACTATGCGGCGGAGGTAGAGAGGCACACCGTGGTACACGAGTGCCTCCCTGATGCAACTCCAGGGCAAGGTGTTGAACGCGTTGGAGATGTCCAAGGACACCGCCAACGTCACCTCACCCCGGGCAACTGCCTCCTCCGCCAAAGTCCTCACGCGCATGATGGCATCCACGGTGGACCGCCACCGGCGGAAGCCATATTGGGCATCCGCCAGGTCCGGCCCCCTACCAGAGAGGTGCTCGACGAGGCGCTTCGCAATAACTCTTTCAAAGAGCTTGCCCACCTCGTCGAGCAACACAATGGGCCGGTAGCCGGACGGTTCGTCCGCCGGGCGACCCTCCTTTCGGATGAGGACCAGTTTCCCCGTCTTCCACATCTTCGGAAACTGGCCCCGCTCCAAGCATGCGCTGAGGAACCCTCTCAGCCGGGGTTCGAGACCGTCTTCTCCCAGAGCTAGGACCCACGCGCGGCCTGGAATGCCGTCGGGTCCCGGGGCGGTGCTCTTCTTGGCTCTAAGCCTTCGCACCGCCAGCTCCAGTTCTACCCAAGTGACCTCGGGGACTTCGTCGTCAACTACCACACTGGGCGCCACAGGCGACCGAGGTGGCGGAGTCATCTGCGGCGGAACGTGTTCCGCTCGCGCCGGGAACAGGGACTCGACCACTCCACCGAGCAGAGCTGGCTGGAGAACCCGGGTCAACGGCGGGGCCCGGGGGCGCAGCTTTCCTCTTACCATAAGGTAAGGCCGCCCCCATGGGTCCCGCTCCAGCGTCTCCATGAGCTCCTTGTAAGCCGCGGCTTTCGCCCGCTTAATCTCCGCTCGGAGGGCATCTCTGGCCTCCCTGTATCCCACATGAAGCTCCGCCACTCGGGGCTCCGTATCTGCGGTTCGGCTACGCCTCCTACGGAGTCTGGTCCACCGGCGGTGCGCGATCACGCAGGCTTGCCGTAGCCTCGCGATCTCCGCAGACCACCAGTAGACCCGACGCCTCGGACTATAGGGTGGTGCCCTAGGCATACCCGCATCGCAGACACGAGTCATGGCCTCCCGGAACCACACCGCCTCATCGTCGATATCGACAGGCCTGTCCGGCGCAATGGCCCAGGCCTGTACGATGGCGGCCTCCAGGAGGACCTCCCGATTCAGTCTCCCAAGCACCCAGCGTGGCTCGCGTGGGGCCGGTATGACCGGCGCATCACCCGCGGGGGGGGAGACATCAAACCGAACGTATCGGTGATCCGCCAGTGTCTCCACCCCCACAACAACACGCCAGTCCCGCACACGGTGCGACAGCGAAGCGCCTGCGAACGATAGGTCGATAATCGAACTGCGCTCCGCGGTCATGAACGTGGCTTCGGCCCCGCGATTCTGGAGAACTAGACCGTGATTAGCGGCCCAGCTCTCCAGAGCCCTACCTCGTGGGTTCGTGTGCCGGGACCCCCAGGTCACTGACCAGGCGTTGAAGTCCCCGAGCACAAGAACCGGATGAGGATGACAGGCGTTGACGACGTCGGTCAGTCGCTCCAGCGACTGCCGGTACTCCCCTATGCGTCGGTGTAGGCTCGGCGTGAGATAGACGGCCACGACCGCAATCTCCCCCACACGCGCCGCTACGATGCCATGCTCCCTTGCCACGACAACAGGGGGAGGGGCACCCATAGCGGCGTTGTACACCAGTGCCGCCGACCCGTCCAGGTCGACCACCCAGGCAGGCCCAAGGGGCCGGTGAGTGTACGGATCGGCGACAGCGGCGACGTGTATGGACCACTGTGCCATGCTCTGGAGCAGAAGACCCTGAGCATCGGCACCGTGGCCCACGTTCGCCTGCAGGATGCGGAGCTGGGGATCCATTATGGAACCATCTCCGCATCCCGCCGCGAACTTTGGGTGGAGCCCCCGCCTTGCGACTTCGGCTCCCCCCCGGTGCAGGCCTTGCTGCCAACCCTATGGTCGGCCGGTTTGCCCCCCGCTGCACACCTGAAACAGTGCAGCGGAGCTTCGCATCCACCGGCCGTATGGCCGGGTTGGCCACAGCGGAAGCAGCGGTCACCGACCGTCACCGCCGCCGTGCACTGCACCCCCACGTGGCCGACCGACAGGCACCTGAAGCACCTGGTCGGTCGAGCCTGCAGGAGCCGGACCTGCACCCGCACCACGCCTCCAACGGCGAGGAACCCCCGGTCGGCAGCCTTTTTGGCTGCTGCGATGGGGCAGCCGACAACTGCCGCCCCCAGTCCACGGCGGCCGAAGCGGATTGCTCCGACCTTCACCGCCTCTAGGGGGCAGCCCCCGGCCTCCGCCACGGTGAGGCGGATTTGCTCCACCGTGATGGAGTCGTCCAGGTCGGAAATGCGCATTTCTGCGCACTTGTTGGGCCTGGACACCCGGACGTCGGCTGCGTCGAGCGTCTCCCTAAGCTTAGCCGCTAGGGCATCAGCCTGGGGACCGCTCGAGGCGCCTGGGATCTCGAGTAGCCGAGCACCCGTCCGAGTGGGTTTCACCCGGATGGGGCCCGGCATGTCGAGGGCCTTCATGTCAACGCAGGCTCTCGCCTGCGTGACAATCTGGGCGTACTGCACGCCCCTATCCGCCGCCTCCGCCGTCATCGTAAGGACGACGGCGGTTGAGCGGGGGACGCGCAGCCTCCCTGGCACTCCCCTCGCAGCAGCCTCAGCCCTCCTGGCCTTTTTGGCTGCCTTTCGGTTCGCCTTGCGCCGCTTTTTTGAGGCGCCGGCAACCTCCCAGCCCCCCTCCGGCGAGGAGCTCGTGGCGGCTATACCCGCCGAAGTTCGGGCCAGAGCTGGGGCCGGGGCTAGGGCTGGGGACTTCTTCCCCTTGCCCTTCCCCCTTCCCCTTCCCCTGGGCCGCGCGACCTGCGCATCCTGGGGGGGGCTCACAGCTCCCGCAGCGAGAGCAGCCCGAGCGGGCGGAGCGGCATGGGCGGCAAACGCAGCGGACGGGCTGCTGGCCGACCCCTGCGGGGATCCCGCCACTACCGGACAGGTGGGGCCCCTCTTAACTGCCCCGGCATATCCGGCCGGAGCCGCCAGGGGTGGTCGGCGGCTGGAGTCCATTATGGACTCCAGCCAGCTCCGGGTGCGCTCCTCCTGCGCCACCCGCCACGCCCGCTGCTCCGCCAGCGCCTCCTCCTGGCGCTTCTCCATGGCAGCTATTGCCGCCATGCAGAGCGCCAACGGGTCCGCAGGCCGAGCCGGCCGCAGCACCGGCGACTCCTGGCGAGCTGGTCGGGCCGGCGACTTCGGCGGCTCCGGCCGCGGCGACTCCGACGACGCTATAGGCTCCGGCCGCAGCGGTGACCTCGACCGCACGGGCAACAGCGGCCGCGCCGGCCGTCCCGACGGCGTCGGCTGCAACAGCGGCTCCGGCCGCAGTGGCGACCTTGATCGCACGGGCAACAGCGGATGCGCTGGCGGCGTCGGCTGCGCCACCAGTCGCCGCCGCGCCGACCGCGTAACGCGCTCCGCCGGCAGCCCAGCGACGACCGCTTGGAGGCTCGCCAGATCGGCCGCCATCCTCCCCATCTCCTTGCGGTAATCGGCCGCCATCCGCTCATTGCTCTCCAGGAGCTCCAGGTGCCTCCTGCCCAAATGAGCCCTGTCGAGCTGCAACTCGGCTAACTCCGCCTTCAGGAGGTCGAACAGCTCGACAAGCCGCGTCGTCGCCTGCGTGACCCGGTGCTCCTCCGGCGTCGGAGAATCTGTGCGGGCCCCGGCCCAACCTTCTAGGGCTTCTATCACCTCCTTAGATATTTTGTCGGCGCGAGGCAAGGGTAAGGACGCCGCCGAGGTGGAGGAACTCGGCGGCGCTTCCACATCCTCCGGGGCCCTGAGGCTATCACCACGCTGCAGCTGCGTGCGGCTGACCGCTAGCAGCTTCGGCGGTGGTGGATGCAGCGTCTCGTCACCGTCGTGACTGCTGCTGGTGGAAGAGGAGTCGGTCAAGGTGAGCTCCAAGTCCGACTCCGTCTTCTGTGGTGGAGGGGAAGGAGGAGGAAGAGACTTCTTCCTGAATCTCCTCTTCCGCCGTACAGATTTCCGGGTCTGTAGGCCCACCGGGCTGTTCGCCCTACTCCTCTCCGTGGCGGTGTCGAATTCCTCCGACACCGCGGTTTGGGACGCGACCTCCGCGTCGTGGTGCTGCGCGACCTCCGCGCAGACTGTTCTGCTTGGTTTGGGTTTTAATGTTAATATTGAATTTTCCATGTAAATCCCACGAGTAGAACCGATTAAATTACACTCCCCGGGTGACGGCCATTCCGGGAAGCGGGGTACATACTACGGAGGTCCCCTGGTATCCGTAGGTTTTAAGCGACTTCGCTGTCGGGTTTTTCAGACTTTTCCTTGTCGCGGGCCGGCCAATTAAGGCAAGCCCCGCGGCCTTCAGAATATCGGCTTCCCAAGTGTGGCTAGCACTCAGGTCGTTGTCGATATCCTGGAGGTTACGCGACGCGGGAGAGCAGCCAACTCTCCCAGCACCGACGGTGGCACGAATGCCTGCCAGCCTCTGCGCGAGCAGTAGGCCGGCCCGTCCCTGGATCCCATGGATCCTTGTGTCGCCCCCATGTCCCCTCTGAAAGCAGAGGGATACCGGGAGCGACAGGCTAGCCCTAAAAAGGGCTGTTTGGGATGGAAGGGATTCTACGAATCCCTTCCCGCGGGCCTTGCAGGTCCGCCATACCACGACCCCCTCTGGGTCAGCTAGCCCTAAAAAGGGCTTGTCGGGTTATTGGTCGACGGCTAGCAGAGCTCCTTCTCCTTGGAGTCAGAGTCTACTAACCGTCGTCCAGGGTGCACCAGCCTCCCCGCTTCCGTTCCCCAGGACCGCGGTCCAGAGGGAAAAGAAACAAGTAAGCCAACGTGGAGGTTACCCAACCCGCACCCCAATACCTATCTACTATTAAACAATAAGTAAATGGAGCAGCATTAATATTGCGATTTCTCAATCCTTTTTTTATACCACTTAGGTAGAAGACAAGCACGGCCCATCTGATAGAAAGTGGTTGCCGTGGCTTATGGACGTGTGCAACACCAAGGGAGTCACACTCGCGCTGCCAACCCTTTTTTTTTACGTGCGCAAATTTCCCACGGATACCCCCCTACCGGAGTCGGTGGAAGAGGTTATGTCGGACTCGAACCGACCAAAACGCACGCCGCCTATGGGTCGTTTTTGGTTACCGAAGGTGAAGTTAACTCGCACCCCGACCGACTCACGGCCATCTCTCACGATCTGGCTCTCTTCTCGGGTGTGGGGACTACAGAATCCCCAACTCGTCCCCGGAAACGGGGAAGCGCGCCAGTCGCGCCGCCGCCGCCGCGGCCTGTTTCTGCCAGGGTGACAAGCGGCTCCACCAGTCACCCCCGCGCTGCCAACCTTGTAAACCCAGAGAGTTTCTGTGTCGTCAGTGTAAAAGACAAAGCAGGACAAAGTTTTGGTCTTCCCACTGACGGCATAAAATCTCTCCAATGAGCTCTGGCTACCCTACTCACCCTCGGGAACAGCGGAGCGGAGGTACTTCCTCAATCAGACTGCTCAATTGGTTAGAAATACCGTAGTGTCCTATCGAATATTATATTATTATTTGCAACGGTGACACCGCTCACGGCAAGCAGCATCCGGATCGTGTGGTTAATGATCAACATATTATTTAAGTGTTATTACTTTGTAACCCACATTATCAACATGGATACTATATTTTTAGTTCATTATTAATTTGATAACTGTTGTTGTCTCACAAATGAAAGTACTTCTCGTGAACACGATGTTAATTAAAATAACATAGGTATCACAGTTTTATCAATTTATTTCATGGATCCGTTATCCCAATTAGCTCTAATGTCAAGGACTTGGGTTTATACACAACGATACCCTTGACTGCAGGATTCATGTTGCGTAGTTGAAGGCTAGAGCGACCTTGTGGTGTCTGTTTCACCTGAAATTTAAAAAAATTTAACGATTACAATATCCGACTACAATATCGATGTATAATATAATATAATATTCTTCAAGATCCTCTCATATACATACGAGTGCTAAACACCTTAAACATGGTCTCGCGTGTTATTTATGTATTTTTATATACATTCAGGGAGTTCGAAAGGGTGAACCGCTGCGTCACCCGTTTGTCGTAACTGGCATAAATTGAATTTCACTATGTATCATTAGGTATATTATGTACAATAGTGGTAAGAACATTGTCGCATTGGTATTTTAACTGTATCTGAATAAAAAAGAAATTCATAGGGTCGGCAGCACGAGTGTAACGCCCATGGTATTGTTAGCGTTGTAACCCCTAGATAGCGTTGTGTAGAATGTCGTGGAATATTTATTATTATTATTATTATTGTACACGTTCACATGCTACGGTAACCATTTTCTATCAGATGGGCCATGTGCCTACTCGTTTCTTAAAGTTTTAGGTATCGACTCCGCTATGGTCATGTGGTGCAAATCATCTATTGCACAGGCGGGATATAAATTTAATTTGCGAATCCAACTACGGTCCATTAACCGCGGCCCACCGTTTTCAATAACAAATAATTTCAAATTAACATTTTTGTTATTGTACGAAACGCTTACAACAATATAACCAAGTGTCTCAATAACATCTAACGTATACGATTTTTAGGAGATTAATGTTCACACAGCGATTTACCGAAAGTAATCAAAACTAAATTTTAAACTCCGCATAGCGCCAATATGTCATTACTCGTATACCATTTTTTTATTCAAAAAATTAGCCTAAATAAATAAAATAAGAAGACAAAAGTTCTAGCAAACGATCAAGGAATAATGATAAACGATGAAAAATTCATAAAATTGAATTCAATAATACAAAAACTGATGATAAATTTGATTGATAGACTATAGGAGCCAACTCAATGTAAGAACATTGTAACTGATAAAGTAATTTTCAAAACGTTCCTTCTTTGCCTGAATTTTGCTGATATAAGCATTAAATCATGATGGACTGATTGATCGAAGTTGAAAACTTGCAACATGATTGATGCTTCATGTCTCTTCATGAGCTCTTGAGGTGTCATCTATGTTGAAAATTCGAATAGATGGGAATTTAATAACCAGGATAGAAGACACAGTTTACCATATTTTCGGGAAAAAATTCTTGGAACTGAAAATGTTATTGAAATCATCAATAATTATTCCGAGGTTATCACCCACGTCTCCTCTTCTCTCTTCTCTCGTTTAGAAGTTCAGTGAAATACGAATATCTGTGTGGGGCAACGGACAACGCTGGTTTGCAATTTTTCGTATATAAATTCCCGTAGATTATCTGAATAGGCAAGCAAGGCTTTCCCACGTAGGTTTGCATACATTAAATTTGTTGTACGAGAAACGTACACCGTAACACGTATACCGATGTCGTCACATATCACAGATGTGCTTACGTCACAGAATGTTTACACATGGGTGTATTCTATGGAATATTGTCGTATACATCATAATCAATATTCAGGCTTTATTGCGTTGACCTGTAAGTTATAAGCAAGATAAATAGGCCCAGAGAGGCGAGGAGTAGGGAATTATTAATTGAATAATTCTTTTACATGAATAATTGTCTTACATATTTTTGAAACGTACTTTCCGTTCGAATTCGGTTGTCATACTGGAAATCTAATTATCTTGTTGGAGTCAGTAATCAGAAGTAGTAGCAAATTAAGTTATTGTACAATTAAACTACTTTGGTCAAAATGTACATTGCAGTCTTAATCAATCAATTAATTAGCCCATTGCAGTCCACTGCTGAACATAGTCCTCTGTTGTGTCCTATGTTGGGAAGCTTTGGCCTACAGCTTTCACGATGGTCAGAGGGGTTGGTACAGGGTTTTATTACGAGTTTTCCTTCTCTCACAGTGATATAGTCTGCAGTTTAATGAATATTAATGAAAAACATTGTCGACATTATTCCTTCACCATCAACATAGGAGCACTTAGATTACTATACATACGAATATATATTTACGAATACTTCCTATTTGAAAAAGGCATTAACTTCCTGATCGGTTGATTCTAGTCTTTGAAAAATCCACAGCAGCTGTATATAGAGTAGTAAATAAATATTCCAAAACACTCTACACAACGCTATCTAGACCCGTGGTAAGGATAGCTTAACTAGCTTGTGTTATGGAATATAGAATACGGATAAACATACTCAGATACTTATTGTTTTGTAAATACAAACATATCATACATAGAAACACCTGGGTGTTTCTATGTATGATATGATATATTTGATATGATATATTTGAATGCATGAATATGTATATTTGCGTTGGTCTGGACCAATGCAAATATACATATTCATGCATTCAAATATTTGCACAGCTCCTCCTGCGTAGCAGTTGAACATTCTACCGCTACGCCACAGAAGCTATCAAGATAACTCAATTATAGCTGGTAGGTTATCCAATCATCCTACATTAATAGGTGTATCTAAATACTAATATCCACTGGTCATTCATCAACTTCACAATATCCATCATTTCAACAAATATTAATGTCATTAATTACATTCGAAATCAGTTTTAACACATAATGGACTGAAAATGTAATTAATAACACACCGATATTTGCACATGCTTGGGACGGCACGTCAATCTCATTAGTCCACCAGCCCATCCTATTCCACCAGAGTTAATTATGTAATCTATTTCGCACACAATATTTTGCATTGACGCCAATTTTAGTATAGGTTAGATTTAATTATTCTGTTAAAATTTTAATGCAGCAATAAATTAACTGTCGGTATAGCTGTTCCAGCTGGACTTGTATACAGGATTATCGAAAAACAATGTATTTTTAACATAACTCATATTAAACGTTTATTTTAAAGGCTCTTTTAACTAATCCCACTCTCTCCTTTACTACACAGGACAACACGTGCAGGGCTTAGATGTCACCCTCACACTATGCAGATTATACGAGTAAGAACCAAGTGGTTCGGAGACTCTTTTCTTTGCCGCGCCACCAAGACCTGGAATTCATTACCAGCTCACGCGTTTCCTTCTTCCCACAATCACGGGTCCTTTAAGCGGGGCGTTAAAAGCCATCTGATGAGGCCGCCAAGCTGAGTCCACCATTGTAACATTACTTAGTGTTTGTAATGGTGACCCTCTTTCCTGAGACATTGCCTTTAGCTTACCATCAGGCGAGGTGAATTCAAGTTGGCGTGTCCTTTATTTTACGTATTGGAAATATACATTATATTTATACATACATCACGCCTTTATCCCCGGAGGGTTAGGCAGAGGTGAATTTACACCCACATTTCACCAATTATTGAATTCGGTCCCACGTAATAGGGGGTGAGCCTATTGCCGCATTTCGGGCACTATTGTTGACTCAAGCCATGCATCTGAGGCTGAGTCTGGGCTGTATATTCTGTCTGATATTAAACAGCCCTGTACTTTAGTCGCCTTGTACGACACCGCATGGGAAGAGATGGGGTGGTCCAATTTCTACTCTGCCAGGAACCATTTTTCGGGAATTAATATCTATTAATAATTATTTTTAAACACAATCATTTCGTATACCAACATCTATAGCCACATTTTCTTTTACAAACATCTATTGCAACATATTCTTTTCCACACGAGACGAACCGAATTCGTTTTTCGAACAAATAAAAGATAGGAGGCATCAATTTTCACATGACGTCAATAAGTATCGGTGTATCACATTTTGCACGAAAATTCACAAATCATTTCGTCTCCTCTTTGAATAGATTGTTGAATATTCAATGTGTTCAAATGTTATTTACCACGCAATTTAATTTTGTTACTGCTTCGTTGACTTACATGTTTCGTAAGTAGAATTAGTGGCTACAAATTCTTCTTCCATTTTGAACTAGGAAATCAGACAGTGAATTATTATCATGTTATATTTATGAATTTTATAGGATGTGCTACCTGAGTTAGTCAATCAATCAATCAGCTCATGGCAGTCCACTGCTGGACATAGGCCTCTCCCAATATGCGGCATTTTTTTCGATCTTCTACCTCTCGCATCCAGTCACCTGAGTTAGTGAGTTAGGTTAATCTTTAGACTTTCAGGATAAATTCGCTTGAGACATCGACAGATACATTCTTACTGAAGTGAATAACACAATTTAGGAGCTTTTACATACATCCATATTATAATCACGCCTTTATCCCTGGAGGGTTAGGCAGAGATGAATTAACACCTACATTTCAAAAATAATTGTATTCGGTCCCACGTAATGGGGGTGAGCCTATTATGTATATAGGGGCGAGATTTTGGTTCCACATATTTACAAAGGATTTTAAACTGTTCTGCACTGTGTGTCAATTAAATTTTATCTTTGACAGCTTCTGATTGGAACTGCGTATTTATAATGTTCTGAACAAAGTTTAATTTATGACTTTGACATTGATGAAAACAAAGTAAAGCAATAGCACGACAACTAACATACCTACTTCTTAACGTATTCATTTACAAACGGGTTATTTTATTTTACTTTCTGTAAATATCAATTCTGTTGTTACAAAAACTTAATTAACTTGACAAGGCTAAATGTATCCTGTCTCTTTTATTACTGTAAGCAAGAAGAATGTGTCCTCTCCTTATTTTTGGAACCGTATCATGACTATCTCTTGCTAGACGAAATATTTTACCTATCGGGTCAATACTTTGACTTTATTTCGAGCTGTCTCGTCCCGTGTTGGATGGTAGAAGCAGACTTTGTATAACGGGTTCTAGTCCCGTAGATGTTAACTTTTTCCGATTTAAATTTAAAGGATATTTCAATACTTAAATTTTTCATTATTCTGGGCTTATAAGTTGTTTTCATAAGTTACACAAGCATAGTGTGTTCCTTATTTATATAACTTACAAAGAAAATTAAACCAGTAGAACATTATCAATTAGGTCGAAAATTACATTACTCGTAGATTTGGCCTCGGAGAATAGTGTAAGGTCATTATCATCGTTTAGTATACAGAACAGGTACACAAAACACTTAATCCGAAGAGATTCTTCATTACCAAGGATCACGTATAAGGACGGTAACAAACTTGTAAACAATCACTTTCTACGTTCATTATCCACTATTTCGTGTGGTCGTGAGGAAGTTTTTACTTCCATACCTTTATATTGTTCATGATCTTTGCATAATTTCATGCAGAATGCATTTAATCTCATAATTTTATCATTTCATAATTTTACCTAAAGCAGGTATGTAAATTTTCGAGGAGGTAGGACACGACTATGACGACGTCCGAATCGAGCAGTCCGACTGGGGAAGTACCTCCACCCTATAGAATACCACAGCTGTAATAACCTCGTGTTGTGTTCCCGGTGGTGAGTAGGGTAGCCAGAGCTCACTGGAGAGTTTTTGTGCTATCAGTGGGAAGACCAAAGGCTTGTCCTGAGGGCACATAAAATCTTTGTTCTTACAAGGTCGGCAGCACGGATATGATCCACTGGTGTTACACAAGTTCATAGATCACGGTAACTACTTTCCATCAGGGGGGCTGTGTGCTTGTCTGCCACCTAAGTTGTTTAAAAAAAAAATTAAAAACAGCCTCAATATAAGCACTCTCGAAAGAGGGAAGCGCGTACGTCGACTGACCACCGTCAGAGCTCCAAGGTTCCACCTTGGCCAGATATGGCCGTATACAACAATATCTCCCTGCGTGAAAGAGGTGCTGCCGGCTCCGTTACCCAGAGTGCACCACGTGAAGGTTCCCGGCTAACCACTTTCTAAATAGCAAATCTTATGCTTACAAAATTGATGGATGGGACTGGACTGGGAATGGTACGACCAGTCATGAAGACCTTCGGCATATCAAAGGCTAAAAAATGTCCCAGCCAAGGGTAGGTATTATGTTGACGAATGAACTACCATACCTCTAAACGTGGATCAATATTTAACCTCTCAACTTTTAAGGGCTCTGAGGGCTTTTGTATTCTTTGTGCCAAACAAATTAACTCCAGTTAAGGCATTCATTGTTAAATTGTTTTGTACGGGTAAGTGCATTTCAAAAACAGGCGTATAGAAATCTGTTCCTCGTTTAAAGGAGAAATTTGTGATAGGTTTTTCAGTAATATATTTCACGCAGTGTAAAATTTATTAGACTTATAGACGCCGGAAGATCTACACATATATTTTTTAATTTAATGGGTTATTCCGTGAGATCATTGCACAGAATGGAAAACTAGAAGTAGAGAGGTGAATCCTATAATAAACTGCAACTAATAATGCTTATGAGTGAATATAAATAAATACATACATAATAATCACGCAATAATCTCCGGAGGGAAGATGGCATTTATCTCTACGTATGAAACGAATTAACACCCACATTTCACCAATCATTGCATTCGGTCCCACGTATGCACTATTATTGACTCGAGCGATGCATCTGACGCTGTGTCTGGACTGTATGTATCTGTCTAATGTTAAACAGCCCTATCCCTTAGTTGCCTTGTATGATACCATATGGGAAGAGATAGGGTGGCCCAAATTCTACTCCGCCGGAAACCACGCGACTAGAATAAATAGAATAAATTGAGTGAATTTTTATAGGCAACTGAGTGAGTTATTCTTCCAATATATGATGGAGATTGTTTCAGCTATATAGATGATTATGCCTGATAGACCGTGACTCAACAATTGATGTCGTCGAGTCATTATATTGTCGTAATAACACATTAATCAAGTTGAAAACTTTCATATCACTATGCAGTCTCTATACATCTGCGTTTGTGTGCCGATATCGTTACAATTTAGTTGACTGTTATCTTCTTCAACTATTGGAATGGGAAAAATTAAAGAATACTAGTCCAAAACTCAGCTGTCATAGCCACACTACTGAGGAAAGATACCCTATAAAAACTACAAAATAAAATCGTCGTGAAAAAATTATGTTTCTGCGGAAATGCGGTTTTTATTTGTATTCAACACTTAAGAGGCATAATATTATCTAAAGTATTTGTCCTTTCGTTAAACAAACTGCAATTTTATATTTTTAGTTCCTTATACAGTTGACAACTTAGATATTACTTAATGCATGTAGGCAAGTATATTCATGTGGAAACAATGTATTTTTCACACTTCATACATTATGAAACTATTATTTCACTTACCAAAATAATACACTTACATCAAATTATTTAAATTTGTAAGTCCTTCTAATGCAAAAGGCTATGTTCAATCGTACTGAAAAAATATTTTGCGGTATATACCAGAGAAAAGGTAAATATTAAAGACTTAATCCCAAACTTAGCACTGAGCTACCTTCGAAATAGAAATCCGTACTTACACATTTTAATTCCGCCATCTTGGCGACCAAAGTTATATTTTTAACATATTTGTACGAATAGATTTATATACCTCAAATTTGGATTGTGACGAAGAAATTTGGATTTCGCGTTATTTTAGGGATAGAAACTATAGTTTCTAACGTAATATTTACCCGATAAATAAACACTGATATTGTGTCAATATTATTTTGGCCCCTGAGAACTTTATTGCAGAACTGACCTTACGGGACTGGACTAGTCTTCAGAAAACTGAAAATGGTCTAAATTATTGTTCAACACACCTGAAAATCATGTCACATTCAAGTTTTCATATCCAATTATTGTATAATCAAAGTTAGCGTCATTATTTTCCTGTTCAGTGAATTTTGGTGGGATTGCAGTCACAGCGAGTCAATCGAGATATTGTAAAAGGGATTGTACTACATCAATGTGTGAAAGAAATAAGCTTAGGAATGTAATAATTATATTTTCTGTACAGTTGATACTAGGAAGTTTACTTTATTAAAAAATATAATTTGGTGTATATAGATATTGTTTTACTTATCCTTCTCCAATATTTTATATTAGTATTAATCATTCTTCTCACTGTTTTTGTCGGCAGAGTATTAAAATACTTTTGTCACTCATATTACTGGATCATAATTTTTACCAGGCGAAAAATCAAAAGAAATAAAAAAGCTAGTACATACATACATATATTCACGCCTTTATCCCTGGAGGATTAGGCAGAGGTGAATTAACACCCACATTTCACCAATAATTGTATTCGGTCCCACGTAATAGGGGGTGAGCCTATTGCCGTATTCCGGGCACTATTGTTGACTCGAGCTATGCATCTGAAGCTGAGTCTGGGCTGTATATATCTGTCTGATGTTAAATAGCACTATCCTTTAGTCGCTTTGTACGACACCGCATGGGAAGAGATGGGATGGACCTAATTCTACTCTGCCGGAAACCACGCGGCAAGCTAGTGAATTACACATATTGAGAATACAATGTTGGATATAACTGGTGACAAAGTCATAGAGTCCAATACAAATATGTTGGGGCCAGTCTTTGTGTGAACGTGATTCGCAGTTAAATAAAAGTCATGTTGTATAAAATACGTAAAAGTGGAATTTGAGTGAATTTCAATATGTATTGAAATAAAAAATAAAATTAACCTGAAGTAAATGAACCAAAATACAGTATTTAAACCTCATTGCATTGAAATAACTTTTATAGCAAGAAATATGCATAATCGTAGCTAGAATATTCAATTCATAATTATACTAAGTATCGGGACTTCTCGCGAATTATATTTTGGAACTTACTATTTCTGCCGACGGTCATGTCGTGACCACGGGTGCTGCAACGCATCCGAAACGTCGGCAGAAATAGTAAATTCCAAAATATAATTCGCGAGAAGTCCCGATACTTAGTATAATTATGAATTCACACCGCGAAAGTTTAAAAATAACAAAAGAATATTCAATTGTTGAAATCTACTGTTGGACATTATTCTCTACTGTTGTAGTTGTATGCAGTCTACTGTTAGACATGGGCCTGTCTCAATGTGCGTTGTAGCACCCAATCGTTCTCCATCAGTATCCAGTTATATACGTTAGTCAATGTACCTCAATAACTGAGGTATTGAAAAATAACAATGATAACTTACAAAATTGCGTAACTGTTTAAAAAGCATTGGTAGGTACTAAGAATTTATTTTTTTCAAATTCTTTGCATAGACATGATAGAGGTTATAAAATTTTCATAAGGGACATTTTTTTATTGAAACTTTAAGAACAGCCGATCAAGTTCTAGTCGGACTCGCATTCCGAGGTTTCCGTACAAAATTATATTTAAGAACGAACTTACGCTACATAAACCGCAACATATTTTAATGGCCATAGGCTCGCACCCTATTACATTGGGACATAAACAGAAACTGGCGAAATGCGGGTGCTAGCACCTCTGCCTACCCCTTCGGGGATATAGGCATGAGTTTATGTTATTATGTTATGTTATAGTTTTATTGTGTTGATATAGAAGTTTGATTTTTGCATAGTTTCAAGACGTTACAGACCTGAATGTGGTATTAATTTGATACCTTCACGGAATCCTGAGTAAAAATGTCTTGACATACAGATAGGCAGACGGACAACGAAGTAATTCTATAAGGGTTCCAATTTTTTCCTCTTGAGGTACGGAACCCTAAAAAGGGAATCAGAGTGAATAGATAAAAGTGAGAAGCAGTGATTGATGAGTAGCTTGTAATGATACGCAAGCCTGTCGCCTGCATAAATTGTTGACATACGTTTGACATACCTGCGTATATTTTGTAGGCCCAGCGATTCTTGCTGTTCATAATATCGAGTAATCTAGGTCAGTAAATTCATCAGTTTTTCTTTAAGATGTCAAAATATCGATGATATTCCATAGTCTTGTTGTGCGTTTAACAACTGTAAAGTTGGTTTATATTGGAAAAGTCAAGGAATAAGATGGGACTCTAACCCGCGTCCATGAATTCTCGAACTGAGCTACTCAGACTACTTTACAGATACTAACTTTTACCAATGTAAGTCAATAGGAAAAGTTTGAGTACTGTTTTTTTTTTATCTTTAAATTGTCAAGTACCTACTGAAAATGAAAACACCTGGGTTTAAGTTAAGTTGGTCGTTTTAAAATTGAGCAACCATGAATGCAAATAGTATAAAATGAAAATACAGTACTAAAGAGTCCAAAAGTTCCTATGGACAAACTTCTCTAAACCAAATCGGGACTTAGCTATACAGGTTGGAAATTGTCGACCGTCCTGGAGTGAAACTACTCTAAATACTGGAGATTGCCACATTACCTTATTTTTAAAAGGAAATAAAATTGCATTAGAATACTTCAGAAAATGCTACAACCTAAATCAGTCTTTCGTGGATAACACTTAATTTAATTTACTAGGTTTGTTAGAGATATTTTTTACCTCCAGTAGCTAAACCTATATTTATGAATACACTCAATTTAGTTTAGGTAACCTCTAGAGCAGCAAGATTACAAAATACTACTTGTCGATTCCACAAGTTGATTCGTCGTCGCTTTTGTTAACATCGATTGCTATAATAAAATTATCAACCACCTCAATCTTGAGATTTGAAGCACCATTTTTAGGTTGATAGAGTTTGCCGTAAAAATAAAATATAGCGTGTCTTGAATGCTCTTATGTAGTTCCTATTTTTGTGTTTTATGTCACGTTTTTTTGTATTGTTTTGCAACTATTTATCATAAAATATATTTACGCCTGTTTACCCCCATAGCACCAAGTATCGAAGACTACATGCTCCTAACAACAGTTTTCGCAAAATAATCTTATACTACTACTTTCACCAAGAACTGAAATCGATGCTTAATCTTATCTTCACACACTTATATCATTTACAGATGATGTATAACATAGAAAATTATAATTGAAAATTTACTGCAATTTACTTGCCATAAATAATTAAGTAACAAAAAAAATTCAAAACCACCTTCAAAAAATATTTAAAAACATGAAAATAAATTGTGTTGGTTAGCCCTGTAACTTTGATATACATAGTGATATCCCTAGTAATAATATTTTGATTTCAAGCAATTGTAATGCTGGGGGAACCTAACTGGTAAAACATTCCGTCATATTATCAGAATGATTCAAGGTCCTCGGACTAAGCAACGTGTGAATCAAAATAATACCAGGTATAACAAATTTAAAGGGCTAACCAACACAATTTATTTTCAAATTTAGAATTTTTGTAACGGTGGTTATTTAAATTTTTAATACAAAAATTATTTTACACTTTTATAATTGATCGACTAGTCAAACCCTTTCTTTTGATACCCATATAGAAACATAACTAAGAACGCTCTCGACTAATTTGATTGAAAGGTATTGGAAACAAAAAAATCTAAATGCACATCGGTTCATCCGTTCAGGAGCTACGATGCCACAAACAGACACACACACACATATACACGACAAACTTATAACACCCCTTCATTTTGCGTCGGGGATTATAAAAGTAAATAGGTAAAACAAAAAAAAGCTTATTTGAATTATTTTGCACACCCGCTATGTGACGGCTTCCGGAAAGGAAATGAACACATACGTAGTTACATTTGTTGTTTTCATTTAGTTCGCTTGCTTTCGCGTTATAAGTAGGTAGTACATAGAAATGTGAACTATATGATTTTAGGCAGTCGTATGTACAAAAAAAGAAGAAAGGATGAGAGTAAGTCAAGTTAAGATGATCAATATTGAACTACCCGACAAATCTTGTGCGTTTTTTTTTTGTAATATCGAGGTGGTTAAACTCAGTCTTTTTCTTATATAAGTTTCATAAAATGACCTTTGTGAATGTGAAAACATAGATTTTCATTTAATGCCTGAATTACGATGCAATCACTCAACATTAAGTGGGCATTAAGTGGTAATATTACAAACTGCCACTACACTCGAGTGTTCAATTTCCATTACTGAGATGTGTGTATGTGTCATTCTTTGATAGCGAAGCATATATTTGTAAAGTAGTATGAATACAGAGATCATTTTCTACTGTGGTATTTTAATTTTATAGTTTAACATATGACAAAGCTCAATGCCATTCTGTTACTTACTGTTATTAATTATTTCAATAGCTTTTATTGAAATAAGTACCTACGTACGGCATGATTTCTAGTGAAAAGCTAATATTAAACTGAAGAACACCCCTTTGGCACAATTCTCTTCCAAGTATGTTCTCATCTCGTTTTTGCCACCTACACTCACTATCAAAATGTCAACAGTCTTTAACGTATCTGTATTGTCTCATCTATGATGAATTCTAAGCGACACAAACTTCAGTTACATAACTTCAACATGGAAATCATAATGTATTGTAATCGTCTTAGGCAAAGGATTTGAAACCTTCGTCGTCTTTTGGCCACTATGTTACCTTCCTTGCCTAACCCTTTACTAAGTGTAAATTCTAAGTCAGTGTACGATCCCCTTAAATTCCGTGTCGTACCTTTCAGTTTAGGAATTCCTTGGAGGATAACTAAAGTTGTATCCGAAGATAAATACGTGGCATCCCAGTTATCTCACTCTATGTCTCACAAGGCACAAAGTCGATGTAAACTTTCTTAATTAACTTAAATAGGTACCACCCACAATACATTTGCGGCTTCTAAGAGATTTTTACAAAGCTTAAACTGTATTTTTACGAAGACAATAACACAAGATAATGCTGTGATGATACTCAGGGATTGCCAACGGAAGTCCAAGGCTACCAGACCAGCAGAATATTTTTGATTAGCTAAACAGAGCTGCAATTCCCGCCAGAACACTGGTTGACCAGTGTCTATTATTATCGTCAGCTATCGTTGTTTTTAAAGGATTTTTTTTGGAGTTTCTCTGTAGTGCAGCTGCAGACAAACATGGCAATTAATTTCTAGGCTATTTATAAAGGAGAGTAGAATCCCGGACTCTGCGTTCCAAACTTCAGATGCAACCGAATTATCGCATTGTAAGGCTGATGATATTATTAATATTGAGTACATTACGTACTGCATTTTAGCCTATTACAGATATTAAATTATCATCACATATTTTTTACCTCGCACTTCAAAGTTCACCCCATAATCCTTTTAGATTAACCTCATTTACATGCTTTTATCATAACGGTTGTATGCAAACACAATTTCAAAGTGGTTAGATGATAATATAGCACTTGCCCCTAACATGTGCGAATTTAGTAAAGTGACATTTCAGACCAAAATTATGACTAGATTTTATGAGGAAATGGAATAAACGCGTCTCGCCATACTTATGGACGATGATGTTGATACGGGCGAACTATTCAATAAAAATGTCACTCAACCTTTATAACTTGAATAATGGTGATGACATAAAAAACAACTTATCAACTGGATTAATATTAGTTGCAAAATATATATACTCGTATCATATACTACATATTCGCAATATTCTTGGTGCTGGCGAAAGCTATTTCTTTTTTCCCTTTCGTAGGTAATTACGAATGTAATTTAATGTATTTACGATTCGATATTTTGCGCTGTTTCAGACCTGAGCTTTGAAAAGTTGAAGCTAGCAATAAAATAAATTGGAAAGATTAGAAATTTCTGGAAAACCATTTTTATTCAGATTATGTGTGAAAATATTTCTTTGATACGAGAATAATATTAATTCCAAAATTATTCTAATTTGATGTTTTCATATTCTTTACCAAATAATTTATAGGTATAGGTTTATGTTCCAAATTCCTTATTGAAGTTTTTTGATCAGTTTTTAACGTCCTTTTATTCCAGAGAATGATAACAAATAATTCTTAAGAACATAAGAATTGTCTTCATTATAATATTTCTAATTCATTATGGCGATTCTTATAATTTATGGCAAAAACACATATTTGGTCATTACCAGGGATGCCGAAAAAAACATGGGGATATGGTGATCATTCCAAATTGATGATAATGTAATGATAAATATATGTTTCCATGTATCTTGAAATACTTTGTTTTTAATTATTGCCTATCTCAGCAAAATGGAAGCTCGTTAGCTAACCCAATATCCATTCCCTTTATTGGATGAAAACTCCACAAATGAGCTACCGAAGCACCGAACCGAATGTTTATCCAATGAATTAATTTCTTCGCAAGTATTTAACATTTGCTTCCATGTTTATTTCATTGTTTATTTTTACCGACATTTAACAGCATTGCCGACATTTGATCTTTCACACTGTACGTTAATTACATTGTGATTAATGGACGTGAATAATTCGTACTCCACAAATTTTCATTATCACAGAAATGTCTTTTGTATCAAAAAGTAAAATAATCACAAATTTATATTAGTTTCTTTGTGAATCACTGTCTTTAGGATTCAATCGTTCGTCTGAATCAAATATCGATATAATTAAATTTCCTGACGATCTACTTTTTATTTCTGGATAAGCTAGTTCTTTCACCAAGTTTTTACATTAGCTGAGCTAGTCTTATGTTAGAGTACGACACAACTTATATATTGTGAAAAGACGATTGCATACATAAACAAAGGATGGTGATAAACAACACGTGTGTTAGTTCCTAAGCTGTATTTTCTATTCATTTATTCGATGCATTCGAGATTATTCTAAATCCTTACCCTGTAAGGATTTCTACAACTAAAAGTTTTACATGGAAATGTTTAACGGCTGTGTTGATATTCGATTATAATAATATTATAGTACCAGCAGTCGCAGGTGGATCTACTCGCAATAAATTCTGATCCTGTAACCACAATACAGACTAAAATCCTTCACTATACACAATCAGCATCAGATCCATCTTGACTACATAATCTCAAAATATTCTTTATGCCAAGGTATTAATATGACGTAAAAGATTTTTGTAGGTTTTATTTTTATTATAGTCGATGTGTACCCAATATCAGAACAATCAGTCAACAGGAAGGGGGATAAACCAAAGCATTAAGATCATCTCGAGTACGTTTTTAGCAAAGAACAATCTGACAGTACATTCGATTTTTGATATATTATAATCGTAGGTATATATCAAATGCCAATTTTATTATAATTTCTATTATGCTTGAAATTTCTTTAATGCGTGTAGTGTGTATAACATTTTTATGATTTGACACAAACATGACGCATAAAAATTTAACATAACTCGCTTCAACTTTTAAAGTAGATATAGGGTTCACAATGGATGGTGTTAAACAAACGTTATAATATTTTTTTTAAATGGCACTCCTTATTTTATCCTCAACATTTTCCAGCAACTACAAAATTATAAAAGGTTCTAATTTTTGTGGACCAAGCAAAACGATCCCATAACTGTTTATCATGGCAATTAACTTTGGCGACGATGCTCGCTGAATATATTTTGTGACGTCACCGTCTGCAAATTGATGGAAGTAACAACTTTGCTCTCGAACTGTAATCTGTTAGAGTTTTAAATTTAAATGGGATCTAAGCCGTGGCGTTTAATTTATCTTGATGATATTCTCGTTACATGGTGTTTTCTAAGCGACTACAATATTGGGTTCTTCAAGAAGGGTATTAGATGGGTCCTACAGGGTTAGTAGTTTGATTATGACGCCCCTTCTTGCTCCACATATCCATAGATCATGGCAACGGCTGTCTAGTGTCCTTGTTTGCCACCTAAGTGGTCAATAAAAAAACTACGTTGTTTGACTTAGATTGAAACTGGCGAAAAAGTTATTCTACTTTCAATTTGCAGTCGGCAGTTGGATCATATTACAGAAGTGTACATATAATCACCTGTATTTCTCATTGCATTCACATCGCATAGAAGACAATGTCTTTTGAATTGTTACAAACTTAGTATAATATGCTATTTGCTTCTTCAACTTTCATAAATTGTCTTCATTCATGCTCGCTGGTTGACATTCGTACGCGTAGGTCACCTTTTACCGGATTTCCCACCCAACCTAATTTAATTATAGTTATTTTATTAATCATCTTTCGTCCTATTGTTTTACGTGTCTATACTACTTAAACATCTCTTTCTCTATTTACTACATCATCATCATCCATAAAAAATATTATTTCACAATTCAATTGGGAATCAAAAATTTCTGATTGTTGTTTTGAAAAAATACCATTCATTTCAATTATTATTTTCAATATCAGTGCTGAACTTTTCTGAATATCAGCTTGGTTTAATTCACGCTGGTGGGTTCAACCCAGCACGTGGTGATTTATGTTGATTAAGAAAAAATCAAATTTGCTCTCTCTGGGCAGCCTGCAACGAGGGTTCGTAAACAAACTCATATGAATTCGAGAGATTTAGAGGTCAATGGTTAAATTATTATGATACAGCCAGAGTTATACAGTATACTAGAAAAAAGGAATTGGATATACATATAATCACGCCTTTATCCCCGAAGGTTTAGGCAGAGGTGAACTAACACCCACATTTCACCAATCATTGATTTCGATCCCACGAAATAAGGGGTCTATTGCCGTCTTCCGGGTACTATTGTTGACTCGAGCCTTGTATCTGTGCCTGAGTCTGAGCTGTATGTTTCTGTCCGATGCTGAACAGCCGTATCCCTTAGTCGCCTTTTACGACACCGCATGGGAAGAGATGGGGTAGCCCAAATGCTACTCTGCCGGGAACTAAACTACACAGGTACTACAGGTACTAAAACCTGGCAAACGATGTTTCACCATTAAAAAAATAGAGTAGGTAGTAGAAAGGTAAAAGTTAAGGATTAATAATATATTTTTTAATGACAAACTTTTTAAAAATTGTCCACTAATTCTTCTTCGAAACGGCTTGAACGATGATACCAACAGTTTAACATGAGAATTTAATATATTATGTACTAAATTTTTTTACTAAATGTTATTAGGATGGATATAGTATAAAGCCTGAGTCAAAGTGATATTAAAACAATTTTTTTTTTGTAGAATGATCTTAAACGAGTGAGCAAAAATGTCAACGATGTAGCTAAAATCACTGCCTATCTTTATTTTGTCCGTATGTAATGAATTTTATCATAGTCATTTCGGATGTTTCGTGCCCTATAGGGCTATAACCATAACAATTATAAGATAACCATTGACTTTGGACCAATATTGGTAGCATTAATGTCTCTTAATTATATGTATTGTTAGTCCTCTGTGCGAATAAAGAAGACCTCTGTAGTGTGCTAATAAAGTTCAACTGCTTGTCGGAAGTAACGGTGTCGATTTTTGCTGTACAGAATATGGGCAATATCATGCACATTAATATTGTTTTAAAACACATCAACCACAGCAAGCAAAATTTTAAAGTAAAATAAACATTTAATGATTGCAATTACTGACTTCATCATTCTCATATACATTTCATTGAAAATTTAATCATTTTTGTCACCGCAACGGCATCAATTATCGAAATGAATTGAAATGAATAATAAACATAATTATTAATGAAGACCATTATTTATTGAATTATATACGTTCAACGTTCGTAGATTGTTCATTATCATTTGATTTGTTGAGGTATTATTTTTATACATACATACATATAATCACGTCTTTATCCCCGAAGGGTTAGGCAGAGGTGAATTAACACCCACATTTCACCAATCATTGAATTCGGTCCCACGTAATAGGGGGAGAAGCCTATTGAAGTCTTGCGGGCACTATTGTTGACTCAAGCCTTGTCTCTGTGCCTGAGTCTGAGCTGTATATATTTGTCTGATGTTAAACAGCCCTATCCCTTAGTCGCCTTGTATGAAACCGCAAGGGAGGAGATGGGGTGGCCCAAATTCTACTCTGCCGGGGACCACGCGGCCAATTTTTACATAAATTGTCAATAATCTTAGAGCCGCCCGTTATTTTGTTTCAACTTCCATTCATTTTGAATTTTGTCGTACGGGGATTCCACACGTCGAAGAACAAATCTATTGGGAGCTCCTCGGCTTCAGTGGATATCTACTAACTCTGTAGGGGCCGAATTCAAAAATTGTATTTGCTACGTTATTTTGTTACCTTGTTTTTTTTTACATTTTCGTTGTATAATGTTCGTGCTCTAGGGATTATACAAATAAAATTAGTTTAAAATAGTTTACACGTACCGGAAAGACATGTGTTTAAGAAGTCAACTCATTATAATTTTCATACAAACACCCGTACGTGATTATGGCGTTGTATGGTATTTGGTTTTTAGATGTAATAGACATCCTGAGAAAAAATTCATAGATGTTCCTAAACTAAAATTAATAAAAAAAAACATCATAACATAAACCTTGCACATGTAATGGAGAATCTAAATAACATACATTTATTTGGAGTCGAGAGTTAAGTCGAGTCGACAATAGTGCCCGGAAGACGGCAATAGGCTCACCCTCTATTACGTGGGACCGAATTCAACGATTGCTGAAATGCGGGTGTTTTATTCACTTCTGCCTAACCCTCCGGGGATAGAGGCGTGATTGTATGTATGTATGTATTTCACAAACTTCTGACATTTATTAAAAAGCACGTATTTATTAGAACATCTTTATGGGTTTTTTAACGATGGATTCAAGGAAGACGCTTGAGGCTTCTTAATCGCTAGTAACAAAATTTATACGATAACAAAGGAAAGTCAAAACTAGATAAATTTAATTTTATTCTTTCAGTAGGTAACTCTGAAAGCGTCTTCATAATGAGGCTTATTTTAATTCGGCATAAAGTTATAACTGAATTCTTGTAAGGTAAATAAAATTTTGGAATTCAAGCAGGAGTTTCATGAAAGAGAAACATGGGCAGGCATAAATGTTTATGTATATATAAAGTTTTAGTTAAATAGCGTATCATTTTTTCATTTAGACTTGAAAGGTACCTATGTTGTGGAAGAACCATATGGATGCGGGTGTGAGCTCGTTGCAAACACAAAGACGTGAGCAAACACTATGTACGAATTGAATAAACCTGAATAGCGCGTTGCATACAACTTTTGGAGCAATTTAGTGCGCTGAAGTTGCAGCTGGCTCGTTTATAGCGTGTGATTTATAAGAGAGTTCAGAAAGGTTCACTCTATTCTAAAAGGTCAGGGTTATTGGTGATGGTAGTGAAAGCTGCTCGGGACTGGCGGATACAAACAGGTATATTAACCTATGTGACGAAGTTTCGTTAACATTAATTACTATAATTTATGAACTAATAGTTCACTGATATAGGAACAGGTTTCGTAGCAAATAATGTACTACTAATGTTATTTTTAAACTTTCACGGTGAGAATTCATAATATACTAGAATAATGATCTACTATTATGAATGTGATCGTTTGTGAAATAGGCGGGACGTTTGTTATTCAATCACGATCAAAAGGCTGAACAGATTTGGCAGACATTTTATACAGATTCGAGGAGGAGGATACGACTGTATTTCCGTCCAATTGAGCAGTCCGACTGGGGAAGTTCCTCCGACTTACAAAATACCGCGGTCATAATAACCTGGTGGTGAGTAGGGTAACCAGAGCTCACTGGAGAATTTTCGTACTGTCAGTGGGAAGACCAAAAGCTTGTCCTGCTTTGTCTTTTACACTGACGGCACAAAAACTTTAGTGCTTACTGGGTTGGCAGCGCGAGTGTGACTCCCTTGGTATTGTACTCGTCCACAGGCCACGGTAACCACTTTCTATCAGGTGGGCCATGTGTTTGTCTGCCAAACAAGTGGAATAAAAAAAAGTATAGATTTTAATCAGGGCTATTTTTTATCCCCTGAAAGAGGTTCCCATGGGCTTCTAAATCGAAATTCTACGCTAGTAAATAATATTACTCATGTCAAAATATTTCAAAATTGTATACGTAGTGTAAATGACGTCACCCACTATTATTTATAGGTTAATCTTGAGGGTTAGACAAAAAATTTAGGCCAATGTTCGTTTAATACGTGACTGGCTCCGCGCTGATGTTACGTGCATATAGGCATATAACTATTACTTATTTTTTATGAGTAGGAGTAAGCTTTTTAGAGTGGTATCCAGGTATGAAGTTTACAGTATCTTTACTTTTATGTCCGTTGTACGTGTTTATGAATTGGGATTTCAGCTTACTGTTTTTATATATGGCCATATTTTCTTTGTAATAGTTTAGAAATTCAGGTGATAGTACGCAACAATATTTTTTTCTGGGATTCTCCGTGTTACACTACTCAGCGTGTTCGTAGGTCGCTTTTGTTGATCCTGATGTGCAAGTTACAGTAATAAGAACGTGAGCAGGATTATTCCCGACAAAAATATAGATACTACTAGCTGTTGTCTGCAGCTCCACCTGCGACTAATGACCCACGAGCTACAAGCACCTATGTCCTCGATGTTCCAAGCTGTACTATACTATAAAAAACTTATTTATCGTAACTCAAACTTTCGTTGGTTGTTCTCTTCGTAAATATTATTCAATGACGTCACGTGCAAAATGTCACGTGACCGACCGTTTTTCGCGCACTTATTAAGCTAACAAAGCGGAAATATGTGTTTTTCTAATTAATAAGGTTTTACGTGAAAATGATGAATTGTAACAGGTATTCAATAAATTTCTACATCTTTTAATATAGATTTCCGAAATTTGTCATATATCCAATTATACCTATAACTGCAGATATAGTATACACCTATTTACTAAACTCCTTGTCAATTTCCAAAGTGAAAAGTAGCATTGAAATGGGATTAGCAGTTTGTTAATTAAATTATTTGTACCGGAACGATTAGATTAATGAATCCTGAACCAATATGTGGTATTACGTACCACAATAACTGTTTGAATTGATTGGAATTAACGAATTGAATAGGTATTAATTCAGTAGAGGTATTAGTAAAAACAAAAAAATAAGTTAAAAACGATACCTAACCTGACTACTGAAAAGGCTCTCTTGAAAAAGTTTTAAACAAGAAAATTTCAAGGATAGCCGTGATCGTTTGCCGCTTCCCTAGAATGTATTGGTTTTAAATCTTTATTTACGGAGCTTAGCCACAACATGACTATGTCGCTCAGAATGTATTGTTTGTTAGACTAAGTCGGATTTTAGTTTTAGTTTTATTTTAATGTATTTTAGTAGGTACCTAATAATAGTTTTTAGTTTTAAATTTTATTTAAGTATCTATATAGCATATATTTAATGTATTTTTAAACTTAATGTTTTATTTATATTATGTATATATATTATTTTATTTATATAACCGCGGTAGCCTAGTGTTATGGGTAATGGACTGCTGAGACGAGGTCTCGGGTTGGATCCCAGATTTTACCATGGCACATACCAATGACTTTTCGAAGTTATGTGTGTATTTATCGCAGGTTTATAAGTGCCCGGTTAATGGCAACAGGCTCGCTACCTATTACATTGGGACTTAAAAACATAAACTGGCGAAATGTGGGTGCTAGCACCTCTGCCTACCCCTTCGGGGATATAGGCGTGAGTTTATGTTACGTAGATCAGTAGGTACTATTAATTTTACCCCTTATAACAGCAAATAAAAAAGCTCATATCCAGTAACACGTGCCTACTAGATACTTGATAAGCTAGATTATTAATTCTTACAGTTTCTAAAACCAACACATTATACCTTTTACTACCGGTGAAGTAGGTATGTTATTAAAATAAAAAGTTCATGTTGCAAGGTTAAATTTACAATTTAGCATTTCTCATTTTACCTCACATATATTATTCAACTTAAAATTTAATCAGAGCAATCCGACAGAGTTGTTTGACTGTATTACAGACATATAAAATTTATTAGTACATCTGAATTCTGTGAAGCTTGTAATACCACCTAACTTTGGATTGCGAAAAAGCTGTTCTTACAGGGTTGGAAGCAAGTGTGTGACTTACCTGGTGTTGCACACGTTCATAGGTCACGGTAAACATGTTCCATCTGTTGGGACGTGTTACAGTGACCTGACACCAGAGTCACACCCATCCTACCAACCCTGTAAGAACGGATCAAGATAAGCCTTTCTTTTCCCACTGATATCACAAAAACTCTCCTGTGAGCTCTGGCTACAATTCTCACCAACGGGAACACAACGCAATGTTATCATAGCCGTGGTATTCTGTAGGGTGGAGGTAAGTACTCCTTAAATAATAATTATTACACCTACAAAAATTTTAATCATTAAAATTTCTTGGTGACTGTAAAGCTAATGCAATTACCTTTTTTGTGTCCATAATTAACAATAACTATCAATTGCAAATCAACATTATAATATCATAAGATATCAACTAGATATAGTTGCGGCACGCTATGATGGCCGTTTAGACACGACTGATTTTGCTCGTTTTCTCTTTTTTGGTGTATGAAGTTTATTTTCTTCTAATCTCGCCATATTTTTCTTTAGGTATTCGTCTAACAGTTGTCCAATAAAAAAGAGAAAACGAGCAAAATCAGTCGCGTCAAAATGGCCATCATAGTGTGCCGCAACTATAGTAGAGATAAAAACGAAATTGACTATTGAAAATAGTAGTTACTACTAATATTGAAAATGTATAGTGACGTAATATTTTGTTGTAATTTATTTAGACATTCGCGTAACCTTCCAACAATATTAAAATTAAGTAATTATTACTGTTTACTAGGAAAATATTTAAATGAAGTAAAACACAGGCACGGGTAAGTTGTACATAGCTTGAGCATTTCACAAGTATTTGGGAGAGCAAGGGTCAAAGAGTTACTTCAAATAAATACATGTTAAGTTAGATAGGCTTCTAAAAACTTTTTGCAAGCTTGTACGCAAACCTGGCAAATAAGTTTTAGGCAAGTACACAATTATATTCAGGCAATCTACAATAGAGAAATATCTTACAACTATTATACATGTGAAGCTTGTGGTGATGAGTGACCTAAGAATTTCTGTCACTCCATAATACAATAACAGCTGAACGAAAATAGATGAAATTCATCGTACACAGATAGATTATTGTCTGGAATAGCAATTAGACCTATGGGAACAGTATTTCAATTACACAGTCCTAAATAAAACTATAAGAAAATATCTACAATAAAAATTAAGTAGAGTATTTACATATATTTACATAACATACATGGGAATGATCTAAATTAAATAATAAAAACAATGTCGAATATGCTTATACAAACCTGCAAGTTCAACATCAAAGAATTCCTCCCCATCGTATCGATGTCAACCGGGAGGGTGGCCAGAAGGCTAGCTGCATTGCCACGTTGAATGGCAATAAGAAATAAATCAGCCTTCTGGTCACGGGTAGTGTCTATTAAACGTTTAAAGAATATTTATTTAATCTTAAACATAATTTAATTCATTGTTTTAAGTATTTTGGTTATTCAACAACTGAATAACAAATACTGTGGCAATATTCGTTTTCAGGTTACATAGAATCGTAATGAATTACTTCCAAAATTGTCCATTTTACTTTATTTAATTTAATTGATTAGTTCATATTAGACAGTGAGTTGTGGAAATCCGGGGACAGTAAGCAGTCGTAGGAAATATCGAAAGTACCTCTACTCTCCACTCCACAGAACTAAAAAAATACACTTAAGTCTATTAATCTTAACACCCGTTCAAAACACGGCCTCGGCCTGAGAATACTCCGGCGAGAAACTTAGCGGATTCTGTAAGTCAATCAATCAACTGAAACATTGATGGATTGATACATTTGCTGATATTGTATTGCATTATTTTACAAAAAAAAAGTACAAGTTTTCTTCCAATATTTTAGATGTACTTACTACGTAAAACTTTTGTAATGCCGACAACAACTTACGAAACATTAACGAAATTGAATTCTTTTTCTTCTGTCGAATCGACGGTGCATATACTTTGTTTCAGGAGTGACTACCGTCTGACTGCCTAGCACCGAGAATAATGACCACAAAGAGCCACGTCTGTTGTTTAGCAAGTGCATCTTTTGTCAGTATCAGAATAAACGGGATATTTACCATGTTTCATTATTTTGAGTAGTAAAAGAACTCGAAAGAGGGTAGATCGATATAATTACTCCTAGAAGAAAAAACTTTTTCTTTGTTCACCGCCACTACTCCAGTTCCTCCGTGATCATGGTGCTTGCAACAGCGCCGAAATATCGGAAACTCAAAATAATGAAACATGGTAAATATCCCGTTTATTCTGATACTGATGTCTGTGACCATGATAGTTTAAATACCTATAAAGTGCAACTTTTTTTTATACCACTTAAGTGGCAGTCAAGCACAAGGCACACAAAGTGGTTACTGTGGCCTATGGACGTGTGCAACACTAGGGAAGTCGCGATGCCGACCCTGTAAGCGTAGAGTTTCTGTGCCATCAGTGAAGAAGACAAAACAGGACAAGCCTTTGATATTCCCACTGACAGCACAAAAACTTTTCAGTGAGCCCTGGCTATCGTACTCACCGCCGGAGACACAAATCGAGGTTTTTATGGCCGCGGTATTCTGTAGAGTGGAGGTACTTCCCCAGTCGGACTGCTCAGTTGTACGGAAATACCGTCGTGTCCTATATCGTTTATTTGGTGAAGTTCACTTGTGCCTCATAGGTGTTGAAAGGACACTATGTCTTACCTTACTATGTAATTATGTAATGAAATTATTTTTATTATCATTTTTGTCAAAGGCTAACCAAAATATATACTACATAATATGTAAGCCTTTAGATAGCCCATATGGTTACCAAAATTACAGGGCCTATTTCAGTACGTCTGGTTTTCTATTAATTATAGAAAATCAAATGTACTCCCACATAATTATAAATGGCAACATTTTTCTCCCTCTAAAGTAGGCAATGAAAAATTGGTTATAAAAATATGTCATGAGCATTAACCTTTACATCGCTGCTGTTAAAATTATCTCATATGCCACCAAAACTGTATATGAACACTGTTTGAAGTTACAGGTTATAAAGTTGAGGGGTAACAACGTAAATACATGGTGTTCACTTTTAATGTTCAAATCACCTAAGTTAAAAAGAAAGTAATGATTAGTTGAAGAAATTTATATCTTGAAGCACTCCTGGTTCTGGATTTTATTAAAGCAAAACCATACTGTCTGTCCTACCAAAGACACTGCAAAAAATGACATTAAATTTTAGACAAAGTTAAATGATTAGTTTCATTACACTATTTCAGCCAATGAAAGAAAGATTTTATATATTTTATACAAAATCCTTATTTTTATATATTTAACGAATAGACGACAAGAATTGCTAATTGAGCCGTCCAAATGGGGAAGTACCTCCGTGCTACAAAATAATACCGCGGTCACAATAACCTCGCGCTGTGTTCTCGGTGGTGAGTAGGGTAGCCAGCGCTCACTGGAGAGTCTTTGTGCTGTCATTGGGAAGACCAAATGCTTATCCTATTTTGTCTTCTACACTGACGGCACGGATACTTTGTTCTTACAGGGTCGGCAGCATCTGTGTGATGCCCTGGAGTTGCACACGTCTGTAGGACACGGTAACCACTTTACATCAAGGGGACCGTCATGTGTTTGCTATCTAAGTGTTATAAAAAACTCACCACTCACTTTGCTACCCAAATATTTCTTGAGAAGAAAATATTTCTTTTACTAGATAAGCACTTTCTAGTTCACTCCGACGAAGCTTTTCCAACTTCAAATAGAATATTACAAATATAACTGCCACTTTATTCGTTGGAAGAGACAATGTTATCATTTCGTGTTACAGGTGTGAACGAGAATTGCACTAGCGCAAAGTGACTTTACGATGTTGAAGCTGAAATAAAATAGTTTATGGCAGAAGTAAATAACTTGGTTTAAAAGAGTTAAAGTGAAAATTCTCGTTACGGTTTTCTGTTTCAGTATATTCCAACAGTCAGCAGTATAAATGTTGAACAGTTGTATTGATTTGATCATAGTTTGTTTAATGTAATGTGATGTCTGAATTTATAAAAAAATATGTACTTATGCATACTGTACTAGTAAGTCTGTGAACAATAGACACCCGCGCGTACCCTTTCAAATCTAGTATCCTTAAAAAATAATTTGCAAATTCTTATTTTAAACAGAGATGGGGTGGCCCTAATTCTACTCTGCCGGAAACCACGCGGCATCCCTTCCCATGCGGTGTCGTGCAAGGCGACTAAGGGATAGGGCTGTTTAACATCAGACAGATATATACAGCCCAGACTCAGCCTCAGATGCCTGGCTCGAGTCAACAATAGTACCCGGAATACGGTAATAGGCTCACCCCCTATTACGTGGGACCGTGTACAATTATTGGTGTTAACCTCGTGTTGTTTTCCCGGCGGTAAGTAGGGTAGCCAGAGCTAATTGTAGGGTTTGTGTGCTGTCAGTAGAAAGGCCATAAGCTTGTCCTGCTTTGTTTTTTGCACTGACGGCACAGAAACTCTCAATACTTGCAGGGTTAGCAGTGTGAGTGTGACTTTCTTGGTTTTGGACGCGTCCATAGGCCACGGTACTGCCATCTAATTGAAAAAAATGACGTAGCTATTTTTATTTTATCAATCATAACGAATAAATTCGTTTCGCTAACTCCAATTTAAGGATGATTCGTTTTGAACACAAAAGAAGGGATAATGTTAACACAAGGCTCAAAGGAAAGCCGATAATATGCCACCGGGGTAAAGGACATATGTAATCGCTCTAAATTGAAAGTATACAAGGATTTAGTTGTCCCACTTGGATAAGCGATAAATCGTAAAACACCCACAAAAGGAAAGCTGATATTCTATCACAACTATGTTATACACAAATATGTTCTATCACAACAAGAAAATTTTAGGTATCTTTTTTTTTATATATATTGAACACGTCAATTAGACTTCGCCTTGCCTGACGGTAAGTTGAAGGCAAAGTCTCAGAAAAGAGGGTCACCATTACTTACACGTACCATGTGACAATGGTGACACTCAGCTTGATGGCCTCATCATATGCTTTTTCACGCCCCGCTTAAAGGACCCGGGACTGTAGGAAGAAGGAAACACGTGAGCTGGTAATGAATTCCTGGCCTTAATGGTGCGACAGAGGATGTTTTATCCCGTTAATATTCTTAATACGAAAATTTGTGAATATGTTTAGTTTTTTGAATGTGTAAATATATGTTACTGAATCACGCTAAAATAGCTGAACTCATCTGACTATTAAAAATTTAGTACAGGGATAGTTTTTTCTTTTATACCACTTAGTTGGCAGACAAGCACACGGCCCACCTGATGGGAAGCGGTTACCGTGGCCTATGGACGTATGCAACACCAAGGGTGTCACACTCGCACTACCGACCATGAAGAAACCTTCTGAGGCCCCTCTTGAAGAAGAAGAAGAAGATTATGGTCTGAAATAACACATAGGCCACTTTGATTCATGGAATATGCCACAACCCATGGGTACTTCGTCATCTTAGAGTTAATCCCTGTCGCATCTGAAGCTTTGACTTTTGAGTCGGGGATCCGCTTTTCCAGTCTAAATGCGGATTTGGCTGGACTTTGATATTTTCCGTGAAACGACTACCATATGAACTCCACAGCCAAAAGGCGATATTGAAGCATTGCAGCTATACCAGTTCTTTAACATCTTTGGACTCCACTTACCTGTAAGAGAAAGAATACAAGTATCACCACCCCATCTCATCCGAAGGGTGTCGTAAGAGGCGATAAATGGTAACATACGCAAACCATATCACTGCGAGAGAAGGAAAACTCGAAATAAAACCCTGTACCAACCCGTCTGGCTAGCGTGGAAACAATAGGCCAAAGCCTCCCAACATTGGGAGAGGCCTATGTCCAGCTGTGGACTGCGATGGGCTAGTTGATTGATTGATTGATTGATACCTGTAACGAATTGAATGTAATTTTAAAGCATTCGATATGCCGTTATTCAAATCAATTAAGATAGGAAAATTGAATTGTTTCAGGCATGATCTTTCCCTTACGGATGAATGCTCTGCCCATTGAGCCACCGAACCACGCCTAAAGTTCTCCATCATAAAACCTACCTGTGTGTTACGGGAACGAGATCATAACTAACAAGTGAATTTTTCACAAAATTCTCTAGAGTGGAGTTACTACTAATATATAGGCAGGGCTACACTACATAATATATGGCCTAGTGGTATGGGTAATGGACTGCTGAGACGAAGTCTCGGGTTCGATCCCAGGTTTTACCATGGCACACACCAATGACTTTTTGATGCATTTCGAAGTTATGTGTGTATTTATCGTAGGGTTTATAAGTGCCCGATTATTGGCAATAGGTTCGCCACCTATTACATTGGGACGTAAACATAAAACTGGCGAAATGTGGGTGTTAGCACCTCTACCTACCCTTTCGGGGATATAGGCGTGAGTTTATAATATAATATATATACACAGAAAAGCCTTTGCAAATAGACGTATTTATGAATACAAAATTTTAATGTTTGCATTGAGTGAGAATCAAACCCATAACTTTTGAAATAGCAATCAAACGATGACGTGCAGATTGACTTTAATCGAGAGAAAACAAAAAATCGGGGTTAAAATCTCTTCCATTTTAAAACCAAACTGAAAAGCTATTCGGGCATTGACCTTTGATATCTGCATGATTAATGAAAGCTGATTGATCAATTTCCGCCTCAATATGTGAGGCAGTAGGGTAAAGTGGGAATAGTAATTTGAATTTGGTAACTTATAAAAATCTACAAATGATGTGTACACGTTCGAACTCAGAAATAGACAAAGTAGAACTGTAACCACTGAACTGTTCGCGTGAACGTTTCGCGCTTTCAAATCTCAACTGGCTGGCTACTTAATGGATTAATATCCTATTCAATAAAAAAATAAAAAAAGCCTCTGAGACTGAAACCGCGAAATGAGTAGGTGCGTTCGCTAAATCCTCGTTGCCGTTTACTGTATGTTTAATTATTATTATTTTTGTTATGTTCTCATGTAAGTGACCTTAAATGTCTTTTTGAGAATAAATTCTTTAAACCAAAAAAAAAAAAAAAAAAAATATTGAGATATTAAAACCCCATACCCAAAAAGAAATAACATTGTAGCTCTTACACAAATACACCAATTTAGATAACTCAGAAATAGACAAAGTAGAACTGTAACCACTGAAAATCCTTAAAAGGCTTGTTGACTGTATTAAAATATTGAGATATTAAAACCCCATACCCAAAAAGAAATAACATTGTAGCTCTTACACAAATACACCAATTTAGATGCGGTTTTATTAGTGAAAATGCAGATGCGGGATCGATATGGTTCTTAACTAATATAGACGTTTAAAAATCATCAGCTAATGTTACTATTTAACACTTTTGACAGTTATTTTTGTCTACTATTCAAAAGGGAACAACATAATCGAGACATTGTTAGTTTAGGTACTTCATAGTTCATTATGTTATTATAATTCGTTTATAAGTAGAACAGATATTAACATAATTATATTACTGTCCTATTTACTCCTACAAGTTTTTGGAAATTGTTGGTAGAACTTTCTTCAATTCTCAAACACTGTACAGAATATTATTTTTTAATTACTTACTCCTAAAGATTAAAATACAAATTGCTTGCAAGGCGAATGGTAGAACTGTCTTTAACCTACTATTGCAGTTGCTCAAAGTTTTCCTCCATTCTTCTCATTTGGCGCGTTTCTCTCATTCTCTTTCGCCCACTTTCCCCTCTACAGATTGCAAGAGTAACTAACAAGTGCAATGCATGCGTTCACATCACGGTAGCTTATCGTCATTTAGTTGTATAAAACAACACTTTCCAACGTGAAAATATCCACATTTCTCACCCGTCCCCTTTTGTTCTATAAATGTCGCGTTGCCCTACATGTCAGTTTTCAATTGACTTCAACTGGCTAGAGGGTACTAGATGACTGTGGAACGGGAGATGAGCGAAGCGAGAAATGTGTTGTAGGCAAATATTTTGTAAAATTGATAATTGGTAACTTTAGAATTTGTATACGTATTTAATAAATCTTAATTTGTCATCATATAGACCCAAACTATAGATAGTATAACAAAATGGAAGTTTTTGCCATTTTAAACCTGATTTTTACTGTTTATTTTTCTCTAAAGTCAGTATGGTTATTATATTAGGATTAACTTTTTATTCATATAGAAGCCTCCAGATAACGCTTTACTATAAGCGTGGCGAAGCAGTTTTACGGTAGTTAATCGAAGTCAGACCACAGCTTACAGAAAACAAAAACATTGCTACGAAAGGTGTAGCCTCCAGCATTCATATCTTGACTACTAATTGCTGGCAACCGTACTAATTATAAGCCTAGCAAATCCTCTCTGAAGACATAACCGTACCTATGTAATTAACTTATGAATTACTATTGAAAAGCCATACAACCTAGTAACCTATTAGTACCCATTAATAAGATTCTCAGCAGCCTCCCTTTTGATGAATTTAATTTGAATCACTCTAAGTAACTGTTTCAATTTTCCCGATTCCACTGATTTGAACTTGGAGAATACAGTACTATTAAACTATTTACTACTGAGTTTATAAATTTATATCTACAACAAGGATATATGTGAGTTGACAAATCTTATCCTTCTTTCTACTATTATTTAAAGAAACTAGCCTTCCGCCCACAGCTCCACCCGCGTGGTCCTTCTATCTCAGGTTCTACTTAACCGATTACAATCAAACAAACTTACGATTTTAAATCTGACCAAGGCTTTTCTAACAAAAAAACTGTATCAAAATTCATTCAGTAGTATTGCGTCTATCCTACAGAATACTGTGGCCATAATAACCTCGTGTTGTGTTCCCGGCGGTGAGTAGGATAGCCAGAGCTCACAGGAGAGTTTTTGTGCTGTCAATACGAAAACCAAAGGCTTATCCTGCTTTGTCTTCTACACAGAGGGCACAGAAACTCTCTGCGCTTAGAGGGTCGGCAGCGCTAGTGTGACCTCAAGTGGTGTTGCACAAGTCCATAGGCCACAGTAACCATTTTCCATAAGATGGGCCGTGTGCTTGTCTGCTATCTAAGTTGTATAAAATAATGGTAAACACGATATTTATACATACATATAATCACGTTTTTATCTCCGAAGGTTTAAGCAGAGGTGAATTAACAACCTCATTTCACTAATCATTGTTTTCAAGGGGATGAGCCTATTGCCGTCTTCCCGGCACTATTATTGACTCGAGCCATGCATCTGAGGGTGATTTATAATACGGTGATCTTATTTAACTAATAGTAGAAATTATCTCTTAGTGTAAACATTGAAAATTTGCTTTTACTTAAATAAGGTCGTTTAAAAAATTATCGTTTGCCAATGGCATCAGTGGCGTCAGTGGGCAACATTTTAAAATTCTATTACTCTAGGTAGCAATCATGTTACAGCACATTTACACGTAATTAACCCCAATGTACTCAACCCACTATGCTAGACTTAATTTATATCGATGAAGTTTATAAAAATAAGAATATAATGAAAATAAAAAGTTTAGTTTTAAAATTCTTCTATAATACACATATTAAAAACACAATAGTACTTTATTCACACCATTTTTTATTATTACACCTGACCGGTTGCGCCTTACTGCACCCTCAAAGGTTCACAATAACAGTTAAGAAACATTCTCAGTCAGGTCAGGTCTTAATAAAAAATACTGTAGAAAACGTACAATATTTATTTTATACCACTTAGGTGGCAGACAAGCCCACCTGATGGAAAGTGGTTACCGTGGTCTATAGACGTGTGTAACACCAGAGAAGCCACACTCGCGCTACCGACCCGTAAGCACAGGTGCCGTCAGGACAAAGCAGGACAAGCCTTTAGTCATCCCACTGACAGTACAAATTCTCCAATGAGCTCTGGCTACCCTACTCACCGCTGGGAACACAACACGGTGTTATTATAACCGCGGTATTCTGTAGGACGGAGGTACTTCCCCCTTCGGACTGCTCAATTGGGCGGATATACCGCCGTGTCCTACCTCCTAGAAAAAGTACAAGTGGGTTCTTAATATGTGTAATAACAAATTCCACGAAATGCCATCAATCATCATCAGTATAAATAGTTTTCTATAATACCTGCAAATATTACACGTGGGTTTGGCAACATATGAACTTAGTTTAGAGACAAATGTTTATTTATTATGTGTACCCGAGACAAGTAATTATCCGAAACATTTGACAACCCAACCCAATTTTAACCTGTAATCCAGAGAAGCATTTTGTTAACTACTTGCATATAAATTGGAATTGTTGTGTACTCATCATGCGAATAATATTAACAGTCCTATTTAATGTAATTCCAGTTTCTTTAGTATTTACTAGCGTATTTTGACCTTTATTAATAATAAAAGTCGGTCAAGTGTGAGTCATACTCCTGCACCCAGTGTTCCGTAACTTAAGCTATATAAACCGTAATTATTTTGAATGCGTCGACTTAGAAGTTTGATTTTAGCATAGTTTCAAGATGATATAGACCTGAATATGTGGCATGAATTTCAATTCTATACCTTCACGCACTCCTTAGAAAAAGGTCTTGACAGATAGACAGACAGAGAGACGGACAACAAAGTGATCCTATAAGGGTACCGTTTTTTGACCGACTTTTAAAAAAGAGGAGGTTCTCAATTGAATTGGTTTTTTTTGTACATACACACCCTCTCCTTTCCTACATAGGACAAAACGTGCAGGGCTTAGATGTCACCCTCACACTATGCAGATACGAGCAAAAACCAAGCGGTTCAGAGACTCTTATCTTTGCCGCACCTCCTTCCCACAGTCCCGGGTCCTTTAAGTGGGCCGTGAAAAAGCATCCGATGATGCCGCCAAGCTGAGTGCCACCATTGTAATATTATTTAGTGTCTGTAATGGTGACCCTCTTTCCTGAGACTTCGCCTTTAGCTTACCATCAGGCGAGGTGAAGTCAAGTTGGCGTGTCCTATATAAAAAAAAATACACAAGATAAAAATTTATAGTTCCGTTAGAAGTCGGTGCTTTGTCTGTTGTGCTTGAACTATTATGATGAAATCAATTGAAATAATATGGACTCTCGGGCTAGACTTCTAGTACTTCTAGGCTTCTAACAGATCAATAGATCTGTGAATTCAGTTATTTTTCTCTTATCTTTATTGTGTTATTTTATAGTTTTTAGTTTTTGAAGCCAGTTTTTTAAACGTATTTGTTTACCTTTTGAGGTACGGCACCTTAATAATTAGATTGGAGACGACTCAAACTAATTTTTGGCGTATATCGGAAGAGGTCTATCTCCAACAGTGGACAGCTATAATAATTAATTAATTAATAATGCATTGATTAATTTTGTTTCCCTTTTTTCAAACGTTTTTAATAATTATCTCCTTCATCTCTAATGCTTGTCACTTATCTAGGGGGGCTGGTCAATTATTTACTGGTCTTCTAAGGGCAGATGATACAGGGTACAAGATTAGCCTAAGTCCTTTTGTATATTCAAAGAGATTAGGCTTATGCAATTTGTATTTATCATATTCATTGTTTCACCTTTCATTTACATTTAAAGTATATTCAAATTGTATTGAAAGGATAGTATTAAATTGTTTCTAACACAACGAAGCAAGACAGTTACAATTTATATGGACAATGATTTCAGTTTAATACACACTGAAGACAGAAATAACGATACTAAAATGTACTTAATGCTCACTAAAAGAACATACTGAACTATGTAGGTACTAAGAGAAAATAAATTAAAGTTGGCATTAAGATGAAAAATAAAGCTATACAATTATCGGCTAGTTACGAGTACTTTGCTACAGAAACAGTTTGAGAGAATGATGAGTGATGAGTGCCAAATATGGAATGCATCGAATTTTGTACATGTACTTCTAATGATTCTACTTCAAGTATAGTTCCCTTCTTTCAGCTCTGATATTTGGGAAACAGAAAAATTTCGAAAAATAATGGATACAATTTAAATCAATAAAACAGTTTGATTTGCTTTTGATAACTCAATATTCATTTTAACATTCCAACTGTTCAATAATCAATTAAAGTAAAACTGAAATAACTATTAAACAACATAATATAGCTAAAAAATAATTAATATGCATCGTGGAATTCTTCCGCATCGCATGCCTCTTGTGCTAACGTTCCCAGAAAACTGGCAGCATTGCCACATTGTATGGCAATGCTTATTTACTGACCTAAAAAGAGGTCAGCCTTTTGGTCACCAGAAGCGTCGACTACACGCTTCGCAATCTCACGGAAGAGATTGCAGAAGCGCCCAAATTTACGACTCCAAATGGCACAAATTCATAATCTCCGATGAAATTGAAGTGTTTGCGACACTTGAGAGCCTCTGCAGAAGCAGCAGCAGCACCAACACAGTCAGTCGTGCTAGGTATATGGGTAGGAGCAATAGTATCAACGCATGTTGCGTCCCACTCGCTTGTAGAGTCCTACCCATCTTCCATGGCATTAACAATATGCCATCCGGTCTCCTGCCATCGTCGCGCGCAAATCGTTTGGTTTAAGTAATATTAATATTAAGATTATTTTGAACCTTTAAAGTTAAGATCGTTCTGAAGCCGATTGTACCTTATCATCTACATAATTAGTTACGTATGTGATTGTTTCCAAATATATTTAATATTATAACTTCTACCATCACGTGTGGCATGTAGCTTCCCAGCACCAGTGAAACAAATATTCAACATCTTCATTTTTCTCTGAGCCTTCTCCCAACTCTTGCTCTCGACTTTGTAGTCTGAATGAGATGATGCTAATTAAAAAAAATACATTAATCAAATCAAGGAGACATAAGCTATACACTTTGATACCGTTAAGGCGTAAAACATTTCGGCGGTGGCGCGCCTGGCGCGCCTCCCCGTTTCCGGGGTCGAGTTGGGGACTGTAGTCCCCACAACCCGAGAAGAGGGCCAGATCGTGAGAGATGGCCCTGGGTCGGCCGGGGTGCGAGGGATATGCCTGTCAACCTCACCTTCGGCAACCAAAACGACCCACAGGCGGCGTGCGTTTTAGTCGGTTCGAGTCCGACATAACCTCCTCCACCGGCTCCGGTGGGGTGGTATCCGTGGGGATTTTGCGCACGTAAAAAAAAAAAAAAAAAGTTGAAGTTTTTGTTTCTTTATTTACTGTTTCTACAACCTCATTTCACAACATTATCTTCATTATCTTTATCATTCCCAAAGCTTTTTCCGAATTCAGTTAGGGTTGACTTTCCAGTCATAACACAATTCATATTCTATGATTCATTTTGATTTTGGAACCGGACACCGGTGACTGAATTCTTATTTTGCAATGTCTCATCTTACTTTTATCTCAGTATAAGAAAGACTTGCCTCATAAAAAGTGCTATCACCCGCAACATTCTACATTTTTATCACTCTGTTGCAATCTTATTTAGAACTGGAGCCTTACTCATATACTTTTCTTGAAAGTAATATTATTTCAATCTAACTTTACTATCATAGTGGGAGCATGCATTAACACCCATGGGGATTTTATTTCCTAACCAGTAACTGTGTAACTCTTTCATGTGTTACTGGACAGGAATACAGCAATCGGACCCTAACCTTTGTCATCCATTTAGATTTGTGTACTGTATATTGTGTCTTTATCCAGGGTTATGTAGAGGTGAATTAACACCCATATTTCACCAATCATTGAATTGGTCCCACGTAATAGGAGGTGAGCCTATTGTCGTCTTCCGGGCATTATTGTTGACTCAACCCATGCAACTGAGGCTGAGTCTGGGCTGTATATATCTGTCTGATGTTAAACAGCCCTATCCCTTAGTCGCCTCTACTCTGCCACCACAGGGCACTTATAATAATGAGATATAATTTTAAATTTAAATAAACGATTTCATTTCATTTTCTAGTTTGACCATTTATCACTAGTATCCTTAGTATCCTGACGGACCCCACCCCATTCTCGCTATAAATGTCACAAATTAAGATTAAAATAATACTGCAAGAGAAGCTATAAGCCAGAACGGAATGAACGACTTGTATCAAAAATAATATTGTACCAAAGCGTTCCTTAGCTGTAAAGCTAAAATATGCTGATCGATCTGCTTGCAAAAGTATTGAAGTTTAAAATGAGCGATCGCTGTCAGCTAATCCATAATGCTTTGAATTGAAAGAGAAAAATGTAACGTCAATCCTGTTTTTCGGTTATAGGTTTAGTAATCATTCGTCAGAGTGATTTTATTGGATTGATAAAAATAATAATTGTAAGATATCGTTCATTCTTCACTCAAGTTTTATCTTCTTCCGGCTCTGAAGTCATTTTAATCTTGTCATTGTCATTAGTCCCGATCGCATTTGGTATTTTATTTTATTTACTTTATTCATTTTCACGTCTGTCATCATAGTCATATTTATTTCCCTTAGTGATCTTTTTTACATGCATTTAGAACATTGAAGATACATATATATAATCAAGCCTATATCCACGGAGGGTTGGACAGAGGTGAATTAACAACACCCACATTTCACCAATCATTGAATTCGGTCCCACGTAATAGGGGGTAAGCCTATTGCCGTCTTCCAGGCACTATTGTTGACTCAAGCCATGCTACATTTATTATATTATTCACCGAATAGTTTTTACTAATAATTTTATATAGGTACACAAGAAACATGAAGGTATTGGTGACCGACTATAAACTTAATCATTTCTAAAGTGAGGCCGAGTGATTGGGCGGTATTAATAGCTAACTTGATTTATGAGGATTTCGTCATAATATAATACCCCTTTAAATCTATTTCTGCCGAAAGGGATTTATGAGATATTCTTTGATCCGATTCTCAAAATAGTAGAGAAAAGCTACTATATGTACGGATGTATACAACTGTACTTTTTCGAATTCAAATTCTCAATTCTCAAAATAGTGCAACGTAATTACATCTTTTTGATGTCAAATTTTGCTTATTACTAAATTTACCACTCTTGCACGGTGATTTTAAGCTGCTGATTGATGAATAATACTTCAGCGCAGGCTTTCATTTTGTGATTGAGAGGTTGGATGATTGTCGCTCTCAATAAAACGCCAAATGTCAAATAAAATGAGAAGTATCAGAATCAGTATCCAAAAAACTATTTTTTTTTCTTATATTTAATAATTTGCAAATATTCTAATTCAATAATTATAATTACCCACTTCAAGTCACAAAAAGTCGTTCAACATGTCGTAATATATTAATAAAATATTTAGTACAAACACTCAGACAATTGACGTGACCATTATGACAACCCGCAATTGAAAGCATCAACGGATTTATGAAATTAATTATTGGCAATTCCATTCCATTCGTTATTTCATTCATTTAATCAAGAAATTAATCGTTTGCCATTTTCAGGTTATGAAAGGCCAGAAATTTAATATAATAGTTTGCCCTCAAATGAATTTAAATTATACTTTATATAGATACTTTGTGTAAAGCCGTATATTAGCCTTCATTTTTCTTATACCTCTCTCTCTCTCTCTCTCTCTTTATCTATCTCTCTCTCTCTTTCTTTTGTTTTTTAATACACTTTCTATTTAGTTTAGCCGATAACTACACCATATCTTTTGTTTTATAACATTACTGTCCATCCTGAGGTTGCCTGGAAGAAATAACTTCAGCGATAAGACCGCCTATTGTGCACTGAACTGTTTGCTACCTACTTGTCCTACTGTAAATTGGTTGGTGTACAATAAAGAATTATCTATCTATCTATCTAATATTCGCATGGTTTTTGATAGATTAATATAGGATATGACTATTTCATATCTGACAGGATATGACATACCTACAGTAAAGATTCAGCCTCAATGACTTAAAAATGGTAAAGAAATATAGTCAGGTAAATGGTAATAAGCCCACCTGTCCACTCATTGCATGAAACCGAATGTAGAGTGATTATTGAAAATTTCAGGCGTTTACCCATAGTCTCATAATTATGGTCCACTAGTAGGATCACGGGATTTTCACCCGTAGTCCCACCACACCACACACATCTTTGCGGTACATCTCTAATGTGGAGGAAATAAAATAACCTTACAATGCAGTGGAACTATGGGGTACAAATACCTCCGGAGTCCCACCAGTAGGACGTACTGGTAGTACTAGGGGTAAATGCCAAATTATCCACAATTCACTATATTTCAGTGGGACTACGGGGAAAAAAGGATTCCCCGTGGTCCCACTAGGACTTCGAGCCTGCTAAAGCAAAAGCACAGTCATACCACGGACACTGCTAATAAATCAATTTATTTTAGATTTTAAAGCAATGGCGATAAAGTTCAAAATTAAACGGCTTTTTGCAGAGCGAGTGAAAAAATATAATGAAACTCCTTTAAAAACTTTTGATGCATAGAAATAAAGTCGAAAATTATATGCCTATTTTTCAGTCTGTGGTATGATAATAGCTTTGCTTTGGTAAAATCGAGCTCCAGTGGGTCGTACTGGTAGGACCATGGGTAAATGCCAAAAATTTCGTATGTTCATTAAATTCTGCTTGACCTTTCTTCATAGTAACGTTACACATGATATCCCTAACCTGCAGAACGTTGTGTATGTATGAATGAATGTGTGGATATAGGTACATAAATATGCAATTTATAAATATTGTATAAGTTTGGCCATTGGACTCATCTTAAACTATATATTAAATATAAGGATATAATATGTAAAACATGTGTGATTTATTATGGCCCTTGTGAATAATGTAATTTTTAATTTCATTTTATGTACCCACCTACGATTTTATTAGATACCATCCAATTAATTTTCGTGATGAATTACATATTATTACGTTATACTTAACTTGCCACCAAAATTACCTAAATCAACGTAATGTTGAAACGGGATATCATTAGTCAACCCTTGTCATGTTAATTTGCCGTCCAGGAAAGTATATAAAAAATAAACCTAGTATGACTACCACGATGTAACATGGTAACATGTCATGAGGACCGAGTTGACAGTCAGGTGTTTGAGAACTTGTTTTCACTTACAAGAAACCATTGCATGGACATAAATTCTAGATAGACCAAATAATAGGTTTATTAGGTAGTAAAGAGAAAAGGACTGATGTATATCATAATTTTTTGAATGAAGATTTATCCAATGGAAATAGCGAACCGATTGAGCTTATTTTAATTTTGGGCAAAATAACACTATAAAATGGTTTTTTTTTATACCACTTAGTTGGCAGACAAGCACACGGCCCACCTGATGGAAAGTAGTTACCGTGGCCTATGGACGTCTGTAACACCAGAGGAGTCACAGACGTTAGACTAAGTGACATACAACCACTGCTATCCTTGATATTTTCTTGTTTAATATTTGAACAGTAGTCTGGTTTTTGTTTTAAATTTAATTTTTTATGTATATTATTTTGAGGCAAGCAATAGACATAATGTATACGTATTAGAAATGTGCTAATTAAGCACGGGTGCAATGCTGATACTAAATACACTACAGTACCACCGCAAACGCTACGTCCCGCAATTTTTAAATCTGTAATATCTTCGAAAATATTTTTTAAATCATATGCTGTAAAGCGCCATATATACGTGGTAAATGTGGTAATCATGATATTGAATTGTAGCTTATACTTATGACACGTTTGTCGGCTTACCATAGCAGTGCCATCTATTGATTATTTACTCAATCCAGTCGAAAAGTATCGAAATCTGTTAGAATCTTTAGGAGTTAATAGATAATTGTGACTGTCAATTAATTATAGATCAATAATTTGCAGTAAAATAAAATTGCGACTGTAATTAAAGATCTAAGCTATCCTATCTCTTAAGTTGGACCAGGCTGCTCACGGTGTGCCAATTGAATTTAAAATCGGTTAAGTAGTTTAGGAGTCCATCGCGGACAAACATCGTGACAGGAGATTTATATATTTTAAGATAACCAGTGGACGACTAAGACGCTTGTAACGATACCTCATTTGTCCAGTTCTAATAAGTGGTTGAGGAGCTATGAGGGAACAGATGAACCTACATACATACTTAAAAACGTATATAGCTTGTCAAAATTATAACCCTTCTATTGCTTCACCGTGTTCGAGTAAAAAGCTTTTTCATATTGAAGAGAATATTATACATGTGTATACTACTTTACTATATATTACGCGATTGAAACTGAAAGTTCTATTTATATACCTATATACCTAGCAACGGGGACAGGGTATTTTGTTTTTCAAATGAAGTTAAAACGACATGATCCGTTTGACGAAACCGACCGCCAACCGCAAAAATTTATAAAATTAACTTTGACGATACTAAAGACCTGAAGTGAAATACATTCTCAAAGTCTACAAAATAATGTTTTAATGCTAAACATATAAAGTGCTTCGATATCCGATCAAAAGAATCAAGTAATAAAGGATTACCGGATATCGGTCAACGTCGAGTAGGACACCTTTTCTACCAATTTGTTGCGGGTCAGTGTGTGAGTTGTTTTTTCATATATGTGAATTGTACGGACTATTTCATTCTCATTCTGGTTCGTTCCTGGTGCAATAGCTGGTCATCGCAACTAAACGTGACGGACACCTTCGCACCGGGAGTGATCTGCGGTGGGTTGTTTAGTTTGTAGTAATAAAAATATTTGTTTTTATTCATTTATTTATTATATACTTTACTGTACACCATTAGGTAATACATATCATTACTAAAGTCTAATAACAATATTATACCTATATATAATAATATTATCGGACATGTCTTACAGGAACGTGGTGACTTTCAAAAATAGGGCAATACTAAGTATTAAAGACAATTATAGCTACTTTCTCGTATTGAGTTATGAATTATATTATTATTTAGATTAACCTTCTCAGCTTTTTCGGCTGGTATGTGTGGTACCTATCACGGGCTTAAGCCAAGTGATTAGGTTCATTTAGAATTGAGGTGGGTGTTTGGGTAGTGGAAGTGAGGAATCGCCTAACTATGGAAATGTATTGTATTTTTATAGTCAATTATATTATATCATCCGTGTAGTGACGGAGAAAGAATACAAGTATCACCACCCCATCTCATCCGAAGGGTGTCGTAAGAGGCGACTGATGGAAACATACGCAAACCATATCACTGCGAGAGAAGGAAAACTCGAAATAAAACCCTGTACCAACCCGTCTGGCTAGCGTGGAAACAGTAGGCCAAAGCCTCCCAACATTGGGAGAGGGCTAGTTCAGCAGTGGACTGCGATGGGCTAGTTGTTGTTGTTGTATATTAAAATTATGTCGAATTTATTAGAGTATGGTATGGTCACCATATCTATAGGTTATAATACATCATTGATCTGTAGTACAGACATTATCTTATGTATTATTATTAATTTGACATAAATTACTGTTAATAAACAACATTTTGCGATTTAATTAAGAAAAAAACTTGACTATAGTAGAGTGAATAGACTATTTATACTGTTGATTAATGGCACTTGGTGGAATTGGTTGTTACACATATTGAGAACTCACTTGTACTATTATATATATATATATATAGATATATGTATAGATTCTTTGAAAGCACCAACAACTAAGATAGAGGTCACACGCGAGCCATTGAATATGAAATAATAGCCGGTCAAGTGCGAGTCGGATTTGCGCACCGAGAGTACCATAACTGAAGCTATAGAAACCGTAATATATTTAGAATGCGTTGACTTGGATGTTTGATTTTTGCACAGTTTGAAGACATATGAGTGAGTATGTGGTATAACTTTCAAATTGATACCCCCCCCCCCCCCCACACTCACACATTCCTGAGAAAAAAGTCTTGACAGACAGACAGACTAACAGACGGATAACGAAGTAATCCTTAAGGGTTCCGTTTTGTTCCTTTTGAGGTACAGAACCCTAAAAACACTGTGACATTCAGTGAGGTACCACTGAATGTCACAGTGTTTTTAGGGTTTCATTTCAAAAATGAAATAGAAGTGCGGTCCGATTGTTATACAATATTTTGCAAGCCTATTGAAAACTTCCAAAACCATTTAGAACCAATCAATATCTGTCATGTTTTCGAAGTCTGTGACTGATTTTCAAAATTGTTCTGTCTACTCAATAGGCAGACAAGACTAAATGCCATTTGTTTTCTTAATTTAAATCATGGCAAATTCAATTTTCTAAATAATTATATAAATGGTTAACTATTTGGGGATGAGCCTATTGTCGTATTCCGGGCACTATTGTTTACTCGAGGCATGCATTTTAAGACTGAGTCTGAGCTGTATATATCTGTCTGATGTTAAACAGCCCTATCCCTTAGTCGCCTTGTACGACACCGCATGAGAAGAGACGGGGTGACCCTAATTCTATTCTGTCGGAAACCACGTGGTTAACTGTCTCAGAAACAGTTTGACAAAATTATACTTTTGAATTCATAGTCTCCGTTTAGTATCTGTATATTTTCAATAAGATTTATGACATTGGTATTTAAATTTATTATTGCCATTGTGAATAATTGTATTTTTAATTTCTAAAAGATCTAATTCATTTGAAAAACCACAGATGTTTAATTTGTGTAGCGCGCTGTAGCACGTCAAAATTACTCTATCCTGTCTGATAGTAAACACAATTTCACCTAATTGGTCATAATTTTCTATTTCTTTTAACTAATTGCTGAAATTGATGGATTGAAAATGATTTAATGACGGCCTCTGTGGCGCAGTGGAAGATCGTTCGACTGCTACGTAGGGGGCGCAGGTTCGATTCCCGCTCAGTGCGAATATTTGTGTGCATGAATATTTATATTTGCATTGGTCCGGGTGTTTCTATGTATAATATGTATAAATTTACAAAAAAAAAGTATCTAAGTATGTTTATCCGCAGTCTAGATCGCATAACACAAGCTGGTTAAACTATGCTTACCATGGGTCTAGATAGCGTTGTGTAAAACGTTGTAGAATATTTATTATTATTTATTATTTTACCTGTAAATCCCGAAGGAATAGGCAGAGATGTATTAAACACATACATTTTGGTCCGTAATAGGGGGCGACTCTATTGCTTTTATGTTGATTTTGAATATAATATAATTGTGTCAACAAATATATTTTTGCTAAAGTTTAATTATCAAATTTAATTCCACTATATCTGTGTTCCAATTTGACGCTACCGTTAAATTAACCACATAACCAAATTTCGTTCCGTTTCAAATAATTAAATTATATTTACTAATCATGAAAATGTAAGCAGTTACCATAAAATTTTAGTACTTTTATGTATAGCAACAATACTGGGATTGTAATAGTATTAACATTTAAAACAAATTGATAATACTCCTTGTTGTGTATTAATTGTAGAATTTTAAGAACATAACATAAACTCACGTCTATATCCCCGAGTGTTAGGCAAAGGTGCTAGCACTCCCATTTCGCCAGTTTATTTTTAGGTCGCTATGTAATAGGTGGCGAGCCTATTGCCATTAACCGGACTTATGAACCTGCGATAAATACACATATAACTTCGAAAAGCATCGAAAAGTCATTGTTGTGTGCCATGGTAAAACCTGGGATCGAAACCGAGACCTCCTCTCAGCAGTTCATCACCCATACCACTAGGCTACCGCGATTTTATTTTATATTTTATAATATAATTTATATTATATTTTTAAGAAAACCACACGAGTTTCTGCCGTTATTTTCATTTAAATATAGAAGAGTTAAGGCAAAGTAGAAATGATATAGTAGCTTTAATGAAATTTGTGTTTTTCTAGAAGCGTTGTACGGATTTTAATTTTATTTTAGTTTCATTAACAGTTTTATGAATACCTTACAGTAAAATGTGATAAAATACTTTGCACGAGTTTATTCAAAAACATTCGACAAATTGAAACGTGGTCATGCCTGAAATTATAATTGCACATTGATTTTATTTCAATTACCCTTAGGAACAAATAGTTCAATATAATGAGTAATGATTGTTTTATTCAAAAAGTAATCAAGTACATCTATGTTCCTTACGCAATTTACCGGTGAGCTGGCTCCCGGCTTTGTACGAGAATAAATTCGAAAAAAAAATCCTATAAACAGATTAGCAGCGTGGCTGACAGTTGCGTAGTTTCCAGCATAGTAGAATTTAGACACACCATTTCTTCCTATGTAGTGATGTACAAGGCAACTAAGGGATAGGGCTGTTTGATGACACACAGATATATATAGACAGAATCAGCCTCAACAATAGTAGATCCAGGAAAACGGCAATAGCCTCACTCTCTATTACGTGGGTTAAAATGATTGGTGAAATGTGGGTGTTAATTCCTCTCTGCCAAATCCCCGGGGATAAAGGATATGTATGTATGTCTAACCTGATTGCAGTGCCACCTACCGAATTCAATTGTGTATACCTAATAATTTATTGCTTCAGCTTCTTATTTTAAAATTAAAGAACTTTTCGAATCGACGCGCGTAGCTTTTCATTCGGAAAATATACGTTTTAAAGTTTTACCTCGGTCTTCGATGCAGGTGCATTTATTTCTAACCAGAAGCTGATTATAATATGAAAATACGTAGATACTCTGAAAATGGTAGACTTCCATACAATTCCTTATTATGTTTGTGAACTACACACAACAAACTATCGCACAACAAAACCATGTTGTGCGATAGTTTTAAAAGAGTTTGTCACTTAAAACCTTCTGAAATTTTAAAGTAAATTTAACTAAATAGTCACAATTTTTACATTATTCTGACGTCAAGTTTATCAAATGAATTCTCTTGATATAATTACCTCTAAGTACCATCCATTTTATTCGCCAACAAAACAATGCACTTGTTGGAGACAGGCCTATCTTTTCCTTTTGTGGAATAACAATACAGAATAATTGCAGGAAAAAGAATCCTAATAATTATTGCCTCTGACACTAATGAATGCAGCAAAACTTATTAAAATAACCTAATAACTTCAAACCAAGTAACAAGTAGCTCTTAATAAACAAGTTGTTTTTTTAACTTTTTTTATACCTCTTTGGTGGCAGACAAGCACACGGTCCACCTGATGGAGAGTGGTAATTGTTGAAAATGTATCCTCTTTTTTGACAGTTTGCATAACTGTTATTATGTTTCGTGTCTTTTTGAAGATAATGTGTACTAAGTATTAAATCAGTTCCGACGTTATTTGTTAAACATTTCGCTAATATAATATTTATAGTCTAAAAGTAAGCGTATATACAAATATTATATAATGGTAGAAACAGGAATACACTAATCTATATCATCATTGGCTTATTCTGTATTTAACTATTTACCTATTTCGAGAACAATCAATCTGAATATATGTGCGTATAAGTACTTGCATAATTCAGATTTACATACAAGTGAAAGAGTCTTCTGAGAGCTGCAGGCTGAGTCTGGGCTGTATATTATATCATTGTCTGATATTAAAGAGCCCTATCCTGTAGTCGCCTCGTATGAGACCGCATAGGAAAAGATGGGGTGGCCCAAATTCTACTCCGGCGGGAACAACGCGACTGGTGAAAATAATATAATTATTTTAATACTGTAACAGAATCTACAAGTTTACTTTGAGGAAACTCAAGTGCAATCAGACAACCTTGATTTTAACGCACTCGTCTAAGTAGAATAAAGATTATTATCTCCACAAAAAATGTTTCTTCATTCGACATTTAACTGATAAGGAAAATATTTTCATACCTGTCAGTTCATAAAATTTGAGTAGGCTATAAAATGTTTGGCATTTTAATCGCTATTACTGTAAAGAAACGTTTTTCTACCTTTCTTTTCGTTAACAAACAATACAAATATTGTTAGCGTACCGACGCGGCGACGCGTAATGTTATTGTGCGATCTGTGGTATCACTGTTAATGTTCTTCTTTCTGATAAATTTACACCAGTTTCTTTCGCAATATAATAGTTAAGTATCTCAAAATACAAAAAACTGTTACTGCAATATGGGATTTTAAGCAATAGTGATGTCACATCAAGTTGTCACACACCAGGGTGTGACAGTCAGGAATTTCTTTTTTGGTTGTCACACCGCCAGTAACGCAACACCTTTGTCACATAATAATGAGAGCGGATGAATAACACCATACCTTCATATCTATCGACATTTAATTTTTGCAAAGAGGTATTACGAATTACCTCATCTCTTCCCATGTGGTGCCGTACATGGAGACCAAGGAATAGGGCTGTTTAACATCAGACAGATATATACAGCCTAGACTCAGCCTCAGATGAATGGCTTGAGTCAATAATAGTGCCCTGAAGACGGCAAAAGACTCACCCCCAATTACGTGAGACGGAATTTAATGATTAGTGAAATTTGGGTGTTGATTCACCGCTGCCTAATTCTCCGGAGATAAAGGCGTGATTATATGCATGTATGTATGTAATACCTTTGTATTAAGATCATTTTGAAACTTTGTGGTCTAGATCGTTCTGAAGCTGACTGTACACTTCAACCAGTTCTTTTTTTTTAGACCAAACCTTTTAATTTTTGGTCGTCCAAAAATTCTTATGCTTTTTAATTTTTATTTATTTAATGTTCGTTGACTTTCTGCGGGTTTCCTTCTGTCAGTCAACGAAGTTGAAAACGTGCTAAGCATTTGTTAACATTAATTGGTCTTAAAAATAAATTGTGGGTGAGGTTCTAGCGAAATTTTAAGAAGGAACTTTACGAGTTTTCTTGTTAACAAACAAATACATTTTTCTTGCATCGCTTCAAGTTTATGCTATAAAAGTAAAATTCTATAGTAGAAAATAATATTAAAAAGTTTCTACTAAGCTTAATATGTAAACTACAACTCACGAGTACAGTAGGATGCAGAAGTCCGTACACTAAATGAAACAAAAACTGTATGAAGTACCACATGCCATGCATACATACATACATACAATCACGTCATTATCCCCGGAGGATTAGGTAGAGGTGAATTAACATCCACATTGCACAAATCTTTGTATTCGGTCCCACGTAATAGGAGGTGAGCCTATTGCCGTATTCCGGCCACTATTGTTGACTCGAGCCATGCATCCGAGTATGAGTCTACAGCCCTATCCCTTAGTCACCTTGTACGACACCGCATGGGAAGAGATGGGGTGTCCCTAATTCTAATCTGCCGGAAAACACGCGGCGCAAAGCGGATTTTTCGCACGTAAACAAAAGTATTATAAGGTAAATTGTATACCGACTTCTGCAAATATACGTACGCATACAGAACAATAATAACAGTAGCGATGTTCAAAGAACGGGTAGGTAATCAGTCAGATATTACACAAATACGAACTGGATTCATCCATCACGGACGACACCTTGTTATAGGACCAACTCTATTTGATGTTTCGGCATACACGAGCGGAGAGAGAAAGTGTCAGATTACAATACTATGCAAACAATAGATTGTTTTGTGTTTTCGAGTTTTTTCAATAAATTCTATTCATAATTTGATCAAAATTCATTCGCAATGTAATTTCAATCTCCCAACTGTCAAAAATGACATTCTCGTAACACAATTTGCAAGAAACAACAAGATATTGAAAGTAGGAGGTAGGACACGACGGTATTCCTGACTTAATTAAGTATTTCAACTGGGGAAGTACCTCCACCCTACAATAAATAATACGGCTATAATAATCTCGTGTTGTGTTCCCGGCGGTGAGTAGGGTAGCCAGAACTCACTCTGCTGCATAGAAACTACGTTCTACATAGTCGGTAGCGCGGGTGTGACACCCCTGGTGTTGCACACGTTCACAGGTCACGGTAAACACTTTCCATCAGGTGAGTCGTGTGCTTGTCTGTCACCTAAGTTTTATAAAAAAAAGATCGCTACTGAATTTCAAATTTAATTTTTAAATATCTTTTAGTATGAATTTGAAAAAAAAATTAAAGATTATTTCAAAATAGTACCTACGCCTATAGAATAATAATAAAAACATTTCTTCACACTATGCCATCCGGTGTTTTGAAGAATGATATTAGACAAATTTAAAAACATTCAACTAGAATTTCACATGAACTGAAAATGGACTGAATATTGACAATCAGTTGAGTCTTTAACTATCCAATCCAGTAAATTGCCAATGCGAACGTTTCAATTATCTCCGTGTGAAATGTATTCAGCAGTCTATTTTTATGTAGTTGGAATGGATGTGAATATCATAGATTTTTTATTAGTAGTGGCTAGGTGGAAATATCATAGAGGGGAAGGTAGAAGGAAAGAGAAGAGGTAGAACAAGAGGAACGTTTAGGCACAGATAAAAGAAAAGGTACATGTCGCGATCTTATCTCGTAATGGTGAAACCTGGGATCGAACCCGAGACCTCGTCTCAGCAGTTTATTACTCATACCACTACGCTACTGTGGCTCCACTTCGCTACCGCGGCTCCCACTAGGCTACCGCGGCTCATAAAAATACTAATCCTAAAATTTAATGAAACTAAAACAGAGAAAATCGATAATCCAATTTCAGAGGAACAGGAAATTACTATCAATATACAAACTGTCTGGTTTGATATATCCTACGTACTTAAATATTGTGGAAGTGGAGTAGTTAGATAATTAGGTACTAATGTAATTAATTTATCAACGTTCACTGATTGTAGCTTCACAGATAAATTCTTATTGGTACCGTCTATTATCAAGATAGCGAGACAAGTTATAATATTAGGTACACGACGATTTTTTCCGTCCAATTCAGCAGTCCGACTGGGGAACTACCTCCACCCTACAGAATACCGCGGCCATAATAACCTCGTGCAGTGTTCCGGCGGTGAGTAGGGTAGAGTTCACTGGAGAATTTGTAAGTACTGTCAGTGGGAAGACCAAAAGCTAGTCCTGCTTTGTCTTTTACATTGATGGCACAGTATTTTTATTTTATTTTATGTATTTATTAGGTCTACCAACAATGTTTTACATTAAAGCATACAATAACAGTTATTAAAACTAACTTATTACAATGCAAACATCACTTAAAGGTAAACACCGCATACAAAAAATTATAAAGAGAACTAAAGAGAACAGTAACTTTTGTGCTTACAGGATTGGCAGCGCGAGTGTGACTTCCTTGGTGTTGCACACGTCCATAGGCCACGGCAGACAAGGCCCACCTGATAGAAAGTGGTTATTCTATCAGGTGGGCCTTGTCTGCCAACGAAGTGGTATCAAAAAAATACTAACAAAAAGCTGAGCATTGTGAGGGCTCACGTAGTTTTTCATAATTATTATAATTTTTTAATTTTCATTTTCTTATGGCTATATAGCCAAATTAGTTACTTTTTACTAAACCTCAAAACGGTACGTTATAAGGAAACTTATATGAAATAAATTATTGTGACGTCATAAGATCCAATAGTCAAATAATTTACTATTATCAGTTCGTTGGATGATTGATAATAAATAAAAACGATAAAATAAGTACCGACGCAACTTTTACCGCTCTTTAACCATTATTAATTTAGTAAGCTCTGTTAAATAACTTATTTTAACTACAGGAAAAAATCGATTACCATGTTAAAGCACTATCTATAGGCGTCATTTCAGTAAACTTACTACAACAATTTATCACGTTGTGGAACAGTGTTAAGGCTTACTTCGCTGCCCTGATAAATAACGAATATAATACATAAATCAATGATAAAACCCTGTGATAAAAAATGGGTGATGAATACTGCAAACATAAATAAGAGTAGAAACAGTAGATAATTATCATACTAAGTAGTTTATTGAATATAGTAAGTAATGACGCAGAAGGTGCAGAATATCCAATCAAGAATCAAGCAGTTCAGAGACTTTCCTTTGTCGCACCATTCTTTACCAGCTTACGTTGTTTCTACAACATTCTAGACAATGCTATCTAGACCCATGGTAAGCATGGCTTATCTACCTTGAGTTATGGAATCTAGAATGTGGATAAACATACTTAGAATTTTCTTTTTTGCAAATATTACATATTCATACACACAAATATTTACACTGAGCGGGAATCGAACCCGCGCCTCCTATGCAGCAGTCGAACGTTCTACCGCTACGCCACGGAGGCCGTCATTTCACGTGAAAAAGCATATGATAAGGTCATCAAGCTGAGTGTCACCATTGAAATATGGCATATGTAAGTAATGGTGACCCTCTTTTCTGAGGCTTTGCCTTCAGCTTATCATCAGGCAAGGCGAAGACTAATCGACGTGTCCTTTATAAAAAAACTTATCAAATCGAAAATTCTTCTCGTCCACAATTTTTTTGTAATCAGTATTATAATCTGGTATAAACTCTGGACGAAGAAAATTGATGCTTTGCTAAGAACCATAAAGAGTGTAACGTGTTTTTATGTAAACATTTTTTTATGATTTTTTTTTTTAAATAGGACACGCCAACTTGACCTCCCCTCGCCTGATGGTAAGCTAAAGGCAAAGTCTCAGGAAAGAGGGTCACCATTACAGACACTAAGTGCTACAATGGTGGCACTCAGCTTGGCGGCCTCATCAGATGCTTTTTCACGCCCCGCTTAAAGGCCCCGGGACTGTAGGAAGAAGGAAACACGTGTGCTGGTAATGAATTCCAGGTCCTAGTGGTGCGGCAAAGAAAAGAGTCTCCGAACCGCTTGGTTCTTGCTCGTATATTCTGCACAGTGTGAGGGTGACATCTAATGCCTGCACGTGTTGTCCTATGTAGGAAAGGAGATGGTGGGAGTAGTTGGAAGAGCTCGTCAGAACACTCACCGTGGTAGAGACGGTAAAATACAGCCAAGGAAGCAATATCTCTACGTATCTGCAAAGGCTCGAGGGTGTTCGTGACCTCAGGGTTCCCAATAATTCGGACCACGCGTCGCTGCAACCTGTCGAGAGCATCTAGTAGGTATTTCGCGGAGCCATCCCAGAGATGCGAGCAGTATTCCACGCAGGAGCGAATTTGTGTCTTATAGAGAAGACACCGCTGCTCCGGCGTGAAAAAACGTCTCACTTTGTTTAGGAGTCCGAGTTTCCGCGAGGCTGTTTTGATGATGCTCTCGATGTAATTTCTGTTATTCAGTTTGCAGCGAATATCCATGCCTAGGATATTGAGATTGTCCTGCAGTGGCAGTGGCGTGCTCTGAAGAGTGGGAAGGGGAAGGAAAGAAGATACCTTTGCTGTGAACGCACAAGCCTGCGTCTTCTTGGCATTGAACTCGACCATGTTCTCAGAGCCCCATTGTGAAATGTGATTCAAGACCCGGTCCAGTTCAGTGACAAGAAGCTGTCTTTTTTCCACGATATCAGACTGTTTGGCCGCAGGTTGTCCGTGGTAACTCCCGTGTAAGGTGCTATCGTCTGCATAGCAATGTATGCTGCCGGTGGACAGCATGTCGTTGATATGCAGAAGAAAGAGAGCGGGAGATAATACAGACCCCTGCGGTACGCCAGCATTTATTTGCAAGAACTCCGAAGCCCGTCCATCACAGAGGACGCGGATACGGCGCTCCCGCAGGAAACTAGCAATCCAGTTGCACAGTCTAGGAGGCAGACCAAAGGCTGGTAGCTTGGAGAGAAGCGATTTGTGCCAGACTCTATCGAAAGCTTTGGCGATATCAAGACTAATTGCCAGTGACTCGCCGTGCTTGTCCATAGCCTCACCCCAAAGATGGGTAACGTATGCTAGAAGATCACCCGTTGACCGTTTCGGCCTGAAGCCATATTGCCGGTCATTAATTAAGGAGTGATCCTCTAGGTGACGCATGAGCTGTTTGTTAATGATGTACTCGAAGACCTTGCACAGCACTGAGGTGACGGCTATGGGTCGATAGTTGGCTGGCTCTGAGCGATCCCCCTTCTTGGGGATCGGCTGTACATTCGCCTCTTTCCAAGCCGAAGGCACTGTACCCGAGCTGTAGGACAGTCGGTACAGCCGCGTAAGCATCGGAGACAACTCCGCTGCACATTTTTGTAAGACCACCGCTGGAATACCATCCGGGCCACTGGCTTTCCGGACATCGAGTGATTGAAGCACCGCACGGACATCGCATTGCCTGATACGTATTTCAGGCATTACGTGGTCACCATTGGGTAGTGTCAGCGGCTGTATACCGCAATCATCGACTCGGGAATTGGCCGCAAAGAGATTTACTAGCATATTGGCTTTCTCTTGCGGTAAATGGGCCAGGGATCCATCAGGGTAGCGCAGCGGTGGCAGCGAAGGCTGACAGAAGTTGGCCTGCACGGCTTTGGCCAGTCGCCAGTATCCACGGTTGCCCGTGGGATGTGCCACTAGCTCTTGACCAAGCTGTGCAATGCGCAGGGCATCCGCTCTGACGTAAGCCCTCTTGCAGACCTTTGTGGCTCTGTTGTACGCCGCCTTGAAGTGGCCCACATTGGGATCGTGCGTGGCACACGCCCTTACCCAAGCGCGAAACGCGGACTGCTTTTGATCAACATCCCTCGCACACTCGCGCCCGAACCAAGGGCGCACTCCTCGGGCACCGGTGACATCAGTGTACGGGATATAGTATTCCATACCCAGACCGATCTCACCGGCAACAGCAGTAGCACAATCTGAGGGTTTCTTACCTTCAAAGCAGCGTTCAACCCACGGGATGGATGCAAAATAGTTGCGCAGCCCATCCCAATCTGCTGACGAGTAGTGCCAGAGACGCCGCTTCCCCTGCACGGGTCGTGAGGGCGCTATAATTGGCACCTTGGAGCAGACCAGACAGTGGTCGGAATTGCCTAAAGCGGCTTGTACCGAAACACTGTACAGGTCTGGGTGACTCGTCAGCAGAAGGTCTAGCAGAGAGGGTGCTAGGCCCGACCTTCTTGGTATTCTAGTGACCTCATGTACCAATTGGGTCAGGCCATGCGCCAGAGCAAATGCATGGGCGGCTCTTCCCGCATGGTCTGTTTTGGCGGAGCCCAACCAGGTTTCGTGGTGGGCGTTAAAGTCCCCCAAAAATACCACTTCGGCGTTCGGAAACCGTTCCTGCGCATCAAACTTCAAACTTCAAACTTCAAACTTTATTTCATGGAATATGGTATACATTAGATTTTGTGAGACATAGATAAAAGAACGTCATACTCTGCCGTGTGGCGTTGAAATACATATAACATGCTTACTTGACAATATTAAAATTAATGTGCAAATAATAAATAATTAGTAATAACACCCTTAGGGGCTTCGGCCAATCGATTAATATGTTACAAATAGAATAGTCAATAGTAATAGTAATAAGTAGCTAACATAATATTTTGAGAACTTCATACAGTCATGATAAAATAAATGTCACTAAAACACAAATCAAGTCAAAAGCCAAAAGCGAAAGAGTCAGTCATGAGGATTCAATTAAAATAAATAACAATGTCAATTAAAATTTGAAAACATTAAATTAAATTTAGAAATTATTCATTTTCAATAGTTATTTTGTCTCTTAAATATTCATCTATCCCATAGTAACCCCTTTCGCTTAGGATTCCGTACAGTTTCCTGCGGAAAGGAGCTCCTTCAAGTTCTTTTAAACATTCTGGCAGATGATTATATAATGTTATACACATACAAAATGAATTCCTCTTGGACAGCTCTAAGTTTACCCTTGGGATCTGGAGTCTATTTCTATGCCTTGTTCGGCTGTTTGGCATGTCTCCCAATTTAATGAAGAGATGTGAATGCTTTTTAACAAAGATACACATTTCCAGTATGTATAGGCAAGGCAGCGGGAGAATTTTATGACGTTTAAAAAGCGGCTTACAGCTAGTTAAGCCATCAGCTCCACACATTGCACGGACACATCTCTTTTGGGCAATGAATGCCTTATCTGCTTCCACGGAATTGCCCCATATAATAATTCCATAGCGGAGCACCGAGGACACATACGCATGATACGTCATAACCGCTGCATGCAGATTTACAATCTGTCTAAGTCTGCCGAGTACATACACAAAACGGTCAATTTTAGTTAGAATCCTATTGATATGCGACTTCCAGTTACAAAATTTGTCCATCGTAATACCTAAGAATGTACATTCGTTGCAGTTACTAATTACATTATTGTTGTAGTTAATTTTAAGGTCTACTGCGTTACCATTGTATGTTTGGAATTGCATGATGTTTGTTTTCGAGGTATTTATTTTTAAATTATTCATTTCTAGCCATGAGCTCGCATTACTTAAGGCTTCTTTTATTTTAAATTCTAGTTCGCCGTTGTTCTTGCCTTTAACAATTAAGGTTGTGTCGTCGGCGAAAAGTATACAATCGTGCTTTACAGCTTTTGGGAGGTCATTTATATAGAGCAAGAACAAAAGGGGAGAGATCAGACTCCCTTGTGGTACACCGTAGCCATTATGTCGATACTCTGATCTGAACTTTTTCTGTACGTTATGTTCGAATGTTTCTATTTCTACACACTGCACTCTATTCTCTAGGTAGCTCTTAATCCAGTCATTGGCGGTTCCCCGTATACCATAATTGTATAATTTCGACAAGAGTTTTCTGTGACAGACGAAATCAAATGCTTTCGTCATATCAAGAAACACACAAGCGATTTTAGATTTAGAGTCAAGGCTTTCTGTAATCTGTTGGACTAACGAAAAACATGCCAGGGCAGTTGAACTTGATTTCCTAAATCCAAACTGCCGTGCATCGAGAATGCCGCATGATGTTATAAATGACTCCAGTTTAGAACACATTACCTTTTCGAAAATCTTTGCTATAATAGGAATTAAGGTTATGGGCCTGTAGTTGTTTACATTTGTTCTTTCCCCTTTTTTATATAATGGTTTGATCACAGACATTTTTAGGCGGTCTGGAAACTTTCCCTCTGATAATGTTAAGTTAATAATGTGTGTGAGAGGAACAACCAAACTGGGGGCACACTTTTTTAGTACTAGAGTGCTTAAGTCGTCATAACCTGTGGAGTAAGTTTCCTTTAGGCCTGAGATTATTTTATATATTTCAAACTCATCCACTGGAGTCAGGAATATACTATTGGGGTTATGTGGTATGTTAACTGTGCAATTTTGGTTTGAATTATGCGTATGTGTGTTAGTTTGCGAAATGTAAAAGTTGTTGAATATATCACATTGTTCTTTAGGGTCTTCATATATCGTGTCATCTATTATCAACGTATCGATCGTCGATTGTTGCTGCTTTTTATTTGTTTTATCTTTAATTAAGTGCCATGCAGCCTTGCAGGCGTTTTTCGATGACGCGATGAAGCGCTGGCTACTAATTTGTTGCGCTGTATGTATACATCTCCTTAATATAGTAGAGTAGCGTGTGTATGTGTGCTTATTTTGATTTTTATTGTCTTTGCTTAAACGGTACTTATTATAAAGAATTCTTTTTCTTACACAACATTTTTTTATACCTTTCGTCAACCATTTGTTTTTTATTAACTTATTAGTACATTTAATTTTCTTTATTGGGAAACATAGATCGTAGAAGAGTGTAATTGTGTCGTGAAATGTGTTAAAAGCTTCGTTCGAATTTGCAGTAGCTAAGACATCAGAAAACGAAAGCTGGGATAGGTAAGATTTGTAACTATAGATATTTTCCTCGCACAAATCCCTCACCATCCTGAACCAAACTTCGGGTGCTTGCCGTACCTTGTGTGATTCAAGTGCAAAAGTAATTGATTGACCTGTTTGGTGATCAGACAGATTCAGATGGTGAAGCTTAGGAGTAACTTCAGGAATATTACTCACTATTAAGTCCAAGCAGGCGTTGTCCCGTGTGGGTAGCTGTATATGGCTATCTAAATTATTATTATTCAATATACCGTTAAGTTTGTTGGTTAATGTGTTGGTCTTCATTATATTTAAATTCCAATCACCGCACAGAATGATATTTTTATTTCTTTTCCTACTCAGTTTACCTGCAAGGAGCTCCAACTTATTTAGAAATATACTTGAGCTTGAAGCTGGTGTCCTATAAATACATGCCACAATTAAATTATAGTTAACTAACTCGGTCGTACAGTATTCAAAATGGAACGGTATGGCTGGAAACAAGTTATCAACTGCCTTACACTGTAAATTATTTTTTATAAGGATGCAGGTACCGCCTCTTCGTTTGTCTGCTCGAGAGAAAGAAGCTGCCATTCTAAAGTTGTTTATGTTACAGTTAATTTCTGTACCTCGTTTCACAAATGTCTCACATAAGCAGATTATTTGAACCTTACTTAAATCATTATTTAGATCCTCCAGCGCAATTATGAGTCGGTCCTGTTTATTTAGTAGTCCCGCAATATTTTGATGAAATAGTGTTAGGGTCTCACATTTAATTTCAGGATCGAAAAAAGGTTAAGGCAGGTTTTGAGGGCGGAGTCTTGTTCGCAAAATATGATGTGATTTTTGTTTGTTTATTTTTGGAGGGTTGTGAATTGTTTTTATTATTATAAGTGTTAATATTACCATTATTATTCTTATTATTAGGCTTATCTATATGCTGTGGGACTTTTGATTTGTCAAGATTTTCTTTAATCCGAGTTAGTATCTGACTTTGGTAAAACCTATGGTCAATATCCGAGTTCAGTCTATTGCATAACATATTGATGTAATATTGGTGGCCGGAAGCGAACCTGTTCTGATAATAATATTTACTTTGTGGTAATTCTAAGTATGTGCAATTTGTATAGTTACTAACAATCTGTCTTATATTGCAATTTATCATGGATTCATTTAGGTAGGGATTACATTGTACATTCGTTACATACACCGAGTGAAGACGCAGTTTATACAATACGTTACAGAGTTCCGAAATTAATGTATACGGACGCTTATCGTTCGAGCCTATCACAAGCACTACAATGTCCAGAGATGTGAGTCCTTCTATAAATTCCTCGGTGCAACTGCTGAGGATCCGTGTACATTGCGCATTTGGTTTAATGAAGGATGTACATGCATAATTGTCATTCCATTTATTGCTCCTTGTTTTTATTATTCTGCGTGCCAGGCCTTCGGCGTGTTGGTCTCCGAATATGTATATATTTTGCTTTATTTTTGTCGCAGGGGATCTCATTACTTTTGTCTGATTTCTTGATGTTGGGTTTTTTTTCTTCTGGTGTTCCATGGTTGAAGTGGCTTCATCTAGCATTCTATGGTCAGGACTAAACGGACTAGAAGTAACCTCGCTAAGTGTTGGACGGTTTTTGCTCTGTGAGAGCGATATACATTCAGGGAGTGGGCTGTCACGACCAAAACTGTCTGTAAGACGACGTCTACTACTAAATCTACGCTTAACTAGCTTATTTTTCCTTAAAGAAGATAGTGGTGAGTCACATATTTGTTTTAAGGTATTTATTTCTTGACTTAGTTGCGAGACAAGCTTCGTTAAATCATTTTTTTCTAATATTATATTATCAAGTTCATTTTGAGTGCTTGCCAGGGTAGCTTTCAGTGCATTTATTTCATTTTTCAGGTCGAGCAAGGTATTTGGGTTGCAGAAGATAGAGGATAAGTTTTCTAGGCTTGTTCCCAAACGGTCATCTAGGCTGGTTGATTCCATTGAGCAGCTCATATCTAAAGAATCACAAGATTTTGTTTTATGCCTCTTATGACGTCGCATTGTAATGTTTTGCGACTGATCCATAATTGTATCGATGAAGGTATTGGTTACTAGTGCCCTCTGTTGGTAGAACCCGGCAGCGCTAGTTGCCGAGTGTAACTATATGTTGTTAGTTTGAGGTGATTCAGAGTTGGGACAATAGATGGCGCTGTTCTCAGTTACCTCCAACATGAATATGCAAAATTTGAATGATATTTCCGGAATTTATTCACTCTAATTGAACAGTACACAATGTATTCTAGTTTTTAGTATCACCTTTCACACTTTTATGCCCCTGGGAGTTAATTTTATTCACTTATTATTTTGTTTCTAAACAGTTTTAATGTCCGTTAAAATTCATATTTTTCACGGAAGCTTGAATTCACTGATTAATGGAAATAATCACTCGTATTATTTATATAGTAGGCACTGGGTACTATTTTTCGCGCACCAAGATACTTTTAATGACGGAAAGTGGTTGTTTTATATTTTTAAAAGTTTATTAACACAGGAGCACTTTTCAAACGATGTTTACTTTACTACGCCATCTAGTGTTACCCGGCTATCATCTGCCGCCTGACTCAGGTATTCAAAGAGTCGAGTTGTCTCAGCATCTCCTGTATGGGAACGGTAGAGGCACACATAGATCTGTCCTCAAGGCAGCGCAAACGGCGACAACAAACATCCACCCTAACAAACACGCACACCCCGGCTTTTGCACGGAAATTTTCCTCGATAACATAGCCGGGGTAAAGCAAGTAGGTCGTGTCATCAGGGCGGCCTATTTGTGTCTCCGTGAGAAAGAGCATATCTGGTTTCGCCGTCTCAAGGTGTTGGTGGACGGCGTTGAGGTTCGCATGGAGTCCACAGATGTTAGTGGACTCCACCTCAAATAGCGAGCTTGTGGGAGTTCGAAGAGCCGCTGTGTTGCCCAATACTCTTAAATGCGCTGCCATGATGAAAAGGAGAAAAGGGCGTGAAAAAAAGAGGTGATTGTCGTCGCAGCACCGCGTGACAAAGTGCGGGATATTGGTTTTGTCTATGATTATGAGGCATGGCGTGAGCCCACACGCCGTACGGAAGGGCCCCGTACCCCCCCGAATATGGTCGCCGGGCCCCCACTTCCGGTCACCAACCGGCACGACGAGCCATACCGGGATTATGCGCGGTCTGGTGAGGCAGCCTTCCAGGGTGGTTAGTCCCAGTTGGGCCTCTGTACTATACCGCGGGCGGCCAGCGGCACCACCGTTTCTACGGGTCTCCCTGACCGGCGCGTCGCCCCGCACCATCCTCACTAGACTACGCCAAAACCCACTGGTCCCACTAGTGCTGCGACCACCATCACCTCTACCCGGCTATGCATTTGCTGATCCCTGAACGCAATCCAACCGAAATTGAATTACTATGAAGGGTTTTTCGCAATATTGCACGGTGGTACCAACCCGGTCGAAATTTGTGACAAATTTGTGCCGTCAAATCTCTACCACCAGTAAGATGACAGTTATTGTCGGTATTGCTAGTAATTATAGTTAGAACCTTATATTATATATACAGTGTAATGTCTAATACAAATAGCTATTACTTTGGTACAATTTTCACAAATATTATACTATTTTTTATGTGCGAGTAATCCCAACGGATACCCCTATCACCGGAGTCGGTAGGAGAGGTTATGTTGGACTCGAACCGACTAAAACTTACAACCGACGTGAGGTTAACAGGTATATCCCTCGCACCACGGCCGGCCCAGGGCCATCTCTCTCGATCTGGCCCTAACCTCGGGTGTGGGGACCACAGAGTCCCCAACTCGTCCCCGGAAACGGGGAGGAGCCGCATCTGCGGCCTGCTTATGCCAGGGTGACAGGCGGCTGACATATACTATACTTAACGTACAGACATTGACAGTTTACTGATAATATAGAGATTAGTTTACTCACACATTACACGTATTTCGAGTCATCTTTTGCGATGCATTGCTTGGATTTTGTTAGTAGTCATGTGTCTACACAGTATATAGTCAAAGGTTAAAACTATAAGGCCCGTATTCTAGAATAACACTCATTTGACATAACATAACATAAACTCACGCCTATATTCCCTGAAGGGGTAGGCAGAGGCGCTAGCACCCACATTTCACCAGTTTATGTTTGAGTCCCATTGTAATAGGTGGCGAGCCTATTGCCACTAACCGGGCACTTATTAACCTGCGATAAATACACACATAACTTCGAAAAGCATCGAAAAGTCATTGGTGTGTGCCATGGTAAGACCTGGGATCGAACCCGAGACCTCGTCTCAGCAGTCCACTACCCAAGCCACTAGGCTACCGCGGTTTTTTATATTTAAAATATAAATATATTTAAAATACTTTGATAGGTAAAAAAAGTTTAAGATTTCAGATTTCCGTCAGTTTCAGTACCCGTACCACTAGGCTACCGCGGAAGGTTGTACAGCACTCATTTGAATCTCAATATATCAGAGAACATATTGTATAGGCCGAATTGTCAGATTTGACAGATGTCTATGCAATGTGTCCTCAGATACATTGCGATTCCGAACTGAGTACCATTCTAGAATACGAGCCTCAGAGTATCAGTATATCACGACGGTATTTCCGTGCCAAGTACCTCCACCCTACTGAATACCACGTCTATAATAACATCGTATTGTGTTCTCAGCGGTAAGTAGGGTAGGCAGAGCTCACTGAAGAGTTTTTGTGCTGTAAGTGGGAATACCAAAGGCTTGTCCTGATTTTGTGTTCTGCACTGACGGCACAGAAACTCTCTGTTCTTACATGGTCGGCAGCACGAGTGTGACTCCTTCGGTTTTACACACGTCTATAGGTCACGGTAATCACTTTTTATCAGTAGTATAAAAAATATCACATTAAACTTTAAAAAATGTTACAGAAAATATTATGTACGAAGTTATTTTTTTTTTATACCACTTAGTTGGCAGACGAGCACACGGCCCACCTGATGGAAAATGGTTACCGTGACCTATGGACGTCTGTAACACCAGAGGAGTCACAGTCGCGCTGCCAACCCTGTAAGTACAGAGTTTCTGTGCCGTCAGTAGAAGACAAAGCAGGACAAGCCTTTAGTCTTCCCACTGACAGCACAAATTCTCCAGTGAGCTCTGGCTACCCTACTCACCGCTGGGAACACAACATGAAGTTATTATAGCCGCGGTATTCTGTAGGGCGGAGGTACTACCCCAGTTGGACTGCTCAATCGGGCGGAAATACCGCCGTGTCCTACCTACATAACATCTCACTAAGATGTAAGAACTTTTGTACCTGCACAGATATGGACCTTACAATGGCTCCCAAGAACAATGTCTGTTGAACTAGATAGTGACTAAGTGACAAGAGTAGCTATGTAGTAGGACGATAATAAAAAGATATTCATACTAAGAAAGTTTAAGTTCATTCCAAGCTTGGGCGCTTAATCAATATTTTTTCAATATACGTATTTTGCTAGTGGTATTTTCATTTCATTGTTGTATATTGTTTAGGGCTAAATTAGTATAAGCCGCGTAGTTCCCGGCAGAGTAGAATTTGGACCACCCCATCTCTGCCCATGCGGCGTCGTACAAGGCGACTAAGAGATTGGGCTGTTTAATATACGACATATACAGCCCAGACTCAGCCTCAGATGCATGGCTTGAGTCTACAATTAGTACCCGGAAGACGACAATAGGCTCACCTCCTATTACGTGGGACCGATTCAATGATTGGTGAAATGTGGGTGTTAATTCACCTCGTCCTTGTCCTCCGTGATTATTTGTATGTATGTAAATTGGTATACCTACAATTTCAGTGGCTTTCTTTGGAAATCGTTCTATAAAAAAACACATAGTCAACCTTTAGAAAAATAATGATAAAGAAAACAGTAGGAAACAACTCTGGGTCAAACGTTCAAATTAGGTTAAAGAACAAACCATAATATACAAAAAAAATATGATTGAAATCAAAGACGCAAGAGAATAAAAGAAAATTAACGATTTTCTTTTATTCTCTTGCGTCTTTGATTTCAATCATATTTTTTTATTAACGAATTAATAAGAAAATTAACGATTTTCTTTTATTCTCTTGCGTCTTTGATTTCAATCATATTTTTTATACATATTTTTAACAATACAAAGGTCAATCTAAAAAATGTGCCAAAAAATTATTGTGTACCAAACACGTTTTATGAACGATCATAAACAACAATATTAACAGAGTCATTACGGACTCAAATGTCCCCGGAATGTAATATAACAGACATTCCAGGATTTATTGCATGAAAACCTGGAGTAAAAAAGGGTGAACAGCTTCCATATCTGTTTAAATCATGTCAATGGGGTTACATATTTAGATTAACATTTTCCGACAACTTGGAAATGATGAAAAATAACAAATGATGTCAAATAATTTATAAGCATAAGTTGAATGTTCAGCTTACGAAACTACAATATTTTCTAATCTCAACATAGAGGATTAGACTGTAAGAAATAACGGCTTTACGTAATAAAAATACTTATCGAATTGACAACCTTCTCCTTTTTAAAATCGGTTAAAAAAGAATCTAAGACACATGGTAAATGTCATCTAGTAAATATAGCTTATACTTTTAATGTATTTAATGCAATAATACAATACAATATATCAATCAATACAATTATGAGATATCTATTCTTAACTTAACTATTTCTGGCTGAGATATCTAACGAATATTATTAGGTATACAATATAAAAAATATATACAATATATACAATACATTGTATCACAGGTGCCCGAGTTTATACTGTAGGTTATGAAATACTGTACAGCACACTTTTTTGAAAACTTACATAATAATGATACAAAGAAACATCTAGAACGATATATCTACATATATAATCTTAAATTTAATTTAATACAATAAGTAAAAATAGATAGTGCAATTACTTTTAAAATTTATATAAAACTTGCTAACTATACAATATATACAAATATTCAAATCGAAGATAATTAGTTTTCGATATTACGTCAAAAAGCTCTACATTTCGTGTCAACAAACCAACACATGCAATACAATTTTACCTTTTTTCATGCGGCAATCCCCACGGATAACTCTCTGCCGCTAGCCAACCGGGTTATATATTATATAATATTATAGCTATAATAGACTATTGGACTAAAAAGTACAGTTGACAGAGGACATATTTTGTATAACATTTTTAATACCGTATTACTCAATACATTTATTGCTTGCTATAATGTCATACAGATGTCAGATTAAGATTAAGTTACAATTATGGACCCTATCGGAAATTATGAACCCAATTATGGAACTATATTTAATATAGTTCCATAATATATATATTATATTTAATATAGTTCCATAATTGGGTTCATAATTTCCGATTCTGATTTTGAATTTCCGATCTGATTTAATATAGTTCCATAATTGGGTTCATAATTTCCGATAGGGTCCATAATTGTAACTTAATCTTAATCTGACGTCTGTATGTTAATTTTGAATCAAATTTTAAAGCATTTAGTATGTCTAATTATTCAAATCGATTAAGATAGAAAAATAGAGTTGGCTCAGGCGGGGTCAAACCCGCGATCTTACACTTACAGGGGTACTGCTCTGACCATTGAGCCACCGTCTTATATAGGTATACAATATCTAACAAGGTACCTATACAAATTTTCTATTAAGTTTAATGCTCTTTTGACGAGTGTACCTACCAAGTGCAAACAATTCAAGACTCCAGTAGGTATACATTTATCGGGATATTTACCATGTTGCATTGCTCTGAGTTTCCGATATTTCTGCGCTGTTGCAAGCACCATGATCACGAAGGAACTGAAAAATAAAATTTCAACACTCACAAAAAAAACGTGTAACAACAATTATTTCGAGGAAATTGTTATAAAGGTACATCCTGAATTGCTCCACGTACAAAGCAACTGACAGACAAAGGTAGTTATCACAGACCCTTGAAAAGTGACACTCTTTGAAAGTATGTTCTGTGAAATAGTGTTATGTATAAATTTATACACTTTCACTTGTAACTGTTACACTTTATCTTACAATCAATTTATGAAATGTATACAATTTTTTCATAATTGTATCTTCTGAAACATTTTATAGTTTATACTCAATAAAGTGGACATATATTATAACATAAACTCACGCCTATGTCCCCGAAGGGGTAGGCAGAGGGGCTAGCACCCACATTTCGCCAGTTTATGTTTAGGTCCCAATGTAATAGGTGGCGAGCCTATTGCCATTAACCGGGCACTTATAAACCTGCGATAAATAGATATACACATAACAACATAACTTCGAAAAGCATGGAAAAGTCATTGGTGTGTGCCATGGTAAAACCTGGGATCGAACCCGAGACCTCGTCTCAGCAGTCCACTACCAAAGCCACTAGGCTACCGCGGTTTTTTATATTTAAAATATAAATATATTTAAAAAACTTTGATAGGTAAAAAAAGTTTAAGATTTCAGATTTCAAATAATATCATTCATGTACAAGAAAGCAATTATTACATCTATTTGCTAATTGTTATTGTGTGTTAATCAACCAAAGAGAAGCTGTTTTAAACAATGGCTTATTTGACTCAAAGTTAATACTTACAAAAAGTCAAATATATGTATTTATGTTAGCTTACACGAATATATATAATTGCCTTTGTCCTAATTACCTTCCGAAAAAGATATTTGTATATTTTATCAGGGTTTTATAATAAATCGTAATATTTCTAGCAAATAACGATAATTCACTGTCGAAAAATTAACATAACAATCTTAATTTATTTATTTATGTATTATTGTGTGTAGCCTAGTGGTATGGGTAATAGACTGCAGAAACGAGGTTTCGGGTTCGATCCCAGGTTTCACCATGGCACACACCAATGACTTTTCAATGCTTTTCGAAGTTATGTGTGTATTTATCGCAGGTTTATAAGTGCCCGGGCAATTGGCTCGCCAGTTATTACATTGGGACCTACACATAAAGTGGCGAAATGTGGGTGCTAGCACCTCTGCCTACCCCTTCGGGGATAAAGGCGTGAGTTTATGTTATGTATTTTGTGAAACATAGACGTATTACAAAAGATATTAACACTCAATATCAGTATGATATGTCCTACCATTTAACATGGTGTACAAATTAAATTAAAAATATGGTTAGTTTTAAACTAACTATGAATGTGGTTAGTAGGTTTAATATCGCCTATACCTAATGTATACACAATCGTAAAACTTTTATACGCTATAACTATAGATGTTACTGACAACTAGTATGCAGTTTACAAAGGTGCAAATGAAGCCACGGCGCACGACAATGTACAGGAAAGGCTCTACGGCTAACGAGCGAGAGTTCCCCTGTTCTAGCTCTAGGCTACTGCTGACTGTGTATGTCTATCTCTGCTTATTGTCTAAGTTACAGTTAGTTTGTCTATATTATAATTGTTGTTTATTTTACATGGTTATGTAAAATTTGCTATGTTCGTTAGAATTTCTTTTTAAAAATGATCTACAGTATCTTGTCCTAATTACATAGGACTAGCGTACTCGTTTTTCTTTAATAGCTTTTTATTTGATATCATTTACGTGTTTGGATTGTTTGGCTTAAATTACTTCAGCAGCTGCATGGCAATTCATAAAATCGTTATTATAACTATTTATAAGTGCCCGGTTAATGGCAATTGACGTGGAGAGCCAATTGTCATTAACCGGGCACTTATAAATAGTATTACATTGGGACCTAAACATAAACTGGCGAAATGTGGGTGCTGGCACCTCTGCCTACCCCTTCGGGGATATAGTCGTGAGTTTATGTTATGTTGTATTATTCATTATAACAATGTTAGGATATATAGGATATGATAGGACAGGGCGGTATTTCTGCCCGATTGAGCAGTCCGACTGGGGAAGTACCTCCGCCCTACAGAATACCGCGGTTATAATAACTTCGTGTTGTGTTCCCAGCGGTGAGTAGGGTAGCCAGAGCTCACCGTTTGTGCTGTCAGTGGGAAGACTAAAGGCTTGTCCTGATTTGTCTTCTACTGACGGCACAGAAACTCTGTACTTACAGGGTTGGCAGCGCGACTGTGACTCCTCTGGTGTTACAGACGTCCATAGGCCACGGTAACTACTTTCCATCAGGTGGGCCGTGTGCTTGTCTGCCAACTAAGTGGTATAAAAAAAAAAATCTAAGTTGATAGTGCGTATTTTTTTATAAAAAGAATATTAGAACTCTAATTACTAATACTACCTCTCACCCCTCCGCTAAGCAAATTTGCTTGTGTTGGGAGTGGGTTCAAATCGGTAGTGTAATGGCCAGAACTCGAACCCGAGACCTTTCGATCGTAAGGCCGACTCTTTAACCACTAAGCAACCTACGCTTAAATCTATGACTGTATTGCTTATCTCGTCGTATATAATATTGTTAATATAATATGTAACAGTGATCTATTAAAGCAGTTTAGATTTCCAATCAAGAGGTTACAGATTCAAACCTCATCTAATAAACCCAAAAATGAACCAAATAATGTTAGTTAGCGGTTACCGAGAATACTAGTCATTAAGTAACTCAATTAGTAGTATTTAAATAAAGCGCATATATAACATCACTGCAGTTGTCTACCTCAGTATCTTCACATCCAGGGCCGTCTCTAAAGTCAACAATTTTGCGATGAATTTATTTGATCATGAAACAGGAGTATCTGATTCAAAATACGTTATAACATTTTTGAAAATGAATATGAACAAAACTCCAGTGGGCGAATCTCAAAAAGTTACTCAACTATGTCGAATGGAAGAACTGAAACATATCACAGGGACGTAATCAAATCACGATCTAATTGATTCACGAAGAGGGCTTTGTAAACATATCGGTTGAACGATTATACATTATAATGCTCAGGTTATGAGATTAACGTTAGTAACCACGCGTAAGTTCCAGCTTAGTGTGTCGTAACCAATCGTAGGCGATGGCAAAGCCGACAGGTAAGCAAGTGTGAAAATCTTTTTTTTTAATCAAACACAATTAACAAAAGGTTAATAAGTGAAACCTTCAACATTGCGGTTACGTAAAGAGATTTCGATAACTGTGTGATAGATAATGTTTTAATGATAACAAGCAAGCTCGTAATCAATGTCATTGCAAGGCAAAATTGATTTAATCAAGGACATGACTATCAATCGGATTTTAATTATGAATATGATCATATTCATAAAAACATAGCTGGCATTAATGGTTACAACGTCGCCTATTTATTCATTTTTATGATTTGAACTCTTTGAAAATTCTTCACGCTAAAATGGATCGAGTCTGCTAATCTTTTATTATTGGAAAGCACGTTTAAGAATTTATTTATAAATATACTAGCTGTTGTACGCAGTTTCTCCCGTGCATGGATGTCGATTATTATGAGCCACGAAGTGCAGAATATGATGTCGTGACCAAACATAGCCTGTCCTTACACAGGGTCTGATCTATCTCTGTCACTCAAGTAGCCTATCGCAGTCCACCCCTGGACGTAGACCTCTCCCGATATTGGGACGCTTTGGCCTACTATTTCCACGCTGGTCAAACGGATTGATACGAGTACAGGGATTTGTTTCGAGTTTTCCTTCTCTCGCAGTAATATCGTCTGCATATTTGTCAGTTAGTCGGCTCTTACGACCTCTTACGACACCCTTCGAATGAGATGGGGTAGTGATACTTGTATCCTTTATTATTAAAATCTTTATATTAGTATAGCTATGAGTGTTAACCTAACTCTTAAAATATAGTAATACTACCTGACCCACTCACTCCCCCTTTGAGTCCGTAATTTTTAGTCTACAAGCAATGTATCCAAATTTGTTGACAATTATGATCACTACTCCGGTTCCTTAAGTAATAGCGTGATGATATATAGGCTAAAACGTCTGCCAATAAACGAACTATTCAACACAAAAAGATTTTTTCAATTAGAACCAGTAGTTCCTGAGATTAAAACGTTCAAACAAACAAACAAATGTTTCAGCTATATATTGATATATATATTCTCTACTAGTTGTTTCATCTAAAGCTCCTTCTGTTAATATGGATAGTTTACTTAATCATTCTGACAGTTTCTTGGAATATTGTCTAAATTAATGCCACGTTTCAACACATGCGTATATGGAGCCTAATAAATCACGAGTTGAAAGTGTTTTCCATTGTGTAATCACAATCATATTAAGAATACCTATAATAATTTAAACATTGTAAATTATTTTTACTAAACTAGCAATAATTATTACTAGTAAATGAATTATTAGTTCCTAGAAATAGTAATAGGTTACTCTTTTTTTAAGATATATTTAATTTAGTAGTATTTGTGCAATTTTTTTATTTCGAAATTACTAATATTCCCTCTAACCCCTCCAGCTAAGCTAAATTGCTTGTGTGAGGAGTGGGTTAACGTCGGTAGTGTAATGTCCAGGATTCGAACCCGGGACCTCTCGCTCGTAAGGCCGACTCCTTAACCACTAAGCTACCGACACTGTTTATATTGTTTGAATAGTCATACTAATTGGATATTTGACTGACTAATCAAATTAGTGACTTTTTACTAAACGTCAAAACGAAACGGAAACCTATGAAATAATTTATTTCATTTCATTTAATTTATGAAATATGAAATATGGGTATATATAATACATAGATGTTCATAGTTGTTGTGATAGTATCACCATACTCAACCAGACGGCATGCAAATGTCACATTCATTAGTAGGTCAAAATAATAATTTCAGGCATTAAAATTTAACATTATACAGTATGTCATAATATTGTGATGTCATAATATTTAATAGTCAAATCATGTAGTACCTACGTTGAGTGTTTGGTTAAAAAAACGCAACTTTTAACGCTCTTATACCATTCTTAATTTAATGAACTTAGTTAAATAATGTATTTTAACTATAGGAAAATACACAATTATGTTACAATTTCTTAACTGTTACCTTGGATTGTATAACAATACAATCAGCCTTCCCTTCTACCAATTAGGTCGGTGAATGACCTACGCCCCCCATGAGCGCAGGCCTGGGGGTGACTGGTGGAGCCGCTTGTCTCCCTGGCAGAAGCAGGTCCAGCAGGCTCCGGTGGGGAGGTATACGTGGGGATTTTGCGCACGTAAAAAAAAACCCTTCTACCAATTGTTTGAGGTTGGCGCAATATATCTCTTTCATATATTCCTGTCAGATCTCATCTCATTGTCAATTCCTTGAAATGTAAAATATAACAGGTACATTTGTATATTTTTTCTAATTCAGCTGAAGTAACAGTTACGTTAGAAAAGAACCAACAAAAGGTGCCTAAATATACCTACTATTATAATTTAAAAACTTCAGGTGTCGGCTTTACCAAAAAAGCCAACCAATTAGTGTAAGACTTTCAAAGAAATTCTGTGAAATATAAAACTGGGTCTAAAGCTTTCAATGCCTTGATTTTTTCTCAAGAGTTGAATTTATTCAAAGTAAAGATGGCGTAGGTTGCTTAAATAAATATTTGCATACGTAATGTATTTGTTTTGACTACTGTGTCATTTGAAATAATAGAAGCACTAGCTCCTACTAATAATAAGTGATACTTACTTCTTTGAATCGGGGTACCTATTATTGTAATACATTGTATCGTTTTAAAATAAAAATACTAAAATAACATTATCATTGTGAAATCTTCAATTATTAGATGGCCCAAACTCGGCTTTTATTTAAAATATTGTAAAGGCACGGTTTTTTTAATACCACTTAGGTGGCCGACAAGCACACGGCCCACTTGATGGGAAGTGGTTACCGTGGCCTATTGACGTATGCAACACCAGGGGTGTTACACTCGCGCTGCCGACCATGAAGAAACCTTCTGATGCCCTTCTTGAAGAACCCCATGTTGTAGGTGCTTGGGAAAACCGCAGCATCATTCCACAGCTTGAGTGTGCGTGGGATGAAGTTTCTTTCATACCGCACAGTGCACCGTCTCAGGTCGCTATGTGTGAGAATGAATTCCCTTCTTATATTATGTTTTTGCAGAACATGAAACGGTTGAGAAAATATTATTGTAATAATCTCACTTTTTTTTTTTTTTTTTACGTGCGCAAAATCCCCACGGATACCTCCCCACCGGAGCCGGTGGAGGAGGTTATGTCGGACTCGAACCGACTAAAACGCACGCCGCCTGTGGGTCGTTTTGGTTGCCGAAGGTGAGGTTGACAGGCATATCCCTCGCACCCCGGCCGACCCAGGGCCATCTCTCACGATCTGGCCCTCTCCTCGGGTGTGGGGACTACAGAGTCCCCAACTCGTCCCCGGAAACGGGGAGGCGCGCCACGCGCGCCACCGCCGCGGCCTGCTTCTGCCAGGGTGACAGGCGGCTTCACCTGTCACCCCCAGGCCGGCGCTCATGGGGGGCGGAGGTCGTTCATCGACCTCCGACGCCCGAGTTGCCTTCGTACGCGGGCAGCTTAGTAATAATCTCACTGGAGAGTTTTTGTGCTGTCAGTGGGATGACCAAAGGCTTCATGCTTTGTCCTCTACACTGACGGCACAAAATCTCTGTTCTTACAGGGTCGGCAGCACGGATGTGACTCCACTGGTGTTACACACGTTCATAGGTCATGGTAACCACTTTCCATCAGGTGGGCCGTGTGCTTGTCTGCCAACTAAGTAGTATAAAAAAAAATTGATAATTCAACTTTAAAACCATATAACACATACAATATTTTTTCTACATTTAAATAAACTTTTGATTATTGAAAACAAAGAAAATATTGTGAAATATACCTGCTACAAAAAATATTTAATGATTATGTTTATAAACAACTACAAAAATCATATATGTTTCTGAGCGCATCTGACCTAAAACTACAAACAGCAGGTGATTTTCAAAACGATCTAACTGTACTAATCCCTCTGTAAGCTCTGCTTAGAAATCTAGGTGTGATTCAAAGCTGTTACCGCTGCAGCAGTCTTTTGTGCCATTAACGAGTACTAAGGAAGGTGTTATAAGTTGAATAGAAACCTCAGAATACAATGGAGCTTTTGATAAAGCATTGTATATTAGTATGAATACAAGGGTTAAAGAGTAGATCAGTAAAGTGGAGGGTACTTATCGATACTTTAGGAGTGGCTAATTTGAGACTTATGCAATAATTTTAAAATAATATATACATACATATAATCAAGCCTTTATCCCCGGAGGTTTAGACAGAGGTGAATTAAAAACCAAATTTCACCAATAATAATAATTAATAATCTACTACAAGTATTTATAATATAATGAGGCCGTCAGTGAGTGTCACCATTGTCATACGGTATGTGTAAGTAATGGTGACGCTCATTTCTGAGACTGTGCCTTCTGCTTACCATCAGGCAAGGCGAAGTCTAGTTGACGTGTTCTATATCTTAAAAAAAAGTACATACTGTCGCACACGGCGATACAGAACATGCTGTTTCTGTTCTAGTCTTTAGAGACGGTTTTAAGAATATTATAATTAGATTCTAACATTTCAGAAAACTGTTGAGCCGTAAACACACGATTTATTTGCCGAATGTTCTATTGATATTAAAATATCTGTTATTGCTTGTTCCAGAATGGTCCGAGTCAGCTGTCTTTTAGCGAGCTGCATGCTCGTCGCTCTGCTACTATTTGTACCAGCGTCTGCTTACCCGAGGTAGTGGTACAATATCTGAGTTAATAAATCTATAATTAGAATTTCTATGAAAATATAGTATGTAAAACGTTAAATAGTTAATAGAATTAAAATTGTAATCCTCATATGTATGAACAAAGGAGGTAGGACACGGCGGTATTTCCGCCCAATTGAGCAGTTCGACTGGAGAAATACCTCCGCCCTACAGAATACCGCGGCTATAATAACTTCGTATTGTGTTCCCAGCGGTGAGTAGGGTAGCCAGAGCTCACTGGAGAATTTGTACTGTCAGTGGAAGACTATAGGCTTGTCCTGCTTTGTCTTCTACTGACGGCACAGAAACTCTGTACTTACAGGGTCGGCAGCGCGACTGTGACTCCTCTGGTGTTATAAACGTCCATAGGCCACGGTAACCACTTTCTATCAGGTGGACCGTGTGCTTGTCTGCCACCTAAGTGGTATATAAAAAAATTGCAGTAAGAGCTAACTATGTCTTGAGATATGTCAAACAAGAAGCAAGTTCGACATAGATAAACTAAAACTTAGATTGTTACTAAGTAAGAAACACGCGTGATGTTTAGCAGAAGGTAGGACACGGTGGTGTTTCCGCACAGCAGTCCGACTGGGAAAGTACGTCCGCCCTACAGAATACCGCGGTTATAATAACTTCGTGTTCCCAGCGGTGAGTAGGGTAGCCAGAGCTTACTGGAGAATTTGTACTGTCAGTGGGATGACTAAAGGCTTGTCCTGCTTTGTTTTCTACACTGACGGCACAGAGGCTCTGTTCTTACAGGGTCGGCAGCGCAAGTGTGGTTTCTCTGGTATTACACACGTCCATAGGCCACGGTAATCACTTTCCATCAGATGGGCCGTGAGCTAGTCTGCCACCTAAGTGGTATAAGAAAAAAAATAGTAGTTGATTTGAACACCATATAATAGTAGAGAATTCACCTGCGCAATTCATGAATTGGTAGGAAAATATTAAAAAAGGTTTAAAAAGAACGATAGAAGAAAAGAACAGAAGATACGGCCTCTGGAGCTCTTATAGATGATGGAGATATTGCATTCAGCTGCATATCATCCATATTAAATAGGTATGGTGCTATGAGTTATTTGGTAATAGGTAACACTAATCTAAATAATATTCAATGAGCTGATTTCATTTAAGAAGGTTAAGAATTGCTGTTAAGATTTTAAATTAGTAATATTTTAAAATTTCAGCCTAAGCAACTATTACCGCGATGATGTGCAGTATGAGCCTGAAGAAATCTTCGGTATGCTGAACCGCCTCGGGAATCTCATTGAAATGGAACGCAAAATGGAAACGTATGTATCATTGTGACCCTAGTTGAAGATTTACTGTCAGTTTAAAAATTTAGCAACTAACATAACATAACATAAACTCACATCATCATCATCAATCATCATCACTCAAATCCCCGAAAGGGTAGGCAGAGGTGCTAGCGCCCACATTTCACCAGTTTATGTTTAGGTCTCAATGTAATAGGTGGCGAGCCTATTGCCATTAACCGGGCACTTATAAACCTGAAATAAATATACACATAACTTCGAAAAGCATCGAAAAGTCATTGGTGTGTGCCATGGTAAAACCTGGGATCGATCCCGAAACCTCGTCTCATACCATTACCCCTTACCACCAGGCTAGCAACTTAAATAACAAAATTGTCTTCATTATTAAAACGATTGCGTATCATAAATAAATTAACATCAATAATTCACCTTTTATACAAGATTTCCATAATATTTGTGTGGTGTATACATACATACATATAATCACACCTTTATCCCTAGGGGGTTAGGCAGAGGTGAATTAACACCCACCCCACAATTTTCACCAATAATTGCATTCGGTCCCACGTAATAGGGGGTGAGCCTATTGCCGTATTCCGGGCACTATTGTTGAATCGAACCATGCATCTGAGGCTGAGTCTGGGCTGTATAAATCTGCCGGATGTTAAACAGCCCTATCCCTTAGTCGCCTTGTACGACACCGCACAGGAAGAGACGGGGTGGCCCAAATTCTACTCTGAAGGAACCACGCGGCATGGTGTATACCTACTTTTATAATAAGATTATTCACTTGTGAAAATTTCTCTCATCTTGCTGTCGGAAATGTAATATATTTCTTGTCACACTTAATGTTATGCATGATTGGATACATTTACATTTGTTTACCATTTGGAGTACTTGTATCTGTATCAATATGATGAAGCTCTTAACATTTGAAATTTCAAATCCCCCCTCCCCGGCCGGCGCCTCCTTCTGCGAGCAAGTAATGCTCGTGAAAGAGGAGGCGGGCGGGAGCGGCAGCGGGAGAGATGAAGGATCGAAAGCCAAGCTGCCTGTGTACGAAGACAACGCGGGCGTCGGAGGTCGATGAGCGACCTCCGCCCCCCCACGAGCGCAGACCTGGGGGTGACGCGCCGCGGTGGAGCCACCTGTCACCCTGGCAGAAGCAGACTGCGGCGGAGGCGCGCTTCTCACGCCTCCCCGTTTCCGGGGACGAGTTGGGGACTCTGTTGTCCCCACACCCGAGGAGAGGGCCAGATAGTGAGAGATGACCCTGGGTCGGCCGGGGGGCGAGGGATATACCTGTCAACCTCACCTTCGGCAACCAAAAACGACCCACAGGCGGCGTGCGTTTTGGTCGGTTCGAGTACGACATAACCTCTTCCACCGGCTAAGGTGGGGATTTTGCGCACGTAAAAAAGGAAATCCCTCCCTCCCACATTCACGAATACACAAAGTTTATTGATTGAACATCAATAATATGATTTGATACTGGGATTTAATTCTTGTTTTAAAGTGAAAATGTTTAAATTTAAAGTCATATATGTCAACAAATTATTTATAATATTCATAAAATTGAATATTTACTTCTCTTACTACTTCTATAGTATAATATTTGTTTTTACTTTTCAGCTATAAAAATGACATCACTAGGTATGTTCCTGATGGTCGTCTTAACGAAATGTAAAAAGGCTTACTTATTTTACCGTATTTAGTTAGATTTTAGTTTAATTTTCTTTTTATTTTTTGCATGATATTATTATTGCAAAAACCAATTCATGTTTGTAAAGTAATTGCTTCAGACAACTAACACTTTGGTGACTAGCTACTAACTAATCTTCTTCATTGCTGGATCATCTCTATTGAAATTAAAATATTTCAAGAGTTTTTCTTTTAAATAATTTACTTAATTAAATTTTTCTGTAATTTTCCTTATCGAGTGACTTGCAATTTAGATTTTCTAGTATTTTAGAGTAGTTTTGATGGCTGTGAAACGTAAATTAAAAAAAATATAGGAAGGTAATACGGGCCTGCTAGATACATAGGAATTGAATGCCATAACTATGATTATGATAGCTTTAATTTAATATCATGACGATATTCATAAAATGAATAATTTGAGTAGCCCCCCCACTCATTGTATCGTATTGACAAAAAACATTTATTAATAATATAATTACCTATCCGAACTCTGCTTTATTAATGAATTAAATTTTTATTGAAACGACGAAGATGTATCACATCTTAAACAATTGTGGAATTGTGTTTCAATACAATTAGAAATGACTAATTTATTACCTATATTTATCTGTGAAACAGGATAAAGTAGGTCTCTAGAAAAATCGCCTTCTAAATTAACTGACAAAACAAATGGGTTTTCAAAGAAATGGCTTACGATTTGTTGCAGCGATTATTTAAGTTAAGCGTACCCATATAGGCTTGGTTTCAAATAACTCGCATTGGAATAAAGAATGCCCAGAATCGGGTTGAATACTTAAAGCACCATAGATTGTTATATTCCTTACAGCACTTAGAACTAATTGCAATGTTTTAATTTATGCTAACGGCAAATGTAGTATCACAAGCTATTATTTTTAGAGCACAATTATTTGTTAATTTAGCCAAATATACTTAAATGGATGATGTAGAAATAAATAGTGTAAACGTCAATATTGAAGAAAGATTAACTAATATTGTACATAATTTGTTCCCCAGTGAGAAGCGAGCTCTAGACCTTGGACTCAATCGTGGCTTCTCCGGCACTCTTCAAGCTAAGCACCTCATGGGACTTGCCGCTGCTAACTACGCTGGCGGCCCAGGAAGGAGGCGACGGGATGCCCACTAAATCTAGACTATAACCACCCGAATACTGCACTGAGGTGGATTTATGATACATCCATATATTAATCCTTGCTATAACATCTCAATGCAGTAGTCCTAAACATAAGAATCCGTCATCCAACAATCTGAATGGATACCATCAAGTCATCCATATAGATACTATTTATAATCAACTTTATTCAAATTAACGCTTGAAGTGATAGATTAAATTAATAGATCAATTATATCATCTGGCTGCAAACAACCTAAAATTAACATACCTGCAAATTATTACAGTGTCCAAATATTTACTTGACAATAGTCAATTTAAAATATACTTAGTCAATAGTCAACGGATTTTTTTTGACACAAAGGAAAGTTTTGTAAAAGAATTTTTGCTCGGTGGACGAATTGATATCAATTTACTTTTCATAGTTGAATATTGTATTATTTTAATTGCTTTTACCTTAATTTGATTAATATTCAAATAAATAGCAATGAAAATATATTTGACTGAATTTGATACATTTTTAAAGCTATAATGAATTTGTACCTAAACCTGAAACTACTCTAGTCATTGTTATATTCCTAGTAGTAACTTATTTCCATGTCGGTGTCAGTATTCCTACAGTATTAAAGTCTATATCTTTCCAATTGTAAGAGTTAATAATGGAATTCTGTCTTTAAGCGCTTACTATTTATTGTAAATTAGAATATCTAACAATATTTCTAAGAAAATTCTATTCTAAAGAAGTTCCTGCTATATTTCTAAAGAACTTCCAGCTATAGTTCTAAAAAAGTTCCAGCTATATTTCTATAGGAGTTCCAGCTATATTTCTAAAGAAGTTCCAGCTATATTTCTTAAGAAATTCCAGCTATGTAGTTAATCCGTGGTATTAGATTCAATGTTACATTCCTATGTATGTATGTGGCAAATTTGAATAAGTAAATAGATAAAAATTAAGTGATAAATACCTCCTGTCTAGAGTTTATTGTTAAAAATAAAGAGATATTCATATTTATATAAATGTGTTTACATTTAATGCTTCTTGTTATATTGATGTGTATATTTATCAAACAATATCACTTATAATGCAATAACAAAAGGTTTTATTTATTTATATCTATGTTCCTGAGCACTCGTTGATATAGAAAATAATAATTAATTACTTGATGGCTATACGAGGGGATTACAACCTCCACCATGAGCGCAGGCCTAAAAGTGACTGGTGGAGCCGCCTGTCACCCTGGCAGAAGCAGGCCGCGGTAGCGGCACGCCTCGCGCGCCTCCCCGTTTCCGGGGACGAATTGGGCACTCTGTAGTCCCCACACCCGAGGAGAGGGCCAGATCGCGAGAGAAGGCCCTGGGTCGGCCGGGGTGCGAGGGATATGGCTGTCAACCTCACCTTCGGCAACCAAAAAGACACACAGGCGACGTGCGTTTTGGTCGGTTCGAGTCCAACATAACCTCTTCCACCGGCTCCGGTGTGGGGGTATCCGTGGGGATTTTGCGCAACAAAAAAGAGGGCGGGTGGAGGGGATAACCTCAGGGCACGTATCTTGGACCTAAATCGCAAGACAAACGAGACCTTGACGCACACGGATCGTTTTGTAATATTAATCTATGTTTGGTGAATATGAGCTCGTCAACCCACTCAGACTTCTCCCAACTACAACTACCTACTACCAACGACCATACGTTGGTGTCTATTTTTTTTTATACAAATTAGGTGGCGCACAAGCACACGGCCCACCTGATGGAAAGTTAAACACTTTCCATCAGGTGGGTCATGTGCTTGTGAACGTGTGTAACACCAGTGGATCACATCCGTGCTGCTGACCCTGTAAGAAAAGAGATTTTATGTGCCCTCAGTGCAGAACACAAAATCAGGACAAGCCTTTGGTCTTCCCACTGACAGCACAAAATCTCTCTAGTGAGCAAAGTCATTGGTATGTGCCATGGTAAAACCTGGGATTGAACCCGAGACCTCGTCTCAGCAGTCCATTACGCATACCACTAGGCTACCGCGTAGACAACTATTTGATGACTAAAAAAAATACTTGGCAGCGATTAAATATCTTAGCAACAGTTATATTAGGTGAGCTTCGAAACGCAAGGATTCGTAAAAACTAAAAAATTGCTGCAACTTTAAGATAGCATATATGTGTATATTTAACAGGGTCAATGAAATCTGTTAGGTACCAGGTGGACAAAATGATGACACCAACTTCAGTAACTCGTATATAATGAAAAATAAATGTTTTAGGAGATAGGACACGGTGGTATTACCGCCCGATTGAGCAGTCCGACTGGGGTAGTACCTCCGCCCTACAGAATACCGCGGCTATAATAACTTCGTGTTGTGTTTCCAGCGGTGGGTAGGGTAGCCAGAGCTCACTGGAGAATTTGTGCTGTCAGTGGGAAGACTAAAGGCTTGTGCTGCTTTGTCTTCTACTGACGGCACAGAAACTCTGTACTTACAGGGTTGGCAGCGCGACAGTGACTCCTCTGGTGTTACAGACGTCCATAGGTCACGGTAACCACTTTCCATCAGGTGGGACGTGTGCTTGTCTGCCAACTAAATGGTATAAAAAAAAAATTACATTGACTAACGGCGTCGTGGTAGTGTCGCTGCGAGCAGCCGCATCCCCACCTCGGACTCCCTGCACGGCTCATAGGTGAGGTGCTATAAACAATGACTTGGCGAATAATATTTCGAGTGGGATGGCAACTAAGGCTTCCATATAAAAATGCACAACCTATTACGATACGATTTGTCTGACTGTAAAATTAAGAATGATATACTTTCAGTATTTCTGTTTGTATTCCACGTAATTTAATGAAAATGGCGACAGTTCACCGTACTACTACTAGACTAGCGCAACAATTCCTGGGCACACCGCTTACCATCCCCTCGAGTATCGGGATCCTTGGTGTCAATATCTCCAGTGACGTCCAATACCGAAGTCATTTGCAAGACAAGGTTAAGTAGGCATCAAGAAAACTCTGGGTGCTCAACAGGGCGAAGCAGTACTTCACTGCGGGGCAGCAACTCCTTCTTTATAAAGCACAGGTCCGGCCTCACATGGAGTACTGCTGTCACCTTTTTACTGGGGCACCTGCATACGTCTGGTTGACAATCCCATACATGGAACCTCTTAGCCTTAGGAGGGATTTTGCCTCACTGTGTGTGTTCTACCGCCTATACAATGGTTTGTTCTCAGATGAATTGTTTGACATGATGCCCGTAACTACATTCTATCATCGCACCTCTCACCATAGGAGGTGAGACGGTGCGCACTGTGCGGTATTTTATTTTATTTTATTAATTTATTTAGAAACTTAACAGCATATTAACATGATGCATGAGTAAAGTTAAGAATACATACGACACTTAGCCAATAATAAAGTTTCCCGACAAGTAAAATTGCGTGCACTGTTTAATACACAATTATGACAGGTAAACAAATTATAGATATATTATCATAGGCAGGAATATCAATTTAACAGAGTGCGAATGACTAAAGTATACAATAATCACAAAAAAGAAATTACAAATATGTCCGTAACCTTTTAACAATCTCTTTCTTAAAAACATTTTTAAAAACATTTTTTGAAAATTTTTGATATGAAAGAAACTTCATCCCACGCACACTCAAGCTGTGGAATGACCTCCCTGCTGCGGTTTTCACAAGCGCCTACAATATGAGGTCTTCAAGAGGGGCATCAGAAGGTTTCGTCATGGTCGGCAGCGCGAGTGTGACACCCCTGATGTTGCAAACGTCCATAGGCCACGGTAACCGCTTCCCATCAGGTGGGCCGTGTGCTTGTCTGCCATCTAAGTGATAAAAAAAAAAAGAACACGGCGATTTGATCAATATTCATTATGAGCGAAATTATGATACCTATAAATGAATCCTTGTGATAATGCACAAAAAAATAAGTGACTCGCGATGCGGGCTCCGTCGACTTCGTTTATACTATAGATAACTATTTATGTTGAATGTTTCGCTATTGTAAGAGAAATAAAACTATGGGCAATGTTTCTTTACATGTCACAATTATTCTTTTTTTAATTGTATATATTGATATCCATAGACCCCAGGGTCCATGATTTTGAGAGATTTGTGTTAATTTGTTTGTGATCAATGCTTTATTATACTCGTACCTACTATAGCCTTGACTCGGCTTTATCACAGCGTCGTGATAGTGGTAGATGATTTGAATAAAGTGTAATGTATGTTATTTCATTATATAGTTATAAGGTAAATTAAGATAAATTAAATAAATAATTATTTATTCTGATTTGATGTATCGACGATCTGGCGCATAACCTTCTCGTCTCTATGGTGGATTGCCATCTTTAGGTTGTGATCGATGACTGCCTGGGTGTTTGCGTCTGCATGTCACTATTTGCTACATGGTCTTAAAATGTCGCACATAGTATGTTTTTTATGACCTAGTTCATTATTATTTGTCATCACAGTTCATTTTATATACAACCTCATAGTATAATTTAAGAAAGCCTATTTTCTACTTTTTATCCACCGTCAAGTTTTCGAAAAGTCATTGTCATATCCGCTCAACGGCATCAGATAAATGTACTGTCAACCCGATAATGGTGCCCCCTAAGACCTACAGGCTCTCGATTTTACTAAAGCAAATCCATTGTCATACCACAGACACAGTAAAAAATTGCATTAAATTTTAAACTTTGTTCATATAACGTTAAAATCCAAAATTAAATGAAAAGATGTTTTTTATACTTTTCTATTCACTCTGCAAAAAGCTTTTACTTTTAGACTTTGTGAGCATTGCTTTAAAGTCTAAAATTAACAGAATGACAGTGGTTTTTCTTTAACAGAATTGAGACCCTGATTGACTGACGTGGATTTGGTGCAGGCTTTCCTTTCGATGTTGGGAGTTAAGACAACAGTTGCTCACATACAAACCGCATACTCCAGACCAAAAGAAGAGAAAGAGGAGAAGGAGTAAATGGACCTGTAGTGGATACAACCGAGAACAACGCTTAGATAATAATATTGATGTCACATCAATTAATTAGCCCATTGCAGTCCACTGCTGGTAATAGGCCTCTCCCAACATTGGGAGAGGTTATTACCTACTGTTTCCGCGCTGATCAGACGGGTTGGTACAGGGTTTTAGTCACACGTTTTTTTCCTACTATCGCAGTGATATCGTCTGCGTATTGTTCCATTAGTAGCGTCTTACGACACTCATCCCACACTTATGACACTCATCACCCTTCGGATCTAGGCAACTCGGGCGTCGGAGGTCGATGAACGACCTCCGCCCCCCATGAGCGCCGGCCTGGGGGTGACAGGTGAAGCCGCCTGTCACCCTGGCAGAAGCAGGCCGCGGCGGTGACGCGCGTGGCGCGCCTCCCCGTTTCCGGGGACGAGTTGGGGACTCTGTAGTCCCCTCCCCACACCCGAGAGGAGGGCCAGATCGTGAGAGATGGCCCTGGGTCGGCCGGGGTGCGAGGGATATGCCTGTCAACCTCACCTTCGGCAACCGAAACGACCCACAGACGGCGTGCGTTTTGGTCGGTTCGAGTCCGACATAACCTCCTTCACCGGCTCCGGTGGGGAGGTATCCGTGGGGATTTTGCGCACGTAAAAAAAAAAAAAAAAAAAAAAACCCTTCGGATCTCATCCGAAGGGTGTCGTAAGACGCACCCCTTCGGAAGATGTAAGACGTCATCCGAAGGGGTGGTGATACTTGCATTCTTTCTCCGTCACCACACGATGTCACATGGGTAGGTACCCTACCCACCTTACCTACTCACAAAAATTCATATTGGTATGTAATGCGATAGTAAAAATATGGAGTTGATTTTATTAATTATAGACAGCCTCTGTGCCCTCTCGGAGTATAATTGTTCTGTGCTCTGTGCCCTGTCGGTAGTGAACGCGGTCGCTACGCAGAAGTCGCAGGTTCGAGCTCCACTCAGTGCAAATATTTGCATGCATGAATATGGATATTTGTAATATTTGGTCTTGCCTCAGACAGCACGTTAAGCCGTCGCCGTCGCCGTCAGTCCCGGTTGCCATACGAAAATCTATGGCAGTCGTTACTAGTAGTTATAACCCTAAAATGTCCGACTAGTCTAACTACAGAACTTCAATATCGCCAAGTGGCAGTGGAGGTCAGATGGCAGTCGCTTCACGGCAAATTTTGAAATTCAGCGGCATCTTAGAAAATCTAGTGAGGAATGATGATGATGATAATAACTTACCTACAAGACAAGTGTAGTCTTACAGTAATGGATCATCGTTTTGTTTGGAAATAATTTTAACTCTTAGTCGCCTTGTACGACACCGCATGGGAAGAGATGGGGTGGTCCAAATTCTACTCTGCCGGAAACGACGCGGCGACAAATTGAACAACACGAACAAAAAAAATTCAGATCAGAGTATCGGCATAATGGCTACGGTGTACCACAGGGTAGTCTGATCTCTCCTCTCCTGTTCCTACTCTATATAAATGACCTCCCAAAAGCTGTAAATCAAGAGTGTATACTTTTCGCCGATGACACAACTTTAATTGTCAAAGGCAAAAACAATGACGATCTTGAATTCAATATAAAAGAAGCTCTAAACAGTGCGAATACATGGTTAGATATTAATAACTTAAAAATAAATACGTCTAAAACAAACATAATGCAATTCCAAACGTATAAGAGTAAAGTAACAGACCTTAAAATCACACACAAGGACAATATCATCAGTACTTGTAACGAGTGTACGTTCCTGGGCTTTGCGATGGACAAGTTTTGTAACTGGAAGTCGCACATCAATAAGATCTTGACTAAAATTGATCGTTTTGTATACGTACTCAGTAGAATTAGACAAATTGTTAATTTACATACAGCAGTTATAACGTATCATGCATACGTATCCTCGGTGCTCCGCTATGGAATTGTCATATGGGGTAACTCTGTGGAAGCGGATAGGGCATTTGTAGCCCAAAAGAAATGCATCCGTGCAATGCATGGGGTAGATAGGCTAACTAGTTGCAAACCACTGTTTAAGAGACATAAAATTCTTCCCCTACCATGTTTATACATACTGGAAATGTGCATTTTTGTCAAAAAACATTCACACCTGTTTATTAAATTGGGAGACATGCCAAACAGCCGAACAAGGCATAGGAACAGATTGCACATCCCAAAGATGACCTTAGAGTTGTGCAAAAGAAACTCGTTTAATATGTGCATAACATTGTATAACCATCTACCAGACTGGTTAAAAGAACTCAAAGGAGCCCCATTCCGCAGGAAATTGTATGGAATCCTAAGCGAAAAGGGCTACTACGCGGTAGACGAATATTTAAGAGATGAAATAGCAGCTAAAAGTGAATGATTAATTAATTAATTGAATTTTCAAATTTTTATTTCGACATTGGGTATTTTATTGTAATTTCATCTTATTTATTTATTTTTAATTTTTTATTGATTGATTAAATTTAATTTTTAATGGAATTCTTTCAAATTGATTATCCAACAATTAGCTGTTTTAACTCATTTTATTTTAATTTAATTTATTTTGCATTTTATTTAAAGTTTCACTGATCCATTCTTTTTTTTTTTTTTTATTATTTTTGCTCTGACATTGTGAATTTTGTTTTAATATGACTGGCTGGAGTCCTAACGACAGCGAAATTAGTTGTGATTGACTTGTATCCATCAATAAATAGGTATTATTATTTCAACGCCACACGGCAGAATGTGCTGTACTTGTGAAAATTATAAAACCTGATGTTGTAACCATGTTCTTTGAAATAAAGATGATTTGATTTGATTTGATTTGATTTGCATGTTTAAATACTACTAGATTTTATTGCTATATCATTTTCAGTAGCAGCACGGAGGTCAAAAATATGCTCAATGTATGATAAGAGGTCGATTAAATACAGTACCTTGTAATCATACACAAATACACATATATACATACTAGCAAGCATCGGTAGCTTAGTGATTAATAATCACAACTTACTTGATGACACGTAAGATTTTGATGGATTTAAATTGAAAGAAAAAGTAATCTAAATATTAAATTTCAGTTGAGAATATTTTATTGTTTCATACTTTCTAGCGCAGCGCCATCTGTTAATTATAATGATAAATATTCTGTACTTGAACAAACTATTAGCGACATCTGACTTTCATCTAAAGAACTACTTCAGAAGTAGTAATCTTGTATATCTAGTAGCAAAAAGTTTTAACTTACGGCCCTAGATGTCACTACATTCTCTAAATAAAGTAACATTCATTAAATTATACATAAAAAGGCGTATTGACGCTTTTTATTGCTGTATTATTTTCTTGACAGTGCACTAAATAAAACTCATAATTGTCATGTTTACAATAACAAATAGATAGTATGAACGAAAATAAAATTTGAATGATGTCAAAAATATAAAATAATCCACATACCTACCTTCTACATCACCAAACCGTAAATAATAATGACTTATTTTTATTTTATCATCTTTCTAATACCTTATTACGAAAGCAATACTATTGTATTGTACATTATTATATGGCATGTGATATTGTAATATATATGAAGTAAAGAATAATTTCACAGTGTCTCACAATATCCCGTATGGTCTAGTGGCTAGGATACCTGGCTTTCACCCAGGAGGCTCGGGTTCGATTCCCGGTACGGGAAAAATTCTTTTTGCACTATTGTTGATTTGAGAAGTGATAATACTTTTAAAATTGATGGAATATGTTGAAATATATTTAATTATTTCATATCTTCCTTGCTTATATCAAAATGTAACTAATATTGGATTTATTATTTATTTTTTATTAATGTAAATACTATCATAAATTTAATTAATCATGATATGACAAAAGTAGTTAGTTACTCTAGGTATGTTAAAATGTGATATGAATAAAAAAAGTATCAAAAAAAAAAAAAGAAATAAGTAATTATTTTAAATAACAATAGGTAAATAGGTACCTACAAGTATGTGATAGGTAACTAATTTTTTTTTTTATTTTACGAATTTTAAAATTCTGACGACAAAAACGAAGATTATGTTATGAGGGCATTGCCTAAAATAAACCGAAATCAAATTTTACTATCATAAGCCCGAACGAACTTAACTAGTATTTCAAACTTTCCTTTTCAAAATATTTTCAAACTCATTCACAAATTGAACTCGCACTCTAGCCAGAGAGCAGTGTCAATAAAGGTGGGCACGTGCAAAATAAAAGCACCTACGACCATTTTAACTTGACCCGTTTACACTAGCACCTTTCCTTCATCTCACCTCGTTTAGTTCTATGATCAAGAGGCAGGGGAGGTCACTGTTAAATGGAGAACATGTCTAGGGTGTATTGTGTATTCGGATGGATGCCCATTCGTTTTTTCAACATGGCTGCTCCTAGTATTTATAGACGCAGTGTATGTTAATGGACACACTTATATTTTTATAATGGGTAGGAGCATAAGAGAATATAATGAAATCTGTACTATTATTCTGCACATTTACACATATATATAGTACACACTTGTACTTTTCCACAGCATTTTTTATCTGTTATTTGATCTGCGAGTCCAAAAAAGGCCACATTGAGTGATAGTGCCAAAAACGAGTAACTTTATGAATTGCCAGTAGATCTCGACCGAATCCTTTAACATAAACATACATAAACTCACGCCTATATCGCCGAAGCGGTAGGCAGAGGTGCTAGCACCCACATTTCGCCAGTTTATGTTTAGGTCCCAATGTAATAGGTGGCCTTTAAAATTCATAAAATGAGCAAAATTCCAACAATGAAATGCGTTTACCAAGTAGATTCTAATTTCGTGTTAATGTTGCGTAAAAAATAAGGATCGCGTTGACACGAGTTTTTTTCAGTAGGTACTGGTTTTACAAACTAAGTAGGTTTGTTTGTTGAATATGTGTTATTAAAACAATAAAACGATGAAATATCAATAACCCGCCATAGAATTATCGGAAATAAAATGAAAAGAACGAAATCTAAGTACAAGTGTTGTCATTATCTGTTAGCGTCAGCAGCTCCGGTGGGACTTCGGGAAGCACTTCCGAAGTCTGGGCCCCAAATTTGTGGGCACAGCCAACGCTCTGGCGCGGCTACTGCCCAACCTGAGGGGCCCGGAGGACTCCTGCAGGAGACTCTACGCGGGTGTCGTGCGGTCCATGGCCCTGTACGGGTGTCCCGTGTGGGCGGACACCCTGAGTGATCGGCATACGCCCCTGCTACAGCGTCCGCAGCAGAAGTTGGCGTGCCGCATCATAAGCTTGGCTTTAGTATTATTTGTAGTATTATGTCATCTGTGATGTACTCTCGTGCTTAACATTTTTTTACTCTTTTTTTCGCTAGTTGGTGCTGTAGTCTAGCTCATAATACAACTAATAATGGTTTAAGTTAAGTAATAAGTAATGGTTAATTTGTGGACAAAACCGAATACAAAATGTTATTTCATTCTTTTTTTCTTTCTATTATAGCGTATTTATTAAGAAATAAGCAAAAGGAATTGAAGATGTTGCTACTTTCGAATCTGCTAACTGACATCAAAGCAATTCTTAGCTTGTGAACCATTTTACGGTTTCCATACAAAAGTGTCAACTATTTGAATTTCGAAATTAGAATTGAGCACAGTTCATATCAGTGTGTGACCTTTTTTTCGATTTTTAATATGACTTATATTGTTATCCTAATGAGATTTCATCAAAGTGACCTTTTTAGACCCGTTGACCGGTTTCGTCTTACGGCATCCTCAGAGGCAATATGTGTAATATTGAGATGCCTCAATAATTCCACCAAGCGCCATCAATCAACGGTATAAAGTTTTTTACATTTAGATATACCTAAAAACTGTTTTTTTTGACAGCCAGAATAGAATATGAGTTACCTAAGTAGTACCGATATAATATAAATGTTAAATTTTGAACACCAGTGTCGGTAGAAATATAACGAAGTCGCGCAAGAAACCAGCCTGTATTGCGAAAGTGGCAATATTTTATGTCTATTTCGGGTATAATATTCATAATTTAGACATTATACTGCTCGGAGCTTTACTCGTTGCACACCGTGATAATAAAATGGAGGCTTACGTCACCGAACAGATAATGATAATGGTACGCTAGCATTCATTTAAACCCAGGTTGTAATATTTATAATCTACTTTTTTTTTTGTTTCTGTCAAACTAATAATGTTAGCTGGCGGATTTAGAGCATATATTAGTAATTCTAGTTCTAGATAATATTCTTAAAAATAAAGTTATATATATATATATATATACTTAGTCTGGCCATAAATACTATTACAATTAAAATAAGAAAGATATTACATTTGAATTTGGAATCTGTCATTTTTATACGATTGTTCATTGTGTCTTCTAATTTTGGCGCCAATACATTGTACAATATTTTGCTATATTAAAATGGAGTGGGGTGATAAAAAAAAACGAATCGCTGTGATTGCATTACACAAAGTTGGTATGGAGCCGAATGTAATTTTAAAAACTCTCCATACGCTTGGTATTAGTCAAATGTTTGTGTACCGGGCTATTAATAGGTACAATGAGACCTCCTCTGTTTGTGACAGAAAAAGATCTGGCCGTCCACGTAGTGTTCGTACGAAAAAGGTGGTCAAAGCAGTAAGGGAAAGAATTCGAAGAAATCCTGTCCGAAAGCAAAAGATTTTATCTCGGGAGATGAAGATAGCACCCAGAACCATGTCGCGCATTTTAAAAGATGACTTAGGACTTGCAGCCTATAAGAGACGCACTGGTCATTTTTTAACTGATAATTTAAAAAAGAATAGGGTGGTAAAATCGAAGCAACTACTGAAGCGGTACGCAAAGGGAGGTCACAGAAAAATTTTGTTTACGGATGAGAAAATCTTTACAATTGAGCAACATTTTAACAAACAAAATGACCGTATTTATGCTCAAAGCTCTAAGGAAGCTTCCCAATTAGTCGACAGAGTGCAACGTGGGCATTATCCGACTTCAGTTATGGTTTGGTGGGGTGTTAGCTATGAAGGAGTGACTGAGCCATATTTTTGTGAAAGAGGTATCAAAACATCGGCACAAGTGTATCAAGATACCATTCTTGAGAAGGTAGTTAAACCCCTTAACAACACCATGTTCAATAACCAAGTATGGTCCTTCCAACAAGACTCAGCGCCGGGTCATAAAGCTCGGTCCACGCAGTCTTGGTTGGAAGTGAACGTTTCGGACTTCATCAGAGCTGAAGACTAGCCGTCGTCTAGTCCCAATCTTAATCCGCTGAATTATGATTTATGGTCAGTTTTAGAGAGTATGGCTTGCTCTAAACGCCATGATAATTTGGAGTCCCTAAAACAATCCATACGATTGGCAGTGAAGAATTTTCCCATGGAAAGAGTGCGTGCTTCTATTGATAACTGGCCTCAACGTTTAAAGGACTGTGTTGCAGCCAATGGAGACCACTTCGAATAAGCTTTTTATATTTTAAATTGTTTTATATTTATGTATTAAACTAACACCCTGTAAAAGTAATAAATATTACTTGCAATAAAAAAAAATTTTTTTTCTTCGTAACAATATTTATGGCTAGACTAGGTATATCTATCAACTTGAACAAAGTACCGTTTGATGTTTTTCATAATTTTTATGCCAGAAGAACGTTTACCAAGTCAATTAGTTTTTGTCAATTGGTTCTGATTTCATTTAAAAAGTCAAAATATTGTATTAATTTATTTGATAAAGCCTTAAAGTCGATTGAACCATCTTCGTCAGGGTTAGCAATAGTTTTGATTAAATCAGAATATGTGTAACCTAAATTACTAATATTCCCTCTAACCCCTCCAGCTAAGCTATGTTGCTTGTGTTAGGAGGGTTCACGTGGGTAGTGTAAGCTAAGCACTAAGCTTCCGACGCTTTCGCAAAGTTAAACTATCCAAACTATTTAAAATATACAATACACATTGTAGATAGGTAGGTAAAGTCAAAATCATCAGATCAGTTATTCTGTATAGACCATTATATCGGCACTTACAAAAGTCAACAAAAATGAACATGAATATCGTTTTAGTAAATGGACCACCGGCACCGGTTTGAAACGGGGCCCCGACCTGAGAAGACTCCCGAAGACTCCTGAGGAGCAAGAAACTCAGCGGGCATTTTTTTTTTGCTACTTAATCTAAATACATAAACTTACTTGAGTAGCATAGTTTAGCGAACTGCTCATTTCCAAGATTGCTTATCATCCAAATATTTTTGTGCCTTTCTGACACAATTTACATTTAACTATATTTTTAAAATTATACACAGGTAAATCCCTAATTTCATTAGGGAGCTTGTTAAAAAAGCGTATACAGTAGCCCTGGAATGAATGACTCATTTTTTCAAGTCTACTACCACAGACTACAATATTGATTTTGTGTCTTACAAACTCTGGAGAATTTTTAAACATTTTTCCGTACATACATGAGGTTCTTAAAAATATATAGTGACACTACGGTTAGAATGTCTATCTCTTTAAACTTTTCTCAGAGAGGGACTCTTGGGCCTAAATTATAAATTGCTCGCACAGCCCGCTTTTGTAACACAAATATTGTGTTTATATCTGCAGAATTACCCCAAAGGAGAATTCCGTAGCTCAAAATACTATGGAAATATATAATTATACTAGGTATCGGGACTTCTCGCGAATTATATCTTGGAACTTACTATTTCTGCCGACGTTTCGGATCAGCACCCGTGGTCACGACTTGACTAGTCTTCAAGCGTCGAGATGTATGCGGGGAACATTTTTTGAGCGCCTACCCACCATTACACTTATTATGAACGGTTAGGCTGGCGACACACCACACTCACTATGTCAGTTTTTAACGGCATTGTGTTTTTTGGATTTTAGTATCTTAATCACTGGATTCCACGTTCCAGATAGCTTGAATCCATCTTCCCTATTGAAATTTTTATATTTTTTGATTTCAATGGCTTCACGCACAATCTGTGAATAGTAGTGGCGATCAGTGGAAAGGACTTTGGGCTGATGAAGCTCAATCCAGTGATTGGTACCCGACTCAAGATGTTCTGCTACTGCCGATTTGATGAACTGACGGTTTTTCACAGCTGCGATATGTTCTCTGACTCTCTCTGCAATGGTTCGCTTGGTCTGGCCTATGTAGGAACTACCGCAGCTGCAATCCACTTTATAAACACCCGGTGTTTGTGGAGGTATGACGTCCTTCGATGTTCGCACGTATTTCACTACTTTGGCAAACGGTTTGAAAATCGTCTTGATGGAAAACTTCCGTAAACAAGATCCGATTTTGTCCGTTACACCTTTCACATACGGCATGTATGTCGGTTGGCGGTCAACACCCGGCAACATCTTCCTCGGTGCAAGTCGCGGCTTTCTAGCACTCGTACCATACCCGTTCACCTCAAGAACCTCCTGAACATGATCTAACTCCTGCTGTAGGTGCTCAGGGTCACACAGGTCATTAGCTCGCTTGATGAGCGTCGAACTTACGGATTTTAAGTGAAGTGGGTGATGATGCGAGGAGGCGTGCAGGTATCTATCTGTGTGAGTGGGATTAAGATACACAGTGTGGGCCAAGGAGCCATCAGTTCTTACCATCAACTTTATGTCTAAAAAAGACAATGTTCTTTTGTTCTCAATCTCATACGTAAACTGTGTCTTCACATGTAATGAGTTGAGATACTCAGTAAAGCGAACCACCTGCTCACTGTTGCCTTTGAATATACAAAATATATCATCTACGTACCTTTTCCATAGCCTAATCTGGGCGTGAGCGTTCTGAAACACCATTTCCTCAATATGTTCCATCCAAATATTAGCCACGACTGGTGCCAAAGGGCTGCCCATGGCGACGCCGTTTATCTGGAGGTAATTTTGACCATGGTAAAGGAAGTAGTTCCCTTCGAGGCAACTTTGTAGCAGTGTCGCATAACTATCCGGTAGACCATTATCCTTCAATTTAGTTGCAATAATCTGCAGACAGTCTTGTAATGGAACATTGGTAAATAACGACTCAACGTCAAAACTTACCAGAAGCTCATCTGGTTCCAACCTAACATCTTTGACTATGTCCACAAAATTCTTCACAAAAGACGGTGTTTTTCCCACTAATGGCTGCGATGAAATATTATGAGTTCTAATTCTGCATGAGGCGGTTTAAATTTAAACCCCTTGGTACATTTCGCGGCAATGAATTATTTATCACATTAAAATCAGAGCGTTATTTCAGTATGTAACGAGTATGTCTATCACATGTTGCAAAGGTCGGGTATGAATAATTTCACAGGTGGCCTACTAAAAGCTGGACTGAAATTATAATTGTATTATCTTTTAAAGGTCACCTTACCCCTATCATGTATCGTAGGTTGTGTATCGAATTTATAAGCAGCACTAGACTGTATTTTTTGTTATACTACTTATCTTTCAAATCTCAAACTTATGTAGCATACAAGCATACGGCCCCTCTGGAAAGTGGTTACCGTGGTCTATGGACGTGTGCAACACCCCGGAAGTCACACTCGCGCTGCTGACCCTGTGAGCACAGTTTCTGAGCCGTCAGTGTAGATGAAGCAGGAGAAGTCTATTCCCACTGACAGCACAAAAACCAGTGATTGAGCTCTGGATATCGTACTCGCCGCCGGGAACACAACACGAGGTTATTATGGCCGCGGTATTCTGTAGGATGAAGGGGCTGCGGGTTGATTGCTGCCGGCCTTTGGTGTAGTTCGCTGGTGATGGCAACCGTGCCAGCCCTTTTGTTTCTTGCTTCTCGTTGGAACACTGCGCATTTGGTGTCTATGTTCACAGTAAACAAACGAACATCAGGGCCGTATCCGAAAAGTCGCTGACCTGTCGCTGGCAACCCTAGCTGAGCCTCTGTGAACACAGTCTCTCCCGGCTGGGGTTGAACGCTAGGTCAACAGGATGTGGCCCTGCAACAGATATCAAGGGCAAGACCTCACCCCAAGACCTACCGCTGTTCAGCGGCAACGAAAACTGTGATCACCACTAAAGAGGCTCTGCCCAAAATCTCTGCCAAGAGGCATTATGATACAGTACACGAGTAGGGTGAAGGTACTTCCCTAGTCGGACTGCTCAATTACTACCGTCGTGTCTCACCTCCATTGACACCTCCTTGAACTTGTAAAGTTTGTGAGCTGCTCTTTTTTTACAAGCTTTTATTTAACTTGCTGTGTATGTAATTTGTTCGGAGCAAATCTTGCAACTCGACTTTGAGGCTGATATCTTCAATGGATTTTAGTGTTTTTTATATATTTAGGTCTCCAAATTGACAACACGCCCACTTGATGGTAAGGTGTGGAGCAATCATTACAGATGCTGTCTCTAGAACGACGTTCTCTATCTTGACCGACTCGTACTTCTATCGATTGTAAATGGAAGATGATAATACGGCGCGACTTGAAACCTTGAAACGTTGTCTTTTTTTACACAACTTAGGTGGCAGACAAGCACACGGCGCACCTGATGGAAAGTGGTTAACGTGACTAGAATAATATTACATTAGCTGTGCCGTGCCCTATGAACGTATGTAACACCAGGGGAGTCACACCCGGCCTGACGACCTTGTAAGAACAGAGTTTCTGTGCCGTCAGTACAGATTATAAAGTACAGTTACCTACCTAGAATTGTTGTTTTTATACCGGAATTCATTTCTGGAATTCAATCACTTATAATTTGTGGAAATCCTACTACCTAAGAGTATTATTATTATAAATTTGATAATTTGTGAAGATGGTTGATTGTTTGGATGTTTGTTATTCAATCACGTTCTAACCGCTGCTGAACAGATCTGGATGAAATTTGGTACAGGGATAGAATACAATCTACTTTTATCCCAGGATCAAAACTTCACGCAGATGAAGACGCGGGCAACAGCTAGTAGATTACACTACCCAGAACCACAGAATACATAACAGTAATCTACCTATTTTTTTATTATCGAAAAATGACCACTCTGTAATAATATAAAGAACTGCCAAAGTGAAATAGTATTACTATTCGTTTTAAAGGTATTTGATTTTGAAAATTCAATACGAAACGTCCATACAAAATCGTACTAGCGAGTGACGTCACACGATAGTCGCGAGTAATAGTGCAAATGTATGGAGTGCAAGAGAATTTCGCATTTTTCTCGGTCTACCGTGCGTTTACACGTATATAGTTCACAATAAAAGTAATTTGTAATTTAGTGAGGAGTCTTAAAAGTTATAAATATAAATAGGCATCATTTATGATATAAAACTAACATATTAAGCAATATTGGGCAGAATCGGACGACATTGTCAAATAGCCTACAGTACTAGTAGTGCCAGAACGATGTCTCCCAATTGAAATCTTGGTTGGTGAAGGTCATTGTCCTAGTCTTGTGTGCAGAGTTTTATCGTTTTATTTACGTAGCCTAGTGGTATGCGTAATGGACTGCTGAGACGAGATCTCGATTTCGATCCCAGGTTTTACCATGGCACACACCAATGACTTTTCGATGCTTTTCGAAAGTATTTGTGTATTTATCGCAGGCTTATAAGTGCCCGGTTAATAGCAATAGGCTCGCCACCTATTACATTGGGACCTAAACATAAACTGGCGAAATGTGGGTGCTAGCACCTCTGCCTATCCCTTCGAAGATATAGGCGTGAGTTTATGTTATGTTTACGTAAATTGTTGAATTCTCTACACATAAAATGAACGATCGAGCTGCCTTCCAGTACAGCGGACAAGCCACCCGCCTGTGTGGGAGTGGGTGGTTTTCCGAAACAACGGGCTTGGAACAACCCTCCGCTTATATACTCCTATTTACATAATCCGATGAGACGCAACACGTACATAATTATAATATAACCAACTGTTATGCCCTTTCCGAGTTCTATTTGTTTCATAAATAGTAGATTTTCAGTTAAAATCTACTATTTACTACAGTTGGGGAAGTACCTCCGCCCTACAGAATACCGCGGCAATAATAACTTCGTTTTTTTTTTTTTATACCACTTAGTTGGCAGACAAGCACACGGCCCACCTGATGGGAAGCGGTTACCGTGGCCTATGGACGTATGCAACACCAGGGGTGTCACACTCGCGCTGCCGACCATGAAGAAACCTTCTGATGCCCCTCTTGAAGAACCCCATATTGTAGGCGCTTGGGAAAACCGCAGCAGGGAGGTCATTCCACAGCTTGAGTGTGCGTAGGATGAAGTTTCTTTCATACCGCACAGTGCGTACCGTCTCAGGTCGCAATGTGTGGGGATGAATTCCCTGCCTATGGCGAGAGGTGCGATGATAGAATGTAGCTACGGGCATCATGTCAAACAATTCATCTGAGCACAAACCATTGTATAGGCGGTAGAACACACACAGTGAGGCAAAATCCCTCCTAAAGCTAAGAGGTTCCACTCTACCTGTGAGTATGGGATTGTCAACCAGCCTCAATGCCCGTCTTTGCAACGAGTCGAAGGGGTCAAGCTGGTATGCAGGTGCTCCAGCAAAAAGGTGACAGCAGTACTCCATGTGAGGCCGGACCTGTGCTTTATAAAGAAGGAGTTGCTGCCCCGCAGTGAAATACTGCTTCGCCCTGTTCAGCACTCCGAGCTTTCTTGATGCCAACTTAACCTTGTCCTGCAAATGACTTCGGTATTGGACGTCACTGGAGATATCGACACCAAGGATCCCGATACTCGGGGAGATGGTAAGCGGTGTGCCCAGGAATTGCGGCGCTACAATGAATGGGGTTTTCTTAGCGGTGAATACACATACTTGTGTCTTAGTGGGGTTGAATTGGACTAAGTTTAGTCGACCCCGATCGGACACTCCAGAGAGAGTAGTCTCGATTTCAGACACAAGTTGTTCGCGACTCTTCTCCACCTCGTACTGAGGGATATTTGCACGGCCCGTGTAACACGTGTCCCCGGTACTGTCGTCCGCATAACAATGAATGAAGCCATCAGACAGCATGTCATTGATATGCAGCAGAAACAGCGTCGGAGACAACACGGAGCCTTGTGGGACACCAGCGTTTATGTTCATGCGGTCCGAGCAGCTGCCGTCGACGACGGCTTGGATGCTTCTGTTGGACAAAAAGCTGGAGATCCATTCGCACAATCCCTCGGGGAGTCCATAATATGGCAACTTCGTAAGAAGACCTTTGTGCCAGACCCGATCGAAGGCCTTCGCTACATCGAGGCTGACCGCTAGTGCCTCACCGCGACTCTCGATGGCTTGCGCCCACCGGTTTGTGAGATACACAAGAAGGTCACCGGTAGAGCGACGGTGGCGAAAACCGTACTGTCGGTCGCTCAGTAGATTGTTTCCTTCAAGGTACCTCAGGAGTTGTGTATTAATAACACGCTCCATAACCTTCGAGAGAAGGGAGGTTATAGCGATAGGCCTGTAATTGGTCGGATCTATCCTGTCACCTTTCTTAGGTACAGGGTGCACGAATGCAGTCTTCCACGAGGCCGGGACCTGCCTCGCGGAGTATGAGAGTGCGAAAAGGCGTGTAAGTACAGGGCACAGCTCGGGGGCACAGTGCTTAAGCACCATCGCCGGTATACCGTCCGGCCCACTCGACTTCCGAACATCTAGGGACTTAAGCTCGCGCCGGACCACCCGTTGTGTGATTTTAATTTCGGTCATCGAAGCACCACAGCTGGGGTTGATGGGTGGTTCGGCGTTCCCGTCGTTCATAGTCGAGTTTGACGCAAAGAGATTACCCAAAAGATCGGCCTTCTCCTTAGCGCCATGGGCCAGACTACCGTCGGATTTTTGCAGCGGCGGAAGGCAAGACTGGCAGAAGTTTCCCTCAGCAGCTTTAGCGAGCGACCAAAATGCACGACTGCCAGATGGGTTGCGCGCAAGCCGCTCGCCAATTTTGCCGATGAACTCAAACTTCGCACTAGACGTTGCCTTTTTACTGGACCTTGAAGCAGCATTCAACTTCCGCTTCACTTCAGCGATGTTCGGATCCTTATTGGCAAGAGCCGTGGTCCAAGCCTTGTATGCAGATTGCTTGCGGTCTCTAGCTTCCCTGCAAGGCCTATTAAACCACGGGCGTTTGCTCGCTCCTGTCGCGACGATGTTACAACCGCTGGGTTGGGGATGTAACATTCCATACCCACTAGAATCGCGTCAGCGACTGCTGTTGCACAGGTGCTTGGATCATCAGAAGAGAAGCAAAGCTGCCTCCACGCGAAGAATTCTCGCAGTCCATCCCAGTCTGCCGACTTGTAGTGCCACACATGCCGCCACTGAGGTGGCCGCGGTGGTTCAGGCCGCGCGAGTGTCACTTGCGCCCGGACGAGGCTGTGGTCCGAATTACCGAGAGGTGCTTCCACCCTTATGGAGTATTCATCCGGGCGCGTAGTCAGCAGAAGGTCCAGTATAGAGCTTCTGTGGGTCTCAATTTCTGGTGTTCTAGTGATAGAATGCACCAGTTGAGAGAGCCCATAAGTTAGAGCGAAGTCGTGAGCAGCCCTTCCCGCAAAATCAGTCCTAGGAGACCCCAGCCACTCCACGTGGTGGGCGTTGAAGTCCCCCAAGAATACTAATTCCGCAGTGGGGTACTGCTCAATAACGCTGTCCGCCGACCGCTGCAGATGCTGAAACAGTTGAGCCGTGCCCAGGTCACTGCTATGGGACCTGTAAAGGCACGCATAGATACGGGTGTGGCCACCGTGATCTATGCGTACCCATAAAGTTGACAGGTCCCTATCCTCAAGACCATGGAGACGGCGGCAGCAAATATCATCCCGGACGTACAAGCATACCCCGGCGCGACTCATAAAGCTATGCTCGAGTTTGTACCCGGGGTACATTAGGTAGGCTGTATCGGCCGGGCATGATATTTGCGTCTCCGTCAGAAAAAGCAAGGTAGGCTGCGCGGTCTCTAAGTGGAGATGGACCGCGTTAAGGTTGGAGTGTAGGCCCCTGATGTTGCAGAAATCCACATTCACTGTGGATGATGGTGCCGCTGTGGTAACGTTTCTCTTGCCTTTTTTGGTTTTCATGTTTGAGATGGGGGGAGGGGGGGGGGGGAGAAGGTAAAAAGAGATTCTGTGCCTCCAGTGTAGAAGACAAAGCAAGGCGTCCTACCCCCACAGACAAGTTGGGGTTGTGTGACTGGCTGGCGCGATGGGCTCAAGGGCCCCCGGTCCCCTCCCAGATACTGAAGCCAGGTCCACTCCGGTCTCCTCCTCCGGCATGGCTACAGCACCGGGAACTTTACACAGGCTGCTGGTTCAGCCTCCTGGGGCGGAGATTAAGTAATCCCCAGGTTCGGGAACCGTACAGCCTGCGGGCGGCCAGCGGATAACCGTTTCACCGGGTCTCCCTGACCACCACGCCAACATTTCACGCCCCCACCAGTCAGTGGGGTCAATTTAAGCCTTTGGTCTTCCTACTGACAGCACAGAACCTCTCCAGTGAGCTCTGGCTACCCTACTCACCGCCGGGAACACAACACAAGGTTATTATAACCGGGGTATTCTGTAGGGCGGAGGTACTTACCCAGACGGACTGCTCAATTTTGGACGGGAGATACCGTCATGTCCTTCCTCCAATAAATTCGTGTTGTGTTTCCAGCGGTGAGTAGTGTAGCTAGAGGTCACTGGAGAGTTTTTGCTGTCAGTGGGAAGACTAAAGGCTTGCCCTGCTTTGTCTTCTATACTGACGGCACAGAAACTCTGTGCTTACAGCCGGTCGGCAGCGCGAGTGTGACTCCTCTGGTGTTACACACGTCCATAGGTCACGGTAACCACTTTCCACCGGGTGGGCCGTGTGCTAGTCTGCCACCTAAGTAGTATAAAAAGAAATTACGAGTTAGTCAACAGAGAGCAGTAAGAAGTTATACGTGAACTTGATAAGCTTCAATTTATACCACCTACTCTTATTCGATAACTTTTAAGAGTCAATAATAATAATATTCTACAACATTCTACACATCGCTATCTAGACCCATGGAAAGCATAGTTTAACTAGCTAGTGTTATGGAATCTAGAATGCGGATAAATATACTTAGATACTTTTTTTGTAAATGATATATATGTATTATACATAGAAACACCCAGACCAATGCAAATATATTCATGCGTACATATATTTGCAAGAGCGGGAATCGAATTCGCGCCCCTTGCGTAGCAGTCGAACGTTCTACCGCTACGACTTAACAAGAAGGATTTAACAAGGATATTAAATCAATAATTTATTAGTCCGAGCACTATTGTTGACTCAAGCCATGCATCTGAGGCTGAATCTGGGCTAATTTGTCTGATGTTAAACAGCCCTAGCCCTTAGTCGCCTTGTACGACACCGCATGTGAAGAGATGGCGTGGTCCAATTTCTACTCTTCCGGGAACTACAAATAAGTTATTATGTAAACATACTCACAACTGACGAAATGGTAAATACGCTACCGTTTTTTATACAATTTAGGTGGCTGACAAGCACATAGACATTCATTATCATACTTTTTATTTTCTGGATTAACCCCCGACACTAAAATGACAACACAGATTTGCACAAACGATGTTAGCTGCAGCGACCCCTGGTGAGTTGTCACTGTAACACCTACTTATCTAAGAAGTAAACCAATCAAACCCGAATTCATAGCTGAATAGTCAGCATTAAAATCGAACAAGTAGTTTTGGAGAAAAATTACAACAAGGATTTTCACAAACATCCTCTCACCCCAAACGCATAGGTACTGTCTCCATTACATCGTGGGTAAAAATAGGGTATATAGGTATCACAAACTTTGATGAATGACATCCCCGTCAGCGCAGGCCTGGGGGTGACGGGTGGAGACGCCTGTCAATCTGGCAGAAGCAGGCCGCGGCGGGGGCGCGCCTAGCGCACCTCCCCATTTCCGGCGACCAGTTGGGGACTCTATGCTCCCCATACCCGAGGAGAGGGCCAGATCGTGAGAGATGATCCTGGGTCGGCCGGGGTGCGAAAGATATGCCTGTTAACCTCACCTTCGGCAACCTAAAACGACCCACAGGTGGCGTGCGTTTTGGTCGGTTCGAGTCCGACAAAACATCTTCCACCGGCTCCGGTGGGGGGTATCTGAGGGGATTTTGGGCACTTAAAAAAATGTCAGTGAAAGACAGAAAAATACCCCGTAGCTCCATTTTCGTAAGCACTCTGGCCGGTCAATTTATATTTAAATAGACTATTTTTAATCCCGCATAACTATAGTATAAATGGAAATTATAATGATAGACTGCATTCGTATTGATTTGATCAATATTGGGGACGTAAATGGGTCAGGCTAGGTCATCCTCTCGCTCCAATTCTTTTGAATATAATTGCTGAAGCGATTAAAATATGTGTAAAACTATTCAATGGCAGATAATGGACTTAAAGTATGAAGTGTTTTTATCATTGGGAGACTTATGTTTGACGTCTATGTCATGGAATCGCACCATAGTAAGTGATAATGTAATCTTCGGTAAAATATTAACTCAAGACCAGAGACCAAGACCAACTTAAACCCAGAACTACATTATACACTCAAGAATTTAACACAACTAAGTTAAGTACAGCGTCTGGGAATAGCTTGCCGGCAGTGTCGGGTATAAATTGTAATTAAAAAATATTAAAGTATAAAATCCTGACTTGCTATCTAAAAGATTGATAAAAGCAAACCCGACTGCTGTCAAAAAGATCGAAACTAGTTGGATAGCAGACTGTACCCTGTTGCCAATCATAAACAGAAAGAAAAATTAATGGGTAAGCTGTCAAACTTGTTGCGATTAATTCTTCTATAAAGGCATTTTACCGATTTCGTACCGGAGTACTAGTACCTTTCCATGATACACTTGAACTTTTCTGAGAATAACTGCCGCCTGACCTCCAAAAATCACTTAACAATTTTTTTTTGTAGAATTCATTGATTATACGGACTTAAGCTTGCATATATCTATGTTTTTTCTTTTATTTTATACAACTTAAGTGGCAGACAAGCACATGGCCCACCTGATAGAAAGTGGTTACCGTGACCTATGAACGTGTGCAACACCAGGGGAGTTACACCCGTGCTGCCTACCCTGTAAGAACAGAAATTTTCTGTGTTGTTAGTGCAGAACACAAAATCCGGACAAGGCTTCAGTGTTTCCACTGACAGCACAAAAATTCTCCAATGAGGTCTGGCTACTCACCGCCGGGAATACAACACGAGGTTATTATAGCCGTGGTACAATAACACAATGATGAAATGAGGTAACGTTTAAATTCACATAAATATCAAACGGCAGATAAAATCCCATTGGAATTGAATTGTAAGCTAAAAAAGCTTAAATAAATCTTTTAGGGGTCGCTTGGGTACGGAATCAGTTTGCTAGATACTTAAACACCGTATATGTTCCAAAATCCAGGGATAAACGACAATGGAGTTATTGTAACAAACTTCTAATGATTTTCAAAGCACATAATAGTGTTCGGATTTGTTCTGATTAGGTATATATATACTTAAAACAACCCAGAAATGAGGGCGAATAGGTTATGCCGACCTAAGAAAGATATACTTATTGAATACGGAACATGAAGGAGCAGATGCTGTAGTGTACAAATATAGATGCATGAATCCAGAAAATAAAATATATGATAATGAATGTCTATGTGCTTGTCAGCCACCTAAATTGAATAAAAAACGGTAGCGTATTTACCATTTCGTCAGTTGTGAGTACCTATGTTTACATAATAGCTTATTTGTAGTTCCCGGAAGAGTAGAATTTGGACCACCCCATCTCTTCCCATGCGGTGTCGTAAAAGGCGACTAAGGGCTAGGGCTGTTTAACATCAGACAAATTAGCCCAGATTCAGTCTCAGATGCATGGCTTGAGTCAGCAATAGTGCCCGGAAGACGGCAGACGGATAGGTTCACCCATTATTACGTGGGACCGAAGGTGAATTAACACCCACATTTCACCAATCATTGAGCTTGGTGAAATGTGGGTGTTAATTCACCTCTGCCTAGACCTCCTGGGATAACAGCGTGATTATATGTATGTATGTAATAGCTTATTCCTGTAATATATATAGAAAATGATTGTGCATATTATATTTAAACCTGACATCTTCTGTGGCGTGGCAGTAGTGAACGCAGTCGCTATGTAGCCAGCACGAGTTCGATCCCCGCTCAGTACAAATATTTGTATGCATAAAATATGGGTATTTGCATTGGTCTGGACGTGCCTCGGAGAGGACGTTAAGCCGTTGGTCCCGATTGCCATACCCACATCTATGGCAATTGTTAGGGATGGCAATTGTTGGGGATTTTTTTTTTTATACCACTTAGTTGGCAGACAAGCACACGGCCCACCTGATGGAAAGTGGTTACCGTGGCCTATGGACGTCTGTAACACCAGAGGAGTCACAGTCGCGCTGCCAACCCTGTAAGTACAGAGTTTCTGTGCCGTCAGTAGAAGACAATGCAGCACAAGCCTTTAGTCTTCCCACTGACAGCACAAATTCTCCAGTGAGCTCTGGCTACCCTACTCACCGCTGGGAACACAACACGAAGTTATTATAGCCGCGGTATTCTGTAGGGCGGAGGTACTACCCCAGTCGGACTGCTCAATCGGGCGGTAATACCGCCGTGTCTTACCTCCAATAAAATAGTTAGGATAGTTGGAGCCTTAAAATAAATACTCATAAGAGATAAAAGATGTCTCAATTTTTTAAATTTACTTCTTCGTTTTTATTGTACAGTTGGAAATAACACAAAATGGCATATTCATAAAAATTACAATAGAAGTCAAAAATAGTGCTCGGAATACGGCAATAGGCTCACCCTCTATTACGTCGGACCGAATACTATGAATGCTGAATTGCGGGTGTTAATTCACCTTTGCCTAACCCTCCGGGGATAAAGGCGTGATTATATGAATGTATGTATGAACAATAGAAATCCTATTTAACAGGGCTCTCAGTAGTTTGATCCAAACTGATAGGAAAAGTTAGCAGGCATAGAATACTAAGAGCTCCAAAAAATTCATTCTATATATTAAATATATTTTACCACAAGAACTTGGCAATATTTTCTACCCTATGTTGAAGGTCAAGCCAGAAACTTCTTAATCTAGTACACAAATCTAGTAATATCACTAAGTAATATTTATAAATCAAAGTAGACTTAGTAAAACCAGCGATTGCTGAATTCACAGACGAACGCTCTTGGAGCCAAATTTTTTGGCAACCAAGGTCTGACAAGCGATTTTAGATCTTAGAATTTGTCGACGTTGATACAAGGGTAGTTTCTACTTGGAGGATTTTTATCGAATAAAAATTCAACTTTATCCCAAAGACGTCCATTACAGATAAGTTTCATGTCATAAACTTAAAATTTATCCAAAATCTGTAATAGAATCGCGTTCATAATTTCTTCTCTTTATCGTTTAGACGATAAAGACAATTTATTTTATACTAAGGTGGCAGACAAGTATACGGCCCACCTGATGGAAAATGGTTACCGTGGTCTATGGACGTATGTAACACCAGAGGAGTCACAGTCGCGCTGCCGACCCTGTAAGCACAGAGTTTCTGTGCCTTGAGTGTAGAAGACAAAGCAGGGCAAGCGTCTTTCCACTGACAGCACAAACTCTCCAGTGAGCTCTGGCTACCCTACTCACCGCTGGGCACACAACACGAAGATATTATGGCCGCGGTATTCTGTAGGGCGGAAATAGGTACTTCACCAGTCGGAATGCTCAATTGGTCGGAAATACCGCCGAGTCCTACCTCCTTAATTTTCATTCAAAAGAAATTGGAATTTCAATCAAAAGAAATTGATAATTTAATACGAGTAAGTAGTTCTTTTTGAAAATTGCTCTTGGGCGCGACTACAGAATAAATAATTGTTATATGTGATGCGGCTCAACGTGGATGTTGGTTATTACTCGTCATATAGTTGTCTTGGAGTTTAATCATTGCCTTTCTGATTAAACAACACCTAACTCCAGGACTATAATTTGTGTTCGTCTCGAACAAACATAAACAGACACAAATAACAAGAAAAAATGTTTTAAAATGTTTTTTATATCTTCAACTAATTTACATTTTTTCGAACTTCTGCGTATTCCACGGAACAATTTACTTGGTTTTATAGCGATCATAAAATTCTCAATTAATATAAGTGGTACCTAAGTATTTGTTGTTTTGCGTATCATGGTTCTTTAGGAAAACAGTAGTGTATAATGCGTAATAAACTATTAGTATAACAGCGCTGAGTGCAGTCCAGTGGCGAAGACTGAAAATTTTAAAAATGGAAGCCGGTGGAAAGAGGCCTTACCCTATGTGGGTTGTTTGCATCATGTCACGCATTGGAAAGCCAGCATGAAACAAGTTATAGGGGCTCCTCACTACTACTAGTGTAGTCTTTTATTGGTATTATAAATAGGTGATGAATGTGAGCATTCACTTACAACATTTTAGCAAGTCGCAATGTTTTGTTTCTGTTTAGTTAGTAGCATATTAACTGAGTTGTCACTGTTAACTACCTGTTGATCAATAGACGAGGCTCTTATATGAGTTAAAATGAGAAGAACAATATAAGAGTGCACCACAACCAAAAATGGGGTGAATGACTCTTCTAGTGTGCGATGACCGTTTGCCATTACCAAACTTACTCCGTCATAGAGCAAGCATAGATTTCACTCAAAATCGATGAAGAAATTAAATCTATTAAGGTATCAACACTATTGCTTGAAAACTAATACAATGATAAATAAAAAGAAGCCTTATACGTATACAGGCAAAGATAAAAATAAATCTCTTGAAACAAACGAGCTGTGTGCAGCAACAAAACGGGCTGAAGCCACGGGCTATCGATCTCCCGCCCTTTACCTTGACGCGCCCTACTCCTACAAAAACGTAGCCATTACGCAGTACCACTCCTCTGGAAATGTGCCTGGTGTTAAACTTATACGTATGTGAGTATTTTTATCCATAACTTCTATGCGTGGTTGACAACAAGGTAGCTTAGTGCTTTAAGATACGGCCTTACTCTAACACAGCGCTCCTAATAAAGCAATTTATGTAGCTTAGCTGGAGAGGGAATATTAATAATATTGTTTGAAATTTATGCGAATATCACTCATTGAAATATAACTATTTCGGTGGCGAACATGGCTGCTGAAAGGTAGCCGAAACGTCACAGTAAATCACGATAGAACCCATTAAAAAGTAGTTTTATTTTAATGAATATTAATAATTTCAGTTAATATTCTGAAAATACAATTGTGTCACGGCTCCTGTATAAAAGCATTATCCAGAGATAAAATAAAGAAATACATTTAAATGAAACGTTTTAAGTGAATCCACGTCTTAAATACATTAAATCCAGGATTAACATAATTATCCTACTTTTTATTTTGAAAGAATAATCCACCATCATCTTATCGTTATCCTAGTCGGATCAGAGGCATCCAGCTCGGAGCCCTTAGTCCCTTTACTGCTCTTGTATCGCCTTTTTATACAACTAAGGTGTCAGATAACCTGATGGAAAGTGATTACCGTGGCATATAGGCTTGTACAATACCAGGGGAGTCACACTCATGCTGCCGACCCTGTGAGAACAGAGAGATTCTCTGCTATCAGTGCAGAAGACAAAGCAGGATAAACCTTTGGTCTTCCCACTGACAGTCAAAAACTCTCCAGTGCGCTCTGGCTACCCTACTCACCGCAGGAAACAAAACACGAGTTTATTTTGACCGCGGTATTCTATGTATTGCCTTATAAAGTTGCACCAGAGCCTCATCTGTCGATAATCAGGGGCATTGGCTTGCAGAAAAGGTAGTCTCTGTGGAGCCCTATGTACAAATAAGAGTATAAAGATAGAAAATAACATGTGTTAGAATTACGGCATTCCAATTCGAGTGAATACAAGTCTTAGAACAATAGTAATCATGAGTGCTCCGAATCTTTTTCAGTAAAGGTCCTTTCGGTGGCAGCCGTTCGGAATATCAATAAGCTAAAGGTAATAACATAGTGGTAGATACGCTATTTTCAACAATTGTATGTAAACGTGACAACAGGTTTTTTGAAGCGACTACAATATAAGGTACATCAAACCCCTGCTTGCAATGCCCTCATTTGCAAGGCTTCTACAGGGTCAGCAACCGAATATCACATTCCTGGTGTTGCACACGTCTATAGGCCACGGTAACTACTTCCCATCAGGAGGGCCGCGTGCTTAAGAAATACTAATTAGAATTATCACTGTTTTTGTAACAATTTCTCTTTATTGTTACAATCAGTTTTAAATTTGGTGCTGCTGCTTTTAACTTTACGTGCCTGTACAAAAATATGATTAAACTCTGTAATTAACTGGAGAATTTAATATCATTGCTGTCGTTGCGTTTTCCATCGTGCACCAAAACATGTCCACTCAGTTTGTCGATTGTTCAACTGCCAAGTAGCAGACGAAGACCCTCGAAAAGATGTATGGAATGCAGGATAGAGGATAGAGCAAGGGAGGGAATGACTAAGGAGATAACATTTGACAGGAATGTATGGAGGGGGGAAATATTAGATTGAGGATTAATGCTGTCCTGTCACTGTTGTGTCAAATTTTGCATGTCGGACATCATTCCGGCGGAGTATGTGAGACAACCTAACGACTTATACTACTAACACATTAAAATGTAATTTACCATACTTCAAGCAAAATAAATTTCATTTCATAAATAAGTTTTCATTTTATTTCGACACGTTGCACCGACCTCAATTGATTGGGACAAAAGCACCTACCTAGTCTCCACTCCAGTTAATCTTATCTCGTTACTAGAAATATCGATAATAGACAATAAAATATTTAGAAAAAGAGCTAATGTGATACACAAATTCCGTGCAGTTTTATCGCCACAAATAGCTTCAAGAAATCCTACTTCAAGGTGGATAACATTCTCATCAATTCGCACGTCCTGATCTGCCTTTTCTCATTACCGTAGGAAACTTCTCCGACGTGACCGCACTTTCTGAATTAACAATACGTTGTTTTGCCTTATTTCATTATGTTATGGTGGCATTATGTTTAATAATGTGGCTTCTTTTATATTATCATGCGTGTAATATGTTGTGGATGGCGGTAGCGTAATGACTAATTCTGGGGGCTCACAATTTACACTTCTTCATGTGTAATATTGGGTTATTTCTTTTCCTTGTCTTTCCTATTTTTTATTAAAAGTCAGACATTTTTATGCTTCAGTGTTTAATCGATTGATAAGTACATACTAGCTGGATATATTTATACATTAAATACTGTGTTTTAGGTTTCATTTACTTCCCTTTAAAAGAGATAAATCGACACCAACAATTTATACTACGCTAACTCGATTTTTAGGTAAATTCGTTTTTTTATGCCAAAGTTCTTAAAATGTGCTATTTTATATGTAAAAAAAAAATCATGCAGAAATACACAAAAGTAACGAAGTTACAAATTTTATAAAACGCTAAGTATAGGTATTTTTTGAAATCGTCCGATTTATAGTCCGCTAACTATTATTATCGGTGTGTACGCGGGAAGGGGACGCGCCGCTTGTTCGTTTACACTAGTCTAACGCTACTTGGCGCTTTGTTAAATGGAAGTGCGCGGTTTTAAATACTTTATTAGTGTAATGACAAATAATAGAGTTATATTTACAAGTTCATTGAAATATTAATAGTGTTAGGGTGTTATTATAAACATGTCATGAAAACGAGCTAAATATTTAGTGGAATTAACCAAAAAGGAGGAATATTCATTGAGGAGTGTTCATGAAAATGATGAGATTCCACTTTATAGTGGCGAAAGAGGTAAGTTTAATGTGATATCAAAGATGATAATGTATAATAATGTATATAAATATGGTTAATAATAATTACTACATGTTTTTGAAAGTTTGAACCATTTTGCTCAAAGTCCGTATAACACTACGCTAACATTTACTTGGCGTAGTATAGCGCGTTCGAGTTTACGTTTTCGATTGGTCATGCACAAGTTAGCGACTCTTATGTGTTAATCAAAGCGCATATAAAACTATATTATATACTGTATTTACAGTTGCTTGACATTTTATACGTAATTCTAAGTACGTTCGTGCTTTATTATAATAATAATGAATTGCATTATAACTATTGTTATAGAATCGTCACCATTGCCTGCCGAAGTTGATAAACCTGAATGAATGGCTTTGTATAATTACATCATGGTTGATGAGTCTGTTCAAGAGCAAAATTATTCCATATCCAGTTCTGCAAGCCGAGATATAATCTCTTCCGAAAATGATGTAGTATTAAAAGTTGTAAATTTACACGATTTGATGGCGCCTAATACTCCACTTAACATTTGTTCACCAAAGGTATTGACTTCTATTCGTAACCCTTCTCCAATGATTTAACTCCACCTAGTATCGAACCTTTGTTTTCAGTCGTCACTAATGATCTTTCTGACAGCATAGATAATACCCCCGTACCATCACCCTATTGTGACTTTTGGGAAACTTCACTAAGCTTAAGCGATACTTTGATGCCGACTTCTTGTCAAAATACCGAAGATACAACTCTCACACCTGAAGTCGGTATATCTGCTCAAGAAGATTTTTCAGATGCCCAAATGGATAACGGCCTCATCAATAACACGGATTCAGTATCGGCAATATCTACTCCCTGTAACTCTATTTTCTCACCTACAACGTGCAATGATAGTGACTATTCTGCCGTATCGACTCCAAGAAATAATAAACGTAGATCTAAAAAGAGAACTGATGTGGGTCTAAAACGTCTAAAGCTTGAAGGTGAGTGGATAGTTAGAAAGAGAAAACATCTGTGTAACAGAGGATTGGAGTATATAACGTCAAAAGGGAAAACCAAAGTTGCAAGAAACATGAAAGCCAGCTGTGTCAATAAAATTGTCGTCTGCAATGCTATAATAAAATAAGTCAAGAAGTTCGTATTGACTTGTTTGATAAGTTCTGGGGTACTGGTAATCATGCGAAACAATGGCAAATCATCGTGAAGTATGTCATACAAAAAAATAAAAAGACTGCCACTAATGTTGAAAACGAATCAAGTCGTCGATCACACACTTTACATTACCATCTTCCCATAAATTCCGACTAAAGCATCATATTACAAAAAGTTTGCAAAACAATGTTTTTAAACACCTTCAATATTAGTGAAGATTTTGTTTACACTGCAATACGAAAAAACATAATGAACAATGATTTTACTAATGTTACTGATGACAGAGGCCGCCATAAAAATCATAAATATATCATTTCAAATGAAATGAAACAAAATGTCATAGATCACGTTAATTCTTTCATCCCTGTTGAGTCTCACTATGTTAAAAAACGTTCGAATAAAAAATATTTAGATCCTTCTTTATCTTTTTCAAAAATGTTCAAGCTGCATGTTGATTGGTGTACCGATAATAATTATAACGTTAGAGTCTAAACTGTAAGACAGTATAGGGATATTGTCAATAGTAATTTGAAGATAGGCTTTCATTTACCAAAAAAAGACCAATGTGACCTCTGTCATCAGTATAAAAATACATCAAACCCTACAGATGAATTGAATGAAAAATTTGCTAAACATCAAACAGAAAAATAAATGCCACGTAAATTGAAATTAGAATGTAAACTATTAGCGATTTCTAATAATAAAGTAGCCTGTGTTGTATTCGATTTTCAAAAAGTGTTGTGTGCACCGCATGGTAATACAAGTGTCTATCATTATAGACGTAAGCTCAATGTATATAATTTCACAATTTATAATATGCCATCAAAAGAAGCATTTTGTTATATGTGGGATGAGCAAACGGCTAAGAGAGGGGCTAATGAAGTAGCTAGTTGCTTATATGACTTTTTTAATAAATTAACTTCTAAGGGAATTCACGAAGTCAACGTATGGTCGGACAACTGTGGGGGACAAAATCGTAACCATATTGTTTACTATATGTATTTATTGGCTACTAAAATGTTTGAAATGAAGATTAGCCACCATTTCATGGAAAAGGGCCATACAAAAAATGAGGGCGATTCAGTCCATGCTTTGATAGAAAAGACTGCAAGAGGTAGAGTTATATATTCGCCAGATGAATGGTATTCACTAATACGATGGGCTAAGGTCAATAGGAATCCTTATAATGTTGTAGAGGTCAATCAAAACATGATATTTGATTTTAAAAGTAATATTAACAAAAAAAATTGGACTAAAAATTTAAATAACGAAAAAATTATGTGGAACAAAATTAAAAGAATTGAAGTGTCTCCTGATAATTATGGGTTTTTGGATTATAAGTGTGTTAAAAAGACTTCTACTAGACTCTCCCACTTGGAACCTTTTCCCGAAAAAGCATACAAAAGCTTACTCAAAATTAAAGTAGCAAAATATAGAGACTTAATATATTATTGTGATAACAATATTATTCCCGAAAAGTACCACACATTCTATAGGAATATACTTACGACTGAAAATGAACAGGAGAATATAAGTGATGATGAGGGTTGAATTTTCTTATTGTTATCTACTTATTTAAACCGATAATAATTATTTAATAAGAAGTTATTAAAAGTAAAAAAAGTAAGAATAACTAATTATGTGCAATTTGTGATTTAAATATTGTTAATATTACCTACTTATCGAGCTGTGATTGACCTGATCTCATATTATTGTTAATTAATAAGTAAATAAAAAGAATAATCATTTAAGTATTAATAAGTGATTATTGTGCCATTTTTGTTCATAATATATTTTTGATAGAAATTTTAATAAACACTGAAGTTGATTATTATGCTATTCTTGTTTTTATTATTATATTTACCTACATAAAATAGTGCTATCTACTCAATTTCACCTATAGTTTATAAATTGCAGCTTTATAATACCATGTTGAAATTTATACATTATAAAATTAAATCTAAATTTATGAACTTCTTCATATTTTTTTCTAGAAGTAAAATTATAATACGCTAACTTGCGGTCTGGTGAATGTATAGTACGCTATATATAAATTAGCTGTTTTTAATACCATGTACGCAAGTATCGCGTTTCCCGTTTAAATAAAGCTAACTTAAATAACTTGGTATTTAGCAAATAAATTTGATATAATATACTTGATTAATAAACGTACAAACCTAAAATTACAATTAATGCATAACATATTATAGAGTAACCATTATAATGCAATAAAAATTACACTTGTTAGTATTGTGCTCGCCCGCAGTACACTACGCTAACGCTAGTTAGACGCGTATAGTGCGTAAAATATTATTCAGTAATTACGGATATATACAGCTAACTTGCGCTAAATAAAAAACTATGAATAATTAAGAAAAAATAAATATAAGGAATTACTATAAATAAATCAAATATGAATAGTGCCAAATTACAAACCAATATCTTTATTAATATAAAAGTTATCACGATTTTCCCTTCATAAGCGTCTCCTGTAAAGTACACTTTTACGAGTTAGCTTAGTATAAATTGCTGGTGTCGAAATAATTGTTTTCTGTGGTTTGCTGATCTGAGCTTGAAACCAAGGATTTTTGTAATTTATATAGTTCTATTACAACAGTAATTCAGTTTGTATAGTTTGTATAACTTTGTATTGGCAATTCATTTATTTATTTAATTAAACTTTATGCACAGTGTATTGTACAAAGGCGGACTTAATGTCAAAGGCATTATCCGACAGTCTACATTAAGGTGATGCAGAGATGCATTGAGGTAGGTACAGGCAGAAGAATGAACTATTAACCATAAGGATAATATTCTAATTTACACACAATAATGATACATACATTATATACATACGAAATCCATACATACACATTTACATATATTATTTATAGAGTCATATTATATATAACACATATTCTTACACACATATTCAAGTATAGGTACATAATCCATATAATTGAATAATCTCCTTTCCATATTATTGAATGATTGCTTGACAGATATTTTATTAGTGAGCTAATACTGGGTAATCAATCATCCTATTATACAAATGAAAAAAAAAATTGAAATTTATCTTAAGGTCCCGTTTAATTTGAGATCTCCGGTCATCCAGACAGTCAACCGTGAAACAATAAAACTTCGGAAAGGTAGCGTTGGGCTACGAAGTTGGAGAGGCCCACCCAGTACTGTCGGTGGACTATTACGTCAGAACTGAACATAGATGCGAGATAAGTCTGGAAATACCCATAGTATAATGGATACTAAACTTTGACGTCAAAAGGAGTTTTTATATTAATTTCAAGTATGTTAAATCTATGAACAACTTGATTCCTGATTTAAAGCAATCAGTAATTTTTTTATCTAGGACACGCCAACTTGACTTCACTTCGCCTGATGGTAAGCTAAAGGCAAAGTCTCAGGAAAGAGGGTAAATATGATTTATTTATTAGATATTGAATTATAGAATATATAGAATTTTATTTTAAATTTTTAAATAATGTAATTAACAAATAGGGATAGAAGTAATTTAGTTACACTTTTTGGTACATACATTAATGAATTAACAAATAAAATTAACTTTTCGGGATTTTGTATCTTACTCTGATATTCCACCAATATTCAAATAAAAATTTTCAAATTCTAATAATTTACTTCATACGTCAGTCCGTAGTGTTAGTTACAAAGAAAATGTATATGCTAGTGTTGCTAATTTAACATTTAGGATATTGAAAGTTAAGGAAAAAAATAAAGTACATAAAAATATAGAAAAATATATGTACGTATGAAAATAAATGTACTGTAAGTCTCCCTATTGGTCTGTTCCAGTAAAACTTATTCTGATACCAGAATGTCCTTTCAAGGTCACCCCTGACCCTGGTGCGCGCAAAAAAGTCACAACTAACTTAGTATACCATTTTGCTATTTCAACTTATATATTAACGTTTTTACCTTCGCATAAATTAGGCTTGGCATAAAGTAGGTTTCGTATAAAATGAACAAAAGTAAGATAAAACTGCATTTTATCTTTCAGTATGACAAACGTTTATTTAATTTATGTTTCGTGTTATTTGTTCCATGAAATTTGTTAAAATCTCTTAGTAAATTTAATTAAAGCGATCTTTTTTCCTTCATATCAGATTACTTTTATTCATAACAACTTCCGCATAAGCTACCTCATAATTTATTTTATCGGAATAAATTTTGATACCATTTTTGTACATTAGGCCGTTATTCAATTAAAATACAGACTTTATTTCAAACCCCTGATAGAACCAGTATTTTTTACATAAAGCTTTTACATCTTACTTTTTTGATCATTTCAAGTATCGTCCATTTTTTTGGCATTTAGATATAAGAACAATTCCTAAGGATAAAAAAGCGAAGAATCTAGAGAACATAATGAAAATAATGAAAGGAAATAATCTACCCGAAACAAACAAAGGGAGCTTCATCCAATTCAATTTAAGCACCTGTCTGTATCAGTCTCCTAAATAAATGAGATTAGCTCATTCAAAGGCTATTAATTCCTTTATGAATACTATAGATTAGGTTTAGCGCAAGTATTTTTGAATAGGATCGTGAAATTAACCTTTTTGTTTCTACCTGACTGTGCCAGCGAGAGTAATGTGTTACTCGCGTATGTGTGTATGTATGTATGCATGCATGTATGTATGTATGTCATAAAGTAAATGAAATGTTTACAAAAACTAAACGGTGCATTTTTGGTGCTAAAATGCGGATTGTCATTGTCATCATCATTCTATGTTACATATTAAATAAGACAAGCACACGGACCACCTGATGGAAAGTGGTTACTGTGGCCTATGGACGTGTGCAAAACCAAGGGAGTCACACTCGCGCTGCCAACCCTGTAAGCACAGAGACTTTCTGTGCCGTCAGTGCAAAAGACAAAGCAGGACAAGCTTTTGGTCTTCCCACTGACAGCACAAAAACTCTCCAGTGAACTCTGACTACACATTTCACCGCCAGGAACACAACACAAGGTTACTATGGCCGTGGTATTCTAGTGATGAAAATATTATTCGCCCTTCATTCACACAAAGACCAAATTCTTGGAAAACACGGACGAAAAGATCGCTTTAGTTGCTCTCAACGGATAAATATTATATTGCAATATAACTTTGAACCAATTTGACCTCGAACGATAATAAATATATCGATCGACTTCGGAAGTCTAAAAGTAGATTTCATTGTTGTGCTGTCGGATTTGGATTGTTCGAGTTTCGTTAATGGAGATATAGGATATTATGATAGTTGCTGAGATTGGAGTTTTGATTAGAGTTTCAATTACCATCAAGAACTCTGCTACAGTAAACCCACTTTGCCATATATCCAGACAAGCACACGGCCCACCTGATGGAAAGTGGTTACCGTGACCTATGAACGTATGTAACACCAGGGGAGTCACCACCCGTGCTGCCGACCCTGTAAGAACAAAGATTTTCTTTGCCGTTAGTTCAGAACACAAAGTACTGTAACTTTCCAGTGAGCTCTGGCTACCCTACTCACCGCCGGAAACACAACACGAGGTTATTATAGCCGTGGTATTCTGTAGGTATACTTCCCGTGGTATACTTCCCCAGTTGGACTGCTCAATTGGGACGAAAATTCCGTCTAGTTGATCAGCTGTTTTGCGGTCCAGAATTTGATAATAGAGTTGTTGTTTTTGTGGATGATATAGTCTGTGTCTCATCCTCCCTTAATCATCATATATCTCTACTTTTTCTAGCGTATCTCGATCTTACCTGATCATCATGTTTTTTACCTATCGAATAATGTTTTGGAAAGGCAAAAGACATGTTGACCGAGTTTGTCAATAAACCTTAGCAGGCTTAAGGAGGCCAAAACCCCTTTACGTGCATGAAGTCGACAAGTCTGAACACGCAATATCCTAGTTCATTGCTTTCTTAATTCAGCACACAATAAAACTATTTTCTTTTTGTTCTATTTTAGGATAAAGAGTTATATAAGGATTACCTGAACATGTCTATTGTCAATATAGATTTTATATCGGAAATAGACATGTCATGATCAGGTTAATAATTTTATATTTTTATTTATTATTTACCTAATTCAAAGTTTTATACCTAAGGTATAAAAAGTATCGCAAGCCAAACTGCCCGCGTACGAAGTCAACTCGGGCGTCGGAGGTCGATGAACGACCTCCGCCCCCCATAAGCGCCGGCCTGGGGGTGACAGGTGGAGCCGCCTATCACCCTGGCAGAAGCGGGCCGCGGCGGTGGCACGCCTGGCGCGCCTCCCCGTTTCCGGGGACGAGTTGGGGACTCTGTAGTCCCCACACCCGAGAAGAGGGCCAGATCGTGAGAGATGGCCCTGGGTCGGCCGGGGTGCGAGGGATATGCATACACCTTCGGCAACCAAAGCGACCCACAGGCGGCGTGCGTTTTAGTCGGTTCGAGTCCGACATAACCTCCTCCACCGGCTCCGGAGGGGAGGTATCCGTGGGGATTTTGCGCACGTAAAAAAAGGTATAAAAAGTTCAAATGTTTCAAGTTAATACCGATGGCGACTATTAATTCTGCCGTCCTTTAACTAAAACCACGTTAACCCCAAAAACAGATTTTGTAGAAAACCGCAAAAAACGCGCGAATTATTATTTCTAGAAAACTGTTATACATAGATCAGTGATTGTTAGACATAATTAAAACACATGTTTCCTAGCATAATTTATGATATATACATCCATAGAAATATAATTTAAATTATATAAAAACAGGGTTTTTTTGGTTTAGTCAAGCATTTTAAATATATATTATTCTTGATTACCGTACTAAAACGTCGCTAACCTACACTTAGAGACTTTTTAGTCAAGCATTTTAGTTAAATATATTATGGTTCGTAATGTTTTAAAGATTTACTCTAAAATGCTTATCGATAAACTCGCTAAGTCACTTAGCTGTTGTGTAGCTTAGATTTTTCTAATATTTACACATTGTTACCTTTCATAAAAGAAGTTAAGGCACATAAACGTCTTTATAGCTAAGTGTTTTTGCAAAATTAAAAAAAAAGTAAAAAACTTGCGCTTTTTTACTAAGCTAGAAAAAGGCTACTCTTACTTCGATAACTACTAGCGTTTTTATAGTTTAGCATTTAATATTAAAAAAAACTGGGAAAACAAATAAAATGCATTACCAAAGTTAAAATAAATTTTAATCAAAGTTTAAAAAAATCAAAGTTTCTCTCTTTACTTAGTTTTATTTATAAAACATTTTTATATCAAAATAAATCACATGGTATCTTTGTAGGTATTATTAAATATTAATAACATATTAAGTAACTATTATGTCACATTAAAAATTAAAAAACAACAGTATTATACTATCCAAGCTACACTAAATTATTGAGATCTCAAAATTACCACTAGACACAGTCTTGATTAATTCTTTTTAAGATTTTCTTAACTTAATGTCCAAGACAGTTTATAGAATATAATAAAGTTATTTTAAGGCTCTCTGTATTGCCAAGTAGGGCCAATTTGCGTTTTAACAACAATAACATTTCAATCACACAGTATTACTTACCTACACTAACCTAATAATAATAAAAGACATCAAAAATTGTTTTAATCACAGATTTTAAGGAACTTTGTGCTCAATATCTTAAACAGACATATCCTTAATCAATAAAGTAATCCAACATAAAATTTTTGTTTACAAAAAGACTAACATAAAAATTCTTTAAATCAATAAAATACTCTCACATAAAATCAGTTCTGTTTATGTACCTAATCTAATCACTTATTATTAAAACCGAGCTCTACCTTATTAGATAACAGTCATCATTAAAAAAAAGAACAACAGTGTTCTATAAAAAAAATATATCCTATTTAATTATTTAACCAGGTTCTATTATTATATTAATTAGTAATTCTTTTTTTCTTTTTTTGTGCTTCAAGATTTTCGCTGTCTCCACAAGTAGGTAAATTTTGCCAGAAACTAATTTTATGCTTTGGTATGATAGGTGATAGTTTATTAATTATATTTTGTTTTCTATCACTCTCTATTCCTTTGGGTATCAAACGAAATGTTATTCCTAACTGTGGATTTTTTAAATACTTGTCATTCAAAAATTTCATAGTTTTGTAGTTTTCTGAAACATCGTTTTTGTAGTATAAATCAAAGGTTGATCTGATGAAACGGATTTGTGATATATCTTTTAGGTAAACCCTAGGGTTGGCATTTTGAATGCGTCGTTCAGATACATTATTTGTGTAGTCAATAAAATCTTGTGGCTGTAAAGATTTTACGATTACCTTACCATTATTAGCGGACCCTACAGCTTCTTCAAAGTCAATGAAATCATAAATCTTCCCCTTTTTCTTCATAGAAAGTTCAACTTGGTGATGAAACTGATCGCAACTCATGAATGTATGCCCCGGTTCAAAATAGTATAATGTTATTTCTTCGGTAGCAATCGCATCGCTATTAATAAGGTCAGCTAACATAGCAAAGAAAAGCCAATTTTTGTTTTGCGCCGTGCAATTATCCATCCAAATATTAATCTTTTTGACATCACGAAAGCGTAAAAAAAAGTTGTAATAGGCACTCATGATGTCTTCCTGCTTTCTGCCAGCGATAGCGTCGTGCCAAATAGCTGCAAATGGTTTTGAATCAACTGTGATTTTTCCAACTGGAGCGAATGTTTGATTATATGCTGTTAATCTCGGGCAAAATATGACAGACTTGAAGGAGTCGAGCCTTGGTAGCATTATTACCTTCTCCAAATCACTACTAAAATATATTTCATCGGTATTATTTTTTAAAGATTTATGTGAATCATATAATTGTCTCGCGTCTTTATATTTTTTGTGATGCGTAGCCCAGGCTACACATTTGTCACAGCTGGTAATTATTTCTATGCGAGCATCATGCTGCGTATCGCTAGTATGCAACTTATATGTCTCGCAAAGCTCACATTCCTCATTCCCAAGTTTTGCGAACGATATATTCATGCTTTTCAAATGTGTTCTGTACAATTCGTATCCAATTTTTATGTCGGGATGCTTTGAACAAAAGTCTTTGTACATATAATTAATATTAACCTCACTTGTCAAATAGCGTCGGTTTGGAGCATGTTCACGACGGTAATGCGGCGCTAAAGGGTTGAAAGTTTCAATATGTTCCGTAATCATTTGTCGGTCAAATTTAGCTGTTTTAATATGCTTACCACGCTTGTCTATATCCTTATTTGTATCAAGGCAGCTAGATAAAATGTTGTCATTGTGTTTTTCGAATCCTAAAGTGGTCAAGAAAAATATTTTACATACAGAAACTAGGGTCCCGTCACCTTTTGGCAATGTGAAAGATCTTCTCGGGTTACGCTTTGGTTCATTTGTATACTTTCTTTTAGGAATGGCCACTACATAATGAGATCTTACAAAAATTTTAGTCTCTGAATGTGTCATGTGCTGAAATTTTCTGTTTATTTCTTCACGTTCGTCAGTTGTAAAGACTGATGAACATTTTTTTGTACACTTATCACCACAACCAATTTTCACTCTATATTTATGTAATATTTCGTTTCTCTTTTCTAGTTTTCTTTCTTTTAAACTTTTAATGTACTTTCGTCGTTTAGGTTGTGCTTTAGCTGATTCTTGAGTGGTATTTTGTATTTCATTTGGAAAAGAAGAATCGATGGTCATACGTCGTTTCTGTAATGGTATTTTAACAAAAGGTTTTGACATTCTTGCTTCCATTGAGTGCCGTCGAAGACCTTTGACTTGTTTTAAAGTAGTCGATTTGGTAACAAGATTATCTACAGAAGGTCTTATAAGGATTTCAGGATTTTGCGTTTTGACAATTTCATCACCTGTGTCCTCAGAGCTTGTATCAACTACAGTGGGAATGTAGTCTTTGTCTTTGACTGAATCGTCAGAATCAAAATCACCATCATTTGATTTTGAAGGTGATAATACTTTACAACTCTCAGTCGGACTTATTGGCATCGTCTCATCACACAATAAGTTTTTATTTTCTGGACTTGTAGCATATCCAAGTTGGTTACTATTAGACATTTTCAAAGTATTAATTATATTACCTAAGTTGTGCATATGATGGGAGGTACCTGTAATTTGCGTTTCGCAGAAGTTGTCATAGAATATTCCTGGCTGTAGAGACCGTCAACAAAGTCGTGCTCATTACAATATTTCTTTCTTTCTTGTGTCGTCTTTGGTGTGCTTGTTTCATAGTTTGACTGTTGGTTACTACTCGTATTTGAATGATTGGCTAAATCTATGATATTTTTAATTCTTTGAGCCACTCCATATCGTCTGCAATAGAAAATACAGGTATCTGTTTAAATAATCCGTATTCCCCAAAAACCTATCCTACTAATGTTATAAATGCGAAAGTTTGTGAGCGAGTGTGTTTGTTATTCTTTACGCCATAACGGCTGGACCAATTTGGATGAAATTCGATATGGAGATAGGCGGAACACTAGATTAGCACATAGGCTAAAATCGAATAAATTTAGGGGTCCTTACGAAAACTTCGATTATGTAACCTAGGGTGAAAAATCATCCTCCATATTCAATCTTATTTTATCGTTAATGTAGTTTTTTAATGGTAAAATAATCATTCAAATCGGTCCCGTAGTTTCGGAGCCTACCTATGTATTACAAATAAACAAAGAATATTTTTTTATTTAGTATACATAAATACAATCATAATAAAATTACAAAGAAACTAATTACACAATTTTAAAAACTATATAGGTACCTATTCCAACGTATTAATTAAAAAAAGGAAAAAATAAAACTAATTTAGGTGTATAATGTTATCACGGGTGTTACTCGCGGTAAATTATTAATAAAATAGGTAAGTACTTAAGTAATTTACCTATTATTTGTCCTCCGACGACGTTTCGACCGTCATATTACTACGATCGTGGTCACGGAGCGACTGATAATAACTTACCGCGAGTAACACCCGTAATAACATTATAGTTATGAATAATCGCAAAAGTTTAAAATCTTATAATAATAATTCGTAATCGTATCATATAATTCCTGCATCGATGTCTGCCGCAAAGATTTTATATTATTAATAATAAGACTAGGTATTAAAATTGTATAAATACTTACCTATTATAATTGCTCTCCGACATATTTTAGTTTTGGCGGGAACACGTAACGTTGACGCACAACCACACCCTGTGAGCGCCCTAGCAGCAATGTGCTAGCTCCCCGCGCGCCCTTCGTATTCCCGAACACTCCCGAATCGAACAAAACGCGAGCAACGTAAAACGTGTTTCTAGTTAAGAAACGTGGACTAGCGGTTATCAAGCTAAGGATTTATGAATATTTTTTGATCGTATTGCTTATTAGATGCAAATAATGTTTTTTAGCAAAGTGTTTTGTAGAAATCGCAGTATTGAAAGTACTTGACTAAAATACCGTTACGGTGGATTAACTAGAATTTAGACAAGTTTTTCACCGTAAGTAGTTTATAGCATTGCTTTTTTAAAGTTTTACGATAAATGATCCTTAGCTATAACCACGTAATACTCCCTTAGTGTGTTTGTAGTCAAGAATAATCAAATAACTAGGTTTAAGCTAATGAAATAGTAAGGAAATATTAGGGGAATAAAGAAGTTAAGGTACTTTAACGTGGATCTAGTTAAAAAGTGTGGTATAGTCACCTTTAAGTTAAGGTTTTGTTGGATAATTTGCCATTTAACGGTAAATCAGATCTTTATATCTCTAAAACTAAAAGTGATAGACCCACGGTAGTTAGACAGAAAAATAGAGAATTTTAAACTGTATTAATTGGCCTTCAAAACTCAAAATTGTCTGTCTGAGGGTTAACGTGGTTTTAGTTAAAGGACGGCAGAATTAGTATTTTAGCTTGTAATCAACAGATTTATTACAAGTAATGTATCTGAAACTGAAACAATATTAAACATGCACGTTACAAAAACCACGTTACAGTAATGAAATGAAACGAAAGTTGAAAGTGAAAGTTTATTTGTCAGAATATGAGTGGGTACAGAAATTTTGGATGTTTGCACTTCGGCGCAAGCCAGACTCTACCAATGTGGTGTACAAAAATATGTCTTACAGGTAAAATTAAATTACTCGATAGTTAAAATTATTATAATACATTATCATGAAAAAAAAATGTATTACAGATAAGGTCATTCTTAATAAGCCAGTACAGTAAGATTCAGACGTTTTACGACTGAAATAAAACTTTGTAGATGTATAGGATTGGTAATCGCATAAAATACGCATGTTATGAGAAATACGCATGTCGCCGCGTGGTTCCCGGCAGAGTAGAATTTGGGCCACCTTATCTCTTCCCATGCGGCGTCGTACAAGGCGACTAAGGGATAGGGCTGTTTAACATCTGACAGTTATATACAGCCCAGACTCAGCCTCAGTTGCGGGGCTCGAGTCAACTATAGTGTCCGATATACGGCAAAAGGCTCACCATCTATGTGGGAACGAATACAGTTATTGGTGAAATGAAGGCGTGATTTTATGTATGTATGTATGTATGAGAAAAGGTCATTTAAGACTCCTTTTTACTTGCGGAAATACCACAAATAGCCCCCATTCCCCATCCCCGACGGCACTTGTGGGGGTAATTATGTTGGACTTGAACCGACCTAAACCACACTACCGTCTTGAGCTGTCAGTTCTTGGGGTGAGGTAGCCTCTGGCATATCCCTCGCACGCTCCAGGATTATAGAAAGCCAAGGTGTGGTACTTTTCAACTTTACCTTTTTAATTTTTCCTCTTCTACGACTGAAATAAAACTTCCTATATGAAAAGGATTGGTAATCAGATAAAATACGCAATTTTAGACTCCTTTTTACTTGCGGAAATACCACGAATAGCCCCCATTCCCCATCCCCGACGGCACTAGTGGGGGGTAATTATGTTGGACTCGACCCGACCTAAACCGCACTATCGTCTTGAGCCGTCATTTCCCGGGGTGTGGAGGGTGTGGTATATCCTCAACTTTACCTTTTTAATTTTTCCTCTTAGACGTGTTAAAAGTAACTGGCTTCTGCATTTAATCTTTTATTACTTTAGTTACGGACTTATTACGGTTTTAATTTTGATTCTTATCGTTTTGGTGATCGATGAAAAGATAAGGGAGGCGAAAAGTAATCTCTCTGATAAGGGAGGCGAAATGTAACCTTTTTCGTACAAAATGAAAGAAATTTTCTTTACTGATTTCTGTAAAACACTTCAGAAGATTTTTCTACATTTTTCTACTGTCATTAAACTTTCCACGTAAACCAAAGTTTCGAGTGATTTTGATCTGCACTTTTTTTAATACATCATTTATTTGGCCGCGTGGTTTCCGGCAGAGTAGAATTTGGATCGCCCCATCTCTTCCCATGCGGTGTACAAAGCGACTAAGGGATAGGGCTGTTTAACAGCAGACAAATATATACAGCCCAGACTCAGCCTCAGATGCATGACTCGAGTCAACAATAATGCGCGGAATACGGCAAAAGGTTCACCGCCTATTACGTGGGACCGAATACAATTATTGGTGAAATGTGGGTGTTAATTCACCTCTGCGTAACTCTCCAGGTATAAAGGCGTGATTATATGTATGTGTTGTTCTGCGAGATCGACTATGGCCTATCTAGGACGCAATTGGGAAATCACTATGAGGATAATGAATGGGGATCAAATCAAAAATCCTTGAACAAGTTGCTTTAAGTTTACTCTCATAAACAATAGTTCAAAATTCCTCAAACTTTAATGAAAGTGCGTAGTACAGGTCAATAACTATGTGACCCTAATGGAGTTAGTATCATCTCACACACATAGCTATACACGTAGGTATAAAAATAAGCTTCGAAATAATAATATCGTTATTAGGTTTGCCAGAGTTTACTTTGAATGAATATAACTTTATTGTACATCGATAATAAACACAAAATAAATATCAATAAAGTTCACAATAGTAGGTACAAATGGGCGGTCTTATCGCGGACTGCGATCTCTTCCAGACAACCGTTAGATGGACTGGTATCTTTGGAATAGCAGCTTACGATCAGGCGAAGTGAAAACATATTGACGTGTTCAGCATAAGACTTGTGTATTATGATACATTATGAATTAGTGTTGCTAGGGGAGAATACAAATGAAATTCAAATGAGAGTTAACAATAATAAAAATATATGCAAACTTGCATAGATATAACATACAATAGCATCCATGAATATAGCTGTTATAAAAAGGAATATGATGTACATATTCCTTATTACATCCGCTAAAATAGTTTTATATCCATACATATTATTATGCACTCTAGAACTCAACTGTGAGTTAAGCTCGCCTTTGTACATCACATGTGTTATTTGCTAGAACATGGTGTATAGAGGTGGTATAATAACATAGTGTAGTTCACTCATATTCTGCCATGTGATGGCGTGCAAATTTAGTACATTTGTCAATTTCTTAAATCTACATTAAATCTATAATCATTACCATTATGTATTTATTATTATTATTAATTAACATTATTATTTATGTTCAAGTGTCATTATATAAATTTGTCATTTAAATATTCATGTACGTCATAATAATTTTTATTTAATAACATTTCAAACAGTGTCCTTTTAAATAATCTTACAGGTAGTTCAGCAACATTGTTCGGCAAATGATTATATATTTTTACACACATACAATACACATTTTTCTTAAATAACTCTAGCCTTATCGTATAAGGTAAACATAATTTATTCTTATGCCGAGTTCGACTGTATTCTCTATCTAGGTATTTAAACTATCATGGTCACTGACATCAGTATCAGAATAAACGGGATATTTACCATGTTTCATTATTTTGAGTTTCCGATATTTCGGCGCTGTTGCAAGCACCATGATCAGTTCCTCCGTGATCATGGTGCTTGCAACAGCGCCGAAATATCGGAAACTCAAAATAATGAAACATGGTAAATATCCCGTTTATTCTGATACTGATGTATTCTCTATCGCTGAACTTCTCAAACAATTCTATATGTTTTTTCACAAAAACACATATGTCTAAGATATAGAGACATGGTAGAGGCAGTATTTTGAGTCTTTTAAACAATGGCCTACAACTATCGAGAAAGTCTGCTCCACACATTGCACGAATACATTTTTTTTGTGCTTTGAAGACTCGATCGACATCTACGGAATTACCCCAGATTATGAGACCATATCTTATTATTGAAGATACGTACGCGTGATAGGCTGTAATAGCTGCCTCAAGATTAACAGTTTGTCTAATTTTTTTCAATACGAAGACGAAGCGGTCTATTTTATGTAGTACCTTCTCCATGTGTGATTACCAGCTACAAAACTGATCCAACGTTATGCCTAAAAATACACACTCATTTGTATTGGAGAGCTTACAGTTTTCAAAACATATTTGAAGTTTGGGAGGGTTAGAGTTTACTGTTTGGAATTGAACTATATTTGTCTTGGCCATTTTTATTTTTAAATTATTTTGCTTCAACCAATATGTAATATCATTAATCCTCTACCCTCTACCACCTACCACCTAAACTTGTTACACAACCACCTACCATACGTCTCACAGACGGGCGAGTAAAAAGACTCTCGTATGTAAAACCTAAGGGTGAAAGGTTTGTTTTTTTAATTAAAATCAAATAAAATACATATTAAAGTCTTTATTAAAGCAAACAAGGCACATAAACATTAACATACTTTCTTAAAATCTTAATTTGTTCAGAACAACTCTTAATTCTAACGTAAAAATTTTCATATTCAAAAAACGAGATCTACAAAAATAATCACAAGACATAGGAACTTATTTCTTTCTGTTTATAAAAATATAATAATCGACAAGTAATATAAAATCAAAACTTTCTCATTATAATCATATCTTTTGCAAAATTGCAGAGCATCAATCTTACAATTTTTCCCGACAGTGAATGCACATTTTTTGGGAGCATTCGATACAAATCGGCTTTTTGCACTCAAAACACATGTATTGTGTCCTGCGTTTCTTGTCTTCGGAACTGCTTCCACCCGGTAGAGCTGGTGGGGTCGAGTCATTGCCGTAGTGAAGTATGCGCCGAATTGCGCTTCGAATATCTCGTTGAATCTTTACATTGTTTTCTCGACGCTCCATATGCGGTCTGGTCAGCTGTTCAGCTAGCCTCTTCATAAATTTGAACCTGCTCTCAATTTTGTTTCCTTGGGCTTGAGCAGATAAATGAACGACGTAGCAGTTTGAGGCCGAAATATCAAGCAGTCTATAAAATATTCCTAATGGCCATCTACGCGTTTGACGAGCTGTGGTATAATTGGAACATCTTTGGTCGAGTAGATCCAATCCAATCTTGGTACGATTGTAGAAAAGTATGATTTCCGGTTTCTTGGTAACTTCATCTACGTCTGGCATATGATGCATACTTGAAACGGTGATCACTGCTTTATTTGGCTTAGGGACGTAAGATGATATAGTTATATCCTTTGTGCATCCAAAGACCGTTGAATCAACAAGTCGGTGACGGGCTGGTAAGAATTCTTGAAGTATTTCTCTTTGGTTTTTCCTCATCGTTCCGACAACGGTTAGTTGTTTCTCTTTGAGTATATCTAAAAGCTCAATAGAAGTATACCAATTATCAGTTGTAATATTCCGATTTGATCCTTCTATCGGAGGAATAAGTCGCAGTACAGCTTGAGTTGTTTTTTTCAATCGCTGATATTCTGTTGGTAAAGTTAATCCATCGGAGTCTTTTCCTAAGTAAATGTAGGCATTCAAAAGATACCCCGATCTTGCATCTGTAAGACATTGTATTTTTATCCCATATTTGGCCGGTTTCTTCGGCATATACATCTTGAATCTACATCTTCCGCGAAATGCCATCAACATTTCATCGATACATGCATAGCATAGGATCGGTTTCTCGGCGTGCTAATCTGGTCTCAAAATCATCAAACCGAATGGTGGTCAACAATACTTCCAATCGGTTTTTGCTCATGATGCAGCTGTATATTTCCCGTCCAGTGCCGTCAGTACTATACCATGATCTATAGTCTTCATGGTTTTCTTTGAATATAGCTGTATAGAAGAGAAGCCCTATAAAAGCTTTCAATTCCATAAGATCCATGTCGTGAACACAGGTTGGTTTTTGGTAATTGGGTCTTATTTCCTGGATTTTCACATTTGTGTTTCGAACTATTATTTCAAGCATTTGGTCTGTGAAGAAATTCTGCCAAATATCCAGCGGTGAAGAGGAAGCATTCAGTACATTCCGGTATGGTGGCTTTATACCTTCTCTTTCTTCAACTATATTACGTTACAATGTTCTCGATCGTAATGTAGGTGGAGCAGAAGACCACCGAAAGCGATTCTTACCAAAATAGTTTATTTTTCGAGGTCTCGAACGCATTTGTATCAAAGGCTCTTCATCTTCAGACGAAAATTTTTGCTCTGCAGGTAAAATCGGAGGTTGAGATACAATAATGTCATGATTTGCCTCAGCATTGAATTCTTCAATTTCAGAATCTGATTCGCAGCTATCCTGCAATGCATGCTGTATATCAACATCAAAATCGACATCACTGGCCTCATCATTTGGTAGGTTTTCGCTATCAGATTGATCTTGTTCTAACCAACGCTCAATAACACTATCACTAGAAGCCATTTTAAACTGAAACAGAATAAAACCACAAAAAATCACAATTTGAAAAAAGTCACGCAACCACCTACCATACGTCTCACAGACGGAACACGACTATTTTTACTTACCAGTGACAAACGCGCGCACCTGCGACCTTGACGAGCGCATGAGCGGCACTGCGGGATGCGGCGGGAAGGTACAGGGACGTGCAAGTTGATACGTGTTTTGCGCGCCAAAATATTAACGATTTTAATTTCCTTGCGTCTGAGAGACGTATGTCAGGTGGTTAAGGGTTTGCATTGTGTATTTCATTTTCTAAATTTGTTTTATTGTCACCCTTAATTATTAGTGTCGTATCGTCTGCAAATAATATACAATTTTTGTTAGTCGCGTCAGGAAGATCATTGATGTACGTCAAGAACAGTAACGGTGCTAGTATACTCCCTTGGGGGGTGCCATAATTATTTTGTTTATATTCAGATCTAAACACTTTCTGATCAAATTTACAAATTCTTGATATTTCAACACTTTGTACTCTCTCCGTAAGGTAACTCCTGATCCATTCATTTGCATTTCCACGGATACCGTAGCAAGAAAGCTTATTTAATAGGGTCTCATGACAGACAAAATCAAAAGCCCTGGACATGTCTAGGAAAAGACCTACTATTTTAGATTTGTTATTAAGACTTACCATTACCTGTTTAGTTAGTGAGAAGCATGCTAGTGTCGTAGAGTTAGCTTTTCTGAACCCAAATTGTTCATTCTTTAGGATGTCACATGATGTCAGAAAATTTTCTAATTTATTGTACATAACTCTTTCAAAAACTTTTGACAATATTGGAATCAGCGTTATTGGTCGATAATTACCCATGTCGGTTTTTGGTCCCCGTTTATAAAGAGGATACGAGGAACGATAGATTTTTTGAGGCGTTCTGGGAACACTCCTTCTGTCAATGATAAATTTATAATGTATGTTAAGTGTTCTGTTAAGCTATTTGCGCATTGTTTTAATACCTTTGTACTGATTCCGTTATAGCCGGTTGAGTTAGAATTTTTTAAAGATTTAATTATTTTGTAAATGTCAATTTCATTTATGGGTGTAAGGAAAATACTTTTAGGGTTTTGAGGTATTGTAGTCATAGAGGTTAGTGTATGTGTCACAGTGTCTTTATTCGTGTTAGTCAAGGATATGTAAAAAAACTACTCCCAAAAAGTTGAAAATAAGTTGTGTTAGTTAGCCCTATAACTTTTATATAAGTACCTAGTAATACATATTTTGATGCAAGCCTTGTCATGTCGTCAAATGACAAACTTATAACACCCCGTCGTTTTGCGTCGGGGGTTGAAAGAATAGTGATCATCATACTTCCATATTTATGACACACAAGAGCCTTGTGACAAGGCTACATATGACCTTAAACAGATGTCACCAAAGTACCCGTTCTAAGTACCTCATCAGCCTAAATTCGGATTATACAAGCTTATTCACTATCATCCGTATTTTTTTCATATATATTTGTATCATCTCAGAAATAACATTCGTAATCTCATTATGGTTTTTATTTTATATTAGTTCATCGAAATGTCGATGTTTAGCCAAATCCACAGTTAGACTGGTAAAAGTGGATCACAGACTCTGAGAGCTTCAGATATGACTATTCACGCTATGATCAAGAAGAAGAAGTTCATTAAACAGGCCATTTATAATGTAACATTGTTTGTTACATTATAAATGTCCTGTGTCACGTGCCCTCAGTGTACACGAGATTTCACCGCGAAAATCGGCTATGATAGCCATCTTCTAGCGCATCAGCGCCCAGCCGAATAGGAGTCGAAGTGGTCGCCGTGACCGAAATCGGTCGGAAGCATCATCACATGGTTTCCGGCACGACCGCGTGGTTTCCGGCAGATTAGAATTCTCTTCCCATGCAGTGTCGTACAGGGCGACTAAGGGATAGGGCTGAACATGTTCTACCTAAACATTTTTTCATGACGATGATGAAGTAATGTTCCAGCGATATCCGCAAATAATCATTCTGCCTTTTTTCGATAAATATATTACTTGTATATCTGTGTTTAGCCATAACACACGGTCCCCCACAGAGTCGGCAGTACGAGTATGACGCCTCTGTAACCAACTCTAACCGGTAACCACTTTCTATCAGTTGTGCCGTGTGCTTGTCTGTCAACTGAGTGTAAAAAACGTCAAGTGTAAAATAGTGGCTAGGCTAGACTAGACAAACTGGAAACCCGATTTTCAACCTACTTGGAAGATAGCTTTTATCTGTTTCTCTCATTTTTCAAAGGCGTTGCGGTCAAATTACAGGGTTTTTCGTATAAGTACTACATTCTAATTATTGTGTAATATGTATAAATTTTTCAATTACTAATGTACTCGTATCTTACACAGCCGTATGTTTATCGTAGGATAATGAAAATAGGATACTTTATTCATCCCATTATCCCTTGCATTATTCGAGAAGTCTGATTTATTCCGAGCGTAAATTTTGCTGACGCCGTATATGTGTGGGCCTTGAAATTTTCTCTGAATATTTTTTATTCTGTTCAAACTGAGTAGCATAGGTATTAGGTAGGTACATCGTAAGTTCTGAATAAAATTGAATAAAACTATCGACATCTTTGTAGAAATCTTTTAAACTTATCATCAGATGTTGGCGACATTTAAATGGAAACATTTCGGGAAAAACCTCTTTCAAAAGAAATATGAATTTTGTAAATCTGTTTATATATCACATATTTGTACATACAGCCCAGACTCAGCCTCAGATGCCAACAATAGTGCCCGGATGACGGCAACAGGCTCACCCCCTATTACGTGGGACCGAATTTAATCATCATATAACATAAACTCACGCCTATATCCCCGAAGGGGTAGGCAGAGATGCTAGCACCCACATCTCGCCAGTTTATGTTTAGGTCCCATTCAATAGGTGGCGAACAGAATTTAATGACTGGTGAAATGTGGGTGTTAATTCACCTCTGCCTAACCCTCCGGGGATAAAGGCGTGATTATATGTATGTATGTATTTTATATACATAGAAAATATTAACATACGAATTGAGAATCTCTTCCATTTTAGATGTCAGTTAAAAAACCAGAACTAAAATAATAATAAATATTACATAACTTTCTACACAACCATGGTTAGCATAACTTAACTAGCTTGTGTTATGGAATGTAGAATGTGGACAAACATACTTAGATACTTTTATTTTGTAAATACATACATATCATACATAGAAACATCCAGATCAATGCAAATATACATATTCATGCATACAAATAATTGCACTGAGCGGGTATCGAACTCGCGCTTCCTGTGTAGCAGTCGAACGTTTTACCACTACGCCACAGAGGCCGTCAATCAAATCAAAGTCAAATGAAAAAAAAAAAAATTTAATGCCAGAGAAATTTACCCTTGACTTGAGAATTTATTTAAGTTGTCCTTAACAAAGATATAATATAGGATTGTCAGAGCTACCGGGCGACGTTTAAGCGAAATGAAATTTCCCTAGGGAAGAGTCACTTTAGTTCTTCCAATATGCAGGTCCACGATAGTTTGCAAGAGCGCGAACAAAACGGTTCGTTCGTAGGTACGTTTTGTATGAATGTTTTAGAAATTCACTTTTTTTATTTAGGAATGCGTTAAAATGCGTTGGAGGAATTCCACGACGCCTTTTAACTTTTGTTTTATTTTTATTAATGTATATATTATAATACAGTTAATAGCAACAACTGACACCATGCCTAAAGAAATTGATCGAAGGATCGCGAACACTTGGAAAAGGTATTGGTCTCTCAGCGAAATTATGAAAGACAAAAATATGCCCATCAAAGAAAAAAGAAAAGTATATAACACGTGTATTTTGCCATGTTTAACATATGGTTGTCAAACATGGGCATTAACAGAACAACTAATGAATAAAATAAATGTTTGTCAAAACGGAATAGAAAGGAGTGTGATTGGGGTCAAGAGAAAAGATAGAGTAAGACTAAAAAACATAAAAAGCATAACCAAAGAAAAAAACCAAATTTTAAGACAGCAGAAAGAAAAATGGACAAGAATAATATCAGAGTGGTATCCAAAGGACGGCAAAAGAAGCAAATTGCGACAAAAGAAACGCTGGGAAGACGACATTAAAAGAGTTGCCGGTCCAGGGTGGATGAGGATAGCGAAGGATAGAAATAGATGGAAGTCTTTAGAGGAGGCCTTTGTCGAAGGACAAGCTGTTGATTTATAAAAGGAAAACCAAACCTATTGTCAACTTATTTAATAACTTGTGAACTGAACTGTAATATTAACCGCAATAAAGGCTTATTTATTTATTTATTTATATTATAATAGATTTACATACATACATATAATCACGCCTTTATCCCCGGAGGGTTAGGCAGAAGTGAATTATCACACACATTTCACCAATAATTTTATTCGGTCCCACGTAATAGGGGGTGAGACTATTGCCGTATTTCGGGCACTATTGTTGACTCGAGCCATGCATCTGAGCTTGAGTCTGGGCTGTATATATCTGTGTGATGTTAAACAGCCCTATCCCTTAATCGCCTTGTACGACACCGCATGGGTAGAGACAGAGTGGCCCAAATTCTACTACTCTGCCGGTAACCACATGGGAAGAGATGGGGTGGTCTAAGGGAACCACGCAGATTTAATTAGTGAATATAGATAAATAGACAGATAAATGTTAATGATTAAGTAAAGGATTAACATACACAAGTTTGTAAAGTACTGTACAATATTTTCACATGTCTTTTTGCAGAGCTCTTCAAAAATATAGGACATCAAGTAGCACCTATGGATATCATCTCCCACAACTTCTTTACACCCTAAAACAAACAAACAAACACCCACTTACACAACATAGAATAATCCCTCTCACTGCTTCAGAACATCAATTACATTTTGTGCTATTGAACGAAATCCGAAGCAATTCTTTATGTGCTCAAAATAAATCGCTACAATTTGTCCCGAAGTGTGAACCGTACCTACCATACCTACCCGTACTTTACTTGAAGTATTATCTTACATACCTATATATACTGGTAAGCCGTACATTTTATTTTCATTATAAGATAGTATAAGATAAGATAAGATAAGATCAGATAAGATAAGATAAGATACGCTACGATAAGATAAGATAAGATGAGATGAGATGAGATGAGATGAGATGAGATGAGATAAGATAAGATAAGATATGATAATATTTATTTGCGAAAAAACATGTGTACATATAATATACATAGTCAAGTGCTTATTATATAGGTCTTAAACTTCGATTGGACACAACATGTTTTACCATTGAGTGGTGTACAAATTATTATTTAAGTTCAGTCATTTAACATAATCCTACGTTATTTTATACATAAACCAACGTGGGTGGTTGAAATAAGGTTGAGATCAAAAGGGATGTTTTATTGTGTGTTTTTTCAACGTTATTCTATACATTTTTTTTAGTGTAATGAGGAAAATTGTATCCTTCCAGCTTTGATAGAAGGTCTGACAAAAGAAGTTTTAATGACTGTAATACTGAATTTTAAGTTCAGTAATGAACTGTATAGTTGCCCTTAGGTACCGAAACGGCACTAACGTTAGTGCCTAAAAGCGCCACATCGATACACATAAATTTGAAACTTTACCACTACGATGCAGTAGGTACGTAACTTGCACTTTCATATTTGCAGTGTACGGGCATCAGACCCACGAATCTGATTTAACAGTATAATTTTCTCCCACTACGCCGACGAGGTCATCAAATCGTTAAATCAAACATCAGATTCATTTACAATAACTAGTTTGTAGAATCATCTATGTATATGTAATTTATCGTAATTGAATTATAAAAACAATAGAGAATGTATACAAACCCGCAGGTTCGGGCATCAAAGAATTCCTCCCAATCGATGTCAACCGGGAGATTGGTCAGAAGGCTGGCGGGTATTGTTACGTTGAATGACATATAATTGTTCTAAAAATTATGTAAAACAAACTTTCGATTTCTCGAAATCTAATTAAAATAAGCACTTAAAATGTTTAGTACATTTTTAGTGCTTATTTTAATTAGATTTCTAGAGAACTTTTTCTCGAGAGAACTTAAAAGTATTACTTCATACCTTCATACAGAGCTCTTTATAGCCACCACGCACATGCATATTGTGTATTTCTCTCATTCGTAGTACAGATTGGTGGTTAATAAATATTAGATAGTTGATATGTTTTCTGTTCACCTATTTTTGCCTGAAATGGTGGCTAATTACGAACATGTCTTGTTATAGGGATATATCAGACTTTATTAATTAAGGTATGATTCCGAACTCAGCAGCACGTAGCAGTGTGGGACAGCACCGCATATAATGAAATAGACTTGAATATGATAGTTTTGCTTATTATATTAATTCATTGCGGTTCCTCAATGGCACCATTTATCCGTATTCAAGTTTAACAAGTCATGTATGTGAAAAATGTAAATGTATGTAGGAGAAGGTAGGTCACGACGGTATTCCCGTCCGAATTGAGTAGTCCGACTGGGGAAGTACCTACACCCTACAGAATACCACGGCTATAATAACCTCGTGTTGTGTTCCCGGCGGTGAGTAGGGTAGCCGGAGCTCATTGGAGAGTTTTTGTGCTGTCAGTGGGAAGACCAAAGGCTTGTCCTGATTTTGTGTCCTGCACTGAAGGCACATAAAATCTCTGTTCTTACAGGTTCGGCAGTACGAATGTGACTCCACTGGTGTTACACACGTTCATAGGTCACAGTAACCACTTTCTTTCAGGTGGGCCGTGTGCTTGTCTGTCACCTTAGTTGTATTAAAAAACAAAAAAAAAAGTATAGTTTCAGACAAATGAGTGCCTTTGAAGGACTGATTTTCTTTTATTTCTATGGATCATTTATGTGCGATCGGATGACGTGTCGTCTCTTCGCATACAATACTTGTTAAACTTCGATACGGACCAACGGCAACGGCGCGATTGAGAAGCTGCAATGAATTAAAATAATAAAGCAAACTATAAATTCAAGTTTACTTCATGGTTCATGGTGCTGAACAACACTGCTGGGTGCTGCTGAGTCCGGAATCATACCTTTAGGTACCATTTAGCCACGGGCGTTCCTAACGAAACAAGGCAAGAAATGTTACATTGCTTCAAAGAAACGTATATTAAAAAGACCGATACTTCAGTTCTTACGATATATTTGATAATAGCTTTTACCCGTGGCTTCACTCACACGGAATTTTGATCCCGTTCCCGCAATTCATAGGAACCTATTGGTGAGATAAACGAAAAAACTTATGTATTATTTTAGACTATAGGTCCTGTATGTCCTGTAATTTCAGCCACGTCCATTCAATATTTGAGCGCAATTGAATATCAAACCACCAAAGATATTCACCACATTTACTAGTAGGATATTTTATTTACTATTATCTTTATCACAGTACAGGGCCTTACCAACATCTATAAGGTCAATATCCTAAAGGACTGTCAACCTCATCTGCAGGTCTATACACCTGATGAACAACGTACAAAGCTCGGGCGCAGGCCTTCCTCTCAGTCACTTTGGGAAAAGTATTTTTTTAAGTTTAAAGTGTGTACATGATATCACCGTTTAATCGAACGCCAAGAACTACCGAATAGTCCAACCAACATGCAGAAATTGCGTAAACCGAAAAAGCCGCCCTTTGTACTGCTCTTGTCTTCTTAATTTCTGTATCATCATCCTCCTGCCCTCATCCCAAGTTTATTTGGCGTCGGTGCAACATGTGTTCTTTTTCCGCAGTCATCTCGAGGAGGTAAGACACGACGGTATTTCCGTCCAATTGAGCAGTCCGACTGGATAAGTACTTCCGCCCTACAGAATACCGCGACCAAAAAGACTCGTGTTGTGTTCCCGGCGGTGAGTCCCTACTCACCAGTTAACGCTGCATACCCTTATCCAGCGTTAAATGGAGAGTTTTTGTGCTGTCAGTGGGAAGATCAAAAGCTTGTCCTCCTTTGTCTTTTACACTGACGGTACAGAAATTCTCATTGCTTACAGGGTTGGCTGCGCGAGTGCAACTGCCTTGTGCTCTCCGGGGCACGGCCAGACCAATGCAAATACCCATATGCATGCATACAAATATTTGCACTGGGGATCGAACCGGTGCCTCCTGCGTGGCGTTCTGTGTTCACTATCGCCACGCCTAAGAGGCTATCATCATACTTATAACAAATACGAGACAAATAACCGTATTTTGGTCAGATAATAAAAATAATAGCCTTATTTTGAATATAAAACAAATAAAATTACAGTATCGGACCATTTCTGTTCGTTTTTCAGTCAGTTACGATATTTAAGGGATTGGACATCTAACAGAATGCCGATATCGTGTTCTCCTCGGACGGAAACCAATTGTGTTTTATTGTATATTTTTCTCGTGGATATTTCCAATTTGCTGAGACGAAACCCTTTTCCTAAGAATCGGTTAGCAAATCAAACGCTTCTGATATAAAGGAGTATCATTTTCATAGACTGTATTGAAACTTCAATAGACTTTATCTCATCATCTGTAATTTTTATAGCTGCGTTATATGTTTATTTTATATAGGATAGATATATCAACACCATTCCCATGGCATCTTGGTATAACGGGTCGAACCTAGGTAAATGCGCTCTCTACTGGCGTCCGCTCTCTTTCAAGCCACCCCGCTTATAGGACCCGAGACAAAGAATAAAATAAATTATTAAAAAAAACCCCAACTATTGTCCATACGATCGAATCAAGTCAGGTAGCAGGCAGATTTACCAATCACAAATCGAAAGAAAATTAATGGGTACCCCCTGCTTATTTATTTTTCCATAATTTATTTTATTTTAAACTTTTTAGTTTTGATATGACATATATATTATTTTAATGTATAGCATAGTTTTTGATGACATTTTATGTACCCTGTGATACTCGGCAGATGAATATCTTTCAATTTAGACTCCATTCATTGAAATCTGTCCAGCCATTAGGTCTGTAGAGAGGAATAAAGAAAACTACATACATAATAATAATAATAATAATATATCTCTTTATTGCATGTACACAAAGAAGGGATACAGAAAAAATACAATAGGTACATCTTTGTGGCATTACAAGTGGCGGCCTTATTGCACAAGGCAATCTCTACCAGGCAACCATGGGATGGAGTGAAATAGATTAATAGATAGACATAGTGGGCAGTTATAATAGTTCCGGATATATTATACAGTTAATGCATACTACTATATATATACATACACACACATGTATATATATATATATATACATACATACACATATATACACACATATATACACAAATATATACATACACACATACATACATAGATATACACATATACATACACACACACATATATATACATACACATACACACATACATACACACATATATACACACACATACATACTTACTACACATACATAAACAGTTTAAATGAAACGGTACCTACCATAAGGTACCTGATATACTTATATACATTATACTGAAATCAGTGCGGACATAAATAAGGGAGATATAAAAAAAGAAGATAAAGGTAATAGCTATCGTTCCTGTAAGTAATAGGCTGTAACTAGTTTTTTAAAAACGGGCAGAGATTGCGCACGTCTTACGGTTACGGGTAAGGCATTCCACAATCGGACAGCTTGGACGTGGACGGACATACACGGTAGGCGTCATTACGATGGTCAAGAGCGTGCTGGATTTACCAAGTCTTGAACTATAGAGGCAGATAGAATTCCTTAATGATGTGTAGCATGAACATTTCGTTTAATTTATTGAGAGCATTATATTGAAAATTATAGTCGGCCTGCTGGACTGCCCACTAAAAATAGGGACTAAAATAATAACATTTAAAAACAACCTATTACAGTCACTAAAAAGTAAAAAAAAAACTACGTTTGAAAAAACCGACTTTACAAACTAAAAATTATAAAATAGCATAATTACAGAATTTCAAGGTTTATTGATCTGTTAGAAGTCGGTGCCTATTTTTTCTGTTGTGCCTGAACTATTATGATGCAATCAACTGAAATAATATGGCCTCTCGGTCTAGGCACCGACTTCTACATATAATAAATCAATTAATCTGTAAATTCAATAATTTCCTCTTATCTTTGTTATATTATTTTATAACTTTTATTTTTTGAAACCGGTTTTTTTAAATGACCCTATTATAGTATAAAGACCTCATACGAGATTATGGTACCTACCTGAATGTATTTTATTGTATTTAATTTTATTTTCATATTTTCGTGAAAAGTCCTTACGGCCTGGAATGGAGTAAAACCGCACACCATCTCGGATCTCCAAATGCCGGGTCATAAAATCGTAAGGTTTAGTACGCCGCCGTCCCTGTCGGTCTTGAACCCAAATAAATATCTTCTTGTTGGTTTAGGTCACATCCGAAGTCTTCACCTCGAAGTCAGGGATCTTTCATTCCTTTCGTTCATCACTTTGCTAGCTTTTACAAGTTTTATTCCTTTCATTATCAATTTAAATGAACCACTTATTAAAATATCCTAATAACAGTTATTAAATACACATACATATAATCACGCTTTTATCCCGGAGGTTTAGGCAGAGGTGAATTAACACCCACATTTCACCATCATTATATTCGGTCCCACGTAATAGGGGGTGAGCCTATTGCCGTTTTCCGGGTACAATTGTTTCCTCGAGCCATACATCTGAGGCTAAGGCTGAGTCTGGGTTGTATATATCTGTCTGATGTTAAACAGCCCTATCCCTTAGTCGCCTAGTACGACACCGCATTGGAAGAGATGGGGTGGTCCAAATTCTACTCTGCCGGAAACCACGCGGCTACTGGAAACCACGCGGCTCCGCGTAACAGTTATTCAATCAAATCAACTAGCCCATCACAGTCCACTGCTGGACTAGCCCTCTCCCAATGTTGGGAGGCTTTGGCCTACTGTTTCCACGCTGGCCAGACGGGTTGGTACAGGGTTTTATTTCGAGTTTTCCTTCTCTCGCAGTGATATGGTTTGCGTATGTTTCCATTAGTCGCCTCTTACGACACCCTTCGGATGAGATGGGGTGCTGATACTTGTATTCTTTCTCCGTCACCACACGGAAGGTTTATTGGTTTTTATTGGTTAACAGTTATTATTAGAATATAATTGACATAACATATTCCTATTCTTCACAACTTCAAGTGAAGAATAAGTAATAAAACTTCAAGATATCTCACAAATATAAGGTCCAACAATATAGTTCGTAACAAATCAATGCGAGCCGAATTGGAAGAAAGGATAGAATTTGATGAATCGATGGAACTCATGAATAATAAATATGAATTTATAGCAGTCTACGCGGTTCTATACACGCTGTAATTTATTGGAAAGATTTTCAATGAGCTATTTACTATGATTAGTGTTCGTTTTGTAATAAAAATGTAAGGTCAATTCACCTCACCTGTAAACCTGAAAGTGTCTATATTTTAGTCATTACTACTATCGTGTTAATACCCTTATATCTTCCAGAAGCCCGCTTACTCTAATTTGAATATGGGACCAACTACTGTCTGTCTGACCAACCCCGAGAGGAGATCTACACCAAATCCTCATCCAGCAATGATTCCCAAACATCACGGCGAAGTTGCAATAACTAAACTTATTTGAAGTCACAAATATTTTAAACTTCAAAAAACAATAATCCAAGATTTTTAGAATCTGCAACTTAGTTAGCCTGACCCAAATATTTAATGTGTCCTATATTTAATGTCGTCGTGCAAGAATCGATCTGCGCAGAAGCCTTTTGCCAGCGTTCAAAGTTAAAGTTCGTGCAAGTTAGGCTAAGAATATTGACTGCAGTAAAGAGCTGCATTGCAAGACCTACGGCTAAGTAGCAACTGGGTAGGAAAGTAAACTAACCTGGTCCGTCTTAGAATTGGTTATCATTTTAACTCGGAGAGCACAGAGTTGTGTCTTCAGCATATACGAACATTATGACATGTTGGATCCTTAAAAAGTCCGACAACCTTCTCTTACTAGAGAACAGTAGAGCTCAGATGTGTCAGCTGTTGTGTGTTTGACGCTTTTCTTGTTAGACTAAGATCGAGAAAGACTCGGTGGATGATAAATGAAGAGAGTACAGCAATTTCCCAAACTATACTGAGTGTTGAGTTAGTTTTTATAACTTTATAACTGCTACTTAATATGTTTTATTAGATTCTCATAATAAAATCATGACAGAAGGCATATTTATATTGATACAATACAATATTAGTGAAGCAACACAAGCATTGAAGCAGGAGGTAGGACAATGCGGTATTTCCGCGCAATTGAGCAGTCCGACGGGGAAAGTACCTCCGTCCTACAGAATACCGCGGTTATAATAACTTCGTGTTGTGTTCGCAGCAGTGAGTAGGGTGGCCAGAGCTCACTGGAGAATTTGTGCTGTTAGTGGGAAGACTAAAGGCTTGTCCTGCTTTTTCCTCTACACTGACGGCACAGAAACTCTGTGCTTACAGGGTCGGCAGCGCTAATGTGGCACATCTGGTGTTGCAAACGTCCATGGGCCACGGTGACCGTTTTCCATCAGGTGGACCGTGTGCTTGTCTACCACCTAAGTGGTATAAAAAAAACCCAATGAACGAAACGTTGGCATAAATATTTTATTGTCAGAAATGCTTAACATTACTAGGTTAAGCTTACTAGCCAGGTGTAAGTTTCAGGATGGAAGACCATTTTAACATAACGGATATGTAAGTACCTATATCAGTTTGTAGTAGATTGTGATGAATAATCTAATCAGTTCAGTGAAAAAAAGACATGTTACCAATTCTAATTAATAAAACACTGTGTAAGTTGGTTTCGTCTGTCTTCAGTTGATATCTGCCTTAATTTCTTTAGTGCCATATTTACACGTCTGCCAAAATCGACATCAATCAGAGTTAATAAGCGCAGTGCTCTCTTTTGCACAATAGGAGATGCTGATGATAAAGTTGTTGCGACATTTTCAGAAATTCTCTGTCGATGAGCGTCACTTTCCAAAATTTCGTTATAAAATTCTGCTATTGGTTGTAAGTCAATCGCGTTACTATGTATAACTATAGGCGAATCTTTGGGACGCGCTTTGTCTACGTACGGTACCGGTCCATTAAAAGAATTTGGATAATAATTTGGCGTATCCCTCATGTTATCTGAGGCAGGAATTTTTCCGTCACGACTATACGTCTTCTTATGCAGGGGAGCATTAACTGGTATATTTGGATGGTTTACCCCTAACCGATAGTTTTGAGCATCAGGATAAAACAATCTCCGAGATTTGAATACCTGATCAGGGGGAGCAGATATACCTGGGACTAAGTTATCATTTGAAAATGCAGCCTGTTCTACATCTTTGAAGTGGTTGTCAACTCTTCGATTCAACACTAAACGTCCAATTGTCACAGTTTTGTATGTGCCCCTTTTCCACAACCTTGTCATGTCGAATGGATCAAAATCAACTTTTGTTACTTGATCTGCCGTTAAAATATCCATATCTAGTCTCCATGATGGATATTGTTTTGCAGCAATTGCATCATATAAATCTCTACCAGAATATTCAGGATCTTCTGCACCAATGGTCATTGCTTCAGCATTTGTTAAGTTATATACACCAGTTTCCGTCCGGAAATTAAACTTTACAAAAAATCTTTCACCATGTTTGTTGTATATCTCATACGCATGAAGAGGGAAATAATTCGTTTTTCTATAACCATTTGGTATTCCTAAATCTGACATAAAAAATAAATGGCAGTACAACAATTCCGGCCGAAGAGTCATGAAATCCCAGATCATTGTGCTATCAAGCAAATAAGTCCGAGGATTTCTACCTGCTGCTCGTACGAGCGAACTAAAAACAATTGGATCTTTATATAAGAAGACGGGTACGTGAAAAGTTAGATAGTCTAGATTCCCTTCGTTTGTGTACAATTTTAAAGAAATGGCTCTAATATCACGAGCCACGTCACTTGCTCCAAGTTTTGCTGAACTTACAGAAAATCGGGCCACTACGGGTGTTCTCTTTCCAATACCGTTGAAAACATCAGCTTTAGTATATCTGGACACATCATGAGTCACCTCAAAATATCCAAAGGCCCCATTACCTCTTCCATGCACAACTCGTTCTGGAATTCTTTCCCTATCTTGATGAGAGAGCAGTCGGAAAAAATTTCGATTGTCAAATATCTCAGTATTCATTGTAACTGTATCTCTTATATCAATTGGCTCGCCTGTTACTTTTGTGAGCAATCCTATTGATATCTGAAAATTCAAATAAAAACTATCTATTAAGAAATGCTGCGTGGTTTCGGGCAAAGTAGAATTAGGGCCACCCCATCACTTTCCATGCGGTGTCGTGTAAGGCGACTAAGGGATAGGGCTGTTTATGCATATACAGGCAGACAGATATACAGGCAGACAGATATATACAGCCCAGACTCAGTCTCAGATGCATGGCTCGAGTCAACAATAGTGCCCGGAATACGGCAATAGGCTCACCCCCTATTACGTGGGACCGAATACATTATTGGTGAAATGTGGGTGTTAATTTACCTCTGCCTAACCCTCCAGGGATAAAGGCGTAATTATATGTATGTATATTAAGAATTAACTGGCATTAACTAGTTCACTGGAGAGTTTTTGTTCTGTCAGTGGGAAGACCAAAGGCTTGTCCTGATTATATCTTCTGCACTGACTCTCTCTGTTCTTACAGGGTCGGCAGCACGGGTGTAACTCCCCTGGTGTATAGCACACGTTTATATGTCGCGGTAACCACTTTCCATCAGGTGGGCCGCGTCTGCCACCAAAGTTGTATAAAAAAAAATTACAGTACCCACTTTTTGCGTCTGCATGCCAAATGCAATTTACACACAAACATAAATATTATCTTTATTTATGGGAGCAACAAGCAATTTTTATCATTCTTATGATTACTTCGGTGAAAATGTAGGTATTTTCACCTCTGTATTTAAAAAAAAATCAATATCGAGAAAAATGTCGCATCCCAAATAGCGTTTCAAAGGAGACGGGGATTTCTGGGCCAGATTGTAATGAGTTGAGATATGACTTAAAAAAGCAGTATATTTTTCTACTGCAAAATTTAAAAAAAACAGCTCAGTTGAATTTTCGTTAATCGATTAAATAATTCTCGTGTTTATCAACTGTATAAGTCGTATTAATCTGTGATGTGACAACTGACAGCTTCCTGACTTTCAGTCAATCAGTTATTACAATTACGGTACACAATGATAACTTAAATGATTTTCCCCAGCTTACAGAAAATGAATTAATTCTAATATATTTAGGGACATATCAGATAAAGCAGGCACGTTCATACTATGGTGAGCATCTAAGAGGTAATGAAGGCTTCATTATAGAAGTGTGTAGGGTGGTCAGCAGTAGCATGCTTCGACAGTTTTCGAAATCATAGAAATGATAGTTCAAAAATGTTGATTTCTTGCATAACCTCACTTACTAAATCTCTTATAACTCTGCTCTCTGATGTTCAAAATCTGCAGATTTTTCAGGGATGGTTTATTAAAATATAAGCTCTCACTTTCACCTTTTTACATTTAGGCCCAAGAATGTATGAAAGCGTATCCATCTCCTTTCTACTTTATCAACCCTTTTTCTTCTTCTTCTTCTGTCGAGTCGACGGCGCTTGTACTCTGAGATTCTATGTTCCCAGTGATTTATAGATTCTCGTTATTATTAGTCTACGTACCGGTTGTCGATCTCTGAATTCAGGCAATTGTTGACTCGCTGCATCCGGCGGTATTGTGTCATTGTGGTAACGGTGACTACACACACGATTAGCCAAAACGCAAAAATAAACAGAATACAACACAAGATGTTTCATTTTTGAAGTGTGAATGCGAGCCGCATAATAGATGCATCTTTAAATACAGGTATAAATCTTGTAAACGTAGGAAATAACGGTTTAACTTGAACTACATAATTATTACTGAATGCTTACTTAAATATACACACTGCTTATTAGTAACATTGTAATAGTAGGTACGTAATAGCACAGATTTATAAATAGTTACTTAAGAAGCGATATCTTGTTCATTTAGGGCATTTCAAATTTTGGATATTTTTTGTATCTTTAGTTTGAATAAGATTCGTTTACGTGGTTAACATTATACATATTAAATACTGAACTAAAATGTAAGTTCTTAGCTGCGTGGTTCCCGGCAGAGTAGAATTCGGACCACCCTATTTCATCCCATGCGGTATCGTAGAAGGCGACTAAAGGGTAGGGCTGTTTAACATCAGAAAAATATATGCAGCCCAGATGGAGTCTGGGCTGCATGGCTCAGATGCATGGCTCGAGTCAACAATAGTGAAAACAGCAATATTCTCACCCCCTAGTACGTGGGACCGTGATACAATGAGGGTGAAATGTGGGTGTTAATTCACCTATGCAAAACCCTCCGGGGATAAAAGCGTGATTATAAAGGCGTGTAAAATGTGAGTGTATAATACGCGTAGATCTTTTTGGCACAAATAATTTGAAGAGTGCCATTTAGACCACAATAATAGCGTCTACTGACTATTAACTTTTACTTGCACACGCAATAAGACACCAGGCTTCGTACCGTTTCGTGCGAATACATAGAGCATATTTATTTGTTGTACTCGTCTCGTGCACATAATTTTGAATAAATCAAAATTATTCGCACGAAACGAGTACCCGCATGCGTCTCTAAGACAGAATACAGCTTAACGCATTAATTATTATTTTCTACATTATGATCAGCAAGATCTTCGAGGCCAAAGCCAACCTAATCTGCCCCTCTAGACAATTGGTAATTCGTTAGACGGCGCGCGGCGTACTATAGAATAAAATGACGAATGCATAGGATTTGACGTTGACGTCTGTCACACACGTCAAATCCCATACAACGAATTGCAACATGTCGGTAGGGGCTATAATACACTTGCAATTTTTTTTTTTTTTAAGAATATTAACAACCGCAATGACTAATATTCCCCCTAATTGACAAATGATCATAGAGACCAAAGATTGACTGATCAGAGAGCGGATTATAAAGTATGTATCAAAACAGCCTCGCGGAAACTCGGACTCCCGAACAAAGTGAGACGTTTTTTCACGCCGGAGCAGCGGTGTCTTCTCTATAAGACACAAATTCGCTCCTGCGTGGAATACTGCTCGCATCTCTGGGATGGCTCCGCGAAATACCTACTAGATGCTCTCGACAGGTTGCAGCGACGCGCGGTCCGAATTATTGGGAACCCTGAGGTCACGAACACCCTCGAGCCTTTGCAGATGCGTAGAGATATTGCTTCCTTGGCTGTATTTTACCGTCTCTACCACGGTGAGTGTTCTGACGAGCTCGTCCAACTAATCCCAGCTCCTTTCCTGCATAGGACAACACGTGCAGGCCTTAGATGTCACCCTCACACTGTGCAGAATATACGAGCAAGAACCAAGCTGTTCGGAGACTCTTTTCTTTGCCGCACCACCAAGACCTCGAATTCATTACCAGCACACGTGTTTCCTTCTTCCTACAGTCCCGGGGCCTTTAAGCGGGGCGTGAAAAAGCATCTGATGAGGCCGCCAAGCTGAGTGCCACCATTGTAGCACTTAGTGTCTGTAATGGTGACCCTCTATCCTGAGACTTTGCCTTTAGCTTACCATCAGGCGAGGTGAGGTCAAGTTGGCGTGTCCTATATAAAAAAAAATATGTAAATTAATTATGGATAAAAGATATTATGTACAAGATATTGAAATAAGAGTTAGTTACGAGAAATCGCGAGAATGATGCACATTCCTTTACGAGTGATATGACTTTGAAAAAAAAGAGTGGCCAGACGTTGCCGAAAATGACATAACTGACGGTTCATTACAGCGTGCTAGTCTCCACATTACTTTTTGGAAGAAAAGTTAGATACGGAAAAAAACATAAAAGATGACATGAAGATGCAGCCTAAAAGAGATTGTTATATGAATTGATACCTAAGTGTTTCATATATCATCATTCTCTGAGCCTTTTCTCAACTCAGTCGGGGTCGGCTGTCCAGTCTTCGATATTTTCCATCAAGCGACTGCCATCTGACCTCCACAACCCTTAGGTGGCATCGAAGTTTTTAGTAGTAGTAGTAGACCAGTAGTCGAACTATTTAGGGCACCAACTATCCGTTACGACTGCTATAGATCTTCATTTGACAACCAGGACCAGATTTATTACTCTTATTACTACATTTCATAAACTTTCATCAACAGAGCCGACTAATTAATAAATAATTAATGGCGGTAGTGGACGCGACCGCAATGCAAGAGATCGATCGATCCCTGCTTAGTGCAAATAGTTGTATGCATGTTTTTTTTTTTATACCACTTAGTTGGCAGACAAGCACACGGCCCACCTGATGGAAAGTAGTTACCGTGGCCTATGGACGTCTGTAACACCAGAGGAGTCACAGTCGCGCTGCCAACCCTGTAAGTACAGAGTTTCTGTGCCGTCAGTAGAAGACAAATCAGGACAAGCCTTTAGTCTTCCCACTAACGGCACAAATTCTCCAGTGAGCATAAGTATTTGCATTGGTCTGGTCGTGCCTCGGAGAGCACATTAAGTAGTCGATCCCGGTTGCCATACGAACATCTGTGGCAGTTGTAACTTGTAATTGGAGTCCTAAGAAGTCCGAACAACTGGTCTAACTGCAATGTTTCGATATCGTCTTTAGGTTGTGAAGGTCAAATCCGCCGTTTTACTGGTAAAGCGGACCGTAGTCTCCGAGATGAAAGCTTCAAATGCGGCTGGGATTGAAGCATACCGATCTCAATCAGCACAGAAAACTTCGCTGAACGTAAATATTATAGACCATAGCCCTACGAGTCAGATCTATGTGTGCCTCTACCGTTCCCATACAGGAGATGCTGAGACAACTCGACTCTTTGAATATCTGAGTCAGGCGGCAGACGATGCGCAGGAGCGATTTCCGAATGCCGAAATGGTATTTTTGGGGGATTTTAACGCCCACCACGAGATCTGGTTGGGCTCCTCCAAAACAGACCATGCGGGAAGAGCCGCCCACGCATTTGCTCTGGCGCACGGCCTGACCCAATTGGTGCACGAGGTCACTAGGATACCAAGAAGGTCGGGCCTAGCACCTTCTCTGCTAGACCTTCTGCTGACGAGTAATCCGGACCGGTACAGTGAGTCGGTGCGAGCCGCTTTAGGCAACTCCGACCACTGCCTGGTCTGTTCCACGGTGCCTATTATAGCGCACCGACCCGTGCAGGGGAAGCGGCGTCTCTGGCACTACTCGTCAACGGACTGGGATGGACTTCGTGACTATTTTGCGTCCATCCCGTGGGTTGAGCGCTGCTTTGAAGGTAAGAACCCATCGGATTGTGCTACTGCTGTCGCCGGTGAGATCGGTCTGGGTATGGAATAATATATCTCATATACCGATATCACCAGTGACCGCGGGGTGCGCCCTTGGTTTGGGCGCGAGTGCTTGGAAGCTGTTGAACAAAAACAGTCTGCGTACCGCGCTTGGGTAAGGGCGCGCGCCACGCGCCATCCCAATCTGGGCCACTTCAAGGCGGCGTACAACAGAGCCACAAAGGTCTGTAGAAGGGCCTACGTCAGAACGGATGCCCTGCACATAGCGCGGCTTGGTCAAGAGCTAGTGATGCATCCCACGGGAAGCTGTGGCTACTGGCGACTGGCTAAAGCCGTGCAAGCCAACTTCTGTCAGCCTTCGCTGCCTCCGCTGCGTAACCCTGATGGATCCCTGGCCCATGAGCCGCAAGAGAAGGCAAATCTGCTGGCTAATCTCTTTGCGGCCAACTCCCGAATCGATGATTGTGGTACGCAGCCACCAACACTACCCGACAGTGACCACGCGATGCCTGATATCCGTATCAGGCAACGCGATGTCCGTGCAGTGCTGCAATCACTCGATGTCCGGAAAGCCAGTGGTCCGGATGGTATTCCAGCGGTAGTTTTGAAAAAATGTGCAGCGGAGTTGTCTCCAATGCTTACGCGCCTGTACCGGCTATCCTACAGGTCGGGTACAGTGCCTTTACCTTGGAAAGAGGCGAATGTTCAGCCGATTCCCAAGAAGGGAGATCGCTCGGAGCCAGCCAACTATCGACCCATAGCCGTCAACTCAGTGCTGTGCAAAGTGTTCGAGCACATAATTAACAAACATCTCATGCGGCACCTAGAGGATCACTCCTTAATTAATGACCGGCAATATGGCTTCAGACCGAAACGGTCAACGGGTGATCTTCTAGCATACGTTACCCATCTTTGGGGTGAGGCTATGGACAAGCACGGCGAGTCACTGGCAATTAGTCTTGACATCGCCAAAGCTTTCGATAGAGTCTGGCACAAATCGCTTCTTTCCAAGCTACCTGCCTTTGGTCTGCCTTCTAGGCTGTGCAACTGGGTTGCTAGCTTCCTGCAGGGGCGCCGTATTCGCGTCCTTTGTGACGGACGAGCTTCGGAGTTTCTGCAGGTAAATGCTGGCGTGCCCCAGGGGTCCGTCTTATCTCCCACTCTCTTTCTTCTGCATATCAACGACATGCTGTCTACCGGCATTGTTCATTGTTATGCAGACGATAGCACTTTACATGGGAGTTATCATGGACATCCAGCGGCCAAGCAGTCAGATATCGCAGAGAAAAGGCAGCTTCTTGTCACTGAGCTTGACGGGATCCTGAATCACATTTCTTCTCTGAGAACCTGGTTGAGTTCAATGCCAAGAAGACGCAGGCATGTGCGTTTACAGCAAAAGTATCTTCTTTCCTCCCCCTCCCCACTCTTCAGAGCACGCCACTGCCACTGCAGGACAATCTCAATATCCTAGGTATGGATGTTCGCTGCAACCTGAACAACAAAAATTACATCGGAAATATCATCAAAACAGCCTCACGAAAACTCGGAGTCCTGAACAGAGTGAGACGATTTTTCACGCCGGAGCAGCGGTGTCTTCTATACAAGACACAAATTCGCTCCTGTGTGGAATACTAAGTCCAATTGACGTGTCCTAAAATATAAAAAAAATATATATATTTGTACTTTTTTTATACCACTTAGGTGACAGACAAGCACACGACCCACCAGATGGAAAATGGTTACCATAGCCTATGGACGTGTGTAACATCAGAGGAGTCACGTCTGCCGACCCTGTAAGCTCAGAGTTTCTATACCATCAGTGTAGAAGACAAAGCAGGGCAAGCCTTTTAGTCTTCCCACTGACAGCACAAACTCTACAGTGAGCTCTGGCTAGCCTACTTACCGCTGGTAATACAACACGACCGCGGTATTCTGTAGGGCGGAGGTATTTCCTCAGTTGGACTGCTCAATTGGACGGAAATACCGCCGTGTCCTACCTTCCTTACAAATTCAATATCACAAAAAAGTTGCCTATAAAATGGGTATTCAACCATCGCTATTATTAGTCTGCGTACCGGTTGTCGATCTCTGAACTCGGGTAACCCGCTGCGCTGGCAGATAATCACACGGCCCACCTGATGGAAAGTGGTTACCGTCGCCTACAGTCGTATGCAACACCAAGATGTCACACTCGCGCTGCCAACCCTATAAGCACTTGGGTAACCTCCACGTTGGCTTACCTGTTTCTTCTCCCTCTGGACCGCCGTCCTGGGCAACGGAAGAGGGGAGGCTGGTGCACCCTGGACGACGGTTAGTAGACTCTGACTCCAAGGAGAAGGACTCGACAAATAACCCGACAAGCCCTTTTTAGGGCTAGCGGTTTAAAGTCTGCGGTCCTGTCGCTCCCAGTACCCCTCTGCTTTCAGAGGGGACATAGGGTCGACACAAGGATCCACGGGATCCAGGGACGGGCTGGCCTACTGCTCGCAGTTCTGGCTGGCATTCGTGCCACCGTCGGTGTTGGGAGAGTTGGCTGCTCTCAAGCGTAGCGTAACCTCCAGGATATCGACAACGACCTGAGTGCTAGCCACACTTGGGAAGCCGGTATCCTGAAGGCCGCGGGGCTTGCCTTAATTGGCCGGCCCGCGACAAGGAAAAGACTTAAAAACCCGACAGCGAAGTCGCTTAAAACCTGTGGACACCTGGGGAAATCCACAGTATGTACCCCGCTTCCTGGAATGAGCGTCACCCAGGAAGTGTAGTCTATATCGCGTCATAACCGTGGGAACTACATGGAAGCCTTTAAAAACCTAACACTCAAAACACCAAAACCAAGCAAAAGTCGCCGGCCCCGCCGGGGTCGTCAGCCCGATCGGCTCGACCGGAGTCGCCGGTGCTGCAGCCGGCTTGGCCTGCGGACCCTTTGGCGCTCTGCATGGCGGCAATTGCCGCCATGGAGAGGCGTCAGGAGGCGGCGCTGGCGGAGCAACGGGCGTGGCGGGTGGCGCAAGAGGAGCGCACCCGGAGTTGGCAGGAGTCCATTATGGACTCCAGCCGCCAACCGCTCCTGGCGCCTCCGGCCGGATATACCGGGGCCGTTAAGAGGGGTCCCACCTGTCCGGCGGTGGTGGTGGGATCCCCGCAGGAGTTGGCACGCAGCTCGTCCGCTGCATCTGCCGCTCCTGCCGCTCCGGCCGCTCGGTCCGCTCTCGAACCCGCTGTGGGAGCTGGGAGCCCCCAGGGTGCGCAGGGCTCCCGGGCCAAAGGCAAAGGAAAGGGGAAGGGCAAGGGGAAGAAGTCCCCAGCCCGGCCTAGTCTCAGCCCCAGCCCCGGCCCGGGCTCCGGTGGGGATTGCCTCCACAAGTTCCCCGCCAGAGGGAGGGTGGGAGGTGGCCGGAGCCTCAAAGAAGCGGCGCAAGGCCAAGAGGAAGGCAGCCAAAAATGCCAAGAAGGCTGAGGCTGCTGCGACCCCTCGCAGCAGCCTCAGCCTTCTTGACATTTTTGGGGTGTTGCGAAGTGCCGGGGAGGCTGCGCGTCCCCCGCTGTCGAACCGCTGTCGTCGACGGCGGAAGCGGCGGAGAGGGGCGTGCAGTACGCCCAGATTGTCACACAGGCCAGAGCCTGCGTCGACATGAGGGCTCTCGACGTGCCGGGTCCCAACCTGAAACCTACTCGGACGAGTGCTCGGCTATTCGAGACCCCGGCGCTGCAAGCGGTCCCCAGGCTGATGCCCTAGCGGCTAAGCTAAGGGAGACGCTTGACGCAGCTGACGTCCGGGGGTCCAGGCCCAATAAGTGCGCAGAACTGCGCATTTCGGACCTGGACGACTCCATCACGGCGGAGCAAATCTGTCTCACCGTGGCGGAGGCCGGGGGCTGCCCCCTAGAGGCGGTGAAGGTCGGAGTGATCCGCTCCGGCCGCCGTGGACTGGGGGCGGCAGTTGTCAGCTGCCCCATCGCAGCAGCCAAAAAGGCTGCCGACTGGGGATTCCTCGCCGTTGGAGGCGTGGTGCGAGTGCAGGTCCGGCTCCTGCAGGCTCGGCTGACCAGGTGTTTTAGGTGCCTGTCGGTCGGCCACGTGGGGGTGCAGTGCACGGCGGCGGTGACGGTCGGTGACCGCTGCTTCCGCTGTGGCCAACCCGGTCATACTGATGGCTGATGGTTGCGAAGCTCCGCTGCACTGTTTCAGGTGTGCAGCGGGCGGCAAACCGGCCGACCACAGGGTTGATAGCAAGGCCTGCACAGGTGGGGAGCCGAAGCCGCAAGGCGGGAGCTCCACCCAGAGTTCGCGGCGGGATGCGGAGATGGTTCCATATTTTTTTTTTTTTTCAAATTCAAATTCATTTATTTGCCCAAATGTGGACAAAGATGTCAGGTCCGATAGTTTTGTGCGGCACATAAAACAATTCTATCCTGATTTCTGGTGCTCCTCGGATAAACCTCATGTGCCTTCGAAAAGAAACTCGGATTTTGCCTAACAAACTTCGCAACTTCTTAAATGTACATGCAAGGAAGGGTAAGGATATTCAATTGTGAGAAAAGAGGCCTACATGAATGCCATGGTGCAGCTCCACACATAGCTCTAAGACACTTTTTTTGGGCAATGAAGACTCTATTCACGTCTGTGGATCCCCAGTTCCGCATCCTGCAGGCGAACGTGGGCCACGGTGCCGATGCTCAGGGTCTTCTGCTCCAGAGCATGGCACAGTGATCCATACACGTCGCCGCTGTCGCCGATCCGTACACTCACCGGCCCCTTGGGCCTGCCTGGGTGGTCGACCTGGACGGGTCGGCGGCACTGGTGTGCAGCGCCGCTATGGGTGTCTCCCCCATTGCTATCATAGCAAGGGAGCATGGCATCGTAGCGGCGCGTGTGGGGGAGATTGCGGTCGTGGCCGTCTATTTCACGCCGAGCCTACACCGACGCATAGGGGAATACCGGCGGTCGCCGGAGCGCTGAATAATCATCATCTTGAATAATATGAAATTTAATGCGTTTCAATTATGTAGCATAAATAATTTCAGAATTTATGCTACATACATAGGCGTTTTTAATTATGTTTTTTTTTTTCATATAAATTGGTGCAATACTCGCTCTTTCTTATCAATGCTGGGTTTGCATTATGTAAATAAAGCTTATTAAATTATTTATATATATTTTTAATCAGAGAATTACATCGGTACACAACTATTACACAGGTAAAAGACGGCAGAGTCAAATTTTCAATTGCTGGGTCAGCTAATAAACTCTATTAATATGTTTTAATACGTCACATATAGTAAGTAACACAACAATGTATAGTGTTCAGAGAGCTGCAATGAAAATAATGTTAATGATGATACAGATTCTAATTAGCAAAGCATTGCGTCAATTTATCCAAACGTTCTTGACTTGACGCCTGCATCAACATTTTTAGTGATAAATTCACACGTCTGCCAAAATCAACGTCTATAAAATTTAATATGCGCAAAACTCTTTTTTGTAGAAAAGGAGGCGTTGGTACTAAAGTTTCGGCTATATTATTAGAAACTCTCTGTCGATGAGCGTCACTTTCCAAAATTTCATTATAAAACTCTGCCAATGGTTGTAAGTCTACTGCGTTACTATGCAAAACTTTGGGCAAATTTTTAGGACGCGCATCATCCACGTACGGTACTGGTCCATTAAAAGAATTCGGATAATAATTCGGCGTATCCCTCATGTTATCTAATACAGGAATATTTCCGTCCCGACTATACGTCTTCTTATGCAGGGGAGCATTAACTGGTATATTCGGATGGTTTACCCCTAACCGATAGTTTTGAGTATCAGGATAGAACAATCTCCGAGCATTGAATATCTGATCGGGGGGAGCTGCTATACCTGGGACTAAGTTATCAGGAGAAAATGCAGCCTGTTCTACATCTTTAAAGTGATTGTCAACTCTTTGGTTCATCACTAACCGTCCAATCATCACAGTTCGGTATGTACCCCTTGTCCAAAACCTTGTCATGTCGAATGGATCAAAATCAACTTTAGTTACTTGATCTGCCGTTAAAATATCCATATCTAGTGTCCATGATGGATATTGCTTTGCAGCAATTGCACTATATAAATCTCTACCGAAATAATCAGGGTCTTCTGCAGCAATTGCTATAGTTTCAGCGTTTGTAAGGTTTTGTAAACCTGTTTCCGTTCGGAAATTGAATCTTGCGAAAAATCTTTCACCATGTTTGTTGTATATCTGATACGTATGAAAAGGGAAGTAATTAGCTTTCCTATAACCATCTGGGCTTCCTAGATCTGAGGAAAGGAATAAATGGCTGAACAATTGTTCCGGCCGAAGGCTTACGAAATCCCAGAACAGAGTTCTATCTACCAAGTTAGTTCGAGGATTCTTTCTGCCTGTTCGTACAACTGAACTAAAAAGATCGGGATCTTTGGACAAAAAGATGGGTATGTGAAAAGTAATGTAGTCTAGATTTCCTTCTTTGGTGTACATTTTTAAAGCAATAGCTCTAATATCACGGACCACGTCATTCCCTCCAAGTTTTTGTCCTGTTGATGAAAATCTGGCCATTACAGGAGTTCTTTTTCCGATTCCGTTGTAAACGTCAGCTTTAGTATATTTAGACACATCATGAGTCACCTCAAAATATCCAAAGGCCCCATTACCTTCTGAGTGCACAACACGTTCTGGAATTCTTTCCCTATCTTGATGAGAGAGCACTCGGAAAAAATTTCTATTATCGAATAATTCAGTATTCAGTGTAACAGTATCTCTTATATCCATTGGCTCGCCTGTTATTTTTGTGTACAGCCCTATTGGTATCTGAAAATTAAAGCATAACTAACATTAAAATCTTATTTATTATCATACTAACCGCTTGATTCCTGGCAGAGTAGAATTCGGTGTCGTACAAGCGACTAAAGCACACATACAGGCCAGACTCAAACTCAGATGCATGTCTCGAGTCAACAATAGTGACGCAATACGACATCAGGCTCACCCCCTATTATGTGCGACTGAATCCATAATTGGTGAAATTTGGGTGTTAATTCACTCCTGTCTGGGTTAGACAGTTCTCAGTTCTAGGATAACGGCGTGATTAAATATCTATTTGTACGTACTAACTGATAAACGTTGCTATAAAATACTTGTCAAATAGCTTTTAAATCGTGCGTAGTGTCATTATCCATACTTCCGTACTGATATTCTAAATGCGAAAGTTGCTGTCTGTCTGTATGATTGTTACTCTTTCACTTCTAAGCCACTGAACCAATTTTGATGAAATTTCGTATAGGGGTAAATTAGACCTTGAGGAAGGACATAGGCAGTGTTTGGTTAGGATAACCGACATCCACGCGAGCCATTAATCAAATTCAATCAAGCCTAAACATATCCACTGTTGGACATAGGCCTCTCTCAATATTGGGAGGCTTTCAAAACCAATTAAGCCTATCGCTGTACACTATTGAACATAGGCCTTTATTTTAGACCACTTGGTTATCCGACAAGCACACGGCCTCTCTCAATATTGGGAGGCTTTGGCCATCTGTTTCCACGCTGACCAGATAGTCGGTACAGGATTTATTTTCAAGCTTTCTTTCTCTCGCAGTGATATCGCCTGCAAATTTTTCCGTAAGTCATCTTTTAGGACACCTTTCGGAAGAGACGGGGTGGTGATACTTGTGTTCTTTCTCCGTCACCACACGGATAACGGGAATGGAGTCGCCGACAACAAATACTTATTGTAAGTCTACGTACCGGTTGCCGATTTCTGAATTCGGGCAACTGTTGACTTGCTGCATCCGGCAGTATTGTGTCATTGTGGTAACGGTGACTACACACACGGTTTGCCAAAACACAAAAATACACAGTATAAAACACAACGTGTTTCATTTTTGAAGTGCAAATGCGAGGCGCATTATTGAGGTATCTTTAAATACAAGCATGAATCGAGTAATCATAGGAAATAACGGATTATTTGAAGTATTGATTGTTTTTTAATTATAGGGCGTACCACACACAGTGATGATATGTATGTATGTTCATACATCAATTTATTCATTAATTTTTCGTCGAACATTTAGTGGGCCATCAATATACTACGTCTTTAGATGTAAAGACGTAGTATATTGATGGTCCACTAAATGTTCGACGAAAAATTAATGAATAAAATAGATAAAATAATAAGAAATAAAATATAATAAAATATATTTTCTTATTATTTTATCTAAAGACAAAAATTTACACAGCAAAAATAATTTCCTCACCGTGTATGACGCCCTAAAAACTTAATTTTACCACTAATCCATCAATAATAATATTTGGAACAAGTGAAATCCTGCATATAAAAGTACGTGTCGAAACATTTTCACACAGTATTTTTCGTACTATTATTTCGTATTGCATGTGCCCGCGACTTCGCCTGCGTGAACTGGGTTTTATTTGCGCAGAAATTTGATACATTTCTAAAATATAGCATGTCTTTAGTATTATGCTATCTGTGGCTTGACTGAGCCTTATTAAGTCTTTAAATAGTTAGCTATTTGCAGTCACGTCATATTATTCGACTTAGCCACTTCAAAGATTACCCGGAACCAACAGAAAGAAATACTGATAGGCGAAAACTTAAAAATGGCATATTTCGCTCATCCAACAACTTGTCAACCTTTGTCAATGAGTGTCTTGTCTCGTCTCTCGTTTCCATGGCTTCTTGATAGTATTTATTAGAGCCGTCACCGTAATTGTAATAATTAGTGCACCAAATGCTTGTTAACATCACAGCGTAATATTATAGTGCAAACTTTCGCATGTTATTAGATTGGGGGTATTCTCGTGTATCCGATAAAATTCATTACGTCAATGAGTTACTAAATGTTTGTATTTGTGATTATTCGTTAAAACAAAAAATGCAAATTTATTGCATAAAATTAGGGTTTTCCAAATACTCCTTTGAATTAATCTTGTATTATGGTACCTTTTCATGCTAGGTATCCCCACAAATTTCGTATATGGGGCCTCAACCCAAATATTGGTAACGTTTGCTGAAAGATCCACCCGTTGACCGTTTTGGCCTGAAACCATGTGGATTCTAGAATAGAATCTAGAATACTGATAACCATATTTGGATACCTTTTTTATAAATACATACATATGATACATAGGAACACCCAGACCAATGCATATAGACATTTTCATGCATACAAATATTTGCACTGAGCGGGAAACGAATCCGCCTCCCATGCATAGTAGTCGAATATTCTACCGCTACGCTACAAAGACTGTCAAATATAAACCACAAGGTGTTTCAATTTTTTAAGTCCAAATGCGAGCCTCATAATTGATGCCTCCTTAAATAGAGAAGGAAATGCCGTGTTTAATTTGAAGTGCGTAATTGTTATTGAATGCTGAACCTACATTTACAAACTACGTTGCAATACTGTTGTGAGGAAGTTCTGTACATTAAGGCTAGAGCATTTGAAATATAACTGCGTATTGTATTGTACAAACACATGCGTAAAACGTATAGTACTAGTTTTGTACGAAATTCTCAAAATATTTTTGACTAATGCGCTAATTATATTTTATAACAAATACAAGAAACAGAATAACATAAATGTTTGAGGGGGCTAATGAAAGACAGAAAAAAGGAGAGAACGAAAGAAATAAAGAAAGACAAAGAAGGAAAGAAAGAAAGAAAGAAAGAAAGAAAGAAAAAGAAGAAAGGAAGCCAAAAAGAAGGAAAGAAAGAAAGAAAATGACATTTATTTGTAGCAAATTGGTTACACAATACAACAAAATGTTCGCTTATTACATCATTAAGAGATATCAATCAAAATAAAATCAAAACAGTTACTAAGTACATAAATATGTGTGACGAAAAACAGTACAATAAAGATAATTAAATTAAAATCAATTTATTATCATTTCAAAATAATGAGCACCATAAAAAGCTTCAGTATTATGATATTTTGCAAATAAAACTATAATATTCATCATCTTGAATAATATGAAATTTAATGCGTTTCAATTATGTAGCATAAATAATTTCAGAATTTATGCTACATACATGGGCGTTTTTAATTATGTTATTTTTTTTTCATATAAATTGGTGCAATACTCGCTCTTTCCTATCAATGCTGGGTTTGCATTATGTAAATAAAGCTTATTAAATTATTTATATATATTTTTAATCAGAGAATTACATCGGTACACAACTATTACACAGGTAAAAGACGGCAGAGTCAAATTTTCAATTGCTGGGTCAGCTAATAAACTCTATTAATATGTTTTAATACGTCACATATAGTAAGTAACATAACAATGTATAGTATTCAGAGAGCTGCAATGAAAATAACGTTAATGATGATACCGATTCTAATTAGCAAAGCATTGCGTAAGTTTATTCAAACGTTCTTGACTTGACGCCTGCATCAACATTTTTAGTGATAAATTCACACGTCTGCCAAAATCAACATCTATCAAATTGAATATGCGCAAAAGTCTTTTTTGTAGAAAAGGAGGCGTTGGTACTAAAGATGCGGCTATATTATCAGAAACTCTCTGTCGATGAGCGTCACTTTCCAAAATTTCATTATAAAACTCTGCCAATGGTTGTAAGTCAACTGCGTTACTATGCAAAGCTTTGGGCAAATTTTTGGGACGCGCATGATCCACGTACGGTACTGGACCATTAAAAGAATTTGGATAATAATTCGGCGTGTCCCTCATGTTATCTAATACAGGAATTTTTCCGTCACGACTATACGTCTTCTTATACAGGGGAGCATTAACTGGTATATTCGGATGGTTTACCCCTAACCGATAGTTGTGAGTATCAGGATAGAACAATCTCCGAGCATTGAATACCTGATCGGGGGGAGCAGTTATACCTGGGACTAAATTATCAGGAGAAAATGCAGCCTGTTCTACATCTTTAAAGTGATTGTCAACTCTTCGGTTCATCACTAGCCGTCCAATCATCACAGTTCGGTATGTACCCCTTGTCCAAAACCTTGTCATGTCGAATGGATCAAAATCAACTTTAGTTACTTGATCTGCCGTTAAAATATCCATATCCAGTGTCCATGATGGATATTGCTTTGCAGCAATTGCACTATATAAATCTCTACCGAAATAATCAGGGTCTTCTGCAGCAATTGCTGTAGTTTCAGCGTTTGTAAGGTTTTGTAAACCTGTTTCCGTTCTGAAATTGAATCTTGCGAAAAATCTTTCACCATGTTTGTTGTATATCTCATACGTATGAAAAGGGAAATAATTAGCTTTCCTATAACCATCTGGGCTTCCTAGATCTGAGAAAAGGAACAAATGGCCGAACAATTGTTCCGGCCGAAGACTTACGAAATCCCAGAACGGAGATCTATCTACCAAGTTAGTTCGAGGATTCTTTCTGCCTGTTCGTACAAGTGAACTAAAAAGATCGGGATCTTTGTACAAAAAGATGGGTATGTGAAAAGTTATGTAGTCTAGATTCCCTTCTTTGGTGTACATTTTTAAAGCAATGGCTCTAATATCACGGACCGCGTCATTTGCTCCAAGTTTTTGTCCTGCTGATGAAAATCTGGCCATTACAGGAGTTCTTTTTCCGATTCCGTTGTAAACGTCAGCTTTAGTATATTTAGACACATCATGAGTCACCTCAAAATATCCAAAGGCCCCATTACCTTCTGAGTGCACAACACGTTCTGGAATTCTTTCCCTATCTTGATGAGAGAACACTCGGAAAAAATTTCTATTATCGAATAATTCAGTATTCAGTGTAACAGTATCTCTTATATCCATTGGCTCGCCTGTTATTTTTGTGTACAGCCCTATTGGAATCTGAAAATTGAAATATAACTAACTTTAAAATCTTATTTATTATCATACTAGCCGCTTGATTCCTGGCAGAGTAGAATTCGGTATCGTACAAGCGACTAAGGCACACATACAGCCCAGACTCAGCCTCAGATGCATGTCTCGAGTCAACAATAGTGACGCAATACGACATCAGGCTCACCCCCTATTATGTGCGACTGAATCCATAATTGGTGAAATTTGGGTGTTAATTCATCTCTGTCTAACCCTTCGAGGATAACGGCGTGATTATATATATCTATATGTATGTACTAGCTGATAAACGTTGCTATACAATACTTGTCAAATAACCTTTAAATCGTGCGTTGCGTCATTATCCATACTTCCGTAATAATATTATAAATGCGAAAGTTGCTGTCTGTCTGTATGATTGTTACGCTTTCACTTCTAAGCCAATGAACCGTTTTTGATGAAATTTGGCATAGGGGTAAATTAGACCTTGAGGAAGGACATAGGTAGTGTTTGGTTACGATAACCGACATCCACGCGAACAATTAATCAAAACCAATTAAGCCTATCGCTGTACACTATTGAACATAGGCCTTTATTTTAGACCACTTGGTTATCCGACAAGCACACGGCCTCTCTCAATATTGGGAGGCTTTGGCCATCTGTTTCCACGCTGACCAGATAGTCGGTACAGGATTTATTTTCAAGCTTTCTTTCTCTCGCAGTGATATCGCCTGCAAATTTTTCCGTAAGTCACTTTTTACGACACCTTTCGGAAGAGGTGGGGTGGTGATACTTGTGTTCTTTCTCTGTCACCACACGAATAACGGGAATGGAGCCGCCGACAACAAATAGTTATTGTAAGTCTACGTACCGGTTGCCGATTTCTGAATTCGGGCAACTGTTGACTCGCTGCATCCGGCAGTATTGTGTCATTGTGGTAACAGTGACTACACACACTGTTTACCAAAACACAAAAATACACAGTATAAAACACAACGTGTTTCATTTTTGAAGTGCAAATGCGAGGCGCATTATTGAGGTATCTTTAAATACAAGCATGAATCGAGTAATCGTAGGAAATTACGGATTATTTGAAGTGTTGATTGTTGTTTAATAATAGGGCGTACCACACACAGTGATGATATGTATGAGAAAAATTGCGCATGCCTGACATCACAGCCGGAGATCTTGAGAACTGTCATCGCCTGGGTAACAATGTTTCGAAGCCCCGTCCCCTTCTCATCAGGTTCCAGACATATTTGCTGCGCAGTGAGGTTTGGAATTCTAAGACTAGACTTAAGGGTACAGGATTGACACTGTCTGAATTCCTAACCAAACCCCGCCACGACGTCTTCATGGATGCCCGCAAGCACTTTGGGGTAAGGCAGTGTTGGACTTCTGACGGGAAAATAGTGGTACAACTTCCTAACAATGTACGGCGTAGAATTGAGTCATCCTCGGAACTGCGCAAACTATGTATGGAATTCCCGTCCCCCCAGTTGCCGCCGACCGAAACATCTAGGACTTCGCAGCCTGTCGTCCATACAGCATCTGGTGGAGCCGCCGTCAGTGACAGAAGACCCCGAAAACATATCAAGTAGCTATAATATCTATCCTATCTTGACTTTTATTCCACCGGATAATGTATATTTCACTTTATAACCTCTTTTTATTTTATTTTAGAAACTGCAATTTGAGGTCAGTTGTAATTTTGTTATGTTGTCTCTCTCTAACTTCGTAATTTAACATCTTCTATTTATAGTTCTTTAGACAAGTTCTTGAATGTAGTGCATATTAATGCTCAAAGCGTTCACGCTCACTACCCGGATCTACTTTTGGCTTTCGACTCCAACATCATACATGCTGTACTCATATCGGAAACCTTTCTTAAACCTACACTTCCTTCCACACAGTATACATTGCCAGGGTATACGTTAATCCGAAATGATAGGGTGGGCAGGGGGTACGGCGGTGTGGGGATCTACCTGCGCAGAGATATTTCGTTCAAAGTGATAGATCAGTCACCTAATGTCTACTCTGGTTTTACTGAACATGTTTTTATCGAAGTTGACTTTTATCACGTTAAATGTCTTCTGGGGGTTTATTACAGTCCTTCCCTGAAAATTAACTATTTCTCTTCTTTCGAGTCTAAGTTAGAAAACCTATCCGCTTTATACCAGTACTCGATTATCTTAGGTGACTTCAACACGTGTCTACTAAAGGATGATGCACGCAGTCGAAGACTCCAGTCTCTGGTTTCTTCGGTAAACATGCACATTCTTCCATTAAATGCGACACATCGCACCCCCCACTGTACTCCTTCTCTTTTAGACCTGATTATTGTTTCGGACCGTGACAAAGTTGTTACTCATGGTCAACTTCCTGCTCCTTTCTCTTATCATGATCTCATTTATCTCTCCTATAAAATTCGCACGCCTAAACCTAAACCTAAATTATTCCTTCTTCGAAGTTTCAAAAATATCGACCTGGACATTTTGAGGGCCGATGTAAGAGGAGCTGACATTTCTCTTGTATACAATTCTGGGGATATTGACACTAAAGTAGACAGCCTTAACAATATTCTTATGTGTCTTTATAATAAACATGCCCCACTGAAAAAGATTAGGGTGAAGCATTTACCCGCCCCTTGGCTCTCAGACGATATTAAGCGTGTTATGTCTCAACGGGACAAAGCCAAAAGACGTTACAATCGAAATCCATCTGATGATAATTGGTCTTCTTATAAAATTATTCGGAATCGCTGCGGTCGTCTGTGTAGAGATGCGAAAAAGCGCCACATCCACGACTCCATTAATAATTCTAACACATCTCAGGTATGGCAATTTCTAAGGTCTCTTGGTATCGGTAAGACTACCAGGGACAACACGCTGAATTGCGACCTCAATACGTTAAATATACATTTCTCCACGCCACCAACTGTGATAGATGATGTGGATAAAGTATCTACTCTAAGTTATCTCTCCAGTCTTCCCCTGCCTGAATGTGCCTCTTTTATATTCAACCCGGTTGCGGAGAGCGATGTACGGAAGCAAATTGTAAGAATATCGACCAAAGCAATGGGTAATGATGGTATTCAGCTGCAAATATTACTGCCTATTCTAAATGAACTCCTTCCAGCCATTACCCACATAGTAAATTTTTCGCTTGAGCATAGCTCTTTTCCTTTGGCATGGAAGAAAGCACTAGTCATTCCTTTGCCCAAAACCTCTAATCCATCCTTATTATCCCAGTTTAGGCCTATTTCAATCCTTCCGATTCTTTCCAAAGTGCTTGAGAACACGGTGCGTATTCAATTATCTTGTTACCTTTCCTCTAATGGTCTACTGAGTCCATTACAATCTGGTTTTCTTTCTGGCCATAGTACAGTCACGGCTCTAGTCAAAATATCCGATGATATAAGACTGGCCATGGAGAATAAACTCCTGATGGTATTGGTTCTACTGGACTTCAGTAGTGTCTTCAATTCTGTTGACTTCGACATCCTCTTGGGCATCCTTTCTTCATTAAATATATCGTCCTCCGTAATCGCTTGGTTTAACTCTTATCTTCGGGGTCGCTCGCAGCAGGTTCGCTCTGATGAGGCGTCCTCTGACTGGCGTAACCTTGCTGCGGGTGTACCGCAAGGTGCTGTCCTCTCTCCTCTACTTTTCTCAATTATATCCAAATAACTGGAAGAAATAACTTTGGTGATAGCATTAATAAAATGCTATCACCAAAGTTATTTCTTCCAGTTATCATCTCTACGCAGACGATTTGCAGTTGTATCGTCATTTTAGGTCTGATGATGTGGGTGGGGCCATTACTGCCATCAATAATGACCTTAAAAACATTAGTGCTTGGTCAAAATCTTTCGGACTGCTGGTCAATCCTGCTAAATCTCAGGCAGTCATTATAGGTGGCAGACACTTTTACAGTAATCTTGACCATGCCTCTCTAACTCCTGTTTTTTACAACAATACTCTGATACCATTTTCCACGGTCGCCAAAAACCTGGGGGTTCTCTTCGATTGCAATTTGTCATGGACCAGTCATATCAACGAGGTAAGCCGGAGAGTTTTTGGTACTTTCCACTCCCTTAGGCATCTTCAGAATTTCCTTCCTTTTAAAACCAGAGTCTGTCTCGCTCAATCTCTTCTCCTTCCTCTCCTAGACTATGCTGATGTCACCTTTCTGGATGCAACTGAAGAACTCTGGAACAAGATGGAGCGACTGCAAAATTTATGTATTCGTTTTATTTTCGGCATACGTAAGTACGACCACGTTTCGGAGTTCAGAAGGCAACTGAAATGGTTACCAATTCGGCGGCGTCGAGATGTTCACATTCTTTCCCTTCTCTTTTCTATTCTTCACAACCCTCATTCTCCTTCATATCTTCGTGAGCGTTTTGAGTTCCTTGTACCCAGGGGTAAGCCCTGTCGCACTTCGTCTTCTCTTTTACTTCGAACTCCCTCGCATAGTTCGACTTGCTACGACAATTCCTTCACAGTTTCTGCAGTATGACTGTGGAATTCTCTTCCTCACTCCATACGCGATAGTCCTTCTCTGAATATTTTTAAAAGACGTATAAGAGATTACTTTCTCTCTCAACAATAGCAGACATACATGATATGTATTTGTATGTATGTATGTATGTATGTTTATTTATGTATTTATGTATGTATGTATGTATGTATGTATGTATATATGTATGTATGTACGTGAGTATGTGTACGTGTGTATATGTGTATGTGTATATTTGTGCCTATTGTCGGGGGTATACACATTTTATACCTTCTTATATTAATTTTACACTTGTGCACTAGACTTAGCCTCTCGTATTGCAATTCCTCTGTGCACTCCCGGGTTTGCTGGAAGAGAACTCAACTTTGAGTTAAGCTCGCCTCTGTACATTACATCTCATCTTGTTATATTAATGTAATATATGTGTGTACAATAAAGTATAAATAAATAAATAAATAAATAACATTGCAGTATACATACATCATACAATTATATGTTTTATTCATTTATTTTTCGTCGAACATTTAGTGGACCCTCGGTATACTATGTCTTAAGACGTATATGACAATATTGATTGAATATTGACATAATGAAATGTATTTTATTATAATTTATTCCTTATTATTTTATATTATATTTTATCTAAAGATAACAATTTACACAGCAAAAATAATCTCCTCACCGTGTATGACGACCTTAAAAAAACTTAATTTTACCACTAATCCACCAATAATAATATTTTGAGGAAGTGAAATCCTGTATATTAAAGTGCGTGTTGAAACATTTTTTACACAGTATTTTTCGTACTATTATTTCGTACTGCATGTGCCCGCGACTTTGCCCGCGTGAACTGGGTTTTATATGCGCAGAAATTTGATATTTTTCTAAAATATAGCATGTCTTTAGTATTATTGTATCTGTGGCTTGACTGAGCCTTATAACGTCAGCTAACTATTTGCAATCACGTCATATTATTCGGCTTAGCCACTTCAACGATTACCTTTAGATTAGGTTTTTTAAGTAGGTAGGACACGGCGGTATTTCCGCCCGATTGAGCAGTCCGACTGGGGTAGTACCTCCGCCCTACAGAATACCGCGGCTATAATAACTTCGTGTTGTGTTCCCAGCGGTGAGTAGGGTAGCCAGAGCTCACTGGAGAATTTGTGCTGTCAGTGGGAAGACTAAAGGCTTTTCCTGCTTTGTCTTCTACTGACGGCACAGAAACTCTGTACTTACAGGGTTGGCAGCGCGGCTGTGACTCCTCTGGTGTTACAGACGTCCATAGGTCACGGTAACCACTTTCCATCAGGTGGGCCGTGTGCTTGTCTGCCAACTAAGTGGTATAAAAAAAAAACGCGGAACCAACAGAAAGAAATACTGATAGGCGAAAACTTAAAAATGGAATATTTCGCTCATCCAACAACTTGTCAACCATTGTCAATGAGTGTCCTGTCTCGTCTCTCGTTTCCATGGCTTCTTGAAAGTATTTATTAGAGCCGTCACCGTAATTGTAATAATTAGTGCACCAAATGCTTGTTAACATCTTAGCCTAATATTATAATGCAAACTTTCGCATGTTATTAGATTGGGGGTATTCTCGTGTATCCGATAAAATTCTCAATGAAATATTTGTGTCTGTGATTATTCATTAAAACCAAAAAATGCAAATTTCTTGCACAATATTAGGGTTTTCCAAATACTCTTTTGAATTAATCTTGTATTATGGTACCTTTTCACTCTAGATATCCCCACGAATTACGTATATGGGGGGTGATTATGTCGTCCTCATATCCAATAAAATCGCATGCCGTTTCGGTTGTCATTTACCGTGGGTAAATTACAAGCGAGACAATATGCGATTTTACATGTAAGGTGGACCCAACATTGAAAAGCAGTGCTGTCGTTTTCATCACCAACGTCTGCAGTGATAAGTTTTAGCGTTTTGATGATTGTTACCAGGACACAATGCACCTCCATAAATGTTGAACACTCCAACACTTATGGAGTTATTTTGTTATTATTTTGCCTTCCCGCTTTTTAAAGCACGCCACTGCCACTGCAAGACAATCTCAATATCCTAGGTATGAATGTTCGCTGCTATGAACTGCAATAGTCTGAAATAACCCATACCACTAAGCTATCGTGGTTTTTTTCCATGAAAAGTGATTAAAGTTAATTGTGTACGGCACGGTCGAACACTCAATATTATTTCAAATTTCAAATTCTTTATTTCTCAAAATATTATAATGTTATTACATCTTTTTGACGTCAAATTCTGCTTAAAACTAAGTTAACCACCGTTTTCCATCGCCGCTAGTAGTAGTTAGTAGTTTCGTCGCTAGTAGAGAAGAAACGGTGCAACAAACTCCACTACCGCATTTAGTAGACGTCAATTTACAATTAGTATGTAACTAGCTAATTGCTATAAATTTGTGAATATATTCCTTTGAATAGTTATTAAGTACTTAGTGTTAATTAATTCTTCTTGGTTTTTCTATTTGCACAAGTTTTTGGATTGCAATTCAGACTTTGATTGTATAATCTTAATTTCATGATAATCCCAATTGTAATCTGTGCTGTGTAGAAAATAAAAAATAAAAAAATAAAATAAAATGACTACTATAGATATATTATATAATATAGATACTACTATGGACTATAGGTTATACCTAATATTGATTCTGTACACACGCCCTTAACATCCAGTCGACAGACAGACGCAGGTGGCAGTGTTTACGGATAAATGACGTAGCTTTTAATAAAATTACATGCCCTACCCGCCATTGTCATTTGCGATAGTGAGTTTTTAGAACTAAGTATTATTAATTTTTTCTTGCTAAATAATAACAATTGAGCGAAGGTACTTTTAAATAAGATAATATAGTCGCGTGCCTCCCGGCAGAATAGAATTTGGGCCACCCCATCTCTCCCCATGTAGTGTCGTACAAGGCGACTAAGGGATAGGGCTGTTTAACATCAGACAGATATATACATATACAGCCTAGACTCAGCCTCAGATGCATGACTTGAGTCAACAATAGTGCCCGAAAGACGGCGATAGGCTCACCCATTATTACCTGAGATCATATTCAATGATTGGTGAAATGTGGGTGTTAATTTACCTCTGCCTAACCCTCCGGGGACATAGTTTTCTTTCTTTATTGTACACCATAGAAGTATTACATAATAACATTTTATTTGTATATAATGCACAATGGGCTAACAGTGATTTTTTCCAAAGAAGCACAAATTATTTCGTACAATTAATTTTTAAAGGAGAAGATAATTTAATTTTTTTTACGTGTGCAATATCCCCACGGATACCCTCCACCGGAGCTGGTGGAAGTGGTTATGTCGGACTTGAACCGACCAAAACGCACGCCGCCTGTGGGTCGTTTTTGATTGCCGAAGGTGAGGTTAACAGGCATATCCCCGGCCGACCCAGGGCCATCTCTCTCGATCTGGCCCTCTCCTCGGGTGTGGGGACCACAGGGTCCCTGAATCGTCCCCGGAAATGGGGAGGTGCGCGAGGCGTGCCGCCGCCGTGGCTTGCTTCTGCCAGGGTGACAGGCGGCTCCACCTGTCACCCCCAGGCCTGCGCTCATGGGGGGCGGAGGTCATTCATCGACCTCCGACGCCCGAGTTGCCTTCGTACGCAGGCAGCTTGGCTTGCGATCCTTCGTCGCTCCCGCTGCCACTCCCACCCCGGCTCCTCCTTCACGAGCATTACTTGCTCGCAGAAGATACTATAAACAAGTTGTATATCACTCAAGTTTGAAATATATATACATATATATATACTACTTAGTATCTAAATTTTACGTACACAGAATTACAAAGCATAGTCATTCAAGGGAAGATAGATAATCTTTTTTTCATATGCAGTGGCAGCGCATTCTACAGGCGAACTGCTTGTATAGTGAAAAAGGAGAATGGGCAAAATGTATGAGCTTTGGTCCACCTACTCAACACCAACGCCATCTATGCCAAAAAATAGAGAATATTTTTGTGAATCAATAATCAATCGTCAAAAAGAGCTAGGAGCTGGCAATATTTAAAAAAAAATAAAAAGCAATAGGTAAAAATAAGACGCCGGTGACTAATTAATAATGTTATATTTGTAGTATTACATGATACTAGTATCTATAATTACATTATTCATGTGCGCGGCAGGCGGTACAACAGCTTCCTGATGTCGTGCCCAGCATAAATACCACAAGATGGATATGACATGTGCACATGTCCCAATTGTTCGACGTCCAGTCAAACACGTACAGTAATAATACTTGAAAGCGTCTCTTCCTTCAATCTCGGTGTTTACTAGCACGTACGTGTAGTGTTGCTTGGCTCTTGAATGACGTGACTGTATTCGTCCTCGCAGTAAAAAACTTCTCTCTCCCACTTCGATGTCATATTCATTGATATCATTGAGTTCATTGTCTCTGTATAATTCGATCATATACAATCCATCATGGAAATGTTCGGCACAGTAAGAACTGGCTATCTTAATGTGATATGTTCCTAGCGCGATTAGAATTAGGTGCTCTTCTTCTAATCGAGGAACGTCTTCAAAATCAGGAAGATTTGCTGCCATACTGGTAAATATAACACGTTGCCTATTTAAGTTTTTTTGTATGACATATTCTGCCAAATGATTTTCAAAATGAATCCTTTCATTAATAATTGTCATTATCGCGTCGGCACACGCATTGTCACGAATAGGCAGGTGAAATGCATTAATCAATGCTGCAGCAATCCGAAAATGTTGGAACATATGCGGAACAGATCTATTGAAGTTGTCAATCCGTAAATACTTGAAGTCACGTTTGAACCTTCCGTTTACTACTTCCACTACCCATCTTACAATTGTAACCAAACGAGACTTATTTGCTTGGTCTGTGGATAGCTGCGTACTGCTTCTATCCTTGCTGGGTGGCATGTGTGCATCGTAACCGCATGCTTCAAAATCAGGTAAAGCGTCTCTGAAGCCGCGATCCAAAATAAATACGTCATTCGCAGAATAAAACCAATGAAAAGCACTGTCATGATCATTTAAAATATTGCTCATGATAGTGGAATCTGATGTAGTGGCTGCATAAGGGCCTGTTACATCGATAATATAGCCATTGCTACATACAATGAGAAACGGCTTCAGCAAATTCCTGTACTTATGCAGACTGTAACTACGTCTTTGAAAAAGAAAATTGCTACTTTTCTGGATGTAAATGTACGTCCCGTCACAAATCGATATTAGTTTCGAATTATTCTCGTCTCCGAAAATGGCATTTGGTATCAACAAATTCTTGCTAAGCGCTTCGTTTCTGCTTATGTGGTCAACTCCCAGGTGAGATGGCACGAAGTCTGCCAGTAAGCATTCTCTCGCCATTACTAAGTAGCGTTCGAATGTTCGGCGAGATATTTTTAAAAGTGATGCTAGGCGTACATTAGGTTCGCCTGTCCGAAGTTTCATTAAGTATCCACCTAGAACAACATTCGCTGCGTTCGACTGCTGTCGTAGTGATGGAGTTTGTTCGAGTACCGAATTGAATTCGGCGATCGTGAGTCCCGTCCAGTGTCGCAACTCATTTTCATCGACTGTTTGCAATTCAAAATCAAAAAAAGTCGATGGATTCTCCAAAGCTGTTCTATAAATCGAAATTATATCCAATATATGGTCTTGATTAAAATCATGAGAAACGTTGCCGTTTAGCAACTGGTCCCAACCGTGTGCCGTTATGTGTTCACTACAAACACGTGCACTTGTAGGTATGTAGAAATTGTAATATGACAACATGTGAGCTTTAATGCTATTGGGTATGCGAAGTCGTGACTGGTTTGAACAATCATTAAATATGCAATGGCTAGCCGTATTAGATGCTCTAGCGAGATTTCGTTGAATATCTGGTATAGCTGGTGGAACTGGGATATCATCATCTTCGTTGGCAGCTCCAATAGCCAGTTGTGCTCGCTCGGCAGTGTTAATTCGTTGCCAACATCGATGGCACGTAAATACAACTCCATCGAAGGATACCTTTAGCAAAGAAAAAATGTTTATTAGTTTCATAAAATATTTCACTATTAAATCTTTGAACTTGTTATTTTATATTATTTAGGTACGTGCGAGCGAGCCTAGGTTGTATATTGGCGAACGCACCCCCTGCGTTATAGCTATGTGGTGCCTTGCAAACAATTGGCAGGGATTCCGGCAAACTACTTCATATATTCTACTGTACATTCAATGTTTATTTTTAATGACTAAAATCACAAGGGATAGTCACAGTAGAGTCAAGGTAGAGAAAAGTAGAGTAAACGTCAGAAAATAAGTCCCGCGGTCAAACTCATACTCATCCCATCACATAACCGCCATACTCGGCCGTAGTGTGTGTTGATTGGTTCAGGCCGTGACAGTACGGTTAAAGGTACACGTCTATTGGCCTGCGCCTGACGCATGCAACACAATTGCTACTGCCACGCCGCCGCCGCGCTCAAGCGACTTATTCCATGGCGCGAACTCTACGAGAGTATTTATTTAATCAAATGTATAACATTCACAAACAGAACTTACCTCGCGTGAAGAATGTTCTCGTATATATACCTCAACAAAAGGTCTGGATTGTATTATGTTATGTGTTATTAAATGACGTCGCCGCTGACGCAAAACAGAGCGCTCACAAACAACACATTCACGCCTATTTCCTTCCATTACAAAAAGATGATCGGAGTCCAATTAACAAGCACAGGTCAAAACAATGGCAATATTCAACAGTCCAAAAAGAAAGCAAAGGTCAAAGATAATTATTCGTAACAAGAAAACGCACAGTACACAACGACAACCGGAGATCAACTGCAAGGTGCTATGCTAAAGAAAGCATAGGGCAGGCGGGGCGGGGCGGGGCGGGGTGTGACGTGTGCGGAGATAAGGGTTTTGTATCTGCGCTTGCATCGGTAATTCAAAACAACCCCACTCCTTATCCTCTCCAACGCAAAAACCCGACGAACTATAGAACATTCGATGTAAATTCTGTTCAAATTAAAATAAAGTCTGGTCCAGTTATACGAGGAACCCCATGAGCTACACATTAGCTGTCATACAAAAAAATGAAGCTCAAGTAACGTCCTTTTCATTTACACATCGCTTGTCAGTGTTGAGTAGGTAGACCGAATTGCCCATTCTCCTTTATCGAAGAAACTTATAAAGTGTAGTGGCATTGCTAATCTAAAATTCTCCGATGATCTTACAAATCTTGTATGTGGCACTTGAACCGCTCTTTTTTTTTTGTTTTTTTTTTTTTTTTTTTATACCACTAAGTTGGCAGACAAGCACACGGCCCACCTGATGGGAAGCGGTTACCGTGGCCTATGGACGTATGCAACACCAGGGGTGTCACACTCGTGCTGCCGACCATGAAGAAACCTTCTGATGCCCCTCTTGAAGAACCCCATATTGTAGGCGCTTGGGAAAACCGCAGCAGGGAGGTCATTCCACAGCTTGAGTGTGCGTGGGATGAAGTTTCTTTCATACCGCACAGTGCGCACCGTCTCAGGTCGCAATGTGTGGGGATGAATTCCCTGCCTATGGCGAGAGGTGCGATGATAGAATGAAGCTACGGGCATCATGTCAAAGAATTCATCTGAGCACAAACCATTGTATAGGCGGTAGAACACACACAGTGAGGCAAAATCCCTCCTAAGGCTAAGAGGTTCCACTCTACCTGTGAGTATGGGATTGTCAACCAGCCTCAATGCCCGTCTTTGCAACGAGTCGAAGGGGTCAAGCTGGTATGCAGGTGCTCCAGCAAAAAGGTGACAGCAGTACTCCATGTGAGGCCGGACCTGTGCCTTATAAAGAAGGAGTTGCTGCCCCGCAGTGAAGTACTGCTTCGCCCTGTTGAGCACTCCGAGTTTTTTTGATGCCAACTTAACCTTGTCCTGCAAATGACTTCGGTATTGGACGTCGCTGGAGATATCGACACCAAGGATCCCGATACTCGAGGAGATGGTAAGCGGTGTGCCCAGGAATTGCGGCGCTACAATGAATGGGGTTTTCTTAGCGGTGAATACACATACTTGTGTCTTAGTGGGGTTGAATTGGACTAGGTTTAGTCGTCCCCAATCGGATACTCCAGAGAGAGTAGTCTCGATTTTAGACACAAGTTGTTCGCGACTCTTCTCCACCTCGGACTGAGGGATATTTGCACGGCCCGTGTAACACGTGTCCCCGGTACTGTCGTCCGCATAACAATGAATGGAGCCATCAGACAGCATGTCATTGATATGCAGCAGAAACAGCGTCGGAGACAACACGGAGCCTTGTGGGACACCAGCGTTTATGTTCATGCGGTCCGAGCAGCTGCCGTCGACGACAGCTTGGATGCTTCTGTTGGACAAAAAGCTGGCGATCCATTCGCAAAGTCCCTCGGGGAGTCCATAGTACGGCAACTTCGCAAGAAGACCTTTGTGCCAGACCCGATCGAAGGCCTTTGCTATATAGAGGCTGACCGCTAGTGCCTCACCCCGACTCTCGATGGCTTGCGACCACCGGTTTGTGAGATACACAAGAAGGTCACCGGTTGAGCGACGGTGGCGAAAGCCGTACTGTCGGTCGCTCAGTAGATCGTTTCCTTCAAGGTATCTCAGGAGCTGTGTGTTAATGACACGCTCCATAACCTTCGAGAGTAGGGAGGTTATAGCGATAGGCCTGTAATTGGTCGGATCTGTCCTGTCGCCTTTCTTAGGTACAGGGTGCACGAATGCGGTCTTCCACGAGGCTGGAACCTGCCGCGCGGAGTAGGAGAGTGCAAAAAGGCGTGTAAGTACAGGGCACAGCTCGGGGGCGCAGTGTTTAAGCACCATCGCCGGTATCCCATTCGGCCCACTCGACTTCCGAACATCTAGGGACTTAAGCTCACGCCGGACCGCCCGTTGCGTGATTTTAACTTCAGACATGGAAGCACCACAGCTGGGGATTATGGGTGGTTCGGCGTCCCCGTCGTTCATAGTCGAGTTTGACGCAAAGAGATTACCCAACAGATCGGCTTTCTCCTTAGCGCCATGGGCCAGACTACCATCGGATTTTTGCAGCGGTGGAAGGCAAGACTGGCAGAAGTTTCCCTCGGCAGCTTTGGCGAGCGACCAAAATGCACGACTGCCAGATGGGTAGCGGGCAAGCCGCTCGCCAATTCTGCCGATGAACTCAAACTTAGCCCTGGCCGTAGCTTTTTTACTAGACCTCGAGGCGGCATTCAACTTTCGCTTCACTTCAGTGATATTAGGATCTTTATTGGCTAAAGCCGTGGTCCAAGCCCTGTATGCAGATTGCTTGTGGTCTCTTGCTTCTCTGCAGGGCCTATTAAACCAAGGGCGTTTGCTCTCTCCTGTTGCGATCCAGCGGTTCGGAATATAGCATTCCATACCCGCTAGGATCGCATCAGCTACTGCTGTTGCACAGGAGCTGGGATCATTTGAAGTGAAGCAAAGCCGCCTCCACGGGTACGACGCGAAGAATTCTCGCAGTCCATCCCAGTCTGCCGACTTGTAGTGCCAGACATGCCGCCATTGAGGTGGCCGCGGTGGTTCAGGCCGCGTGAGAGTCACTTGCGCCCGAACGAGGCTGTGGTCCGAAGTACCAAGTGGTGCTTCCACAGTTACTGAGTATTCGTCCGGGCGTGAAGTCAGCAGAAGGTCCAGTATAGAGCTTCTATGGGTCTCTATTTCTGGTGTTCTAGTAATAGAATGCACCAGTTGAGAGAATCCGTAGCTCAGTGCAAAGTCATGAGCAGCCCTTCCCGCAAAATCAGTTCTAGGAGACCCCAGCCACTCTACGTGGTGAGCGTTGAAGTCCCCCAAGAATACTAAATCTGCGGTAGGGTATTGCTCAATTACCTTGTCCGCAGACCGCTGCAGATGCTCAAACAATTGAGCTGTACCCAAGTCACCGCTATGAGACCTGTAGAGGCACGCAAAGATACGGGTGTGGCCACCGTGATCCGTACGTACCCAAAGAGTTGACAGGTCCCTGTCTTCAAGGCCTTGAAGACGGCGGCAGCAAATATCATCCCGGACGTACAAGCATACCCCGGCGCGACTCAGGAAGTTATGCTCGAGTTTGTACCCCGGGTACATTAAGTAGGCTGTATCGGCTGGGCATGATATTTGCGTCTCCGTCAGAAAAAACAAGGTGGGCTGCGCGGTCTCTAAATGTAGATGGACCGCGTTGAGGTTGGTGTGTAGGCCCCTGATGTTACAGAAATCCACATGTATTGTGGACGATGGTACCGCTGTAGTAACCTTATTCTTATTTTTTTCTTTCATGACCTATGTGGGGGGTGGGGGGGAGGAAGGTATAGAGAGTTTCTGTGCTCCCAGTGCAGAAGACAAAGCTAGGCTTCGTACTACCACTGACAAGCTGGGGTTGTGTGAGTGGCTGGCGCGGCGGGCGGAAGGGCCCCCGGTCCCCTCCCAAATACTGTAGCCGAGTCCACTCCGGTTTCCTCCTCCGGCACGACTACAGCATCGGGCACTTTACACAGGCTGCTGGTTCAGCCTCCTGGGGCGGAGATTAAGTGATCCCCAGGTTCGGGAACCGTACAACCTGCGGGCGGCCAGCGGATAACCGTTTCACCGGGTCTCCCTGACCGCCGCGCCAACATTTCACGCCCCTACAAGTCAGTGGTGTCAATTTAAGCCTACGGTCTATCCACTGACAGCACAAAACCTCTCCAGTGAGCTCTGGCTACCCTACTCACCACCGGGAACACAACACAAGGTTATTATAACCGCGGTATTCTGTAGGGCGGAGGTACTTCCCCAGACGGACTGCTCAATTTGAGACGGGAGATACCGTCGTGTCCTACCTCCTTAAAAAAGCTCTTTAAGATAACGAAGAGTACAAGAATTGTAGAGTACGCTGTATAATAAAGAAAGTAATGAGTATTCCGAGGAAGGCAAATCGGGAGTAATAATAACAAAGTACTCGGAACCGGCGGGTCTGTATGAATTAATGACAGTAGAGGAAGCTCGTGAAGTGTGTAAGGATAGAGTCAAATGGTGAGCTGTAGTCTCTGCCTACCCCAAAGGGAAATAGGTGTGAGTGTATGTAAGTATGTTTATGTGTAAATGTTTTCAGCAAAAGGCAGATAGAAGGTAGGACACAGCGGTATTTATGTTCATTTGAGCAGTCCGACTGTGGAAGTACCTCCGCCCTATAGAATACCGCGGCCATAATAACCTCGTGCTGTTCCAGGCGGTGTGCAGGGTAGTCAGAGCTCACTGGAGGGTATTGTACTGTCAGTGGAAAGACCAAAAACTTGTCCTGCTTTGTCTTTTACACTGACGGCACAGAAACTCTCAATGCTTGCAGGGTTGGCAGCGCGAGTATGACTCTCTTGGTTTTGCACGTGTCCATAGGCCACGGCGACCACTTTCCGTCAGGTAGGCCGTGTGTTTGTCTGCCACCTCAGTTGTATAAAAAAAGCCCGTCTGCACCTCAGTTTTATTATCATCTAACGGGATTCTGTCAATTGACGAATGAAATAATTAAAAAAACGCCCTGACTAACTTTACGAGGGCGAAAGAAAAGCTTAACAATTTATGACTATTTTCTCAAAGGATTATAAAGTCACAACTGTCACAAGTTTTCAGAGGTTAAAGGCCTTTCATCTAAAATAAATTCAACAAAGTTCGCACCTGAACTTCGCTGATAATATATAAATATTAGTTTTAATCTTTAAAAGTAATAAAAGATCTCTAGAAACTTCGTTTCTTTAGAGATTAGAAGAACCATTCATTCACATTAACTTTATCAACGCTAAAATATCTCTGCATGTTGGTTAATTAGATGCTTTTTTTGTATTTTAGTAAACTTCTCAAAAAAAAAAACAAAATTAAACTGACTAAGTAACACAGTTAAGCATTTTAAAGAAGACAATTTCTATGTAACTCTAGGTGAATTTTGTAATTATTGAAAACAAAAATAAATAATTCTTAAATCAAATATTTATAAATTTGATATTAAAATAATCAATATTAATTAATAAAAAGCGCTAAAACGTGAAAAAATGTTGAATAACAGAATAAGAATAATTTTTGCACACGTCCATAAGCCACGGTAACCACTTCCCATCAGATGGGCCGTGTGCTTGTATGCCACCTAAGTGGGATAAAAAAAACAAGTATATGCTTTTCGACTTTGCGGTTGAAGTTGCTCATATGAGCAGATCATAGATGTGCCGTCGCACTCACCAGCTCGTCACTGAGGTAGTGTACCTTCGGTAAGACCCATTATAGTGTCTGAGTGGGAGTGACAGATTGACACGTGTCACCCTAGCAGAAGTAGGAAGAAACACCGTGATTTCCACACCCGAGGGGACCTTCTCAAAACCGGCGATGGCCGTAGATCAGCCAGGGTGTGAGGGAAGTACAGAAGTGAGAAAAAATATAGATTACCTTGCCGTACGTTTGATTGAATGATTTTTTTTTGTATACCACTTAGTTGGCAGACAAGCACACGGCCCACCTGATGGGAAGCGGTTACCGTGGCCTATGGACGTATGCAACACCAGGGGTGTCACACTCGCGCTGCCGCTAACTATTCAAATTGATTAAAAAATGATATTAAAAACATTTATTTCTAAGATAACATTAATCCATTGTACATACATAAACATAAGCATTATTCTGTTAGTTGCTAAGTGTAACGGTATTTGGTTTGTTTATTGGGGTCGTCGTGGATGTCGTATTTTACGTAGGTCTAAAATTTTGTACGGTTATTGGGCTGAATTATTAAGAATAATCTGTAAGTATTTAACAATAACTAATTATTTATCCACCTCTGCATCAATCGTAGTATATTTATTTTATTTCTTGATGGGGTAGATACGACACCTATTACAGATTTTTGCATAAAACTGTTTCGTTTTCTATAGTTCACATATAAAAACTTGTTTGTAATATTATTTTAGTATTACCTACTGTGAATGATGCCAAAGTCTGGTACAGATAAGTGTGGAGATGGAAGTGATACCAATGTGTGCGTTAACTCATGTCATATGTACCTATACAATATTGTCACAGTTTGTATGTTAAACAATAATAAAATCACGCCTTTATCACTGGAGGGTTAGGCAGAGGTGAATTAACACCCACATTTCACCAATAACTATATTCGTTCCCACGTAATAGGTGGTGAGCCTATTGCCGTATATCGGACACTATTGTTGACTCGAGCCCCGCATCTGAGGTTGAGTTTGGGCTGTATACATCTGTCTGATGTTAAACAGTCCTATCCCTTAGTCACCTTGTACGACGCCGCATGGGAAGAGATGGGGTGGCCCAAATTCTACTCTGCCGGATACCAGGCGGCTTTAGATGCATTGCTCGAGTCAACAAGTGCCCGGAAGTCGGCAATAGGCTCACCCCCTATTACGTGGGACTGAATTCAATGATTGGTGAAATGTAGGTGTTAATTCACCTCTGCCTAACCCTCCGGGGATAAAGGCGTGATTATATGTATGTATGTATGTATGTAATTAATTAATTTATTAGATCTATTTTTTTTTCATTAAGCAACTATCTAAATTCAAAAAATAAATTTTGCGAGAGGAACCCCAGACAGTACAGACTGTGCTCCTAGCTGATCGTCTTTCTAACAATGAGTTTATTAATTGGAGAATCGATACTCTCCGCCACTGTTTTTAGGATGCTGTTGTCACTAGCCCGCATTCTGCGTAGCAGCGATGCAGTTTTTTTTTTGCGAATAACGGCGTTTACTATATAGAAAAAATTTAATCGACTCCGGCGGGATTCGAACCCGCGAACTTTCCCTTACATGGGGAATGTTCTGACCACTAAGCCACAGAACCTTCGCTCGAAACCAACCAAATTCTTCTAAACATAATACAAATATCCGTTTTACGGTGATGGTTGGCAGCCATCTTCCAACATTGACAACCAATGAATGATTAAATTTTTTCTATATCTCAACCGACTTACGCTTGATTACCCAAGAAGTGTAAATTTATACATTCAATCAACAGTGAAATCTTCGTTGCTTGGTGATCCTTGACAAAACGGAAGAATAAAAGAAAAGAAAAGAACTAAACACATTAATTCGAAATATGAATAATAACTTCATTAATTTCTGTCATGAAACCATGAATAATTCAGTTAATAAAAACTCAACTCAAAAAATATACCGACTTGCAAAATGTTATTACCAAACCTATAATACGTTTGTATTGGTAAGAACCAAGCGGTTCGGAGACTCTTTCCTTTGTCGCACCATTAAGGCCTGTTATTCTATTTAAAATGTGATCTAGTATCCAGTTCACGTGTTTCCTTCATCCTACAGTCCTGGGTCCCTTAAACGGGGTGTTAAAAAGCATATTTCTATGTATAATATGTATGTATTTACAAAAAAAAAAGTATCTAAGTATGTTTATCCGCATTCTAGATCCCATAACACAAGCTAGTTAAGCTATGCTTACCATGGGTCTAGATAGCGTTGTGTAGAATGTCGTGGAATATTTATTTATTTATTTATTTATATGATGAGGCTGTCAAGCTATGTGTCATTATTGTAATATGGTATATGTATATAATGGTGGCCCTCTTTTCTGAAACTTTGCCTTCAGCATACCATCAGGCGAGGCAGTCTAATTGACGTATCCTAAATTAGAAAAGGCAGACCTACTCAATACTTATAATTTAAGATGAGATGACTTGTGCTATTAACCTATGTACTTTATGACCACTGATAGCTATAATACCCAGTAAAACTTCATGAGTTATTGTGTTATTATTATGTAAAAACTTTATCTATATTTATTGTGTCAAATAAATAATTACCTATTACTATCCCATAAAGTAACTCCAGGCATCCGCACTACTTTCTGCTTCTGTTTGTAGACTATCCATTTTAATTTTTTAGACTTAAAATGATATGAATGTGCCCTATAAAATTACAAATTAGATACTTATAGAACTAATAAATATTAAATAAATAAATAAATATTCCACGACATTCTACACAACGCTATCTAGACCCATAGTAAGCATAGCTTAACTAGCTTGTGTTATGGAATCTAGAATGCGGATAAACATACTTAGATACTTTTTTTTTTGTAAATACATACATATTATACATAGAAACACCCAGACCAATGCAAATATACATATTCATGCATACAAATATTTGCACTGAGCGGGAATCTGAAATAAAATATTAAAAAGAACTGAAAGTAATTGAAACTAAACAGATTCTTTAAACAGCAAACTGTCTAACTACTTTATGTGAAAACCGTAAAGTCGAGTTTTCCTGCACAAAACACAATATTTCGGAGTCCCACAGTAATTTACTGTCTAAACTTATTCCCAAAGACAGACACTTAGGCTTCGTTGTTTAAAGTCTCTAACTTTGTGAGATAAATTACTACAGACTTCAGAATCTACACGAATGGCCTACTTAAAACTGACCTACTTGGTTAACACGTCTTTTTATGCCTTCTCCCTCTTCTCCTCTTCTGGCTTATATTATAGCTAATAATGCCATAAACTAAGTACAATAACTAAAAAAAATGCCGATAGAATTAATAACTGTCAGTATAAAAAGTAAATAGTATAAAGATGTAAGTAAAATTTTCACTCCAAAAATATACACTGAGGTACTTTTTAAGATATGCCTAAATACATTTATTTGATAAAATTTGATGTTTGATACTAATGCTGCGGTTTTCCCAAGCGCCTACAATATGGGGTTCTTCAAGAGGGGCATTAGAAAGTTTCTTCAGGGTCGACAGCGCGAGTGTAACGCCCCTGGTGTTGTACACGTCCTTAGGCCGCGGTAACCACTTCCCATCAGGTGGGACGTGCGCGACGCGCTGTCAAGGTTTATGGCTGTAGAGCTTCAGATCAATCAAAAACCAAGAAGTGGAATCATATTCGATTTACAATAGGAAATCATGAACCTTCGGACCCACGCAAAACCGTTCCAGGAAGATGAGTTTCTGTTTTCGGAAGGGTGTAGTCAAAATGAAAAGTCACATGCTGTCTTCAGGTTTACTTGTGTGCGGGATAAATGGAACTTTGGTCTGCATTTAGGTGTTTCCTGTAATTAAAATAAATTATTTAACTGAGCTTATTAAATTACGAATGGTAAAAGTGCGGTCAAAATGGCGTCTGTACTTCTTACGTGTTCATTTATTTTAATCATCCACCGAACCTAACATAGAAAATGATTTGACTATTAAATACATCGTCACAATAAATTATTTCATCATACATGTCAAAGTAATTGTAGCAAAAGTAAAATGATCGATTGAAGGTTATTTGATAAAAAAAAAAAATCTCGAAAAATGAACACTGTAGGTATAATAATATAATGAACTACTACAATGAAATATTCGTACGATAAATAATTTTAAAGATATGTGATTAGGAAAAATCAATTTCTCGCCGCCAGAAAAAGCTCCATACAAAACCGTACTTGCGAGAGACGTCACACGCCAATTGCGCTTGTGCAAATGTTTTTTTTTTTTTTTTATTTATTTAATTAAATACAAAACATACACTTTCGTCATAAAAATGCCACATAAACTCATTAGAGTTTTTCCGTGCATTAGTGCCATCAATGTTCAAACAGATTACAATAATAACAGATTTTTATACACAAGCGAGAAATTATAAGAACTTAGGAGGTAGACTACAAAAATGAATGAACGCGTCGTCGGCGGCCACACCGCGCCGCCCCGCCCCGCGTCGCTGTGCCTTGGCGATATTATTATGCATTACTATACAGGCTGCTCCAACAAAAACTTCTTACGCATTTATTTTGTTTTCTAAAAAGTATTTTTTTAATTTGTTTTTTATATTTCCATTGGTTAATGAGTTCCTTATAGGTTTAGGTAGTTGATTGATTAGACATGTTCTTTTTCCATAAAGATTGGTGTATCTTGGCAGTCATAACTTCACGTTTTTGACACTACGGGTTATAATACCATGTTCATCAGATGATTTAACATTTTTTAGGCCCTCGTTAAAGTATTCCTCGACCAGTAATGTTAATTCTATTTTTTGATGTATAGGAATAATTTTGCAGAAATCAAAAAGTTGGTGGTAATCGTCTTTAAATTTCTCTTTGATATTGTGTGGGACTATTCGTTTTAGAATCCTTAGTTGCAATGTGTATATTTGGTCAAGATGGGTTTTGTATGTTCTACCATAACTTGATAGTCCGTATGATATTATAGATTCTGCCAGAGATTTATAGAGAAGTAGGAGTATTTGATAGGGTACTTTACATTTAATTATTGAAAACTTAGATAGAATTATTCTTAGTTTGTTACACACTTGGTTTATGTGTTCCTTCCAGTTAAGGTGGTTATCAATTAATAATCCTAAATACATTTGTTTGTCAACATGTTCTATGCAAACACAGTCAATGGAAATGGTTAGATTGTTTTTATTATTATTATATAGGCATTCGTGAGAATGTGCCGTAATTTTAGGTGTAAAAGTACTTCTATTTTGACTGGAACTAATATACATCACTTTGGTTTTTTTTCATTTAATACGAGACGTCGTGCGACCATTTTAATAGCATATCGAAGTCCTTTTGAAGATGATTTTGGACTTCAATTACATTTGGTCCCATAGAGACTAAGCAGGTATCGTCTGCAAATAGGTAAATGTCACATTTTTTTATAATGTTCTCTAAGCTATTGACATATGTGAGATAATGAAGAGGTCCCAGTACAGAGCCTTGGGCAGTGCCATCCGTTACCAAGATATTTTGACTAAACGCGTCACCGACTTTGACCATAAACCTTCTATCCTTGAGATAGTCTTCACACCACGTCAAAATGTTTCCTAAGATCCCGCTGTCCGAGAGACAATCCATTAGTCTAGTATGTTTGAGCATATCAAATGCCTTACTGTAGTCTATGAATACGACGAGAACGTGATGTTTTTTATCGAGATGGTTATATATACTATCAGTGAAAGCTGTGAGCAGTTGTGTAGTACTTTTGTATTTTTGTATATTATTTTTATTATAGAAGTCATAGACTTGTTTGCATATATATTTTTCAGCAATTTTGTCAATGGTGGGCAAGATAGTTATTGGTCTATAATTGTCATAGTCCGTACGGCTCCCATTTTTATGGATAGGTCTTATAATTCCGGTTTTTAGCACAGGGGGGTATTTGCCATTTTTTACACATAAGTTTATTAAATTACAAAATGTCAAAGTGATCTTATTACTAATCTGTTTAATGTTAATAGCCTTAATGCCGTCAATACCAGGAGCTTTATTATTATTTAAAGTCATTATAATTTTCCTAATTGATTGTGGCTCAGCTGGTTTAAAGCGCATTGTTACGTTAGCGGTGGTTCGATAGTCTTCTTTTCTAAGTAATGGTAATGAGCATTTTGGGATAATTTCTTTACATTATTTACAAAGGTTCGTGCGAAGTTATTAGCGATGTCTTGACAAGTGTTTTGGGTATTTTTAAAAGCATTGATAATAGTGTCATCGATGGACTTTTTAATTCGTCCAGTTAATCGGTTCAAAATTTGCCAGAGATTTTTTATATTAAACATATTTGATAAAATATCAGATTTAATGTTGTTGGTTTTGGCCTTTTTTATTTGTGTATTTGCATGATTTCTCGCTCTGTTGTAGTTTTGTTTTGAAATTATATTATGCGGGTCTTTTATCCATATTGTATATAATTTATCTTTGTACTCACAGGCTGTGATTATTTTCCGATCAATCCATATATTACTACAGCGGGAGGGTGTATTTTTCACCTTGACCTCATATTTTGATTGCTCATAGCACTGTTTGAATCTTTTATATATGTAGTCGTATAATGAAATTGGACATTTCATATCATACGTCTCATCCCAACTCACTTGATCCAATAAGTTCACAAATTTATAGTTGTTTATGCATGTTTTATATTTCGGAGCAACCTGTAGTTGAGCACCGGTGCATGCAAGTATGACAGCGCGGTGATCGGCCAGTGTGGTCCCGAGTGCAGCGGTAAATAGGTCCTGTATGCGGGATCTAGCATAGATGTGGTCAAATACATGATTTGCTTAATATTCCATTTGAAAGTTCTATTCTCGTGTGTTCTGTGATCCCACACATAAGTCCCGTGCTACTTAACATATTGATGTATTTATGTGTTGCAGGTTTATTAGATTTTAAGTTTATATTAGTGTCTCCTATTACGTACAAATCAGTGCCTTTAGAGAAGTTATTGAGTGTAGTGCAAAGTTCATTGATAAAGAGATTTTTACTATTTCTAGGTGGCCGATAAATAGCACACAAGCCCGCAGAATAATTCGACGGGGTGGTTATAGTACATAATATGTTTTCAAAGTGATACGTCTTTATCTTTTTAATGCTGCATTTGTGTTTATTATTTACATACAGTATAATGCCACCGCCCCTTCGTGTCCTTCGTAGGGCTGTGTGCATACAGTAGCCATTGATTTGATAAAGACAACTGATACTTTCAGATATATTAGCCTTTGTAATGATTAGAACATCTATGGGTTTTTTCGACTCCTGTATACAGTGCTCAAGCGCAGAAAAGTTTTTAATTAGGGATCTAATGTTCAAGTGTAGGCATAGAAGATTTACATTATCATTTGGTAGGTAAGTGAGAAATTCATTCACATTTAAACAATCAGTTATTTCAGTGATATCATAAGGGCAGTAATCCATAAAGAAATTTAAATATGATGTGTACTAGATTTACATTAATATATCGCACGTCATTACAAGTTAGAGAGCGAACGTATTTGTTCCAATGACCTGATGGCAATGATTTTATCGCTATCATCCTTACGAGCCTTTACGAGCCCTCTCTTAAACCATACATACTTGTAACTCTGGTTGATCTTTAACTCCTGCTTAGCATTCCAGAATAATTGTTTGTTAAGTTTGGTCATAGCTTCTCTAATAAATACCGTGTTCTTGTTATTTTTTTCCGTAGGGTAAATATCGGCTACGGTGGTTTTTAAAGTTTTAGCGACGTTGATCCATTTTTCCTGAGCTTGTTCGTCCTTGAATTCGATCAATATATTTGCTGGCTGATCCTTCCGTCTATGTACTCTTCTTCTACTCTTAATTTCTTCTTTGGGTTGTTTTAGCCTTCGTGAAATATTTTCTACAAGTAGCTCGGCCTCTTCATTGGATTCGTTAGGAATATTTGCAATCTCTACGTATTTGGCCAGTTTATCTTGCTCTAACTCTTCCAATCGTTGTTCTAGGGCGCCGATACGCGTCTCCAGGTGACTATTTTTGTTAATCAGCTCAATGTTTTTACGTTCCAGTGCTTTATAATAATAATAATAATAATAAATCATTTATTTCAGGCAATAATAGAAAAGTTACAGGATGTTAAAAAACTTATTCTACGGCCCATAAATATATACCTTAAAACTAAAAATACATATAATATATCTTAACTAAAGCACACGTAATGACGTCGACGTGTCACGGGGCGGGGTGTCGCGTGTCGGCAGGCGTCCTCGGAAGCGCCGAAACTTCACCCCCGTCGGCCAAAAGTCAGGACGCAGGATGGTAGCGGTGTGGCTGTTTGGAACTCGCACCACAAAAGAGTTGAAGCTCACGTTGTGACGAGAGTCCAGCTTCTCCACCCTTAAGCCCATCCCGGTTTTCTTTTGGAGATAGTTCGCGACGTCTACGATCTTCACGCTGTGATGTACACGAGATACGTAGACCATCGTCGAAGGGACCTCTGCGCGGAACTGCTGCTCAATGCTCCTCGCTGCAGTACCACACTGGTTCTTGCGGGAGGACTTCTTCTTCTTCTCAACAACTTTGAAGTCCTCCACATTACAAGGCTCCTTCCCCGGCGCCTTGACGGATGCAGTGTTGCACTGAGTGACACTACACTGTCGTCTCTTTGTTGGTACGGCTGTAGGGGTGCTGGCCGTAACAGCTGCGTAGTCACGTGGATGAGGAACTTGCAACGTGATATTCGGCCTCTTCACGGGTGAAGAAGGGGCAGCGGGGGCGGCGGGGCGCGCGATAGTGTTCGCGGCACGCTCCTCGGCCATCGGCGACTCAGGCGAATCAAATTTTGCTGACTCGAAACTGTAAAATGACGCATTCTGCGCGCCTCGTCGTACGTTGACATTATTAGAGGCTACATTATGTGACGTACTAGTTGTACTACTGTTACGGAGTAGCAATAATTCCGCCTGTAGTCCACTGATAGTTTTATCAGAAGCCTCTAATTTTGCCAACACATCAGCAAGGCTGGACTTCAAGAACGTGATGTCTTTGAGAAGTCTTGTGACATCTACGTGGTCGAATCCCACCGGCGGAAGCTTGTGCAGCTCCCTTGCGACGAAATCTGGCACGTCATCCGGGTCGGTTTGCTTCAGCAGGGTGATGATGTCCTGCACACTTCGTTCCCCTCCATCCCTTCTGCGAGATGGCATCTGGGCAGTTTTGCCAACCGATTGGTATAGCAGCGCCTTCCCGCTGCAGACCTCCTCTTCCTTGAAATTGGACTTGCAGATCCGCAGGATGCTGATCTCGTCCATAGTGTCGACTGCATTCTGGATGAACGCCAGTAACTCGTTCACTATGATCGCCTTGTTGGTAGCCATCGTGGCGATGTAGGGCAGCGGCGTCCGAGCGGCGCGTTTCGCGAATTAATTATTTTTATTAATTAATTACGAAGCTATGCATTAGTGAGACGCGACCGTCGCCGACCGCGCATCACAACCGACGTGATTGTCTTCTTGTGTAATTGTCTTCTTAAATACTTCCATATGCTCCATGACTTCATCGAGCTTGGCACTGTGAAATTGCAGAGAATCGTTCAGCTGGGACATTTCTCTCTTGATTGCCCTTTCCACCTCTTTTGTTATATTTCCTAGCAACTTCTTGGCGTTGATTCTGACTGCTTCGTCTTCATCTTCTTCTTCTGGTACGATTATCGACGAGCTACGTCTTGGTGTTTCTTGCTGGCATTCGGGGCATGTCCACTCCAAACTAGTCGCGGCTTTTAGTGCAGCAATCTGTTTGTTTGTTAGACCCGTACATTTGGTATTAAGATGTACTATTTTTTCACACTTACTACACTCTATCCCTGGCGAACTTTTGGAGATATTTTTGTCACAATTATCACACTTAGACATAGTTGGCATTTTCGGGGGTATTCACAGAATAGTACTTAAGAACGTGTGTTGTGTATAAGATTAGATTGATGACTGAAGTGTGTGTGTGAAGTGCAAGAGAATATCCCATTCATCTCATATTTCACTAGGCATATTTTTTCAGTATAAACTAATATATTATGCAGTATTTTGAATAATCGGAGGACCTTGTCAAATAGCCCATTCAATTATTTATTTTGAATCTGTGACATCATCAATAGTTTTGACGTTGACTAAACTTAGAATTCTATTTAGACTGTTCGTCGAACATACGAAAAATCTACATAAAAGTTTGTAAAGAGCAATATAATCGTAATTGAACCTCGTTCAAGTCCTATTTTAACACTCCTTACAAGGAAAGTGTCCGTGCTCTTGATGAATACATAGCGCACTTTACTCCGTTCCCTTTTGTCCCTTACCTTTTCACATCGCATATTCTGACGTCACTGAGCACGCCCAAGAAACCTTTATTTCCATTCCTAAAATAATATTTGAGCTTTAGAATAGATTTAATAATTTATCTACATACCTACCTACCCACAGACAGACATAGGTATTCTCTCTTTGTAATGCTTTACAATTATAAAGTAATTTATCTTTAATTTTTCTTCTTCATTGTTGTAGTAGTGAAGTAAAATTGAAAACAGTCAGTATAAAAAGTAAATAGTATTTACTTCAGAAAAAAAGTGCTCAACGCATATAAAAAGTTTTCACGCCAAAAATATACACATGAGGTAATTTTTAAGATATTCCTAAGTACATTTATTTTATAAAATTGGATATTTGATACCAATGCAGCGGTTTTCCCAAGCGCCTACAATATACAACACATACCTACCTACTCACGGGCAGACATAGGTATTCTCTATTTGTAATGATTTGCAATCATAAAATAATTTACCTTTTATCTTTCTTCTTCTTTTTAGTAGTCGTGAAGTAAAAATGCTCGTAAGATACCATTATCTTTTCATCATTTTAGCATTAATCCCATTCACATCCGAAGCTGTCACCTCGATTCTGGAGTCCGCTTTACCAGACTAGCACTGCATCCAGAACGCAGAGGAATATATGGATCATAATTGAATCGCTGAGGAATATATGGCCTTAAAACAAAGGTCATTGAACAGTGCGTCCTGCCTGTTATGACTTACGGTGCCGAAACGTGGACACTTACAGTGGGGCTGGTCCATAACTTAAAAGTCGCGCAGCGGGCTACGGAGCGAGCTATGCTTGGAGTTTCTCTGAAGGATAGAATTCGGAACGAGGTTATCCGACAGAGAACTAAAGGATATAGGTCACAGCATAAGCAAGCTGAAGATGCAGTGGGCTGGCCACGTTTGTCAAAGGACCGATGGCCGTTGGAGCAAACGAGTCTTAGAGTGAAGACCGCGAGAAGCTAAACGAAAGGTAGGACGCCCACTAGCCAGATGGACGGACGACCTAAAAAGATGGCTGGGACAGACTGGATGCGGAAGACAGAGGATCAGAAAAAAGCGCACATTGGGAGAGGCCTATGTCCAGCAGTGGATTGCGGTGGGCTAATTAATTGATTGAATATAATAGAATAGAACGGCTATACAAACATCTATGGCAATCGTTATGGGTACCTGAAGCCCTAAGAAGTTCAAAAACTGGTCTAAGTGCACTGCTTCCATATCGCCCTTGGGTTGTGGAGGTCAGGTGGCAGTTGCTTCACGGTAAATATCGGTTTTTTGTGAAGTGAATTGTGTTTGTCTATATTTACATGTTTGTATATACGTCAAATATGTTACCAAATCAAGCAAACACAAATAGCCCAAGGGAAGTGTTCGATGACATCGATCACGTGGCGTGAGTCCGGGCGTGACTCGCAACACTTGGTTAACATCTAGAAATAATTAGTGTTCTAACAGCGGTCATCGCGAGAACAATTGCAGAGTTGGCGATTCCGTCACGACGTCGGCTGCATTCAACATTAACATTAACAATATTACATTAACATTTAACATAAACAAGATACAACCAAACATACAACTTTCTGTCACGAATACCCTAACCCTACACACTATCGTCGCACCTCAAACATGAAGTGCCACTAACAGATTCATCACGCAAGATATCAATGAAACTAAGTTTTGTTAAATATCCTATCATTAGTGAATTCGTCCCAACCCTCTATCTCCATATCGAAACTGTGCATATTGTGTGAGACAGGAGTGGCGCCAAAACATAAAGGCTGGCATGACTCGACATGACGAAGATTTGTGCGAGTCGTTGAAACAGAGGAGACTCCGTCACCATTTTCCGCCTCCTACAGACTCGCATCACATCTGCCATAGATGCGGCAAAAAATGCCGCGCTCAAATAGGACTCTACAGTCATCTGCAACGATTCGAGCGACCGTGATTATGCAGGCGCTGCAACAACAATCATCTTTGTAGATGTTTTGGCCAATGATGAGTGAATTCCACTCTTAACCACAAACGAGGGCTTATCAAAACAATATACATAGCTAGAAAACGCTTAGACTTGCGCATATCTCTTTTAATCACATAAACACTGGTTCCATTGCGTCAACTCTAAGAAACCAGGTCATATGAACCATGTGTTATGACGCTCCAGTTGCAATGCAACCTTACATTCACATCTATGGAACAATACAAGCTCGAAACACAATCTTACGCCTATATTAATAAGGTTAACCTTAGAATAGCAATAAGTCTTCAAATCGAAAACCTAACATGGGCAAATGTAAATCGTTTGAATTCAGAAGTTGTTGCTTTAAATGCCAAAGCCTATCACGGAGTGTTATTTTAATATAGGAAGCTTATAGTATACAATCTCCTCTCTGTGTTACTGTGATAAGAAAATGTAAGGCTTACCAAAATCACGAAAGGGAACAAAAGTTGGTTTAATGTGTGTGTATACGAGTGTGTCACTATATGAGGTATGCGTGTGTGTGCATATAATGTGAGTACGTTCTTTCTGCTTTCAACACTCCACACAATCTTTCCGTGATATTTGGGTCACAAGTTTATATCTAGGTTTGAGTAGAAAATGTGCATTTTTTTTTTCTTTCGCTTGTATGTCTCTAATGGAGTAGGGAGAAGTTTTTCTACACCCATATTTGGCACGTTGTAGTTTTTGATCTTGTTTTAGAACGTGAGATATCGCTTAGAAAACCATTTTAACAGAAACCCACTAGAACACTTTAATCCAGCTGGGTATTGAGCTAATCAAACCCAAACTTATGTCATGGGATGAACCCATGCTGGCTACCATTAGCTTACTATTTGCTACTTTGTTGTTATACAGTACCGGCGTTAGGGTAGGGCGCGGTTGGGCGACCGCCCAGGGGCGCCGGACTTTAAGGGGCGCCGTGAAGCGGCGCCCCTTTATATTCCCATCTCTGTAAGTGAAAAAAAAAAACGATGTGTTGGCAACACTAGAATGGAACGCAGTGCTCAATCCGTTAAAACTGGGAATCCCCGACCACAGAGAAACACATTATCTATCTCTTTTTAACATTTTAGTTCAGAAGAGTTGACGTTATTTTTGATGGAGCGGAACACAGCTCATTCTTATTCATTCAATCGGTGCACGCACTTAAAAACAGTTATCGTAATTACATATTTTAAAACAAACAGACGCAGTAATCAGGCGGTCCACGCTAAGTTACGAAGTGCATGTTTTTTACTTTTTGTCGCCGACTACAGAGTGACATAGGTTTTATCCAAAAAGTTGAAATTCAAATAGTGTTTAAGTAGGTATTTGCTTCATGACGGATTATTTCACTAATTAGGTAAGTACAATTTTATTTTAACTATCTTTACTTATTATACTAAAGAGGTAACATTTGTTTGTTTGTTATGTTTGGAGTGGGGTAATCTATTTAAAGTAAATTATCCATACTAATATTATAAATGGAAAAGTGTGTTTGTTTGTTTGTTCGTTTGTCTTCCCTTCACGCCTAAACCACTAAACCGATTGTGATGAAATTTGACATATGTATAGTTGGAACTCATGAGACTGCTATAGGCTACTTTTTAACCGATTGCGATGCGACAAAAAAGGGTTATAGGTTTAAATAGGGATACCACGCGAGCGTAGCTGCGCGGGCAACAGCTAGTATATTATAAAATATCTCTAGAACTGACTATATAATGTTGATGAAATTTTAACACGGAGATAATAAATGAATGTCGAGGAGGTACGGTCAAGTGTAAAAGTGGATGAAGCCTGTTCATTCGTAAGCCTTTGTGTTAAAGGTGAAAAGTGTCCACCGACTTTTGCATCTGACTGTACATAGAAGTCATTTTTTCGGGAACGAGTGGATGATCGTGATTTTTTTCATACAAATCTAAGCACTATCACGTAACACAAGCTTTTAAATATAACATTTCACAATTATTCCGCTGCCATGACAATATTACCTTACCTAGATTTTTCGATCGTAGTTCACGTGTATGCTAACGCTTTCCTGTGGCCTTACCATGAGTTTGAAAAAACGTTCTCGCTATCGAAAACTATAGCTTTGTCTCTTTCACGTGCACCACAATGACAGGGACAAAGCGATAGTTTTCGATAGCGAGAAGAGAACGTTTTTACAAACTCATGGTAAGGCTACTGAATATAAAGCGTTTTTGGTCGTCCTCCCTCAATAGCGCTATATTTAATTAATTTATAGAAATGATCGGACTTACGCAGATTTAATTTGTTGCAGATTTGATTAGTACAAAATGTCTGAACACGTTGATCCTTTCAAAAGAAAACCATCTGGATCAAAATATAGAAAGCGAAAAGCAGAAAAAGAGAAGGAATTTGAAAAAACAAAAAAGTTTATGAATATAGGCAAATATATCACAACAAAAAATCAAGACCTTAATGTGGCATCTACATCTGAAATACAAGCGAATGCATCGGTAGTGGAGTCTCTGTCTGACAAGTCAGATCAGTTAGCTGTTGAAGAGATTGTGGACGAAGTTTCCCGAAGTGAGGAGACAAGTTGTGTTACAATTACAGATGCTGCTCAGGATGACACTATTGGTGATGTACAACAAATACAAATTCTAGATGACATTAGTTCTCTTGCTCCAAATATATCGGATCCAGCCACTTGGCCACTCACTCGAAATAGCAAAGTTATTGATCATATAATAACTAATGGCCCAGTGCAAACTCACATTGATAATTATCCAAAAAATGATACAGGGCGACATTTCTCAAATTCTCATTTTACAAAAAAACTTGCAAACAATGAAATAATTCAGCGTCGTTGGTTAATATACTCAGTTTCTAAAAATCGAGTTTACTGTTTTTGTTGCCGGCTATTTGATAGCAGCTCAACGTCGAATTTAGCATCTGAAGGATATAACGACTGGAAACACTTATCAGAAATGTTAAAAGTTCATGAAAGTAGCACTTTTCATAAGAAGTTTTACCTCTCATGGATTGAGGCTGAACTAAGATTAAAAACGGGAAAAACAATAGATTGTCAAGAGCAACATTTGATTAGAAAGGAAACTACAAGGTGGAATAATATTTTGTCTAGATTAATGCATATTACACTGTATTTAGCTGAAAACAATATGGCGTTTAGAGGTACTTCCGACAAACTATATACGCCAAATAATGGAAAGTTCTTGGGTTTAGTACAACTACTAGCCAAATTTGATCCAGTTATGGAGGAGCACTTGCGTTTAGCTGTAAAGGGTGATGTTTCTGACCACTACTGCGGAAAAGACATTCAAAATGAATTAATAGAGCTGATGGGTGAAAAAGTGAAGTCAGAAATCATATCACGTGCAAAGAAATCGAAATATTATTCTATTATAGCTGACTGTACTCCGGACATTAGTCATATAGAACAGCTTTCACTGACAATACGATTTGTTGATTTATCATCAGATGTCGATAAAATATCAGTAAAAGAGCATTTCATAGAATTTATACCTGTTAATGAGTCGACTGGTGAAAGGCTGACTGAAGTTATTATTGATATTTTAAATAAATACGGACTGGAATTGAACGATTGTAGAGGTCAGGGCTATGACAACGGAGCAAACATGAAAGGAAAAAATATTGGAGTTCAAAGAAGAATTCTGGACATAAATCCTTTAGCTGTATATGTGCCGTGTGGCTGTCATAGCTACAATCTCGTACTATGCGATGCCGCTAAGTCATCTGTAAAATCTGTCACTTTGTTTGGAGTACTTCAGAGGTTGTTTACGTTGTTTTCAGCTTCTGTTCATCGATGGAAAATTCTGACCGATCACTTGGGATTGTACACTATAAAAAAACTCAGTGACACGCGTTGGGAAGCAAGAATAGGCAGTGTTAAAGCAGTCCGTTATCAAATTAGCGCCGTCCATGACGCTTTAATCACTTTGGCTATCGAAACTCAGCAAACTGATGTTCAAGTCTCTCATGAGGCTACTACTCTAGCCGAACAACTAAAAGATTTCGGCTTCATAGTTTCATTGGTTGTCTGGTATGACATACTTTTTCAAATTAATGTCGTTAGTAAATCTCTACAATCAACAGACATGGATCTCGGTAAATGCACAGACATGCTGAAAAAATGCTGCAATTTCTTGGAAGAATATAGAAATACAGGCTTTAAAAGCGCCATTCTAACTGCGAAGGAATTGGCTGAAGAGTTAGAAATAGAACCTGTGTTTAGAGCGACAACAAGAATTCGACGTGTTAAGCGCCAAGCTGGTGAAATTGCCCAAGATGAGCCTATAACTTCTCCAGAAAAAAAATTTGAGGTTGAATTTTTCAACTGTCTTTTGGACACGACGTTAACTTCACTCAACGAAAGATTTGAACAGTTATGTGAGTACTCGGAATCTTGGTCTTTTTTGTACAATTTAAAACAGATTCCAGAAAAACACGACCTTATCAAACTCTGTAGTGATCTTCAATTGAAATTAAATGTAAATTCCAAATCAGATATAGATGGATGTATGTTGTGCGATGAACTCATAAGTCTGAAATCGTTTTTGCCTGATCAGAAAGTGGTTACTCCTGTTTTTGTTTTAAATTTTATTAAAGACCGCAACTTAAAAGAACTATATCCAAATGTTTGGATAGCATTACGAATATTATTAACTATTCCCGTAACGGTTGCTAGTGGAGAGAGGAGTTTTTCTAAGCTTAAGCTAATAAAAACCTATCTGCGATCGACGATATCACAATGTAGATTGACAAACTTGGCAACTTTGTCGATCGAAAATGAAATAGCTGAAAACATCGACTTTGATAACTTAATAAAAGAGTTCGCCGATAAAAAGGCTAGAAAAGTAAAATTTTATTAGTTTTTTTAATAAATGTTTATTTCTTTTCATAAATGGTTATTTCATTATTATCCTTCGCCTTTTTTCGTATGGGTTTGAATTGCAATTAGGGGGCGCCGTAGAAATCTCGCCCAGGGCGCTGTTAGTACTAAAACCGGCACTGTTGTTATATATTACGAAATTGCAGCATTCCTGCCTGAAAACAAGTAATATAAATAAGAAATTCCCGTACGACCTTCATATTAAGATCCATCTATAGATGAGGTCCAAGCTTTGAAGGGTACTTAGTCATTCAGTAGCCTCTTGGTCACACAAGACTGATCCTTAACGCTTACCGGTACATATTAGAAAAAAATAATAAATAAAAAACAAATTTATTCAAAGGTTACTGTACAAACAAACTGACAAACGAAGATAAATGTATTAATTACGCAACATTTCACAAACAGTAACACGTACCGCACTTTTCTAATTACATTACGAAGAAATTAACAGCTCGGTGTAGAACACACCTGTTAGTTAATTGAAAATGTTTTATACATCGTTCTAGTTTATTTTTGCTGCGACGCAATTTTATATTTTCCAGAAGTTTTTTAACTGCCAAACGGAAACAGATTTTTTACGTATACTGTCTCATCTTCATATAAGAATTTTAGAGCAATGATCGGTTTTCAGTTTACCTGCAAAACGGCTTTTTTCGATATTTTCCGTGAGACAACGCCGTGTGATTAGGTGAGTCACTTGTCAGAGGTCGCTTAGCGACCTCCGTCTTCCATGAACGCGGGCCTGGTGGGACAGGTGGAACTTCCTGTTATCCTAGCAGCAGGTCCAGATGGCGGTGCGATGTGCGCCCCCCTTCTCTGGGTACAGATAGGAATGCCGTATTCCCAACTCGAGGGGGCCTTCTATGGCCCTAGGACATTCGGGGTGCGTGAGGGGCCCTTGGCATATGCCAAGGGCTTCCTCACCCCCGGCAACTGATAACCAAGTCTGAATCCAACATAACCACCCCTGCCGGCTCCGGCGGCAGGTATCCGAGGGGAATACGGCGCGTTAAAAAAAAAAGAAAAAGACGGCGTTTGGTTCCCAGTCCCGAGGGCCCATTTTGAGAACGGAGATGACATTTTCTCGACTGACCCTGACTCTGAGGCTGACCTAGCAGCCTGGATGCAAAGGAAAAATCTTATGCAAGATATTGTCTTCGATATTACTAACACTGACCTGATTAGTATTATTAAACCTTGCGAATAGCTAACCTACTTTGCTCGCGGAAGCTAGGAGCCTCGAGTCCCTCATTGTGCGTCTGTCTGTGACTGTACCACGTCTGCCGTAAATAATACAAACATACATACATATAATCACGCGTTTATCCCCGGAAGGTTAGACAGAGGTGAATTAACACCCACATTTCTCCAATCATTGAATTCGTTCCACGTAATAGGGGATGAGCCTATCGCCGTCTTCCGGGCACTATTTATCACTCATACTATGCATCTGAGGTTGAGTCTAGGCTGTATTATCTGTCTGATGTTAAACCGCCCTATTCCTTAGTCGCCTTGTACGACACCACATGAGAAGAGATAGGGTGGTCTAAATTCTACTCTGCCGGGAACCAGGCGGCTAATATAAATACATATCATTTTACATACCTATTTATACTTAAGTATTTTATTGCACTCCCTGATATCCTTTTCTACAATAGACCAAATACTCATAAGTATTTGCACCTATATTATACCACAGAAAAATAATTACTGATAATATCTCATACCTACTAATGTTTTGACATAAAGAAACTTGTGTCCTAAAAACAGCCAGTTTGTAACGCAAGCGCGAGAGTTAACGTTGTAGTACGTGATAACTTAACCTATCGCGTTGACCCTACGGGGCAATGACATTTTCAATGGGGTTGCCAAAATAACATGCCCATTACGAATATGAATGACTTCTGAAACCAATAAAGGGTAAAAGCTATGGGCGCGTTAAAACATACAGACACCATCTTGTGTGGAAGTACTTATTTATATTCTTACTAGCAGACCCGCCCCGGCTACGCCCGCGGCATATACACATATACATACATATAATCACGCTTTTATCCCCAGAGCGTTAGGCAGACGTGAATTAACACCCACATTTCACCAAACATTTTATTCGTCCCCACGTAATAGGGGGTGAGTTTATTGCCGTTTTCTGGGCACTATTGTTGACTCGAGCCATGCATCTGAGGCGAATTTGGGGTGTATATATCTGTTTGATGTTAAACAGCCATATCCCTTAGTTGCTTTGTACGACACCGCATGGGAAGACATGGGGTGGTCCTAGTTCTATTCTGGCATTTTTTTTTATACCACTTAGTTGGCAGACAAGCACACGGCCCACCTGATGGGAAGCGGTTACCGTGGCCTATGGACGTATGCAACACCAGGGGTGTCACACTCGCGCTGCCGACCATGAAGGAACCTTCTGATGCTCCTCTTGAAGAACCCCATATTGTAGGCGCTTGGGAAAACCGCAGCAGGGAGGTCATTCCACAGCTTGAGTGTGCGTGGGATGAAGTTTCTTTCATACCGCACAGTGCGTACCGTCTCAGGTCGCAATGTGTGGGGATGAATTCCCTGCGATGATAGAGTGTAGCTACGGGCATCATGTCAAACAATTCATCTGAGCACAAACCATTGTATAGGCGGTAGAACACACACAGTGAGGCAAAATCCCTCCTAAGGCTAAGAGGTTCCACACTACCTGTGAGTATGGGATTGTCAACCAGTCTCAATGCCCGTCTTTGCAACGAGTCGAAGGGGTCAAGCTGGTATGCAGGTGCTCCAGCAAAAAGGTGACAGCAGTACTCCATGTGAGGCCGGACCTGTGCTTTATAAAGAAGGAGTTGCTGCCCCGCAGTGAAATACTGCTTCGCCCTGTTGAGCACTCCGAGCTTTCTTGATGCCAACTTAACCTTGTCCTGCAAATGACTTCGGTATTGGACGTCACTGGAGATATCGACACCAAGGATCCCGATACTCGGGGAGATGGCATATTTTGAAACCTCACAATATCTCCTAATATCTCCTCTTTGAGCCCGTAATATTTAGTCTTCAAATAATGCTACCCTTACCTACACAGGACAACACATGCAGGTCTTAGATGTCACCCGCACACGATGCAGAATATCCGATCAAGAACCAAGCGGTTCGGTGACTCTTTCCTATGTCACACCATTAAAGCCTGAAATTCATTACCAGCTCACGTGTTTCCTTCTTCCTACAGTCCCGGGTCCTTTAAGTGGGGCGTGAAAAAGCATATGATGAAGCCGACAAGCTGAGTGTCACCATTGTCACATAATATATGTAAGTAATGGTGACCCTCTTTTCTAAGACTATGCGTTCAGCTTACCATCAGGCAAGGCGAAGTTTAATTGACGTGTCTTATATAAAAAAAGTATGAATATCTGATGGATTTGTTGACATTTATGATCACTGCTTCACTCCCTCTAGTAGTAGCATGATGATATATGGCCTAAAACTTTCGTCGATAAACGGACTATTGAACATAATTATATCGAACATATTTTGTGATAGGTAGGACACGGTGGTATTTCCGCCCTATTGAGCAGTCCGACTGGGGAAGTACCTCCGCCCTACAGAATACCGCGGCTATAATAACTTCGTGTCGTGTTCCCAGCGGTGAGTAGGGTAGCCAGAGCTCACTGGAGAATTTGTGCTGTCAGTGGGAAAACTAAAGGCTTGTCCTGCTTTGTCTTCTACTGACGGCACAGAAACTCTGTACTTACAGGGTTGGCAGCGCGACTGTGACTCCTCTGGTGTTACAGACGTCCATAGGTCACGGTAGCCACTTTCCATCAGGTGGGCCGTGTGCTTGTCTGCCAACTAAGCCGTAATACCGCCGTGTCCTTCCTCCTATCAATAATAAATTTCTTGATCAACGTATAGTATAGTCCCTAATTTAGATGAAGGTCGTTTGTTATCTATTCACTGACTAATCCCCTAGACAAGTAGGTCTTCGATGACCAGCATATTGTTGAATAGAATGATAAATGTATGGGATTTGACGTATTTGACAGTCGTCAACGCTTGTCTTAAACGTCATAAGCGTAATTTTCATATGAGGTAGGACACGGCGGTATTTCCGCCCAATTGAGCAGTCCTACTGGGGAAGTACCTCCGCCCTACAGAATACCGCGGTTATAATAACTTCGTGTTGTGTTCTTAGCGGTGAGTAGGGTAGCCAGAGCTCACTGGAGAATTCGTGCTGTCAGTTAGAAGACTGAAGGCTTGTACTGCTTTGTCATCTACATTGACGGCACAGAAACTCTGTGCTTACAGAGGCGGCAGCGCGAGTGTGCTCCTCTGGTGTTACACACGTCCATAGGTCCACGGTTACCACTTTCCATCAAATGGGCTGTGTGCTTGTCTGCCACCTAAGTAGTATAAAAAAATGAAAATCGGCAGCTTAGTGGTTAAGGAGTCGGCCTTACGATCTTGAGGTCCCGGGTTCGAATCCTGGCCATTACATTACCGACGTGAACCCACTCCTAGCACAAGTAGGTAATTTAGCTTAGTTGGAGTGGTTAGAGGGAATATTAGTAGGTAATTGTGGTTGCAAATATTCTTTATAAAAAAGAAAGTAAAAAAAAAATCCCATTCATACGTCATTCTATTCTATAATAGCCGGCAAACGAATTGCCACTTATCTAGAAAGGCAGTTATGTATTATGCATTGGCGTGTGTTGGCCCAACATTGATTGCTTTAATCGCGCATGTTTGTCCAACATGCGCCCGACTGACGCCACCCTGACAAATTAACAATTCAATTGCACACTAACTACACGGGAATAGGGATGTGACATGTTGCAATACCGTATACCAATAAATACCAAAGAATATTATTCTATCGTTTCGACTTGAAGATTTATTACTATCTCAAGTGTATCTCGAGTGTAATAAATTTTATGTTATTGCCAATATTCAATGGATAAATTTTAAATGCATGGTTATTTTTGAATTCGAGTACTGTTAGGACTGTAATGCAGAACAGGCGGATTGAAGGATCAAGGTCGTGTATGAAGCAAGTACCACAATAAACATTTAGTAGAAGAAAAACCAAAAATAACTGTAAAGGCGATTATTATAAGTAGAAAAACCAAAAATAACTGTAAAGGCGATTATTATAAACTTTTCAAAATTTGCAAAATTCTTCCCGTTAGTTTAAAGCATAAATACCTACTTCTTGTTAATAGCCATGGCAGTTGGGAGCGTTACTCGCTGGTTGCCCATAACTGTGTAACTAGGAAGGTATCTGCGGGTAAATATGAAGTACCCAGAGTATGCAACTACTTTGGCGACAGAACGCTTGATAAACGAATACCGTACCTACTTAATAGTTTGCCCGCAGATATCAGAAACGAAACTAAAAAAGGCAAATTTGCCAAATTGCTTCGAGACCATTTAATAAAGCAATTGTAATTGTAATTATGCACTGCAATTAAAAGTTTTAGGTACGGTCAACGGAGTGGATGGGGTCGCACTTTTTCATATAAGTTGTATGAAGAAGTGCGACCTCATCTGCTTTGTTGACTGTACATACCTATGCATAATATATAATAATGTCCGCATTCAAACGTAGCAAACTTTGTTGTCTGTTCCCACAGTCAAACTGTGGAAACGGTTTTGTGGGGCCTTGTTTAGATGTAAGTTATGTAAATAATGGCTAATAAAGATACATACATACATACAGTTCGTTATTGTATGATTGCTTTGAAATAAATTATTATCTGAACGCCAATTTCTTGAAAATTTTAACATTTTGGATAGTTTCGGGCGAAGGTTCTGTGGCATAGTGGTCAGGGTGTTCCCCCTGTAAGGGAAAAGTCGCGGGTTTGAATCCCGCCTGAACTGATTAAATTTTTTCTACATCTTGATCGATTTGAGTTAACTATTCATACTAAATGCTTTAAAATTTCATTACATTTTGACAAGTTGAGAGAGAATTTTGAATAGATTTTCATTAAGAGAATTTGCCTTTTGAACAATGACCCCATGTTGGGCACATGATCGAGGTATAAGATAAGATAAGATGAGATGAGATGAGATGAGATGAGATGAGATGAGATGAGATGAGATGAGATGAGATGAGATGAGATGAGATGAGATGAGATGAGATGAGATGAGATGAGATGAGATGAGATGAGATGAGATGAGATGAGATGAGATGAGATGAGATGAGATGAGATGAGATGAGATGAGATGAGATGAGATGAGATGAGATGAGATGAGATGAGATGAGATGAGATGTGATGAGAGGAGATGAGATGAGATGAGATGAGATGAGATGAGATGAGATGAGATGAGATGAGATGAGATGAGATGAGATGAGATGAGATGAGATGAGATGAGATGAGATGAGATGAGATGAGATGAGATGAGATGAGATGAGATAAGATAAGATAACATAAATTTATTTGTAAGAATATTGTATAAAAGTTGTTACAAAGTTGGTTGTACATAATATTCTGCTGTCTCCAGCGTACAAATATTGAAAGGCCGGTAGTAATAAATATAAAAAATATTATTAACTGTTTACTGTTTAACTAGTTTAGCTATAAATAAACTAGACTTACTGACTAACTAGTTATTCGTGTTCGGTTTTAGTAAACACAAAAATATTAATAGACTTACTTTTTAAATACACCTAATTAAAAAAGTAAGTTAAGTAAAGACCTAATCAAATTGAGTATTCATCGGTATATCTATATGTTGTAATTAATTTCCTCTCGCCATAGGCAGAGCATTCATTCTCACACATTGCGAACTGAGACGGTGCGCACTGTGCGGTATGAAAGAAACTTCATCCCACGCACACTCAAGCAGTAGAAAGACCTCCTGCTGCAATTTTCCCAAGCACCTACAATATGGGGTTCTTCAAGAGGGGGCATCAGGAGGTTTCTTCATGGTCGGCAGCGCGAATGTAACATACGTCACTGGTGTTGCATACGTCCATAGGCCACGGCAACCACTTCCCATTAGGTGGGCCGTGAACTTGTCTACCACCTAAGTGGTATAAAAAAAATTTGCTGCGCAATTTATGTTATTTTTTTCTTCTTCTACCAAAAAGTTCACTTTTGAACTCGTCAACGCAAAGCGATGTACCGTGTTAATGCTTTACGGTCGGCGGTCAGCAACACTACAGATACTCGTAGGTGCAGCAGTTTGCGGACGCGGCGCACCTCCACTCAACTGCATGCAGTAATGTATTCGCTCTTAGAATAGATTTAGGGGATATGCAATTAAGTTATCGGTGTGGTGACGGAGAAAGAAAACGAGTATCACTACTCCATCTCAACCGATGTTGTAAGAGGCGACTAAAGGAAAAATACGCAGACGATATCACTGCGAGAGACGGAAAAATCGAAATATATATATAATTACCAACCCGTCTGGCCAGCGTGGAAACAGTAGGCCAAAGCCTCCCAACATTGGGATAAGCCTAGGCCAGCATTGGCCTGCGATATACTGATCAATTGACATAGATACCAAATACGAGCCGATAGCAATGCCGCCTGTGATTGCGGTCTGCGGTCTCTCTGAGAAATAGCACCTGTGAGCTTAAAATGTTGTCAATATTGACTGGCGTTTAAATTGAACCACAGATATATATGACGACCTCCGTGGCGTAGCGGTAGAGCATTCGACTGCTATACAGGGGGCGCGGGTTCGATTCCCGTGCAAATATTTGTATGCATGAATATGTATATTTGCATTGGTCTGGGTGTTTCTATGTATAATATGTATATATTTACAAAAAAAAAAGTATCTAAGTATGTTTATCCGCATTCTAGATCCCATAACACAAGCTAGTTAAGCTATGCTTACCATGGGTCTAGATAGCGTTAAAAAAATATATATATATATATAAAAATTAAAGAAAGTCATAACAATGTTTTTTTTTATATACCACTTAGGTGGCAGACAAGCACACGGCCCACCTGATGGGAAGTGGTTACCGTGGCCTATGGACTCGTGCAACACCAGGAGCGTCACACTCGCGCTGCCGACCCTGAAGAAACCTCCTAATGCCCCTTTTGAAGAACCCCATATTGTAGGCGCATGGGAAGACCGCAGCAGGGAGTTCATTCCACAGCTTGAGTGTGCGTGGGATGAAGTTTTTTTCATACCGCACAGTGCGTACCGTCTCAGGTTGCAATGTGTGGGGATGAACTCCCTACCTACCGAGTCGAATGGGTCAAGCTGGTAAGCAGGCGCTCCAGCAAAAAGATGACAGCAGTACTCCATGTGGGGTACTCCATGTATACAATGGCATACAGAAAGAATACTTTTTAGATACTTTACTAGATTAATTTTCTTGTAAATACATACGTATTATACATAGAAAGCCCAGAGCCAAGACCAATGTAAATAATATGCTTTATTTCTATATACTCCTGTCTATCCAAAGGTTGCCTGGAAGAGATTGTTGTTTGCAATAAGGTCGCCCATTGTACATTATTATGTAAGTATAAAAATATATCTTCATTTGTGTATTTTGGTGTACAATAAAGAATATTTATTATTATTATTATTATAATACATACATACAAATATTCGCATTGAGGACTTAATTCTCGAACGTTTTACCGCCGCCGTGCCCTAGAGATCGTCAACCATTCGAAGCAACATTTAATAACACGTTTTTTTAAATAGAGTAACGATATATTATATCAATCTAATAGGTTCCAAACGAGTTATGTAATGTAGAGAAAAGGCTTATCTATTAATAACTTTGTAACACAATAAATCTAGTTGATTAATTGATTGACCTGAACTGAGATATTACATCAGACGCATACCGAAACGATGTCGGTGTTGGTACAATAGTTATAATTACATTTACGTGTTTATACGAACACTGGAGGGCTACCATGAGAATTACATCCGAAACTTAAATCCGTACGGAGGACATTTGCGTACCTATGGATTCCTTTCGCCTTGTCGAACGGAATCAGTCCTTCTTCTATCAAATCATTTTTTTCTTTTTCGTGCGCAAAATCCCTACGGATACCTCCCCACCAGAGCCGGTGGAAGAGGTTATGTCGGACTCGAACCGACCAAAACGTACGCCGCCTGTGGGTCGTTTTTGGTTGCCGAAGGTGAGGTTGACAGGCATATCCCTCGCACCCCGGCCGACCCAGGGCCATCTCTCTCGATCTGGCGCTCTAATCGGGTGTGGAGACCACAGAGTCCCCAAATTGTCCCCGGAAACTGGGAGGCCCGCGAGGCGCACTGCCGCCGCAACCTGCTTCTGCCATGGGGTGCGGAGACTCGCGTTCATGGGGGACGGAGTGGTTTTAATTACTCGAAACTTCAGTCTGCAACTAAAAATGTTTCATGGTAGACCCCCAAACCTGACATAAACGTAGGCGATTTAATTTATTAGCAAGTAAATTTAGAGTTTATGTCATTTGATATAATGTACACGTTACAATATTTCACTATGCTATTTTCATGTCAATACCATCGTTATGTTCTAGCTGCCTCCCAAAATACAGGCATTAGCCTAGTTTGGGTATCAGTACTCACCATTTAAGAATTTATAACCACCTCATTGATGTCAAAGTGATTGTAACTGTAAACTTTTTGTATGAATAAAATTTTTATTTATTATATTTTTATTATTTATGTTATTTGCAGTTTCACCCGTGGAATTACGTTTCCGCAACACATGGAGTTTTAACACCCACAATACTCCAAATATGATTTTCGGTCCCACGTAATAGGGGGTTAACCTATTGCCGTCAAGCGGACACTTTGCCATGGGCTGTATGTTTACTATCGGATGGAGAACAGCCCTATATTTAATCGTCTTCTACGACACCTTAGAGATAAGGTGGTTCTATTTTACCCCACCGGGAACCAACATCCTAATCCGTTAATAAACCTACCATTAATTTCCGCCATCAACTTCCATTAATTAGTCATAATTAATTTAGCTGAATAAATAATTGCCTCATCGTTTTCTCTCGACCTAATCCTTTTACAGAGGTAGCCTCAGAAAATTATAATTTTGCGTAGTTGCCATTTAATATTTCAACATCATGTTAAGTACTTCCTTTCGACAGGCATCGTTTTTAGGTAAGGTTTACACATATTTGAGAAGATTTCCTAAGGCTTGTCCTAATTTTGTGTTCTGCACTGAAAACACGGAAAATCTCTGTCCTTACAGGGTCGACAGCACGGGTGTGACTCCACTGGTGTTACACGCGTTCATAGGTCACGGTAACCACTTTCCATTAGGCGGGCCGTGTGCGTGTCTGCCAACTAACTTCTATAAAAAAAATATCATATTGCGTAATCATCATAATTTCTACGGTGCGTGGACGCAGACATGGACGCATTTACTATTACAAATGTCATGTCTGCAGTATCACGGTTCTGCCTCTTTCCACAGAGTATAGCCTGCGACATCGTGCACGCGTCCGTAAAATCGCGGACGTGGAAAGCATCTACCGCGTTTACTGTAGCGTTTACCATCGATCTTTTTTTTTATCTAGAACATGCCAAGGCATATACGATGGTGAGTGTTCTGATAAGCGCTTAAAATTAGTCCCACTCTCTTTTTTCCTACACAGTACAACACGTGCAGGGCTTAGATGTCACCCGCACGCAGTACCTACAGGGCGTAGATGTGGTGGACGCGGTGCAGAGTATCCGAGCAAGAACCTTGAAGGTTCGGAAACTCCTTCCATTGTCGCACCACTAAGACCTGAAATGCTTTTACAGCTCACGTGTTTCCTTCTTCCTTACAGTTCCTGATCCTTTATGTAGGGCGTCCTTCTCCTTCCTTAGACTTCGCCTTTAACTTACCATCAGACGAGGTGAAGTCAATTATTTAACTGAGCTCACTGGTAAAAGAGCGGTATAACCATATCTTTTGTTTTTATAGCATTACTGTCCATCCCAAGGTTGCCTGGAAGAAAACGCTTCAGCGATAAGGTCGCCCATTCTACATTGAACTGTATACATGCTACCTACTTGTCCTACTGTAAATCTGTTGGTGTACAATAAAGAATTATCTATCTATCTATCTAAGTTGCGTTGGTTTCAACTTGTTGGTCACTAAGACCTGAAAATCTTTAACAGCTCACATGTTTCCTTCTTCCTTACAGTTCCGGATCCTTTAAGTAGGGCGTCCTCGTCCTTCCTGAGACTTTGCCTTTAGCTTACCTTCAGGCGAAGTGAAGTCAATTATTTAACTGAACTCACTAAATCAAGAATGGTAAAAGAGCGGTATCACCATATGTTTTGTTTTTATAACATTACTGTCCATCCCAAGGTTACCTGGAAGAAATCGCTTCAGCGATAAGGCCGCCCATTGTACATTGAACTGTATACATGCTACCTACTTGTCCTACTGTAAATCTGTTGGTGTACAATAAAGAATTATCTATCTGTCTACCTAAGTTGCGTTGGTTCATATTTTATCGTTTTTATTTAGTAATGAAGTAATGTTGTAAAAAAGGTCCAAAGTATGAATGTTGGTTTTAGGAGCGTTAAAAAAAAACAGGATATGGCAAAGAAGGTAGTGAGTGAAGAAATTACATCTAACAGAAAGATATAGAGGAGAAAGACCTGATGCGCCGAATCCAAATAATTGGAACAAGAGCAGTTAGATGATGAGCTTTACTAAGTAAAACTTCGACTAGTAATGCTCGTGAAGGAGGAGGCGGAGCGGGAGCGGCAGCGGGAGCGACGAAGGATCGCAAGACAAGCTGCCCGCGTAAGAAGGCAACTCGGGCGTCGGAGGTCGATGAACGACCTCCGCCCCCATGAGGGCCTGGGGGTGACAGGTGGAGCCGCCTGTCACCCTGGCAGAAGCAGGCTGCGGCGGTGTGGCGCGCCTGGTAAACTTCGACTCCTCAAAGTCAAAATAGAAGAATTAGATGTCATATCATGATGGTGAAAGATACAATGATGATCTGAGTGATTCATTCGTTTCGTTTTACACTGTGTTAGTGACTGCCGTCTTATCAACAATTCACCGAGAAAACTTGTTCCCACTAAACCTTGTCCGGAAATCAGCAGCAAAGGCAACCTTCTTAATACAACTCTTAGTAGAGTAATTCCAGGGGTAAATTTCGATTTAATCAAAATCTACGATATATTTATCTATAGGTATGCAGGTACTTAGTTACATAATTTTCTTCCCAATTCAAGAACTAAAAAAGCTATAAAAAAGAAGCCATCCTTAATATTATAATAAACGACATATTCTTTAATGGAAGCGTCATTTGAATCAAGGTTAACAGCGAGTTCTTCGCAAACTCCGTTAAAATTGAGGCTCACAAAATTAATCACTTCAAAACCTTCCTTTATTGGTACATTTATCATTGTAAAATTCAAATTCACGTCACGTCTGACTAAGTTGACGTAATCGATTGTGCTCCTGGCTCTAGAAAACCCCTTTCATTGTGCCGCTCATTTTTATTTGAAAATTTGTCATTGTGATCGAGAAATAGCAGATCCTTTTACATGATAAAGGGACTTCCCGGACCAATGATCGTTCTGTAATCGAATATTTTAACGTTTTATCGATTTGAGACCACTATTTGACCAGTAATAATAGATCACTTTAGTTTCTTTAACACGGATAACATTTAAAATAGGCGGGATTATAGTAAACCCAACATTTTCTCGAACTAAAGGAGGCCGCCACTTTCCTTTCAAGAATGTCAAATCGTGCAAAATTTGTACGAACTAACTTTTTTTTTCAGTAAGATTTATACAATGCATAAAAAATAGTAAATGAAATTTAAAACTAGAAACCATTACATACGAGTATTAGGTACTAAAATAAACTAAAATAAATAAATACAATAATTACATACATAATGCGTCATCATGCGTGCTAAATTCTTTGATTTGCAATTTAATACTATGCATTTGACAGTGGTAATTGTTCGTAGTGGCTATTTTTGCCACTTCACGGTATCTTTGGTTTTTCCGTACAATAATACAGATAGGTGTCATTATTTCATTTATCTAGTATAATAATTCTAAATTAATTCCTGCCTTACCCAGGAACCGGTACACAATTTTTGCTCATTTTTATTAAAGTGCGAATAATCTCCAAGGAGACCCCTACCACCGGCGCCGGTGAGAGAGGTTATGTCGAACTCGACCTGACTAAAACGCACGACGCCTGTGGTTCGTTTTTGGTTGCCGAAGGTGAGGTTGATAGGTATATCCCTCGCAACCCGGCCGACCTAGGGACAATTTTTGCTTCAAATACTAGTATGCATAAAAGTCAGAAAGTTGTCTAAAGATATATGTATTAAATCATATTTACCACAAACAATACTCCCAAACAAAATGTAATACATGTTGTTTATGTTACTCTGCTCTTCAATAGACCTTTTTAAATTTTATTACAACCTACAACATTTTCAATCATAAAAACTTAATATCTTTGGTCGTAAACCATGACGCTACGATTTTACGTTTGCTAAGAATAGAAGCAATAAATTTAATACACAAAGATAACACAAAGTTACAATAATTCAATATTGAAAACATAACCTGCAAAAAGAATATATTTGTTTAGGCGCATATCGTGTTATACCGATCTAGAAAGATGGAAAAGGATATATATATCAGTGTACGTTTTCGTAAATAGAAAATGAGTAAAGGAAAGTGGATTACTCGAGTTCGTGTATCTGAGCAATCTGCCAAATTCGGAGGCTTTATATGGGCTTAAAGGGAGTTTACGTGAAGCTATGTAAATATTACGATGCGTATAGCTTACCTGTAAAACTGGAATCTCATTTACATTTTATTCGTTCTAAAAGCGGTAAGTCTGGATCTATAAAGACGAACTTCCAATCATATAACAAACTAAAGTCAATTTACAGCTCCTTGACAACACTATCTTGGTATCTTTTAGTTTACTTTTGTTACCATTGTAAGACTTTTTTCTCATCATGGTCACATAGAACAAATCTAACCACTTATGTTATGTTGATGATGGGAAATGGTTACCATGGCCTATGGGCGTATGCAACACCAGGGACGTTACACTCACACTGCCGACCATGAAAAAACCTTCAGATGCCCCTCTTGAAGTACCCCATATTGTAGGCATTTGGCAAACCGCTGCAGGAGATCATTCCACAGCTTGAGTGTGCGTGCACGTGCTATTAGAATTGTAAACTTTGTTTTGTATTAAGTTCAGACATAATGTATCTGATGGAATTGTGAGTTACAATTTCGTTTGAACTTCTTTATGAGCTCTACTAAAGTCAAGATTTAGAAAACTATGGCAGCAAAAAATCATGATAGCGCAGTATTTTATTAAGTAGCTACTTTTAAAAGATATCTCGAGAACAAAGTGTATTGGCATTTATGTTCTTTCCCAACACACGATTTTTTCTGAGAAATAACCATAAAGACTTTAAATATGTGGAAAGCAGTGGTATTTGTTTTATAATGTCTATATGTACTCGTTTAACAATTCCTATCAGCTTTTCTTTGTAAACTGCTTTCAATAAAGCTTGTAGTTACTCTTCATGATTGTAAGTTTCATTTCTACGAATAAGAACAATGAACGTTTCTAGGTATAGTCAGTATGATTTATCGAGACTCGACAATTTTTTTTTTTATACAACTTAGGAGGTAAACAAGCACACGGCCCACCTGATGGAAAGTGGTTATCGTGACCTATAAACGTGTGTAACACCAGTGTATCACATCCGTGCTGCCGACCCTGTAAGAACAGAGATTTTATGTGCCCTCAATGCAGAACACAAAATCGGGATAAGCCTTTGGTCTTCCCACTGACAGCACAAAAACTCTCCAGTGAGCGTAATTTACGATTTGATTGCTACGATTGCTACTCTCCTCTATCTGTAGGAACTACCAATTGGCGGGGGTGCGAGGAATATGTCTGTCAACTGAGGTTGAACGTGAGTCAACGAAGGTGAGCCTTCGGCAACTAAAAACGACCCCAGGCGCCGTACGTTTTAGTCGCTTCGAGTCCGACATAACCTCTCCCACCAGCTCCGGCGGTGAAAGAATCCGTGGGGATTTTTCGCACTTAAAAAAAAGGATTTTGTAATTTTTAACATCCAGCAGGGTGTCGTCAATTAACAGACTGAATACTCATATCTATACCTAGTTACGAGGTGTAAAGTTACTTTTTTATATTTTACTAGCGGTTGGCCGCGGCTGCACCCGCGAGGATGTCGGTTATCTCGACAAAACATAGCTTAACCCTTTCTCAAAGTCTAAACTACCTTTATACAAAATTTCATCAAAATCGGTACAGCGGTTTAGGCATGAAATCGTAACTTACAGATAGACAGACAGAGTAACTTTCGCTTTTATAGTTTTTATAAGTACGGATATGAATAATCAGATACCAATATATAATACATGCGAACGTGTCCCATCCCTACTCAATTATAATAGTGTACATGTTGTTAGTTTATTTAAATGGCGAGTATATCAATCTGTACATATCTATCTTAATAAAACGGTAGTTAAACTTGAGATAACGTACGCACAGGATACAGACAGCGTTATTATGACGATGTATGTTTACATATAATCACGCCTTTGTCCCCGGAGGGTTAGACAGAGGCGAATTAACAACCACGTTATATTTGGTCCCACGTAATAGAGGGTAGAATTCGGAACTAGGTTATCCGACAGAGAACTAAAGTTACCGACATAGGTCACAGAATAAGTGGCAGAGGGCTGGCCACGTTTGTCGAAGGACCGATGGCCTTTGGAGTAAACGAGTCCTAGAGTGGAGACCGCGAGAAGGTAAACGAATGGTAGGACGCGCCCTAGCCAGATGGACGGACGATCTGAAAAAAGTGGCTAGGACAGTCTGGATGTGGAAGGCGGACGATCGAAGAAAATGGCGCACATTGGGAGAGGCCTATGTCCAGCAGTGGCTGCGGTGGGCTAATTGATTGATTGATTGAATAGAGGGTGAGCCTATTACCGTCTTCCGGGCACTATTGTTGACTATATTTAACTGAGTCTCGGCTGTATATATCTGTCTGATGTTAAACAGCCCTACCCCTTAGTCGCCTTGTACGACACCGCATGGGAGGAGATGGGGTGGTCCAAATTCTACTCTGCCGGGAACCACGCGGAAATTAGCCGTTAGGTAGTTTACTTATAATTAAGTTTAGTAATTAACTTAAGCAATCTTATACCCCGGCATCTACTGACCCAAGATGGCAACGGCTTACAATTTAAGTCGGTTTTAGTTCGACATACGAGATGGAGGTACTGACTACCCTGGTGTTGCACACGTTCATAGATCACGGTAACCACTTACCATCAGGTGGACCGTATGCTTGTCTGCCACCTAAGTTGTATAAAATAAGAAAAAAACCTACTTTGCACAAATTAAAAGGTTTCGTTCGTTTTCACTTGCGACACAGTAACAAACTCAAAGTAATTAATCACACCCGAGTTTTTATTTTCCAGTTATTAAAAGAAAATTCTTTTATAAAAGTAAAGAAAAAAGATAAAGGGAAATTCAATAGTAGAACAAAGGCACGGGACACGTAACATACACACAAAAGTTTTACACCATCTCGCTTACGAGTATGTGTGGTGACTATGAGTTCTAATTGTAAATGGATAATAACACTTGTCTATTAATTTCAACACAACAAACGAATCCTGTTCAAATTTCAACTCACAAATTTCTTGTAAAATCTGATTAGAAATATAACTAACTACAACAATGTTTTTTTGGGATGTAATGTTCAGGCATTTTTTGGTATTCTTGTCTGTTTGGCCATGATGGACGCAAAAACTACAGAACGGATCTTACTGCTGTTTTTTGGTGAGAAAACTCTTGATCAGGCTTAAAATCGTACACCGATTGATGAGTAGAACCGAATATATTGATTGTTGTTGCAGATGACTGTAGAGTCCTATTTGAGCGCGGCATTTCTTGCCGCATCTATGGCAGGTGTGATGCGAGTCTGTAGGAGGTGGAAGATGGTGGCGGAGTCTCTTCTGTTTTATATATTATGTAAGAGTTCGGCGACACTAGTTTTGCCGTTAAGATCTCACTACTTCAAAGTCGGTTAATTATGTATTTATTATAATTATTGGACACACAACTAATGCTTATAACATCTTCTCCAATGCATTTATCTCCTCCAGCAAAAAATACAGTGCTTCAAACAGTTCAAACTGAGGTGAAATACAAAAGAGATCAAACAAAAAAAGTCCAACGAGTTTTATTAGATGAGAGACGATGAACGTAGAAATTGAATTTCGAATTCCGTTTTAGAATTTCCGATAAGCGAAAAAGGTTCAAACTGTCGAAATAAATCTGAATACTTTTAATTTAAACTACGTCATGACTAAGGGTTTTACTCCTGTGGGTACGGCGATTTTATTGAAACAAAAAATAAATGATGAGCAGGCAGATATATTTGCTATTTAAATAAGAGATATGTTGATGTAGAATTCGAAACGAGGTTTTCGACAGAGAACTAAAGTTACCGACATAGGCCACAGAATAAGCAAGTTGAAGTGGCAGTTGGCTGGCCACGTTTGCCGAAGGACCGATGGCCGTTGGAGCAAACGAGTCCTAGAGTGGAGACCGCGAGAAGGTAAACGGAAGGTAGGACGCCCCCTATCCAGATGAACGGATGACCTGAGAAAGGTGGCTGGGACAGACTGGATGCGGAAGGCGGAGGATCGGAGAAAATGGCGCACATTGGGAGAGGCCTATGTCCAGCAGTGGACTGCAGTGTGCTGATTGATTGATTGATTGAGATGTAGAAATAGACAGCCTCTGTGGCGTAGCGGTAGTGAACGCGGTGCGGGTTCGATCCCCGCTCCATGCAAATATTTGTACTGCATGAAAGCATTTAGTTTACTAACTATTCACGCATTCACGTAAGATGGACATATACATATATATACGAAGATTTGGATGACTTTAGCCGAGGTTCGGTGGATCAGTGGTCAGAGCATTCTCGCTGTAAAGGACAGATCGCGAGTTCGAATTCCACCAGAACTGGTTCAAAATTTCTCCTATCTTAATCGATTCAAATATTTATATACATGAATATGAGTATTTGCATTGAAATGGCCGTACCTCGGAGAGCACTTTAAGCCGTCGATCACGGTTGGTATACGAACATCTATATAGCATCACTGTGTAGCCTATAACCAGCAGATGACAAAGACGCTTCTAACGATACCTCATTTGTCCAGTTCTAATTAGTGGTTGAGGAGCTATGAGGGAACAGATGAACCTACAAACATACATAGCCTGTCAAAATCATAACCCTCCTTTTGCTTCGCCGTAGTCGGTTAAAAACCTGCGACTTTTGTTCTTGTTTTCAAATCAATGGAAACTTAATCTTGGTGATAAATGTGTCTATGTCCTATTCCAGACCATAATAATGTATACCTTTGTGCTCTATTTCAACCATATTTGTTCAGCATATGTTGCGTGAAAGTATAACAAACATCCATACATTCACTCATTCCTACCAACTTTCGCGTTTATTATATGTATGAGTGAATAAAAGGGGTAAAATAATCAAATTTGACCAAAATTACCAAATTTGTGTTTGAACTTATAACCTTGGTACGTTGAATCGCTACGCTTTATATTTTGACACATCCAACAATAACAGACATAATATCTATTTATATGTAAGTGTATGTATGCATACATATACGTAATGTATGTATGCATGCATATTATTTATTCAGTATGTATATGTAATAATAATAATAATAATAATAATATTTATTTATTTATCAAAAAGGGCTGTACATTGTATTATTACTAGTTTTATATAATAATAATAATAATAAACCTTTTATTTCATGCAAAAGTACTACTACATACATATTAATGTTGTTTTTACACATAAATTACTTAGATAATGAAAGTTCCTAGACTATGTGAGTAATGGTATAAAAATAAAATAAAAAAATACGTTTGATTGCATGAACCCTTCTTCAAGTGAAGGTGAAGGCCTCCTCTAAAGAAAACCATAATTCTCTCTCTTGGGCTATTTGCGGCCAGCAGGGACCAGCTATTTTTTCCAACTCGTCTGCACATCTCGTGTAAGGTCTGCCTTGGAGACGTTTGCCGATTGGACCCTTCCACGTTGTTACCCTATTGGTCCATCTCTCGTCCTGTAGCCTCGCTACGTGCCCAGCCCACTTCCATTTTAGTTTTTTAGCGTATGTTAGAGCATCTATGGCTTTGGTGGTTTCTCTAATTTTTGTGTGACGTATTTTTTGCGTCTTTTTAATGTTGAGCATGCTTCGTTCTATTCCGCGCTGGCAAGTAGTGATTCTGCTTTTTATTTTGGATGTGTATTTCCAAGTTTGACATGCGTAGGTTAGGCAAGGTAGAAGGCATGACGTCATGACTTTTGTTTTGATATTTATTGGCATGTTGCTTTTGAATATCTCTTTTAAGGACCAGTACTTGTTCCAAGTGTTTTGTACTCTGCGCTCTACTTCTAGTTCGTGTTGTTTTCTGTTGAAACCAATTTGTTTTCCCAGGTAAATGTATTTTTCGGTATATTTCAGAGTTTCATTGTCCAATGATATTTTTCTCTGTATACTATTTGTCATGACCATAGTTTTTGAAAGGTTCATTTCTAGCCCAACCCTTTTACTAGATGTGTTTAGTGAATCAATCATGTTTTGTAATTGTGTGCCAGATTCTGATAGCAGAACTAAGTCATCTGCGAAGCGTAGGTGGGATAAATATTTGCCATTGATGTTTATTCCTGACTTTTCCCAGTTGAGGCTTTTTATTATTGACTCTAGAACAGCAATAAATAATTTTGGAGACAGCGGGTCGCCTTGTTTCACGCCTCTTCCGATGGAGAACAGAGGTCCACTTAATTCCAATCTTATTTTTGCTGTACTATCTTTGTAAATATTTCTGATTACTTCTATATACTCATGTTCCACTTTTTGAGCTTGCAGGGCAGTCCATATACTTGAATGTGATACGGTATCAAAAGCTTTCTTGTAATCTACATATGCGATGTAGAGCGCTCTTTGCTTCTCTTGGTATTTTTCCATTATTTGTTCTAGGGTATGTATGTGATCGATTGTTGAGAAGCCTTTACGAAAACCTGCTTGTTCTATTGGTTGGTTTGCTTCTATGGTGGCACTTATTCTTTTGTTAATTATGGATGAAAATAGTTTGTAGATAACTGAGAGTAAGCTTATGGGCCTGTAGTTTGTGATATCTTTTGAGTCACCTTTTTTGTAAATTAAAATGATTTCCGACTCTACCCATTGCGATGGTATTTCAGCAGTTCTTAATATAAGGTTAACTAGTTTTATAAATAAGGTCAAATATAACTACTTTACTGCTAATAATGTCTACATTAAGAATTAACCTTCAATAAAAAGCCACACTGTATACCTACACAGTAAACAAATGGAATTTAAAATATATTACTTACTTTTACAATTTGCGACCTACCTGATCTAGGTTTTTAAAAACCTGTGTTTCAGGTTATGTCCGCTCAGATACATATACAAATTACGCATTACAATCAATTAAACAATATTATAAACAAAAGAATCTATATTTACAGTTTATTGCTACCTATTTTAATATTTCTAGCAGTTTCTCCGTGTCCGCATAATCTAGCTGCTCTAGATATTCTGCAACTAATACCTTACATCAGTATCAGAAAAACGGGATATTTACCATGTTTCACTATTTTGAGCTTCCGATATTTCGGCGCTGTTGCAAGCACCATGATCACGGAGGAACTGGAGTAGTGGCGGTGAACTAAGAAAAAGTTTTTTCTTCTAGGAGTAATTATATCGATCTACCCTCTTTCGAGTTCTTTTACTACGCGTATCTGCACTACTATTGGTTTCACTCTCACTACAAACTCGAACCCGATCTCGATCACGTTCACGACATACGATGCTCACTGTATCCACTCGCGATTTTGTTCTAGCTTGTTCCCGGTTGTTTTTGCAAAGACGGACCACTGGATGCCAGACGTTCGGCAGTTGAAACCCATCCTCACGATTGAAATTTTTATCCTTTTTTATTTCAATTGCTTCCCTAACCAGTCTCGGTATATAGTGGCGTTCTGTCGAAAGCATCTGAGAGTTATGTAGTTCGATCCAGTGGTTCGTACCGGACTCCAATAAATGTTGAGCGATTGCAGATTTATGCGGTTCATTGTTTTTGACTGCCCTGATGTGTTCCTTGATTCGGCATGTAACCGTTCTTTTTGTTTGTCCTATATAAGAACTGCCACAGCTACAGTCAATCTTGTACACTCCCGGTCTGTCCAATGGGGAGCCATCTTTGGGTGAGCGCAGGCATTGCGACAGCTTTTTAAAAGGAGTGAAAATAGTTTTGACAGATACCTTCTTCAGGATGTTAGCGATCTTATCTGTCACTCCTTTGATGTAGGGTAAAAAGGCTGGCTGTCTTTCCACCTTATAGTTCCGGGGTTTATTTGTGGTGAGTCTTGGTGGTCTTATCCGTCCATTGTATCCATTCTTTTGTAGAACGCCGCTTATGTGCTTCAATTCTTCTTGTAAATGTTCCTCGTCACATAAACTATATGCGCGGTCAGTAAGCGACGTCACTACCGAATTCAGATGGCGCGGATGATGATGTGAGTCGGCATGCAGGTAGCGGTCAGTGTGAGTGGGTTTCCTGTACACGGAGTGGCTACACGACCCATCCTCACGAACACCGATCCTCACGTCAAGGAAGGCAAGGGTTCTTTCCTTTTCCATTTCGTACGTGAAGCTCATTTTTCCATGGATGTTGTTGAACTGGGCCACGTATTGTTGTACAACATTCTCACTCCCCTCCAGTATACAAAAAATGTCATCAACGTACCGTTTCCAGATTTTGATGCTTGGGGCGGTGGGTATGGCTATGGCTTCGAAATGTTCCATCCACAAGTTTGCCACAACTGGAGCCACCGGACTGCCCATCGCTACTTCATCTATCTGTAGGTAGTACTCATTTCTGTATACGAAGTAGTTTGTGGTCACGCAATGTTGCACAAGGTCAGCATATTCTTTAGCGACTCCGTTCTCTGCGATTTTTCGTCTTATGATCTCCAAGCAGTCTGTGATCGGAAGCTCAAAATAGTGAAACATGGTAAATATCTCGTTTATTCTGATACTGATGTCAGTGACCATGATAGTTTAATACCTTACAGTTCCAATAGTTTAATCTATGTATGGTTAGTAATTTGTTTAGTTTATTATACAGAAAATGACCCAAAAATATATAAAACCTATTTAGAAATTCATGTTTTGTTTGTGATTTTTCACAAACTATGGCCTTTCTTCTCCTGTCTAGATTTATTGTGGGTGTGAGTTTGGTGTGTTGGTATAGAGTGATATTTAGAATGAATAATTGACGCACTGTTAGTACTTTACATATCTTGTAGAGTTGATCTGTGGGAAACCTGTATGGACGAAACGTGGCTACTTTTAAAATTGCTCTTTGGGCACGCTCAAGGGGTAGCAATATTGTACGTCCTGCTCCACCCCAGGAAGTTATACAATAAGTAAGAATGGACTGGCACAATGCCAAGTATACCAGTTTAATTATCTTAGGGCCCGCTATTGAGCGTAAGTTTTTGAAGATATACATTAATTTTCTTAATCTAGTACATAGTAATTCAATATGTTTACGGAAATTCAAATTTGTGTCAATAGTTACACCAAGATGTTTTAAATTATCAGTTTTAGTTAATGTAGGGCAACCGCATGCAATGTCAGCAGTGTTACAGTAATGTGCATATATGTTTATATTAGTCATTGGCTTATTAGAGTTACGCACTGTAAATAACATGTATTTCGTTTTGTCAGTGTTTAGTGATAGAAGATTTCTCTGGAGCCATTTAGTCACAGAATTGAAACCATTTTGAACGTTTTTAAATACCTCCTCTCTTGATTTGGCAGCGAATAAAAGAGCCGTGTCATCGGCATATGATATAATAAATCCATTTTGAAGGGTCAAACTGCAAAGGTCATTTATATAGATTATAAATAAAGTTGTTCCTAATACACTCCCTTGTGGGATTCCATACCCACTATTTTTCATTTCAGTGCTCACGTTCTGTCCAATTTTCACACATTGCTGACGGTCCTTCAGATAATCCGACAATAATGTCCCTCTTACCCCAAGAGCTTCAAGTTTTTTTAGTAGTATAGAACAGGAAATTGAATCAAATGCTTTGGCCAGGTCAAGAAAAATTCCCATAGTGTGCATGCCTTTATCTAGGTTATTAGTGACATAGTCTGTTAGTGTATGTACAGCTTGACTGGTTGACCTATTTGGCCTAACCCCAAATTGACTGTCAGAAAGTAAATTATTATCTTCCAGGTATTTAGTTAATCTGTTGTGAATAATTTTTTCGAATATTTTAGATAGGCCTGTTAATACTGAAATAGGCCTATAGTTATTCGCACAGGTTTTGTCACCAGATTTAAATATCGGCGTGACGACTGCCCTTTTAAGCGATGTTGGGAATATGCCGTTAGTTAGACATAGTTCGAAAATATGAGTCAAAGGAGGTGCAAATACGTTCTTGAATTTTTTTAATATGCTATTAGGAATGTTATCCCACCCAGTAGAACAATTGTCCTTCAGCCCCGCTATTATTCTCAGTATTTCTTCAGCGTCTGTATTTAATAGAACAAAAGAGCTTAGTGTAGACCAGGTTGGGCGTACAATATGGGTCTCCAAGGAAGTGGAAACGCCATTAGCGCAAATAGGATTATGAATATTTTCTGCTAGTTTTTTACCAACATTTACAAAGTAAGTGTTAATTTGATTCAATGTGTCGAACGGATTTTCTTTAGACAATAGGTCGAGTGGTGGTTCGGGTGGTTTAGATCTAAACGTGTGTTTTTTTATGAATTTCCAAATTAGTTTGGAACTGGTACCCGCCTTTTGCACTTCATTTCTGTCGTGTTGTATCTTTAATTTTTTAAGTAGATTATTACAAAAGTTTCTATACCTTTTATATATCAGTGCAAGTGTTTCGTTGTCAGGTGCATGTTTCGCCTTAAGGTGCAGTCTATCTCTATGTCTTATACATCGGACGAGCCCCGGAGTAATCCATGGCTTGATGTTATTATATTTTCTAGGTAGTAATTTAGCGGAAGTATTTTTTAATATTGCTGATTGCACCACCATTGGTATGTAGGTATGCCTTCCGTATACCTACGCACATTATTAATTATGACGTTAATGTACAAAAGACTGCCTCTCAATTCTCTGTTCAATCCCGGGTTTACTAATAGAACTCAATCTTGAGTTATGGTCGCTTTTGTACATAGTATTTCATTTATTTGCATAAATGCCTTGCAAGTGTACATTAAGAAAAAAAAAGCTCTTATATTCTAAGACAGTCTCCCAAAATTTCCATTAGCTGGTGACCCTAGTATTCACCTCCCACACCTCAGGCGGGTTGTGGCCCATATAGCGTATATGTAGCGCCATTTGCGTGCACACCCTTTATTAAACCACACAGGGTGATACAAAGAATGATACTGGCACAATATCATTGTTCCTTTCAACATTTAAATAAATCTTGTAAAATAAATTTTATACTGAGATGCCTGGTGAAGGAGGACGCAAGTCTCTCCCATCTCTTTTTTTTTTAAATTCGACGACATTCACACAACGTTACCTAAACCCGTGGATAGCTTATCTAGCTCATAATAAGGGTACTAGAATGCAGATATACAGACACACAGACACAAAATCACGCCTTTATCCCCGGAGGGTTAGGCAGAGGCGAATTAACACACACTTTTCACCTATCATTGTATTCGGTCCCACGTAAAATGTGGTGAGACAATTGCCATTTTCTGGGCACTATTGTTGAGTCGAGCCATGCATCTGAGGCTGAGTCTGGGCTGTATATATCTGTATGATGTTAAACAGCCCTATCCCTTAGTCGCCTTGTACGACACCGCATGGGAAGAGATGGGATGGTCCATATCCTACTCTGCCGGGAACCACGAGGCGCGCATTTTTATCCAAAACTCATTTTGCTTACAGTCAATAACAACATGAATATACATAGAGAAATTAACATCCATTCCCCACATACGACGCCGCAAACCTAAACCCAAACAACCTACCACTTATAAAGGTTTTCATTCAACGAGATAACATATTTCCATTTCCAGAATAATTTTCTATATATTAATAGCAAGCTCTTCAGTATTCAACGACAATGGTGTACAATACCGGGCTGTTTACGTCACCCGTCGAATTCAATTTACACGTTCGGGCAACTCTGTACAGGAACTAATGTAAACCCTTGAAGGGTTACCATGCGAAAGTAGTGGAAGGATTTTTGGGAAAGTACTGAATGTTGAAGTGAAGAATGGACATCATAGTTTTAGTAGCAATCAAAGCTTGGTTTTTGAGCCCGAGCCCAGCTAATTCAAAAGAAAAAAGTTGACGCTTGTTGTAACCAAAAAAGGCTGGCCTCGTTATGGGTCAGAGATTGCCGTACAACGTTCAACTGTTGTCAGTCTTTTCGGAACGAACAAGAGGCATGCGATGCGGAGGAATGCCACAATGCGTTCTAATTGTAGTGTTTAGTTTTTAATTTGTTCTTTTATTATTAGTTTTATTGCTAATTATTATATTCCATACTTTACTATAACAAGGAAGATTCAATAAAAAGAAAATATATGGTGATGTTTCAAATGGATATAGGACATTTTGCTAGGGTGACTGGCAACTTCACCTTTCACCCCAAGGCTCATGGAGGACCTGCGCTCTTGGAAGAGTTAAACACACTGTTTATTTTCGGTTTCTGGGCGAAGCAGGAAAGAATTTTGAATTTCACATTTGCAACTGGGTGCAGAAACTAGATAAATGAGTTCAAGTATTTTCACACCTATTAGTATAGACATAGTGCTCTTTTTTAAATGTCATCTGTATGACGGGATGATAAAAATTTAGATTTTTACTTAGTTCTTCTTCGGTATAATCGTATAGTATCGTTCTCACAGTTGCCTCTCCATATGGAGTATATGGCGAAGCAACTGTGAGAATTGTAATAAATGAGAGTGATCTCATCTTGTTTCTCTAAAACGCATCAATTAAAATAGAACAAAAACAACCGTGTTACGACAATTACGGTATATATGTCTTAATTAGATAATAGTTCAGTGAATTAATTTGTTTGGTTCATTGTACACAAACACATGTTATCATTGCACACAGTTACGGAACAGATAATAGTAGTAACAAACAGGGTTGCCAGGACAATAGATTGAATTGAATCCTACCAATATTTTAGATCAGATAATACCCGTGGTTACACCCGCGTGGCAATCAACTATTTTTGCAACCTATAATATTTTTTAACGGAATTAAAATTCGCCTAAATGCGGATTTACTACTTGTTAGTAAAAGTTAATATTGAATGCAATAATTATATGATGATGCCGGTAGTTTAAACGTCCGTGAATTAGCAGGTATACAGTCACCTCAAACATTGTAGTAGGCCCCATACATTCACAATTATAAGAGACTAACCCCACAAAGTACCTATCTTTTGCAAAACCAAATTGATTAATTGAAAAATACCCAAATCGTAGGCTTAGTAATATACATCAGCTTCCTGCCATTTAAATAAATATACTTCAGACTATTTAAACTGCTAATTGATGGCACTTGGTGGAGAACTCACACATACACATATTGAGAACTCACTTGTACTATTCCACAGTATTTTTTATTTGTTATTAGACCTGACTGGTAACGCCTTGCAGCATCCTCAAATGTTTACAATGACATTTCATTGCAAACCTTTGAGGATGACATTTCATTGTAACGTTTGAGGATACCTTAAGGCGAAACCAGTCAGGTCTAATAACAAATAAAAAATTCATCAGCCCACCCATTGGAGATATACCTACAGACGTAAATATATGAAGGACATTTCCTTTTTCATCTCAATGGTACAAAAATATTCTACATAATTTCATAAAAGCCATTTCTGGCAACATTATTCCAAACATAAATCATTGTACTGACATATGAAACGTCATTTCACCGATAAGATGACATAACTCGTTGCCTGTCACTGCTTATCGCAATGTAATGACACAATTATTAGAACTGTGTATATTCCTTTTACGCAGTAATAATATGTACATACATAAAATCACGCCTTTGTCCCCGGAGGGTTAGGCAGAGGTAAATTAACACTCACATTTCACCAATCATTGAATTCGGTCTCATGTAATAGGCCGTCTTCCGGGCACTATTGTTGACGCAAGCCATGCATCTGAGGCTGAGTCTGGGCTGTATATATCTGTCTGATGTTAAACAGCCCTATCTCTTAGCCGCCTTGTACGACACCATATGGGAAGAGATGGGGTGGTCCAAATTCTGCTCTGCCGGGAACCACGTGGCATTAATAATAGTCTATCATAATGATTGAGAATTTTTGCTATGATTCTGCAAAACACAATAGCTTGATATATAGAAAATAGAAATTTTAAAACCGATAAAAAATTGACGTATCCATGTATGTCTTCTTTTTATACAACTTAGGTGGTACCCATGCTGCTGACCCTGTAAGAACAGAGAGTTTCTGTACCGTCAGTGCAGAAAACACAATCAGGACAAGTCTTTGGTGTTCCCACTGACAGCGCAAATACTCTCCAATGAGCTCTGGCTACCCTACTCACCGCCGGGAAAACAACACGAAGTTATTCTGTAAGGTGGAGGTACTTCCCCAGTTGGACTACTCAATTGGGACGGGAATTCCGACGTGTCCTACATTCTTTTTTATACCACTTAGGTGGCAGACAAACACACGGCCCACCTGATTGAAAGTGGTTACCGTGGCCTATGGACGTGTGCAAAACCAAGGGAGTCACACTCGCGCTGCCAACCCTGTAAGAACAGAGAGTTTCTGTGCCGCCAATGTAAAATACAAAGCAGGACAAGCTTTTGGTTGGAGATATCATATTCGACAAGGTAGGAGACGACGGTATTTCCGTCCAATTGAGCAGTCCGACTGGGGAAGCACCTCCCCCCTACAGAATACAATGTTCCCGGCGAGAGCTCTCTGCAATGTTTTTGTGCTGTTTTTGTACTGGAAAATTTATACTTCTTGATAGTAGGTAACTTCTAATTTTAAAAGACTCAAGTATCAGCTAGCATGAAGCTAATATTACCGAATGGTCTCTAAATTGGGTCAACAATTGCAAAATTGACTATCAAATCTAAAAGACCCCTTTTATCTAGGGGCTTTAATAATTTGATAGTTGACTTTAGCTAGCAATAGGATTGAAGGGGGCCGGAAAAGGTCATTGACACTCTTGACCTTAGTGCGCCTGACCATATTTGGGAGAGATATAAACGATGAAGTCACTCGTTAAATTAATAATTGATATCGAAATTCATGTTATTATATACATACATATATTCACGCCGGTAAATCATCAAAGGGGTAGGTAGAGGTATATTAAACACCCACAATTCGGCAACTGTGATTTTCACTCCAACGTCAGCAGGCGATCATTTTGCTGTCTACCACTACTTACTACCGTATGAAGATATTAGAGTATGTTAATTAGCAAAACCTTGTATAAAAATCATAGATCTCTCTCTCTCTCTCTCTCTCTCTCTCTCTTTTTTTCTCTTTCTCTGAGCATCATGTTCTAATTTTTTTGTATCAGAAACATATAATTTTGAAGACTCGCTGATTGGTATATGGAGCTGAACCAGCAGGGGTTCAGCTAATCACAGGAAGAGGAACTCCGGCCAGACACCGCTTGTCAAAATATCCTGCCGCAATTATATACCACACGCTCTTAATTTAATATACCAACCAGATGTATGAAGTCAACTAAAATGCGTTACCTAGGCCCCATTCGATAATGAAACGTTATCAAAACGCATGATTTCAATCCGATTAAAAAGAAAAGTACATATATAATAATAATAAACATAAAACTCATACATAAACTCACACATACATCCCCGAAGGGATAGGCAGAGGTGCTAGCACCCACATTACGCCAGTTTATGTTTAGGTCCCAATGTAATAGGTGGCGAGCCTATTGCCATTGACCGGGCACTTATAAACCTGCGATAAATACACACATAACTTCGAAAACCATCGAAAAGTCATTGGTGTGTGCCATGGTAAGATCGAACCCGAGATTTCGTCTCAACAGTCCATTACCCATACCACTAGGCTACCGAGGTTTTTTATACTTAATATATATATAATAAATTTATATATATAATTAAACAAATCCTTAATACGTTTTGGTGAGGTTATGAATATATTAATAACACTCAGATCTGTGACGTAGCGGTAGTGAACGCGGTCGCTACGCAGAAAGCGCAGGGTTCGATCCCCGCTCAGTGCAAATATTTGTATGCATGAACATGGATATTTGCATTGGTCTTTGGAGAGTACGTTAAGCCGTCTATTAGTTGTTGTCGTAGTAGTTGGAGCCCTAAAAAATCCAACAATTGATTTAACTGCAATACTTCTATATCGCCTTTGGCTTTTGGAGCTCATACGTCGGTTCACAGAAAATATCGAACTTCAGCCAAATCCGCAATTATACTGGTAAAGCGGACCCCAGATTTCGATGTGAAAGCTTCGAATGTGAATGGGATTAACTCTTACATGAAGAAGAACAAGGACGTGGGAGTACATCGAAGCCTATCGAAATCCGTGACGTATAAATAAATAAAATTGTAAAGCTGTCTTAAAGAAATATTATTAGCCTCTTACCTAGTTATTACCCTTTTTATTTAAATTGTAGTGAGATGAGTGTCAACATAATAATATATCTCTTTATTGTATGTACACAGAGAATGGATACAGAAAGACAAAATTTGGTAAACATACGTAAACATACCACTGGTAAACTCCAGATGGTTTGTGTGGTATGTACGATAATCAAAATGTACCATCTTTGTAATTTGGAAATAAATACCTAAAAAAAAAACAATATGTATAATTATACAATTTTAATTTTAATTTTCCGTTCTTATTATGGGAAATGAATAAGTTTAACAATTGTAAGTTTATAGCACGAAACGACTCCATGAGAGTCTAATTTTAAAATTATGGAAATCTCCCAGGTAAACACGATTCCTCACGACAATATTTTCCTTTACTATTGTAACAACGTATCATAATATTTCAATCATGCATAATGTTCATCTAAAGTCCATCATATTCTGTCCACCGTCATAAAGTTCGATAGGGATAAACAGCATCATTGATAAACCGCATTGATATAAAACATAACATAAACTCACGCCTATATCCCCGAAGGGGTAGGTAGAGGTGCTAGCACCCACATTTCACTAGTTTATGTTTAGGTCCCAATGTAATAGGTGGCGAGCCTATTGCCATTAACCGGGCACTTATAAATTTGCGATAAATACACATTCGAATCGCATTCACATCGAAAAGCATTGAAAAGTCATCGGTGTGTACCATATTAAAACCTGGGATCGAACCCGAGACCTCATCGCAGCAATCCATTACCCATACCACTAGGCTACCGCGGTTTATTGATATAATTTTGATGGAGGAAGGACATGACGGTATCTCCCGTCCAAAATTGAGCAGTCCGTCTGGGTAAGTACCTCCGCCCTACAGAATACCCCTGTTATAATAACCTTGTGTTTTGTTCCTGGCGGTGAGTAGGGTAGCCAGAGCTCACTGGAGAGGTTCTGTGCTGTCAGTAGGAAGACCAAAGGCTTAAGTTGACCCCACTGACTGGTGGGGGCGTGAAATGTTGGCGCGGTGATCAGGGAGACCCGGTGAAACGGTTATCCGCTGGCCGCCCGCAGGCTGTACGGTTCCCGAACCTGGGGATTACTTAATCTCCGCCCCAGGAGGCTGAACCAGCAGCCTGTGTAAAGTTCCCGGTGCTGTAGCCGTACCGGAGGAGGAGACCGGAGTGGACTTGGCTTCAGTATCTGGGAGGGGACCGGGGGCCCTTCCGCCCATCGCGCCAGCCAGTCACGCAACTTGTCTGGGGGGGTAGGACGCCTTGCTTTGTCTTCTACACTGGAGGCACAGAATCTCTTTTTACCTTCTTCCCCCCCCCCCTCCCCCCCATCTCAAACATGAAAACTAAAAAAAGCAAGAGAAACGTTACCACAGCGGCACCATCATCCACAGTAAATGTGGATTTCTGCAACATCAGGGGCCTACACTCCAACCTTAACGCGGTCCATCTCCACTTAGAGACCGCGCAGCCTACCTTGCCTTTTCTGACGGAGACGCAGATATCATGCCCGGCCGATACAGCCTACCTAATGTACCCCGGGTACAAACTCGAGCATAGCTTTATGAGTCGCGCCGGGATATGCTTGTACGTCCGGGATGATATTTGCTGCCGCCGTCTCCATGGTCTTGAGGATAGAGACCTGTCAACTTTATGGGTACGCATAGATCACGGTGGCCACACCCGTATCTATGCGTGCCTTTACAGGTCTCATAGCGGTGACCTTGGCACGGCTCAACTGTTTCAGCATCTGCAGCGGTCGGCAGACAGCGTAATTGAGCAGTACCCCACTGCGGAATTAGTATTCTTGGGGGACTTCAACGCCCACCACGTGGAGTGGCTGGGGTCTCCTAGGACTGATTTTGCGGGAAGGGCTGCTCACGACTTCGCTCTAACCTATGGGCTCTCTCCACTGGTGCATTCTATCACTAGAACACCAGAAATTGAGACCCACAGAAGCTCTATACTGGACCTTCTGCTGACTACGCGCCCGAATGAATACTCCATAAGGGTGGAAGCACCTCTCGGTAATTCGGACCACAGCCTCGTCCGGGCGCAAGTGACACTCGCGCGGCCTGAACCAGCCAGTCTTGCCTTCCGCCGCTGCAAAAATCCGACGGTAGTCTGGCCCATGGCGCTAAGGAGAAGGCCGATCTTTTGGGTAATTTCTTTGCGTCAAACTCGACTATGAACGACGGGAACGCCGAACCACCCATCATCCCCAGCTGTGGTGCTTCGATGACCGAAATTAAAATCACACAACGGGTGGTCCGGCGCGAGCTTAAGTCCCTAAATGTTCGGAAGTCGAGTGGGCCGGACGGTATACCGGCGATGGTGCTTAAGCACTGTGCCCCCGAGCTGTGCCCTGTACTTACACGCCTTTTCGCACTCTCATACTCCGCGAGGCAGGTCCCGGCCTCGTGGAAGACTGCATTCGTGCACCCTGTACCTAAGAAAGGTGACAGGACAGATCCGACCAATTACAGGCCTATCGCTATAACCTCCCTTTTCTCGAAGGTTATGGAGCGTGTTATTAATACACAGCTCCCGAGGTACCTTGAAGGAAACGATCTACTGAGCGACCGACAGTACGGTTTTCGCCACCGTCGCTCTACCGGTGACCTTCTTGTGTATCTCACAAACCGGTGGGCGCAAGCCATCGAGAGTCGCGGTGAGGCACTAGCGGTCAGCCTCGATATAGCGAAGGCCTTCGATCGGATCTGGCACAAAGGTCTTCTTACGAAGTTGCCATATTATGGACTCCCCGAGGGATTGTACGAATGGATCTCCAGCTTTTTGTCCAACAGAAGCATCCAAGCCGTCGTCGACGGCAGCTGCTCGGACCGCATGAACATAAACGCTGGTGTCCCACAAGGCTCCGTGTTGTCTCCGTCGCTGTTTCTGCGGCATATCAATGACATGCTGTCTGATGGCTCCATTCATTGTTATGCGGACGACAGTACCGGGGACACGTGTTACACGGGCCGTGCAAATATCCCTCAGTCCGAGGTGGAGAAGAGTCGCGAACAACTTATGTCTGAAATCGAGACTACTCTCTCTGGAGTGTCCGATTGGGGACGACTAAACCTAGTCCAATTCAACCCCACTAAGACACAAGTATGTGTATTCACCGCTAAGAAAACCCCATTCATTGTAGCGCCGCAATTCCTGGGCACACCGCTTACCATCTCCCCGAGTATCGGGATCCTTGGTGTCGATATCTCCAGTGACGTCCAATACCGAAGTCATTTGCAGGACAAGGTTAAGTTGGCAACAAGAAAGCTCGGAGTGCTCAACAGGGCGAGGCAGTATTTCACTGCTGGGCAGCAACTCCTTCTTTATAAAGCACAGGTCCGGCCTCACATGGAGTACTGCTGTCACCTTTTTGTTGGAGCACCTGCATACCAGCTTGACCCCCTCGACTCGTTGCAAAGACGGGCATTGAGGCTGGTTGACAATCCCATACTCACAGGTAGAGTGGAACCTCTTAGCCTTAGGAGGGATTTTGCCTCACTGTGTGTGTTCTACCGCCTATACAATGGTTTGTGCTCAGATCAATTGTTTGACATGATGCCCGTAGCTACATTCTATCATCGCACCTCTCGCCATAGGCAGGGAATTCATCCCCACACATTGCGACCTGAGACGGTGCGCACTGTGCGGTATGAAAGAAACTTCATCCCACGCATACTCAAGCTGTGGAATTATCTCCCTGCTGCGGTTTTCCAAGCGCCTACAATATGGGGTTCTTCAAGAGGGGCATCAGAAGGTTTCTTCATGGTCGGCAGCGCGAGTGTGACACCCCTGGTGTTGCATACGTCCATACCACGGTAACCACTTCCCATCAGGTGAGCCGTGTGCTTGTCTGCCAACTAAGTGGTATAAAAAAAAAATATAAAACAATAAACAAAATTATCATACTCAAGTTTATTTCACGGCACGCTCCCCGTCTGCAGTTGTTGTATGCGATCGCCTTCAGAATCATACTTTTTCTCTAATTATATTTTGAGAGGTTAGATGGCTGCTTCTTCGTAAAACCCAAATCAATAGAAGATAAAGAAATAAGTGAACTCTGGTATCCGAAGTGAACGTCTCAGATGCAGAACCAGGGACAATACTAAACAGGAATGGGCATTTTTCTCAGCATCGATTTTTTTTTTACCATTTAGTTGGCAGACAAACACACAGTCGGGGACACGGAAGGGGTTACCGTGGCGTATGGACGTAAGCAACACCAGAGGTGTTACACTCGCGCTGCAGACCGTGAAGAAACCTTCTGATGCCCCTCTTGAAGAACCCCATATTGTAGGTGCTTGGGAAAACCGCAACAAAGAGGTCATTCCACAGCTTGAGTATGCGTGGGATGAAGATTCTTCTGTGATAAGACTTTTTCTTAGCTAAAAACCCAAATGACGTCACAGCGAGGGTGTCATAAGTGCACGTCATTATTCTACACTCGGTATAAATAGGAAAATCATTGCTTAGGGTTGCTTCAACGGTTGGTTGATTGCTTCATTTCAATCACACACACTCACACAGTCTTTCGTAGAAATATCAGATGCTGTGGGAACACAATTTTCTAGAGCATTGTAATTTAGGTAACAATTAAGAAACAGACAGCGTATGGTATGATCGTAGCAAGTTGTAAAATAGTATATCTGCCTACTACAATACGACAATGGGAATAAGCCTCATCTGTTTTATAGCAGGCGCCGCGAGGACTGAGCTGGGCTCCAAAATGCACGCTTTGGATGCAACCCGGTATGATTTCTTATGAATTCAACGTACTTACTTCGTCGCGGATTACAAGTAAGGCGGTAAATGCAGAGATTGGCGTGTCCTAGATAAGAAAAAATACATCAAAATCGGTTCATCTACTCGGGACTTACGATGCCACAGACAGTCACACACATACACACATATACGTCAAACTTAAAATACCCTCTCTTTTTTTCGTCGGTGGTCGTCAAACATCAAAACCTAATTCTTCAAATTACATATGAAATTCTCTTGACTCAATAAGAAATATGGAAAGACATTGATATATTTACGACAGCCTTTAACAATTTTATTTCACTGGCTGGAAAATAGCAGGCAACACATTACAAACGAAGCAAGAGCCTCGTAACTTACAAATTGGTATAATGAAACCGACAAAACGTAAAATAAAATGCGACTTGTTGGAAGTTTATTGCTTATTAAAATATTCACTTCAAGGTTACATACTCTTTAAAACAAAGGTTGGAACAATGACGTAATCATAAAAAACTATATTCTATTTTATGACCTTCAGGTGAAACGTTTCCTGAACCTTTTTTCAATTTGGTTTCAGTTCCCACACCCGAAGATGTCATCTCGAAACCGAATATGATCCTGGGTCAGTCGGGGTGCGGGGTAATTAGTCCCCGGCATCTAAATAGCTGAGATGACGTGCTGTTTTTAGTCGGTTTGAGTTCAACAGCCCCCACCGGCCATCGAAGGGCTAGCCCAGGGGACTTTCGAACGAAAAACTGATCCGCTTTCGGTCTAACTCCGAAACGGCTAAATTACGACATTTTCCGCATAGTAACTGCTGTCATCTGACTTCCACAGACAACTGACGATTTTGAAGTGCAGTAGCTCTCCACCCACCAATGTAGTCAGCCGCGAAGGTGCGACAGAGTGACACCTAATAGAGATACCTTTTGACACATGTTCCCGTGTAGAGGGCCAGATCGTGAGAGATGGCCCTGGGTCGGCCAGTGTGCGAGGGATATGCCTGTCAACCTCACCTTCGGCAACCAAAACGACCCACAGGCGGCGTGCGTTTTAGTCGGTTCGAGTCCGACATAACCTCTCCCACCGGCTCCGGTCAAGAGGTATCCGTGGGGATTTTGAGCACGTAAAAAAAAAGGTTCCCGTGTAATACTGCGGTCACGCATCATGAGGGGGAGGGGGGGAGTTGCCATAGAAGTATTCTTGAACTATATCAGACCACTCCCGACATGACATTCCCGTGCGGTATGCCTTAGGGCTGTTCCCCTGACAAAAAAAGGGTTATCGGCCTAGTCTTGCCATTAACTTATCTATTGGCTAACAAAGTGTGTGTGTGGTGGCATAAAAGAAACTAATGTCTATTAATAAACTGTTTCTAGAATTAATAAACTAATATATGATTTAAGATTGACATTCACATTAATAGTGTAAAACTCGCCGATTATGGCGCTATAACAGCGCCGAAATATCGGTTAATCGAAAAAAAAAACAATAAACATGGTAAATATTCCAGCGAGTTTTACACTATTAATAATAATCTAATGATAAGCTATTTATGGTAATTGGCAATGAAACATCCTTTAGAAACTATTACACGCAATACCCAAACGTATTTACTTGGGAATTATATCGGTACTTTATGTAAATAGCTAGTATAGTGCTAGTACTACAATCCGCTGCTTAGAATGGCACACTGCTGAAAGTTACTTCAAACAACTTAATCCTTGCATCATTGGCAGTTAAGTCTATCAACGAAAAAAATGAAATACTAAACTACTGCAAATGATAGCAAAGGAGACTTTGATAATTATTGTCCTATTTCACTATGTATGTTAAAATGTCGAAGAAGGGCCGTTTTGTAATTCGATACTATATAGAAGCTGGCCCCAACTGAATTGGGAAAAGACACGGAGGTTGTACTCAACCAATAATCTAACAGTTCCATTTGTTCAGACCATCTCACCTAGCCTTAGCTCGTCACAACATTCTCTTTACAATCTACCTTAACACCATGGATTTTTATTCAATCGTACATTTTTTTTTTACTTGCGCAAAATCCCCACGGATACCTCCCCACCGGAGCCGGAGAAGGAGGTTATGTCGGACTCGAACTGACTAAAACGCACGCCGCCTGTGGGTCGCTTTGGTTGCCGAAGGTGAGGTTGACAGGCATATCCCTCGCACCCCGGCCGACCCAGGGCCATCTCTCACGATCTGGCCCTCTTCTCGGGTGTGGGAACTACAGAGTCCCCTATTCAATCGTACTAATGAAATTCGGCAGAATAAACATTTCGTACATATATGACTTTCGGGAAGATAAATACCGTATTTTTGAATAGTCAAAACTTTTTTTTAAGAATTATAAAAATCTAATTTTGAAAATCGGTATACTGAAATTCGCAATGAAATTATTCGAAACTTTTGTTTGTTTGATAGAAAACCAAGAATTTCAAAAAGATTGCATGAAGTTCAAAAAATATAGTTTATGAAAAATAAATGAGTTAAAAATATTTTAATAAAAATTACCGCTTAGGTATTGTCTGCATTCTTACATACATACATACATATAATCACGCCTTTATCCCCGGAGGGTTAGGCAGAGGTGAATTAACACCCACATTTCACCAATCATTGAATTCGGTCCCACGTAATATTGAGCCAATTGCCGTAATCCGGGCGCTATTGTTGACTCGAGTCATGCATCTAAGGCTGAGTCTGGGCTGTATATATCTGTCTGATGTTAAGCCCTATCCCTTAGTAGCTTTGTACGACACCGTATAGGAAGGGACGGGATGGCTCAAATTCTACTCTGCCGGGAACCACGCGGCTATTAAAAAAAAATAGTTGTTTTTTAATTTCTTCTCCTCCTCTTAACATCAAAATAGTCAGTGCAAGTCAAGTTGTTTTATGCCCTTTAATCGTGAACTCACAAAGAACAAAATGAATCAATATTGCTCTCGAGGCGCCGCGAAGTCTAAAATATTCGTGAAACAAATTGAGTGGGCGGCCTAAACAATAAGTAATCTTAAGCCAAGATGTAGGCGTAACTGTTATTTAAGAATATCTTATTCAGTGAGAGGATTTATTTGTTCTTAAGTAACTTTTGGTCAATGAACAAAGGAGTTTTCGTATGTATAAGGATTTTATTATGTTATGTGGACTTTTTCGTGTATGTATGATAATTCAAAGATATTATACTGAATATATTTGTTTTCAGATTGCCTTAGTTTGAGTTCATATTCAGATTTAGAATAAAGAAGTGATGACATAAGTTCAAAAGGCTTTTACGAACATTTGAAAGACTTTTCTTGAAGAAAAGGAAAAAAGTATTCCTTTCTTGACCTTTATCTGGTTACGATTCATTTTATTCATTGCACTGTTTCATGTAGAATTGTATGTAAAGGTATCTCTTTTATCGACTGTACCAAAGATTAAGGATTTTTTTTTAAATATAATTTTAAACTAGATTATTAATTGAACAAGGGCTTACCTATATCCATGGTCAATTAATAATCTAAATTAACTTATTTTATGATTTCTTTTTTAATTGACTAATCTTAACCTATTTGTTAGATTTGTACGGGTAATACGGGACTTAATAGATGGGTTAAGGTGTTCTCAGAGGAATGAAACGGTCTCAATATGTTAAGAGTGACCATCCTCGTGTTGTGTTCTCGGCGGTGAGTAGGGTAGCCAGCGCTCACTGAAGTGTTTTGGTGCTGTCAGTGGGAAGACCAAAAGCTTGTCCTGCTTTGTCTTTAACACTGACGGCACAGACACTCTGTGCTTACAGGGTTGGCCGCGTGAGTGTGACTACCTTGGTTTTGCACACGTCCATAGGCTCCGGTAAGCACTTTCCTCCAGGTGAGCCGTGTGCTTGTCTGCCACCTAAGTGGTATAAAAAACATCCTAAGAACGCACTGGCAAGTATTGCTTAACCTTGCAATATGCCAATGTGCAAACCTGCCTTCCCTGAGATCAGAGTTCTCCCGCCTATATCGGTAAAATTAGAAGAAAAGTTGAGAGAATAAAACTAAAAATATACTGTAAGTATATTGTCAAAGAAATGCTCATTAATATTCTAAACAACACTTCGCAAGTTTCCCGCACGGTTCAATATCCGGATAACCTTTATTCGCACTTTAGTGAATTTCAATTTCACTTAGACGGAAAATTGAACAAAAATATTTATCATCCATAACACACATACATACATAACACACATAGGTACATAACACACATACGTACATAACACACATACATACATAACACACATAGGTACATAACACACATACGTACATAACACATACGTACATAACACACATAGGTAACTATAATCATGAACGATTTGTTTCTGCATATGTATTAAACATTTTTTTAAATAACGAAATAATACGGTACGGTACTTAGGTATGTTATCGAAGCCGATGTAGACATCGGCTTAACCTGGCGTGATCTTCTTGCCGGGTCGAAGGGTAGTACAAGAGGTACTGATTAGGTTAGAGGAACAACATTCTTCCGTCAAAGAGAACCGAGAAAAGGGACCACCATTACTTTCAGTCTTCCTAACAAACAAGTTTTTAAAAGAGTCTTAATCGCCACCACATAACACTTCATAAAATTGCGTCATAATAGTACTTTTCAATCTGATCTGACACTAGTTATTGACCCTAACACATAACAGTCAAGTTGACAATGACATAAGCACTCTAAATTATTAACCAACCAAATATTGTCGCTCTGACCGTGGGTAGCGATCGTAGGCGTTTGAGAAACATTTTATATATTATCATGACATAAGTCAGCGTCATTTCACGTGTTTCATTAACTAAAATGAATTGAATACGACCTTGAATATTTGTTTCTTTTTCATCTGGGAAGTAGTACATCTTTATTGTTTGTTTTTTTAATTCATAGATCTAAACGGTTAAAAGAATATCATTCATTTGTAAACATTCTAAAATTCTTTACTCTATTTACACTTAATGTGTTTTAAATCTATGCTAATATTTCGTCGTTTAAAATACGTCGTGGAATTCCTCCGCATCGCATGCCTCTTGTGGTAGCTTTCCCAGAAGACTGGCAGCATGGAAACGATGTATGGCAATGCTTATTCTCTGGCCTAAGAAAAGGCCAGCCCTCTGGTCATGAGAATCGTCGACCATACGCTTCGCAATCTCCCTAAAGAGACTGCGGGCGCTCGGTCCCCACGGCCCTAACATTTCTACTCCAAACGGCACAAACTCATAATCACCAATGAGATACAATACTTGCGCCGCTTATGAGTCTCTGCAGAAGCTGCAGCAGCACCAGCACAGGCAGCTGTGCCACGTATATGGGTAGGGGCAATGGTATCGACGCATATTGCGTCCCACACCAGAATATATTTTTGGAACCGGGCAGTAAGGTACCTTGACCTTTTTAGTTACAGCAAAGAGTTTCTCTCTTCTGCATCGTGTCTCCAGTTGCGTGCAGCGTTCACATTACTTATATTTTGTAATATCCATCCATGGCCTACGCAGCGGTGCGTGAGTAGCACACGTAGGGCGAATAGGCACTGGTAAGGCTATTGCGAATATGCTATTGCACCGGTTGAACGTGTTGAAAGACAGGGCCGGCCGCACGCGCCATAGTGTAACACGAAAAGGATATAAAAAAATTGCAGTGGTCACGATAAGTTCAGCTGAACCGGTAAGCGCCGGTGACCAGCGACATTATGCAAAATTAAAGAAACCTTAATATTTAAGATATTTTAAATTGCATTAACATAAATTTTGAAAATCTTATAGTCAGCAAAAAAGATGCTAAAATACTAAAAAAAAATAAAAATTATAGGGTTTAATCGTTCTTACTTCATTGTAGAGATCAAAATGCTTTTTAAACATTCAAGTTAAGTACTAAAAATGACTAAAATCGCCAAAGACGGTACCCATACATTTTGTACGAAAGATAAAAAATAATTTTAATTTTATTTATCGCTACACGATACTTCTTCTTACAGCAATCAAAAGATTCTTTAAGACCAACTGAAAACTTGAATACTTAGGAACAGTTTATAAATAACTCAAACTTCACGAATAATGTCCTTCATTGATAAATCAAGTCCAAAGATAATATCCACTGTGTGGACAAAATGATAAGAAATGCCTTGATGTTGCAAGATTCTCCGAGACATGCGGCAATCTCAAATATACTTACGGCGTGATTACTTATTTATATAGTCTCAGGGTACACTGAAATTGCTCTGTGGTTAACTGAATCCGTGGACTGAGTTTTTGAAGTTTAAACTTCTTTAGAATCAACAAATCAAATAATCAATTTCATTTATTCAGTTTTTATGTGCCATAAAGAACACATAATTATTAACGTCGAAATTTTACAATTATGTTAAAAAATATTATTAAAATAAAAAATAGTGTAGATAAACAATTGGAAAATGATTCTTTCACTGGTCCGGTAGGTTAGTTCTACTGAGAAGATATCAGCAAGGAACTCAGAGAACTATATTAGAATTAGATTTTTTTTTAATATTTTTAATATGGTTTATTGACTATTTATGTTTCACGAGCAATTACGCTTTTAGGCACATTGGCCCAATTTCATAGAAAAAAAATTGAGCGAACTAAAACATGAAATTCCCGTCATCGTCACGTCCAATTGACATAGGAGTATATTGTCCTCGTATGTCTGTCGGACGTAGGTATAGTTTTTAAGTACAAACCATGACCATGAACCATGGGAAACCATGACCTTCACGACGAATTCGATCTCTTCTGGTAGCTGTTGAATCTACTGACCGACAAGTTTATGCTCTGCAGAATTTTTTTTTTCAGCGTTTTTTTTTTCTTTTCAGCGTTGGAAGGATAGACTGCAGTTGATCTCACAATGACCCATGTTGAACATAATTAGTAAATCTAAAATCGAGATAAAATATTGTATTTTTTTGTTAAGGTAGTCTAGATAGTAGCGAAAATTTAAACTGACGAGGTAATCAACGATTATAATTATAACTGTAGCTATCATCTTAGGCTTAATCTAAGTTTAATCTAGGTTTAATCCAGTTTTAATCTAGTCTAATCTGGCTGCGGGCGATGTAGGCGCGCTACCTAACTAGCAGATAGATAGAAAGAGATTTTGTTTTACCCGCAGTAGAAGCCTCTCAAGATGAGGTTATTAAAGCCGGGTTGTCTTTGTGGGCTGCCGAAAGAAGTTAAAACAGTATGTATAAAAAGAAAAAGTATTTACTTAACAACAAAGTGCTCAACGCGCTTAAAAAAGTGTTCAATTAAAGCACACACTATGGACGTGTGTGACACCACGGGAATCACGCTAGTACTGCCGACCCTGTAAGAACAGAGAGTTTCTGTGCCGTGACAAAACAGAATAAGCCCTTGGCCTTCCTGCTGACCGCAACTAGAGAAGAACCAAGTGGGTCGGAAACTCTTTCCATTGTCGCACCATTAAGACCTGAAATTCATTACCAGCTCACGTGTTTCCTTCGTCCTACAGTCCCGGATCCTTTAAGCGAGGCATGAAAAAGCATATGATAAGGCCATCAAGCTACTCAGCTTGATGGCCTTATCATATGCTTTTCACCATTTTAACATGGTATATGTAAATAATGGTGACCCTCTTTTCTGAAACTTTGCCTTCAGCTTACTATCAGGCGAGGCGAATTCTATAATCAGCTCGGCGAACCTTGATCCCTATGACAGTTCATACTAGTGACGGGTCGTGTCGATATATCGCAACTTTTTATAGGCAAAGGCGTGACTTGCATTCAGCCACATCGATAAACATGTTTTTAAAATATAATCTACATTACTATAATTATAATGCTTGTTATATTTACAAGTATCCGTGTATTTGTATATGGGGTTGCCAATATTCCGATGCAGAGGTAACATGGTCGGACTGTATAATTTTAATGTGAATTAAAATTTTAGTTATAGCAACACTATCTGATCTGTCACTACGCTAGTACTGTCAGTTCGCTACGCCAGTACGAGTGCTAACGCCTTGTATGCGCCACGTGTTTTCTTGTGTCAACGGAATCCTTTGTTTGTTACTATTGTTGTTTTCTGTTTTTGTTATTGTTGCTGTTTTGTGTTTGTTGGTGTTTCAAAATGCCGAAAAGACTGAGAAAAACTGTACTCAACAGTGAAACGCGGGAGTTTGTTGTACGCTTGCGTGACTATTTTGCTCGCGAACTACAAAATGGCGGACCTTTGTTGCCACTTGACAACGTACGCGACCGTGTTGCTGATGCTTTGGGAATTGGCAAAGCTACCGTTTCCCGAATTACAAAGGAGAAGTTCGGCGAATCGTCGATGGAGGAGAACAAATTATCAACTCCAAAGAAGAAAAAACATAATAGGGCACGACCCGTAACTAACCCCGATGATTTCGACATGGCAGCGATACGAAACCATATTTACGGCTATTATTTTCGAGGTGAACTGCCGACTTGCACAAAATTATTAGCGTCGCTGAAATCGGCTGATTTATTTAAAGGTGGATTCACTTCTCTCAGACAAGTTATAAAAAAATGTGGATTTCGTTATGGGAAGTGTGACAAAAGAAAAGTGATAATGGAGCGGAAGGACATTGGATTGATGAGGTGTGATTTTCTACGACAAATAAAAAACATCGAGAACTGGGACAAGGTGGTTTATCTGGACGAAACGTGGCTCAACGCCAATCACTCAGTCTCCAAAACATGGACAGACGACACAGAGAAATCCTGTACCAAAGCACCAGAAGGCAAGGGCCAGCGTTTGATTATCTGCCACGCTGGCACAGCCAAAGGTTTTGTACCTAACTGCTTGTGGGCCTTCAAATCCGTGAAAACAAGTGATTATCACGAAGAGATGAATTTTGAGAATTTCAAGAAATGGTTCACAAAACTATTAGACAATTTAAACGAGCCCCACTACATTTTAATGGACAACGCCCCATACCACTCTGTGCAAATTAATAAAGCGCCTACCGCGAACAACAATAAAGGCGAAATAATAGAGTGGCTGCAAAACAATGGTGTGGCAGCTAATACTCAAATGCTGAAAAAGGAATTAGTTAGATTGTTGAACCTTCATAAACAGCAAACAAAGAAGAAATATTTCTTGGATGAGATGGCAAAATCAAAAGGGCACACCGTGATTCGGCTACCGCCCTACCACTGCCAATATAATGCAATCGAAATGATATGGGCGCAGATCAAAGGTGGGTTGATTTGTATTTATTTTAACATGTTTTTATTTAGGTCACTGGTGACTGTCTAGTCGGCTAGTACTATTTAAAGCTATTTTATTTCACTAGCAAATTGCATTTTTATTTTTATCCATGTGCTTATATCAATTACACACTTTTAACGTACAATATTATGTACTTATAATGTACTTACCCCGATCTCGCTCTTTGACTTTGCATCATTTTCAATCTAAACCATTATTGTTTCAGGTTGTGCAGCCAGGCTTAACACCACTCCACCATTCACAGCTAATAAAATGCTTACGTTGCTACAAGAGGCATGTAGTCAAGTGACTCCGGACAATTGGAGGAAAGTGGTTGAAAAGACGAAAAAGCTATGCTTAGATGATTGGAATCGAGACGTGCGATACGACAATATAGTAGACCAGCCGTTTATCATAAACATAGGAGAAAGCAGCTGCAGTTCGGATTCCGAGTCTGAGACGCAATCGGTGACACCATTGTCAGATTCAGATTAATGTATATTAAAAAATCATAAATAAACCGCTTTTGTTTTATTTGAGTAGGTATATACAATAAATTTGTTAAATCTCCTTTATTTTATTATCGCAAACAACTTAAATGATTATAAATCTGACACTAAGAGCGTAGGTGCTCTATTGATGTATTTTGTACACTCGTTTCCATTTTCGATATTTGTTTATCGATACTTTTCCGCACTAGTCGATATCTTCCAAACGGAGTAACTTTTGCAGGACGTCAACGTAAAGTCTGATTGAGATAATTTCTTGTAAGTGTTAATAATTATTATAATTCCAACGGGATATTATTGTAATTGCATATATCTGCCTAAAATTAATAAATATCATTTTTAGACACCGCCAATTCGATTATAATATAACGGTGACGCTACTACAAGGTTGTGTCGTGGGAATAACTGTCAGTGTCATAGGGATCAAGGTTCGCCGAGCTGATTATAACTGACGTATCCTACTTAAAAAAGCACAAAAATTGTAATTAATCTGATTGGTTATTATTCAATTGGCTTTTCTGGCACGACTGCCGTTTAGCTTCTTAATCCCGAGAGGAATGCCTGCGTCAGAGCCTCATTAGTATATCCACTAACTTGAAGGTTACTAAGGTTGTTCTAGCCCTCAAGACTGATGTTAGAACCCTCCATATTCTAATCTTAACTCCTATCATTATTTAATAGTATCCGCTGTATGCCAACCATGAAAAAGCTATGGGTACAACTGCGGCCGATCGATTAGCTGTCTATATGTCCGCATATGGATAGCGTTGATGTCATAGCAATCGTGCTTGCAACTGACAAGCTGACATATTCATTACAGTTTGACATATATTGTTCTATTTTGAACGCGTAACCCTGTCATTGCATAACCTGCGGGGTGCTTTTGCAGATTATTAATTTTAGTTAAATCGTTTCACATCAGACAGATATGTACAGCCTAGACTCAGCCTCAGATGTATGGCTCGAGTTAAACAATAGTGCCCGGAAAACGGCAATAGGCTCACCCCATATTACAGGGACCGAATACAATGATGTTGAACTGTGGGTGTTAATTTACATCTGCATAACCCTCCGGGGATAAACGCGTGAATATATATGTATGCACGTTTTTAACCAACCAAGGCTTTGAATTGAACATAGATAAACCATTTTCCGAAATGAAAGAATCCAATAAGCTACATAGGAGGCTTTTATCCCGGGAACAGGTTCCCTTAGAAAACGGCAACGGTCAACCTACTACGCAGACCATAATACTAATATTTTTATCCCTCCTTCGATACACAGTTCGTTCGGAAAATTATGAGTAAAACATTTTAAAACTATTACATTGCCATGGCCACATGGAGATTAAGTCCACCTAAATACATATTACGTATTGTATATATGAACACACACAGATCATTGCAAACATATATTCATGCATACAAATAATTTTACTTAGCGGGAATCGAATCTGCTAGCTCCCACGTTGATGGTTGTTATCCAGTTGGTATTCAGTAATCTATCACAACAAAACATACCTGTTTTTATACGTGCGTAAATCCCCACAGAAACCCTTCACCGGAGCCGGTGGAAGAGGTTATGTCGGACTCGAACTGACCAAAGCGCACGCCACCTGTGGGTCGTATTTGGTTGCCGAAGGTGGAGTTGATAGGCATATCCCTGGCACCCCGGCCGACCCAAGGCCATCTCTCACGATCTGGCCCTCTCCTCGGGTGTGGGGACTACAGAGTCCCCAACTCATCCCCGGAAATGGGGAGGCGCGCGAGGCTTGCCGCCGGCACGGCCAGCTTCTACCAGGGTGACAGGCGGCTCCACCAGTCACCCCCAGGCCTGCGTTCATGGGGGCGGAGCTTGTTCTACCTCCGACGTCTGAGTTGCCTTCGTACACGGGCAGCTTGGCTTGCGATCCTTCGTCGCTCCCGCTACCGCTCCCGCCCCGCCTACTCCTTCACTAACATTACTTGCTCGCAGAAGGAGGCGCCGGCCACCCACGCATCCGCGCAGCGAACCAAAGCCGCGAGCAAGGTGGAGAGCGTGAGAACTCTCACTCCCAGGGCCGCCACCAGCTCCCGTCTCGGCGTCTCCCACGCCGGACACTCGGTGAGCGTGTGCCACGAGTACTCGCTCGCGCCGCAGTGATGGCACTCGGACGTTGGCTCTTTCTCCATCCGATGCAGATACTTCTCGAAGCACCCGTGTTCGGTGATCACCTGCGTTAGGAGGCTACCGTGTTGCCTCTCTAGCCACTCCCCCGACAAAACATACCTAAACTAGAACGTAAGTTTTCATCAGGTTATTAAACCTACAGAATCACAGAGAGCTGATTTCGTTTGAAATCACACGTTTTAAACAGGCATCAGCCCAGTATTTATTGTTGTATGCTTACTTTTACATGTGCTTCTACAAAACAAACACAAAGGGGTATAAATAGGCATACAAACATAACATACTTTCGCTACCATTGTGTGACGATAGCCTACTTACATTTCAAATCTATTCTTGTCGTTATATCTAAGAAGATTTTTTTTATACTACTTAGATGGCAGACAAGCACACGTCCCACCTGATGGAAAGTGGTTACCGTGGCCTATGCGCGTGTGTAACACCAGAGGAGTCACACTTGCGCTGTTGACCCTGTAAGCACGTAGTTTTTGTGCCGTCAGTGTAGACGATAAAGCAGGGCAAGCCTTTAGTCTTCCCACTAACAGCACAAATTCTCCAGTGAGCTCTGGCTACCCTACTCACCGCTGGGAACACAACACGAAGTTATTATGGCCGCGATATTTTGTAGGGTGGAGGTACTTCCCCGGAACTGCTCAATTGGGCGGAAATACCGGCGTGTCCTACCTCCGTTTTTATAGTACACGATTTTTTTATAATCAGGCCGATATATTTCTTTACTCTTATTTTTTTTACTTCAGACTTGTTTCAGTAGTAAAGCATAAAGTTGAACTTCAGGACGAGGTTCCAGTGTTGGCTTTTCTCACAGGATTCTCCAGATTCCTCAGAGGAATGCCTTCGCATGAACCTAGTCTGTTAATCAGCACGTCCTTCAATTTTAGTATACGTACCTATAGCGAAGGAAGGCAGTTGTAACGAGGTCAGCCGATAAATAACTAAAGTTACCGATCTAACTCAGAGAATTAGCAAGCTGCAGTGACAGTTGGCTGGCCAATTTGTCGAAGCAGCCGTTAGAAGAACTGAGTCCTAAGAATGAAGACCGCGGGCAAGCATGTGAAAGATCGGAAGCTATCTAGCCAGATTGGTAACCTGAAAAAGTTGACTGGGAAAGACTGGATGCGAAGGAGAAATGGGGCACATTGAAACAAATCTAAACCCGCAGTGAACTGCAGTAAGTTATTTAATTGATTTGATATAGAGTTTGTACGATTCTAGAATTTTATTTGGAAAATAATTCTGAAATACTATCAATTTTAAAACTGACAGCCTGCGTTAATCAGTGTAGCATGAAAAATTGTGGAAAGATTTAGTATATAATATAGCTTCAGTGAGTATTATATTAATAATTTAAAATAAACTAGTTTTTAAATAAATATCTTTTTCGTAATCATTCAGGAGCATGCATGAAGAATGTAATGAGAGTGAATGAAGCGAGAGTAGTATGTCAGGATCGTAGCAAATGGAGATTCGTGATCTCTGCCTACCCCTATGGGAGACAGGCGTGATTTTATATATGTATGTATGTATTCAGGACTTAAAAGATCCTATACTTTGAGATTTTTTTTAATACATCTAAAAGTCGTATTGACTCATGAGTATATATATATAATGACTCATACTCTGACGTTTCTTATGATAATCACTACAGTATTCAAGAAGAAAATGGAAGTGACACAAAATCAACTATTTAGAAACACCGTGTTTCAAAATAGCCGATTTTGCGTACGTAGCACAGATGCATATGTATAAACTGTTTTCAACCATTTAAATCCATATCTTCTCTGTGCGTACCTCCGTGAAATCGTCGTATTAATCACAATAGCACACATATACCTATTGAACTATACACAAAAACGTTCTGAAAATATTTTGCATAAAACAAAAGGTACGGACGTGACCATACAAATTAAACCGTTGTATGATAAACAGACTTTCTGGACGAAACGAATTCTTTTTCTAAAAAATATAAGCACGTGGCTAGTGCGATGACAATTGAATACACCATCTGATGGTAATAATATAAGCACCCACCTCACATTTTTAGGCTTGTGACAAGGGACCACAGACGCCTTTTATGTTGTATGCATCCGTCCGTGAAAAAGCGATTTATGAAAATCTAAACCGTAGAGGCGCGGTGAAAACATATATGTATGTACGTCATATAACAGATATATTCAATAAACATAACATAACATAAACTCACGCCTATATCCCCGAAGGGGTCGGCAGAGGTGCTAGCACCCACATTTCGTCAGTTTTTAAGCAGGTAGGACACGGCGGTATTTTCGCCCGATTGAGCAGTCCGACTGGGGTAGTACCTCCGCCCTACAGAATACCGCGGTTATAATAACTTCGTGTTGTGTTCCCAGCGGTGAGTAGGGTAGCCAGAGCTCACTGGAGAATTTGTGCTGTCAGTGGGAAGACTAAAGGCTTGTCCTGCTTTGTCTTCTGCTGACGGCACAGAAACTCTGTACTTACAGGGTTGGCAGCGCGACTGTGACTCCTCTGGTGTTACAGACGTCTATAGGTCACGGTAACCACTTTCCATCAGGTGGGCCGTGTGCTTGTCTGCCAACTAAGTGGTATAAAAAAAAAAGTTTATGTTTAGGTCCCAATGTAATAGGTGGCGAGCCTATTGCCATTAACCGGGTACATATAAACCTGCGATAAATACACACATAACTTCGAAAAGCATCGAAAAGTCATTGGTGTGTGCCATGGTGAAACCTGGGATCGAACCCGAGACCTCGTCTCAGCAGTCCATTACCATATATTCAATAGGCAGCAAAAATTCCACACCCGATTTTAGGAGGTAGGACACGACGGTATTTCCGTCCAATTGAGCAGTCCGACTGTTGAAGCACCTCCGCGCTACGGAATACCGCGGCCATAATAACTTCGTGTTGTGTACCCGGCGGTGAGTAGGGCAGCCAGAGCTCACTGGAGAGTTTTTGTGCTGTCAGTGGAAAGACGAAAACATTGTCCTGCTTTGTCTTTTACACTGAATGCTTGCAGGGTTGGCAGCGCGAGTGTGACTCTCTTGGTTTTCCACGCGTCCATAGGCCACGGAGACCACTTTCATTCAGGTGGGTCGTGTACTTCCCCGTTTCCGGGGACGAGTTGGGGACTCTGTAGTCCCTACACCCGAGAAGAGGGCCAGATCGTGAGAGACGGCCCTGGGTCGGCCGGGGTGCGATTGATATGCCTGTCAACCTCACCTTCGGCAACCAAAGCGACCCACAGGCGGCGTGCGTTTTAGTCGGTTCGAGTCCGACATAACGTCCTCCACCGGCTCCGGTGGGGAGGTATCCGTGGGGATTTTGCGCAGGTAAAAAAAAAAAAAAATAAGGTGGGTCGTGTACTTGTCTGCCACCTAAGTGGTATAAAAAAACCCCTGGAGGGCCAAATTGAGAGAGATGGCCCTATGTCGGCCAGGGTGGGGAGGTATCCGTGGGGATTTTGCGCACGTAAAAAAAAAAGAAAAAAAAAAGGGTGCGAGGGTTATACCTGTCAACCTCACCTTCGACAACCAAAAACGACGCACAGGCACCATGCATTTTAGTCGGTTTGTGTCCGTCATAGCCTCCTCTCCCACCGGCTCCGGAGGGAGATTTTTCGCAAGTAAAAAAAAAAATACAATCTGTAACCATGTTTCTCGCAAATAATCATATACTAATTCTGTCCTTCAGTAGATTGCTAAACAAAAATACACCATAAAGATTTTCAATAGAATAAACACGACATTATTAACTCGTAGATATATTACTAAAATTCACAAACTGCGTAAATATTTTCATACAGCGGAATTACAGATTACGATCGCGCCAGACATATTATATTAGAGAAAATATGAGATTACTGCCGACGGAATACATAATTTTCGTTATTTATAAATATTAACTCTTAATGTGCTCATATCAACATATAAATTCGTTGGTACTTTTCGGAATATGTACTGCCGTATTATTTTATTAAATGTCTTATTTAATAGCTACCCCATAGATAAGCCCTACCGCTTTACAGAATACCGCGGCCTCGTGTTGTGTTTCCGGCGGTGAGTAGGTTAGCCAGAGCTCACTGGAAAGATTTTGTACTGTCAGTGAGAAGAGCAAAAGCTTGTCCTGCTTGGTCTTTTAATGTGACGGCACAGAAACTCTTGTTTACAGGGTTGGCAGCGCGAGTGTGACTACCTTGGCGTAGCACACGTTCATAGACCGCTAACCGCTTTCCATCAGGTGGGCCGTTTGCTTGTCTGCCAACCAAGTGATATAAAAATAATAAGTGTAGATACCTATTATAAAATAGAATGAGATTGATTAAGATATAGAAAAAAATTAATCGGTTCAGGCGCTTTCGGCTTCGAACCCGCGACTTTTCCCTTTCAGGCGGAACACTCTGACTACTAAGCTACAGAACCTACGCCCGAAACCATCCAAATTCTTCTATACATATATCCGTCTTACGGCAACGTTTCGACGATTCTAATCCCACCTGAAACGATTCAATTTTTTTCTATATCTTAATTGATTTAAATAGTTAGCATACTAAATGCTTTAAAATTTCATTCAATGGAATGGATTTGATAATATTCCGATCAAGAAACAAGCGGTTCGGAGACTCTTTCCTCTGTCGCACCATTAAGGCCTGGAATTCATTACCAGCTCACGTGTTTCCTTCTTCCTACAGTCCCGGGTCCTTTAAGCGGGGCGTGAAAAAGCATATGATGAGGCCGTCAAGCTGAATGTCACCATTGTCACACGGTATGTGTAAGTAATGGTGACCCTCTTTTTTGGGATTTTGCCTTCAGCTTACCATCAGGCAAGGCGAAGTCTAATTGACGTGTACTATATAAAAAAAAAAATGTTATACCATTTAGGTGGCAGGTGGCACCTGATGGGTAGTGGTTACCATGGCCTTTGGACACTCGCGCTGTCGACTTTACAAGAACCTTCTAACACCCTTCTTGAAGAAACCCATCTTGTAGTCGCTTGGGAAAACCACGGCAGGGAATTCTACAGCATAAGCGAGCGGTAGATGAATTTCCTATCATACCTAACTGTGCGTACTGTTTCAAGTCGCAATATATGGAGGTGGATTACCCGAGAGATGCGATGATATGTAGCCGTGGGCATCATGTCGAACAATTCGTCTGAACACACACCATTGAACAGGCGATAAAACACACACAGCTATGCAGTCACTCCGGACACGGCGGTATATCCGCCCGATTGAGCAGTCCGACTGGGGAAGTACCTCCGCCCTACAGAATACCGCGGTTATAATAACTTCGTGTTGTGTTCCCAGCGGTGAGTAGGGTAGCCAGAGCTCACTGGAGAATTTGTGCCGTCAGTGGGAAGACTAAAGGCTTGTCCTGATTTGTCTTCTACTGACGGCACAGAAACTCTGTACTTACAGGGTTGGCAGCGCGACTGTGACTCCTCTGGTGTTACAGACGTCCATAGGCCACGGTAACTACTTTCCATCAGGTGGGCCGTGTGCTTGTCTGCCAACTAAGTGGTATAAAAAAAAAAAAGGTTGAGCGGTTCGGTTTATGACAGTCATCAATGTATGGAACCGCGGTAGCCTAGTGGTATGGGTGATGGACTGCTGAGACAAGGTCTCGCGCTCGATCCCAGGTTTTACCATGGCACACACCAATGACTATCCGATGCTTCGAAGTTATGTGCGTATTTATCGTAGGTTTATAAGTGCCCGGTTAATGACAATAGGCTCGCCACCTATTACATTGGGACCTCTGCCTTCCCCTTCGCGGATCTAGGCATGAGTTTATGTTATGTTATCAATGTATGTACATAAATATTTCATTCCACAAACGTGTTGTTAATTGTCTAGAAATGCCAAAACCCTCAGAAGCACTTGATACTGCACCACAAATACCCCACCAACAGTCAGAGAGCCAGAGACAGCGGGGATGGTTATGTCGAACTCGAACGAGCCGACCTAAATCGCACTGCCGTCTCGGGCCATCAGTTAACGAGATAGCTTCTGGCATATTCCTCGCACCCCGGCTGACACAGGGCTATCGAAGGCCTCGTCTAGTGTGGGACTACGGTGTCCATATCTTTCCCCGGAAAATGGAACCAGCAGCAGGTTTAATGACAGTGGCTAGAGAGAAATCTCTGTTGTCTGCCCACCCGGAGGGATAAAGGGGCGAGCAGTAAATTATACTATAACTGTAAGGCAACATATCCGCGATTTGTTTATTTGTAGTTGTTGTTTTGACTATTGTAATACTCGTAATACAATAAAATAATATTTGTCTAAACTTGAAAACAACTACTGAAGCAGATCACTAAACTTTATGGCTAAAATAAACATCGGAACTTCGTAGTGAAAACTTTTTGTCTATACATTTTTAAGATTAATTTATAACTATTTTGCACATACATACGTACATATAATCACGATTTTATCCCCGGAGGGTTAGGTAGCGGTGAATGAACACTTACATTTCATCAATCATTGAATTTAGTCCCACGTAATAGGGGGTGAGCCTATTGCCGTCTTCCGGTCACTATCCCAGCATCTGAGGCTGAGTTAAGGCTGTATATATCTGTCTAATGTAAGACAGCCCTATCACTAAGTCGCCTTGTACGACACCGCATGGGAAGATATGGGGTGGTCCAAATTCTACTCTGCCGTGAACCACGCTGCTATTTTGTATCATTAAAATATCTCAAAAGAAAAGTATTTTGGCAGTGTAGACTCATTAATTTGATTAGAATAGATTTTTTAATTACTATACGTCAACGATAGAAGTTACTAGCTATAATACATTGGAATATTTATACAGTCGACAAAGGATATACGCTTGCACCTTAACATTCGACTATACGAAAAAGTGGAACCTTATCTTCTTTGTCGATTGTACATATCAAAAAAATATAAACGTTTAATTGACGCTTCCCGTGATCAGAGGGCTGGTTTATTCGTGGCAATGCCGCCAGCCTTCTGGCCACCTTCCCGGTTGACATCGATGGCGAGGAATTCTTTGACGCCTGAACCTGCAGGATTATTTAGATATATATTCTTTTTTATATATACACTGACGGACTCATAAACTGCATCAAAGTAATAGACGACTTTGAAATAAATATTTTAACCAAGTATGCATACTTTCTATGCAGATTTAAATTGAAACCTCTAGATTGGTTCGTGAACTTTAAAACAGCGTAGGGTCATATCTTTAAGTTTAAGTTTATGTACTGGAAAGGACCTTAAGACTTTTATTGAAGAAAAAACAGAAATTTAAGAAAAATTGGTTTAATTAAAAAATTGGTTTTAACAATAGACACAAACTTTATGCAAGGGTTTATTTGTGTTTTAATAAGGTGTATTACCCCCACGTGCCCTTATTACGGATTCTAATCGGTTCCGCATAGATTTTATAAGGGTTTTTAAAAGATCTTGCGGAATATTGTCCCATTCTTCTGAAAGTGCTGTTCTTAGTGCTGCCACTGTCGTGGGCGAAGGGTTTCTCGCATATACAGCTCTTTTTAAATTGTCCCAAACATGCTCGATGGGATTAAGATCCGGGCTGCGTGCTGGCCAATTCATTGTACGTATCCCAACCTCTTCGCAATAATGTTGAACTTGTGCAGCTGCATGCGGCCGGGCATTATCCTGCATTAAAGTAAAATTTTCGCCTATGAATCCCATGTAAGGCACCACGTGATCTTCTAATATCTCTGTTATGTAGCGATGTGCTGTCAAACCCCCTCTATTACCGTTTTGACGGACCATGTCTATGAACACAAGTTCGGTTCGCCCGTTCATCGATATGCCACCCCAGACCATACATGAACCGCCTCCAAAAGGAACACGCTCCTCAATGCAACTTTGAGCATATCGCTCCCCACGTCGACGATAGACTCTTCTGCGACCATCTGCACCATATAAACATGTCCTACACTCGTCCGTGAACAATACAGAGGCCCACTGCTCTTCTGTCCAATTCAGGTGATGACGCGCAAATCTTAAGCGAGCTTGTCGGTGAGCTGTAGACAACTTTGGACCATTTGCTGGTCTAAAAGGGGTGATATCCGCTTCCTTTAACCTTCTTCTTATTGTTCGTGCACACACGTTTACTCCACGCACTTCATTAAGCTCGGTTTTGATGTTAACTGACGTGAGGAAACGATTTCGCAGGGAAGTTATAACAATAAATCGGTCATCACGACCTGTGGTTGCTCGAGTTCTGCCTGTACCACGTCTCCTCCTGTAAGAACCTGTCTCTACAAACCTTCTGTATATTCTAGAAACCGTAGACTGGTTTAAATTTAAATTTCTACCAATCGTTCGTTGATCCAAGCCCTCCCGCACCAATGCTACAATTTGTGCCGCTTGTTCGGACGAAGTATCCATATTATGGTTCAAAAACTCTCGATGTGTTAAAAAACTAACCCAACAATTATGCTGGTAACAATAATTCAATTGACAAAACAAAAAAAATCAATGAGAATCAATTTAAAACTTTGCTATAAATAACACGCAAATCTGATACTACAAGTAAATTTTCTTTCCCGGCTATATTCATTTGTTTTACTGCAGTTCTATTTTTAAATTTCATTTTTTTTTAAGATTAAGAGCCAGTCTTTCCATATTTATATAATTTAATCTAAAAAGTTTGCATACTTATTATAAAAAATCCTTTTAGAGTAAACCTGAACTTTGATGCAGTTTATGAGTCCGTCAGTGTATTTTTATTTCGATAATTTCCGTGTATATTATGTAAATATTCTTAATGCAATAAAATAGCTATTGTACAACCTGGTTGGTTATATGGATAGTATAAAAAAAAATATGTTTATGTAATTTTGTAATCTCTAGAGCTCAATATTAATATTACACTCACACATTTCATTTTTTTTTAATTAATGTGTCAAAGGTTGAAAAGTGGTGATTGATAAAATAAAAAGTAATAACTAACAAATTAAGCCAATTTGGTTTGTACGACAAAATTATGAAATCGCCCTTATGTTTATTTAAGAGACCGTTACGTATTGAAATTTTACAGTCATTATATTATTTATAAGACTATATACTACGCAGTTGTATGACTTTTGTAGCTCTATAAATAAATGTTCTAGAACATTCTATGTAACGCTATCTAGACCCAAAGTAATAATTGAATATTTCAATTGTACAAATCATTTTTATCCGACAACGGCGAAGCAAAGCAGGGTTATGATTATGACAGGCTTTTTTATTACGTGCGCAAAATCCCCACGGATACCTACCCTCCCGAACCGACTAAAACGCACGTCGCCTTTGGGTCGCTTTGATTGCCGAAGGTGAGATTGACAGGCATATCCCTCACCGGCCGACCCAAGGCCATCTTTTGACAGGCTATGTATGTATGCATGTATATATATCTATATATATATGTATGTAGATTCATCTGTTCCCTCATAGCTCCTCAACTACTTATTAGAACTGGACAAATGAGGTATCGTTAGAAGCATCTTAGTCGTGCGCTGATTTTAGATATATATATATATATATCTTGTGTCACTGAATCTATTGTGGTGGCCTGTAGCGTGGTCATAAAGTACTGTGTTGAAAAAAAAATTATAGGATAAATATGTCGTGTTTGGTATCAACTGAAAGGGCTTAATTAGCACATTTCAAATATGTATACTTCGACTACTGAAAAATCAAGATCTAAAAAGTGTTAAACGTGAAAATATCAAGCATAACCGTGATCGTATGCCACTTAGTCCTAAAAACAATACATTCTCGTGAGTATGGCTTCTCTGGTGTTACACACGTCCATAGGCCACGGTAACCACTTTCCATCAGGTGGGTCGTGTGCTTGTCTGTCAGCTAAGTGGTAGAAAAAAAAAGTGGCGTACACCACGGCTGTCCTTGATATTTTCTTGTTTAATCTATACTAATATTATAAAGCTGCAGAGTTTGTTTGTTTGTTTGTTTGAACGCTCTAATCTCTGGAACTATTTGTCCGATTTGAATGATTATTTCAGTGTTGGGTAGTCCATTTATCGAGGAAGGTTTTAGGCTATATATCATCACGCTACTACTTAAGGGAGCGGAGCATTGATAATAAATGTTAACAAATCCGGCAATTTTTCATATATATTTTGAAGACTTTAACATACGGGCTCAAAGGGATATGAAGCTTCAAAATATACCCCAGGCGAAGCTGGGGTGGGTCAGCTAGTACTTTATAGAGCGTGATTTTTCAGTAGTCGGGTTTTAGTTTTTTAAAGCGTACAAATGGATCACTATTATTATGACTTAACTGTCCATCTGTGTGTCAGCCACATGGCTGTACCTCGTGAACCGTAACTTAAGACCGTATTTGAGTTGCCGCTAAGATAACAAATAATAAAAACAAATTAAAATAAATATTTAAACTAACTAATGGTGCGGAACCATTCATGCACGATTTTGAATCGTACTTTGACGGTTTTTCAGACCAATAATTTCTACCGTGAACGTTAGCTAATGTAAAATTTAATACAGCCGACACAGAAATAACATCACATTAAATAACTATATGCTATATATACCTATATGAGCAAAAGATCTCGCTAATGAATACTAGAAACAGGAGCGAGGCGAATTATTTACAGTAAAATTACATCGACGCCATATTGGCACAGATTAAACAATCATGAAGAGCGCGGTAAAATGAATAAATAAGAAAATGTTAAATGGTGCTTTTTGCATTACGAAAAATAGTCTAGTGAGCTTAGACCATATAATGAATAGATACAGCTTTTTTAGTAATAAAATACATCTTAAAAAACGGCGTGAAAACACATTTTGTGTGAACTAGCTAATTAAATATCAATTGATTAGTTTCCTGTAGTAAAAATCAAATTATTTAACTGAGCTTTCTAAATTGAGAATGGTAAAAGAGTGGTAAAAGTTGCGTCTGTTTTTATTTTTGCATTTTCATTTATTTTTAATCATCCAACCGAGTAATAGTAAATTATTTGATTGTCAAATATTATGACGTCACAGTTAATTCATTCATACAAGTAACTTACCGTTTTGACGTTTAGTAAAAGTAACTAATTTAACTTGTCAGTCAAATACCTAATTATTGTTCTTAAAACTGTCAATGTGTGCATGTCATAGAATGCATGTATATGCATGCCTACTTATACCGAAGAAATAAACATTTTTTACTTCGCGTTAAAATTACACTTGCTGCGTTTAAGTATAGAGATTATATATAGTGTTAGTTAGTGAGCAAATAAACACAAATTAGAAATGAGAAAAGAATTCCGACTAGGCTTACTTTACTTTACTTTATTTTTTACTTTTTGATAACCTTACTTATTACAGAAAAATTCAATTCAATCTGCTTTTTCTTAAAACTCAATGGTGAACGACTACTATTGAGGTTTTGTTCTAAAAAAATATCAATCGAACCTCTTCCTTTTTAAAGTCGGTTAGTAAAAAAATACTTTCATTACTTTTTTTTATATAGGACAAGCCAACTTGACTTCACCTCGCCTGATGGTAAGCTAAAGGTAAAGTCTCAGGAAAGAGGGTCACCATTACAGACACTAAGTGTTCCAATGGTGGCACTCAGCTTGGCGGCCTCATCAGATGCTTTTTCACGCCCCGCTTAAAGGCCCCAGGACCGTAGGAAGAAGAAAACACGTATGCTGGTAATGAATTCCAGGTCTTGGTGGTGGCAAAGAAAAGAGTCTCCGAACCGCTTGGTTCTTGCTCGTATATTCTGCACAGTGTGAGGGTGACATCTTAGGCCTGCACGTGTTGTCCTATGTAGGAAAGGAGATGGTGGGATTAGTTGGAAGAGCTCATCAGAACACTCACCATGGTAGAGACGGTAAAATACAGTAAATTAATTTTGCAAATAGTTGTTTTTATTAAATTAAACATAAACTAGCGAAATGTGGGTGCCAACACCTCTGCCTACCCCTTCGGGGATATAGACGTGAGTTTATGTTATGTTTGTTTTTATTTACAAAAAAAATAGCAATGTTGCAGACTTCAGTCAGAGTAATGTCATAGCAACCAGCTGAATTAGTAATTTCAGACGTATATTTATATTGAGCAATTAGAGTGCGTAGGCGCACCGTGAGCGTCAATGGCGTCATGTTTGTGCATGTAAACGTCGCTTCCTGACGTTTGTTTGGGCAACGATGTGTTATCCAAAATAGACTATACTTCCAGACTAGCTTCCCAGAGGAAATAGGTACAATCAATACGAAAATAGATATAAGGATAACTTCTAATCTTGGGTTCATCAAGTGTACAAAAGCATCTGGGAAGTGCAAAAGCATGTGGGAAGTGCAAAAGCATCTGGGAAGTGCAAAAGCATCTGGGAAGTGCAAAAGCATGTGGGAAGTGCAAAAGCATCTGGGAAGTGCAAAAGCATCTGAAAAGTGCAAAAGCATCTGGGAAGTGCAAAAGCATCTTAGCCTTAATCCCAGCATCCGAAGCTTTCACCTCGGAGTCCGAGGTCCACTTTACCAGTCTACTGATTTGGCTAAACTTCGATATTTTCTGACGACTGCCATCTGACCTCCGCAATCCAAAACCGATATCGAAGCATTGCTGTTAGACCAGTTGTTGAACTTTTTAGGGCTCCAACTGCCCGTAAGGAATGCCATGGATGTTCATATGGCCACCGGGACTGACAATGGTTTAATGTGCTCTCCGAGACACGATGAGAACAATGCAAATATACATATTCATCCATAGAATTCATCATTTCATGCAAATATTTGCACTGAGCGGGGATCGAACCCGCGCCTCCTACTTAGCGGCCGCGTTCACTACCGCCACGCCACAGAGTCTATGTTAAATTTCCCGAGAAGAGGGCCAGATCGTGAGAGATGGCCCTGGGTCGGACGGGGTGCGAGGGATATGCCTGTCAACCTCACCTTCGGCAACCAAAACGACCCACAGGCGGCGTGCGTTTTAGTCGGTTCGAGTCCGACATAACCTCCTCCACCGGCTCCGGTTGGGAGGTATCCTTGGGGACTTGGCGCACGTAAAAAAAAAAAAAAAAGTTATGTTAAATTAGTATCTATCTCTAAAAATAAAATAAAAGTTTTTTGGGTTAGGCAGAAAGGATAAAACCTTGAAAATATAATTATTGTTCTAGTACATCTATCCCTATCAGGTTCGACCATTAGGGTCCCATTACAGTACGCCCCCGGCTCGAATTGCACCCACAATGAAAAACTTGCTATTTCGCTACACCCACGCCCTCGGTCGGAACGCCCCCGTAGTTTCTTTTCTTTTTACGGAAAATTTTCAAAGTTAAATCAGCCTTAACGAATATTTTAATTTATGCACAAAGTAAAACTTATGAAACAAAATGTTTAGCATTCGTTTTAATTTGAACTTCAACTAGATAGTGATAAATTTGAATTTTGATGTAAATATAATTTTTGTTACGTCGTCGTTTTGACTAGACAACATTTTAGAGATTTTTGTTTTCAAGGTACCCATGGAATACTTTTTGGATTAACTATGGATACGAAAAAATTCTTATATTCTGTTTTCTGTTCTTATAACTCTACTACTCTTATTTTGTTGTACAGTCGAGTTCATTAATACAATTATTGACACTGTCAGTTATTAAAAACTACACTCGAGAGCAATGAATCCGGGTCACTTAAAGAATGTTAAAAATCTCGGAAACTAAAAATGATAGGTTAATGCAATAAATTGTATTTAATAGACAATGTAATACTCCTTAAATGAAAGTAAAAAAAATATGAGTCACCATACATTTTATTAACACAAAATTACATAAAGAAAAAAACTGCTGATCTCTCCTTAAAACAAAAATAGGAAACATGAAATTTTTGAACTTTATTACGATTTTCTTGAATTTTAATACTTCGTATTGCCTCCTCGTGCTTCCATTACTGCGTTTACGCGGTTTGGCATGCTGTACACCAAGTTCCTTATACGATTTTGGGGAATATTCTCCCATTCCTCTGTGAGAGCAATTTTGAGCTCACGAAGCGTGATTGGGGGAGGGTTTCGTTGTTTTACGCATCTGCCTAGCTCGTCCCAAGCATGCTCGATCGGGTTGATATCCGGGCTGCGCGCTGGCCACTCCATACGAGTAATGTTCATCTCTTGAAGGTAGTCATTCACAATCCTACCTGTATGAGGTCTGGCATTGTCATGCATAAATATAGCATCCTCACCTAAATTGACCATAAATGGACCAACGTGATCATTGAGGATTTCTTCCACATATCTTACGCTAGTTAAAGAGCCGTTTTCTATGATCACCAGCTCTGTGCGACTTTCAGAAGAAATTCCGGCCCACACAAGTACAGACCCACCACCGTAGGCTACTTTTTCTTCGATACATGCTTGCTTGAATCTTTCCCCTGGTCTTCGATACACTCTGTGTCTTCCATCGTGCTTGTAGAGCATAAATTTTGATTCGTCGGAGAACATAACTTTTGACCAATCTTCAATACTCCAATTTACGTGGCTCTGGGCATAACTTAGTCTCGAAATACGATGCCCACGCTCCAGTTTAGGGCCGTTTGCAGGTCTAAGGGGTTTTAAGTTAGATTCAGCAAGCCGACGTCTTACTGTCCATGCACTTGGGTTACTTCCTCCGAGGCGTCGAAACTGATTGGTGAGTTCAGTTCCTGTGAGAAAGCGATTTCGAAGCATGGTGTTCACCAAGTATCGGTCTTCTCGTGCTGTGGTACACCTGGTTCTGCCCGTTCCTGGTCTGCGTAGGTTAGAACCAGTTTCTTCGTAACGTCGGAGAACTCTTTGTACTGTTGACAGCGACACACCGACAGTCCTGGCTGTATCGCGCTGACTCCGGCCGGTTTCCAGCATTGTAAGTATTCTGGTGCATTCTTCAGGCGTAAGCGACATAATTTCAGCTTGATTAATGAATATAGAGCACTATCAACATGGTTTATGTACCCACATAAATGACAGATTACAAACAAAAGCAACACCAAATGCTGTAATTTCGTAGTTCCATCTTCGAAAGTGGCCCTTTTTCAAATTTGATTTTTTTATGATATAACTTTACAATAACTAAGAAGTTTTAATACCTTCATTTAAGGAGTATTACATTGTCTATTAAATACAATTTATTGCATTAACCTAGCATTTTTAGTTTCCGAGATTTTTAGGATTCTTTAAGTGACCCGGATTCATTGCTCTCGAGTGTATATAGCAAAATACTGTCGTATCATGCATTGACACAGCTTTAACCATTAAGGCCCATTTAGACGGGGACAGTTTCTCGCACGCTTTGGTTCAAGAAATGGTACGCTATTATCACCAGCAATAATGGCGATACCATTATCATATCAAAATATTTACAGGCATACAGGCAAATACTAAATTCTCACCTATAATTAAATCATACGAGATTCTCAAGTGACTTATCACCAGGTGATAAATCACCCTCGTGTAGGAACTGCAATCATGGTAGCATAACATAACATAACATACGGTATTTCAGTCCCAATTGAGCAGCCCGACTGGGGAAGTACCTCCACCGTACAGAATACCACGTATATAATAACCTCGTCTTGTGTTCCCGGCGGTGAGAAGGGTAGCCAGAGCTCACAGAAAAGTTTTTGTGCTGTCAGTGGGAAGACCAAAAGCTTATCCTGATTTTGTATTCTGCACTGACGGGAACAGAAAATCTATGTTCTTACAGGGTCGGCAGCACGGGTGTGACTCCACTGGTGTTACACACGTTCATAGGTCACTGTAACCACTTTCCATCAAGTGAACTGTGTGTTTGTCTGCCACCTTAGTTGTATAATATTTTATTTGTCTTGACTTTTTTTATTCTTTAGATAATCGTATCTTGCAGGCGAGAAAAAATGTTCTCGTCTAAATGGGCCTTTAGTTAACATCGAACCGTAAGCAAGGCGTGTGGAGTAATTACACGTTTTATTGGCAACAATTCGAGCTGAGACGAGGCAGTAATATTCCAATTCTAATTAGTTTGCGTCTTAGTATGGAGGTTTATGTCAACACTAAACTTAAATGACATCTTACTAATATTATAAATGCGACAGTTGGCATGAAATCGTTACTCAATCACGTCAGAACGGCGCAACAGGGTATTTCAATAATCCCCCAGTGACTTTGCCCTTGTAACTGGAAATATAATTGAAAAATGTCACAAAGTTCCCACGGGGTACATCATCCTTTTCACCGCGTTAGTCTCGATTGCATCTAAAACTTGCTGTTTGGAGTCTGGGGATCGCTTTCCTACTATTGCTCTGTACAAGGATGACTACCATCTGTTCCCCAACCCCAAGAGGAAGGCCTAATCCAGAGTCTTATCCGTTACTCAGATGGAGACCCCGAGAATAAAAGAAAGAAAGAAATATACTCATTGTGGTGCCTTATACAACGGATAAACTGATCGGCTACCAGTTGCCTTGGAGCTCAGGGTCCAAGTACTTCTCCTTTTGATGTGACTAAAACAGTGCTACGGGAGCCACTAAAATATATTCCTCACCTCAATAGGGAAGATAGTCTACGGCAGAATCTCGTATGTCAATCAACAGGTTTGCAGGTTCACAGGTGAGGTCTGACTTCGACCCAAAGAACTTGGTCATAAACATATATGTATAAGTATATCCCATATACCCCAATGCTGACGTAGGTCTTAGCTAATACAACAAAAGAAGATCTTGGCTAGAATCGAGATGATATCGATCCGATGTCGAGACGATACGTATGCGCTAACTGCTAACGGTTATCGCCAAAGAAACTGTGCAGCGTTGAGTTTAATGTTAGTCGTACAGTGAATGGCCCATTTTGTATTCTTCATTAAGTTTAATAGTAAAGTAAGTACTTTTGAATTATTTGAGTCGTATATAACTGCCTCGTTAGTCTCATGATGTACGAGGCAGAGATTCTGGATTCGGCTCCTGATTCACACAAAGATTTAATGGAGTTTTTGATGTTATTAGTAGCAGCGTGGAGAAAAATATACTTACATTATACACTATACAGATACATAAAGTCACGTCTCGGTCCCGTACAGACGCGAAAACTACTGCCCCCTAGATAAATGAAAATTTGGGGTATCCGTGAAAATTCGTTAACCGACGTATTATGGAATAGAATGGGTTTTGACGTTTATGACATACGTTGAAGACTGTCAAATATTATACTTCTAATCCCATTCATTCGTTCATTATATTCGACAATACGCCGGCCAATGAACTGCCACTTGTCTAGGGGGGCTGAACGGCCTTCTGCGAGCAAGTTATGCTCGTGAATGAGGAGGCGGGGTGAGAGCGACAGCGGGAGCGATGGAGGATAGCAAGCCAAACTACCCACATACTGAGGCAACACGAGCGTCGGAGTTCAATTAACGACCTCCGTCGCCCATGAGCGCCGGCCTGGGGGAGACGGGTGGAGCCGCCTTTCACCCTAGCAGAAGCAGTAGCGCTTAGCGCGCCTCCCTGCTTCCGGGGACGAGTTGGGGTCTCTGTGGTCCCCACACCCAAGGAAGGCCTGATCGAGAGATTTGGCCCTAGGTCGGCTAGGATGAGGCCTATCAACCTCATCTTCAGCAACCAAAAACCAACAGACGCCGTACATTTTAGTCGGTTCGAGTCTGCCATAGCCTCTCTCATCGGCTCCGGCGCGGGGGTATCCGTGGAGATTTTTCGAACGTAAAAAAAAAGGTGAACGGATTTTGATGCGGATTTTTATGTATACATGTTTTGGTTAGACTTAAAAACTGATGTACATTGCAATTTTTAGTACACTGTAATTACTGGTGTACTCAAAAAATTGCAATAAAAACTCAAACCATCTTCGATGCACGTCGTCCACGGAGATTTAATAATCGTATAAGAATAGAATAGAGCAAGAACCTGGACCGTTTCAATCTTTCCTATCTTAATCTGTTTATATAGTTTAGCATACTAAATGCTTTAAAATTTCATTCAAAAATTCTGTATTCATACATAGACCATGCATTGTATTGTCAAAAGTTTGTGATAGGTAGTAGACGCCATACTCGTAAGTGCAATGTCCGTTAGAACGTTTGTCCCCAACGACCTAGTCGCTTCCATTGTCATCTTCGAGACAAAAAGCAAAAACATGAGATGTTTTGTTTACACAATAATGTTGTGCAGTTCTGTATAATCTCGAATATTATAAGGAAATTATAATTTCAGATTTTTCTGCAAGGAAATTGGACTACGAATAATGTGTATGAAGCCCATTATTATAGCCCGTCCGTTATGTTGTACGAGTATTTTAGACAGATGGAATTAGTGATTGAATGAAAATTTCAAATACCGATTAAGTTAAAAACCTTAAGCTTCTTCTTCGAGTCAATGGCTAGGTCTGGCCTATAATGGACTGGTATTTAAATTTAATTGACCCAGAAATTGGTCACAGCAACAGCACTCTCCGTTGCTCTTCATAGGTCCGCAGGTGGTTTATAGACTTCCAAGTTGGCCACTGGAGTTTTTTTTTAAACCACTTAGGTGGCAGACAATCACACGGCCCACCTGATAGAAAGTGATTACCGTGGCCTATGGACGTGTGTAACACCAGAGGAGCCACACTCGCGCTTCTGACCCTGTAAACACAGAGTTTCTATGCTGTCAGTGTAGAAGACAAAGCAAGACAAACCTTTAGTCTTCCCACTGACAGCACAAATTCTCCAGTGAGTCCTGGGCTCTGGCTACCCTACTCACCGCTGGGAACACAACACGAAGTTATTATGACCGCGGTATTCTGTAGGGTGCAGGTACTTCCCCAGTCGGACTGCTCAATTGGGCGGAAATACCGCCGTCTCCTACCTCCTATAAATTGGTTTGACTTTTTAAAACCTTAATTAAAAATATCAATAAATAAAATAAATTGTAGGTATCATGACTATGTGTCTATCGATGATATATCTATACATATCGATTGTTGACTCTTGCACACGCTAATCTTCAAAACATATATTCAGATTGTGCAATATTATACTTATCTTTGGGTATTTTTCGATTTAAAAGACAACAACGCACCTTCTATAAATTGTTTTATAATGCCCGCGTGACAAATAATTCAGTTTTAAGTTCATTCAAAGTTAATAAAAAACCGTTAGTAACGAAATAATTTTTAAATAAACTAACTAAGTACATCCCTAAAGTTGTTTTCTGGCTAACGTAACCTTGTCAATAAAATATGACGTATTGGCGCCTAATTTTTGTTCAGAGTTTTAAGCGTTGACGATAGAACAAAGTTATATCGATCACTCTATGTGAGCTGTCTAAAATACAATAATATAATAATGAATAGCATGGATATCCTCAGAAAAGTTCAAAGTCTCAGCCCGATGGGATTAAAATTGACAAAGTTTCATACAATCTTTCATCCCCTATTTTAACCCCTTGGGGGTAGAATTAATTAAAATCCTTTCTTAGCGGATGCCTACGTTACAACATTTACCTGCATGCCAAATTTCAGCTCGATCCGTCCAGTGGTTTTTTTTTTTTTTTACGTGTGCAAAATCCCCACGGATACCTCCCCACCGTAGCCGGTTATGTCGGACTCGAACCGACTAAAACGCACGCCGCCTGTGGATCGCACCCCGGCCGACCCAGGGCCATCTCTCACGATCTGGCCCTCTCCTCAGGTGTGTGGGGACTACAGAGTCGCCGCGGCCTGCTTCTGCTAGGGTGAAAGGCGGCTCCACCTGTCACCCCCAGGCCGGCGCTCATGGGGGACGGAGGTCGTTCATCGACCTCCGACGCCCGAGTTGCCTTCGTACGTGGGCAGCTAGGCTTGCGATCCTTCGTCGCTCCCGCTGCCGCTCCCGCCCCGCCTCCTCCTTCACGAGCATTACTTGCTCGCAGAAGGAGGCGCCGGCCGCCCACGCATCCGCGCAGCAGGCCATCGCCGCGAGCAAGGTGGAGAGCGTGAGAACCCTCACTCTCAGGGCCGCCACAAGCTCCTGCCTCGGCGTCTCCCACGCCGGACACTCGGTGAGCGTGTGCGGCACCGAGTCCTCGCTCGCGTCGCAGTGATGGCACTTGGACGTTGGCTCTTTCTCCATCCGACGCAGATACTTTCCGAAGCACTGCGTCAGACGGTACGAAAGGCTGCCGTGTGGCCTCTCTAGCCACTCCCCCATGATGGGTCTTACCGCCGCTACTACGGCGCGCCCTGCGCCTGGTCGCCCAAGTCGTAGCTCCCATTCCACCACCATTTCCCTGTGGAGCCGGGATCTCACGGCCCGAATTTCTTCGGGCTCGGGATCGTGACCCCGCTCTCGCGCCGCCTTTCGGAACCGGTATAGCGCCGAAAGAGATCTCGCTTCCAGAATCCATGGTGGCGATCCGGCGAGGAGACTCGCCGCGTTGAATGATATCGTGCGGTACCCCCTTATGATGCGTCATGTCAACTTCTGCTGCGGACGCTGCAGCAGGGGCATATGCCGATCATTCAGGGTGTCCGCCCACACAGGACACCCATACAGGGCCATGGACCGCACGACACCCGTGTAGAGTCTCCTGCAGGAGTCCTCCGAGCCCCTCAGGTTGGGCAGTAGCCGCGCCAGAGCGTTGGCTGTGCCCACCAATTTGGGGCCCAGACTTCGGAAGTGCTTCCCGAAGTCCCACCGGCCGTTGAGCACGAGCCCCAGATATTTCATCTGGGGCTTGATGCCGATGAGAGTGCCTCCCACTGTGAGACTGGAACCAGGTGGTGGCGTGCGCCGACGTCCATGAAAGAACATGGCCTCGGATTTATGCAGAGCCACCTCAAGGCCCAGCCGCCGGATTCGTTCCACGACTTGAGCAACCGCGGTCGTTGCCCTCAGGGTCGCTTCGCGGTATGTAGCCCCGCTCGCCGTGACTAGCGTGTCGTCCGCATAGCACGTGACGGCGGCGCCATCCGCGAGCTCACCGCGAAGCACCCAGTCTTATCCGATGTTCCACCGGAGCGGCCCAAGAACCGATCCCTGTGGAACATCGCACGACATCTCACGCCGACCGACGCCGGTCGCACTTGGGTAGATGACGGCTCTCTCCGTCAGATACGCCCCGACTATGCGGCGGAGGTAGAGAGGCACACCGTGGTACACGAGTGCCTCCCTGATGCAACTCCAGGGCAAGGTGTTGAACGCGTTGGAGATGTCCAAGGACACCGCCAACGTCACCTCACCCCGGGCGACTGCCTCCTCCGCCAAAGTCCTCACGCGCATCCATCCAGTGGTTTGGGCTGTGCGTTAATAGATCACTATGTCAGTCAGTCAGTCAGTCACCTTTGAGTTTTATATATTTAGATTATTATACCCCGTCCATTATGTTATAACTGTAAGATTATTAGACCATTCCGTCTCTCTCCTGAACCCCACCTATGTAATTACGGAGACGGAGATGGCAATAGTCTCGCCTTCATTATATAGGAAGGAAGAACATAATGAACCTATTCATACTCCTCTGCCTATCCTATCAAACATAAACAAACGTGACTATAATGTTTGTATAATATTCTGTATATTGGTTTGCCAGCGATTATTACTAAATGTAAATTTTAACCTCCATAGGCGCGCGCCGTAATGATTATGGAGGTCAAAATTAACATTTACTTACATGTGTAAATGATTTCATTTTGAGGTGATAGTAGCCGAAAAAAAACTGATATTTAAATGAAGCGTGCTGTTTTTCTTCGTCTTAAATGTCATTTATGAGCCTTGTGTACGAGTGGAATACTGACCCCGTTTTTGCGATACACAGGATCACTAATTCCCCGGTTGAAATATATATATAAGGATATTAATAGTGCCCGTGGCAAAATAATACTTACTGCCAGCAGAGTACATCGTTGATGACGTGAGCTGCCCTTCTGTGTGGGCTATTTTTTTATGCCACTTAGGTGGCAGACAAGCACACGGCCCACCTGATGGGAAGTGGTTGCCGTGGCCTATGGACTCGTGCAATACGCGCACTGAAGAAACCCTGAAGAAACCTCTTAATGCCCCTTTTGAAGAACCCCATATTGTAGGCGCATGGGAAGACCGCAGCAGGGCTATTTCACCCATCTCCTCTATGACCCCTAAGGTTATGAGAAACTGAGTAGGTTAATCGAGATTGAGAAACTGAGTAGGACATTGAATTTTAGACTTTATTTCTAAGAGCATAAAGTCTGTGGAGTTGGGCTAGCAAAATAAGCAACTCACGTTAAAGAAAAGAAAGTTTATTCACATACCGACACAGTAGAAAGATAGGTACAGTTCGTTAGAATTAAGAGTAGACAGAAAAGACAGAAAAGAAGGCGAATTGAGCGATAGATGACAGATAGCACTAGGATAGAAAATAATACTTAAATTTAGGCAATCACGACCAATTACGAAGCGATACAATTCAAGGCGCGGCGGACATGCATACAGCGTCGGTGCATCGATACGACTGGGCTGCGGTCAGCGCGGCGACGCGAGCGCCGCGCGCTGGACCAAAGCCCGCGCCTATACAATAACATTAGGTACCTACATCTAAACATTCTCAACAGATATTACTTGAATATAATCAAATAGATACCTATGGTTAATATACACACATAAATATGTCTATACCGTATAGTAGTGCAGCTATGTAACATGTCTAGGTTCAACATACAACGAAAATCACAACAGAGGTTGGGGTGTCAGAGGGCAGTCGCTCTCGATAAGGTCGGATGCGACTGCGATTAACATAAGGATGATGTTAATGTAGTGTGAGCCTACAAGTCCAAAGTAAATAAAATGATTTTGATTACACTATATCATGCACTCTGCAAAAAGCCTTTTGACTCTAACGTCATTGATTTAAAGTCGAAAATTAAATGTATATTTTAGCAGCGTCTGTGGTATGACATTGGTTTTGATTTGGCAGAATCGAGACCCATGTCAATCTTAGGTTGGGTGCCATGATTATTACAACTCCGGTTGCGGAGTGCACGGTCGAACTACTGTTTGGTGACTCTTTTCTTTGTCGCGGGAATTCTTAACCAGCAGTCGCGGGATTTCTTTCCGCGTTTGCTTCTTTCTATAATCTCGGACATTAATCGCAGCGTGAAAAGCATCTGATAAGGCCGTCGAACTAAGGGTCACATTGAAGCATTCCTGACACTTCCCTTTCGGCTTACCAAGGTGAAGTAAAGTCGTATTGACCACCCATACAAACATTCGCATTTGCCACCATGCCTGGGAAGGAATAAGTTAGATGCACCTAACACAGCTGTTTCAAACAATACATGCTGATTTTATATATGATAGCAAAATCGTCTGTAAATTTAAAAAATATAACACCCCTACATTAGTCTTTTCGTCACAATATTATGCCCATACAATATAAAAAAAATTCGCTATCGAAACTGTGTCCAAAATTATTTTTTTTTCAGAAACGACAAAAAATCATTCTGTATACGTTCTAAATTTCAAATCAATTTTGCCCAAGTGCTGATGTCGTCTAGTTCAATAAGGAAAGGTGCCACGTGAGATTTTGACACTGTTTCACATTGTGTAGTGTGTACAGTGTCCACACGATCGTAAGACGGTGGACATGTACAATGACGTTAATGTCACTGTGTACTAATAGACTTGTTGTACGGAACAAATATTTGCTATCGCGAAAGACCGCTATCTGGTCACTTATTTTTTTTTTAAATTCATACCGACGATATCAGAAAAAGGTGTACTATTTTTACATACATACATACATAAAATCACGCCTGTCTCCCATAGGGGTAGGCAGAGATCACGGATCTCCATTTGCTACGATCCTGACATATTACTCTCGCTTCATTCACTCTCATTACATTCTTCATGCATGCTCGTCGGTTTAGAGCTCTCTTCTTTACGCTCTCTCTTTACGCGAGCTCCGGCCGGTCAGAGTGTCCACATGTCCTCCCGTCACTGGCATCGAGCACGTTATGATCAAGCTCCTCGCGGCGCGTCCGAATAGGCACCACATAATTAGCGCTGCCTATATACCTCCTCGCACAAAAGACGACGTATACCTATCTCACCTGTCTATATTAGAAAATATTATAACTGAGCCGTGCACTAAATCATTTTTTTTAGTGGGAGATTATAATCGACCTGAGATCGAATGGCCTGACAAATCTAGTAACATCTTTACTCAGTCGCATAATGAAGTGAGCGAGTGTTTGTGTGACTTGATATCTATGACAAACGCTTATCAGTACAACACCTTTAAAAATGAAATAGGCCGTGTCTTGGATCTATTTATTAGCAACACAGATTGTCAAATACATACCGATACTATATTACTCAAACCTGTACCCCTTCATCCCCCATTTTCTGTGCTGACTTCATTGGAAACACAATACACACCAATGAAACGTCAAAACATTAAGAAACATAATTATTACAAAGCCGACTATAATGAAATTAATACAAAAATAAATAGTTTGGATTGGAACAATTTTTTTCATAATCTTTCATGTGAACAGGCTGTGGATTCATTCTATGATTATTTATACGGTATTATTAAAATACATGTGCCGCTTACGCGAGGTAAGGCACCTGGCTATCCCGTCTGGTTTCATACTCCCCTTATTAAAATTTTCAAAAACAAGGAGCGTGCTTGGATTCGTTGGAAAAAGCTACGAAACATATCAGACTACGAAAAGTTTTCAAATTATCGTAAACAATTCAAAAGCCTATCTGTTCAGTGTTTCAATAAATATATGGAGACGGTCGAGGATAGCATACCACTTAACGTCAGGCACTTCTGGTCGTACATCTCAAACCGAAAGAGAAATTCTGGTCCTCCAGCAAACATGTATTATGAAAATAAAGCATCTGACTGCCCCGGTGAAATATGCGTACTGTTTTCTACTTTCTTTAACTCCGTCTATGAGCCCTCAACATTTGACCCTATAAACTGGACACCTCCGCACACTACAGCCGAGAAATCTGTCTGTATCTCTAGCCTTTATCTTGAAAAGAGTACCATAAGTAGGGCACTGTCGTCACTAGACATAACAAAGGGGCCTGGTCCGGATGGTCTGCCTCCTAGATTTTTTAGGAACACAGCACAAAGCATCTGTATTCCATTACATTTGTTATTTAACAAATGTCTAAGCGAAGGAGTATTTCCGAGAATATGGAAGCGGGCATTTATTACACCTATTTATAAAAGTGGGGATAAGGGCAATATTGCAAATTATAGGCCAATATCCATATTGTCCGCCTTGTCTAAGCTTTTTGAGAGTCTAGTTCACAGTCATTTGTTTCCACTTCTAAATGATATCATTATACCTGAACAGCACGGTTTTGTCAAATCCCGATCCACTATCAGTAATCTCACAATTTTTACTCAATTTTTATTTGAGAACATGGATCGAGGCACCCAAGTTGATACTGTATATACTGACTTTCGGAAGGCTTTTGACAGGGTGGATCATAAAATACTTCTCGATAAAATAGCTTTTAACGGTATAAGAGGGAATTTGCTCAGGTGGTTTGCATCTTATATATTTCGCAGGTCACAGAAGGTTGTTGTCAATGGACATGAGTCCGATTATGTGGTCGTTGAGTCTGGTGTGCCCCAGGGATCGGTATTGGGCCCTTTGCTCTTTATTATTTATATAAACGATATAAAGTCTTGCTTTCTAAACTCTAAACTACTAATGTACGCAGACGACTTAAAAATCTATAAGACCTGTACGAACAACTATGACTGCATTCTTTTACAAGAGGATCTAGACAGGCTCTCAGAATACTGTTTGGTTAATAAGCTTAATCTAAGTCTGCCTAAATGTCATGTTATATCGTTTACGAAAAACATAAACACTACAAATTTTAAATACACTCTTAACGGCACAGTGCTAGATAAGACTGATAGCGTAAGAGATCTCGGCGTCCTACTGGACTCTAAATTACATCTTGACACTCACATTGATTACATCATTAACAAAGCCTTTAGGATGTACGGATTCGTCATGCGGTCTTGTATTGACTTCAAGAAACCTTCTACTTTCCTCTACCTATATAAAACTTTAATTCGTTCCCAAATTGAATATGCGGTGCCTATTTGGACCCCTTTTTACCAAAAATATACGCATAGAATTGAAATGGTTCAAAAACGATTCCTTCGTACCACCCATTATAAATGTTTTCATACTAGGATTCCTTACACGGAACTGTTAAAATATCACAAAATTTTGAGCTTGGAGCACAGACGTAAATTACTGATGGTTATGATGCTGTATGGCATATGCAATAATAAATTCAATTGTATTGAACTTACTAATAAGTTGTGTTATGTGGTTCCTAGAACTGCTGTTCGGCGCGGGGTGTGCGTGCCCAGATTGTTTTACACAGAAAAGTGTAGAACAAACGCTGGGGAGCGGGCACCTCTGCGGCGATTATTGGCAACCTACAACTCACATTTTGCTGATCTCGATATTTTTGCGCTTTCTGAGAACCAATTCAAGAAAATGGTTTCTGAAACTCTCGCTAATGACTCCTAATTGGATGTCATTCTGCGGGGATTGAGTTTTTACTACGCGTTCGTATTTTAAAACACAATTATAAATTCGTGGACAATAGTGTGGGTTGTGCGTTTTTATTTTTTATGCCTGGTTTTTAAGATTTTATTGTAACGCATAACTGTTTTTTGTCTCTAATAAATAAAATAAAAAAATAAAAAAAAAATAGAGTACTCCTGACCTGCCCCTTTTCTAAAACTTCCCCGATTTGGTCCAGGTATGCGCGCCTAGGTCTTCCCCTTCCGACGGTACCATCCACACTCGCCTCATACACCTGTTTCGTTAGTCTTCTTTCATTCATTCTCTCAACATGACCAAACCATCTCAACATTCCTCTCTCAATTCTCATCACTACATCTTCTATCACTCCACATCGTTCTCTTATCACGCTATTTCTCACTCTATCTTTCAAGGTCAAGCCACACATACTTCGCAACGCACGCATTTCTACTGCATTCACTCTACTCTGATGCTTTTTCTGCCACACCCAACTTTCACTACCATACATAAGAGTCGGCACTAATACTCCTCCATGTACTGCCAGTCGTGCCTTTTCGGACACTTTCCGGCTGCTCATAAAGTTGTGTAGTGCCCCATTCACTCTATTTCCAGCCATCACTCTCCTTTCAACATCTTCTTCATGCTTTCCATCTCTCGTAAACAATGTTCCCAAATATATGAACTCATTCACTTGTTCCACTTTTTCTCCATCTATACAAATCCTACACTCTGTCACGCATTCATCTCTTTCAAAAACCATAACTTTTGTCTTACTAACATTCACTTTCATTCCTTTCCTCTCAAAAGCTTCATGCATAGTTGTTACCATCTCCTGCAACTCATCTGCCGATGACGCCAGTAAAACCTGATCATCAGCATAAAGAAGACATTTGACGAGTAAATTCTTCATTCTTAAACCACATTCTTTATCTTTCAAATCTTGCAAACAACTGTCCATGAATAAGTTAAACAGCCATGGTGACGCTACACATCCCTGTCTAACCCCCTTTTGGATACTAAACCATTCAGTGTATGACCCATGTATCCTCACGCAAGCTCTGGAGTCCTCATAAAGAGACTTCACAGCTCGAATAAGGTTGCTGCTCACCCCATACATAGACAGTACCGACCAAAGTTCATTCCTCACCACTTTGTCCTAGGCCTTTTCCAAATCCACAAATGCGCAATAGACCTTTTGACTCTTGGCCAAATATTTCTCGGCTATGCTTCGCAATGAAAAGACCTGATCCGTACATCCCATTCCCTTTCTAAAACCCGCTTGTGCATCCCATATTTTCTCATCGGTTTCTTTCATAACTCTCTCAATCAACACTTTCGCATACAGTTTGCCGACGACGCTGAGTAGGCTAATGCCCCTGTAGTTTTTGCAGTCTTGATGCGAGCCCTTTCCTTTGTAAAGTGGAACTATAACGGCCTTACACCAATCACTTGGTACACGACCGCTAACCCAACATATGTTGTAAAGGCGGCACAACTGACTTGCTACAAGGCCCTGTCCAGCCTTCAGCATCTCTATTTACTATTTTTATTTTTTTAATAATTCTTATAATAAATCTGATGAGGCCACCAAGCTAAGTGCCAGCATTGTAACATTACTTAGTGTCCGTAATGGTGACCCTCTTTCCTGAGACTTTGCCTTTAGCTTACCATCAAGCGAGGTGAAGTCAATTTGGCGGTCCTATATAAAAAAAATCATTTAATTTTTTTTTTAACTTAATGCACAGTCTATTGTACAAAGGTGGACTTAATGCCAAAGGAATTATTTGACCTGAAGTTAGGTGATGCAGAGAAAAATTGAGGTAGGTGCATGCAGAATAATGAACTAATAACCATAAGGATAATACTCAAATTTGTACCCAATAATGAAATATTCATTATTCAAACACACTATAATATATACACATTTACATTACATTTACTACTTATATACTCATATTATACATGTAGGCAGGGAACTCATCCCCACATATTGCAACCTGAGACGGTACGCACTGTGCGGTATGAAAGAAACTTCATCCCACGCACACTCAAGCTGTGGAATGAACTCCCTGCTGCGGTCTTCCCTTGCCCCTACAATATGGGGTTCTTCAAAAGGGACATTAGGAGGTTTCTTCAGAGTCGGCAGAGCGAGTATGACGCCCCTGGTGTTGCACAAGTTCATAGGCCACGGTAACCACTTCCCATCACGTTAGCCGTGTGCTTGTCAGACACCTAAGTGGTATAAAAAAATTAAAAAAAACCTACATAACATATATGTACAGACATTTATTCAAGCATAGGTACCCAATCACTACAATCTTTATTAATAGATGCTATATTCTATTAGACACTAGATGAATTCCTAAATGATAACTCAATATAAGTTGTGTTTTTTTAATTTTTACTATTCTTTTTTATTTTTATTTATACCATATTTTAATTATAAGACATTGTCTCAATTCAATTTCATTTATTTTTTTTATTTTTCAATATCATTGTATGGTTGTTTTATGGATTTATTCTATTACATTATTGTGATATTTATAATATTATGACATTGTGGCAATTGACTAAGAAAGTAGCTATTAAATAAATTTGTATGCCCAAATGGCAAAACATAGTGAGCCTAATACTTTTAAGATCTCTGTGTACCTATGTTTTACAAATAAAGACATTCTTTACTTCTATTCCATTCTATACAATCATAAAATGCCATTTTTATCCATTATGACGACTAGGGGCCACTGTAGAGCTGACGTACGCATTCATTACCGACTCACCACGTCACAATTTTTGTTCTGAACGGCTAGTCTATAATAGTCGTACATAGAAGCCAATAATCATATCCGTCCTATATAACCGATATTTACTTAATTTAAGAGCGGATTTTACTAAGTAAAGTAAATAGTTTTCATACGAAAGTCGATCCTAATTGAATTACTTGCACTTTGCAACCGGGCCCACTCTCCAATTCCTCTCTTCCGCAATTTAGTGAACTTTAGCAACTTTCATCTGACCTCCCAACGAGAAAATTACACCACAGCTTCCTCAATTAATCAACAGGTATACCACTAGATACTAGTGTAAAACTCGCCGGGATATTTACTATGTTTATTATTTTTGTTGAGCAACCGATATTTCAGCGCTGTTACAAGCGCCTTGATCACGATGTACTGACGACCGCCAAGCTAGTTGTTGTTGGGCAGACCATATCTGTCTACCCTCTTCCGCACTCGTTTGTTACGCGCATCGCCCCTACCACTGTCCGCGTTTCCGCACTGTACTCGATCACGTTCACGACACAACACTCACTAAGTCGACTCGCTCAGGTTTTGAAAATTTGGTTTGCTCAGGTCTTGTAAACATACCGATCACTGGATGCCAGACACTCGACAGTTGAAACCCATCTTCCCGGTTGAAGTACTTGTATATAAATGTATATCATTTCAATTACTTCTTTCACCATTCTGGGTATATAGTGGCGTTCTGTCGAGAGAATCTGAGAGTTGTGTAACTCAATCCAGTGATTTGACCCGTACTCAGAAAAAGTGCTGAGCGATTTCTGTGATTCGTTGTTTTGACCGCCCTGATGTGCTTCCTGATCCGACATGTGACAGTACATTTAGTCTGTCCTATGTAGGAGCTCCCACAGCTGCAGTTAATTCGTCAATATCGGTTGCCCAACAAAAATAATAAACATGGTAACGAGTTTTACACTAGTAATGTGAATGACCATGTCAATCTCAAATCAAAGAAGGTATACCAGCTTGCAGATGACATTCGTTTATATTCATAAAGTAAACATCCGCAGAGACCTATGTTATTTGCTCGTATTTATTTGCCACCGTTTATCCGTGTACAAGTATCGCCACCCCATCTCATCCGAAGGGTGTCGTAAGAGGCGACTAACGAAACAATACGCAGACGATGTCACTGTGAGAGAAGGAAAACTTGAAATAAAACCCTGTACCAACCCGTCTGGCCAGCGTGGAAACAGTAGGCCAAAACCTCCCAACATTGGGAGAGGGCTAGTCCAGCAGTGGACTGCGACGGGCTAGTTGTTGTTGTATTTGCCACCGCACCTTTCATTCGATTACGAACAAACTTTATCAGCTACATTGCTTGCACTGGATTGAAGGTTAGACATAACACAATTATTGGGACCAGTGCCACTGCAATCAGTTTATTGAGTTTATTCTATGAATAATGTCCGTTCAAAGTTGCACAGAAATAAACGTTAGGGTTGTTTACATATTTTTCTCGCAATAGAGTTGTGTCCAATTTTTGTTATAATCTTAAACTGTACATTTTATAATAATATAATGAATTGTAAAAGTGAAACTTTCTATTTTTATAACAAATCGTTTTAACCGCGGTAGCCTAGTGGTATGGGTGCTGAAACGAGGTCTCGTATTCGATCCCAGGTTTTACCATGGCACACACCAATGACTTTTTGATGCTTTTCGAAGTTATGTGTGTATTTATCGCAGGTTTATAAGTGCCCGGTTAATGGCAATTGGCACGCCCACCTATTACTTTGGGACCTAAACATAAATCTGGCGAAATGTGGGTGCTAGCACCTCTGCCTACCCCTTCGGGGAATATAAGCGTGAGTTTATGTTATGTTATGTTAAATCGTTTTAAAGGTATTTGATTTTAAAAATGCAATTTCTCGAATCGGCGAAAACGTTCCATACAAAATACAGGCACATGGTGACGTCACAGCGCGCTAGCGCGTAGTGGAAATGTATGAAGTGCAAGAGAATATCGCATTTATCTCAGTCTACGTTGTGTTTACACGTATACAGTGGATAATAAGATTGATTTGAAATTTAATAAGAAATCTAAAAAGTTGTAAATGTTGCTTTATTTCGATTGTTTATATTTTGACCGATTTTGGTAATTAAAAATAATGAATAGTCATAGTTTCAGTTTAGTTAGGCAAAATCTAAGTTTACTATGCATATTTTTAACATAAAGTAGTATTGGTAAGAATTCGGTGACTCAGGAAACTACCCAATTCTATACTTTATTTAACAGTTGATAATAACAGATACATTATGGTTTATTAAAGACGTTAGATAATTTTAGAAAGTCTAAAAAAAAGTAGACTGTTTTGAGGTCTACCCGACAAAAATACCTGCGCAAGAGCCACATCCTGTATAACACGTCCTGTATACTCAGCATGTGAGATTGGCTTGGGCAATTAAAGTGTTGAAAGAGATTTTGAAGCATTTTAGTTTGCTAACTCGATTAAGCTGTAGAAAAAATTGGACCGGTTCAGGCAGGATTCGAACCCGCGATCTTTCCCGTATAGGGAAACTACTACTACGCTCTGACTACTAAGCCACAGAACCTTCGCCTGAAACCATCCAAATTCTTCTATACATATATCCGTCTTACGGTGAAGAATCCCGCCTGAACCGATCTAATTCTGTATCCTAATCAATTAGAGGTTTATTTCCCTCTACACCTACTCTCAACACCCAACCTAAGGTAGTCTTAGAAATTATATAGATACATACATATAACACGCGTTTATCCCCTGAGGATTAGACAGAGGTGTATTAACACCCACATTTCACGAATCATTAAATTCGGTCCCACGTAATAGGAAGTGAGCCTATTGCTGTCTTCCGGGCACTATTGTTACTTAAACCATGCATCTGAGACTGAGTCTAGGCTGTATATATCTGTCTGATGTTAAACAGTCCTATCCCTTAGTCGCCTTTTACGACACCGCATGGGAAGAGATGGGGAGCTTCAAATTCTACTCTGCCGGGATGGAATAATAAATTAAAAGATAGGTAGGAAGTGCGGGATTGTGAGTTCCTTATCTTCTAGGCTTTATTCTAGCATCTTTCTTACCATCTGGAGCGCAATTAGTAGACTGAATATATATAAAAAATATGCGGCTGTTTGGTGAGATTGGCTCGGGTCTCAAAGGTCTTGATGGAGTCCCCATATACCCACAAAACTCCATATCATTGTGAAACAGTGATAGAATGAATTAAAGAGCGATTAAACCAAGTTTTTTTTTTTTTTTAATCTTTATTTATTTTGGGGTTTTGATCCAGTAAGGATATGCCAACCCCATCGTACCTTAATTCCTAGTGGACAGTCTTACATTATTTGTTACAGTCTAGGTAGTACACTTATTATAGGGAATCATTGCTGAACTATTGTAATCAGGTGACATAGTTTTTGGGCGGCTTCGGAGCTTGGATAACTCATAATACTTTGTATTAGACCCACATCCAGAGTATTTACTTTTAATTCGTGGAGCAGAGTCACACGCTCTCTTTTATTCCGGTCACAATCCATCAGCAAATGTTGCACATCTTCAATTTTATGGCATACAGGGCAGTTAGGCGAATCAGCTTTTCTCATAAGATATGCAAACTTTGCTGATGGATAGTGACCAGATCTAATTCTAAAGGCTAACTTAATATAATTAAGCAGACTGGTGGCGCCAGTAGTAGCATACTCGAATCGTCTTAATTGGTTGGCGCTGAACACACGCTCCCTATACCCATTTCCCTCCCGCACTACCTCTAAGTGAAAGTTAGCAATAGTTTCCGCACCGCTCAATTGTCAAAATAGACGCATAGTCACTTCGCTTTTGAACTAATAAGCAATGGCCGGCGACACGCGCGACTCTTAGAAATTAATAATGTTTGTTGGATTTTAACCGCTTTCATAGACCTTTACCGATCGGATTGTGCCTCTCGTGTGTCCCTCAAGTGATTTAGTGATGTGGGCGGCAACTCCTGAGCCAGGAAGAGAAGATCGGTGCACCGGCGGCCCAGCCAGCACGTGGCCCCGTAAAGGTTAGTGCATCCTCTCCTAATTTCTCGGGTTGCATTCATTGCCTAAACCACATCCGCGGCAACCCGATCACCTGTCTTGTTTGTTGTGTAAAGCGTCAATGAAACAGTTAACTTCATCCCCCGCGAAATACAGTCCACTAGCTCACGTGGCGAGAATTGCGCTACCATTCTTTTTGGTCCTGATCGAACCGGATCCTTAGCCGTAGTTCGTAGTTTGTTATTATTCTATTGAGAATAAACGCACCGCACCTAAATACCTAGTTATTTTAGTAGAAAACCCCGCATCTAGGCATTTAGGTTTAGATTTTGTTGTCCGTTCGCCGCTGGCTCGCATCGTATCTACCTAATACATACATAGGTTAGGTACGTGTAATCGCATTTCTTATTATTCTATTGGGAATAAACGCACTGCACCTAAATACCTAGTTATTTTAGTAGAAAACCCCGCATCTAGGCATTTAGGTTTAGATTTTGTTGTCCGTTCGCCGCTGGCTCGCATCGTATCTACCTAATACATACATAGGTTAGGTACGTGTAATCGCATTTGTTATTATTCTATTGAGAATAAACGCACCGCACCTAAATACCTAGTTATTTTAGTAGAAAACCCCGCATCTAGGCATTTAGGTTTAGATCTTAGGTATCCTAGACACCCTAGTGCATAGGCACAGTGTAATACCTAACGCATTTGGCTTTTGTTTTTATTTGTTTCAATCTCTAAGTTGTCCGTTCACCGCTAGCTCGCATCGTATTTATCTAATACGGTAGGTACACAGCTATACCTCGCTCGCATTCCTCTTATCGTATCAATCCTTGGTCGTAGTTTGGCATTTGTTATTATTCTATTGAGAATAAACGCACCGCACCTAAATACCTAGTTATTTTAGTAGAAAACCCCGCATCTAGGCATTTAGGTTTAGATCTTAGGTATCCTAGACACCCTAGTGCATAGGCACAGTGTAATACCTAACGCATTTGGCTTTTGTTTTTATTTGTTTCAATTAAGTTGTCCGTTCGCCGCAGCTCGCATCGTATTTACCTAATACCTACGTGGGTAGATACGTGGTTATACCTACCTCGCTCGCATTTCATTCTAATTCATACGAAAGTATTTTAATTCGAATAGATATTACGCAATACTTAATCCCTGAAATAATAGTTGAACCTAGACAGCGACCATCGCGTAGGTACGATCTTGTTGCTATGCGCGTTTGTTCAAGCTTGCACGCGCAGTCATAAGTACCTACCTACCTACGGATATCGCTCGCGCCGTGTCGCTGCTCTGTACCGCTAAGATTAAGTCATATCATATTTTGTTGTTTACCGCACTTTAGTTTGATATTTAATTGTAAACATGTCCCCAAAGGTTGATAGGACCGGTAATGGGGTTCAATTGAAACTTTTATACGCTAAAAGAGAAATGATTTACTCTCGCGTACAATCGATTTGTGATAATGCACTTAAAACCTCTGATTTGGCCATTAGAGATTCGTTCTTGTGTTCTATAGAAAACTTAGATAGTCTACGCGCGGATTTCGAAACCTTAGTACATGACATCGTTTTAGTGTTAAATTTAAATCCCGATTACTCAGTGAGTTATCAGGCCTTGTCGTCGTTTGACGATTTGTATTGTCGTATCAAACGCGTCGCTAGGAGTTTGGAGAAACCGTCTGACCGACCCAATCCCACTCGCGACCGACCTAAGTTGCCACCAATTCAAATACCCGAATTTGATGGTAACATTCGCAATTGGGGTTTATTTATAGATAGTTTTGAGAATACAATAGATAAGAACGTTTCGTTGACAGATCACGAAAAATTGCATTATCTCGTTGAAAAATTGACTGGTAAAGCTATAACCGTTTGCGCTGGAATTACGTTTAGTGCCGAAAATTATAGTTTAATTTTAAATACTTTGAAAGCTAAGTATGAGGATAAAAGATCGGTAGCTAACGCATATTTGGATCAGATGTTTGATTTGAAATCCATTACGGCATGTAACGATCAAAACTTAGAGAAATTTCTTGATACTTTCGCATCATCTGTTCGCGCCGTAAAGAACCTAAAGATCGATGACCTCTGCGACTTCTTATTTTTGTATATGGGTTTAAAGAAATTAGATTCCGAAACCATTCGTTTATTTGAGTCGGATCATCGCGGCAATAAAATTCCTAAGTTCGAAGACTTAGAAAGTTTTGTTCGCGAGCATATAAAGGTATTGCAACGCTCTTCATCGAAACATGAAGGCGCGAAGAAAGTTGTTAGTTCTGAACGCAAGATAGATGCCTCATCGAGGTCACTGAGGTCAACTCATACTTATGTTAATACCGCACCAGCACATGTACAATCACCTGTTTGCTCTTTGTGTAATACTCATCATTCGCAATTGTACAAGTGTCCTGGTTTCCTAAAATTGTCGCCTAATGATCGTTATAAATTTGTTCGCGCTAATAATTTTTGTTTTAATTGTCTCGGTACTAAACACCGCGTTGTTTTATGTAATAGTAGAAATAGTTGTCGCAAATGTTCAGCGAGACACCACACTTTACTTCATTTTGAAAATAGTAATGCCGCATCCAATGTGAGCACAGTTGGTTCGTCGAGCGGTGACACACGGCAGCCTGCGCCGCAGCCGCAGCCCGCGCTCGCGCGCGCTCCGGCCCGCCCGGTGACCGCTGCGAATGACGTCACCTTGTGTTCGTTGTCCGCTAGTGCTGCACTCACTACTGTGTGTCTCGCGACCGCTCGCGTTGTTATTGTTGATGCATTGGGTAAGCCGCACATTGTTCGAGCGCTATTAGATGGCGCTTCGCAAAGTAATTTTATTACTCAAGATTGTTGTCAACGTCTTGGTTTCAATGTTAATAAGCGTTCAACCCGCTCAGTGGTGAAGGGTTTTGGAGGTTTACGGTCAGCTGTTCATGGCACCGTTAAAACAAGGTTTGGATCTCGTTTTAATAGTAATATTTGGTTTGACATGGATTCGCTCGTTATAGATAAAATAACTGAACAGTTGCCTACCGTCCCGATTGACACGTCTTTACTAACGAAATTTAAAGACTTGCCTTTAGCAGATGAGACTTACGCTGTTCCTGGAGTCGTCGATATATTGATCGGCGCTTCGATTCTCCCGCACCTCCAGTTATCACGTAAGGTTCAAGGGGGACCGACGTACCCCGCTCCGCACGCCCTGGAAACAGTTCTAGGTTTTGTTATAATTGGTTCCGCACCCGCTTCTATAGATAGTTTTAGTTACTCGACTGCCTCGTTCTGTTGCACCGTCGAGCCGCCACTGGAGTCTACCATCCGCAAGTTTTGGGAAATTGAAGAGGTCAATGTCCCACCTATCCTAAGCCCTGATGACAAGATGGCTGAGGAGATTTATTGTCGCACGACTCCTCGTGATGAGCAGGGTCGTTATGTTGTCGCGATCCCTTTCAAGGGAGATATTTTTTCGCTCGGTGACTCCCGTGTATCGGCTGAAAAACACTTTCTTTGTTTAGAACGAAAGATGCAGGCGTCTCCAAAGTTAAAGCAAGCCTATGATGAGGTTGTTAACGAATGTTTAGATAAAGGTTACATCTCACCTGCGCCTGCGGACACTGACGAGACCCAGCCTTCGTACCTTATCCCGCACCACGGAGTTATTAGAGAAGATAAGCTTACTACTAAACTCCGCGTAGTTTTGGATGGCAGTGCTAAGACTAGCACTTCCGTGTCGCTTAATGACATTTTGTATTGTGGTCAAAATCTTTAAGGTAATTTATTTGACATAATTGTAAATTTTCGCATTAATATTAGTAGAATTTTAGCTTTTTCGGACTCAACAGTCGCTTTGTGTTGGGCCCACTCTTCGCCCCATCGTTGGGACACATTCGTCGCTAATAGAGTGGCAAAAATTCAATCTGAATTAGCGCCACAAAATCTCTTTCACGTTGCTGGCACCGACAACCCAGCCGATTGTCTCTCTCGTGGATTGCTTCCTTCGCAAATTTTAGATCACCCGTTATGGTTTAGTGGACCGTCCTGGATTCATGCCGCGTTAGATAAGTGGCCAGTTAGTCAATTCAATCCCACTACGGTTTCCGAACCACCCGAGGAGAAGAAGCACTCGCTTGTTGTATCGGTCCCGCGTGAAGAGTCCCTTATTTTGTTGTTGGCTAATCGCGTCTCGTCTTGGTCGAGACTGTTGCGTTGTGTTGTTTATGTAGGCCGATTTTTGAGAATTTTATCTACGCGCGGTCATATAGAGTTGACCGGTGATTTAAGTACGCTAAAATATTTGTTAATGACGATAGAATGCACCTTCTAACTCGTCACGCTCTTTTGGATAGATTAGTCCAATCGTTTTGGAATCGTTGGAGAACCGATTATTTGCACACGCTGCAGTCGCGTCAAAAATGGAATACTCCATCCAACCCAATTACTGTAGGTACGGTGGTAGTCCTTATGACTGAGAATGCGCCTCCTTTACATTGGCCTCTAGGAGTAGTAGAGGAAGTTTTTCCCGATTCCCGCGGGATAACTGGTGTTGTTCGGGTTAAAACCGCAACCGGATCGTATCTGCGCCCGGTTGTTCGCCTCTGCCCTCTGCCTAGCCAGCAGTAGGCACGAGTTCAAATCTAGGTTATATTTTAGTTGTTATTTCCCAAACCTAGATTTAGATTAGACTTTAGATTTGTTCCGCTTTTTTCGTTTTGAAGGTAACCCTTCAAGCCGGGGGGAATGGTGGCGCCAGTAGTAGCATACTCGAATCGTCTTAATTGGTTGGCGCTGAACACACGCTCCCTATACCCATTTCCCTCCCGCACTACCTCTAAGTGAAAGTTAGCAATAGTTTCCGCACCGCTCAATTGTCAAAATAGACGCATAGTCACTTCGCTTTTGAACTAATAAGCAATGGCCGGCGACACGCGCGACTCTTAGAAATTAATAATGTTTGTTGGATTTTAACCGCTTTCATAGACCTTTACAGATCGGATTGTGCCTCTCGTGTGTCCCTCAAGTGATTTAGTGATGTGGGCGGCAACTCCTGAGCCAGGAAGAGAAGATCGGTGCACCGGCGGCCCAGCCAGCACGTGGCCCCGTAAAGGTTAGTGCATCCTCTCCTAATTTCTCGGGTTGCATTCATTGCCTAAACCACATCCGCGGCAACCCGATCACCTGTCTTGTTTGTTGTGTAAAGCGTCAATGAAACAGTTAACTTCATCCCCCGCGAAATACAGTCCACTAGCTCACGTGGCGAGAATTGCGCTACCATTCTTTTATATTAGATTGTACCAAGTTATAATCACGTTATGTATGTATTCGGTGTCGATCACCAAACGCATATTACCGTATTCATGAACCAGTGGCCCTGACTGCCATTAAAGAAATGTTGTGACGTAACATTTTGTTTTTAGATGTGTTTCATGTCAACCAATTAAACGATTGGCTCATCGCAGTCCACTGCTGGGCATGGGTGTCTTCCAATGTTGGGAGGCCTTGGCCTACTGTTTCCACGCTGACCAGACGTTGTTTCTTTATAAACAAATTAGGTGGCAGACAAGCACACGGCCCACCTGATGGAAAGTGGTTACCGTGACCTATGCACGTGTGTAACAACAGTGGAGTCACATCCGTGCTGCCGACCCTGTAAGAACAGAGATTTTATGTGCCTTCAGCGCAGAACACAAAATCAGGACAAGCCTTTGGTCTTCCCACTGACAGTACAAAATTTCTCCAGTGAGCTCTGGCTACCCAACTCACCACCGGGAACACAATACGAGGTTATTATAGCCGTGGTATTCTGTAGGGCGGAGGTGCTTTCCCAGTCGGATTGCTCGCGCGGACGGGAATACCGTCGTGTCCTATCTCCTCGAAACTGGTTGGTAAGTATAAGGTTTTATTTCGAGTTCTTTGTTTCGTTACCTTCTCTCGCAGTGATATCGTCTGCGTATATTTCCGTTAGTTGCCTCTTACGACACCCGTTGAATGAGATGGGTTGGTGAAACTTGAATTCTTTCTCTATCACCACACGAATAAATTTTCATTAATTATAATTTATTTTATTAGTGGATCTTATTATTCCATAGAAAAGACCTTCCTTCACAGCGTCTGTGGCGTGGTTGTAGTGAAACTGACTGTTACGCAGGGAGCAAGCATGATTCTCGGTCAGTGCAATTATTTGTATTCATTAATGTGGGTATTTGCATTGGTCTGGTCTTGCCTCAGCAAGCACGTTAAGCCGTCGGTACCAATTGTCATACGAACATTCACAGCAGTCGTACCGGGTAATTGGAGTCCTAAAAAGTTCAACAACTGGTCTAATTGCAATGCTTCAATATCGACATTGGATTGTGAAAGTCGATAATAGTCCATTCATGGCCAATATTGAAGTTTTCACCTCGGAGTCTTAGATCCACTTTTTTCCATATAACTGGAACTATGTCTAACTGAGAGTTTCTCTAGTCTAACTGAGGGTTTAGCTGATCTGCCCGACATGCTACATCAAAAGTCAGGCTATGTGCAAACGCTTAAGATATAAAAGTCCCCATTGAACCTTTGTTATGGTCACCACATCGTTAAGTACCTATATCACATTCAAGTGAGGGCCGACCACTACGCGTAATTAGTTGTTACGGCTCTTAGAACAAACGCCCAGAGTGCAAACGCTCTCTAATTATACCTCTCAACTACCTTGTGTTCACTGGTTTTCTCTGGAATGTATATTAATTCTTATAACAGTTATTTTTGTACGCTTTATGGGTGTATGAGAGACGTCAAAACCTCCAGAGCCAAACCTCATCTATTAGCCTGGACTCCTGCCCTTCGATGAACCTTTCGCGAAGGATTTTCTCTCGGGGTTCAGAGGTACCGAAGCTGTCGCTCCCATAAAACCCGCATAATTCAAATTAAAATTAGGAGAATGAGTAGGCAGATTCCATGCTCTGAATTGAAAGCCTTAGACGTAACTGGTACTTGCCTTAAAAAGATTACAATCAATGATTTTCTACACGCTAAATTTCTCCTCATCGAACCTCAAATGTAAAATACAACTACCCTCTCTGAAGGGCGTTTGGATTATTAAGCATAATACATACATACATATAATCCCGCCTTTATCCCCGGAGGGTTAGGCATAATAACTTATTTAAAATCACATAACGTGCGAATGTGTTAAAGACAATGACAGATTCATTAACTTCAGTCAAAAAATCGTTATGCCGCCGGACAGATTATTTATGATAGCAGAATTAATCGATTCTAGTGAGAGTTTGCCTGACACGTGTCATTAACCTTATATTTTGATCAACTTTTCTCAAAATACGGTTTTATTAACTAAAAAATATTTAATTTTGTACTTTAAATGTATATAGATAAACTCTAAAATTAAATGTATTTTTTGCAGTTTCAGTGGTATTTTTATTAATTTTATTAGGGACAGCAAATAGCCACAATACACTTCACAGATTGATTGTTTTAGAGGTTACAAATTGTAATTACAGAGTAGCATCTATAACAATTAATTAATTACATTAAGTTCAATAAATTCAAACAATTCAAACTACAAAAAATATAAAATATAAAAGGTAAAAGGAGAAAGAGAGAAATAAACTCATCAAATGCAACAAATATGTCCAAAAGATATATGTATGACAGTGGTATTGTTATGACAGAAACTTATTAGAATCGGGGCTCTGGTATACCGACATTCACATGAGTTTAATTTAGGCACAAATCTCTTAGTGAGGCCCCATAAATAATTATCCGAATATAAAACACCATATTCGTCCATTTCAGGCACAATATTCACCGTGTTTAATTTCTAAAACAATATAGCAATTGCTGTTTCGCTTGTAAATTAGCACCGGTAGAAGCCTTCTACCGTGCTAACATGATAATTTACATATCAATATTCAGAATGCTTTATGCAATTACTTACCTACTGTTTTTAACGATCATACAAGGCGCTCTTTCAGTAGTTTTTATTTTTAGAATATCTACATCCCTGCCAAGGATCAATAGGGTGAGTGGGGGTAAGAGCAAAAATGGGGTAATGCAAACAATCGCACACAACTTTTGTTTCAGAGGGGGGTTGTGCACAGTAAGCCAATTTAGATGACATTTTTTGCACAATATTCGACATTTTCAATCTAACCCCATGATCGGTGTCGGTGCGAGTGTTTTATTATAATTTCTAGTTATTATTTTTAATTCTTAGAAATGTCATTGTACCTAAATATAGCATAGTTTTATATTAATTTCTAAGTAATTGTATATTATAATAGAATATTTTATGTACCTAAACTGAATAAAGAAATAAGTAATATAGCTATCGTTCGTAGTTTAGAATTTATCTATACTTTCCGTTTTAACCCATCAAAATTTACGTCGGTAAGATAAACATTAGAAGTTTCAATGTTACCCCATTACAAAAGTCATATTAAAGGTCAGATTTTCTCAAACTGTATGTGATGATGACATACACAACACAACACAGAAACTCTATTCTTACAGGGTTGGCAGCACGTGTGCGACTCTCTTAGTGTTGCACACGTCCATAGGCCACGGTTGCCACTTTCCATCAGGTGGGCCGTGTGCTTGTCTGTCACCTAAGTGGTATAAAAAATCAATTTTTAAGTGCACAAGAAATAGGTAACTATTATGATATTTCTAGATTATGTGTAAGAACATCAGTCGTAAAAATGTTGGACAATCTTTTCCCACTGGTGTAAGATTGAAATATATAAATTCTAAATTCGATAATTGATGGAATTTGACTTTAACATTGCTATTGGTTATAAATACTAAAACCTATGGCGTAATGGCCACCAAGACCGTTCTAACATTCATTGGAACTATTTTTGAAACTATGTAGATCTTACCCCGTTACTTTTTGATATTTCCCCTACTTTTTATGTCATACGAACATCTTAGTATGTTTTTTTTATTATTTTGGGGAGCATTAAAGATAAAATGCGACATACGCCGCGCATACTAAAATTTGTGAGATTTACGGACCTAATTTGGTATCAATAAGAGTAGCAAAAATATGGTTCAAGCATTTCAAGTCTGTTAATTTTAGTGTGGGAGATGAGGTTCACTCTGGACGTCCTGTCACGGAAAAAATAAGTGCCAACTTTGTAAAAGTGGAGCAAGATCGACGTATTAGTAGTTACGATATTGCTGAAGAACTGGATGTTGATCACAAAATAGATTTACGTAATTTTTTTTACGTGCGCAAAATCCCCGCGGAGGTATTCCACCGGAGTCGGTGGAAGGGGTTATGTCGGACTCGAACCGACTAAAACGCACGTCACCTGTGACAAAAGTCTGGGTGCAAGAAAACATTTGAAATTGGGGTACCACGTGATCTCACTGAGATAGACCCTATGCAATGTTTTTCCATATGCGATTCTTAGTTGAAACGTAATAATTCCTGAACATTTCTTAAACGGTTGATAAAAGATAGATCACTTACGATAAGAGTATGCGAAAAACATCGTGGTCGAAGCATGAACAAGCCTCACAGACAGTGGCAAAACCAGAACCAACCCGGAATAAGGTGATGTTGTGTGTAAGGTGGGATTGGAAAGGAATCGTACACCAAGAGATTTTGACGACGGGTAAAACTATCGATTCTGAGCTCTACTGTCAGCGACTGATGAGGTTAAGAGAAATCACTTACAAAAACCGACCGTGTGGTGTTCCATCATGACAATGCCATACCACACTCACCTATAGCCACTCGGCAAAAATTTAGAGAGCTTGAGTGGGATGTGTTGATGCATCCTCCGTATAGCCCTGACCTTGCTCCCTCAGATTTCCACCTGTTTCGGTCACTTCAGAACTCTTTAGGAACCATAAAGTTAACCTCAAAAGAATACTGAAAAAACTACCTGTCAGATTGTATAAATTTTATAAGTTTCTACAAGTAAAGGATCATGGTACTGCCAACAAGATCGCAACCAGTCATCGATCAAAACGGCACACATAGAAGAGCACGCGATGCCCGCTTCCCCCTTTCCGGGGCAAGATGGAACACAGTAGATCCAAACCCGAGCAGTCCTAGGTTAGTCGTAGCTTAAGGCATATACCAGAGGCAACCTTACCCAATTTCATATGTAAGAACCCATTATAAATAAATAAAACATATGCCTTATATAAATATTTTCCATTCCATTCCAACATAACATAAACTCACGCCTATGTCCCCGAAGGGTCAGGCAGAGGTGCTAGCACCCATATTTCGCCAGTTTATGTTTAGGTCCCTATTGCCATTTACCGGGCACTTATAAACCTGCAATAAATACACACATAACTTCGAAAAGCATTGAAAAGTCATTGGTGTGTGCCATGGTAAAACCTGGGATATGGGTAAATATTTTTGTATGAAAAATACGAAAATACTTTTGCACCGACCTTATATATACTCTTACACTTGAATCAAAATATTAAGTTAAAAAGCTAATTAACACAATTTATTTTCAAGTCTTTGGAGGTTATATGTTCAATTATAACTCGCTAATATATTCAATGTAAAAACATAACAATATCTTTAGCTCCTTATCACTTAGACTTAAGTGTGTTACACTGACCTGCCCTTCGCTCCCAAGGGCACGTCTATTTCCCAAATCGATCGTAGACGTTCTTTGGGAACAAGCAAGTGCCATATTATCTATTGTTTTACCCTTTTCCAAATAAATTACTGTAGTAAGTATGTTTTAGCGATTAAATATGGCGGCTATTTTGTTTTTGATCCTACTAAATTTTCTATTAATATTTTGAATTTGAAACTGTGTGAAAATATTTAGATATTTGTTACGCAACAACGAAAGGTAGGACGCCCTCTAGCCAGATGGACGGACGACCTGAAAACGTGTAACCGATAACAATGATTGGTGAAATGTGGGTGTTAATTAATCTCTGCCTAACCCTTCGGAGATAAAGGCATGTTTATATGTGTGTATTGCGGGAACTAAGCGAAAATTCTACGTGGGTAATAGCTAGTAATCGGAACCGGATAACCAGAATAGGCGCTTGGATAATGATAATGAATGCGGCCTTAAAGAGGTAGAACTAAGAAAAGATGAATGGATTGCATATTAAGACATGGTAAGGAAATAAGAGGCGAGTGACGTCCTACCTGTCATACCACTAACACCCCAGAAAATACCCTTAAATTCTAGATTTTATTGATATACGCTTAAAGTTCAAAATTAACTGAAAAAAGTTCATTACATTTTTCATTCATTCTACAAGAAGCCATTTAATTTTAAGCTTTAAAAACATGGTGGTAAAGTCTTAATTTAAAAGTCATTTATTGCAGTGTCTATGCCATTACAGTGGCTTTGACCTGGCATAAAATTTGCTGAATAGATGGCCTGATTCCTGTCGGCTTCAATGAATCACATGGCGCATGACAAACTATCAAACTGTACGTATTTCCTTCTTCCTACAGTTCCGATTCCGGATTCCGCGGTAGCCTAGTGGTATGGGTAATGGACTGCTGAGACGAGGTCTCGGGTTCGATCCCAGGTTTACCATGGCACACACCAATGACTTTTCGAAGTTATGTGTGTATTTATCGCAGGTTTATAAGTGCTCGGTTAATGGCAATTGGCTCGCCACCTATTACATTGGGATCTAAACGTAGACTGGCAAAATATGGGTGCTACCTCTGCCTATCCCTCCGGGGATATAGGCGTGCGTTTATGTTATGTTACAGTTCCGGGTCCTTTAATCGAGGCGTGAAACACCATCTAATGTCGCCAAGCTAAGTACCACTATTGTAACATGCTACTTGTCTATATCCCTCTTTCTTCAGCCTTTAGCTTTCCATCAGGTGAGGATAAGTCAAATTAAACTGTCCTATATATATAAGAAAAAAAAATTTGGGGCAACCACTCGGGCAAATGGTGATGATACTGAATTACGAGTGTTCAAGTTCCGATCAAACATTTTAGCAAATCGACGTAATTGCATCGCAAACAATTATTCACATCTGTGAGTTCTGAGCAAATAATGTCAGAATCGTGTTCGCAGCCGGTGTGGTTAAACCGCGAACTCACTACTAATACCAATTACCACAATCCTGAATAACCATTAAATTTACTAATCATATGAAGTAATTCAGCCACAGTGAATAGTTTAGCAATGGTTGCAAATAGTGCATTTATATAAATATACATACATACAATCACGCCTTTATCCCCGGAGGGTTAGACAGAGGTAAATTAACACCCACATTACACCAATCATTAAATTCGGTCCCACGTAATAGGGGGTGAACCTGTTGCCGTCTTCTGGGCACCATTTAATTGTTGACTTAAGCCATATTGTATGTATATGAATAAAGTATAAAGGCTTGTATATTTATATATGTGAATATATTTTTTATTAATTTGAATTATCATTCTGAATACCTTTTTTTCCGCGAGGAAATCCTCTCGAATGTCCCGCATCGCTATGTCAGACTTGACTAACTTAAACCGAATGCTGTCTCGGGTCTTTAGATGAATACCTGTCAATAACTTTGTGTAAATAGGGTCCTATTGAGATCTCTGAGGTCCAATCTAACTACCACACCACACCTGTGAGTTGATGTACGGACCTGCTGATCATTGGATGAGACTTTGGGGTTGTGAGGTTAGACAACAGTCGCTTTCAGAAAAGCTGATATACCAATCAAAAACAATAAGCGATAATCCCAATTCTACGACATCCTAACCATTCAACTACATTCTACTCAACGTACTCAACCCATGGTAAGCATAGCTTAACTAGCTTGTGTCATATAATCTAGAATGCGGACAAACATACTTACATGTCTTTTGTAAATACTTAGTAATATATTATACATAGAAACACCCAGACCAATGCAAATATAAATATTTGCACTGAGCGGAAATCGAACCCACGCCCCTTGCGTAGCAGTTGAACGTTCTACCGCTACGCCACAGAGGCCGTGAAATAATATGTACAAACTTTGAACACATCTAAAAATTCGCTACGAGTTTGATGATGCTTATTTTCGCTCTCTAGAGACATGATTCTTTCGTCAATCGGTTCCGTATCAATCTTGTGAGTGCTACAAAAAAAAAACATAGCAGTAATCGAAAATGACAATGGCGACACCCAGACGGGATATGAACTTCAAAAAAAAAATAAAGTCATTGAATTATCTCAAATGGGGTATCTACACATACCATAACAGTCGCTGCCCATTATAAATCTAGACCACCTTAATTTTCCGCCATAATGGATGAGTAATGATCACTGTGTTTCCGTAACGTATTATTTTGACCTAGAACATATGTCACACCACTGGAGTCATCCAAGACCTCAGACTAGACGAAGAAAGACTTTAGCCTGAGGTTTTGGAGTAGATTTTCCGCTTCGTGCGTCGCGTCGTGTCCTTGACCTTGGTCCTTGGTGTAATCTTTGACTGAGTATGAGACCAACCTCACCAGCAAGCTGCCAAGCTTGCGGATTAACTGACGAGACTATATCGCTGGCTTTCTTCTCGAAGTTAGAGGATTCAGACAGCAATTATTCCTGTAAAAGACAAAGTATTCTTAACCTTAACTTACATAAACTAAAAAAACAAATGAAGTTGGTAAAACGGTCAACAGAATCGTGACCATTGTTTACCGTCGAAATAGTGTGACGTCAATGATTATGTCACTGACCCCTTGTTGTGAATATACACTGAGAACGAATAAGTGTATTGCCAGTTTGATGTTATCAAAAGGCTTCCCACATTCCCAGAAGTTTAGTTATTATTAAATGTGCCCTTACATCGAATTGCAGGACGTAGGACGCGACGGTATGCCCGTCCGAACTGAGCAGTCCGACTGGGGAAATACCTCCACCTTACAGAATACCACAACTATAATAACCTCGTGTTGTGTTCATGGCGGTGAGTAGGGTAGCCAGAGCTCACTGGAGACTTTTTGTCTCAAAAGTTGAGAGTGGGAAGACTAAAGGCTTGTCCTGATTATTTCTTCTGCACTAACGGCACAGAAACTCTGTTCTTACAGGGTCGGTAGCACGGGTGTGACTACCTTGGTATTGCACACGTTCATATGTCACGGTAATCACTTTCCATCAGGTGGGCCGTGTGCTTGTCTGCCACCTAAGTTGTATAAAAAAACATACGTAAAAGTAAGCAAAAAGCAAAGTCTCTGGTAAGAGGGTCACCATTATAGATACACAAGAACGCAGGCCTGGGGGTGACGGGTGGAGCCGCCTGTCACACTGGCAGAAGAGGGCCACGGCGGTGGCTCGCATCGCGCGCCTCCCTGTTTCCGGGGACGAGTTGGGGACTCTGTGGTCCCCACACCCGAAGAGAGGGCCAGATCGAGAGAGATGGCCCTGGGTCGGCTGGGGTACGAGGAATATGCCTGTTAACCTCACCTTCGGCAACAAAACACGACCCACAGGCGACGTGCGTTTTGGTCGGTTCGAGTCTAACATAACCTCTCCCACCGGCTCCGGTGAGGGGGGGTATCCGTGGGGATTATGCACAAGTAAAAAAAAAACATAATAAATGGTGGCACTCAGCTTGCAGGCCTCATCAGATGTATTTTCACGCTCCGCTTAAAATACTTTTAATAAATAACTAAGAAGGAAATGATTCACCCATCGTCGATTTGTTTCAACCGATTGTGAAAACAAAGAATAGGAAGGTAATTCAACCTTCAACAATAATATATATATATTGTAAAATATAATATAAAAATAATCGACTTCTAACTATACTACTATTGAATAAACAATATGTATGAATAAATAGTAAAAAATGTGGTAAATAAATTGTCAATACAGACAATAGACAAGTACACGGCAGAATGTGCAGAAGACAATAGATTCTTGCGATTCATTTATTACCCGACTACGACGAAGGAAAAGAAGGGTTATTTATCATTACACCTATATATCTAAAAGGGGAGACGTAGGTGTTATTTACATGGCATAACACTGGCGGTGTATCAATTATTTTAAAGTATAATTTTATATGCACTTGTCTACTCATCGTTTTAGTTTCAGAACTTACTTTATTAAAGGCCTTTTGCCAAGGGTGAGGTTGCCTCTGGCATATGCCTCAAGCCCTGGCTAACCTAGGACCGCTCGGGTGTGGAACTACTGTGTCCCCATCTTGCCCCAGAAATGGAGAGGCGGACATCACGTGCTCTACTACCTCAGTCTTTATAAAGGACTGAATTCAAAAACTGATGATGTTTTTCGTACTTCGACCGTATACAAATGCCCGTACACGAATCCCTGAACTGAATCCCAAACTAAAAAAATTCTCTAGGCTAAGAATTCCTAATATGTAGATATAGTATCATAGACTAAGACATTAGTAAGTAGGAAGTGACTAAATGATAAAATGTTTAACAGTGACCTTGACTAAGTATTTGATGAATTACGAAGAGCCATTACTGACACCATTAAACTTGAATAACGGTCTTTAGACAAACAAGCGAGCGATGGGTCTTTTGTCCCTAATTGCTTGCTAATCTGACCTTGCTACGATCTAAGGAATGTCTGCTACAAAAGTAAGATACTTCCTTGATGGTGCAGCGGTTGTGAGTGAAGCCGCTATGCGTTAAGTCTCGCGATCGATTTTTAGATCTAAGTGATACAATATTTTTGCTGTTGGAAACAACATAGGTAGGTTTATTCCTTGTAAATTCATCACCGCCTCAGCATTTTTTCGGTTGAATTCAATGTTTTCTCCTCGGAGCCCAAGTTCTACTTACTCCTTCTCCTCATTTTGGTTTGGTTTATACAGTTTTGGATACGAACTACTGCCGTCTTATCTCCCGATTACGGAAGAAAACCTTCGACAACCCCCCTTTCTTCAATCAGCAAACGTAGAAGAGATTGGCTTGGTTCCTGAAGTTTTTTGTAACCCCAAAAAACAGAAATTAAATTTAAAGTCCCAGCTTCGTACGGTGTTCAAATATTATGCTAATTTTCATTCAATTGATAACACGTTCGAAAATGTTATTGTGCTGTCGAAAAACAGTCGGCTTCTATCGTCAAGAAGTGGTATTTTGCTCCCGTCATACATATTCAATACGCATCGTATTTGTGTTCGCCATATACAAAATGTAATTACGTTTTATGTACTGACGTATTTGCTAAATACGTCATACGATGCAGTTGTGTTTTTAACTCACGTTTATCATAATCATCTTTTCGATTTAGATAAGATAAATAAGATAAGATCGCGGGATTCGTAGCCGCGATCTTTCCTTTACAGGGGAACCACCGAACCTTCGCCTGAACCCATCCAAATTCTTCTATACATATATCCGTCTTACGGCGACGGTGGGACGGTGGGACGATGGGACGGTCCACATGTACCGTTTAATTTTTTTCTATATTAATCGATTTGAATAGTAAGCACACTAAATGCTTTTAAATTTCATTCAATAATCATCTTAGTTTGTTAGTCTCGGTTATATTTGAGGTTCTCACCTCTGAAGTCCATTTTACTCCTGCAATACACAGGTTCTTAGGCTTCTATGGTATTGAAACCATTAGTAGGCATAGTTGTCTTCTACGTTAAGCCAGTACTTCTTCCGTCTACTATTCCTACCGGAGTCCGGTGAGGTGGTATGGCCAGGTATTTGTTACCTAGGAAAGGCGACTCTCCTGCGTTTTATCAGTGATGTCATGCACATGATGGCTGTCGTGGATTCTTATGCGTGTCTCCACACATCCACAGCAGCATACCTTTTCATCTCTATGACACGCAGCTGCTGTTTATGTAGCTCTAGCAGTGGCTACGTTCTAGGACCGAGATGAGAGATTAGGATAAGAGTTTAGATTTTTTTATACCACTTGATTGGCAGAAAAGTACACAGCCAACCTGATGGAAAGTGTTTACCGTTGCCCATGGACGTGTCACACTCGTGCTGTCAACCCTGCAAGCACAAGAGTTTCTGTGCCGTCAGTGTAAAAGACAATGCAGGACAAGCTTTTGGTCTTCGCACTGACAGTACAAAAACTCTCCAGTGAGCTCTGGACACCTTACTCACCTCTGGGAACAAAACACGAGATTATTATGGCCACGGTACTCTGTAGGGCGGAGGTACTTCCCTAGTAGGACTGCTCAATTGGACGGAAATACCGCCGTGTCCTACCTCCTCCTGGCGTCATGTAATGTCCTAGATTATTTTTAAACTACTTAGTGGGCAAATAATGCTTATGGACGGGTCCAACACCAGGGGTGTCATACTCGTGTACAGATCCTGGAAAAACCTTCTAATGTCCTTCATGAAGATCCAGATATATTAGTCGATTGGGAACCATATTTATTGCATTAATCGTGACGTTCGTCTTACATTGTGACATAAATGTAATATTTGATTTTGAGTAAGCGTTCAGTTTATCTCAAACATTACAATGTGTGTACATTAAAACTTGCACATAACTACAAAGATACATAACTTTTTTCTTTGCATAGCAGCGAGACGGTTTGCATTTGGCGAGTCTGCGTTATCAGCGATTTGCGAGATGACGTTGATGAGATAATATGATAACCTCGGCCGGTAACGGATAATGGGATACGCAATAGATACAGATAATAACACTATTCATTATGTCTGTTGATTATGATGTGCGTACTATGTCGCGTGGTTCCCATTAGAATAGAAATTGTGCCCCATTTTATACTTTTTGTTCTAATGAATGAAAAAATATTTTCGTTCTATTATTAGTTTGTCTCTTGTCTTCCGCTTGCTGACTTCTTTATATACCACTTAGGTGACAAACAAACACACGGTCCTCCTGATGGAAAGTGGGTACCGAGGTCTATGGACGTGTGCAACACCAGAAAAGTTATACTCGTGCTGCCAACCATGTAAGAACAGAGAGTTTCTGTGCCGGCAGTGCGAAAGAAGGCAGGACAAGCTTTTGGTCTTCCCACTGACAGCGAGTAGGGTTTTTTTTTCGAAGGATTACCCTACTCACTACCGGGAACAGAACACGAGGTTACTTTGGCCGCGGTATTCTGTAGAGCGGCGGTACTTCCCTAGTGGGACTGTTAATTGGGACGGAAATATCGTCGTGTCCTACCTTCGTCTACGAATAATTCTGTAAACTCATCAGTTAGGATATTTTATGAGAGACCTACGACTGAAGTTATTGAAATAAGGCCACTACTTTTTGTTGCTGTTATACGGATGACACTATAAAAAGGCGTGCTATGTATGTACAGATAAATATCAAAATTAATTACCTCATTTATATAGTTCTCTTATAGTCACAGTATAGACAGGCACCTAGCAATGTGTGTAAATACAGAATCGAATAGTAGGCTATTATCTCTGCCTACTCCGGCGCGGGAAACACATGGATACAATAATTTACTTACTTCATTATCGATACTACAATATCATGTGTAATGGCATAGTAGAGCATTGCGTGATGGTCACAGATTAAATGTTATCGGCCGATAACAGATGCACAATTCATCGTTTGTAAACTTGTTGCTGAACACTAACAAATTTACAGAAATATCTTTACACTGAAATATATCAATAAAAAATGAAAGTATATTTATTTTTGAACACACATATATTAATTATGTTTTTTAAATATAACTAAAAGCAGTATAGTTTCGTCACAATACCGCCTAATAGTTTCGTCCTACGATGCGATCAGGCATGTACCCGGTTCAATAATTCAACGCTAGCCGCATTGCCTCTTTGGATGGCCGTGACTCGGCGCGAAAGTCTCCATATTTCTCCCCCAACCTGCGGCTGATGTCCTCCACAAGGCACAAACTGCTTAACCTCCACACTCCAGCAACCGAACTTATCTACTGCGAAGTGGACGAACGCCTCGTATTTGAGCCGATTCCCGGCGGCGGCATCCTCCGCAGCATTTAAATCTTCAGGGGACAAATATTAACATTCCTAATTTAAAAAAATAGATGTTTGCTGGCTGTTGTATCTATAGTGATCGGCATACTTAGTGACAACCTACTCGTGCGTTTTAAGTTTCTTTAGTGGCAAGCGTAGGACGCGACAGCGCACAATGAATCGAATATTATTTCATCCTTTTTATGGCGAATTTATCTTTTTTTTATGGAGGTTTTTTGGTTGGCCAGTTAGTAAGTACACATGTGCAAACTGTTTGACGTTTGTTCACAAATTTTTGCTGATAACTGTGCATGTGCAAGAAATATAGCAGAGTGAACAACTCAAGGCCGTTCTTCGACCGCAGTTATTGTGTCTTAAAACGTTTTATTTATATAAATACGTCTAGCAATAAATCGTCTATGACGCCAAACCAAAAAGCACGATGTGAATACATAAACTCAGCACGAACGGGTTTAAATATATCCTACTAATACCATAAATATAAAAGTTTATGAAAATGTTCACATTTTTTTGCTGATAACTGTGCATGTGCAAGAAATATAGCAGAGTGAACAACTCAAGGCCGTTCTTCGACCGCAGTTATTGTGTCTTAAAACGTTTTATTTATATAAATACGTCTAGCAATAAATCATCTATGACGCCAAACCAAAAAGCACGATGTGAACACATAAACTCAGCACGAGCGGGTTTAAATATATCCTACTAATACCATAAATATAAAAGTTTATGAAAATGTGTACAGGTTTATTATTCAATGAACCTCAAACCGCTGAACGGATCTGGATAAAATGTGGTGCAGGGATAGATTATAATTTATAGGCTGGAATAACAAGTAGGCTGCAACTTGTCCCTGGAATAGGTCCCCATGGTCTGGAGCAACGGGATCAAAATGACATCCATGAATACAAACATGTAATCACGCCCATATCCCCGAAGGGTTAGGCAGAGACGAATTAGCACCCACATTTCAGCAATCATTAAATTTGGTCCCACGTAATAGGGGTGAGCCTTTGCCGTCTTTCGGGCACCATTGTTGACTGGAGCCTTGTATCTGTGCCTGAGTCTGAGCTGTATACATCTGTCTGATGTTAAACAGCCCTATACCTTAGTCGCCTTGTACGACACCGCATGGGAAGAGATGCCTCTGCGAGCAACCACGGGGTTAAAATTACACGGTATTAAAGGTCTTTTAAGCGGGCGTGAAAAAGCATATATTATGATAAAGCCGTCAAGCTGAGTGTCACCACTGTAACATGTTACAATGGTGACATTTAAGTAATGGTGACCGACTTTTCTGAGACTTTGCCTTCAGCTTACCATCAAACGAGGTGAAGTCTAATTGGCGTGTCCTATATATGAAAAACCCGCGTGATTCCCGGCTGAGAAGAATTTGGACCACCCCATGCGATATCGTACAAGGCAACTAAGGGATAGGGCTGTTTAACATCAGACAGATTTATACAGCCCAGACTCAGCCTCAGATGAATGGCGTGAGTCAACAATAGTGCCCATAAGACGGCAATATTCTCACCTCCTATTACATGGGACCGAATTCAATGATTGCTGAAAGGTGGGTGTTAATTCACCTCTGCCTAACCGTCGGGGATAAAGGCGTGATATGTATGTATGTATGTAAAATGAGTCTATTGTTAATTTTGTTGACGGGTGTAGTTCAAAAGTGTGTGCAATTAGAAAGGTTAGCCTTTCTAGTCTTTACGTGTGTTATGAAGGGGAATTACCGCGTGTCGCGTTATATATGAAAAAAAAACTACGCGGGCGGAGGCGCAGGCACCAGCTAAAATTAATGCACATTCCTGTTTTAATACCTATAACTCATTCTATCTATGTTCTAGACTATGTTTTAGCAAATATTTCAATGTTTGCACGTATTTAACGTCTTATATCATATTTCCTATCTCTGCAAACAGTGCGACGCGATGCACTCTGAAGGTTAAGAAAAATTCATGAAAATAAACATTACATAATTGTAATATCGTTTAACTACCAAGCCGTAGAGTCGTTGCCCTAGTTATAACAGGCCAGGATAGTATAGCGTGGTAGGGCGACGGCCTTCAAATTTACAATAATATTACAATTTTGCAATTTTATATGCCAACACTGGAAACGGTTCTCTGGAATTTTTTTTAAACAACTCAGGTGGCAGATCGCATTTGATGGAAAATGGTTACGGTGACCTATAAACGTATGTAACATCAGTAGAGTGGCCTTGTCAGAACAGAGAGTTTCTGTGCCGTCAGTGCAGAGTGCACAATCAGGATAAGCCTTTAGTCTTCCCACTGACAGCACAAAAACTCTTCAATAAGCTCTGGCTACCGTACTCGCCCCTGGGAAGACAACACGAGGTTATTATAGCCGTGGTATTCTGTAGGGCGGAGATAGTTCCCCAGTCGGACTGCTCAATTAGGATGGTCTCCTTGTCCTCAACACAAAGGCGATATCGAATTGCAGCTAAAATTATCCAACTACCCGTAACGACTGACATAGATGTTAGTATGGCAATCGGGAGCAACGGCCTAACGTGCTCTCTGAGGCACGATCAGACCAATATAAACACAATCATGCATACAAATATTTGCACTGCCGCTCAGTGTCACCGCGGCCTGCTTCTGCCAGGGTGACAGGCGGCTCCACCCGTCACCCCCAGACCTGCGCTCATGGGGCGGAGGTCGTTCATCAGACCGCACAGCAGGGGCATGTGCCTGTCCTTCAGGGTGTCCGCCCACACGGGACACCCGTATACAGGGCCATGGACCGTGGACCGCGACACCCGCGTAGAGTCTCCAGTCCTTTGAGTCTTCTCAAGCGAGCAATCTGCGCGCGGCAGAGCCTTGTTTCTCTCGAACATCGAGTGATCGAACCCGTGCCTTCTGCCTAGCGGCCGCGTTCACTGCGACCACACCACGGAGACTGTCTTGTAGAGAGCATTGACCAGTTATACTTTGACCTTGCTAACTGTTACGTTCATGTATCAGAATAAACATATTTTCCTTATTTTAATCTGGTGGGTAACCAATAACCACATGAGGATAAACTATACCGATTTTGCCTACAATTTGTACCTTTTTCCAATTGTGTAAAACCCTAAATATTCCAATAATTAACTTAATGAATATGTAGGTCAAAAGCATTTGATACCGGGTTGCATTAAAGGTTTAATGATCTGTACCTTTGTCTAGAATTGGGCATATTCTTATCCTAACAAACAATTCCATCTAAAATGCTGTTCAGCGCCTCTTTCCTTTCCACGCCTTAATGTCATGAAATTAAACATGAAAAAGCATCTGATGAAGCCGCCAAGCCGAATCCCACCACTAACAGTTTATGTAATGGTGACCCTCTTTCCTGAGACTTTACTTTAAGCTTACCATAAGGCGAGGTGAAGTTAAACTAGCGTGTCCTAGATAAAAAAAAACAAACATCAATTAGCCTATTGTTTTACATAACTACCTACCTGTTAATAATTATGTATTTTATTATGCATGTTTAGTATTTAATTTTATTGATTTTATATCGTATTTTGTGAGTGTGTGTATCTAATAAACGCATTTTCTTTCTTTCTTTCTTATTGCAGTCCACTGCTGGACATGGGTTTCTCCCCATGTTGGAAGGCCTTGGGCCTACTGTTTTCACGCTGGGCAGACGAGTTGGTAATGGGTTTTATTTCGATTTTTTTCTTCTATCGCAGTGATATTGTCTGCGCATTTTTCTGTTAGTCGCCTCTTACGACATCATTTGGATGAGATGGGGTGGTGATACTTGTATTCTTTCTTCGTTACCACACGAACTTATTCATCCATTCAATAACATATAGGTACCTAGTTCATTTTTCATTCAACATTTGATACAGTTACATATAGATAGATAATTATTTATTGTACACCAATAGATTTACAATACAACTTGTAGGTAGCATCTGAGGTAGCATGTAAACAGTTGAATCACAGATAATATAAGATAGTTTAATGAACAATGGGCGGCCTTATCGCTGGAAGCGATTTCTTCCAGGCAACCTTGGGATAGTTAGCAAATAAAATAAAAAATAAGGTGTGTAAAGTAAAAACAAAGAGAGAGAAAGATATAGAGAGAAGTCAATTAAAGTAAAAGTAAAATATACAACTTTAGCACATTAAAATACAAAGTAAATTGTAATATACAAAGTAATACATCCGAATGTAAACAAATTAGTACATTACATTAACATTAAAAACCTAATAAATTAGATTAAAAATGTAAATCTAGAAGCCTAAGTTGTTAAATCTGTTTTATTAACTGTGTGTAGTCGTAATTTTAAAAGAAATTAACATATATAAATAACTAAAAAATTATATGCAATGTCAATGTTTATGCTTACGTAATTACGTAAATAATACTGCAATATAATTAATGTTATGCTCACACGTTTTCTAGAACTTATATTATATAGCTTACCTGTGTCTAATTTTTTTTTTTACGTGCGCAAAATTCCCACGGAGACCCCCCACCGGAGACGGTGGGAGAGGTTATGTCGGACTCGAACCTACCAAAATGCACGCCGCCTGAGGGTCGTTTTTGGTTGCCGAAGGTGAGGTTACCAGGCATATCCCTCGCACCCCGGCCGACCCAGGGCCACCTTTCTCGATCTGGCCCTCTCCTCGGGTGTGGGGACCACAGAGTCCTCAACTCGTCCCCGGAAATGGGGAGGCGCGCCAAGCGCGGCTCCACCCGTCACCCTCAGCTCATGCTCATGGGAGGCGGAGGTCGTTCATCGGTCCGCGCAGCAGAGGTATGTGCCTGTCCTTCAGGGTGTCCGCCCACACGGTACACCCGTATACAGGACCATGGACCGTGAACCGCGACACCCGCGTAGAGTCTCCAGTCCTTTGAGTCTTCTCAAGGGAGCAATCTGCGCGCGTCAGGGCCTGGTTTCTCTCTCAACTTAGGTTCTACTGAACTGATCGAACGAATAAGATGTCATTATATTTTAGGATAATGACTTATAAGTAAGAATAGCGTCATATATAACAATTTATTATTATGTTACAAAATTAACCAAGCCGTGCAACTGTGACGGACGCGATTTGTTATATTTTGTAAAGTTAGCATAGTTTTGTATAAATTTTATATGTAATTGCATGTTTTTTTATACCACTTAGATGGCAGACAAGCACACGGCCCACCTGATGGAAAGTGGTGGTAACACCAGAGGAGTCACAGTCGCGCTGCCAACCCTGTAAATACAGAGTTTTTATGCCGTCAGTGTCGAAGGCAAAGCAGGACAAGCCTTTAATCTTCCCACTGACAGCACAAATTCTCCAGTGAGCTCTGGCTACCCTACTCACCGCTGGGAACAGAACACGAAGTTATTATAGCCGCGGTATTCTGTAGGGCGGAGGTACTTCCCCAGTCGGCATGTATATTATTTATTATAGTTTATTGTTAAATAGATTAATCTACAACGTGTTGTATGTACAATCAAATTTACAGTAAAAAAAAAAACATGAATATAATTTTAAAAATACATTCTTACCTGTCAGCATTGCCTACAGAAAACATAAAGTTTATTTTTAAAAATTCAAGAATATTTGGACGAGAAACAAGCCTTTTTTTATATACACGAAATATTGTGATTAAATACAACAAACCATTGATTTGTAAATATCGCAGAGCTGGATATCTTCCTACGGAAGTAAATTCTAAAGCTGTAGATCGTGACAGGACAAAGATTGATATTGCCATTCAACATTTCAATACCACCAACCATCCCTCCCGGTTGACATCAATGGGGAGGAATTCTTATTTATATACAACTATATTTGAATATGTCTTACGGAGGTAGAACACGATGGTATTTCAGTTCGACTGAGGAAGTACCTCCGCCCTACTGTATTCCTTGCGGTAAGTAAGGTAAGTGTGAAATGTGACGCCCGGGTATTACACAGGTCACCTAAGTGGTATAAAATAAAATTAAATTAAAATAAAAAATAAATAATAAAATTTTAATCGGTTTTAACTACTCTGTAAAGATACCAAATACTAAATAACCATTTTAAATACTATGCAGCATATTTCATAATCATCTTGGCGTAGCTTCTGGTTTGTTTTTGAAAGCCTCGAGAAGACAGTCTACGCCAGAAGCTCATCAGTCAGTCAACTTCGGCTTGCTGTGCAGGTCTGGTTGACTTGATCAGAGGGATTTGCTAGGGCCTCACACACCCAAATTAGCATACTTATTTGTACAATTATTTTTATTTCCATGTAGCTAATCTTGTCGACATAAAAATCTTTAGTTGCATATCATTACGACGCGTGACGTAAAGACCGCTGTGGTATATGGCGAAATTCCAAAAAGCAAACAAATAGAAGATATAGTCAGCGACAAAATGTTGTTTAACACGAAAATATTTATGACAGTGTTTTTTCTGCTGGAATATAACGAATCAATAATTGTTTTAAGTACTGAAATATACAGGGTCCTACCAAGATCTTTATGAGCCAAGCTTACTTTAATCAAAGAATCAATCAAAGAATCAATTTCATTTATTCAGTTTAGGCACATAAAGAGCACATATGAACGTCAAAATTTTACAAATATGTATGTCAAGAAATAATATAAAAATATTAAATAATTTAAAAATAAACCATTGGAAAATGATTCTTTCGCTGGTTCGGTAGATTAGTTCTACTGAGAAGATACCAGCAAGAAACTCAGCGAACTACATTAGAACTAGTTTATTTTTCTTTTATAAATTTGTTTTGTTTACAATTTATTTTGTGCGAGCAAGCAAGAGACTTATGTTGACCACGCATTAACATCATTAAGGTACTCATCCACTTTATAGTAACCTTTACTCATTAAAGTTTTTTTCACTTCTATTTTAAATTTATTTATTGGCATATTAATTAAGTCCTGAGGAATTTTATTAAATATTTTTATGCAGCTGCCTACAAATGAATCACCAACCTTGTGAAGCCTAAGTTTTGGTACAGCTAGTTTATCTTTATTTCTCGTATTAAAATTGTATACATCAGATAGTTTTTTGAAAATATTAAGGTTTTTTCGTACATATAAGATATTTTCATAGATGTATTGAGAAGCAACTGTTAAAATATTAATTTCTTTGAAAAGTTCTTTCAGCGAGTCACGGGGTCTGAGACTATAGATCGCTCGTATCGCTCGTTTCTGTAGTACAAATATAGTTTCAATATCGGCAGCTGAGCCCCACAGCAGCAGACCGTATGACATAACGCTATGAAAGTAGCTAAAATAAACTAGTCGTGCAGTTTCCTCATCAGTCAGTGACCTTATTTTTCTAACCGCATAGGCAGCTGAGCTAAGTCTTCCTGCCAAGGCTGTGATATGAGAACCCCATTGCAGTTTACTATCTAGAGTTATTCCAAGAAAAACTGTGGTATTGACTATTTGGACAGATTCGTTATTCATTTTAATAATAATATCTGCCTGTCTTACATTTGGCATAGCAAACTTTACACATTTAGTTTTCTTCGCATTGAGCAGCAAGTTGTTACTTGTGAACCAATGTAATATATCAGAAAGGGTATTATTCACTTCGTCAAGTACTACTTTATGTCTATCAGTCTTAAAAATTAATGATGTATCATCAGCAAATTTCAGTTATAATTTCAGTTTCTAACTTTAAGATGTTGTTATTATGTTCTGAAATATTATTTTCAATTAACAATGAATACATATCAAGTTCATCACCTAGTTGCCTTCTTTCTTTAATATACTTGACTTTTTTGTACATACATTTTTGTCTTTTAATAAGTTTTTGCGTTTTTCTTATGTATTTATTAGTTTTTACATATTTCTTAATTTTGTTTCTACTACACTCAACTATGCCCATCTTGGGATAGGAGGTATAAGATGTTAATGTATCATCCTTTGTAAGGTCAATAGTAACTGTGGGTTGTAAGTTAGGTTCAGTAGAAACAAGGCTGGGCACACCACCGACTAACTCCTCAAACAAGTTATGGGTATGGGAAGCTATTGTGTCACGTTTTTCGGCCTCCAGGTGGGTAATGTGGTGATGGGCTTCCTGCAGTTCCTGCTCCAAGACCGACAGGCGCTTAAGACCCTGTTCGTACTCATCACTGCACTCCCTAAACCCACTTACAATGTTGTGCAATCTGTCCCGCTCATCTAACACTAACCTATGCTCTGTGTGCAGCTCAGCCATCTGTTTTTTTATCAAGTCGTACTTATTTAAGCTATCCAGTAGTTCCTTTTCATTGTCATCTCTTTCTCTGTGCAACTGCTCAACCAACGTTTTGGATGCATCCAATTCCTTCAATGTCAGGTCTAGCTTTCTCAAGATATTATCTAGTTTAGCCTCATCACGGCGTGCTGAAGACATGCCACGGGTGACTGGCATTATGATCTAATAGATGTATAGAAGAATAATTGGAATAAATACCAAAAGGCAGTTTGATCAATATGTACCCTACATAAACAAATATGTAACCTCAAAACGAAATGGATTAAATACGCTGTAAATAATTAATACGATAAAAACTAGTTATTAGTGCGATTACCTGTATAAAAATCACTATAAAAATTGTAACCAAAGAGATGACAAAGTTCACAAAACCAAAATTATTTTTCAATTTTGCGGTGTCATTGACATTACCCGATAAGCAAAATCAGCTGGACGCAATTTTCACTAATTAATTGCACTTTTACATACACTTATTTACCTAAATACACTTTTATACTTATCAGATGATGTTTTGTGATGAATTGTAACTCTAATTATCGATAAAATTAATTATAAATTAAAATAAATACGGGACGAAATGCAATCAGATTTTAGTCGTAGTGTTGCCACACGCGAATCTGCGAACCCGTGCACCTATCTGACGAGAGTCTGGCGCGTGCTTTTCAGGACAGGGAAATAAAACAGCAGTCGATCACTTTGGTTCTCGTGGGTCTCACCACAATTGCAGTTGAGAAATAAGAGAGAAGTCTTGCCTTCGAAATTCATGCTTATTACTCGTGATAGGCCCCTCAATGAAAGACAAAGAAAACACTTTTTTAATTGACTGTACATACTATTGTTTTATGGATGTTAGAATTAATCAGATATTCTCGTAACATGTGCGTTTTGTCTGGACTCTGGACTCTAGACCCAGCGATATTTCCATCGACCTTTTCTATCAGCGTTCGGTTCGATATGCACTCAATATTTGAAGACAGACAGACATCAATATTGTGTTTAAGAGCAATGCAATTTGCCAATACTGGTGGTGATTCCGTTGTGCAAATCGCCAAACTAAAGTATCTCTAAAATGTTTAAATTTGAAGTTTGAAAATGTATTCTATTTGGGTTAGTCGCGCCCGTTATAGATTCATCCCGAAAAATATTCGGTTTTAAAATAGCGTAAAGGATCTATGCCTTTCTCAAATTAGTTGGGTATGTGTTATTCCCGTTTCCGGGGGCGAGTTGGGCGACTCTGTGGTCCTTCAAGGAAGAGGGCCAGATCGAGAGAGATGGACCTGGGTAGGCCGGGGTGCGAGGGACATGCATGTTAACTTCACCTTCGGCAACTAAAAACGAACCACAGGCGTCGTGCAAACGGACTCGAACCGATTAAAACTAATCGGTTCGAGTCCGACATAATCTCTCCCACCGGCTCTGGTGGTGGGCAATTTACGCACGAAAAAAAAGGTATGTGTTATTTATTATGACCATCATCAATTAGCCCACCGCAGTACACTGCTGAACATAGGCCACTCCCAATGTGCTCCATTTCGTCCGATCCTTCGCTTACCACAGATCTAATTTATAACATCTATTAATTACTATATAGGTACTAGCAATATCGGATGTTTCTTCTGGAACCTTCACTTGGTGTACCCTTCGTCAATGGAAACGGTAGCGTTTCCCTCCCAAGGTAGGGAGAAAACGCTGCCGCCTACAGCCAACTCTGACCGAGGCGAAAGCGACTGATAATTGCTAAAATGTAAGTGATCAATTTCATTTTCATTATATTCACATTTGCCAAATCACAATGTATTATAATGATCTTCTTTTTTTATTAATCATACTTACCATAACGTAGGTATAACATCAGCAAGGATATAAGTACACACTCTTACATGTAAGAGTGTATGGAAAGGTGTATAATCTTTCTTCTACTACAATTCTTTCCTTAAATTTTTACATACAGGCTGAGGTGAATTAACACCCACATTTCACATAAATCATTGAATTCGGTCCCAGGTAATAGGGGGTGAGTCTATTGCCGTATCCAGGCACTATTGTTGACTCGAGCCATGCATCTGAGGCTGAGTCTGGGCTGTATGTATCTGTCTGATGTTAAACAGCCCTATCCCTTAGTCGCATTGTACGGCACCGCACGTGAAGAGTTGGGGTGGCCCAAATTCTACTCTGCCGGGAATCAATTCTTTCCTTCAATTCAATTAACCCAAAAGCCTTAGAAACTTAGGAAAACCAATATAGTATCCAGAATAATAACAGCCTAGTTTTTATTTCATTACACTAACGCAAACAATCCAGTGAAACGAGAATGAAGTGCGACCCGAATACCGCCGAAACTATCGATAATTTCGATGTAATGGTGTATCGATAATTTTTATTCGATATATCGATAATTTAGTCAATTATACTTTGATCTGATATATCGATACAAAGTATTCATTTTTAAAAATTGTATCAAAAATAGTATTTTTATTTTATGTTAAATACAAAAATTAGAAGAACGAACCGATAAAAATAATTGTATTGTTAATGACTATTGATCATTTAGTGGCACCAAATCGACATTTTTAACTATAGATTAATAGTCTATTGAAAATCGTCTCAATTTTCAGTTTAGTTAACCGTTGCATCGAAATTTTTTCTTGACCTATCAATGTCGATCATTCTATTCTGTTCCTTTTCCCAAGCCAAATGGGGTGTTAACTGTGATGCGGCTGAAGCAACTGCCATTTAATCTACACAACTAATCGCACGTCGATATTATATTAAATATTTTACATAACATAAACATAACAGATATTCACGCCTATATCTCCGAAGGGGTAGGCAGAGGTGCTAGCACCCACATTTTTTACCCACCCACATGTTTAGGTCTCAATGTCGGTGGCGAACCTATTGCCATTAACCGGGCACTTATATACCTGCGATAAATACACACATAACTTCGAAAAGCATCGAAAAGTCATTGGCGTGTGCCACGGTAAAACCTGGGATGAACCTGAGACCACGTCTCAGCAGTCCCTTACACTAAGCTACCGCGGTTGATTTAAAAATATTTTACATCGATAACAATTTCTAAATTACGACATCCCTACCACTGGATGCTGTTACGTTAGCAAGCTATCGTCTAGCCACGTCTAATCTCATATAATCCCATTTGGCGTTCCATATTCTGATTGTTTCTTATTGCTGACGTAGTTATTTGCCCATAATATCTAGATTGCGTATTTTGCTGGCGAGAAATCAACAGAATTCAACCATACACTAATGAATGAGAACGGTGGCATATATTTCGTGAAAATGTGGGACGCCACAGTATTGTGGAATGAGTTCTCTTTTCCGTTATAGATTTTTATGAGACTAGATTCTTGGTTCATCATCATCCAATTACCGCTAATGAACTAGGCTATACCGCCAATTTCGAGATTTTGCGAGATTGGCAGTTTTATGTGTTTATTCTTGTAAATAATCACAATATTTGAATAAATTAGGAAAATAATAATAAAGATTAAATAAACGTAAATTTTTACGATTTCTTTAATATTTTTTTGTGGACAGATAATATAACTAGCCGCTGAGAAAGCCCTTTCAGGTTCAACACTAGTTGGAACCACAGATCTCAGGCACTTATCGACGAAGTAAAAAATTGCCTTTGTCCCCTCGGATTTGTATAATTCATTTCCTTTTGATTAATGGGTTTCTAATAAGACTTTTTTTATACTTTTTCAATCTCGGTAATATCGAGAGATCTCGCCCATTTATCGGCCAAAATCAATCTAGTTAAAACAGGACGATTGTATTCCCAAAAATGCTGCATGCATCGGCAGTTGTCATGTGCGGTCAGCTTTGGAATCATACCCTAATACATCTGCAGCTGACGTTTTTTTTTTATACAACTTAGGTGGCAGACAAGCACACGGCCCACCTGATAGAAAGTGGTTACCATGACCTATGAACGTGTGTAACACCAGTGGAGTCACATCGTGCTGCCAACCCTGTAAGAACAGAGATTTTGTGCCATCATTGTGGAGGACAAAGCAGGACAAGCCTTTGGTCATCCCACTGACAGCAAAAAAACTCTCCAGTGAGCTCTGGCTACCCTACTCACCGCCGGGAACACAACTCGAAGTTATTATAACCGCGGTATTCTATAGGGCGGAGGTACTTCCCCAGTCGGACTGCTCAATTGGGCGGAAATACCGCCATGTCATACCTCCTCGTTTAGAAACTCGTTTAAAAACGTTTACGTGACGTTTACGTGGGCCATCCGCATCGCTCTAATTAGGACCTTCTTAGTGTGTTTAATGTTTATAGTATTTGTTTACTATATTAGACTGGGGAAGTACCTCCGCCCTACAGTACTAACTGCGGTTATAATAACTTCGTGTTCTGTTCCTGGCGGTGAGTAGAGTAGCCAGAACTCACTGGAGAGTTTTGTGCTGTCAGTGGGATGACCAAAGGCTTGTCCTGCTTTGTCCTCTACACTGACGGCACAAAATCTCTGTTCTTACAGGGTCGGCAGCACGGATGTGACTCCACTGGTGTTACACACGTTCATAGGTCATGGTAACCACTTTCCATCAGGTGGGCCGTGTGCTTGTCTGCCAACTAAGATTTATAAAAACATTGAGTTAAGTTCGCCTTTGCACGTAATATTTCACTTAAATATTGTGCCTTGTAAGTATACAATAAAAAATACAATAAATATTAACGTAAGTTGTAACGTACTGTTTATGCTAACACTGGATTTAACGCTAGCAGTTTCCCGTGACTTTATTCATTTATCGATTCAAGCAAACATCCCAGATTGTAGGAAGAAATAACTGGATACTTTTTCATGGTCTATAGATTATGTTTACCATCGGGTGAAGAATTACCACATAGGTATCTAAAATGCCCTGTATTCCATTTCACCTCTAGCTGGCCAATACTGCGCTAAAATATATAAATATAATCGTATATTTTACCTCCTCGCCTAGAAGAAAAGGTCCAATAGCTATACGCAAATCTGTGGTATTCATTACTTGTAAGTCGAGTACCATGCGCCTCTAGACAAGTGGCATTACGTTTATAGTTGTCGTTGATGACTATCAAAAACATTACAAGACGTGTCAATCCCATATATTCATCATTCTATTCTACAGTACGCCACCGGTGGACGAACTGCCACTTGTCTCACTACAGAACTTCAATATCACCAGACCAGTTACCAGTGCGTATTGCGGACAAAAGCAGGCCGTGCATCGCGCGACTCCCCATACCTGGGGCCAAGTTGGAGACTTCGTGGTCCCCACACCCGAGGAGGGGCCAGATCGAGAGAAATGGCCCTCGATCTGTCGGGGTGCGAGGGGTATGCCTGGAAACCTTACCTCCAGCAACCAGTAACGGCCCAAAGACAGCGTGCAGTTTAGACAATTCAAGTCCAACAGAGCCTCCCCCAAGGACTATCGCCGGATTATTCGTGGGGATATTGCGCACATAAAAAAAGTGTGAATTGCGTAGGTATTACAGTTGCTTCACGGCAAATATAGAAAGAAGTCCGGCCGTGTCGTAGTTGAACTGGAGGGTTAACCGCAACTAAGATGGGCAAAGGCTCTGGTTTTAAACCCATTACTCATATTTGACGATTTGTATGACGTGGTGATCGAATGTTTGCCTCTACGTCAGAAGTCGTAGATCTTTCTACAGGAAAAAGTAATTAAACGTTTATATCCCTATTCTAGAGCACGTAGTTTAAGCTATGGGTTAATTGATGACTCTGTTTGTTCTTTCCTTTTCCAGAATTAGCTAATACGAATTCATTAAATCAAAGCAAACTTTTATACGCCCAAATGTTTTCTATAGAAATGTTATCCCTTTTTCTCATTCAAGATACAAAATGTCCTGTAAACATCTATATCCTCACCTCTCACGATAGTCCTAAATTATATAACTGATAAAATACGAGAGTATTACTGGTATTCCTCGCATCTGCCTCCCTCTTATGTAACATCCCGTAAAGTGAACGTAAAATTATGCTAAAGATATACGTAGTTTAGTACCGATACCTGGAACGCGCCCCACGAATCTTGTATAAATTTAAATAAAGAACGAGCGGCCAACAGTCTACCCTTCGCATGTAAAGTAACTATTTAACACACGAAAAGCGCTATTATTAACTTAATGTAAAGCTGCGTTTTCGCTGTACAGTTACTACGTCAAAAATAGAATATTTAATAGAATAATTGTATGCTATTAAGTATAAAATTTCCACTGAGTAAACTTTTGTGCTCAAAACTTTCAGATGTATTTTGGAGGGAACGCGCGAACGGTTTATAATAAAAAATATATCAGAAGGTCCAAGTGTATTTTTTAACAATAAAAGAACCGTAAAATCGTTACTTTTAACTGTGATTTTAACACCCTGTCCCTGAGGACAGGGTGTTAAAATCACAGTTAAAACTAAGTGTTAAAGTGTGTAAGTGTTAAAATCAATTCTTTGATTGATTCTTCGATTGTTGTACTCGTATTGTTGCTTCAATAATAGATGTCTTTTAGATGGAAAGACAGGAGTGGGGCATTATTTTATACAAAAATATATTATAAATAAATAATGCATTGTAAATTGTATCTATGGCTATGTCTAAACTGTCTGAACTACAAATTTGAGTGTGAGGACCACCAAGACCTTCGCAGCCAACCTTACCTGCGAGCTGGTGCACCTGATAATAAGTAGATGAGATTCTGGCGCAGACTTATCGCTCAGGGTAGGGAGAGCATATGGTAGAAATTTCCATAAAGCCGTGTTGGGAAAGTCGTGGAGTGGTGGAGGGAGAAAGAGTAAGAGAACCCTGGGCTTCAGGTGAAAGCCACAGAAGCAACCAGAGCAACGCTAAGATTACGATAATGAAAATCGCTTATATTGTCTATGGAAATGTCTATACAGTCAGTGCTGTGGACTCCATAAGCACTTTTATTATCTGTGTTTGAATATTGGTGCCGATTCTGTTACTCATAATACTAAATTATCTATTTCAATTTCTTAACATATTTTTGACATAACGTCACTAAATACTTAAAACATAGTATACCTTCGTTTTCTAGCCGCTAGTAGAAAAGAATTTGTGCAACAAACTATACTGTGGCATGTCTCTAAAATGTACTCATTCGAATTTCTAAATTGTAATGATATTTAAAAAAAGATAGAATTAGATATCAATTTTGAAGTACTTGTGCTTATACTTCGTTGCATACATTGGAAGCCTGAAACAAAAATTCAACAATTTTAAATCTTTTTTAGAGTTTTCTAGCAGCAGAATCGGCGCCATTGTGTTGTAGGTTTAAAATTGGAATGTTGCTCCAATCAAAACAACGTTTGATTGGATTACAAACGAAAATAAAAAATTCTAATTCTGCGAACTATTTTCAATATTGACGTGTTTATATTCACTATTATCAGCTTCAGACGTTGAAGGAAACATAGTGAGAAGAACCATATGTTTATGACTGAACTGAAACTCATACACTGACTCATTTTGTGTGTAAAATCGGATTTCTTTTCAAAATCTGTTGAAGAATTGTTTAACATTCTTACTGAGTGAATGCAACCACTCGTCATCAAGATCTCAGAATTGTTTCCAGTTCTTTCTGATCCGATGCTTTCACCTCAGAGCTCCGGGTCTGCTTACTCCTTTTCCTTCTTTTGATTAGCTTGATACATCTTTCAAGAGAGCGACTGCTATCTGATCTCCCAACGACGGGAGGAAAGCCAGTGCCAGGAGCCTCATTCGTTAGTTAGCAGGTATACCGGCTTGCAAATGATAATGACTTGAGCCGGAAGGCCCCATGTACTCGATATTCAACAGCTACTTATCGATTATGTAAGAAAAATTAAATCGGTTTAGGCGGAATTGGAACCTGCGATTATTCCCTTAGTTATATATAAGTAGGCCACAATCTGCTGTAAAACTAATGGATACTGGAGCAAACGAATCCTGGAGTGGAGACCGCAAATCGGCAAGTGGAAAGTAGAACGCATCCTACCGAGAGGGACGAACGACCTGACAAATGTGACTGGTACAGACAGGTTGCGCATGTTGGAAGATCAGATGCTATAGCACATGTTAGGAGAGTTTGACAGCCTCCGTGGCGTGGTGGTAGTGAGTGCGACCGTTACGCAGGAGGCGTGGGATCGATCCCCGCTGAGTGCAAAAATTTGTATGTGTGAATATTTTTATTGATCTGGTCGTGCCTTGGAGAGCATGTTGAGCTGTCGATTCTGGTTGCCATAACAACACCTATAGCAGTCAATATGAAGAGAATATGGAGTCCTAAAATGTGCTAGTAGTGTTGTGTTCCCAGCGGTGAGTAGGGTAGCCAGAGCTCACTGGAGAATTTGTGCTGTCAGTGGGAAGACTAAAGGCTTGTTCTGATTTGTCTTCTACTGACGGCACAGAAACTCTGTCCTTACAAGGTTGGCAGCGCGACTGTGATTCCTCTGGTGTTACAGACGTCCATAGGCCACGGTAACTACTTTCCATCAGGTGGGCCGTGTGCTTGTCTGCCAACAAAGTGGTATAAAAAAAAAAAAAAAAAAGCTCACTATAGAGTTTTTGTGTCAGTGGGAAGACCAAATGCTTGTTCTGCTTTGACTTTTACACTGACAGCACAGAAACTATGTGCTTATAGGATCGGCAGCGCGAGTGTGAGTGAAAAGGGAGTCCCTTTTTTTATACCACTTAGGTGGCAGACAAGCACACGGCCCACCTGATGGAAAGTGGTTACCGTGGCTTGTGGACGTTTGTGACACCAAAGGAGTCACAGTCGCGCTGCCAACCCTGTAAGTACAGAGTTTCTGTGCCGTTAGTGTAGAAGACAAAGCAAGACAAGCCTTTAGTCTTCCTACTGACAGCACAAATTCTCCAGTGAGCTCTGGCTACTCTACTCACCGCTGGGAACACAACACGAAGTTATTATAGCCGCGGTATTCTGTAGGGCATTATATTATGAGCATTATATTGCTGCAATGCTTTGATGTCTCCTTTGGGTTGTGATATGGCAGTCGTTTCACGTTAAATATCGAAGTCTAGCCAAATCCATAGTTGACTGTTTAAGCGGACCCCAGACTCCTAGGTGAAAACTTCGAATGCGACTAAGATGAAGAAAAAGGAGCGCATGTCTGGAGAGGCCTATTTTTTTATATACATATATTCAAACTTTTTGTACAAATACACAAAGATTGTACACAGGTGGCCTTAATGCCACAGGCATTTTCTAAGTGTATGTATATACAAATATACCTATATGAATACATATCAAATACATACGGATGCGATTTGACGACCTCTGTGGCGTAGCAGTAGATCATTCGACTGCTATGCAGAGGGCGCGAGTTGGATTCCCGTTTAGTGCAAATATTTGTATGCATGAATATGTATATTTGCATTGGTCTGGGAGTTTCTATGTATAATATGTATGTATTTACAAAAAAAAGTATCTAAGATTCCTTAACAGAAGCTAGATAAGCTATGCTTACCATGGGTCTAGATAGCGTTGTGTAGAATGTCGTGGAATATTTATTTAGTATTTATTTATCTGAAATGATTTGTTTGCTTACTATGGATTGTTGTAAAGATGGTGTGCTCTGGTCTTGAATATAAAACAGTTTGTGGACATCCTGATTTCCAGTGGACACCAGTGGACGGCAATAGGGTGATTGATTGAACTTATCTACTAGAACTATTCAATAGCACGGTGTCTAGTCATTGACCACCAGCCCTGATTCACTGCAGGAAACACAGAACATACCAATACTCTCCTGATGTGTCATCAATATGGTGAGACAATGACTCGTATCTGTGTAAAACAGACCATAATTATTTAAAATTAATGAACAATAATCATATCCATTATAATATTATAATGGGAAAGTAACTCTGTCTGTCGTTTTGTCTGTATGTTACGCTTTCACGTCTAAACCACTAGGGGTACTAAGCTACTCTTCCGCGTTCCCAGATCCTCCAGCGTTCAATACTGATCCAGTTCTGCAAGAAGCGTTGGTTAAGGAGTTTGATAATATTTCAAGCATTCATACACATCCTGATGGTAAATGGTAATCATGTTACATAAGGAAGACTGTATTTTTTTTAAGAATTTTAGAACCGAAATTCTCAGAACTAATACCACCGTCTACTAATCACCGTCACCGGTCACCGTTCGTTGCGTGCAGGTGTGTTTGCGATCGCGATTAGTGACATCTAACTGAAGAGGATAATAATGGCCTCGAATGTAGTAAAATGTTGTGGTTGCAATATAGTAATCAGTGAAGTATTGACTTTTATTCAAAACGGGATGGATGTAATGGATTATGACACTATGGAGCGAATTTGTAAACAAGCTTATTCAGATGAAGAAATGAGTAGTGCCAAAAAGTTGTTGTTTGATTCGATACCAGCTGCTAAGCGAAAGATTCGAAGAAAAGCTGGCAAGGCTATCAAAGATTTGGGAGACATAATTGGGCTTTTAAAATCTACCGACCCCGAAGATGTACCCATTTTCGTCGCAAAAAATTTGTATAAAATACCGCCGGTAACTTTCGACCATATTGACACTTTACAGCTTCTGAAAGATATTGTAGCGATTAAAAATGAAATAAGTGCTATTAAGGACGTGTACGCAACAAAAAGTGAATTACAAAATATTAAAAAAGCATCTACTGTAGATAATTTTGACCCAATATGTAGGAAGCGAGGAGGGTACTTATTAGAAAAAAGTACTGCCTGCGATAGTGGACCTTTTGGTATCCCGTATGTGCATATAACGCCGGAGCCAACTACTAGTGAATGTGAGAATGCGTCAAACCTCTGCAGTTCCCTCATACAACAACAAACACTCGGTAATACATTATCATATACGCAACGGGCCGAAGTCGCGCAAACTGTGATGACAGTCGGCGAGCCCGATAGTATCGCTGCCGGGGACCCCGCCGCAGGTATTACTGTGTCGAGGGCCGAGCCTATTGTGGTGTTCGATACTGTGCAATGCGATATCCCTACCACAAGTATAACCAATGTGAATCATCTAGACATCAAAACAAACACCTCATACAGAGATATTGTTGCAGCGAGTTGTGATCGAGATAAAAAACAAGTAGTAGGAGACCAGAATGCTTGGAATGTTGTTGTGAATAAAAAGAAGAATATGAAATATAAATTTATAGGACAGAGAGGAAGGGCCTGTTCAGACTTTGAGGGCAAGTTCAAAGCAGCAGAAATCAGAGTACCCGTATTTATATCAAATGTGAGTAAGGGTACGAAGGAGAAGGATATAGTGGAATATATTAAAGAGAAAACCGAAGAGAAAGTCACACTTATTAAAATAAAAATGAGAAAAGAAAAAAATTATGATGCATTCAAATTGTATGTGCCTGAAACAAAACTAAGTTTGTTTTTGAGTGAAGATACGTGGCCTCAAGGAATATCCTTTAGGCGGTTTGTACAGCTGAAGTATACCAGGGATGTGGCGTCGCATGAACATTGACATCTTAATGACTCAAGCAGTTACAAATAATACAATTACTTTTGCGAGCTTTAACTGTAAGTCAGTTAAACGCTCAGTTGATGATGTGCGCTGGCTATGTCGGTCTGCGGATGTAGTGGCCCTCCAGGAGACCTGGTTGTTCCCGTATGATCTACCTTTTCTAGGGACAATACACAAGGATTACGAGTACACAGGAAAATCAGCAGTGGATATTTCTACAGGTGTGTTTCAGGGAAGACCATACGGTGGTGTGGGTATCCTGTGGCGTAAAGGTATGTTTCAGTCAGTTTCAGTAGTGCCGTGCAATAGTGATCGACTTTCGGCTATTAGAGCTAATCTAAGTTCTCAGTCTATTATGATTATCAGTGTTTACATGCCTACTAACTCTATAGATAATTTAGTGGAATTTATAGACGTGTTAAGTGAAATTAATGCACTGATAGAAGCCAGTGACTTAGAGGGTATTTATATATTAGGAGATTTTAATGCTGACCCCAGTAAACTATTTGGCAGAGAACTGTTTAAGTTTTGTTCGGAGCAAAACTGGATTTGTGCAGATGTAATAAAATTGGGCGTGACCTCTGAGAGTTACACATACGTTAGTGAGGCGCATGGCAGTAAAAGCTGGTTGGACCATTGTGTATTAACCGAATCAGCCTGGCAGTCAGTGACTGACGTGCGTGTGGCTTGCGGAGTCTATTGGTCTGATCACTTCCCAGTTATTATGAAATGTAACCTTCATTATGTGCGTTGTAAATTGTCTGACCCGAGCCCTAAATGTAATAAAGTTATTTGGGGTAATAGAGATGATGAACAGAAGGAGATGTTCACTAATTTATGTAACAGTCGTCTGGGCTGTGTTCACTTTCCACATGCTTTTAATGTATGCTCGGATAATAAACATTGTAGCAATGTCTGTCACAAGCGCTTGCTTGACGAAATGTACACAGAGATAATAGGCATACTTACAAAAGCTGCTGTGTGTACACATAAGCTAGTTCATGGTAGAAGAAGGCGCCAGTTGACGGGCTGGAATAGACATGTTGCAGAGTCACACGGGGAGGCCAGGCTTAGATATCAGTCGTGGCTTCTTCACAATAAACCTATCACAGGTGAGATTTATGAGGCTATGCGGGCAAGTCAGAAAGTATTCAGAGGGAAGCTTAAATGGTGTCAAAACCATCAAGAGCAGATCCGGATGAACATTATAGCAACTCATCATGCTTCTAATAACTTCAATAGTTTCTGGAAGTCCACAAAAAGTCTGGACTCTGGGCCGGGCAAACCTGTGTCTGTTGGGGGGTGTTCACAGCCTAAGGATATAGCTGACTTGTTTCAGCAACACTTTAAAGTGGAATCTCCTCTGGGACCGTCGCGTGTGATGATCGAGGCTGAGACCAACTGTGAACTGGGTGGCATACGATTTTCTTCTAAAGATGTTGCAGCCGTAATTAAGAAAATGAAGCGTGGGAAGTCCCCGGGTCACGACGGTCTCAGCATCGAGCATCTCAAGCATGCAGGACCTCACCTACCTAGAGTGTTATCGATGTTTTATTCATTGTGTCTAGTTCACTCCTATCTACCTCATGATCTCATGAGGACCATTGTAGTGCCCATAGTTAAAAATAAAACTGGTGATATTGCTGATAAAAACAACTATCGCCCTATCTCGCTGGCGACAGTACTGGCTAAAGTGTTAGACAGCTTATTAGACTCACGCTTAAATGAATATTTAGTATTACACGATGCGCAGTTCGGCTTTCGGTCGGGTCTATCGACTGAAAGTGCTATTCTAAGCTTGAAACACACAGTACAGTATTACACGGACAGGAGAACACCTATAATGGCTTGTTTCTTGGACCTATCAAAGGCTTTTGATCTTGTATCGTACGATAAGTTATGGGCCAAGATGCGAGAGGCGTTTATGCCAGATGACATGGTCAGACTATTTCAATACTGGTATATGAACCAGCTTAACAGCGTTCGATGGGGTGATGGTATGTCAGAGGAGTATAGGTTGGAGTGCGGGGTTAGGCAGGGCGGACTGACGTCACCAAAACTGTTTAATCTGTACATCAATGAATTGATTGTTGGTCTCAGCGGTCAGCGTACAGGATGCCATATTGACAACGTGTGTGTTAACAACTTAAGTTACGCAGACGACATGGTGCTGCTGGCGCCGACTGTTGGTTCATTGAGAAAGCTGCTGCAAACCTGTCAGTTGTATGCGCAAAGTCATGGTTTGTTATATAATGTAAGCAAGAGTGAATGCATGGTCTTTGGGGTGCCCGGTGAAAAAGTTACTCATGTCCCACCCATAACTTTATATGGTGCTACATTGAAAAGAGTGAGTGTCTTCAAATATCTTGGTCACTATATTACCGAGGATCTCAGAGATCATGTAGACATAGATAGGGAACGCAGGGCGTTGGCGGTGAGGTGTAACATGCTGGCCCGCAGGTTTGCTCGCTGTAGCAAAGAGGTTAAAATCACCTTATTTAAGGCATACTGCCAGAACCTCTATACGGGCAGTCTATGGGTGAACTTTGCACTTAAGTCGCTGAACGCCTTGCGAGTTCAATATAACAATGCCTTTAGGGTGCTGTTGGGGTTGCCGCGCTATTGCAGTGCGTCAGCGATGTTTACTGAGGCGAGAGTAGACGGGTTTCATGCCATCTGGCGCAAAAGATCGGCGTCATTGTTGAGCCGTGTCCGCGGCAGCTCCAACAGTATTCTGAGAGTAATAGCTGCGCGGTACGACTCACCCATAATGAAGCATATCACCAGTAGAGTGAAACCCTACATGGTCACTTTAATTAATTGACTTAATATATTTGATTTGATTTATGTCGATTATTTGACTTATATTTGAGTTATATTTTATTATGAATTGACATTTTATTGACTATTGCATTTAGTATTAACCTGTGATACGTAATTTATAAATAATTGATATATTTTAATTTTGTGAATTATAATTTTTAACTGACATCAAATTTAATGCAATAATATAATATCAATTGATAATAATTTCCTGATTAGATTTTAAACTGTTGACATTTTGTATGCTAAATTACTAACCATAGATGTAAGACAAATATTGTTACTAACAAATTGGGCCCTGTTGCCATCAATAAAATGATATTATTATTATTAATATTCCCTCTAACCCCTCGAGCTAAGCTAAATTGTATGTGTTAGGAGTGAGTTCACGTCGGTGGTGCAATGGCCAGGATTCAAACCCGAGACCGACCGATCGTATAGCTGACTCATTTTTTTTTTTTTTACGTGCGCAAAGTCCCCGCGGAAGCCTCCCCACCAGAGCCGGTGGAGGAGGTTATGTCGGACTCGAATCGACTAAAATGCCCGCCGCCTGTCGGTCATTTTGGTTGCCAAAGGTGAGGTTGACAGGCATATCCCTCGCATCCCGGCCGACTCAGGGCCATCTCTACCGATCAGGCCCTCTCCTCGGGTGTGTGGGGACTACAGAGTCCCCAACTCGTCCCCGGAAAACGGAGAGACGCGCCAGGCGCGCCGACGTCGCGGCCTGCTTCTGCCAGGGTGACAGGCGGCTCCACCAGTCACCTCCATTCCTACGCTCATGGGGGGCGGAGAACGTTCACCGACCTCTGACGCCCGAGTTGCCTTCGTACGCGGGCAGCTTGGCTTGCGATCCTTCGTCGCTCCCACTAGTGCTCCCGCCCCGCCTCCTCCTTCACGAGCATTACTTGCTCGCAGAAGGAGGCGCCAGCCGTCCACGCATCCAACAACAAATACAACCTGAGGATGCTCATGAAATGTGTAAGGACAGAAACAGATAGCGAGCTGTTGTCTTTGCCTACTCTATAGACAGAAAGGTATAGCTGTAAAAATATCTCCATTGAATCTTTACTAGATTCTAGATTTCTACACGACGATATTCCGTCCAATTGAGCAGTCCGACTGGGGAAGTACCTCTGCCCTACAGAATACCGCGGCCATAATAACCTTGTGTTGTGTTCCCGGCGGTGAGTAGGGTAGCCAGAGCTCACTGGAGAGTTTTTGTGTCAGTGGGAAGACCAAAATCTTGTTCTGCTTTGTCTTTTACACTGATATAGCGTTCAGATTCAGCTCAGAAACTCTCTGTGCTTACAGGGTCGGCAGCGCGAGTGTGACTCCCATCAGGTGGGCCGTGTGCTTGTCTGCCACCTAAGTGCTATAAAAGTAAAAATTCTGTATACCTACTTACGTCATACTTATTATGAAATACTTATGTACTCTATGAAACCACGCATAACTTCACAGTTAACCATTTTGCGGTAATCATGAAGTCATATAGCCTTTTTCTTTCACTTCCAATTAAAGTGACAATGTCGAGCCAAATGAAGCCTTACGTCTTCGCGGAAAGCAATGACGTACTATTATATAGATACGGCATGCAGGAACATAGCGGTTTTCAAAAATGACGCAAACGCTAGATAAAATATTATAGGCACTGTTTTTTTTTATATACAACTTAGGTGGCAGACAAGCACCTGATAGAAAGTGTTTAGCGTGACCTATGAACGTATGTAAAACCAGGGGAGTCACACCTAAGTTACTAGCGTGAAGTTACAATACGTCATTATTAATAATTAATATGAATTATGTAATTATGTTGAGAAGACTGCAACCAGAGATGAATGGAAAAAACACATACATGTTGCACCAACCCCAAATAAACTTGGGGTAAGGGCAGGGGGATGATGATGATGATGAAATGCATACGTATAGGTCACGGTAACCACTTTCCATCAGGTAGGCCGTGTGCTTGTCTGCCACCTAAGTTGTATAAAAAAATGAATAATATTATGAAAAATGATTTATGAATTGTTATGTATGTCAAATAATTTTTTATTTAATTTTAACTTAATTAAATTTTTTATTCGAAATCGTTTTTATTCGCAACAATTGCTGATTTTACTGTTGTTATACATATTCAAGTCTTGCATGGAATTCCAGTATTGTTATATTTAATGTACTTGTAAGTTTTTTTTGCAACATATTGGATTGTGCCTGGGATAATGCCTGATATAAATTCATTTTTTTTTTAAATTATTAATACGAATTTAATAATAATAATAATAACGATTTGGTTTGCGTAGCGCTCTATCGCAGCTCTGATATGTGCGTAATATCAGTAGAATTGTCCTCATTTATTGCCATTTTAGAGTGCGGGCAACGTATCTATAGTGTTACATCATTGGTGGAAAGAGTTTAAATTTAGAATTTATTTCACTCCTCGACTGTTTTGTTGTTGTTTGTTACTTTGTGTATGTATACAGTTGTACTGGCACTACTGTCTGTAAGTACCGCCATTTGAACTTTGAGTGGGAAGACCAAAGATTGTCCTGGGTGGTCTTCTACACAAACGGCATAGAGACGCTCTTTTTTTTACGTGCGGAAAGTCCCCACGGATACCCCCACCACAGTGGAAGAGGTTATGTCGGACTCGAAGCAAATGAAGCACACGACGCCTGTGGGTCGTATTTGGTTGCCGAAGGTGAGGTTTACAGGCATATCTCTCGCACCCCGGCCGATCCATAGCCATCTCTCTCGATCTGGCCCTCTCCTTCAGTGTAGGGACCACAGAGTCCCCAACTCGTACACAGAAACACTCTATTCGTACAGGGTCGGCAGCACGAGTGTGACTCTCTTGGTATTGCACACGTCCATAGGCCACGGTAAGCACCTTCTATCAGGTTCTTGCCGGTCACCTAAGAGGTATAAAAAAACAAACAACGACACAAGTTGAAAGGAAAATATTTACAAGCCTTTTTTACACTGGACATGTATCAATTTCATGTACAAGTAGTTTTGTGGTCCCCAAAGGACATAGTTAATATATTTAATGTTTTTGGTCATTATTTTAAGTGAGGTTATGCGCCATACGCCACAGTGATCAGTAAATTAGAATTTGTTAAGTTACTTTGGTAAGTTTTATTTGACTGTACTAACACATAGTTTAGTTTCAATTCAGCACAGTGTGTTAAGAATTTGTTTGAGTGTGGTTTTAGTTAACAGGGATTGTAATTTCTTTTTTGACGTTACATGGTAGGTATTTTTTTTTCTACTGACGACTTTGAAAAGAAGCATGTGCCTATTTTTAAAGTTAAAATTAGAACACAGTGCGCTTAACAATTAGAGGCCCTAAGTTAAGAAGAGGTTCCCGGCAGAGTAGAATTTGGACCACCCCATCTCTTTCCATGCGGTGTCGTACAATAGCACGCGCGTGGTTCCTGGCAGAGTAGAATTTGGACCACCCCATCTCTTCCCATGCAGTGTCGTACAATAGCACGCGCGTGGTTCCCGGCAGAGTAGAATTTGGACCACCCCATCTCTTCCCATGCGGTGTCGTACAATAGCACGCGCGTGGTTCCCGGCAGAGTAGAATTTGGACCACCCCATCTCTTCCCATGCGGTGTCGTACAATAGCACGCGCGTGGTTCCCGGCAGAGTAGAATTTGGACCACCCCATCTCTTCCCATGCGGTGTCGTACAATAGCACCCGCGTGGTTCCCGGCAGAGTAGAATTTGGACCACCCCATCTCTTCCCATGCGGTGTCATACAAGGTGACTAAGGGATATAGCTGTTTAAAATCAGACAGATATATACAGCCCAGACGCAGCCTCTGATGCGTGGCTTGAGACTTGAGAAGACAGCAATAGGCCCACCCCCCATTACGTGGGACCGAATTCAATTATTGGTGAAATATGGATGTTAATTCACCTCTGCCTAACCCTCCGAGGATAAAGGCGTGATTATATGTATGTATGTAAGTTAAGAAGAAACAGTAAAAGTATGAAATACAAAGTTAAAGTAAACTTCAAGAAATTCCCTCTAAAAATAGTTACATCGACAAACCAAGCAGGAAAATATAAATGAATTACCTACTAACAATTTACAGACGAAAGCAAAACGGACTTAAAAGATTTATTTGTACGAAGCGAAGTTCGTGGGGCGAATACGTAACGAACCTCAATCGGCGGAGGTAAACTAAATCTGTCATAAATTCCCGTGAACCCCATTCAAAATATATAATTATTGTAAGTGCGGTCGTGTCTGTACATTCGAGATATTAAAAAAAAACTTGGGTTAACTAACTATGGGTACTTTTTTAAGTGCGTAAATCATACCCCCGATCCGCTAGCAGTCGGTCGCCGAAAACATCGCCTTCTTGTGAGGCCATCGACGTGATGTGTGCCGCAGGCTACCACTTGCCCCACTGCAAGGGTTAATTAATGATTTACTACTTACTAATCCAAATGTTGATGTGTTCTATGATAATATTTACCAAATGTCAAGAAACGTATTAACGTTTCTGAACGCGCCATCCTGAGTTGTGCCAGTGGGTGGATCCCCAATGTGGTCACTATTACAGAGGATTGTACTTTATAAATATAATGCATGTTTGTATAATATATATGTATGTAGTAATTATAGATAATTTAGTAGTACCTATAGCATTATAAGCGATTTGGTGTTCACTGTTAGCTTATATTGTTTGTCTGTATCATTAAATAAATAAATAAAATCCACCATTTGACCAATTTCGTAGTAGCGGCGGTAAGACCCATCATGGGGGAATGGCTAGAGAGGCCACACAGCAGCCTCTCGAACCGTCTGACGCTGATGATCACCGAGCACGGGTGCTTTGGGCAGTATCTGCGTCGGATGGAGAAAGAGCCAACGTCCGAGTGCCATCACTGTGATGCGAGCGAGGACTGCTGCACACGCTCACTTCCCTGTTTCCGGGGACGAGTTGGGGACCCTGTGGTCCCTGCACTCGAGGAGAGCCAGATCGAGAGAGATGGCATGGGTCAGCTGGTGTGCGAAGAATATGCATGTCAACCTCACCTTCAGCAACCAACAATGACCCACAGGCGCCGTGCGTTTTAGTTGGTTCGAGTCCGACATAACCTCTCCCACCAGCTCCGGCGGGGATGTATCCGTGGGGATACAGCAATAAATGGTTTTGATTTGATTTGTGATTTTTCACAAAAATAAACTAGCTATTGGTACTTTTTTTGAATGCAAGAATCCACGCTGGCAGCCGGGATCGTTATGTCGGACTAGAACCGACTAAAACTGCACCTTGCCGAAGATTAGGCTGCCTCTGGCATATCCCTCGGACCCAAGAACATCTAGATGGCCACCTCGGGTATGGGGACTTCAGTGAGCCCATCTTGCCCTTAACAGAGAGGGCGCGTAGGTCGCTGCCCGCCTCGAATTTGACGATACTGAAAACACTTTTTTCTTTAATTTACTGTCTGTTTGTTCACGTTCCACGCGAAAACTACTATACAGATTTTGACACTATATTTTCTTTCTTATTCTTAGTATATATCCTTACGGATACCCCCGCCAAAGCCGGTGGGAGAGGTTATGTCGGACGCGAACCGACTAAAACGCACGACGCCTTTGAGTTGTTGTTGGTTACCGGAGAAGAGGTTGACAGCCTCGCACCCCGGCCGACCCAGGGCCATTTTTCTCGATCTGCCCCTCCATAGTCCACACAAAGTAATTGTTTACCAAATATGTTAAATACGCCAATATAAATAGCCACGTAAAGCCACCATTAGGTATGTAAGTTTGATCGCAATCGATAGAGCCGGCGGCGATTTGACCAAAAGTTGCAATTAACAGACATCCACGCAAGCAGAGCCGCCGGTGTAGGCTTGTCTGTCATAAATTCGCATGACCCCTATTCAAAACGTTTGATTAACCTTCAAGCTCGACCGTCGCCCAACACTGCGTCAGGCGACTATGAATAATGCATCAACTGAGCAATTAAGATTTACTAAAAATATATTTTAGGGATCCTTGACAATTCGTTCTATTGGACAGTTTTATTAACAACCTTTTTAAGTTATACCTCGTTTACTTTAATTTATTATCTGTGCCTTGAGACATCAACTCAAAAATTGTGGCGCGGTCTCGAGGGGAGAATAAATTTCGAATTTCGAACGAGATAGAAAAGGCGCCAATGGTCGATTTGGCTTGAATTGAGTATTGAACTGACTAGTCATATTAGTTACTTTTTACTAAACGTCAAAACGATAAGTTATAATAAAATTTATATGAAATAATTTATTGTGTAATAAGTTACAGTATAGGGTCAACGCTCTCTACAGTGCACATACAGTTTATAAAAAAGTGGCCGCTTGATGACAAGAGGCTAACTATCAGTATCAAAATATACGGGATATTTACTATGTTTCATTGTTTTGAGTTTCCGATATTTCGGCGCTGTTCAGTTCCTCCGTGATCATGGTGCTTGCAACAGCGCCAAAATATCGGAAACTCAAAACAATGAAACATGGTAAATATCCCGTTTATTTTAATACTGATGTGAGTGACCATGATAGTTTAAATACCTATAGAGGCTAGCTAGTTACGTAGGACTGAAAATCATAGCTAAGTGTGGGTATTACTACACCTCAACCTACCTCTAAAGGGATTTACCGGCGTGAATATAATTAGTTTGGTTAGATGTCAACCAAGTACTTTTGTCAGACTCCATGCTGTAACAAAAAAAAAACAGTTACACTATACTCAGCCTGAAAATGAAATTCGGATCCGCAATTCTGTATATTATAAAATCGTGAAAAGCCGTTATACACATTGGATGTTTACCTTACCTCTTCTGGCGTGTTCTACCGGTAACATGATTACGAACATACCTTCAACTCTAAAAGGTTCTTTGATTGCGTTTGAACAACAAAGACTTTCTATAGGTATACTAGACAAACTTAACGGAACAAAAGCTTTGTCCACTTAAACCAGGTCACAGAGCAGATGTACCTATATAGATGAAATACCTATTCATACCGTAGATTGTTTTTTTTTTTACATTCTATACAACGCTGTCTAGATAGGCTATTAGAAGCGATAGTAGCTTAGTGGTTAAGGAGTCGGCCTTACGATCGAAAGGTCCCCGGGTTCGAATCCTGATCATCACTCTACCGACGTGAACCCACTCCTAACAAAAGCAATTTAACTTAGCTAGAGGGGTTAGAGGAAATATTACTAATTTCGGTTCTAATATTCTTTAAAAAAAGTTAAAAATGATTTCTAGTTCTACCTGTCCATTCTATTTCTTGTCCATCTGTCTGTCAAGATCGATTTTCGAGCATCACATCATCATCATCAGCCTGTGTGCCTTTTGCGAAAACGCTCACATATACGCACATTCAGTTAGGGCATTTCAGTTTTCTTAAGAAACGATTGAACTTTGATTTTCTAAGTAGCGACTGCCATCTGCCCCCTACTACGCACATTTTTTACGTGCTTGTACCTCCACCACCGGAGCCGGTTGAAGAGGTTACGACGGACTCGAACCGACTAAAACGCACAGTGCCTGCGGGTCGTTTTTGGTTGCCGAATGTGAGGTTGACAGGCATATCCCTCGCACTAAAGACGCACATTAACGACAACAAACTAACGATAAAATATTTTTCTGTTCAGATCTTGATAAACCAAATAATGTTCTTATGATTAATAATTATGTTTTAATAAAAAATGTATCGTTAAGTACATATCTATAGATATGTGAATTATCGCGATTATAAACTTTACTGAAAAACAATATTGCTTAGATTCTTAAAGTGGATACAATATGATAAAATGACTATTTATGATATGAATATTTTTTTTACGTGCGTAAAATCCCCACGTATACCCCTCTCCGCCGCTGGGAGAGGTTATGTCCAACTTGAACCGACTAAAACGCACGATGTGTGGGGATTGTTTTTTTTTTGTACCACTTACGTGGCAGACAAGCACACGGCCCACCTGATGGAAAATGATTACCAGAGGAGCCACGTTCGCGCTGCCAACCCTGCAAGCACAGACTTTCTGTGCCATCAGTGTAGAAGACAAATCAGGACAAGCCTTTAGTCTTCCCACTGACAGCCCCCACCACGTTTGTATGTCTTTTCTCAAAAAGTTTAAATCTATTAAACGAATCTTCATGTTGTTCTATTTGCATGCATTGATACCTTAAAATGTAGTGCATTAAACTAAATATTATAGTTGCATATTTTATATGTCACTAGTAATGTAACAACTGCTGGTTGTCCAACTAAATAAACACTTGAAACTTGCAACCCAGAAATCAACAAACCTAACAAAAACTTCCAGTAGAAACCACCATAACATACTTCTGCAATTTCATCGATCCACTAATCCAATACATCCCTCATTACATCAATAAATTACCGAATTTTGTTTCCCCTCCTCTAGAGACTTGTCCCAAATACTCCATAACTTTTTAACTTTCTTAGATGAAGAATACAAAGGACCTTTTGAGCAAGTTAGTGCCAAATGCAAAAAGGTCAACTCTTTATTATAATATCTAAAAATAAATAAATATTGTACAACATTCTACACAACGCTATCTAGATCCATGGTAAGCATAGCTTAACTTCCACGATCCCGGGGATGAGCTAGGGAACACTGTGGTCCTCATACCCGAAGAGTGACAAATCGATAGAGATGGCCCTTGGTGAGGCGGGGTGCTAGGGATATGCCTGTCAACCTCACCTTCGGCAACCAACAACGACCCACAGACGCCGTGCGTTTTATTCGGTTCGAGTCCGACATAACCTCTCCCACTGGCTCCGGCGAGGGGCATCCGTGGGGATTATTCGCACGTAAAAAAATAAATACATTGCTTAACGAGCTTGATTTATGGTACTTGTAATCCGGATAAATATATTTTGATACTTTTTTTGTAAATAGATGCTTACATACATATTAAACATAGAAACCCTAAAGAAAATAGACTTTAAAGAAAGTAGACGGTGAATTACAATTGGTTAACATAGGAGATAGAACCGTCATAAAACTGAACTAACTTTAAACGTGTCGACTAAGGGCGGGTTGTTTCATCGGAACGTAACAAACGTACGTCAAATAATAACGATTACAGACGATGTTTAACGTTCGTTAAATATGAAGCGTTGTTTCACTGCATAAAAAACCGTTTGTCAACGTTAAAAAGGTTGCCAGTAGAAACCAGTTACGATTCCTTAAAAAACACTTGGGAGATGTTTTACCATGTGGCAACATTTATTTTCAGAATGTCAATTTCGTCAAATTGTCATTGGTTTTGACATAATTTTTGGAGGGAATTTTTTGTTTGGACGGCATCAGATGGTGACTAGCTTATATAAGGAGGTTGTAATTTAGCAATCGCTCGTGTCACTCGATGAATAATACGCCTTACTGTAATGTAGCTAGTATCTATTGGGTTTACTGCTGGATTTCTGAAATAAGTAGGCGCATGATACAAATTAATGAAATAACACCTATCGGTCTGTTTAAATTGTATATTTCTCATTTATTTAAAAAAATCACAATGCAATAAAATAACAGGTAGGTACACTCAATAGCAAACTGTATTTCATTTTCAATTTAATGTGTTAACAAAGAGCTACTTCTTTAGATACTCGATATCTAGCAATAAAATCAGGTCATCCTATACGTCTAAGTTATTGATATAAATTTTAAACACCTTGTTTTTTCTCACTACAGAATTTGATTCCTCATTGCTTGAACTATTTTCAAATAAAGACGAAAATAAAAGAGTGTCCATTATGTTTGAAACTGAATTTAATGTCAATTTTAACGTTAACCAATGCCCCAAGCATTGGTTAACGTAACCGTTACTTTTTAACATACGTCAAGTCCGCCATTTTGTGAAACAACTCAATTTCTGAGTTAACGACTGTTAGCTCCATTTTAAACGTTGACGCGTGCGTTAAGTTATGCTGAAACAACCCGTCCTAATACGATCGTGTATTGTTACGAAACGGTTTGTCTAGCCAAATAAAGACCCAGATTCGAAGGCCCCTCGCCTCGTAGTAAAATGGGAAAGATATATTAAAACAAAATTAATAATAATTATGTATCTCTTTTGTTGTTAAAAGTATCAATAATGAACATACTTTGAATGAAACCAATTTTTAGAGAGAGAAGGAATACTCAAAATGCAACCCTGTACCAACCCGTTTAGCCAGTGTAGAAACTGTAGGGTAAAGCCACCCAACATTGGGAGAGGCCTGTGTCCAGCAGTGGACTGCAATGGGCTAATTGAATTTCTTGGGTAAGAAATATAGGTACGCGTATATACCTTCCTACATACAATCGAAGGTAGACTATAAATCACAAGCTTGAATGATAATGTTTTACATTTGCCGAATGGAAGTACAAATAAGTATCTGTTGCAATGGCTCCACCCGCTTGGAATTTTTGATGCGAAATTTCCTTTAGGCACGCTTAACTTGGGGAATAAGCTGGTGAATCTTTTTTAAAAATTAAATTGTTGTGTCGATTTTTTTTGTTTCTATATGACCAGTAGTAGATATTTGTTAAATTGGAAGTAAATACTTTTTATATAGAGTATTTTCACTGCTATCGGCAGTCCCAAAAAACTGCTGACTGTTTTTTTTTAAATTGACTATCCCTGTAGGTACCTAACATACATTCAGCCGTCATAGAATTGAAATTCCTCTTCAATTCTGTGATTATTCCAATCATGCTTCGTATTTTTAATAATAGTAATAAAATGTGTTAAAATTATCTCAATAAATATTACAGTTACGTTAATAAAAGTTTTATTTATGTGTTTTCTTATTCATGTATGCGCGTCCGGCTACGGTTCATCAATTCAGTCTTATAAAGAACATTAGTGGATACAGGAACTGCTCCAGTTAAGGTCGTTAGCACAGGAAAGACATGTATCCCACACTTATGGGAAACAAATTATGCATCCCATGACATTAATTCTTTATTATATGGACCTATATCGCCTATATAATCACGCCTTCATCCCCGGAGGGTTAGGCAGAGGTGAATTAACACCTACAGTTCACCCATCATTGAATTCGGTTCCACGTAACAGGGGGTGAGCCTATTGACGTTGTCTGGGTACTATTGTTGACTCAAGCCATGCATCTCAGGCTGAGTCTGGGCTAGATATATATCTGTCTGATGTTAAACAGCTCTATCCCTTATTCGCCTTGTACGACACCGCATAGGAAGAGATAGTAAACAGCCCTATCCCTTAGTCGCCTTGTACGACACCGCATGGGAAGAGATGGGACGGTCCCAATTCTACTCTGCCGGGCACGCATATGGCATATCAATTTATAAAATAAATAAATAAGCCTTTATTGCTGTTAATATTACAGTTCAGTTCACAAGTTATTAAATAAGTTGACAATCGGTTTGGTTTTCCTTTTATAAATCAACAGCTTATCCTTCAACAAAGGCCTCCTCTAAAGACTTCCATCTGTCTCTATCCTTCGCTATATCAATTTCAATAGCATCAATTCAAATGGGACCAAAAGTATCTAAACTGCCTGAAAAAATTTTGGTGCGATTCAAAAACATTGCACTTATCGGCATGTCCCATATTTCTCGTTGCAGATGATTTTAAAAGCGGCAGTAGGTTCACTGCCCATTCACACCAGTTCCCAAAGATTCGGTTCTTAAGAAGACTCCGTGGAATAAAGTCAGTCAAGAAATTTAACGAATTTTTTTATTTCTCGATTTTATATCTGTTTGCTAGACACATTCACACATTTACAATTTTATTTATTACACTCTGTAAAATATCACTTTACTGTAATAACATTTTCTTTGTTAGAATAACAGCATAACACACTTATTAGCTTGACCTTCATGTGTGTTCAAATGTAATGAAATCATTCAAAATTTTCACTGGCTTCCTCGTGTCTGCGTTATATTAGAATTAAGCAGGCCTAGAAATACGAATAATACATACCTATAGCTCTTATCGACTTCATAATAACAGTCTCGATTTGGATAACATTTTTAGACAACCTGTTATTAGGCCCTGTACCCTGAGTCGGAGAATGAATATCTGAAGAGGCCTAAGGCTTTTTTTGGATGTGGTAACCGATTCTCAGGCCCCAACAAACTTTTTAATTTAATTCTTGAATAGCGTGGAACGTTCCAAATTAATCAAACGTTTTAAAGTGCTAAAAAATTGACGTGAAGGATTCCATCCCTTGTATACAAACATACATATATATATCAACCCCGACGAGGTAGGCAGAGGTGTACTATTATCACCCAAATTCGATAATTATGATAATCGATTCCAAGAAATAGAGGGCGAGCCTATTGATGTCAAACGGAAAGTTTTTAATAGGTTGTACGTTAACCATCAGATGAAGAATCGTCCCTTGGTCACCTTCTACGACACTGACGGGAAGAGATGGCGTAGTCTTATAGGGGAAGTTAGGTAGTAAATTCATTTTAAAAAGAACCATGGTGAATGTCCTGATGAGCTGTTCCAATTAGTCCCACACTCCCCTTTTCTACATGGGACAACACGTGCAGGCCTTAGATGTCACCCGCACACGGTGCAGAATATTCAATCAAGAACCAAGCGGTTCGATGACTCTTTCCTTTGTCGCACCACAAAGGCCTGGAATTCATTACCAGCTCACTTGTTTCCTTCTTCCTACAGTCCTGGGTCCTTTAAGCGGGGCGAGACAAAGCATATGATGAGGCCATCAAGCTAGGTGTCACCATTGTAACATGGTATAATTAAGTAAGTAATGGTGATCCTCTTTTCTGAGACTTTGCCTTCAGCTTACCATCAGGCAAGGCGGAGTCTAATTGACGTGTCCTATATAAAAAAAATTAGAACTACATTTTATAGTGGTCAAATATACCCCGAATAGTACTATTTGAGCCCGAGAGCATATTGACGGTTATTTTCATAATTATGTATAAAGCCTGACATTACAAGTTCTAGGTCGTTAATTATATTATCCTTCCAAACACTTAGGTGCACATTATATTTTATGAGCTTGTAAACTTCCTTATGTCTAGTTTCCTTAACTTTTAAAATTATTACCGACAGAATGTCTGTATCTATTATACCTATAATAACACATTATAAAGCTGAAGAGTTTTAGACACGATAATCTCTGGAACTACGTGTATGATTTGAAAAAATATTTCGGCAGTAAAAAGATTTGGCGGTTGTGTAGGTGCAGAATATAAAGGGACACCCTTTAGTAGTTTTTTTTAAATTTACGTACGCGAAATCCCCATGGATACCCCCCCACACACCCTTTAGTAGTAGGCGACTAACGGAAAAATACTCAGTCGATATCACTGCGAGAGAAAGAAAACTCGACATAAAAACCTGTACCAACCCGTCTGGACAACGTGGAAACAGCAGGTCAAAGCTTCCCAACATTAGAAAAAGCCTGAGTCCAGCAGTGGACTGTGATGATAGACTAATTAATTGTAGGAGCAGATGGCAGTCGCTTTTCATTTCATGAAAAAAATCGAACTTTCAAGGAAGGGCCATAGACGCGACCGGGTCTAACGTAAGGATTTCTTAAGATAATTGATGGATTTTTGACCCTCAGGCGACATGAAGTCAAGTTGGCGTGTTCTAGATAAAAAAAAGAAGGTCTTTATAAAATATCCATAGACAATGCCGTTATGTGTATTTATTTAATGATTCAATGATAATAGCTGAAACGTGCCACAAGATGAACATAGATAAAGATTACGCCGCTTCATGCACGTAAAGTTATTGCTAGCAGCTTGTCACGAACACTTATGACTGTGAAGGTGTCAATATCCTCAAAAAATGTGAAGATCAAAATATTCCATTCATTTGTTTCCATTTCCATTCATGATTCCCAAGCGCCTAGAATATGGGGTTCTTCAAGAGGGGCATCAGAAGGTTTCTTCATGGTCGGCAGCGCGAGTGTGACACCCCTGGTGTTGCATACGTCCATAGGCCACGGTAACCGATTCCCATGAGGTGGGCCGTGTGCTTGTCTGCCAACTAAGTGCTATAAAAAAAAGTGGTTACTGTAGCCTATGGAAGTATGCAACACCAAGGGCGTTATACTTGTACTGCTGACCCTGAAGATACCTTCCAATGCCCTTCTTGAAGAACCCCATATTGTAGTCGGTTGGGAAAACCACAGCACGAATTTAATTCCACAGTTGTTGATGAGTTCCACAGAATGCGTGGGTTGAAGTACCTTTCATACCAAAAGTGGTAATCCTGGCCTACGGACTTCTGTAACATCAGGCGATTCACACCCATGCAGCCGACCCTGTAAGAACATAAAGTTTATGTGCTGCCAGTATAGAAGACAAAGCAGGACGAGCCTTTTTTGTCCACTGACAGCATAAAAACTAGCAGTTATAATACTAATTTAATTTCGTGTTATACCTACAGAAGTTAACACAATAGAGAGATTTTGATTTACTTTAGACTTTTCACTTACTCAGGTGTTAATGTCTTGAAACTATACAAAAATCAAGTTTCTAAGTCAACGCATTCAAAATATATTAGCTAAGTAGCTTAAGGTACGGAATCCTCGGTGCGCGAGTCCGGCTTGCAATTGACTGACTTTTTTTATTTACTTAATCTAATATTTTTTAAATTGTTACATTTGTTGACCCCAATTTTATTTCCAAAACCATTTTTAATAAACCACTGTATCCTTAAGAAAACACCTTCAACTCGGTATTGAACTCGTGGCTCCGTAATATCTTCTTTTAAAATCTCAAGGTTTCCCAAATGAGTAATATTAAATAATATTTAAATAAGGCGGCCTTCTCACTTAAGCACATTACGACGCGGAAGCTCGACTGGGCATTGTTCCAAAGGACTGGGATACTTTATGAGCAACAGCTGTGCGTTTTTATTTTGCGACAAAAATTTATGGAGGGTAATATTGTAATTATCGCGGCATTATTGCCGGCACGGCCGCGTGGTTCACGGCAGAGTAGAATTTGGACCACCCCATCTCTTCCCGTGCGGTGTCGTAAAGATGACTAAGGGATAGACTTGTTATATACAGCCGTTATATACAGCAGGTATATACAGCCCAGACTCAGTCTCACATAATTTGAGTCAACAATAGTGGCCGGAAGACGGCAATAGGTTCACCCGCTATTACGTTGGACCGAATTTAATGATTGGTTAAATTTGAGTGTTAATTCACCCCAGCCTAACCATCCGGGAATAGAGGCGTGATTATAATTATGTATGTATGTATTTTTTGATGACGCATGACCGCCTTCGCCCATTAGTTGAATCAAAATTATAGATACTAGAGTAAAATATCGCATATTTAATGATATAATTGCTGAACAAATAATACCAACTATAAAGCTTAAAGCCTATAAAAACTGCCGTACTTACTACAAAGTCAGCCTACATTATCTTGTGGACCACCATATCGCATTAAAAAAATAAAAACACATTAAGATGTGTTCAAAACATGAAATCTACATAAATAAATTTCTTAATGTGAAAATAGTGTCACACGTCATCGCTATCAAATGCTAATGTAATGTTTTTCACGAGAGCTATGATACAATATTTTTAAACACCTCTTTACCGATCTATTTGCTGTCCCAAATAAAATAAAATAAATTTTTTTAAAAAATCTATGAAACATTTATGAAAATGTTATAAACGAAATCTTCCAAATTTTATTCTTACTAATCGTCTTGTTATGTCGCTGGAGAACATTGTCGACATATTTACAAATACACTACTATTGCTAAAATGATACATTACGCAAATAATTTTAGCACCTAGTACGCAATTTTAAACGCCTGTGGAATGTCACTAAAATGAAGGATGAATGATTTTAATATTAAGGCTGTTCACATGTGCCGCCTCCTCCATAAGGGCACGCATACACAACACCGCATCGATGTGACTGCACTGTACTGCCGTGCTACGAGCGCATCCTAGCATACGTCCTCTATATTTAAATAGTAATAATAATACCCATATGAAAAAACTATGTATTTTGTAATTTTCTAAGCACAAAATTTGTATAATTCATTTTTTGCTTGTGATTCCTAACACTAAAGGTAAGGTTTTACGACTACAGTCTTTATGGAAACTGGAATGTTCGTGGCCTATAATATGTTACAAATTGTACAAGTAAATATACGCTTATTATGGGGGCTGATGTGCAGCAAATGAGACTTACTTAATTTCTGTAATATTTTGAAACAATTGTTTGTAACAATGTTACATTACAAGCGAACGCTCGCTAGTTAAGAAGGCAGAATTGTAACATAAACGTCCAATATGATATATGTATTACATTACAAGTACATGCTCCTGATAACTGAGCATATTTATTTTTTGTGACATTTGACGTCAAATATCGATTTACAAAACAAGATGCTACGCGTAGAAATACACAATAATTAGAGACGCCTCTCTCAGTCATTTAACATTTTTTTCGTAGTATCTGAAAACGTCACGATAAAAATAAATATCGCGCCACCGTGTGTACACAATTTATAAAAACATCTTAACATCTAACGTACAAATACATTGCAAAATAAGATATAGCTCACAGTGTGCGACAGCCTTACTACACGTTGGACGACGAAGATTTATTTGTAAGAAAATAAACAAGACATTAAAAACTGCGAAAACGCTTTTGAAGTTCGAAAAATGTTCAACAATTCTGTTGCTGAATGAGCGATGACTTCACTTGAAGATAAAACAGCTATTAAAACTAGATTACGTGTTTAGTTCAGCGTCCCAATTTGATGCGAGCATGGTTAAGAGCATGGCATCATCATGATCTTAACATTGTACCTAGTAAGTGTAGGAGGTAGGACACGACGGTATTTCCGACCCAATTGTGCCGTCCGACTGGGGAAGTACCTCCACACTACAGAATACCACGGCTATAATAACATCGTGTTGTGTTCCCAGCGGTAAGTAGGGTAGCCAGAGATCACTGGAGAGTTTTTGTGCAGTCAGTGAGAAGACCAAAGGCGTGTCCTGATTTTGTATTCTCCACACGGCGCAATATGGTAGGGCACCTAAAATAATTTGTAGGGAGTCAAGAAATGCGCGCCCGAAAGAGAGCAGACGCCAGTAGGAAACGCATCTCCCAAGATTCGGCCCGTTATAACTAAGATGGTTGGTTGGGCCATGGGAAGGAGGTGGGATTAGGTTTCCATCAGGTGGACCGTGTGCTTGTCTGCCACCTATTTGTATAAAAGAACATCCGAGACTTTCCTCTCAGAGCAAGTTTGCCTACTCCTTGTTCTCTTTCTTCTTTGGCTTACACGGTTTTTCTGAAAGAGAGTGTCATCTAACCTCTGGGCCTGGAGTGTTATTTAACAGAAGCACCTAACCGCCGCCGACTCGCAGGAAAGGTGGACTCCAGCCTCGATAATACTAGCGAGACCTCCATAAGTACACTTAAAGTCGGTGTTTTTTTTTTTTTTACGTGCGCAAAATCCCCACGGATACCTCCCCACCGGAGCCGGTGGAGGAGGTTATGTCGGACTCGAACCGACTAAAACGCACGCCGCCTGTGGGTCGCTTTGGTTGCCGAAGGTGAGGTTGACAGGCATATCCCTCGCACCCCGGCCGACCCAGGGCCATCTCTCACGATCTGGCCCTCTTCTCGGGTGTGGGGACTACAGAGTCCCCAACTCGTCCCCGGAATCGGGGAGGCGCGCCACGCGCGCCACCGCCGCGGCCTGCTTCTGCCAGGGTGACAGGCGGCTCCACCTGTCACCCCCAGGCCGGCGCTCATGGGGGGCGGAGGTCGTTCATCGACCTCTGACGCCCGAGTTGCATTCGTACGCGGGCAGCTTGTCTTGCGATCCTTCGTCGCTCCCGCTGCCGCTCCCGCCCCGCCTCCTCCTTCATGAGCATTACTTGCTCGCAGAAGGAGGCGCCGGCCGCCCACGCATCCGCGCAGCGAACCATCGCCGCGAGCAAGGTGGAGAGCGTGAGAACCCTCACTCCCAGGGCCGCCACAAGCTCCCGCCTCGGCGTCTCCCACGCCAGACACTCGGTGAGCGTGTGCGGACCTGAGTCCTCGCTCGCGTCGCAGTGATGGCACTCGGACGTTGGCTCTTTCTGCATCCGACGCAGATACTTTCCGAAGCATCCGTGCTCGGTGATCATCTGCGTCAGACGGTACGAGAGGCTGCCGTGTGGCCTCTCTAGCCACTCCCCCATGATGGGTCTTACCGCCGTTACTACGGCGTGCCCTGCGCCTGGTCGCCCAAGTCGTATCTCCCATTCCGCCACCATTTCCCTGTGGAGCCGGGATCTCACGGCCCGAATTTCTTCGGGCTCGGGATCGTGACCCCGCTCCCGCGCCGCCTTTCGGAACCGGTATAGCGCCGAAAGGCATCTCGCTTCCAGGATCCATGGTGGCGATCCGGCGAGGAGACTCGCCGCGTTGAATGATATCGTGCGGTACCCCCTTATGATGCTGCATGCCAACTTCCGCTGCGGACGCTGCAGCAGGAGCATGTGCCGATCACTCAGGGTGACGCTCACACGGGACACCCGTACAGGGCCATGGACCGCACGACACCCGCGTAGAGTCTCCTGCAGGAGTCCTCCGGGCCCCTCAGGTTGGGCAGTAGCCGCGCCAGAGCGTTGGCTGTGCCCACCAATTTGGGGCCCAGACTTCGGAAGTGCTTCCCGAAGTCCCACCGGCCGTCGAGCACGAGCCCCAGATATTTCATCTGGGGCTTGATGCCGGTGAGAGTGCCTCCCACTGTGAGACTGGAACCAGGTGGTGGCGTGTGCCGAGGTCCATGAAAGAACATAGCCTCGGATTTATGCAAAGCCACCTCAAGGCCCAGCAGCCGGATCCGTTCCACACACTTAAAGTCGGTGTAAATAACTGCTGTTTCACGGGATTCAGAATAATTATGTTACTTAACATGTTCTGAATATTTGTTATACAAATTATTTACCAAACCATGTGTTTATTTCACTAGGAACTTTAAGTAACAACATCGTACATCATCAGCCTGTCACGCTGGTAGAAGCAGGGCGCGGCGGCGGCGCGCCTGGCGCACCTCCCCGTTTTCCGGGAACGAGTTGGGGACTCTGTGGTATCCGCACATTCGAGGAGAGGGCCAGATCGTGAGAGATGGCCCAGGGTCGGCCGGGGTGCGAGGGATATGCCTGTCAACCTTACCTTCGGCAACCAAAACGACCCACAGGCGGCGTGCGTTTTAGTCGGTTCGAGTCCGACATAACCTCTTCCACCGGCACCGGTGGAGAGGTATCCGTGGGGCGTTTGCGCACGTAAAAAAAAAAACGTACGTCATCAATTCTCACACTTGTTTTTATATACGAGTATTATCTGAACAATACAAATAAATGACAATTACTCCACCGTCTCGAAGTTAACAACTTATGTATTAAACCATTTCAAAAACAACAGTACATAATGTATAATTTAAACCTCTTTGTGCCGATAGTGGTGGAGAACTTAGGGTGCTGGAGCAAGGAGGCCAAAAACCTTGTAAAAGATATCCCGTTCTGGAGCGTTTTTAGTGCAAAGGCTGGCCATCGCAATCCAGCGTGGAAACGCGGAGTGTGATTAATTTACTTAATTGACTGAATTGTATTTTGTATAGTGATTTAATGTATACTTTTGTATTTTATTGATTGTGACAAATAAATATAATTTAAATATACTTATTACTTATATGCAAATAAGTAACCAAATAAATTTATAGTTTGAGTATTGTTCGGGATACGATCTGAAATGGGTTTAGAATCAAGAGATTTTAGTTATGGAAGACAAATGTTTTATTGTTAATTTTAAACTGACTATTATTGCACTTTATGATAGATAGAATGTTAAACTAAATTAAATGTTAATTATGAGATGTTAGTGTTAGGATGTCACTGTTCAAATGTTAATGTTAGGTGAATGCACCCGGTCGCGACGGTTACCGAAAGTACACTGAATAATTTAACTTTTTTGTCTAATTGAATCGCGTCGCCAGCGTGCTCACATCACGTGTTCAGTGTCAGCATTAAACGGAACATCTTGCACAGGGCAGAGATGAACGAGATGAGAATATGATTTAACAAACTTTGTTAATAACTGCATAAATGGGAGATTGATATAAGATGATGCATAATTCTCACTTATCTAAAATGTTAGTTATCCCTTTAAAATTAATTACTTAATTCTAGACACTAAAGTGTTTACGCGCACTAGTTTTTTATTACACTAATCATTTGTTCACACCGAATCACTGAATGCTATTTTTTTTAAAATTGGGGATGTTCCTCTATCTTTGTACTTAAACTCGTTTTTCACACTTTCACTATTATGCACTTGCGCACTACTGGATGGTTCACTATACACACTGCAGGTTGTTGACTGAGGCCGCGCGGCCTCTATTGCGGTCATCTCCAAAACTACAGGGTTAACCGGCGTCGACGCTGATGCTGCTGCAGCCTGCCACCGCCCGCGCATACGGCGACACAAGCACACCGCCGCCACTATGATTGCTACCCCCCATGACGCGTAAATCGAAACATAGTGATGAACGTCATGGATTGATAGATCCTCAGTGAGCACAGGTTGTTGTTTCAAGTTGTTAATCTGGTCTTCCACGTCTTTGAATAATATTTGATTGTTCGTTTGATTGATGTTATCATCTACTAGGTTGGGTAAGGTTAAATTTATGATATTGTTTATGGGAGCTATTCGAAATGTTTCTATGTTTGCTGTAACGTTCATTCTACTTTCTCGCAATTTGTGGCCAAAAATTGTAAAATTCTCTGTCTTCACCATACAATCCTTAGGGAGATGAATAATGTTCACTCCTGTTAGTGTCTTAGCAGTTATTAATGATTGACAAATTGTTCTAGTTGGGCATTAATCTGGAAAAGGATTGGTATCTGCCATTAGCTCCCGGTGACTGGGATCATTGCTTAGCACGGGATTCAACAACTTATTTATGTCAACTGAAAACTCCCATCTACAAACTAAAGTCAGATATGGATCTTTTTACGGATTAACAATAAAACATTTGTCTTCCATAACTAAAATCTCTTGATTCTAAACCCATTTCCGATCGTATCCCGAACAAGTATTGAAGTTGGTGGTTGTAGACCTCCTTGTAGAAGAAAACCCCTTACAACTGTCCATACATTTCTGGAGCATGTATCGTTTTGGCACACTATCTTTTACCCAACTTCGCGAGCAAGATATACAATGATCTTGTTCCCTTAACCTCTTTAAGATAATTTCAGTGATAAAATACCCTTTTATTTATGCCAAATACGTTCAGCTATTGGAACGTGATTGAATCGCAAACATCCAATATTTTTTATACCACTTTGTTGACAGACAAGCACACGGCTCACCTGTTGGAAAGTGGTGACCGTGGCCTATGGACGTGTGCAATACCAAGGGAGTCGCACTCGCGCTGCCAACCCTGTATGCACAGAGTTTCTGTGCCGTCAGTGTAAAAAACAAAACAGGACAAGCTTTTGTCTTCCCACTGATAGCACAAAAACTCTCCAGTGAGCTCTAACTACCCTACTCACCGCCGGGAACACAATACGAGGTTATTATGGCCGCGGTATTCTGTATGGCGGAGGTACTTTCCCAGTCGGACTGCTCAATTGGATGGAATAAATACGAAATACCGTCGAACGAAATACCGTCGTGTCTTACCTCCTCCTTTTATTCGTAATATTTTTAGGAAGTAGGATCATAATACTACTAGGATAGCGTAGTATAATGAGTAGATAACACGATATACAACTACTCATGTGGTGAGAGGTGAGTGCTATACGAGTACAACTGAGTGCGACCTTCCCGCGTCGCGCGGTATGCGGAAGGTGTTTTTTCTACCAGAAAAAAAAAGTAATCAAGCTCGATAATGCCATCTCAGCTTTGAGTGCATACATTTCATTTATAATACCTAAAGGTTTAGATAAACATGGACTTTCACTCACGTTACCAGGAACATCTTTGGGCCGTAAGTATGGCAGGGGTGAAGTTGACGTATCGAGTGAGGAACAGTGTATTTGAAGATGTAGTGGCTAAGATAAAGAAAGGGATGCTTAGATGGTTCGGGCAAGTGGAGAAAATGGACGAAAGAAGATTGAATAAACAAATTTATGAAGTGATGATGAATGGACAGCCCGATAGGGGTTTACGTAGACATACGTATTTCAATCAGTACCCGAAACCGGCGAACATGTATGAAAGTAGAAGAAGCGAAAGATTTATGCCAGAATCGTGACAAGTGGAAAACTGTAGTCTCTGCCTACCCCACTGACGTATATATGTATTTATGAATGGAATGACTTGTGTACATAACTGACATTAGCAAAACAATATAGATACTATTTGTTTATATTGTTTAGCTATGGTGCATTGAATATCAGCTGAACTATGTTCCTGGTTGCATTTGAGACTTTTATCTATCCTACCTTTTGATTTGGTCTAAACTTACAGCTCTTATAAGAGCGACTATACTCTGTCTTTCTAACTGCGAGAGATAAACCTGCGCCAGAGCCATTTTTTATACCACTTAGGTGTAACAGCAGAGGAGTCACACTCGCACTGCCAATCCTGTAAGCACAGAGAGTTTCTGTGCCGTCAGTGCAGAAGAAAAGCAGGACAAGCCTTTATTCTTCACACTGACAGCACAAACTCTCCAGTGAGCTCTGGCTGCCCTACTCACCACTGGGAACACAACATGAATTTATTATGGCCGCTGTATTCTGTAGGGTGGAGGTACTTCCCCAGTCGGACTACTCAATTGGACGTAAATACCTCCTAAAACAACAACTACATGTCTGGCTATCAACAGGTGTACCGGTTTGCAAATAAGGCTGACTTGATCCTGAAGGTCTTGGTAGGGTCCTTAGTCTGTATAATGTATATAGCAATGTTTTTTTTTTATTATAAACTTGTGAATAAACTTCTTATGCTGTACTCCTACGGAAAAAATACAACAGCTAAACAGAATACGATAAATCTTTGGCAGTGAGTTAATTGTATTCGAAGTTATTTACTAAAAATATACCTAAATTGAGTGTTCCTAGACCTAAGATCACACTACACTAACTACGTAGGAAGTCCCTTAAATGTATATAATATTCCATTCTGGGAATTCCAAACAAAAGTAGGTATGTTTATAAAATTATATTTGTGTTTTGGGATTTCCAACTTTGAATAGATAACATATGAATGATATTACTTGTTGTGTATGCGAAAATAAACTGCCATTAGATAGGCAATATTTGTCTCAACTGAATGACTTGAAATGACTAATATTACGGTCTCGAACCCCGACTGAGAGGGTTCCTCAGCGCATGCTTGGAGCGGGGCCAGTTTCCGAAGATGTGGAAGACGGGGAAACTGGTCCTCATCCGAAAGGAGGGTCGCCCGGCGGACGAACCGTCCGGCTACCGGCCCATTGTGTTGCTCGACGGGGTGGGCAAGCTCTTTGAAAGAGTTATTGCGAAGCGCCTTGTCGAGCACCTCTCTGGTAGGGGGCCGGACCTGGCGGATGCCCAATATGGCTTCCGCCGGTGGCGGTCCACTGTGGATGCCATCATGCGCGTGAGGACTTTGGCGGAGGAGGCGGTCGCCCGGGGTGAGGTGACGTTGGCGGTGTCCTTGGACATCTCCAACGCGTTCAACACCTTGCCCTGGAGTTGCATCAGGGAGGCACTCGTGTACCACGGTGTGCCTCTCTACCTCCGCCGCATAGTCGGGGCGTACCTGACGGAGAGAGCCGTCATCTACCCAAGTGCGACCGGCGTCGGTCGGCGTGAGATGTCGTGCGGTGTTCCACAGGGATCGGTTCTCGGGCCGCTACTGTGGAACATTGGATACGACTGGGTGCTTCGCGGTGAGCTTGCGGAGGGCGCCGCCGTCACGTGCTATGCGGACGACACGCTAGTGACGGCGAGCGGGGCTACATACCGCGAAGCGATCCTGAGGGCCACGACCGCGGTTGCTCGAGTCGTGGAACGGATCCGGCGGCTGGGCCTTGAGGTGGCTTTGCATAAATCCGAGGCCATGTTCTTTCATGGACCTCGGCGCACGCCACCACCTGGTTCCAGTCTCACAGTGGGAGGCACTCTCATCGGCATCAAGTCCCAGATGAAATATCTGGGGCTCGTGCTCGACGGCCGGTGGGACTTCGGGAAGCACTTCCGAAGTCTAGGCCCCAAATTGGTGGGCACAGCCAACGCGCTGGCGCGGCTACTGCCTAACCTGAGGGGCCCGGAGGACTCCTGCAGGAGACTCTACGCGGGTGTCGTGCGGTCCATGGCCCTGTACGGGTGTCCCGTGTGGGCGGACACCCTGAATGATCGGCACATGCCCCTGCTGCAGCGTCCGCAGCAGAGGTTGGCGTGCCGCATCATAAGGGGGTACCGCACGATATCCTTCAACGCGGCGAGTCTCCTCGCCGGATCGCCACCATGGATCCTGGAAGCGAGATCCCTTTCGGCGCTATACCGGTTCCGAAAGGCGGCGCGGGAGCGGGGTCACGATCCCGAGCCCGAAGAAATTCGGGCCGTGAGATCCCGGCTCCACAGGGAAATGGTGGCGGAATGGAAGCTACGACTTGGGCGACCAGGCGCAGGGCGCGCCGTAGTAGCGGCGGTAAGACCCATCATGGGGGAGTGGCTAGAGAGGCCACACGGCAGCCTCTCGTACCGTCTGACGCAGATGATCACCGAGCACGGGTGCTTCGGAAAGTATCTGCGTCGGATGGAGAAAGAGCCAACGTCCGAGTGCCATCACTGCGACGCGAGCGAGGACTCAGATCCGCACACGCTCACCGAGTGTCCGGCGTGGGAGACGCCGAGGCGGGAGCTTGTGGCGGTCCTGGGAGTGAGAGTTCTCACGCTCTCCACCTTGCTCGCGGCGATGGTCCGCTGCGCGGATGCGTGGGCGGCCGGCGCCTCCTTCTGCGAGCAAGTAATGCTCGTGAAGGAGGAGGCGGGGCGGGAGCGGCAGCGGGAGCGACGAAGGATCGCAAGCCAAGCTGCCCGCGTACGAAGGCAACTCGGGCGTCAGAGGTCGATGAACGACCTCCGCCCCCCATGAGCGCCGGCCTGGGAGTGACAGATGGAGCCGCCTGTCACCCTGGCAGAAGCAGGCTGCGGCGGTGGCGCGCGTGGCGCGCCTCCCCGTTTCCGGGGACGACTTGGGGACTCTGTAGTCCCCACACCCGAGAAGAGGGCCAGATCGTCAGAGATGGCCCTGGGTCGGCCGGGGTGCGAGGGATATGCCTGTCATCCTCACCTTCGGCAACCAAAGCGACCCACGGGCGGCGTGCGTTTTAGTCGGTTCGAGTCCGACATAACCTCCTTCACCGGCTCCGGTGGGGAGGTATCCGTGGGGATTTTGCGCACGTAAAAAAAAAAAAAAAAAAATTAAAATAAACTTATTTTATTTGTTTTGTTCCTCACACCACCATCTTTACAGGTTGTTACCCACTTACACTGCCATTAGGTAGGCAATGTTTGTCTAGACTGAATGATTTGGAATGACTAATTTATCGACGGTAATTTTATGGAAGCTGGAACTATGTATACAATTTTATATTGAAACCATCCAAGTTAAGAAAGATTGAAAACATCTATCCTTGTAGATGTAAAACAAAGGACTAATGTTTGGATAGAAGTTTACCAACAAAAGGACGCAAAATTAAAAGGAAGAAACATATAATTTCAAATATATATATATATATATATATAATTATGGATATAAATGTTTTAACAACAGACTGAACGTTGGCAGATCCGGGCGTTGATAATTGGTAATGTCAAGAGACACTGCCATCTCTGCCTCGCCTCGGGTCGACTGCGCTGCGATATCTTCCCAAGCCGCTCCATTTCTTAGGAAACAATCATTTTGAATAGATTTAGACAGTACAATAGAACTATTTTAAGATGACATGAACCAACATTTGCATAATAACCTTAACATGACAAACATGACACTTGTTTAGGAATATGGATCAATGTGTGCAAGTTGATGCAGTGTATACAGATTTTCAGGAGGCATTTGACAAAGTGGATCACGCATTGCTATTAGATAAAATTGCCTTTAACGGAACACGCAGTAACTTGCTTCTTTGGTTTATTTCTTTTTTTTTAACAGGATTCAAAGTGTTGTTATAAATGGCTTTAAATTGAAGTCAATAGCTGTAAATTATGGCGTTCCACAAGGATCTATATTAGGTCTCTTTCTCTTTATAATATTTATAAATGATATAAACCAGTGTCTTAAAAATTAAAATTTACAAGCCTTTTGAAACCATTCAAAATTGTTTGCTTCTCCAAGAAGATCTCAACAGACTTAATGACTACTGTAAGCAAAACAGGCTATTTCTCAGTTTCCCCAAATGTAACACTCTCTGTATCTCTTTTACGAAAAATACAAAACAGACTCTATTAATAATATATTGTTTATTGTATATGTTTTGAACAAACTTGAGCGCCTGCAAAATTTAGGAATCCGCTTTGTGTTTGGCCTTCGCAAATACGACCATGTCACGCAATATCGCAAAAGACTGAACTGGCTCCCTATTCGACAGCGCCGTAACCTTCACATCCTAACTCTTCTCTATACCATACTTCATAATCCTAATGCTCCAACTTATTTGCGGGAACGCTTTGAGTATCTTGTACCCAGGGGCAAACCCTGTCGTCTTTCTTCCTCTCTTCTGCTTCGCACATCTGCACAAACTTCTTGCTGCTACGATGGATCGTTCACGGTGCAGGCTGTACGTCTTTGGGATGCACTACCTCACACCATTCGCGGTAGTAATACCCTGGACATCTTTAGGAGAAGAACAAGGGAACATTTCCTACCACAGTAATGTAGTTTGAATATATTTATGTGTCTATATGTATGCATTATGTTTATGTATGTATGTATGTATATTTAGGTGTAATATGTATGCTGTGTATGTGTGTTTATGTGTATATATATGTACCTGTTTAGGTACTCTTCTTTTATCTGAACATTAATGTACACTTCACGTCCCTTTATTACTTTAACTGCTTCTCTGCTACTCAAAGGTTTGCTGGTAGAGAACTCTATTTTGTTTCACCTCTGTACTGTTTGTGTGCAATAAAGAATTAAGAATTTTGAACAAGGTAAGCCTGGTTCGCGATTTGGGTGTTTTGACATATTTTTCTCTACATTTGGATCAGTACGTGGACAGCATAATTAATAAAGTCTACCGAATGTACAACTTTGTTATAAGATCCTCTCGTGACTTTGTACGTCCTTCCACATTTTTATTTTTATATGAAACTTTCGGGCTGTTTAACATCAGACAGATATATATAGCCCAAACTCAATTAATGGCTTGAATCAACAATAGTGCCCGGAATACGGCAATAGGCTCACCCCCTATTACGCGGGGCGTCAGAGGTCGATGAACGACCTCCGCCCCCCATGAGCGGCCTGGGGGTGACAGGTGGAGCCACCTGTCACCCTGGCAGAAGCAGGCCGCGGCGGTGGTACCGTTTCCGGGGACGAGTTGGGGACTCTGTAGTCCCCACACCCGAGAAGAAGGCCAGATCGTGAGAGATGGCCCTGGGGTCGGCCGGGGTGCGAGGGATATGCCTGTCAACCTCACCTTCGGCAACCAAAGCGACCCACAGGCGGCGTGCGTTTTAGTCGGTTCGAGTCCGACATAACCTCCTCCACCGGCTCCGGTGGGGAGGTATCCGTGGGGATTTTGCGCACGTAAATAAGAAAAAAAAAACCCTATTACGCGGGAACCAATTTAATGATTGTTTTTTTTATACTACTTAGGTGGTAGACAAGCACACGGCCCACCTGATGGAAAGTGGTTACTGTGACCTATGAACGTGTGCAATACCAGGGGAGTCACAACCATCCTGCCTACCCTGTAAGAACAGAGATTTTCTGTGCCAAATCAGGACAACCCTTTAACCTTCCCACTGACAGCACAAAACCTCGCCAATGAGCTCTGGCTACCCTACTCACCGCCGGGTGTTTTAATGTGAGTGTTAATTCACCTATACTTAACCCTCCGTGATATTATGTATGTATGTATGTACAAAAGTTCAAATCTGGAATCTCTTTATGTTAAATACACTTAGACTAGAGTTAGTGCAAAAGAAATGTTCAAAATGTACAATGGGTAGAACAATTTAGTATTTTACTATTAGAGTATAGACGTCTACTTCTTGACTTCATGATACTCCATGGTTTATAAAATAACAATTGCCTTGAAATTACCAATCAGTTGTGTTACATAGTGCCTAGAACTGTTAATCGACGATCGAATATACTGGCACATGCAAAACTAACACTGGAATCCGCATACCTATTCATCGCCTTGTTGAAACCAATAACACAAACTATAGTGAGATTGATATCTTCGCAATTGTTAACGAATAATTTAAAGGTCAGGCTATTGAGGTTTCATGTGAATATTCAATTTATTCCGAAACATCTACATATGAATAATAAACTGATGATCCCACCTGATGGAAAGTGGTTACCGTGACTTATGAACGTGTGCAACATCAGAGGAGTCACACCTGTGCTACCGACCCTGTAAGAACAGAGAGTTTCTGTGCCGTCAGTGCAGAAGGCACAATCAGGACAAGCTTTTAGTCTTCCCACTAACAGCACAAAAACTCTTCAGTTCTTGCTACCCAACTCACCGCCGGGAATACAACAAGGTTATTATACCCGTGGTATTCTGTATGGTAGAGGTACTTCCCCAGTCGGTATGCTCAATTGGGATAGGAACACCGTCATGTCCTACTTCCTGTTATTATTACTGTAGGTACCGAGTGGTTTCCGGTAGAGTAGAATTTGGACCACCCCATCTCTTCCCATGCGGTGTCGTACAACATGACTAAGGGATAAGGTGTTTCACATCAGGCAGATATACACAGCCCAGACTCGGCCTCAGATGCATCGCTCGAGTCAACAAAAGTGCCCGGAATACGACAATAGCGTGTATTATAATATTACGTGGGACAGAATACAATTATTGGTGCAATGTTGGTGTTAATTCACCTCTGATTAATCCTCCGGGTATAAAGGCGTGATTATGTGTGTGTGTGTGTGTGTGTGTGTGTGTGTATATTATTATTGTATTATATGATAATTATGAATTTTATTTCGAACTGTTTTGAATTACATGAGTAACGATTACAATAAGACCATATTTCAAACTTTTATATTGTTATTCTGTGAACAAAAGTTTGCGTTATACTAAGGTGCTATAATCTAGGATTATATGTTTACTAATTAATTAATTTATAGCTAATTGTTGTAATATTTTAATATTTAACTGTTTTCTGTTCCAAATAAATAAAATAAAAGTAAAATAACTACTTCAAATATTTGTTTAACAGAATTAATTCTAATCATACACTCCATGGGCGGCTGGCGCGGCGCCTCCTTCTGCGAGCAAGTAATGCTCGTGAAGGAGGAGGCGGGGCGGAAGCGGCAGCGGGAGCGACGAAGGATCGCAAGCCAAGCTGCCCGCGTACGAAGACAACTCGGGCGTCTGAGGTCCATGAGCGCAGGCCTGGGGGGTATGGATACTTAATGACGATACCGATCCGAATCGACGAAACATAGTACAATTTGATCTTGTTTATCTTCATTTGACACCTGCCTCAATTTTATAAGTGCTCTCTGCAATAGATTCAGGCTTTTTTTTCAAGTATGGATAGTCAGATGATAGTAGTCAACCAATCAACCAATCCGCAATCCAAATCAAACACTTTCGAGAAACCTCTGAATGAAGGACGAGATTTCAAAAAACTGAAAAATCTGTGTAAAAAGTATTTTAATCCTCATTCATCCATACATATAATCACACCTTTATCCCCGAAGGATAAAGCATAGGCAGAGAAGGTTAGGCTATGCTTAGTTATGATCTAAGTAATTTCGTAAGGACGGCACATACTATGAAAATGAATGGCTACAAGGGGAGAGGAAGACCTAAAATGAGTTGGATGGACTGTGTGAAGCATGATATGATTAAGAAGGGAGTGAATGTTGAGATGACTGTAACCAGAGATGAATGAAAAAGCACAAATGTTGTACTTGGGATAAGAGCAGTGAGTGGGATAATGCATAGTTAGGGTCGCGGGACAACCATCATCATCTCAACGTTAGTATATTTCGCAGCCAATATTACTAGCCCAGGGTCTTACTATACTGTATTACCACTAGGTTGGCAGACAAGCACCAAGCCCACCTGCTGGTAAGTGATTACCGTGGCCAATGGACGTGTACAACACCAAGGGAATCACACTCGTGCTGCACAAGAGTTTGTGTACCGTCAGTGTAAAAGACAAACCAGAACAAACTTTTGATCTTCCCACTGATCTCTCCAGTGAGCTCTGGCTACAATACTCACCGCCAGGAACATAACACAAGGTTATTATGGCCACGGTATTCTGTAGGGCGGAGGTACTTACCCAGTCGGACTGCTCAATTGGACGAAAAAACCGGCGTGTCCTACCTCCTTGGAAAATAATTATATGTCTAAGAATAATAATTACTCATTTTCATACCGGTAGTTGATGTCGGAATTCGGGCAACTGTAGATTTGCTGCATCCGGGGGTATTGTGTAATTGTGGGAACGGTAACTAGCTGCATGTTTTGATATAACGAAAAAAACAAAGCGAAAGCACTAGATGTTTCATTGTGTATATGTTAATGGAAGCCGCGGCATTAGCGTGTCTTTAAATAAATGCTCTAATTATAATTTATAAACGTAGGAAATTGCATGTATTGTTCAAAGTGGTTAAATTGTTACCGTGCGCTGTTATTGCGCATCAATAATATAATTAGATTTAAATACTTAATTATTCAAAAGGCTTAGTCAAATTATGAAATAAATTAGCTATTAATTGAAATACTTATTACAGATTATTTGTTTAAACAAAAAAACGTTTAAAATATTTTTTGTCAAAAAAGCAGGAAAATAAAATATTGACCTGTAAGTATCCATTATTTTCTGTCCATCCTTAGGTTTTCTTTCTGTATGAGGAGATCCTCTATGAAAGTCGCTACTTCATCCCCTGGAGGAGACTAATTACATCAGACTTCACCCGCTGACAACTCTGTAATCGTATCCCTCCTGTGCTATTAGATGATCGGGACGCCTTATGACTTAACTCCCAACATTTTATAGACCATAAAAGAAATTAGGAAAATACGTTTCATTAATATTTTATTCCGGTCTACTGCACCAGTTCATATAATTTAATAAATTAAGGAATTTCAGGCAAAATCTGTTCCAAATTTAGTCTAAATCTAATCTCAATCTCCCAAATGTCTAAAACGATCACGATGTCAATGTTCGATCACGAGAATTGGGTTACGAAAATAACTTCTTGACATTTGGGAGATTGAAAGTAGATCGAGATAGAAATTGGCGCTCTGATAAACTGAAACAATCAGATTAGTTTATACCATGCTTTATTAATATTCACGTAAACGACGATACACGTACATAAAACATGGACAGTAACGAACAAGACAAAATAGTTCACAATGTCCCTTCAGTTTAATTTTTAATTTTCATAGGCCACATTTTTATATCAGCCCAATCAAAATTTTTAAATACTAATAATGATACGGCTTAGCAAAACATTGCGTAATTTGGTCCTCTTGTTCTTGATTTGACACCTGCCTCAATGCCTTTAATGCTAAATTTACACGTTTGCCAAAATCAACGTCTATCAGAGTCAGTATACGCAAAGCTCTCTTTTGTGTAAAGGGAGTCGCTAATACTAAGCCATCTGCTACATTTTCAGCAACTCTCTGTCTATGAGCATCACTTTCTAAAATTTCGTTATAAAACTCTGCTATTGGCTGTAAGTCAACCGCATTACTATGTACAGCTACAGGCCAATCTTTGGGACGTGCTTCGTCCACGAAAGGTACTGGGCCATTAAAGGAATTCGGATAATAATTTGGCGTATCTCTAAAGTTTTCTAATGTAGGAATCCTTCCGTCGCGACTATACGTTTTCTGATACAAAGGCTGATTGACTGGTATTTTATTATGATTTACTCCTAATCGATAGTTTTGAGTATCAGGATAAAAAATCTTTCGACTTCTGAACACTTGATCGGGGCCGCCAGCTATACCTGGGACTAAGTTGTCAGGAGAAAAGGCAGCCTGTTCTACATCTTTAAAATTATTGTCAACTCTTCGGTTCAACACTAAACGTCCAATTGTGACAGTTTTGTATGTGCCCCTTCTCCACAGCCTTGTCATATCAAATGGATCAAAGTCAACTTTTGTTACTTGATCTGCCGTTAAAATATCCATTTCCAGTCTCCATGACGGGTACTGTTTTGCAGCAATTGCATTATACAAGTCATTTCCATTATATCTAGGCTCTTCTACACTAATTACCGCTGCTTGACTGTTCGTTAGGTTATATAAACCAGTCTCCGTCCGGAAATTAAATTTGACAAAGAATCTTTCACCGTGTTTGTTATATATCTCATACGCATGAAGAGGGAAATAATCAGCTTTTCTATAACCATCTGGGATACCAAGATCTGCCATAAGGAATAAATTAGAAAGGATAATTTCTGGACGAAGAGTCATGAAATCCCAACGCATCATGAAATCAAACAAAGTTGTTCGTGGATTTCTGCGGAATGCATGTCCGTTTATACTAAAAAGAAGAGGATCTCTGTAAAAGAAGACCGGTATGTGGAAAGTTAAGTAGTCTAGAATTCCTTCATTGGTGTACATTTTCAAAGCAATAGCTTTGGCGTCACGTCCTACGTCAGACCCTCCAAGCTTTTGTCTATTTGTTGAAAATCGGGCCATTACGGGCGTTCTCTTTCCAATACCGTTGTAAACGTCCGCTTTAGTATATTTAGACACATCATGAGTCACCTCAAAATATCCAAATGCTCCATTACCAGTTGAGTGCACTACACGTTCTGGAATTCTTTCCCTATCTTGATGAGATAAAGCTCTGAAAAAATTTCTATTGTCGAATAACTCTGTATTCAGAGTAACAGTATCTCTTATATCCATGGGTTCGCCTGTTATTTTTGTGAATAGTCCTATTGGTACCTGAAAATCAAAAATGACTATCTTTAAAAGTAATATATTTCTATCGATATATCTTGGAAAACAAGATAATAATATAATAATATTTCACGACATTCTACACAACGCTATCTGGACCCATGGTAAGCATAGCTTAACTAGCTTGTGTTATGGGATCTAGAATGCGGATAAACATACTTAGATACTTTTTCTTTTGTAAATACATACTTATTATACATAGAAACACCAATGCAAATATACATATTCATGCATATAAATATTTGCAATGAGCGGGAATCGAACCCGCGCCCCCTGCATAGCAGTCGAATGCTCTACCGCTACGCCACGGAGGTCGTCAGATAGAATTTATATCTATATATCTTGGAAAGCAGGCAGGAGGATGATGATTTGCGCCGACCCCAAATAATCTTGGGATAAGGGCAGGAGGATGATGATATCTTGGAGAGCAATTGTACAGTTGTATTACAAAAATTTTGTTTATTTTTTTAATTGCTTTTTTAACAAAAAAATAGAAACCACTTTGAGCACACTTTGAGTGACTTTTAAATAATTAGAATCCTACAATTGCACGCTAACAAATGTAAACTTAATGGACGAGACTAATGTGGCATTATCGGAGTTCATTGAGATAATTTTAGAAAATAATAACTACATGCCTAAGCTTGATCGTTAGATTGATACATATGTAGATAATTCTTAGGTATAATAATATAGAAAAGTTTGCGTACTCTGCCATTATTACGTAATATGTTGTAAGGAAATTCACCTTTACAATGTCATTAAACCTTTCATCCTATGCCATATTTATACTGATATTATAAAGTTTGTTTGTTTGGATGCGCTAATCTCAGGCATTACTGGTTCGAATTAAAAAAAAATTTTTGTGTTGAATAGTCCGTTTATAGACGAAGGTTTTAAGTTATATATCATCACACGACTACTTAAGGGAGCGGAGCAGTGATCATAAATATCAACAATATCGGCAAATTCCCATACATGAGAAGAGACGGCAAGAGAGATAAAACTCACCCATACATAGATATGTAAATATTTAATATACAGAGGTGTCGGTAACGGTAACAATGTTGGGAGCTCAATTGTTTTTTTTTTAAATCTCAAAAATGCCTAACGCGTCTAAAGAAGTTTCACGTCTAAATAATTATGTTGAAATGAATTAGATCCCATTTAGATCGTGAGTCAGCCTGTGACCACAGCCAGTGTAACCTGGTCGAAACGTCAAGCAAATCTAAGCTATTTATGTATCGCGAGGAAAATGCCTGTCAACCTCACCTTCGGCAACCAAAACGACCCACAGGCGGCGTGCGTTTTAGTCGGTTCGAGTCCGACATAACCTCTCTCACCGACTTCGGTGGAGAGGTATCCGTGGGGATGTTGCGCACGTAAAAAAAAAAGGTATTTATGTACCTATACCATTATTTCGTTAACATGAAAATATAAAGCATTTAGTATATAATCTATTCTAATCGATTAATTTTCTATATCAGAGAGATTTCTATATCAGAAAAAGAAATTGATTCAGGCGGTATTCGAAACCACGATCTTTCCCTTACAGGGGGAAAGCTCTTACCACAATGTCTTAATCGATTTCAATAGTTGCTAAACTAAATGTTTTAAAATTTCATTCAATAGTTTGAGCGGAAATATCAAAAATCAATGTTTAAAAATGATTGCAACATCATTCATTAGTTCCTATAATTCGTACGAATGTCGGTAGATGGCTCTTAACCGTCGCCGTAAGACGGATATATGTAAAGAAGAATTTGGAAGGTTTCGGGTGAAGGTTCTGTGGCTTAGTGGCCATAGCGTTCCCCCTGTTAGGGAAAAATCACGGGTTTGAATCCAGCCTGAACCGATTATATTTTTTCCATATCTTAGTCAAGTACTATTATTTATTATGTGCTATAGCTAAGTTTTGTCTCTCTTGTCTTGTCTTATGTAATTTAAAAAGTGTAAAATAAAAATTAAATTATAATTTAAAAAACCCCCGTACATGACAACGTTTGAATCAGACATTAATAGGTATATCAGAGTAAAAAAGATAACCAACACAATTTATTTTCAACTTTTTGGACGAAGTTTTTGTGACGGGGGTTTTTTAATTTTTTTGTTATTATATTAACAGTTACATAGACACAAATACACATATAATCACGCCTTTATCCTTGGAGGGTTAGGCAGAGGTGAATTAACACCCACATTTCACCAATAATTGCATTCGGTCCCACGTAATAGGGGGTGAGCGTATTGCCGTATTACGGGCACTATTGTTGACTCGAGCAATGCATCTGAGGCTGAGTCTGGGCTGTATATATATGTCTGCTGTTAAACAGCAGTAAGTTACACACCCGTATAATATGTATTTTCAATAAACAAAATGTAAGTCCAAACTCATTCTAGCTATGTTTTGGGCCTGTATTTGTAGCATGTTTCAGAATATTTCTAGTCTACGTACCGGTTGCAGATGCCTGAATTCAGGCAGCTGCTGAGTCGCAGCATCCGGAGGTGCAGTTTCATTGTGGTATCGGTGACTCGTCACATGTTTTGCCAGAACACAAAAACAAATCGAATAGAGCACAAGATGTTTCATTGTAAAAATGAAAATGCAAGCCGCAGCATGGTTGTATCCTTAAATACAGACGTAAATGAAATAAACGACGGAAATAGTGATTGTTGTTCGAAACGCGTAATTTGTTGTTGGTTTGCGTTATAAGTGATCAACAATTATTAGATTTGAATACGTGATTACGTACGTACGCCAAGAACTGAATCCATATACATTGTATCGCGGATGGCTTACGCGGATGTCCGTGGCAGATACTAGAATGTACTTCGCCTACACTTCCGCTCGTGTATATTCCGCTCCTTATACTCCGTTTGAAGTAGTCGTCTGGGGCATTCGTCACGGAGAACTATCCAATAATAGAAATTTCGCGTCGCACTGTATAGGTGCGTATCGTCATGTTTGCATCCAGTGTCGTGCACGTCTCTGGCAGAAGCAGGCCGCGGCGGCGGCGTACCTCGCGCGCCTCCCCATTTCCGGGGATGAGTTGGGGACTCTGTGGTCCCCACACCCGAGAAGAGGGCTAGATCGAGAGAGATGAACCTGGGTCGGCCGGGGTGCGAGGGATATGCCTGTTAACCTCACCTTCGGCAATCAAAAATGACCCACTGGCGTCGTGCGTTTTGGTTGGTTCGAGTCCGAAATAACCTCTTCCACCAGCTACGGTGAGGGGGTATCCGTGGGGATATTGCGCACGTAAAAAAATAAAAGTGTCGTGCACGAATTGCACCTGCATAGTCATCACTCTCTAAGACTTTTCCCAGCTCAGTAGGCGTCAGTGGTCTAGTCTTACAGCAATGCGACTGAACTTCAATATTTTCTGTGAAGCAACTGCTATCTGATCTTCACAACCATTTGACTGACCTCCAGAATCAATTGCATAATCAATGTCAACTTACACAGGGTTACCAAATACGTCGAGTGAACCCCGTTAAGGTATGGTAGTTCTCACTATTTCTAACAAATTGTACCTTGGAACTTAACCGTTTTCAAGACGTGGACTTTAACAGTTTTAAAATTTCTTGTCTGTTGACCGATTTTCCTCGTTTTTTTTGTTCTATATTTATTATACTTTGGTTTTTGTGTAGCAAATTTGTTGCTTTTTTGATATACAACTTAGGTGGTGGCATACAAGCACTATTATTTTGAACTCTAAAATTAGAGTTACTTCACCCAAATGGCTCGCAAATAGATGATTGATTTGATAATTATGACAAGAAATAAGAGGCAAAAAAAACTTTAATCAGCAGTATCTCAAGAAAAATCTAGCACACCTAGGCCGCAGACACATCTACGTTTCATTAGCTATTCAAGAAAGTATAACAAACTAGGGTATTATTGGAATTCTTGGAATCAATTTTGATAAAAGTCTCTCACCGCAATTAGGCACATTATGGCATTTATAATAAAACTGTGACTTTTTCCTTGCTATAATTTCACGAGTGAGTAATACCTTTTTTTTTAAATGTTATTGGTTTAGTTGGTTTGTTCTTAAAAAGTTTCGATACAAAAAGGTCACGGTCAATAGTAAGTACAAATAAATTAATATACCTACTGCTTACTCATTTTATGCAACTTCGTATTTACATAGATAATTTCAACTTGTACGCGTTTTATAAACAAAACTATGCCATTAAAAACCGTTTATTGTAACGTTACTAACAGCACATTTACTAATTGTTTCTCTAAATATTTTTTTTATCTAAGTCAAAAAGTCAAAAACCATTTATTCTGCATAGACCATTAAATCGGCACTTACAAAACGTCAATAAAAAAGGAACATGAAAATCAGTTTAGTAAATGGACCACAGCCCCAACCTGAGAAGGCTCCGGTAAGAAACGGCGTTTTTTTTTTTGGTCTATTTACAGACATACACTTAGTGGGTACTATAAATACTATATAATAGTATTTTATGAAACTGTTGCATAATAAGGGTTCTTTATCCAAATTATGTGCAGTTTCATACACTATTTTATCTAATCTCATGAAACAGTTATACATAATTTGCTAAAAATTACAAAGTTATTTTTAGCGCCAAAATCCATTTGCTGTCGCGCATATGTGTTGCACCGCATCCTTCACAGACTGTAGAGCAAGAATAGAAACAAATAAAATTTATTTTAATACTCTGTGCATGATAAATGCCATTAAAGTTGTTTTTAATTTTTAATGTTTACATTTCAGTTCGAGCACAGATAATATAATATAATTCTTATATTTTGAGACTAGATAAAATGATTTTTTAATGTTATTTTATTCGCAAGTGTATTGAAAAACGTCGTATGATACACGTGTGTATTGATGATTACCGGTAATCATCAATAAACTGGTAACTGGTAACACCAGTGGAGTCACATCCGTGCTGCCGACCCTGTAAGAACACAGATTTTTTGTGCCTTCAGTGCAGAACACAAAATCAGGACAAGCCTTTGGTCTTCCCATTGACAGCACAAAAACTCTCCAGTGAGCTCTGGCTACCCTACTCACCGCCGGGAACATAACACGAGGTTATTATAGCCGTGGTATTCTGTAGTGTGGAGGTACTTCCCCAGTCGGACTGCTAAATTCGGACGGAAATTGCGTCGTGTCCAACTTCCTATATGTCGTGTCCTACCTCCTATGTCGTGTCCTACCCCCTACGTCGTCACCTACCTCCTATCACCTACCATCAACTTTACACACTCGTAACATAATATACTATTAACTTTTAATAAACTATAAATTATTATTTTTTACACAGGCCGTTAAGCTGATTATCACCATTTTAACACGGTATATGTATGTAATGGTGACCCTCTTCTCTGAGATTTTTCGAAGGTTTTGTGAAGAGCTTACCTTCAGGCAACGCAAAATCTAATTGACGTGTCTAAAATTGAGGATCGTGGAAAAGCGAGCAGTTTATATCCTAGTCAGTATATTTATTTTTTAAATCTAATCAAGTATTGTTTAACATCTAACAAGTCCTAATATTTATTAGCGGTTATGCTTTTTCACGGACTGTAGGAAGAAGGAATCACGTGAGCTGGTAATGAACTCCAGGCCTTAATGGTGCGACAAAGGAAAGAGTCTCTGAACCGCTTGGCTTTTGTGATTTCACGAACCATAACCATAGAAAGGAGGGTTTATGTATAATACTCGTACATGCATCATATACCTAGTAGAGGATAATAGACCCTTGGTAGAATGTTCCAGAATATTAATGTTATTATTTATTTAATAAAAGAATCAAATTATTAGTAACCGACTGTTGAAAAAGGAGATATCATGAAAAAAGAGACTCTCGATAAAATCCGTTAAAAGAATGTATTTATTTATTTCGTGTATCTTGGCAGAGTTGTTACATATCCATTGCAAAAGTTCCAGTGCATTTGACCTCGCGACATGCAACAGTTTCAAACTATTACAGCATTACGCGCTTCCATAATCAATTAAATTATCATTACATAGATTAACACAATACTTGACGGACTTACCAGAGACGATGCGTTAGAGCGAGTGGTTGGAGCCTACGAACGTAACCTGGGGGTGACAGGTGGAGCCGCCTGTCACCCTGGCGGCGCGTCTCGCGCGCCTCCCCGTTTCCGGGGACGAGTTGGGGACTCTGTAGTCCCAACACCCGAGAAGAGAGCCAGATCGTAAGAGATGGCCCTGAGTCGGCCGGAGTGCGAGGGATATGCCTGTAACCAAAAACGACCCACAGGCGGCGTGCGTTTTGGTCGGTTCGAGTCCGACATAAACTCTTCCACCGGCTCCGGTGGGGAGGTATCCGTGGGGAATTTGCGCACGTTAAAAAAAAAGTACACACGTCACTAAAGCGATTATAATATAAAATACTAGCGACAGCCCGCGACTTCATACGCATGGACCGGTTTTACCCCCATAGGGGTGGAGTTTTATAAAATCCGTTCTTAGCGGATGTCTACACCCTATAGTCAAAGTCAAAGTCAAAAATCGTTGATTCTGCATAGACCATTAAATCGCGATGGAAAAATAGGTGTTGAAAATTCAGGGTTGTATGTATTTTCTAATGCTGTATCATAAGAAAATAAAAATGTAAAATCTTATTACAAAAATAAAAAATTAGGGGGACTACCCTTAACATTTAGGGGGATGAAAAATAGATGTTGTCCGATTCTCAGACCTACCCAAAATGCACACAAAATTTTATAATAATCGGTCGCTTCAGAGGAGTTTAACTACAAACACCACGACACGAGAATTTTATATATTTAGATGGTAAAAGATGTCGGTATAACTGTACAGAGTGGACACATGGATGAGTCCAACATATTATGCCTAACTTCACGTAACTGACTTGGTAACATTTTGACATTAATATATTAGCTTATGCTCGCGGCTCTGCAGGTTATCGTAACTTTATTGTTATCTCTGTTTCTACTCTAACAATACCTTCCAAACAAACAAAAAAACGCATCAAAATCCGTTTAATAACCGCCCATTGTGAACAAACAGACAAGAATTCTGAAATAATATTTTTGTGTTCAGAATACAGAGAACAGAATATGATTTGGTTCAGAATCAATAATCAGAACATGTATATTTCATTTGATTAGGATGTTTATTGCATAGATACATAAGTTAATGCGGGTAGGAGAATACAAAAGTTTTTTTTTACAAGTTTACATTACATATTTTCGTGGTGACAGCCCAATACTGTGTGCAATTAAGCGCAAAAATGTGTTGTATGTATTATTTACGACATCACATTAGACACCTTTTTTTTTTTCTTTTATACCACTAAGTTGGCAGGCAAGCACACGGCCCACCTGATGGGAAGCGGTTACCGTGGCCTATGGACGTATGCAACACCAGGGGTGTCACACTCGTGCTGCCGACCATGAAGAAACCTTCTGATGCCCCTCTTGACGAACCCCATATTGTAGGCGCTTGGGAAAACCGCAGCAGGGAGGTCATTCCACAGCTTGAGTGTGCGTGGGATGAAGTTTCTTTCATACCGCACAGTGCGCACCGTCCCAGGTTGCAATGTGTGGGGATGAATTCCCTGCCTATGGCGAGAGGTGCGATGATAGAATGTAGCTACGGGCATCATGTCAAACAATTCATCTGAGCACAAACCATTGTATAGGCGGTAGAACACACACAGTGAGGCAAAATCCCTCCTAAGGCTAAGAGGTTCCACTCTACCTGTGAGTATGGGATTGTCAACCAGCCTCACTGCCCGTGTTTGCAACGAGTCGAAGGGGTCACCGGTGTGCCCAGGAATTGCGGCGCTACAATGAATGGGGTTTTCTTAGCGGTGAATACAATTATCTGTGCATCTCTGCAATATTATGCATGAATTGTACATATAAACCTACTATAAGAATCACTCTATCTATTAAAGAAAACCGATTCAAAATCCGTTGCATAGTATTAAAGATCTATGCATATATAAGGGCAGACAGACAGCAGGAAGCGACTTTGTTTTATACCATACTGATGATGTACATTGTAATAAATTTATACTGTATATACCTTTCATTATAAAAAAGGTGGTATATACTATCATAGGATCTACAGGCCGATTGAACAAAGTATTTTTCAAAAAAAATAATTGATGCCTACCTGAGTCCAGTTGAAATTAAAAAAAGTTTATGTAATTTTTTTTAATTTATTCTGATACTCTGTTCATACACAATGTCAATAAAGTTGTGATAAAATACTCAACACATATTCATGTATTTTTTCAAAGTTTAAAGCTTTAGTTTTCTGTACTTAATTTATTTTCAGCGTCTCAAAGCAGTGTCTTATCTGTTCGCTTGTACATTAATCTCGATTCGTGAAGATGTCAAACCTGCGAAAACATGAAGCACAACCTCCCCGTCCAACAGCCATCATGGCACTGCCGCGGCCGCTTGGACCCCGCATAAACACCCGCTAAGCCAAACTCTCGAGAAACTAACAAACAGTGGCCTGTGACTTCAAAAGTATTCCATAAAACCGGCAATCGTACAGGTTATACTTCAAATCTTTATCTTTCTTTTAGTAAAAAAACCTCATCAACATTCCTTTCTGTTTAAAAGTAGTTTCAAGTTTATTTTTTAAATGACTTTTCGCTTTGGGGACCATTTCAAATAGTAATTATAAAGTGAATAAAACAACAATTGTTCAAAATGTAGCCAAAAAACTAAGAAATAACACAGTATTAACTGTTTTTAAATACGTACACTAATAAAAAAGTAGTTTGCCTCTGAATGTATGCCTAAAAACGAGATTAACGAATCTGTTCCTCTTAAACATAATAATTAACAAACATATAACAATAGTAGAAAAAAATATAGTACCTATCTATAGCCAGGAGGAGTATTATATAAATAGATGCGATAATATAAAAGTTTTGTTAACTGAAGAGTTTAAATTTAAAAGATAAATAAAATCTTAACAAAAAAGTTAAAGTTAGTTAAGTCGCAGAGGTAGGACACGGCGGTATTACCGCCCAATTGAGCAGTCCCACTGGGGAAGTACCTCCGCCCTACAGAATACCGCGGCTATATTAACTTCGTGTTGTGTTTCCAGCGGTGAGTAGGGTAGCCAGAGCTCACTGGAGAATTTGTGCTGTCAGTGGGAAGACTAAAGGCTTGTCCTGCTTTGTCTTCTAAACTGACGGCACAGAGACTCTACTTACAGGGTTGGCAGCGCGACTGTGCCTCCGCTGGTGTTACAAACGTCCATAGGTCATGGTAACCACTTTCCATCAGGTGGGCCGTGTGCTTGTCTACCAACTAATGGTACAAAAAAAAAGTTAAATCGAATTCAAGAAACCAAAAAAAGAGTGACTGAAAAGCGAAATATAACTTAATTTAATGATTTACTGAACTGTCAGAAGTCGTTTTGATTGAAGTTTTAAAACATTTAGTATGCTTAACTATTCTAATCAATTAAGATAGAAGAAAATTAATTAGTTCAGGCATCGCCTTAAGACGGATATATATATGGGCAGATGTTAATATATTATTTTCTTGTGTGCAATAAAGAAATAAAGTAAAGTAAAGATTTGGAAAGCTTCCGGCGTGGTCCGGTGGTTCAGGGGTCAGAGCATTCCTGTAAGGAAAACATCGCGGGTTCTAATCCTGTCTGGACTGATACAAGAATTTTCCTATTTTTATCTATTTGTTATAAGTCGATTTTCAGCTATTTGAAAGTAAACTCTATCCCTCATTCCACGACTTTATATATCTCCTTGGTGTATGGCGTGTGAGTGGAGCCCTATAGGTACCATCACGGTGTCTCGTCCTGTCTCGTCTGCTTTGTGACGTGATGCGTACAGCTGTCCATAGAATTTTCTACCTCCTAGAAAATCTTGAATAATACTACAGCTACTAATTACGAATATGCTGTAATTAGTAAAATAATCATCATATCAGTAAGTAGACTAATTACAACAATCCTGTAATTCGTAGAAACCGGATTATGTGCATTATTTATTTTCATATCTATGTATTGTATTGACATTAGGTTAAATTTAGTATTCAACGAGCATTACTGCATATATTTGGTACTTAACATAAAGACGACCTTCATCTTAAACCCCTTTTTAGATATGAAGTTCAAACTTTGAGAACATTTTTTTTAAATTTGGTCCGTCAATTGACTGCGTCCCGCGAGATGGTAAAAAGCTGAGGTGCAGTCCACAAGATACGGACCACCATTTCCGATACAATAGAACTTAAAATGGTGGTCCCTACCTAAACGGCCTTGATAGATGCTATTTCACACCCCGCTTGAAGATCCCGGGACTGTAAGAAGAGGGAAACACGTGTTCAGTCAGAGCATTCAAGCTCTTTATCGTGCGGCAGAGGAAGGAGGCCTTAAGCTGTTTAGTGCGAGACCGTATGAATGTAGTGGCACTGCAGGCCAGCACGAGTTGTTCTGATCAAGAAGAAAGAGGGTGGGATCAATAGAAATAGCTCCTCAGAATGCTCACCGTGGTAGAGGTGAGAAAATACGGCCTAAGAGGCAATAGAGGAGAAGTACGTACATAGGCGTTTGAAGTAGTTTCAACCTACTGTTGCCACCTTGACCAGATGGGATGGTATAGTATATAGTTTATAATTCTCCTTCTCATAAGCCTTTCCAGTATCAGTCAAAAGGAGCAACGGTACAGCAAGAAGGACAGTGGCCGTTTCCGTTGTAAGTAAGGAGGAGATGGTAATTAGTAGAGACTAAACGTGGTAATTAGTAGAAATCGAATTATATGGACTAAGTTCATATTTAACGGATATTTGCGGAAGGAAGGGGACTGGACGAAATGGCGTACATTGGGAGAGGCCTATGTCTAGCTATGGATTGCGGTGGGCTAATTGATTGATCGAAATATTACATACATACATATAATCACGCCTCTATCCCCGGAGGGTTAGGCAGAGATGAATTAACACCTACATTTCAACAATCATTGAATTCGGTCCCACGTAATAGGGGGTGAGCCTATTGCCGTCCTCCGGGCACTATTGTTGACTCAGGCCATGCATCTGCGGCTGAGTCTGGGCTGTATATATCTGTCTGATGTTAAACAGCCCTATCCCTTAGTCACTGTACGACACCGCATGGTAAGAGATGGGGTGGTCCATATTCTACTCTGCCGGGAACCACGAGGCTGTATATTTTCGCTATAATTATTATGTGTTTATATTTTGTATCATATTGTTCATGTAACCACATAATTATTTATTAATTGGTAATTAGAGTAGATTTTATTAATTTATTTTTTACTACAATCGGATCTGTAGTTAGTTAGCACCTTTTTTTTTTTTAAATCATCACCGCCATTTCCAGGTTACGGAAGCAACTGCCCGTCTGCCGTAAGCATTTTCTTATGTTCTAAATTTTCCATTGATTGTTTTTATTTATATCGCTTGATTTAACCTTTGTTTTATTTTGTTATTATATTTGTACTAATTATTTTGTTGACATATATTTATTAATTATATTTTTAACTTATTAGTTTACTGTAACAAATAATTTTTAACGGATTTTTATCATATTACAGAGTCACAGTTTTCACTGATGGCACAGAAACTGTCTATTCTTACAGTGTCGGCAGCACGAGAGTTACTCCCCTTGTGTTGTACACGCCCATAGGCCACGGTAACCACTTTCCTGGGCCGTGGGCTTGTCTGCCAACTAAGGTATATTTTAAAAAAAAACAAATATGATACTTTGGATTTTGAATATTACCTCAAATTATATTGGAAGGAAGTCTATAATGAATGATAAATACAGGATTGTTGAAACATGCATTTAGATAAACATAGCATAGCGTAGCATAGCATGGCATACATTAGCAATCGCTTCATGGATTTATACCACTTAGGTGGCAGACAAGCACACGGCCCACCTGATGGAAAGTGGTTATCATTGCCTAAAATATTGAAGATGAATCGTTTCATAGTGTTAGACTGAAAGCTGACCCCAACTGATAAAAAAGCTATGTATCCGTACGATCTCAAAATTTGGAATGAGTCTTAAAGACCGTTGTGTAGAATGTCGTGGAATATATTTATTTATTTAATTTTTTTTTAAGAATATTAGCAACCGAAATTACAAAAAAATTACAAAAATTCTCTCCAACCCCTCCAGCTAAACTAAGTGCTTGTCTTAGGACTGGGTTCATGTCGGTAGTGTAATGACCAAGACTCAAACCCCGACCTCTCAATCTCAAGGCTGACTCCTTATCGAACCTACTGACGTTTCAAATATATAGGTATGTAGGTGGTGTTCTAATTGTTGTCTTTTTTTTTTTTTTATACCACTCAGTTGGCAGACAAGCACACGGCCCATCTGATGGAAAGTGGTTACCGTGACCTATGGACGTCTGTAACACCAGAGGAGTCACAGTCGCGCTGCCAACCCTGTAAGTACAGAGTTTCTGTGCCGTCAGTAGAAGACAAAGCAGGACAAGCCTTTAGTCTTCCCACTGACAGCACAAATTCTCCAGTGAGCTCTGGCTACCCTACTCACCGCTGGGAACACAACACGAAGTTATAATAGCCGCGGTATTCTGTAGGGCGGAGGTACTTCCCCAGTCGGACTGCTCAATCGGGCGGAAATACCGCTGTGTCCTACCTCCTTTTAAATTTGTTTATTTAAATTTGTTTGTTTGTTAATTCGTATTGGACTCAAAAACTACTGAACGGATTTTGATGCGGTTCTTTTTTATTTGAAAAGACTTTAACGCATGTTGATTCGCAATTGGTTGAGTACCTAGAACCAAGACAATGGTGCGTACTGTGCGGTATGAAAGAAACTTCATCCCACGCACACTCAAGCTATGCAATGACCTCCCTGCTGCGGTTTTCCCAAGCACCTACAATATGGGGTTCTTCAAGAGAGGCATCAGAAGGTTTCTTCATGGTCGGCAGCGCGAGTGTAAAACCCCTGGTGGTGCATACGTCCATAGGCCACGGTAACCACTTCCCATCAGGTGGGCCGTGTGCTTGTCTGCCACCTAAATGGTATAAAAAATGACCAAAAGTCGCGATAACCGACGGAGCCGCTAGCTAGTGCTAGTTTTATTATAACTTTCTAAAGCCTCTTATTGAAATCGGCTTAAAAGTGGAAACGCGCCAATGTACACTGTAAAATAGAGTTTACACAGGAAAAAAAAGGTTACTTGTCTCAATATAAACCTTAACTCCTCTGAAATAAAGTTCAATTTTGTTCGTGCTATAATTAATAGTGTTTGAGCTCTGGGGTGGTTTTTCAGTTCAACTAAAAGATACTTTCTTGTTATGAATATGAGCAATATGCCTGTGAAGGAATGAATTTATTAAGGAACGATATACTGGGTAGGCATAGGTGCTAACACCCACATTTCAACAGTTTATGTTTAGGTCCCAATGTACGCGAGGCTATTGCCATTAATCAGACACTTATAAACCTGCGATAAATACACACATAACTTCGAAAAGCATCGAAAAGTCATTGGTGTGTGCCATGGTAAAACCTGGGATCGAACCCGAGACCTCGTCTCAGCAGTCCATTATCCATACCACTAGGCTACCGCGGTTTATAACCCTGAAATATTTATAGATTCCATTACTTGACCAATAGGTGAAGGTTTCCATCTATTAACCACCCTCTCATTTAATAATACAAATCAGTAATGGCGGTATTACTACGATACTTATCGATATTTAACACTTACTTATTACCACGGCTCCGCCCACATAGTGTTGTGATCCAATTCCAAGGATAAAAATTCTGTTAAAAATGTTGTTCCAGACTGTAATTCAGCTAGATCCGTTCGCCGTTTAAACGTGTCTACTGGGATCTCCCAGTTTGAGTAACAAACACCCAAACATCTTCAGAAGGAAACATCTTTCATACAATTGAGTATTTGACTGACTAGCCAAAAGCTTTTCCAATTAGTCCCACCCTCCCCTTTTTTACACAGGACAATACGTGCAGGGCTTAGATGTCACCTGCATACAGTGCGGAATATCCGATCAAGAACCAAGGGTTTCGGTGATTATTTCCTTTGTCGCACCATTAAGACCTGGAATTCATTACCAGGTCACGTGTTTCTTTCTTCCTACCGTCCCGGGTCCTTTAAGCGGGGCATGAAAAAGCATATGATGTGGCAGTCAAGCTGAGTGTCACCATTGTCACATAGTATATGTGAGTATTGGTGACCCTCCTTTCTTTACCTTCAGTTTACCATCAGGCAAGCGGAAGTCTGATTGACGTATCCCATATAAAAAAAAAATTACTAAACCTCAATACAATAAGTTTTAAGGAAACTTGTATGAAATAAATTATAGTGAGGTCATAGTATTAAATAGTCAAATCATAATATGTATCAATAAAAGACAGGTTAGGTGGATGATTAAACATAGATAAAATAAGTGCCAACGTAACTTTAACAGCTATTTACGCTCTTTTTTAAGCTTTATAAACTCTGTTAAATAATTTATTTCAACTACAGGTAAATACCCAATTGTTTACCTCTTATTACTTTTATTAACTTCACCTCCGGCTTTTCAAGTCCGACAATACTTCTCCTACCAACACAGGCAAGGGGGTACCCATGGAAATTTTTCGCACGATAAAAAAGTTATCGTGCTCCAAATTGCAACTTTGGATTTTGATAACGATATGATATTCTAGTAAAACATTCACAATCATTCTCCAAATGCAAGATGGAAGCAGGCAGTTTCTCTGCCTACCCTGAAAGGGAAATTTCGTGGGCATATGTACGTAATAATATTTCAGCTAATTTAGAACACATCCTGTTCATGAATTTCAATAAAAAATTATTGAGACGACATCGGTTTTCGTGAAGGCGACTCATAAAATAACAGGAAAACAGCTGGAACATATTAATTTTACTTCACCGATGACGCAGCGGCTTGTGCTCAAGCCAACTTCAATTTTGTGGAGGGTTTAAAGTTCGATATCCGTATAAAGCTATGTCGGTAACTCTTTGTCGTATTCTATAAACCTAGTAAAATATGCTAGTGGCGCCTCAATGTCGAGCACGGCAGTGAAATGAACCTTCATCCATGAGTTTGCTGACATTAATATATATGTTAGATGATTGAGCCGAGCGCACTTACGATGATGTGAACCCAGTCGGACTAAGGATGTGGTGGGTATATTGGACTCAAACATACTAAAACTAGCCGGTATTTCACCACATCAGTCTATGTGACCACAAAATCTAATGTACCCTGGAGAGGATATCCCAGATACATCGATCGACCTTCTACGCCAACATTGACGATACCGAAATGTTGTTGGGAAGCAAAATCCCCACCTCCCCTACAGAGAGATGCCTACGAGAGCACAATATACCACCAGACTGGGCCTGCTTTTGCTCCCCGTATTTCCTATATCATTTTTTTGACAAACACACAAAATGTAACGATCTTTTCTCTGTCTAAAAACACGTTCCAGGGATGCGTCGCGCATAAATTTTATACTACTTTAATAGCAGCAAGAGCATGGCCGACTCGTCCTCGCGGTAGCCTCGTACCAAGAGCAATGTCAGACAGGAATAGACACCGCACCGCCATTGAAGCACCGTTGAATTTGTGCCAAACATTCACCGGAGACAGCCGGACAAAAATAAAAATCTACGGACAATGTCATCCAACTCGAATAGTAGAAAAAATACTAATTCTCTTATATAAATTTTGGCAGCGTTTTGAAGGGATTGTGGTGGGAAGTCTCTGCAGGTCATCAACCACAAGTTGGCATAATAATTATTTAGTCATATTAAGGAATCGAATATTTTACCAACATGACAACCACTGCAGCAGCTCGACGATAGAACTGTCACCAGTGTCACCCACACCTGTTTAGTGTAAGTACCGTAGGCCCATCCTCTGTCGGTTACTTTTTGGAGAAATAATATTCCCCAAAAAAAAGAGCACGTGTTATTTGTTTCTTTCCGAAGAAAATATTTTTCTAAAAACATCCGGATCGAGAATAATTAAAAAAGTAAATACACTTCAAAATTATTGTATCCGCAATCTGGATGATGCATCCTTAAATCCTTAATCAGAGTGGTATCAGTTTGCTTTTCTTTTCTAGTTTTCCTCAGCTCAAAGGAAATTAATAGGACATGACAACACTAGTACAATCAATTGCAAAGGTCATGGTTATTAATTCCCATCGATCGTTCAGAACTGAATAGAATTGCTGTAACAATTATTATAATATTGTACGCCATGACAGGTTATTACAGAAAACGTGTCGTAATTTTTTTATTACTTTGTTGGCACCAGCGCACGTTTTGGGAACGATCTCTCTGCTAATGCCAAGCGACTAAAATCTGGGGACATTCAAGAATGGCATGAAAAGTTTCTTACAAAGTCGGCAGTGGGCAGCATGAATAAAACGCACCTATTACTGCACACGTTCAGAGGCCACGCCAACCACTTCCCATTAGGTAGGCCATAGTAAACAATGCTATATAAATGGTCTACAAAAAATTCGGTTGGACTGTCAGGTATATTTTTTATACTAGTTAGATGGCAGACACACCTGATGGGAAGTGGTTACCGTGTGCAACACCAGGGATGTTACACTCGCGCTGCCGACCCTGAAGAAACCTTCTAATGCCCCTCTTGAAGAACCCAATATTGTAGGCGTTTGGGAAATCTCAGCAGAGAATTCATTCCACAGCTTGAGTGTATTTTAAATAGTAATTGAGGTATCTTAAATAGAAGATCATTCAATTTAACTGGCTTTCGTATTTACCTACCTTTTATAACATTATTGTTTGTTTCAGTTCCTGCGACAAATATTCGACACAAACCACAAAAAAACTTACAAATGAGGGTACTCACTCATAAGTGATAAGTTTTTTTGTGGGGTTGTGAGGGACCGGTAGTTTGATCCCTCAACACTGAGAGGTAAGACCGCGCCAGAGTCGCCTCTATCAATCACCAAGTGTACCGTCTTGGCGGGCATATACATGCTACAAATCATATTGCTAAGTATCTTAGTATATTCCACTATCCATATTCCACCATCCATATTCCACCTTGAGGCATACAAACATCGATATTAAAATAAATCTATCAGAAATTTAAATTTAAATTAAATTCACCTCTGTTACTGGCTGTACGTATCACTAGTTCATGATTTAGCAACTCACACGTTACACACCACACTCGGTGTTTACATCACGATGACAACAAATTATTCAGGCGTGTGCTAAATTTATATTTTGAGCATGGTATCCCGAATATTTATAACGGGATCCCTTGTTCTGCGTTGCGATACAGTTTATAAATATCTGGCGAGTGACGTCAATACAAAATTTTCTACACAATTATGCGAGAGAGGGTAAGGTTATTACTCAAACATATTGTAGTGAATAAAAACATAATTATAATGAGCGAAAAAAGTATAAAGGAGTTTAATAAGTGAGAAAATATGAAATAATGATTTTATTGTTTGTGTTTTCTACTAAATTTTGTTATTAAAATTAAAAACTACTATAGCTATAGTTACTATTTATTTATTTATTTATTTATTTATTGACACACACAAACAATATAAGCTAACAGTGAACACCAAATCGCTTATAATGTTATACTACTAAAAGTTATTATTCCGTTATAATACTTCCCATTAAATACGGAAAGTTTGATACAGCACCATAGGAGAGGAGAACTTATAGACAAAAGATAACATTTCGATCATCTACCTCGTCTTTCGGAGTCGGACATCAAAATGGTTTCTAAAGGAATTTTAAGTAGAAGATCCGGGTATGGATTCCAATTCTTTGACGTGCTATTTGGACCGTAATAGATGACTTCACCCTTCATCACGTGTTCTCCTGGACAAAAAGGGAGAAGGTGAGATTAGTTAAAAGAACTGATAAAACTCCCGCTGCCGTAGAGGGCGGTAAAATACTACCAGAGTAGGATAAATATACATACATACATATAATCACGCCTTTATCCCCGGAGGGTTAGGCAGAGATGTATTTACACCCACATTTCACCAATCATTGAATTCGGTCACACGTAATAGGGGGTGAGCCGTCTTCCGGACACTATTGTTGATACAAGCCATGCTGAATCTGGGCTGTATATATCTATCTGGTGTTAAACAGCCCTATCCCTTAGTCGCCTTGTACGACACCGCATGGGAAGAGATGGGGTGGTCCAAATTCTACTCTGCCGGGAACCATGCGGCTATGATAAATATATCACCAGGATATAACTGATCACGATGTTAAACATTTCCGTTTTTTCCCATCAACTCAATTATTCATTCCACAAAAACGTTGTGTCTGTCTCTTTCACTCTACTGTGCAAAATAATGCGACAGTAAAGGATGTATACGTGCCGACTTAAATGAATTTGTCGTGTCATGTCATAATACACAAGGAGGTAATAAAAAGCATGTCAGACGGTGCCGTTTTTAGCTCTCAGTCATACATATTGAAAATGAAAGAATTATCACCTATCACAGACGGGGCTTCATTTTCTTTTTTTTATAATGAATATACCGAAATTACTAATATTCGATCTAGCCCCTCCAGCTAACATAAATTGTTTATGTTAGGAGTGGGTTCACCTCGGTAGTGAATTGGCCAGGATTCGAACCCGGGACTTCTCGACCGTATGGCAGACTCCTTAACCACTAAACTACTGAAGTTTATAATTTAATAGAACAGTAGCTGATGCCCGCGATACCGCGTGGAGTTGGTTATCACGACTTATGTATGTAATTGCGGTAGCCTAGTGGTATGGGTAATGAACTGCTGAGACGAGGTCTCGGGTTCGATCCCAGGTTTTACCATAGCACACACCAATGACTTTTCGATGCTTTTCGAAGTTATGTGTGTATTTATCGCAGGTTTATAAGTGCCCGGTTAATTGCAATAGGCTCGCCACCTACTACATTGGGACCTAAACATAAAAACTGGCGAAATGTGGGTGCTAGCACCTCTGCCTACCCCTTCGGGGATATAGGCGCGAGTTTATTTATGAGTTATTTCAGATGTGCTGGTTATCATGATCGAAGATCTTCAGAGCCTAAACCCCCTCCTGCGAGCTGATTCAAATGAGCCTCTGACGCACACTTGACTCTCGTGATTGAGGTTCAGACAGCAGTCACCCACGTAAAGCCAAATACGACAGAAATCTAAGCATTGAGATGAATAGAAAAAGTATGCACTTTACAATCAAATAACAAAGATAAATAAACCAAAAAATATTAAAAATAAAAAACTCGACTGATGCTGAGAAGATCGAAACAAGCTTTTATAGCAGTTGGTACCCATTTGCCAAACATATACCGAAATAAACTTAATGTTTTTTTACTTTCAAAAATTTTTTTTTTTAAATTATTGGTTTATGTGATATACCTACCTACCATTTTGAAATCCTCATGATAAGACTTTTAATTAAATACCCATATTGCAGTATACAATCAATTTTTATTTCTTTGCCAGTGGTTTTCCTGTTTAATGATAAGAAAGCATCGGCCATGTTGGATTTTTTCGCGCCATTTATCTAAGAACACTTGGGTTACCGAGAAGAATCTAATGATATGTTAATTGGAGAAATCCGTTCCGTAGTTTGGTAGATATGAGGTAATAAAGAATATTACAAATATACATACAAGATACGCGTAGAAAACATAACCCTTCTTGGCAGTCGGGTAAAAAGAAGATGCTTCGAGAATATTGGAGATGGTTAATTTGTAAGACGCAAGAAGTGTAGTCTATTGACAGTCTGTATATAAAAAAACATAAGTATGTCATTCAGATGTGACATTCCACCTTGAAACTTGGGACATTGTTGAAAAAGTAGTCGCTTTTAGTAGATGCTAAACACAAACAAAGTTACAAATGATTTAAATATTAAAATAAATCAATAAATAATTTTGAAGTATAATTTTTGGTTGCGCCGAGGTAGAAGCTGTATTTCTTGACGTGGAAACACACTCTTTCTATACCCGTCTCCTCTCCCGCACTAAAAACCATAGAATAGGACTAGATAGCTTCCGTCCGCCATTTGTGATATAGACACTCAGTCTCGCTTTGAACTAGCCAGCGTAAAGACGGACGGACCGCGCTCGCGTCTCTCAGAAATGTATAATATTTGTTACATTTTTACCGCTTCATAGACCTTTACCGATCGGATTGTGCCTCTCGTGTGTTCCTCAAGCGATCTAGTGATGCTGACGGCAGCTCCTGAGCAAGGAAGAGAAGATCCGTGTACCGGCTGCGATGAAAACACGTGTGTCGTGAAGGTTAGTGCATCCTCTCCTAATTTCTCGGGCTGCATTCACTGCCTGGATCGAATCCGCGGCAGCCCGGCCACCTGTCTTGTTTTGTGTGTAAAGCGTCAATAGAACAGTTAGCTACTTCCCGCAATACAGTCCATTACCGCACGCTGCCAAGCGCCACCATTTTTGGTCCTTCGAGCCGGATTCTTAGCCGTAGTTCGTATTTTGTTATTATTCTAATGGGAATGAGCGCACCGCACCTAAGTGCCTGGTTATTTTAGTAGAAAACCCCGCATCCAGACACTTAGGCTTAGAATTTGTAGTCCGTTCGCCGCTGGCTCGCATTGTACCTACCTAATACATAAATAGGTTAGGTATCATATCAACACTTAATCGTAGTTCGCAATTTTCGCATCGCACCTAAGTGCCTGGTTATTTTAGTAGAAAACCCCGCATCCAGACATTTAGGCTTAGATCTTAGGTATACTCAGACACCCTAGTGCATAGGCACAGTGTAATACCTAACGCATTTGGCTTTGTTTTGTTTTTTTCAATTACGTTGTTCTCGGCTCACGTCGTATTTGCCTAGTACCTGCGTGGGTAGACACGTGGCTGTGCCTACCTCGCTCGCATCTCATCCCAATTCATACGAAAGTATTTTAATTTGAATAGATATTACGCAATACTTAATCTCGGAAATAATAGTTGAATCTAGACAGCGACCATCGCGTAGGTACGACCTTGTTGCTATGCGCGTTTGTTCAAGCGTGCATTCACAGTTGTAAGCACCTACCTACCTACATAGTTAACGCTCGCGCCGCCTCGCTGTTCTGTACCGCTAAGATTAAGTCATTTCATATTTTTTGTTTACCGCACTTTAGTTTGAGATTTAATTGTAAACATGTCCCCAAAGGTTGATAGGACCGGTAAGGTTCAATTGAAACTTTTAAACGCTAAAAAAGAAATGATTTACTCTCGCGTACAATCGATTTATGATAATGCACTTAAAACCTCTGATTTGGTCATCAGAGATTCGTTCTTGTGTTCTATAGAAAACTTAGATAGTCTACGCGCGGATTTCGAAACCTTAGTACATGACATCAACGTTTTAGAGTTGAATTTGAATCCCGATTACTCAGTGAGTTATCAGGCCTTGTCGTCGTTTGACGATTTGTATTGTCGTATCAAACGCGTCGCTAGGAGTTTGGAGAAACCGGCTGACCTACCCAACCCCACTCGCGACCGACCTAAGTTGCCACCAATTCAAATACCCGAATTTGATGGTAACATTCGCAATTGGTGTCTATTTATAGATAGTTTTGAGAATACAATAGATAAGAACGATTCGTTGACAGATCACGAAAAATTGCATTATCTCGTTGAAAAGTTGACTGGTAAAGCTATAACCGTTTGCGCTGGAATTACGTTTAGTGCCGAGAATTATAATTTGATTTTAAATACTTTGAAAGCTAGGTATGAGGATAAAAGATCGGTAGCTAACGCCTATTTAGATCAGATGTTTGATTTGAAATCTATTACGGCATGTAACGATCAAAACTTAGAGAAATTTCTAGATACTTTCGCGTCAGCTGTTCGCGCCGTAAAGAACCTAAAGGTCGATGACCTCTGCGACTTCGTATTTTTGTATATGGGTTTAAGGAAATTAGATTCCGAAACCATTCGTTTGTTTGAGTCGGATCATCGCGGCAATAGGATTCCTAAGTTCGAAGACTTGGAAAGTTTTGTTCGCGAGCATATAAAGGTATTGCAACGCTCTTCATCGAAACATGAAGGCGCGAAGATAGTTGCTGATTCTGCACGCAAAGTAGATGCGTCATCGAAGTCACTGAGGTCAACTCATACTTATGTTAGTACCGCACCAGCACATGTACAATCACCTGTTTGCTCTTTGTGTAGTACTCATCATTCGCAACTGTACAGGTGTCCTGGTTTTCTAAAGTTGTCGCCTAGTGATCGTTATAAATTTGTTCGCGCTAATAATTTTTGTTTTAATTGTCTCGGTACTAAACACCGCGTTGTTTTATGTAATAGTAGAAATAGTTGTCGCAAATGTCAAGCGAGACACCACACTTTGCTTCATTTTGAGAATAGTAATGCCGCATCCAATGTGAGCACGGTTGGCTCGTCGAGCGGTGACACACGGCGGCCTGCGCCGCAGCCGCAGCCCGCGCTCGCGCGCGCTCCGGCCCGCCCGGTGACCGCCGCGGATGACGTCACCTTGTGTTCGTTCTCCGCTAGTGCTGCACTCACTACTGTGTGTCTTGCGACCGCTCGCGTTGTTATTGTTGATGCATTAGGTAAGCCGCGCATTGTTCGAGCGCTGTTAGATGGCGCTTCGCAAAGTAATTTTATTACTCAAGATTGTTGTCGGCGTCTTGGTTTCAATGTTGATAAGCGTTCAACCCGCTCAGTGGTGAAGGGTTTTGGAAGCTTACAGTCAGCTGTTCGTGGCACCGTTAAAACAAGGTTTAGATCTCGTTTTAATAATAATATTTGGTTTGACATGGATTCGCTCGTTATAGATAGAATAGCTGAACAGTTGCCTACCGTCCCGGTTGACACGTCTTTATTAACGAAATTTAAAGACTTGCCTTTAGCAGATGAGACTTACGCTGTTCCTGGAGTCGTCGATATATTGATCGGCGCTTCGATTCTCCCGCACCTCCAGTTATCACGTAAGGTTCAAGGGGGACCGACGTACCCCGCTCCGCACGCACTGGAAACAGTTCTTGGTTTTGTTATAATTGGTTCCGCACCCGCTTCTATGGATAGTTTTAGTCACTCGACTGCTTCGTTCTGTTGCACCGTCGAGCCGCCACTGGAGTCTACCATCCGCAAGTTTTCGCTCGGTGGCTCCCGTGTATCCGCTGAAAAACGCTTTCTTTGTTTGGAACGAAAGATGCAGGCGTCCCCAAAGTCGAAGCGGGCCTATGATGAGGTTGTTAACGAATATTTAGATAAAGGTTACATCTCACCTGCGCCTGCGGACACTGGCGGGACCCAGCCTTCGTACATTATCCCGCACCGCGGAGTTATTAGAGAAGATAAGCTTACTACTAAAACTCCGTGTAGTTTTGGATGGCAGTGCTAAGACTAGCACTTCCGTGTCGCTTAATGACATAATTGTAAATTTTCGCATTAATATTAGTAATTTTTAGCTTTTAGGACTCAACAGTCGCTTTGTGTTGGGCCCACTCTTCGCCCCATCGTTGGGACACATTCGTCGCTAATAGAGTGGCAAAAATTCAATCTGAATTGGCGCCACATAATCTCTTTCACGTTGCTGGCACCGACAACCCAGCCGATTGTCTCTCTCGTGGATTGCTTCCTTCGCAAATTTTAGATCACCCGTTATGGTTTAGTGGACCGTCCTGGATTCATGCCGCGTTAGATAAGTGGCCAGTTAGTCAATTCAATCCCACTACGGTTTCCGAACCACCCGAGGAGAAGAAGCACTCGCTTGTTGTATCGGTCCCACGTGAAGAGACCCTTATTTTGTTGTTGGCTAATCGCGTCTCGTCTTGGTCGAGACTGTTGCGTTGTGTTGTTTGTTCGCCTCTGCCCTCTGCCTAGCCAGCAGTAGGCACGAGCTCCAATCTAGGTTTATATTTTAGTTGTTATTTCCCAAACCTAGATTTAGATTAGACTTTATATTTGTTTCGCATTTGTCGTTTCGAAGGTAACCCTTCAAGCCGGGGGGAATGGTTGCGCCGAGGTAGAAGCTGTATTTCTTGACGTGGAAACACACTCTTTCTATACCCGTCTCCTCTCCCGCACTAAAAACCATAGAATAGGACTAGATAGCTTCCGTCCGCCATTTGTGATATAGACACTCAGTCTCGCTTTGAACTAGCCAGCGTAAAGACGGACGGACCGCGCTCGCGTCTCTCAGAAATGTATAATATTTGTTACATTTTTACCGCTTCATAGACCTTTACCGATCGGATTGTGCCTCTCGTGTGTTCCTCAAGCGATCTAGTGATGCTGACGGCAGCTCCTGAGCAAGGAAGAGAAGATCCGTGTACCGGCTGCGATGAAAACACGTGTGTCGTGAAGGTTAGTGCATCCTCTCCTAATTTCTCGGGCTGCATTCACTGCCTGGATCGAATCCGCGGCAGCCCGGCCACCTGTCTTGTTTTGTGTGTAAAGCGTCAATAGAACAGTTAGCTACTTCCCGCAATACAGTCCATTACCGCACGCTGCCAAGCGCCACCAATTTTATTGTTTATGTAATCTTCAAAGGCCAAATTTTTAATTTCTCAATTCATATTTATGGTATGACAAATATATTAATTTAATAAAATATCATAACCAATAAATGTAAAAATCCACATAAAGTCACTATACCATTCAGTCAATAAAACTAGTCAACCCCCCCCCCCCCCCCCCCCTTGATCGTTCCCAGAACAAAAGTGACCATCACATTACATTCGCCACGTTTTAAATTAGATGCAATAAAACTAAAATAACTATTATACCACTTATAGCTAAAAATAATTAAAATGCGTCGTGGAATTTCTCCGCAAAACATGCCTCTTGTGGTAGCGTTCCCAGAACACTGGCAGCATTGTCACGTTGTATGGCAATGCTTATTCTCTGACCTAAAAAGAGGCCACCCTTCTGGTCACGAGAGACGTCGAACATACGCTTCGCAATCTCACGGAAGAAATTGCGAGCGCTCGGACCCCATGACCCCAAAGTCTTGACTCAAAACGGCACAAATTCATAATCTCCGATGAGATTGGAGTATTTGCGTCTCTGCAGAAGCAGCAGCAGCACAGCAAGCCGTGCTAGTTATATGGGTAGGAGCAATGGTAGTAATTGTGTTTTATTTTTTAGAAATAAATTACCGACTATCTTAGTTCTAGATAAATAACCACCATCCATATCTAATTCGCTAATAGAGTTAAACCAAAACTGGCGGACTGTACAAAGTTGACGAAATAATTCTATCGCAATACGATCTGTGTTGGCTCATAATTTAGTTTGAACTATGGGTCGTCGACAAATCGATACTTTGACACCTTTCTGGATTCATGACCTTCAAGTATCCTCGCTAATTTTACAAATCTTATAATGTCTAATTTAATTAGTAGATAACAATAAGGTGTGAAACCGAATACCCCTGTTTTCTTAAGCATAAGAAACGCAATGTGTTTAAGTCTAACGTACGTCAATTGATCACCACAGAATTGACTTCACCTACAGGTAAGTTCATTTGATTTTTTTTATGCCACTTACCAATGGCAGGCAAGCTCACGGCCCACCTGATGGAAAGTGGTTACCGTGGCCTATGGACTTGTGCAAAACCAAAGGAGTCACACTCGCGCTGCCAACCCTGTAAGCACAGATAGAGTGCACAATATTCTCTAGTGGGCTGCTACCCTACTCACCCCCGGGAACACAACACAAGGTTATTATGGCCGCGGTATTCTATGGGGCTGAGGTACTTCCCCAGTTGGACTGTTCAATTGGACGGAAATACCGTCGTGTCTTACCTCCTTATATTGATTTCAAGTATATCTATCTATTATCTGTCTGTTTACCTTTAATATTTTATGTTTACGTGTAGAAACCACCTCGAGCCTCACTTCATCTGACGGCGCTAGTAAGCTAGACTAAAGGCGATTGGTTATTTCGTCGCATCGGCCTATGTGACTGCGGTACCTGGTGGGCCCTAGAATAAATACCCTACACTCCCTAGAGAACCCAACCGGCCTTGATTACCAACATAGGCGACCCTGACGTCTTATTATTGACCAAAATCCCACCTCCTCTAAACACTCACGCACGAAAACACTGCAAGTCGGCACTCTGGCCTTCTATGAGCCTACTATCATGGAGGTAGGTATTTCCGTCCAATTGAGCAGTCCGAATGGAGAAGTACCTCCGGCTGACAGAACACCACGGCCATAATAATCTCATGTTGTGTTCCCGGCGGTGAGTAAGGTAGCCAGAGCTCATACTGTCAGTGGGAAAACCAAAGGCTTTGCCCAGCTTTGTCTTCTACACTGACAGCACAGAAACTCATTGTGTTTACAGAGTCGGCAACGCGTGTGTGACTCCCCTGGTGTTGCACACGTTCATAGACCACGGTTACCAATTTCTATCAGCACACAGCCTGTGCCTGTCTGCCACCAAATGGTATAAAAAAACTAGATTGGTATTCACTATCTATTTTTTTTATACCACTTAGTTGGCAGACAAGACCACGGCCCACACGATGGGAAGCGGTTACCGTGGCCTATGGACGTATGCAACACCAGGGGCGTCACACTCGCGCTGCCGACCATAAAGAAACCTTCTGACGCCCCTCTTGAAGAACCCCTATCTATTTAAATTTAGCCGGTAACTACGCCATATCTTTTGTTTTTATAACATTACTGTCCATCTCAAGGTAAATTGAACTGTATACATGCTGCCGTCCATTGTAAATTGAACTGTATACATGCTACCTACTTGTCCTACTGTAAATCCAGTGTATATTGGTTTACAATAAAGAATTATCTATCTATTCTCAACGAAACTCATTAAGTAAAATGTGACGTCTCAGTTTTATTTCACCTATGGATTGTGAGCTCTCGATGTTGTTTTCCGGTTCGACACAAAAATGTATTTGGGTTTTTCTGTTATGAATATTTTAGTAACAGCTCAAGTTTGACTGCTTGACTGAACTGTATTTTGTGATGCATTACACATTTATTAACACAACTAGCTGTTGCTGTACTGTACTTTTAATCCCGCTTCTGACCCTTTTCGATAGCGTAATGATATATAACCTATAGCACTCACAAATAATATGACTTTCGATTGGTAAAATTATTTTCAAGATCGATTCACTACATCCAGAGATTAACCCTTATAACGTCACAAACTTTACCTATTTATAACAATAGTATAGATATAAATCAATCAATTAAGCCCATCTTAGTCCACTGCTGGACGTAGGCCTCCCCTAATGCTGGGAGGCTTTGGCCTACTGTTTCCACGCTAGCCAGACGAGTTGGTACAGGATTATATTTCAAGTTTTCCTTCTCTTGCAGTTATATCGTCAGCGTATCTTTTCGTATATAGTATAGATAGGGTCCGTAACTAAACTTCGAGAGTCATATGTTCGATGAATGGAAAGTCGACAGAACGTTTGATCGAATATTGCTTTTTCGAATGAACCGTTTATCGCCAAACGCAACTTCGACTGAACGTTTTATCGAATATTTATTAATCGATGAATTACGGTTTTGAATGAGATTTAGACATGAAATTTCATGAAAAGGAAGATAAAAAACGCACAACTGAAGTGGAAAATGTTAATTATAATAAAAAATAAAGGGACATACACGTTATAATATTAATTTTTGAAGTGGCAAATGGAAACCAACGAGCTCATGAATGTGAGTCTGTCTATTTCTGAATTTTGATTTAATAGTTTATCCATTTTTTTTCCTTGAGTACTTGCTTCTTCTTTTTGTTTGGTGAAACTGTTTCATCCTGAGCTTTAATTTTTTCAATGATTAATTCATTATTTTTTTGCTCTTTTTCTATTTCTGTTATTCCGCTAGAAATATTTAATTTGAATATCACCATTTAACGTTTAAATTAAATTTAACGTCGACTACTGATATGATACTGATTAAAATATATCTCACTACATTCAGTGGACGCCACAGGGTGGTAGTTTGTAAAGACACAAGAAGTCCTTTGCGATTTATATATATATATATATATATATATATATATATATATATATATATATATATATATATATATATATATATATATAAATATATATATATATTAATATATATATTAACAGAATATATATATATATATATCTAATTAATAAACAAATCAAGAAATAATTTATAAATATTAAATACAATAAAAATAAAATAACTATTATACAACTTATAGCTAATAACAATTAAAATGCGTCGTAGAATTCCTCCGCATCGCATGCCTCTTGTGGTAGCGTTCCCAGAAGACTGGCAGCATTGCCAAGTTGTATGGCAATGCTTATTCTCTGACCTAAAAAGAGGCCAGCCTTCTGGTTACGAGAAGCGTCGACCATACGCTTCGCAATCTCACGGAAGAGGTTGCGAGCGCTCGGACCCCATGACCCCAAAGTCTCGACTCCAAACGGCAGATCCGATGAGATTGGAGTATTTGCGCCGCTTGAGAGCCTCTGCAGAAGCAGCAACAGCACCAGCACAGCCAGCTGTGCTAGTTATATGGGTAGGAACCATGGTATCAAGGCATGTGGCGTCCCACTCCAGAGTCCTACCCATCTTCCATGGCATTAACGACATGCCATCCGGTCTCTTGCCATCGTCACGCGCCAAACCGTTTGGTTCTAGTACTGCTGGTACACTGGCGGTGACAAGAGCACGGCGGATTATGTCGTTGAGGCTGGCGTGCCGTGGTATTCGCCCAGCGCTCCTGCAGCACGACAGACCATTGTGTCCGAGTCTGTCAACGGCTTCTCCACAACGGCATTGATGCGGAGAAACACGTGGCACACCTAAACGGAGACAAGTTGCGATGCGGAAGGTAGTGTCATCTAACATAGTCCCTACGTTAGAAAAGACCCGATTCCCACACTCCAACCGCCAGTAAACGGGCACGCTCAGCAGCATTGGAACATGTATTTAGTATTTTTTTTCCAACTAAGCTGCAGAGCGGCCCGTCCCACTGACGCTGTGAGAAAAGGTTCCTTGGGAGATCGGTGTTTGGACGTGTAATTTTCCAAGCGTTCACTGCATCAGTCTTGCACAATACTTCAGAATTAACTAGTGTAGGTGCAAGGATTTTCCTAGTTAATTTTTCCGTACTGTGGACTGAAGACAGGAACGCTGGTAAGCTGAAATCTGAAATTTTGCGAATACCGAGCCTACCCAAGCGAATCGGTAGAGTCGCTTGTAGTAAAGCTCGGTCATCCAAGGCCACATTTAAAATTTTGGTGAGGGTATTTTCTATAATTATTGTTTTGAACAAATTCCACTTTTTTCGTCCTAACAGCCCGTTCCAGCGGTGGTGCCAAGATTCAACAGAATTTTGAGAATTAGGCGTGTTCAATTCTAAGCGATCATGGATAGACCATGTCTCAGGTGAAAACAATGGTGGAAGTTTTTGAATCGATACATTTGAAGAATTGGTAGAATTTGTTTCAGTCTCATTTGTGGCAGTAGTTGTGACATTCTTGAAAGTGCCATCAACATAATATTTCGAAAACTAGGACACAATTGAATTTACTTCCTCCGGTAGCACGTCTTTTTGAAGCAAAAGAAATGTTTGGCGAATTTCTTCTGACTTTAGGTATTATAATAATAATTATTTGTTAACTAATCTTTGACATTATAGAGGTTGATTGCAATGTTATAAAGAAGAAAGATTCCACCATAGTTTCCACTGGAGATATGGTCTATCCTCGATCGCACTTCAGCTGTGCTTTATTATCTTCCTTTTCATGAAATTTCATGTTTAAATCTCATTCGAAACCGCAATCCATCGATTAATAAATATTCGATAAAACGTTCAGTCGAAGTTGCGTTTGGCGATAAACGGTTCATTCGAAAAAGCAATATTCGATCAAACGTTCTGTCGACTTTCCATTCATCGAACATATGCCTCTCGAAGTTTAGTTACGGACCCGTATAGATAGCCGCGTGGTCCTCGGCCGAGTAGAATTTGGACCACTCCATCTCTTCCCATGCGGTGTCGTACAAGACGATCAAGGGATAGGGCTGTTTAACATCAGACGGATATATACAGCCCAGACTCAGACTCAGATGCATGGCTTGAGTTAACAATAGTTCCCGGAAGAAGGCAATAGGATCACCCCCTATTATATGGGACCGAATTCAATGATTGGAGAAATGTGAGTGTTAATTTATCTCTGCCTAACCATCCGAGGATAAATGCGTGAACGCTAAAAGTTACTAATTTTAATAGGACCAAATTGGGTGATTGGTCGTCCACGAGCCCTACACCAATATAGCTAGCCAGTCACTTCTGACTTGTGTATATTTCATATCTGTATTATATTTGCACTGATTTGCACAGTTCGCTGATCGAGTGCCACTTTTGTTTAGCAATCTAAACGTGTTAGCCAACAGTCTGTAGACAGACCACGTGACAAGAAGGCTGGGTTTTTTCTTGCACAATTAATTAGCATGGTCGTACAGTGAGCGCCAAAACGATCTTGACTACAAAGTCACAACTGGAGCCTTTGCAGGTGCGTAGAAATGTTGCGTCTTTGGCAGTATTTTACCGTTTGTACCATGGTGAATGTTCTTATGAGCTCTTCAATTAGCCTCACCCTCTCCTTTCCTACACAGGACAACACGTGCAGGGCTTAGATGTCACCAGCACTCGGTGAAGAATATCCGATCAAGAACCAAGCGGTTCGGTGACTCTTTCCTTTATCGCATTAAGGCCTGGAATTCATTACCAGCTCACGTGTTTCCTTCGTCCTACAGTCCCGGGTCCTTTAAGCAGGGCGTGAAAAAGCATATGATGACGCCGTTAAGCAGAGTGTTGTCACATGGTATATGTAAGTAATGGTGACCCTCTTTTCTGAGACTTAGCCTTCAGATTACCATCAGGCAAGGCGAAGTCTAATTGACATGTCCTGTACTTATAAAAAAAATGATTATAATAAAGGTATTGAGAGCCAATCAAATTGTTTTATTCAAAAACATTGTATTATATATCCGATCTGAAAGTGTGTACCTAATATCAGAACAATTATTCAACAGAAAGGGGGGAAACCAAGGAAATAATATAATTATGAGTACTTTGTTCGTCAATATCAATCTGATGCTGACTGTACAACATGGCTACCGGCAGCCTTCCGAGAATGTGACCTGTCGGCGATGGTGCGGGGTATTTTATAACGCATACATTTGAATATTAATTTTGTTTGTATACATTCAAAAAATTGTATACATTATGAATACACACGCATAAATTATCCCATCACAAATTTTTTCCAGATGCTGCCATACATTTTCTCCAGAATATGGATTTTTTTCCAGATTTAGTCTGGAATGAATGGTTGGCTAGCGGCGATATAAGTTGGCCCATCTTTACGTGAAACTGTGTTCGGAGATATCTTTAAGGTTATATAAAAATGTACTTTAAAAAAACTGTCAAATGGGAGTCAGAATCGCGTGCAAAGGGTTCCGTACTATACTGATCTGAGGAAAATTTGAAATTACAGGCGAGCAATGAAGTGATCCTAAAGGATTTCGTTTATTCCTTTGAGTATCCTAAAAACGCCTGTTTCTGAGATAGTTTTTTTTTATACTACTGTGTAGGTAGACCAGCACACGTGCCACCCTATGGAAAGTGATTACCGTGACCTATGAAGGTGTGCAACACCAGGGGAGTCACACCCGCGCTGCCCACCCTGTAAGAACACAGAGTTTCTGTACCGTCAGTGCAGAAGACACAATCAGAACAAGCCTTTGGTCTTTCCACTGCCAGCACAAAAACTCTCCAGTAAGCTCTGACTACCCTACTCCCCGCCGGGAACTCTACACGAAGTTATTATAGCCGTGGTATTCTGCAGAGCTACTTCCCCAGTCGGACTGCTCAATTAGGACGGGAAGACCGTCGTGTCCTACCTCCTGCAGCACTAGGTGTCGTGTACTACCCCCTTATATGTATTGTTATGCGGACGGGGTACAATTAAATGCCGTTTACTTAACGAAGAGATTTATTAGCTCACCACAAACTAGACAATTCAATCACTAGTACACACAGTACTCTTCAACAGTTTCAGTCGCTCAGTAGGTCACAGTAGTCCACAGTCGTTGCTCAGGTCGCTGGTAGAATCCTCTTCGGTCGCTTAAGCTCGCTGCATCCGTTATCGGTCTCAAAGACAGAATGAATCGTGTCGTTATGCGAACGTGTTTTTATACCTCTTAATTAGGTGGAGCGAATCATCTAGAAAATACGCGAGCGCTAACTACCTACCTACTCTTTTGAAGTTTGCCGCCGTCGCTGACCTTCGAGTTCATTCTCGATATTTACCTATTTTTTGTATTTGGCGGTAGGTTGTGACTTTATGTTGACGATTCTAGATTTTTCTATGACAATCGGTAAAGTATCGCGTCACTAAGAATGCCTTTTTATTTCTTGAAGATTCGATTACTAGTTTTCGAGATATCGACGTATGTCGTTACAGTGTATATATACCGACACAAGATCGCTCTTTTAATAATATTGTAATACCGACATGTGTTTGGCATGCAACAAGTTTATTATGTAAGACAAGATATCAAAACTAAATTCAGTTACTAATCTTTGGTCTCATTATGCTTGCCAAAAATATCTCTAATCCTTTTTGGCCTCGGAAACCTCATTTTGGAACCGCTTATATCGACCTCATAACGTTTGAACCTGTTGCTTCCAAAGCTTGAACTTCGGAGCCCAGTCTCACTGCCAGGGCTGCCAGAAACCATGCGAAGTAGAGGAGTAAAAGCCGGACTGGAATACGCAGGTTCAGGAGGTGATAGTCTCGAGAGGAACTGGTACTCAAAGCTAAGATAATAAAGATCTGCGATTGAAATTAAATTTGCAGTAAAACAATAAAACACTCTTAATGGTATGATCCCGAAGGTGATCGCATACCACAACTGCAGACGCGAAGCGTACCATGAAATACGCTTGATATGATAATTTTGTTTATGGTTTTAATTCATTACGGCTTCTCAATGGTGCCGTTTATTTATATCGAACTTTTCTTTTTATACCACTTAGGTGGCGGACAAGCACGTCCCACGATAACCAAGGCCCATCTGATGGGAAGTGGTTATCGTAGACATATGCAACACCAGGGGTGTCACATTCGCGCTGCCGGCTTTTAAGAAACCTTCTGATGCCCCTCTTGAAGAACCCCATATTGTTGTATGCTTGGGAAAACCGCAGCAGGGAGGTCATTCCACAGCTTGAGTATGCGTAGGATGAATTTTCTTTCATACCGCACAGTGCGCACACTCTCAGGTCGCAATTCCCTGCCTATGGCGAGATGTGCGATGATAGAATGTAGCTGTGGGCATCATGTCAAACAATTCATCTGAGCACAAACCATTGTATAGGCGGTAGAACACACACAGTTTACCAAGTAATGTATTTGACTAAAAATGCTATTTCACAGGCCTTCAATTCTACTAAAGCAAAACCACTGTCATACCAAAAACAAAATGGCATTAAATTTAAAACTTTATTTTTATCAGGTTAAAGTTCAAAATTAAATGAAAAGAGTTTCATTACACTTTTTCATTCATTCTGCATTTTGAACTTTAATGATATTGCCTTAAAGTCTACATTTAAATTTATTTTTTTAGCACTGTCTGTGGTATGTAGTGGTTTTGCTTTAGTAGAGTCGAGGGCCAGTTCGAAGTTTTTTTTTATACTACTTAGGTGGCAGACAAGCACACGGCCCACCTGATGGAAAGCGGTTACCGTGACCTATGAACGTGTGTAACAACAGTGGAGTCGCATCCGTGCTGCCGACCCTGTAAGAACAGAGATTTTATGTGCCCTCAGTGCAGAACACATAATCAGGAAAAGCCTTAGGTCTTCGCACTGACAGTTCAAAAACTCTCCAGTGAGCTCAGGCTACACTACTTCAATACTAATTCTAAGTGTTACTGTTTACGCAGAATGATTTCACTGTATCGCTAATTATTATTGTATTATTATGCCTTTTTTAAATTTAATTGAGGGGAAGACTGGATCCCAGACAAAACAGGTGGTTCGTTCCAACCCTCTTCTTAGTTATAAGTAATAATACTTAGTTCTGTGACTTACCATAAAGAATTTGATGCTCTGTCTCTACTAAGTGTGCCTTAATATAAGCATAGCACGCGCAACAGACGAGATACCTACGTTTCAATTTACAGATGACTTGCAAAATTGATTTTGGCGATGGTACATCCAACAAGACAACGACCTATGGAGTTTTCTAGAGGTTTTTTTTTAAAACTCACGCCTATATCCCCGAAGGGGTAGGCAGAGATGCTAGCACCCACATTTCGCCAGTTTATGTATAGGTCCCAATGTAATAGGTGGCGAGCCTATTGCCAATAACCGAGCATTTATAAACCTATCAAGATAGAAAGATTAAAGACGTATAAACTTTTTTGAATTTGTGAACAGTGACTTCCAGTAAGATTTCCGAGTTTAGATACTTTGGTTTTTGACCTGCATCATCATCTCATCCGAAAGGAGGGTCGCCCGGCGGACGAACCGTCCGGCTACCGGCCCATTGTGTTGCTCGACGAGGTGGGCAAGCTCTTTGAAAGAGTTATTGCGAAGCGCCTCGTCGAGCACCTCTCTGGTAGGGGGCCGGACCTGGCGGATGCCCAATATGGCTTCCGCCGGTGGCGGTCCACCGTGGATGCCATCATGCGCGTGAGGACTTTGGCGGAGGAGGCAGTTGCCCGGGGCGAGGTGACGTTGGCGGTGTCCTTGGACATCTCCAACGCGTTCAACACCTTGCCCTGGAGTTGCATCAGGGAGGCACTCGTGTACCACGGTGTGCCTCTCTACCTCCGCCGCATAGTCGGGGCGTACCTGACGGAGAGAGCCGTCATCTACCCAAGTGCGACCGGCGTCGGTCGGCGTGAGATGTCGTGCGGTGTTCCACAGGGATCGGTTCTCGGGCCGCTACTGTGGAACATTGGATACGACTGGGTGCTTCGCGGTGAGCTTGCGGACGGCGCCGCCGTCACGTGCTATGCGGACGACACGCTAGTGACGGCGAGCGGGGCTACACACCGCGAAGCGATCCTGAGGGCCACAACCGCGGTTGCTCAAGTCGTGGAACGGATCCGGCGGCTGGGCCTTGAGGTGGCTTTGCATAAATCCGAGGCCATGTTCTTTCATGGACCTCGGCGCACGCCACCACCTGGTTCCAGTCTCACAGTGGGAGGCACTCTCATCGGCATCAAGCCCCAGATGAAATATCTGGGGCTCGTGCTCGACGGCCGGTGGGACTTCGGGAAGCACTTCCGAAGTCTGGGCCCCAAATTGGCGGGCACAGCCAACGCTTTGGCGCGGCTACTGCCCAACCTGAGGGGCCCGGATGACTCCTGCAGGAGACTCTACGCGGGTGTCGTGCGGTCCATGGCCCTGTACGGGTGTCCCGTGTGGGCGGACACCCTGAGTGATCGGCACATGCTCCTGCTGCAGCGTCCGCAGCGGAAGTTGGCGTGCCGCATCATAAGGGGGTACCGCACGATATCCTTCAACGCGGCGAGTCTCCTCGCCGGATCCCCACCATGGATCCTGGAAGCGAGATGCCTTTCGGCGCTATACCGGTTCCGAAGGGCGGCGCGGGAGCGGGGTCACGATCCCGAGCCCGAAGAAATTCGGGCCGTGAGATCCCGGCTCCACAGGGAAATGGTGGCGGAATGGGAGAGACGACTTGGGCAACCAAGCGCAGGGCACGCCGTAGTAACGGCGGTAAGACCCATCATGGGGGAGTGGCTAGAGAGGCCACACGGCAGCCTCTCGTACCGTCTGACGCAGATGATCACCGAGCACGGATGCTTCGGAAAGTATCTGCGTCGGATGCAGAAAGAGCCAACGTCCGAGTGCCATCACTGCGACGCGAGCGAGGACTCAGGTCCGCACACGCTCACCGAGTGTCCGGCGTGGGAGACGCCGAGGCGGGAGCTTGTGGCGGCCCTGGGAGTGAGGGTTCTCACGCTCTCCACCTTGCTCGCGGCGATGGTTCGCTGCGCGGATGCGTGGGCGGCCGGCGCCTCCTTCTGCGAGCAAGTAATGCTCGTGAAGGAGGAGGCGGGGCGGGAGCGGCAGCGGGAGCGACGAAGGATCGCTAGACAAGCTGCCCGCGCACGAAGGCAACTCGGGCGTCGGAGGTCGATGAACGACCTCCGCCCCCCATGAGCGCCGGCCTGGGGGTGACAGGTGAAGCCGCCTGTCACCCTTGCAGAAGCAGGCCGCGGCGGCGGCGCGCGTGGCGCGCCTCCCCGTTTCCGGGGACGAGTTGGGGACTCTGTGGTCCCCACACCCGAGAAGAGGGCCAGATCGTGAGAGATGGCCCTGGGTCGGCCGGGGTGCGAGGGATATGCCTGTCAACCTCACCTTCGGCAACCGAAACGACCCACAGGCGGCGTGCGTTTTAGTCGGTTCGAGCCCGACATAACCTCCTCCACCGGCTCCGGTGGGGAGGTATCCGTGGGGATTTTGCGCACGTAAAAAAAAAAAAAAAAAAAAAAACCTGCATCATCATCAACTAAGCGGTAATCCTGGTAGTATCCAAGAATTTGGATGACTTTAGACCCGTGAATGGATCGTAGGATCCAAGCCAGATAACTGATGACATCAAAACGTTGGCTTTTTTTTTTTTTTTTTACGTGCACAAAATCCCCACGGATACCTCCCCCCCGGAGCCGGTGGAGGAGGTTATGTCGGACACGAACCGACTAAAACGCACGCCGCCTGTGGGTCGTTTTGGTTGCCGAAGGTGAGGTTGACAGGCATATCCCTCGCACCCCGGCCGACCCAGGGCCATCTCTCACGATCTGGCCCTCTTCTCGGGTGTGGGGACTACATAGTCCCCAACTCGTCCCCGGAAACGGGGAGGCGCGCCACGCGCGCCACCGCCGCGGCCTGCTTCTGCCAGGGTGACAGGCTCAAAACGTTGGCTGTGATATACTAGATGCAGAAGAGGAAGGATCGGGTAATGTGAGGCAAGCAAAAATTTATTAATATAATCGCATTTTTTGTAATCCAGCTACATAAGTAGCTAATTATGGTTTTTGAACCTTTCCCATCACTTGTGTTATGAAGAGACCTTGCTTACCCTTGTAATTGTCTAAATGAGATTAAATTATAGACTTTATTGTAACATGCATAAACGCCAAAATTAAATAGAAAAAAGAGTTCATTCTATCTATTCAATTACTCGACAAGATGCCATTTAATTTTACTCATTAACTAAGCTCATTAAGAACATAAAGATACAGTCAATAAAAGTGAATATCATTTTTGTAGTGTCTGTTGCTTTACTGTGCTCTTGCCGTGAAATAAAATTAACGAAATCGCGGCCCAGGTCAGAAGTGCCTACTTGAAACTGGCGGGATTGGATTAAAGTATTAACGACACTAAAGGAAGTTCATGAAGTTTGTAAGGATACAGTCAAATAGCACGCTATTACCTCTGCCTACCTCGGAGGGAAATAAGCATGAGCGTATGTATATATGTACAGAAAAACCATGGCAAAAGTCGTCACTTGCTGATGCCGTATTCAAAAACTCTGAACAGCCAGTAATATGTGTACTTATAAAAACTATATAAGTGACCTTGAAACGTGAAAAAAACATAATTATGTCCAATCCAAAGGTCATGAGATACGTACGATATAGATGCTTAATAACTTATCATTGATGTCAAACATATAAAATCTTAATAACAATCTTTGTTCCACATAAAGACTGCTTTGTTTACAAATCGAATGATTCTCGGAATTTTTTTAATCTGCTTATTGACCACTGATTTAGTAGTACAGTCAGCATCAGTTCGAACTTGATTAACAAAGAACTCAAAAGGAGCTTAATAGTTTTTTTTTATATATAGGACACGTCAATTAGACTTCGCCTTGCCTGATGGTAAACTGAAGGCAAAGTCTCAGGAAAAGAGGGTCATCATCATTATAACGTTTGTAATTTATACAGTTTATAGTGAAGTTATGTGAAATCTAATCAAGTTAAAATAATGTTAGATAAAAGTGACTATGATAGCCTGTAAAAATAATTAATTAATAAGTTAATTGTGTCTATACCTGGCTGGCGGGAGACATGAGAAATAAGTACCTCCGCCCTACAGAATGCCACGGTTATAATAACTTCGTGTTGTGTTCCCAGCGGTGAGTAGGGTAGCCAGACCTCACTGGAGAATTTGTGCTGTCAGTGGGATGACTAAAGGCTTGTCCTGCTTTGTCCTGTACACTGACGGCACAGAAACTCTGTGCTTACAGGGTCGATAGCGCGAGTGTGGCTTCTCTGGTGTTACAAACGTCCATAGGCCACGGTGACCACGTTCCATCAAGTGGGCCGTGCGCTTGTCTAGTGGTATAAAAAAAAAGTAATTGTGATGAAGTCGTTACATAATTTATCAAAGTATCCTCAGGGTGTGAGTTACATAAATTAATAGTAAGTCGTAAGAAGGTAGTAAGAAAGTAGTAAGGAAGCCGTAAGAACAGCCCGGAGCGAAGTAGACGAAGGGCACTTAGCTCGCTGTTCTGCTGGCACGTGACGTGCCGACTTTTACCGCCGCGTGGCTCGTTCGGCGTCACCCAAGCCTCGTGTATACCTGCAGGTGCAAGGTCTGCACAGTAATTGGAGCTGACGATAAAAGGGATAGTGGGATAGTGGGACAGGGGAAGTGATTGCTACGTCTGTTCCGTTTCCAATACTGAAGCACACCGAATGAATCCTTGCGGCTACCAAACTTAGTGCCTCATATCCTAACAAAGATAATTGATCGGCCATTACCTAAATCTCTAAAGTTGGTAGATGCAAACAACCAGTAGGAGGTAGGACACGACGGTATTCCCGTCCGAATTGAGCAGTCCGACTGGGGAAGTAGCACCACCCTACAGAATACCACGGATATAAAAACCTCGTGTTGTGTTCCCGGCGGTGAGTAGGGTAGCCAGAGCTCACTGGAGAGTTTTTGTACTATCAGTGGGAAGACCAAAGGCTTGTCCTGATTTTGTGTTCTGCACTGAAGGCACTTAAAATCTCTGTTCTTACAGGGTCGGCAGCACGGATGTGACTCCATTGGTGTTACATACGTTCATAGGCCACGGTAACTACTTTCCATCAGGTGGACCGTGTGCTTGTCTGCCACCTTTCACTCTACTAAAAATTCTATAAATAAAGTTACAATACAACGATTTGCATCGTAACAATCATTACTTACATTATACTAAGTGACAATGTTGACACTCAGCTTGACGGCCTCATCATATGCTTTTTCACGCCCCGCTTAAAGGACCCGGGACTGTAGGAAGAAGGAAACACGTGAACTAGTAATGAATTCCAGTCCTTAATGGTGCGACAAAAGAAAGAGTCACAGAAACCGTGTGCGGGTGACATCTAAGCCCTGCACGTGTTGTCCTATGTAGGAAAGGGAATAGCTCATCAGAACATTCACTATGGTACAGCCGGTAAAACACTGCCAAGGACGCAACATCTCTACGCATTTGCAAAGGCTCAAGGGTCTTCGTGACCTCGGGGATCCTAATAATGCGGACCGCACGTCGCTGCAACCTTTCGAGAGCATCTAGTAAGTACTTTGCTGAGCCATCCCAGAGAATGCATACGAAGTCACAGGTGCAGCTAATCATGTAGTTTTTTAACAGGTACTTTATATGTACTTACGTGACCTCCGTGGCGTAGCGGTAGAGCTTTCGACTGCTATGCAGGAGACGCGGGATCGATGCCCGCTCAGTGCAAATATTTGTATGCATGAATATGTATATTTGCATTGGTCTAGGTGTTTCTATGTATAATATTTCCAAAAAAAAAAGTATCTAAGTATGTTTATCCGCATTCTAAATCCCATAACACAAGCTAGTTAAGCTATGCTTACCATGGTTCTAGATGGCGTTGTGTGGAACGTTGTGAAAAAATATATATAAAATATATATATGTTTAATGTATGTATAGTTATAAAATTAGTTTAGCATTTTAGCAATGAGTACAGATTACAATTTTAGTAATTGAATACTTAAGTAATCCTTATGTTTATGAAGTAGATACAAAATCATTCGCACGTAGATTATTTAAGGATTTCATAATAAAATATTAAGTATTAACAACGTTGAAACATTATGCTATCAGTATTTTGTTACATAAAAATAGATCAGATTGTGATACGCATATGTTTGTATCTACATGACACAAATGTTAAATATTTGTGTACGGCTAAATAAGTTATTTTTACGAAATTTTATTATTAACACCTAGGCCCCAAAGGCTTACATCATCAGAGATGTCATTCAAATGTTGAGTACCCAGTTCATTTAAGTCTGGGGGTGACAGGTGGAGCCGTCTGTCAGCCTAGTAGAAGCAGGCCGGGGCAGCGATACGATGTCTGTAAGATGACGAGGAGCAAGACGGGAATACTGTGCTTCCCACACCTATTTCAAAACTAGAGACAGCCCAGCCAAGGTGCGAGAGAAATACCTCATTGGGCTACTTACACCCTGGCATTATTTCCTGGTTGCATCAAAGCTTACATTTAAGAACTTTGGATAGGGTGGAGATTATTATATTAGATTTATTTTTATTTATTCATTTAAACTTTTTGCACAAAACACAAAGATTGTACAAAGGCGGACTTAATGCCACAGGCATTTTCTACCAGTCAACCTAAGGGTGATGCAGAGATATATGTATTAAAAGTAGATTTATAAGTAGATTGTTTTATTGTTTTTTTTTTGCGAGAGACTGACACTGGCGTCTCTACCCTGAAAATGCCTTGTCCATTGTTTAGCAGTAGCATCAACTAGCAGGTGAAGTTGCAACCCAGCAATTGATGGTGCGGTTTTAGTACGGTATCCGAGGAAAATTCTGCAAAAATGTGTTTGTATCGTATGTATATTCGTGTGGTGACCAAGAAAAAATACGAGTATCACCAGCCCATCTTGTCTGCATTCTGAAGGATTTCGTAAGAGGCGACAAACGGAAAAATACGCAGACGATATCACTGTGAGAGATGGAAACCTCGAAATAAAACCCTGTACCAACCCTTGTGTTGCATATGTCCATAGGCCACGGTAACCACTTTCCACAAGGTGGGCCGTGTGCTTGTCTGCCTAAGATAAAAAAATCTGGCCAACGTGGAAACAGTAGTCCAAAGCCTCCTGGCAATGCGAGAGGCATATGTCCAACAGTAGATTGCGATAAGCTAATTTATTGAAGTGTTTTCATTACTATATGCTTCTCTGCTACTCAAAGGTTTGCTGGGAGAAAAAATCATTTTGAGTTAAGCTCGCCTTTGTAAATTTTTTTTAAAATGTTTTTATTTATGATCTCTGTACTGTGTGAAAAATACCTTATTCAAAGAAATAAATGATTACTTCTACTTGGTGTATCAATAAATCGTATTTACTGTCACGGAATGACGTTGAGATTGGTGACGTGCGTGACATTGACGTCGACATACAGGGCACGATTCCACTTATCAATAGGTTAAGATGCCGCCCAAGAGGTTAACTGCGTTTGGGTACCAATAATTAAAGTTAATGTAATGATGATTGGTGAATTTTAACTAAAAAATACGAGGATAGCACTATTCTTCATCCGATGGTTAACATACAACCTCACAATGACAAAGTGCCCGGGCTATCAAGTGACCCGAAATCATAGTTGGCGAAATGTGGATATTAATACAACTCTGCCTACCCTTTGGGGCATACCTATAACTAAATAATATTCAATTCAATTCAATTCATTTATTGGCTCACAAAAGAATATGGTTACACATTGATGGTAAGTAATATTAAGTAGATCCTCATATTCACCACCATCTCTGGCATGTGAATAAAACTACACTATGTACTAAGATACGTTTCCTTGAACGTACCCGGCCGCGTGGTTCCCGGCAGAGTAGAATTTGGACCACCCCATCTCTTCCCATGCGGTGTCGTACAAGGCGACTAAGGGATAGGGCTGTTTAATATCAGACAGATTTACACTGCTCAGATTCAGGCTCAGATGCATGACTCAAGTCAACAATAAGTAAAAAGAAATAGTGCCCGTAAGACTCCAATACACCCCTATTATGTGGGACCGAATACAATTATTGATGAAATGTGGGTGTAAATTCACCTCTGCCTAACCCTCCAGGAATAAAAGCGTGATTATATGTATGTATGTATGAACGTATTTAGAAGAATGGTTCCTATCTGAAGTCAAATATGCACCTAAACTATTGGTTCATGGTTATAACATACCTACGTAGTATGTTATTTATTGTTATAATATCTATTAATAAAAAAAACCGCGGTGGCCTAGTGGTATGGGTAATGGACTTCTGAGACGAGATCTCAGGTTCGATCCCAGGTTTTACCATGGCACACGCCAATGACATTTCGATGCTTTTCGAAGTTATGTATGTATTTATCGCAGGTTAATGGCAATAGGCTCGCCACCTATTACATTGGGACCTAAACATAAACGGCGAAATGAGGGTGCTAGCACCTCTGCCTACCCCTTCGGGGATATAGGCGTGAGTGTATGTTATGGTACTTAATAAAATATGCTATTATAATAAACAGGAGGTATTATATATTGTAGGAGGTAGGACACGACGGTATTCCCGTCCGAATTGAGCAGTTCGACTGGGGAAGTACCTCCACCCTACAGAATACCACGGCTATAATAACCTCGTGTTGTGTTCCCGTCGGTGAGTAGGGTAGCCAGAGCTCACTGGAGAGTTTTTGTGCTATCAGTGGGAAGACCAAAGGCTTGTCCTGATTTTGTGTTCTGCACTGAAGGCACTTAAAATCTGTTCTTATACAGGGTCGGCAGCACGGATGTGACTCCATTGGTGTTACACACGTTAATAGGCCACGGTAACTACTTTCCATCAGGTAGGCCGTGTGCTTGTCTGCCACTTAAGTTGTAAGTATAAAAAAAAAATACAGAAAAAATATATGCAATTATTTGTTAATTTATACAAAACTATGCTAACTATACACTATACACAAAAATGAAATAGAAAAAAAGGGAGACGCAAATTAGGCATCGAAAAATTCCCCACCTCATTTTCCTTCCTTAATAAATAGGTATTTAGATTAGATTTAGCGTATATAGAGTACAAAATGCTGATAAGATTTTTTTTAAATAAATATTCTAGTACATTCTACACGACGCTATCTGAACTCACAATAAGCTTAGCTTAACTAGCTTAGGTTATAGCTTCTAGAATGCGGATATACATACTTAGAAATCAGTAGGTATCAAAATAAACAGGATATTTACCATGTTTCATTGTTTTGAGTTTCCGATATTTCAACCAGTGCAGATACGCGTAGTAAAAGAACTCGAAAGAGGGTAGATCGATATCCTACTTATATTATACTTCTAGGAAAAAACTTTTTCTCTGTTCACCGCCACTACTCCAGTTCCTCCGTGATCATGGTGCTTGCAACAGCGCCGAAATATCGGAAACTCAAAACAATGAAACATAGTAAATATCCCGTTTATTTTGATACTGATTTGAGTGACCATGATAGTTTAAATACCCATATACTTAGATATATTTTCTTTTGTAAATACAAACCTACGTATACATGACAACAACGAGATCAAAACAAATCATGACCAAAGGCTTGTCCTGCTTTGTCATCTGCACTGACGGCACAAGAAACTCTCCGTTCTTAAAGGGTCGGTAGCATGGGTGTGACTCCTCTGGTGTAGCACACGTCCATAGGCTATGGTAACCACTTTCTATCAGGTGTGCCATATGTGCGTTCTCACTCTTTTTCCCGATGTATACACAGCATGCTGCTTAGTTATTAAAAAATAACATTGACATTACGTAAGCCTATTCGAAGTATGATGAACTAAATGAAATATAACAAAAACATTTAAAACTATTGTTTTAGGAAAACCACATCATTTTCCTGTTTGGTATATTACATATTTGTTATATGATTAGCTGCGTAAACCGTTACATAATTATGTATAATATTATTATTACCACTATTGTAATCTAATCCTAAGTCTAGTTTAGGCTTGGTAATAATAATGATGCCCACAGCTACATTCTATCATCGCACCGCTCGCCATAGGCAGGGAATTCCTCCTCACACATTGCGACCTGAGACGGTGCGCACTGTGCGGTATGAATGAAACTTCATCCCCACACTCAAGCTGTGGAATGAACTCCCTGCTGCGATTTTCCCAAGCACCTACAATATGGGATTCTTCAAGAGGGGCATTAGATGGTTTCTTCAGGGTCGGGAGCGCGTGTGTAACGCCCCTGGTGCTGGACACGTCCATAGGTCACGGTGACCACTTGCCATCAGGTGGGCCGTGTGTTTGTCTGCCACTTAAGTTGTCTTTTATGTGTAGGTACTAGACAATTTTTTGTTATAATAAACATTATAAGACGGCTGCGAGGTGAAACCAAAATGTTGGAATGACCTGAAGACTAGATAAATGAGTAAGTATAGAATATGACAGTTATCCATATTTCAGACGCTTTTTCGTAATGACATCTGTGCGTGGTAACTACTGAACATTGATTATTAGGCCTTTATTGAAGCCATTTTTTTAATTCGGACAAAAAGACCAAAGGGTTGTCCTGCTCTCTCTTCGGTACTAACGATGACGGCACAAAAACTCTGTACTTACAAGATCGACAGCGCGAGTGTGACTCCCCTGGTGTTGCATACGATCATATGCCACGGTAACCGCTTTCCTTTAGGTGGGCCGTGTGCTTGTTAGCCGCCTAAGTGGTATAGAAAAAGACCACTACTACTCTACTCTCTAATCAAATTACATACGATAAGCAATACTGTCTCGGAGGAGGAGGTCAGATGGCAGTTCCTTCAAGGTTTGTTCAAGAATACTGTCTCGAACCCGTAAACGTTTCCTTCTTAAAATTCCACCTTCTTTAGGTAGGGACCATTCGAAATGATGATGATCTCAAAATGTTGATCCAATTTTAGGATCGTAAACATCTAGAATGGTACCTAACCCGTTTCTTCCAGCCTTCACCCTATCGCCCTAGCTTCTTACCATGTAGCCGGGTACAGTCAATCGGCTATTTGTCAATTTTTATCGCAAAATTACCACTCTATAATAATATAATAAACTGCAAAAGTGAAATATTCTTGCAACGAATAGTTTTAAAGATATTTGATTTTTTTTATTAAATTTTTCGCGCCCATGAAAACGTTCCATAGTCCATACAGCTAGTCGAGAGTGGTGACTTTTGCATTTATCTCGTAAAAATATCTCATAACAAAATTAATTTGTAATTTATTGAGGAATCTATAAAGTTATAATTTGGGACTGAATTTGATTGTTTAAATTTTGACTTACTTATAATGAAAAGTCATAGTTGCAGTTTATTTAGGCAATATCTTATTTTGCAAGGCATATTTCATGATAACAAACTTGCCTGCTTGCTTGGCCTTGTCAAATAGCCTATTGAAGGGTCTGCTCCTTCTACTGCTGTCTACTCCTTCAAGAATATACCAGCGTGAGTATATGCATGTTTTCAAGTGTAAATTCCTGAACATTAACAGTTATAATGCTTTACGTTTATCAGAACAGTACAGAACAGCCCCGTGGTTTCCGGCAGAGTAGAATTTTGACCTCCCCATCTCTTCCCATGCGGTGTCGTACAAGGCAACTAAGGGACAGGGCAGTTTAACATCAAACAGATTTATAAACCCCGGTCTCCGCCTCACATGCATGGCTCAACAATAGTGCCCGGAAAACGGCAATAGGCTCGCCCCCTATTACGAGGGACCGTATATAATGATAGATGAAATGAGGGTGTTAATTCACCTCTGCCTAACCCTTCAAGGATAAAGGCGTGATTATATGTACGTATGTATGTTTATCAGAACAATGTTATCACAAACAAAAGGGTTTAATTCGATTGATGCGAATCGAAAGGTCCAGTTACTTTATCGCAACTTTATCAATAAATAAATAGCCGTTGTTTTGTGATAATGTATTACTAGCGTGGTAATGTCGTGGAGCGGTAGTAAATGCCTTTGCTAAGTTAGAGGTTCCAGGTTCGTGCTCAGTACCAATGTCAAGAATATGGCTACTTTCGTCACTCTGTGTGTTTACATGAAAAATAATATGTATACATACATTACATACAATCACGCCTTTATTCCCGGAATGTTAGGCAGAGGTGAATTAACACCAACATTTCACCAATCGTTGAATTCGGTCGTAATAGGGGGAAAGTATGAATTTACAAAAAGTAATAAGTTCGGCTTTAGATCTGACACGTCGTGTCGGGAGATCAACTTTCGTTTATTATTTTTAATGGTTTATTGACTTTTGCCGTCTGGTCTCCTAACCCTGAGATGAAAGCCTGCGCCAGAGCCTCATCCATTGTTTAGCAAGTGCACTGACAAGCAGGTGAGGTTGTTTTGAACCCGAAGGTGTTCGTAGGAACCTGTACACCGAAGCTTTCACCCCGGAATTCGGGTCCACTTCTTCCACTCTAAGGTCTCATTGATACCTACATAGAATATAATAACGACCATGTTTCAATTTTTAGTGTGGCGTGCTTTGAGGATATTATCGACAAATACTGTCAATAACAAACGTGCGGAGGATTTGTGTCACTAAAAGGGGGTAGATGTACTTTTGGCAATTTTGATAATGACGTTGGACCAAATTGGACTGATTCAAATCAAATCAAATCAGTTTATTGTGAAAATGGGTACAATAGTGATACAGTAGGTACAATAATATAATATGGTTTCTCCATTCTCCGCCTCAAGGCATTCAATAAAATTTACTAATATAATAATTAAGTATTGTAATAATTAAATTATGTCAGCATACCAATTGATTGTGAACAACGACCATATATATATATGGTCTGGCAATACATATTTGAAAATAAATTTTGTTTATTTTGTTTATTGGCACTTGTACCTTCACACGTTATTTCGATCAGTGTATAAAAACTGAGTTGTTGGCGGAATCGTTGGGATCGCCATAGAGAAAAAAAAACATATTTAAAATAAGTTACCAAATAGTCTCAAAGAAGGTAATACGACCAATACATTTAAAAGAAAACTGTATACATTACTTATGGATAAATGTTATTATACTGTTACGACGCGACGGCCGTCGATATCTCGAAAATTCTAAAAATAATCGAATCTTCAAGAAATAAAAACGCATTGTTAGTGACGAGGTACTCTACCGAATGGCATAGAAAAATCTAGAATCGTCAACACAAAGTCACAACCTACCTACGAGTACCTACACACTCTTTTGAATAAAAACAAACAATAGGTAAATATCGAGAACGTACTCGAAGGTCAGCGACGGCGGCAAGATCAAAGAATAGGTATTTATCGCTCGCGAACTTTCTAGATAATTCGATCCCCCTAATTGAGAGGTATAAAAACACGCTCGCATAGCGACATTATTCATTTTGTCTTTGAGATCGATAACGAACACAGCTAACTAAAGCGACCGAAGAAGATTCTACCTGCGACCTGAGCAACGACTGTGGACTACTGTGAACGACTGAGCAACTGGAACTGTTGAAGAGTACTGTGGGTACTAGTGATTAAATTGTCTTGTTTGTGGTGAGCTAATAAATCTCTTCGTTGAGTAAACGGCATTTAATTGTACCCCGTGCACGTAACAATACTATTGACGAATTTTTAAATAATGGTAAATTGTGATAATTGTCATTTTTTTGGCATGATTATGTATACGATAATTTTAACTGACGAATAATTTAATTTTAATTGTAAGACATATTTTTGTACGCAACACAGTGGTAGAGTATGGCTTGCACCTAAATGCAAACATCAAAAATTTATGTACCCACTCACCCATATTTGACAAATAAACTTTCATTTCATTTCATGTTAGCTAAACTATAAGAAAATAAAATATTTATTATGACATTCAATTAATAGATTGGCGGTATTTTTCGAACGTCGAACGCCGGTATGACGTCAGTAGTCCACGCCACGCGCCGCTCCACTGCAATTGATGGATCCGGCAAACCTGTTGGAGTTTACTCTATTTCATATTGAGTGTAGGAAGGGATAAAAATAAACCACAAACGCCATTGCGTTAGTGAAACAAACTCATAAAATTCATTATTAGTTAAGGGAACGGTCATTAACTACATGACCTTGACCTCAAGGAGAGATGCTCTGTTGTTTTGTTGGCGTTACCTACGAAGAGCGGATTTCGTCAATTAATTTATTACATATTTTTTTATACCACTTAGGTGGCAGACAAGCGCACGGCCCACCAGATGGAAAGTGGTTACCATGGCCTATGGACGTGTGTAACACCAGAGAAGCCACACTCGCGCTGCCGACCCTGTAAGCACAGAGTTTCTGTGCTGTCAGTGTAGAGGACAAAGCAGGACAAGCCTTTAGTCATCCCACTGACAGCACAAATTCTCCAGTGAGCTCTGGTGATTACATTCAAATCGATTAAGATTGAAAAAATTACAATCCACTGCTAGGTAGGACCGCTCTCACACAGCACCCGATCCTCCACTCCCCACATCCGGTTTATACCAATTACCTATTTCTGATCGTCAGTCCATCTAGCTCGCTATTTACTGATTAAATTTTCTCTAGCTAACTCCAACAGCCGTCACCGCGACTGTCCTTTAGCAGGTGATGCCTCTTCTCTACACTACTCTATCCATGTATCTAAACTATATATATAATATATATTATATATAATATTATAAAGAGAAAAGATTTGTATTTTTGTATGTAACGAATAAACTCAAAAAGTATTGCACCGATTTTAATAATCCTTTTTTCATTAGAAAGCTACATTCTTCGTGAGTAACATAGGCTACTTTTTATCCCGATATTCCAATGGGATCAGGATTTACGCGGGTGAAACCGCGGTGCGGTGCTAGTATTAAATATTTCGTGAATGAGCCCCACCGTATTAAACAAACAGGAAGCAGTAATTGTATTGTAACAACTTAATAGTATGTATAATATACCTAATCAGTGATAAAACTCGTTTTGCCATCACTAGATAGCGTTGGGTATGTCATAAGAAGATTCCAACTCTTTTAACATGCTTCCTGTTGAGAAACTACGTTATATACAGAATTATTGCCGCGTGGCTCCCGGCAGAGTAGAATAAGGGCCACCCCATCTCTTCCCATGCGGTGTCGTACAAGTCGACTAAGGGATAGGGCTGTTTAACTTCCGGCAGATATATATAGCCCAGACTCAGCCTCAGATGCATGTCTTGAGTCAATAATAGTGCCCGGAATACGGCAATAGGCTCATCTCCTATTACGTGGGACCGAATACTTTAAGCGGGGCGTGAAAAAGCATATGATGAGGCCGTCAAGCTGAGTGTCACCATTGTCACACGGTATGTGTAAGTAATGGTGACCCTCTTTTCTGGGACTTTGCCTTCAGCTTACCATCAGGCAAGGTGAAGTCCAATTGACGAGTCCAATATAAAAAAAAACAATTATTAGTGAAATGTGAATGTTAATTCGCCTCTACCTAACCCTCCAGGGATAAAAGTGAGATTATACGTAGTACAAAAAGGCAATTACGTAATTTTGTAATGAATTCCAAACTTTTTAACACTACGTCACTTGAAATTATGCAAATTGATCACAAATAGATATAGAAGGCCAGCATTGTCACGCACGGGTACTCACGCGCAGGTATATGTTCGAAGTGTGAGAACTCTCAAATGACGGGAACATTGAACTATGTTGATATTCTGTTGATCAGATATATAACCATTACCGACTGCATCCAAAGTTGCCACTTCGGATTCATTCGAAGTCCACTTTATTGCTCGACTCCTCCATATCCGTACGGTATGGAGGAGTCGAGCAATAAAGTGGACTTCTTGACCTTCGGCATCTCTAACAATGAGGAACTAGACATGCATGTCATCTTTCACGATTCAGAACGTCTTGTGTGTCTCGTGTTGTGTAGAGCTAGGTCACTGGCGATTTTTCGTACTGTCAGTGGGAAGACCAAAAGTTTGTCCTGTTTTGTCTTTTACACTGACGGCACACAGCTTACAGGCTTACAGGGTTGGCAGCGCGAGTGTGACTCCCTTAGTGTTGCACACGTCCATAGGCAGGCGCGGCGACCATAGACAGCGAATCTGATCTATGGTCAGGAAAAAAAACACATTATTTTTATTTATTTTTAAGCATTGTTGTACCTATGTATTCCGTTGTGTGTTAATATTAATTCTAAAAATGTCCGCTGTGTTTTCTAAATCAAACATATTTTCTTTCTTTCTTTCTTCCTTTCATAGGCCACGGTAATCAGTTTCCATCAGGTGGGCTGTGAGCTTGTCTGCCAACCAGATGGTATAAAAAAAACATTCTGCATATATTGCCTCAAAACGTTCCCGATAGTTAGTGACTCTTTTGCAGTTTGTCTGCGGTGTGACGGACATAAAGGCCGTCGCGGATGCGGGAGTTCCTCACGCAATATTTCCGTGTGACTCCGCACATTGACTGCAGCTTATTCATCTCAGTGACACGCATCTCCTGCTTGGGTAGCTCTCACGTCAATAGAAACCAACCTGCTATACTTATTCATTTCGTATATCGACTGCGCAATACTGCAATACAGATATGGGGCCCCTCCTTCAAAATTATTCAAACATGCATAATTTTCTAAAATTGTGATGTAAACCAACGAAATCGTGACCTCGCCATACCATTTATCCGGACATTCAACACTTATCAAAGACGATAAGATAATTCTTTAGACAAGGAGCCGAAAGATAAAAAGCAGTTTTTAACATCTTATCTGACGAATTCGTACATTCAACTTGATTCCTTAATAAATTCATACCCGTGGCAAGGACAAGGTTTGCTTGTACACACAGTTATCGCAAAACGTAATGATATGGGGCCAGTCAATACACCCACTACGACACACGAAATCATTGCGTAAGATCCCTAAAGAATCGCAGAGAAAGTTTAAGAAGGTTATTGAGACATGTTATAAGCACCTCAGGGATTCCTCGGCAAAACAGGTAGGATGTGGACGTTGAAAGAACACCGTTTGGTTCTAGTACTAGCTTAATGTGCTCAAATAAAGATTCTAGTCTATTCGATTAGTGCATATTCTCATCAAATAAAAATATAAAATAACAGGCCTTTGAATTTCAATAAATTAATATTGATGATGATGATGGTGACACATGAGAAAATTTTAACCAACATTAGGGATTGGGTAACCGAACAGGAAGACCAGAAAAAAGTAAGAGACACTCACAAACCATTAGAAGTGAAGTATATTATTATATACTCTACCGTAAAAACATTCATAGCGCGATACAGAATCAGCAGTACTGAAATAGTACAGCTCTACTTCACTAGATGGCGCTATATATATCTTGTATCGCCACAGTAAAACAATAACAAAAACATACTGTAATTTGCATTAAGGTGAGCTTCTATGGCCTTGCATATTTCTTATGAAACCGAAGTAACACGCGTGAGTCGGTTTGGTGTATAATATTTATTACTAGCTGTTGCCCGCTGCCTCGCCAATTGGAATTCAGATTATTTATAGGTGACAGACAAGCACATGGCCCTCCTGATGGAAAGCGGTTACCGTAACCTTTGAACGTGTTTAACACCAGGGGAGTCACACTCGTGATGACGACCCCGTAAGCACAGAGATTTTCTGTGCAGTAAGTACAAAACACAAAATCAGGACAAGCCTTTGATTTTCCCACTGACAGGACAAAAACTCTCCAGTGAGCTCTGGCTACCCTACTCAAAGCCGGGAACACAACACGACGTTATTATAGACGTGATATTTTGTAGGGTGGACGTACTTCCCCAGTCGGACGGCTCAATTGGGATAGAAATACGGTCGTGTTCTGCCTCCTATGAAAATTCTCCTCAGATTTCGTTCGTGCAACCCATCGGAACCTAGTCCAGCGAGAAAAAGGTAACTTATTACTGCAGTTTATAATATCCCTGTACCGTAACCTTGATAGAGCAACAAATACGAAAGTTTGTGAAGATGTTTTCACAATTTTTCATATTTTTCAAGAGGATATTAGTAGGATGTTTAGATATTATATATTTCACGACATTCTACACAACGCTATCTGCACCCATGGTAAGCATACTAGCTTGTGTTATGGGATCTAGAAAGCGGATAAACATACTTAGATACCATTTTTTTTTGTCAATGCATACATATTATACATAGAAACACCCAGACCAATGCAAATATACATATTCATGCATACAAATATTTACACTGAGCGGGAATCGAACCCACGCCCCCTGCATAGCAGTCGAATGCTCTACCGCTACGCCACGGAGATCTTAAAAGACTTTAACTCTCAACTAGTCCAGTCCCTTTCTAGAGAGAAAACTCTGAACAACTAAGTATATGAGCTCCTGGACACGACATAGAGATACCTCTTGGGAGGTCGAACGCTAGGAAATTGCGAATAAACGGGAATATCTTCAGTAAAACCGAGAAGAGTGTATTAGTATTAGTTAGAGTTAGTAGGTCCTTATACATCTTCACATATTTCTCAGTCTGTCGTACATAATAATATACGTGGGTTCAGACTATTGGACGTCCTGAAGTGTCAGATTAGTAAGAATTAGTTGTATTTGTTTGGAGAACCGACACTTTAATCTGTTTTGATGAGTTTATAATAGTGCGTAAGCCAATTATTCGCCCTCACGTTTTCTTAGGCATTTTTGTGTAATATAATTTAAGTAGGTATTATTATATTATACTTTTTTTTATACCACTTAGGTGGCAGACAAGCACACGGCCCTGATGGAAAGAGATTACCGTGGCCTATGGACGTGTGTAACACCAGAGAAGTCACACTCGCGCTGCCGACCCTGCAAGCACAGAGCTCCTGTGCCGTCAGTGTAGAAGACAAAGCAGGACAAGCATTTAGTCTTCCCACTGACAGCACAAATTCTCCAGTGAGCTCTGGCTACCCTCTCACCGCCGGGAACACAACACGAAGTTATTATTATTCCGTAGGTCCTCCTGAATGTGTACTTACTATTAATACTACTTAGGTGGCACTAGCAGACAAATATGGTCAACCTGATGGGATGTGGTTACCGCGGTCTATGAACGTATACAACTCGAGGGGCTTCAAACTCGTGCTGTCGACCCTGTACGAACCATTCCAATGCCCTTCTTGAAGAACCCGATGTCGTAGTCGTTTTATTTATTTTTTATTTATTCAACTTTATGCACAGTAATTTTGCACAAAGACGGACTTAATGCCAAAGGCATTATCTAACAGTCAACCTTAGTTTGATAAATTAATACAAATTATTATGTTTAAAATGCCGCGTGGATCCCGGCAGAGTAGAATTTGGACCACCCCATCTCTTCCCATGCGATGTCCTACAAGGCGATTTAGGAATAGGGCTGTTTAACATCAGACAGATATATGCAGCCGAGACTCAGCCTCAGATGCATGGCTTGAGTCAACAATAGTGCCCGGAAGACGGCAATAGGCTCACCACCTATCACGTGGGACCAAATTCAATGATTGGTGAAATGTGTGTGTTAATTCACCTCTGCCTAATCTTCCGATGATAATGGCGTGATTATATATACACATATATGTAAGTATAAATTATTATTTCTATGTGTTAACCACTTAACACAAGACACCTTACCTATTTACAATATTTTACCAACCACCCAGGAGTATCCTACGAAATAGGGGCGAATGTGTTCCTATGTATCGAGCACATAAAGATAAAATATTATATACAAAGTGGACAATGGCCAAACAGTTAATTATCAAGTGATGTGTACTTTGTCCACTGATTTCATATTGAGGGCATTAATATTTGTACAGCAATAAGACTACACTACTTATGAACAGGACTGGTGATGGACTTTTATGGGAGCGGATTCTGACTACACAACCCCATCAATCATCAGGTCTACTGGCTTGTAGGTAGATAGGTGTATCTTAAATTTTAGAAAATGTTTCTTTCTGTGCCGCTTGGTTCCCGGCAGAATAGAATTTCAACCACCCTGTCTCTTCCCATGCGGTGTCGTACAAGGTGACTAAGGGATTGGGCTTAATATCTGACAGATATCATCAGCCCTGACTCAGCCTCGGATGAATGGCTTGAGTCAATAATAGTGCCCGAAAGACGGCAATAGGCTCACCCCCTATTACGTGGGACGGAATTCAATGATTGGTGAAATGTGGGTGTTAATTCACCTCTGCCTAACGCTCCGGGGATAAAGACGTGAATATATGTATGTATGTATGTTTCTTTCTTTTGTTATTTTTAAACTATCACGGTGTGAATTCATAATTTTACAACGGTTCGGGATTTAAGTATGTTTATCAGTATTCTAGATTCCATAACACAAGCTAGTTAAACTATGCTTACCATGGATCTAGATAGCATTGTGTGAAATGTTGTAAAAAAAAAAAATCATGGAACTTACTATTTCTGCCGACGTTTCGGATACGTTGCAGCGCCGAACCGAGAAAGGCGACAGAAATAGTCAGTTCCATGATTTAATCGCGAATTCTTTCTGTCTGCCAGTTTTTCTTTTCGTCTTTCCTCTTCTCCTTTGTAGATGAGGTTGGCTGAAGCTCCGAGAGCCGTGATGGGGCCCTTAAACACCCTGGGTAATCGTTCATAAAAGAACGAAAACAATCTTCATCGAAAGAAACTATATACATCGTTAATAATATCTAAAGCCCTAAGGACGCGCCCTTGAGACGATTCCAAGTACAATTACGTTATTTGGTAAATCAACTAACAATTTGAAAAAAGAAACAATTTGTTTTCTTTTTTTTTTCTTAATGAGCGAGCGACGCGAAGACGGCGATTTAAATTAAGAGGCGCTCGAGAGTAATAATGTTATATAATTGCAAATTAAATAAACAATTGTCACTCTTTCTGTGACGGGTGTTGCCAAATTAAAATTAGAAAATAAAACGTTCATTAAGGTTTTAAATTGATTTAAATAATTTAGGTAGATATATGTTTAATGTGCTTATTTTTCAATATAGAATAATCGCCGTATAATAACATTGTTAATTTCTTATATCTAATTGACGTCAATTCTACTAAATCAAGTTTACATATATACATACATATATTCACGCCTTTATCCCCAAAGGGTTAGGCAGAGGTGAATTAATACCCACAATTCACCAATCGTTGTATTCGGTCCCACGTAATTGAGCCTATTGCCGTTTACCACCGCTTACTAAACGCCAGTGGAGAAGGTGGGACGTAACAGAACCCACCACGGCAAGTTTTTTAGTACCCTGTGGACTGTGGAGTACAGGCAAATAACAACAAAGATTGACACGTACATTTTGCCAACTATGATTTGAACCCATGTTACAAGGGGGCAAGCCTTTTGCTGTCAAGTGGTCACTAATATCATGGACTAATTGTATACTGTCAGTTGGATAACAGCCCTATCCCTTAGTCGGCTTTCACGACATCCAGAGGAACCTTTTCTACTACTTGCTAGTATTATAAAGCAGAAAATTTGGTTTGGTTGTTTCAACCCGCTAATCTCAGGAACTACTGGTTCGAATTGATAAATATTTTTGTGTTGAATAGTCTGTTTATCGACGAAGATTTTAAGCTATGTATCATCACGTTACTACTCATGGGAGCGGAGCAGTGACCATAAACATCAAGAAATCCGGTAAATTTCAACACATTATCTGAAGGCTAAACAATAACGGGTCCGAAGGGGTGATTAGAGGTTTCAAAATATGCTACGTGCAAAGCCTTTTTTTTTTTTTTTTTTACGTGCGCAAAATCCCCACGGATACCTCCCCACCGGAGCCGGTGGAGGAGGTTATGTCGGACTCGAACCGACTAAAACGCACGCCGCCTGTGGGTCGTTTTGGTTGCCGAAGGTGAGGTTGACAGGCATATCCCTCGCACCCCGGCCGACCCAGGGCCATCTCTCACGATCTGGCCCTCTTCTCGGGTTGTGGGGACTACAGTCCCCAACTCGACCCCGGAAACGGGGAGGCGCGCCAGGCGCGCCACCGCCGCGGCCTGCTTCTGCCAGGGTGACAGGTGGCTCCACCTGTCACCCCCAGGCCGGCGCTCATGGGGGGCGGAGGTCGTTCATCGACCTCCGACGCCCGAGTTGCCTTCGTACGCGGGCAGCTTGGCTTGCGATCCTTCGTCGCTCCCGCTGCCGCTCCCGCCCCGCCTCCTCCTTCACGAGCATTACTTGCTCGCAGAAGGAGGCGCCGGCCGCCCACGCATCCGCGCAGCGGACCATCGCCGCGAGCAAGGTGGAGAGCGTGAGAACTCTCACTCCCAGGGCCGCCACAAGCTCCCGCCTCGGCGTCTCCCACGCCGGACACTCGGTGAGCGTGTGCGGACCTGAGTCCTCGCTCGCGTCGCAGTGATGGCACTCGGACGTTGGCTCTTTCTCCAACGTGCAAAGCCTTGACTATTAAGTAGTACCTACATATTATGTACAAGCTGACTATTAGCTAGTACATACATGTACTAGCTGACTATTAGCTAGTACATGTTATGTACTAGCTGACTATTAGCTAGTACCTACATATTATGTACTAGCTGACTATTAGCTAGTATATGTATAAGTACTAGCTGACTATTATTTAGTACATATTATGTACTAGCTGACTATTAAGTAGGACATATTATGTACAAGCTGACTATTAGCAAGTACATACATGTACTAGCTGACTATTAGCTAGTACATGTTATGTACTAGCTGACTATTAGCTAGTATATAAGTACTAGCTGACTATTAGTTAATACATATTATGTACTAGCTGACTATTAGCTAGTATATATTATGTACTAGTTGACTAGGAATAACAAAACGTTCAGTAAACGAAGGTAATTAATTTATTATTATCTCATTTGTACTTGCTATTATGTATATAAATTTGGCGCTAACACCTACAGCTGACCTTCAACTAAGTCTGGTAGGATGTTAGAACCTTCGAATCTGTCGCAATTTGAGAAACAATTTTATAATGCTATTCAAGTAGCATAATGTTAAAACTAGATATAGTAAAAGTATCTCACTGTGGATCCTGGAAGCGAGATCCCTTTCGGCGGTATACCGGTTCCGAAAGGCGGGGCGGGAGCGGGGTCACCATCCCGAGCCCGAAGAAATTCGGGCCATGAGATGCTGGCTCCACAGGGACATGGTGGTGGAATGGGAGCTACGACTTAGTAGCGGCGGTAAGACCCATCATGGGGAAGTGGCTAGAGAGGTGATAATATATAATAATCAAAAATGTACCCATATTTTCTCTGTGTGTATTTGTCGCAGGTTTATAAGTGGCCGGTTAATGGCAATAGGCTCGCCACCTATTACATTGGGACCTAAACATAAACTGGCGAAATGTGGGTGCTAGCACCCCTGCCTACGCCTTCGGGGATATAGGCGTGAGTCTATCAGTATCAAAATAAATCGCTCAACATTTATTGGAGTCCGGTACGAACCACTGGATCGAGCTACATAACCCTCAGATGCTCTCGACAGAACGCCACTATATACTAAAACTGGTTAGGGAAGCGATTGAAATCAAATAGTATAAAAATTTCAATCGTGAGGATGGGTTTCAACTGCCGAACGTCTGGCATCCAGTGGTCAGTCTTTGCAAAAACAACCGGGAACAAGCCAAAACAAAATCGCGAGTGGATACAGTAAGCATCGTGTTTCGTGAACGTGATCGAGATCGGGTTCGAGTTTGTAGTGAGAGTGAAACCAATAGTAGTGCAGATACGCGCTATAAAAGAACTCGAAAGAGGGTAGATCGATATAATTACTCCTAGGAAAAAGCTATTTCTCTGTTCACCGCCACTACTCCAGTTCCTCCGTGATCATGGTGCTTGCAACAGCGCTGAAATATCAGAAACTCAAAACAATGAAACATGGTAAATATCCCGTTTATTTTGATACTGATGTGAGTGACCATGATAGTTTAAATACCTATAGCGTGAGTTTATGTTATGTTATTTTCTCTTCCTAAGTAGGCAGAAACAACAGCCCCCATCTACTTCTATTCTTCTAACGCCCGGTACGTTTCGTTCGAGTGCTTTCGACCTGTCGTTGTTCATACATTTTATCAGAGTATGTTCTGCCAATAAACCGTGCAAATATAAATAAACCTTGACCCCAAATTGGTTCCCAATGAGGCTAAACGTTCCCGCTTGCCCCCCTTCCACCAAACGAAGACAAATCGAAGTAATAAACCGCCTAATGCCAGGCGACCAATCATCGTGACTTTAATTTGACGACGTAATGGCGACTGGTCGTCGATTTCGTACCTAATAACAGTGTTATTGCACACTTTGGTAATATCTTTAGGGTCTCGTGGTTAAGTGGTGATCGAGTAGGTTAGCACCAATGACGTATTGTTAATAGATACGTCATTCAGAAACATGGCGGCTTTCAAAAATGGCGCAAACACTAAGTGTAGAAAAGTTCTAGCTACTTACTCGTCAATATGAAATAATACTAATAATACGACTTATATGAAATATATTATCTATTTATATCAATGATAATATTATTATTAGGAATTTATAATTAATTATGTATTTTATTAGCGCAGGCGCGTAGCGCACTGTCGCGTCTATGATTGGTGCATAGTCGAAAGTGACGTCAGGTCAGATCAGGTTGCCCTCGCATCCCCGCTGACCCAGGGTTATCTTCCATTTCGAAATGGCCCCCTTCCCCTCGGGAGACTTGTTTAACCTCTTACCCAGGACGACAAATCAAACTCGGACAATACAGATAGACAACCTATCGTTGAATTTATTTTGAAATAACCGCGAGCCAATTTCATTGTTGTAAACCGGCTTTAGTCGTTAATAACTAAATAAGATATTAAAACTAAATTTCTCAATCATTATGTTATGTTATAAGCACAATTTGGCAGCACCGCAAGTACAACAAAGACTACCTGGCTGAGCCGTTTCTTTAGTTCTGTAGTTGACTAGTCGGATTTTTGAGGGCTTCAACTACCCATAACGACTACCATAGATGTTTATATGGCAACCGAGACTGACAGATTAACGAATTCTCCGAGGCAAGACCAGACCAATAAAAACACCCATATTCATGCATACAAAATTATTACAATGAGTGGGGATTGAACCCGCGCCTCCTGCGTAGCGACCGTGTGCACTACTAACACTTTTTTTTTATACAACTTAGGTGGCAGACAAGCACACGGCCCACCTGATGGAAAGTGGTTATCATGACCTATGAACGTGTGTAACACCAATAGAGTCACATCCGTGCTGCCGACCCTGTAAGAATTTGGTCATGCCACTGACAGCACAAAAACTCTCCAGTGAGCTCTGACTACCGCCGGGAACAACACGAAGTTATTATAACCGCGGTATTCTGTAGGGCGGAGGTACTTCCCCAGTCGGACTGCTCAATTGGGCGGAAAAACCGCCGTGTTTTACCTCCTCATAAAACAACTCCTCAAAAAACACGGTATAGAGGCTATCATTTGACAGCGCTACCAGCATATGTTTATTTCTGGTTTATTAGTTTAAATTACAGAACAATGAAAGACTTTGTTCTCTTATGACTCAGGCCTTAACATGAATGGTTTGTAGATTAGATTAGAAACTGACGATTTGAGCAATAATCACACAACAAACATTAGCATCAGAAGAGTCAGCGGCAGCGTCTGTCAGTCAGCAAGTCTACCGTTTGAACTTTTACTTGGGCTTCAAAGATCTAAGAGGTATCTCACACAACGTTAAGCATAACACAGACTTTATATAGTATATCTTGACCCCATTCACATCATAAGCTGTACTCTATATGTGCAGTGCCCATTTTTAAGCGTCTCTTGAGGATAGCACGGAGTACTTTGGCAGTGGAGGAGCTCAAATCCAGCAATTATAGATGAATATCAAATCAATCCACGCGCAGCAGGACCTCGTTATTCATGCAACTTCGGGTTCGAACTCGCGATCTTTCCCCTTTTTTTTTTTACGTGCGCAATATCCACACGGATAACTCCCCACCGGAGCCGGTGGAGGAGGTTATGTCGGACTCGAACCGACTAAAACGCACGCCGCCTGTGGGTCGTTTTGGTTGCCGAAGGTGAGGTTGACGGGCATATCCCTCGCACCCCGGCCGACCCAGGGCCATCTCTCGCGATCTGGCCCTCGTCTCGGGTGTGGGGACTACAGAGTCCCCAACTCGACCCCGGAAACGGGGAGGCGCGCCAGGCGCGCCACTGCCGCGGCGACCCACTATCTTTCCCTTATAGAGGAACTGTCTACTCAAATGAATTATGATAAAAAAAATTGAAACGGTCCAGACGGGATTCGAACCCGCGATCTTTCCCTTCCAGGGGACGCTCTGACCACTAAGCCACCGAACCTTTACGCCTGAAACCATCCTAATTCTTCTATACACATATCCGCCTTACGGCGACGCAGTCCCCCATGGACTGTTTCTTTTTATTCTATCTGAATTGATTTTATTATTTAGCATAATAAATGCTTTAAAATTTCATTCAATGGACTGTCTACTGTCTGACTGACTTACGAATAAATATAGGAAGATTTGACGGATTCAGGCGAGGTTCAGTGCCTCAGTGGATTGAGCAGTCCCCCTGTAAAGAAAAGATCGCGGGATCAAATCCCACCTGAACCGATTCAATATTTTCTTACCATCGATTCATTCATTACCAACCTGGAATTTATTATCAGCTCACGTGTTTCCTTCTTCCTACACCGGGTCCTATAAGCGGGGCGTTAAAAAGAATATGATGAGGCCGTCAAGCTGAGTGTCACCATTTTTTTTATTTAAACTTCATACACAAATGTACACAGGCGGACTTAATGCCACATGCATTCTCTTCCAGTCAACCCAATAGGTGGTGCAGAGAATAACAAGATAGGTGCATTATGAAGAGTAACCAGGTAAAATATATATTAATACATACATATATACATAAATATATAAATAAAACCCTCCTTTCTGAGACTTTGTCTTCAACTTACCATCAGGTAAGGCGAAGTCTAATTGACGTGTCCTATATAGAAAAAGGAATACTAAATGCTTTAAATTTTCATTCGATAGTCAAGATATTATATGCCAGCAAATTGGAGAAAATACGAAATATTCTGCGACAAAGGGTTTCCCTTTCACAGCACCACAAGCAGTCAGTAAAAAGAAAAATAAATAGTAAAAGGCGGTCGTACATTAAAAGAACTTGTACATAAAGAGAGCGCTGACACAAATGGTTCGCGGGCCCGTTTCCTATAAACCTTGAACGGGTCTGCCGACCTTACGTCGTAAACGAACGCTTTGTGAACGTACGGCTCAGTTTACGACTATCTGAATATTATACCAATATTCTTATAGACGTATTTTAATATTGTCAAATTCAGCAGTATTTTTACAGGCCATAGATATAAAAATGTTATCTATCCTCGAATTCTATGTAGATTCAATTTACCTACGGTTTCCAAATTTAAATTCTTTATTCGCTGAAATAAATGAATTCGGGCATTGTGGAACTCTGTGGGATAGGCCTATGTTCAGCAGTGGACTGTGTGTGGCTGATATGATGATGATGATGATTAGTACAGAGTTGTTATAAAATTGGACGTTTTGGTAACTGAGTTATCGGAGTACCATTCGGGAACTGTTTGAAAATGAAAAGAAGTTATGTCGGACTCGAACTGACCAAAACGCACGCCGCCTGTGGGTCGTTTTTGGTTACAGAAGGCGAGGTTGACAGGCATATCGCAAGCTCTCTTTTCATGCTGTGTCGTACAAGGCGAATATGGCATAGGGCTGTTTAACATCAAACAGATATATACAGTCCAGACTCAGCATCAGATGCATGACTCGAGTCGACAATAGTGCCCGGAAGACGGCCCCACCCCCTATTACGTGGGACCGAATGCAATGATTGGTGAAATGTGGGTGTTAATTCCCCTCTGCCTAACCCTCCGGGGATAAAGGCGTGATGTTATGTATATGTGATGATAAAGAACATGAATCTGAACTGGGTTTTCTTTTCATGTTTTACTAAATGAAAACTTAGAAGATTTACATTCTCTGTTTGTATATTCATTTCATTTACAATATGAGCAAGCTCTTGAAAAGAGAGGTATATATTAGCACAAGCTTTTCTCTCATGGTTGACGCTCTGATTCCCTTGATTTAGCTCTTTATGACTTTTATGGGAATGAGCGAGTGTCAGGAGGTAGGACAGTAGGTAGGATGGTAGGAGGTCCGACTGGGGAAGTACCTCTGTCCTACAGAATACCGCAGCCATAAATAACCTCGTGTTGTGTTCCCGGCGATGAGCAGGGTACCCAGAGCTGCGCCGGCCTGGGGGTGACAGGTGAAGCCGCCTGTCACCCTTGCAGAAGCAGGCCGCGGCGGCGGCACGCGTGGCGCGCCTCCCCGTTTCCGGGGACGAGTTGGGGACTCTGTGGTCCCCACACCCGAGAAGAGGGCCAGATCGTGAGAGATGGCCCTGGGTCGGCCGGGGTGCGAGGGATATGCCTGTCAACCTCACCTTCGGCAACCGAAACGACCCACAGGCGGCGTGCGTTTTAGTCGGTTCGAGTCCGACATAACCTCCTCCACCGGCTCCGGTGGGGAGGTATCCGTGGGGATTTTGCGCACGTAAAAAAAAAAAAAAAAGGGTACCCAGAGCTCACTGGAGGCTTTTTGTGCTGTCAGTGGAAAGACAAAAAGCTTGTCCTGCTTGTTTTTTTACACTGACGGCACAGTAGCTACCAATGCTTGCAGTATTGACAGCGCGAATCTCTCTCTTGGTTTTGCATGCGTTCACAGGCCACGGTGAACACTTTCCATCAGGTGGGCCGTTTTATTGTCTGCCACCTAAGTGTTATAAAAAAATTGAGTTCAAATAAAAGTCATAAAGAGCCAAATCAAAAGCAAACATAAGCCGAAGCAATGATAATGACTCAATTACAACGTAAAAAAAAACAATGATAGGTACTAGAAAATAATTATTACGTATGTATTATATAACCTAATGTTTGTATATATATCCGCCATCGCAATACGAGAATGAGAGGAAACTAGAACGATTCTAAACCTTGTATCATATTACGCTTTTGAATATGAAAATTAACATCTGTTGTACCTACATATGACGTAAGACACTGTACTGAATGGAAAATGGACATATGGTGTACAATATGTTGTATGGACGGAAAGGTTTCGCGGTATCCAATGTTACTAAACGAGGAATACTTTTATAACAGGTACAGCTATTTTTATATTATTATCTTGAAAACTATTATTTAGATTTCGAGGAAAATTTGTTTGCATAAGGATTTCACGATGAGGTAGGACACGGTGGTATTTCCGTGTAATTGAGCAGTCCGACTGGGGAAGTACGAAGGTACTTGCCCAGTCGGACTGCTCAATGGTAGAGTGGAGGCCCTACAGAATACCACGACCATAATAACCTCGTGTTGTGTTCCCGGCGGCGGTGAGTAGGGTAGCCAGAGCTTACTGGAGAGTTTTTGTGCTGTCAGTGGGAAGACTACAGAACGGCACAGAAACTTTCAATGCTTACAGGGTTGGTTGTGACTTCCACCCTTCCTTTTAACTGCTTGTACACACCCTTGGTACTTAGTGCCGGAGTGCGAGGGATCTCTCAGATAGTCTCACCTCCGGCAACCTGTGGCCCATACAGTCGGCGTGCGTTTTAGTCGGTTCAAGTCCGACATAACCTCCCCCACCGGCCCCATTGGAGGGATACCGTGGGGATTTTGTGCAAATTAAAAAAAAAAGGTACTAAGTCAAGATCGTTGTGACGCTGACTGTACTTTGCTAGACAAGAATAATCTGATGCTGACCAGATACGTGAATACGTGATTTGCTTACAAAAAGATATAATTAATTTTTCATCCTTATAGGGATTTCCCATCTGAATGTTTGAACTTTAAAGCCTCTGGGTCTGCTCTTCATTTTTTATTGATATATAGGTATTTACGGCACACATTGCAGATAGCCTCCGTGGCGTGGCGGTAGTGAACAGCCGCTACGCAGGACGCGCGGGTTCGATCCACGCTCATTGGAAACATACATACATACATATAATCACGTCTTTATCCCTGGAGGGTTAGGGAGAGGTGAATTAACACCCACATATCACCAATAATTGTATTCGGTCCCACGTAATAGGAGGTGAGATTGCCGTATTCCGGACATTATTGTTGACTCGAGCCATGCATCTGAGGCTGAGTCTGGGCTGTATATATCTGTCTGATGTTAAACAGCCCTATCCCTTAGTCGTCTTGTACGACACCGCATGGTAAGATATGGGGTGGCCCTAATTATATATAAGTGGTAATGGACTGCTGAGACGAGGTCTCGGGTTCGATCCCAGGTTTACCATGGCACACACCAATGACTTTTTGATACTTTTCGAAGTTATGTGTGTATTTATCGTAAGTTTATAAGTGCCCGGTTAATGGCAATAGGCTCGCCACCTATTACATTGGGACCTAAACATAAACTGGCGAAATGTGGGTGCTAGCACCTCTGCCTACCCCTTCGGGGATATAGGCGTGAGTTTATGTTATGTTATGTTTAAAAGTTAGTAATGGACGGTGTAGATTGCAGCAATGGTTTATGTACGGACAATCTACCCGGACAACAATCACCTTCAGGAGGGAGTTATATTGTAAATATTTTAAATGTTTTAATTTAGTTTTAGCGGTAACCTTGCATCATCTATCAAATGGGCTATTCTTATTTTTCTTATCAAACTCAGAATTGCCAGCTACTGTACGGGTGCCAAAGACAGGATACTCAGACCCATATGTCTGTACATAAGTGGTACCTAATTACAACATGAGTGGGCAGTGGCCCGGTCGGCTCTACCTACCAGACGTCCTTGATTAGAAAACAGGAAACATACGTTACGCACTGTCTTAGGAAACAGCTAACTATAACCAGCTGACTCAGCGCCATAGACGAAAATTCTTTTTTTTAATTTTATTTTTTTCGTAGATTTCGATCTGGTATTAAGTCTTTATTTAGGTACCTATATGTCTTCCTATATTTCTTCCCATCCGGTGTCGTAAAAGGCGACTAAGGGATAGGGCTGTTGAACATCAGACAGATATATACAGCTCAGACTCAAGTACAGATACAAGGCTCAAATCAACAATATTGCCCGGAAGACGGCAATATGCTCACCCCCTATTACGTGGGACCGAAAACAATGATTGGTGAAAATTGGGTGTTAATTCACCTCTGTCTAACCCTTCGGGGACGATGGCGTGATTGTATGTATGTATTATATTTTGTATGTATGTATTATATAACTGTATTATATTACTAAAGTATAAGTACTTAGTCTAAGTTGCGCCTAGAACTAGTTTATAGGAGGTAGGACACGGCGGCGGTATTTCCGCCCAATTGAGCAGTCCGACTGGGGAAGTACCTCCGCCCTACAGAATACCGCGGCTATAATAACCTTGTGTTGTGTTCCCGGCGGTGAGTAGGGTAGCCAGAGCTCACTGGAGAATTTTTGTGCTGTCAGTGGGAAGACCAAAGGCTTGTCATGATTTTGTGTTCTGCACTGAAGGCACAGAAAATCTCTGTTCTTACAGGGTCGGCAGCACAGATGTGACTCCACTGGTGTTACACACGTCCATAGGCCGCGGTAACTACTTTCTATCAGGTGGGCCGTGTGCTTGTGTGCCACCTAAGTGGTATTAAAAAAAAACTATATGCCAGTGGAAGTTGCGTTAAAACAACTCCTACCGTTTCAGAGTCTCGAGTAGACCACGGACAATCTCTTCGTGTTAGGTTATTTTTTTAAATTTTGATAATACACGAAGAAATCATAAGTCGTGAGATGCGCTAACGCCCACATTTCGCCGTTTCCACTAGTCGCACTAATGCAGGAATTCGTGCGCCTCTAAATCGTATTTTCGATAATTATAATTAAATTATTTATAGATTTAGATGTATTCACTTGGTCGCATAATAAGCTTAGAAATTCTTTGTTAAAAAAATTTACTCACTATTATTTTAAATTAACTCTGCTATAATGAATATTGCTTTTTGAATAACCATAATAAATTAGAATTATACTAGGTATAGGGACTTCTCGTGATCGGCAGAAAAAGTAAGTTCCATGATATATCATGGAACTTACTATTTCTGCCGACGTTTCGGATGCGTTGCAGCACCCGTAGTCACGACTTGACTGAGTTGTGAGTCAAGTCAAGTCGTAACCACGGGTGCTGCAACGCATCCGAAACGTCGTCGGCAGAAATTTACTATTCCATGATATAATTCACGAGAAGTGCCGATACCTTGTATAATTATGAATTCACACCGCAGAAGTTTAAAAACAACCATAATAACTCCAAAACGACCATTTTCTCAGAAAAGCGTGGAGGTAACAAGTTGAAATTCATACCACATACTCAGTTCCATAACGTCTTGAAACTGTGTAAAAATCAAATGTCTAAGTCAACGCATTCAATATATATTACGGTTTATGTAGCTTAAGTTACGGAACCCTCGGTTCGCGAGTCTGACTCGCACTTAACCAGCTTTTTTAATATCTTTTATTTAAAAACTTAGTGTATAAATATTTTTCTGTTTAGAAGCTCATTTTAAAGACTAAACTTAGCTGTAGGGATTAAAGAGAATAACTATTAATTTCGATTGATAATATTCTTTAAAAAAGAATAACCAGTAGTTAATCAGTTGGTTGACCTGGCCTGGAGGCCTGGAGAGTCGGCCGGATGCCTGTCAATCTTACCTTCGGCAATCAAAAACGACCCACAGGCGGCGTGCGTTTTGGTCGGTTCGAGTCCGACAAAACATCTCCCACGGGCTCCGGCTGGGGAGTATCCGTGGGGATTATTTGCACATAAAAATAAAGGTGGTCGGCCTAATTAGTTTGATTAATATGGTTTTATAAAAAGTTGCCACAAGATTGTTTAATACTTAACTGATTGGAGTATAAATACATTCATAAAAAGCTATGATTTAAAACCATTGCCAGCTCACGTGTTTCCCTCTTCCTACAGTCACGGGTCCTTTAAGCGGGGCATGAAAAAGCATATGATGAGACCGTCAATCTGAGTGCCACCATTGTCACACGGTATGTGTAAGTAATGGTGACCCTCTTTTCTGAGGCTTTGCCTTCAGCTTACCATCAGGCAAGGCGAAGTCGAATTGACGTGTTCTATATATAAAAAGAAATACATTTGAATTTTATAGTCTCACATCGCACATTTCATTCAAGTACGTATCTAATGTGCTCGTGCCCATGTTATCGAAATTAGCGAGGATGTCGTAACCAGCCATACAGCGATGGCTGCTCGTTAGTCAAGATTCTCGGCAATGTCGCGGCGCTCACAGCACATACGCAGGTGTGTGCGTAACCTATGCTTTCTCAGGCTCCAAGGTTGCGAATGTTGCGAGAACCACCTTATGGGCAGCACGCCTTCATATTCGCATCGCGAAATACTACTCGAATGCCGTTACTCTAGCCTGTCCTACTTACGGTCAGATCAATATTAATAGCTTATTATAAAGTCGATTTAGTAACTATTTTTATGTCTACCTCGTTTATAGAGCTAAGCTATTAATAGAATAGGCTATTTGACAACGTCGTCCAATTCTTCGCAATACTGGTTAATGTTATTTTTAAACTATCGCGGTGTCAATTCATAACTATACAATGGGTCGGAACATTTCGCGATTAAATAGTCGTCGGCAGAAATAGTGAGTTCCAGCGAAAAGTCCCGAACCATTGTATAACTGGTTAATATGTTAGATTGTTATGTAAAAATATGCCTTTCTTTTTTACGTGCGCAAAATCCCCACGGATACCTCCCCACCGGAGCCGGTGGAGGAGGTTATGTCGGACTCGAACCGACTAAAACGCACGCCGCCTGTGAGTCGCTTTGGTTGCCGAAGGTGAGGTTGACAGGCATATCCCTCGCACCACGGCCGACCCAGGGCCATTTTTCACGATCTGGCCCTCTTCTCGGGTGTGGGGACTACAGAGTCCCCAACTCGTCCCCGGAAACGGGGAGGCGCGCCACGCGCGCCACCGCCGCGGCTTGCTTCTGCCAGGGTGACAGGCGGCTCCACCTGTAAAATGTAAAAATATACCTTGGAAAGTAAGATATTGCCTAACTAAACTAAAAATATGACTAATAATTGTTTCTAATTCCCAAAGTCAAAATATAAACAATCAAATTCTGGCCAAATTTTTAACTGTTTTTTTAACGTGTAAACGTAGACCGAGATGAATGCGATATTCGCTTCATTTGCACTACGTGCGGCTGGCGTGTGACGTCACTCGCTGGTACGATTTTGTATGGCGCGTTTTCGGGCCACGCGAGAAATTAAAAATCAAATATCTACAAAACTATTTATATTTATTTATTTGGTTTCTTTTTTCTGTGATGTGCCCTAACGCATGTCCCTGCGCAATATGTGGGTAAGTACTTGATTGTATAATTTTGTATGTTAAGTTAATAACTGAATGTCGATGATAATGATGCCCAGAAAAACTCTAATGAGTTTATGTGGCATCTCTTTTCTTTTATTTGTGGCGTGTGTGTATAATAAATGGTTTCTTTCTTTCTTTCTTTCTTCTTCTTTCTAAGTAAACGAAATATGTAAATACTGTAATTGTTTATAATAATAAATAAATAAAAAAAATATAAAACTAAGTATGTGATTTTTAGAGAGTAAAAAAAAAATAGTCAAATAGCTTATTACTTAGGTACTAGCCTAGCTGTTTCTCGCGGCTCCGTCCAAGTGGAATTTTGATCCAATTCTCGGAACCTATACCAGGGATAAAAAATGAGGTATTATGTATTATTTCGGACTGAAATATAGATTACCGCTGTAGCCTAGTGGTATGGGTAATGGACAGCTGAGACGAGGTCTCGGGTTCGATCCCAGGTTTTACCATGGCATACACCAATGACTTTTCGACGCTTTTCGAAGTTATGTGTGTATTTATCAAACATAAACTGGCGAAATGTGGGTGCTAGCACCTCTGCCTACCCCTTCGGGGATATAGCCGTGAGTTTATGTTATGTGATAATAATAAATAATAATAAATATTCTACAACATTCTACACAACGCTATCTAGACCCATAGTAAGCTTAGCTTAACTAGCTTGTGTTATGGAATCTAGAATACGAATAAACATACTTAGATACTTTTTTTTTGTAAAAACATACATATTATACATAGAAACACCAAGACCAATGAAAATATACATATTCATGTATACAAATATTTGCACTGAGCGGGAATCGAACTCGCGCCCCCTGCGTAGCAGTCGAACGTTCTACCGCTACGCCACAGAGACTGTGATGTGATGTTATGTTAATATAGATCATAGTCCGAAATTACATTCAAACGAACGAAATGAAAGGATATGGTGGTAACTCGATATAAGGATAGCCCTATATCGAGTTACAGCCAGATCCGTTCAGCCGTTTGAGCGTGATTGAGTGATAAACAGCCAAATATATTCACAGAATTCACACTTATAAATACATACTACTTAGTAGGACTAATAGGATCAATATTGAAAGAACAAACCTTGAGAAATGGTAGGTACTGTCCGTACAGCTCCTGCTACTAATGGTTACCGTGACCACACATCTGTTTAATACAGGACTGTCCATTTTATCGGTTCTTACATCGCGGCGTTCAAGTCCATCAAATGATTTGAATACGGAATATTAAATTATTTTTTGCCTGGAACAAATACATCAACAGATTTTTGTAATTGGGTATTTGACAACTATTACAAAAATATGAAATTTATTGAATAGGTTATACGTAAATAATATGTATTTTACAAAAAATGTATTTTAAGTATTTCATTTTTAGAAAATAAAATTAAAATTTTTATCCGCATTCCACATGCGGCAAAACGCAAAAAATCTTTTGACGGTTCGCCTGACGTAACTATAAAAACCTTACGTTGGTTGATCTCTTGTTGGCTCTTTGTAGATATTACTTAATGACGTCACGCACTGAATGTCACGTGACCGGAAGTGAAAATGTGTTTTATTCTAATAATTAAGGTTTTTCGGGAAAATGATGAATCGTAAAATGTATTACATTTTTAACATCTTCCGAGATATATTTCCGTACTTTGTCAAATATCCCATTCAGATGTCGCAAAAATAAATAAATAAATAAATAAATAAATAAATATTCCACGACATTCTACACAACGCTATCTAGACCCATGGTAAGCATAGCTAAACTAGCTTGTGTTATGGAATCTAGAATGCGGATAAACATACTTAGATACTTTTTTTTTTTGTAAATACATACATATTATACATAGAAACACCCAGACCAATGCAAATATACATATTCATGCATACAAATATTTGCACTGAGCGGGAATCGAACCCGCACCCCCTGCATAGCAGTCGAATGCCCTACCGTTACGCCACAGAGGTCGTGATCCAGTTACAGGTCTTGGTCCAAGAGTGATGGTGATACCTAAAGTAAGAGTGGGTCCACCAACATCTTCGGGGCTAAATCAAGCGCACCTGCAGGCTTTCCTCTCAGAATTGAGAGGTCAGACGACAGTCGCTCGAGTAAAAGTCAACAAACCGATCAATAGTAAACGGACCCCGGGCTCCAAAGTATTGTTAAGACTGATTATTAAAAAGTATAACGTTATTTATACATACTTAAAACCATCAATAGTTGCACTAAATCAAAATGTGTTAATATTTTGTCCGGCTTTTTCTACAAATAAACGGTCACATTACTAATGATGCTAGTAATTAAGAAGGGAAAGTGGATTTATTAGCGCAAGTTCCTTCAGAAACAGCTGCCATGTAAGGACTCGTTCCCACCAATCTTACTTCTTATTAAAACCATACAGAATATTATACCTATACAAATCTGCAGGTTCAGGCATCAAAAGATTCCTCCCCATCGATGTCAACCGGGAGGGTGACCAGAAGGCTGACAGCATTGCCACGTTGAATGGCAATACCAATCCTTTGCGTAAAGAATAAACCAGTCCCCCCCCCTGCCCGTTTTGGCGCCAACACGAAGAAGGGCGCATCGCGGTTTTATTTTATTTTCCGAAATTAACGTGAATTCCAGATTTTATGTATAAAAATGGTGGATTTTAGATAGATTTGACAATGCACACAAGTGTGGAAAGTGTCATATTATAGTGAATTGTGACGTTTCGTGTTATTTCTAAATCTCCCTAGGAAGCTTCTAGTAAGGTCCCCACAACTGTACTGAGCAATCATCTCATTAATCGAATTCTTCATCATCAATATCATCAACTGTTCATCATCATCAACAAACAGTTTATAAGGCCGTAAGTTGAAAAATTTGACATTGGCGTCTCGCCATTAATAATTTTAAAGACATTTACTTGACATTCGCAAAATTGCGGCGATTCGCTGCAGAAGCCATTTATAAAAGAAAGAATAAACCAGCCCTCTGGTTACGAGTAGCGTCTATTAAAAGTTTAGAAATATTTTATGATAATTTTGAAATTGCCTAGCACAAAATATCAATATATTTAATAATATTTTTATAGGAGGTAGGACACGGCGGTATTTCCGCCCAATTGAGCAGTACGACTGGGGAAGTACCTCCGCCCTACAGAATACCGCGGTTATAATAACTTCGTGTTGTGTTCCCAGCGGTGAGTAGGGTAGCCAGAGCTTACTGGAGAATTTATGCTGTCACTGGGATAACTAAAGGCTTGTTTGTCCTTTGTCCTCTACACTGACGGCACAGAGACTCTGTGCTTACAGGATCGGCAGCACGAGTGTGGCTTCTCTGGTGTTACACACGTCCAAAGGCCACGGTAACCACTTTCCATCAGGTGGGCCGTATGCTTGTCTGCCACATAGGTGGTATAAAAAAAAAGTTTTTGGCAGTTTTTATTTGCAATTAAAATATATTAATAAATTATAATCCCGCTGTCTAAAAGATCGAAATAAGTTAGACAGCAGGTTGTCTGTGCCCTATTGCCAATCATAAGCCGAAAGAAAAATTAATGGGTACCGCCTGCTGTTAATCTTGTTTCGATTTTAGACAGCAGTCTAGTACATATTAGGTAATTTACTGAATGGTATTTTAAAGTACTTTGTATGCTAACTACTGAAATCGATAGATACAAAAAAATGTTAATCAATTCAGGTGGGATTCAAATCCGCAATCTTTCCTTTGGAGTGGGAATGGTCTAACTACTGAACCACCGAACCTCACCTGAAGTCATGTAATGGAAAGTTCGCGGGTTTAATCACGCCTGAACTGATTCAATTTTTTTCCTATCTTAATCGAATTAATTAAATTAATGTGCCCAATGCTGTTGTACACTTGGATTATATTTTTTAATTATTTTTTTTGCACTTTTAATCCCCAAAGGTTTGCTGGGAGAAAACTCAATATTGAGTTAAGCTCGCCTTTGTACACCAAGATGTATTTGTGGTTACCTGTTGATGTATTATTTTCTTGTGTAGGTACAATAAAGAATTAAAGAATATATTAGGTATGAAGTATGACGCGTAGTACAACGTTGTAATCTTAAAGAATATTATAATAATCTGTATCCATGCTTCCTAAATAGATAGACACTAGGAAGTGGAAATAGGTAGTATTCACCATCACATAGAAGTCCCTTTGAAGATTAAAACATAAGGAATTTTATTTTTTTAATCTTTAGGTTGTTAGGGACCAGGTGGACAAAACGATGATACCAACTTCAGTAACTCGTATATATTGAAAAATAAAATTACAATGTACTTACGATTGCCCCGACAAATAGTACTAATGGCGTAAACGGGTGTCGTCGTAATGTCGCTGCGAGCGGCCACATCCGCACCTCGGATTCCCTGCATGGCTAGCTGCGTGAACATAGGTGGCAAACAAGCACACTGCCCACCAGATGGAAAGTGGTTACCGTGGCCTATAGACGTGTGCAAATCAAGGAAATCAAGGAAGTCACACTCGCGCTACCAACCCTGTAAGCACAGAGAGTTTCTGTGCCGTCAGTGTAAAACACAAAGCAGGACAAGCTTTTTGTCTTCCCACTGACAGCGCAAAAACTATTTTTAACGGATTCTACCTATAGCGATTTATTTAGTGTTGTTTTATTATTTAAACTTCCCATGACGACCATGCCTGCTGTAGCCTTGAAGCCACCACGGGGCAAGCGAAACGTGTAAATGATATGAAATTAAATGCATGTATTTCTCACATAATATAAATACATACATATCATCACGCCTTTATCCCCGAAGAGTTAGGCAAACGTGAATCCACATATCACCAATCATTGAATTTGGTCCCACGTAATACGGGGTGAGACTATTGCCGTCTTCCGGGCACTATTATTGACTTAAGCCATGCATCTTAGGCTGAGTCTGGGCTGTGTATATCTGTCCGATGCTAAACAGCCCTATCCGTTAATCGCCTTGACGACACCGCATGGGAAGAGAACGGGTGGTCGAATCGAAATACTTACTCTGCCGGGAACCACACCGCTACTCGCATAAACTTCATGAAATAATCACAAATACATAACATAACCTCACCCCTATATTCCCCGAAGGGGTAGGCAGAGGTGCTAGCACCCAGATTTCGCCAATTTATGTTTAGGTCCCAATGTAATAGGTGGCGAGCCTATTGCCATTGACCGGGCATTTATAAACTTGCGATAAATACACACATAACTTCGAAAAGCATCGAAGTCATTGGTGTGTGCCATGGTAAGACCTGGGATCGAACCCGAGACCTCGTCTCAGCAGTCAATGGACTAGGCTACCACGGTTATATGTATAAAAAAATACCTCACTTTGTTAATACTTCGTGAAATAACAAATTTCACAATGACATATTCAATCACTGTCCATTAAATTGCATAGGCAGACATTATGATAATCTTATCTTAAGAATACAGCATCCGCATATTTCTGGTCGACAATCTCGCAAAATATTCAAGTAGGTACCTAATCGGTGGACTTGTTTTCACAAGACTGTTTCTTTTTACCTGAACCATCAACATCTTCAGCATTTTGCCTGGACGCATTCAAGGTTTTATACGGCAACTCGACGTTAGGTCAGGTGGAAATCGCTCCTTTAAAAGACGTACAAACCAAACCAAATGGAGAAATTAGCAGACCCTGGAAGAGAAGTGCAAACTGTGGATGCGAACGGGGCTGTCGCTGTAATGAAGTGTTGCTTCAGAAAATCTGCATAATTTGTCACACAGATATCACGTAATAATTTTAAAATGCGCATCAAAATAATACGTGATTCAATTTCAATATAATCTTTTGTTCTTAGTTTATTTTAAGCATGGATTAGCACCAGTATAATGATAAAGAAACCCAACTGATAACTTTGGACTTCATAAACAGTAGAAAATGGCATAATCATCTTTAATAACTGGTGCTTATGACTTTTTCTAGATAAAATGACCGGATCTAAAGATTACATTTTTATTGTTGCATAAAAAATACTGTTTGAATTTTGATAATATATTACCTATATAATAACTATCTGCTACTTTCTCTATTACTGCTGCTACTAACTAATCTCCGGCTTTCATTTGTTATAATGCACGGAGGTCGGCTAGGACACGACGGTATTTTCGTCCAATTGAGCAGACCGACTAGGGAAGTACCTCCACCCTACAAAATAACCTCGTGTTGTGTTTACGGCGATGAGTAGGGTAGCCAGAGCTCACTGGAGAGATTTTGTACTGTCAGTGGGCAGACCTAAAGCTTGTCCTGCTTCATCTTTTACACTGACGGCACAGAAACATTACGGCGCAGACGGCAAATAAAATTAGCGGATACGGGGACCTCGGCCATGCTGATTGAAGAAGGGAGTAATTGATTAATTATACCTAAATAATTCTGTCTTGTTCAGAGAGGGAGCCTTCACCTCTTCTGAAGACGAAGTTAATATATTTTAATGGTTTCCTTTACATATAGGAAAAGTACCATATTATCGCTAGGATTATCTTTTTTTTATCACTTAGGTGGCAGACAAGCACTCAGCCCACCTGAAGGGAACTGGTTACCGTGGCTTATGGATGGGCCTTACACTCGCGCTGCCGAACTTACAGAAACCTTCTAATGCCCCTCTTGAATAACCCCATATCCCGCTTGGGAAAATCGCAGCAAGGAGTTCGTGCCACAGCTTGAGTGTGCGTGGGATAAAGTTCCTTTCATATCATCATCTATAGATTGGAATGTATTAAACTACTTTTGTCGACTGCGCCTAAGTAGCTTATGGGATTAATTTTTAATATCTACTGTCTAGTACGATGACAAACAAAAGAAAATGGACACTACTATCAATTTCTTTATTTTTCATTGACAGTTAACATAAGGGTGGTTGAAGTCACAGTCAATACATACAAATCGGCTAAGTACAAGTCGGACTCGTACACGATTCGTTTTTTCTTCTGTAGGTAGTAGGTTGTTTTTTGTTATTGTGGCAACAAAAATACATCATCTGGGATGATGTCAATTGTCTAGTTATCAAGATTCATGAGATACGGCCTGGTAGCAGACAGACAGCGGTGTTATAGTAATAGGGTTTATACCTTTTGGGTACGGAAACGTAAAAAGACAGATATTGAGGCAAATAAACGATATTAACAACACTCGTAATATCGCCATCAAATATATTGTAGCAGACAAAGTGACTAAATACTTCTGAACAATTTAAAATGTCAATAACTTCCATTAACTACAAGTTACCATTAATATCTGAACATTCCTGGTTAATATCTGAGCAGATGCTTTTCAATAATTTATATACTAACTACTAACCAAAAATATCTGAACACTTAGGTACTACGTCAACGTACGTGAGGAATAATTGCAGTAGGAAGTGCTTCCAACTTTACTATAAATACAACAATATATAGGAACTCTTTTGCTAATTTATATATTTACTTATTTATTTTTATATTTTTCTATCAATAGTTTGACATTAACATAAAATATCAGTTGCATCTTAAAAAAATGATAGTCAAGTCGATAGTCGTTTTTGGTTCCTCCTTTATATCACGCAATAACGAATTAGGTAAGCTCAGCGTTTGCTGCGTACAAACATAGACTTCTCAATAAAGAGTTTTTAACGCCACCAGGCAACATTATCCACCAGTGGCAATATAAAAGTTACTACAGAAAGATCCCTAATCGGTCGGCTCTGAACTCCCACGGGTAAACCCTGTTACGTCCTTCGTCCTAACGGCACCTTTACGTAACTATAGCATAATGTTATTTATAGACAATTCCATAAAGATTTGAATGGTTTCCGGTATGTCATGTCACGTGCCAAAGACAATGACTTACTCAACAATTTGAAACGTCAAAGGTTTTATGCCAACAGTCTGTCCATTTATGAACGGAGAAATTAATCGATTCTTGCGAGTACGCTTGGCACTCGTCACTAAGACCGTGTTTCCAACTTGATATCCATTGTGTGGAGGGCTAATGATCTTTCTCACAAGCTGGTCGCGTGTCAAATTAGTTCAACAAATAAAGACATGACAATATCAAGACGTCTATATGTACCTATACTACTTACTACTCGTATTAGACAAGCCGTTTTAAAACAAAGAAGTGACGGGTATTTTTGGAGTTCTTGCAAAATATTGGGATCTCAAGCAAACCGAATCAGTCGGTGTAGGTAAGAAGAGAAAAAGCTCAGGGAACTGTTTATCAGAACTGTTACATCATACACAAACACGCCTGATATCTGTGTATAACCTCACCTGACCATTGAATAGAATCAATTCATGTAAAATGTCTATTTCTTCTAACAATCAGACAGTCATGACAATTATTATCATCCATGTCATCTCAAGCTATATTTACCTACCTATAATGTAAAACATAATAATGACCTCGATTTAACATTGAAACTTATATAAGAATATTTAAATACGCGTTACTATGCATTTAATTAAAAATACAACAGACAGCAACATCATTGATCAGAAAGAAGTGTTTGAATTGAATATCGATTTGCAAATAAGAATAGTATCAAGCAACACTTGCGAAGTCTTGTGAAATACCTAAATAAATTATCGAAATGCGTATGTACATAAACAATTGAACTTTGTATTGTTCATTGCAATCTTTTTTCGATTTAATAACGAGTAGGCAACGTGATTCAAAATCATTCAAGTGTACATGACAAGTTATCTGACGAATCAGTAGGTAGGTACTGTTTTCAGTAAACTACACCTAAGTAAACATACTAAGGAACTTCAGAATGACTTTAACACGATATTGCTAATAGGTCGCATCTCGAAGACAGCGGTGGAAGGGGTAAGAGGCAGATTGGGGCCATACAAGTTGATAATAAAGGGAGCCATCAGTATCACCCCCGCTACCATTAAAGTATAGCCTTATATTTTCTCGTTATATATATTTTAATAGAAATACCAAATCATTCTTAGTGTTAAAATTGTTATGTTCGTCACGGCAGCGTGGCATTCGGAGCTGGATTTGAGACAATCGTTAAATATGAATTTTTAGCACATTCGTTTAGACTCGCTTGTGAAGCTGGCTGAACTGAAAACAATCCGTTGGTTAAAAAGAAAATTCGTTCCAAGTGAACGAAGTTGTCATTTATAAAAATTATTTCCGCCTTTTTAATATCCAGACTATATTACGTAACATGCTCGGTTCTTAATACTATTTTAATATATCTACTGTTTGGCGTGGCGGTCTAGAATTCGCCTACGACGTCAAAATAAATGTTGATTGAGAGTGACATTTTGGTACCATAAGCAGATTTTTAATTGTCATATGGTAGTGTGCAACTTTAAGTCGTTTAACTATTGATGTAGTAAATTGTTGACGAAACGAAGTATTGAACTCGTCACTTTGTGGTGTTGTAAATTGTTGACTTAGTGGCGTTAACATATTGATAGATCCAATGAACTGTTGATCTTGATACCGCGTACCTATGTATCCTTTATCAATCTTATTATTCTGTAGTGTTATTTAGGTATTTATGGAATGGCACGGCACCCATATAAATATGTAAAAGTTTTTGATGATAGATTCCTATATTTGGCGAAATAGGAACGAGTCTGTAACACGAACACTGATAGGTAACGGAGATTTTTTTAGAATGATTGTTTAATTAGTGAGAACCCGTTTTTGTTATAACTGTGCAACGTAGCATTTAGTAGGTACAACAGGCATAAAACAAATCTTTGGCTGTCTGCTCGCAATGATGGGGCGTACGGCGGGCATTTCGCTTTATTAGGAAGCCACGTATTAAACCGGCTGGCTCGCCCCACGTGCTACGGCCGTGCTCCACCAAACGTGCGAACGTCAAACAATATAATATACATATAGATAGATATCTCGACGAAAAATATTTTATCTTTGCACCGAGCCAAGTGTTCTAAACACGTTTCTGCCAAATGAGTCTACTTACAGTCGTAAATAACAACGGTCATGTATAAAAAATTAAGTAAATGCACTATATATATTATATTATGTGTAATTATTAAATGAGAAATGGTTTTCGTCATATTATGGAAACTTCTTAGTAACATAGGCTTCTTTGTATATAGTTCCATTTTAAAGAAAGACGTAAAAAATTAGGTTCATTTTGTGGGTAGTAATTACTGTTGGCTGCAAAATCTTGGCAGCCACTGCTAGGATTACTTAATGCAGCGATGTAATAAATTTAACAATTTATATTCATAATATGTGTATGAGTTTATGTATGTTCCATTAAGAACGGTTTTCACTAATTACAGAAATCGAGAACAAGGAACTAAAGGCCCTTAGTACATTTTCTTCGATGAATATTTAGGTTTAAGTAAAATATAGGAATTCGGTTTAGTTGAACAGATTTTGTTGAGTAAAATCCCGGCTAAGGCTGAATCAGTAAACATCCCAAGTTCGCCTTGATTAACATTCCAATCATTGATGAAATCATTCTCCGATAGTGGATTTCTTCAATGAGGGGACTTCCTATAGATGGTGGTGACATATTTTTCGTTTTTTTTTTAATGCGTTTTCCTACTTTAATTGAAATCTCGCGTCTTGAAAACATGGCGTTAACCTCTCAGTTATTATCATCATGCGATGAAACATAACTGAAAATTGACAATATTAGAGCATTTACATTAGCATGAATATTAGAGATTACTCAAGGACATTTTCACAACTATCACCCTGTGTCAAGAAAATATAATTAAGTCCTGGGACCCAATCAGAAACGCCGTTTTCAAAACGCGTGAATAATTCTGGATCCTCAAACTTCCCAAGACCAAAACTGGGTTACTTCTTTGCTTTTTGATACATGCAATAGATACATGTGACAGTAGTGTAGTAGGAATGTGGGACTATTAACTGCGTCATACGAAAATCAAACCAATTGATACTGTTACATCGATATTTTTAATTTCATCGTAATTTTATGGAAGATCAATACATGGTGACAAATAATTACTGAAATCAACTGACTTTTTACACTTGAACTTTCAATGCTATAGGCACTCGATATAATAGATCTAGATGTGAACATTTGAATATTAATACGCACAGATATAAAAAGACAATTGTACGCAAATACACAATAACTGTCACACTAATGCTTTAATATCCAAAATGGCTTATATAATGTTCACATTAGAACATTCATATTGTGTCAATGAGCAAGTTGTGAAGCTAATTGGAATGAAAGACTGCAGATATCTAAATTGATACTGAATCTCCTAATAAGTGGGGATACGATCACTCTACAGTTATATACAATGATTGTTACGCAGGGTAAATATCAGATACTCTTATTAGTCAATACAATTTATTAAAAATTAAACAGTGTTGACTCTACTAAAGCGGTCATCACACTACGCGATTTGTTGGCCAATCTGTAAGACGCTTTATATTCCAGCGTCTACTGAAGTTAAAGCTACAGAATTGGAGCCAGGAAGTCATGTACCGTAATAAGCGCAACTGCAGGAAAGACAGATAACGTGAATTTTGGAAATATTATTATAATATTTAAACAATGTCTAGTTGGTGACTGTCGTTTGAAATATAAAGACGAACTACACAGACAATAGAAATAGATACACAGTTCTCACTAAAAATAACTGTCTAAGAACAATGTCTGGAAAGCAATCTGAGAAACATTAATTAATAGTTCGCTTACAACTGAATGAGGCGTCATTCAGATCAAAATGTAGCAAGAATTTTCACTTTGACTTGTCTATTCTCACTTTTAAATACCTGGAATAAACTAATCTAAAACTCTACTATATATTCCTTAATAAAATCTATGGGTTTTGACACCAAGCATCCAACATTGCCAATTTAATAATAATGCAATTTAAAGTTGACTAGCTACTAAGTATTGTTCTATGGTTCACTGCTCTATATTTCACTGTTATTCACTGTGATCTGTTCCAAGACTTACTTCATAGACTTTTCCAACTGGTTTAAAGTAATACTGGCATAATATAGTATATTATGATAGGAGTTCCCTTTCAGCACATCAATGTAGCATGTAAAAATAGATAATGATTTAAAACATAATATGAATAAAACAATAACAATATCATCTACATATTTACAAAATAGGACCATTTTCAAAACAGTTATGGCACCATTATAAATGATAAGTTTTCATTTATAATTATAAAAAAAAACTAAAAATCAAAAAGAACCATGATTTAGCATTAAAGCATGCCAATAGACATTTCACCAAAAGACATTGCTTTGATTTAGTGCTTAATTTAAAAAAAAATATAAGCAATTTGATTATAAAGTCAACATTGATGATTAGAAAATACAGAATGCATGTTTTACATTGATTCCAAAGATTAATTTAGTGTACAATTTGATATGATTTTACAAATCTTTATTATCATAACTTGATCGGTTCCAATTGCAAGAACTAGGACAGAACTAACCCAGAGACGACAACCACATGTGTCAGACATAGCTCAGAAAGTTTTTCAGATACACTTTATCATAAATATTAATGTGCTTTGAGTGGTTAAGTAACCTTCCCATGATTTTCAACCTAATTACTATTACCACAGACGCTCACAAAATCCACAATGTAAAATGCACTACGAATTACTAGATATTTATTTGTACAGCCTGAATTCAAAGTCCTACATCTAATAGCTAACAAACTTTATAGTAAACATTGCCAATTAATCACGGTTGTATCCACACACTCTAAAGAATGGTGGGCCAAAATAATAGTTCAACCTGCTCGTAATGATATCATTTCTTATACACATGCTTATTGATAACATCAGTCTCAATGACAAGATATCACCGTAATGGCGCGTTTAATGTTCTTACACTAAGTATGTTTTAAACATATTCCTATTATATGAAAACATTATCATATAAAATTCTCTCATATGTTGTTTTGTGCTCATACCGAGTTGTGATGTATAAAACTATAAATATTTAATAACAGGACAAAAATATTGATCTCAGTTCAAATGGGAATATGTTTAAATGAACATTAATTTACTGTTATTACATAACTGATGCTAGCAATAAGTGCTTGGTCTCTTGTCTGATTCAAAACACTGACTCTAGATGTATTCTTACACATTTTCTGATTAACAATTAAAGTAACTACACTTAAACCTACAAAATAAGGAACTAATAAAAATTACATTTAAACCCAAATGAACCTCACATCAGATCACAAACACAGGTCAAATTACACATGTGAAAACAACTACAATGAATACATTTACAATAAATTAATCTCTTCATATTTAGATGTAGCAATAGTTCCTTAGTTAAAATATCAAATGATACAACAATACTAACACTATAAATAAAACCAATATGAAATGTCAATTAATTGAAACCTATGTGTAATTAATTATAACATTCCATCAAGATAAGTAATACATAGGAAATTCAATTTCGTAATTGATTAAAAATATTAGTGATGGTACTTATAATTGCTCTAGTTTAACGGATAAGTGAAGTCATTAGATATTAAATTGAAATTGAGAGTTTGATTGTGAATCTCAAAAGCAATGAGATAAATTTGATCATAATTACATATTACAAAATTGTATTTCTGATTTTGTAAAAATAATAAAAAAATGTTTTTATATAATAAAGCTCACCATATCCCAATGGTATCAATAGCAAACTACCAGTACACAAACATGAACAGGTAGCAAGACATTGAGTGCTGAGAGTATTGGTGTGGGCTTATGGTACCGAGTGTTAGTAACAACACTAAGGATATCACCAGAACAAGGATCACTTCCGCACATCTACCTGCTCTATGTTATGTCAACTTGAAAGGGCACTAAGCAAATGAACGCCACCGAAATATCGGAAATCAGTTCTACTATCATCTTGCCTACACTCCAAATTTGATCCACATGGGGTGCCAGCCAGGGGCCGCCTCAGCGTCTATAATCACCCATAGCTGTTGGCAAAGAGATGCACTCGTCACCGTCCCACGACACCAATGTCACGGAAGATTCACTAAAAACACCTACTCACGGGAGTGTCCGCTCGCAGGCACTGGCTACGCGCTCAGAACTCGGCAAACTCCTTCGCACACTTCTCGGTCGATGAGATACGTAATGCTTCTTCCTCATAGTCGTCGAAATTGCTTGTGTCCCCGGGGCCCTTGCAGCGGGGTATGAACGGGGCCTCAATCCTCTTTTGGAAGACTGCAATCCAATCAGTACTAGCAAACCATTTATGGCCTTTTATATCGTTAACACCGGCCTTCAGGTTACCGTAACGTTTAGTCAGATCGACTTGAAGTAGATTGCGGAGCAGATCCTTCAGATCTGAACCGAAATGCGAGGGGAATCGGACCTTACCCGATACGATTTTTTCGTAAATTTGGATAGGTTGGTCTGCGAAGAACGGCGGGTAACCGGCCGCCATTTCGTATACTAGAACACCAAGCGCCCACCAGTCTACAGCCTTGTTATAGCCTTTGGAGAGAATGATCTCTGGTGCCAGGTATTCGGGTGTGCCGCACAGTGTCCACGTACGACCTTTGACGCGTTTTGCGAAGCCAAAGTCTGTTACTTTGAGGTAGCCCTGAGAGTCGATCAAGAGGTTCTCGGGTTTCAAGTCTCGATAGATGAGGTCTAGGTAATGAAGGTATTCAAATGCGAGCACGATCTGCGCTGCATAAAAGCGAGAATGCGGTTCTGAAAACCGCCCCACTTTACGCAGATGGGAGAACATTTCTCCACCAGGAACATACTCCAAGACCATGTACAAATTGGAGTTATCTTTGAAATGAAACTTGAGGCTCACCAAGAACGGGAAGTTGATAGCTTGTAGGATTCGTTTCTCATTTAATGTGTGTTCAACCTGCTTCAATTTCACCACTTTCTGTTTATCTAATATTTTCATAGCATAATATTCTTTAGTTGGTTTATGTTGCACTATCATAACTCGTCCGAAAGATCCGGTACCTAAAGTTTTTATTCTTTCGAAATCATTCAGTCCGGCGGTGTTGGTAGGATTTTTCTTCCATTTCTCTTCGAAGTCCTCTTTGGCCTGGTCAAGGAACTCCTTGACGCTTTCGGCGGCGTCCACCTTCTTATTAGCGGTGGCAGCATTATTGCCCATGGCTCACACCACAAACTAGTCCTACACCCTTGATTCGCCGTTATTAGAGGCCGCTTTGCTGCACTAATCGATGCCTGCTGTGCGACCGCGTAAGAAACAGGGCAGGTCAACACAACCCAATTTGAAACACGTACATTCTCAATTTTGAAAGCACAATCACAGGTCACAAAATACACACAATGCAGGAACACATTGACACATCCAGTTTATGTACGAAATATCACAAAAAATTACTTTCTCACATTCACAAGAATAAAATGGCTTCCACACCGGACTCGATCGACAGAGCGAGATCGAGCGAACGATTCACTCACGGGTGGCGGTCAATTAAAATAATATTACCAGCTCAAAATCGAAAATCTTCCAAAGGAACCAAAAAACTACTAATAATTAAATCTACTGACTTCATATTTCTACCAAGACAAACAAATCTGTATATCAGATCTTTGTACGTCGTCTTATTATATTATATTTAGAAACAATTTTAAAACGCAGTAGCTGATGCCTGCGGTTTCACTCGCGTAAATATCGGTTATCGTACCTATTTCTACTGAACTAATTTGCAATTAAACGAATATAAGACATTTGACCTGACCTGACTAAAACCTTTCAAACGATGAAAATCTACATTGAAATCGTTTCATTAATTTTTGAGTTCATTGCAAACAAACACACAGAATTCCAAAAAAATATTTTTTGTTCAGTATCATTAATATATCATGTTAGGTATACTAAAGATTCTGAACTCAAGATTTTTTTCTCCAAAAATGTTACTTGTGACAATATAAGAAGGAACTATTAAGAAAATACGTATGATTTGACTTCACCTCACCTGATGGTAAGCTAAAGGCAAAGTTTCAGAAAAGAGGGTTTTTTCTTATATACCACTTAGGTAGCAGACAAGCGCACGGCCCACCTGATGGAAAGTGGTTACCCTGACCTATGGACGTCTGTAACACCAGAGAAGCCACACTCGCGCTGCCGACCCTATAAGCACAGAGTTTCTGTGCCGTCAGTGTAGAGGACAAAGCAGGACAAGCCTTTAGTCATCCCACTGATGGCACAAAATCTCCAGTGCGCTCTGGCTACCCTACTTACCGCCGGGAACACAACATGAAGTTATTATAACCGCGATATTTTGTAGGGTGGAGGTACTTCCCCAGTCGGACTGCTCAATTGGGCGGAAATACCGCCGTGTCCTACCTTTTTTCTTTTTTTTATATACCACTTAGGTGGCAGACAAGCACACGGCCCACCTCATAGGAAGTGGTTACCGTGGCCTATGGACGTTTGTAACTCAAGAGGAGTCAAAGTTGCGCTGCCAACCCTGTAAATACAGGGTTTCTGTGCCGTCAGTGTAGAAGACAAAGCAGGACAAGCTTTTAGTCTTCCCACTGACAGCACAAATTCTCCAGTGAGCTCTGGCTACCCTACTCACCGCTGGGAACACAATATGAAGTTATAATAGCCGCGGTATTCTGTAGGGCGGAGGTACTTCCCCAGTCGGACTGCTCAATTGGGTGGAAAAATCACCGTGTCCTGCCTCCTAAAAAATACATAACACATGTACATGGGATTTATCTAAATTAAAATATAAAAACAATACAGAATTTACCTATACAAACCTTCAGGTTCAGGCATCAAAGAAGACCTCGCCCTCGATGTCAACCGGGAGGGTGACCAGAAGGCTGGCGGCATTGACACGTTGAATGGCAATACCAATCCTTTGCGCAAGGAATAAACCAGTAAACCAGCTCTCTCAGTTTTGGCGCCAACATGAAGAAGGCCGCATAATTTTAGAGCACGGTATTATTTTAGTGACCGAAATTGGTGTGAGGTCAAGATTTTATATACATATACTACTAATACTACCTCCTCTAATCACCATTAGAAATACTAAGTAATGTTACAATGGTGGCACTCAGCTTGGCGGCCTCATCACATGCTTTTTCACGCCCCGTTTGAAGGATCCAGAAAGAAGGAAACACGTGCGCTGGTAATGAATTCCAAGTCTTGGTGGTGCGGCAAAGAAAACAGTCTCCAAACCGCTTGGTTCTTGCTCGTATATTCTGCACAGTGTGAGGGTGACATCTAAGCCCTGCACGTGTTGTTCTATGTCAGAAAGGAGAGGGTGGGATTAGTTGAAAGAGCGCATCAGAACATTCACCATGGTAGAGACGGTAAAATACAGCCACCGAAGCAACATCTTTACGCATCTGCAAAGGCTCGAGGGTGTTCGTGATCTCAGAATTCCTAATAATGGTCCCAGTAAAGGCCTGCACGTCGCTGTTCTGTCGTGAGCATCTAATAGATATTTCGCGGAGTCATCCCAGAGATGCGAGCAATATTCCACCCTGGAGCGCATTTATCTCTTATAAAGAAGACACCGCTGCTCCGGCGTGAAAAAGTCTCACTTTGTTCAGGACTCCAAGAGTGCACGAGGCTGTTTTGATGATACTCTCGATGAAGATTTTGTTATTCAGGTTGCAACCTGAATAACAAAATCTTCATCGAGAGTATCCTATCCTATCCTATCCATACCTAGGATATTGAGACTCCTACAGTGGCAATGGCGTGCTCCAAAGAGTGGGAAGGGGTAGGAAAGAAGACCTTTGCTGTGAACGCCTACGTCTTCTTGGCATTGAACTCGACCAGGTTCTCAGAGCCCCATTGAGAAATATGATTCGGATTCCGGTCCAGCTCAGTGACAAGAAGCTGTCTTTTTTCCACGATATCAGATTGTTTGGCCACAGGATGTCCGTGATAATTCTCGTGTAAGATGCTATCGTCTGCATAGTAATAGATGCTGCCGGTGGACATCATGTTGATATGCAGAAGAAAGATAGTGGTGGAGTGATAATTACATTTATCGGTACTACATTAGATACTACATGGTAGAGTTTATTACTTTTACCCATGAGAGTAGTGAATTTCCGTTTTCACCGATTCATAAACACTTAACCAAAACAAATACAAGGTTAAGGTCACTAAGCTTAAGGTCTCTGAGGTCAAAACCGAGGTTACATTGTTCAAAGTGGAGTCCTTGATTTACAGAAAAAGTCTCGGTCATTAAAGTACAATTAAGGTCGATGACCCCAATCAATCAATCAATCAATTCTTCAGTTTACCCACATAAACAGCAAATAAACGTTAAAATTTCACAATTATGCCAAGAAATAATACAAAAATATAAAATAATGTAAAAATAAACCATCGGAAAATGATTCTTTCGCTGGTTCGGTAGGTTAGTTCTACTGAGAAGATAACAGTAAGAAACTCAGAGAACTATATTAGAACTAGATTTTCTTTCTTTTTGAAATTTGCTTTAGTTTAATTTATTTTGTGTGAGCAAGCAAAAACTTATGTTGACCACGTATTTACATCATCAAGTTACCTACTTTTTAGTGTAACTTTTATTCATTAAATATTTTTTTCACTTCTATTTTAAATTTAGTTTATTTAGTGGCATGTTATCAAATCCTGGTGTGGTGGTATAAGAGGATATGGGAGTATAAGGTTGAAGAACCACCACAGCGCACTACCTGGGTAGTACGCTGTGGTGGTTCTTCATTCTCCATACTAATTGACCCTAACTCTGGGATTCATTGCGGCTTGTGGCGCGGCATCTAGTGTTGAATTCACAAGGTCTGAGAAGGCAATTTGTACTTCACAAAACAGAGGTTTAATAAACCCTACCTCCAGAATATCAGACACTAGTACTTTTGGAGTAAAAGCTGGTCTTCTGAAGGTATGATCTTGGTCTGACACAGAGTTTATGATGTAAATTTTTTATGGTAGCGGGTGTGATAGTAAATGATAATTTTAGCATTTCTTGTAACTTCCAAACTTCTCCAGATTGGTTTCCCACATCATTAACAAACGGTATTAAGGTATGTATATAATTTATGGTCTTACTATGCAGGTAAATTGATTAAACATTTTTTTAATGTCCGAACAAAATAATCTATGGGTCTTTTTATTAGCAAAAGTAAGCAATCAGACCATTAATTTTATTTTATCTACCACGAGCTAAGAATAATTTACCTTGACAACACCGAGTATGATGCCTCTTGAACCTCCAAGATGGCAGCACATTCTTTGCCATTTTGGTGCTATTGGTTCGGTATAGATATGCGTTGTGTACATGTTGGTATTTTAAGATCGTGCTGCCAAAGACTTCACCAAGTTCTGTAGCGGCATGTTGCATAACTAATTTGAATCGATATTTTAATCTCTTTGGTTATTTTTGTTTCTATGTGCATCATTTTGTAATAAACACGTCGTAAAGGAAAATAGAAACAGATTTTATCAGTGTATCGTGTTTATTATAACTCTACAGTATCTAACCACCTATTTATACCAATATAACCATTTCTACGTGTGCTGCTCTGCTTGTGCATTCAGTCAAACAGAGCAGAGGTTACTATAAATATTTAGATAAAATAGGTGCCTACCTATGTTAATAATACTCCTATATTACTTACATATTTATATAAGATAGTTTCATCAAGACATTAACCATGTTCTGAAGTTCTACTTTAAAAGTAGGTAAGTATAATCAGCACATGAATAAGTAGGTACCTAGGTACTTAGTAGGAATGTTAAAGTTTATCAACAATACTAACACAATAGTAGTTTATTTGTAACTATGTAGGTACCTAGACCTATTGTTATATTAAATTTGATTGTTTATTTTCCTTGAAATCCTCTCGTAATAAACTGCACAGTTCGGTTTCAAAATTAATTTTATTATTACGTATAATGGCTGTAACTACGAGAGCAGACAACCTTGACGAAACCGCGTAGCAACCGGAATACACATTATAAAATATGATATTACAATTACATACATATTTTTACCCGACCACTACGAAGCCAAAGGAGGGCTATGATTTTTACTTAAGTAAAAAAAATCGCAAATGTAGAAAAGAAGACTGTTTGTTACGTTTAACCCCTTTACTACTGCCAGTGGGGATGCCGTCGAACGGATGGGTGATCAGACCTTCTGTGTGCTCCATTTCACCCGGTTCCCCTAAATAAGGACTGCCATAGATGTTTGTTTGAAAACCGAGACCGACTAGCCGTTGACAGTAACACCCAGACCAATGCAAACAGACATATTCATGCATACAAATATTTCCACTAAGCGAGAATCAAAACCGCGCCCTGTCGAATGCAATACCACAGATAACATAATATGCAATACCGTACCGCCACGCTCATTAAAAAAATACTAGTAGGTATCTATTATGTACCTAGTTAAAATGCTTTTATAAATAATTAAAGTAAAATTTATATTGACAATTTTATTTCGTAATTATTTGCTAGTCGTAATATTGATACCTATATAAGAAATATAGAAAAATAACTTGTAAAAAATCTAAACTAGGTAGGTACCTACCTAGTCCAAACTTTATGATATTCATCCTTTGTTTCATCTTTTTAAAATTTAAATAAAAAAATCCGTTTAAGAAATGATTCTATTTAAAATTTTAATTAGGTAATGAGTATTTCATAAAAGTTTCTTATAATATTATTATATTGAGAATGGAAAATTAATTGGCCCCATCTGGCGAGCGAGCTACCGTCTAGGGCCCCCTCGTTTAGTGTTTTATGTTTGCAAACCTTTTTAATTTTGCAATATAATGTATAAAAAAGTTAGTTAGTTAGTTTTATAATCCTCATAAGAGTATAAGGCATAGTTAGTAGGTACATAAGTAGGTATATATATATATTTTTTTTTAATTGCTAAGGTGATTAAGAAATTGAAATTTGTTCAGCTACTTATGTTGTTGACTGTACCAACCTACGTACCTAAACTAATTGTTAACCCGTGGTTAACCAACAATGGCAACGATTCGTTTTATGTAATAATTAATAACCTAAATTCGTAGCAAATCGACTGATGAAATTTGTACTTCATTCATTCACTAATGTATTTGTGAGTGAAGTAGTGAACCTATCTAGGTAGGTAGTTATTAAGTAGGTACTCCACAGAATTACGACTATTATAGACAGTAGTAAGCTAGTGTGTCAGTGTCATAGCTATTATTATTTATTTCAATCTACACACACAACTAAAACTAGTCAAGGTAGTAACCCTTTAAAAGTGTGAGAAATATATTTGCAAGAGAATATAAATCGTAACTGTTAAGCTTTAAGGTTGATTCTGATAAGTTGTTTGTTATTGTAATGCTCTGAGCATTGAAATGGTAAACGTGATAGATAAGGAAAGAAGGTAGGTAGGTATATCGCTAAGTGACAACATAGTACTTCCATTAGTGTAATTATATAGACTAACGTATTCGGAAACGTGAATATAACTCTAGTCCTACGTTCATTTTATTGCGCTTTTGTTTTTTTTATTAGGTACTTGAAAAACTAACCTCAACCCAGTGTTGCCAATTTATCGACTTTTTTGATAGAAATGACGACTTTTATTTAACCAAAAAATGTTTTGATGACTTTTGGAAACAATCGTATAGCCAATAATGTATAAATCTTTCTCAACTCGACACAAAATTATTATACAGTGCCAACTGCCATCAGATAAATTATGGAAACTAACAAACGCGATACCATTTGTACCTGGTAATGAATTATGTGACTTATTATTTGACGATGAATAACTGATTTATTGACATTTATAGTTGCTACTCGGCTACCTTGAGTGAAACGGGCTAGGGCTATACAGCACAAAAATATTTTTTCAATTCGAACCAGTAGTTCTTGAAACTTAACCACCTCCGGCAGGGACAGGAGGGGGGGTGTTGCATACATACACTGAAAAAACTAGTTTTAACGCCTTTCTAGCGATTTTCAATGCAATTGCAATTTTTGACTTTCAGTTTAGGGACTCATAATACTATTTAAAATCTACTACATACTATGGTAGATTTTAAATAAGTAGGTACCTACTCTGGTTTACGAAAATGAGTGGACTACAATGTTGGTGGGAGTGTTCGGAATTTTCTTTCGCGAATCAGGGGAAGAATAAGTACTTACCTATTGTTCTTGTGGAAATGAAATCACTGGACATTATTTTTAAGTATAGAAAACCAATATTATGCAGTATAAATATAATTAAAAATCGACGCGACATAAACGCGAATCTATTTTGTGTGTTTATGTTTTATTTTCATATTGATATTTTGTATTTTAATTAAGTAATGCTGTTTAATAATAATACTTAAATGGAATTTAAAATTAAACTCTATTATTAGGTAATAAAAAATATAGTATAAATAAGATTAAAAATAATATAATTAGGTTTTATTCTCGAATATCTGTGGGTGTATTATACTTGTTTTAATTATAGCGGATGTGGTGGATTAACGTTATTTCGCTGTCGCGCATCGATGAAATGTGTTGAAAGGTTGAAAGGTGGTTTGGTTTCAGACACCGTGTAGCATAAGAATTACCTGTATTATAATATTATCTGTGGTGTTGGTGGCTTACTCGTTACTGTAACTTATTGGTTAACCGATGACGATCTATACAGGTACCTTTACATTGTGATATAAGTAGGTATCTACTTATGTACCCATCGCTGTATAGCAATTGGCATCAACATTATTCATTGTAGAGCTGACCCATAATCGTTATTTTGGCAGTCGAGTGATATTGCAAAAGAGTATCGTCACACGCAGACTTCAGGTGGAATAACTAAGATGAGATTGGGGAACACGTTGTTTGTGAGCACTATGAGTCGTGAGCACGTCGAGACCTATGCCGTTCTTGATTGGGGGAGTGGCACTCTGGTAGCGCTATCAATGCAGTTTTTCCCAATAACTACACTATTTTTTTATTTTTTTTATATATATACCACTTAGGTGGCAGAAAGCACACGGTCCACCTGATGGAAAGTGGTTACCGTGGCCTATGGGCGTGTGTTACACCAGAGAAGCCACACTCGCGCTGCTGAAGTAATGTAAGCACAGAGTCTCTTTGCCGTCAGTGTAAAGGACGAAACAGAACAAGCCTTTAGTCATCCCACTGACAGCACAAATTCTCTAGTGAGCACCGCACCATTCTATGATATGGCATAAAATACAGAGATTTATTTTAAATTCACTTCTACTTAAATGTAGGCCATTAAGTTATACGTACTTGTACATATAACTCAATGATGTAGGCACCTTTGATGCGTCACAGTACGACACCACCACAGGCACAGCCACAGGTGTGAATACTTCTCAAACGGGTCAACTCCCTAGTCTCCCTCGCCTTCCCCTTCGTCAACCTTCGGCGCTCTGACGTAGATCGGGATTATTCGGGATCGCTTCGGGTGCGACTTACCAAAAGTCATCACAATATTATTATTATTGCGATAGATAATGAAACTAATTTTCACCCTCAGAATACTGTATTCAGAGTTTAGTTTTCACCATACTTAATGTATAAATCCCATAGCTACCGTTCAAGTTAGAACTTCTAACTTGAACGTTCAGAAAATAAGCTTAGATGAATTAAAAAAGAATATAAGTAATACCGGATTCTGATGAATGATAATATTTTTATAATTTAATAATAAATAATTTATAAACAAGTCTCATAGTGTTGTTACAGGTTCGTAATGTTTTTCCATAATTTTCTATTGTTCCATTCATTCTATTTTAGGTAATGTTATGAATGAAGTAGGTCAGCTCAGTTTATGGTGCTATTTGTTTGAAAATGTTAAATGTCCGTTCTGCAGGCACATGATGTAATAACTCGACAGCTGAATCCACTATGAGATTTCCATTTCGCAGGCTGTAAATTTGGTGTTTTAGGTAGACATGTCGATAGTGATGTATGTTTATATATGATAGATAAATAGATGGATAGTTAATTCTTTATTGCACACCAACAGATTTACAGTAGGACAAGTAGGTAGCCTGTGTGCAGTTCAATGTAGAATCTACAATATGCTTGATAACGTAACGTCACCAAATTTCGTCAGAAACTCTGTATGTATACTCTGGTGTTACAAACGTCCATAGGCCACAGTAACGACTTTCCATCAGGTGGGCCGTGTGCTTGTCTGCCACCTAAGTGGTTTTAATAAGAAAAATAAAAAAATTATAGAATGCAAAATTGAAATCTCAAATCGAATGCAGCTGTCGAGTTCGTTCAATCGTTCGAAACGTTCTTACAGCAGGTGCCTGCTGTTCTGATACAACTCACGCATACGCACACGAGTAAAAATCGTTATTAAAATTAAGTACTATTTGTTGAACAACTTTAGTCGCTGATTGTACTACATAAGTTCAAAATAAATTATAATTATAAAGTTACTTTTTATTTATTCATTTTTTAATTTCAGATCATAGACAAAAAAGAGAAAATATTTTACGTGGATGTTGCCTATGCATATTGCAAACAAACTTTATAGGTACCCAAAAGGTGAGAATACATTACTTAACAAGAGTTTTGGCGCCAATACAAAGATGGGTGCATCGTGATATTATTTTATTTTCCGAAACCGGCGTAAATTCGAGTTTTTATGTACAAAAATGGTGGATTTTTAGACATAACGTCTTTGACAACGCACAAAAGTGACCGGTCGCACCCCGGCCGCTGGGTCGGCCGGGGTGCGAGGGATATGCCTGTCAACCTCACCTTCGGCAACCAAAACGACCCACAGGCGGCGTGCGTTTTAGTCGGTTCGAGTCCGACATAACCTCTTCCACCGGCTCCGGTGGGGAGGTATCCGTGGGGATTTTGCGCACGTACAAAAAATAAACTCACAAAAGTAAGTAAGTGGTAGAAAAGTGGCATATTACCTACAATGAATTGTAATTGTTGTAACTATTCGTGTTGGTTCCTATTCTCCTTAGGGAGCTTCTAGTAAAGTCCCCACAACTTTACTGAGGCAGCAATCATCTCATTGACCGTCATCACCATCATCACCACCATTATCATCATCATCAACAACAATATCATCATCAGCGTTATCATCAATAACCAATTTATACGATATTAAATACACGATAGTTGCTAAATGCTCTGCAAGAAGCCAAATAAAAAATACATTAACAACACAGTTCTTTTAACTTATTTTTAATAGGTAAGTACTTACCTAAATATATGTTTAATGTGAAGATAATAATCAATTTAAAAATGTTAAATTAACTATCTGACACAGTTATGTTTTTTTTTATACCACTTGGTAGACAAGCACACGACCCACCTGATGGAAAGTGGTATAATACTTACTTACACAAAATAAAGGATAAAGGAGGAAGGAATGAAGGATACGTATGAGTGTCTTATTTAATACGTATATTATAATATCTGTGTTTTTTTTTATACCACTTAGGTGGCAGACAAGCACACGGCCCACCCTAAGGAAAGCGGTTACCGTGGCCTATGGACGTGTGTCACCAGAGAAGCCACACTCGTGCTGCCGACCCTGTAAGCACAGAGTTTCTGTGCTGTCAGTATAGAGGACAAAACAAGACAAACCTTTAGTCATCCCACTGACAGCAAAACCCTCCAGTGAGCTCTGGCCACCCTACTCACCGCCGGGAACACAACACGAAGTTATTATAATCGCGGTATTCTGTAAAGCGGAGGTACTTCCCCAGTCGGACTGCTCAATTGGGCGGAAATAGCGCCTTGTCCTACGTAATACGGATGACGTCAGAGCTTAAGCGTAGACCAAACGATGTCGGTTTAAAATCCCTTTTGGCACGGAGGGTCTTACCCACACTGGCTTACCCATAGGGCAAATATATAGGTACTATAATATTATTTACCGGTAGCTATAGCCCGTGTCACCATAAGCGTGGATGTTAGTTAATGTAACTTCTGGTCTACTTAACCAATTGCAACTAAACAAACGGCAGATCTTAAGTCTAGCAAGACCTTTCTACAAAAAAACTGCTTCAAAATTTGTTTAGGTAGTTTTCTGTGCACAAATAATTTCTGAAGACAAATTTTTGTTCAGATTTTCTCTCAATTCACCTAGTTCCTAGTACATAATATATAAAGACACGCCTCTTTCCCACTGAGGTAAACAGAGACGTGTTTCCACGATTCTGATATGCACCTTTCGCTACGTCTGCTTCTATAATTATTTGCTCGTTGCGGTCTCTTTGGTCTTATCTAACCTATTATGTATGCTGTGGTCTAATTGTGGTGTATCGCACGGCGAATGAACCTCTTTCGTAGTAACTATTTATTAATCTGTTCCTCTTTGCTATAAGCAACGACCACACAACCGTTGTATGGTCGTTGGCTATAAGTAATCTTGCTACAATCAGATAACCAGACTTAGGAAAGTTGTGGAACTAATTGTACACAACATATAATTAAGATGTTTGGACATGAATTCAAATAAAAAACAAACTCCGAGAGTGCCGACTGAAGTGAAAACTTAGCTAATATAATATGTAAGAATAGAATAGTTTCCGGCAGAGTATAATTTGGACCTCCCCATCTCTTACGATGCGGTGTCGTACAAAGTGACTAAGGGATAAGGCAGTTTAACATCAAACAGATATATAAATAAAGACCAGACTCCGCCTCAGATGCATGGCTCGAGTCAACAATAGTGCCCGGAAAACGGCAAAAGGCTCACCCCCTATAGTGAAATGTGGGTGTTAATTCACTTCTACCTAACCCTCCAGGGATAAAGGCGTGATTATATGTACCTATGTATGTATGTAAAATTATATTATCTGTGGTAGTATACAGAGGTGTCGGTAACGGTAACAGTGTTGCGAGTTCAATTGTTTTTCTCCATTTAAATTAATGTTCAACGCGCTTTAAGAAGCCTATTATATCTATATTATATTTTTACCTAGTTTTTAGTTTTACAATATTAAAATATTTACAACAATATTAAAGTTTTAAAGCATAAGTATATTATAATGTCGAACGTAGACACCTGTGCCACAGATAATATACTTAATATAATTCTTATGTACTAATGTACTCAAACATTGTATCACAGCTGCACATGTGCCAACTTGCTTATAGGATTACAAATGGTAGGTACCTAAGGAATTTTAATATAAGAATAAGTTACCTATTCACTTAAAAACATTTGACAAAGTGCATTTCTGGCACATAGCGTAAAGGGTTCCGTATTCAGTGTTTATTTGTGGTAACATTTTACTTCTCAAAATTCATTAATGTTGGTCGATTACTTTACTTAAGCTAGCCCACAACTAACAAGCAACTTTACTGTATTTATGCGAATACAAAACGACAGATGAACAGCTGAAAAATTATAGCCACCTCTAAAATGGCCTCTCCATTTCAAGTGATTGAATTTTCTTATTCGATGAAAAAAAATCACACTGAACTACGAAGTACCTACCTACTTATGTGTTTTTTATACCACTTAGGTGGCAGACAAGCGCACGTAATGGAAAGTGGTTACCGTGGCCTATGGATGTGTGTAACACCAGAGAAGCCACACTCGCGCTGCCGACCCTGTAAGCACAGAGTTTCTGTGCCGTCAGTGTAGAGGACAAAGCAAGACAAGCCTTTAATCATCCCACTGACAGCACAAATTCTCCAGTGAGCTCTGGCCACCCTACTCACCGCTCGCTGGGAATACAATACGAAGTTATTATTACCGCGGTATTCTATAGGGCGGAGGTACTTCCCCAGTCGGATTGCTCAATTGGGCGGAAATACCGCCGTGTCCTACCTCCTAAAAATGTGTTATACAATTTTATTTATACCATCACATAACATACACATTGTGCATTTAATGTATTTATTATGTGGTATTACAGTGTTAACACAACAGACCAATGTATAGTAGGTAAGTACATTGTGACGTCAGAGTTTAAAGTGTTTCAAACAAAACACGATGACTGTTTAAATTACCTACCGAAATCACCAAGCCACTAGACGGCGGTGGCGACAATGATAGACGATTTAAACCACAGATTACCTAAGACCACTGAGTAGTAGCTATAATTCTTCCAACTATTTAGGCAATCTGTGCTGATACCAAGTTGCCAGACAAATAGTAAAGGTGGTTTTTATACCAGCTATTCGCTGCGTGAATTGGATTGGAAAATTGTATGGCAAAATTGGAACTCCAATCCTATTTTTGGTGTAAAGCGTGGATGTGGGAGGCGAGAATTGGAATATTTGTTAGTTCAATATTGAACTTTAACCATCTAGTAATAGAGTATTTGTTTACTTTGTAAAATAAATAATATAAATCTAGCACTTGATGGTGAATCCACGTATATCCCATCTTAAATGTAAAGCGTGGCTGTGTGAGGCGAGAATTGGAATATTTGTTAGTTCAATATTGAACTTTAATTCTTCATGGATAGAGTATTTATTTACTTCGTAGAATAAACAATATAAATCTCGCACTGGATGGTAAATCAGTGTTTCCATAAACAGTAGGGGCCGCGCGGGACGCGGCTGGCCGGGTGTTGGACAGCGCGTGACAGCGCTTGACAGCGATTGCCGACGAAGTAGGTATTGTACATGTTTTGTTATGAAAGGGTAAGCGTGATTTCAATTTCCGCCAATACAAGCACACCTAACCGCTATAAATTGTATAATAAAATCTCCGTTCTACATTGTACCTATCTTACGGCGACTGTAGATTATAGAAATAAATAGTTTTATAAATACCTACTTTAAATTATTCTTCTAAGATAGTTTCGTTTGATTACATCGGGATCGGAGGTTGGAAACACTTGATAACTCTTTTACCTATCAAATCAACACGATTGACGTAACAATCTCAATAATAAACATATCTACCTCGAGCTGTCACGTAACTTGAACATGAATGTTGTTTGTATTATTTATTTCTATAAATATTTATTTATAAATTACCTTATACGTATGCGGGGCTTGGCTCGCGCGGACGTAAATCTTCTATTTATCACAAGGAACACTAATACTTTTCGAAAATAAAAGGAACCTAAGTTACACCGCATAATCAGTTATCTTTCAGTGAAAATTGGCCCAAAACCGGCTCAACCTAAGAAGATTAGCTGGAACAAACAGACTGAAAGTAAGACAGACAGATATAAACAATTTTTTTATTAGTGCCAACGTAGTAATTATACTTTGTGTAATTTTTATAGGTACAGTCGGCAAAAGAGATAAGTTTACATCTTTACATCCAATTTTATTTGAAAACCTATAAGTAGTTTACTTTTCTTCACTGCTGAAGGTACCTACCTGCCCTCCTAGACCGAATGCATGCACTATAGTCACTACACGACAAGTTTTAGATTAGGTAGGTACCTAGTTCATTCAAACAGGTCATCGCTAGTATACTCGTTACACGTGGTTACATTGGATCACGAATTGTTCTGCATGACGAGTTCATTTTCTGACGAAACCACTAACAAGTGCCAAGATTTCTTTTAAAAGCCATCGACCTATCACGGTACAAACATATAATTTACGATTTTGTAAATTCTAAACACTCTTATTCCATCCTCATAAGGTACAAAATGACTAAGCAAAGGGACTCTTGACTTGTTGGCCAACGGCTCTTAGCTGTTGTTCGGTAAAGACTTTTGGACTTACGCTTTTCTGGCACAGGTTAACTGAACTGTGGCGGGAAATAAATGCGTTCAATTGCATCGTGTTTTCTTTAAAGATTTTTTAAAGCCAAAAAGGTTGTTATTAGTGTAATAGATATTCATTCTATGTGAATATCTAACAACCTATTTATACAACAGGTGAGGTTGAACGAGACAATCGGCCATTGAACTTTTTGAAACCGCACGCGTACATACCTACGTAAATTTAATTTCATGGACACTTAATTTACAGCGGCATCTACCTTACTTAATTTAGCTTCTTGTCTCAATATTTACGAAAAATTTAATGCTGGCTATAGTACCTATGTAGGTAGATACTTACTGCTTATAAATATCTTATACAGTTACTTATGTAGGTATTAATATTAAGCAGTTAGGTAGGTAGTACCTATTCCCTAGGTACATGCATAGAGAGGAAATAAGTAGATAGAGTAGGTAAGTACTTATGAAAGTACATCGAAGTAGGTGTGTACCCACATTCATAGGTAAGTATAGTTGCGGCGCACTATGATGGCCGTTATGACAAGACTAATTTTGCTCGTTTTATCTTTTTTGGTGCACTTAATATTGGACTACGAACTGTTAGAGTTAGACGATTAACTAAAGAAAAATATGGTGAGACTGACACAGAAGAAAATAAACTTCACACACCAAAAAAGAGAAAAGAACAAAGCCAGTCATGTCAAAACGGCCATCATAGCGTGCCGCAACTATAGTTACATTTATTGCAAGAATAAAGTAGGTATGTACCTACCTCAGCTTTACCCGCGTATAATACCCTAAAACTACCTAACTAGGCACGATGGTGTCCGTTAGACTGTTTTTGCACGAAACAGTAGTAAAATTCATTCATTCTCACATGACCATACGACAATGTAAGATAATGATATTATTGCCCATACAAAAAATTTAAACTACCATTACAAAAGTGGTGGGAAAGATGAAAAATACTTGACGACATATTCTATCTACCAATAAAATAAAGAACCGGTTAAGTGCGAGTTAGACTCGCGCACGCAGAAAGGGTTCCGTATCATTACGTTTTATTTTTTTGTTTGTTTGACCCGGAACACAGAGTCTTACTTGGGCTCCGTTTTTACCCTTTGAGGCACGGGACCCTAAAAACACATATTGATATCTCAGTTGTACTTTTCCACGTTACTTTACATATAAACATTAAAATCCACAGATACCTCTCCGGAGCCGGTGGGAGAGATGAAGTCTAGTACTTATGTGTTATGACTCGAATCGACTAAAACGCACGGCGCCTGTGGGTCATTGTTGGTTGTTGAAGGGTGAGGTTGACAGGCATACCGGCTGACCCAGGGCCATCTCTCTCGATGTGGCCCTCTTTGGGTGCGGGGCCCACAGGGTCCCCAACTTGTCCGGGGAGGAAAACGGGGAGAGGCCGCCGCCGTGGCCAGCTTCTGCCAGGGTGACAGGCGGCTCCACCCGTCACCACCAGGCCTGCGCTCATGAAGTGCGGAGGTGGAGTGGTGTAACCTGTGCAACCACAAACACCGTAACACACTTTTTAGTACCTACCTACAAAAAGTACTTACTTAGGTTGGTATTACGTATTATATGATCTGTGGTATTACATGTATACCTATTACGGATTACCTGTCTTCTAATATCTGTGCATGGTTTCTATTCAGTCACATAGGTACCCTAATTTGAGTCAAATCGCCCCTTTTATAATACAAGTTGATAGGTACCTAGGTGCCTACGTAATCGTTGTGTTGATTGTTATAACTTAGATTATGTAGGTAAGTTCCTACCTACCTACAATGTGAAACCGAAACGGCACAGTCAGGTTTTTCGACGACTTTACAAATTCCTGCAGTACCTACCTATTCCCATAGTATTCAAATGAATATCTACGTAATATCTACCTACGGATTAATCAGTACCTAACCTTCAGTAATCACTTTCCAAGAAAAAGATAGATTTCTATTCTATAGGTATTAAACATATACCTATAGAAGTTCTAGGTGGCGTGTACCTACGAATTCTTGCGTTTTTGAGTTATTTGTTAACAATTATCGCAAGTAGACTAAAGATATATGAATATATTGCATTTGTTATAATGACTTATTTTTTTGTCTGTAGATTTCCATTCATTATTTTGTCTTGTTAGAAACATTAATAACGATTGTATTTTTCAAACAGGTAAGACAGAGAGAGGTATAATATTGCTTGCCTGTTTACGGTCTCGGATCGGTCGGAGCACTCGGAGTACATTTCAAGGTTGTTGAAGACGAATATGCATTTTGTAGCTATCTCTATTTAACAAACTGTTTTTACTATTGCTATCTCATGATGGTGACGAACGTGCAACTAGCTTCAGGTCGAGTGCGCGTCCCCGCGCGAGGCGTCGCGCGTTATATTTTTTCCTTCTTCCTCCTTCATTTGGACGTCGGTGTTTGTGCGGTGAACATTATTGTACGTTGTGCAGAACACGTGCTTACAAATATTTCTTTATAATTTCAAAGTACATTCAAAAACTAAATAAAACAAAATGGCAGACGCAGCCGTCGAAAAGAAGTAAGTTTTTACTTTGCATTCATTCAATATTCGTAAGTTTCGCGGTTTATTATTTTTGGCGGCTTCGGAACACGTTCAAAATGGCTTCCTATTTAAGTGTGTAATTCTTGTTTTGAGTGATTATAAAGTGATTTCGAAGTGTTTTGAAATACAAACAGTTACGTTTAAGGTACTAGAGTGTTTAAAAACTTTGTTTAGTTATCTATGATTAGTTTGGTTATGCTTATTTTGAAAACGCCGACGTAGATAACACGCGGGAAATTTTTACTTACTGATAACGAAGTTTCGATTACACTTGTTAATCGCAATAGAAGCTTCTGGATTCAATTAATATTACGGAAAATTTAGCGTCGAATTGGAATAATAAATTTTCCTGTCCCATTGTAATACAATTGTGTGGATAAGTTGTAAGCACGCCGGGCGGCGGCATTTCGGCGGGCGCGGGGTCGCTGTTTTAACCAAGATGGCGCTATGTGCGCGGCGTGCCGGCGCGTAGCGTCATTGGGGACGAGCGCGCGCTCTTTTGAATTCGCCTAGACCTCGAATTTTGCAACTCTGGTCGGTTGCGTTAGCGCGAGTGGAGCGTGTTGTCATTAGTTATTTTTAACGCTTTACGACTTACCGTGCAATGGACCACTGGAGCGCGTAAGGTATTCATTCAGTAAAGTTGATCACGGTTACGTTCAGTTTTCCTATGTTGCAACTATCCCACATGCAGTCTTGCGCAACAGCAACTTGCTTTTTGTTCCGGTAGACTTTTCCTTTTATGCCGCCCCACTTAACCGCTGAGCATTCGCCGCGTATGGCAACTGTTGCAGTGTTATGTTCCGTTACTGCCTCGCGTGCTTCGCATTTGCTACGGTGCGTAGGTATATGGATTGAATTTACGACATACGAAGCCGTTAAAACAACTCACTATTTATTAGTTTGTGTAAATTGATTACCGTTTCAATCTTACACTGTTACAAATACCCTGTAGTGTGTGTAATAATACATATCATTGATATCTAATACAAAATCTGTGAACAAACTGAATATCTTATCTTCTAATAACTAAACATTTCTATGTATCAAAGCAATCCGCACATAACACAAGACATTGTCATTTTCAGGGAAGCCGCACCCGAGGAGGTTACATCCACAGAGGTGAAAGAATCCCCAGTTAAAAAATCTCCCGCCAAAAAGGCCGCAGAAGTTCCAGAGAGCAACGGTAACGGCAAAGAAGAAAATGGCAGCAGTGAAACACCTGAAGCGGAAGACGACGCTCCTGCTGAAAATGGAGATGCCGAAGAAAGTAATGATGCCACTGAAAACGGCGACGCTACAGGTTCGTATCACTCTAATGATCGACACTACACTATAAACTTTTAAACTTTTGCAGAGAAACTAACCATTATTTATTGTTCTTACAGAAAAGAAAGAAACCGCCGTGAAGAGGAAATCTGTGTCTGCAGATAATGGTGAGGCAGAGAAGACCACGCCAGAAAAGAAAGCGAAAGTAGCGGAGGAGGCGCCCCCAGCAGAAGAGGAGGTGGCCGCCTAGAAGTTCATACCTCAAAATACCTCGCTTGGTTTACTGCAATGCAACCATGTTCATTAGGGCTCAACTCACACACAATACGTATTTTGTGTTTATAATCTTAGTTCAACTACTTGGACCTCCTACCTTGCCAAATTTTACAGGTAATAATAAGAAATAAGTATATCCGTCACTAACAATACACCACATAATAAATTTTCACCTACAAACCTTTAGGCACCCACAACTAGGAAGTCTTGGTAGTTCTTTTCTACAAATTTTCATCAGCATGTATTTCAAGAGTTGAGCTCTTTTGTGACCGCACTTAAGTTTAGGTTTATAATACATTGTGTATTAAATCTTACCTGTGAAGTACCTGTAAATTGTAAATTTAATGTTACTGTCAGTTGTGGCTGAAGTGTGCATCGCAGTGAACTGAACATTATAATGTACGAGTTGGTTTAGGTGTTGTATGCTGTTTTTGCGTATTGGTGTCTATCTCAACGGACTAGTAGCGATGGATTTTTGAATTGATAGAGTGACATGTATCGGTACAATTCGCCAGTAGTATACTGCCAAAGTAATTCACCTAGCGTGAAATCAATTCACAATCCGTTCTGTGAACGACGCGTTTAATAAAACAGCTTCTGAAAAACAAGGATTTTAGATAAAACATAAGATTAATTAAAAACTAGATAATTAATTCAGTTGTAAATTTAAGTTAGCAGTTAACGCACATTTTTATAATTCATAGGCATTATTACTTAACCATTGAACATTCCTTTGACATTTTGGTTACGGCTTACAGTGTGGACATCTTAGGTGTACCTACAACAGTTTGTTTACATCGCGTGAACATATTCATTGTGTATTTCAACATTGTAAACTTTGTAATTGACACTAAGAAGTCTTCATTAAAAATAATTGTTCACATTGTACCACTAATTTTAAGATTTGGAAATATTGAAGTTCAAAGTCGACAAATAAGGTGATAGTTCATATTGACATAACTAACTTTTGTGTGCTATTTTTTATTTGTTTGTAATTCTATGGACAACTTATTTTTCTTATATCCTGTTTTTCTAATTTATTTTCTTATATCCTGTTTTTCTAATTTATTTTCTTATATTGTGATAATAACAGACCTCGAATGTAAGGATGACCCTTGTGGAAATGAATCTTCATTTAGTACCTACCTATCGAGTAAGTTTAGACACGTGTTCTTTACAATGATACAAATTGTATTCAAGATGTGACTAACTTTTTCAGATTGTAACTTAACAGTTTAAGAGTAAATTTTGATTCAAAGTACATTTAGTATTAGATTTAAAGTAGTGTGTACAGTTTACACTGTACTCCCCATTGACTGAGGAGTCGGTGTTTGTAAAACATTTCTGGCAATAAAATAGTCCAAACCTACTAATGCTTTTGTTTTTCCAATGATAAACTTATCTAATTTATCGACTTATCAGCCCTGTGAGTTATCTCCATAGATTTGAAAATATATTAAACTGGATGTGTGAAACCGCTCTAAAATAAGAGGTAGGTATTTATTTATCTCGAGATCATTCTCAATGTCGTACTTTTGTTTTACGTTTATGCAATTTTGTCTCACGGCGGAGCTGCTCATAAATTTTATTAATACGCAGAGACCCTAAGAATAAGCCCTAGGTAATAACTACATACAGATAATACCTAAATATCTGCTATTTGTAATGATAGATTTTATACCTACCTTTAACTTAAGCCTCCCAATATTAGGAGAGGCCTATGTCCAGCAGTGGACAGGCTTATTATTGATTGATTGATTTAACTTAATCCTTATTCCTGAATTTTATTAATTTATGAAATACCTAGGTAACAAACCGGTAGTTTTATTGTGACGTAGGTAGTGCCCTCTATTGAACCTTACCTGAGTTGGTTTACTGAATCACGGCTTTACGTGGCCTGGATGTCCTTCAGATCCCACAGACTAACTACATGGCCACGTGTCTACACTAGCTTTTATAATAACAAGAATATTCAATCTTGGTAGGCAAATGTAGGGCCATTAAGTATGCTATTAATAATAATTTAATCTTTATCTAGTTTAAACAAAGTTACCTACTTAGCAAAAGTTTAAATGGGTCGGGGAAAGCTAAATTTTAGAGCCACTTAACAGAAGCAGACAGCATTCGTAACTACTTAGGTGAGTGTAGGTAAGTATACTATTTATTTCACAGCACATTTTCGGATGGTACCTAGTAGGTGATCAGGTTAACTGTAATGTCTATAATTCGGTAATATTGTACAATGTTCAGTGAAGTAGGTATCTAGGTCTCAAGTCTCAATGTCCATTTAATTAAACTCATGCCTACACACACGACACGCTTGTACTATAAAACGGTTATATGACGCAACTGTTTTAAAATACCGTTGAGAAATGACACAACCAGAGACAGTACCTATCTATAGCCCTATAGGAACATACCACAAACCTAGTCATTATAAATGTATTGTGTTTATGTTGTTATGATACATTTATAAGTGATGACCAATACATCGATAGACTTAGCTTATACAAGGTCGTTGTATCGCCGTGGAAACTAGAATGTACACATGACATGATAACTGGTAAGGCACCCTCAGTTGGTGGTCCGTAGGCCTGGCGGTCAGTCCCTAGTTAAAAAAGGGTGAATAAATTACGATGAATCCCCAGTGAAGAGAATCATGTCTTCATTTACAGTTTTTCTTTTCTGTTCTTTCTTGCCTGCAACTTTAGCACAAACGACTCAGAATATAAATGTTTGTAAGTATTTAGATGTAAATATTCCCATTGTCTTTGACTTTCAATTGTAACTTTTGTGCACTTGTTCATTGAGTGTACATTTGTTAAATTCGTGAAGCGATGATTCATGGACGTACAAACAAAATTCGTGCAGAAATATATTTCAGCGTATAACAAATGGGCTAAATTCGTAAACGTATAATAATATTGGATTTATAAATAGCCTATAATTTGAACTCACATTTGTGTTGTGTTCGCAGTAGTGATTAACGAAGAGAGTAACGCATTGGCTGAAAAGGCCTTTGAGGTAGCAAAGGAGTATGTGAGACGTAACCCAAGCTTGGGTCTCGCAGTAGATCCGGTTATAGTTGTAGGTAACAGAACTGATGCTAAAGCTTTTCTGGAGAATGGTAAGGTTACATCAATATATTTTGCTACATCTATCGAATTTGTTAATTAAAACGGAGGTTATTTCAGTTTGCAGGAAATACAATGATATGCTCTCGGCAAAGAAGACTCCCCACGTGGTCCTGGATTTTACGATGACAGGAGTGGGTTCTGAAACCATAAAATCGTTTACAGCAGCTTTAGCTTTACCGACAATATCTGGCTCTTTTGGTCAAGTTGGCGACTTGAGACAATGGAGATCTCTTAATGCTAATCAGACGAGATTTCTTCTACAAGTCATACCCCCAGCTGATATTTTACCAGAAGCCATTAGGGCAATTGTGACCAAACAAGACATTACCAATGCAGCTATTATATTCGATGAATACTTTGGTGGGTGAAGCACAGAGATGTTTGTAGTTTTATCGCTTCAATCAATAATGACATGTTTTTGATGTCAACCGTAAAATTCACGCGAATATACGTTTTAGTCAAGGTTCTCAAGGCTCAAATTTGCTAACACTTAGAGATCGCCAGCTTATATTTTCCTTTTTGTTACACACTAAGTTAAGTTAAGTGGTTATGATAATAAAATTTGTTTATTTACAGTTATGGACCACAAATACAAATCTCTGCTACAAAATATAGCAACACGACATGTCATTACCCCCGTGAAGAGTTTTGAAATCAATGAAATTAAAACACAACTGGAAAGTCTTCGAAATTTAGATATTGTCAACTACTTCATAGTCGGTAGTTTGAGAACGATAAAGAATGTTTTGGATGCTGCAGATAAGAACCAGTATTTTGGAAGGAAAACAGCTTGGTTCGCTTTATCGTTGGAGAAAGGTGACATAAGCTGCGGTTGCAAGAATGCGACTATAGTTCACATGCGGCCGACACCGGATGCGAACAGCCGGGACCGTCTCGGCAAGATCAAAACCACATACAGCATGAATGGCGAACCAGAAATTACATCCGCATTTTACTTCGACCTGTCTTTAAGAACGTTTTTAGCTATCAAGTAATGACCTTTACTATTCTCGATCTAGTACACCAGTTTCTACTTTAGTACACGTGCTATGTAGTTTGTCTAAATATATCCTGGGTATATTCCATGAGAGTTCATGCTTATGAATTTCCAGATCACTACTGGACTCTGGCAAGTGGCCAAACGACATGAAATATATTACGTGCGACGACTACGACGGCCAGAATACACCAAATAGGACCTTGGATCTTAAAACGGCGTTTCAAGAGGTGCGTTGACACAATTAAGCCGACACGTATTTCAATTAATCTCTCTTAGTAGTTTGTTCATTTGGCTTCGACTTATTGATCCTATTCCAGATAAAGGAAGCCCCTACGTACGCGCCGTTTTATATTCCACAAGATGAGCCCATGAATGGTAGAAGCTACATGGAGTTTAGCACAGACATGCTGGCTATCACAGTCAAAGATGGTGCATCTATAAGCAGTCATTCGCTGGGTTCCTGGAAGGCGGGCTTGTCCTCAAACCTAACCTTGACTGACCCCACTAACATGAGTAATTACTCCGCGCAGTTAGTTTATAGAATCGTCACTGTCGAGGTAGGTAAACGAACTCTGCTATTGTTTAAAATTCTGTTCACAACTTGATATAATTTCGTGAGTTTGCTTATCAACAGTCTGTTTAAACAATAATGTTAGACTCGACTTTCGCTTGTCTGGAATTTTGATAACAAACAGATTCTACAGTGAATATTTTTTTCTTATAGCAAAACCCGTTTATAATAAGAGATGACAAGGAACCAAAAGGCTTTAAAGGTTATTGTATCGACCTCATAGAGGAGATTCGTCAGATTGTTAAATTCGATTACGAAATAACTTTAGCGCCAGACGGTAACTTTGGCACAATGGACGAGAACGGTAATTGGAACGGAATTATTAAAGAACTTGTGGACAAGAAAGCTGATATAGGTCTAGCGTCATTGTCCGTTATGGCTGAGCGAGAAAATGTGGTCGACTTCACAGTACCATACTACGATTTGGTTGGAATAACGATCATGATGAAACTGCCAAGAACACCGACGTCTCTGTTCAAATTTCTAACTGTTCTTGAGAACGACGTGTGGCTATCAATACTGGCTGCTTATTTCTTCACCAGGTAATGACATCATACTCGTAGCTTTTGTGCAAAAACCTGTTCTCATGTAAAACGAAACGGTGTCCCGCGATTTACAATTTCCGAATTCTTTGTAGATGACCTTGTTTTTATCTGTGGTCATTTTAGCAGGAAAGAGTGAGATGAGGAGTGTTTTTGTTCGAAACCAGTATTTTAAAATTTTTATAGCGGTTGCGATGCGGTGCTGCAGTAGGTACCTAGGTACCTACGAGTATATAGAACAGTAAACTTTGTGCATGTAACGGAAGCCAGCGCAGCTGTGCAATATAATTTATACATTATGCAAAAACACTGCAGCTGGAAAGAAAAAAATGATGAAAATAATGTTCATTACTAAATCATCAAACTTTCATAAAATATTTAACAAAACATTCAATATTATTAAACTCATGTATTTTGACTCGGAAGACTACAAAAATACTTATTCGCTTATTTGCTATTGCCCGCGGCACTGCCCGCGTGGAACTCCGTTATTGCGACCCAACAATGCCAATTTCCTTTCCCGAAGTCTAATCTATCCCCTTACCAAATTTCATCGAAATCGGTTCCGTAGCTTAGGCATGGAAGCGTAACAGAGTTTAGCTTTAGATACCTACTTTCGTATTTTTCTGAGGTTTTCCCAAGCGCTTACAATATGGGGTTCTTCAAGAAGGATATTAGGAGATTTCTTCAGGGTCGGCACGAGTGTGTCAGTGAGTCGGCACGCCCCTTACGTCCATAGGCTACGGTAACCACTTCCCATCAGATGGACCGTGTGCTTGCCTGCCACCTAAGTGGTATAAAATAATAATTGTAGGTATAGATATAAATATATTGTTAATGTTTGCAAAGTTCGAGAGCAACTGTATTTAATTTTATACTACTTAGGTAGGTATTTTGAAAGAGACATATTTACAAACATGTTTCCTAATCATAATGTATTACAATGTTTTGTTTGAGTGGCCTTAGTTGCGAGCAAACAGTTCCGTTCCATGCTTGTATGTCATCTACTTAAATACTCTTTACTTTATAAGTTAGTTTAGTAGTTTCATTTGAATTTATTAATTGAAAAATCGTGCAAATGGGCTCGACGATTTTTTTGTACTACTAAGGTGGCAGCAGACAAGCACGCGGCCCACCTGACGGGAAGTGGTTACCGTGTTCAATGGACGTGTGCTATAACAAGGGAGTTACACACGCGCTGCTGACCCTCTAAGTACAGACTGTGCCGTCAGTGTAGAAGACAAAGCAGGACAAGCCTTCAAACTGACAGCACAAAAACTGTCCCGTGAGCTCTGACTACCTTACACACCGCCGGGAACACAACACGAGGTTATTATGGCCGCGGTATTGGTGGGCAGACTAAAGGCTTGCCCTGCTTTGTCTTCTACATTGACGGCACAGAAACTCTGTGCTTACAGGGTCGGCAGTGCGAGTGTGACTCCTCTGGTGTTACACACGTCCATAGTTCACGGTAACCACTTTCAATAAGGTGGGCCGTGAGCTTGTCTGCCACCTAAGTGGTATAAAAAAAATCTTTAGTCGCCGTGTACGACACCGCATGGTAAGAGCTATGGGATCCAAATTCTACTCTGATGGGAACCACGCGGCTTTACTACCAATAATTATAATTAGTTCTATGATAGTGTGGATCATCGTACTTCGAAAACGGGCGTTCATCCATGACATTTTGACATTATTACGATAAATAACGCGATCGATGGACGATGCCCACCTGTGTCCATTATTTCTTATCTGATTTGTTAGAACGAGGTCAAACGATGAAACCCTGTGCCTGCTAACATATAACGGTAACCTAACCATGTATTTTAGAACAGAACCTGGCTATATGATATTATTCAACCTCTTTTTTTACGTGCCCCACCACCGGAGCCGGTGTGCTAGGTTATGTTGGACTCGAACCGACTAAAACGTAGGACGCCCGTGAGTCGGTTTTGGTTGCCGAAGGCATATTGCTTGCACCCCGGCCGAACCAGGACCATCTCTCTCGATATGGCAGTCTCGTCGGGTGTGGGGATCACAGAGTCCCCAACACGTCCCCGGGTCACATCTGCCAGGGTGACAGGCGGCTTCACTCGTTACCCCCAAGTCTATTATTCGACCTTTGTAATAGTACACTTATATTTGGGGTGATTGGGTGTAATTTTAATTCATAAATATATAACAGTTATTTTCAATGTTTATGTTAGGCAATCAATCAGTTATCGATTAGCTAATCGCTGTCCTCTGTGTGCTGGACATTAGCCTCTCCCTCTCCAAATGTTAGGAGGGCTTCGTCTACTGTTTCCACGCTGGCCAGACGGGTTGGTACAGAATTTTATTTCGAAATTTCCTTCTCTCGTAGTGATTTCGCCTGCGTATTTTTTCGTTAGTCGCCCCTTACGACACCCGTCGGATGAGATAGGGTGGTACTAATAAGTTAGGTACCTACCTAATTTTATCTTACCTTCCTACAACTTTAGTTTTACCAATAATGGCAGAGGTTAAATCCCCGCGCCTATTATATTAAAAAAGGTCAGATAATTCGAAGGGGACAGTGATTATTAGGGTCATTCTGGGATACCGCATAGTACTTTTTGATCCAGTAAGTCACAAGAGTGAGGAGGAGAGAATCGACATTGAAAATCACAATGTTATTTTTATAAATTTAAAGTTTATTTGTATCTAGGTACAGTCAGGTTCAGCTATACCTTACCCCTAAACGTAGTAAGACATGTCAGAAGTTTTTTTTCTAGTACCTAACACTAACTTTTAGTGAACAATATGTACCCAATCATAAGTACTTTAGAATTCTTCAGTATCTACGACGTTTAAACCAACTAATTGATTTTTTTATCGAGGACACGACAATTTGACTTCACCTCGCCTGGTGGTAAGCTAAAAGCAAAATCTCAGGAAAGAGGGTCACCATTACAGACACTTTTTTTTACGTGCGCAAAATCCCCACGGATATCTCCCCACCGGAGCCGGTGGAAGAGGTTATGTCAGACTCGAACCGACTAAAACGCACGCCGCCTGCGGGTCGTTTTGGTTGCCGAAGGTGAGGTTGACAGGCATATCCCTCGCACCCCGGCCGACCATTACAGACACTAAGTAATGTTACAATGGGAGCCCTCAGCTTGGCGGCCTGTTGAGGGAGAATTATTACATCATCGACAGTGGGTCTTATAGTGTGGGTGACGTTTTTTTTTAGGGACCTACTTACCTAAAAACATTCCGGTAGGTAACCATCTGAAAAATTATTCAATGAAATTTTAAGCATTTATTATGCAAACTATCCAAAATGGATTAAGATAGAAAAATTGAAACGGTTCAAGCGGGATTCGAACCCGCGATCTGGATCACCTTTGACAAACACCTGATTACCTGTGACAAACAATAAATTGATTTTGATTTTGATTTTGACCGTTTCTATTATAGGTATTTATATATAGTTTCCTTCTTCATACAGTCCCGGGTCCTTTAAGCGGGGCGTGAAAAAGCATATGATGAGGCCGTCAAGCTGAGTGTCACCATTGTCACACGGTATGTGTAAGTAATGGTGACCCTCTTTTCTGGGACTTTGCCTTCAGCTTACCATCAGGCAAGGCGAAGTCCAATTGACGTGTCCTATATAAAAAAAAAAAAATATTTTTTTTGCCGATGCTCTAAGTTTAGTGTATTTTTTTATACCACTTAGTTGGCAGACAAGCACACGGCCCACCTGATGGGAAGCGGTTACCGTGGCCTATGGACGTATGCAACACCAGGGGTGTCACACTCGCGCTGCCGACCATATAATATAATAATATACACAAGTACACAGCACAGAACCGATAAATATGTGTAATAATTATAGTTATGTGGTGTGTAGAGATTGAGACTGTAACCTAACGATTGTGAGTTCAATGCTTTAACTTATTATAATATTAATTAAGACGGCGCGGGCTTCAGTTATAATTCTAGGTTAGGTACATATCACACATGCTATCATATATTTACTTACATATAAATATCAAGTATTAGGTATTTACGATTGCGAATAATCTTTTCCACATACATATTTTACAAAATTTATACGTATTTTGACGGTCTCTGTGGCGTAGCGGTAGAACTTTCGTCTGCTAAGCAGGAGGCGCGGTTTCGATTCCCGCTCAGTGTAAATATGTGTATGCGTGAATATCTATATTTGCATCGGTCTGGGTGTTTCTGTGTATGATATGTATGTATTTACAAAAAAAGTATCTAAGTATGTTTATCCGCATTCTAGATTTCATAACACAAGCTAGTTTTGTCTGCTGCTTCAACCTTGTAAAACATATACAATTTTAATATCTATTTTATCATATTAAACACATTCCTCATCTAAAAAAACAAAAAATTATACTTTTTTAGATTTCCTTCGCGGAAATGCTACTAAAGGTAATATTATAGCCGATTTTGTTGTTAAGAACCTAAATGTAAGCACTGAATCTTTTGATAATACAAACACTTAGTGTCTGTAATGGTGACCCTCTTTCCTGAGACTTTGCCTTTAGCTTACCATCAGGCGAGGTGAAGTCAAGTTGGCGTGTCCTATATATAAAAAAAAAGATATGACGTCACTATATAGCATAAGGTTTACATTGCCAAATTAAATAATTTTGTTTTACGTACCGGAAAGAGTAGATAAGTAAAGAAAAAATAAAAGAGTAAAATTGCACTGACACAGATAATTAAAGTTGTTGACAGTAATGTTACTAATAATGTACAGTTCGCTATAATTATACATCTACAGTTCGTAGTATTTACGTTTTTTTCCTTTCTTCAAGACTTACGATTTTTTCCTTTCTTTAAAACTTACGTTTTTTTCCTTTGTTTAAAACTTACGTTTTTTTCCTTTCTTCAAGACTTACGTTTTTTTCCTTTCTTTAAATCTTACGTTTTTTTCCTTTCTTTAAAACTTACGTTTTTTTCCTTTCTTCAAGACTTACGTTTTTTTCCTTTCTTCAAGACTTACGTTTTTTTCCTTTCTTTAAAACTTACGTTTTTTTCCTTTCTTCAAGACTTACGTTTTTTTCCTTTCTTTAAAACTTACGTTTTTTTCCTTTCTTCAAGACTTACGTTTTTTTCCTTTCTTTAAATCTTACGTTTTTTTCCTTTCTTTAAAACTTACGTTTTTTTCCTTTCTTCAAGACTTACGTTTTTTTCCTTTCTTCAAGACTTACGTTTTTTTCCTTTCTTTAAAACTTACGTTTTTTTCCTTTCTTCAAGACTTACGTTTTTTTCCTTTCTTCAAGACTTACGTTTTTTTCCTTTCTTTAAAACTTACGTTTTTTTCCTTTCTTCAAGACTTACGTTTTTTTCCTTTCTTTAAAACTTACGTTTTTTTCCTTTCTTTAAAACTTACGTTTTTTTCCTTTCTTCAAGACTTACGTTGTTTTCCTTTCTTCAAAACGTACGTTTTTTCCTTTCTTCAAAACTTACGTTTTTCCTTTCTTCAAAACTTACGTTTTTTTCCGTTCTTCAAAACTTAAGTTTTTTTCCTTTCTTCAATACTTACGTTTCATTCCTTTCTTTAAAACGTACGTTTTTTCCTTTCCTCAAAACTTATGTTTTTCCTTTCTTCAAAACTTCCTTTTTTTTCCTTTCTTCAAAACTAACGTTTTTTTCCTTTCTTCAAGACTTACGTTTTATTCCTTTCTTTGAAACTTACGTTTTTTTTCCTTTCTTCAAGATTTACGTTGTTTTCCTTTCTTCAAAACTTACGTTTTTTCCTTTCTTCAAAACTTACGTATTTTGTTCTTTCTTCAAAACTTACGTTTTTTTCCTTTCTTCAAGATTTACGTTTTTTCCTTTATTTAAAACTTACGTTTTTTTCCTTTCTTCAAAACTTACGTTTTTTTCCTTTCTTCAAGATTTACGTTTTTTTCCTTTCTTCAAGATTTACGTTTTTTTCCTTTATTTAAAACTTACGTTTTTTTCCTTTCTTCAAAACTTACGTTTTTTTCCTTTCTTCAAGATTTACGTTTTTTTCCTTTCTTCAAGATTTACGTTTTTTTCCTTTATTTAAAACTTACGTTTTTTTCCTTTCTTCAAGACTTACGTTTTTTTCCTTTCTTCAAGACTTACGTTTTTTTCCTTTCTTTAAAACTTACGTTCTTTTCCTTTCTTTAAAACTTACGTTTTTTTCCTTTCTTCAAGACTTACGTTGTTTTCCTTTCTTCAAAACTAACGTTTTGTTTTGTTTACTAAATTGTGACGTTTTGAAAATTCGATTTGTAAATATTAATGGTCTATACAGACTAAATTATTTTTACACTCTACGTACACTAATAAAACTTTACTTGACCGGTAAATCGACTTCGGAACTCGTCGCTATCGCTGCCGAGGCAGACGTTATTTCTTCTACTGTACAATTGTATGATCTTCCCATATAGTTTTAAATAACGAGAATTAACGATATCGTGCTCACATACATGACTAACATAACATTCAACAAAAAAAACCGTAAAAATAAATGAAGTTATCGAAGCGTTACGGTTTTTTTCAAGTTACGTACAAGTTTAAAGAATTAGTCACAGTTCCACTGACAATGCGAAGCTGAGGGAACACATAGCAACAAGAAATAAGTATTTATTGTTATTCACGAGTTCCACTACCGGCTATGTAAGTACTTACACAAAATAAGTATATACAGAAGGCTTACTTTATAATACAAGCGAAAAAACACGCACTCATTGACATGTGTACGAGGGTCTCAAAATCTCGATATCTACGAGGACAGAAGGACAGAGGACTGCCTACTGTAATATTATAAAATTAGTTGTATGTGTCTGTACATTAGAGATACTAAAAAAAACTTGTGTTAAATTGAATTAACGATTCTGAATCGACATTTTTTAAAATTCCTGTCTGTTTGTGTGTGTTTTTTGTGCCACTTGTGTTTATTCGCGATGACTACAAAAACTGCTGAATGGATTTTACGCTCCTATACTTTTTTATGTGCGCAAAATCTCCAAGGTGGATGAGGTTATGTCGAACTCGAACCGACTAAAGCGCCCACCGTCTGTGGCAGGCGGCATATCCCTCGCGCGCGAAGTTAGAAACTGGCTTTCTGTACAAATTTATTTTATGTTTTATCTAACATACAACTTATGAGTATCAAAGTCTACAAACATGCTTATATTGTAAATTAGGTGTATTTTAATGAGTTATTGGTCTGACCCTGAAATATTCAGAAGGTTAGTAATTAACTAATCAAGTATGAGGTAGGTTGTAGGTCATGAAACCAAGCTAATCCACGCTCAATGGGAGTATTGCTCGATACAAATATCTTGAACCAAAAATATGGTTAAAATTTGCTCTGTACACGTTTCTAGAGTGTATTTTAAGGATATCACAGGGTGCAACGGTGCTGGCCTGGGGGTGACAGGTGGAGCCGCCTGTCACCCTGGCAGAAGCAGGCCGCGGCGGTGGCGCGCCTGGCGCGCCTCCCCGTTTCCGGGGACGAGTTGGGGACTCTGTAGTCCCCACACCCGAGAAGAGGGCCAGATCGTGAGAGATGGCCCTGGGTCGGCCGGGGTGCGAGGGATATGCCTGTCAACCTCACCTTCGGCAACCAAAGCGACCCACAGGCGGCGTGCGTTTTAGTCGGTTCGAGTCCGACATAACCTCCTTCGCCGGCTCCGGTGGGGAGGTATCCGTGGGGATTTTGCGCACGTAAAAAAAAAAAAAGGGTGCTACGGTGATAGACGGTCATAGACGAGCTCAAATTCACCATAGATTATTACATAACAGTCAGAGCACGCCGGGGCCTTGTTTGTCTTGCGGTTTCAGTCCAATATACGTATCCCGATATATAATATACCAAGTAGGTACCTCTGTGGTCGATGAATAACCTCCGCCCCCCATGAGAGCAGGCCTGAGGGTGTCGGGTGGAGCCGCCTGTCACCCTGGCAGAAGCAGGCCGCAGCAGCGGTGCGCCTTGCGTGCCTTCCCGTTTCCGGGGACGTGTTGGGGACTATGTGGTTACCACACCCGAGGAGAGGGTCGGATCGAGAGAGATGGTCCTGGGTCGGCCGGGATGCGAGGGATATGCCTGTCAACCTCACATTCGGCAACCAAAAACGACGCACATGGGTCGTTCGTTTTAGTCGGTTCGAGTCCGACACAACCTCTCCCACCAGCTCCGGTGGTTGAGGTAAGTAAGTACCCGTGGATTTTTCGCACGTAAAAAAAAGTAGGTACCTACCTCCGTTGGTGTCGTATCTATATTAAAATAATAGAATGGTGCATGCATTATGTATTACGATAAGCAATGAGCATAGAAGCATAGAATTGGCAATGGACTTACTTATTTTATAAAGGAGGAAGTTAATACACCGTCACTTAAAAAACCGGTCAAGTGCGATTCGGAGTCGCGCAGGGTTCTGTAACCTAAGCTAGATACGTAAACCGTAATATATTTTGAATGCTTTAACTTTTAATTAGTTAGTTTGATTTTGCAGAGTTTGATGACTAAAGATTATGTGATATGTGGTATGAATTTCAACTCGATACCATCACGCATTACTGAGAATAAGGTCTTGACAGACAGACAGACAGACGGACGACAGACAGACAACGAGTGTCTGTATAGCATGTACTATAAGTGTTCCGTCTTTTTTCCTTTTGAGGTACGGAATCCAAAAAGACCATCATTGGTATTAATTATTTATATTTATTAGGTATTTAATTTCCTGTATAAGTAGGTACATTCCTGTCGTGTTCCCCCTTCTAGAGGCAAGATGGCGCGCAGTTTTGGTCGGTTCGAATCCGACGAAACTGAATAAAGCCACAGGTATCCGTGGGATGGGGATTTCCGCACGGAAAATGGTACATTTCCGTCAGAAGTCATCAAGTTATATTCCTTGCCATATCTTTCTAACATCCAATCAATCTTTTTTATTTTTAATCAATTTTGTAAATTTCACAGCCTCCTCATGTGGGTTTTCGATAAATGGAGTCCATATAGTTATCAAAATAATAGAGAAAAATACAAAGATGACGAAGAAAAAAGGGAGTTTACTCTGAAGGAGTGTCTTTGGTTCTGTATGACGTCACTCACACCTCAGGGAGGGGGTGAGGCGCCAAAGAATCTGTCTGGAAGACTGCTAGCTGCAACGTGGTGGTTATTTGGGTAACGTTGAAAATCATTAAAAATTATAATTGCATATTAAAATCAATTCAAATAATCGAAGGGAAAATTTTTGAATCTGTTCAGGCGGGATTGGAACCCGCGATCTTTAGCTTAAAGGAGTAATGCTCTGACTACTGAGCCATTGTACCCCGCATGAAGCCATCCAAATTTTCCTATAGGTATATAATCCGTATGACGGCGAATCCCGCCTAAACACATTCAAAATTTTTCCTATCTTAATCAATTTGAATAATTAGCATACTAAATGCTTTAAAATTTAATTTAATTTAAATATTATTCAGAATTAATTATTCGGAGTGTTAAACTTTGAGTATTTGAGTTCAAGTTTATTTATGTAATGTTTTATTAGGGTCTTACCGCTTGGTTCCCGGCAGAGTAGAATTTGGACCACCGCATTCCCATGTGGTGTCGTACAAGGCGAGTAAGAGATAGGGCTCTTTAACATCAGACAGATATATACAGCCCAGACTTAGTCTCAGATGCGTGACTCGAGTCAAAAATAGTGCCCCGAAGACGGAAATAGGCTCCACCTCCTAATACGCATTACCGAATTTAATGATTGGTGAAATGTGGGTGTTAATTCACCTCTGCCTAACCCTCCGGGGATAAAGGCGTGATTATATATATGTTTTTAGGATTCTATTCTATATATTCATAACCTAAAGAGTAAATATGGAACTCTCTTAATTAAAACTCCACTCTCTGTCTGTTTGTATCGCATATACTGTGCATGTACTGACAATGGTTTGACAGAAAAAATTTCACAGATAACTTAAATTGTGCTTTATGGGGGGGGGGGGGGGGGGGTCGAAAAGTGGAATTTTCGAAATAAATATCTTCAAAACTATTTGTCATAAGAAAATTTCACCATTACAATTCATTATATTATTGTAAAATGTACAGTTCACGTCACGACAGTAAAAAAATAGGACACAAACCTATTGTCATTTATTCCACAGTTTCATCATCATAGCTTCATACACCGCGAATCTGGCTGCTTTCCTGACGGTGTCTCGACTGGACACGCCCATCGAGTCCCTGGACGACCTGTCCAAGCAATACAAGATTCAGTACGCTCCTCTCAACGGGTCCGCGGCCATGACCTACTTCCAAAGGATGGCGAATATTGAGGAGAAGTTTTATGAGTAAGTATGACGTAATTAACTTTTATTATTTACTGTATTTGGGAAAACCTTATAGATGGCATTACGGAAATATAAACATTATTTTAATATTAAGTTTGGCTGCGTCCTTAGATCATATACTGTACTGTACAGACTTTCTATCAAAACGTATCGCAAGAAATGCCGTGAAAAATGCGTTTTGTGTAAGCTAATATCAATATAGCTTTTAAACTGTCAATGTGTGCATGTCATGGGATGTATGCATGTCAACTTATAACGGTAGTAACCATTTTTTACGCCGCGTTGAAATGTCACTTAGGTCTGTCCCCCAAAATTCACACCTCTTCCTCTCCACCTTAATTTATATTAAATAAAAAAAATAATTAAATAGGTGTATAGATTAAGGTGGGTATTATTCTATTGTGAAATCATTGATTTTGCTATTTCTACACCGATGAATCGACGAAACAAAGAAATAAAGGGCGCCATTTTAAAAATAAGAAAAAAAAAAGGTTTGCTTCTCCTGTAAAATTATAAAAACGCAGATTCGCAATTTTGAGATTGAGGTGACGATTATAATGAGCGAATACTGTCATTCTTTGCAATTTCTTGTACTTCTTTATACTTATATTCTTTATACTTATATAGGCCGCGTAGTTCCCGGCAGAGTAGAATTTGGGCCACCCCATCTCTTCCCATGCGGTGTCGTACAAGGCGACTAAGGGATAGGGCTGTTTAACATCAGATAGATATATACAGCCCAGACTCAGCCTCAGATGCGGCGCTCGAGTCAACTATAGTGTCTTATATTCGGCAATAGGCTCACAACCCATTACGTGGGACCGAATATGTACAGTTATTGGTGAAATGTGGGTGTTGATTCACCTCTGCCTAATCCTCCGGGGATAAAGGCGTGATTTTATGTATGTATGTTATGTCTTTACACTGCGAATGCGTCGAAAAACAAATCAAAAGATCATAATAACTGCTGTACAGATTTATCGCAGGCCTTGGAAAACAGTAGGTACTTATTATTGTTTTATTGTCCAAACTTACTTCTAGATCTGTGTAGATGTTATCTGCTGTTATCGGTCAAACGGCTACATTGCAGCACCATTGTGTAAACCTTTTGATAAGATAAGTATTTCTTTTCATCAGTTATATTTGGGTCTAATTCTATGAGACTATGATTATAACAAGATTCGTGTCGTTCAACTCTGCTGAATTCTTCATAAGTTTTTTTTATACAACTTAGTTGGGAGACAAGCGCACGGCCCACCTGATGGAAAGTGGTTACCGTAACCTATGAGCGTGTGCAATACTAAGAGAGTCTCACCCGTGGTGCCAACCCTGTAAGAACAGAGAGTTTCTGTGCCGTCAATACAGAAGACAAAATCAGGACAAGCCTTTTGTTCTTCCCACTGATAGCACAAAAACTCTCCAGTGAGCTCTGCTGGTTATCCTACTCACCGCTGGGAACACAACACAAGGTTATTATAGTCGTGGTATTTAATTCTGTAGGGTGGAGGTACTTCCCCAGTCGGACTGGACTGCTCAATTGAGACGGGAATACCGTCGTGTCCTACCTCCTGCAGATTGGTGTGCAAAGGTGATTTTCATGTTTCTGACATGTTAAAAAATCGATTGCGTGGGGAATTTAAATATGTGATGATGATGAGAACGTGATGACATAGACTAATCTAGGTATTTTAAAACTATTTTATTACTATTGAAAAGAAAATAACGTAAATATGAATGATAAATATTAGTGCAGATGCTAGTTTTGAGCAAGTTTACTTACGTAGCCATTGTCTTGTGCCTGTGGTAGGTATATTAGCTATTCTTTTGATTTTTTTTCTGATTACTTTTTCAAGACTATTAAACAAAACAAAATAAAATTACCTGAGTACTTACGGACGTCAATTTGGCGACCTAAATATAAATACAAACATAACAAGAATATATATTTGAATCGTGAGTTATTTCTGAATAAAAATACTAAATTTATACAGCAGACCTCCAATGTTGCCCGAAAATAAACTTTTCCGGTATAAGCAGATACATATCAGCACTAGGCCAGTGACTTTCGGCCGGCACACAAACAAACAATCCTCGATCTCCTCGGAATCAGGCTGGTTGTTAGGTATAGGAAGGTAGATAAGTAAGTATGTCAAAATATTCAACGAAGAGTGTTTTAATTATATGCCTTGCTGTAGTGATGTGATACGCAAACTGATCTGGTAATAAATGTTGCAGGAAATTAAAAACCACAAATTAAAAAGTTGCAGTAATGTACGGTATTTACAACTTTAGAATTAGAATTAGAATAATTTATTTGCTCATAAACATGGTATCTTTGGTATCACCACAGATTAGATAAGCTTACTACGTGTTTCGCTCATAAATTATAGTCATCCGAATTAATTCTGTCCCGCGACCTCGTAGTCTTTCATTGGGGGGTTTTATTGCACGGTACCCAGTAGACAGTAGGTAGGTATACTCTTTCTAAAATAAAAGTAACCTAAGTTAAGTCTTATAAGTATATCATCAGTTACCTGCCATTGAAACTACCATTAAAATCGGCCTAACCATTTCGGAGATTACCCAAACTAGAGATTGAAGACTAGGTAACAAACAGAAAGAAAGACAAACAGAAATACATTTTTTTAATGTGTGCTAAATCTCCACGGATACCTACACCACCGCGCCCTGTAGGGGAGAATATGTCAGACTTGAACCGACTAAAACGCACGCCGACTGTGTGGGTCGCAGATTGCCGGAGGTGAGATTATATGAGACACATCCCACGCACCCCGGCCGGCCCAGGACCGTCACTTATGAGACGGCCCTCTTTGGGAAACATGCATGCCTACCCTAGAGGGAAAAATGTGGTGGCTAGCTCTTAATGAACTACTTATATGTATGTACAAAGAAGGGATACAGAAAAAATACAATAGGAACATCTTTGTGGCATTACAAGTGGCGGTCTTATTGCACAAGGCAATCTCTACCAGGCAACCATGGGATGGAGTGACATAGATAGATAGATAGTCATAGTGGACAGTTTCCGGTGTACATAATATATATGATTTACTTTATTCTGTTATTTATATTCACATGTATTATATAGTTAATACATAGCACTTACTTTATACATATAAATAAATAAATAAAAATTTAATAGTTTATTTGCATTATACATGGGGTGTTACAATTTTGTGATTGAAGCCTCCTTTTAAGCAAGTAATGCCTGTATTAGGAGACTCCGCTCCTCCATAACAGAACGTACAATATTGTGCATTAATGCAAGTAGGTAGGTACTAAATTGAACAATATACATTTAGAGGATAGAAATATTCAAAGCTAAATTCTAAATATTACAGTCATGCATGTTTTTGTGATCAGGTGTCTGTATACCTATGTGTACAGTTTAAATGAAATGCATTCCACAATCGGACAGCTTGTAATAACCACAGATATTCAAGCAATAACTGATTACCTAATAATTAATTCCCACGGTTTGTTAGTAATCATCAGTTTCTTTCATTTCTCAGTACGAACGACATAAAAGCGGAGTTGTGCAATGGTAATATGAGCCGAGGGCTTTTTGAAGTGCAAAATTAAACCTTAATGACATGGCTTGAGTATCATAATTTTTCTAAAGCTAGACGTTGACCGCGACTCCGCCCGCGTGGGTGTCGGTTATTATTATTGATTTCTGACAAAATTAATATGCATGGTTCCCGGCAGAGTAAAATTAGGGCCACCCCATCTCTTCCCATGCGGTATCGTACAAGGCGACTAAGGGTTAGGGTTGTTTAACATCAGACAGAATCGAGTCAACAATAGTGCCCGGAATACGGCAATAGGCTTACACCCCATCACGTGGGACCGAATTTAATGATTGGTAAAATGTGGGTGTTAATTCACTTTTGTCTAACCCGCCGGGGATAAAGGCGTGATTATATGTATGTATGTATCCAATTTTCAACCGTTTAGCTGTCATACCACGTTCTATAGTGACTTGTGTTCTCTTTGATGACTCAAAGAGTATAAATATGTCACGTCACACGGGAACGCGGTCGAACTGGATGAAAAGTATCATAATGTCCGTCTCCTGGCGCTAAGCTACATTCCTACCAAATTTTACTCAAATCGGTGCAGCCGTTCTTGAGTTACAAATAGTGTAACTAACACGCCTTTTTTATATATATAGATATAAAATTATTGTCTCATAGTTTCTTAGTAAGGTCATCCGAAACAGTTTGACTGATTTTATTGAATTTTTTTGTACAGTCGGCATTAGATTTATCTTGATTAGCTTTTTTTACACATCAATACAACAATGCATGTACAATCAACATAAGATTTATGCAAGGTACCTACCCAATATATCTTTAATAGTATGTCGTTACATACCTAATTATGAAATTACCGTTTTTTTTAAGAAATTGGAGAAAACCCAATTTTCAGTACTAACAGTTTTGCATTTTTTTTAGGAATGACAAATCTAAATTTTATGATTTTGTTATGTATGAATGAGAAAACATTAAGTTAACAAACACTTTTATTACATTTTTGACAAGTGACAGCTGTAAAAAAGTATTACGAAATTTATCATCAAAAAGGGTAGCATTTAGGAAGTACTGTTTTTGAAGATCGAATTTAATTTATCAAGCGGCCAATAAAAACAAAATTTAATACAGAATTTTAAAATGATGATATCAATTTTCAAACAAAATATAAATAATGGAAATAGCTATTAAATTACAGGTATAACGAACTCATGAATCTGTAAGAAAATTTCGGCAATTTCATATGTAAAGATCTAATACATTGGTATTAAGATCAATTTGAGTTCTTTGCTGTTCGAGATTTGTCTTATGCTGACTGTACAATATTTAGTAGGTCTGAATTCGTCGTAAACTGAAGCAATAAAGGTGGCCCACACTAAAAACACTTTTATGATTTGGCATTGAAAATTGCATAGGAACACTCCTATTCACCCTTCTACCCCCAACCTTTACTTATTTTTATTTGTTGACAGACAAGCACACGGCCTACCTGATGTAAGGTGGTTAATGTGGCCTATGGACGTGTGCAACACCTAGGGAGTCGCACTCGCGCTGCCAACCCTATAAGCATAGAGTTTCTGTGCCGTCAGTGTAAAAGACAAAGCAGGACAAACTTTTGGTCTTCCCACTGACAGCACAAAAACTCTCCAGTGAGCTCTGGCTACCCTACTCACCGCCGGGTCTTCTCTTTTTATGAATAGATTCTGATTCTGCAGTAGAATCATCATTTCGCTGAGAATTATGTTAATTTGTTTGAGCGCGCTTAAGTAGTAGGTATTCCCGGAGACTAGACCAACTCTCCAAACCCCCACCTCCCCCCTGTCATTACCTCCCCCCGCCATGCCCTGTCTCTCGGCTTCAGGGTGGCCGTCACGGCTAAAAAAAAAAAAAAAAAAGTTTGGTGTCTATTCGGGGGTTTTCGGCCATGCTGAGTCGATTGCGCTAATCCGTTTTCGCGTACGACGCACCGTTACAAAGTTACAGAAACGTAATCTGAGGTAATTGACGAACAATTGATAACGGCCGACCCTTGATAACGACCAGCCGTCGTCGCTCAATGTTATCTCGGGTCTGTTGTCTTTTTGTCAATGTCTGCGTCATAGCCAAGGATGACTAAACCTATGATGTAAACGGGTATGTATATGATTTAAAAAAAAGTCCTTTCGCAGTACTAATGTTCTTTATTATTTTCAAAACAATATTTGAATAACTTACTTAGTATGATATCGTTATACAGCGTATTGTTAGTGAACAGGTGCTGGAAATCGGCTAATGACATACCATAATGTTTATAGTATAAATACATTAAACAATATTCGCCACATACTGGAGTGTAATCGTTTTGGATTCGATTAGTGTTGTAATTCCATACTCTGCAATTTCGATCTAAAAACGTACGATGGAAACCTGTGGGTGCTCTACCATAGGAATCAAAGTACTGACCAACTCCATTCGCGTCTATGTGTATAGCAACCCAGTGAGAACCAGGCTTATTGTCGCTATCTAAGTTGCTTATGATATATGTAGGCATATCTACATGAATCGGCAAGCGATTTGCGGCATAAACATTACATTCACTTTTTGAATCCACTTGTCTCAAGTATCTCCGTATTTCTAATGTATTCATGATCGCGTTACGATGTTATCAGGCTCGTAGATTATAAGCAAATAATGAGATCAACAATAATTTAACATATTATAGGGTCTACAAAAACTTTTGTTTTAACTGTAACATGACGTACGAGCTCCCTTTGCTCGCTCCCGCGCATAATAATTTCACTCATAATGAACATTGACCAAATTGGTCTGGTCTATGACAGAGTATCTTAACATACACTGCATTTCGAACATTCACGGTAACATAATATATACAAACACATTGTTAATAAAACAAAGAAATACTTTGTATGAATATATTTTATTGAAAGGATCAATATACAATAATGCAGACTTATTTCTAAAACATATTTAATTCTAATACGCGCTTAATTCTAATACACACTTAATTTTAAAACATTTAAGTTTACTTAACTACTATAGTCAACAGAAATGTTACGGTTTTTATCGATTTCTATAACATTATCAAATTCTGCATAGACAATACAATTAATAGTTTGTGTTAAAGCCGTATCAAAGCGAACTTCTATTCTTACGCTACCATGTTTTATAAGGTTCCAGTGATTAGAAGCATTCGCTGATAAGTCAGGTGTTAAATCGAACGCTAGCAGACAAAACCCTTTGGAATATTGATCTCTAGATATCCCGTTGCCTTCATTAAGGAAATGTATACCTGTACCCGAGAACAACGTATGATAACTAGAAGTAAAAATATTATTCCCAAATGATGGTTGTAAAGCTTTTGAAGGTATTTGTTGTCCGTCTATGTATAAACAAAATGTACTAATATCAAAATTTTCAAAGTTAAATGGGTTTTTAGAGAGATTTCCATTGAATGCTGCATTATTCACAAAACCAACTATACACCGTTTAGGTACTTGACCAAGGAATATGTTATCAAGAGTTTTACCCTGAACACCTGATGGTATCGTTAAAACTTTAACTTCAGCTCGTGTGATAGGATATTTAGCTGTCGTAGATGATAACACTTTTTGATGTGCAAGTAACACAGTTGGATTAATTCGTGCTCTACGAACAATCAGGGTTGCATCTGTAATAGTAACTTTAAATTTAAGGTCGTCAGCAAACAATTAGAACGAGTCAGTCGCTATCTAAAACAAAAAAAAACAAAAATGTATGTGTCATCTAAAGTAATGACCACTCGTTATAAGCAAAATTTCTGTTATGTGGGAATATGACTAAGTAGGTAGGGATTTGTGGTTATCGAATACATCAAAAAAGTTCAGTTATCTGAGGTATTTAGCTTACAATTCAAACAAATTGGTTCGCTATCTGAAGGTAAATTATCTGAGGATATCATTACTACGTTTCTAAAAGCAACGAGATATGCGCTGTGTATAAAAGAGAGCCCTCTCTCTCACTAAACTCAGTTAAAACGTTGTAGTCAACAGTGGATAAGTTAGTACACTATAATAAAAAGACCAAAGTACAAGTTTGATAACTGAATATCATAGTATTCTTCATACATTACAGTGTGCTGTTCATACGTTGTGGTTACTATGGCTGTAAGTATTATCATATTTCAAATAGTGTTCTTAATTACATTTATACTTTTTTATTCGTGTGTCCATGTCAAATTTTTCAAAAAGATATTTTATATTGTTTCAGTTTCTAGATAATACATATAAACAGTTTTACTATCCAGGGGAAGAGGATGAGCGCAGTGACGAAGAAGGTACTCTGGAGTACAAAGTAAAGAACGCCATTCTACTAAAAAGGAAGAAAGACATAGAGGAATTCTTTGAGAAATCGAAGAAGAAGAAGAAGGCCTCCAAAAAGTCATCTACTGTTGGACGCTTATCAAACGGGGGTACAGCATATATCTCTACAAACAATGACGATGGAGATAATGCATCCCACCTCATAAAAATTGAAATTTACGATCTGAAGAAGACTAAAGAAATTGCACCGACGGAGCTATGGAAACATGCCGAGCTGCGTGTAAAATATTATACAGCAAACGATGGGGACAAGAATCTAAACAATGTACGTGATATCATATACGATATAACTAAACAGCTCGCTGCTACCGAAGATTGTGCTAAATACTTCATGAATAATTGAAGTAGTGAAGATACACAGAGACTTCTACCTTAATTTAGTTTTGATAGTGTATGAACTATTGTGTAGTACAATCTATCTAGTAAAACAGTGCGTATTCAAGAATCCTTGTGTTAAATATAAAGATTAATAGTGATACACCATGGATACATTAAACTGTGACTTATATAATTCGGAACTCGTGGTGCTTGCTGAGGAAGTGTCGTTAGATTTTATGTCATCTGAATTCAACCAGGAATTTCATATATCACAAACTGGAAAAGGAAAAAGAAAATCAGAATCTGTGACAACAACAGAAGAAGACTCAACTGCAAAAAGAATACATCTTGAAGCACCATCCACATCATCAGTGTTTTTTCAAACTGTGAGTACAGAAAGTTATGATACAATTAAATGTTCACAGTGCAATGTGTCGATAAAAAAAAAATTTTTGAGTAACCATTTGAAAAGTAATACACATAAAAATAATTCTTTAAAGAATGATTCAGAGTTAAGAAATGTTAAAATAGTTGAAAGTGCTTTCGGAAATAGAGTTATTACGTATAGAATTAAATCTGATATCATTATTGACAACAATCCACAACCTTTTCAAACACCTGAATTATTTTTAAAAGAAATCAAAGATGTCGTATTTACTTTACTTGAACGATGTATCATAGATCTTTTTATTGTAAAAGTAAATTTTATCCTCAATGCAGACTTTATACAGCTAACTAAAAACTTACGTAACACATTCGACTTCCAAATAACTAATTACGTTTTCAGTCGTGGTGATGATAAAGATATGATTTTTTCTTTAATAACTTCTGAAATAAGTACTAAAATTTCAAATTTTGAAAAAAAAGATAGTGGTTGGAGTTTACTAAAAATAAATTACATGGATATGAATGTTAATAAATTTAACCCATTGCGGGGCTCCTTCTACATAGACCTACCATTAGACATAAAAGTTAAAAAAGCAGTAATAAATGTACAAAATAGGGATAACGAATGTTTTCGATGGGCAGTTTTATCAGCATTATATCCAGCTAAAACCCATGTTGACAGGGTAACATGTTATATTCCTTATAAAAATAAATTAAAATTTGGTAATATTTCATTTCCTGTAAAATTGAAAGACATTAATAAATTTGAAAAACTTAATGATATTAGTATAAATGTTTTTGGTTTAGATTACGATTCTAGAAAAAAGAAAAATATTGTGGTTGGCCCGTTATATTTTACAAAAGAAAAAAAAAACATCCATTTAAACTTATTATACATAACTCAGGCTAACAGAGGTCATTATTGTTATATAAAAAATATTTCAAGGTTAGTAGCTCAACAAATTTCATCAAGTAAATGTGCAGTTCATATTTGTGATGGTTGTTTGTTAAACTTTACATCGCATAATAATTTAAAACAACATCAAGAAAAAGATTGTTTCCACATTTCAACAAAACTTCCATCGGAATCTAATAAAAAAAGTAATTGGTTTAATGAGTTAACACCTTCGAACCAAATATCATTTAACAATTATGAACGAAAATTAAGAGTACCCTTCGTAATATACGCTGACTTTGAAGCTTTTTTGAATCCTATTAACGGATGTTCTAATAACCCAAATAATTCATCAACCGAAAACATCCAAAAACATGAAACGTATAGCTTTGGCTATTACATTAAATGTTCATATGATGATAGGCTTTCAAAGTATAGGTCACATACTGGTAAAGATTGTGCACTTATGTTTATGAAAATGATAAAAGATGATTTAGTTAATATCTGTAAAAAAAATACATTTGTTAAAAGTCCGTTACCATTAACGGAAGAAAATATTAATATGTCTAATCAAACTAAAGTCTGTTATATTTGTAATCATAGTTTAAATGAAAATTTTGAGATTTGTTATAATTGGTTTACTGGTTTATATGAAGGAGTTGGACATACACATTGTTCTAAAAAGTATAGAGTACCAAACTTCGTACCCATATTTCTACATAACTTGGGTAACTATGATTCGCATTTTATTGTTCATGGTCTCAATTTTGAAGATGGTAATATAGAAATCATTCCTGAGAATAAAGAAAAGTACATTTCTTTTTCAAAAATATTAAATATTAATAACCGTGTTATGAAATTAAGATTTCTTGATTCTTTTAAATTCATGTCTAGTAGTCTAGAAAAATTGGCTCAAAATTTATTATTGGAACAATTCAAAGAACTTAAATTAAATTTTCCATGTGAGGAAGACTTTCGGCGCTTAATACGTAAAGGTATTTATCCTTATGAATATATGACTTCATTCGAATGTTTAAACTTAACATGTCTGCCTACTCCTGACAAATTTTATAGTTCGTTAACTGATATGCATGTTACTGAAAATGATTACCAGCATGCTCAAGATGTATGGAAACATTTCCATTGTAAAAATATGAAAGAATACTCTGATTTATATTTAAAAACAGATGTTTTATTGTTGGCCGATATATTTGAAAATTTTAGAGATGTGTGTCTTAAAACATATGAATTAGACCCAGCCCATTATTATACAGCACCGGGTTTGAGTTGGGATGCCATGTTAGTACATACTAAAATAAATTTAGAGTTGTTAACTGATATAAACAAAATTACTTTTATTGCAAAAAATATTCGCGGTGGTATATCTCAATGTAGTAACAGACATGCTAAAGCAAATAATTCTTATATGTCAGAATATGATCCTTCTGTACCATCTTCTTTTCTAATGTATCTGGATGCAAATAACCTTTACGGTTGGGCTATGTCTCAATGTCTCCCTACTGGAAAATTTGAATGGGTTGATGTTAATCCTAACTTTCATGTTCCTGACGATGCTGATTATGGTTTCATTTTGGAAGTGGACTTAGAATATCCAAAACATTTACACGACTTACATTCGGATCTGCCGTTATGTCCTGAAAATATATGTTATGGTGATAGTAAAGACAAAAAATTGATTCCAAATTTAAATGATAAAAAGAACTATGTCATTCATTATAGGAATCTTAAACAATGTTTGAAAAGAGGACTTCGTTTGCTTAAAATTCACAAAATTCTTAAGTTCAATCAATCAGCGTGGTTAAAAGTTTATATAGATTTGAACACTCGCATGCGTTCATTGGCAACTTCAGATTTTGAAAAAGATTTCTTTAAATTAATGAATAACTCTGTTTTTGGTAAAACAATGGAAAATGTTTTAAAACGAGTAAATGTAAAATTAGTGAACCGTTGGACAAATTGTGGGAAAACTCAGGGAGCTGAAACTTTAATAGCAAGACCTGAATTTCATAGTTTATCTGTATTTTCAGAAGACTTAATCGCTGTACAATTAAACAAAACACAAGTTTTATACAACAAACCGATTTACCTTGGATTTTGTATTTTAGATATTTCAAAAACTTTAATGTATGACTTTCATTATGATTTTATGAAAGAAAAATATATGGAAAATATTAAACTATTATATACAGATACTGATAGTTTAGTATACCAGATATTTACCAATAATTTTTATCATGATATTAAAGAAAATTTAGAAAATTACTTTGATACATCCGATTATCCTCCTGACAATATATATGGTTTACCTCTAATAAATAAAAAGCGATTAGGATTTTTTAAAGACGAAAACAATGGCAAAATTCTTAAAGAGTTTGTAGGACTTCGAGCAAAAATGTATGCTATGGACGTACAAAATAAATTTATAGCTAAAGCAAAGGGTGTTAATAAATGTGTTACAAAAAAATTTACTTTAAATGATTATAAAAGCTGTTTGTTAGAAGAAAAAATACATTATAGTGAAATGTTAAGATTTAAGTCAATAAAACATACTATATACACACAAAAAGTTAATAAAATATCTCTTTCGCACAATGACACTAAACGATACATATTGGAAGACGCTATCAATACCCTAGCTTGGGGGCACTATAAAATTAAGAACATTTAACTTTTTATGTATGTTGTAAATATAAATAATAAATATTCTACAATCTACTGCCGCAACACGCTTGCTTCGTGCTTTAATTGTAATATAAATATGTTTTTAAGATTGCTATAAATGTTTGTCCTTATAGGTCTCTCTATTATAAGATTGTGTAATAATTATATAAAATAAAATTTAACAAATTTGTTTATAATATTGTGCCATAAATTTTTATCATTATAAGTCTGTCTATTATAAGATTGTATAATAAATGTATAAAATATAGTAAATTTGTTTATATGATTGTGTTATAAATGTTTATCATTATAAGTCTGTTTAAGTAATAATTTTTTAAAATAAAATATATAAATGCTTATTTTCTTAACAAATTGTTTCATTCTTTGTCTAAATCGTAACTTACTTAGACGTTTTTCAAAATGATCCACTTCAATCATCCATTTACTGCGATAGTTGCTGGTCCAAGTGGATGTGGAAAGTCAGTCTTTGTAACAAATTTTATAAAATTTGTTAAAGATGTTTGTAACACAAATTTTGATCAAATAACATGGTGTTTTGATGAAATGCAACCTTTATACAATATACGAAATGTTAATTACATCCAAGGCATACCAGATCTAACTATGTTTAGTGGAAAGGATCCTCAACTCCTAATAATTGATGATTTAATGAGAGAGTCTGATGGACGTATTGTTGATATATTCACAAAAGGAAGTCATCATAGAAATTTAAGTGTGTTTTACATATCACATAATTTATTTCATCAGGGAAAAGGTCAACGAGACATATCTCTGAATTCAAGTTATATAATTTATTTTAAAAATCCAAGAGATAAAACACAAATACGATACTTGGCACGACAAGTATTTCCAGAAAATCCAAAATACTTGGAAGATTCTTACAAAGACGCAACTAACAATGCACATGGATATCTTATGATTGATTTAAAACAAGAAACAAATGACATGTGTCGTATTAAAACAAAGATATTTCCATGTGATGGATATTGCACTGTTTACATACCATCAAAAGGGTTTAAATATAGTAGAAATCAACAGATATCCATTAGTTACTAACAATGCATGGAAGCACAAAGACGCATAAAGGCCTATTAAGCGCTCTGATTACACTTAAACCAAAATATCAAAAAGCTCTTTTAAAAGCCTGCGATGAAGAAGAAATAAATTGTATTTGTGAATGTATTCATAACGTTTTACAAGGAAAAATAGAATTGAAAGAAAAAGAAAGATCAAAATTGAAAAAATACAAAAATATTCTACGAAAAATAGTACGGAAGGGATCACACAAAATTAGAAAACATTTAATAATACAAAAAGGTGGTGCATTTCTACCACTAATATTGGGTTCTGTTCTAAGTGCCTTGGTTAGTACACTTGTCTAAGAAAAATGGATAATGCTAAAAAAATGTTACTCATCGATCCATCTCTATTAGAAAAGTTAAAACAACCTAACGCGGTTGATACTCCATTATCTCGTTTAGACACAGATATGCAAAACATTTTAAATAGCGATATGGATGATCGAAAGAAGTGTATTTTATATTTACAAACTCTACAAAGATATTTAAACTTCACTAAAGAGGAGCGACAGCCCTATGAAATACCAATAATAAATCAAGACTCGAAAAGATCGGTGAAGTATATTACTGATGATGAAGATAATATATCTACAGTCCATTCTAACACATCAGTAAAGGAAGTAAGTTTGCAAGAAACTAATGAAGGACCATACACATCTAATTACATTTTAAAACTTATACCAAAATCCTATATAAAAAGGGGGGAATCACTGTTGAACTTACTCTCTTTGAATAAATATAAGATTAATTGGGATGAGACAGGCACTGTGGTTATAGATGGTCAAAAAGTTCCTGAAAGTAATATTGTTGATTTGGTAAATGATTCATTGAGGACACTTAAAAATAGTGAACCTACTGGATGGCAAAAATTCGCTACAGCTTTAAAGGAAATCAAAGTACCGCTTATATATATTGGTAACACAAAAAGATCTGAATATATTAAAAAGCTACAATCACAAGAGCATCAAGATTCAATCCCAGCAGATGAATTATTTTCTACACCAATAACTGAAAGTAAATTTCGTAAAAAGATAAAAAGAAAAATAGATTGGGAAAAATGGACCCCATATTAGAATTAAATAAGATTTATTATGATTCTTCACATCCTGCAGGGTACAGTAGCCTTAGCAAATTAACTAAAGCAATGAAAGGTAAATTGAAAAGAGATGATGTGAAGAACTGGTTAAAGTCACAAGAAACATATACATTACATAAACCTGTACAAAGAAACTTTTCAAGAAATAAATATATTTTATCTAATATTAACGAACTGTGGCAGGCTGACTTAAGTGATATGAGAACTTACTCAAATTATAATGATGGGTTCAACTATATTCTTTGTGTTATTGACGTGTTTAGTAAATATGCCTTTGCGAGACCAATGAAAAAGAAAAACTCTGAAACAATCAAAGCATGTTTCGAGAGTATATTCATGGAAGCTAAAGTTACACCTACACATATACAATCTGACAAAGGGACAGAATTCGTATCCAAAGACGTACGAAAATACTTTACTTCAAAAAATATTAATTATTATACTACTAATAATCCTGATATTAAAGCAAGCATTGTAGAAAGATTCCAGAGAACTCTAAAGATGAAAATGTGGCGGTATTTCACACATAAGAACACGCATAAATATATTGATGTTTTACAAGATTTGCTGTACTCGTATAATCATAGTTATCATTCTAGTATCAAAATGTGTCCATCTGAAGTTAATCGTGATAATATCATTACTGTATGGGAAAATTTATATTACAAGAAAGGAAAAGACAAACCTTCTAACATCGCTTTATCGAAGTTTCGCGTTGGTGAGTTTGTCAGAATAACGAAACATAAACATATTTTTCAAAAAGGTTATGAATCTAACTGGAGTGATGAAATATTCATAATATCTTCCGTAATTCGTCGGTCTCCATGGTTAGTATACACTCTTAAAGACCTAGAGGGCGAAGAGATAATAGGAACTTTCTATGAAAAAGAGTTACAGAAAATCATCTTTGACCCCACTGCCAATTTTAAAGTAGATAAAATAATACGTTCTCGATATTCTGGTGTTAGAAAAGAAGTGTTAGTCAAGTGGAGAGGTTATCCAGACAAATTTAATAGCTGGGTCTTGGCTACTAATTTGAAAGAAATATGAACAAACAAAGCTTTTATCTAACTTTACTAAGTAATAGTTCCATGGAATACTTTCCAGATAACAAAACATCAATTTTTTCCACAAAATTACCGAAACCAATAATACTAGAAGGAGAATGGAAGGTTGGCGTTGTGGAATTCCAGTATCCATGCACCATGTTTACGGTTCAAGAACATGAAAATGTTATATACATTGCAAAATTAGCACAAATGCCTAATGAAAAAAAAGAATCTCTAATATATTACAAAATACACATTCCTGCAACGAATTATGACAATATTAATCACATTTTAAAGGCAATGAATAATATTCGAGAAAAAATAAGATTTCGTTATGATGAGATATCAAAGTTTGTTGTGGTTAGTGTATCAGATGAAAATATAAAATCCATAACATTATCATCCAGATTAGCCCTTCAATTAGGTTTTGAACCAAATAGAAACTTAGTAGAAAAAAATATAGGAAAATGTCCGGCTAATTTACACTTAGGCTTACCATCGCAAATATTTGTTTATTGTGATATAGTTGAACCACAAATTGTTGGGGATGTGATGACTCCACTTCTGCGAATTATACCATTAGATCCCTCGAAATACATTTATGGTGCTAATAAAATGCATGTTTTTTCTCCACCCCATTATTTGCCTGTTATGCGTAGAGAATTTGATACCATTGAAATAGATATAAGATCAACCACTGGTCAAAAGATACCATTCCAATTTGGGACAGTGTGCATTAAACTTCACTTTCAAAAATTATAATGTATTCTCAACATGATAATATCTCATGTCCTTACCAACACTATTATTCCCATCAAGCTGGATCAGGTATAGGAGTGATCTATAGGGGAGCACCATATCAAAAAGGACATGGTATTGGAAGTTTTCTTGGGGGATTATTTCGATCTGTTTTTCCATTACTATCTAGTGGAGCTAAAGCAATTGGTAAAGAAGCCTTAAATGCTGGCGTTGGTCTGTTGTCGGATATGGTCAGTGCACGTCCTATGGAGGAATCAATTAAATCCCGACTCAAAGAGGTCGGTACCAATTTGAAACGCAGAGCTGATAAGAAAATAAATAGCATCAACATGTCTGGATCAGGATATATAACGAAACGGAAACGTCTTTCTACATTCATTCCTTCGATAACAGCGAGAGTGAAAGCCGCAAAAAAATTGAAAAGTGATCATATTAAAGATATATTTTCGAATTAACTATGTCTTTTTTACATAGTCAATCTTGTGAATGTGTTAAGTCTGAACTAGATTTATTTGCATTACCAACAACTCAAACTAGTATTGAAAGTGGAATATGGATACACTATAAGCCCATTTCGTCCCTTGCTGACGATGGACCTATTGAATTTCAAATACCCGGAGCAGGCGACGACTACGTTGATTTATCTCATACTTTACTTCAACTAAAAGCGAAAATATTAACCCAGGATAATACAAAACTTGCTACTAGTGCAGTAGTTGCTCCAGTTAACAATTGGTTACATTCGCTTTTTAGTCAACTCGATGTGTACTTAAACCAAAAACTTGTATCACCTCCAAATAATACATATGCTTATCGAGCTTACATAGAAACACTATTGAACTATGCACCTGCAGCTAAAAACTCGCATCTATCATGCAGTCTTTGGTATGAAGACGTAGCTGGGAAAATGGACGAGATGGATGATAAAAATGAGGGATTTACAAAGAGACAACAAATGGCTAGTGAAAGTAGAGAAATAGAAATGATTGGTCATCTTCATGGTGATATATTTAATCAAGAAAAATTTTTGATTAATGGTGTTGATATGTGTGTAAAATTAGTTCGCTCTAGGGAAAATTTTAATCTAATGGCTTCTTCGCATGACCTTAAATTTAAAGTTACTATTACAGATGCAACCCTGATTGTTCGTAGAGCACGAATTAATCCAACTGTGTTACTTGCACATCAAAAAGTGTTATCATCTACGACAGCTAAATATCCTATCACACGAGCTGAAGTTAAAGTTTTAACGATACCATCAGGTGTTCAGGGTAAAACTCTTGATAACATATTCCTTGGTCAAGTACCTAAACGGTGTATAGTTGGTTTTGTGAATGTGCAGCATTCAATGGAAATCTCTCTAAAAACCCATTTAACTTTGAAAATTTTGATATTAGTACATTTTGTTTATACATAGACGGACAACAAATACCTTCAAAAGCTTTACAACCATCATTTGGGAATAATATTTTTACTTCTAGTTATCATACGTTGTTCTCGGGTACAGGTATACATTTCCTTAATGAAGGCAACGGGATATCTAGAGATCAATATTCCAAAGGGTTTTGTCTGCTAGCGTTCGATTTAACACCTGACTTATCAGCGAATGCTTCTAATCACTGGAACCTTATAAAACATGGTAGCGTAAGAATAGAAGTTCGCTTTGATACGGCTTTAACACAAACTATTAATTGTATTGTCTATGCAGAATTTGATAATGTTATAGAAATCGATAAAAACCGTAACATTTCTGTTGACTATAGTAGTTAAGTAAACTTAAATGTTTTAAAATTAAGTGTGTATTAGAATTAAGCGCGTATTAGAATTAAATATGTTTTAGAAATAAGTCTGCATTATTGTATATTGATCCTTTCAATAAAATATATTCATACAAAGTATTTCTTTGTTTTATTAACAATGTGTTTGTATATATTATGTTACCGTGAATGTTCGAAATGCAGTGTATGTTAAGATACTCTGTCATAGACCAGACCAATTTGGTCAATGTTCATTATGAGTGAAATTATTATGCGCGGGAGCGAGCAAAGGGAGCTCGTACGTCATGTTACAGTTAAAACAAAAGTTTTTGTAGACCCTATAATATGTTAAATTATTGTTGATCTCATTATTTGCTTATAATCTACGAGCCTGATAACATCGTAACGCGATCATGAATACATTAGAAATACGGAGATACTTGAGACAAGTGGATTCAAAAAGTGAATGTAATGTTTATGCCGCAAATCGCTTGCCGATTCATGTAGATATGCCTACATATATCATAAGCAACTTAGATAGCGACAATAAGCCTGGTTCTCACTGGGTTGCTATACACATAGACGCGAATGGAGTTGGTCAGTACTTTGATTCCTATGGTAGAGCACCCACAGCTTTCCATCGTACGTTTTTAGATCGAAATTGCAGAGTATGGAATTACAACACTAATCGAATCCAAAACGATTACACTCCAGTATGTGGCGAATATTGTTTAATGTATTTATACTATAAACATTATGGTATGTCATTAGCCGATTTCCAGCACCTGTTCACTAACAATACGCTGTATAACGATATCATACTAAGTAAGTTATTCAAATATTGTTTTGAAAATAATAAAGAACATTAGTACTGCGAAAGGACTTTTTTTTAAATCATATACATACCCGTTTACATCATAGGTTTAGTCATCCTTGGCTATGACGCAGACATTGACAAAAAGACAACAGACCCGAGATAACATTGAGCGACGACGGCTGGTCGTTATCAAGGGTCGGCCGTTATCAATTGTTCGTCAATTACCTCAGATTACGTTTCTGTAACTTTGTAACGGTGCGTCGTACGCGAAAACGGATTAGCGCAATCGACTCAGCATGGCCGAAAACCCCCGAATAGACACCAAACTTTTTTTTTTTTTTTTTTAGCCGTGACGGCCACCCTGAAGCCGAGAGACAGGGCATGGCGGGGGGAGGTAATGACAGGGGGGAGGTGGGGGTTTGGAGAGTTGGTCTAGTCTCCGGGAATACCTACTACTCGCTTACTTATTATTATGTCTAGAGCTAATTGCATGATTTGAAAAGTTTCATGTAGTATAGAGCACATCTTATGTCTTTTTCTTCCTTTTATTCTCGATGTAACAAGGTGACTCTCTTCCAGTTTATTTGCAATGTCACTGACATGAAGACTACGAAAGTTCCTCACGCGATTTTTCAGCGTGACTCAGCATATTATATTATGCCGGTAGTTGAATAATGTTGAATTATGCCGGTGTTCTGCAGGGCGGAGCTACTTCCCCAGTCGGACTGCTCAATTGGATGGAAATACCGCCGTGTAATACCTCCTCCTAAAATTTTCATAGCGGCAAAACGGTTGTCAAATAGTTTTCATTATAATAATCTTTTCTCTGTGGTGTGGCGATAATGTATTTGTATTCATGAATATGTCTATTTACATTGCTCTGCTCGGTATATCCGTGCCTCGGAGAGCACGTTAAACCGTCTGTTGCGGATGTTAAACGAACTACTATAGATTTTTTTTCATACCACTTTGTTGGTAGACAAGCACACGGCCCACCTGATGGAAAGTGGTTACCGTGACCTATGGACCTCTGTAACACCAGAGGAGTCACAGTCGCGCTGCCAACCCTGTAAGTACAGAGTTTCTGTGCCGTCAGTAGAAGACAAAGCAGAACAAGCCCACTGACAGCACAAATTCTCCAGTGAGCTCTGGCTACCCTACTCACCGCTGAGAACACAACACGAAGCTATTATAGCCGCGGTATTCTGTAGGGCAGAGGTACTACCCCAGTCGGACTGCTCAATCGGGCGGAAATCCGCCGTGCCCTAAAATTTGACAACTTGTCTAACTACAATACTTCGATATCGCCAATGTGTTGTGGAAGGTCAGGTGGTAGTCGCCTTACAGAAAATATCGATGTTCGGTCGCGTCGCAGTTACACTAGAAAAAGCGGACCCGGACCCCTGAGTTGAAGCCTTGAAGGCCTCAGATGCGACTTGGAGTATCGAAAGGATTATGAATCTTTAGAGTGCAGCCAAAATAGCGTCAAAGAACCAAGCGATTCGGAGACTCTTTTCTTTGCCGCACCATCAAGACTTGGAATTCATTATCAGCACACGTGTTTCCTTCTTCCTGCAGTCCCGGGGCCTTTAAGCGGGGCGTGAAAAAGCATTTAATGAGGCCGGCAAGCAGAGTGCCACCATTGTAACATTACTTAGTGTCTGTAATGGTGACCCTTTTTCCTGAGACTTTACTTTTAGCTTACCACCAGGCGAGGTGAAGTCAAGTTGGCGTGTCCTATATTAAAAAAAAATGAGTTGAGACTGTTGTGAGTCGCATAATAAAATTTCGGTCGCTTCGATTGGCTGCAAGCTGCGATCAATTTTATAGAGAAGTCATGTTGCTTGCAAGTAATTTTGCGGTCCCGCGTGAATCAAACGACTTTGTCTATAAAACCGAATGCAGCTGAAATCATACCTTTATCCCCGGAGGTTTAGGCAGAGGTGAATTATCACCCACATTTCACCAATAATCGTATTCGGTCCCACGTAATAGGGGGTGAGCCTATTGCCGTATTTCGGGCACTATTGTTGACTCGAGCCATACATCTGAGGCTGAGTCTGGGCTGGATATATCTGTCCGATGTTAAACAGCCCTATCCCTTGGTCGGCTTGTACGACACCATATAGGAAGAGATGGGGCGGTCCAAATTCTACTCTGCCGGGAACCACGCGGCTGAAATCAGAATTGGGTATTTAATTGACAAGTCAAATTAATTACTTCTTACTAAATGTCACAAAGTTATTATGGAAACTTGTATGAAATAAATTATTGTGACGTCATAATATTCAATAGTAATTAATTTACTATTATTGAGAATGATTAAAAACATATTAAAACGATAAAATAAGAACAGACGCAATTTTAACAACACTTTTACCATTCTTAATTTAATATGCTCAGTTAAATAATTTATTTTAAGTATAGGAAAATACCCAATTACGGAAAATATAATTAAAAAAAAAGATTTGTTTGTCCACTTTTACAATTATCTTTAACCTTTTACAATTAACTTTTTGACTCCTTTATCCGCTGTCCTCTGTGGCGCCACTGTCGCATCCTGCAATCGACAATTTCTGTATCTACCCTTCACTAAATGAATTTTCCATAAAAACTTAATATTTATAAGGTGTGTGTTGTAATAATTCATGTAACGTGTTTTATTGCCTTCTGGTATGTATTTATTATTGTGATTCCATAAGTAAGTTTAAAATAGGTAAAACTCTTGCATATAGAATTAAGAGTGATGTCAAGATTAACATACATAACATAACTCACGCCTATATCCCCGAAGGGGTAGGCAGAGGTGCTAGCACCCACATTTCACCAAGATTAATTACCACAATGATGTTGTACACCAATGTAAGTACACGAATTATGATACTTCAAAAATATTTTCATAATAGTCACTAATTTGGAAGGTAAAAGAGAAATAAAACAAGGGGCGATTTCTTAGGAGTGAAACTTCGTAGGCGAAAAAAAAACAAAATAGTAACTGTAGTTATTTACTCGTGTAGGTAGGCAGTATAATAATTTGTTGAATTTAAATAATTATGTACATGTAAATAAAAGTCTGTTCATAGTCATATCATATAGTCGTATTATAATCAATTTTATATTCCATGTCAAAATTAATTAAATTTTCCTCTACTATCACAACACAATCTATTAATCAAATTTCTTTATCACTTGCGACTTCAGAATTACTTTCTGCTGAATCAGTCTCTTCATCATCCTCGTCCGAATTATTATTATGACAATGTAAATTAGATCGAACTGTAATTAATTTCAATAATTGTTGCTGGTTAAGTTGTCTCTTAGTTTCGACGGGTATATTTCCAATTGCGGACATTTTTCTTTTACTGGGTATCGATGATGCCGGCATACTAAGAATTATTGTTGCTATAGGACGCAAAACTTGGCTATGTGCGAAAGCTTCCCACCAAATTCGAGGCTGTACTGCATTTACTGCTATCCATATTGCATCAGACTTGCCAAAAAATCCTGCTTTGGTTTTAAACCGACATAAATTTTTTATTACTAAAGTGGCATCCAGTTTTAAATATTTTGCCTGTTCTATTATAAAATCTGAGCCACACAAGAATTCTTCACCAGTCAAATCGGTACCGCGGTATCTGGGATCTAACATGTTGGCCGCATAGTGAATCGGTTGCAGGCATAATTCTCGGTTTTTAGTAATTGATTGTAATACATAATCCTTGTTGGCTTGATCTAGCCAAGTGACTGATTTTATTCCTATTGCAACATCTGTTTTGAGGTTGTCAAACAATACCGGCACGTCCGATAATAAGCATTTGTCTGATTCAGATTTTACTATTGCTTCAGCAATAGGATTCAAAACGCTTAAATGTTCATTCATTACGATCCAAGCAGGATCCTCGCGTTTCGAATTTACAGCATCCGTCCGCTTACTACGATTTTGTCCTCTATATTGTATAAAAAAGTCTACCAAATCTTTATTCTGGAAGAAGACCATAAGCATACTTATATCATTCCGTTCGGTTTTACTCATAAGTTCCCAGTTACGTTTTTCCAGCGTCGTTTTATTTCGTAGGAATTTCATAAGGGATGTCAACCCGCTAATAAAGTCAGACAGAACAGATAGTTTCATAATATCGGCCCTGATCAAGTGTAGATAATGGGAGGCGCAGCCAACACAGCTCATATATGGAAATTCCTTTATGACTGATTCTAAATTCAATGCATTATCAGTTATTACAACTCCGAATTTTTCTTGTCCAATCTCTGTAATAACATCAGCTACGTGATCACTAAGGTACTTCTCGTCAATATCATTGCCTTGACTAAGGAACTTGTCCATTTCTTGTTCAGGTTCAGGATAAACAGCTTTATAAAACATTGGTTCAGGTGTAGTAATCATAATGTTTACAACATTTTCTCCCAGAATATTCGGCGAACCATCTAACACAAGACCTAGTGCTAATGCATCACGAAGTTTTTGCCGGTCAATTTCTTTAGCACGCTCATATTCTTGGTCTAAAAATTTAGTAGTTAGCATATGATGAGATGGCACAGTGTAGTTCGCGTTAAGTAAAAGAAATGCTTCCTTCCAGCACTGCGAATCCAGTAAAGTTAGTGGAGCATCAGAAGAATATACAGCCCTAGCCAGTGCTGTATTAATCTCTTCTAATGACTTGGATGAATCTTCCGAAACATTTGTAGATATCTTATTTAGGCCTGGGTCTGTATTTAAAGCTGAACCAGCACTAGGTGAATTAACATGAGACGTAGAAGACTTCTCTTCTTCTTTTATAGATGTATCTATTTTAGACTGTTCCATATCTTTTGTTTCGTCGGTTGCAATTTATTTCTTCCTCACTTCGTCTGTACACAAAGTACCTACACTTATTTAAAATATAATCCGTTAATCTTGTTGCTGTACCGTGTTTATATTTTTAGTACCTAGTCACAGCACTTCCATACGTCTAAACTGCGTTTATTCAAACATGATCGAATCGAGACTATCCGAAACCAAGCAAAGTGGGCTCAGTTGGTCTAGCGGGGTGAGGCCTGGGTAGTGGGGTTACCGCAGGGTAGTACCGTGTCAGCGCGTCGAACCTGCGTGTAATGTTAACATTTTCTCCATTGAGAGGTAGATTTAGAATATAATATTATTTATAAGTACAAGTATAATAGCACTCGTAGTGAACGCGTATTATTACCTCATTTATACCTATTATTAAATAATATTAAAGTCCTTTCCGCTCACCGACTCAATTAAGTACTTTCTTATAATTCAAATAAGTTATTTATTTATTTACTTTACTGTATTTTTGTACCTAATAATAGTTTTAAATTTCACTTAAGTATTAATATTTAAGTATTGTACAATTTTTAAGAAATTAAACAATTTAAACAAATTGTACGTATTGAATGAAATTTTAAAGCATTTAGTATAGTTAGCATACTAAATGCTTTAAAATGGATTAAGGTATTCAAATCGATTAAGATTTAGAAAAAATGAAATCGGTTCAGCCGGGATTCGAACCCGCGATCTTTCCATCACAGGTCCCAGCGGTGAGTAGGGTAGCCAGAGCTCACTGGAGAATTTGTGCTGTCAGTGGGAAGACTAAAAAAGGCTTGTCCTGCTTTTTCTTCTACACTGACGGCTCAGGCACTCTGTACTTACAGGGTCGGCAGCGCGAGTGTGGCTCCTTTGGTGTTGCAAACGTCCATGCGCCACGGTGACAGCTTTCCATCAGGTGGGCCGTGTGCTTGTCTGCCACCTAAGTGGTATAAAAAAAAGAGCAGGGGGAACACTGACCGCTAAGCCACAGGACATTCGCCCGAAACCATCCAAAACATATATCCGTCTTACGACGACGGTTAAGAGCCATCTACCGATATTCTCACGAATATCGCTTAGTGGTCAGGGCGTTCCCCCTGTAAAGGAAAGATTGCAGGCTCAAATCCCGCCTGAACCCATAAAATTTTATTTTATTTAACTGAGCTTATTAAAATTACTTCTGATTTTATTTTATTGTTTTTTTTTTATTTTTCACCCAGCCGACCGCTGACAGAAATTTTATCTTCTTTTTCTTTAGCGTTAATCCCAGTGGCATCTGAAACTTACACACCTCCGAATCTGGGGTCCGCCTTACGAATTTGTCTGCAGATTTTGCTGAAATTAGATATTTTCCAGAAAATTTACCTAGGTATATGTACAAAATATATAAATTAACTGTGATGTTCAATAATTAATTCAAGTAAGCTTCCATAGAATAATTATGGACCTACCGTTGACGATACGTTGTGATGAAGGCGAAAACCTTCATTTTACCATTGATGTAGAACTAGCTGTTGCCCGCGGCTCCGCCCGCGAGGATGTCGGTTATCGCGATCAAATATAGCCTATATCCTTTCCCATCTATCCATTTCCTTTCTAATCTATCTGTGTACCAAATTTTATTAAAATCGATTCAGTAGTTTAGGCCTGAAATTGTAACAAACAAACAAAGAGGCAGACAGAGTTACATTTGTATTTGTAATATTAAGTATCACGCACCGTGGAAAGTCGCCTTGAGAAATAAAATAATGTGTGTTCATTTCAATGATGCCGGAATCACAGAATACCGGAAATCTGCAAAGTTCACTGGTTGACTCTTATATGCAGTTAACTTGTCATGTCATGTCACTGGATTGATTAATTGTAGACGCATCTTACATAACTGTTGCAAATGCGGAAATTGGGTTATGTTTGTTGTACCTATGTTGATGATGTATGTTTGTTACTCAATCACAGCAAAGCGGCTCAACAGATCTGTATGATAAATATTCAGTACATTATCATCATCTTCATCATTATGGAGATGTATTTTTCTGATTACATCCGAGGCTAAGGTGAACTCAGAACTCAGGGTCCACCTTCTGAATTTTCTTTTTCCACTTCGCACGATTTTGGGCGTCCATTAGCACGAATATAGATTGTGATTGTAGAATTACACATAAACTGCTTTTTAAATAGGAAATAGGATCCTATGGCTTGCAGAGACGGGTCGTGATTAGCAGCTACTATTTGACACTAACGCCTTTATTAAACTATTATAGTTTTGACTTTTGCGGGAGTGACTACGGTCGTCTACCAACCCTTCTAAAACATACCTACCCCATGTAGGAAAGATAACCTGAGCCTAAGTCTCATCCATTCAATCACCTGGTACTAGCATATTAGACTAAAAAGTCTACTTCTAGTCTAGTTTAGTCTAAGACTCCTTAGTCTACTGTAGCAGTGGCTAGCAGGTAAGGCTGGGATAGGCCCAGAAGATCTAGTTGGTCCCCATAGAACTGAGATTATACAATAATTATATAGTAATAAATAAGATTGCATCAAACATCTGAAGCGTGACATTTAAAAACTATTTTAAAATGATGCGGTTTGCCTTCTCAACATCACGATGTTATTATCGTTTTTGTGTTTTGTTTGTTTGTTCTTTTTTGTTTGATATATCGTTAATAGATAAGTTATAGTTATTATCAGTTATAGTGACGAGTGTCTCCTAAGCAGTAGTTATATTGAGAAATGTATCGGACACAGTGCTATTGAACCTGGGCAAATAATACAGACTTCTGAGTTACCGAGTCTCCTAACACAAAGAATTTAGCTTAACTGGAGGGAAGGGGTTAACTGGAAAACTAGGAATTTAGTATACTAGTATACTAAAATAAATACATCAGTATAAATAAAAAAGTAGACCTAAAGGTGAACTAAACCTGTGGATAACTAAACACCTCGTACCTGTTATAGTTTTATACATCGACAAAGATCTCGATAAAAAAAATTTTTCATTTCAGAATATGGAAAGAAATGAGTCTAAACGACAGTCTGAGCGACGTCGAACGTGCAAAACTAGCCGTATGGGATTACCCGGTCAGCGACAAATACAGCAAAATGTGGCAGGCAATGGAAGAGGCCGGACTGCCTAATACCATAGAGGAAGCAATCGAAAGAGTTCGAAAATCAAAAAGTTCCAGTGAGGGGTTCGCTTGGTTGGGAGACGCAACAGATGTAAAATATAATGTGATGACGAGTTGTGACCTGCAGACCGTCGGTGATGAGTTCTCGAGGAAGCCGTATGCTATTGCTGTGCAGCAAGGGTCGCCTTTGAAGGACCAGTTTAATAACGCGTGAGTATTTGTCGTATGTAAATGTTTATTAATTGTAAATATGACATGCAGCACGCAGTTGGACTGGAAGACGACACCCTCGGATGTGATGAGGTGGTGATGCTTATTCAATAGGCCTTTTGACTATTTTTTTATTGTCGAAAAATGGTTTTAATAATATTTTTTGCAATGCAATTTTTTTACAGCAAAAACTAAGATATTAAGTGTTATTGGGAAGAATCAAGCGACCTTGTTAAACAGCCTATTCTATTCAGGGAAGAACTTATACTAAATAAGTTTTGATTGAAGTTTGATTTTTTGCACAGTTTCAAGACGTTACAGACCTGAACATGTGGTATGAATTTCAATTTGACACCTCCACGCATTCCTGAGAAAAAGGTCTTGGCAGATAGACAGACAGACATACATACGGACAGACAGACAGACAACGAAGTGATCGTATCAGGGTCGCTCACATGAGTATCAAAGTTATCGCGATGTTCCTCCGTGATCATGGATTGTGCAACAGCGCCCGTAATATCGGAAACTCAGAATAATATAACATGGTAAATATCCTGATGATTTTAAAACTAATGTGAGTGACAATGATAGTTTAAATACATATATTGTGCACCGGTACGGGCCGGATAGTGTGAGTTCCTCCGTGATCATGGAGCTTGCAGAATACACAATACCACGGCTGTTCCTGGCGGTGAGTAGGGTAGCCAGAGCTCACTGGAGAGTTTTTGTTCTGTCAGTGGGAAGACCAAAGGCTTTTCCTGAATTTGTGTTCTGCACTGAAGGCACAGAAAATCTCTGTTCTTACAGGGTCGGCAGCACGGATGTGACTCCACACTGTTGCACACGTTCATAGGTCACGGTAACCACTTTCCATCAGGTGGGCCGTGTGCTTGTCTGCCAACTAAGTTGTATAAAAAAAAACAACTTGGTAAATATCCCGATAAGTTTAATACTAATGATCCTTTAAATGGAACGCCATAGCCATACCTCAAGAGGGACCCTAAACATTGTTGAGTTTCAATAATAAACTTAGTATAAGTACTAAGTTATGTGGACATATTGTAATTGTAATGCGTCCGTCGCATTATTTGCAATACTCACAAAAGTATAATTTAACTGCGCTAAAATACTTTTGAATACTCGGGTTTTAAACGCGTCTGGTAATGTTCTTTCATTGTTAGTATTCTTTTCAACTTGATTATATTGAAATGTATGCACTTAAGTGTTGTTCTGTACAACGTTTGAGGGTAATATACATATATTAGACGCTGGTAATTAGCATTAATGATAATAATAATTAGTGTATTCAGTAAAAATAGGTAGATATATTTTCAAGTCAGTTAGAATCTAGACTACATCTACAGTCATAGCCTAAGTGCTCCGAGACGAGGGCCAGATCGTGAGAGATGGCCCTGGGTCGGCCGGGGTGCGAGGGATATGCCTGTCAACCTCACCTTCGGCAACCAAAACGACCCACAGGCGGCGTGCGTTTTAGTCGGTTCGAGTCCGACATAACCTCTTCCACCGGCTCCGGTGGGGAGGTATCCGTAGGGATTTTGCGCACGTAAAAAAAAAAAAGCCCAAGTGCTACAGTATCCTTGGAATTGGCAGTCTCTGAACATTTCTACATAATTAGTTGTTTGATTCAATCAATCAATCAGCCAGCGGAGACCATTACTGGTCATAGGCCTCTCCCAATGTGCACCATTTCGTCCGGTCCTCCACCTGTTTAATTGATTGTATGTATTTTATACTTTTGTGTATAAATTGTTTGAAATGATGCCCCCAGCTACATTCTATCATCGCACCGCTCGTCATAGGCAGGGAATTTATCCTCACACATTGCGAACTGAGACGGTGCGCACTGTGTGGTATGAAAGAATCTTCATCCCACGCACGCTCAAGCTGTGGAATGAACTGCCTCCTGTGATTTTCCCATGCGGCTACAATATGGGGTTCTGTAAGGACATTAGAAGGTTTCTCCAGTGTCGGCAGCACGAGTGTAACGCTCTGGTGTTGCATACGTCCATAGGCCACGGTTACCACTTCCCATCAGGTGGGCCGTGTGCTTGTCTGCCACCTAAATGGTGTAAAAAAATTGCTGCGATACTCGTGCCCATTAACATAGCACCTGGCTTCTCAAAAGTAACATAAAAAAATCTCAAATTAAATCCGATAACAAATAACTACGAAACTCAAACTAAGCCAAACGTGCAACAGTCACAGTGTTGAGGATGCTGCTGGTCTCATGGATGAGAGCGAGACCTCGTGCGGGGTTGCGAGAGGAGGGTTGTTTTCGAGCCAGGTGCCATGTTAATTCGCACGAGTTGTAACTTAGGCAGCTTATAGGTAGGTAGGACCACGTGGATCAGTTAGTACGTACTAGGTACTATATAAAAAGTGTTTCACTGTACACATCTGTCCCCAAAGCTGTATAAGGTGCACGAATTCAATGTGTTTACTCTGGCCATACACCTTGTGGCCGAATTTCTTTAACAGGAAGTATACAATACGCGAAATCGACTATACAAACCCACAGTATCTTAAGAAACAATTATAAAACACCTACATTTTATATTTACATAGCTTAAATATAATTATTGCGGGTTAACGAACTTTTTGTTTTACGTTATGGCACGGAATTGAAACTATTTTGGAATATCCTTACGATCTTCATATCTATGGCTAGTCAGTGACTAAGATATTTGTTTCTTTTTTAAGACATCTGACGAGAATTTTATAATGTTATTTCCATTCTGGTTAATTATAACTACTCCCAAATCTACATAAATACATACATACATATAATCACGCCTTTATCCCTGGTGGGTTAGGCAGAGGTGAATTAACACCCACATTTCACCAATAATTGTATTCGGTCCCACGTAATCCTCTTCCAAATCTACATGTCAATAAAGCGAAGGGTTTACATTTCGTCAACTACGTTTTGGGTTCTCGTTTGCTGGTTGTGGTCGGTTGCATCGAAAACTTACCATTATATGTTTTGAGATTTACATTGTCATTCACATACAATAGGTATTTGCTCAACAAAAATAATAAACATGGTAAATATCCCGCAGGTTTTTTTCACCATTACTTACCTACACATACCATGTGTCAATGGTGACACTCAGCTTGACGGCCTCATCATATGCTTTTTCACGCCCCGCTTAAAGGACCCGGGACTGTAGGAAGAAGGAAACACGTGAGCTGGTAATGAATTCATTCCAGGCCTTAATGGTGCGACAGAGGAAAAAGACACCAAATCTCTTGGTTTTTGATCGGACGTTCTGCACCGTGTGCGGGTGACATCTAAGACCTGCACGTGTTGTCCTGTGTAGGAAAGTTTTACACTAGTAGTACCATTACATAGTTTAGATACTTTACTTCGTCTCATCCCGAAAAAAATTCTGCACACGAGTCTCGTCTACAGCTTGCAGGCTAGAAAGGCTTAACCCCAAAGTCTTGGCGGGAGCGTCAGCGGGAGCGACGAAGGATCGCAAGACAAGCTGCCCGCGTACGAAAGCAACTCGGGCGTCGGAGGTCGATGAACGACCTCCGCCCCCCTTGAGCGCCGGCCTGGGGGTGACAGGTGGAGCCGCCTGTCACACTGGCAGAAGCTGGCCGCGGCGGTGGCGCGCCTCCCCGTTTCCGGGGACGTGTTGGGGACTCTGTAGTCCCCACACCCGAGAAGAGGGCCAGATCGTGAGAGATGGCCCTGAGTCGGCCGGGGTGCGAGGGATATACCTGTCAACCTCACCTTCGGCAACCAAAGCGACCCACAGGCGGCGTGCGTTTTAGTCGGTTCGAGTCCGACATAACCTCCTCCACCGGCTCCAGTGGGGAGGTATCCGTGGGGATTTTGCGCACGTAAAAAAAAACCCCAAAGTCTTGATGGGGGGACTCCATGCAACCCTCTTAGTGCGATTTCGTAATATAGGTTGGTAAAATACCTTCGACCCAGGTCTTAAAAAAAATAAAAGGAAGTGGTTGATACATACTTCAATCAATCAATCAATCAGCCCACTGCAGTCCACTGCTGGACATAGGCCTCTCCCAATGTGCGCCATTTTCTCCGATCCTCCGCCTTCCGCATCCAGTCTGTCCCAGCCACCTTTCTCAGGTCATCCGTTCATCTGCCTGGATACATACACATTCAGAGAGGCTTTTCGAAATGGAAAGACATCACCACCTGCCTGCACCTGCCATTACGTGATCACCACCTGTGGTTCAGCCACCTGGGACACAGCTTATGTGTCAGCCAGCGTTGCCTATGGCCAAAACCGGTACCTAGATGGCTTATAAAAACATTACAAACATTGAAATTAATATTCACATTTTTATAATAATATTATACAAATATCTTGATATATTCTAGCCGGTTTATATGGTTTTGTATTTTTTGTATAAATGGATAGGTATAAATAAATAATAAATAAATAAATATTCCACGACATTCCACCCAACGCTATCTAGACCCATGGTAAGCATAGCTTAACTAGCTTGTGTTATGGGATCTAGAATGCGGATAAACATACTTAGATACTTTTTTTTTTTTGTAAATACATACATATTATGCATAGAAACACCCAGACCAATGCAAATATACATATTCATGCATACAAATATTTGCACTGAGCGGGAATCGAACCCGCGCCGGTATAGGTTAACGTTTTACATCGTGGGGATTTCTACATACGGCAATGAGCCAACCGGAGCGTGAGAGATTTGCCAGAGTCAATCTCATCCTCGGCAACTGAAGACCCAAGATGACATGCAGTTTTAGTCGGTTCGAATCCGACATAACCATTCACGACGGCTCTGAAGCGTGGATGTTTATCCATATATCATAATTTTATTTTAATTTCTATTATAAAGAATATTAGTAATAGTGTAATGACCCGGTTTCGAACCCGGGACCTCTCGATCGTAAGGCCGACTCCTTAACCACTAAGCTACTAATATCATAACAGGGTTCCACCCGTCACTCCCAGGCCTTCGCTCATGGGGGCGGAGATCATTCATCGACCTCCGACGCTCGAGTAACCTCAGTACACGGGCAGCTTGGCTTGCGATCCTCCTTCACTCAAGCTGCCGCCCGCATCCACCTTCACGAGCATAACTCGCTCACAGAAGGAGGCGCGGTTGGAAATACTCGTTATGTATGAGTAAGCGAATGTCAATATATTGACCTTAAAATGTCAATGAGTGCATGTTGTGGAATGTAAAGTAATATGTCAAATTTGTACCAATGTAGTAGCAATTTTTTACGCCGCATACACATAATCACGCCTTTATCCCTGAAGGGCTAATAAGAGGTGAATTAACAATTATTGTATTCGGTCCCACGTAATAGGGGGTGAGCCTATTGCCGTATTCCGGGCACCATTGTTGACTAGAGCCATGCATCCGAGGCCGAGTCTGGGCTGTATATATATCTGTCTGATGTTAAACAGACCGATGTTAAACAGACCTATCCCTTAGTCGCCTTGTACGACACCGCATGGGAAGAGATGGGGTGGCCCTAATTCTACTCTGCCGGAAACCACACGGCACGCCGCATACAGTGACCATAATGTATCCTATACAATTTGTATATTGTTTAAGAGCTATGTCGTTTGACGAGTCTCGGGCATGTGCAAAATGCTTGGTGCCGTTATCTGTGCAGCGCCTAGTAACGCCATCTTGTTGACAGTTCATTATTTAATTAATGTCATTAGTAAGCTTTTTCAAGTTCCAACTGATAACTGGTTATTTCTTGTACCTAAGTGAATTTGTATATTATAATTTGTATGTCAAGGAGAACCATATGCACAACAGCAAATGGACAAAAAGTAGGCTAACAGGCAGGGTGTTCGTATACATATAATCACGCCGCATTTCCAATAAGGTAGGCAGAGACATTATATTTCTACTTACTACACCTTTCATAAATGCTCGCCAGCTGTGGGTAGAGATACTCTTGACCTGGACTTTCCTTGAAATGTCCTCGACCTCAAATCAAAATCAAATCAAATCAAATTTATTGCGATATATGGGTACACAGGTTACAAGTAAATACATTTAGGTTCCACCATATTTCAGCCAGATTGGCATGCAATAACGTTACACATATTATAACGATATTTGTTTATTAGAAAATAATTAGAAGCTAAGATTTTGTAATTTAATATAGAAAATTTCATAACATTAGATGTCAGTATTTCCGTGCTAAACATAATAAACACCTCCATGCAAAATAATCATTAAATTAGTCAAATACATCTTTGGGGTCCAAACTAACTTCTCCTGCAAGCACCGACTCGACCAGGATCGGTATGCCGACGTCAGTTGATGGGTGGCCGAGATATTTCTCTGAAGTTAAGTTAGTTGGTACGAAAATTGGTAGATGGCTCCCACTGTCGCCGTAAGACGGATATATGTATAGAAGAATTTGGATGATTGCGAGCGAAGGTTCTGTGGCTTAGTGGTCAGAGCGTTTCCCCTGTAAGTGAAAGATCGCGGGTTTGAATCCCGCCTGAACCGGTTATATTTTTTCTATATCGACGGTTGAAAAGCAAAAAGGTACAAGCGACATCGACATTTCATACAAAAAAGGTCTTAAAGCACATGAAACACTCTTTACAACACAGTGTAATTTGCGTATCAACTGTTCTTGCCGCTTACGTCCTTTAGCCTTTCAACCGTCGATATCTTAATAATTTGAATAGTTAGCATACTGTTTTAAAATTTCATTCAATTTCTCTATGGGTTTGGGGTTAGATTGCAGTCGCTCCCATAAAAGCCAAGATAAACCAACTAGGGTGCAGATGCTAGTTCTGCTTTGTTATCTGCACTGACGGCACAGAAACTATCTGTTCTTACATGGTCGAATCGGCACAGCAGGTGTGTAACTTTCCTGGTGTAGAAAACGTCGATGGGCCACGGTAATCACTTTCCACCAGGAATCAAAGAATCAATTTAATTTATTCAATTTAGGCACATAAAGAGCACATATGAACGTCAAAATTTTAGAATTATGTATGTCAAGAAATAATATAAAAATATTAAATAATGTAAAAATAAACCATTGGAAAATAATTCTTTCGCTGGTTCGGTAGATTAGTTCTTCTGAGAAGATACCAGCAAGAAACTCAGCGAACTATATTAGAACTAGATTATTTTTTTTTTTTAATTTGTTTTGGTTTACAATTTATTTTGTGCGAGCAAGCAAGAGACTTATGTTGACCACGCATTAACATCATTAAGGTACTCATCCACTTTATAGTAACCTTTACTCATTAAAGTCCTTTTCACTTCTATTTTAAATTCATTTATCGGCATATTAATCAAGTCCTGAGGAATCCTATTAAATATCATTATGCAGCTGTCTACAAACGAATCACCAACATTGTGAAGCCTATGTTTTGGTACAACTCAACAGGTGGCTTGCTTGTCTGTCACCTGAGTGATATAAAAAAATGACAGTCTCACCTGCTTATCGATGGTACACCTGTCAAACAATGAATGAGACTCTAGTACAAGTTTTCCTCGTGGGGTTATTAGGCCAAACGGCAGTAGGTACTTAAGCTGGTGTAAGAGCCAACAAACCAATCAAAAATAATATGAGGACTTCGAAATCCAAAATGCATACTTTGGACTCAACTTAGAAATCGTTATGAGTCATTATCATAGCTCTGCATCCGCATATGAAAACTTATAGCCCCAATTTTCTTTTTCAGCATCCTGCAACTCCTCAATAAACGGAAGCTGGAAAAACTGAAGGAGAATTGGTGGAGTAACAACGAGGAGACCTCTAAATGTGAGAAACAAGACGACCAGTCCGACGGCATATCCATACAAAACATCGGAGGCGTGTTCATTGTGATCTTCATGGGCATAGGACTGGCTTGCGTCACGCTAGGAGTGGAGTACTGGTGGTATAAATGGAGGAAGAGACCCACGGTTGGAGATGTTACCCAGGTAAGTTTGTATTGTGTCTGATTAGGTAATGTTTCTCAGGCTTTCCTCCCAGGGTTTGAAAGACAAAGCGTTCGTAGCTTAGTGGTTAAGATGTCGGCCACGGGTTTGGAGAGGTGGAAGCTTCGGCTGTAACCAAACTTGTTAAAAATGCCCGCTGAGTTTCTTGCCGGAGTCTTCTCAGGTCGGGGCTACGTTTCGAACCTTTGGCACATTTACTATTTTTTTATACCACTTACGTGGCAGACAAGCGCACGGCCCACCTGATGGAAAGTGGTTACCGTGGCCTATGGACGTGTGTAACACCAGAGAAGCCACACTCGCGCTGCCGAACCGGTAAGCACAGAGTTTCTGTGCCGTCAGTGTAAAAGATATAGCAGAACTAGCTTTTGGTCTTCCCACTGACAGTACAAAAAACCTCCAGTGAGCTCTGACTAATCCTACTCACCGCCGCCGGGAACACAACACGAGGTTTGCAGGGTTGGCAGCGCGAGTGTGACTCTCTTGGTTTTGCACGCGTCCATAGGCCATGGTGACCACTTTCCATCAGGTGGGCCGTGTGCTTGTCTGCCTAAGTGGTATACAAACTCTATTTCTTATTTATTTATTTTTAAACTTTATGCACAGTCTATTGTACAAAGGCGGACTTAACGCCAAAGGCATTATCTTATCTTTCTCTCTTCCTTTCCTCACGCTTATAATAAAACTCTTACTATCTCCCGTTGCAGGTGGAGCCAGCCAAATCAACCAGGAACAACGTCGATACGAACAAAGTCAGTGACAATTTTGGCTTCAGAGCCAGGAACTTGGGCATCGGTTTAAAGTCCAAGTTTTAGAAGTCAAAATAGTCTGTCGACTTCGTAGCTATCATCTAACTCTACTCGGACCACTTACATGGGTACATACTACAGTCACGCATCTTTCCGAATGGAGTAGGCAGAGACCACATATTTGTATTTGCTACTATCCTTGCATTCACAATTAGGTTCTTCTACTTTTTTTTTAGACAGGACATGTCAATATGACTTCACCTCACTCGATGGTAAGCTGAAGGCCAAGTCTCAGAAAATACTATCATTACAGACACCAACAGAGTTACAATTGTGATCATCAGCTTGACGGCGTTATAAAATGCTTTTTCACGCCCCGTGTAATCGACTCAGGGTTGTAGGATTTTTATCATATTTTTTTCTTACAAGTTCCTTGGCACTTGGCACACACAATGGCCCAAAAAAGGAGACTGTGCGGACAAAAGAGTCTCCTTCCTAATAGTTCACTGGTTGCGGGTACTCTTATCCGCATTCAACATATAATTAATAATATAATTGAAAATAGTTATTACCTGCATAATCCAGGATGATCCGCTAGTATTATATTTATACGTAGGTACTAATATGACAGCTACGTAGTCGACTATTGTACCCCTTGCACGAAAAACTATCGTAAACATATCGAGAGAATGGAGAGTTCTGATTGGCCGGCCTGACACACAAACAGGTTCACAATAGGCAGGCGGCAAATCGCATTGCTTCGTTCTCTCGTTACGTTTACGATAATATTACGTTATTAGTTATTCGTGCTAGGCGTACTGAAATGCTCTGTAATGAATTAATTACCTGTGCATGTACCTGAAAAGAACTTCTCTTATCTAGTCTCTAAATATTTTCCATGAGTCTCAGTACTTAGGTAATTAATGTTAAACTTAGTACGTAATAAATATTATGTAAGTTCTGCCCTAATGTATTCAAGTGTGTTTGCAATAAAAATATCGCACAAGCATGTATTTTTTTCTCAACTTCATTCAAGTGAGGAGGTAGGATACGTCGGTATTTCCACCCAATTGAGCAGTCCGAATGGGGAAGTACCTCCGCCCTACAGAATACCGCGGCCATAATAACTTCGTGTTGTGTTCCCAGCGGTGAGTAGGGTAGCCAGAGCTCACTGGAGAGTTTGTGCTGTCAGTGGGAAAACTAAAGGCTTGTCCTGCTTTGTCTTCTACACTGACGGCACAGAAACTCTGTGCTTACAGGGTCGGCAACGCGAGTGTGACTCCTCTTGTGTTACATACGTCTATAGTTTCAATGTTTTACCCAGTTTTCATTGTGCGCTTGACAATTTTGTAGTACGAGTATTATCTGTACAATTGCTAAACAAAGTTATGAGTTAGTGGATAGCACTGGAAAATTTAATTTAATGTTCGATACAGTACCTACTAAGTCCTACTATAGTAGTACCATAGCAGCTACAGTATGGAACATTAAATTAAAGTTTCCAGTCCTATTATAAATGTTAAATTTTTGAAGATGGTTGGATGTTTGTTATTCAATCACATTCTAATCATTGAAGCACTGCATTAGTATCTAAATATACTAGCGTCTGGTGACGGAGAAAGAATACAAGTATCACCACCCCATCTCATTCGCAGCGTGTCTTAATAGGTGACTAACGGAACAATACGCAGACGATATCACTGCGAGAGAAAGAAAAATTGAAATAAAACCCTGTACCAACCCGTCTGGCCAGCGTGGAAACAGTAGGCCAAAGCCTCCTAATATTCATTTCGAACTCACAGTACACCTGGTCATACCTCTGGTGGTACCGTGGCCGTAGGTCAGATTAAGTTAAATGCTACCACTGAAAAAATCACCCTAGTGATGTGTTGGCCTACCAATCTCTCGTATACTATATAGGTATTTAGGTAAATAACCATAGGCCACGGTAACCACTTTCCATCAGGTGGGCCGTGTGCTTGTCTGCCACCTAAGTGGTATAAAAAAAATGTATCTTAACTATTAAATATTTATTTATTCTTTTATAATAAAAAGTTATTGAATGAAATTTTAAGCATTTAGTATGCTAACTAAGTATTCATAATCGATTAATATAGAAAAAATTGAAACGGTTCAGGCGGGCATACTGAATGCTTAAAATTTCATTCAATAGTTTGAACGGAGTCAATGTTTACCAGTTTACAAACCAATGTTTAAAAATGATTGCAACGTCATTAATTGGTGCCGATAGTTCGTACAAATATCGTTAGATGGCTCCCACTGTCGCCGTAAGACGGATATATGTATAGAAGAATTTAGATGGTTTCGGACGAAGGTTCTGTGGCTTAGTGGTCATAGTGTCCCCCTGTAATGGAAGGATCGCGTGTTCTAATCCCAATTGAACCGTTTTCTATCTTAATCGAATAAAAAGTTAAATAGATAAACCTTTTGAGAGGCCTAGTTCAGTAGTGGAGTGCGGTGATCGTGAGAGATGTCCCTGAGTCGGCCGGGGTGCGAGGGATATACCTGTCAACCTCACCTTCGGCAACCAAACGACCCACAGGCGGCGTGCGTTTTAGTCGGTTCGAGTCCGACATAACCTCTTCCGTCGGCTCCGGTGGGGAGGTATCCGTGGGGATGATGCGCACGTAAAAAAAAAAGTTTACTGCGGTGGGCTCATTGATTGATTGAATGGTGTCTATTGTGGTTCAGTGATGTGAATATTATTACTGAACTGATAGGCTGAAATTCTATATAGGGATAGATTAGTCTGGATAAAAAAAAAAACAACTACATTACGTCTTACCACAAAATGGCCGCGTTTCAATATTGTCTGTGAATCTGTGAAGCAACTGCCATCATAAATATGTATTAGTACGTACTTTTTTTTATACCACTTAGGTGGCAGACAAGCTCACGGGCCACCTGATGGAAAGCGGTTACCATGGCCTATGGACGTTTGTAACACCAGAGGAGTCACAGTCGCGCTACCAACCCTGTAAGTACAGAGTCTCTGTGCCGTCAGGGTAGAGGACATAGCAGGACAAGCATTTAGTCATCCCACTGACAGCACAAATTATTCTCCAGTGAGCTCTGGCTACCCTACTCACCGCTGGGAACACAACACGAAGTTATTATAACCGCAGTACTTTCCTATATTTGCTCTGCAGGTGCCATGGCACCTACCTCTCAGGCATGCAGACTTTATAAACAAACTCGAGAATGTTACGTTTGCATTTCCTATGTGAGTAATAATATATACTTAATTATATCACAATGCACATCTGGCACGACTATGGATGATGAAGAGATGTAGTTACTTATTTAAAAAAAAAACAAGAATGTTTTTTTTTTTTTTTTTTTTTTTTTTATTTTTTTTTATATAGGACACGTCAATTGGACTTCGCCTTGCCTGATGGTAAGCTGAAGGCAAAGTCCCAGAAAAGAGGGTCACCATTACTTACACTTACCGTGTGACAATGGTGACACTCAGCTTGACGGCCTTATCATATGCTTTTTCACGCCTCGCTTAAAGGACCCGGGACTGTAGGAAGAAGGAAACACGTGAGCTGGTAATGAATTCCAGGCCTTAATGGTGCGACAGAGGAAAGAGTCTCCGAACCGCTTGGTTCTTGATCGGATGTTTTGCACCGTGTGCGGATGACATCTAAGACCTGCACGCGTTGTCCTGTGTAGGAAAGGAGAGGGTGGGACTAATTGGAAGAGCTCATCAGAACACTCCCCATGGTACAGTCGGTAAAATACAGATATGGACGCAACATCTCTACGCAGCTGTAAAGGTTCTAGGGTGTTCGTGATCTCGGGATTCCCAATGATGCGGACCGCACGTCGCTGCAACCTGTCGAGAGCATCTAGTAAGTACTTTGCTGAACCATCCCAGAGATGCGAGCAGTACTCCACACAGGAGCGAATTTGTGTCTTGTATAGAAGACACCGCTGCTCCGGCGTGAAAAATCGTCTCACTCTGTTCAGGACTCCGAGTTTTCGTGAGGCTGTTTTGATTATGCTTTCGATGTAGTTTTTGTTATTCAGGTTGCAGCGAACATCCATACCTAGGATATTGAGATTGTCCTGCAGTGGCAGTGGCGTGCTCTGAAGAGTGGGGAGGGGAAGGAAAGAAGATACTTTTGCTGTAAACGCACATGCCTGCGTCTTCTTGGCATTGAACTCAACCAGGTTCTCAGAGCCCCATTGAGAAATGTGATTCAGGATCCCGTCAAGCTCAGTGACAAGAAGCTGCCTTTTCTCTGCGATATCTGACTGCTTGGCCGCAGGATGTCCATGATAACTCCCATGTAATGTGCTATCGTCTGCATAACAATGAACATTGCCGGTAGACAGCATGTCGTTGATATGCAGAAGAAAGAGAGTGGGTGATAAGACGGACCCCTGGGGCACGCCAGCATTAACCTGCAGAAACTCCGAAGCTCGTCCGTCACAAAGGACGCGAATACGGCGCCCCTGCAGGAAGCTAGAAACCCAGTTGCACAGCCTAGAAGGCAGACCAAAGGCAGGTAGCTTGGAAAGAAGCGATTTGTGCCAGACTCTATCGAAAGCTTTGGCGATGTCAAGACTAATTGCCAGTGACTCGCCGTGCTTGTCCATAGCCTCACCCCAAAGATGGGTAACGTATGCTAGAAGATCACCCGTTGACCGTTTCGGTCTGAAGCCATATTGCCGGTCATTAATTAAGGAGTGATCCTCTAGGTGCCGCATGAGCTGTTTGTTAATTATGTGCTCGAACACTTTGCACAGCACTGAGGTGACGGCTATGGGTCGATAGTTGGCTGACTCCGAGCGATTCCCCTTCTTGGGAATCGGCTGAACATTCGCCTCTTTCCAAGGCAAAGGCACTGTACCCGAACTGTAGGATAGCCGGTACAGGCGCGTAAGCATTGGAGACAACTCCGCCGCACATTTTTTCAAAACTACCGCTGGAATACCATCCGGACCACTGGCTTTCCGGACATTGAGTGATTGCAGCACTGCACGGACATCGCGTTGCCTGATATGGATATCAGGCATCGCGTGGTCACTGTCGGGTAGTGTTGGTGGCTGCGTACCACAATCATCGATTCGGGAGTTGGCCGCAAAGAGATTAGCCAGCAGATTTGCCTTCTCTTGCGGCTCATGGGCCAGGGATCCATCAGGGTTACGCAGCGGAGGCAGCGAAGGCTGACAGAAGTTGGCTTGCACGGCTTTAGCCAGTCGCCAGTAGCCACGGCTTCCCGTGGGATGCATCACTAGCTCTTGACCAAGCCGCGCTATGCGCAGGGCATCCGCTCTGACGTAGGCCCTTCTACAGACCTTTGTGGCTCTGTTGTACGCCGCCTTGAAGTGGCCCAGATTGGGATGGCGCGTGGCGCGCGCCCTTACCCAAGCACGGTACGCAGACTGTTTTTGTTCAACAGCTTCCGCGCACTCGCGCCCGAACCAAGGGCGCACCCCGCGGTCACCGGTGACATCGGTGTATGAGATATAGTATTCCATACCCAGACCGATCTCACCGGCGACAGCAGTAGCACAATCCGATGGGTTCTTACCTTCAAAGCAGCGCTCAACCCACGGGATGGACGCAAAATAGTCACGAAGTCCATCCCAGTCCGCTGACGAGTAGTGCCAGAGACGCCGCTTCCCCTGCACGGGTCGTGGGGGCGCTTTAATAGGAACTGTGGAACAGACCAGGCAGTGGTCGGAGTTGCCTAAAGCGGCTCGCACCGATACACTGTACTGGTCCGGATCACTCGTCAGCAGAAGGTCTAGCAGAGAAGGTGCTAGGCCCGACCTTCTTGGTATCCTAGTGACCTCGTGCACCAATTGGGTCAGGCCGTGCGCCAGAGCAAATGCGTGGGCGGCTCTTCCCGCATGGTCTGTTTTGGAGGAGCCCAACCAGATCTCGTGGTGGGCGTTAAAATCCCCCAAAAATACCATTTCGGCATTCGGAAATCGCTCCTGCGCATCATCTGCCGCCTGACTCAGATATTCAAAGAGTCGAGTTGTCTCAGCATCTCCTGTATGGGAACGGTAGAGGCACACATAGATCTGACTAGTAGGGCCATGGTCTACGTGTACCCAAAGGACGGAGAAGGATGGGTCCTCTAGGCAGCGCAAACGGCGACAGCAAACATCCGCCCTAACAAACACGCACACCCCGGCTTTTGCACGAAAATTTTCCTCAAGAACATAGCCAGGGTAGAGCAAGTAGGTCGTGTCGTCAGGGCGGTGTATTTGCGTCTCCGTTAGAAAAAACATGGCAGGTTTCGCCGTCTCTAGGTGTTGGTGGACGGCGTTGAGGTTTGCATGGAGCCCACAGATGTTAGTGGACTCCACCTCAAATAGCAAGCTTTTGGGAGTGTGACGAGCCGCTGTGTTGCCTATTTCTCTTAATTGCGCTGCCATGAGTTTGGGTGGGAGAAGGCGTGAAAAAAGAGGTGATTGCCGCCGCAGCACCGTGTGACAAAGCGCGGGATATTGGTTTTATCTATGAATGTGAGGCATGGCGAGAGCCGACGCGCCGAACGGAAGGGCCCCCGTACCCCCCCGAATATGGTCGCCGGGCTCCCAAATCCGGTCACCAACCGGCACGACGAACCATATCGGGATTATGCGCGGCCTGGTGAGGCAGCCTCCCAAGGTGGTTAACCCCAGTTGGGCCCCTGTACTATACCGCGGGCGGCCAGCGGCACCACCGTTTCTACAGGTCTCCCTGTTCGGCGCATCGCCCCGCGCCATCCCCACTAGACTACGCCAAGACCCACTGGTCCCACTAGTGCTGCGACAACCACCACCTCTGCCCGGCTATGCACTTGCTGACCCCTGAACACAATCCAACCGAGATTGAATTGCTATGGAGGGTTTTTCGCAATAGTGCACGGTGGTACCTACCCGGTCGAAACTTGAGACAAATTTGTGCCACCAAGTTTCTACCACCAGTATAATCAGTATAAAGTTTAATCATTAATTGTAGGTTAGGTTTTTTTATGCTATTTTTCTTGGTTTTGCACGCGTCTATAGGCCACGGTGAACACTTTCCATCAGGTGGGTCATGTGCTTGTCTGCCAGCTAAGAGGTAGAATAAAAAAAATCTCACTATAACTATTTTTTATCTCTTTATTTATTTTTAAACTTTATGCACAGTTTATTGTACCGCGGTAGCCTAGTGGTATGGGTAATGGACTGCCGAAAAGAGGTCTCGGGTTGGATTCCAAGTTTTGCCATGGCACACACCAATGACTTTTCAATGTTTTTCGAAGTTATGTGTGTATTTATCGCAGGTTTATAAGTGCCCGGCTCATGACAATAGGCCGCCACCTATTACATAGGGACCTGAACATAAACTGGCGGAATGTGGGTGCTAGCATCTCTGCCTACCCCTTCGGGGGTATAGGCGTGAGTTTATGTTATGTTATGGTTTTATTTGTTTTAAGTTTTTTTTGTGCCGACATCTCACAGATAGTTAAACTATATTCAACATTAATCCTACTGCCTTCGTAAGTGCCTAATAATGGTTGCAAAATCGTATTGGAAACATCACCTTGAATTGACAAAAAAGAAACAACAAACTACGAGCATTTTAATATACCTCTCAATATGGAATTAATTACAATCGCCATCAGTAAACTGAGGTAATTCTAATAACAAAAGTGACATCACGATGACACAAGTGCACCGCATTTTATGACTGAAGTAATTTTCTTTTCGTTCACTGATTAGGGTCATTACAGATCAGGTTGAAAAACGCTTGAGTGTTAATTATTAAGTATCAACCACATTCCGTTTAGGCATAGCTAAAAATTAAGCAATGAAGACAGTAGCATGTTATTGCATAATATAATTAAGCTTAATTTGCCTAACCCCCGGATAAAGGCGTGATTGTATGTATGTATGTGTTAAGCTTCGTCTAAATAGATTAAAGTTGATATATTAAAACAAATAACTACTCGAGTATATTTCTATTTGATCTGAACTGACCCTTAGATTATTTTAGTGCATGTTCTGTTTCTTGCATCGCTTGTGCTTGCGGTAACGCAAGCGTTAAGTACCAGAGTAAGTATTATCTAATCTGTGGCGCCAGCGCCGTATCTACCTATTTTAAATAACAAGATATCTACCTAATTTGTGTATTTTTAGAGAGAATAACAATGCTTATGTATAAATAGATCTAATCTGGCGTTCTCGTTGAGATATTTCAAGTGCATGAAACGAATTATATTACAGTAGGTAGGTACCGTGGAAACAGATTCATATTCTGACCTCCGTGCCACAACCTCATCTACGTATATTTTCTTTTTAATGTGCGCTAAATCCCCACTGATACCCCCACCACAGAGGCCGATGGGGGAGGTTATGTTGACTTGAACCGACTAAAACGCACGTCGATTGTGTGGGTCGCAGGTTGCCGGAGGTGAGATTACCTATCTGAGACATATCCCTCGCACCCCGGCCGGCCCAGGACCGTCTCTTATGAGACGGCCCTCTTTTGGTGTGGGGACCACGGCGTCCCCATCTTATCCCTAGGAAACCGCAATCTGTTTCTTCTAGGATGAGAGGCGACTGCACCCGTCGGCCCCAGGCCCGCGCTCATGGGGGACGGAGGGCATTTTGCGACCTCCGACGCCCGAGCCGCCTCCGCTCGCGGGCGGCTTGGTTTGCGAGACTCCTTCGCTCCCGTTCCTCCGTCTCCTTCACGAGCATTGCTTGCTCGACCTACGTACACTCGTATTACGTACCTTAGAGTACGTAATAGAAGAAAAGAAAGAAAGAAGAAAGAAAGAAAATATGTTTTATTTAGAAAACACAGCGCACATTTTTAGAGGTGGTAACACACAGCGGAATACAACAATGCTTAAAAAAAAAATTTTTTTTTTTTCTTTCCTGACCATAGATATTCGCCTCACTGCCAATCCTGACAGTTTACAGTGACATATACATGACATTTTTGACATAACTCATAAAACGTGGCAAGAGTAATAGTGGCAAAATGCCGACATAAGCACATTTTTCTTTTAAATAATTTAGGTTAGTCATTATATGTTTATACTTAAAATGTACGCTGTATTCCCAAAAAAGGTTTGGATACTCAGCATACACTGCAATGGATGTGATCCATCACAGTACTGGTTTTCAGATCCAACCTCAAAAGCCGCCTGACGTCGCTAATCAATATCGCGTCATCTGTTTTATTGATAGGGAACACATTTTTTACATTGGGATACAAAAAGAAACAGCAGTTTACCTAACAGGGTGAGTAACTACAAGCATACAACCATATTTCCAATAAAATAGACCTACCTACTAAAAAATAAATAAAAAAATTAACGATCTTTCTTGTGTCTTTTTTAGACACAATAAAACTATCACAGGGTACATATATTTACCCTCGCACAAAGAATCGAGCAAAGAACAAACAAAATACGTGACAAAAAAATGCGGGCAAAACATGATATATATAGATAGTATAGTATAGTATAGTATGCCAGGTAGTGTAATGGAGTAAAAAGACTAAGAAAACAAGTAAAAGTTCCTTAAACAAGATAATACGAGTGATGCTGACTGTACCTACCTACTTATTGCGTTCCTTACTAATATGTAATATTATTTGAGCAGTCCGACTGGGGAAGTACCTCCACTCTATAGAATACCGCGGTCATAATAACCTTGTGTTGTGTTCCTGGCGGTGAGAATGGTAGCCAGAACTCACTGGAGAGGTTTTGTGCTGTCAGTGGGAAGACCTGCTTTGTCTTTTACACTGACGGCACAGACACTCCCTGTGCTTACAGGGATGGCAGCGCGAGTGTGACCTCCTTGATTCTGCACACGTCCATAGGCCACGGCAACCACTTTCCACCAGGTGGGCCGTGTGCTTGTCTACCACCTAAGTGGTATAAAAAAATGTATTAAGTGCCAAACCAATTCTAGGCAAGTCATAGTTTTCTCGAATTCAACTCGTACAATAACGGCTTAGTATGAATAGAAGGACATTTCTTATCTCGATTGAATTCTCGTTGCTTTTGTTTCACGTTCGGTTCAAAGAAAACAGTCACGAAGCCAAAACATAATGGCGGTTCAATTGATTCGTAAATTCGAACATGGTCGCTATGCAAACATGCTTTTTTGAGCCGATGTTTGATGTTTTATTTAGGTATAAACTATAAACTGCCTAGCTATTTCCCGCGGCACTTCTTACGTAAATCTGATCCAGTTCCCGCGACCCGCAGGAATCTATAGGTACTCGGGATATAACGTAGAATAATGTCGGGTATAACCTTTTTGAGAACATAAATCGGGTTGGTATATCAATCAGATTCATTCGTTTGTTTTTACGAGAAAGAGTAACAAACATTTAGGTATAGAATCATACATACGTACCTGCATACGATTTTTTATACCTTAGGCACAGATTTGTGATGGTTACCTACTGGATGGGTGGGTAAGTAGCTATATTCCATATACGTTCTTAGCATTTAGTAGATAGGTAGTCATTTATGAGTAGATAAGCCTTAAAAGATTTACCTTAAGTTCATAAATATAAGGTAAATATGAATAACGATAGGTACGTGGTGTGTGAATGTGTATCATTCTCATTAGATTATTTACGAGGTCAGAACAACTAACCTGTGTCACCTGTGTGTAAATTGTTTGAATCTGAGATAAAAGATGGCGCTACTAGTTTCAATAAATGTGAATTTGAGACATTTTTATTTACAATATTTCTTTTCTAGTTGTCACGGGACGGTTATGACTATTAGTTTCACTATAAAAAATAATTATTGAATACTCGTAAATGGTGATTGAAGTTTGTTGTATTATAAAAACAGTGTTGTCATTTTATTTCCCAAATAGTGCCATCTACCGTTATTAGCTCACATCTACCGAATAGTTTATAATCGTGTTGTTTAAAGTTCTAGCTTAGAATTTGAAAATTATACATCATCGTAGTGCTGTTCCCGGTTGTATTTGACGCTCCTAGAGGATGGCCTACGACAGAGCCCGGCTGCCCTGTATCAGGAGGAGGTGTCAGCTAGCCGGAGAGATTGACTTAGCCCCAAATGTCTCGTTCAGGCCCCGTAAACCATAATATGGGTACATTATTTATTTAATTTAGAAGACGAAGACGAATAAAGGTGGCTGGGACAGACTGGATGCGGAAGGCGGAGGATCGGAGAAAATGGAGCACATTGGGAGAGGCCTATGTTCAGCAGTGAACTGCGGTGGGCTAATTGTTTTATTGATTGATTTAATTTATAACTTTAGAACAATGTAAAACTGTTATTTTGAATTGTTGTTCTAAAGTCATCCATCCATCCCTAATATTACCTATAAATGCGAAACTAACTGTTTGTACTTCTATTACGCTTTCACGCATAAACCACTGAACCGATAGTACAACCATAATTCTGCTTAACTGGGTCAAGGAGTGTGTCTTCTGTTATCAATTTACTATTTATCATAGTAGACCTAGAAACTACCTGAGATACGCTATTCCCACGGTGGATTATAGAACAATAAAACTAATTGTGAGTAAACGCATATCTAGATTTTATTGTGATTATGTATTTTACAGAACACGAAGTAATATCAACTCTAGCCTTGATATTTGTATTTTTTTTAATTTAAACCTAATACACAACATGACAAGCTGTTCCAACTACTAAAATATTCGTAACGGCAATTAATAATTGGGCGGATTTTAATGTATTTTTTTGTTGGTCTCGAATTTTATACAACTTAGATGGCAGACAAGCACACGGCTCACCTAATGGAAAGTGCTTAATGGTGGAGTCACACCCGTGTTATTGACCCTGTAAGAACAGAGTCTCTGTACCCTCAGTGCACAAGACACAATCAGGACCAGTCTTTCGTCTTCTCACTGACAGCACAAAAACTCGCCAGTGAGCTCTGGCTACCCTACTCACCGCCGGGAACATAACATAACGTTGTTTTTTAATAACGTTGTTTGTAGACAACTAAACTCCATTCAGTTACGTACTTACTTAAACAATCTTGATGTAGGTATTGTGTATTTTTAATATGTTTTATTTTAAAACTCAGTGTAATAATATTTTTCTGATTAGAAACTCGTAAACCGAAATTGAACTTCTAGTTAGTTGTTAGACTAGTTTATCTGTATAATATGTGTTTGTATACAAATTCGCTATAAGATTGTTTACCTATAGTTAAATATTGAATGGAGTATATAAGTTTTGGTACAAGTTTTAAACCTGTATATAGTTTTACAAGATTTGTTTACAACTTATCATACATGATATGTATGCAACATATTTTACATACATACATATAATCACGCTATTATCCCCGGAGGGACAGGCAGAGGTGAATTAACAATCACATTTCGTCAATCATTAAATTCGGTCCCACGTATTAGGGGGGAGCCTATTGCCGTCTTTCGGGCACTATTGTTGACTCACGTCACTCATCTGAGGCTGAGTCTGGCCTGTATATATCTGTCTAATGTTAAACAGCCCAATCTCTTAGTCGCCTTGTACGACACCGCATGGAAGAGATGAGGTGGTCCAAATTCTACTCTGTCGAGAACCACGCTAAACTGTCTACTACCAGTTCAGTCAGTGACCAGTTTACGACTTGTTTGTGATAAAACGGAGTCAATAGTCCTCTATTATACAAGGAGGCCCCATTAATCTAAATCTTCCATGGCTTATTAAAATGTTCAAAGCGCCCTTGACGCCACGGTACTCAGAGTTGCGGTACCTTGATAAAATAAAACGAATTGTATTTGTAGGTAATTTATTATTAATAACTTAGAATACGTTACAAAATTACGACAATACATCTAATACAATGTACAATAGGCGTGCGAAGTGAACCAGTTGCACTTTGACATTTACTATGCAAGAATAATTTAATAATATTACATATTATAAATGGTGTGGTACCAAGTGTTGTCGTAAAGTTTACTATAGGCCCGGGTCCCGGCTTTGTCTGTGAATAAAATGATTGGCTGTTGTCTCTGTCTACCCGAGATTATGGAATAATGTAACATAACATAACATCCCCTATATCCCCGAAGGGGTGAGCAGAGATGCTAGCACCCACATTTCGCCAGTTTATGTTTAAGTCCCAATGTGTGGCGAGCCTATTGCCATTAACCGGGCATTTATAAACCTACGATAAAAACACACATAACATTGAAAAGCATCGAAAAGTCATCGGTGTGTGCCATGGTAAACTTGGAATCGAACCCGAGACCTCGTCTCAGCAGTCCATTACCCATACCACGTACCATACGTATTTATTTTTAATGTCAAATTTTTGAATTAAGTAAATAAAATTAAATATTTTTGTTAATTTAGAAATAAATACAACATGGACGTTAAAATACTGGTCATAAGCACCATTACGTTAATTTTGATTTAAGCGACAATTATAAAAATTATTGAAACGGGACGCCAGGAAAAATGTTTTACAAGCGTCAGTAGTTTAGTTGTTAATGAGTAGGCGTTCCGATCGAAAGGTCCGGGGTTTGAATCCTGGCCATATCGACGTGAACCTGCTCTTAACACAAGTAATTTAGCTTAGAAGTTAGAGGGAATATCAGTAATTTCGGTTCAATATTCTTTAAAAAAACATTTTTCAATTAATTATATTGTTAACGGGTTTAAATATTATTTTTTATGTAATTTAACATAATAATTGTCTTCCTAAAGTCTGTTTGCATTTAATATTGTGTATTTTTCTTGTCTTATAAAAGTAGGTATTTGAGAATAAATTAGCTTTTTATGTATAACTGGTTCAGCGACGTGCCCTTTAGTTGAGTATTATGTCAGATAACGATATTATAACTTTGATAAACTCAACTAGACTAACTGTCGTCTAGGTAGGCAAGAAATCATTGCGGTTATACACTCAAACCACGATCTGCCACATTATAAAAATCTTCCATAATTCTTTGTGACACCGTTACTCCTGAAAACTCAGATGGATTCCACCAATGAAAGTAATTACAATCAAATTGAGTTGAACTATTGTGTTCCCGGCGGTGAGTAGGGTAGCCAGAGCTCACTGGAAGGTTTTTGTGCTGTCAGTGGAAAGACCAAAAGCTTGTCCTGCTTTGTCTTTTACACTGACGGCACAGAAACTACATAGAACTTACAGGGTTGGCAGCGTGAGTGTGACTCCCTTGGGTTTGCACACGTCCATAGGCCACGGTAACCACTTTCCATCAGGTGGGGCCGTAGGCTTGTCCACCACTTGCCACCTATGTGGTATAAAAAGAACTGGACTTTACTATTTATTTTTCGATAAAGGTTTAGGCTATCATAGATACCGCGGCCTATATCCCCGAAGGGGTAGGCAGAGGTGCTAGCACTCACATTTCGTCAGTTTATGTTTAGATCCCAAAGTATTAGGTGGCGAGTCTATTGCCATTAACCGGGCACTTATAAACCTGCGATAAAAACACACATAACTTCGAAAAGCATCGAGAAGTCATTGGTGTGAGCCAAGGTAAAACCTGGGATCGAACCCGAGACCTCGTCTCAGCAGTCCATTACCCATACCACTAGGCTACCGCGGTTTTAGTTATTGGTTTTTTTAGTTATTTATATAAGTGAAATACGACTTTACTCAATAAATAATTTGCTTTCATTGGTGAAATACGCCCATGTCATTGGAATCACCAGTGAATATCTAAATGAATTCCTGAAGCGTTGTTATGGTGACTTAAAGTCAAGTAATGGCCACCATTTTCACATAAGCGATATTTTTATGGATTCTGTTAAAAAATTCAGTAGGCTATTCAAATTTTGTTGCCAGAAGGCTCTATCTGTCTAGAATGTTCTGTTAGAAGCTTTTATTTAAACTTTTTGCACATATACAAAATGATTGTACAAAGGCGGACTTAATGCCAATTCGAGTTCAATTCTGGATTCTAGCTGTTAAATTAAAATTTGCATTCGAAATCCATTCAGGTTAACCAGTGGTTGCTAATGACATATTTACAGGAGCAATTAACAAAAAATATATCTATAAAGCCATCTCTTAAATTTACTATTTACAATAATATAGCCATTAAATATAAATATTAAATTATATAATTTGGTTATCTACAGCTCTATAGCTTTGCCGTGTTTGTTTAAATTCTTCATGTTTTTGTTGCACAATTCCAGTTCTAACCTCAACCCGTCCACCTCAGCCTCCAGAGTACGCGACCTCTTGAACATCTGAACATAGTTCAACTGTAACTGCTTCTGATATCTCAACACTTTGTCCTTCTCCTCTGACCATTTCCTCCTCTCAGTATTGAATTGAGTTTCTTTCGCTTCCAATTCGCATTTGAGTCTGTCCACCATTGCGGTCGCTGGACAAGAATCCCCACAGGAATCGGGAAGCTCTCCATTCAGTCTTTGAACTTCTGCGTCTTCTAATGCACTGTCGCTTGAGTTCCAGTGGTACTCATTCGTTTTGCAGACGTCGTAGATTCCTCTCATGGTCCTCCCGCATTCAATACCCTCGTATCCACTTAAAGAGATGTCTGAGAGTTCTTGTCTGAGTTCTTTCAGTTCAGTTTTTAGTCTTTCAATTTCATTTTTGCTGGTCTCTTTCGTCTTTGTGAGGTCTGATACGCTTTCCATGAGGTCGCTGGTGAGTCTGTCTACTTCAGTTTGGAGTTTTTTGATGGATTTCTCTTTCTCTTCCGTTTCTGCACGGAGCCTCATTATTTCTTTCTCTTTCTTGTCGAGGGCTTCTCGGAGTTGACGGCAGTCGGCTTTTAGTGTTAGGTACTCGTGGCCTTTTGCGGTTTGCTCATTCTGGAAATAGAATAAAATACTGTTCAGTAATTTGGTAGATATACTAAAGCAGTTTGCAGGGCAATTGAATGGGATAGTTTCAAGAAAATACATATTTACATGTACGGTCCAATTACTGCACATGTTAACGCGTCAACAGATTTGATTGCATTATTGTAATATTATTATAAAATCAGTCGCAAACAAGTCGCGCTGTAAAATTTGAGTATTTAGTAAGCAATAAATATTTTACAATCGTCAAGGATTTATCATTTCTCAATATATCAAGATGTATCAAGCTGGGCGGCCGGCGCCTCCTTCTGCGAGCAAGTAATGCTCGTGAAGGAGGAGGCGGGGCGGGAGCGGCAGCGGGAGCGACGAAGGATCGCTAGACAAGCTGCCCGCGTACGAAGGCAACTCGGGCGTCGGAGGTCGATGAACGACCTCCGCCCCCCATGAGCGCCGGCCTGGGGGTGACAGGTGAAGCCGCCTGTCACCCTGGCAGAAGCAGGCCGCGGCGGTGGCGCGCGTGGCGCGCCTCCCCGTTTCCGGGGACGAGTTGGGGACTCTGTAGTCCCCACACCCGAGAAGAGGGCCAGATCGTGAGAGATGGCCCTGGGTCGGCCGGGGTGCGAGGGATATGCCTGTCAACCTCACCTTCGGCAACCAAAACGACCCACAGGCGGCGTGCGTTTTAGTCGGTTCGTGTCCGACATAACCTCCTCCACCGGCTCCGGTGGGGAGGTATCCGCGGGGATTTTGCGCACGTAAAAAAAAAAAAAAAAATAGATGTATCAAGCTGGTTGTACGGTAGCATCAAGACAAGCCCGTAAATTGTGGTCCTTTGAGCCGGATAATATTGTTTCTTCTATAGTTGGAATAACTCTAGACATGATTGATGATGACAAATTGAGGAGTGGGTCATGGATATGACCGTGTAATGAACCACTCATTATACGGCAATATCAATATATAAATAACGGTAAAACAACTATTTGTTCTCTCCGTGATGGTCAGACAACACTCCCAAATACCGTATAATAGAGAATCCTCCCGTCGTAATCACGTGGTTGCTAGATCTATGCCCATACGCACGTCGTTTATTCGTAGCTTTTTTGCTTTTCTTGGACCTTATCTCTATAACAGATTACACCATATCCTGACACTAAATGACCTCAATTTCTATAACTATAAGCAGAGGGTTCGAGCATGGCTACTTCAGCAAAATTATCGAACAACAGAAGAACTGCTTGAAGTGCCTTCATAGTGCAGTTCTTTATGACACCCTTCCTCCCCCCCACACATACACACACTTCACACACACACACACACACACACACACACACACACACACACACACACACACACACACACACACACACACACACACACACACACACACACACACACACACACACACACACACACACACACACACACACACACACACACACACACACACACACACACACACACACACACACACACACACACACACACACACACACACACACACACACACACACACACACACACACACACACACACACACACACACACACACACACACACACACACACACACACACACACACACACACACACACACACACACACATACATGTGAACACACCCTCACACATCTTTTTTCACTTTATTTGAAGAGTTCATGTTTCTCCTATGAATTTATTGACATAACAAGCAATGTATAAGTGTCTGTATCTAAGTTTTGAATTGTATCAGTTCGTGGGTACCTGGTGACCAGCGATCCACAACCCAATGTGCATATAGTAATCCTTTTTTATCATAGTTTTAATTGGTTTGTGGTGAGAAATAAACAATTTTTATTATTATTATATCCATGACCCACAGTATAATCACATATTGCTTTATTTCATTTTTATCATTGGAGAAAAACCCAATCACTTATGTGTCGATATTAAGTGAGAGGATAGCAGTTCTTTAGCTAGCCACGTACGAATAAATATTATAGTAAGGTGTGTGTGCGTGTGTAGGTACAGGACCCTATCACCTTAACTGTTAAACGACATAATACGGTCTGTCGAAGGTCTTGCTGTGGATCCAGAGTTCCAAAGTGCAACCTCTGAAAGTGAATATGAGGATGATCCAATAGACGTAAAGTGGACAGACCTGCGCGTCCTTGAGCTGCGTCTTGAGCAGCGCGATCTCGCCGGCGCGCTGGCACAGGCTCCACTCGGTGTCCTCGAGGCGCTGGCGCAGCAGCGCGCGCTCGCGGCGCAGGCGCGCCAGCTCCGCGTCACGCTCGTGCCGCTCGTGCCGCTCGTCCCGCGCCCGCGCCAGCGCCAGGCTGGCCGCGCCCGGCACCACCAGCCCGCGGGATGCGCGCACACGTACCTCGTGGCTACGTATGCGTTCTGTACTACTGGAAAAAGGGGACACGATTTATTAGAACTCATTTGTAGAAAGTTTCTGTGGAGTAGCAGTATATGTATGACCATAGCTATATACACAATAATGTTTACGGGAATTAACGCGATCATGGTATAAGTACATACCTAGTGGTATGAATAATGGACTGCTGAGACGAGGTCTCGGGTTCGATCCCAGGTTTTACTATGGCACACACCAATGACTTTTCGATGCGTTTCGAAGTTATGTGTGTATTTATCGCTGGTTTATAAGTGCCCGGTTAATAGTAATAGGCTTGGCACCTATTACATAGGGACCTTAACATAAACTGGCGAAATGTGTGTGCTAGCACCTCTGCTTACCCCTTCGGGGATATAGGCGTGAGTTTATGTTGTTATGTTGTGTTACATACCTTTGATTTGCATGATATTTCGACCAGGTTACACAGACTGTGGTCACAGACTAACTGGTTTCTTTCCTCTTCGAGTCCGTGAGGCAGTAAATTCCTTATCAACTCAACAACCTTGCAACTCTCAATAATAGAGGTTTCTCGTTTATCCAGGTCCCACTTAACCAGGTTTCACTGTATATAGATGTTTATAACTCTAGAAATGTAATTTGCGCATTGCCATGCTATAATCCATTTCAAAAAACGCCTTGAGGCGTTATCATATATCTACAAGCTAATGAGATTGCAATCTAATTATCCAATAATACTCTGCACACAGAACTAATTTGTTAGTTGAACTTATTATTAGTTCTGTGATTCTGCGTATCATTATTATGCATCAAATTACAACGCATGAGTCTCTACTTTCATAAGCGGATGTTGTGCGTATGCGCATTGCACATTTAAGATAAGTCGTAACCTTTTTTTTTATACCACTTAGTTGGCAGAGAAGCATACGGCCCACCTGACGGAAAGTGGTTACCGTGGCCTACGGACGTTTGTAACACCTGAGGAGTCACAGTCGCGCTGCCAACCCTGTAAGTACAGAGTTTCTGTGCCGTCAGTGTAGAAGACAAAGCAGGACAAGCCTTTAGTCTTCCCACTGATAGCACAAATTCTCCAGTGAGCTCTGGCTACCCTACGTGGTAACAAACGTGTGAGTCTCGTCTCGTTCTGCTACGAAGAATTTACAAGATTCTATGTTTTAAAAGAACAGGATATTCCTAATGTTTCTTTAATATAAATGTACCCGCTGATGAAGCTAGGCAATCATGTCAGATATCAAGAAAATTAAAAAGCTATCATCTGATCTAAAAACAAGAATTGAAAGGAAATGATTTGTCGCCTGTGAGTGTATCGCTTGCCGTTTCATCCCAATGCGCGAGAGCAGCCCTAGGCAATAGCTAGTTATAAATAAACCTCTAGAATACATATATCTTTATCATTTATCATTTACTTTTGTTGAGCAAATGATATTTCGGCTCTGTTACAAGCGCCATGATCACAGTACACCGTGATCATGACGCTTGAACCCGCCAGGATATTTACCTTGTTTATTACGTTTGTTGAGCAACCGATATTTCGTCGCTTATACAAGCGCCACGATCACAGTACACGGTGTACAGTGCACCGTGATCATGGCGCTTGTAACAACGCCGAAATATCGGTTGCTCAACAAAAGTAATAAACACGGTTAAATATCCCGGCGGTTTTACATTAGTAATATGAATGACCATGTCAATCTCAAATCATATATCTTTTTTCTCTATATACGTTACGAATCAGATACCTTTGATTCTAAAAAAACAAAGAAAGACGTATTGCAATACATTAACTAGTTAAAAAATCGTAGTAACAAACAATGAATTGCAGAGGTTTCATTCAATAAAGCCTTTCAGTTGATTGTTTCGGACGCGCTCGGTTGGTTACGGTTGTGAGCGCCAAATTACGAGATCTGCGTCTAAGATTACCCACTCTGTTTACGAAGTAGAACATGCATAGTACTGTCGTTTATTACCATAATTATTTGATTTATGGTAGAATGCTATGCTCAACGACTTCGAGCTAACTTTTTCGAGCCTTACGCAGATCTTTGAGAGGCCCTTCCACAGACTCCTTCAATTCTGTGGGCCCTTCTTTAGTGCTAAATATGCGGCAATTCAGCTAATAAATGAAAAGAGTAAATAGATAAAAGAAAAGAGAAATATAAATATTGTATAGAAGTAAATAAATAATAACGACAACATTCTATACAATGCTATCTAGACCCATGGTAAGTATAGCTTAACAAGCTTGTGTTACGGGATCTAGAACGCGGATAAACATACTTAGATACTTTTTTTTGTAAATACATACGTATTGTACATAGAAACACCCAGACCAATGCAAATATACATATTCATGCATACAAATATTTGCATTGAGCGGGAATCGAACCCGCGCCCCCTGCATAGCAGTCGAATGCTCTAAGGCTACGCCACGGAGGTCATAATAATATACTTACTTCAAGGCTTTGTTCAAGAGAGAAGCAAATGATTCTAACAACTGATCTAACTGCATTGCTTCGATATCACCATGGGGATGTGGAGGTCAGATGGTAATCTCTTCACGGAAAATATCGACTTTCAGCAAAATCCGCATTTAGACTAATAAAGCGAACCCCAGACTCCGAGGTGAAAGCCCCGGATTTGGCTGGGATTAACGTTTAGTTAAAGAAGATGATGAAGATGGAAATGAGATAGTGGGGAGTAGGAGTGATAGGGGCATCAGCATTTTCTGCTGTCCAAGGGACTAAGAAAGTGATGTGGTTGGTGTACCAAACAATTTTCGCGATGGATACCATTTTTTTATTTCGTACAGCTCTATACTTAGGTACAGGGCCACCCGCGGCGGCGGCGCGCCTCCCCGTTTCCGGGGATGAGTTGGGGACTCTGTAGTCCCCATACCCGAGAAGAGAGACAGATCGTAAGAGATGGCCCTAGGTCGGCCGGGGTGCGAGGGATATGCCTATCACCCAAAAACGACTACGAAACACACACCGACCAAAACGCACGGGGGGGGGGGGGGGGGGGTGTCCGTGGGGATTTTTGCGCACGTTAAAAAAAAGGTACAGGGCTATATATACTAACAGTACCTATACTTAGAAGCCACCGAAGGTAATGGGATCAGCGGATCAAGATTTTTGCTTTGCGTACCTAATCAAGACATATGTACTTGTTTAGTGTAGGCAAATATCTAAAATAGTCGGCATGTGTAAAGAGACTTGATTAAACAGGAATCTGATGGGAATATTATTCATGTATATGATGGACAGTTTCCTAATACGGCTTCTGAAGTCATTATACTAGTAAGTATTCTAGAACCTGTGCTCGGATTAATTGCACCTACACAGACCAGTTTGACATCTCAAAAGGTGTTAAACATTTATGTGTAGATAGTCTTGTTTTTACCTATTTCATAATCATCATCATCTTCATGTATAACCCCGAGCGCATCGCGGTCCGCTCACTCCTATTCTTCTATTAATTTGACACAACCAATAAAAACTTTTTTATCGGGCGAAACTTCCCTCGGATACATCCAGGCCCGGCGGGGTGTTAATGTCAGACTAGAACCAATTAAAACAGCACGCAATCTTGGGTCATAAGTTGCTAAGGGTGAGATTGGCACTAGTATATCCCTCACAGCCCGGCTGGCCCGGGAACCACAGTGTCCTCACTTTGCCCCCAGATAGAGGAAGGCGCCAGGCCGCCACAAAACTATCAAACACTTAAATACAGCTTTCTGCGCAGCTAGAGTACCCTGTCAAGTTCTTACCAGTCATTATAACTCGGTATGACTCATCACTTAGCACCTAAGTACCGATGACCGGTCGGCGACTAGCTAGGTAAACACGGTATAATAATAAAATATGTAGGTATTTATTACCTGTAATCATGATGATCTCTCTCTAGTTCAGCAACGCCCGAATCTGCAGGAGATGGTGCTGGCACTGGTTCCTTTTCACCCAGACCGGAACTCGATTTTGTACTGGAAGCAAATAAAATAGACAGGTTAAAATACAGTAGTGGTATACAAAAATTCTAGAAAAGTCTAACATCTGTTCCAACTGCAATACTTCGATATCTCCAAAGGGTCGTGGAGGTAATAAGGCAGTCGTTTCCCACACATAAAATGATTCTATTCTTTCCATCTGGCGGAAAATGTTGAAGTTCAGCCAAACACGCAGTTAAGCTGGAAAGCTTCGGATGCGACCAGGATTATCGCAAAGATGAAAAGGAAATATACAAAATTCAGAGATAAGCTACATTACGCAAAATGCCTGGGGGTAATCTCCGCACTTTAAAAAAAGGATCGAGACGTCTGTATTGGCCCCGGATGTTATTGAAAGACTATTTAGGCCTATGGAATGCCGCGGCCATAACAACCTCGTCTTGTGTTCCCGGCGGTGAGTAGGGTAGCCAAAGCTCACTGGAGAGTTTTTGTGCTGTCAGTGGGAAGACTAAAAGCTTGCCCTGCTTTGTCTTTTACACTGACGGCACAGAAACTCACTGTGCTTACAGGGTTGGCAGCGCGAGTGTGACTCTCTTGGTTTTGCACATGTGCATTGGCCACGGTAACCATCAGATGGGCCGTGTGCTTGTCTGCCACCTAAGTGATATAAAAGAGGTATATCGTTACGTCACAATAGCCATATTGTATTTGACGATCGTTTTGGCACGCAATCGAATAAAGACGTCATAGAAATGATTGCTTTGTTTATAACCTGTCTCAGCAGCACTGTGTCCCAAATACCCACTTTCATTAGGTCATATAGCCCAGAGGCTTTCTAATATAGTTACTACTATCTATCGTAAGCAAATTACATCTGCGTCAATTATTTGGAAACTTGTGCTGAGTTCCCACGACCATTCAGTTCTGTAGGGCTTTTAGTGATGTATATCAGGATGGCGGGTGGATTTCTCAGATTGGCCTAAATATATTGCAGTTATTTGGTACCTTCTGTGTATTTTTACGTAACTCTCCTAAAAAACTGTGTACCTACGTCCGTACAATGATATTTGGAATATTAGGTACACCCGCCATCCTGATGTCAGAACCAAGGGTGTACTGTCATACAGTGTACCAAGTTACTTATATGGGTTAATTACATTTGGTACCTCATGAAACAAGTAATTAACAAATAAAATACGGTGGTTTTCGCGAAACTAACTGGTACAGCTATGTCATAAATGTCTTTATTTTTTATACCACTTAGGTGGCAGACAAGCACACGGCCCACCTGATGGGAAGTGGCTACCGTGGCCTATAGACGTATGTAACACCAGGGGTGTTACACTCGCGCTGTCGACCACGAAGAAACCTTCTGATGTCCCTCTTGAAGAACCCCATATTGTAGGTCATTCCACAGCTTGAGTGTGCGTGGGATGAAGTTTCTTTCATACCGCACAGTACGCACTGTCTCAGGTCGCAATGTGTGAGGATGAATTCCCTACCTATGGCGAGAGGTGCGATGATAGAATGTAGCTGTGGGCATCATGTCAAAAAAATCATAATTTCGGTTACTAATAACTATCTTTTGTTAGGAAAAATCGAATTTATCCAAATTGATCAATTTGGATATTTTTTAGATACTTGTCTAGTGGTCTTTATTGTAATGTCTATATTCTGTCTTACAATAGAAATACGAATTCAGAACCCTTGATTCAGAATTCTTTATCAGAAGTTCGTATCTAGATTCTAATTACCAAATTCAACCCGAAGAGGGCCATCTCATAAGAGACGGTCCTGGGCCGGACGGAGTGCGACGGATATGTCTCAGATAATCTCATCTCCGGCATCCTGCGGCCCACACAGTCGGTGTGAGTCTTAGTCGGTTCAAGCCCGGGGTAACCTTGGAGATATTGCGCACATTGAAAAAGAAAACCCAGTCACTCTTAAAAACATGATTCCTCAATCAAAGAATCAATTTCATTTATTCAGTTTAGGCACATAAAGAGCACATATGAACGTCAAAATTTTACAAATATGTATGTCAAGAAATAATATAAAAATATTAAATAATTTAAAAATAAACCATTGGAAAATGATTCTTTCGCTGGTTCGGTAGATTAGTTCTACTGAGAAGATACCAGCAAGAAACTCAGCGAACTATATTAGAACTAGTAGTCCTAACTTTGACACACACAGATAAACCAACAATTGCAAACAAAACAATTCATAAAGTTCATACAGTACTGTAGGTAACGCTTCGCCGACGGAGCAAGACGCCTGCGCCTACGCCGCCGACCGCGACGCCTTACATGTTACTAAGGGGTCATTAATGCACTTGTTCTATGAATTATTTTTCCCCAGAAACATGCTTCGATGGTTCAAAGTTCGATACTTAGGTCAGGTATATTGAGGCGTATAAAGTTTTCTATTGGGAAATTCTTTGTGCTGTCACGGAGAATTCTGTTGATTGTTATCATCTATATGGATGTTGATATATTTCTACCTACATCTTGCGAAATGTGGGTGCTAGCACCTCTGCCTACCCCTTCGGGGATATAGGCGTGAGTTTATGTTTATGTTATGTCTATATATTATCATAACCTCCATTCGTCATCACCATCACTGCGTAAGTGCCGTTTACATTCGAACTTTACACTTTGGTGCCCTAGATTCAGATCCAGTGGCAGCTGTGAAAGTCAAGATAAGTGGAACCAAGAGATCAGTCTCTTGTCTCTGCCGTCTGTTTCCTCAGACTTGAGGCGCAGTGAACGAAAAGCACATTGAGGAATTCTGAGTGTCAATAGCCCACTGTTTACAGCTTCATTACTATCGTGAATATAATGTGTGTGTATTTGCAAATTTATCATAATTGGTTACCTGTGGTGAGCGGTGATTAAATTTAAAAAAGCGGAAGCGGAAACGTATGTACAGCTATTCAGTTGCAATTACGCAATATTCTAACTATGGTACAAAAACAACGTAATCATGGCATTAAAAAAAGAAAAGTATGTGAACATATAAGGATAGTTACAAGAGCTTGCTGATATAATTTATTAACAGTCATTGTGATTAGTGGCGATTATAAAAGACTAGCTGATCCACCCCAGCTTCGCCCGGTGTATATTTTGAAGCTTCATATCCCTTTGAGCCCGTATGTTTTAGTCTTCAAAATATGTATGAAAAATTGCCGGATTTGTTAACATTTATTATCAATGCTCCGTTCCCTTAAGTAGTAGCGTGATGATATATAGCCTAAAACCTTCCTCGATAAATGGACTACCCAACACTGAAAGAATCATTCAAATCGGACCAGTAGTTCCAGAGATTAGCGCGTTCAAACAAACAAACAAACAAACAAACTCTGCAGCTTTATAATATTAAGTATAGATATGGCTGTGAGCAAAGTATACAGGGTGGAATTTTGTAATGCCACCTGAAGGAGAAGTACTCTTAATACTGTAGATAGAAAATTTTACTCAACTAACTAACTAAACATTCCTTTATTTCTGAAAAGAAAGAAAACTGCATCAGATGATTTTTTTTAAATCGATTGCCGCACCTGGTAATCGAACCGACTAAATTCTGTAAAAGTTGCGCCCTGTACTTTTATTGCATTGATCGTTAGGGTCAATAATAAGGATGAAATCTGTCTAACAAACTTCATAAATTTTCCGCCCAATTGAGCAGTCCGACTGGGGAAGTACCTCCGCTCTACAGAATACCGCGGTCATAATAACCACGTGTTGTATTCCCGGCGGTGAGTAGGTTAGCCAGAGCTCACTGGAGAGTTTTTGTGCTGTCAGTGGGAAGACCAAAAACTTGTCCTGCTTTGTCTTTTACACTGACGGCACAGAAACTCTCTGTGCTTACAGGATTGGCACGTCACTACACGTCTGTAGACCACGGTAAATACTGTCCATCAGGTGTGCCGTGTGCCGTGTGCTAATCTGCCACCCAAGTGGTATATAAAAATATATCATTATTTACGACCATGCCTATATTTGCGAACTAAGTGTTGCTGGGAAGTCCGAAGAGTTGACATTTAAAAACTTAAATTGTCTACTATAATGTGGTCGTTAGCTTCTATGTCGTCCGGCCATAAATATCACAGTAATGGCTTAAAGCTTTTGCCTGCTTGAAATACTATTCCCATTCCCACGACTTACAGAAACCTATTCCCGGAAAAAGAATGGTTATTAAATTTCATTCAGATCTGCGGAGGGATTTTAGCGTGAAAAAGTATCAATCTTCTATAATGTGGGTGCTAGCACCTCTGCCTACCCCTTCGGGGATATAGGCGTGAGTTTATGTTATGTTATATAATAATCTTCTATAACTGAAGAGTTTCTTGACACACGACAATCTCTGAATTTATTAGAGATCTTCTAAAAATAAAAATGATAATGGCCGCTCAGATAAAACCGAGGATGGCGAGGAAAACCGCGGGGCGTAGCTAGTATCTATATATTACGTAAAAGTCTATTAAATACTATTTATTGGAACGAATTGATTATTTTTAGAAAGTGCAATCAAAGTTAATATGGCTGTCAATTGTATAAACTATAATGTATCTATTATTATGTTATAAGGAAAAGTGTATCATTGGGTATTAACAATAGGAAAACATTTTCGTTATTAAACTTCATCATCATTGTCATCATCGACATCATCCAAGTGCTAAACTGCCACCTAAGTTGTATAAAAAAAAACTGCTAATCCCTGTAGCACTCGAAGGTTGAACTTAGAAGTCTGGGGTCCTTTCTCCAACTCCCCTGTTCAAAATTTGGTTTGTTCTGACTTATACAGAAGCGTGCGCCATCTGACCATCAGCTGTAAGTCAGCAGAACTAACAATGTTTTTTTTTATACCACTTAGGTGACAGACAAGCTCACGGCCCACCTGATGGAAAGTGGTTACCGTGGCATATGGACGTGTGTAACACCAGAGAAGTCACACTCGCGCTGCCGACCCCGTAAGCACAGAGTTTCAGTGCCGTCAGTGTAGAGGACAAAACAGGACAAGCCTTTAGTCATCCCACTGACAGCACAAATTCTCCAGTGAGCTCTGGCTACCCTACTCACCGCTGGGAACACAACACGAAGTTATTATAACCACGGTATTCTGTAGGGCGGAGGTACTTCCCCACACGGACTGCTCAAGTGGGCGGAAATACCACCGTGTCCTACTTCCTATAGAGTTATCCAGATCTAGAACTAATTTCGTAACAATGCAAACTAACAGATAACTGAAAAATACAAGGAACACTATAAAAGAAGATATTGCAATAAAGCAATACTATACAAGAAGGTAATGTTATTAATTTATTACAATAGTGTAATAAACACACAATAAATAATTTTTGTTACACTGTTAGTGCTATTAGGTACTAATCGCAAAAACGTATTTATATAAAAGGAAATGTGGCTGTTATGACGTCAGAAATGTGAAGGAGCGTGACTTCAACAATATGTACTTATTCATAATTTAAATTACATGCTTCATATCAAATTGTAGCTATATGTAATCATGTACAGTATGTAAATAACGGATTCTTACAATTTTGTAGACGTTGAAGCTTCTAGAAACGATACCATTGGATGATTTGTTCACTTTGATTCTGAGGGGGTGACTGTTGAGTGTTTTTTTTTATGTACCACACCCTCACACGGCTGACACGGCTCACCTGATGAGGTCGTGTGCAACACCAGAGGCGTCACACTCATGCTGCCGACCCTACTGTGATTTGTTGTCATATGAATTTTCACGAATTTTTTTTGCTTATCCGATTATTTTGTTCACATTGCCGACAGCGGACAATGGCCACCGTTGTGAGCAAAAAATATGAGTAAATTGATTCATTCACATTAATTAGTAATGAATTAAACATGCAGCACCGGTAACTGTCCATTATCAGGCGGTCCGAGAGCTCGTTTACCGATTCTATTGAAAAAAAAAAGTCACGGAAATCCCACCTATTCATTAACTATTCTAGGAAATGCTAGAACAATTAACGGACATAATTACAAGAGATCCTTCCTTACGCAGTTTCCTACCTGCTAAATAGAAACGCTTGTGCTAAAATTGCACATACACACACACTAGTATAATGTATGTGTGTGCAAACGAGATCGCTGCGCGCGCGCCGGACCGTGGTTCCTGAACATCTCTGCAATCCCTTTTGTTGAAGGCTGTATGTGTTTGTTTTTAAAATTATGAAACACCGAGATTTGTGTCGTTTTTAAAGCCGTACATGGTTGTAACATAATCCCTGTAGGTATGTTGTATTGCGAATTATCTCTTTTTGCTAACATTAGGAAATGTTTTTTTCTTTAACCACTGAGTTATCGACGAGTTTTCTCACGACAGCGTTTTTCTTCAGTTTTCCGTAATAGCCACAAATTTGGTGAGCTATTTATTTTTTGTTCTACTTAGAGCAGCAACGGTTATTGCGTACAAACAGTGGGGTGATCAATTAATAAAAATATGTGATATAAATTTTGTGTTTCTGTTCCCGGCGGTGAGTAGGGTAGCCTGAGCCCATCGTACAGGCCTGGGCCATTGCGCCAGACAGGCCTGTCGATATCGACGATGAGGCGGTGTGGTTCCGGGAGGCCATGACTCGTGTCTGCGATGCGGGTATGCCTAGGGCTCCACCCTATAGTCCGAGGCGTCGGGTCTACTGGTGGTCTGCGGAGATCGCGAGGCTACGGCAGGCCTGCGTGATCGCGCACCGCCGGTGGACCAGACTCCGTAGGAGGCGTAGCCGAACCGCAGATACGGAGCCTCGAGTGACGGAGCTTCATGTGGGATACAGGGAGGCCAGAGATGCCCTCCGAGCGGAGACTAAGCGGGCGAAAGCCGCGGCTTATAAGGAGCTCATGGAGACGCTGGAGCGGGACCCATGGGGGCGGCCTTACCTTATGGTAAGAGGAAAGCTGCGCCCCCGGGCCCCGCCGTTGACCCAGGTTCTCCAGCCAGCTGTGCTCGGTGGAGTGGTCGAGTCCCTGGTTCCTCAGCGCATGCTTGGAGCGGGGCCAGTTTCCGAAGATGTGGAAGATGGGGAAACTGGTCCTCATCCGAAAGGAGGGTCGCCCGGCGGACGAACCGTCCGGCTACCGGCCCATTGTGTTGCTCGACGAGGTGGGCAAGCTCTTTGAAAGAGTTATTGCGAAGCGCCTCGTCGAGCACCTCTCTGGTAGGGGGCCGGACCTGGCGGATGCCCAATATGGCTTCCGCCGGTGGCGGTCCACCGTGGATGCCATCATGCGCGTGAGGACTTTGGTGGAGGAGGCAGTCGCCCGGGGCGAGGTGACGTTGGCGGTGTCCTTGGACATCTCCAACGCGTTCAACACCTTGCCCTGGAGTTGCATCAGGGAGGCACTCGTGTACCACGGTGTGCCTCTCTACCTCCGCCGCATAGTCGGGGCGTACCTGACGGAGAGAGCCGTCATCTACCCAAGTGCGACCGGCGTCGGTCGGCGTGAGATGTCGTGCGGTGTTCCACAGGGATCGGTTCTTGGACCGCTCCTGTGGAACATCGGATACGACTGGGTGCTTCGCGGTGAGCTCGCGGACGGCGCCGCCGTCACGTGCTATGCGGACGACACGCTAGTGACGGCGAGCGGGGCTACATACCGCGAAGCGACCCTGAGGGCCACGACCGCGGTTGCTCAAGTCGTGGAACGGATCCGGCGGCTGGGCCTTGAGGTGGCTCTGCATAAATCCGAGGCCATGTTCTTTCATGGATCTCGGTGCACGCCACCACCTGGTTCCAGTCTCACAGTGGGAGGCACTCTCATCGGCATCAAGCCCCAGATGAAATATCTGGGGCTCGTGCTCGACGGCCGGTGGGACTTCGGGATGCACTTCCGAAGTCTGGGCCCCAAATTGGTGGGCAAAGCCAACGCTCTGGCGCGGCTACTGCCTAACCTGAGGGGCCCGGAGGACTCCTGCAGGAGACTCTACGCGGGTGTTGTGCGGTCCATGGCCCTGTACGAGTGTCCAGTGTGGGCGGACACCCTGAATGATCGGCACATGCCCCTGCTGCAGCGTCCGCAGCAGAAGTTGGCGTGCCGCATCATAAGGGGGTACCGCACGATATCCTTCAACGCGGCGAGTCTCCTCGCCGGATCGCCACCATGGATCCTGGAAGCGAGATCCCTTTCGGCGCTATACCGGTTCCGAAAGGCGGCGCGGGAGCGGGGTCACGATCCCGAGCCCGAAGAAATTCGGGCCGTGAGATCCCGGCTCCACAGGGAAATGGTGGCGGAATGGGAGCTACGACTTGGGCGACCAGGCGCAGGGCGCGCCGTAGTAGCGGCGGTAAGACCCATCATGGGGGAGTGGCTAGAGAGGCCACACGGCAGCCTCTCGTACCGTCTGACGCAGATGATCACCGAGCACGGATGCTTCGGCAAGTATCTGCGTCGGATGGAGAAAGAGCCAACGTCCGAGTGCCATCACTGCGACGCGAGCGAGGACTCAGGTCCGCATACGCTCACAGAGTGTCCGGCGTGGGAAACGCCGAGGCGGGAGCTTGTGGCGGCCCTGGGAGTGAGGGTTCTCACGCTCTCCACCTTGCTCGCGGCGATGGTCCGCTGCGCGGATGCGTGGGCGGCCGGCGCCTCCTTCTGCGAGCAAGTAATGCTCGTGAAGGAGGAGGCGGGGCGGGAGCGGCAGCGGGAGCGACGACGAATCGCAAGCCAAGCTGCCCGCGTACGAAGGCAACTCGGGCGTCGGAGGTGGTCGATGAACGACCTCCGCCTCCCATGAGCGCCGGCCTGGGGGTGACAGGTGGAGCCGCCTGTCACCCTAGCAGAAGCAGGCCGCAGCGGTGGCGCGCCTAGCGCGCCACCCCGTTTACCGGGAACGAGTTGGGGACTCTGTAGTTCCCCACACACCCAAGAAGAGGGCCAGATCGTCAGAGATGGCCCTGGGTCGGCCGGGGTGCGAGGGATATGCCTGTCAACCTCACCTTCGGCAATCAAAGCGACCCGCAGGCGGCATGCGTTTTAGTCGGTTCGAGTCCGACATAACCTCTCCCTCCGGCTCCGGTGGGGAGGTATCCGTGGGGATTTTGCGCACGTAAAAAAAAAAAGGGTAGCTTGAGCTCACTAGAGAGTTTTGTGTTTAGTGGGAAGACCAAGCTTGTCCTGATTTGTATTTTACACTGACGACTTTGAAACTTTCTCTGCTTACAGGGTTGGCAGCACGAGTGTGACTTCCTTGGTGTTGCATACGTCCATAGACCACGGTAACCACTTTCTATCAGGTGGGCCGTATACTAGTCTGCCACCCAAGTGGTATAAAAATAAATGCCCCATATTTTTGTATAAGGAAAGACAAAGATCCACCAGCCATAAACTATTATAATACCACTCAGTGCTCATTACACTATGTACGTACATGATTATTAAATATCAAACCGAAGGCTAAACGATTTTAATAAAGACGTTTCCAATGTAGGTCAATGTCAGAATCATGTCTTGAATTCATTGGTTCAGTTGTTACAGAGGCCATGTTTTAAATGGCATAAAACAAAAAAAAATTGTCTGTCATTTAGTCAATGAAAGTCCACAGAATAACGAGCCATCTTTTTATATTAATAGGTGGCAAACGAGCATACGAAGACACTTATGGGAGACCATTATCATGACCAATTTGGTTTTCTTCAAGGTAGAAAGGGAGATAAAAGAGAGTCCAGTAGGGGGCTACATTGAAACCTTCGGGACTAAGCCAATCCTATATGGCACGGTGCACTAGCTTGGTGCACCTGTTGATTAACGGGCGACGCTCTGGGGCAGGCTTTCCTCTAAGGGTTGGGAGTCAAGCCAAAACAAGAAGGAGGTAAGGAGTAAACGGGCTCTGAAGACACAACCTTAGGTGTAACAACACGATGATGATGATGATGATGAGCTGATACTTCAGTAAGCCTAGCCTACCATGAAGCAATTGCAGATCGAAGTTCCGATGGCTTGGTACCATGGAACACATTTTCACATGGAAGAAGATATTGCGCCGAGACTTATACTTGGATCTTAAAGATCCATACACGCAGTAAACGTTTCTTGGGCGTTATTTTGCGGATAGGGTGCTACGCCGATGGACAAGATCAAATTCACCAACCAAAGATTATTACAGAACAATACGCGCGGGCCAGGGCCTCGTTTGTCTCGCTATTTAGGTCCAAGATACGTGTTCTTGGGTCTTCGTAACTCTTTGGTTCGGTTGCAACCCTAACAGTAAGAAAACCATAGTGATTAAATGCTACGTTAGTTTTTACAGATTCAGGTGTTTCATGTAGGGTTCAACAACAACAAGCAGTTAAATTAACGTCTACTTAAACTGTGATGTAGTGACAAAATTATTAGTAAAACGTATTTATCTAGTTTCAGAAACTTATTTTAACTTATTACCTATTACGTGGGACCGAATACAATTATTGGTGAAATGTGGGTGTTAATTCACCTCTGCCTAACCCTCCAGGGATAAAGGCATGATTATATGTATGTATGTAGAAACTTATTTTATGAATCGTATAATTAACGATGTCAAGCGCCATATTTGTAGAAAGCAACTTTATCTGAACGCTTTAGAGTTAGGTGTACCGAATGTCTCCCCACCAGATGGATAATGATTTGAATAAAGTGGTAGGGAGATTTAGGAAGAAGTTCTGTGGAAACCTTAGGGAGTGGATCTAATCTAATATCAATATCTGTTATCTGGCAGCGCAAAGTATGTTCAAACCTAAAATATGGTACAGGTAGGAACATATACAATACATATCTGTAAATGTACCTAATTGTATAAACATAGAACGTGAGAGTACTGGTAGCTTTGGTTTTGAAATTTCAGTAAGCAGTTCCTGAGTCAATCGACATTTCTAAAATTTCCAATTTTAAAAAGAGTTCCAAGAGTTCTGTTTTGAGAGTTTCTGTGCTGTCAGTGTAAAAGCAAGCTTTTGGTCTTCGCACTGACAGCACAAAAACTCTCCAATGAGCTCTGGCTGTCCTACTCACCGCCGGGAACACAACACAACACGAGGTTATTATGGCCGCGGTATTCTGTAGGGCGGAGGTCCTTCCCCAGTCGGATATGTGGATATCGATTTATGTACAGAGTGTAGTCAGCGTCAAAAAGATCTAGACAACAAAGCCTTATATGATCTCAATACCAAGGTATTAAGAGCAAATCAAACAGTTTTATTGCTTTAAATTGTATTATTGTTCAAACCTAATATTTGTTAGCTGCAGCTCTATTAGAGTTATTGTTTCTCGATTCCATGACGGCGTCGGGCCGAAGCCAAGACGTAGAGGCCCTTTTATGAGAATTTAATATGCTAGGAATACACACACATGGCGGATATCATCCTCGAGCGCACAATATGATACACCGGGAGATGGTCCCCGCCAGGTTCAGAGACTATTGCTGTGCGGTGCTGTGGCCGCGATGGAAACTAAATTATGGACTATGGGATTGAGAATTGGATGGACTGGTGAATGGGCTATGGGGGAGACTAACGAACGCCTGCCGTGACAATAAGTCTCAAAATTGTAAAAAGGCCGGCGGTGACTTGCCAACTCATTGCATGGGTCTCATTAAAATAGCCTCATATAGTGCGACCATGGAGCAACATCCGTTTAGCGGCTAAGGTTGTCGAAAGGTGAGTCTGCGGGGCGCAAGTTCCCGGTATACCAGTCAGCATGACCCCGGCGTTATGACATTATACACTTCCAACCTGGAGCATAGGTTCTGCTCTTGCAACTCCACTCATGGCCGGCCAATAAAGGCAAGTACACAAGGTGAGAGGGAATAAATCCTAATCCTCGGGAAAATTGGGATACATGGTGTCGCCACGCACCAACAGCTCGCCACAATTTGCCCCTGCGGGGTTATTATTATTTTTATTATTATTAGCTCTGTTGTATTCGGTCGTGTACAATGAAAAGCCAGTGAGAATAAAGGTATACGAGCCCACTACAAGTGACATATGTAACTCAAAAGGAATCCCGTATAACTTTTATGTATATAACTGTACGAATACCTTCTGCAATATGTGCAGCGTAAACACGAAATACCTTTCTACTTACCACAAAATACGGTTAGCTATTTTAAGAATGATCTCGGAATCTCGTACGAAACCAAGTGAGAAACGCAACGTAATTACTAGTATTACTGCTTATCTAATAGTTGCATCAACACTTTGAAGTTACACTACTACATAAACGAAGACAATCTTAGTTCTTGGGTGTTGTGTGCTTTTATTTGACTTTCGATGTTTGTATGTTGCAGTAGTGTAGCAGGGCCGCATGGTTCCCGGCAGAGGAGAATTTGGACCACCCCATCTCTTCCCATGCGGTGTCGTATGAGGCGACTAAGAGATATGGCTGTTTAACATCAGACATATATATATACAGCCCAAACTCAGATGCATTGCTCGAGTCAACAATACTGCCCGGAATACGGCAATAGGCTCACCCCCTATTACGTGGGACCGAATAAAATGATTGGTGAAATGTGGGTGTTAATTCACCTCTGCCTAACCCTCCCGGGATAAATGCGTGATTATATGTATATATGTATGTATGTAATCCTACGGAGTTGAATTTTCCAATGACAATTCTTAAAGATATCGCTCAATATTGATTTAATCGAATTGAGAACCTTCTATTTCTTAAACGACAGTAAAGGCGTAGTACTATTATTTATTTTGCGGTAAAAGTGACTTCGTATCCCATCTACCTACAATACGTACAGCAGCAGATAACGTCTCGCTACGTCATGCTGATTTCTATGTGTTTCTATGAAATACTTTCCGTAGATATCAGCCTGTATATCATAGAAACCAGTCGCAGTGACATGTCGTCTGCTGCTGCTGCAGTTTGCGGTCGACCACGAACTCGTACCTTTACGTCTTCAAAGACGTAGAAGCTTCGTAATTCGACTGAACTTTTCTTCTTTTGCATCTTGTTGAGCGATATCTTCAAAAATTGTAGATAGATTTTTGTTGCACCGACTAGTAAACATGTTCCTAACAAGCATTCAGGATCTGCTCCAAATAAAGGAACTCCTTAATGGTCAATTGCTCAGACGCGAAATTTTATGCACTTATTATTTTAAAAGTTCTATTTTGCTATAAATTGACACACAACCCATGCAACTAACAAGTTCACTATTTTTTTTTTTTCAAATTGAAGTTCTTTCTTTACACTTAAAAAAATAATAATTAAATAAAACAAAAGTTAAAAGGCGTCGTGGCATGCCTCCGCATCGCATGCATCTTGTGGTAGCGTTCCCAGAAGACTGGCAGCATTGCCACGTTGTATGCCCACTTCAGTAATTATATTGTAAGTACCTAAGTATATTTATGTAGTTATACAAGGGTTGCATTATGATCTATGAGGTTCAAGTCAATCTCACGTGCAACTCAAACGGCATTGAAAATAAATGGGCCGATTTATTTATAGAGGAATATATGATGGAAGTTTAATGGCAATATTTTATTAGCTAGGTTTGTGGCCCATAAAATATGAACCACACTTCTGAAGAGGTGTACACCGTGTGAAGCAGTTTTGTTTATACGTTTATATCATGGACATACTCGAATCTCTTTTTTTATTTTTTAAGTGCGCAAAATACCCACGGATACCCCCCCACCGGAGCCGGTGGAAGAGGTTATGTCGGACTCGAACCGACCAAAACGCACGCCGCCTGTGGGTCGTTTTTGGTTGCCGAAGGTGAGGTTGACAGGCATATCCCTCGCAACCCGGCCGACCCAATGCCATCTCTTACTATCGCTCCAATATCTCTTTAACACTTTGCGTTGACGATTTTTTTGCTAATATCAATGTAAAAATTATTATATTACATAGGTTGTAAATGTGTACAAGTTTTTTTAATATTAATTAGTTAGAATATATAATTTTATCCATTTTAAATTTATTAGAAAGCTAGCACTCTAATTGATTCAAAATTTCATTAATATGTCGGTTCTTATCTGTAGCACTAAATCTCGCTAATTATATCAATTATCTACCTATTTCGCTTGCGTTAATATCATCAACACATGTGTTGAACTTGAACTAACTTGAACGAATTACATAACAATTGAAAACCGGTTTGGCGTTAAGCTAAATTTCTCACGGTAGACTATATTTAGATAGGTGATATTAGCATAAATAAGTACTACACAGATTGTTACGTTTCGATTTGAAATAGTCATATAACACTATCACATTATTGTAGACTATTATTTATCTTAGTTCTCATATATTTCCGTTCAGCCATTTATGTATATGTGTAGAAAGATCCATCAGTTAGTTTACTCTGCTCTAATCTCATAATTCTCACACCAGAGTGACAGTGAAAATCACTCAACATTTCAAGCGTTCATAGGTAACGGTATCCGCTTACCATAGCGTAACAATATAAAACATCAACAGTCAACATTCTACTGATATCAATTAAAAGGAATCAATAACAAATAAACAACACAATATAAATTTAAATAACAATATTTTAGTATGAAAACGGAATGTAATTACTCATTCGATGACAACTATTTTATCTGTTTGTAATCATTGCCATTTCCGTCGTATACTACATTAATGTGTTTTACTCTTATCAACCGACCAGATAAGAGAGTGATATTTTGAAGCACTTAGTACACTGGTATGCTAACTTTTCTTGTAAATTTAATCGGAAAAGTCAAGTCGGTTTAAAGATTTTTGCAGATGACTTCGAAACGCATACACTTACTGAAACATAAGCAGGTCCGAAGTATGGAAACTAGTAAACTTGTTGAAAGTACTTTCTTAAGAGAGGCACTAAAATCAGAGAGAAATGTTGAAGTTTTTTTTATCTAGTACACGCCTACTTGACTTCACCTTGCCCCATGGTAAGCTAAATGCTGATGATGATGATGAAGATGCTTCCGACCGATTTCAGCCATAGCGACCACTTAGACTCCTAGACGGCTCGGCGCTGATGCGCTCGAAGATGGCTAACATCTTCGCGGTGAACTCTCGTGTAAAGTCACAGGAAAGAAGGTTACGATTACAGACACTAAGTATTGTTATAATGGTGCCACTCAGCTTGGCGTTCTCATTCGATGCTTTTACACGCCCCGCCTAAAGGACCCGGGACTGTAGGAAGAAGGAAACTCGTGAGCTGGTAATGAATTCCAGTTATGTCTCTGCCTACGATGGAGTGAGGATGGTTATTGTTACGTAGAAAAGTTGTACTGTGAATGAGATCTAATACTTTGCTGCTGTCATAAGCGATTCTATTAATCGCCAAAATATCTTAGATCAGAAAAATCCTATACAACGATATTTATAAGCTAAAATTGGTTAATTTAGTTAGTTACCCCATAAACGATATACCTACTTAAATAACACAACACAAACCAACCCTTCATACATGGTCGTTGTGCTAGTTTATTCAAACACTAGAATACTTAGAATGTGTTGGACAGTAGAATCGCTCGTACAGAGGGTCTATTCATGACTAGTGCACTAACAGCAACCCAGTTCTCTCGATAATCGCCAAAGAATACAGACAGTGCACAACCAAATTATTGTTCAAGTATTCATATAACCTACTCGTGTAACAAACTAAAGAATAACTTCAATATTTTTAGCAGAAGAAAGAAAAATACTCGCATGTTTATTGGTTTATTGTTTATTGGCAAGTTGGAGAGTAAGTGCTATTAGGAGAATAAGAAATTCATAGGCTGCACTAACTTCACTAATAAAATGATCTCATGTGCGAACTATGAATCTATTGGTTTAGTGCAAAATTCACAGACCGCACTTATATAATGTGCGCATTCATAACAAACACTGTGCAACTGATAGATTCGCGCTTTTTAAAATCTGTGCAAAAGATTTTTGTAGTATTATACAGAACATGTTTCTTCAAATTTTAATGTGTTGGTTCTATAGAAACCTGAATATATTGCACAAGATACCTAGTACGGCAGACAGGCAGACTGGCGCAGGAAGGGTTCTGTTTTTGGTATTATAAATAGCGGTAACAGAAATACATCATCTGTGAAAATTTTAACTGCATAACTATCACAGTTCATAAGATACAGACTGGTGATAAACACACAGACAGAGAGACAGCGAAGTTTTAGTAATAGGGATCCTTTTTACCATTTGGGCAAGAAACCACGTCATAATCACGTATGAACATTTGTAACCCATAACGGGTTGACTGCTCTTAAGGATCCACGGATTTATTTCTTGATTACTATCTACTTCTACTACTGTTACTTTGGCGTAAGGATAAGCAGCCATGATGCACAAGAACGACTCATTAAATTTGCCCTTTCGGACTATTCATTAGTAGAACGCCTCAAATTTACTAAAGACAGTGATTAATGAAGCGTGTGACGCGTGTGCTATGCGTGTGGTAAATTAAATATCCCCCAGGAAGACTTTTGTTTATATATTAAAGTAGTTTTAGACGGTCACGACACGCCTGTTTGTTTTAAGTATAACTTCATATCAAAAATATACTAAACTGATTGATCAGGGTATAAGAAATATTTGAGTTTTTTTTACGTGCGAAAATTCCCCACCTGAGCCGTTGGGAGAGATTTTCTTTTCTTTTATACCACTAAGGTGGCAGATAAGCGCACGGCCCACCTGATGGAAAGTGGTTACCGTGGCCTATGGACGTGTGTAACACCAGAGGAGCCACACTCGCGCTGCCGAACCTGTAAGCACAGGGTATCTGTGCCGTCAGTGTAGAGGACAAAGCAGGACAAGCCATTAGTCATCCCACTGACAGCACAAATTCTCCGGTGAGCACTGGCTACCCAACTCACCACTGGGAACACAACACGAAGTTATTATAACCGCGGTATTCTGTAGGGCTGAGGTACTTCCCCAGTCGGACTGCTCAATTGGGCGAAAATACCGCCGTGTCCTACCTCCTATCAACTAACTACTAACTAAAATTATGTCGGACTCGAACTGACTAAAACACACGACGACAGTGGGTAGTTTTTGGTTGCCGAAGGTAAGTTTAACTGGCATAACCCTTTGTATGTGACAAAGTTATCAAAATGTGTATGTGTTTGCTTTTTTTTAAGACGAAGGAGAGACTTTTCCCTCTAGCAAAGTGAAAAGATTGAATGTTCTCTCTCAGCTACTTGTCTGTCAGTTATAATTTAGTTTTCATTTACGTGTATTATGATAACAGACCATGATCTTTATTTCCATAAAATAGATATGCAAATAAGTTGGACCATATAAGCAAGCACGCTTACACTAAAAAATTAAAAGATAAACAGTCAGATTAGAATGAGTGAAAACGTATGAAAGTGAGCAATATGTATATACGTTTTCACTTATTATACTCGGCATCAATGATTTAATTCACATTTTGTAACTAACTTGGTATTTATGGGACGTTGTAGCTATTGTCTAATCTATGGCTCACCAAGATTTCGGGGTCAAGCTAAACTCACTTAAAGCTGGTTTTCTTTTTATTTAGGACACGCCAACTTGACTTCACCTCGCCTGATGGTAAGCTAAAGGCAAAGTCTCAGGAAAGAGGGTTACCATTACAGACACTAAGTAATGTTACAAGGGTGGCACACAGCTTGGCGGCCTCATCAGATGCTTTTTCACGCCCCGCTTAAAGGACCTAGGACTGTAGGAAGAAGGAAACACGTGTGCTGGTAATGAATTTTAGGTCTTCGTGGTGTGGTAAAAAAAAAGAGTCTCCGAACCGCTTGGTGCTCGGTGTACATGTTGGTTGATGGACGAAGATCTAGGGCAGGCATTCCTCTCAGGGTTGGAAGGCTAAACAGTAGGAGTTAAAAGGCTTAGAACTCTAATCAAGAAGAGGACAAGGAACAAAGTGACTTCGGGTTCTTAACGCTAAGAGGATGATAAAGTTACAAGTTTATGTACAAACCAAGTTTTTTATTCTAGGTAATAATAATGAATCGATATTGTTAACAAAACTGAACCAACTGCACGAATATTTAAATTTGCACACAATTGACGTTTTTATAAAAAACTTCGTGGTACAGTCATTTGCAGACATTGCACCGTGACTGTTAAGTACAAAAAGTTTTCATGGGCGTCTGTTGAAGAGCTAAATTTAATTCTATAAAACCATTATTCTATGGATGATTGACTTACTGTGTTTGGAGAGTGCGAATATTGTGCACGAAGTCGGTAAGATTCCCGGGTCGGATAATGTTGTTGACATATTCTGATTGGAGATTTTTTTAATACATAAACTCATAACACAAACTCACGCCTATATCTCCGAAAGAGTAGCCAGAGGTGCTAGCACCCACATTTAGCCAGTTTATGTTTAGGTCCCAATGTAATAGGTGGCGAGCCTATTGCCATTAACCGGGCACTTATAAACCTGCGATAAATACACACATAACTTCGAAAAGCATCGAAAAGTCGTTGGTGTGTGCCATGGTAAAACATGGGATCGAAACCGAGACCTCGTCTCAGCAGTCCATTACCCATACCTATAGATTTTTTTAATACAAGTTTAATAAAGACTACCGGCTTAAAAATGTTATGGAAATAAAATCAAGTACACATAATAGAGGTTGTGAACTCTAACCCCATCTACCACCATACTGTACTTTCTCCTAATAAAAGTATTGAGAGCTTAGTTATGTACCTAAACCATGGCCTGGAACGATAACTAGAATACTCTACTACCTGTACCTTCCACTAACCCAGGTATTAAGTTAGTCTTTTTGATAACAAAAAAAAACTAAACTATTACACTCCATAAAAATCCCATTACAAAATAACATTTAAGTTATTTTATATCAATAAATACAAATCACTATATTAGCAACTATAGCTAAAATAAAACTACATAAACCTGTCATGAGTTCTCGATGTACAACAATAACAGATAAATTAACATTTACCCAATGCCGTAACTAGAATTAGGTACAAATAAATACAAAAAAAACTTTAGTTTCGTCTAAAAATCATAATGCTCACCTATATCTTGACATTATGAGACAATCCAACCACCTTAAGACCACATTTTATTCACTGTTCAACGTATAAACTTGTTTGTATTTTAAATGCATGTATACGGGCACGCGCGAGACTACTCGGTAATGTCTGACGCGCGGCCAGCGTACGCGCAGGGCCTATAATGTGGCGCTCGATAATTGTCCAGCAATCGGTTTTATTAGAATCTGCACTTCATATTTGTTTGATGTGCATAAAATGTCGCAAATGTAATAAAATAAACATATTCCTCTTGAATAGTCTAGAATCTAGATCTATCAGGCAAGGGTAAAAAATTTCAAAATAGAAGCCGGTGGAAATAGATCTTACTTCGATCTAGTTTGTCATGCATCGTGTAACCTATTAAGAAGCCGGCAGTAATCGGGTTATAGGGAGCTTTCGCCTAATGTTTTAAACCTATACTAATGTTTTAAATGCGAAAGTAATTCTATCTGTTATGCTTTCACGCCTAAACCATTGAACCGATTTTGACGAAAATTGGTACAGAACTATACTCAATTTGGTTAGGCACTTAACAAAAGGTAAACGATCTTATACGGACTTTTTATAAGAACACGTATTGAACAAATAAACTAGGTTAACTAACTGATTAACTAGTGGTTCAATTTCGGTTTCTAAACTATAAAATAAGTTTCTAAACAGAATTTTTTTATTATTTTTAAATTGTTTATGTTTAATTAAGTACCTAACCGAATGAAGTATAGACTAGAAATTAGTGAAGGACATTGGCTACGGTTATGGGTATTTGGTCCTGATAGTTGACCTGCATGTGTGTAGAGCCTGTTACCTGTTTTACATTGTCTATAGTAGCAACCAAACCCTTCAATGGTATTTTTCTATACTATTTTAAAGGAATAATCACCTTGTGGTGAAAAAAGTGTACGTAAAAAGGTCACAGTTTACAAGCACAGAAATAGCAACTCTCGTCTTAAAGTAATATAGTGCAATAAACCTTATACGGCAGTTTATGTAAAAGCAATTTCAGGCTTGATAGTCACAAAATAAGGTGATTTGATAATAATAAACCAGATCAAAGTGGCCGTGAAGCGTTGGATGGAAACGGTGCCAAATCGTTTGTTTGAAGTCTTTGGAGGTCCATATCCAGCGGTGGTCTAGGCTAAGATGGTAGTGTGTCATAACGAGTAGGTGGATAATTGGATACCTGCTATGGAAAATTGACAAATAATTAATCGCTGATGGCAGAAAGCGTTTTATTGCTTATTTCTTCAACTCTAGATGATATCTAGCGCACAAAACAGAGGTCATGGTTTAAAATACGGCCTATAAAAAATCGACCCTCACCCATCTGTATACGGATGAAAAATGTATTTTATGCGAATAAAATGTGGTGCTGAATACATTGCTAATAGGACAAAAAAATATGGTCAAAAAATTAATTACTTATAATTTTGAAACGTGTTTTTTTTCTAATTTCACTGACTCATATCTTTGTATTCTATTATTCATAACCAGATTTTCACATTCAAACCTATATTACTGAATTTCAAATGAAATGTAGTTACCTGTTTGCATACGGCAACCAGGTTGTAGAGAGCCTAGCTTTTAATGATTTCATTAATGGGATTTTCTTTTGGCAGACTATCAGTGACAATGTGGAAAAACGTAAATTTTATGTAATAAATTTTTTGACCATACTTTTTTGGACAACCCTATTGGTATGTGTTTAGCAACACATTTCATTCGCTTAAATATATTTTCATTCGGTAAACAGATGGGTAAATATCAATGTAACGTCAGATCCTATACTATCAGGGACAGAGAGAGATAGATAATTTTCATACGAAGTTGCATTGTATTTTAGCCAGTGTATGTGAAAGATTTGCAGTTTGATAAATAGTTCCGTATTGTACCTATCGAACCTAATTTTAATGAAAAGGGTTCACGTGCAATTAAACTGAAAAAACAGTATTGAAATCGCAATTGCTCAATTATATGTAGAAAGAAAGGATGAAAATTGTTTTTAATGCGGATCACACATGTACATAAATATATGTACATATATACATTCTTTTATTTATCTCTTATTATATCTTTTATATATTCGTATATATATGTATGTATATATATATATCGAATTCTTCAATTTTCAAGTTAATTGGCCAGTCAAATTATTATTATTTTCTAATAGTACATTAATTGTATAAATAACACAATTTCTTTCTTTCCTTTCTTTCCTTTCTTTCCTTTCTTTCCTTTCTTTCCTTTCTTTCCTTTCTTTCCTTTCTTTCCATTCTTTCCTTTCTTTCCTTTCTTTACTCCACCCTTCCTGCTTTCTTTTAACCTTTCAAACTACTGAAGCACTTCTAGCTAGGCATATATAATTAAATTGATCAATCATTAAAAAAAACTAACGTAGTTATCATTAGATTCAGAGTTACAGATTAATTAGTACGGAACCCACATTATGCAAGAATGCCTTGGTTGTTTGTAACCAGTTAAAACTGTACCTACTTTCATAAACAACACTGCAGTGTATATTTATTTACGGTTTCATAATTTTTACGTTACGTCTTTCTGGTGAATGAACACTGAGTGTAGCGTAGCAGCATTTTATGGCTCCGAAATCATTCAGTAGTTAGGGCGTGCGCTCACTGCGCATGCGATAGCAATGTTAACAGTTTTAATTGCATTGTTTAATGAACAGATGCATCGTGCTGTTAATATCGTGCGTGGTTGCTGTGGATAATTTGTGATCTATTGGGGGGATTAGTGAGAGTTGGTGCGGGTGAACAAACCCTTAATACGTCTGATTAAAAATTAAGTCGTTAGTCTTTATGAGTCATTCATGAAAATAAACTTAATTGAGTTGTTTTTTCATTATTTTTAATTCTGTGCTTTCCTTTTTATTTTATCACAGATAATACAAATACATTTCATATTTTTTACAAGGTTTAACGATGTTAATTATGTTTCATTTTGGTAAAATTAAAATTAAGTTAACTAGTTTAGTTTTTGCAGTTCAATTAGTTTAATTTAATAAGTTCAAACAAAAATACTAAAAGGACTCGTGGTGTATTTTATAGAGACGGGGTAGTGAGAACCGTGAGTTATTTTGAACTGCATTCACAGATTTTGGAAAAATCATACAGTTGGGAAGAAAAATACAAAAAAAAAATTGTGTACTTTCCAATTACAGTAGTATTCAAACCCTATATCAATCAATCAATAAGCCTATCGTAGTCCACTGCTGGATATAGGCCTCTCCCACTTTTCCTCATGTCCTGAAGTAATTTTTTTTAAGGACATTTTGAAAACGATATGTTTTGATTTCAAGATATCGAAGTAGGTACCAGTATCGTGTTGATTTAACGATAATTATGACTGGTTTGTTTATTTGTTAGTGCAGTCAGGTAAATAAAAATAAATAATCCATATTCTATTAACATTTGGTCTAACCCAGGAATCGAACTCGTGGCGTCAGGGCTCATGCAAACAAGGAGCCTTGCTACAATGCACCTCTGTGGTTGGTATGATAAGGTCACAGTATAAATTTGTGGAGGAACGAGGTGATATGTTTCTCCAACACAAAGGGAGGATCCTCCGACCAGGCAAGGTGATCACGCCTGGCGGACCGCGGCCCAATGATTGTCGTTGGGACGATATACAAGTGTTATATCAGCGCGAGAACTTTACTTGCGCGATGTGAGATTCGTAGTTACGTAATAGTTCTGCTTGCTATCGCTAGATGGCGCTGGGTACATGTGGCATCGCCATAAATTTTTATAGTGCAGTTTTTCTTTCAGTCAAGTGTAAAGGTACGCTCGTAGCCGACCGCATACAGCAGCAGCAGCAGACGAGACGACGACGCGACGTGTCGATTGAGTTAATTCATTTATTTATAAGTATTCACAAAAGAATGTACTTACTATTTCGAAATATGTAGTACCTTACATTCTGCAACTTAAAAATACCTGATTCTAATAATATCTAACTAAATGTTAATTACTCCCACACGCGATAAGGCTGTGGTCAGATTGAAAGAGAGAATAGGTACATTGTATTGTTCGTAAGCATAAAAAATTTAAAGAAAGACGCATAGATTATTATATTTTATCAAGGTTACATGTGTAAATTCTAACATAATATATTTAGTAGCCGCGTGGAAACTAAAGTAGAATTTGGGCCACCCCATCTCTTTCCATGTGGTGTCGTACAAGGCGACTAAGGGATAGGGCTATTTAAAATCCGGCAGATATATACAGCGTGACTTGAGTCAACAATAGTGCCCGCAAGACGGCAATAGGCTTACCCCTATTATGTGGACCAGAATTCAATGATTGGTGAATTGTGGGTTAATTCACATCTACTTGATTTTCCGGGGTTGGGGGTGTGATTATATGTATGAAATAAAAAAATGTAGTGGTCCATAAATTTAAGATTAAATTGATACACCTAGATTCCCTAGAAGTATGTCGTGTCAGGACCTCGAAACACTCGGCTCTTAAGTTTCCTTGTTTCTGAATACTCACATAATAGCGGAATGGTGCCTCTGGTGGAATGGCACGGAGGGCGTGGATGGTGGCAGGGCCGATAGCGACGCGGGCTGCGGCGAGCCACACCAACGTCCTTCCCGTACATCAGATGAACCTGGTAAAGATTAGAATAAGTTATAACGCCTATTTTTTTAAATGTGTCGGTTCGACCCACTTGGAACACAACTCCAGGTGGGTCGAACCGACGAACCCATTAAATATATAAATGATGATTATTATATCTGTGTTTCGCCAATGAACGAAACTATAAGTTTATTGGAGACAGCCTCGCTATGATGCAAATATGTTTTTTCTAGTACTGTTTCAATAAATACCGTTAATCACAACAAATATCCTCACCTACTTTAATGTCTATCATCAGAACAGATCTGGTATTGAAATTCGGTCGGTACAACGATATATTCTAGTCTGGAATAACAGATAAGCTTTGATTTATTTAATGTTCGGTTCTCATGGGAACGAAGCCGCAGACAACATCTAGTTAAAAAATAAGTAGGTACTTGTCACTTAAAATACTCGTTTGCGCGTGTCCCACCAAGACCTAAAAGTCGTATAAGTCACATAATTAAAATACTCACTGCCATAAAGCGTCATATGCGATGGTGGTCTGCTGGCTAGGACAGGCGTGGAGCCATATCGCTCTCCGCCCGCAGACAGACGCCCGCCCAGCGGCTTGAATGCAATCGGACGGATCACTGATTTGCCCTGAAACAAATAAAAGGCGCTTGTTAAATAAATAATCATTATTTAAAAAATATTACTTAAAGATCATCATAATATGTAATTGTATTAGCTGATAAGTGGGATGGTCCGATGCTGGGACACTGGGTACGAGCGCATGTACTGTAACTGTATTATTGTTGTGACCATACGTACCTATTGTAATACTCTTTATGTTTATTAACAATAGGATAAGATTTATGTTACTAACACTATGGATCATCATTGGTGTGAAATAAAGAGTATTTATTATAATCGAGTGTTTTCGTTTTCAATCTACGTTTTTCAACTCATTATTTTATAATCCAAACGGTACTCCGTTTTCTACCCACTATTTTTTTTACGTTACTCAATATCAATATCTAAAGTCATGGACGATGTTAAGCTCAGTCAATATAGACAGCTTAGGCTTAGTTTAGCTTAAGTGCGATTGCTATGTTTATGTAGGATTCAAATTTCAACACATCTGTCACTTTTATTCCAAAATTCGCAGTCCTGAATCTTGCTTTTTATACCACTTAGATGGTAGACAAGCACACGGCCCACCTGATGGAAAGTGGTTACCGTGACCTATGGACGTCTGTAACACCAGAGGAGTCACAGTCGCGCTGCCAACCCTGTAAGTACAGAGTTTCTGTGCCGTCAGTAGAAGACAAAGCAGGACAAGCCCACTGACAGCACAAATTCTCCAGTGAGCTCTGTTTATACTGATACCGATTTTATGGACTAATATCTCTTCTTATTCATCTTTCACCTCGGGGTCTGGGGTTCGCTTCACCAGACTAACAGCGGATTTGGTTGAACTTCGATATTTTTCGTAAAGCTTCTGCTAGAAGACCTCCACAACCCAAAGGCGATAACGAAGCATTGCAGTTAGACCAATTCTTGGACTTTTTAGGGTTCTAACTACTCGAAACGACTGCCATAGATGTTTATATGGCAAACGGGACTGGCGGCTTAACGTGCCCTCTGAGACACGTCCAGACCAATGCAAAGGACTTCCTCAGGACTTGATTAATATGCCAATAAATAAATTTAAAATAGAAGTGAAAAAAACTTTAATGAGTAAAGGTTACTATAAAGTGGATGAGTACCTTAATGATGTTAATGCGTGGTCAACATAAGTCTCTTGCTTGCTCGCACAAAATGCGTAAATCAAAACAAATTTATAAAAGAAAAATAATCTAGTTCTAATGTAGTTCGCTGAGTTTCTTGCTGGTATCTTCTCAGTAGAACTAATCTACCGAACCAGCGAAAGAATCATTCTCCAATGGTTTATTTTTACATTATTTAATATTTTTATATTATTTCTTGACATACATAATTGTAAAATTTTGACGTTCATATGTGCTCTTTATGTGCCTAAACTGAATAAATGAAATTGATTCTTTGATTCTTTGATTCTTTGAAATACCCATATTCATGCATACAAATATTAGAGAACCCGCGCCTCCTGCGTGGTTGCCGCGTTTTCTACCACCACGCCACATAGGCTTTATGGAATTTTCTTACGGATGTGTATTTGTATAAATGTAAGTATAATTCTTCATGACATTTGTACTCCGCTTAACTGCTCATGTATGACTTATTTTTTTTTTATGTGCGCAAAATCCCCACGGGTGAGAGAGGTTATGCCGGACTCGAACCGACTAAAACGCACGCCGCCTGCGGGTCGCTTTGGTTGCCGAAGGTGAGGTTGACAGGCATATCCCTCGCACCCCGGCCGACCCAGGGCCATCTCTCACTAGCCCATGTATGACTCCAATGTCAAAGGTTGTTTGTAAGAAGAAGAAGCGAAAGAGGTATGCCAGGATCGTGGCAAGTGGAAAACAGTAGTCTCTGCCTACCCCACTGGGGAAAAGGCGTGACTGTATGTATGTATGTATCTATGTTTGTAAGAAATCGCGCCTAGCGATAAGAGAGCCGTTTGAACTACTTCATAATTTGTAAAATGTAATGTTGTATGTATTTTTTATGGTGTACAATGAAGAATATTGTATTGTATTGTATTAATATCATCTATCTATAACAAACGACCATGTCAATATTGTAACATTGACATTTCCAACCGTCAAACTAGCCATTTTATTTCAAACTAATTCCATTTTTAAACGCATTAGTCCTCGTGTGCACGGAGTTGACATTTGGTACGCAACGACGCAGCGACTCCTGCGCAACCAAATGTCACTATATAAAGGTCAATACTGGTTTACGATTTGGTACATCAATGCGTTACCGTTACAATAATATATGGTGAAAAATATATGGAGTCGTGATGTCATTAATCAGAGAATTGACGTCGAATTAGGTCGAGTGGTTTAAGTCGTGTCTCTTAATGTACTTAATGAGTTTTATAATGTGTTTTCTAAAGTGTTTGTTTTATTTTTATTCGATATTGATACTGTGAGTGTGTTGATTACTTTTAATAGCTGGACCTATAGGAATTTGGAGTTACAACACAATAGATAAGTACTGACGTAGTTTCGAGCTTTCTATTCGGTTTTTCAATTTTGATGTAGATAATTTAAAATTTGAAATTATAATGTAAGCTAGTTTGCTACCAAATGTGTGTAGCGCCTAGTGCAATCGCAATCCATTCCTACTCTATATCATCATTAGCTGTTTGGTTTCTTCTTTCTATATTTCCGAAGACCAACCATGCTTGTTGAATTGCCAGTATATAAGATATACCTTTGAGTATATAATATATATATACGGTGTTTGTGGTTCCCGGCAGAGTATAATTTAGACCACCCCATATCTTCCCATGCGGTGTCGTACAAGGCGACTAAGGGATAGAGCTGTTTAACATCAGACAGATATATACAGCCAAGACTCAGCCTCAGATGCATGGCTTGAGTCAACAATAATGCCCGGAAAACGGCAATAGGCTCACCCTCTATTACGTGGTACTGAAATTAATGATTGGTGAAATGTGCCTAGCCCTCCTAGCCCACCTCTGCCTAGCCCTCCGGGGATAAATGCGTAATTATATGTATGTAGGTATGTAATAATAATAATAATAATAAAGCCTTTTATTCGGACAAAATATACAATTAAGTTTTAAAAAACCACTGCACTGTTTTTTTTTTTTTTTTTTTTTTCGAAATTAAGTATATTCGACTATTTGATGCTTCTTTATTTTTTGTAAGTCCGTTTGCCAATTGGCAAAGGCCTCCTCCAACCTACTCCATTCTGATCTCTCTATGGCTACTCTACTCCATGTTGTACGTGCAACTTGCCTTATATCGTCGTCCCATCTTTTTTGTTGTTTGCCTCTTTTCCTTTTGCCTTCCCTTGGGTACCAGCGTGTTGTTATTTTGCTCCATTTATCCTTTCCTCTGGCCATGTGTCCCGCCCACTTCCATTTCAGCCTTTTTATTTTTAGGGTGACGTCCTGTACCTTGGTCTTTCTCCTAATATTAATGTTTCCTATTCTATCCCTCCTCTTTACTCCCATCATGCTTCTCTCCATTGCTCGTTGGCAGATAGCAAGTCTGTCGGTGGTGTTTTTTGATAAGGCCCATGTTTGACTTCCATATATTAGGGTTGGTAGAATGCAGACATTGAATAATTTACTTTTTGTTGCTATATGAAGGTTTTTGTTTTTCATTATTTCGCTTAGGCTCCAATACCTTTTCCAACTGTTTGCTATTCTTCTTTGGATTTCTTTGTTTATGTTATCTTTGGGTGATATCAGCTGTCCAAGATATATATACTCTTCAACGTAGCCTATTTGTGTCTCGCCTATGTTTATGTTGCTTTTATTTCCGTTGGTCATTACTTTTGTTTTTTCAGGGTTCAATTTTAGTCCTACCTTTTCACTCTCCGATGCTAGCTCATTTAATATTTTATTTAGACCTTCTGTCGTTTTTGCGAATAACACAATGTCATCGGCAAATCTTAAGTGTGTTAGTGTGCGGCCATCTATATTCAAACCTAGGTTTTCCCATTCAAGATTTCTGAAAATCATTTCTAAAACAGCGGAGAAAAGTTTTGGAGAGAGAGGATCTCCTTGTCTTACTCCTTTTTGTATCTTAAACGAATTTCCTTTCTTTTCTAATTGAATGCACGCCGAGCTGTTTTTGTATACATTTCTAATCAATCTTATATATTTTTGTGCTATCCCTTGTTCTTTTAACGCCTCCCAAATGTTTGTATGTAATAATGAGTCGAATGCTTTGCTATAATCGACAAATGCTAGGTAATATTCGAGTTGGTATTCCGTATATTTTTCGATGATTTGCCTAACAGCATGGATATGATCAAGTACTGAATAGTCTTTCCTAAAACCTGCTTGTTCTATAGGCTGTTGCTCGTCGAGTTGTCTTTCCATTCGCTTGAGTAGGATCTTTGCAAATATTTTGTACAGGTTGGACATCAAGCTTATGGGCCTGTAGTTTCCGATATCATATTGATCACCCTTTTTGTACAGAAGGATTATATTAGATTCAGTCCATTGTTGGGGTATCGTTTCTGTATTTATAATATCATTGAATATGTCTTTTAGAACAGGTGTTATTGCATGTTTCGTTTGCTTTAGTACTTCGTTACTTATTCCGTCGAGTCCTGGAGCTTTATTGTCTCTTTGCGTTGCTATAGCGAATTCTATTTCCTCCTGTATTATGCTGGGTACGGATGAGATTTCCAACAACTTTATTTCTTTTTCCACAATAGTGCTTTCATATAGTTTCTTGTAGTAGGATGTAGCAGTTCCTAATATTCCTTGCCTTCTATTTTCCTTCAAGTTATTGCTATCTTTCATCTGTATGATCCAGTCCTTTTTGCTATTTAACTCCTTATATGCCTTTTTTATTCCTCCTGTCTGTAGAATGTGTCTCTCTATTGTTTCCATTCTTTTCTGTGTTCTATCTTTTCTAATACTTTCTTTTATTTCTTTACTGAGTTTTGCTATTTGCTTTCTATTATAGTTAGTATTTTTTCCATTAATAAGGTCAGATCTTTGATTAAGTAGGTTAATGGTTTTGGTAGTCATCCATTCGTTGGGTAGGTCCTTTTTATTACTTCCCTGTTTAATAGCTGTTTTGATTGTTTTTTCTAACCAGTTGTATTTTTCTTGCACCTTCATGTTTGTTGTCTCTTTGTTGTATTCTGTAAGATTTTTCGTTATAGAATTTGCCATTTGTGCTGTTTGGTATTTGGTAGGTTTTGTGTTTATCATATTGTTTCTTGGTCTTGGAATTTTGGGCGGGTTCGTCATCAGTTCTGCTCGGATAATTCGATGGTTGGTGTTGAAGTTAAATTTGCTAAGGACTGTCAAGTTTGAGAAATATCTGCTTTTATTCGTCATTATAAAGTCTATTTCGTTTTTAATTAGCCCGTCTGGTGATAACCAGGTCCACATCTTACTTTTTTTCTTCTTGAAGACTGTGTTTAAGATTTTCAAACCATTCTCCTGAGCAAAGTAGGTATGTATGTAAACTTTTTTAAGAAGAGTTTCGTCTTTCTCATGAATGCAGATCACATCTTCACAAAATATTTCTAAACAGTTTTTAACAAGTAAACACTCATATAAAGGAGTATAATTATAATAAGACTACTAAGTGACAAGCGATATCATTAACAATTTAGCCTATTGCAGGTCAACTGCTGAACATAGACCTCTTCCTATGTGCATCTACCTTCCGAATTAAGTATATCCTAGCTGTTTTAAAAAAAAAAGTGTTTGTAGGTATTTTTTTATAATATAGTTTTAGCTAAGGTCTTTTTAACTAAGGTTCTAATTTGAAAGTTATGAAATAACTGCTGATGAATAAAAAAAATACCGTCTCACTTTCTTATAGGGTAATCAATCTACGTATACCGTAATATAATAGCGTCGATTTATCTATTTCTATCTTCAATGTACGTATCCGTTTTGAGAACAATGCATTCATGTTGCAATCGAGCTTAATGTGCAATTTGTAATGAATTAATTAATTAAACATTGCATATTAATAGCTCGACTTACGTAACGCAATCCAAAAATAATGCTTGTGCTTCGTAATTATATTGTTTGTTTTATTTAATTTATTTATTTATTCCACACACATAAAAGTAAAGACTTGCAATTTTAAAACAATTTATTATATTCTGTTGATAGGTTTTCCAAGTCCCAAGATTCAACATGTAACTTGGTGAACCTAACCATCTCAGCTCCTTTCATCCTGCCTGTGAACATCTTCAACATGCCGCTAGAGCTCGCCCAAAGGCCACTCTTTTGCGCATGAACGCAAAAAAGTAATCACGAAAGAAAATAAAAAATGTATCACCTTAGGCCGCATTACAAAATAGTAAGTTTGCAATAATTCATGTAGCTAACTATATAGTTTAATAGTACTTTAATAAGTGCATCCATAAATAATATTATTTTTAGTCTAGATTTCTTTATTTTAAACCAACTAGTTACATGGTAAAGTTTGGATATCTGACATAATTTGTACAAATAAATAAAGTACAAGTGCCCGTTTGTAACGTCAACACAATAACGTTTGTGAAATTTATGAGACTAAAATGTATTCTGTATAGACCATTATAGCGTTTTTTTTTTAAACCACTTAGGTGACAGACAAGCACACGGCCCACCTGATGGAAAGTGGTTACCGTGGCCTATGGACATTTGTAACACCAGAGGAGTCACAGTCGCGCTGCCAACTCTGTAAGTACAGAGTTTCTGTGCCGTCAGTAGAAGACACAGCAGGACAAGCCTATAGTCTTCCACTGACAGCACAAACTCTCCAGTGAGCTCGTTTTAATAAAATAAGATAAGATAAGATAAATCTTCATTGTAGGTACACCAATACAGACAATATTATGAAAAATGTTCAAATGGCGGTCTTACAAAAATTTTTTTTTTTAAAGCTGTATTAAAAATCTTAGGTTTTTCAGTTAATCTGTCGTTCTGTCTGTTTAAATCCCGGAATTATTCCAAGTGATTGGAAAGTAAAAGCTGTTTTTACTGCAGATAGTTAATGTAACTTAACAATTTTTATTTTAGAAAAGTTCCGTGAATAATAAAATCCCGATCCAAGTTCACGCGGAAGAAATCCCGAGCAGCAGCAGAAGTAATCAATAAATCTACATAATCATATAACGAGTGCCAGCTGCCAACAGATCAATCAAGCGGAATGATTGCTGATGGTGACAAAAAACTAAATATCGATCAGCCAGCGCGGCGGTGAGGCGGTGCAGCCGGCATGGAATGTCTGCAGATATAAAAACTGGGACACTTGGAATCGCTGTATTTATGAATAAAGATTTCAGAAGACGAGAGTATGTTTATTATTCGATTTTTTATCACGCTGTAATTAACAGGCCGCGTGGTTCTCATCTAAATTGAAATTGGGTCACCTCATCTCTTCCCATCCTGTGTCGTACAAGGCGACTAAGGCATAGGGATGTTTAACATCAGACAGGTATATAGAGCCTATACCCAGCCCCAAATGCATAGCTTGAGTCAACAATAGTATCCCGTTAGTGTCCCGTTCCGAGAAATTACGTGGATTGGTGAAATGTGGGTGTTAATTCACCGCTGTCTGACCCACCGGGGGACGAAGGTATTATTATAGGCATGTAATTAACCTACTCAAAATGGAGCGCTTCTCTATAAGCAGAAGAATTAGAACCAGACCAAAATCTTTGGGGCCAAGATCAACCTCACTTGCAAGCGTATACCTGCTGATTGGCAAATCAACATCCAGAACAGTACTTCACTTTCTAGGGGGAATAAATGGATTGCTAGTTATATTAAGACCGCGGTAGCCTAGTGGTACGGCTAATGGCCTGCGGAAACGAGGTCTCGGGTTCGATCCCAGGTTTTACCATGGAACACACCAATGACTTTTCGATGCTTTTCGAAGTTATGTGTGTATTTATCGCAGGTTTATAAGTGCCCGGTTATTGGCAATCGACTCGCCACCTATTATATTGAGACCTAAACATAAACTGGCGAAATGTGTGTGCTAGCACCTCTGCCTACCCCTTCGGGGATATAGGCGAGAGTTTATGTTATGTTATGTGATGTTAGTTTTATTATTTTTAGCTGTAAAATGGCCTCCTTATAATAAAAAATCATAATAGCAGGTTTGTCCCGATATGTTGGGAGGTTTTGGCCTAATGTTTTACGCTGGTTTTATTTTGTGTTTTCCTTCTCTCGCAGTGGTATCGTCAGCGTATTTCTCCGGTAGTCGCCTCTTACGACACCCTACTGAGTAGTATGATAGTTGTATTCTATCTCCGTCACACTATTGATGAACTACGGATTGAACCTAACTTAACTAAATAACAATTGCCGATTTTACTACTTCTGAATGTAATGTTCATCCTTAAGGAAAAAATCTGTTTATTTCTTCAGAACAAAACAAGCCAGTTAAGCGGCCAATCGGTTGAACAGCTTAAAAAGGTATGTACAATACAAACAGTATTCTATTTATTCAGGAAGGTTCGTGTTTGCACCGCGACAAGCGGAGCGTGGACGAGGAAAACCAAATGAAGTTAAACGTATGGAAATGAGCATATTACGGCAGTATGACAATCGTAAATTTTGTGGCATACGACTGTTTTACTGTAAGGAAGGCAGTTGATGGGTTAATCGTGATACGATGGAACATCATTTACGTGTCAGCAGACGTGATGGAGGTACTAAAAGTAGAATAAAATGTCTGGTTTTAAGTGACTTCACAAATATAGGTTCTTTGTTTCCGACAATTTTACTAATAATCTATCTGGCTGTTATGAGTGGCTCCTTTCTGGGATCCCGTTCCTGATACCTTTCGCGATACCTATTTGCACTATAAACAGAAAGTTTAGTTTTAGCTCTTCCAAACTATAATCTAACTAGGAATTTGAATGAATGTTAGCCGTTTCTGGGGAAAAGAGTAACTAATAACATCCATTTATCGGTTTTCACAATTATAAAATTATCAGGACACCTACAATGGTAGTTTCCTCAGGACTTTTATGCGAACGCTGAAGGTAGATAATATTACTAGTCGGGAATAGGTAAGGTTATTTATTGTCCGTGATCTAAATAAAATCTTATAAATATTTATAAGTTTTCACAAGCTTTGAAATCACACTTTGAAAAACTTGTTTTTGCTGAACTAAGTTACGCCTATGGTAAATCTTTGAAATTCCATCAAATTAATTGAATAATACGCAATCACCTAAATAAGCATGTTATACTCGTAGTCCTTCAATTTTCGAAATTCGCTCTAAGCTTGTGTTAGTCGTATCACAGATTGTTTTCCGACACCAATAATGTAGAGATGTAGATAATAAAACAGAGGCCCTTGCCAACATTTGTCCCACAAAAATACCTGTTTTATGTAAGTCGTAATATGACAGTTTATCCAGAACCGTCTGGTGTTTCTAGGTTAAGTGAACCAAGGCCTCGCGAGGCAGACGACTAGCCGACTCGCGGACGGGTTTCGCGGCATAAATCAGAAGAGATAGCGGGCCACGTCGCGTCGTAAAACCGTAGCGCATTTAAATTTTATGTAGGAGATGGGTGACTGCGTATTTTACAACAGGTGGGGAGAAATGTGAGTTTTATCCAAATCGTGCATTATCGACTGCAAGCCTCCGGGCTCGAAAAGTGTATGTTTTGGATATAAAACGATGGTAGTGGCAAATTTCATAATAACAAGAAAACAAAGGAGTAACACATACCAGACCGTTCTTTTTGCATTTTATTTTCTTATATCTCAGTTCCGAAAGGTTGTTAAAACCCCGCTAGACGAGGCCGGCATCGTAGAATAGAATGATGAGTATATGGGATAGACACGTAGATATTTTGACGTTTATGACGACTGTGATAAACGGTGAAATACCTGTTGGAGCTGGGCTCTCAAATGTAAAAGGAATATTTCAAATAGTACAGGTAGTTTCAGAGTTCACTGCATTCAAAATAAACAGATTCTTTAGCTTTATTATAAGTACAGTACAGAGTAATGTTACGACTTAGTTAAGTTACTCAGAAGTAGCTGTCTTTTCGAGAAAAAAATTTAGAACAACACCATCTTCACAGCTCTACCGGTATTTTTTACATTACTTTATTCTCGTTTTGTTCTCGAATAAAATTAATATATATATAATTCAGGACTTTTCTGGTTCCCCGTAGTAGAAGGTGAGTGCGAGCTTAATATTCGTCAAGCTGGCACTTTCTCATGGGTTGTATATTTACCTATAATAGCAGGTTACACCCACAGGAAGAGACGGGGTGGTCCTATTCTGCTTCACTGGGAATCAATACGGCTCTATTTGCTTTTTCTGGAATGGACAGTTTATTACGATTATTGATAAAGAGAGGGTGAGGTACTTTATATTGAGGAATATTGAGGCTTCTCTATTGGCTAAACTACAGTTTTAATTAAGGCTATTGACATCATAATCCTAAACAGATCTATCGGTGCCTTAGCTGGAGATACTGGCAAATCATTTACTAACACTAATACACATTAATTGTTTTTTATTGTATATCATACATAGCCTACAAGATCAAAGATGGATAACAGGGTGACAGAATTCAGAGGATAAAAGAAAGAAAGGACCAGATGGGTGGACGAAATTAAACGTATAACGATTCCAAACTGATTACAAACAGCGCAATCCAGGAAAAACTGTTGTTATTAGACACATATTGATAACTCACTTGTACTTTTCCACATTACTTTATTGCTTATTACACCTGACCGGTTTCACCTTACGGCATCCTCAAAGGTTTATCCCGTTTATCCCCGTAAGGCGAAACCGGTCAGGTGTAATAAGCAATAAAGTAATGTGGAAAAGTACAAGTGAGTTATCAATATGTGTAACAACAAATTCCACCAAGTGCCATCAATCTACAGTATTAATAGTGTTGTTATTAGACCTGACCGGTTTCGCCTTACGGCATCCTCAAAGGCTTACACTGAAATTTGCAGATTGACATTTGCACTGACATTGCAAATGTCGGAGTAAACCTTTGAGGATGCCGTAAAGCGAAACCGGTCAGGTCTAATAACAAATAAAAAATACTGTGGAAAAGTACAAGTGTGTTCTCAATATGTGTAATAACAAATTCCACCAAGTGCCGTCAATCAACAGCATATTATTATACTGTTTATCTAATAATAATAGAGAACCAGGTTTTACCATGGCACACACCAATGACTTTTCGATGCTTTTCGAAGTTATGTGTGTATTTATCGCAGGTTTATAAGTGCCCGGTTAATGGCAATAGACTCGCCACCTATTATATTAAGACCTAAACATAAACTGGCGAAATGTGGGTGCTAGCACTTCTGCCTACCCCTTCGGGGATATAGGCGTGAGTTTATGTTATGTTATGAATAGCTAAACCTTTAAGTTTTGAGATGACGTTATGATAAATTTTAGTATCGTGTTTTACGATTGTCTAGTGCCTTCGAAGGCTTCTATCTGCTTCATTGCGAGCTAATGGCTTGATTGACACATTTATTTATATACGTTATAATTTCTAGACGAACATTCCAGGTGAGATCCGTGTGAACCTCTTAAGTATAACTACTCCACTCGAGAGTAAGTACGTGTATAGTACTGATGGGGTAGTACTATATTTATTAAGTATAGGTACATGTGTGAATGGGTTCACATATGGTTTATATTGACAACTAGCTGTGCCTGCGTATTATTTCGCTTGTACCTACTAAGATCTGGGTTTTATGATTTTCGCGTGAAATTCTAATACTATTTAAAAAATAATAGTAGTCTAAATGTTATAATCACCTTATAACATAAGTAAGTGAATTACCGTAAAAAAAGGGTAGGATAGCCAAAGCTCACTGGAGAATTTATGCTGTCAGTGGGAAGACTAAAGGCTTGTCCTGCTTTGTCTTCTACACTGACGGCACAGAAACTCTGTACTTACAGGGTTGGCAGCGCCACTGTGACTCATCTGGTGTTACAAACGTCCATAGGCCACAGTAACCACTTTTCATCAGGTGGGCCGTGTGCTTGTCTGCCACCTAAGTGGTACAAAAAATAAACATAAAAGTCAGACCACCAACTTCGTCGATTATACGGAACAACCAAGACTACAACAAGACTTTGATGATCTCTGTGGAGTAGCGGTAAAATGTTCGACTGCTACACAGGAGACGCGGGTTCGATTCCTGCTCCGTACAACTATTTGTATGCATGAATATGCATATTTTCGTTGGTCTGGATGTTCCTATGTATATAATATGGAAGTATACGTTTACTAAAAAAGTATCTAAGTATGTTTATCCGCACTCTAGATTATTTCTTATGAAATTTTCCTAGAACTAGAAGATGCAAGTACATAAAATTGCTTCATTGGTTGAAATTACTTACATCCTACCAAAGATCTGTAAATTAGGTCGCCATTAGCATTATATAAAATAGCAACGACTGAAGATTAGTTAGTTTTGCAACAACTAGATATATCTATCTAGTACTGATGGGAGATTGTGTACATTATTAGACGGTCAGTTTCCTTTGCAGTAGAGATTGCAATGTTAAGATACCTTTATATATCGTCCAGTAAATATTAGGTTATCGAATTTATTACCAAATTCTTATTAAATTCTCCCCACTGTCCAATTTCTTATTAAATTCTCCTCACCTACCAAATGCTTTTAATTCTTTATTGTACACAGGCAAATAATACATCAACAGGCAATCACAAATACATCTTTGTGTACAAAGGCGAACTTAACTCAATATTGAGTTTTCTCCCAGCTAAACTTTGGGGGATTAAAAGTGCAAAAAGAATGGTAAACAAATATTAGATAATTCTTATTATTAAAATACTTGCATTTTTGTACGTTTCTTATTCGGTACAGAGAGACCAGTGATGGGCAAAGTATGGTTCGCGTAAGCATTAATCCGGCCCCCCGACGGTCCTTTGACATGAATAGAATATGACCCGCGATAATGATATTTTGGCAGTCAAGAAGTATAAAGTAGATTTTATATTATTAAAATAATAGACGAATAGGCAAAGAAACCAGCTACTAGTCACATAGTTCATGATTGTGTTGCGGGTCGCGGGGCACAAAGAACTGTGGTGAAGAGACAAAGATTAATTTCCTCGAACGGTACAACAAATTCTTAACCACCCCCACCATTGGTGGGGGGGGAGGGTTATCCCAGTATGTAATTCTGGCCCTTCTATAAAATTTCATACGGTTTCCGGCCCCCATTAAAATAGTTTGGCCAGCACTGGATTAAACTATTAGACCATGTGAAAAGATAAATGATATGTTTGGTCGCGGTAACCAACATCCACGCGGACCTTCAACAACACTCTTTTCTTTTTTATATTTCATTTGTATGAGTGAAGATTTTTTAGAAAAAATGCCAATTAGGCAATATTTTGTGCCTAATTTGTTCGACCTCATTACCACCTTATTGTACCTATTGGTACTTTCTCTAATCAATCACATCTTTGTCAAGTCTTTGCAAATCATGAGTTTGAATATGGAGGGAAATCCCGAATCGTGTAGGAATAGATTGCGTGTGCGCACCGTGTACGTGTGCAGTAGTTGGAAAAGACCATTGATTTAAAAATACTTTGATTGTTGTTTGAATAACTTATTCTTTATCGTGATTTAAACTACTTATTGTAACTAAGAGATTTAAATTATCTTAACACTAATACAATAACTCAATAATATGATAACTCAACGATATTCTAGCATTTCAGTGTTATGTTATACGTGGGGCGCACTATAAGTTTCCGGAATGAATATGAAAAAATACTATTAAAGGTACAAAATTAATTTATTGTTTTTCAAAATAATCTCCCTTGGCGTCTATGCACTTTTTCATTCGATCAAACCAGTTTTGAAAACTTTTCTGCCACTCCTCTGTGGTGACCTCTGAAACGTGTTTTTCATACTCCTCGACAGCCTCTTCTGGTGATGAAAATCGTTGGCCGCGTAATTGGTTCTTAATTTTTGGGAACAGATAAAAGTCACAAGGTGCCAGGTCGGGACTGTATGCAGGATGACTCATGAGTTCTACATTTTTCGCCTTCAAAAAGTCGTTTGTCTGTCTGGCCGTGTGAGAACTAGCATTGTCGTGGTGCAGGATGATACGGCGTTTACGGTTATTTTTACGGAGTTCGTCAATAACTTCCGGCAAACAAATGGTCGTGTACCAGTCACTATTCACAGTACGACGATTTTCTAAAGCAACAGTAGCCACGTGTCCAGTTTTATTAAAAAAAGAAGCAATCATCCGCTTAGATGCACTTTTCACGCGCGCCACTTTGGTTGGTTTCGGCTCATCTTGAAAGACCCATACGCTCGATTGCTGCTTTGTTTTGGGATCGTAGCAATAAATCCATGTTTCGTCACCTGTTACTATGTCCCACACCAAATTTGACGCACCTTCGTTGAATCTGGTAAGCATGGCACTGCACCAAGTGACGCGGTCCGTTTTTTGATCCTCGGTCAAGTTATGTGGGATCCACCGCGAGCACAGCTTTCTCACACCCAAATGTTTGTGTAGGATTGATTGTATTTGACTCATGCCTATTTCTAAGGATGCGCGAATTTCATGGTAGGTCACATGCCTGTCTGTTTCAATCATACGGCGCACAGCATCGATGTTTTTGTTGGTCACAGCGGTGGACGGCCGACCATCGCGAGATTCGTCACTGAGATTGATACGACCACGCTTGAATTCTGCAAACCAGCTATAAACAGTCGTCTTGCATGGAGCTTCATCGCCAAAAGCTGTTTCAAGCCGAGCGATGCTCTGTTGAGCCGTCAAATTACACTTAAAATCGTAGAAAATCATACTACGAAAATTTTCCCGAGTTAAATCCATGTTGATGCAGACACACAATTTTTTAAATGGCGCCACAAGGTAAAAACAAAAGACAGTCAGATGAAACAAACTGTATTCTACAGCCAAAGAGTTCTATTTTCAAATGTTGTAATAAATTTTTAAATATTGTTTATGTAAGTGGCCAGTTCCGGAAACTTTTAGTGTAACCTATGTAACTGTTATTTGGACCTACCATTATTATATCGGCTTCATTTCTAGCATGTAGCATTTTCAATTTCCATTACGATTAATTCACCATTTAAATTCAATCATATTGCTATTGATTGCCATGAAAAACATACAGATTAAGAATTGAATTTCATAATAACTTCTCAGTTTATATAAAGAGGCAATATTACAACAATATACCTCATAGTCTTATCGGACTTTATGAAATTCACAATTACACAGCTTAACGTGATGCTAAACTTGAGCATTCACTTGTAATGAGCATTCTTGAGAATGTTACATTACAGAAAAATAAACGAGAGTGTTTTGACGAGCATTCTATCAAGTGTGCTAGCGAGCACTCTCGCGAAAGCACAATTAATTTGCAACGACTAGAGCGTTGACTAGAAATATTACGAAAATGTTCGTAGCGATATGTTTGACTCTATTCTTGGTTTGATTCGTTGTACAGTTCGACAATTTAAAAACGGCAAATGCTCATGTTCAGTAACAAGTACATGCTCAAGTCTATCAGCACCTTTACAGAAACCACTTTCAACACACGTTCACGTATCATGTTAACACATTATAACGGTAATTGTTAATGAAGTTAATACACAGCTGCTTATTGCAAAATAGTCAGGAAACGTCTGTTACAAGTGTACTTATTTGCAATGTAACTAACTACTATTCCGCGGCGGCGCGTTTCCGGGGACGAGTTGGGGACTCTGTAAGTCCCCACACCCGAGAAGAGGGCCAGATCTTGAGAGATGGCCCTGGGTCGGCCGGCGTGCGAGGGACATGCCTGTCAACCTCACCTTCGGCAACCAAAACGACCCACAGGCGGCGTGCGATTTAGTCGGTTCGAGTCCGACATAACCTCTCTCACCGACTCCGATGGAGAGGTATCCGTGGGGATTTTGCGCACGTAAAAAAAAAAGTATATATCTATCAAAGGTTCTTCTTCGAGCCGATGTTAATATTCTGTTGTATCACATGTGTCCAACCTAAAATTTGGCAATTTTTATATACATACATATAATCACGCCTTTATCCCCGAAGGGTTAGGCAGAAGTGAATTAACACCCACAATTCAGCAATAATTGTATTCGGTACCACGTAATAGGGGGTGAGCCTATTGCCGTATTCCGGGCACTATTGTAGACTCGAGCCATGCATCTGAGGCTGAGTCTGGGCTGTATATATCTGTCTGATGTTAAACAGCCCTATCCCTTAGTCGCCTTGTACGACACCGCACGCGGAGAGATGGGGTGGCCTAAATTCTACTATGCCGGGAACCACGCGGCAATTTTTACAGCCTTATAAATACATATAAAGAAATTTATATATAGACAGATATAATGTATAATTATGCAACGATTCGGGACATTTCGCGATTAAATCATGGAACTTACTATTTCTGCCGACGTTTCGGATGCGTTGCAGTACCCGTGGTCACGACTTGACTAGCTTGCGAGCGTACAGAGGGATAATGTACCTAACATGTTTGGCACTTCACAGGCCTACTATGTAGTAACCAATAGAAGTAGGTGATCAGTTGTAGAATAACATGAAATGTTAGTCAATACCGCTGGGGATTCAGGAAGCCTAGATTGATTTTCTAAATCAACCGTGTGTTTGAGTACCTACTTACTGACACAAAATTAGTAAGTTTACCTGTATTGATTTTGTTGACTATGAATCATTTTTAGTAGATCACTGTCATGGTATTAAGTAAATCACCTATCAAATCTAACTAAGTTATAGATAGATATACGACACAGTAGCCTTTTTTGAGTCGTTATACATTCATCTAGGTTTTAGTATCAATGTCATGATCAGCAGGCAGTTCGAATATATTATGTTCAAAAATGTTAATAGACTCATTTTAATGCTATTGGAGATTTATTTTGTCAAATGATTACTGAGTTAATGTATACCTATATTATATCTGACGTTACTACTAACGTCAGATATAATATAGGTATACAAATTTAAATAATTTATTGACTACTCAAGAATTTGCTTATTTAAAGCGTAAGGCAGCGGTGAAAATTAAAACAAGTTTCATCTATTAATAAACAGCTTAAGCGGTAATGTCTGCTACCCTATTACCCACATAGCTTATGTTATGTCGCTTAGAATCTTATTAACATTTCTGGCTATGATGCTGGTCTGTCTGGAGGTGTCAAGAAATTAATGTCATAATTAATCGTTATTAATATTTCTCTACTATAAATAACTGTTAATACTTATTACAATGAAGAAGTAGCTGCAATTGAAGATCATAACATTATCATTGTTTTGCTATATGTTATCGTAAAATGTCGTAGAATATTATTATTAGGTTATAAGTATGTTTATCCGCATTCTAGATTCCATAACACAAGCTAGTTAAGCTATGCATACCATGGGTCTAGATAGCGTTGTGTAAAATGTCGTGGAATATTTATTATTTATTTATAAGATATATTATTTATTATATTTTTTATACAGTACTTCTAGTTTCTTGGCTAGTCCGACAACATAATACACATACCTACATTAACGATCTACTACAAAGTACGTGCCTACTGCAGCATCAGCTGAACTGCGGCCTTTTAAACACACACTCCACACTGACACATGGTATTAATGAAGTAGACTATACTAGGAAACCGAAAGTAGATAAAGTATAGTTATGTGTTTATTCTATTTTTTTGGTATACATGGTCTATTATGGCATTACTATTTTGTGTGTGTTTGTGTGTGTGTGTGTGTGTTTAATAAACGTATTTTCTTTCTTTCTTTCTTTCTTTCTACTACAACTAAGAGTGCCAGTTCACTTGCCGAACTGGTTCATTCATACTGATGTAAACTTTGTTCTACAGTGCGCTTTATTCTCTATCTTTTCATTGCGAATTTTTCCATACCAAAGTAAGCGGAACTGAAGTTTTTACACATCTGTCATATCGGTAAAAAATACAAAACAAGCCTTCGAGATTAGTGTATTTCCATTTATATACTAAAAATTTGCAAACCTTACCATAAGGACTAAGCCGCTGTCAAACAGTCATTCATAATAGCACTTACATCCTACACATGCATATCAAAAAACAGCTACTGAACTACAAAATCATCATGCTTGTGTGAATTCCGCTTGAATAGATCAAACGAATATCTACAAAACACATATAAGATGATTATTATGTAGGTATGCGTTCGTTAATAAATTTACATAAACATTCAAATAAAAACATTCGTATCAAAAGAATATATAAGCCGTACATCACGCCTACTGCTAATCAGTTGTGCAAAATTCAAATTCGCATGACGCTAAACAATATGGTACGAACAATTTGTTAACAAATAAGGCAAGACCGGTACCGCTGTAATATATTTAGAATAACTTGCGATAACTCGCGATGATTTCCAATAAAGACGTTATGAATAAATAATCTATTATGCTCATAAATATTGCAAATAAATGTTTTTAGATAGCGTAATGTCCGTTCGGGATTTTGATGAATACGACGCCTACTACGAATACCCATTTCGAACAGCAGTTTTCATTTGTCGCTTTATTATATTATATTGCTTAAATATTGACATATTGATATTGATCCATTTATGTATCGATACGGATTAAATTTCGATGTTTCAAATTCAATTCCAACAATGTATATTACCCCATCGCAGACCACTGTTAGATATAGGCCTCTCCCAATGTTGGGAGGATTGGGCCTACTGTTTTCACGCTGGCATGTTGGCAAAGGGTTTTATTATGAGTTTTTCATTTCTCGCAGTGATATCGTCTGCGTATTTTTACGTTAGTCGCCTCTTACGACACCCGTAGGATGAGATGGGGTGGTGATACTTCCAACGCCACAATGCAATGTAATCCTTATAGTTTGTGAAGATATTTGGCTGTTTGTTATTCAAACACGCACAAACGGCTAAACAGATCTGATTTCTTGAACTGGGATGGACACAGGGATCCCAAGGTTGCCTGCGATAAGGCCGCCCATTGTACATTCAACTGTATATATACACTTACTTGTCTCTGCTGTAAATGTATTGGTGCACAATAAAGCATTATCTATCTATCTATCTTGGCTATGATATATCCCTGGAATAGGTTCCCATAGGTTGATTTCGGGTCAACTGTAAAGATAGCTGTCAGTGTGTGTGTAAATAAATAACTATGTGCTTCATGATTCTCCGATTTCTTAGATTTTTCTTCTTTACTAACATATTAAAAGGATTTCCCACAATCTTCAATCTCAAGGGTTCAGCTAATTACTATACTAAACCGTCCATAGTAGCAATAATGTAATCAGTTTCCAAAAAGCATAATTGTAGACTGTTTTCGAGACGAGTTACAAGAGTATTCGCGAAATGTTTGCTGCACCCCAGGCGATCTCCCACGCCGGGCCACGCGACTTAGAACCACGTGTCGAGTCAACATATCACCGTCCTTTCTAACCTCATAGCGTGTGAAAGAGACAACTGAAACTGCCCCCAGCTAAATCCCAGGCTGTCTACCGACACCCCGCCTTAGGAATATTTTTTTACAGTATAAATCGTTACATTCTGCCTCCGAGGGATTGGGCATTTAGCTGTATTATTTTAGGCACAAAATTTGGACTTAAAAACTGTCTTAAGTCCTCAATAACGCAAAAACAGGCTTCCAAAATGGTATTGATATGTCTCAAAGCAGCATCCTTACACGCGATTTTAAACTGAATATTTTTTTGGTCAACTTTCGTATTTTATGCGATATCCGTTGTTTTTTAAGAAGCTAATTAACTATGATTGGTATTTATTCTTTTGAATGGCCAATTATTTAGTGTTAAATGTAAAACCGACTGATTAAGTTGCAGATAAAATAAAATCATTATTTAAATTCTCACATACTGGGGCATTATGCACATTACCGTTTCGTGGCAAAAATGCACTATAATGTTTTGACAGCGGCTTAATCGATCGTAAAGGACTGGAGGACATAACATTGGAACGTCGGCGTTTGATTGTAATACGAACATGATCATAAATTAGATGATTGCGATCTCTACAGAACACATAGCGTCTTTGCATGAACATGCATTAGGCTCTTACTAGTACAGTAAAATATGATTGCCATCAAAAAGGTAATTGGGTTATTAATAGAATGATAATAAATTAAGAGTAAACAGTGCGTGCATGAGCGGTCATGCTCGGTTATTTTGATCCAACTGATATTTTTTATTTTTATTTTTTTTATACCACTTAGTTAGTAGACAAGCACACGGCCCACCTGATGGAAAGTGGTTACCGTGACCTATGGACGTCTGTAACACCAGAGGAGTCACAGTCGCGCTGCCAACCCTGTAAGTACAGAGTTTCTATGCCGTCAGCAGAAGACAAAGCAGGACAAGCCTTTAGTCTTCCCACTGAAAGCACAAATTCTCCAGTGAGCTCTGGCTACCCTACTCACCGCTGGGAACACAACACGAAGTTATTATAACCGCGGTATTCTGTAGGGCGGAGGTACTACCCCAGTCGGACTGCTCAATCGGGCGGAAATACCGCCGTGTCCTACCTCCTTATTATACCGCCGTGTCCTACCTCCTTATTACGAGCATGACGTTCTGGATTCGATTGCCTGGTTTAATTAGACCAAGAGTTATTGGGTTTTCTGTTAATACATTTTCAATAGCATCATATAAAACTACTCAGTTAGTTATTTTTTTTTTACGTGCAAGAAATCCCCACGGATACCCCCACCACCGGAGCCGGTGGGAGAGGTTATGTCGGACTTGAACCGACCAAAACGCACGACGCATGTGGGTCGTTTTTGGTTGCCGAAGGTGAGGTAAGAGGCATATCCCTCGCACCCGACCCGACCCATGGCCATCTCTCTCGATCTGGCCCTCTCCTTGGATGTGGGGACCAAATGAGTCCCCAACTCGTCCCCCGGTTAATTATTATATTATAGTTTCTTAATAATATTTACGTCAATTTTTGATAAAGGCTTCGAGGCTTAATATAAGACCTTTAACAGTAGGTAGACTACAATTTCAAAGAGTAAGGAAATACGATACCCGACTAAAGTTATTTTTGATAAAAATGTTCTCCGGTTCTTGCCAAGCTGGCAGTCAGATCAAATTTCCATCGTCATTTGATTACTATAATAAAAATGAGCTATTTTTTTAGGTATATTATTTTTATATGAAAACTTGTCAATCATAAATCTAAAAAGATATTTGATACATGCGACTAATAATAACCTGGATAATAATGAAGATATGTTTATTTACTGTTATTATTTCTGTAGATTATGATATCTTTATTTAAAGTGAATTAATCGTTCATCAAATGTATAAAAATATAAGTTTGGTCACTGATTTAATCATGATTACTATTCTAGGAATTTTTCCAAAAAAATCTAACGAAAATGATTCGGGTAGATAAAAGATTCCGCCAGAGCAGTTCTAAAATAAGTCGGAAGGATCTCTCAATAAGATTCGAGGCTTAACTACCTTCGTTACCGTGTTACTGCCTTTTTCTGTTAATAAATAACAAAATAAACCAGTAAAGTGTAAATACTTTACTGGTTTATTTTGTTATTTATAAATTAATATGAACTAGTTATAAATTAATTTAGACGTCTTCACGGTATACAATGTTCTCTGTTAAAGCTTTTAATATTATTAATGCTTTTACTTCAGATTTTTTTGGAAGCTATTGTTGGTAGTACAAAAAAGTTCTACACGTGTCAGGCAGATGTAAGGGATCAGGGATTTTATGCATCTGTCGTTTACCCTCTGAACTTTACACTAGGATAGTTAATTCAAGTACCTTGGTTTAGGGGTTGGTCTTAGAAGGGTGGCATATGCTAATTACTTATAGGTGTTATAGACTGTTATTTATTACAATGCAATGCATATTTTAAATATAATTTGTTGTCATTGAGAAGTCTGATTTCTCTTACCTATTCTTTTTTTAAAATAAAACTCGGATGCTTGTTAATACCATCATTACCATCACTTAGCAAATTAAAGGCTATTTGACTATTTTATTTAACTCTCGGAAATATACTTTATAAGAATATGTACAATAAAACAATTAAATTTCTCGCACCGGCCGAAAACCTTCAAACAAAATCGTACTTGCAAGTAACGTCATTCTCTAGTCGCGAGTAGTGCAAATGTTTGGAGAGCAAGAGAATATCGAATTTATATTCTACGTTGCGTTTACACATATATAGTGCATAAAAAAATGATTTGAAATTTAATGAGGAATCTAAAAAGTTATACTTATAAATTTGGACTGAATTTGAATGTTCATATTTTGACTTACTTTGGGAATGAAAAACAATGAAAATTCTCAGTTTAGTTTCAGTTCGGCATATTCTTTGAGAACAAATATATTACAGTATTGGGAAGAATCAGACGACCTAGTCAAATAGCCTATTACCAAATTACATTTGATGTTGAGTTAACTCAATCACACGTTTATATTTGAAACCCAAAGCTTGAGCTTACTCTGAATGCCTTTTTAAACTTTTTAACAAAAGAAAACTAAAACAATTGTAGCTAGGTAATAACTTATAAAGGACTTTAATCTGCTACTTCAGCTGAATTCAAAATGACTTCGAAGGACTATACAGAGGCATCCGACAATTTTATTGCACATTCTTCCTTATAAAGAGCATATTGGCAAGAGGTGCGGTGACTATAAAAACTATACAAACAAATAATATACCAGAGACCATTCGCAAACTGTATTTGTTTACTGTAGGCGTTATTTATCGCAATTTGCATAGGTTCTATTTTATTATAGGACCGAGACGGAGACCACAGATTTAGAATAGGCTAGATGGCGAAACCCACTTGCTCAAGTATGTTAGTGTACGTTTAGTTGGCCTACCATGAAACGTACATTAAAAGTTGTTTACCGAAGTTTCGGGTGATTGGAACCATGAAATTCATTTATTATCCTGTCATCGATCCCGAAAACGGCACGTGACATTTCGTTTAACTTAAACTCTACCGAAAGAAAGTCGATGTAATTTTCGTTTTTCGTGCAGGCCCGAAGGTTCGGGATGTCCCTTAGTTTTCCGCTTGCCTCGGATAATGCACAGTGAAACTCTTCAATGGTTACTTTCACAACTAATTGTTATACTCAATTAGCACACTAACACACGTGCCCCTTGACGGTGTGCGAACAACAACAACCCCTCAGTGAGAATGTTCTTATTAAATTCGCAATTATGCTAGTCCTTACTTCTATCAACCATAACTTCCTTGTGAGTTTTACATAATTTTATTCCACTTTCATTTAATATCTACAATCTACATCTCCGCCGTCAATCTCCTCAAATATCTTTTAATTTTAATATTCTGAACAAAAGAATTTCACTTTTATTACTATGTACGTATTCTTTTATCTGCGGACCTTTGTAAACTCCTTTCTCTCAATGATTGATGTTCACGTCGATCAAGCAGCGAGCGCGAATTATTGCGCCTTATAACCCTTTCGATAGAACTAATAGACAGCGTGTATCCGGGTGAAAGACAATATAAGGCTGAATGATATTATTATATGTTCCAGTAGGACAGATTAATAACATAAACAATATTATAATACTATTAATATCTCCAGTTAAGGAGGGATTAATAGTATTTTTGACAAATTATTCGATGGCACACAAAATTCAAATCGAAACGTGCCTACACATATTATGACAAGTTTTGATCTAAACTTCGACACATTTGCATTTCGAATTCTATTGGAATTTATTTCATGTCAATTTAAGTATTTAGGTATATTATTGTACTTTACTATTTTTTAAATTCATTATATTGCTAATATCTATTATTACAAAATATATTATTCCAAAAGACTTTAGGAATGATATTCTTGTTAGATATAATACCTTATTATCAAACGCTAATGTGATATTGAACGAAATACGAATAATTGTTATGTCAACTTGTAACATTAATTTTGAAGATGATAAACTGGGTCGGGTCTACCGTTCCACTAAATTATTTAGCGATCTTTAATATCAGTTACTTTCATAGACTCCTATTATCTATGGTAATTACTTACCTATTAATTTATGAATCTGTGGTAATTACCATGTGTTGGCGTGTTGCTACCATCTTATCATGTTTTATTTATAAACTCACGCCTATATCCCCGAAGGGGTAGGCAGAGGTGCTAGCACCCACATTTCGCCAGTTTATGTTTAGGTCCCAATGTAATAGTGGCAAGCCATTAACCGGGTTCTTATGAACCTGCGATAAATACACACATAACTTCGAAAAGCATCGAAAAGTAATTGGTATGTGCCATGGTAAACCCAAGACCTCATCTCAGCAGTCCATTACCCATACCACTAGGCTACCGCGGTCTGATATTCTTATTTTGATATTCTTATTAGTCATAATACCTAATTATCAAACGCTAATGTGATATTGAACGAAATGCGAATCATTGTTATGTCAACTTGTAACATTAATTTTGAAGTTGATAAACTGGGTCTACCGTTCCACTAAATTATTTAGCGATCTTTAATATCAGTTACTTTCATAGACTCATATTATCTATGGTAATTAGTTACCTATTAATTTATGAATCTGTGGTAATTACCATGTGTTGGCGTGTTGCTACCATTCTATGTATGCTGTTGTATGTAAAAGTTTCGATTATACCTACTGTGTCGTGTAAAAACTGGTATATATTTTTACAATAACAATCAATAGATCGCCAGAACAGGTTATACACTTGCGTATCAGCTTTTTTGTAGGCTGGAGAAAGTCGCCGAATCGAGCCAGCGAGACGCCAACGAGAAGATTATCGATTGAGATTTATACGAGTATCGGAAAAGTCTCGGTTGAAAATGGGTCGGTGTATCAGAGATAAACGTCAATGTTAACATGAAGTGAGATTCGTGACAGAATTTTTGGGTCGAGAGTTATTTTTGGATGGAAATCGATGATAACAGCAATATAACACGATTTTTTTTTAAATTGCAAGTACCATTGCTGTTTAAGAGGTCACGTTATAAACTGCCACTGCATTGGGAGTTGTAGATGCTATCTTCACGTGGTACAAGTTGGTACTTTTGTGATGAATAGATACTTTGTTGTTTTGTGGAGGTGTATTGTAAGTAACAGTATGTGTACACATAATACAATGATTCGATTTTTAATGCATAATGTTTTTTTTTTTTTATACCACTAAGTTGGCAGACAAGCACACGGCCCAACTGATGGGAAGCGGTTACCGTGGCCTATGGACGTATGCAACACCAGGGGTGTCACACTCGTGCTGCCGACCATGAAGAAACCTTCTGATGCCCCTCTTGAAGAACCCCATATTGTAGGCGCTTGGGAAAACCGCAGCAGGGAGGTCATTCCACAGCTTGAGTGTGCGTGGGATGAAGGCTTAAATTTTAATTAGTAGATATACATAGTCCTTTATTGATAATTAAAGACTTCCTTGGTTATGTATTAGCATGCAGTTTGCGTTGCTATGCGAGGAATGTGCCTGTCAACCTCACCTTCGGTGGGGGGATATCCGTGGGGATTTCACGCACGTAAAAAAAAGGTCTCTCGATCTGGCCCTCTTCTCGGGACCACAGAGTCCCCAACCATATTTTATACTGTCTGTATATGTAGGTAATGTTATCTGTTATTAAAAAAAACGAATGTATAAATATTATTTATTGATTTATGGTCTAGTTTCCGGTCACATTTCGCCCCACTAACACGGCAGGTGGTCTCGACATGTATCTAATGGCGTATCGAGGTGTATAAATAATTTTGATACACGAAATTGCTGGATCATCGAACTATCACCGCATTGACATGCGATAAAAAATACACAGATGCTTTCTATATCAGCAATAGATTAAAAAATACGTAAAAAAGGTAGGACGATACAGATATAGAAACAGTTGAATCAATAAATAAAAGATATAGGAGAAAGGTGTGGCCAGAAAGATAATGTTGCAACGAGAGTTAAAAAGGTTAGGCATGAAACTAGGGGTCGATATCCAGGAACATACTTACACTGTTCAAATCAAAGAATCAAAGAATCAATTTCATTTATTCAGTTTAGGCACATAAAGAGCACATATGAACGTCAAAATTTTACAATTATGTATGTCAAGAAATAATATAAAAATATTAAATAATGTAAAAATAAACCATTGGAAAATGATTCTTTCGCTGGTTCGGTAGATTAGTTCTACTGAGAAGATACCAGCAAGAAACTCAGCGAACTACATTAGAACTAGATTATTTTCATTTACAGTGTGCGATATATCGGTCATTTTAATGATCGAACGAGCGATGGAATAATTGCACGACTGCTTCAATCTGATGCATTAGTATCACAACAAAATCTGTAGGTGTATCACGAGATGCCCGAAATTTCGGATGTAAGGCACTATCCCGCAATCGGACCCGACGATGGCACGAAACATTCGTTCAACCTAAAAAGTACTGAAATAAATTCGAAATAATTTTAATGACCGAATTGTTACGTCTTTCGTTCGTATTTCGTGCAGTATCGAAACCTTACAGAAGATGTTTGTTTATAATTTAATTAACAAGAGTGTGATTAACGACCACGTGTGTGGTTTCTTTTATTTTCGATTCCATTACCACCTGACTGTGGTTATATATGTATATATTTTATACTACTTAGGTGGCAGACAAGCACGTGGCTCAACTATTGGAAAGTGGTTCCCGTGGCCTACGGACGTGTGCAACAGAGAGTTTTTGTATCGTCAGTGCAGAAGACACAATCAGGCTTGTTTTGGTCTTCCCACTGAAAGCATAATAACTCTGGCTACCCTACTTACCGCCGAAAATACAACAAGAGGTTATTATAGCCGCGGTATTCTAAAGGGCAGAGGTAAGTACTTCTCCAGTCGGACTGCTCAATTGGGACGGGAATACCGTCGTGACCTCCTACAGACGAGTACTAGATAAATAATAAATAATAATAAATATTCCACGACATTCTACACAACGCTATCTAGACCCATGGTAAGCATAGCTTAACTAGCTTGTGTTATGGAATCTAGAATGCGGATAAACATACTTAGATACTTTTTTTTTGTAAATACATACATATTATACATAGAAACACCCAGACCAATGCAAATATATATATTCATGCATACAAATATTTGCACTGAGCGGGAATCGAACCCGCGCCCCCTGCATAGCAGTCGAATTCTCTACCGCTACGCCACGGAGGTCAAAGATAGTGCCCTATTTCGTATAACTCTTTGGATTTTGGTCATATTGCTGCAATACTAAAATTGTGTGTGCCATAAAGGTGTTCTTTATGTTCTGGTTGGCTTGAGTTGGGGAATGGAATCATATCCAAGGGGTGCTGAATGTGGTTATAAGTCATTATTATTTTTGCACCTTCTTCAACTTCGGTTTTCTATTCTGCTGCCATGAGTTAAATTTAACGCACTACAAAACACAAATCACGATGTGTGAGCGATGTCAAGGATGGAAGCTCGGAAGTAAACAAAAAATACTACCAAACGTCTATTATTATTTATTATTATTTATGTTGAACACACTAGCAGCCATTAGGCTGATGCGTGTGTGTCTCGTGATCCGGAGATTTTGTCAAGTCTGTTTATGCAAATTAGCAATTTTTGTAACTATATTTCTGGACCACAGAACAGCAAACGTTACAGAAATATACTTACACTGCAGTCAGTCGCTACCTCAAATCAACTCACGATGTACGTTTAATGTTTTACTACCGCAAAACCGTGGTCCGCCATAACGCTAAGTTTTGTATATGGCCTAAATAGGCATTGTATGACACTGCGTAGTATAGCTGCAATATTGCAACAGAGGTAATACGCAACATATATAATGTCATTTTGTTTAATGTGCTAAATCTATGTTAATAGCCGTTGTTTAGTGGAGCTAGCTCTCATCTCCAATCTCAAGCTACCATTCATTGATACTTTTAATAAGAAATCTTTAGGTATACGTACTTATTCTACTAGTAACGAAACTTATAATCGAAATGGATTTTAATTAACTTTCATTTTCGATAGTTAAAACAGACTAAACATTGACTGTAGCAAAGTAAACGAAAAAATAGGAGCTTGTACAACGCACATGTTTCAGCCTCCAGAAGAGACCTGTTTTTGCCTCATGGGAACCTCCAGCCTCCAGGACATAGGTCCGATGAAATGATTATGCCTATCAAACGTAGATATCGTAACAGGGCTCTTCACTCATTTGCAGACTGGATTTGGATTACATGGTTCATCAATTCAAGGCTAGTTCTGGTTCTAATGTTTACCCAATTAATTTCCACTCTACCGGGACCCCCTTTCATTAAAACTGCGTACTGTGTGTGTGTCTGTGTGTATTTCAATTGCTACTCCATCCTGTGAACACCTAACGAGGTATAATTAATTATTAAAGCAATAATAGCGCTTGTAATTGCACATTTCTATATATGGCCTTCATTCAGCCCACTGTATCCAATATTTGGCAAAGGCTTGCTGAGTAGGCGTCTTATTCAATCACTGTCTTATTATGCGATTTATTTCTAAGTATTTATGACGATAAGTATATAGACGATGTGTTTAAACTTCCTTCATGATCCTGGCATACGCTTTTCGCTAGTTCTACTTTTATAATTGTTTTTATATATGCTCCTCGGTTGTGGTTATTCTTGATCTAGTGACCTAGTCGTTCCTCAAAACGATCTCTACTTAAATGAGATACGTAAAGATTTGGAGATCAGACGGCGTTCGTATCCGTAAACACCAAGACGATCAAATCAAAAGGAGTAGAAGAATCCAAGACTTCAAGGTACAAAACAAATAGGTGTACAGTTTATAATTCAGGAAGAATACCTTTGCCGCGTGGTTTCCAGCAGAGTAGAATTAAGGCCGCCCCATCTCTTCCCATGCGGTGTCGTACAAGGTGACTAAGGGATAGGGCTGTTTAACATCAGACAGATATATACAGCCCAGACTCAGCCTCAGATGCATGGCTCAAGTCAACAATAGTGCCCAGGATACGGCAATAGGCCATGGTTTCCGGCAGAGTAGAATTAGGGTCACCCCATCCCTTCCCATGCGGTGTCGTACAAGGCGACTAAGGGATAGGGCTGTTTAACCTCAGACAGATATAAACAGCCCAGACTTAGCCTCAGATTCATGACTCGAGTCAACAATAGTGGGACCGAATACAATTATTAGTGAAATGTGGGTGTTATTTCACCTCTGCCTAACCCTCCAGGGATAAAGGCGTGATTCTATGTATGTATATATAATACCTGCGTGTACCAGAAAAAATAACAGACACAAAATGTTTATCTCCGATGTGTGTGTTTAGGTGTTTACTTATAATGTTCTAACATACAAAAATTAGCACATGGTTAGTTGTAAATCATAGGATTATAAATATTAATGTGTGAAAAATATCAGCTACCGAATTAATTTAATATTTCGATAACAAAAATATTTAGTTCACCTATCGATGTTAGTCCATCTTTGTTAGTCAGTTAACAAAAAAAAATAATGTAAAATAAGTCTTCTTTTTTTACACACTACATTTAAAGTTAATCAACACCAAAGTGTGAATTGGACCTCTGGCATGGTGTTCAGGCGGTGAGCGCTTGTCACTGTAGTAGTATTATTAAAAATACTCAACACTCTTTTTATGTACAAGAATCAAAATTCAAATATTATTTAATCCCACATATTGCCAAAAACAGAGCTTGGGCGTGATTTTAAGCAAAGAAAGAAAAATAATACTGAAGTAAAACATAAGACTCAAACAATACACAGAGTGTTCAAAAATTTACTGTCAGGGTCATGAAACATTTACTAACTGTTACCTATATATGCATAGGTATGATACAAATCTATAATTATTATTAATATCATAAAGCTGAAGAGTTTGTTTGTTTGTTTGTACGCGCTAATCTCAAGAACTGCGGGTTGGGGTTGAAAAATTATTTTTTTGTCGAATAGCCTGTTTATCGACGATGGTTATAGACTATCATCATTACTTAAGAGATCGGAGCAGTGATCATAAATGTCAACAAATTCAGAATATTTCCTACCATTATTTGAAAACTAAAAAATTACGGGCTCAAATAAGTGATATGAGGTTTCAAAATATACCAGGAGCGAAGCTGGGGCAGGTCAGCTAGTATAATATAGAATCAGAGTCATATTTAATTTTTTCTACTTAGTCAAATTTTAAAACTTTTACTGTGCTAATATTTTTGATGATTTTAAACTCAAACGGCACGTCATATACCTACAAGACGTAAGTAAATAAGAATTTCAATAAAACTCAGACTGATCAAAGTGATTCCGTTGGCCGTTGTAATATCCTGGTGCGAGATTGTCGCAGGATATTACTTTTTTATTTCTGAACACAGAACAAAAAAGTTCAATTTAAATGAACATCCTGTATATCATCTTTATGGGCATGTACCTGGCATTCCTCCACCACCCAACACGACAGGGTCGTATGATGCAATGTCAATATTACGTCTGTAAGAAAATATTCTTTATTTCCATGAAGTTTTATCTTTGAGGTCCCATTCCTTTTAAAGATTATCATATGTCATAACTATATTATTGTAGGTATTGAATTTCTTTATTAGCAATCTCATGTTTCGTTGGTTCTGAACCATACATTTTTAAAATTAATTTATCATAATGAAAATTGGAATGTATCGTAAAGAAATTGGTTGTAAACTAAACAATGAATCGTATCCATAAACTCAACATCAACAATGTTTAGTAAACAAACAAACAATACTACCTACCTATGTCCGTTATAACAAATTATATTTACAAACAGAAGATAAAATGAATTATGCATAACATCGTACAACAATATAAAAGTATTTCCTGCCTAGGTACACACACTTAAAAAACTGTTAAAAACGTTAACCAAGGACTCCTGTTTAAATACTTAAAAATGATATTTTTTCATCTCAAATTCTTACATACTGATAAATGCCAAGTCCACAGACTCACTTTAATTACGCGATACCACACAAAGATGGGTTGAATTGTCAACACAAAATAAGCTCGCAAAACCAGTGCCAATCAAACTCGCTGAATTACAATGGCGAAGCGTTGAATAGAATTTTAATGACAAGGCCTACGCAAGAAAAGTGAGAGTGACATACGAACTGTAATAAACATTTTTATTAATGAACTAGCTAACGACGATGACGTAGAAAACGAAACCTAAGACACGAACTCATACACATTTTAAAGTCGTGACCAAATTGCGTTTCAAATGTTAATCCCACGCAATAAACGTACCTACTTTCTAGCTATTGATAGAACATTTTGTAATATTAAATATAAAGTTGAGAGCAAAATCAATCATGTTCGACACAACATTTCTAATTTTAAAAATAAAGGTTATGATAAGAAAGTTTCAAGTGTAATGAAACTAAATTGAATTTTGGTCCAAGTTGTATTAAAGTTAGTAAATTAAAGGTAGTAAAATATTGAGTAACAGTTTCATTACGATATCTGAAAACAAGTAATACTATGTTAGATTTAATTATTTTAGCAAATTACCACTCACCTACCTCCAGCGTGTAACATTCTAAAAAGTAAATCAATATTTTAATCTAGTTACAGTTAATCTAAAACATATTTATCTTTGTCTAGAGGGGCACTAGACAAGTGGCAATTCGTTGCGGCGCGGCGTATTGTAGAATGAAAAATGTATGCGATTTGACGTATATGACAGTTGTCAACGTATGTCATAAATGTCATTTCCCATACATTCGTCATTCTATTCTGCAATACGCGGGCCAAAGAGTTGCCACTTGTCTAGAGTGGCTGTTCGCAAGGCAAACAAATAGACTTGTCAGCGGAAAGACTTAAAGGAGGCGTTCGCGATGCAATCTAACCACGGTCATCACGAGCCTGTCCATTGGACAGGCGTGAATATTAAAGCATTACACACGTTACCAGACAACAACTGTATAGAGTTGCTACTACAAATACTAATAAAGATAATTCTAATAAAATTGAACTCGATAGAAATTAATTCATTACCATGGGCCATTATAAAGAACTAGATGTGTAAGGCTAGTTTAAGAATTTTCGATGCCCAAGCCAGTCTTACTTGGGGCCAGTCTCACGAGATGGGTGGTATGCATATAACATCCCAGCTTCAACGAGTGGGGCGCGACTAACTAAGCATGATCGTCGAACTATTGGGAGGCGTGAACCTTTAGGTCAAAGGAATTTCTGAACCAGAGATAGAGAGAGACAAATATATGTACGCATCTTAGTAATCACAACACTAGATTTAAGAACCGAAGACATTGCAAATCTCTAAATAACTGTTAATAGTATAATAGACGAAGCATTTCACAAGCTAAATTATAGACATTTGTCGCTGCCTGATACACGGAGACGATGTAATAAAACTGTCATCGTATATTTCGATGTAGATTAGGTTTTACATAAACAGGTTGTTAATTGACCTAATATAATCAGTGAAAATTGTAGTATCGATTTAGACGGCTATAATACATTTGAATTAATTGATATTTCGTATAATATGTATCAAATAACGGAACAGGAAACGGTTCACGAATGAACTTAGCCGCCTAAAGGATATTGTGGAATTGGCTACCGATAATTAAGAAAGAATATCGAGTGGTTAGGGCTCTGTAAATACTTTTGGGGCCATCGAAATCACGTGCAAGGAGCATACCTCATGCTGACTGTCAGAAGAGGTACTGGAGCAAACTTTCCTCTCAGGACCAGGAGGTCAAAAGGGAACGAAAGAACAAGCAGATTCCGAGCCAACATAATAACGATGATGTTGATGAATGAAGAAAGAACACGTAAAGAGGTACGATAAAATTTTATGAACCATGCAGTTACTGCTCAAAAGAAAATAAAATCGAAGTTTGGTAATCAAAACTGATGTCTATTCATTTACGTCAATTAGCGTAACTTTTAGTGATTTTTTTATATCACTTAGGTGGCAGACAAGCACACGGTCCACCTGATGGGAAGTGGTTACCGTGGCATAAGGACGTGTACAACACCAAGGGCTCTTCACTCGCGCTGCCGACTCTGAAGAAACCTTTTGGTACATTAGAATACAATAATGTTGTGGAAAGTTTACGCGAATTGGAATAAAAGTATTTTTACCGGATTGTTTTACTTTTGTAACAAACATTCAACCATAAATCAAAAAATTCGTATTTGTGCTTAAAAGGAGAAGATTTAGGTACATTCTTCCCGACGCGACGATATTCTCATGCTTTAAAATCTAAAGTTATATCAACCGAACTTAAGTGACAGTGTAAATACATCAGGACTATCTAAGCAATCTTATCTCAATAGATGATCTTATTCTTGTAGAAAATGTTGATCATATTGATCAATGGTGTTGAGATTGCATTCATAATAGCATTATAATTTCCTATAAATATAATAAAGCTTGAACCTAAGAAGGGTTTTGAAATAAAATGCTTTAAATGAGCATTGAATGCGGCACATTACAATGCGTAAGCGCTGTTGGATGGCTTCAGCGTGATTAATGTTAACTTGGATAGAATATTGACATACTATAGGTATATGGACAATAAGAAATAATATCTGAATAACTTCATTATTGATCTATTGCATGTTTCACTCCAAATAAGGTCAATTGAAGTAAATTGCCTTATTATATCTGACGGCAATAGGTTCACTTGGTGGGACCGTGGGAAATGTGTGTATTAAGCTCTGCTCTGCCTACCCTTTTATTGATTATTCCCCATATTACAATAATATTTATTCTTCGATCCTAGGAATCAAAATTAGAACCTTTCGCATAGCAGTCATGCTAACTACCGATGCACCACTGTTTGCCCTGCAGCAGTTTCGTTTGTTACAAGAATTCTTGACCCTTCAGATAAGAATTCGTAATTCTTAAGATTTTTAATAGGTTGGTGCCTACGTCGACTAAAGCATTATAAAATCGTAAATTTCAACATATCTAGGTCAGGATTAAGTAGCTTAGTTCGTGGAGTAATCCCGTAGCGTGAGGTTGTCGCAAGATAAAGCGTCGTTCTGGATGTTGACTGTTCCCAATTTAAATTTACAAAAAAAAAAGAATGCAAAAGCGTTGCAAAAAACAGATTGGTAACGGTTAATTAACATAGATACTAGTACCACTAGTACTTTGCAACAGGTTGGCGATGAAGCGAGCTCCGATATGCAAATGTACACGGCCGGTGGTCCTAGCTAGATGCACTACGCTTGATACTGGTTGGGGACTTTGAACGTTGCGAACTATAGTTCGGCGAATTCAAAGCTGTTTTTTTATTTTTCGAACATGGTTTAAAATTCAAATTGCGAGCTATTTTTTTTTATTGTTTCGGCCACATAATACCTAAATAAGTTGTTTACACTTTTTAAGTATTCATGACTATTGCCATAATCAAAATCTTCTATTATAATAATATCTATTTTCTTTTCATCATAAGCTTCTAAGATTATGTGTTCATAAAAAAACACTTTTTTCACATTTTTATGCATTTGCAACCACCAGTTAGCAAAAAATATTCACATTGAATACAAATTTACCGGATATCAATTTCTCACTTGAAACGAAACAATTCCAGTATTGCTATTAAACGGATACTGTTAGTTGCGTACAGTTACTTAAACACCTCTGACTAGAATTTCCTGTACACAAAGAAATAAAATAAAACAGATTGCAATACAACAGAAATGAAATTTTCCAAGTGTTTAAGTCACACGCGACTTTCTGAGAGCAAGAAGAAGCAAGAATAAGTCTACTATCTTTTTTCATGAATAGTCAAGTGAGCTTTAAAAGGCTTTACGAAGAAGTCCACACAATGGGGTTGATTAATAAAACATTGTGTATAGAGCCTATCTCGTATTCGCTATCGTGTACGATTGGGTGGGCGACGCGTGCACTTCCAGCCTGTCGCACCACGCTTGCGGCCAGTTTGTGGGTCACACGGACAGCTTTCAGATATATTTGCATATTATACACTTGTATGTTGAGATCACATCAAAGCTGCATCCGTAAACAGACGTCGCATCTACTTTTAAAAGGAGTGAAATTATAAATACGCCGAAAATTGAACATCTTAAATGTACAATTACAAAACGGGGATATTGTGATAAGCGACGCGTAGTAACGAATGATCGTTGATTTAATTATTCCAGTGGACTCAATTTTGTTCAGTTACATCTTGGCTGACATAATCTTGACGTGAAGGAAAAAGTTGGGTATGTAAACGTGTCCATATTTACCGCACCTTGTGTAGAAGGTATGGAATAATTCGCCATGATGCAGAGATGAGGAAGTGACGCAGAGTATGCAATTCCATAAAATTAAAATTAGTTACGGTGAACGGCCGATCACACGATGAGCCATTCGTGACCGTGGACGAATTGACTAACACTTGGTAACTTAGTACAGTTCCAAGTTAAATTATTTCCAGAAACTTGATTAGCCGAACGAATTCAGTGTCGAAATTTTATTACAGTTGACGTAAGCAAAAATAATTTTGTCCTTGTTACAAAATTACAAATTTTTCATCTTCTTTATCTTAGCGTACATCTCAGTTGCATCCGAAGCTTTCACTCGGAGTCTGGGGTCCGCTTTACCAGTCTAACCGCAGATTTGGCTAAACTTCGATATTTTCCGTGAAGCGACTGCTATCTGATAGAGCCCTAAAAAGTCCTAGATCTGGTGTAGCTGCAATACTTCGATAACGCATTTGGGTTGTTCCAACTATCCGTAACGACTGCCAGAGATGTAGCAAACGGTACCGACGGCTGAACGTGCTCCCCGAGGCACGACCAGATCAATACAAATACCTATATTCATGCATAGAAATATTTGCACTAAGCGGGGTAGGTACAAAAATTTCAAATTAATGAGATTAATTTAGAGAGAATTAGATTGATATACCTAAGAATGGTAACTCTAATAAATATGACAAACAACAAAACAAACTTATGCTACCCGTATAATATCACGAAATATCTGAGCCATTTATTCTTCCTGACAAATTTTATATGATTGCCTTGTGCAATAAGGCCGCCATTTGTTATGCCACAAAACTGTACCAAATTTTGTCTTTCTGTATCCATTTTCTGTGTACATACAATAAAGAGATATATTATTATTATTATTATTATTATACAATACTTAAAAATATAGCATACTCCTTTTTTATACCACTTGGGTGGCAGACAAGCAAATCGTGGCCTATGGACGTGTGCAACACCAAGGGAGTCACACTCGCGCTGCCAACCCTATAAGCACAGAGAGTTTCTGTGCCGTCAGTGTAAAAGACAAAGTCGGACAAGCTATTGGTCTTTCCACTGACAGCACAAAATCTTGTTGTTGGACATACATTATGATTATTACATGTTTAATCAAGACACGACCGAATAACTACTATCACACCTTGTGTACTGGTTGCAGGAAAACAATTATTATAGATTTAAGTGAGCCGGATTGATTAAGTCGTGACCACCGGATCTCAAATCCGTTACCGGTGGCTAACCTTGGACTATTTCCACACACCTTTGTAAGTTACGCCAACAAAGGTCAATTGGAAAGTCTTTGACGTGGACTGGCTATTGTTAGCTTGTTGATAAAGGAATACCTAACACTATCGATCTTGGTTTATCTAATGATGCAACTTTATGCACGTTCAAGGATATATATATATCTTTCTCAGTTATCTAGTGGTTCCCGGCAGAGTAGAATGTGGACCACCCTATCTCTTCCCATGCGGTGTCGTACAAGGCGACTAAGGGATAGGGCTGTTTAACATCAGACAGATATATATACAGCCCAGATTCAGCATCAGATGCAAGGCTTGAGTCAACAATAGTGCCCGGAAGACGGCAATAGGCTGGGACAGAATTCAATAATTGGTGAAATGTGGGCGTTAATTCACCTCTGCCTAACCCTCCGGGGATAAAGGCGTGATTATATGTATGTATGTATATAGTATCGCGAATCTTTCGAATTGCATCGTTTTGTTCTTTTAAAAGATCTTCTTCGATTTAATAGTAGAGATATTGATTTGTGTAAATATCTTACATCAGTTTTTATTTTATTTTAATAGTGAGGGTAGGCTATAGTTCATTTCTCTGGCCTAGTTCATATTACTAAACCTTTCCTTATCTTTAAGAACGTTATGAAAAATGGATGTTTTTGATGTTTTTCTAACAGCTAAATATAATTACTTAATAAACCGCGTATAAACTCTGAAAAGCCAGTGGTGTGACCAGGGATTGAACTTGAACCATCATGAGACACATCAACGTTAAAATGTGCTATTACTGATACATTTTGAAGTTATATCGATACACGTGTGATGTAACAAGTCAAATGCGGACAAGGTCAAGTGCAGAACCATGAAAGTGATTGTTTCTGTCGATTTCGTTGACCGATCATCGCTAACATTATTTGTTTCTTCTACATTTTCTTTATAACTTATATTCGTGATAAGTTATTGTTTAATTTGTCCATATTTAGCGATATCTGATAATTCATGAATAAATTAAGGTGTAGCCGTTCTCGTTTGAATGGATACGCGGCGACGGACCGTGGTCAAACAAACCGTTGGGTATCTCAATCGCCTCGCCCCGACCGGCTCTATTTATGCTAATCACTTGAAATTTCTAAGATCGAAACCGCGCTACAACTATTATCCGTATCACCGGACTGGTGATTTGTGGGCATCGACCGTTCCATGCGTGCGGAAGAATGATAGCTCCAAAATTGTGTTTTTAATATGCGGAGGCTAGGTCAATCGGTTTCGGTTGCCTATAAAATTTCTCGGATATCAAATCTAGTGATCGAGATCAGAGAGTAGGCGAATTAGGTGCGAAGATGCTCGTCGATATTCGATAAAACATCGAATAAAACGAAATGTCAAACGATTTTAATCTTAACTTGTCTCTTAATCGAATATAATTGAATCATAACATAACATAAACTCACGCCTATATCCCCGGAGGGGTAGGCAGAAGTGCTAGCACTCACATTTCGCCAGTTTATGTTTAGGTCCCAATGTAATAGGTGGCGAGCCTATTGCCATTAACCGGGCACTTATAAACCTGCGATAAATACACACATAACTTCGAAAAGCATCGAATAGTTATTAACGTGTGCCATGGTAAAACCTGGGATAGAACCCGAGAGCTGATCTTAGCAGCCCATTACCCATACCACTAGGCTACCGCGGTTGAATTGAATACTTATCTTTTTTATTTATGCGATCACGGCGATAGTAGACCTTTGAAATTTGTAGAGGGCCCTTTTGTGGGACATTAACCTAGTGCCCTTTTTATTTTTTCGTCAAGTTCCCAGACGTGGTTCCTCTCAATTAAGCAAATGGCGTTCTATTGTTTAAAAGTTGGTTTATCAAAACGTGATTGCTTCACGGTGCGCAGTTCATTAATTTGTTTGTGATCGGTAACATCAGTCAACCGTCAAGCGAGGACACACTCCCACGGTCTATCTTCAAGCAAACGAGAGTCTATTCCCACAATAGTAAACTTACGTTACTCAATACCTATAATTAAAAAGTCATGGACGATGTTAAGCTCAATATAGACAGCTTAGGCTTAAGTGCGATTGCTGTGCTTATGTAGGATTCAAATTTCAACACATCCGTCACTTTTATTCCAAAATTCGCAGTCCTGAATCTTTCTTTTTATACCACTTAGATGGTAGACAAGCACACGGCCTACCTTATGGAAAGTGGTCACCGTGGCTTATGGACGCGTGCTAAACCAAAAGAGTCACACTCGCGCTGCCAACCATGTAAGTACAAGACTTTCTGTGCCGTTAGTGTAAAAGACAAAGTAGGACAAGCTTTTGTTTTTTTCCACTGACAGCACAAAACCCTCCAGGGAGTTCTTTCTATCCTACTCACAGCCGGGAATACAACACGAGGTTATTATGACCGCGGTATTCTGTAGGGCGGAGGTACTTCCCCAGTCGGACTGCTCAATTAGACGGAAATACCGTCGTGTCCTACCTCCTAAAGAATCTCGAATTATAGCTATAATAGCTGAGGACAGATTATATTCTAGGTGATAGTTATTTTAATGTCATTGTGAGTGTCGATTCACAACTGAGCGTTGTTCTGGAATACAAGCCTACAATATATTTTTGTCTAACTTCAAATGACTCAATGCGATCTGCTCGAATTATTTCACACAAAACTTTTTGCCGCCATTCAAGTTTTTTTACGCTTAGATAATAACAACAATCATCTCGCACTTGTTTTGTAAGGCTAGAGCCGAGTCTACAGATATAATTGCTTCAAGACGCATTATACCACGGAAGTCAATACCGAATTCGCAAAAAAACGCTGGTCATACGTTTTCATCCCATGATTAATATGGTAGAACGATAATAATGTATCAGTTAGGTGCTGCCAACGGCCTCTTGGCCATGAAGACTGGAATAGCGTGACGAAAGGACTATACAAAGGAAAAAAATACATTTGCGAGACATTGTTGGTGAAAATTCACGGGTCGTATATAAGTATAAGTAAGTAGGTATATATTTGAATAGGACACAGTTGTACTTTTGTTCTTTGACATTATTACGGTACAAGTGTCTTGGGCAACGGCAACACCAGTAGACCACTTAGGTAGGTGGCATCTTATAGTACCTACACTAGCTGGTGCGAGCGACTACTCCTGTGAATCCGTGTGGATATCTGTAGTCGCGTTCAAAGAGAGGCTATTTCATTTCCCAAGCTCTAGTCTGTCTGTGTACCAAATTTCATCCAATCGGTTCAGTGGTTTAGGCGTAAAAGCGTAACTGACAGACAGATGAGTTACTTCCACTTCCGCATTTATAATATTAAGTATGAAGTACCTATGGATAGTACAAATCTTAAATTCAGTGTTAGATTTGTTTGTCATATTTCGTAGTATATTTAATCACAGTTTTATTACTGTCAATATACGCAGTTCTATATTTTATTTACGTTAAAATAATTTAAATCATTAGATAGTTTTTTTTTATTAATCATATTTCAATGTTATATTTATTTAAACAACATTAAACTGACTTAAATAGATAAGTGTAATGGCAACTATACGACCAGAACATAAAAAACCAGTATAGATCTATTCTATTTTAATCAAAAAAATAAATTAATTTACCTAATCCCATAAAATTTTATTTATTCTCAAATCAATACATGAGTCATCCCAGTAGGGTGCCCAAATATTGTTAATACAATTTTGGGACAAGGGGAAAGTTCAATTTAATTAAATAGAACATTGAATCTGAGTCATTGGGACAATAAAAGTTCATAGCTAAATCCCACTGACCCCGGCATCGCATGCTATAGTAAGTATGGTATACTCAATCGTTTATAACCGGCTCCGAAGTGCTTTCAAAAAAGAGGTTTGTAACACAACTGTAGGTAAACATTATACCAGTTCAAACACAAATTACAAAGCTATAAAAAGGCACTTTCAATATCTAATCGTATAAAGAGACCAATAGTTTCCTCATAACAGATGCCCTTTAGACGCAAGCTGTTAAAACTTTCATTCAAATTAGACATTATTATATATGGGTAATGAACTATGGTGTATTAAAGTAATTACTTACTTTGTCTAGTATTAAATTTATTCATATTTGTGTGTAGCGTTTAAGTATTTGTACATGTGAAAAGTTTTCAACTGAAAAGCTTAAAGGGATATTAAGTAGTTAGTACTTAGCACGATGGATTCAACGGGGCCATCCAACGGGGCAATGCTGCCAACCTTATGAGCACGTTACCAGTCGACATCGATGGGCAGGAATTTTTCGATGCTAGAATCTTTTGAATCCTGTTTCATATTTTTGTAAATATTAGTTTATCACCTATGTAATTTATTTTACATTAATTTAAAAAAAAGCTAGTAAAATTATATATTACATTAAAACCTCTAGTTATGTCTGGAATTTCAAACATACTATTATTCTTAATTCCCTCTCAGTACAATTACTTTCAAATTCTTTCAAATGAAATTTTTTTTTAAATGTAGCTTCAAGCAATCAAAAATTATGATACAATATACATTTCTTTGATTTGTATCTCATTGATACATTATTCGAGGTCTAACATAAAACCATTGGATGAAGAAATATATTAACCTAAATCAATACATGCGATTATGTAACACCATTCATTCTGCAATTTAGTGCTATCTAATAAGTGTAATAACACTAATCACTTTAATAAAACACTTGTTCCATGGAGATGGCTCCAAGCTCTTGTCATATAATCAATATCATGCTGACATCAGGTCCTAATTTACGTATTTATATACGGTAGCCCGCGACTTCGCTTGGCCTGTGATAAGTAGTCAGTGTACTATTAGACAATAATCTATCTCTGCGCTAAATTTAATCTGGATATAATCAGCCGTTCGAGCATGATGACTTCATGAGTCACAAAATAAACATCTATTCCTTTAAAATTATACGATACATACCTTCGCAATTAAAACATACATACATATATATAATCACACCTTTATCCCCGGAGGATTAGGCAGAGGTGAATTAACACCCACATTTCACCAATCATTGTATTTGGACCCACGTAATAGGGGGTGAGCCTATTACCGTATTCCGGGCATTATAGTTGATCTGAGGCTGAATCTGGGCTATATATATTTGTCTGATGTTAAACAGCCCAATCCCTTAGTCGCCTTGTACGACACCGCATGGAAAGAGATGGGGTGGTCCAAATTCTACTCTGCCGGTAATCACGCGGCAATCTTGTTTTGTAAGGTATTAAAATAGTGGTGATATTTGAGAAAAATATTCGGGAACATAAAGTTAAATGACCTATTCAAAATATTGACGAAATAAAGGCCAGTCTAATTAGATTTTAACCGCGATCGATCAAAATCTATAAATAGCGTCGCCCAAGGATCGTGTATGGGTGGCAGACATGGCTAGCATGTAATGAGTCACTCGATGGCGTCATCATAACATGCACTATATACCCGTGAGGCATGGCCCATGGTGTTTTCGTGTGAACGCTGCATGAAATTACAAGCTTTTGTATTTTTTTTTTGGCTAAGACCTTATTGTTTGGACTACATCTATAAAATGGTCTTAAAATTTCGTTTATAAACTTAGTTAAAGAAGAATTTCACGTCAAAAAGATGTAATTGCACTGCATCATTGCGAGAAATAAAGAAATTGAAATTGATTAAGGTCATACAAGTGTTTTTGATAGGGTCCAAAATAAGAGATTCTAAGGGCACGGTGTCAATTTCTTTTTTGTAGTATTTCTGAAGTGCATACATACATATAATCACGACTTTATCCCCGGAGGGTTAGGCAGAGGTTAATTAACACCTACTTTTCACCAATCATTGTATTCGGTCCCACGTTGTAGGGGGTGTGCCTATTGCAGTATTCTGGGCACAATTTTTTACTCGAGCCATGAATCTGAAGCTGAGTCTGGGCTATATACATCTGTCTGATGTTAAACAGCCCTATCCTTTAGTAGCTTTGTACGACACCGCATGGGAATGGATGGGGTGGTCTAAATTCTACTCTGCCGGGATCACGCGGACAAAATATCTACAAAATAGTACCAACAAAGTAACAACAAAATATATTATTCATCTATTATTAGTATTCTTAATTTATTATTATATTATATTCTTAAATTATTTCTTGGTGTTTGTATAATGTATTTGATATTAATAATGGGATTCGGGTAGGGGAGGTCTAATGTCAACTATGAATAGAAACAGACTAGTCACCCGAGCCGCTGGCCGCCATAGTTTCGTGTTAGCCGTCCCCATGGTATGTCATTTAATTTAATGAAATAATATAGGGTCAACGTTTGGGTTACAGTTTACAACATAAGGATATTATAGACGCCCAATACGATGAAAAGAAATTACTATAAAATGTGCATGCGAGGTGAAACTCATAGGGCGAATATGGAAGTAAGTACATTTTATTATACCTAATATGAACATTCTTTGAATCAGATTGATTAAATAGTTTAGGTGTTGTTTGCTGATGAGAGTGGCTAGCTCAATATGAGTTCAAGTATATAACATACATACATACATTTATAAAATCACGCCTGTCTCCCATAGGGGTAGGCAAAGATCACGGATCTCCAATTGCTACGATCCTGACATACCACTCTCGCTTCATTCACTCTCAAGTATATAAGTAGGTGCTTAATGCAATAATTAAACTAACATTAGTATTATGAAGGGATAACCCTTCGTAATATTAGTGTAATTATTGCATTAAGCAATTTCATGAAGCATTTATTGTAATATTTTTTTAATGTAAATCGGTAACGCTCTGTTTATTTGCACCATGTTTATGTATGATGAATTATAATAATAACACTAACAATGTAACATCCTATATTAATAACAAAGAGAAGGGCATGACAGCGTAAGTATTTTTAACTATAAATTTATTATCAAACAATTAATTAAAAACCAAGGTATGTGCTTAATGCTAATTTTGTTTTGGTATTAACAAAAATAGTAATTAAGAGGAAAATAATAACATCGTCATTTGCAGGATGTATGGGGCCACCAAGATTTTTGGCTCCAGACGAACCACCCTGCTGCTCAAAATATGGAGTTGTAGAAGACCGAACCCAGGTCTTCAAAGTGCAAACTTTGGAACTTTGGTCGAGTATAAAACATTACACAATGTAAACGCAATTATCAATAAATTATTCAATTGTATGTAAATAAATAACACTCGCTAATTTAAGAAACAAACGCCTGAATATTTTATAAAACAAAATAATTATGATATTGATAATGATTTTCCCTAGAATGTATTGTTTTGTTAGACTAAGTGGCATACGACCACGGCTATCCTTGATATTTTCTTATTTAATACTTTAGTTTTAAACTTATTTTTTTATTTAAGTACATTATTTTAGTCCTAACAATAGGTATTATTTATGCACAATTGAAATGTGCTAATTAAGCCCTTTTAGTTGATATTCAACACGACATATTTATCACAAATTTATTTTTTAACACAGTACTTTACAGCCGCTAGAAGGCGCCACAATAAAGTCAGTGTATAGCCTATAACCTGCAGACGACTAAGACGCTTCTAACGATACCTCATTTGTCCGGTTCTAATTAGTGGTTGAGGAGCAGTGATGGAACAGATGAAACTACTTACATGCATACATAGCCTGTCAAAATCATAACCCTCCTTTCGCTTCGCCGTAGTCGGGTAATTAAGATCAGTTATCAATTTACGTTTAGTGTTTCTTATTAAAATGAATAAAATATACGTAATCATACACACTACACTGAGTATCTACTGGCACTTCATCTTCAAGAGAAAAAAATACCTTAAAGTAATATGGTCACTAATTTTATTATCTGTTTACGTATTTTTTGCAATAGCTTTTATAATTGTGGCACTAGAACAGAACTATATAATATAATGATGATATCAAGGTTACTTTTTTATACAACTTAGGTGGCAGACAATCACACGGCCCACCTGGTGGAAAATGGTAACCGTGACCTATGAACGTATGCAACACAAGGGGAGTCACACCCGTGCTACCGACCCTGTAAGAACAGAGATTTTCTGTACCGTCAGTGCTGAAAAAATAATAAAAAAAGTAACAGTAAAAAGTACAAGCATTTAGTCTTCCCACTGACAGCACAAAATCTCAGCAGTGAGCTCTGGCTACCCTACTCACCGCCGGGAACACCGTGGTTATTCTGTAGAGTGGAGATATTTCCCCAGTTGGACTGTTCAATTAGGACCGTAATATCGTCGTGTCTTACCTCCTGCTACCTACTATTTATGGTACATACGGTTATAGTTATATTCATACACATAGGTACATGAAATAATCCATTCAAACATGTGATATTTGTAAGAAATTCAGGAGGTTACTTTTCATTTCGAATTTTTAGTAAAACAGATTGTCCTAAAATACATACTTGTCTAACATTTAGATAGATAAAACACTACTACTAACACACCTATGACTAGTACATTAAATTGCAGTACAGGATACACGAAGAGAAACTTGGAAATGATTGATCTTCTATATCACGCGAACTTTCAAAGTACTGATACGAATATAATGGTCAAAAACAATGCTGATGCTGACGGTGAAAGGTACATTGTACCCCTGAACTATGTAATGACAGGTATCGCACAGATTACCACCACTTTGAAAGCGGTGAAAGTTATCAAAATACAGTTACCCACCTGTTAAATGATACCCTTGATTATATCTTTTATTGGTGATAATGAAGTTCATATTGAAACATGTTGTTTACCATTTTAAAATCGTGCTCTGATTGTTTTCTTATGCATTTGAGTATCTATTATTAACTAATACGTAGGAAGTACTATTAACTAATTTATAGATAAAGTATTCTTATCTGTGATTAAGGTATCAATATCTGAACATATCACTTAATCATGTAAAATTATAAACGTGAATCGAAAATATAAATATAATAACTACATTCAAGTATGTTACTTATAGAACAGGGGAACATGGAGTTGGTGATAAAAAAATCAAACACAAAACATTCCATTAGCTATTTCTAACAAAAATTTCAACATTCGAGAACAAGGAGGCACAGTCAAGCCAGTTACCCGCCAAAACAATAACAACACACTTTAATTGGCAGCTGACAGAGATAAAGAACTACTAACATTACCAGTAAAAACTAAACTGAACATAGGTGGAAATCTCGAAGGGAACACTGAACACTGGTTCGATTGTAAACAAACGAAGAAATGTAAACAACGTAACCAAACAGTTAACAAGCTAGGCGATATCACGGTGTGTTGCTTTCCGTTGCCAGTACAAATATACAAGTGATAATGAACAGGGTAAACAACAAAAATTGAGTGTAGATATGATAACTAAAAAGCTTGCACCGGTAACATGACCATTTTTTGTAGGACAACATACTATAGGTTATGATTGGATAGGATGGAACTCTGGCGATTAAACCGAAATGGACGATTGTCATCTAATTAGTATGGTCTCTGATTGCATCCAAAGCTTGTACTCTGGCACCCGGGGTTCCAATCTCCAACTATTTTTAACTCCAACGGTTTTTTATGCGGAAATTCCCTCGAAATCCTCCCGCCGCCGAAATCAAAGTCAAAAATTGTGTTGTACTCGAACCGATTAAAATTGCATCTTGGATCTTCAGATGCCGGGATGTACAATTGTCTAAGTCATATCCCTCGCACCCCGTCTTTCTTCTTTTTTGTCCCTTGATTTAGCATCTTGGGTTTAAGGGATCTCGACTACAAGAGGAATACCTATGTCAAATCCTCATCGGTAAATCAGCAGGTGTGTGCCGGCTAGCAGGTGAAGTTGGCTAACAACATATTATAGATATGATTGGAAATGTGACGGAAGATAGCGCCTTGACGGAACAGCGATTAAACCAATTGGACGATGAGCATGATTAAACAACGTTGCTGCAATTAAGTCCATAAATGGAAAGTCGATTAAAAGGCCAACTTGTTGTCTTCGAGATAGATTAGTTATGTCAATGATCTCGTATTAAAATCATACCTACTTTAGAGCGACGAACGTAGTGAATGAAAAATCTTTCTAGTGTTTGTTACACATCAAGTGCATAAAATAATTGTATACATATTTATTATTGAAATAAATTAGTAATAAGTAAAAACACATGGGGTAGAAAAATGATCTGGCGCTTAAAAATCACTCACATTTGGAAGGTTAAGAAAGAAAACTGGAGTTTAAACAGTCATTTACTTACCAATACTCTTAAAAAACTACGAGTACTTGTGACTTGACAATAATATTGAGATAACATGATATGTATTATAATCTACCTCGTTTTAAAGTAACAGCTAGAAACTAATAAACAGTATCTAAGAAATAATAGTGGCTCGCGAAGCTTTTCTTCGCACAGACATGCTAATTTAATACCTATTCTGACTTGTAATAATAATCATCAAAACACACTATGAGATTCATAATAAGAAAATACCACCTTTTCAGATTTCAAAATACAACAGTTAGATGATCGTAATTTATTTGACGAAATTAATTTACCTATTCTAATAACGGTGATAAATAATTTATCAGTATAACAAAATAATATCATTTACGATTTACAAATCATAACTATTATTTGCCAACCTCAAATAATATTGTGATTTTTATCACACACTGCAGTTTTCTATACAAAAAAATAAAAAAGTCCTGTTTAGTGCGGAACATATGGTTACACGACTCAAAACCCGTATAGTCCAATATTAACCATAGAGTTATTTTTTTTTTAAATGTACACAAACTTCTAGTTAATGATCATTTCCGCTTACCAAACGAAAGTAATGTTTCATTATTTTTGGAATTACAAATATTTAGTTATAGTTGGGGGAGTGTTTGAGGTCGTTTTAGAAGCGTTGTATACCTATTACCTACTTATGTATGCGTTAAGTTTAGATCTAATAAGAATGAACAATGCACCTAATAAAAAATGTCTTCAACTACTGTTAAAATTTTAGCTACAATCAATCAATCAATAACCCCACCACAGTTCACTGCTGGACATAAGCCTCTCCCAATGTGCGCCATTTTATCCGATCCCCAGCCATAAATTCACAAAAGATAATAATCCGGTTATAATCGTAACCTAAAGATTTCATTATCTATTTTTATTATTTTTTACACAACACAGATTACAATTGTGATTATCATGAAATTAAGATTAAACAATCAAAGTCTGAATTGCAATCCAAAAACTTGTGCAATTAGAAAAACCAAGAAGAATTAATTAACACTAAGTACTTAATACTATTCAATGGAATACATAGTTGTGCTTGGGTGTGGAATAGAGGACACCCTAGAGTGAATCAATATAAGCTACGATTTTGACGAATATATCAAGTTCCGAGTTATTTTTGCCAAATCATTATACTGATATTTATTAATGCCTTCAAACGGTTTAGAACACTAAACTATGCAGTAAATGTAGGTATTGTAATTCCTCAACAAACCGTAGAAGGTAATACGAATATAACTTCTCATTATAATCATAACATATCCTAACATACGTAATCAGCATAGCTAACCGATAACTACTTAAATATGTGTACATATACATACCCATATATAATGGTTGGTATGTTAAACAAATTCAAACGTCTTGTGTTATGTGGGTGCAGCAGCATCTAAGCAAATATAGCTGGTGACTGGTGAAGTGGTGACATCCTCGGAACATCATTTGGCAAACAAATAATACATACATATTTGAATAGGCTGCCACATGTGTTCCAAAATCGAATCACATCACAAGACGCGTTTTTATTTAGAATGGCCGTTAAAATTTGCAATTCTGAATTCAAACTACTTAGCAATGTTATGATTTTTATGAGATGTTTGAAAACAAAGTGATATTTTTTACGAAATGTTGATGTTGAAAAACAAAGTGTTATTTGTACGAAATGTTTAAAACAAATTGTTTTCATTGCAACTTTAAATCTTAAGTAGTAGTAGTAAATACCTACATTTATGTCATTTTCTCTTCCTAAATTTGATATTACAATACCGAAAAAAAACTAATTTGAAATATTTCAAAGGTTAACAACGTTAAGTACATTTTGCGAAGACAATTACTGCTCAACAAAAAACATTAAAATGCCAAGTGGGAAATGTCGTGCACTCACCTCATGGTATATGGTCGTCATCTCGACTCACTTTGTTTTGTTTTCCAAACTATAACTGTAGGAGATCACAATCAAACACTCATCTCACAATATAACGTCTGACAATATCCTACTTCTATCAGTGAAAAAAAAAAACTATCTGTCTATTACAACTGTCAATTCTCCCGCCAATAACGCTTAAAAAAAAATAAAAAACATGAGCACACGGTTACGCAGTCTACGTCGTTGGCGCGTGTGACGCGTTCCGTGTTTAGGATCGGCACTGAGCGACGGGCGATAGCGTCGGTTGAATGGATGACGATGTCGCTCAGCTGCTATGCTCAATGAACCATTCGAGTTCGGAGGTCACCCATCAACGCGACCCCATCGTCTCACCTAAAAGTTTCTCTATTACCCTATAAACCTAAAATACTATATACATTTCGAGATATGTTTACTATAAATATGTCTAATCCATTCAGTCTCGTCGACTTCCAATTTATTATTATTTTATAATAGGATGCATGTTATGCTTTCATGAGTTTCGTATCGATATCACGTCCAAACAAAAAATATGGTCACTTATATTTTGTTAGTTCACTTCAATTTGAGATTTTTAGCTACGATCTGAAAATTTCCCGTAATTTATGCTTACAAAGAAAATGATAAAGATATACCTAAGTATTTGAAAATTATTGGAGTTAGATTTATGTAAGCTATTGACTTCTTAACGGATTTTGCTAATTGTCTAGATTTATCGATTTCAGTAATGTTTCTTCTATTGTGTCTTGTCAAGAAATAGATAGTATTTGTCTCAAAAAACATCAATTGCAAAATTTACCAAATATCTGTCTAACGCAAGATCCCGTTTTTTATCGTATTTAGCGTGACCCGCCAGAATGTTTTCGCCGATGACAGACAGCCACTGGAGTTCGTCGACAGTGATCATTCTGATTATTTTATTGTGAAACCGGTATTATCACCTCAGCCTGTTTACCCTATTAAGAAACCATTGCTTTGCTGCTACTAAATCAATTTCTAAAATTGCCTATAAAAGAGCAATGGACTTTAAACAATGCATAAAGTGTTTCGCACCGTTATTAAATTTTCGAGACAATTTTACATTGGTTACATAGACAATTGGTTACAAAAATGATAGTCTATGTGTAAATTTAGATTGCCAATAGTTCATGCAACGGGTTTTTGATGGAAAATAAATTAGATTTTCACAGTTCAAATTCAAACTGACATTAACTTTAATAATAATTTTTGTATGGAACAAAATTACGCTAGTAAATACGTGCTTAATAAAAGGAAGAACATTCAATTCAATAAAATAACAAATCAAATCACCTTCTAATAGAAAAAGAAAACTCATTTTTAGTAAAATATATCTAGCTAGCCATCAAACCTAGTTGATAAAAGTTCAGCTTTTTAAAAATATGCGTGCGTGCCAAATCGGCGTTATAATAATTGTAATTATAACGTCAGGAGCAAGCAACACAAACTTGCTATTTCTGCACCCTCGAACTTAAGACCGGTAAGTGAGGGGTCAAATGTAGGTAAGTACTTATATGGAAATGCAACAAACAATGCAAGACCCACAAATCCGGGAGCACAACTACAAAGAACCCAGTAAATTAAAAATAATCACCCTTTTGTCAAATTGATATGGAATATTTTGACAAATTGTGTTAAGCGTTCAAATTAAATAATTCTCGTGATTAGCTACTAAGGTAAAAAATCGTGCATGGCAATTTTATAAGCTACATGATCAAAGTTTATAGCTTGAAACAATGTAAGCAAGATTTTACTTGGTACTGATATGTTTACGCGAAAATCATTCTACTTTATTACGAGTTGGCAAAAACATCTAGGGTATTTATTGTAGTTTTGTCCTGAGTGAGACTACTGTACGAAAATATATTACGAGCTCTGTAGATACCTATATAGGTACAGTAAGTTATCAGCTGCCACTGCCATTGTTACTGGCAAACGATACAAAACGCACTTAAGTTGGTCTTATTATGGTCATTGTAAAACACTTTCTTTGTGTTTTATGCCGTTTGTGCTGGTTAACTTGTAGTTCAATGCACGGTTTTTTAAGAGTTAAAAGCAACAATACAGATTGTGAAATAAAAATATTGCCGTACACTTACCTATAACCTCTCATAACATAACTTTTAGAATAGTATACCACACATTTGTCAATGTTACCAGCGTGTAGAGGGATAATCTATATTATTAAATTAATCTTAGAAAATAAATGATTAAAACTATAATTTTTATCCTTTCAACAGCCCCGAGCGATACCGGTACCCTGATAACATCAAGAATCATTCCCCAAGTAGAAACTAAACAAACCGGGATAACAAAATATATTTTACAATCGTTTTCTTGGTCACCGGGCGGGGGGACTGAGTACAAAGGATGCCGATGGTTTAAGTCACAGATCTATATAATAGACGTTTCGTTTCCTCACGATTTTTAATTCAATCTGTGGCGATGATTCGATTTCCAATTCATTGTTCTTAAAAAAGAATTGTATCGGCACAAACAAACACCCAAAATTAGACTAAGTAGATTACTAGATATGTGTTGAGATCAAAAGAGTATTTAACAGAAGAGAAATGCTTTACAATTTGCTGTAGCTAACCTGATCTAAAGTTGGGAAGAAAACCTAGTAAATCAATAAGTATATTTTGCCGCCTTATCTAACACATAGTGATTTACTTTTACGAGATGCCTGTACTGGAATAGTTATATCAAAATGCCTTGATTCATTTTATTAGGACGAACCACAGAAGCAATCGATTTTAAAGAAACAAGAAGTATGCTTTGGATATCCAACAAAATTATCTTGATTCCGAAGCTTATGCCCTGATAGATTTTGAACGAATCCGAGACACGAATGTTTTTCTATTGATCAAGAAAATTCACAACGCTATAAATTTTAAAGATATTATCGACGAAGCAGTGCTCTGGTTACTGATTCGTTATATCGATAATCGTTTAGAATTGAATGGTGCGTTGTTAAACTTGTTAATTGACAGGTGAAGTAATTTCGTCACGCTTGTTGACTGAAAAAGAAATGGGTTTAAGCACCTATTGTCGTTTGAGAACGGTAGTAAACTATATTATTATTACTGATTATAATTATGTCGTCTGAAATATATTCAAAGATTATAATATTGTAGGTACTAGGAGCTCTCATTGTATTTGCACATTTAAAGGTGGATTCAGACCAAACGAACATAGAGCTAGAGATAGAGCCAGAATTAGAATATCTCATCTTTCTTAATATTTTAGTGAAAACTAAACCTTATTTTCATAGAAAGAACAAAGAACGAATGTTCTGTCACTATTTATACTAAAATAATAAGACGGGTAGAGGATAGAAAGAGCATACGCTTTTTTGGTCTAAATCGACTTTTGTAATATAGGATTCTTATGAAGTTGATATTTTGGTTGCGTGACTAATACTGGTTTTAAGTTAATTGGTTAATCTCTTCTAGCGACTGTTGCAAAAATGGACTTTTATAAAGAGAATATGGTATAAAAATAATGTAACCTTATTTTTTTTTATACAACTTAGGTGGCAGACAAGCACACGGCATGTGATAACCGTGACCAGGGGAGTCACACCCGTGCTGCCGACCCTGTAAGAACAGAGATATTCTGTGCCGTCAGTGCAGAACATAAAATCAGGATAAGCTTTTGGTCTTCACACTGACAGCACAAAAACTCTCCAATGAACTCTGGGTACCCTTCTCACCGCCGGGAACACAACACGAAGTTCCCTAGTTGGTACAATACAAACCCGGCAGCACGGCATTGTGCCGTGATCGTGAAAGAGATCTATCTGCTATTACATTGGCTAGAGACTAGAGACGGAGACCACAGAGAGCAGGTAGCTAAACTGTTTTCTAAATTAACGTAACCACAGCCATTTAATTGTCGGTATTGTTTTTAACAAAAAAACATGTCAAGATGAGATAACAATGCTTTAAACAATGCCATGCCAAGTTTCGCTAAGGCTGCGCGTGCGCATATCAACCGATCTCCGTCCTATATGGCGCCAAGGCGCCGACTCTAAATCACCGTTTTAGACAAAAACGACTCATTATCTAAAGCAATTCATTATTAGCTCAATAGATCGGCTTTTCAAACTAGTCAGACAGACATTGTTTTTTTATAAGATGTCTTTTCGGGGATAAAATATATTCATCAATAATGCGGAATATAGATGTTTATAGTAAAAATTTCTTGCCTTTTTATAGATAATTAGTTTAATAGCGTATAATAAAGTTAAGTTTTAGTAACATAACATAAACTCACGCCTATATCCCCGAAGGAGTAGGCAGAGGTGCTAGCACCCACATTTCGCCAGTTTATTTAGGTCCCAATGTAATAGATGGCGGGCCTATTGCCATTAACCGGGCACTTATAAACCTGCAATAAATACACACAATACTTCAAAAAGCATCGAAAAGTCATTGGGGTGTGTCATGGTAAAACTGGGATCGAACCTGAGACCTCGTCTCAGCTGTCCATTACCCATACCACTCGGCTACTGCGGCTAGCTTGTTCAACAATATAAGTATAAGCTAGAGTGCGAGGGATATGCCTGTCAACCTCACCTTCGGCAACCAAATCGACCCACAGGCGGCGTGCGTTTTAGTCGGTTCGAGTCCGACATAACCTCCTTCGCCGGCTCCGGTGGGGAGGTATCCGTGGGGATTTTGCGCACATAAAAAAAAAAAAAAAGTATAAGTTAGAAAGTAACTGAATTACATGCACTTTCAATAATTATCACTTCTTCATTCGCGAACCGATGTATTAAACCTTAGATTTCTAATTAAACAAGGTATCGGGACTTTTCACGAATTTAATCATGGAACTTACTGCCGACGCGGTGACGTTTGGGATGCGTTGCAGCACGACTTGACTAGTCCTCGAGCGTCGAGAGGTATGCGGGGAACAGTTTTTGAGCGCCTACCCACCATTACATTTATTATGAACGGTTAGGCTGGCGACACACCACACTCACTATGTCAGTTTTTAACGGCACTGTGTTTTTGGGTTTTAGTATCTTAGATTTCTACTCCGTCTTTTCTTAACTTTTTCGAAACGACTATCGTCTGAGCTCCTAACTCCAAGAACGCCCACGTCATAGCCTCGTTCTATCAATCAGCAACTGTATCACACGCAGATGAGATTAGCTTGGACACATTATACCAAAATGTATGTTATATTCCAAACCTATCAGATAATATTTTCCCCTATTAATTACCAAAAGATTTATGTTAATCGGACCAGTGGTTCTTGACTTACTAACCTTAAAAACAGACAAAGAAATATTGAGGTTTAACATGTACCACATGTCGATGTGGTTTGAAATACCGTAATATTAGAAATGATTATATGCCATCGCGATTTACGCCAATAGACTGATGTTTTTGGTTGATCACAATCGGTGTACGTCGATCGAACAGTCGAGATATCAAAGGCATGAACAGGACTGACATTAGATGAACCGTGAATACGGTCGGTATGAGTCAATCAGCTCAAGCATTAAATCATGGATCACTGCGGTAAATTATTTGTGGTCAATTTAGATAAGCAATGGGCATTCTCTGTTGCTACGGGTAGCGAAAAATATTGCGAGGAATGAGCGGAATTCTTGTGGGTATTTATGTGTTTCAAGGTTGTAGTTGAACTAGTATACCGCATCATATAATAGAGATGTTGCTTCCTTGGCTGTATTTTATTGTCTCTACCATGGTGAGTGTTCGGATGAACTGTTCCAACTAATCCCACCATCTCCTTTCCTAAACAGGACAACACGTGCAGGGCTTAGATGTTACTCTCACACTGCTGAATGTGCAATAAGAATATACAGAATATCGGCGACTCTTTTCTTTGCCGCACCACTAAGACCTGAAATTCATTACCAGCTCACGTGTTTCATTCTTCCTACAGTCCCGGGTCCTTTAAGCGGGCCTGAAAAAGCATCTGATGAGACCGCCAAGCTGAGTGACACCATTGTAACATTACTTAGTGTATGTAACTCTCTTTCCTGAGACTTTACCTTTAGCTTACCATCAGGCGAGGTGAAGTCAAATTGGCGTGTCCTAGATAAAATATATAAGCTCAGTAATGGGTGACAGGGTGAACTATTGATAAAGTACATTGTAGTTCCAGTGATCCAATCGTTTAGGTGCAGTGTATGACACATGGCAGTTTTTTTTACCGAGATGTGAGCCCCTTATAGCCGGGTGGTCTCTTCGTGTCGTGCGGTATGCAGTAGGTTCATTTTTTCTTGCTATTTAAAAAAAGTGGACGGTGTCTTTGGGAATGTTTTGTGAAATAATTTCTGCTAGTTAATGAGAGATGTGACGCTAATAAAACGAATACTTCCTTATCTACGCTTCTCATCACTGATTTGAAGTTCTAATGTTAACTGACTGGTCTATTTGGTATCTATTTCTTAGTAGTCTGGTAGATGTTTACCCTTAGCGATGGCAATATCTACTTAACTTTACGGATTATTAAGATCCACTCAAGTTTCAATGCCCACGACTAATAGCGAGTATCATCTAAATGATACTTGTAAAGTTCATTATTATTCAACTACCGGCATGATATAATATGCTGAGTCACGCTGAAAAATCGCGTAAGGAACTTTCGCAGCCTTCATGTCAGTGACATTGCAAATAAACTGGAAGAGAGTCACCTTGTTACATCGAGAATAAAAGGAAGAAAAAGACGTTCTATACTACATGGAACTTTTCAAATCATGCAATTAGTTCTAGACATAATAATAAGTAAGCGCGCTCGAACAAATTAACATAATTCTCAGCGAAATGATGATTCTACTGCAGAATCAGAATCTATTCATAAAAAGAGAAGACCCGGCGGTGAGTAGGGTAGCCAGAGCTCACTGGAGAGTTTTTGTGCTGTCAGTGGGTAGACCAAATGCTTGTCCTGCTTTGTCTTTTACAATGACGGCACAGAAACTCTATGGTTACAGGGTTGGCAGCGCGAGTGCGACTCCCTTGGTCTTGCACTCGTCCATAGACCACGGTAACCACTTTCCATCAGGTGGGCCGTGTGCTTATCTGTTAACCAAGTGGTATAAAAAAAGAGAAGATGTAAACTATACATATATTTGAACCATGAATATAACACATAATAAAGTACACTTGCGCACACGTGAGGACTGCAGGGTTTCACTCGCAAATTCAACTTCGGTGTAATCCGGTTTTTGTGACAACTTTCTACAGATTCCTACCAACTTAAACCCTTAGAAGTGCTAATGGATTTTATTGGGTTATTATACTGCTATTGTGTTGTATGTACAGTTATGGTTACTGCGCTGAGTTGTGGCTATAAAGTAAGATGTGTAATAAACATGTTTACGTTGTATCCTGGTATGGGACTTTGTGTCTAATTCACGACATCCTATCCTGTTAAACCTCTGGGCAAATTTACTTTGGGACGAGACCGAAACCAAATGAATGAAAAATTCTCCCCTGATAACCCCTCTAGGAGAGACATCAGAATTTACTTTAAATGTTTTTTAATAATTTGATAGCGGTGACTCCCGCTTCGGCTCGTTTCTGGGGTAGAGGATGGCCATCGCGATTCAGCGAGGCAACGCTGCCAGTGTCATGGGCACCTTTGCGCCGGGAACGATTCGGGGTGGGTTATTTGATTTGACATAACAATTGACAAAATCTATGATTGCAGATAATGATTGGACATTTATATCGTAATGAATTTAATTTGTAATTGTAATAAAATAATGTTGAAATGTAAAAAATAATAAAGGAGGATATAATTTGATTACTGTTTTGTTTTGTCATGTTTGCACTAGTATATATTTTTATTTGTATTTTGTGTTACAACCATACATACAATATATGGGTGTAACACAAAATTATTCAACGTCAAAATTGTCAAACATTTGACATTTCTATGTCAAAATTGTCAAACTGACAATTTTGACATTGAAAGATAACATAGGTCTTCAACTCAATTAGTCATAGAAAATAATCCATTAATACTTACTAATTTGCAAGTATCCCGTATGTTCAAAAATTTGTGGGAATGGAAGGATAGATAAATAGGAATGTTTATTTTATTACTCTGAACTCTATTTGAAACAGCTGAACGGATTTGAATGAAATTGGGCACAGAAATACATTTATTTATAGTCTAGGGTTCATTTATTTATAGTCTAGGGTTCATTAGACCCTATCAAGATTAGTTAAACTTACATATAAAGGAAGGCCAAAGGCTAGTCCTGCTTTATCTTCTATCCTGGCGGCACAGAAACTCTCCGTGCTTACAGGGTCGGCAGCGCGAGTGTAACTCCCCTTGGTGTTGCACACGCCCATAGACCACGGTAACCGCTTTCCATCAGGTGGCCCGTGTGCTTGTCTGTTAGTTAGATTTAACGGATATGGCGAATAAATCAGATGATTTTATTTTTCAAAGAATTGACGGGTCATTTTTGAATAAACTCACTTCCTGTAGAGTAGATAGGTACTCGTATCTGAGTATACATCATATTTTACAAACTAAATATTTAAACGAGGTGATAGTGACTTATCTGATAACAATATGCCGTGTTTCCCATGGTTTTATGATTAGGTAAGTTATACCATATTTTCAATAAAAGCAAATCGAGTAGAACATTTTCAAAACATTGAAATTGCTCCCGTGAAAGTCAAAATAAACCAAATTGTCGAAGGAGTGGGATAATTATTTCTAGCCCGGTTGCCATGGCAACCTTACTTTATGCTCTTTCCAGCCAAGTCACACACTAGATCACTAGATGTCCTATATGTCGGAACCGCTTGGGTATCTACGGGTAGCCAAGCGGTACAACCATATAAAATTTAATCAGATTTTATATCACAGAATCTAATATCAAGCAACGTTGAGTTTGTCCGTCTGTTACTTTCCAAGAATGCAAATGACCTTTATCTATATTATATAATTCTTTAGGAAACAGTAAATACAAGCGAGTCTATTGTGATGGGATAATAATGGGAACATTCTAGTGTAATTTAGAACGCTAAGATCTTATGGTTATCATCGTTGGTTGATCACGTAATGACGTTTTGTAATATCCTATAGGTTAGCTGTTCATTTGTATAGTTGTAATCACGGCATATAAAAACTAGTGATGCCCTGCAGCTATCACTTCATAATCATCCTCAGTCTTTTCTCAACTCAGTTGGCCTCAGCTTTTATTCCAACTACAAAACAGCTGATCCTGACAGCAGATTGGCAGTGACGAAAGGTCCCTATAACCTGATTCCTACATGTTTTCCCATGGATCGAATAGGCAGGGAATTCATCCCCACACATTGCAACCAGAGACAGTACGCACTGTGCGGTATGAAAGAAATTTCCTCCCACGCACACTCAATCTGTGGAATTAACTCCCTGCTGCGGTTTTCCCATACGCCTACAATATGCGGTTCTTCAAAAGGGGCATTAGGAGGTTTCTTCATGGTCGGCAGCGCGATGTGACGCCCCTGGTGTTGCACAAGTTCATAGGCCACGATAACTAATTCCCATCAGGTGGGCCGTATGCTTGTCTGCCACCTAAGTGGTATTAAAAAAAGTGTATTTTGAAAATTTTCACCCATCGCCACTGACCATTGGCGTTGTCGAAGTTCTATAGTTTAACCAGGGATACCATGAAACATCCGAAGCTTCAAGTTCGTGTCATACGAAACACGAACGAAAGACCTAACATTCCTTTTAACTATTAGGTGTAACGAGAACTACAGGGGTGTAATTCAACACTACTTGTAGCTGTGATCGTCTGTCTGCTTAACTTATTCTCAAAGTCCGAACCAAAATCCTAATAAGCTATCATCCAACTCTTATAGAATACCACGGCTATAATAACCTCGTGTTGTGTTCCCGGCGGTGAGTAGGGTAGTCAGAGCTCACTGGAGAGTTTTTGTGCTGTCAGTGGGAAGACCAAAGGCTTGTCCTGATTGTGTCTTCTGCACTGACGACTGTCGGCAGCACAGTTGTGACTCCCCTGATGTTGTACACGTTCATAGGTCACGGTAACTACTTTCTATCAGGTGTAAAAATAAAGATTGTAATGTAGAATGTAGTATTTACACTTACATTTTTTTCTAAATAGGTAGTATGAAGTCATTTTGGATCTTGTACGGTAGGGTATCGTCTTCGGATCCGATTTCGAGATAAATATGTTCCATGGAACCGATTACTTGAACCTTGGATGAACAGTTCACTGTACTACGAGTAAAAGTGTAGTTTGTATTGACCAGCATTAATTACGATAGACAAAAAGATGACATCTTATTCAACAATATTCTGCAACGTAGACCGTGATCATGGCGTTTGTAGCAGCGCCGAAATATCGGTTGCTCCGTAATTATTCCGGCGTAAGTATTCCGGCGAATTTTACACTAGTAATGTGAATGACCATGTCAATTTCAAATCATATATGATTCTGCAACTTTCCTCCATACACTGTCCTGTTACAAAAGATTGCCATCAACTAAGTTATGTGTTTTTCCTTAACACTTTTGAGAACTACAGGCTTTCGTATTGCGATAAGCATATATCGTAAAGGTCAACAGTAATTGCGTCGTGGGAATTTCTAAAATGTAACATAACTGCTACACGAGCATGGCGCAGGAATAGCAAATATGGTTGATGGGCATCAGTTCCCGGATTGGATATCTCGGCAACAGCGGGTAAAGTGTAATTCGGACTTAGCAGCTCTGTGTCTTTATCTACCCCTTGAGGGGTATACAGTAGTGAGAGCCATTTCCCAGTCATATCCTATATTTATTTGGAGTCGAGCTATTCGTATTTGCGTATTTGACATACAATTATCACATGTGGACAGCGTATTTGACAAAGCATTTACCTTATTACCTATTTGACAAATATAACCTATACCAAACACGTACAATTGACAACTTATTTAGGTTTTTTATAATCTTTGCGACAGTAGACCTTTTAACAGTAGACTAAACGTGACATTTATTTGTGAAGTGAATTGTGTTTGTCTATACATACGTCTATACGTATATGTGCATGTTTGGATATACGTCAAGTATTTTTCCAAATCAACAACCGCCCAATAGAAAAAACAAATAGCTATGTGTAGTGCCACCGTAAAAAGTAATTTTATACGAACCAAGAACACAAAAAAGATCACGAAATAAAGTTAAAAATAAACACATTCTGTACTTACTAATATGCATCAAACGAGTTTAAATCAATTGAAACGGAATTAAACACATTTTACTCAACGTATCTCATTGAGGCTGGATTACAACAATACTGAAACTAAATCGCACTATAAATTGCGTTACCACCATTTACTCAATCAATTTGATTAAGTGAAACTGTTTTACTTAGATGAAGGTATTTTCAGCACTGTTGTAATCCAGCTTGCGATGCGATGTAGGCAGTCCGAGATTCACAAGATATAAAAGTAGGTATAATGACTTAGGTAGCCTAGTGGTAATGGACTGCTAAGACGAGGTCTCGGGTTCGATCCCAGGTTTTATTATGGCACACACCAATGATTTTTCGATGCTTTTCGAAGATATGTGTGTATTTATAGCAGGTTTATAAGTGCCCGGTTAATGCCAATAGGCTCGCCACCTATTACATTGGGGACCTAAACATAAACTGACGAAATGTGGGTGCTAGCACCTCTGTCTACCCCTTCAGGGATTTATGTTATGTATAATGACATAATAATGATTACGGGTAATTAACGCGATCATGGTATAAGTACATCCATACCTTTGATTTGCCTGACGTTTCGGTCAGGTTACACCAACGGTGGTCACAGGCTGACTGTATAATTCCCGTGAACATTATTGTGTATCATGGAAGGCGAAAGTTTAAAAGCTAGCAGGATTATCAAATATGTTCTAAAAGCTTTAAACTTATAAGTATTTCACAAAACACTCACCACAAACAGACCGAACCATAATTTGTTTAGAAAACGCATTCGCAAGCGATGTTTTCTCATAGAAGCTGACCAAAAAACTAATAAATAACGAACGGTTAGCCAATCTGTGCCACACCAGCCCAAATCCAAAGTGTGACGCGACATGCACGAATCTATGTCTTAATGTGTTGTTGTATGTTAATCGCCTCATTCGGCCGCATATGATGAAGTATGAAGGGCTCATTCGTCCATATTTGCTTTACATAACATAGACTCACGCCTATATCCCCGAAGGGGTAAGCAGAGGTGTTAGCACCCTCATTTCGCCAGTTTATGTTTAGGTCCCAATAGGTGGCGAGCTTATTGCCATTAACCGGGCACTTATAAACCTGCGATATTTGCTTTTTATGCACACATAAGGCATAAACGAATTATAAATACCAGAATACCTGGACCAAATCGGGGAAGTTTTAGAAAAGGGGCAGGTCAGGAGTACTCTAAACCGACGAGCATGCATGAAGAATGTAATGAGAGTGAATGAAGCGAGAGTAGTATGTCAGGATCGTAGCAAATGGAGATCCGTGATCTCTGCCTACCCCTATGGGAGACGGGCGTGATTTTATGTATGTATGTATGTAAATACCAGAATTCGTTCACTTGTTTTGTAACACATGTCAAAGGACACGAATAACAACAGCATGTATGTTGTTAGCACATATTGTTTTAAAAAATATAGTAATCGAAATTATTAATATTTCCTCTGACCCCTCCAGCTAAGCTGAGTTGTTTGTGTCAGGTTTACGTCGGTAGTGTAATGGCCAGGATTTGAACCCAATGCCAATTTCTTAACCTAACCGTATAACAAATAGTACAAAACGAAGTGTGGTTCCGCCTTTACAAATTCGTGATTTTGCGCCACGATCGACATTCGGGACTTGCTAAGTGACAAGTATCGACATTCAGAATCTACTGAGTGACAAGTATTGACAACACACCCTTTTTTTACGTGCGCAAAATCTCCACGGATACCTCCCCACCGGAGCCGGTGGAAGAGGTTATGTCGGACTCGAACCGACTAAAACGCCACACCTCCTGTGGGTCGTTTTGGTTGCCGAAGGTGAAGTTGACAGGCATATCCCTCGCACCCTAGCCGACCTAGGGCCATCTCTCACGATCTGGCCCTCTTCTCGGGTGTGGGGACTACAGAGTCCCCAACTCGTCCCGGAAACGGGTCGGCGCGCTAGGCGCGCTGCCGCCGCGGCCTGCTTCTGCCAGGGTGGCAGGCGGCTCTACCTGTCACCCCCAAGCCTGCGCTCATGGGGAGCGGCGGTCATTCATCGAGATTTAATCCACTAACAATTTGCAAACTCGTTAACGCATTTCCAAACAAACGTAAAACCGAATATGTCTGATTGCACGTAGCCACATTTATTTCTTAGATAATAGCTTATAAACAAATGGTCCGAGATATGGCCGCGCTATTCTCGCAACTAAGTATTCGCAACAAGATGTAATCTTCCAAACAAATTGCACTCACGTGCATGCCATCATTTTTATCATTTCTTTCGCGATTAATTTGTAGCCATTGGATGTTTTATTGGTGTTAATTCTTTCTAGAAGCCTGATTGTGAAGTTGCTCTACTAAAAAGATGGAATTGTCTTAAAAGGAACGTGTAAAGTAAATTAATTTCATTCACTCTCGACAGGATAGTGGTTTGTTTTTGACGGAATCAATCCGATAAAGTTTGCACAGAACGCGTAGAACCAGGATAAGGTTTCATAATTTGGAATAACCCCAGCATATTTACATTTTTTCTCATGCGGCAATCTCAGACTAAAATAATCGTCTAGGATGGCCATTTGTTGGATCCGCAAGATAAAAAAAGGTAACACAACAGTAAATATTCTCATCGCAATGTATTGATAAACTTTTTTTAACCAAGAAGCAATCTAATCACGTTTTCTAAAGTAATAGGTGGAAGCCATGACCTAGCACACACATTTTAGGAAGGCTCTTTGTATTCGTTGAGAACCACGCAGTAAATTTCTAAAAAAAGATGAGAATGGGAGAGTAGAAAAATATATTATAGGATAGTGGCAAAAGCAAAGGCAAAGAGTTTGTTAACCTAAGCTTGTTCGCCAATATAGTAGCATAAAAACTAACTACCTACATATAATTTTAAAGTAACTTGACGGATTATATTGTCATGGGTTTAGGTTTCTCGGTCAATCGTCAATTTTAGTGTTAGACTGAAATAGCTCTTGCATGTATACTATCATATAAAAAGTATCAAGCATTCGCTACAGGCGTTTTATTATTTTACACAAAACGTGTATACCCGTAAAATTTGATTTAACGGAAAATAGGTTTTGAACAAAAAAGACGACTTATCACATTAGTTCCTAGTTTAAAAACACTAACTTTTTTTGTAGCTTTAACATTGAGAGTCGTGAATAGGCAACGCGAGATAATTTTTTTTTCAAATTATACTTTTCATTCTTTTCGAATTTTGAAGTTTGAATTGAATTTTATTTTTAATTTTAAGTTTGTCCACTACTATTTACCTGAACCAATGATTTACGCGGCCAACGTTTTTTTTTATTTTATAATATCAGTTAATTATTTTTAATAGATCATGGATCGCATGTACATACTTTAAGAATTTATATTTCTATAAAAAAACACCCACGCGTGCAATATAATCTGTCTTTTTAAGCAATATGCCAAGGAGGTATTTATTAAAAAAAAAGAGTAAGCCGATAATGTCTAGACAAAGGAGTTAATAAAATTAGGCAAATTAGTGTTATTTATATTTTTATAATGTTTGCTGTTCGGGTCTGAGCCGGTAGGTGGTCCAAACCGAACACACTTTTAATTAAGAGCATTTCATTTCAATATTAATGGGTTTATCGTTTCAAATAACATTTAATTTGTCCGCGAGATATGTGACTCGGTATATTTACTAGCTCTATTAAGACATTTCTAAGAAATGTCGAATTTCTTTGCGAATTTATGATAATTATGCGAGACAGAAGTTATTACTAACTTAATTTAGAATAAAGTGTAGTTGTAACACTATACACATTATTATTATCTTTAATGGGAAAGTATCTGTATGTCTGTTACTTTATCACGCCTAAATCACTGAACTGATTTTGATGAAATTTGGTATTGACATAGATTATTCCTTAGGAAAGGGCATAGGGTAGGTTTATCTGCGATAAACGACATCCACCGTCTTTTATATATAACTTTACACGATGAGTACTTACAAAACACAACAATATTTTATGTTGTAAATAGCAATAAAACCCCTAAGGAAGCCCCCCTGGCTTTCTTCTGCAATAATTATGCAGTAATAAGGTATTTTAGAGCCAACATAAGTATGGAGGTTGTCACACTCCGCAGTCAAGGAAAGGGACATCCGATCAAAATTAAGCAATTAATGTTATGTTATGTTATAGAGGAAGTTATTGGCAACTGTTTTTTATGATGATCGAAAAGAGTTGAGTTAGAACAAAATAGATCGGCATATGACAGTATCTAGGACAGAACTAGATCCCGGAACTAGTCCTTTACTGTGATTCTCTGACCAACTGAGCTACCGGGGGAATGGGCGAGAAAAAAAGAACAGAATAACACATATTAATGTTATACCTGAAGGGCTCGTAATCTCGTCGTTCCTCGGTGAGAACTATCGGTCCTGGTTACTTTTTCTTTATACAACTTAGGTGGCAGACAAGCACACGGCTCACCTGATGGAAAATGGTTACCGTGACCTATGAACGTGTGTAACACCAGTGAAGTCATATCGGTGCTGCCGACCCTATAAGAACAGAGATTTTATGTGCCCTCAGTGCAGAACACAAAATCAGGAAAAGCCTTTGGTCTTCCCACTGACAGCACAAAAACTCTCCAGTGAGCTCTGGCTACCCTACTCACCATCAGGAACACAACACGAGGTTATTATAGACGTGGTATTCTGTAGGGTGGAGGTACTTCCCCAGTCGGACTGCTCAATTCGGACGGGAATACCGTCGTGTCCTACCTCTTCAAAAAACTACTACTAGACGTAGAACGTTACTAGATGAAAATCTACGATAAGGATAGTTGGAGTCTCAATCAATCAATTAGCCCACCGCAGTGCACTGCTGGACATAGGCCTCTCCCAATGTACAACATTTCGTCCGATCAACCACCTTCTGAGTCCAGCTATAAAAAGTCCGAATACTTTTTTTTTATATACATAGATGGCAGACAAGCACACGGCCCACCTAATGCAAAGTGGTTACCGTGGCCTATGGACGTTTGTAACACCAGAGGAGTCACAGTCACGCTGCCAACCCTGTAAGTACAGAGTTTCTGTGCGTCAGTGTAGAATACAAAGCAGGATAAGCCTTTAGTCTTCCCACTGAAAGCACAAATTCTCCAGTGAGCTCTGGATACCCTACTCACCGCTGGGAACACAACACGAAGTTATTATAGCCGCGGTATTCTGAACTTACACCAATGGGTTGAGGAAGTCAGATGGCAGTCCTTACCTTATATTTATATCATCAGTTCAAAAACATTTTAAGATCAGAACTTCCTTTTTTGGTTAAAAGTAAGTGCAAACATGACCACGAAATCAACGCAGTGAACTAGAATCACGAACTAGAGTGTAAACAGTAAAATGTAGGTCTAAAAACACGTATAATATACCTACATGCACTTGAATATAACACACAAACATGTTATCAAGTGGGGTAACCTCGTTTATGTTGTGTTTCACAGCTCTAGCAATTTGCACGCAAAACGATTTAGCTCACAGCTAAACGATCGAATTTCACAAATTAATCGATTTTATTAATTTAATTTACAATCTCAATCAAGAATAACAGATTCGGCGTCGGTTAACACAATTTTTTTTTATGTCTCTAATGAGAAGTACGGATATCCGGATTACCTATGTATGATGATGTGGTTCATTAAACATTGCGAGAAGGAAACGATCTTGCTAGTTATTTTGTGAGCCGATACCGCAGAGTGACCCAATACAATAATTCTAAAAAAATTAGCAGGCATTAAAGCATTAAAAACATATTTTTATGTAGAACATGCCCATTTGTCTCCACCTCGCCTGATGATAGGATAAATGCAAAGTCTCAGAAAAGAAGATCACCATTACAGACACGTTGCATGGTACAATGGTATCACTCGGCTTGGCGACCTCATCAGATGCTGTTTCATCCCCCGCTTAAAAGACCCGGGACTGTAGGAAGAAGGGAACATGTGAGCTGGTAAATAATTTAGCCACAGTTTTAAAATCTCATAAGAAACAGCACTCAGACGTCTTAGCAGTTTGACATCAAAATTACTTACACCTTGTTTGCAGTATGAACTTACTCACGAAAAATATTAAATCATTGACAACGTGATGCCTAGATCGGACATTCGATTAATAAGTAGATTTTTTTTTGATGCGGCACTAATTATTAATCATCTGCATTTTTATTACTAAAAATGCTGTCACTATGCTGTCACTATGATAATAGTGACCCATTAATAATATAATAACAATGTTTTTTCTCACCAAACCGTTTACATTAGTAATCTCAAATAAAATACAGTAGACCGTAACTCAAAAATTAGTAGAAGAATCAATCATCAAATCAAATCAATCATTAAACAGATGAGAGCAGGGAGAGACAAGATATCATGACATCTGCATCGAAAAATCAGATCTAAATTAAAGGCTGGAAAATCATAGTTGTCGAAATATGGATGTTAATACACTTCTGCCTACACTTACGGAGATTTACAGGTATAAATTAGAGGAGATTCCAAAACAAGCCATCGCAATTGTGAGACAAATAAGTAAACAGTTAACACAAATAAAGAACAACAGACATAAACATTATTTAGCTTTAACTTATCCTATAAAATATATGGCAAAACCACCTGACCACGCGAAAGGCTTTTCTGCAGGGAAAAACATAGACAAGGGTTTTATTTAATTCCGTTATTATTTTATGGTCGTGTCCGAATAAAGTAGTACTCGTACAATCGCATGTCTGGCACCAGCCTTACAGTTTATAGCGCCCTAGAGTCGCTACCATGACCCTGAAGCACTGATAGAACGTGATTGAACCAAAAGGTCTTGTTTATGGGAAACTATTACCTGTTATTTCACAAGGTACTTGCCTTGTATAATAATATTCCATGGTAACAATTGCATCTATACTTGTAATTTTAGTCAGTTCCTTTATAGGTTGTATTGCTGAGCGTGTCTTGTTAATAATATAGAATTACATTTAACTCACTTCAAAGATGATGTTGTATTGTACTAAAATTCATTTCCTGTTAGTTCTACTCCCTACTAACTAGTTGACCCGCCCCAGCTTCGCCTGAGGCGGGTCAACTATTAATATTTGGAAACTTCATAGGTATCACCTATTTGAGCCGTGATTTCGTTAGTTTTCATTTAATAATGTAAGGGAATCTACCGGATACGTTGACATTTATGATCACTGCTCCGCTCCCTTGAGTAGTAGCGTAATGATATATAGCTTAAAACCTTTGCTGTTAAACAGGCTATTTAATACAAAAAGGATTTTTTAATTCGAACCAGTAGTACCTGAAATTAGCGCGTCCAAACAAACAAACTCTTCAGCTTTATAATATTAAGTATACTCGTAGATGTGGAATTTTGTGAAAATGTTTGAATTTTTGAATGTTTGTATGTTTGGACTTTTAATTAGTCGTGGACAACAGCTGATTAAAAATAATGTGATTGTCCCTGAATACCGGTTTGTAAATGTAAAACAATCGAAAATATGTACCTAATAGTTGAATAGGTACCTAAAATAAATAAACTCAGCGGTGACAGTTGGAGTTTAATGGGTCTCGTTTCAATAGCCAGTATGGATAACTACTTACTGTACATACGGCACAGGTTCTATTCTCAGGTAAGGCAAACATAGGATTTAATTCAAAATTCTCAGCAATCACATTACTTGCCGCGACGCTCTCGAAGCAGTCATTGTTATAGCTTACATAAATCACTGTAGTTATTACCCGTTTTGTGGTGGCTGAAAGTGGGCTACAAGCTTCAATACTTTGTTGTATCACCTGAACAACATGGCTTGCTACCATTTACCGCAAGACACTTCAATCAATGACAGAAGCAATTACGATGACTTTGAACTTTTGATCAAGGTCAATAGTCTATGAACGTCCAGTAAAGTCGTAAACCTAATTAGTGTACTGTCACCTGACCTCACAACCCTGAGGGCAAAAGCATGCACCTCAGCCTAGTCCGCTATGCTAGCTGTATGTATTAGACTAGTTTATTTATTTATTTAATATGTTTTTCCACAGCAAATGCAAAAATACCGCTATTATAATAACTTCGTGTTGTGTTCCCAGCGGTGAGTAGGGTAGCCAGAGCTCACTGGAGAATTTGTGCTGTCAGTGGGATGACTAAAGGCTTGTCCTGTTTTGTCCTATACACTGACGGCACAGAGCCTCTGTGCTTACAGGGTCGGCAGCGCGAGTGTGGCTTCTCTGGTGTTACACACGACCGTAGGCCACGGAAACCACTTTCCTTCAGGTGGGCCGTGAGCTTGTCTGCCACCTAAGTGGTATAAAAAATATATATATACAAGACATGTTTGGCGAGTAATATGGCTGATAAATTTGCCAATTACGGATAAACCAGAATTGATGGAAATTGTGTTTCGCCGATTGGTCGTCTACCTGAATGAGATGCGCAAACCCACTTCAGCTGTTAATAGATAACAGATACACTTACTGGTTGATACATTTGCCAATTACGGATAAACCAGAGTTGGTGGGAATTGAGTATCGCCGATTGGTTGTCTACTTGGATGAGAGTGAAGAGGTCTGGACAGCACTCGTGGCTTAATAGACAACCTAAATTGAAGAAGGAAGAGTAAAAAGGGACCGTGGGGTTTGAGGCCAAAGCCTTGGATGCGAAAAGGAACAACGCTATGATGGTGATCCTCATATATGATGACGAGAACCGGTCGTTAACGAATTGATATCGAAGACACCGAGTGCTTGGTTTGATTTCGATAATGCCAAATCATTGTACCTACTTTCGCTTTGTTGACTTCCTAAAAAAAAGAAAAAGAAGGTTAGATACCTATGTTGGAATCACTTTCCCTAAGAAAGAGATACCTAACTATTATTATGAGATATTGTAGTTTAAAACCGCGATAATGGATTGCTGAGACGAGGTCTCGGGTTCGATCGCAGGTTTTACTACGGCACACACCAATGACTTTTCGATGCTTTTCGAGGTTATGTGTGTATTTATCACAGGTTTATAATTGCCCGGTTAATGGCAATATGCTCGTCACCTATTACATTGGGACCTAAACAAAAACTGGCGAAATGTGGATGCTGGCACCTCTGCCTACCCCTTCGGGGATATACATAGGCGTGAGTTTATGTTTATGTTTTATTGTAGATTACTTGTGATTATTTTCTTTATTAAGATAATTAAAACCCATAGCATCTTGCTATCGCCATTGATGTGATACCATTACAAATTCTAAAAATTGGTGTTGCGATATTGGTTCTGCGATAACAATAGAATGTTATATTTTTTTTAAGATTACATTCATATTTAAGAATTATTAATTTCATATTACAATTGAAATAAATTTGCTGAGAGGTGACAGCAATAGTTAACGTGGATCCAAAGATCGGCAGTAAGAAACAAAAAAATTGATCTCTTTTTAGTTAGACTCAAGGTTCTGTTCATTTTCTAGAAAACCGTAACCTAAGAATCTTCAAATCACGAGTGAATAAGTTACTTCTAGTCAGAAGTGTTCCTTCGTCGACCAAATCTTCAAGCAGATGAGATAGTTGTCCACTACGATCCTATCAAAAATAATTCTAGCCTATGAAAAATACTGACGGACACAGGGATCGGTTCTAGGGCCGCTCCTGTGGAAGATCGGATACGACTGAGTGCTTCGCGGTGAGCTCGCGGACGGCGCCGCCGTCACGTGCTATGCGGACGACACGCTAGTGACGGCGAGCGGAGCTATATACCGCGAAGCGACCCTGAGGGCCACTACCGCGGTTGCTCAAGTCGTGGAACGGATCCGGCGGCTGGGCCTTGAGGTGGCTCTGCATAAATCCGAGGCCATGTTCTTTCATGGACCTCGGCGCACGCCACCACCTGGTTCCAGTCTCACAGTGGGAGGCACTCTCATCGGCATCAAGCCCCAGATGAAACATCTGGGGCTCATCCTCGACGGCCGGTGGGACTTCGGGAAGCACTTCCGAAGTCTGGGCCCCAAATTGGTGGGCACAGCCAACGCTCGCGCTCGCGTGGGAAACGCCGAGACGGGAGCTTGTGGCGGCCCTGGGAGTGAGGGTTCTCACGCTCTCCACCTTGCTCGCGGCGATGGTCCGCTGCGCAGATGCGTGGGCGGCCGGCGCCTCCTTCTGCGAGCAAGTAATGCTCGTGAAGGAGGCGGGGCGAGCCAAGCTGCCCGCGTACGAAGGCAACTCGGGCGTCGGAGGTCGATGAACGACCTCCGCCCCCCATGAGCGCCGGCCTGGGGTTGACAGGTGGTGCTTTTCGAAGTTATGTGTGTATTTATCGCAGCTTTATGGCAAGGCCAGTTAATGGCAATAGGCTCGCCACCTATTACAATGGGACTTAAATACAAACTGGCGAAATGTGGGTGCTAGCACCTCTGCCTACCCCTTCGGTGATATAGGCGTGAGAGTTATGTTATGTTTAAGATGGTATCGTTATTGTGTCCAAATAAAAAAAAAGTAATAGAGCAACAAATTAAAAATGCATTTTTTTATACCACTTAGGTGGCAGACAAACACACGGCCCACTTGATGGAAAGTAGTTACCGTGGCCTATGGAGGTGTGCAAAACCAAGGCAGTCACATTCACGCTGCCAATCCTGTAAGCACAGAAAGTTTCTACGCCGTCAGTGTAAAAGACATAGCAGGACAATCTTTTGGTCCTCCCACTGATAGCACCAAAACTCTCCAGTGAGCTCTGGCTACCCTACTCACCGCCGGGAACACAGGACGAGGTTATTTTGGCTGTGGTATTCTATTGGGCGGAGGTACTTCAGCAGTCGGACTGCTCATTTAGACGGAAATACCGTCGACCTACTAAAGAATATTTCACAAAAATAAAGTGTCTTTGATTAGCAAACTAATAAATAACTAATATTTCAATATTTGCAAAGGACCTCATCTATCAAAGTCTAGTTTCCCTCATTAATTATGAAGAAAACTTGTCTTTTTACCTCTGGCTGTTCGTTACACGCCGCCAATAATTATGGCGAAGCATCCACATAATTGCTACTCGGGATTAATGTGGTGTAACTACCATTTATTTAGAAAATAACACTGAATTAATGGTTAGAGTGGTATTATTGCCACTATATTGTTACTACTTAGTGCTTTACATTTTTTATATACTCCCGTAGAGTATATAAAAAATGTAAAGCACTAATTCTCAATTTTGAATAAACAATTTTAGTGCTCAAATTCCAAAGTGTTCATGTCAATTATGATCGATAAATGTGTAATTACATGCGCATGACTAACTCATGACATATCAATGGAGTATCAGGATTTAAAAAGTAATAATCATGTACATAAACGTATTCTTAATATGAAATTCCTGAGACTTTGTCTTTAGCTTACCATCAGGCGAAATGAAGTCAAGTTAGGTTTAAAAATATTTATTTTCAAAAAGACAATTACATTGCCACTTACATGAAAACATAATTTATAATAAATATGCTATTTGTCATTGAAAGTTGCCACTGGACTAGACAAAAAGAAAACTTAGCAATGAGATTAATAAATTAATAATGATCAGTTATGTACAATGACAATCGTGGCTTAAAGATATGGAGAGAGTCACTTTTCCTGATGTTTATTGATAACTTATTATAAAGCTGAGCGCCTTCAAAAGTAGGGTTTTTTTTCCGTAGTCGGTTAGTACTTTTGGCGTGTCCTAGATAAAAAAAACAGTATGAACACATAACTTACATATTTTTATCCCGGTGTATGTAAAGATGACGTCCCATCAATTACTTCCATCTTTTTCAAACTTAATTTAAATCTATTTAAAAGTTTCACATTCGACCATCCGGCCAATTGAGCAGTCCGACTGGGGAAGTACCTCCACCCTACAGAAAACCACGGCCATAATAACCTCGTGTTGTGTTCCCAACGGTTAGTAGGGTAGCAAGAGCTCACTGGTGAGTTTTTGTGCTGTCAGTGGGAAGACCAAAGACTTATCCTGCTTTGTCTTCTGCACTGACGGCATAAAAGCTTTCTGTGCTTACAGGGTCGACAGCGTGATTGTGGCCCTGGTATTGCATACGGCCATAGGCCACGGTAACCACTTTTCATCAGGTGAACTTCTACGCCACCTATGTGGTATAACAAAAATATCCACAAGTTTCAGAAGTTTCGAATTGTGGTTTTGTCAACAGTCATCACCATTTAGATCCCATTTGTAACCTTTCGACTTGAACTCTAAAATTTTGTTATACATAATTACTCCGTAAATAAACATGTACACCAGTATTACCTAACCATGACTAGCTATAGAAAGATAAACACTTGACTGAAATACTTTTTAACGAAAATTTCGTTCTTCGAATTCATATAGAATAATTTTACCACTATTTTAAAGCTCCGAGCAACACAAACTTTTTGAATAAAGAATGGGGTTTATGGTTATCTAATTTTTAATTCTTTCTGGCACTTGATAATTTAAAAAAAAAACTTGCTGGCCAGTAGTAACTGCTTAGAAAGCTGTGATACTTTTTGCTTACAATAATTATATTAGTTCTCTGCAATATAACGGTATTTCTTGTCCGCCATAGATTTACTTTGGAAGTATACCTGATACGCTTAATAATACTAGTTTTTATATTACTGCAGGTTTTGTATACTTCCGTTATTAATTGTATTAGTAACTTTCAACTAAGTATAACTTCAATCATCAAATCAAACTTTAGGTAAGTACTTAAACTAAAAAATCAATGTATTGATCTTGAAAAATGTACCTAGAAGCGTTCTGGTTCTGTAGGACGCTTGCGTGTACGAAGTCCCTACCTAAACTGAAAGCTGAGAAAGGGTTTGGGGAATAAGTTTAGCCTCTAAAGATTTAAATGTGTCTTTAGATTTAGGTATATACTTTCATGTTTGCATTCGTAAATACTAGTCTTATTATATTTAGTGCCGAAGCCGCGTGGTTCCCGGCAGAATAGAATTTGGACCACCCCATCTCTTCCCATGCAGTGTCGTACAAGGCGACTAAGGGCTATCCTTGGCTGTTTAATCAGATATATACAGCCCAGACTCAGCCTTAGGAGCATGGTTCGAGTCAAGTACCCGAATGACGGCAATAGGCTCACCCCCTATTACGTGGGATCGAATTAAATAATTTGTGAAATGTGGGTGTTAATTCACCTCTGCCCAACCCTTCGGGGATAGAGGCGTGATTATATGTATATCTTTTAGTAATACTTTGTAAATAATACTGGCGATTTTTAATCTATTTAACAGCAGAAACGGCATCTGCCTGTCAATAAACTCGTAACATAACTCCTAGAACAGATTATAAGGAAATACCAGTTCACTTTCTTGTTCGCACAATAAATTACGAACTAAAAAACAATAGTATGTACACGGTATAGGCAGAGGTATTGGGAAAATTGATTTTCTCATAGAAACAATAGGTTTACGGGGAGCAGATAGCATCAATATATCTTATACAGTTACGGGTAGAAAGAGCCACTAAATATATGATGGTATAAAATCACTATTGTTTCCTTGTAGCTGTTAACTTTAATGTAGTGTGGAACGTTTCACACATTATGCAACTGATATATATCTAGCTAAGTGTAACAGAGAAGAAGAGCATTAAGTTTATCTAGTCTATTATATACAAATCATTGTTTGTTCAAATTTGCATAAGTACTTTTTCAAGTTACAGCAACTTTGTTAGTTATACAATTATAGTAAATTGTATAACAAGGGAGCAAAGTAATATTTTTACGGCTAAGGTGACTCGCTGCGCTCAGGATTCTACGTTAGAATCCTTCGCTACGCTCGGGATTCTATTCTAGAATCCTTCGCTACGCTCGTGATTTAAAGTTCATCGCTCGAGGGAAAAATAATTTGCTCCCGAGTCATACACTATACTTGTCATTCTCCTATGAGAATATAGATATTTACTGATAACTTACCAGAACAGAGACAGAATTAATTAATAAGACACTTTTTTTTTTTTTTTTTTCGTGCGCAAAATCCCCACGGATACCTCCCCACCGGAGCCAGTGGAGGAGGTTATGTCGGACTCGAACCGACTAAAACGCACGCCGCCTGTGGGTCGTTTCGGTTGCCGAAGGTGAGGTTGACAGGCATATCCCTCGCACCCCGGCCGACCCAGGGCCATCTCTCACGATCTGGCCCTCTTCTCGGGTGTGGGGACCACAGAGTCCCCAACTCGTCCCCGGAAACGGGGAGGCGCGCCACGCGCGCCGCCGCCGTGGCCTGCTTCTGCCAGGGTGACAGGCGGCTTCACCTGTCACCCCCATTAATAAGACACTTGTACGTTTTCAGTTATCTTATTTAAAAAAAATAGGTAACACCATAAAGCTGTAGAAAGTACGAATGCCTATTTCAATATGTGTAACAAGTTCCACCAATCTCCTGTACAAACAGTCAGTGACATAAGTAATGCACGCGCTTTTGTTACAGGAACAAAGTGACAGTTTTCGAATAGAAGGGATGAAAATTATATTATTAACCTCGATAGGTGTAGCTACAATCAGGTTAACGATATATTCCTTCTGTGAAGTTAGTATTTTTTTATACTACTTAGGTGGCAGACAAGCACATGGCCCACCTGATGGAAAGTCGTTACCGTGGCCTATGGACGTTTGTAACACCAAAGAAGTCACAGTCGCGCTGCCAACCTTGTAAGTACAGTTTCTGTGCCGTTCTGTATTTCATAAAATATGGTGCTTTTTATCAGTTATATACTCAATTACACCTTATGGTAAGTGATAATGTGGTATAAGATGACGCATTTTTACCTAGATTGCCTAAAAGGAACTTGTTGATTCAAAACTTGAAGACTCAGTTTGAAATTATTTTTTTTATCGAATTCTATCGTGATTTATTTGGTATAATTTACATTTAGCCCGATGCGAAGTTTCGGCTACTTTTCAATAGCCATGTTCGCAGGGTAATTAGGAAGCCTTCTAAAATACAGACCCTGAGTTTCATCCCTTAGCTGTACACATAATGGATATGTGCGAGCCGCGTGGTCCCCGGCAGAGTAGAATTTGGATCACTCCATCTCTTCCCATGCGGTGTCGTACAAAGCAACTAGGGATAGGGCTGTTTAACATCGGACAAATCTATACAGCCCAGACTCAGCCTCAGATGCTTGGCTCGAGTGAACAATAGTGCCCGGAAGACGGCAATAGCGTCACCCCCTATTACGTGGGACCGAATTCAATGATTGGTGATATGTGGGTGTTAATTCACCTCTGCCTTACCCTCCGGGGATAAAAGCGTGATTATATGTATGTATGTATGTTTAATAACCATAAAGCTTATCATTTAAATCACGAGTCTCTTTAACAGTAATTGAACCATTCATACAGATCACAGATTCCGAAACCGCACCATTAAGGCCTGGAATTCATTACCAGCTCACGTGTTTCCTTCTTCCTACAGTCCCGGGTCCTTTAAGCGGGGCGTGAAAAAGCAAATGATGAGGCCGTCAAGCAGAGTGTCACCATTGCCACACGGTATGTGTAAGTAATGGTGACCCTCTTTTCTGAGACTATGCCTTTAGCTTACCATCAGGCAAGGCGAAGTCTAATTGATTTGTTCTATATAATAAAAAAAATCAAAACCTCAGAGACAACCAGGAGCCACGCTAAGACTATGATATACGAACATACTAGCATTACTAGCTACGTATGAAGCTAATAAAAATCTCAAGACTTTCTAACTGATCGAACAACACAACACGGTTACATTTAGTTAGAAACACAGGCTCTTCCTTACGACCATTTGGAGTTACAGGGACTAAGCGACTAAACTGTAACACTTACTTCGCTGATAGGATCGTTTGTACCCTTAATAGAAGACGCGTTTCTGTAATGCGACTATAGATTGTGTCTTTCTTGGTCACTTATGTTCTTGTAGAGAGATTGCTTCGGTTTATAGTGAGATGTACTGTTACGGGTTAAGAGGGTAGATACTAATCTTGATGGTGCAGTAAATTGTTTAGATGCAACAGAGAGTGATGATGAAATGATGTCGATACGGTGGTAATTAGTTAAATTATTGTATAATATTGCCAACTAAATCATATAAAAACTATTTGTACTGTTGATTTATGGCACTTGGTGGACTTTGTTGTTACACAGATTGATAACTCACTTGTGCTTTTCCACATAACGTTTAATATTTGTTAGACCCCCTTTTTTTTTACGTGCGCAAAATCCCCACGGATACCCCCTCATCGGAGCCGGTGAAAGAGGTTATGTCGGACTCGAACCGACTAAAACGCACGCCGCCTGTGGGTTGTTTTGAGTTGCCAAAGGTGAGGTTGACAGGCATATCCCTCGTACCTCGGCCGACCCAGGGCCATTTCTTACGATCTGGCCCTCTTCTCGGGTGTGGGGACTACCCCTGTCTACTACTGTCCCCAACTCGTCCCCGGAAACAGGGAGGCGCGCGAGGCGCGTCGCCGCCGCGGCCTGCTTCTGCCAGGGTGTCAGGCGGCTCCATCTGTCACCCCCAGGCATGCGCTCATGGGGGGCATGTTCATCTGACCGGTTTCGCCTTACGGCATCCTCAAAGGTTTACCACTGTAAACCTGTATATAAAACTGTAGGAAGGAATATTCTTAAATGTCACTACATTTAAGAATATTCCTTCCTAAATGTAGAGTGAAAAAACACAAGTGAGTTATCAATATGCATATAAAACGACCTGAGGTCTTTCCACCTTACGCACATATCCTTGTTTGCTACCCTCAATCAATCAATTGACTTATCGCAGTACACTGCTGAATAAAAGCCTCTCTCTATGACGGGAGGCTTTGGCCTACTGTATCCACACTGGCCAGACAGGTTAGTACATGATTTTATTTCTAGTTTTCTTTCTCTCGCAGTGATATCGTCTGCGCATTTTTCCGTTAGTTTTTAGTTTGCTACCCTAGTAGTGTGTAATTGCAATTACTTTTATTTTTGCACAGCTACTTCTTCGAAGTGCATACGGAAGACGGAAGGCGTGGTTCAAGATCATTTCCATTGATAGCCTGCGACTTGGATGTATGAGAACTGGATAAGACAATATGAATGATTTGAATTTTAAATCAATCTCCTGCTGTTCAATGTTAAACGTGGCGGTTTGTATACTTATGTCCATTAGTAGCGTTTTTAATTAACTGCTACTATGCTGATCAGAGGGGTTGGTAAAGGGTTTGATTTCAAATTTTGTTCAGTTACCAAAATATGCCACGATGTTTCTAACTAGAATTTGAGTACTTACTGCATTTTAATTAACTCTTACAATTATGTTACAATTTAAATTTATGATCGGGATAGAGATCAAATTGATCAAATTTGAAATGTATTCCAACAAATGCGTTACGAATTAGGAAACACTTGAGTTCTGTGTAACTCAATGCACAGAATAACCTATTCCATCAAAATACCTCTGAGGTTCGTTAAATTATATCGACGAACGCAGCATGCTTCAGGCGCATAACATGTCCCTTCCATTGACACGATTTCTGCAAAGCAAACACAAAACAATACACATTGTTATGTTTTTATAACATTTATACAAGTACTTACACCTCATTATAAGTTTAACGATGAAAGGTCGTGCGACAATAACTTGTTTAGTCAACACATTAGCACATGAACAACAAACAATACACTTTTTAGTATTTAAGGTGCTGATAAACTTGAGCATTTTGAGTTGAGCACTTGGAAAAAGAATTCTTGCGAATACAGAAAAATAAACCCAAGCGTTTTAGCGAGAATTCTAGAGCATTATTGACTTACGTAGCTATGATTGAATTTATGCTTGACTCGTTCATTATTCAGTGCCCTAAGCACAAAAAATATTCAAATTTGTAATGAAAAGGTATCGAGAGAACGGGGGCAGTAGGATTCGCTGCCTGCCTTCTGTGAACGCGGGTAGACGAATATTTAAGAGATAAAATAATAGCTGAAAGTAAATGTTTCATTAATTAATTGAATTTTCAATTTTTTATTTTGACACAATTTGATTTTTTACTTTTAATTGATTGATTGGTTTAATTTTTAATTGAATTCTTTCAAATTTATTATTCGACATTAGCTGTTTTATCTCATTCTACTTTTATTTTATTTTATTTACATGGATTCAATATTACTAATGTTTCACAAATTAATTCTTTTTATTATTATTATTATGGTGACATTTTATATTTTGTTCTATTATGATATAACTGGCTGGAGTCCTAATGACATTGTAGTTTCTGATTGGTTTGGTACCATATGGTAGAATGTGCTGCACTTATAAATATTATAAAACCTGATATTGTGACCATATTCTGTAAAATAAAGTTTTATTTGATTTGAACCTGTGTCTATGTGAAGTCTGCCAATCCTCGTTTCCCTCGATTACGTTAAAAATACGAGTAATTTCCGTGCTCTTTGCACAGTTCGACAAATTTAAAAACGGCGAATGCTCGATGTTCTGTTACAAGTGAATGCTCAAGTCTATCAGCACCTTCAGAGGTAAGACAATGTGAACGATTATAATGTTTTATGTAAGTAAAGATGCGGTAATTCGAGTGTCCAGTTATGTAATTAGCGGTGTGGATAGGGCTGCCAGAGCGGAAAACTTTAATAGCCAGAGAAAATTGTTAAGTCGATTTTGTTTTTTATAAACACATTTTCCGGTAAATAATCTTCACATACATACTTAGTTATGATGATAAATGATGATGGTAAGAAGTATATGTTTTTTTTTATCTAACTATATCATTTGAACTCTGGATGTGCAAACTGCATATAATTTTCATTAGACAGCCAAGAACCGTATATAGGTATTTTTGTATATAAGACACGTCAATTCGCCTTCGCTTCGCCTGATGGTAAGGCAAAGTCTCAGAAAAGATGGTCACCATTACAACATACATATACCATGTTATAATGGTGACACTCAGTTTGATGGCCTCATCATATGCTTTTTCACACCTCGCTCAAAGGACTTTAGGAAGAAGGAAACATGTGAGTTGATAATTAATTTTCAGTAGGATTTTTGTTTTATGACTGTGATATTTTAGGGATGCCGAAAAAATATGAAATGTTGGGGATTTCAAAACAGACACAGACTATGTGGAAAGTTGGCAACCCTATTTATAAATAGTATTTAAATTCTATAGCTAGTATTATATCTGCTGACTTTAACGATGAAGTTTGCGTTTAGAAACGGTTGTGCCATATTGAGGAAGTTATGGCAATATATATTTTGTTATGGTGACATTTTTAATAGCTAACTACTTACATGTATGGCTTTTTATAATTGATTGAGGTTGATTACACCATTGAACTGAAGATCAATTCAATATGGTCAAAATTTAATTTCGATCTAATCTTGGTTTCACAATAATATTCTCGTAATAACTCGCCACGTGGTTCCCGGCATAGTATAATTTGTGCCACCCTATCTGTTCTTATGCGGTGTTATACAAGACGACTAAGGGATAGGTCTGTTTGACATGAGACAAATATATACAGTCCAGACTCCGGCCTCAGATGCATGACTCGAGTCAACAATAGTGCCCGGAAAACGGCAATAGTCTCAACTCCTTTAACGTGGGACCGAAAACAATGAATGGTGAAATGTGGGTGTTTATTCACGTCTGCCTAACCCTCCGGGAATACAGTTGTGTTAATTGTGTATGTATAATAAGTTTTCAACATTGTCAGTGTGAAAAGGGTACTTCAACACTCTGGGTTCAATTTTTAAACAGTTATATGTAAACATACACCCTTATCCCAAATGTTCAACTATGTAGAACGAATGTGCAACTAAGTAGAAAGTACCACACCGTTTTTTATACAACGTAGGTGGCAGACAAGCACACGGTCCTCCTGATAGTGAGTAGTTGCCGGTTGTATTATTTTTTTACGGTTTATTTTTTCAAAAATAATAATAAAAATAAAAAATAAAAATATTTATTTCATTTCACAATTTTTGAACAAGTAATTTCGGCAAGAATTTCCATATAAGCTATTTAGATGCTTGTGTTTGGAATTCCGCTCCTCCAGTATAGTCTTTCCTAGTTTTGGTTTTACAAAGGCAAGGTTTAACTTCTATTTTCTGTTTTATTGTTAGGTGTATATCTTAGAATTAAGAGTTGATTAACAATCATTCAAAAATCATTATTGCTAATTATTTTGTTTTATTATGTTATTTAATTATGTGTTATCTTTATTTTGTATTTTCATCCGATTTACACAAGTTCCTATATCTATGTTTAAAGATTCAAATAACTGCAATTTTGGAATGATATTTATTTATTTATTATATTCTTTATTGTACGCCAATTACAATATTCATGTTACAGAAATTGAGAAGACAAGAGCAGTACAAAGGGCGGCCTTATCGCTTTTCACAAATTGTTGTTTGTGTATTATGGGGTTGTAGGCCACCTTATGGTAGGTACGCTTGCTAATTGATGGACGAGACTGGCGCAGAATGTCCTATCCGGGGTCGGGGGTCAGACGGCAATCACACTCGTAGAAGGCAAAATAACCATTTGGGATTGGCATAATAAGTTAATAGTTACGTTATACACGAAGATGGCGGCTTTCAAAAATGGCGCAAACACTAAGTACTTATAAAAGAATTATAGCTAATTAGTACCTAATGTAATCGTCAATATTATTACTTTATATGATTTACATTAGTATTTATATATATATATATATTATAAGAAATTTATTATTGAAGACTTTTCTTTTACGTAGCGCACAGTCGCGTCTCTAATTGGTGCATAAAATGACGGCATTTTTGTCGCCATTTTAGAGTACCGATAAAATATCTATTGATAACTTTTATCGAGTAGGTACACCTCAATATACTCATTTGTACATCGACATCTACTCGAGGCATTCGTTCAATATAAATACTCTTTGATATTGCATCTACTTATTATCTATGGTTTACTTTTACCGCCAATAAAACATACATGGCCACCGACTTTTGTTTATTTTTCGCTTTGAGTAAATATTATATTATTGATATTATAAAATTGCATATAATTAAATATAATAACGTAACAATTAAAATAATAGGATTGAATATATATATAATGATATAATGATTTCATATATTATGTGTATATGAAATCATTGTAAGTCGAATCGAATTGAAATCGAACTTACATATGTACTGGATAGGCCAGGAGAAGGAAAATAATAAATGCATTCATTTGTTATAGATATAACAAAATGATTCCTATTGATTAAACCCTGAATGTGAAAATACAATTTATTGAAAAAAATAATCAAAAGAAACCGTCAGCCAAACGACTCGATAAAAATATAAACAAACATTAATGTTTAAAAACAAATAAAAAAACCGTAAAACGTAAACCCCGGAGGACAAGTCCAATTAAATTAATTACTTATACAATTAAGTGAAGCGGTCACCGACAGCTAATTGAAGTAAAAATATCGCACAAAGGAAAGCTAATGAAGTTGACAGCCTTCATGAAGTGTGCAGGGTTGGCACACCTGATGAATATATTACGCCTCATTTATGAAGATTGGCATTTCGAAAAGGTGAGTATATTTTACGTATTGTACAAAATAAATCACAATAGAATCCATTATAATAGTTATATTACGAAGTAAATAAGTGATAAACCCCATAGGTACCTACTCCTATGCTGAATGTACTCACACTGTGCAGAATATACGAGCAAGAACCAAGCGGTTCGGAGACTATTCCTTGCCTCACCACCAAGACCTGGAATTCATTTACCAGCTCACGTGTTTCCTTCTTGCGTGAAAGAGCATCTGATGAGGCCGCCAAGCTAAGTGCCACCATTGTAACATTACTTAGTAATTTGTGATTTTGTAAATTTATTTGTTTTTTTTTATACAATGTCTGTAATGGTGACCCTCTTTCCTGAGACTTTGCCTTTAGCTTACCATCAGGCGAGTCAAATAGGCGTGTCCTAAATGAAAAAAGGAAATAAATGCAAGAGGCCTTAGCTTCTTCTTAATTTTACTTTTTTCATGGTATGACATCCGAAAAAAGTAAAATTAAGAACTTCAAAACCTTTAATAAAATAACGATGATACCTATTTTCTAACTGACAGAGTGGTGAACCTATTAATGGATGTTGCCGGATATGGCTTGTGTAGCCTAGTTTATTGCTGAAGGTACGGTTGTTCTTTTTTAGGATTCCATACTTCAAAAGTAAAAAATCGGAACCCTTATAAGATCACTTCGGTTTCTGTCTGTCTGTCTGTCTGTCTGTCAAGACCTATTTCTCAGGAATGCATGGAGGCCATACTACATACTCAGGTGTATAACGTCTAGAAACTGCGCAAAAATCAAACTTCTATATCAACGCATTCAAAATATATTATCTACTATTTATATAGCTTAATCTACGGAACCCACGGTGCGCGACTCCGACTCGCACTGGACCAGCTTTTTTTAGACATTTACCACCTTTTTTTATACCACTTAAGTGGCAGACAACCACACGACCCACCTGGTGGAAAGTGGTCACCGTGGCCTACCAAGGCAAAACCAAGAGAGTCACACTCGCGCTGCCAACTGAGCCGTCAGTGTAAAAGACAAAGCAGGATAAGCTTTAGGTCTTTCCACTGACAGCACAAAAGCTACCCTACTCTCCGTTGCACACGAAGTTATAATGGCCGCGGTATTCTGTAGGGCGGAGGTACTTCCAGAGTCGGACTGCTCAATTGGAGGGAAATACCGACGTACCTCCTACCATTACACACCTGAGTTCATGTCAGAATGTTGTTATCTAACGAATAGTTGACGTTAACGAACGAATAACGCCGAAATAATATAATTTTAGATTGAAAACATCATTCACTAATTTCTTCACTAAAATATTATAATGTTAACAATATTTACCGTTCATTAGTGTTCAATGTAAGTCTAAGTGCACTAAAAGGCTTCGCCGTTGTATTGCAGCTGACATTAATTAACCCAGAGAGATGTCTTAGCAGTGTGGTTTGTTCAAGGTCTTTTTTACCTAACCTCTCCCACCGGAGCAGGTTATGTCGGGCCCGAACCGACTAAAACGAACGACATTTGTGGGTCGTTTTTGGTTGCCGAAGCTGAGGTTAACAGGCATATCCCTAAGCGTTCAAAGAAGATGTACTTTTGTTCAGCATTCCACACCGTAGGTAAGCATATACATTTTTTGTAAATACATCCATATTATACATAAGAACACCCAGACCAATGCAAATATACATATTCATGAAACAAATATTTACACTCAGCGGGAATCAAACCCACGCCCCCTGCGTAGCAGTCGAAAGTTCTGCCGCTACGCCACAATGGCCTCATTTAACAGCCATATTTATCCATGAATTTCGGTCGCACGTATTGAAGCTTATTGCTATTAACCGGGCACTTTGTCTTGCCATGGAGAATCCTCCCATAACCCCGGCAGAGTAGAATTTGGGTCACCCCATCTCTTCCCATGCGGTGCCGTACAAGGCGACTCAGGGATAGGGCTGTTTAACATCAGAGAGATATGTACAGCCCAGACTCAGCCACAGATGCATGGCTCCAGTCAACAATAGAGCCCGGAAGACGGCAATAGGCTCACCCCCTATTACGTGTGACCGAATTCAATGATTGGTGAAATGTGGGTGTTAATTCACCTCTGCCTGACCCTTAGGGGATAAAGGCGTAATTATATGTATGTATGTAATATTCGAAAAGTGTCAACCCTAAAACAACGTATCTGTTAATGCATTTCAAATATTGCAAAGTATGCTTCGCTAGCTGTGTTTCGTGAAAGCTCTGCAGAAAAAAAAATGGAGCCGTGTCTAGTAAGTAGTTTCACTTGATATATTTATGTTTACTTTACAATAATAATTGCCGCTTCTACGAAACGAATTAACGTCATCAGTTTGAACGAGATTAGTTTGAACGAGAACGATTGGAACACGAGTGATAAGGTTGTTATCTCCTGAGCTATTTGTAAGAGTAATGGAAATTGATTGGTTTACTAATCGAAAGCGATGGTCCAGTATACCTTTCAATGAGTTAGTCGCCGGGTTATTGGACAAGATTGATATAAAAGCTGAGATACCAGCCAGAAGATGACCAGCCTCTCCTTTCCTACACAGGACAACACATGCAGGGCTTAGATGTCACCCGCACACGATGCAGAGTATCCGATCAAGAACCAAGCGGTTCGGAAACTCTTGCCTTTGCAAAATTAAAGCCTGCTTCTGATCTGATTCGTTACCAGCTCACGTGTTTCTTTCTTCCTTCAGTCCAGGTCCCTTAAGCGGAGCGTGAAAAAGCATGTAGTGAGGCTACCAAGCTGATTGCATTCATTGTAACATGCTACGTGTCTATAATTGTGGCCCTCTTTATTGAGACTTGCCTTTAGCTTACCATCAGGCGATGTGAAGTCAAAATGGTACGTCTTCTATAAAAAAAGACTTTCATAAATGTATACTACAACCAGAGCGTACGGAAACACTGCCTACTGAGTTGCGATTAAGTGTACATAACTCGTTTTGTGAGTACGAAAGTATATAAAATAGTTTAAAATAAATTGTTTGCACTTATAAAACTATAGTGAGGTCTTAGGTTCAATTACTGGTCGAACAAATGCTTTCATAACGTTTTATTAGGAAATCTTCTATAGCAAAACTTTTTGATCCTATAACACTTTTCTCTGAAAAGCCGGAGGGATATTTGACAAATAAAGTCTGCCTGTCCCACGGACACACGTAATAATATAAATATATAAATTTTAATACCATATACACCAATTTGTTTTACTTAAACATCATATAAACCTACTGGAGACATTAACCTACATAGACAGACAAATATCCATAAAAATAAAACTATAGAATCGTGGGAACAGAGCAAATAAAACAGTTGAACAAACAACTATGTAAACAATTACATACACCAAGACATTAATACAATACACAGACCGACAACACTACCAATTAGCCATGAAGCCATACAAAATTCTGAGTAAAATATACTAACAAAAACACTAGGAACAAATCAATTAACGTTTTAGAGGTTTAGCATTCCTATGTTATGTTAAAAACTGATTACATATCGACTGCCGCGTGAAGTATGGACTTGTGTGAAGGAATTATTATTTCCTTGTATCTGTAAGTGTTTGCAGTAACCTGAGTGTCGAATTTTCTTGTACATTTTCCAAAATTATCTTTTGTCTAGGAAATTACATATATTACGAGCTCCCTCTACTTTGTATGTAAGAAAAACTTTAATGAATAAAGGTTATTTTAAAGTAGATGAGTATCTTGATGATAATGCGTGGTCAACCTAAGTCTCTTGCTTGCTCGCACAACATATAAATGTAATATATTTCTCTGAGTTTCTTGCTGGTATCTTCTCAGTAGGACTAACCTACCGAACCAGCGAAAGATTCATTTTCCAATGGTTAATTTATATTACTAATTATTTTTATAATATTACTTGACATAATTGTAAAATTCTGACGTTCATATATATGCTCTTTATGTGCCTAAACAATAGTGTTGCAACTATTGTTTCAGACATTTAGGTTTCAAAGGGTAACATAACAGATAGACATTAAGGACAGAATTAGTTTAGGTACCTATTAAGTCGTTAGTGTCCCGAGGATGGCCAGATCTAGAGAGATGACCCGGTGTCGGCCAACCAAAAACGACCCACAGGCGCCGTGCGTTTTAGGGGATTTTTAGCACGTAAAAAAAATTGGCCGATAGTGTTAATTAACCAGGCTAAATGCTTGAAGGCATTTGGGCCAACTTTTGCACTGGGATAGAAAATAGGCTTCATTTTAACCGATTTCAAAAAAGGAGGTGGTTGTCAATTTGATGGGTGTCTTTTTTTCTATTTATGTTTGTTATCGCGATATCAAAGCCAATTATTATTCTAGAAATAGATTCCTGTGAGTCACTGAAAAAAAATTAACTAGCACAGAATGCAGGAGATTTTTTCTACTGCAAAACATCTCGCAACAAATTGTACCTGTATACTTGAGTTAAACAGTGGAAAAACTAATTGTAACACATTTAAAAAGACAAAAAAAATAAACAAACAAAATCTTGCTGGTGAACTCAAATAGGCTAGTAATCATAAAAATAAGGTTACAGTAACGATATAGACTATCGCAGAAACGTGAACGGACCAAGTAAACGATAAAAGCTCAAAGTTTACTTTCCTTGCACTTGACCGCCAGTCCCAACAATTATACCATAAACTTTCGCTGGTGGCGTGGTATGCAACTGACCGTCAACGGCCCAGTGTGCTACAGTCGACGGCAACGACTTTCACGACATGTCCCAATCGATACTAGCTCACAAGTGCTGGCATTCGATAATATATCTACTTGATTCGAGTCGATTAGCCCTCTAGACAGTTCGTTGGTTTTTTAATTTTTTTTATACCACTTAGGTGGCAGACAAGCACACGGCCCACCTGATTTAAAGTGGTTACCGTGGCCTATGAACGTGTGCAAAACCAAGGGAGTCACACTATCGCTGCCAACCCTGAAAGCACAGAGAGTTTCCGTGCCGACAAGCTTTTGGTTTTCCAATTGACAGCACAGAAACTCTCCAGTGAGCACTGGCTACCCTACTCACCGCCAGGAACACAACACGAGGTTATTATGGTCGAGGTATATATTATTATAGAATAGAATGATGGATGTATGGTATTGACACGTATTTTGACGTTTTTGACGTTGATTACAGTCGTCAACGTATGTCATAAACGTCAAACAGCAAACTAATTGTCATTTGTCTAGAGCCTTCCTGGGACTGTCGCAGTCTGTGTAAAATGCGTGTCAATCATGCATTCATCTTTCTATTCCACAATATGTTGGATTGACACTTGTCACTTGAATTTGAATTGCCACTTTTCACTTGTATCACCACTTGTCTAGTGTGCCTGCTATCGAAGCGCCACTGTCCAGTAGTTTAGTTCATATAACCAATTTTGTAACTGACCAAGAGGTATAGAAAATATAGATGATATAGAGATGTTGCTCGCGGCTTCGTCCACGAGTCATTTTGATTCTGTTCCCGCAACCTATAGGAACCTATTCCCGGGAAAAAAGTATTGTGTAATTCCAGAATAGAATCTAAACCAGTACCAAATTTCAACCAGATTCATTCAATCTATCTTCCTATGTTTCACATTTTAAATGTTAGTAAAAAGTAGGAAGGGCATCGAACCCATAACACACAGACACTGCTGCTATCCGAGCCGCTGCGCCGTCAATGAAACAAGTTGTAGGAACTTGTCTTGTCTTTATCAAACGACATATGTTCAATTGTTCAAGTTCAATCGAACACTTTCATTTGGAGACGCCACACAATGGGCACACCCACTTTCACTGATCATTGAGATGACCATTTATTTAATGCATACTTAGATAACCCAATTCTTTGAGATGTAGGCGGTGGTGTGCCTATTATGACTATCGAGAATGGTAAACTGTGAGAAGCTTTTGACGTGAAAGGAAAATGTGAAATCGATACAATATTGTATTTCAAATAAATGTTTAATGAAAAATGGTTATTATAAAGTAGATGAGTTTCTTGGTTTTTTTTTATACCACTTAGTTGGCAGACAAGCACACGGCCCACCTGATGGGAAGCGGTTACCGTGGCCTATGGACGTATGCAACACCAGGGGTGTCACATTCGCGCTTCCGACCATGAAGAAACCTTCTGATGCCCCTCTTGGTTGCTCGGTTAACAAAACTATATTGTGCACACGGTGCAGAACATCCGATCAAGAACCAAGCGGTTCGGTGACTCTTTCCGTGTCGCACCATTAAGGCCTGGAATTCATTACCAGCTCACGTGTTTCCTTCTTCCTACAGTCCCGGGTCCTTTAAGCGGGGCGTGAAAATGCATATGATGAGGCCGTCAAGTTGAATGTCACTATTGTCACATGGTATGTGTAAGTAATGGTGACCCTCTTTTCTGAGACTTTGCCTTCAGCTTACCATCAGGCAAGGCGAAGTCTAATTGACGTGTTCTACATAAAAAAAAAATTAAAAAAAAATCTAGTTCTAATAAAGTTCTCTTTAATTTTTTGCTGGTATTTTCCCAGTAGAAGTAACCTACCGAATCAGTGAAAGAATAATTTCCCAATGGTTTATTTACATAAGGTATTTAGTAGAGATGCCACGAATATTCGGCAACTATTCGGTATTCGGTCTATTCGGCTACTTTTTTAGGTATTCGGTATTCGGCCGAATAATTGGTACTATTCGGCCGAATACCGAATACCAAATCATGTACAAAAAAGATGTTATATTACTCAAGATTTGTATTTATTACCTTTTTTTGAATATTACTTATTACTTTAATAAGTAATATTCAGATTCAGATAATAAAGAAAGATAAACTTTAGCAAATTTCGAGAGGTTTGGGTATTGCTTTTTTATTTTTATTTATACAACTTAGGTGGCAGACAAGCATACGGCCCACCTGATGGAAAGTGGTTACCATGACCTATGAACGTGTGTTACACCAGTGGAGTCACATCCGTGCTGCCGACCCTGTAAGAACAGAGATTTTATGCCGTCAACGTAGAGGACACAGCAGGACAAGCCTTTGATCATCCCACTGACAGCACAAAAACTCTCCAGTGAGCTCTGGCTGCCCTACTCACCGCCGGGAGCACAACACGAAGTTATTATAGGGCGGAGGTATTTCCCCAGTCGGACTACTCAATTAGGCGGAAATACCGCCATGTCCTACCTCCTCAAATAGTTTTTTTTTTTTGCAGACCACCACTTGTAAGCATCAGCTTTCCGATTTAGACGATTTGTTTTCAAATAAAAATCCATCTCATGTATCTCATCCACCAGTAAAAGGACAAGCTAGAACATACTATTTAAAAAGACTTTTTGTTGAGGGGCTTCAAATTTTCAATTCATAAAAACGAGTTAGACAGGTCGTATTATTCTTTACGCGCTCGACAATCATGTACTTTGTACCGAATATTCGGCGGCCGAATATTCGGCGCTTCGGCCGACAGCGTTGCAGAATATTCGGTATTCGGTATTCGGCCAAATCACTATTCGTGGCAACTCTAGTATTTAGTATTTTTATAATATTTTTTAACATACCTACTTATAAAATTGTGATATTCATGTGTGCTCTTTATGTACCTAAACTTAATATATATTTTTTTAAAGGATGCCCCAATGTTTCTTCTAAGTTGGAAGACCAAAGGCTTGTCTTGATTTTGAGTTCTGCATTGAAGGCACTTAAAATTTCTGTTCTTACAGGGTCGGCAGCACGGATGTGACTTACACACGTTCATAGGCCACGGTAACCATTTTCCATCAGGTGGACCGTGTGCTTGTCTGCCACCTAAGTTGTATAACAAAAAATAGGTAAACCAGAATCAGTCCAGTCATTTTATTAAAGCTTGTGGATAGAATTTGGACTGACAATACTGATACTTAAAGCTTTGATGATGAGATTGATTTTCTTCTCTACTGTCTTTGTCGCTTATTCCCTTCAGCCTTCAAACATCACCATCCACATGGTGATTTCCTAGTTTTGATTTTAGAACCCGAGATATGTTTATTGTTTTTCATAGCTAGTGACTACCGTCTGACCTTCTAACTCTGAGTGAAAAACCTGTACCAGAGGATTGTCCTTTGTTTAGCAGGTGCACCACTTGCAAGTGAGGTCAACTTACGACTCAAGGATGTTGGTAGACCCTGTTCACCAAATATCAAATTGCTCTAAAACTTTTTGTTATAGAGAGTGAATGACGGTCAATTCCGTTCATTCAGCCGAACATAACCAATATTAATTACGTTCCTCAATCTTCAAAATGCAAGCTGCTTATTCATTAGTATTTGAAAGCGCCGGTGGACTTTCATATTTTAATAGATCTTTCAGTGGTTACGTCTCGAATGTTCTTATTATTATAATATCTTGTGTTGTTATATGAATGAATATTTATGTTACATTACATGCAGTGATGAAACAGTGATTGTGATTACTGATTACGCATGCTGCTCTAACATATTCAGTAACCTCTAGAGATTGTTTTAGGCATAATATCTGTTATTATTCGTGACTGGTCAAGTCATTCTGGTTATATTCCTGTAACCTACAAGAACTTCCAGAATACAATCAATTTCTATGCCAAATAACATGTTACAAACAGTTACAAATTTCTACACATTCTTCGGCACTTTTAGTAAGTATTAAAATATGATAGTTTCTCAACGCCCAACCAAAACCTTCAGGACAAAGCCAATCTCTTATGACGGTCCACCTGCTGCTTGACTGACGAGGTTCTGACGTAATCTTTCCTCAACAGGTTGGGAAGTCAAACAGCAGTTACTTCCATAACAGTCGTGTAAATCGACATTATTTTTTCATGCACAAATCATTCTCTCTTTTTTAACATGGTATAAAATCTAATCTATCAAGAAAACCATAAAACAGACCAAAAATGACGACTAAGGTGTTTGCTTGCGAGGATATCATTCATTTTAAAGCCTCAAACGTCCAACACAATGTTCTGGCTGTCACAACACAATCATTCGTCCATATATGGAACAATACAGTCTAGTTCATTATTCATATTTCATTCAATTTGAGATAATTTCTCGATACACAAAGAAGAGCGAAAGTTAGTACAGTCAGAATCAGATCGAACTTGACGAACAAAGGCAGGAGGTAGGACACGGCGCTATTTCTGTCCAATTGAGCAATACGACTGGGGAAGTACCTCCACCCTAGAGAATACAGCGGTCATAATAAACTCGTGTTGTGTTCCCAGGCGGTGAGTAGGGTAGCTCACTGGAGAGCTTTTGTACTGTCAGTGGGAAGACCAAAAGCGTCCCGCTTTGTCTTTTACACTGACGGCACAGAAACTCTTGTGCTTACAGGGTTGGCAGCGCGATTGTGACTCTCTTGGTGTTGCACACGTCCGTAGGCCACAATAACCATTTTACATTAGGTGGGCCATGTGCTTGTCTGCCAACCAAGTGGTATTTAAAAAAAAGTACTCAAAATGATCGTAATGCCTTGGTTTTTCCACCGTCCTGTGGATTGATTGTTCTGATATTTGGTACACACCTTTTTCGGATAATAATACAATTTAAATCAATAAAACCGTTTGATTTGCTCTTAATACCTTGGTATTTAGATCATTTTGAGTCTTTATAGTCAAGGTCGTTCTGATGTCGACTGTACATATGAGTATATACTTTCGACAAAGGTCAAAAGTTGTTTGAAACCATTTTTCATCGAAATAGGATCACATTCAGTTTGTAGGTCGCAGTTATTTTAGAATATTAGTTACGTAACCAGTTTTATGAATACAAATCTTGTTATAACTATTGTTGGTTGGAATTACATCGGTTTGAACTTGTTATTTATTTATGTATTCGTTACTGATGGTAACATTAAGGTATGGGACCGATTGCGGGTATTTCCGACGTCCTAAACTTTAAAATCCAAGTCGGATGCATCTACTGATTACCAGACAAAACGCTGACGCTGGCTTTCCTTTCGAGGTCTGATGGCAGTCGGTCACAGAAAAGTGTAACCAAAATGCAGAGAAGGAATAAGCAGACCACGTGCTCCGATGTGGAAGCATCGGATGCAACCCGGAACTATGCTAAGTTGATGTGTTAAAGACTATTTATGATTGCTATACACTTTCGTATTTAAGCATACAGAGGATGTCAAATAACTCTGAATAAGCCCGCCGTTTCGGTTGGTTTTCTGAAAATCAACCAAAGCATCAGGTTCAGTATAAAATTACTAAATAATTAGCGAAAAAATACGTTAGAAATAGTATTATTTCAATGAGTGATATTTATATATTCAAAGTATAATTAAAAGATGCCCCGTGGTTCCCGGCAGAGTAGGATTTGGACCACCCTATCTCTTTCCATGCGGTGTCGTACAAGGCGACTAAGGGATTGAACAGTTTAACTTTAGACAGATATATACAGCCCAGACTCAGCCTCAGATGCATGGCTTGAGTCAACAATAGTGCTTGGAAGACTGCAATAGCCTCACCCCCTATTACATGGGACCGAATTCAATGATTTGTGAAATGTGGGTGTTAATTCACCTGTGCCTAACCCTCCGGGGATAAAGGCTTGATTTATTTGTAGGTATATATAATTAAAAGAACTAACTTATGAACTAATCAGCGTTAGAATCGTCTGACTATAAACTTGCGAATCCAATCATATTTTACGAACCGTAATATAATAGTCAGAAAGGTCAACGAAAATTGATAAAACTGTTATGTGGTATATGGACGGTTGCAATGCCTCAGTCTTCATATTATATCTACGCTTCAGTCATTAGGGTTACCAGCGTTGAAAACTATTTTAAAACTTTTTTTTATACACCAAGCGAGTCACACCCATGCTGCCGACTCTGTAAGCACAGAGAGTTTATGTGCCGTCAGTACAGAAGACACAATCAGACAAACCTTTGGTCTTCCCACTGACAGCACAAAAACTCTCCAGCGAACTCTTGCACTTTGGAATTAACGATTATTTTTAATTACTTAAAAAAAAAATCTTTCACTTATCCTTTTCAAATTTAGTTTATCTTGACTTTCACGGGAGCGATTCCCGTTGGATAATACAACCCTAATAAAATAATCTGAGCCAGAGCCAGATGTACCACGCTTTCCTTTTTTTTAATGTGCGCAAAATCCCCACGGATAAGGTTCGTCTCATATGAGACAGCCCTTTTCGGGTGTGGGGACCACAGAGTCCCCAACCAGATGTACCACTAATCAACAGAATACACACCTACATAGATTAGAATTTAATCTCATTACATTCTTATTACATGAGATACATACTGACGGACATAAGGAAATAAAATATTTTCCTTCTTTTTTCATTTCAGGCGAGAGATGCACTTTGGCCCCAAATATCTGGATCCCACTAGTCCCTCAACAACACCGATTCTACAATCGTGTTTTGTATGTGACAATAGAATTCTATCTTAAGTTAACTTTCTAGTTTTTAAATTGATTATTCCATAAAGGTTCTATTTAACAATTTAAATGGCTATCGGAGCTTGTCCGGGGCAAGTAATAAAGCGACAGCCCTATTAGGAAGTGTGCCAACAGGTTCGTGGCTCTGAACGACCCACTTCGAAAGAGGCTATCTTATACCCGCACATACATACATACATACAGACATAAGTACAAGTACCTATCAACTACAGTTTTGCATCTCGTTTCTGGGACACCAAGCTATCTTTAAAACTATTGCTGAATCAAACAGGAAAATGTATAAATTTATCAAATAAAGCAAGATGAACAAATTGCTACTAGAACTTCCTTTTTTCTTTTCTTATACAACTTAGGTGGCAGACAAGCTCACGACCCACCTGATGGAAAGTGGTTACCGCGACCTATAAACGTGTGCAACACCAGAAAGTCACACACGTGCTACCAACACTGTAAGAACGGAGAGTTTCTGTGCCGTCAGTGCAGAAGACACAATCAGGACAAGCCTTGGTCTTCCCACTGAGAGCACAACAACTCTCTAGTGAGCTCTGATTACCCTATTCACCGCCGGGAACTCAATAAGAGGTTATCATAGCCGTGGTGTGCCGTGACTGCTCAATTGGGACGAAAATATCGTCGTGCCCTACTTCCTCGCAAAACCTTCCTCATTTGAGTATCCAGTGTGATGTGAAAAAGAAACGACAATATAACATAGGACGAGCCAGTAGCGCTGGTTTTGGTCTTAGATTTAGTTTAGACGGTATTTGTTCCCGGAAAAACCGATATTACAATCAAAATCAAGAAGTATCTCCCGGGATTCAAAGTACAAACTGGACGCAACTTGGAAATAGCTAAGAAGATGATGATAATTTTGTAATAAACGGCATAAGATTGGTAGCAAGCGTGCCTCTATTACTTCAATATTGCGTGGTTTTTCCTTTCATTATTTCATAGGCATTTATTTCAATTCAAAGTCAAAGTCATTTATTCTGCATAGACCATTAAATCGAAACTTACAAAACGTCAATACAAAAGGAAATATGAGAACTAGTTTAGCAAATGGACCACAAGAAATTCAGCGGGCATTCATCTCACTGCAACTGACACTCAGTAATGAACTAGTTAGTAAAAATAAATAACATAAACCTAACATAAACTCACGCCAATATCCCCGAAGGGGTAGCACCCACATTTCACCAGTTTATGTTTAGGTCCCAATGTATTGCGAGTCTATTGCCATTGACCGGACACTTATAAACCTGCGATAAATACACACATAACTTCGAAAAGCATCGAAAAGTCATTGGTGTGTGCCATAGTAAAACCTGAGATGGAACGCATAATTATATTAATATTCACACCTATAAATTCCGATAGGAGTAGACTGAGGTATATAAACATCAACATTTCGCCACTATGATTTTCGGTCCCTTTTATTAGAGTCGAACCTGCTCCGGTCCAGTGGGTACATTGCCGCCCTCTACAACACCCATAGGGGGAGACAGTGTGGCCAGATTCTACTACACCTGAAACGAAAACGGTAAAGTAAGGATAATATGTAAAGATTAGGCAAGAGAATGACTAAATAAATACTATTAATTTTCTACACAACTCCTGATGAAGAAGTCAGTCAAGGAACAAAAAACTCAAGAAAGTAAAGAACGTATAATTAAAATTAACGCTTCAAATACTCCCGCGCACTTTAACTTTAGAACAGAATAAAAACAAAACAAGCTTCCAGAAAGCGATTCGCGACAATGTATAAAAAAAAAGTAAATACAAAGATAGCAAACCTACTTGCAATAAAACGTAGTGGCCAATTAAAGTACAGTCGCTCTCAGAAATTGCTGGAAAGTAACGATAACTAATAATAAGTAGTCGATAACTCTTTTTTTTGGTATGTTATGCAAAATTCTCATGGATACGAGTACCCGCACTCGCCGGAGCCGGTGGGAGACCGACTAAAATGCACGCCGTTGTTGGTTGCCAGAGGTGAGGTTGTCAGGCATATCCTTCACACCTCGGCCGACTGAGGGCTAACTCTTTCGATCGGGCCCTAGGGCCGTTCAAATATTACGAAGGTAGATTATTACAAATAGTTTATTACAATTATTTAACTCGCAGGATGAACACTGTTCACTTGAACGTGTAGCCTTTTTTTTTTTTAATTTACTTTTACCATAATTTCATAGTGCAGCGAACACCTGTTATTTCAATACAACTTTAGTAATATGTTAGTACAACCCTGTCCTCATGAAGTGATTGACAGTGATGGATGGACGCGCGCAGGTGGATAGGTACTAATTGGAGATTTGCATACCCTGCTCTCCGCTCCCCATGAGGGTATCTGGCTACCTTGGGCTTAATTAATACTATTACCAATTTAGATCAGAGCAAGAATAGCGCAGTTTCTTTAATTAACAGATCTATTATCATATTTAGATAGTGCCCATTCGATGAATAGGACATCTTACTCAGAGTCTGTACACTCCACGACGGTACAGCTACATCTTGACCGAAAATGCGCCACAAAATATACTTTTTCTGGGGTCTAAGTCAAAGTTAAAAATAATTTATTCTACATAGACCATTAAATTGGCACTTACAAAACGTCAATATAAAAAGAAATATGAAAGACTAGTTTAGCGAATGGACCACACTAGCTCGAAACGTGGCCCCGACCTGAGAAAGCCCCGGCAAGATACTCAGCGGGCATTTTTTGGTATACATTATTTTTTACAAACATTTACTAAGTCTACTTCCAATATTTCTAATTACAATAATCTTTTAGGGTGTCGTTTGGGGTATTATATTATCAGTGTTTGAAGATTGCACGGAGTGGCATGGGATACTACGGTGGCGTAAGAGCTCAAATACACCAATCATAAATAGATCAGAGAATAGATCTCAGTTGTATGGGGCCTCAATTAAGATCTTGAGAGCTCAAGTCAACCTTGATTGATGAACGAGACTCTAGCGCAGACTCCCCTCTGTCGAGTCTGGGGTATTTGACGACAGTAGCTTTCATAAAAGTCTAGATAAATGAAATCGAGAAAAAGGTAGAAGAACCAATGATGTATTATAAATTTATAGATATGTGATCTGTACTTTAGAATGGCGTCCAAAAGTCATGGAACTAAGAAACAATTAATAATAATATAATTCATTTAAAAACCGCGGTAGCCTAGGTAATGGACTGCTGAAACAAGGTCTCGGGTTCGATCCCAGGTTTTACCATGGCACCACCAATGACGATTCGATGCTTTTCGAAGTTATGTGTGTATTTATCACAGGTTTATAAGTGCCCGGCTAATGGCAATAGGCTCGCCCACCTTATTACATTGGGACCTAAACATAAACTGGCGAAATGTGGGTGCTAGCATCTCAGTCTACCCCTTCGGGTATATAGGCGTGAGTTTATGTTATGTTATGCATTTAAATTAATAACAATGACGTATTATTTCTTCACGCGAATAAGTAGCCATAATTTGTTTGTACTTAGTGTTTGCGCCATTTTTTACAACCGCGATGTTCCTGTATGACGTATCTATGGTTAATAACAATACATAATTCAAAATATACGTTTAGATGCAACTGGAAATACCATTGTGATATAGTTAGCGTATAACACACTAATAACATCACTTACAGGGTTTTGAATAGCACAATATCGTTTTGGAAACCTGATTCACATGCGAACAACAGACCTTCTTAAAATTAAAAACCTATGTACCTACTATGTAAATAATTTGAGATTGCCGTGTAAGCGCATCCGTCGGTGGACCGGCGGCCATCATTTGCGCCCACGCGCATGGTGAATTATTGCAACGCAACGCTCTACATTAAACTAAAGTAGAACGAAACAGCTTCACCGTTCAAATATCATATCAGGTTTGCAGTATAAATCAGATACAACCTGTCGAAAAAGACGAATATAAAATTGTATTTGCAAACGTTCATTTTCATCAGCCGCCAAAATGGTTTTTTTTTTGGGGAGTTTATTTATGACATGGACTAGGAGCGTTATGTCTTTACCGTAAGATTTTCCGCGTGGTTCCCGGCTGAGTAGAATTTGGAACCGCCCATCTCTTCCCATGCAGTGTCGTACTAGGGGACTTAGGGATAGGGCTGTTTAACATCAGACAGATATTAGCCCAGACTCAGTCTTCGTAGGAAGACGGCGATAGACCTCCTATTACGTGGGACCGAATTCAAAGATAGGTGAAATGTGGGTGTTAATTCACCTCTGCCTAACACTCCGGGGATAAAAGCGTCATTATATGTATGTATGTAAGCTTTTGAATTTTTGGTGTGCTACGTTAGATATCATTATTTGAGTGTCCTATTAAAAAAATAAGCTTTAACAAATTAAAACATGTCCTGTAATAACTACTTGTCCGTCGTCGTAAGTCGCAGTGCTCGTCATTGGTCAGATATTATTACAACTTTTGTACTCGTTCATATAACATTTTTATATTTACGTCACACCCGAACTTCACGATCGTTTTTCGCGCATTTTTCAAACTAACAAAGTAAAAATGCGTTTTTATTTATTTAGAATGTTTTTTTTTCGAAAAAGATAAATTATAAGAGGTTTTATATAAAATTCTACATCTTATAAGATAGGTTTCCAAAATTTGTCATTTACCCAATTGTATTAGAACAGGAACAAATGGTTGGCTGTTGTCTCTACCTACTGCATGATATATACAACGCAATAATAATATAAGAACAATCTCGAAGCAACATGGTGAGAGGTCAGTCGTATACGCCCTTCATTGTTCCCAATAGCCAGGCAAGGCGGTCCAGACAGCAGACCTGACATATTATTAGTCCTTTCAAAGCTTTTAAACTGGTGACGAACAAAGCAACGCTACACTAAAACTTACAATACGAGCAACATGGAACAGTGTGCTATTGTGTGCAACCTTGTAAGGCAAGAGGCAAGGAAAACGACTTGATAGACAAGACTATAATCTTGTGTTTTTGGTTCTAGGATATTGTTGAGACTTGTTGAATAGGTTCATATCGAACTGAAACAAGTCATATGATACAATACATCATTGACTCCTAAAAAAAAGAAAAAAAAATGTCTGTGTAAACATTTGAGGATGCCGTATAGTGAAACTGATCAGTGGGTCTAAAAGGGGCACATTGAGCGATTCTGCTAAATACTAGTAACCTTATGAATTTTCAGTAGATCTTAATAGATTCATATATACTCGTAAAATGGTCATTCATATGAACAAAATAACCAAAATTCATTAACTAATCAGTTTCAAATATCGAATAAATATTTTCGCAAGACAAAATAGTATCCTAATATGATTCTAATAATGTGGCCTTTTTAGACCTGCAGGTCTAGTAACAAATAAGAAATACTGTGGAAAAGTACGAGTGTGTTCTCAATATGTGTCTAATAATTTGTAATTCTTTTTATTCTACCTGTTTAGAACAAAAATTGTGTGACTTCAGGCTGACACTGAATCCCTTTGTGGGTGAGGTGGAAGATGAACCGAACACAAAAACTATATAACCAAATTTATTAATAATTTAATTAGCAACAAAACTGCTTTTACCTACTAATTTTCTGTGCGACGAATAGTTTGCCGGAAATATCGTAGAAATTCATTAACACCTCTTTTTCAAGATGGCGGCCGCGGGACAAGAGTTACTACCCCACAAACGTTAAATTATTCAAGTTAACTTCACAGTAACCCCTACTACTAATCATTAACTAGATATCCAAAAAATATGGACTATGGGTTACGTAGTAACTATTTATTAATCTGTGCTATGGGTGTGGATGGATATAGATTCTCTGACTCTTGCACGCTCGGTTCAGAAGAAATTAACATTTCAATGGACTAACAAGGTTAAGTTAAATATCACTAAGTACTTATGCTCCTATGCAAGTGGAAATAAAGAGCCATTACATATTATTTTATTCACTTACAAACTCTGCATTGATCTTACAAGTAGCTATTATTACTACAGTTCCCGGCAGAAAAGAATTTGGACGACCCCATCTCTTCCCATGCGGTGTCGTGCAAGGCGACTACGGAATAGGGCTGTTAAACATCAGACAGATATATACAGCCTCAGATGCATGGCTCGAGTCAACAATAGTGCCCGGAATACGGCAATAGACTTACTCCCTATTACGTGGGATCGAATACAATTATTGGTGAAATGTGGGTGATAATTCACCTCTGTGTAACCGTCCGGGGATAAAGGCGTTACTATATGTATGTATATATAACGTACGTAATATGTAGAAAGTTAATGAATACAAAAACAAACAGTGACGTGTCGAAGTCATTGATATATAAAAAAACTAAACTGGATCGCGGTCACGTCCAGCCGCTGCCTGCCGGTGCATCGCGATTCACGAACCTTCGAGTAACGGGAGTCAGTAGCTCAGCCAATTGGTGCTTCAATGCAATACCTTTCAATGAGTATACCTATTTATACATACAACTAGTTGATGCCTCCAGCCCCACCCGCATGCGAGGTGTGTCGGCAGCGCGAGTTAGGGCTAGCAGCGCGGGTGTGTTGTCTATTGTTGTACACGTCCATAGGCCACGGTAACCACTTCCCATCAAGTGGGCCGTGTGCTTATCTCCCACCTAAGTGGTATAAAAAAAAGGTATTGCAACGACGATTATCTTAATATATCCCTTATGATCCCTTCTTGACCTCTTCTTAGTCAGTGTGCCGTCAGTAAGAAGACTTCTAAGTTGTAACTTTTTCAAATGTGTATAGTCCAGCATGGGCCTACACTTTACCTCAGTACATGCTTATTTTCGGCTCTGAGTATTGTGTTGTGTGATTTTACTCTATTGTTATTTTTTATTATGCTAGTCTATAAGTAACTAACTGTACCATAATCTAGAAGTGAAAACTTGTAATTGGTTTCCAGATGCTTTAACCTGCCTTTTACTTTCGAGTACCTTTCGATCGTAAGGCCGACTTCTTAACCACTAAGCTACATACGCTTAACTCAACCAATTGATTGACATGTTTAGTTTGGGCCCCAAAGGTTCATAGGGCCCTCTAAGTCTAGACCCTACAGCTAAGCCCCCAGTCTTGCCATATTCACATGATATTATTATTAGAATTAACACAAGTCTATGGTGTACTTGCTCGACTGCTTCTGAGTATCCCGTATCAAAACCGAGACTCCGTGATAAATCGCTCACTCATTGTTTATGTTTGTATGCCCTACGGTCACTGTCACGAGTAGGGTGACCATGCAGTAGAAGATGATAGGACAAACGAGAAAATTGATGTACAGCTCGTTGCAGAAAATAACAGTAACTAAAGTCACTTACATTTTTCTTTTAAATTACTTAGCTACCTTAGAACCGCGGTAGCCTAGTGGTATGGGTAATGGACTGCTGAGACGTGGTCTCGAATTCGATCACAGGTTTTATCATGGCTCACACCAATGACTTTTCGATGCTTTTCGAAGTTATGTGTGCATTTATCGCAGGTTTATAAGTGCCCGGTTAATGGCAATAGGCTCGTCACCTATTACATTGGGACCTAAACATAAACTGGCGAAATGTGAGTGCTAGCACCTCTGCCTACCCCTTCGGGGATATAGGCGTGAGTTTATGTTATATTATGTTTTACTTAGCTAATGGAGTAAGTATAGTAGTATATTAAATTATATTTTACGGTCATTCCTTCTGATGGTAATCTAATGTAAAGGCCAAAAGTGAAGACCACTATTCGAGATGAAATCTCTACAATGGTGATTCCTACGTTAACGACTTTGACAGAGGCTTTTTGACTTAAAATATCCGGGTTTATGGAAGAAGGGAGCATACTAATTAAAACTAGTTAACAGTTCATTTATTTATAGTTAATTTAATTCGTGTATATATTTTTAATGTTAATTTTCTTTTCTTTTTAATTTTAATGTTTTTATAATGGTTACTGGAAAGCAATGTAAATAATAATATAGCAATAATATCACTTTAAAATAGTTTTTTCTCGACGTGAAATATCTGTCTTAACTTCCAACAGCAACATGATGGACAGCCAGAGTTTTTGTGCTGTCAGTGGGATGACCAAAGGCTTGTCCTACTTTGTCCTCTACATTAACGGCACAAAATCTCTGTTCTTACAGGGTCGGCAGCACGGATGTGACTCAACTGGTGTTACACAAGTTTTTTAGGTCATGGTAACCACTTTTCATCAGGTGGGCCGTGTGCTTGTCTGCCACCTAAGTTGTATAAAAAAAAAATGATTACCACTTAACTTTAACGATGTTTATCGTTATCCAACAAAACACTTTTTAATGGTATCCCCAAAGCCTCGGCTCCTAATAAGAGCTTTAAGCTCATTGAAGGTAACCCCAGCAATTTATGCACGTAAGAAGATTGCGTCGTACAATCTGTTACGAGGCGGCCCCTGGAGGAGTTTTCTTCATAAATTGCGACTTGTAAGAGCAAGCGTTTATGCGGTGTACCGGATGCAACATTATGAAAATAACATTGTAGGTACTAATAGGTTTATATCGTTTTTTTTACGAACCAAGAGTTAACCTAGCCTTATGTGTAGTAAAATCAACGTTTCCGTGAAGAGAGTAAAATCGGAACTTTGGTTGTCACACTTTTGAAGGGATAGTGACAGCTTCCTTTAGGTCACAGAGTTTTTGGTTTCACTATAGGTAATAGTGTTAGTTAAAAATACTCGTAATTCTGTAAAGACCGAGCACTTATAATACTTAAAAATACTAAACACGAATCTGACCAGTGGTTCTTCACTTAACACTGTTCCGAAAAGACTCCGGCAAAACTTGCGTGCTTTGTATGATTTGAGATTGACATGGTCATTCAAATTAAAAATGTAAAACTCACCGGGATATTTATCATGTTTATAAAGAACTATCAGTTTTAATTTAAATGTCATCAATCATTTTGACAGAATAGCGACGTAATGACATTCAAACGTTAGTAGATCTGACGAACACAATTATATAAGTCCTGAGTCTTCCTGACTTCAAGAGTACTCAGGAATACTCAGGATTTATAATACTACCGCTAGTATTTATAGAAAAATAATATTTTGCGTGCTTATTTTTTATAGGTCTATTGCAAACATATGGCAAATAAGATACCTATCTACATACTTGTTATATAGATAATTTATTACCTATTTGTACTTTATTTAATATAAGAACTAACAAAAGAAAATAACAGTTAATCATATTTTGCAGGCCCGTATCTGATGCGCGCACAGGACAATTTCGGAACGAATGGTCGATGACACTCAAGAAATTATATCCTGTTCATCGATCATTTACTACACTGAAAACGACAGGCCAACTTACAGTTTTGATTTACGCTTCACTTTCGTCCAGAAACCGTTAAAGCTTTTAAACCTATATCGAGGAAAGTCGGTAAGAAAGACGGATGGCCTCTTACTTAATTTTATGCTAATGGTCGATAAACCGCGTGTGAAATGGAACGTGCGGACGCCATCTTGCTTTATTGTCGTAAGCGATTTGTGCGTTTCGTGTTTCGTAACAATCGATTTGTAATGAATAGCATGGAAGTCTAGAATTACGTCTATTCTGTTAAATAGGAAATTGCGGTTGCTTGTTGTCAGCGAAATACTATTAATTTAAATCAGCGAATAATGTCCAGCCATTGGATATTAAATTGAAACATCTTGGCGCCTTTTTACGCAAGCTTAAGGCAGTCGTATGTAAAATCTTTTTTAAAAGTTGTTTGGTTTGTTTATTATAGAAGTGCTTAGAGAATAGTACTCACATTGCCTAAGAAGCCGCTGCATGGTTGAATGGGGGGTGGCAGAGGTTGACAGTCGGGCGAGCGGCGCCGCGGACTTATCCTAATGCGCGCCTCCTCCGTCTGACCCATTGCTCAGTTGTACATCGCTGTAACAAAAAAAAGAAAACTATTCATAAAAAGTACCTATATAAACATTTCCATATTAAAAAAAAATACCCTCATCACCCTCTGAAGTACCTAGGTACTCTAAACTCTCGCAATTCATTCGAGGTCGAATTTCAATCGATGTCCTCTGCGAAGGGACAGTCACATACCTCCACAATTCACTGGCTAAATCGAATTTTGGCAGCTAACTAGACCAGGTTGTTGCACCTTTGGGGTTCCAACTACCCATACATGGTCTCCTACAGAAAAAAGAAAAACATAAACCCTAAAACGAATTGAAAATCGTGATCAATTCGCATTCAGTCAATATAGTCACTTTTCCAATTTGTTTATGAATGGCTCATTCTAAATAGTTGTGTAAAATAACCTCGAAAATTCAATGCCTCGAAAATTCTTTAACTTGCAAATTTTGCATTCTTGTGTTGTGTTTATTTCCGTACCTAATTCATTGAAATTATTACTAGAGTGCAGATTAAATTTACTGGTATTAACCAGCTTTCATCTGACACTTGTTAAACGTTATCAATTTACCACATTAATCAATCCAATTTAAAAATTTAATTTAAAAAAAAATAGTGTGTCTATTATTATTTCTATATGTAGTTATGAATAGGTAGGTCACCTATTCAGCAACCTATAATCAATTTTGTATTTTGAATCTATGGGCATAAAATATAGATTCGCGTACGCATGTGTTAAACTTATTACGTTGTTAAGAAAGTAACGTTATTTTTGTAGTGAAAACAAGAAAAACACGATTGAATCAATAGGATAGCGGATGTCTGTATTGTGTTATATGTGATTGGAAACCAACGGTTGTGGCCGAGGTCGTTTGTTCACCTCTAATTGACTACTGCAGGAACTCGATCGGTGAGTAGTCGAAATTATTTTGGTGAGTTGGTAAGTTCTATGATTTGTCCGAAAAACATCTTGTAAAGTGTTTGTATATACCGGTTGCGTCCTAAGCTTGTATTTACTAAAGACGGCTCTCCTGCTCTTTGTTTTGATTTGCTTTTGCAGGACTGCCATATGACCCTCCAATCCCGAGAACAAAACGTGCTCCAGAGCCTCGATAGTCTTCGGTAGTCTTTAGTTTCTTGCCGGAGTCTTCCCAGGTCAGGGCCGTGTTTCAAACGGGCGGTGGTTCATTATTTTGACGTTTTGTAAATGCCTTTTTAATGGTCTATACTCTATACAGAATAAATGATTTTTGAGTTTGAATCAGCTAACGCGAGGTTGTCTTAGGCCTCATGGGTGTAACACCCCAGTGTACAGTATACAAAATATACATACCGTCACACTTCTTGCCCGTCGGGGTAGGCAGAGACCCAGTGTTAACATACAGAACATGTTAGTGCACAAGGTTTCACCTTGGAGTTACCGTCCGTGGATCTTCAATTTCCATCGATTATGTGAATTAACGAACCGCAAAGAGTTTCTTTTATTCATGAACTGGTTCATAATAACGATTTAAGGTAGTTGTAGCTAATTGCTTGCAGAGCAGGTTAACATAGCAAGGTTAAGGAACTACTGGGTTGGGCTTTTTTTATACCACTTAGGTGGGAGACAAGCACATGGCCATCTGATGGGAAGTGGTTACCGCGGCCTATAGATGTATGCAACACCAGGGGTGTTACACTCGCGCTGCCGACCATGAAGAAACCTTCTGATGCCCCTCTTGAAGAACCCCATATTGTAGGCGCTCGGGAAAACCACAGCAGGGACTTACATCTATCATTTTATTCTGCAATACGCCAGCCAACGTATTGCCACTTGTCTTGGTGGCAGGTAATTTTAACCGACTTCCAAAAAGGAGAACGTTCTTAATTCCATTGGTATTTTTTTAATATATCATGTACCTACTGCGATTACCCTGAAATCCGATTTACGTGTTTTTTTTTTTGCTCACGAAACTGAAATCATTTTTTTTTTGTAATAAATTCATTTGGTCCAATGAAAAATTAACATACTTGGTTTGGACCAATAGTTTTCATTTTAAGAACATTTATATGTGTTTTCACATGTACATTTTTAATCGACTTCTTCATTGCGTGATTTACTCAATCAGTAAGAAGCACACAAATAAACAAACTTATTTTCGCATTTATAATATAAGTTCGTGTAACGAAAGATACGGCCTTGTATCATTAGATCTAGTTGATTGAGATCGCTGTAAATTGATACCAGCCTTTTGAGCTCGTCAATCATAATATTTATTTGTATGGAATAGTACAATTAATGGAATTTGGAGGTTACCTTTGATGTAGCAATTTTTTTAAACATTTAGCAAATCTTTTGTATTAACAATTAAATAATAATCTGCGATACCATTAAGAAGATATATTCGGTCGTAGGTTTGTTTATTAAGGTCAAATATTGCAAGTGGCATTCCAAGTATTGAAACCATCTCCTCACATTTTTTTTATACCACTTGGTTGGCAGATAAGCACACGGCCTACCTGATGGAAAGTGGTTACCGTAGCCTATGGACGTGTGTGTGCAACGCCGAGGGAGTCATACTCGCGCTGCCAACTCTGTAAGCACAAGAGTTTCTGTGCCCTCAGTGTAAAAGGCAAAGCAGGACAAGATAGATAGATAGATAGATAGATAATTCTTTATTGTACACCAATAGATTACAGAAAAACTTGTAGTTAGCATGCATACAGTTTAATGTACAATGGGCGGCCTTATCGCTGGAAGACCTTGGGATGGACAGTAGTGTAATAAAGCAAAAGATTTGGTGTAGTTAAAAAAAATAAACTAGAAACAAGGAGTATATAAAAAAAAGAAAGAATGACAGCACAAAAACTCTCCAGTGACCTCTGGCTACCCTACTCACCGCTGGGAACACAACACAAGGTTATTATGGCCGCGGCATTCTGTAGGGCGGAGGTACTTCCCCAGTCGGACTGCTCAATTGGACGGATATACCGCCGTGTCCTACCTCCTGGTAAATCACATCCTACGACATTTAGTTTTCCATGTCATTTCAGTTCTATACCGCGTGGTTCCCGGCAGAGTAGAATTTGGACCACCCCATCTCTTCCCATGCGGTGTCGTACAAGGCGACTAAGGGATGGGGCTGTTTAACATCAGACAGATATATACAGTTCAGACTTAGCCTGAGATGAATGGCTTGAGTCAACAATACTGCCCGGAAGACGGCAATAGGCTCGGTCCCCTATTACATGGGACCGGATTTAATGATTAGTGAAATGTGTGTGTACCTAACCCTCCGGGGATAAAGGCGTGATTATATGTATGTTATATATGTATATGGCAATGCATTTTTAAGATAATTACTTTTTAAATTAAATTTATAATAAGTTAAAATAATTACTAAGTACCATAATGACGTCTTCATTATGGTACTTAGCAATTATTTTAATATAATATAATTCTTATAATGTCCATTATATATGTGACATTGTAAGAATTATATTATATTATCTGTAGTGAAATGTTGATGGCGGTGGAGACAAACAGCAGGAAAGCGGACCCAAGGCTCCAAGTCTTCAATCCTTTTAGGTGGAAAGATGCAGTCTGAGCACTCGCTAATTGATCTCTCGAATGCCGTCATTCTTAAGAAGTCACCACAGCTCATATTTTCCACAACATTTTCACTAACAATAGCCAACAAAACATTGTAGAGATTTTCATCTCCATGGTTTTACAATTTTTTTATACCACTTAGGTGGCAGACAAGCACACGGCCCATCTGATGGAAAGTGGTTACCGTGGCCTATGGACGTATGTAACACCAGAGGAGCCACACTCGCACTGTCGACCCTGTAAGCACAGGGAGTTTCTGTGCCGTCAGTGTAGTCTTTAGTCTGCCTTTCACTACAACACTAATTCTCCAGTGCGCTCTGGCTACCATACTCACCGCTGGGAACACAACACGAAGTTATTATGGCCGCGGTATTCTGTAGGGCGGAGGTACTTCCCCAGTCGGACTGTTCAATTGGGCGGAAATACCGCCGTGTCCTACCTCCTACATAAGAATACCTTTTCTAAGCGGTCAAACATTGAACAACAAACACATTACCAAAAGATTTATCTCTAAAGGGACAAATATTCTAAATAACATTTGTAAAACCATAGCGATGTAAATCTCTACTATGTTTAGTTGTGTATTTTTAGTGAAAATGTCGTGAAAAATATGAGCTGTAGACGCACTTTTACTATTTAATGCACATGGCTACTGGCGACTGGCTAAAGCCGTGCAAGCCAACTTCTGTCAGCCTTCGCTGCCTCCGCTGCGTAACCCTGATGGATCCCTGGCCCATGAACCGCAAGAGAAGGCAAATCTGCTGGCTAATCTCTTTGCGGCCAACTCCCGAATCGATGATTGTGGTACCCAGCCACCAACACTACCCGACAGTGACCACGCGATGCCTGATATCCATATCAGGCAACGCGATGTCCGTGCAGTGCTGCAATCACTCGATGTCCGGAAAGCCAGTGGTCCGGATGGTATTTCAGCGGTAGTTTTGAAAAAATGTGCAGCGGAGTTGTCTCCAATGCTTACGCGCCTGTACCGGCTATCCTACAGTTCGGGTACAGTGCCTTTGCCTTGGAAGGAGGCGAATGTTCAGCCGATTCCCAAGAAGGGGGATCGCTCGGAGCCAGCCAACTATCGACCCATAGCCGTCACCTCAGTGCTGTGCAAAGTGTTCGAGCACATAATTAACAAACAGCTCATGCGGCACCTAGAGGATCACTCCTTAATTAATGACCGGCAATATGGCTTCAGACCGAAACGGTCAACGGGTGATCTTCTAGCATACGTTACCCATCTTTGGGGTGAGGCTATGGACAAGCACGGCGAGTCACTGGCAATTAGTCTTGACATCGCCAAAGCTTTCGATAGAGTCTGGCACAAATCGCTTCTTTCTAAGCTACCTGCCTTTGGTCTGCCTTCTGGGCTGTGCAACTGGGTTGCTAGCTTCCTGCAGGGGCGCCGTATTCGCGTCCTTTGTGACGGACGAGCTTCGGAGTTTCTGCAGGTTAATGCTGGCGTGCCCCAGGGGTCCGTCTTATCACCCACTCTCTTTCTTCTGCATATCAACGACATGCTGTCTACCGGCAATGTTCATTGTTATGCAGACGATAGCACTTTACATGGGAGTTATCATGGACATCCAGCGGCCAAGCAGTCAGATATCGCAGAGAAAAGGCAGCTTCTTGTCACTGAGCTTGACGGGGTCCTGAATCACATTTCTCAATGGGGCTCTGAGAACCTGGTTGAGTTCAATGCCAAGAAGACGCAGGCATGTGCGTTTACAGCAAAAGTATCTTCTTTCCTTCCCCTCCCCACTCTTCAGAGCACGCCACTGCCGCTGCAGGACAATCTCAATATCCTAGGTATGGATGTTCGCTGCAACCTGAATAACAAAAACTACATCGAAAGCATCATCAAAACAGCCTCACGAAAACTCGGAGTCCTGAACAGAGTGAGACGATTTTTCACGCCGGAGCAGCGGTGTCTTCTATACAAGACACAAATTCGCTCCTGTGTGGAGTACTGCTCGCATCTCTGGGATGGTTCAGCAAAGTACTTACTAGATGCTCTCGACAGGTTGCAGCGACGTGCGATCCGCATCATTGGGAATCCCGAGATCACGAACACCCTAGAACCTTTACAGCTGCGTAGAGATGTTGCGTCCATGGCTGTATTTTACCGTCTGTACCATGGGGAGTGTTCTGATGAGCTCTTCCAATTAGTCCCACCCTCCCCTTTCCTACACAGGACAACGCGTGCAGGTCTTAGATGTCATCCGCACACGGTGCAAAACATCCGATCAAGAACCAAGCGGTTCGGAGACTCTTTCCTCTGTCGCACCATTAAGGCCTGGAATTCATTACCAGCTTACGTGTTTCCTTCTTCCTACAGTCCCGGGTCCTTTAAGCGGGGCGTGAAAAAGCATATGATAAGGCCGTCAAGCTGAGTGTCACCATTGTCACACGGTATGTGTAAGTAATGGTGACCCTCTTTTCTGGGATTTTGCCTTCAGCTTACCATCAGACAAGGCGAAGTCCAATTGACGTGTCCTATATAAAAAAAAAAAAAAAAAAAAAAAAATGCCATATCTATCCTTGTTTATAGCTATGGCTAGTACCATCTTAAATTATAGAGGGTGAAGTGGCTCATGAAGTTGTTCGAGCTTTTTGTACTTTTTACTGACACAGGCATTAGATCGCAACGTCTCGGCGGCCATTTTATTAATGCGCCGATAAATACCGAACGGTTGCGGCTGCGCTCTCGGCCAATTGCGCGGGCGCCGAACCATCATAGACATCTTATTCACAGATTGTATACTTATCTAGGGACATATGTCTTGGACCTAAAATGTACTCAAAATGTTATTCTAGACATTTCTTGGATGTGTTTTTAGGATAGCACGGTGGTGGATGAACTCAAATGCACTAAGCATAGATTTATTACAAAACAACCCACGCGCCTTGTGCCCCTGAGACGGCGGCGCGATTAGAGCCTCTCCGCCTTTTACTGGGGAAACATTGGGACGCCGTTGTCCTACACCCGATGGGGTCTTCTATAGCCCTGAGTCAATCGGAGTGTGCGAGGGATATGCCAGAGGCTACCTCACCCTCGGCTCATGCCTCAGTTCGAGCCCAACATAACCACCCCGCTGACCTCAGCGGGGAGTATACGAGTGGAATTCCGCACGTTAAAAAAAGACGTTGGCGAATTTTGACCCATTAGTGACCATATTTAGAGATTAAATGTGTACCTACGTATTTTTGTGTTCAACATTAAAATAGTTGATGTTTTTTTCCAAGGAACAGAAAAAAAGACTAAATTAGTTTATAAAACAATGTAGATTTATGTTTAAATAATCAGTGAGAAATATAAAAAGCACGGAAACAGCTGCTTCCTAGCAATTAAACATTTTTTTTTACAGAAATCCATTGTTGAACTGGAGCACTACCAGTTCTATTTGAGTAATACAGTCAAAAAATGATAAAATAATATCGATACAACATGCAGATTTTTTTAATTATTTGTCTCAATAGGTAGCTACCTACTATATATTATAATCTTATCTTCTTATCCGTGTTACGCCTCTATTTGACAAGTAAAAAGGAGTCCACCAGACCATTTCTGCTTCATCAACATAAGAGATTCATCTACAGGTAATTTTTCTTGTATTTAAACGACCATATTATCAATCTGCATACATTCGCCCACGCTGCCGGAAATCGTTTTGTCAAATGTAATTTATTCTAGGGAATTTTTGACCATATGGTCTAGTAGACTAACTCGTTCCATTTCTCACAGCATATTTTAAAATTCGAATGTTCCTTTTTAAAGCTGTAACGCAGAACAGATTCGCCTAGTATTAATTATCAGATTTATCGAGTTGTCTGACTTTAGGAACAATATAAATATTTTTTTATTTTTTTATACCACTTAGCAGACAAGCACACGGCCCACCTGATGGAAAGTGGTTACCGTGACCTATGGACGTCTGTAACACCAGAGGAGTCACAGTCGCGCTGCCAACCCTGTAAGTACAGAGTTTCGGTGCCGTCAGCAGAAGACAAAGCAGGACAAGCCTTTAGTCTTCCCACTGACAGCACAAATTCTCCAGTGAGCTCTGGCTACCCTACTCACCGCTGGGAACACAACACGAAGTTATCATAACCGCGGTATTCTGTAGGGCGGAGGTACTACCCCAGTCGGACTGCTCAATCGGGCGGAAATACCGCCGTGTCCTACCTCCTTTGAATCCTCGTTCCATTTCTCACAGCATATTTTAAAATTCGAATGTTCCTTTTTATATCTGTAACTCAGAACAGCAGGCACAAGCTGTAAGAACATTTCGAATGATCCAACGAACTCGACAGCTAAATCTGCGGTGAGATTTCAACGTCGCATGCTGTAATTATTTTGACAGCCTTTGTGGCGTATCGGTAGATCGTTGGACTGCTACGCAGACAGCGTGGGTTAGATTCCCGCTCAGTGCAAATATTTGTGTGCATGAATATGTATATTTGCATTGGTCTGGATGTTTCTATGTATAATATGTATGCATTTACAAAAAAAAGTATCTAAGTATGCTTATCCGCATTCTAGATTCCATAACACAAGTTAGTTAAACTATGCTTACCATGGGTCTAGATAGCGATGTGTAGAATGTTGTAAAATATATATATATTTTGGGTGACATCACGTTGTCAACCACATAAACATTTTTAAAGGAGGTAGGACACGACGGTATTTCTGACCAGTTGAGCAGTCCGACTGGGGAAGTACCTCCGCCCTATAGAATACCGCGGCCATAATAACCTCGTGTTGTATTCCCGGCGGTGAGTAGGTAGGTCAGCCAGAGCTCACTGGTGGGTTTTTGTGCTGTCAATGGTAAGACCAAAGGCTTGTCCTGCTTTGTCTTTTACACTGACGGCACAGAAACTCTCAATGCTAGCAGGGTTGACAGCGCGAGTGTGACTCTCTTGGTTTTGCATACGTCCATAGGCCACGGTGACCACTTTCCATCAGGTGGAAGACAAGCACACGGCGCTTGCCTTCCACCTAAGTGGTATAAAAAAAAAACAACTTGTAGGTTCGACAACGTGATGTCCACAAGCAGCATACAGCATGGAAAATTAAAATCTCACCGCAGATTCCGCTGTCGAGTTCGTTGGATCATTCGAAATGTTCATACAGCATGCGCTGCAGATTCGTGTTGTATTTTTTATCAGATTTATATATATATATATATATATATATATATATATATTCTGGCTGTCAGACTTTAGGAACCAATAAATAAAATAAAAAAGCCTTATTTTTCTTGCAACAAGTAAACAATTATTACAATAAGTAAATCAGTACTAATCCTATTCCTAACCTAGTTTGTATATTTAAATGTAAGTTTAGTAAAGTTTTAGTAAAGTAAAAGTTTAAAAAAAAACCATGAAAACTATGATGTTATACATTAATTTTGGTCTGCAAGAACCCCTTTTTGGGTGAAGGCCTCCTCCAAAAAATTCCACTTGTCCCTGTCTTGGGAACCAATATAAATATCAATAGCTGTCGGTATGTCTTAAAAGTCTGATGACGTCTGTGAGGACAGCCATTGCTACTAACTACCGTAGTAGGGCCCTGTAGACTCGTGTATCTTGAGTCTCTCTGACCAATGTTTTATTAGTCAAGAATGATGACTTCCATTGACTACTAGGTTGGCTGTATGGAACATAAAAATTTGGATCGCGAAAAACTACACCTACACTAACTTTGTTAGATGATATACAGACGACATTATATAATATGCTCGCCGAGCGCACACCGCTAAGATATGGGGTTGAACATACTAGACATGGAAGATTATGTTAGATTTAAATGGTTTTTTATATTTATTTAGTATGGCAATCTTACATCATTCAGATTGTTCGATCGTGCATTCGATTTCGATCCCAATCCAGTTTTCGTTCCAGAGTACCAACTTTATCCAGAACCAGATTGAAATTGGAACTTGGAACTGGATTTCAAGAGTAAGGGTGCTGGAGCGTCTGACGATGGAGCAGATCATAAGCTTTTGTAAAGTTCGACGGAACTCCGTAGTTGCTGGATATTTCTCACTTTCCCCATAAGGAACGACGAAGTGAAATAGATGAAATGGCCCACACATAGCGTTCCCATAGCAATAATAATACTCTTGTAAAGAAAACCACCTGCTCACGTATTTCTTGTTCTCAATATCTATTATAAGTAGATAATAAAAGCAACGTACACCCATGAACCTATTAGGAATCAGACACCCCGGTCCCCAGATGTTCAATGGGAGCGACGTTCCTTCTTCGGTGGTCGCGGGTTCTTATAGGTGATAAATAAATGTTTATCTGACCGGATCGACGCACGCGCCGCCCGCCGCGTGAGAACTGAGCTGTTTCAAAACAACGCAGCCATACTTGCGTTATACGACTTAAAATAATTGTTGCAAGTGATACTAACTTTCTAAATCTTGTATAGTGCTATATGTTTTATTATAAAAGGTTTCTGATGTCGATTATATTCAGTTGACGATTTGATGTCTGCTTTAGTAACGTTTCCAAAACGCGTGATTTCAATTCGATTAGAATGATCGGTCAAGTGTCAATACAAAAGGTTCTTTTCGTGGACAAATTCCCTCGGATATCGACCGGCTGGCGGGGACGGTTAAGTCGGACTCGAACCTATTAAAAACATACACCGTCTTGGGTCCTTAGATGTCGGGGTTGTACCGGGTTAGTTTGCCTAAGAAATATTATTCGTACCCCTGCTAACCCAGCCCAGTCATCTTCTGTTTCAAGATGGTTCCCTCAAGTGTGGGAACCACGATGTCCCTAACTTGGCTCTAGAAAGTCGCCCCGGCCTGCTTCTGCTAGGATGACAGGTGGTTCCACCTTACAGGCGGCTCCATCTGTCACTATCAATACAAAATAAACCATTTTTTTCTTTTATTGTGCACAAATTTTCCAAGGATACCCCACAAACGGAGCCGGTGGGGGAGGTGATATCGGACTTGAACCGACTAAAACGCACGCCGACTGTGTTTCCGAAGGTGAAATTATTTGAAACATATCCCTCTCACCCCGGCCGGATAGAATAGATGCCCACGTTTTCGTAAGCTAGATCAATAAAATAGTTTATTTTATTTTTTACTTTATTTTATTAGGTACAAAAACAGATAACAGATTACATAATTCAATATAACATCTTCAAGTACACTTTTTAAACCTGAAATCCAATTATATTTGTACACAACGTTCAAATGTTAAACAACTTCGTTAAGCCTTAAACTTCGTTAAGGTATATACATATGTACACATATACACAATCAAATTATACCGTAGGTTGGTTGGCTACAATTGACACAAATCTTCAACAGAAAAAGTATATAAACAAAACAAAACGCTCACATTAAAGATGCTTTTTAAATGCTTTTTACTGAAGCTATCATAGAAGATATCAAGTTGAGTTGATTGGGTTTTTAAAATTAGGTTTGAAAATTTTCATTTTATTAGTTTTAGTAATTTTAAAACCGCTCATTACATTGTGTGGAGTTGCGGAAATAGCGTTTAACTACCCGTAGTTGTGGTTTTTTTATACCACTTGGTTGACAGACATTGACCACCTGATGGAAAGTGGTTACCGTGGCCTATGGACGTGTCCAACACGGCACCAAGGGTGCGCGGAGTCGTACTCGCGCTGCCAACAATGTTAGTACCGAGTTTCTGAGCCGTCAGTGTAAAAGACAAAGCAGGACAAGCTTCTAGTCTTCCCACTGACAGCACAAAAACTCTCCTGTGAGCTCTGGCTCAGCGCCGGGAACACAACATGAGGTTATTATGGTCGCGGTATTCTGTAAGGCGGAGGTACTTCCCCAGTCGGACTGCCCAATTGAACGGAGATACCGTCGAGTCTTGGCTCCTCCAGTAAATAATGGCTCGATAGGTACAATAGTTAATAGGTACCTATATTTTTTCATTGCACTTTTGTAGGCCTGTCCAGAACGTACTTCACTTTCATTATTTCTCCTTACCATTCACTTAACTACAGAACTTCGACATCGCCGTTTGGTGCCCGGCAGAGTAGAATTTGGACCACCCCATCTCTTCCCAAGTGGTGTCGTACAAGGCGACAAAGGGATAGGACTGTTTAACATCAGACAAATATTTATAGCCCAGACTCAGCCTCAGATGCATGGCTTGAGTCAACAATAGTGCCCGGAAAAAGGCAATAGGCTCACCCCCTATTACGTGGTACCGAATTCAGTGATTGGTAAAATGTAGGTGTTAATTCACCTCTGCCTAACGCTCCGGGGATAAAAGCGTGATTATATGTATGTTGTGCAGGTCAAATGGCAGTGGCTTCACGGAAAATCATCTCCACTGAGTTTGGAAAAGGCTCAGGGGATAATGACGGTCACTGGCCAACCTGATAGTGTAGTCATTTCTTAAAAAGATGTAAACATGACTGTAGAATATTGAAACAGATTGACATTGACATTTACAAAAGTATTTATCAAAAAAAAATCTTACGTCCACTTCTCGGAACAACAATATAATCTTTAACAAGAACTTTTTTATAATATTTCGCAAGAGAACGCCGTGAAATGCTTCGAATTCTGTAGCGCACGAGTTTTGACGGCGCCGCGTTGAGACGAATAGAGCTTTTTGCCGTTCAGCCGACCAGCAACTACTACAAAACCGTCTCGGAAATTAGCACCCTTATTCCTTTCGCACTAAACACCAGAATTCAAAGGCATAGTCAACATCTGTTCTACTAGAGATCAAGTTTTACTGGTTGTTGAAGTCGGTTTGACAAAGGGAGTCAATTTGAACGTATCTGAGGATCGCTAGCTCGTGACTCATCCGTCTATAGTGATTATCTCGAAACAATATGGCGGAGATCGTGAGGTTTGTTGTCCTCATAATCGGGGAAACTGAATTGGAAATAGCAAAGTAAGTGCACCGATAGAGTCACGGTCAGTTCGACATGCTTGTAAATAAAGTTACCTGCCCGTTAAGTGATGAAATCTGACAATGAAGTACTTAGCAGAGAATGACGTCACAGATGATGTGGTATTATCGTCAGCTAGCTATTAGCACACCGTAGTGGAGACTAAATTGGCCGAGAAGGTATCCCGCAGCTGTCGATTGTGTGCCACAATGGTGCTGGGGTTAATGGCTAACTGGATTTAGTAACTACGTATTACATGTTTTCAAAACGCGTGATTTCAATTCGATTACCAAAACTAAAAAGAATATTCAAATGACCTGTTAAAACAAATCCTACCTACGTTTTCGTGCGGTTATTGAACTTGCAGAATTATCTTATGGAATACCTCATAGCTTGTTTACAATGCAGAGTTTTTGATTTTCAAACTGAGATTTGAAATCACACGGTTTAAGAACTTAATTTAACTGAATGTCTAAACATCTACACTCAATCTAGGACACGCTAACTTGAGTTCACCTCGCCTGATGGTAAGCCAAAGGCAAAGTCTCATGAAAGAGGGGTCACCATTACAGACACTAAGTAATGTTACGATAGTGGCACTCAGCTTGACGGCCTCATCAGATGCTTTTTCACGCCTCGCTTAAAGGACCCGTGACTGTAGGAAGAAGTAAACATGTGAACTGGTTATGAATTCCAGGTCTTGCTGGTGCGGTAAAGAAAAGAGACATACGTAGATACGCCTAGATCTCCCTGTCCTTTATTTGTATATTTACTAATATAATTCGTGTTCCGTTATACGGTGAATTCTCTCTATTGTATTACACTCAATAATGCACCTACTGAATCTTTCTCTGCACCACCTATGGTTGACTGGTAGAGAATGCCTGTGGCATTAAGTCCGCCTATGTACCTACTTGTCCATAAAGTTTAAAATAAATATATAAATAAGTTATTTAAAAAGAAAACATAAATAGGCGAAACGAGTAGGCTGAAAGCAAACGTTTAAATTTTATTATCTTCGAATAATTTTCTAATTGCCTTACAAAAGCGTGTCGAATCTAGCCTATTCAATCTCACAGATGGCGTAGTTTGCCAAAATCGTCGACCTCGACTTTCAGATGAATGGGTAGGCGTACCGATAAGTCTATTCAATAATATATCGATCTATAAAACATTCGCTGGGCTACTTAACGTGACGTCATTGCAGAGTTAGACTCCCCTTTTTATACGTTCGAAAAATCCCCCCGGATACCCCCACCACTGGACCTGGTGGGAGAGGCCGGATAGGCCAATTAATTGATTGATTGAAAAACTTTACAGATGATTTTTACATTGAAATACAAAAAAAATTGATATAAATATATAATTATTTTTGTAATCTTTACACGCGGCGACTACCGCGCCGGATGGTGTCTAGTCCAGAGGCTGTCCATCGTCATTCAAAGGGACAACGCAGCCAGCGTGATGGGCACCTTCGCGCCAGGTACAGGTCCGGTCGCGCCTATCTTTTAGGGACGAGCGCAAATGCCTATGATTGTTTTTTTATTAATTATTTATTTGATAAGTAGTAATGACTAATGTATGTAACTTAATAAATAAAATATTGATATAAATGTATTATTATTTTTGTAATCTTTAGAGGACAATATATTTCAGTACGATTGCTACTTTGGACGAGATGGATTCGATGCTTATTCTGTGTCAATGTTTGTATTTTTTTTTAATTTATTATTTATTTATTTATAAGTAGGTACATTTACATAATTACATGGTGAATGTTCTGATGAACTCTTCCAATTAGTCCCACCCTCCCCTTTCCTACACAGGACAACACGTGCAGGGCTTAGTTAACACCCGCACACGGTGCAGAGTATCGAATCAAGAACCAAGCGGTTCAGTGACTCTTTCCTTTGTTGTACTTTTAAGGCCTGGAACTCATTACCAGCTCACGTGTTTCCTTCTTCCTACAGTCCCGGGTCCTTTAAGCGGGGCGTGAAAAAGCATATGAAGAGGCCGTCAAGCTGAGTGTCACCATTGTATCATAGTATATGTAAGTACTGTTGAACCTCATTTCTGAGACTTTGCCTTCAGCTTACCATCAGGCAAGGCGAAGTCTAATTGACGTGTCTTATAAAAAAAAATAGTCCCACAAAACCGAACAGACTGTTTGACTGTTGGTGGGCTTCTTTCATCGTAGCATTGTTTATTCAAAACTTTCAACTGAAAACCCGCTTACTCTCCCTCCTTTAGGTTTGGTTTATACAACTTTTATGGGAGCGGCTGACCTCCTAAACCCTCGAGGAAAGCCTAACACAGAACCTCATCCATCACTCAGCAGATTTACCGGTTCGGAGGTATTGTTAATTTGAGTCCGATACTATTATCTATTATCTATTCTGTGTCCGCATTTATGGTAGGCCTACTGTATCTAATCATTCTGTGATAAAAGTGTGGGAACATCTCTAAGCAGTTTCAATGACGCCATTTGATACTAGACATATTATATTATGAAGGTAGGTAGACTTTCTCGTGAAACGACAGGCGAGCAGTGTTACATTTGTTTATCTTAGAAATATGATAAGTGCGAGAGAGGCGACAAGTGCATTGAAGAGAAACATCGACTCTTAGCTTCGTCATAAGTTTAAAAAAAAATCAAAGTACAGTAAAAGAAAGTGTGAAAAAATATGCTGCGGTAGCCTAGTGGTATGGATAATGGACTGCTGAGACGAGGTCTCGGGTTCGATCCCAAGTTTTACCATGGCACACACCAATGACTTTTCGAAGTTATGTGTGTATTTATCGCAGGTTTATAAGTGCCCGGTTAATGACAATAGCCTCGCCACCTAATACATTGGGACCTAAACATAAACTGACGAAATGTGGGTGCTAGCACCTCTGTCTACCCCTTCGGGGATATAGGCGTGAGTTTAAGTTATGTTCTGTAAAAATATGCAACCGAAATTCATACTTAAATTGGTATTCTACTTTTAAACTTACATTTAAATTAATGGTCAAGAACCACTACCTATCATGTTGTGCACAGTAGGTAATAGCTCACAATTATGTGCTCACTTACTATTTTCCCTTCGTATTAGTATGAACTATCTAATTTATGTATATATTTATTTAATACATGTATATGTATTTGTATGTCAGTATTTATGTTGATATTTTTTGTGTAAAGCCGTATATTAATTTTATTTTACTTACTTTTCACTCTTTCTTTTGTTTTAATACACTATCTATTTAAGTTTAGTCGGTAACTACACCATATCTTTTGTTATTATAACATTACTGTCCATCCCAAGGTTACCTGGAAGAAATCGCTTCAGCGATAAGGCCGCCCATTGTACATTGAACTGTATACATGCTACCTACTTGTCCTACTGTAAATCTGTTGGTGTACAATAAAGAATTATCTATCTATCTTATTTAGGCTTAAAAATATGTGACAGATGACAGCATCTGTGGAGTGGCAGTAGTGAACGTGGCTACTAGACAGGAGGCGCGGGCTCGAACCCCGCTCTGTGCAAATATTTGTATACATGAATATAGGCATTTGCATTGGTCTGGTCGTGCCTCAGAGAGCACGTTAAGCCGTCCCGGTTGCCATACTAACATCTATGGCAGTCGTTAACACTTCGATATCGCCTTTGGGTTTTGGAAGTCAGATGGCAGTCGCTTCACGGAAAAATATCGAAGTTTAACCACAGGGAAGCATCTTGGGACCAACTTTATTTATAATGTATATCAATGATATGCACGATAGTGACGCCGACGTCATATGCTATGCGGACGACACTGCCATCATTTATCAAGGCCTAACTTGGCAGGAGGCGTATCTAAACGCAGAGAACGGAATGAAGCAGATAGATAAATGGCTCCAACACAATCTGCTTACCCTAAATGCTAAAAAAACCAAATACATATGTTTCCATAAAACCCGGGCATCAGCTCCAAATACAACACTAAGTATTAAGATACATGAATGCTCGGACCAGTCGCAACCCTGTGACTGCGAAGAGTTATCGAAAACCGACACTATCAGGTATCTTGGTGTGGTCATTGATGAACATCTTAGCTTTCAAGCACACATAAAAAGCCTATGCAACAAAGTCCGAAAAACAGCAAGTATATCTACTAAAATTACTGCGTGCATCGGCGTCACCAGACACTTTAAAAGTTGTGTTTTATGCCTTGTGTCAATCACTGATAACATATTGCATAACGTGCTGGGGAAGTGCACAGAAAACGGCAATGATTCAAATTGAAAGAGCTCAGAGGGCAGTTATTAAAACAATGTTTAGGAAACCCTTCCGATATCCTACAGAGACCTTGTACAGAGAAAGTAAATTATTAAGTGTGCGTCAGTTGTATATCCTTAAGATAGTTCTAAACATCCATAAAAAAACAATAAACTCAGAGGATTTTAAAGATCTAGTTAAGCGACGAGTGTACAAATTACCACTGCCCCAGGTCAACACTAGCTTTGCCAGACGCTTTAGTCCATTTAAAGATATCCATATTTATAATCAGACAAATATCGCCTGCGACATAAAACTATGTTCAGTAAAAGAGGCAAGGTTGAAAGTCACAAAATGGCTCAGTTCCCTATCGTACGATCTTACCGAAAATTTAGTTGGTCATGTGTCATAAATGTTATGGTCACTGGTGATTATTGGGAGAAGAGATTGAGGTAGTTAAGTGGCTTCATCATCTGTGTAAGGATTGTATATTCCTCATATATTCCTCACAATCCTCTTTGTTTATATTGTATAGTGTATTTATATTGTAGGTAAAAATTGTGGACAGAATGGTATATTTTTGTGTTAAACCCAAAACTATGATGTCGCTCGAGCAACAACATTTCTCGTTAACGATAAGCGTATTTGGCACCCACAGGACAGGCTTTGCCTAGTGTGGGGTCAAAGTTAATCATTGTAACATACTTATTGTCAATAAATGAATTTTTATTTTATTTATTATTTTAACCAAATCCGCATCTAGACTGGTAAAGCGGACCCCTAACTCTGAGTTGAAAGCTACAGCCCTACAGAATACCGCGGCCATAATAATTTCGTGTTGTTTCCGGCGGTGAGTAGGGTAGCCAGAGCTCACTGGATAGATTTTGTACTGTCAGTGGGAAGACCAAAAGCTTGTCCTGATTTGTCTTTTACACTGACGGCACAGAAACTCTTGTGTTTACAGGGTTGGCAGCGCGAGTGTGACTCCCTTGGCGTTGCACACGTCCATAGGCCACGGTAACCACTTTCCATCAGGTGGGCCATGTGCTTGTCTGCCAACCAAGTGGTATAAAAAATAACTTCAGATGCGACTGGGATTAACTCTAAGAGGAAGAAGCGTAAAAAAGTCAAAGAATTTTATTTTTCGGATGTCAAGAGGGAGTTTGGGTAAAGTGAAATACAACTTTGTAGGGTCGCATCGCTTATACCTACAGCAAATAAACATACATACATATAATCACGCCTTTATCCCCTGAGGGTTAGGCAGAGGTAAATTATCAACCACATTTCACCAATCATTGTATTCGGTCCCACGTAATAGGGGAGCCTATTGCCGTATTTCGGGCACTATTGTTGACTCGAGGCATGCATCTGAGGCTGAGCCTGGGCTGTATATATCTGTCCGATGTTAAACAGCCCTATCCCTTAGTCGCCTTGTACGATACCACATGGGAAGAGATGGGGTGGTCCAAAGTCTACTCTGCCGGGAACCACGCAGCGATAAACTTATATAAAACATAAACTGTATATAAAATAGGTAATACGGTAATACTTACGTTTATTAACCCTATCCAATGTACTTTAGAACATACCAAAACAGCTGACCAACACAACTAAGTACTGTTTCAACTATTCAACAAAGAAGCTATTACTTAAACTCCTCTTAGCCGAGTTTCAAATCCTGACTAATACAATCATAAATCTCCGACTCCTCATCTGATGTAATGACTAATCCAGTAGTGAAAGGATATGTTCCGAGGTCGGAAAGAACATATAATACCCAAAACACGACCGTTCTTACACAAGACCTTTTGTTCAGCTAAAGACGTTCACGCAGATAAAAATCTTAACAAAGAAGTTTGGTTGTAAAACATAGTTGCATTGACAGGAAAATTTATGGTTTCGTTAGTTTGATGACTGTGACTCGTTCAAGGGGGAGTAACTCAGTAAGTGCACTGTTGTGTACTTACGGGTTTTGGCACTGGGGATCAGATGTTTTTAATAGGAGTTACGACACGACGGTATTTCCGTCCAATTGAGCAGTCCGACTGCGGAACTACCTCTGCCCTACAGAATACTGCGGCCATACTAACCTCGTGTTGTGTTCCGGCGGTGAGTAGGATAGTCAGAGCTCACTGGAGAGTTTTTGTACTCTCAGTGGGAAGACCAAAAGTTTGTCCTGCTTTGTCTTTTACATTGATGGCACAGAAACTCTTGCAGGGTTGGCAACGCGATTGTGACTCCCTTTGTGTTGCACCCGTCCATAGGACAAGATAACCAGTTTCCATCAGGTGGGCCGTGTGCTTGTCTGCCAGTCAAGTGGTATAAAAAAAAGATGTTAAGAACAAAAATTGTGAGAAATTCCTTGGTGAGGTGAGATTTAATTTTGATTATCGAATTTGAAACAGAGCTTCAGAAAAATAAGTTAATGTAGTTTGACACCTATATAGAACAAGTAATTATCGGGCGATTCGAGAATTAGTTTTTTTTTATACAACTTAGGTGGCAGACAACCACACGGCCCACCTGATTGAAAGTGGTTACCGCCGTGACCTATGAACGTGTGCAACACCAAAGGAGTCACACCCGTGCTACCGACCCTGTAGGAACGGAGTGTCTGTGCCGTCAGTGCAGAAGGCACAATCAGGACAAGCCTTTAGTCTTCCCACTGACAGCACAAAAGCTTTCCAGTGAGGTCTGGCTAGTTATTATAGATCTGGAGGTTATTATAGGCGCAGTATTCTGTATGATGGAGGTACTTCCCCAGTCGAACTGCTCAATTGGGACGGGAATACCGTCGTGTATAATATAATATGCCTAGCGCGTCTTCTTTTAAATGTCTGTATGACTGTATAATAGCTACAAATATGCATTGCAATTTGCAAGTATAGTCTTCTGCGATATCAAATTTTTAGCAAAACAGAAGTAGAGAAGTCATTGAACCTAAGTCTAAGATACATCTTTCCTCTGCCTGGATTTCTACAGAACATCGGATTCATTAATAGCTCAATAAGTCACGGGTTCGACTCCGTCCTGGATTGTGACTATTGCCAATTATAAAGGAAAAGTTAGTATAGATAATATTTAATTGCTTGAAAATTGTATATACCTAATATATATGCACAGTTTTTAATAAAACGAGTTAACGATGACCATGCGATAGACATTATTATTTGACATTGGCATTAATTTGCAAGTAACATAATATAATATTTTTATTTTTAACAAAGAAATATTAACAATCGCAAGGCAAGTCTAGATTTGCCCCAAGGTTGCCACTTTATAACTTACTAACCACTTAGAATATGTTAGGTACTTATAGCTATACGGTGCCTTTGGTCTTCCCACTGACAGCACAAAAACTCTCCAGTCAGCTCTGGCTACCCTACTCACCGCCGGGAACACAACACGAGGTTATTATGGCCGTGGTATTCTGTAGGGTGGAGGTACTTCCCAGTCGGACTGCTCAGTTCGGACGGAAATACCGTATTGTCCTACCTCTTTTAGAAATCTTTCTTAGCTGATCTACAAACGAAACTCAAGCAGGTACTGGGTTTCCTCTCGTGTTTACAAGGTTAGATGATAGACGCTCTTACAAAAGCCGTAAAAAAAGAAAAGAAGCAATAAGCTCTAGGTGAAAGCAAGGGATCCAATTGATCAGGAACAACTCCGAGATGAAGATGATTCGTCAACATTCTATCACTACGGACGGGCTGGCATGCAGTCGGTGTTTAACTGCCTACTGTTTACCCTTTACTTATGTAGTCATTCTTATATTAGACAGCCTCTGTGATGTGGCGGTAGTGAACGCGACCGCTACTCAGGAGGCGCGGGTTCGATCCCCGCTCAGTGCAAATATTTGTATGCATGAATATATGTATTTGTATTGGTCTGGGTGTTTCTATGTATAATATGTATGTATTTGTGCAGAAAGTTGCAGAATATTTATTATTTATTTATTATTATTAAGTACTCACGCATATGAGTCACATACATACACACAGTCACGCTTCTTTCTCAGAGAGTTAATGATGACTATATGATAGACATGGACATTAATTTGATGACTAAATAAAGAGTAAGCTAATAACAAACGTAAGAACACTGAGGTAATATGTACTACGTACTAGAGAAGACGCCTAAAACCGATTGTAACACTAGTTACGGTGCAAGCGCTTAAACTCACTCTGTCTGACAAGCGCTTACTGAGAGGTAATACGTTTGTGTGTGAAGTTCTTTCTTAAAAAATATACCTTCGTATGCATTCAAATATTGTACAAACAACTCTAGAAACATAAATGTAGTACATATAACTTAGTAATACGTAAGACAAAACATTTGATTTGAAGGATCAAAAAGTTGTACCTTCGGTGACAGACTCAACACCTTTTAAATGATTGATAGATTGATAGGGAGTAGGTGCCGCGAGGTTTCTTTAATCTAAATCTGTATTACATAACATAACATAAACATAATCTCACGCCTATATCCCCGAAGGGGTAGGGCAGAGGTGCTAGCACCCACATTTCACCAGTTTATGTTTAGGTCCCAATGTAATAGGTGGCGAGCCTGTATTAATGCTTTATTAATATTGAAGTTAAGACAGCGTTTACAAAATAAATAAAAAGGGTTCTTTTTTTACGTGCGGGGCCGTAGTACCCAGGGGGTGTACCCAGGGCCATCTCTCTCGATCTGGCCCTCTCCTTGGGTGTGGGGACCACAGAGTCCCTAACTCGTCCCCGGAAATGGGGAGGCGCATCGCCGCCACGGCCTTCTTCTGCCAGGGTAACAGGCGGCTCCACCCGTCACCCCCAGGCATTCAGGCTTGCAATAAATAGGGTATAGTTCGCGCAGCATAAATGCAATTTAAGTGCAATGTATGAGTTCCTCCGTACAAATATCAAACGATGCAAATAATGTTCCTATATCTAGATACCTAATACAACCCAACTTTAATCTTATCCACAAAGAATTCCACAACAACCCTGCTATCGTAAGTATCGTTACTTATTTCTATCTCCAAACACACCTCACATTTTAATTGACCACTATCCGAATAAAAATGCCTCGATACACAATATCCAATATCTGTAATCTTAAATAACATGGGGGTATGTGCTTACAAGCAACGTATCGCTGTTTATGGGCCAGTGTGGACAATGGAAGGGTAATTACAAGGCGTGGGCGGTCGATACACCCTGTCCTGAGAGGGCTTGTGCGGCTATCTCGAAATCTTACTCTACTAATAAGAGCGGTTGATTTGTGTATTTCTTCGGCATCTATTCTTTGCATATGTGGGCTTATAGGATTTAGTTTCTGTATAAATTTATATTGGTTTATCAACACGGCTTGGTTTGGTAATGTATTCTTCTAAATAGCATGAAAATATAATGAAAGATTGTAATATATCTGCCCAGCAAAATATACAAATTTGACCTATGCATAAGAAACAGGCTATAATAAAAATCGTGTTAGAGGGAGAGGAGGTATTGACTTTTGAATTTCGAATTTGATACGGAAGGCAGACTACATTTTTCTTTTTATTTCGTGCGAAACGTCCCCACGGCTAGGTAGAGAGGTTATGTCGGACTCGAACCGACTAAAACGCACGGTGCCTGTGGGTCGTTGTTGGTTGACGAAGGTGAAGTTGACAGGCATATCCATTGCACCCCGGCCGACCCAGGGCCATCTCTCTTGATCTAGCCCTCCTCGGAGGCAGACTACTTAGATGTTTAGGTAGTACCTTCCTATGATGTCTATGTTATTTCATATATTTTGTGCTGGATGTCTGAGTTAGTGAATTTTGACACGTATTTGTATAGTATGCATTATTATAATTACATATCCAGTACACCTCTATAAATGTCATCTTTATTCCAACTGACTACAAGAAGTTGTCCGTTGTTATGGTCGATTAATGGTCTTTAGTGTTGCCATTTTTATTTCTTACAACCAGTCTAGTACTACCAAGTACAAGTAGTTGTACCTACATAAAAAGGTTGTATGCAGTCGGGTTTTACGATTGTCGACAAATTCAAATTATTCTTTTTTTATTAAGTTTGGACCTATAAGTATTTTAGATTTAAGAGCAGTGACGTACTGTGTACTTTGTAGAGGCATTCTTTTTGGGTTTACTGTAGTCATTCAGAACAAAACTATGACACTTTCTTAAATTTTTTTTTAGAAAGTCATCCATAAGCCATTACCTTATTAGTAGTTAGGTACTTACCTACCTACATTATTCGGTAGTTAGGTGACTTTTTTTTTTTTTGCACATGGACCACCTGATGGAAAGTGGCTGTCGACCCTGTAAGAACAGAGATTTTATGTTTTTTTTTATGTAGGCCACGCCAACTTGACCTCACCTCGCCTGATGGTAAACTAAAGGCAAAGTCTCAGGAAAGAGGGTCACCATTACAGACACTAAGTGTTACAATGGTGGCACTCAGCTTGGCGGCATCATCAGATGCTTTTTCACGCCCCGCTTAAAGGCCCCGGGACTGTAGGAAGAAGGAAACACGTGTGCTGGTAATGAATTCCAGGTCTTGGTGGTGCGGCAAAGAAAAGAGTGTCCGAACCGCTTGGTTCTTGCTCGTATATTCTGCACAGTGTTAGGGTGACATGACATCTAAGGCCTGCACGTGTTGTCCTATGTAGGAAAGGAGATGATATGTGATATGTGCCCTCAGTGCAGAACTAAAAATCAGGACAAGCTTTTGGTCTTCCCACTGACAGCACAAAAATTCTCCAGTGAGCTCTGGCTACCCTATTCACCGCCGGTAACACAACACGAGGTTATTATAGCCGTGGTATTCTGTAGGGTGGAGGTACTTCCCCAGTCGGACTGCTCAATTCGGACGGAAATACCGTCGTGTCCTGTCTCCTCAATTAGATTAAATATAGTAGTTAGGTACTTACCTTCAGTTATCAAAAATATCATATTCAAAAAGTTGCTAAGTACGTGACTGGTAACTAACAAAGAACGATCGCCATTGATAAAACACGTTGGTATTAAGTATATCAAATGTTAGACTCATAAATCAGACTGCAATATGTCGCTCTAACCACCTATAAACACTCGGTCTGTGAACAATAGTGTCCGGTTTGTAATAAATAACTCACCCACTCTGTACGTATCTAGGTCTAGCTAGTTTGGCACATGTAACTCACCCCACTTCACCCCCGTTTGGTTTTAAAGTTTCCACACAATATTACCCTTCGTTAACATTATTTCAGGACATCGATATTAGTTAAAACGACTTTCTTTTTTACTTAACAGAGGTTTGTATACCTCAGTGTAACTACGTGTCTTGGATCTAAATCGCGAGACTAACGAGGCCCTCCGAGGGTTCAAGATATATGTCCCAAGCAATACCTACCTACTTAGTAGATATTACCTCATGTGGTCGTTATTCATATATTAACATTCTGAGAAAAAGCAAGGTAGGTATTAGGGTCAAGAGATTTATTTTTTTCATATGAATGTAAATTTAGAATGTTTTATTAGTGTTCAGTATCTAACTTATTCTTCTGAAACCAACTGTACCATCAGGTGAAATTGGAATGTACTAAAGCTCAAATTTGTAATAACACCTATATAAGCTAGCATTTACCTGCCATGTTTTTATTGAATTTGTCAATCCTTACGATGTTACCTAGCTATCAATCTCATCGACGTGTATGGTGACTTGTAAACTTGACTATAAGAAATAGAACTAGAATAGACAGATACCTATTATAGAACCTTTCAAGTTTCAACTATATTTTTAGAGACTACAGCTTGGTAGGTACTTACATACTGAGAATGCATTGGCTTTTCCAAGGGCCTACAATATGGGCTCCTTCAAGAAGGTTATTAAAATGTTCATACAGAGAGGCACGAGTACCCCTGACTCCCATGGAGTTGCACTTGATCATAGGTCACTGTGACCACTTTTCATCAGGTGGACCGTATGCCTGTCTGTCACCTATATGGTATAAAATGTGCAAGTAATCTAGCGATTGCAAAGCTTTACAGGATGTTGTAAAACTTCTGTTAGACAATCTATTAATAGATAAGTACTTACCTTTTTAGTGTTATTATAGGAGTAGGCCAAATCCGCTTGTTTGATACCTAGCTTATACAATCGTACCTCTACTTCCCTATATAAAACATGCCTTAGTAACTTAGTCGATAGGTAGGTACGATAGTACCATTAGAGACACTTAAAGTTCTTACCTAAACACCCTACCACGATTAATAAATCGTTATACCAAAATATACTAGCTTTCGTTTCTTACCAATATAAAAAAATTCATTGCTAATAACCTGAATAGGAGGATACCCTGGTAGTGTCTGCTTTAACTCATCAAATCAAATCAAACAATTTATTTGCATGACACAGGTTACAGAAAGTTAGTAGATAGAATAGAATAGAATCTTTTTATTTAAGTAAAGGATACATTTTCATTAAATGTATAGGTCCGCTGTATTACAACCTCTTCAAGGTGTGCAAATATTTGGTATTGTCTATAGGTACATGCAACATCGAAGAATATTACTTAACATTTAGGTAAGTTACCATTTCTTTAGTCCTGGCACAAGAGCGAATTGTGGTTAAGTACTTAGACTTCTAGTTACATTATATATTTTTTTATTTTTGCTGTTTAGTCTCTTAGACGAGCGCCTATTTATCCACTATTTGATAAAAAAAAAGAGGAACCACTTAAAATTATACCTACGGAATCTTAAAATTTTTACTTTTTTCTTTACACAGATAATACAACAACATTAACTTTATTTCCAAACTTTAGGACATTTGAAACGTATCTACTCATTCAATAAGTTGTGAAACTTTTAAATAATAAGCAAATTATCTATCTATAACAGATAGTTTTTACCTTTAATTTTAAATAAGTTTCAAGGAAACATACATAAGTACGGAAACTTACCTTTCTCCAGAAGAAAGATACAAATCTACAGCGATTACTTAACAGTTCAAACACAAATAATAGTGGTCCAAAACACATTCACACGTGAATTCAGTTCGTATCACTGCAACACCCGAACTTTAGAGTTATTATTTTAGTTCGGCGATAAGACCGGACAGTTCACTGTTATTTTGAACCGGCGGCGTCTCACTCGCAACGAAGCACCGCGTGCATTTCAATGGATGAAAGTGTAAACCGTGGTTTTTGTATAGCGCTCTCTCGTTTCCACTCATGTGCGTGAAGAGGTGCGGAGACTGGCTATGTTCAAGTTTGGCTTTTTGAGTGGCGCGACAACTTCGCCCACTATTATATTGTGATTCTAATTCTCCATATCTTGAGACTTCTTGAAATGTGTGCGCCTCTACTGAGAAATCTATCTACATCTATCCTTTAGTATCAGATAAAACAGGGTGAATAGAAATCTAGGGGGTGAACACATTGAAATAGTCTATAGTTTCCCTGAAGTTAGGAAAATAACTGCAAGTAATATTAGACAATTTTATTCCTAAGGAATAAGAAATTCAGGGAAACTAGAACATAGATAAATTATTTCAATGAAACCGAATATTTGTAAAAGGAGTTATTCAAAAATGTCTAAGGAGGCGGGTTCCAGAGGTCAATAGCATCCCTAGATCTATATTCACCCCTTTTAGGGTATTGGGCATGGAAATAAATAAAAAACAAATGTGGATCGATCGTTTATTTTTCTTTTCTTCCCACAGGTGGCAAGAACCAGAGTAGCGAGCACAACCTAACATAATAATGAAAATGGTAACTATTTTCAGGGATCACCACTTCTAAACGAATTTAATCAAATATGTACAATCCAATATTAATTCAAGTTCATACACAATTAAATTGTGTGTTTATCGTCATATTTCTATACTTAATTGCAAAACAATGGTGTCAATTTTTGCAAGAAGTTTTATTAATTGTAAATATCGAAAATTTGAAATTTCGTGAGATACTTCGTAAGTGTATCTATTAGATGTCTTTTAAAATTTGTGTTTAATAAATAGTTTTGTTGCAGTGCTTTTTTTAGGTTGGAGCCAAAACTATTAATGTGACATCCCTATGTACTGCTCCTACCCCGGTCAATAAGATACTTTTTAAATCTCTAATGATTTACGAAACTTCAAAAAGAAAATAAAATGATATAAATTGATATGAAATTGAAACAAATTTGCATGTAACCAAGGCTGTTAGCGATCGGTTACACGCTGACTTGTCTGTCGATAAGAGCCTTTCAAGATTTTGAATTTGTTCACTACATGCAAAATTTCATATTGTTTTTCTTACAATTTTCAAGTGAGCCGATAAGCTACTAGTCAGAAAACATTTTGCTCTTTTACAAAATAATTCAAACATTGGTTATTCATTGAGAGTAAAAAATCGAAGTACCAATAGTTATAAAGACAAAAGTTCTTAGCCACTCGCAACATGATCGCGTGGCGTACAAGAGATGTGAATATTTGGGGACATGTGGTTCTTCAGTCACTCGCGTCAGCACTTCTTGGCACAGCAGTAAATTCAGCGTGAATAAAAGAACAGGATAGCTAACGCAGGAGAACGGAAGGACCCGTATCAATGATGAGATGCCCGTAAAACTCGAGCCGTGAAAACAAAAGAGATGATTATAATTTATAGTCCGAAGCTCAAAAGTTTTAATGGCATCCCATTTAATATCTAAGAAGCTTGCAACAGTCTAGTGCGTGTTAAAAAGAGTCCCCTTGTAAACAATCATTGCAAGCCTCTTCAAGTTTTTCAACAATTGTTAAAAAACTAACAATTATTTTAATCCATGGATGTTATATGGACAAGTTAACATCAAGTGCATAAGCACATTACATTAGATTAATGACTAATCAAACATAATATAATATGCCAACTTGAATCTAGTACATTTTTTTTTACATTTTCTAACATTTTTTTTATCGAGGTATTCTTTAGCGAATATCGTTAATGGAATAAGTACAATATAATATGAACTTATGACAGAAAAAATGAAATACATTATGTGATACGAAAAATGAATGTGAATTAATTAGTTGAATGAGTTTAAAAATACCCAACCACTCTAAGACGTACCTTTAGACAGTAAGTCGTCATTTCACCACCTGAAGTATTGCATACCCATGGTCCAACACACTTCACCACCTTCGCAATACTCATTAATTACAATTTCAAATATTTCAGATAAAGAAACGACGACAAAATTAGCGAACATATCGACGGTTGAAAGGCTAAAGGACGTAAGCGACAAGAACAGTTGATACGCAAATTACACTGTTGTAAAGAGTGTTTCATGTGCTTTAAGACCTTTTTTTGTATGAAATGTCGATGTCGCTTGTACCTTTTTGCTTTTCAACCGTCGATATATAACGATACATCATATAAAAGAACTGAAATAGTGACTATACATTAATTTCACAATATACTATATATATACAGTGACAGCCTTCCTGATGACAAAATTTTGCAATGACATTTTTTTTAACATTTTCCTTTTCAGTTATTACAAACAGAATAAATCACACTACATAAAAATATATATATAAAACACGACACATAAATAGCAAAGTTTGCACGAATATTAAAGTTTATATGAAATCGTAACTAGGCAAGGCTTTCGATGAAATAAATATGTTGTATAAGGGGGCGGTGGGCAGGGCCGGACTGGGAGCCCCTCCGGCGTCGCCCACGAGGCACCCCGTGTAAAATGAAAATATACGAAAATATAACATATACACTTCTTATGTTTTACATGAACTATAATAACAGTTACGTCTATATGAACTGTTACAATCCATATCTGGAGCTGTAAATTATGTTACAATTTATGGCCGCAGCTGCTCACAGCTCCGCAGTGCATCTTAACGCAAAATAAGATACTTCAAGAACTATGAGCCTCTCCGAGAACGTTCGCTGGGGAGCGATGGGCAGCTGCCGCCGGACAAATATTATCAAAGAGCACGAAACAGTTCATCGATATCGACGACACACTAGGGCGGCACGGAACGCCCCCTTCCATAGTCCAGCTTCATCCAAAACTGCTAACACTCGTGATACCACTAGCGGCCACTCGGCACCACTCGGCGCCACTCGGCACCACTCGGCGCCACTCGGCGCCACTCGGGCCGCGGTGGCCGACGGGCGCGTGCCCTGGCCCGCCTCCCTACATTCTATGTTGCGGCTAATCAATAAAATCGCCGCGTGTAAAACTTGGACGACGTAGACAACCTTCTTATCCAATCGTCCATTGGTTTCTTATGAGCTACACCTAAACCTCGGAGGAGCCGCATCCCGGCGCGGCTCGGGGCAGCTTCAGCCGTGGGTACATCTTTCGCGAGCGCTCGGGGAAAGGCGTACCCACCGCAGGCCGCCGGAGATGCGCCTCGCATCTCCGCACGCAATTATGTTCGTAATTAAAAACGTTGCAACAGAAAACAGAACAATTTTAACCGTAATTATAAAATTTTGAATTGAATTTAGATCGCCAAGACAAACGCAAGATACTAACAAAAATAAAATACCTGCTCTACCTACATTTTACATTAACAAATTATTAAACGAGTCGGGACGATATTATTGTAAGAATTATATTAGAATCGTCCTATCGTGTTCGCCGTGAAATGCTACCGCCTCGTCTCTCATTTTGTGTATTTTTCAAATTAAAACAAATAAAACATATATTTTTCCAACAGAACATATCAAAACAGTCATATAAATTTATGCAAAAACGCTTACCACCTCCGAGGGCCCTCAACTAACAACGCCCCGGACGACCGGCAGTCACAGACGGATCGTCGACAACGAAGCGGGAGCATTCCATCAAACACTCCTATATCAATATGAAAACATTCAACTAAAGCTAACGTTACACTAGACCCCGTCGGCCCCCCTGCGCTAGCGCGTGAGCGGGCGGTCGAGCGCCAGCGTGCAGCAGGGCAGGAAGCGCGCGTGCGGGTGCGTGCACTGCGCCGCCACGGCGCAGCGCAGCGCGGCGCTGTGGCGGCGCTTGCGGTCGCCGCGGGCCTCGTCCGCGTCGCCGCCCGAGTACTGCGCGTGCGCCGCGCTGATGTCCGACAGCAGCTCCTCCCAGTCGCGCGACAGCTCGTCGGGCGGCGGCGGCGGCGCGCGCGGCGCGGGGCCCGGCGCGCCCGCGCCCGCGCACGCGGCGCACGCGCGCTCCGACCAGATGGAGCGCGCGGCGCTGGCGCGCATGCGCTTGGCGGCGCGGCACTCGTCGCACGCCGCCCAGCCGCCCGGCGCGTCCGTCTGCACCGCCGCGTCGCGCTGGCGCAGCGGGAAGCGCAGGCGCAGGCCGCGGCCCGGCTCCTCCAGGTCGGGGCAGCGCTGCGCCGCCGTGAGGTTGAGGCGCCCGTAGTCGATGGTGCGCGTGGCGCGGTACTCCAGGTAGCGCTCGAGCGCCGGGCCCAGGAAGGCGCCGCCGGACTCGCTGCGCGCGAACTCCACCGTGTCGGGCTCGCCGCGGATGTCGAACGTGTCGCCGTCGGCGTAGCGCGGCAGCTCGGCGCCGGGCTGGCGGATGGGGCGGAAGTGCGTGCGCGCGGACGTGAGCAGGTCCTCGGGCCGCGAGGGCGGCGGCGGCGCGCGCGGCGGGGAGGGCGGGGAGGGCGCGCGCGGCGCGCGGGCGCGGCGCGGCGGCACCTCGGCGAAGGCGCTGCGCTCGCGGCTGTGGTTGATGGCCGTGTAGGAGCGCATGGTGTGCGCGACGCAGGCCAGCGCGTCGTAGAGGTCGTCGCCCTCGTACAGCGCGAAGGACTCGAGCTCGCGCGGCGGCGGCTCGGCGTCGGCGAGGTTGAGCGGGCGCAGGCGGTCGTGCAGCGCGGGCGACGCGGGCGGGGGCGCGGCGGCCTCGGTCGACCAGATGCTTTCGGTGAGGGAGACGAGGCGGCTACACTTCTCGGCGGACGGATCGGCGAACAGGCGGTCGGAGGGAGACGACAGTAGGTCCTGGAAATCGATCGGAAGGTCCTGGTACTCGTCGTCGGGGGTGTTCTGATCCTTCGACCACAGGGCCTCGATGCTGCGGTCGAACTTGGCCTCGAACTTGGCGTACAGTTCCTCCTCCATGGGCGTCCGCACGCGCGGTTTCAGATCCTCGGCGATGATCCACTCTGCGCCGAGGTCGAGGCTATCGTCCCCCCACTCCGGCACCATGTTGTCGCTCATTCTTAGTTTGCCTTGCGTTAGTTCTTTGAGCTCGTCTGTGACAGTGTTCTCACAAGTTCCATACCCCTCGTCTAATGCTATAGCTCTAATGAATTCCTTCACGGGATCTTGGGTTTCTATATCCCAGACGCCCTCGTGTGTTACCCACTCCGGCAAGCTTTCTTTGCTTTCAAAGGACCTACTGTAACTGTTACAACGTTTTTTATTATTCTTCCTCTGGCCGTGGTATGAATTACGTCGTTCTTTGCCTGTAGACAACTTCTTGCTTTTCGTGTTCCAATCTTTAGACATGGAGAGTTCACTTTGCATTTTGATTTTCGTCTCAGGTGCTGATTTGCGACACCACGCTGGCGGTGGGAGATAATACGGCAATGGCGACTCTCGACCTTTACTTAAAGGTGGAAACGCAGCATAATATCGTCGAACAGCGTCAGTTTCTTCTAATGAACACGTGGGCATCCCTATTCCTGACGCACCTTCTTGATCTTTGATGTCCTGAAGTCTTGTGCACAACTGATCAACAATGTTGTCAAAATTAGATTTCTGAAAAAAAAAATTGCAGATTAAGATCTCAAAATGCATTTGTATATTTATTGAATAAGCAATTTTTTTTTTATTTGACTATGCTAAATAAATTATACTGTAGTCTGACCAGGAACCTAAAAACCTATCAATGTTATTATTTTGCAATTTTAATGAAATGATAAAACAATTAGTATGCTCCATTAAGATAATAAAAAGTTTAACACTCAGATGGGGCTTGAACCTAATTAGTATATGCAACTTTTCCTGAAGATCCCCCTGTAAAGGACTGGTTCCAACTTTAGGTGCCATCTTGGACTTCGAGCTTTTACCGACCGAAATTTACATAACATAAACTCACGCCTATATCCCCGAAGGTGTAGACAGAGGTGCTAGCACCCACATTTCGCCAGTTTATGTTTAGGTCCCAATGTAATAGGTGACGTGCCTATTGCCACTAACCGGGCACTTATAAACCTGCGATAAAGACACACATAACTTCGAAAAGCATCAAAAAGTCATTGGTGTGTGCCATGGTAAAACCTGGGATCGAACCCGAGACCTCGTCTCAGCAGTCCATTACTCATACCACTAGGCTACCGCGGTTATTTAACAAAAATTTACCAACCAACCGAAATTTAACAAAAAAAATCCCAAAAAAAAAAACGGTAATATATTTTGCAATAGCTATAAAATTCCTGATCAGGCTACTAGGTTTGATTTCTAATTTAAAGCATTTAATATCTGAGAAGCACCTAATAAAATAAAATAAATACAACGTCATTCCACATCACATGATTGAAAATTAAACTATACAAACACAAATAGGGTAATACTAAAAACCGCTGATAAAAACAAAAAACATGAAAATTTTCGTGAGAGTAAGAATGATGTGCGACATAATATTACACTTATAGATCTAATTATTTCATGAATAAAAAATTATGCATACAATTATAATGCAAAAATGATAATATCAGGTACCTATTAACAATGGAACAAAGGAAGAATGCAGTGGTGCGCCTAATGTGCAAAATCAAAGGGTACTTCAAAAATATGGGTGTGGTGCTTTCATAGGCAACAATATTTATATATATATGAGGAAACTTCCTGTACCATACCGATTGTGTACCATTAAAGTGATACTCGAACAAATAAAAAACACACAAAACTTAAAAAAAAAACTAAACTATTCTAACTACAATTTTTTTAAATGTTGCCTATAAAAATAACATACAACATTGGAATAGATGCAAAACCGACCTTCTTGTAAGGATTCTTATAATTGTTAATTGTCTTCATTTTAACATTCCCACTGTTATGATCACTTTCCAGTGTTACTGAGCACTGCATTTCCACTTGACAGTTGAAAAAATAATAATTAGTTTGGACCAAGACAATATAGAAGTGATTCAAATACAATTATGTAGGTACTTTCAAATTACTATCACATTATGAGCAGTAATTATGTTGTGGTCTTATCTTTGATTGGACAAACATACCATTGCAAGATAGTTAATGATGTTGCACCTAATAGCTACTCGTTTATACTTAATTTGCTCATACATTAAGTAAAGTAAGAATAACCTTTGAAACTTGAAATATTTGATATAAATGACAATGACATGGCTAAAATATAGATATTGATTGCAATTAATGTTATGATGTAATGACAAAATGTATGATAGCCGGGATGGATGCCTACCTGTACCAAGTGTGCGGGTATCAGATGACGAAGTGTTGGTTCTGGTGAAGTTCTCTCGACGTGGCAGGCCAGCAGGCGAGCGCCTGACTCTCTCTTTTATGCTTACGCATCCTGTCCGTGATAGTGTCTGCCGTTATCAAACACCATCATTTTGAATAATAATCGTGAGTCCATTTTACAATCGCCGTGGGCCGTGTGATTTAAATCGATCCTTTAATTCCTCCGTTGCTAATACATCCTTAAATTCTTTGGACTTTGTTTGCTAGTGGGTCGTTTTGTCTTCGTAGCGTTCTGCCTCTTAACAATTTTTTTGCAATCGCATTGTCACTAGCTAATACAAATGACGCACTATGTGCACCCCTTTTTTCTGCAAAATAAATTTTTATTTTTACTACATCTACGAGTATTATGATGCAAAGGTCATTGAGATTTTATAAGCACAAATAATTTAGCTAGACATGAATACCATGCCCGCCCTGTGGTGCTAAACGGGTCGATGGCGCCAAAACGTCACCTGAATGAGGGTGAGGACGAAGCCTCTTGCTTGCAAGCAACGTCATCCACACAACTTTTTTCTACACATCAACAAAGAGTACTATAAAGCGCGGCACGGTATATCTTTTATCTTTGCTATGATCTGAGTCATACTATTCGTCTCGTCCCGTGTACTTACGATGCAATTTCACAAGGCGACACAGTGTTACATGATGCACTTTCACTGAGGACGCGCCATCAACCTACTTCCGCGTCAACATTGATAAACAACGCAATATAAAGGAAAATGCTCACCTGTTACAGTATATACGGGGTTAAATTATCATGTTATATCAATACACACACACCCCACATGAAAAAAACATGGCAGCCGCAATGAGTGAGTGAGAGTCACAAAATTATTTTATTTTGCGCAACTCCGTCAAAAGATTGGAATGACGTCTCATTATTGACCAATCGCATAGCTTCGCTTTTCAAAATCATCCAAAATGGCGGACAGACAGTCACTGATTTTACTTCACGCATCTTGTGATTCGTCGAATTATCGCTATTGGCTAATCTGGAATAACTATGTTAAGAACCAACCAATGACTCTCGAGCGAGATTGTAAACCGGATGCAATTAACTTTCGCGCCACCTACGGGCGCGAAATTTAAAATAGTTAATAATCTATGATACGTCATGATAGGTTTTTCCAACAAGGTCGTAGTAGTTTATGAATTATCTCGTCTTGTAGTCCAAAGATCAAATGAATAAGAGAATATTTTATCACGTAACTTGCTTGCTATAATGAACATAAATGCATTCTTTTTATATAGGATAAGAATAGTGGGCTTTTTGTCATGTCACCTGTCCTTCCTTATGATAACTACAAATAGACAATTGACAAAAAGTCTAATTAATTGACATATAAATAAATATGTAATATTGACGTATTATCCATCTTTGAAAGCCGCCATATGTAAAATTACTATTCGTTATACTGTAGTAATACTGCGCCGTCATGTTACTGCGTGATGTATCTATTTTGTGAGTCATTGCCCGCATTGCCGTGCCATACTTGTACGAAGTATACTATATACATAGAAGTCATTGCTAGAAGCACCTGAACTGCATCCACTGCCTGACCAAGATCATTTACGAAAGCTACGCCTTTTAGTAGTAGTTCCGTTGAGAGTCCGATTCACTGAACTAAGGCTAAAGCACCAATGGTGGACACTATCGAAAAATGTCCCTTTATTTCCAGAAAAGTAACCATTTGGTTAACATGACTATTGACTTAAAAGATGCCTGATGATATCTTTATGAGATGTTCAAAAATTTGCAACGCTGTCGTTTTGAATTGGCAACATTTATTTCAGGTATCAAGTAGAGTTCGCGCCAGCAAAGAAGTTCTGCGGCAAAACTATGAATTAAAAACGACATCGTCGCCATACTGTGTGATGGTTGAAGGTTTAGAATATAATAATATACAGTAAGTTGAAGGTTGGTTGGTTCAAACCATGACGGAAGGTATAGAGCTGCTAGCACATTTTTTCAAATCCACTAATCACATTTAAAAGTGTATTGCTGCGAGGTTTCACAAAACGCTCCTAAGCTGTCTCTTGATACACTTTGGCTAAAGTTTTCACTCCTTTAACTTCTTAAGCTCAGCAATTCAACTGAGTACTATTTACGTTCATATCGGCACAATAAAAGATCTGGTAAAATAAAAAGACGATACTGGCAACATTACATTCTGCGACTGCCTCGCTGCGGCCAAGGCACTTATTTCGTGACGCGTACCCTAGTCTCGGCGTCCTATAGATAAATACTCCCATGGTACTCCTATTCCATTCTCACCTCAATACAGTGACTTATTTTTTGTTGTACATCAATGTTCTAAACGGTTTGTCCAAATACAGTTCATTGAACTTCGTCAATATGTCAAGGTCAAGAGTATTGGCGAAAACAAAATGAAACAAAAACTTTCCTCGATCTCTTTATTCTCTTACTTTTTAAAACTGTATTTTCTCAGCACATCAAATAGCAAAATATATATCATATTTCATAGCACTGACTGAAATAAAAAAATGATCAATACTGATATTAAGGTATAACAATGAGCCGAGAAAGAAAAAAATGATCTTTCGAAGGAATAGTATTAGGCAGTGGTGCTAACACTGCCTAAATATTCAAAAATTGATACTACATATCTTATGTAATAAAAATTGATGGGTCATTAACATGTAAACAACGTTTCGGGGTATAGTTGGACAGACACTTGCTTTCTAATAAAAATAAATAAATATACAATATTTCCACTTTCGAAATAAAAGAAATAAGTTCTTAGCATCGATCGTTGTTAACGGCACTTGGCTTTTTACGTCTTAATTACAAATTAAAGAATACGAAGATACAATGTTAAACATTAATCAGGTATAAAATAATATATTTCAGAAGTTTTAATAAAATTATACTCATCCCAATTTACAATGGATATTCAAGAAACTAAACAATCTATTTATTATGTTCAACAATTTGTGCTAGAACATTCTTTCTAAAATATATTAAAACGAAACTTGTGTAACAATCACAGCAACGCATAAACTAAAAATATCCAGAAAAAGTAAAACATAACAATAGAAAAGTATATTTGTACGGCAAGGAAAGTACAGTTGTAGCGATATCAACTCAATACAATAATGTATTACCAGTAAACTATATACATGTACATGTGTGATTGTTGATTACATGTTACAAAATGCTTATTGTCATCAAGGTAACATATTACACAAATAATTATAACAACATATAATTATTCCTCTACACAAATATGCATGTCATTATTCTATTACAACAGTAAGGTTACGGAGCGATGTGCTGTGACACGTTCACTCCGCGTTTGGGCTGACGCGGGTTGAGCCACGTGACAACTGATATCTCACGAATTTATCGCTATACATAATATACATTTAAATACAAGCGCCGAACGCCATCTTTGCTAATTTATCGTCACTTAAACCAGCAGGAAGGCGAGAGCAGGGACGTTTTCCCGACACCTACGGCCTACACGCATATTTACACCTTGTCTAAGTGAACCTACTATACTCAGTGGCTCTCGGGCCTTTTGCCGGCATCCTCTGCATTGGTTTTAGTGACGATTTCTTTGCTCTCGGGTATAGTGTCTTCTTCAACAAATTTCTTGCTGGCTTTCTTCATTTCTCGCCTTTTTTGAGCTTCCCGGATTATGGCGAATAAGCTCTGAAAATAATTAAATTACAGTTAATTTTGTGTTGTGTATTACGGACCCCATCGAGTTCTGCGAGGCACACCGCAGTCACGTCAGTTCGATAGCAGTTATCATAGATATTTTCACCAACACATAGATTACCTACTTTGATTTTATTTAGAAAACTAATAGGTCATGGCGGGAACGATTTATAAATGTAAACAAAGAACGTAGAACGAAACTAACTAAGCTAAGTATTAGCTTAGTTAGTTTTGTCATTGTATATTAACTTTTTTTTTACATATATAATTCGTCTATGAATTGTTTTGAATCTACGAGTATGAAGCTGTCGTTCATATTAACTTAGATAGATAAAAAGAATTAAAAAATTGTATTTTAATTGAAATAATAGTAGAGTAACTAATAAGAATTGATGAAACAGCTTTAAATGTTGTTTCTCGTTTACAGATAATTCACATTATTACATAAATAAACACATGTAATAAACACATATATAATCTGATGGGGCCCCAAAAACATCTTAATTGTCCAAACCAACTAAACCTACAAACTGACGCACCTGTTGATTAGCAGACAGGGCTACAGTGAAGGATTTACCTTCAGATTTGGTAGGTCAGGCGGCAGTCGCTTCCATAAATCTTAATAAACTAATAAATAGAAGATCAGAAAATCAGACCACAGGTCCAAAAAAGTTTTTGATGCTAATAGAATTGGTTCATTGAAGACGAATACAGTTTATTTTCTTATGTCCACAAGCAGTCCATACTTTGTAGTGTTTATTAATAAAAACAATGACCAGATAAGCTACCATTCAATCGAGTGTCCCTGATCCGAACCAAAATATTGCGTTGTTTCGGAAATGGCCGGCTCGTATCGCCATGTTTTCGCACATCGACCTTCTGCGACGAAAATATCTTATCAAGGTCCTCTCTTTTGCTTGTTTCGGAACAGCTGTATTAGCGAATGATAAAAGTTCTGTGACGTCACAATGGCGCATTGCGATTTAAAATGTAGGACGAGATATTTTGACTTTCACTAGTAAAAATATTATTTATGATTTCTTAGATATGAGTATCAGATGACATGTATAATGAAAAATGGAATTTATACTATTATTTCTCTCTAATATATTCCACAATAAACTATATATTTTTTAGAGTTCTTGTCTGTTTGTTGCAAAAATTACTGAACAGATTTTGATACGCTTTTTTTGTTTGAAAGGTCTTGGTCTGATTTAACGTTTGATCATAAATGGTCGAGTAGAATCGGAGATATGAGCAAAAGTCGCATAGCCAAGTATAAAAATAAAACCAAATAAATAAAGTGTTGCCAACTCTACCTTTCCTTCAGAATCTTTAGGTTTGTCCTGTTCTTTAGCTGCGATCGCCGCCTTGTCCAGAGCCTTCTGGATTTTACTTTCCACTTCAAGTATCTCCTCCTTGTCCAGCAAATCTATGAGTTCCGCCATTTGCTTCTCTGACAAGTTCACGTTCTCATTGCCTATTATTTCCAGCATCTGAAAAAATAAAATTTATTAGTCTCTGGATGAAAAAAACATTGTTCAGAATTCAGTTACGTAACTAAAAATTGTTTTAATTGTTTAAAAGGATGTCTTGGAGTTTTACAGATATTTTTTACCTGTGATCATGGCACTAGCAACTGTGCCGAAATATCTGATATCTCTAATAGTAATATTGCTTTTTAATATTAATACGATCAAGGTATGAAAGAAACTTCATCCCACGCACACTCAAGCTGTGGAATAAACTCCCTGCTGCGGTTTTCCTATGCGTCTACAAAATGGGCATTAGGTTTCTTCAGGGTCGGAAGCGCGAGTGTGACGGCCTTGGTGTTGCACACGTCCATAGGCCACGGTGACCACTTCCTATCAAGTGAGCCGTGTGCTTGTCTGCCACTTAAGTGATATAAAAAAAACAAAGCCTGGCCGGAAGTCGGCGGCCACGGGGGGCTATACACGTTTGCAACAGCCATAGGTCTCAATTGGGAGTTGCCAGCACCAAACTAGTCGGAAGAAATAGGGAAAAGGAAGGGCGTAAGGGACTCGCAGTTTACACATACAGCCCTTTCCAGTTTTATCACGTATATATGAGAAGTTTTATAGTTATTTCCTTGACCGTGTATATATCAGAACCAATACGAGAATATTACCGTCACTTGATAGCGCAAATAAAAAGCACACTATGCAAATACCACGGAATCATAATAGCTCAGTGACTCATATATGTGAGGGACAACGACCCAGTGTGATTGACCTGACATACACTTGTCAATAACATTCTTGTTTACTTGCGAAGAATAACATGTTGTGCGTATATCACTAACCTACCTCAAATTTGAAGATATACTAATAATTTATAACTTTATTTATTGCTTGAAAAACAGTCTGGTATAATGATGTTGATGTAAAATTGGCATTTGGCGTGTTTCGCAGATTCTCAATTAGAAATTTTTTGGGGAAAATATTCGAGACATAAAATTGCAATATTTGACATCAATTATACACATTATTAACAGGTTTAAACTAAACAATAAAACATTAATAAGAGCCAAGAGAAGATTCCATTAAAATACTATAATTTCAAAATAGACAATTTGGCAACACTGCATTTATGATATTGTATCGGATATGGTATCACAAACAAAGTTTCAAGTACGTAGGTATTAATTAGAAAAAAAAAGACGTTAACCTCCTCGAAACATAAATTTCCCGCGTTTCAGCCAAAGTTCTAAATTTAAATTCTAAATTTAATTTCTTGTTGTTTACAACGTATCTAGCGAGCTAGAAGTCATTATTATTAGAAGTAGGTAATAAAGTTCAGTTTAATGTAAAAGGCATTTGAAACAAAACAGGTCATGAACACCATTTATGCTATTTTCTACGGAATATCTCTAAATTCCTTTGTTTGCAAAGTGAGTCCACGCATTATTCTAAATAAATTCAAGTTTTACGCCGTTTACTACGACATGCATGCTTTGTGGGTTCACAGTAAGTCGTATAATGTCTTATGCCATTCATCACTGGTTATTGATGTAAATCAATATTTTTGTTGTATTTTCGCGTGTCATGATATGCAATATTATATATATAGGTATAGGTACCAGTCAGCCGGTGTCACCTGGTCGAAACGTCAGGCAAATCAAAGGTATGTTTGATCGCGTTAATTCCCGTAAACATTATTCAGTTTAATGTTTGATTTTTTTTCTTACAAATCTCGGGCGTCGTAATATACCACGATGCGAGTGAACGCTGATATTTCTTTAGGAAGAGACAACGCTGTAAAAACGGTCTATCGTCTATGTATCTCACAAAAAAAATTGTATTTATCAAAATTCTGTGAATACACGTTTTTTTCTGTCCATATCTCCACTTAATTTAGCATTATCTAATTTTCTAATTATATTATAGTTTTAATTATTCAGCGTTTCAGAACGAACTTCTCATCGTAACATGCTCTTTGGGAACTTGAGCAATAAATATAGAACATCGCTGAGATGTTGATACGAGAAAAAAACACATGTAACTGTACTTATATTGTAGGTAGTGTAAAAAGTTACAATACCTTTAAAACATCATCGATCTTCAACTGGCCATCGAAATCATCATCAAGTCTTCCCAGTACATCCTGTATGAGCTTCAGTTTCGCCTCGTCGGGCACTTTCTGCAAGCTCTTAATGGAATGCATGAGTTCGTCGATCTGGATCAGTTGTTCCTTCGCCTTCTGCGGTTCGGATTTCGTTTGTTCGAGGGTACTCTTCAGTGCCTTCTCTTTACTCTCCAACTCGACTAAAGCAGCGTCTAATTTGCTTATCATGTTGTTCACGGCGCGGTACAATCTGGAAATAAATTAAATACATTAGGTCTGGGTAACTCTGTTTGGTAGCCTCTGTGGCGAGGCGATAGTGAACTCGACTGCTACGCAGGGGACGCAGGTTCAATTCCAGTTCAGTGCAAATATTTGTATGCATTGTTCTAGGTATTTCCTAGCAGCTTCACTGTTGGTCCTGGCTCTCATACGAATATCTATATCTATGGCATTCGTAACCTAAATTCAACAACTGGTCTTACTGCAATACTTTGAAAATACATGGTAGTGGAGGTCAGCTGGCTGCTGCAACCGACGATCCCGACGCAATTAGACTACAAAATGTGGTTCTCTGACTCCGAGGTTAATGACTCAAATGTGACCAGGATTAACATAAGGATGGGAATGAGTGAGTCTCCTTGCAGAGAGACGAAACGATCAGTCACTACCTTCTTAAATTTCCTAGACTGTCCATATAAGTGAGTAGCGTTCTTTAGTGCACTGAGGTTGCTTTACGGAGCCGTCGGCAACGTCAAGGGTGTTCGTTAACCTCTATGAGATTGGTGACAGAGTGTTCAACTGGTGTTAAAATATGTACTCTAACTCCATAGAAAATAAGCACAATTATTGACTTCAAATTACGAAGATATGCCAGAGTACGCCTTTTATAATATGGTGTACATACATCACTAGGAAAATTTACCATGTTGTAATGTGAGTGACCATGATGGTTTAAATACCTATATATGCACTATAATATACTCTTCCCGGGGGTATACGTGCAACCGAAAAACATATATGGCCTATATAATTGTTTGTGCTCCAAAATTTATCCCCGGAAGGTTAGGCAGAGGTGAATTAACACCCACATTTTATCAATCATTGAATTCGGTCCCATGTAATAGAGGGTGAGTTTATTGCCGTCTTCCGGGCAATATTGTTGACTCAAGTCATGCATCTGAGGCTGAGTTAGGGCTGTGTATATCTGTCTGATGTTAAACAGCCATATCCCTAAGTCGTTTTGTAGATGGGGTGGTCCAAATTCTTGTTCCTACTTCATAATCATTTCAATATGTATGAACATAACAGAGTGCGTGGCATTGTATCAACATAATATAACGTTCATTGTATTCATATTTTGACAAGTTAAATCCAATAGATAACATTTTGGCATAGAGACCTAAGCTCTAGAATTAAAAAGATAAAACCATAAACGTTACAACAATGATAACTTCGGACAGAATTCATTAATAACATAACAGAACATATTATAATATAAATATTTCAATGTTATCGCTATTGACAGTTACGACTATATTCCATAAAGAGCTGTATAATATTTGTTGCCGCGTGGTTTCCGGCAGACTAGAATTAGGGCCACCCCATCTCTTCCAATGCGGTGTCGTACAAGGCGACTAAGGGATAGGGCTGTTTAACATCAGACAGATATATACAGCCCAAACTCTGCCTCAGATGCATGACTCGCGTCAACAATAGTGCCCGGAATACGGCAATAGGCTCATCCCCTATTACGTGGGACCGATTACATTATTGGTGAAATGTGGGTGTTAATTCACCTCTGCTTAACCATCCAGGGATAAAAGCGTGATTATATGTATGTAATATTTATTACAAAAGGCTTGTAGTCATATTACGTAACTAGCTGACCCGCTCCAGCTTCGCCCGCGACATATTTTGAGACCTCATATCATTTATTTGAGCCCGTATTTCTTTAGTTTTCAAATAATGTATGAGAATCTACCGGATTCGTTGACATTTGTGATCACTGCTCCGCTCCCTTAAGTAGTAGCGTTATGATATATAACTTAAAACCTTCGTTGATAAACGGACTATTCAACACAAGAAGAATTATTAAATTTGAACCAGTAGTTCCTGAAATTATCGCGTTCAACCAGCTTTATAATATCAATAAGTATAGATAAACGTTACCAGCATGTTCCATAGATTTAATTAATAAGTTACGATACACAACAATGTTAAGGAAAATCCGTTTAAAAAACAATACCGTACAATGTTTATTTACTTACACACATAATATATATACTCACGCCTGTAAATCCCAGAAGGGGTAGGCAGACACACCCATTTTGCCAACTAAGATTTTTGGTCTACATAACAGGGTTACTTTTTCATGGGCTGTACGTTTACTCTCGTATTGGAAAAAGCCTTAGTTTAATAATTTCTATATGTCACTCATATTAGTATTAAAGTTATCGAGATATTTACCATGTTGTATTGTTCTTCTTTAATACTAATTAATCATTTATTTTTATATATGACTAGCGGACCCGACAGACTTCGTCCTGTCAATAAGATTTGTTAGTGGCAGTTTTTTGTTCCCACCTATTTTTGTTCCCACCTATTTTTGCTCCCACCTATTTTTGTTCCCACCTATTTTTGTTCAGACCTATTTTTGTTCCCACCTATTTTTGTTCCCACCTATTTTTGTTCCCACCTATTTTATAGTAAGTAGTAAGCTCAAATTTACTCTACGTAAGTTAGTTCGTTTGTATGGGAAAGAGAAAAGGGCTGTTTTTAGGGTTTTTCCGGCAATCATTCGATTTTTTCGTAAAAACCATCCCTGAACTTCAACAAACATTAAAAAAAAAGAATTGCCCAAATTGGTCCAGGCGTTGTTGAGTTATGCGCTTACCAACACATTTAGCGATTCATTTTTATGTTATAGATGCGGAAGGTAGAGGATAGGAAAAAATGGCGCACATTGGGAGAGGCCTATATCTAGCAGTAGACTGCGGTGGGCTAATCCATTGATTTGAATGATATGGTGGGGCTAAGAAAAGAGTCTAGCAAACCAGATCCATTTCGGTATGAATAGTGAGTCTAGTAGGAGAAGCAGTACAGACATATATTAGGAGAGATAGATAGACTCGCGTATTCAAAAAAATCAAAGAAATAAAATTTAGGAAAGTCTGTTATGCTGATGCGGCCACGTTCTGCTACGCTGCCAGGCAACCTGGGTAACAAAATGTCTGATCACCAGAAACTTCCGCTGAATCCCGGTATGAGGGAGGCTTCATAAGGGATGATATGCGTGCCAATAGCCTAACACGTTTCTTAAGACCTTGCGAAGTAGAAAAATAAAAGTCGGGAGGAAAGGGAGAAAAAATATGCTGTACACGTCCATAGGCCCCGGTAACCATTTTGCATTCAGATCCTCGATTCTACTAGAGCAAAACCTCTGTCTTACTACAAACACTGCAAAAAATGTCAACAGATTTTAGCCTTTACAGGTATATTATAGGTATTTAATAATAATGCCTTTTAAAGGAGGTAGGACACGGCGGTATTTCTGCCCAATTGAGCAGTTCGACTGGGGAAGTACCTCCGCTCTATAGAATACCGCGGCTATAATAACTTCGTGTTGTGTTCCCAGGGGTGAGTAAGGTAGCCAGAGCTCACTGAAGAATTTGTGCTGTCAGTGGGAAGACCAAAGGCTTGTCCTGCTTTGTATTCTACACTGACGGCACTGAAACACTGAACTTACAGGGTTGGCAGCGCGATTGTAACTCCTCTCATGTTACAAACGTCCATAGGCCACGATAACCACTTTCCATCAGGTGGACCGTGTGCTTCTCTGCCACCTAAGTTGTATAAAAAAAACTAATAACAAAAGGATGATGTTGATATCATGTACCTGCGAGCACCCTTCGTAAGTTTGAGATCAGCCTGCTTAGTCTTCACAATCTCGTGCATCTCCTTAACATCCTCGCTGTAGTCCGATAGCTCTCCCTTCAGCTCCTGGATGCTCTCCTTCTCGAGTAGTAAAGATTTCTTCTGCTGAGCTGTGAAGTTAAAATTATAGTATGTTAAAAATACATTACAATTTGTCGACTCGCCCTAGCTTCCCCATAGCATATCTTAAATAAATAAATATTCTACAACATACTACACAACGCTATCTAGACCCATGGTAAGCATAGCTTAACTAGTTTGTGTTATGGAATCTAGAATGCGAATAAACATACTTAGATAACTTTTTTTTGTAAATATCTACATACTGTAAATATACATATTCATATATGTAATATTTGCTCTGAGCGGGAATCGAACCCGCGCCTCTTGCGTGACAGTCGAACGTTACCGCTACACCACAGAGCCCGTATGACCCCTTTGAACCCGTATTTTTTTAGTCTTCAAATAAAGTATGGAAACATTTATGTTCACTGCTCCGCTCGCTTAAGTAGTAGCGTAATGATATATAGCTTAAAAAATTAAGAACATTAGAACCGAAATTATTAATACTCCCTCTAACCCCTCCAGCTAAGCTAAATTGCTTGTCTTAGGAGTGGGTTCACGTCAGTAGTGTAATGACCAGGACTCGAACCCAGAACCACCCGGCCGACTCCTTAACCATTAAGCTACAGACTCTTCCTTACAATAGCGCGTTCAAACAAACTGTTCAGCTTTATAATATTAGTATAGCTAATAAGACTTGCAGAAATAAACCCTGCCGTGATAGTTGCATAAAAGGGGTGAGTGGAATTCCATCAAAGTCTTGGTACCCAAACCAGCTCCACCTGCAAGCTTGTACACCGTCGATTTATGAAGAAGGTTTGGCACAGGGTTTTCTTCTGTTTTTTATAGCACTTAGGTAGCAGACAAGCACACGGCCCACCTGATGGAAAGTGGTTACCGTGGACATGTATAACACCAGAGGAGTCACACTCGCGCTGCCGACCCTGTAAGCACAGAGAGTTTCTGTGCCGTCAGTGTAGAACACAAAGCAGGACAAGCCTTTAGTCTTCCTACTGACAGCACAAACTTAACAGTGAGGTCTGGCTACCCTACTCACCACTGGGAACACAACACGAAGTTATTATGGCCGCGGTATTCAGGCGGGAAGTACCTCCACCCTACAGGGCCTGAATACATAGCCCAGTCGGACTGCTCAGCCGGGATTCGCGAATACATGGGGATGACGAGATACTCAGAAATATAGACTCTCTGTTGCCCGCAGCTCCGCCTGTGCGGATATCGGTTATCGCAACAAAACGTAGTCTATGTATTTTCTCAAGGTCTATTCTACTTCTATACCAAATTTCATCAAAATCGGTTCAGCGGTTTAGGCGTGAACGCCTAACAGACTTACTTTCGCATTTATAATATTAGTATGGACAAGTGTGGATACTACCACCAGAACCGCGATCCACCAAACAGTTCCCCGCATCTTTCCGCGGTCGTACCATATTCAACCTTACGAACAAACTTTTTATGCCATTTGACGCGATGCTATTAAATCGATTATTTTTACGGTAAGCATTGTCACTGAACAGCTCGCATTACGTTATGGGTAGTGAACAAAAAAATACATGTTCACATTTCATACTTTAAAGTAGGTCTTCTTTTTTTAATTTTCTTACAGATTCATGAGTTCGTTATTCCTGTAATTTAGTAGCTATTTCCATTATTTATATTTGTATTTGAAAGTTGATTTCAAGATTTTGCAACTCTGTATTAAATTTTGTTTTTATTGGCCGCTTGATAAATTAAATTCGATCTTCAAAAACAAGTAAAAAGAAAGTACTTTCTAAATGCTATCCATTTTGATGATAAATTTAATATTACTTTTCAATAATGTTAAAAGTGTTTGTTAGCTTAATGTTGTCTCATTTATACACAAAAAAAATCATAAAATTTGGATTCGTCATTCCTAAAAAAAATGCAAAAATGTTAGTACTGAAAATTGGGTTTCTTCCAATTTCTTCAAAAAAACGGCTTTTTCATATGTAACGACGTATTATTTAATGCACAATAATTGTTGATTGCAGTATCTAGCGTTCTCTTAATCTTGGAATATTGAAGTAGTCAATAGCCACTTAATCCGTTCATTTATGGCATATAAAAAGTAATAGTCATCACAGACAATATTTATAACTTCACAGTAACCTTGAATCAATATGGATAATTTTCCAGTAGGCTTAGATATTCGTAGTGACGTCATCAAATAGAATTTGCTCAATATCTATGCGCATTGCGATAGCCATGGCTTTATTTACAAACAGGATGATTCATAGATTTATATCGGCTTTTCCTGTCGCAAAATATTGGAATAATACTAGACAGTGTGAACCAACGTTGGTGCCAAATTGCCAACTAAGTATGTATTATTAGCGATTATTGCATAGGTATTCTTTCTATACACAGTTTATACATTATTTTGCATGCTAGATTAAACTTTTTTTAATTAATTTAAGGAGGCTTTTTATTATTGGATATAATGTGATTTATCTGCGTGGTATATATTAGCCGCGTGGTTCCCGGCAGAGTACAATTATTAGGGCCACTCCACTCTTTTCATGCGGTGTCGGACAAGGTGACTACTTAATAGGGCTGTTTAACATCAGACAGATATATAGAGCCCAGACTCAGTCTCAGATGCATGGCTTGAGTCAACAATAGTGTCCGGAAGACGGTAATAGGCTCACACACCACCTAACAAACCCATACTAAGCAGATTCTAATTTTGTGTACATATCGTTGCATGACAAAATAACTCCAATACGATTCCAATAAAGTGACCTTTTTAGACCTGCAGATCGGACATTCACTGGGGCAGTGAGTGTCCGATCTCACTGGGCCGATTAATACCTCAAGACTCTCCGTCGCCTGCTATTTCGTAGGCAGAGACACTTAAATCGTGTGCCAGCTGTCAACTCAGAGTGAAAATGATACCACTTCTCAGTTTACGTGCCAAGCGACAATATTTTTTTTTATTAAGAATATTAGAACCGAAATTTCTAATATTCCCTTTGACCCCTCCAGCTAAGCTAAATTGCTTGTGTGAGGAGTGGATCACTCACGTCGGAAGTGTAATGGCCCGTATTCGAAAAGGGGACCTCTCGATCGTAAGACCAATTCCTTAACCACTAAGCTACCGATAACGCTTAATAGTTATAGTTACTGTTGACCCCAATTAAGTCACGAAATCTCTTTTGAGGATAGCACGGGAGTTACGGCGGTGAAGGAGCTCAAATTTATCAATGATAGATTATTTCAAACCAATCAGCACGTGCAAGGTTTCTCTCGCGACTTGGGGTCATGATATATGCCTGTAACGCATTCGCTCATACGTATCTTGCTCATGTAGTAATCAATTAGCGGTCATTGTACAGCGTCAGGTGTGGTATTACGTATACAGGTATAGTTTTGTGAATACACTCCATGGCCAACTTATTTGGCACGAACTATAATATTATAAATACGGATTTGTGAGCGAGAAAGTGTTTGTTAATCTTCACGCCGCGCTGTAATAACAGTCCAATGTTTTTGTTTTGAAATTCGGAATAGAGATAGTTTATATCGTGGATTAACATGTTGGCTATTTATACATATTGGCGAGTGAAATCGCTGGAGATCGGATAACGACTCTATCGCGATTGAAATCAGTTTCAAGAGTGTGTGATAACACAAATACTGTTTTATTTATATTACTAAGGTGGCGTGTTATAGTACGGCCGTTAGCAGCTGAGTCATTTTAGCGGTAACTAATTAATTAGAGCGAGCGAGACATGTAATGCTGACTGCTTTAGCAGTCAAAAGACTTGTTCGCAAATCAGTTTCCATCTAGGATTCGAATTTAGAATTGAGCATAGAGTCTAAGGACATCGAGGTACGCCTTGTTGCCGGGTTTTGCAGGTAGTGTGACACGAAAACACCGGTTATTATAAGGAAAGTTTGTAAAATCATCATTATGCCTGTCCTCTTACACGGCAAGCGTGGACGACGACACAAACAGCGTCAAGCAAGAGCAGCATATTACAAAAATGAATATGCTGGATTTGCGGAGTCACGCTCATCCAGTATACACCATAGGAACTGCATCCACGGCAGCCCTAATATTCGTGTCATCGCAGGTAAACTGCAGAAGAGTCGCTTGCTTCGCCTTCTTTAATGAGGCCGCATTAGGCGTCTGGCTACATGGGTAACAAATTGGCCACACCACTTTCACCAGGCTTCGGTATATGTTAGAAATGCTGGCTTAAAGGATGATACAAGTGCTAATGATTCAACTGTTGGGAATGAAGATAATGCAAAGTAGTAAAGAAGAAATACCTACTTTTGAACGTGTCCCTACATAGTATGTAGTCTCTAAACACGTCACTGAGCAAACCATAGAAAATATACGTAGGCGTGGATGTAATTAGTGGTATATTATGAACTAATAATAATAATTGTATTCATTAAAAAATAGAAAAATGCCAGTTACATACCTAATTTCTCCAAGGCGTCTTCAATCACTTCAACGTCTTTACCAGAAAGTCCCTCATCAGATTTAGACTTCGAACTCTCCACAACTATGACCGGTGCTGGGTCTATGTTCACAGGTTCAGATTCGATGGAGACGATTGGTGCTTTGTCCTTTAATTCCTCTTTCTCCCTCTTCATTGTCTCTAGAATCTGTTTAGCTCGTTCGGCTTCTTGCATTTCCTGTTTTTCTTCTTTAATTTGCTTTTCTTCAAGTTTTATAGCCTCAGCTTTATCCTGGAATTAGTATTTAGAAACGTTTACAATCATTATGTAATAACTGGTAAGAACTAAACTTTTAATTTTTTTTTTATACCACTTTGGTGGCAGACAAGCGCACAGCCCACCTGATGGAAAGTGGTTACCGTGGCCTATGGACGTGTGTAACACCAGAGAAGCTGACCCTGTAAGCACAGAGTTTCTGTGCTGTCAGTATAGAGGACAAACTTTTAATCATCCCACTGGAATGGAATGGAATGGAAAGGGGACTCCCTTGTCCGCACTTAGCCTCCCTTTTGGGCCATTGTGCGTGTGGAGTACTGGCTAGAGTAGCCAGCCTAGCTCCGCCCAAAAGCGCAGAAGCTTACTGGGGGCTTCACAGGCTTCGCGGAGCGACCTCACTGTACCGAGGATTTGTGATCGTTGATAGGCTACTGCCTCACATTCCAGTACTACGTGGGCGGCCGTTTCCTCGGCAGCAAAACATCCCCTGCAAAGGGGACTGTCCGTGACACCAATGGTGTATAGGTGCTTGTGGAGGGGGCAGTGGCCCGTTATAGTCCCCATTATTGTTCTTAGACTTGTTCTGTCTAGTTTTAGGAGACGTTTCGTGAGTCGTTTGTTTACTGATGGCATAACCACTTTTGACTGCTTGCAGTCGGTGGCTTGTGTCCATCTCTGGTTATGTAGTTCCGCGGATCTCTCGCGTGTCCAAGTGCGGAGTTGCGAGAAAGGGATTGGTAGCAATGGTAGCGGGCCATCGACGCTCATACCAGAGCCTCTCTTCGCAAGCTCGTCCGCGGCATCATTGCCGTAGGACCCGCTATGCCCCTTTATCCATTGCAGCGTTACTACATTTGGGGTGGATAGCCTGTTCAGGGCTGTTTGGCACTCCGCTACTAGTGTGCTGTTGGTTATTTGCTGTTCCAGCGCTTGCAAGACTGCTATGCTGTCGGTTAGGAATCTTATATTTAAGCCCTTCACCTTCAGTTCGCTTATTGCTGTCGCAGCAGTTGTTATGGCAACACATTCGCATTGAAAGATCGAGCTGTGCTTGCCTAGTGGTAGGTGGATGTTCAAGCCAAGGTCTAGGGAGTGTACGCCGGCTCCTGAGCCATTTTTTGTTTTGGAGCCGTCAGTGTATACGCGTACCTCTTTAATACCGGAGTAGTCCTTTTCCTCGGCCTGTTTTGTTATTTGGTATTTTTTGTTCCAGAAATATTGTTTAAAAGTTCTATCGCAGGGGGCGGCCATCAGTGGCCGATGTTTTAGGGCTCGTCCAAGGATTGTGGTATGGGGACTGTCGTAATAGTTGCCCCAGAGTCCCAGGTGCCACAACCTAATAGCGTTGATGGTGGCCTCCTGTTGGATGAACAGGTCAAGCGGTGCTATGTTGAGGGCAATCTCCATAGCAGCGGTAGGAGTGGTTTTCATGCATCCACAGATTGATGAGCAGGCCAGCCTCTGGAAGGATTTTAGCCTGGCAATCACGGTAGACAGCTCTGTTCGAGTCCACCATACTAAAGCCCCATAGGCCAGCATGGGTCTGATCACTGCTGTGTATAACCATAGAATTATTTTGGGTGAGAGTCCCCATGTAGTGCCCATCATTCTTTTGCATTGGTAAAAGGCAATTGTGCACCTGTTCAGCTTGTGTTCAAGGTGTTTGTTCCAGAGCAATTTGCTGTCGAGAATAACCCCTAGGTATTTGACTTCTTCCCTAAGTGTTAATTCGGTTGCAAAGAGTTTTGGGAGCTTGTATGGGCCCAGTACTCTTCGGTTTGTGAACATTATTAGTTCCGTTTTCTGGGAGTTGACCGATAGGTCGTGCTTTTTTGCAATCATCCCACTGACAGCACAAATTCTCCAGTGAGCTCTGGCTACCCTACTCACCGCCGGGAACACAACACGAAGTTATTATAACCGCGGTATTCTGTAGGGCGGAGGTACTTCCTCAGTCAGACTGCTCAATTGGGCGGAAATACCGCCATGTCCTACCTCATTTTCACATTTTACACAATAAAATGAATTGGGTTAAGACAGTGGATGTTTCGATAGTCAGCTTTTCACACTGGTTGGAAACACATCCCAAACCAATTTTAACAAGAATCTATTTTCACAAAATTGTAAATAGTATGGAACTCACATTGGAAGCCTCTCAAGAATTATATTGTAATGATAATTATGCTGATGGTCCAACGGATAAATGCTACTAACAACCAATGGCATAACCATACAGTCAGCTAGTTTGTCCATGCCCATAGAATGGTGTGAAATTTGCACAATGGATGCAGTATTGTATGCAATAATAAAATGGCTCATGTCTGTTAAATATTTTGTTTACATTCTACTGTATTTGCATGTATATGACTATGTCTGGTTGCAATACCAACCACATATAGTCATAACAAAAAATCTATTTATACCTGCTAAAGTAGCTATAACATACCTTGAAGTCCACTTTGCCTTCCTTCTCACCAATAGCTGCTTTCGTTGATGTAGCAATTCCCTCTGGCAAGGCAGATATGGTTGCCTTCAACTTGTATGTGGTTGGGACATGTTCGGGCACCATAAGAGCCCTAGATAACAATAATAAAGATGGTGGTACTCTTTCATTCAGTGACAAGTCAAGCCAGTTCTTTAGTTCTTTTCTTAAACGCTCTTCCGAAACTCCGTATGCTCTCATACCTCGAGTTTTACAAGCTTGTTGTAATTCACTGAAGTTTAAACTGTCCACTCCTTCTTTAGCAATCATCTTGTCGTCTGCTGCCAGTGATCTCAACTTCATTTTTAAATTAAAACGTAACATAGCACCCGTTCCAATACTTGACACATTTAACACTTTACATAGGGCAACTAGATGTGGTCGTTGTAACGAATCTAATGTAATTTCATCTTCAAATAATTTAGAGAATTTCATAATCTCTTCACTTGTTGCAACATCGCCAGAAGTTCTGATCCGTTTAAAGAATGTTGAGAACTCTTTGGCGAGTTCAGAATGCCTGCTACTGCTTGCTTGTGGAGCCATTTGGTCAAGTGTCTCTTGGAAGAATTTAGCCATTTCTAACTTGAGTTTTAAGTGCGTTTTTAACTTCACATCTTTTTGATTTTGACTCTCAAAAGTAGATGGTAACATACCAGGGAATAGTTTGATAAGGAAAGGCAGTGAAAATTCCAAAAATGGAATGAGAATAATAATTATAAATGGGACCATTCGGAATATATCACCGATGGTAGTGACCAGCAACCTGTGTTCTCTTCGGGACAAGGTTTGGCCTCTTAAAAGTCTAAACACTAAGAATGTTGAAATTCTAATTTCCAAAAACAATAATCTGAAACCATGGTAGTAATGTCGCAGTTCAGACATAATACGCTCTTTAATGCTCTTTTTTTTCTCTTCTGGCTTTTTAGGCAGTTTTTCATTTTCCTCAATTCCTTTCTTAACAGTAGCAACAGTGGCTTCAACCTTAGAGGAAGGTTTTAAAGGTTCCTTATCAAAATAGTATGGAGTCGTTGAGAGTGTCCGGGCATATGGAGAGAAACAGTGTACCATTGTGTGAAGAGGCTTCTGAGAAATATCATGTTGTAGGCCAATTGGCTGTGTTGTATAATATGACAATGACCTTGAAAGTGTTATATATGGATAATTCTGATACTGTCTCGTCTCCCATAATAACGCTGAAACAATACCATTATTTCAATGTTTTTGAACTAATTTCACACCTTGAGATAATTTTATAAATCATAACAAACAATAACAATAGAATTAATTTCTAATTAGGAAAAGTAAAGTAAATAAGATAAATTCTAATAATACCTAACAATTAATCAATGTATAAAATTAAGTTTTGTACTGTTTTTCGAATAAGTTGCGTTTGCATCAACATGTGATTAGGTGATGAAAGAAAAAATATTACTGAGACATATACTTATCTATTCAACATATGTATAGATTCATAACTTAAAACTTGTACGTGTTTTAAATGAATTTAACTTAAATACTCATGCTACATGGAATATACTTACAATTTTTTCGATGAAGTCATACGGTAAATATAATCAATCAAAATTTGCTTAGGTTATAACTATATATTTAATGTCTACTTACTCGATCTTTTCAAGCATCGACAGTGGTTTATAATTATTCTATTCATATTGAGTCCTTGATCGATCGAGGGGAGGATAATTTAATGAAATATGAAAATGTAACAAAAACAAAATCAACCCATTACACCATGACAATCAAGATGAAACACAGACAACAGTAAATGTAAAATTTCTATGACAGCTATCCACAGTCCACCAATTTGCCACTATTGAAGCACAGACTAAAATAATTTTTTTTTTATGACTACATAAGTCCATCAATCAATCTGTCAATAAGTTATTAGCCTATTGCTTTATTCTGCTGGATACAGGCCTCTCCTAATGAAGCACAAGTACCTATACAAATGATAAGAAAAATTTCAGTAAGATGTAATTATTTTTCAAAAAAAAATTGTACAGTGTACTGAGCCTAATTTAATCTTTTTCTCATGCCCAGGGTCTAAGTCATCCTCACTACTGCTAATGATTGCACCTGCTTAACAACGAACGAAGCTCCAAAGCGTCTCTCTTTCAGGGTTGGGAGGTCAGGAGGTCATAAAAAACGCTGTCGCAGTGATATCGTCAGTGTATTTTTCCTTTATTCGCCTCTTGCAACACCCTTCGGATGAGATTGAGTGGTGTATTCTTTCTCCGTCACCACATGGATTATTGATAATTTATGACTATTATCAATTATTCTAGGATTTTATAAACATATAAGTTGGTGACCTACTTTAAACCTATGTTTATGTTCTTTTGACTAACAGCAGCACAATTGATTCTTACGACATTTAAAGTAAATATGTTACCTACCTACTTTAAATATTATATGTTAAATGCTGTTAAATGTTGCTTTAACAGTTAAAAAAGGATGAAACGACCATTCCTAAAAAAATCTATGTACTGATTTTCTAGTGAAGTTTACGCCGCCGATTTGTTCTTAAAGTGTACGCCATTGGTGCTTTTACCTTACAGGCGGCGACTTCTGGGAAACATGGGAAATTGTCTAGTCTTGCCCGTTTGCCCCCTACGTGTGTGTCAAAGAGTATAATTATAGTGTGTGTGATCAAAGCTTAGACAAAGGATCAATTCAATTCAATTCTTGATTATTGGCTCTGTGCTTTTAGCATCAATTCCGCCAATGTCCCGTAGTAGTTTATAAAATTATTAATGGCGAGACGCCAATGTCAAGTTTTTCAAGAAATTTTACCAGAGTCACGTTAGCCACGCCAGTAAATTTGTTTCCGTGTGTCCACCCCTCACGAGATTTAGGTGGTGGATCAGGACGTGTGGTTGGATTTTAGGGGGCCAAAGGATCAAAGGGATCAAAGCATTTTTCTGTCTGATTGAATGATTGAAGTCAAATGTGAATGTCACTGTCAAGTGTCACGCACAGAACGTCACTCAGTTGATTACGGTTCGGTAACCTCAAATTTTTAAATCAGCAATTTCAGCACTTGAATAAAGTCTTTATGTATAATTAATTATAAATGCAGATTGTGCAGATTGTAATTTAGTAAGCTGTAACCCCCGTACCGCTTAATTTTTCTTATCCCTTGTATAGGTACTTGCTCTTCACATTCACGTTTCCGTTCGAAGAATAAATGAGTATCATACAGTGCTTTTTTAAATCTAGTAGAGCTGTTTTAAAACCTACCTTGTTTGCTCGGCATCTTGCAAGTGGTAAGTTTGTAGGTTATTGGTACAAATACAATATATTATATACAATAAATAAAATCTATTGTATAGTAGGTACCAGTACCACGTTAAAAAAGTAAATAAAAATCCTGAGCGTTTAACCTACATAAACTATTATACATACGGTATACATATATATAACATACATACATATAAATATATATATATATAACGTACATTATATATAACATACAATATGGGGTTCTTCAAGAGGGGCATCAGAAGGTTTCTTCATGGTCGGCAGCGCGAGCGTGACACACTTAGTGTTGCATACGTCCATAGGCCACGGTAACCGCTTCCCATCAGGTCGGCCGAGTGCTTGTCTGCCAACTAAGTGGCATAAAAAAAAACCATTAAGAATTCCCAAAGAAAGAAATACCAATATTTACATACAGTCACCTGTCTTATTATTGGCAAGAGTCGGTTTTACTTATTTCGATCTTTTAGACAGCAAATCGGGATTTTTAATGGTTAATAATTATTAGTTGCTATTAAAATTTGCCCAATATTGGTAGGCAGAAACAAATAAGCATTCTAAATAATATTTATATTAATAGACAGATGATATAGTGGTCAAACACTTAACACTTATGACTTATGTTGTCACAGGCTCCAGGGTGGCTTCAGAAGTAAAATTGGCAGCGCAAAAAGATATGGCTAAAAGGATTGTGTGGGTAGACCTTGAAATGACAGGATTGGATATAGACCGTGACCATATCTTAGAAATAGCTTGTGTCGTGACTGATGCAAATTTGAATTTACTTGCCGAAGGCCCTAACATAGTTATTCATCAACCAGATGAAATTCTCAAGAATATGGGGGAATGGTGTATTGCTCAACATGGTGAGGTATAAATGATTTTGTACATTCATGATCTTACCTTAACTTGTAGTGTGTTCTCTTTTAATCAGGCCCTTTTCTTCTCCCATTCCATGGTTAGGCTTTGTTTGTTTCTATGGGAGTAACTGCCGTCAAACCTCTCAACTATGAGATGAATACCTATCCCAGAATCTCATTCCTCAATCAGTAGGTGTACATAACCTGCAGCTAAGTTTTGCACCAGTGGTCTTAGTGTACAAGTATTAATAAACTCCATCATAGTTTTTCTCTTTAAATAAATATACTTTTAATATATAATATATTTAATATACTTTTCGAAGTTAAGTGTGTATTTATTGCAGGTTTATAAATGCCCGGTTATTGGCAATAGGCTCGCCACCTTTTACATTGGGACCTAAATATAAACTGGCGAAATGTGGGTGCTAGCACCTTTGCGGGGGTAGGCAGCTTGCTAGCAGGTTCGGGGATATAGGAGTGAGTTTATGAGTTTATATAAATGTATAAATATATCTCAAAAAATTAATTTCATTAATTCAGTTTAGGCACATAACGAGCACATATTATGAATGTAAAAATAAACCATTGGAAAATGATTCTTTCGCTGTCTCTCGTCGCTGTCTCTGATCTCTTATGTCCCATCTATCTTTTCATTTTTATTTCAATGTTTACCAGGTTACAAATGAATAACTTTTTTTTTGTTTATTTTTTCAATTTATTTAACCAGAAAAATATACATTGGGTCTAATGCCTTAGTAGTGTAACAAAAACCAAAAAGGTTTGTCCATACACTTCGTTTGTCGTCGAGTTTATATAATACTAATTCTATACATCAGGTAGGCAAGTACTGATTTTGTACTCTATTTTAATCTTTTACTTATAATTTCAGAGTGGATTAACAGAAGCTAGCCGAACTTCGAAAATATCTTTGAAAGAAGCTGAAACACAAGTTCTCGACTTTGTTAGAAGTCATGTGCCTGAAAAAAAGTGTCCTTTAGGTGGCAATAGTGTGTACATGGACCGTTTGTTTATAAGAAAGTATATGCCGGCACTAGATCAATATCTACATTACCGAGTAGTAGATGTTAGTACAATAAAGGAGCTTGCAAAGAGATGGTATCAAAAGGAATTTTCAAAAATGCCAGAGAAGAAATTCAAGCATAGATCTATAGATGATATTCTTGAAAGTATAGAAGAACTAAAATATTTTAAAGCTAATGTATTCAAATGATAGATTAAATTTTTTGAAAAATATAGTTTTTTTTTTTATACCACTTAGGTGGCAGACAAGCACACGGCCCACCTGATGGAAAGTGGTTACCGTGGCCTATGGACGTATGCAACACCAGGGGTGTTACACTCGCGCTGCCGACCATGTAGAAACCTTCTGATGCTCCTCTTGAAGAACCCCATATTGTAGGTGCTTGGGAAAACTGCAGCAGGGAGGTCATTCCACATCTTCAAATGTGCGTGGGATGAAGTTTCATACCGCACAGTGCGCACCGTCTCAGTTCGCAATGTGTGAGGATGAATTCCCTGCCTATGGCGAGAGGTGCGATGATGGAATGTAGCTGTGGGCATCATGTCAAACAATTCATCTGATTAGGTACTTTTTTAAAAATAATAGTAATTAAAATAATTGCGGGCGGGTTTTTTGATTTGACATAACAATTGATAAAATCTATGATTGCAGATAATGATTGGACATTTGTATTGTAATTGATTTAATTTGTACTTATTTGAAATAAAAATACATAGACAAAAAAAAAATTGAATGTAAGTACAGTGAAATTTCATTGTTATTTAGTGTATTTAAATTAAAACATAAATACACAAAACAAATTCGCGATCATGTCGCGTCGAACAACCCACTCCGCATCGTTCCCAACGCACAGGTGCCCATGATGCTGGTTGCGTTGCCTCGCTGAATCGCAAGCTGCGTTGCCTCGCTAAATCGCAAAACGATTTAGTGTATTATTTTGAGTAATTTCCAAATGGGAAGGCACAGACAAAACTAATCTCAGTAGGCGTCACTTTCGCTGGTGCTTCTCTATATAATCCTGTTTATTTCTTCACACAGTCTTGTCATAGACATTTTCGTTGAGAGTAGGTATATAACAAAGTTTATCAATAAAAATGTGCTCCTGCATGCCAGTGGCGAATTTAAAAGAAGAATAGAAGAAGAGAAATGTTCCCTTCCTATATAAAAATCATCAGGTTTGAAATGCCCACTACATATTTCATTTTAATCTACAGCATCTGTCTTTTCTTATCTGTAGCGAAACGATGAGGACCTTTCATTTTGCAATGAAATACACTACACACCGTCATGGTTTATTCTGTAGATGACTCCTTTATTTACTAACAATTTGTATGAAATTTGACAGCAATACAATACAATACCAGCGATAATGCGCCACCTATCGGGATAAATAAGTAGTGTGTATCCTCATTATTAATGTTAGAGGTCCTGTGAGTGCCGAACGGTTTTGTATACTACTGGGGTGGCAAACAAAGTCATGACCGACCTCTCGGGAAGTGGTTATTGCAGCCTCTGGACGTGTGCAAAACCAGGGGCATGCCGCATGACACTTGCGATGCCGGTCCTGTAAAAACCCTTCTTACCCATCGCCATTTGGTTGTGGAGGTCATATTTTGGCAGTCGCTTCACGGAAAATATCGAAGTTCAGCTAAACCTGCAGTTAGACTGGTAAAGCGGAACCCAGACTCAAGAGGTGAAAGTTTCCGATGTGTCTGGGATTAACACTAAGAGGAAGAAGACTTTCGACCTTCTTATAGAACTATATATATTATAGTTCGGTTAGTAGGTAAGTACTGCGTTAAAAAATAAATTTGAGATAAATATGTCGTGTTTGGTATCAACTGAATGGGGTTAATTAGCACATTTCAAATATGAATAAATTATACCCATTGCTTGCCCCAAAATAATATAAATAAAAAAATAAGTTTAAAAATAAAACCCGACTGCTGAAAATATCAAGAATAGCCGTGGTCGTATGCCACTTAAGTCTAACAAAACAGTACATTCTGAGGAAAAGTGGCATATCAAATCAAAGTTCATTTATTTCAAGTATCAGAGACTCATTACATATTGATCTACTATCATTATTACACAATACAATACACATAAGATAAAGTACGCAGATGTCATGAAAACAAATTTAAATTAATTTTCGTCATAAAGCATTACAAAAATAAAATTATTAAATTAAATTGAATGTCCAATGAGATTTATATATACTTATAAATTGAATTTTAAATAATGTAAATTACAATTAAATACAATATAATTCAAATAAAATAAAATAATATAAATACAATTTCAATTAAATTATTATTAATAAAATACCCACCTCTGAGTCATTTGTTTGTTTGTCAATACATTTATCATATAACAGTGGTTAATGTAGGTACTGACAATCAAACCTATTTGCAAATACGCTGAGAACGCTGTTGGAGGTGATCCGGAGCCTGCGCCCCAGAGATGTGCACCGTTTTCGCATCGTCGTGTAGAAACAGTCGACACGGGCATCAGCGAACATCCCCGACGCGCTACAGTGCCGGGGCAGCCCCAACAACACCCTGAACGCATTGTTGTACTGAACACGGAGAGCGTTGTACTGCTTCTGGGTATATGATACCCACAGGCTGGCCGCGTACAGGGACGTACAAAATGCTCTAAACAGAGTTATTTTGACTGACCCCGAGCATCGTGCAAATCTACGGGCAATCATATTGGCCCTCACAGACAACGCCCTCCGCTCCCTATCGATATCCGCATTATCCTCCAGGTCAGAGGTCACAATGTGCCCGAGATATTTAAACTGTTTAACTATTTAAATCCGGGCAACAACGACCTCCGGTCTGAAAGACCATATATTCACTCTTTTTTGCATTATAGAGCAACCCATGATCCAGCGCATAACGCTCGCAGACGCGCAGCAATCTGGACAGACCACACACCGAGGCACTCAGCAGCACCATGTCATCCGCGTAACTAATATTGTTGACACAAACACCGTCAATATAGCAGCCGACACGAGTGCCGCTAAGCTCCTCAATAAGCGCATTCACGTACAAGTTGAAGAGCGTCGGTGAAGAATACGACCACGATATTTTCTTGTTTAAAACTTTTTCAGTAGTCGGGTTTCAGTTTTATTTTATTTTTTATGTAGGGCGCGTCAACGTGACTTCGCATCGCCCGATGGTAATTAAAGGAGAAGTCTCAGGAATGACAAGGGACATTGCAAATTCAAGATTAGGCTTCAGCAGGTGCTTTCTCACGCCCTGTTGAAGAATTCGGGATTGCAGGAAGACGATATACCTATACTTCATTCGGTTAGGTACCTACTTAATTAATCGTTAACAATCTTGATGTGTCTTTTTAATATGTGTTATTTAAAACTTAGTGTATTATTTAAAACCGCGGTAGCCTAGTGGTATGGGTAATGGATTGCTGAGACGAGGTTTCAGATTCGATCCCAGGTTTTACCATGGCACACACCAATGACTTTTCGAAGTTATGTGTGTATTTATCGCAGGTTTATAAGTGCCCGGTTAATGGTAAAAAAAAAGTAAAAGTAAAGTAGGTAATGGTAATAGGCTCGCCACCTATTACATTGGGATCTAAACATAAGCTGGCGAAATGTGAGTGCTATGACATCTGCCTACCCCTTCGGGGATATAGACGTGAGTTTATGTTATATTATTTTTCAGTTTTGAAACTCATTTTAAAGACCGAAATCGACGCATTAGTCAGTTAGCCTAGTTTATTTGTTAAATAAGTGCTTTTTATACAAAGTCGCTATATTGTTTACCTTTAGTCAAGTATAATATTATTGTTATTGTACCTATCTTATTTTTCAAAATTAAATAGTAACTTTTTGGGTCCCTACTTTGAGAGGAAGAAAATATTTAATGTTGAAGAAGACGTCATCTAGCGGTTATTTTTGGTATTTTTGAACAAGTGTTAGGTGTAGTAACTATTTATTAATCTGTGTTTGGGTGTTAGAGCAGCGGTTACTTGTAGGTACGATAGATGGCGTTACGTTGATAGAACGTCTCATTGCGTCGCGTCACTGGGTGTATAGGACCCATCAAGATGATCTGATAGAGGTAGGACACGACGGAAATCCGTCCAATTGAGCAGACCGACTGCGGAAGAACCTCCGCCTTAGAGAATACCGCAGTCATAATAACCTCGTGTTGTGTTGCCGGCGGTGAGCAGGGCAGTCAGAGATTACTGGAAAGTTGTGTTGTGCTATCAGTGGGACGACCTGAGGCTTGTCCTGCTTTGTCTTCTACACTGATGGCACAGAAACTCTGTGCTTACAGGGTCAGCGCGGGTGTGACTCTCCTGGTGTTGCATAGTATGTCCATAAGCCACGATAACCACTTACCATCAGATGGGTCGAGGGCATGTCTGCCTTCTTAGCGTTATAATTTTTTTTTTTAACATTGATTGACGAGGATTTAGCTTAGGCGTCGGGGTTAAAATATCAGGTAATTTTTTGCCATAATTTTGAGTAGTTTTATGATGCCCTGATGACAAAGTTACTGTATTTAATGTTTTGTTCACTGGTTTTTGTTAGGTTTAGGGGCAATGAACAATAAACTGAAATTTGTTGAGCTACTTTGGTCGTTGATAGTGTTGATACGTATGTAAATATTTACTAGGCGGAAATCCAACCCGCTACCTCTGAACATGCAGCCGTACGCCGGTACGCTGTACCGTTATGCTTACGTGTTTTAGTACGATATCTCAAAATACTAAAGAACAAAGGTACAAACCTGTATTTACTAGGTACTTACATAATACTGGGTGGCGCAAAAGTACTGGCACTAAAGAAAATACCTTTATTTTTTTTATATGACATTTTCTGTTATTCTGTTGTTGAAAATTGTGTAGTGAACAAATGTAAAATACACTGAAAATAAACATGGACCGTTTTACTCCCCAAGAACGTGGAATAATTGTGTCAATGTTCTTACGGAATAATTCATAGGCCGAGTTATCTCTCGTTTTGGCGATTTGCCTTGGCCTGCAAGATCACCCGATCTGACCAGTCCAGACTTCTTTCTTTGGGGTTTTTTGAAATCTCGGGTGTATGTGAACAAGCCACAGACTCTCGCAGCTCTAAAAGAAAACATTCGTCAAGAAATAACGAACATATCGCAGGAAGTGTCACGGCAAGTTATGCAAAATGTCATAAATAGGGCTCAAATGTGTATCAACTCTGGAGGTCACCATTTAAAAGACATCATCTTTAAATCCTAATGGTACGAAATTTAATGGTACAAATATACATTTAAAAAAACCTAAATCTAGTTTTCTAATTTAGAAAAAATGTTATAGCCGAACCAAATAGGGTCTTTACTTTTGCGCCACCCAGTATATATGTTACCAACCCGAATTTCGAGAAATACTCCTAAAATTAATAATTCAGCGCAGTAGGGACCTCAGTAACACAAAACCTACCTACGCCGACGCTCTGAGAGTATCTACCTAAGTCATTGATTTGTACCTGTTGAGTGCAGAGTTAATATCTCGTGAATTTTAAATAAAAGATATTACAGAATATAGATAAAACTAAAACCCGAGTACTGAAAAATCACGCTCTAAAAAGTATTTAACAAGCCACTTTTCCCTAGAAAATATTGTTTTGTTAGACTATATAATTAAGTGGCATTATACGACCACGACTATCCTTGATACCTCATTTGTCCAGTTCTAATAAGTGGTTAGGGAGCTATGAGGGAACAGATGAATCTACATACATACATAGCCTGTCAAAATCATAACCCTCCTTTTGCTTTGCGCTAGTCGGGTAAAAATATAGGACAACTTTGAAAGCTTTCCTCTGTCGCACCATTAAGGCCTGGAATTCATTACCAGCTCACGTGTTTCCTTCTTCCTACAGTCCCGGGTCCTTTAAGCAGGGCGTGAAAAAGCATATATGATGAGGCCGTCAAGCTGAGTGTCACCATTGTCACTCGGTATGTGTAAGTAATGGTGACCCTCTTTTCTGGGACTTTGCCTTCAGCTTACCATCAGGCAAGGCGAAGTTTAATTGACGTGTTCTATGTAAAAAAGAAGTTAAAGAAAAGTAAAAAAAATGTCGGTTTCAAAAAGGAGGTGGTTCTCAATTCGATTGTTTGTGTTGTTGATTTTAAAAATTCTTTTAGCAATGGGTTTCGGTATAGCTTACAGGTAGTTTCGTATAAAGTTCATGGGTACTGGGCCTTGGAATTCGGAGATACACCAGAGAACTCCTCAAAATCAAATAGGAAATGGGAAATGATTTTTTTTATACCACTTAGTTGGCAGACAAGCACACGGCCCAACTGATGGAAAGTGGTTACCGTGACCTATGGACGTCTGTAACACCAGAGGAGTCACAGTCGCGCTGCCAACCCTGTAAGTACAGAGTTTCTGTGCCGTCAGTAGAAGACAAAGCAGGACAAGCCTTTATTACCACTGATAGCACGAATTCTCCAGTGAGCTCTGGCTACCCTACTCACCGCTGGGAACACAACACGAAGTTATTATAGCCGCGGTATTCTGTAGGGCGGAGGTACTTCCCCAGTCGGACTGCTCAATCGGGCGGAAATACCGCCGTGTCCTACCTCCTTAAATAATGATTGCTTTTTAGCTAGTTTTATGACAATCCTGTGACACGGCGCCATTACGATGGTCAAGGGAGTGCTAGAATTACCAAGGCCTGAACTTTGGAAACAGATAACAGAATTTCTTAATGATGTATAGCACGAATGTCTCGTTTAAGTTATTGAGAGCATTAACTCGAAAATTATGATCGGCATGCTGTTCAAAAACAACCTATTACAGTCACTCAAAAGAAAAAAAAACTACGTTTAAAAAACCGACTTCAAAACAGAAACTTTTTTTGTTACGATGCAATCAATTGAAATAATATGACCTTTCGGGCTAGGCACCTAGATCAGTCAATCAATCAATTAATTAACCTACCGCAGTCCACTGCTGGACATACTTAGGCCTCTCCCAATGTGCGCCAATTTCTCCGATCCTCCGCCTTCCGCATCCAGTCTGTCCCAGCCACCTTTTTCAGGTCGTCCGTCCATCTGGCTAGGGGGCGTCCTACTTTTCGTTTACCTAGATCTCCTAGAATTTGTAAATTGAGTAAATTTTCTCTAACATACATAAAATCACGCCTTTATCCCCGGAGGGTTAGGCAGAGGTTAATTAACACCCACATTTTACCAATAACTGTATTCGGTCCCACGTAATAGGTGGTGAGTCGTATTTCGGACATTAAAGTTGACTCGAGCCCCGCATCTGAGGCTGAGCCTGGGCTGTATATATCTATCTGATGTTAAACAGCCCTATCCTTTAGTCGCCTTGTACGACACCGCATGGAAAGAGATGTACCTAGTGGCCCAAATTCTACTCTGCCGGGAACCACGCGGCCAATTTTCTCTTATCTTTATTATATGTTATTTAATAGGTTTTAGTTTTGGAAGTCGGTTTTTTAACTTAGTTTTTTTAATATTCAACTATTTAGTCACAACAGATTATTTATACATTCAGTTAGTCCTAGGCTATCGAGCCTAGGACTAACTACTGAATTTGGATATGGACAAGTTGTTGAGTTTAAAAGGTAGTCCCTTCACGTAAAACATCTAAGAAAAATACGTTTCATAGTTATACTGACATAATATTTTACCATATACGATTGCTTGCGATTTAACATATCTGGTTCCCTGTTCACAGGCCTACGGTATCCCCCTGTACTGTACAGTGACCCCAAGTTAGTTGGCAAAAAGGTTCGGAATATAAAATAAAACGCAACATGAAACCATCCCTTCCCTTCTTGCGATTACAGAGTGGTCTAAATTCACGCGGGAAATAATGAAAAAATATAGGTCACTTTATATTCAATTACACCATCTCAAATTCATACCACGCGGCTTCAAAACGGGAGTTTCAAAAATTATCGAGGCCGTGGTAATCATCTTGTGTCCAACAAAATTGCAGTTTAATATTGGTGATTACTGATAATATATATGGGTCATGCTATTACCATTACGTAAAGTACGCCCCATGGGGCGAGCCGTTTTCATCGTTAACTGTGAGATAGGCTGTTTATTATGTAATTACCTAATGAAAGCGAGTGGTTTCAAGTCTTGTTAGCGGAACTTTTGGAATAATAAGTAGATTAATTAGACTATTTATACTGTTGATTGATGGCACTTGGTGGAATTTATTGTTACACGTATTGATAAGTACATACATACATACATATAATCACGACTTTATCCCTGGAGGGTTAGGCAGAGGTGAATTAACACCCACATTTCAACAATAATTGTATTCGGTTCCACGTAATAGAGGGTGAGCCTATTGCCGTATTCCCAGCACTATTGTTGACTCGAGTCATGCATCTGAGGCTGAGTCTGGGCTGTATATATCTGTCTGATGTTAAACAGCCCTATCCCTTAGTCGCCTTGTACGACACCACATGGGAAGAGATGGGGTGGCCCTCATTCTACTCTGCCGGAAACCATGCGGCAAAATAAATCTTTGAGGATGCCGTAAGGCGAAAGCGGTCTTTAACATATATTAAAAGTAAAGTGGAAAAGTACAAGTCAGTTATCAATATGAGTACAATAATTATTTGTTTATAGAATTTTTTTATTGAATGAAAGATAATTTCACCTCCGGTAACCTGCTGCCCACACAGTCGGCGTGCGTTTTAGTCGGTTCAAGTCCGATATAACCTCCTCCACCGGCTTCGGTGGTGGAGGAATCCCTGGAGTAAAGAAAAAGGTAGGTACTAGGTACGTTGAAATATAATTATGACTTCATTTGCGATGTAGTTCGTGTAATGTTTCGTGTAATGCTTTTTAACACGAGAATGCTATATGGTTGTCTCACAGTTTGAAGTGCGATCTGCATTATTGGGAGTCCTGAGGTCATCAGCACCCTCGAGCCTTGCATATACCTACGTAAAGGGCCTACTTGCTGCGTTTTTTGCAGGTTTTTGCCTTTACCCATGGCGAATGTTCGAATGAACTGCGGCAGTGGAGTTTGTTGCGCCGTTTCTTCTCCACTAGCTCCTAGAAAGCGGTGGTAAACTTAGTTTTGAGCAGAGTTTCAAAAATATGTAGGTAAGTAATAACATTACACAATTTTCAAAAATAAAGAATTTGATTTTCAATTTGAACTTGAACTCTTCCAGTTAGTGGGAGTATCCCTCTCCTTTTCTTACAGGACTACCCGTGCAGACTGTATTTACACAAAAAAAAGGTATAAGCAGTAATTTAGGCACTACATATTTCTTCAGTTCAGTTTTTTGGTTTTTATCTTGTATCTGACTAACAGTAGATATGTGTATTTTATAGTACTTAGGTAGGTACGTAGGTAGGTATAACATAACATAAATTCACGCCTATATCCCCGAAGGGGTAGGCAGAGTTGCTAGCACCCACTTTTTGTCAGTTTATGTTTAGGTCCCAATGTAACAGGTGGCGAACCCATTACCATTAACCGGGCGCTTATAAACCTACGATAAATACACACATAACTTCGAAAAGCATCGAAAAGTCATTGGTGTATGCAATGGTAAAACCTGGGATCGAACCCGAGACCTCGTCTCAGCAGTCCATTACCCATACCACTAGGCTACCGCGGCTTATAATAGGTATTTTGCAAATTCACCAAATTATGAGAATATAATTAAAGAAAGTGTCAAACACACATTACAGGTTTCTTACGCAGATAAAAAATCATAGCTCTCCTCAGGTTCAATTACTTTTTGTATAGCGCCTGAAAATGGTGCAGAGTATGCGTGGTTTTATTTTCTTTTTATACAACTTAGGTGGCAGACAAGCACACGGCCCACCCGACGGAAATTGGTTACCTTGACTTATGAACGTGTGTAACACCAGGAGAGTCACATCTGTGCTGCTGAACCTGTAAGAACGGACAAGCCTTTGGTCTTCCCATTGACAGTACAAAAACTCTCAGTGAGCTCTGGCTATCCTACTCACCGCCGGGAAGACAACACGAGGTTATTATAGCCGTGGTATTCTATAGGGTGGAGGAACTTCCCCAGTCGTACTGCTCAATTGGGACGGAAATACCGTCGTGTCCTACCTCCTTCCAATTAACGCCGATAGGTACGGTAGGTATGTCAACATTGTATATCTATCTATCTATGAATAAAGTAGAGAGTCCAAACGAACAGTTCCAATTATAAGTATGACAACAAAGGATCGTTACTGATGATAGCTGTCTGGAAAAGAAAAGTAATTTAAAAATGTAATACAAGACTTGAATGTTCAAACAAATTGTTCCAGTTTTTTATTCGTTTGTTCGAAATCGATCTGGTTCTTGGTCTGGTAATTGCGTATCGAATAGCGAAGGATGTCGATGGATTTCACGTTTAAGAGAAGGTAGAACAGAAGGTAAAGACTTGAAGAAGGTAGAACAGAAGGTAAAGACTTGAAGAAGGTAGAACAGAAGGTAAAGACTTGAAGAAGGTAGAACAGAAGGTAAAGACTTGAAGAAGGTAGAACAGAAGGTAAAGACTTGAAGAAGGTAGAACAGAAGGTAAAGACTTGAAGAAGGTAGAACAGAAGGTAAAGACTTGAAGAAGGTAGAACAGAAGGTAAAGACTTGAAGAAGATAGAACAGAAGGTAAAGACCGCGCGGAAGGTCACCAACGCGTTGGACTGACAAAATCAAGTTCACCATTGGGGGTCCCGGGCGTGAAAATGCATTTATTCAGGCCGTCAAGGTAGGGACTTCCATTTTAAGTTCAATAGTACCTATGGGAAGTGGTGGTCCGTGTCTTTTGGACTGCACGTCAGCTTTCTACCATCTCAAGCACAGGACTACGAAAGTAATGAAATCCCACAAAATAAAGCTTTTGGGGTGAGAAACACAATAGATAGTACAGAATCTGTCAGTGCAAATGAATGTATTGTCAAGCCAACCACAAATTTACAAAATACACAACAAGAAATTGAAGGAGGAAAAATTGTTTTATTATCAGATAACCAAGGAAAAGGAGTAGTGCAAGGCTTACTTAAACATAAAAACCATCTAATCATCAATAACTACACCATAACAAGTATAAGAAAACCAGAAGCACCAACAGAAGAAGTTCTCGCAAGCTGTAATACCCTAACAAATTTGACCAAAAAAGACAGCGTTATTATTATGGCAGGTAGTAATGATTCAAATCCAATTAAATGTATGACAGAAATGGCTTGTGCGATAAGATTGCTAAAAAATTGTAATGTTTTTATTGTAAATGTACAGTACAATGCATTTTTAAACGAGTATCAGCTAAACAAAAAAATTAAGCTTCTGGCACGAAATGATGACAATTGCCAATTTATTGACACTATTAATTACGATGATATCATTAATAAAATAATTTATAATATTAACCTTAGACAATATAAATATAAGTATCTTACGTTTAAAAAGCATTTGACAAAGTTTTATAATTGTGAGGCATATACTATAAAACCTGCTTTACTTAAAAAGCCTCAGCCAATTAAGGGAAAGGTATTTTCCCAAAGTTGATAGAAAAATTGCTCAAGCAAACACTGCAAAGGTTAAAGCTAGTACATTTTTTCGTGACTAATAAAAAAGTTAACAGGGAGAGCAGTTTTTCGGTATTACACCAAAATATTGCAGGTGCTGTCAATAAAATTGCCGACATAGAAATAGCCTTAAAAGATATGTCTGAATCAAATAATTTGAGTTTCGATGTGATATGTTTGACAGAACATTTCGTAATCGAGGGCGAGGAGCACTACCTAAAAATAAGTGATTTCAACTTGTCTGCTATGTATTCTCGACGAAATCAACGGCGGGGTGGTACATGTATATTGTGTAAGAATTATATCCAATGCAATGAGTTGAAGGAACTTAAAGATTTCTGCATAAAAAGCCATTATGAGATTTGCGGGGTTGAAATTAAAAGTATGAACCTCATAGTATTGTGTCTATATAGAACCCCTGATTCCAATGTTGATATATTTTTTGAAAAATTTAGTAAAACCCTAACAAAATTGCAACACGAAATGAGGAGAATTATAATAAGTGGAGATTTTAACATTAATTTTTTAGATAACAATAAAGACTGCACAAAATTTAAAGAACTTATTGCTAATTATGGCATGCGTCATCATATTCAGGAAGCCACTAGAATAAATAGATGAATAGACAACATCATTAGTAATATTCCGAATGCTATGGGGAAAAATTATAATCTAAACTTGTCGGATCATAACACAGCTCAGGTTGTTACATTTAAATATAAGAATGAAAATATGACAGGGTACTACCTCTCGACAATATATGATATGAACAGAAACAATATCAAAAGGTTTGTTGAGTGCATAGGTAGCTTAAGCTTCTCTGAGATTTACGATATTTCAGATACTAATATAGCTTTCAACACTTTCCATGACACATTATCCCTTTTCTATAGTCTGTGTTTCCCACTTATCACGATAAAAAAACATTATAAAACTAATAAGACCAAGTGGATAACTAGGGGCATTATAGTTAGTACTAAAACTAAAAGAACATTGAGATATAAATACTACATAGGTTACACTAAAAGTTTCCGGAACTGGCCACTTACATAAACAATATTTAAAAATTTATTACAACATTTGAAAATAGAACTCTTTGGCTGTAGAATACAGTTTGTTTCATCTGACTGTCTTTTGTTTTTACCTTGTGGCGCCATTTAAAAAATTGTGTGTCTGCATCAACATGGATTTAACTCGGGAAAATTTTCGTAGTATGATTTTCTACGATTTTAAGTGTAATTTGACGGCTCAACAGAGCATCGCTCGGCTTGAAACAGCTTTTGGCGATGAAGCTCCATGCAAGACGACTGTTTATAGCTGGTTTGCAGAATTCAAGCGTGGTCGTATCAATCACAGTGACGAATCTCGCGATGGTCGGCCGTCCACCGCTGTGACCAACAAAAACATCGATGCTGTGCGCCGTATGATTGAAACAGACAGGCATGTGACCTACCATGAAATTCGCGCATCCTTAGAAATAGGCATGAGTCAAATACAATCAATCCTACACAAACATTTGGGTGTGAGAAAGCTGTGCTCGCGGTGGATCCCACATAACTTGACCGAGGATCAAAAAACGGACCGCGTCACTTGGTGCAGTGCCATGCTTACCAGATTCAACGAAGGTGCGTCAAATTTGGTGTGGGACATAGTAACAGGTGACGAAACATGGATTTATTGCTACGATCCCAAAACAAAGCAGCAATCGAGCGTATGGGTCTTTCAAGATGAGCCGAAACCAACCAAAGTGGCGCGCGTGAAAAGTGCACCTAAGCGGATGATTGCTTCTTTTTTTAATAAAACTGGACACGTGGCTACTGTTGCTTTAGAAAATCGTCGTACTGTGAATAGTGACTGGTACACGACCATTTGTTTGCCGGAAGTTATTGACGAACTCCGTAAAAATAACCGTAAACGCCGTATCATCCTGCACCACGACAATGCTAGTTCTCACACGGCCAGACAGACAAACGACTTTTTGAAGGCGAAAAATGTAGAACTCATGAGTCATCCTGCATACAGTCCCGACCTGGCACCTTGTGACTTTTATCTGTTCCCAAAAATTAAGAACCAATTACACGGCCAACGATTTTCATCACCAGAAGAGGCTGTCGAGGAGTATGAAAAACACGTTTCAGAGGTCACCACAGAGGAGTGGCACAAAAGTTTTCAAAACTGGTTTGATCGAATGAAAAAGTGCATAGACGCCAAGGGAGATTATTTTGAAAAACAATAAATTAATTTTGTACCTTTAATAGTATTTTTTCATATTCATTCCGGAAACTTATAGTGCGCCCCACGTATATGAATAGAACAAATGAAAATAAAACCAAATTCAAAACATACTCAAATAGACTTATTGATTGACAATAGTGCTACGATTGCATCTGGACAGGACATTGCAGACATTTTTAATAACTATTTTATTGACATTGTTGAAAACAATTTTACTTCACCTGACAATCACAATAATAATTTTAATATTAATACTGTTGACAATAGCATATTTCTAGAACCTACCAATCCCAATGAAATTTTTAGTACAATTAAAACTTTAAGTAATTCTAAGTCATCGGGGTACGATAATATCAGTTCGGTCCTCCTGAAGCAAATATCACAACATATTGCAGCTCCCTTGGCATATATTATTAATTTGTCCCTGGAGCACGGATGTTTTCCGGATAGACTCAAATTGTCTATCATAAAACCTTTACATAAAAAAGGCTCAAAAATGGATAAAAACAATTACCGACCCATTTCATTGACTCCAACTTTATCCAAGGTCTTTGAAAAAATCTTGTACAAGAGAATGGAGAGTTTTCTGGACAGATTTGAGGTATTTGCTGGGTAACAGTTTGGTTTTAGAAAAAACAAGTCGTGCTCAATGGCAGCATATACTTTAGTTAAATCTATAGTATGTAAAATTAATGCTAAAATACCAACTACAGCGTTGTTTCTAGACTTAAGCAAGGCATTTGATTTTGTTCATCACCCCACCTTACTAGTTAAACTGGATAGATATGGTATCAGAGGTCCAGCCATTGAATGGATCAAATCTTTCCTTTCAGATAGAATGCAAATCACTAGAGTTGTTCAATTTGATAAAAACACAAATAGTTTAGCTACTTTTGATTCAGTGCCTAAATGCAATCATTTGTCCCACAGGGAAGTATACTGGGACCAATATTGTTTCTTTTATACATTAACGACCTTCCCCAGGTGGTTAAATATGATTGTGTGCTGTTTGCAGATGACACTACGATAGTAATGGGTTGTGAGAATACGGAGACGTATGAAACAAATATAAATAACACCTTGGACGACATAGCTATCTGGTTGAATCAAAATTCTTTAAAAATTAACATTGACAAAACTAAGATTATTAATTTTAAAACTCACCAGAGTAAGCCTTTACAACTTAACATAGTATATAGGGATGAACAGGTTGAACAAATACATAATACTAAGTTTCTCGGCATATTCATAGATGAGCACTTAACGTGGAAAGAACATATTGATGCTCTAAGCTTGAAAATCCATAGATTTGTGTTTGCTTTAAGAAAAGTTAAAGACATGATATCTAAATCTACAGCCATAATGGTATATCATGCCTATGTCTGTTCCATTATCAGGTACGGCATTGTTGTTTGGGGTAACTCTTCAGAAATTTCACGGGTCTTTATAGCACAAAAAAGGTGCATTAGAGCTATATTTGGTATGGCTTGGACGGATTCTTGTTTACATGTGTTCAAAGCCAATAAACTCTTAACTGTACCATGTATTTATATATATGAAAGTGCCATATTTGTGAAAAATAATATATCACTATTTAATAAAAAGGATAATTTTAATAAACGGAAGGTTACACACATGCAGCTTGAGATGCCGGCACCTAGGTTAGAAATATTTAGACGTAGTTGTGTTTATATGGCTCCACTAATTTACAACTCATTGCCAGCGTCGATTATAGACCTGCCTTATAAAAAAATTTGTGCTGCATTACATAAATGGTTGGTGGACGAGACCTTTTATACAGTGGAAGATTTCTTAAAGAAATATGCATGTCTGTTTGTACCACTGCAGAAATGCATTGTAGCAGACACTGCGCTCTTATTGTGACTGTAATATTTTTGTTATTAAGTAGATATTGCTGTGTATAATTGTGTTTGCATGCCAATTGTATGGCGGAATGTGCCCGGACTTGATATCATATTACCATCTTTTATTGTACCACATTACACGCAAATAAAGGAATTTGAATTTGAATGATGCTGGCCGCGTTGCCCCGTTGAATCGCAATAGCCAACCTTTGCCCCAGGAACGAGCCGGATCGGAAGTCACCGCCTTGGTCGTGGATGCGGCGGACAATTTCCGCGATCAACATCTTCGTGTCCGACCCCCAACTGCCCATAGTCTCCACCGCAATGGGCACAAAATGATATTGTGGCTCCATTGCAGCAGCGTATTTCGTCCTTACAACGATTATAAAATAAATTTGATTTGATCTAGCGGGGTGTAGTAAATTGACGGAACAAATAAAAAAAAGATTCAGTTAACAAGTGCAGTAGAATGAACTCTAACAGACGGCGGTAGTGAAACATCGCGTGATTGTCTACCACCTAATAGGTATAAAAAAATAATTGTCCACCACATTTACACTTTACTGTTAAGCTGTTAGTCTTAAATTAAATGGCATTTTGTAGAGGGAATGAAAAGTTGTAATGTTTTTTTCATATAATTTTGGACTTTAAGCTTATACCGATAAAGTCTAAAAGTTAATGTCATTTTGTGTAGTGTCAGTGGTATAACAACAGTCATTACACGTATGTCAATGGTTTTGCTTTGTCTTCGTGTTGACGTCACAGGTTCTTCACGACTATTGACAGCTGGTACCGATTTTTAAAGTGTCCTCCGAAGCACGGAAACGTTCAGATGAAATATCAATAAGCGGTCATCCAATTTATTGGCACTCGTACTCGTAGCTGGGTCCTTTAAGCGGGGCGTGAAAAAGTATATGATGAGGCCGAAGCTGAGTGTCGCCATTGTAATATAGTATATGTAAGTAATAGTGATCCTCTTTTCTGAGACTTTGCCTTCAACTTACTATCTGGCGAGACGAAGTGTAATTGACGTGTCCTATATCAAAATAGCCCCACTGACTGTTTACCTACTGGACAGTGACCGCACCTGACCACGATTGCTTTAACAGCTCTAAGTCATCAGTTTCTCATTTAAAATCTAAAGCTATCTAATAAGTAGGTAGGTACCTAAGTACCTACTCATTTGTAATAGGGATGATGACAAGGTCGTCCGAGTCTACCCAATACTGCTTGATATCTTAGCTTTTCAATCAATCAATCAACTAGCCCATCTCAGTCCACTGCTGGACTAGGCCTCTCCCAATGTTGGGAGGCTTTGACCTACTGTTTCCACGCTGGCCAGACGGGTTAGTACAGGGTTTTATTTCGAGTTTTCCTTTTCTTGCAGTGATATGGTTTGCATATGTTTCCATTAGTCGCCTCTTACGACACCCTTCGGATGAGATGGGGTGGTGATACTTGTATTCTTTCTCCGTCAACACCGGATCTTAGCTTTTGCTGAATATATATATGCCTTGCAAAATAAAATATTGCTAACTAAACTCACAATATACACAATCAAATTAGTCCAAATATATAAATTTTTAGTGTAGAAGTAGCTTACGGTGGATCAGAAGTAGGTAAGGTACTTCTATCGTAGTCCAGAAGAATGAAGGGTTATGTGATGAGATGAGATGAAATAAGCGGACGAACACAAAAGGCGGTGAAATGAAGAATATTATTACGAGATTAAGCAGCGATATATATTACTTTATAGAATACTGTACACTTTTTTACATTAGTATCCTTATAACATTTCAAATGACTTTTATTAGGAACTATAAAAGTGTAAACGAGATAAATGCGATATTCTCTTGCGCTCTATGCATTTTATAGTACGTGACGAAGGTGTGACGTCACGCCTTTGTAAACGATTTTGTATAGAGCGTTTTCGGGTGGATCGAGATATTGAATTTTCAAACTCAAATATCTGTAGAACTATTTGTTGTAATAAAATTTCATTTTGTAGTTCATTATCTATACTGATATTATAAAGCTGCAGAGTTTGTTTGTTTGTTTGTTTGAACGCGCTAATCTCTGGAACTACTGGTCCGATTTAAATGATTCTTTCAGTGTTGGGTAGTCCATTTATCGAGGAAGGTTTTAGGTTATATATCATTACGCTACTACTTAAGGGAGCGGAGCGTTGATAATAAATGTTAACAAATCTGGCAATTTTTCATACATATTTTGAAGACTAAAACATACGGGCTCAAAGGGATATGAAGCTTCAAAATATACCCCGGGCGAAGCTGGGGTGGGTCAGCTAGTATTATAATAAAAATTGTCATCATCCCTATTTATCAATGCTGGATGAAGCTTCATAATTTCAATTTATCTTACATATGTGAATTGATTGATATAACAAAAGCTGTAATTATGAGTTAGAACAATCGAACGTTACAAGGGTCAGAGGAGCCATGGAGCCACAAATTAACCTTGGACAAAATGCTCTAAGTCTCCGGATAACGAAATTGTCTCGGGGCACGCGACCAAATTTAATTACAATGAATTATGTAACAGTCGGGAACGTGGTGCTGATAATTTTGGTCTTTTGTCAAGTGTTTTCACCTGTTGTTTGAATTACTTGCTGTTTGTTTAAGAGAATATGGTTTTTATCAGTATCAAAATAATCGGGATATTTACCATGTTGCATTGTTTTGATTTCTTTTTCTCTGTTCACAGCCACTACTCCAGTTCCTCCGTGATCATGGTGCTTGCAACAGCGCCGAAATATCGGAAACTCAAAACAATGCAACATGGTAAATATCCCGATTATTTTGATACTGATGTGAGTGACCATGATAGTTTAAATACCTATGGAATATGGTTATTTTTATTGATACTTACTGACGCGGAAATGAGAGAAATACCATATAATATAATAATAAATAAGTACAAACTTATCTAGAATAGAATGGTGAATTAATGGGAGAGTCCTTATCTAGAATAGAATGGTGAATTAATGGGAGAGTCATTATCTAGAATAGCATGGTGAATTAATGGGAGAGTCCTTATCTAGAATAGAATGATGAATTAATGGGAGAGTCCTTATCTAGAATAGAATGGTGAATTAATGGGAGAGTCTTTATCTAGAATAGAATGGTGAATTAATGAGAGAGTCCTTATCTAGAATAGAATGGTGAATTAATGGGAGAGTCGGTTTTATAATTATACAACGGTTCGGGACTTTTCGCGATTAAATCCGCGAATAATAGTGGCGATCAGTGGAGAGGACTTTGGGTAGATGAAGCTCAATCCAGTTGTCCAGTTGTTGAACAGATGTTCTGCTACTGCAGATTTGTTGAACAGACGGTTTTTCACACCTGCGATATGTTCTCGGACTCTCTTTGCAACGGTACATGCCGTATGTGAAAGCACACGGCCCACCTGATGAAAAGTGATTACCTTCACCAGAGGAGTCACACTCGCGCTGTCTACCCTGTAAGCACAGAGAATTTCTGTGCCATCAATGTAGAAGACAAAGTAGGACATACCTTTAGTCTTTCCACTGACAGCACCAACTCTTCAGTGAGCTCTGGCTATCCTACTCAGCGCTGGGTACACAACACGAAGTTATTATGGCCGCGGTATTCTGTATTCTAGTCGGACAGCTCAATTGGACGGAGATACCGTCGTGTCCTACCTCCTCCTGAATTTCCTATATGGCGTTAGTTCAGTTCGACAATCAGCAGATGTCGAAGTAATTGATTCCCAGGTGAATTCGGAACTCGGTCCACTAGTAAAAGTGTAAACCAACTTAACATTCACAGTTTAATAAAATACAGCCAGCTTTGTGAAAATCTATATGAAATTTACGAATATTTCCCACCAACACGCTCAACAGCGTTCCGTCATACGCAAGATTAATGTTCTGTTTATCTGTCTACATTCCACAAACATATTTTTTAAACCGTGACTTTAATGTGTGCACATAAATTGTATGCAAGTCGCCAGGCGCAGTAAAACGATATTTCGCTTCAGTAAAATGTTTTTGAGTTGTATTTTCTATTGGAACAGTTAAACTGGGAGATTAAGTGAAATAATAAACTATATGAGTTATTACGAGGACTATCGTGGTGGTTGTCAATGGAATTGTTCTATTTTTACCCAACTACGGTGAAGCTAAAGGAGGGTTATGATTTTGACAGGCATGTACGTATGTATGTAGGTTAATCTATCATAGCTCCTAAACTACTAATTAGAACTTGACAAATAAGATATTATTAGAAGTGTCTTGGTCGTCCGCTGGTTATAGGCTATATGACGTATCACTGAATCTAACGTCGCGCCCTCTAACGGTCATAAAGTACCTATTGCGTTAAATTTTTCTTGAGATATATTTTGTGTTTAATATCACCTGAAAGGGCTTAATTAGCACATTAAAAATATGTGAAAAGTATAGCCATTGCTTGCCCCAAAATAATATAAATAAAAAATTAAGTTTAGAACTAACACCCGACTACTAAAAATCACGCTTTAAAAAGTATTACAATACACACATTCACTTCCTCCAATTGAACAATACCTACATTTTAGGGAAAAGTGGCATACGACCACGGCTATCCTTGATATTTTCTAGTTTAATTCTTTTTATAGTGTGATTTTTCTATAATCGGGTTTTATTTAGAATATTTTTTAAGTTTATATTCGCTGAGTTTCTTGCTGGTATCTTCTCAGTAGAACTAACCTACCGAACCAGCGAAAGAATAATTTTCCAATGGTTTATTTATACATTATTTAATATTTTTTTATATTTTTCTTGACATAATTGTAAAATTTTGACTTTCATATGTGCTCTTTGCGTGCCAAAACTGAATAAATGAAATTGATTCTTTGATTCTCTAAGCTCTAAGGTTTAGAGCGGTTCTCACCAATGAGTATACGCTACTAAGTCAGAACTGAACCCAGTTTTTTATACATGACAAGTTATTTGATCTATTGACACACTCGAAACGAAATACGCAGTAGGAACACTGTCAAAGTTTGGACTAAATGTACTGAAAACCCTTCAATAAAAACTTGTGGTGTTTCAGACCTAACAAGTAATTTTCAAGTCGTACGAAATGGTTTATTTGACCCTAGCTGTACAGGCGATCATCAAAACTTCAGGGTGCGAAGAAGTTGTAGATGCAATAAAATTTAGTGCTGTACTACGGACTTCCTCAACGTCAGCTTCCCTTCATTTTATGGCCACTTCAAGCCATAAATCGTTGAAGGTGATACGGCCACCTGTCGCGTTTGGCACGGTCTTAAAACAAACGGTAAATTACGTCTATACCAGCTTTAAGTCGAAGCTTAGTTCATGTTAATGAAAATTTTTTCAAAGAATTAACTGTTTGTACTCTTTCTATCGCTATCATAGGTAGGAAGGTTATGTAGTGCGTGATCCGTGGTTTTCACATCCGAAGAGGTCCGTCTCCGTCCGAAGATATGTCTCAGATAATCTTACCACCGGCAACCAGCAGCCTACACAGTCGCCGTGAGATTTAGTCGGTTCAAGTCCGACATAACCTCCCTCACCGGTCCTGGTGGTAGGGGTATCCGTGGGGATTTTGCGCACATTAAAAAAAGGTATGTTATAGGTAAAGAAACAGACATAAGATCAATCTTTCTGAACGACATCGTCTTAGATTTTCAGAAACCGTACTGGCAGCAAAAGAGTAAAAAGTAGTGGAAATATTTGAGAAAGACCTTTGCCCAGCAGTGGGATTTAAAAAACTTAGGCAAGTTAAAGAATAAAAAAAAAATCTAGTTTTATCTAGTTTACCTAACTGTTATAGGTAAGCGTACTCGTCTCATGTACTTACTGAAATGTGAAAATCAAAATCTCAATAATATTGGTTGTATAATAAAATTGTATCTCTGTTTCACTGTTTCACTTTCACTGTTCCACTGTTTCACTGTTTCACTGTTCACATACATACATACATACATACATATAATCATGCCTTTATCCTCGAAGGGTCAGGCAGAGGTGAATTAACACCCACATTTCACCAATCATTCGTTTTCGGTCCCCACGCAATAGAGGGTGAGTCTATTGCCGTCTGCCGGGCTCTATTGTTGACTTGAGCCTTGTATCTGTGCCTGAGTCTGAGCTGTATATATCTGTCTGATTTTAAACAGCCCTATCCCTTAGTCGTCTTGTACGAAATCGCATGGGAAGAGATAGAGTGGCCCAAATTATACTCTACCGGAAACCACACGGCGCAATCGATCTATTTACTGATATCCAAGTCAATGCCAAACGATTGATAGTTACACGCATGTTTCACGCATGTTGCACGCATCTTAACGTTATTTCTCCGAAGCACGCGTCTATTTCTAACCAACTATACCCATCCAATAAAGGGCTTACAACGGCTACGCTCCAAACATAATAGATTAAGCTTATATTAGTTATTTGTATAGTATCTGTTTAACATCAGTCAGATATATCTATACAGAGCCCAGATGCCGCCTTAGATGCATGTCTCGTGTCAACAATATGGCGTTCTTCAAAAGGGGCATTAGAAAGTTTCAGCGCGAGTGTGATGCCCCTGGTGTTGCACACGTCCATAGGCCACGGTAACCACTACCCATCAGGTGGGCCGTGTGCTTGTCTGCTACCTAAGTGGTATAAAAAGTGTCCAGAAGACGGCAATAGTCTCACCCCCTATTACGTGTTATCGAATACAAAGATTAGTGAAATGTGGGTGTTAATTTACCTTCACCTAACCCTTCGGGGATAAAAGCGTGATCATTATGTATGTATCTAATCATTCATATTAAGATAACTTCTGGTGGCTATGTTTTCCTTTTAAATCTTAAAATTCCTAAATGTTGAGCTTTTAAACTTTCAGCCAGTTCTACTCAAGTCAGACAATTTATATATATAGGTACCAATACCATGATCGCATTGATGCTAGTTCTTTTTATATATAGAACACGTCGATTAAACTTCGCCTTGCCTGATGGTAAACTGAAGGCAAAGTCTCAGAAAAGAGGGTCACCATTACTTAAACATGACAAAATGACAATGGTGACACTCAGCTTGACGGCCTCATCATATGCTTTTTCACGCCCCGCTTAAAGGACCCGGGACTGTAGGAAGAAGGAAACACGTGAGCTGGTAATGAATTCCAGGCCTTAATGGTGCGACAGAGGAAAGAGTCACCGAACCGCTTGGTTCTTGATCGGATGTTCTGCACCGTGTGCGGATGACATCTAAGACCTGCACGTTTGTCCTGTGTAGGAAAGGGGAGGGTGGGACTTATTAACATTATATTAAATGTAGAGAATAGATTTACAAGCACTGACTATAAAGTCAATAGGAAATGCGATTGAACCTCGTTAGTATGTAAATTATCATACTCGCAGGTGATGTGGAAACTCTCCGCTTTAGGAGGAACTTTTCTTCGCTGTGTGTGTTCTACCGCCTGTACAAGGGTTTGTGCTCAGATGAATTGTTTGACATGATGCCCACAGCAACATTCTATCATCGCACCGCTCGCCGTAAACAGGGAGTTCATCCCCACACATTGCAAGCTGAGACGGTACGCACTGTGCGGTATGAAAGAAACTTCATCCCACGCACACTCAAGTTGTGGAAATGAACTCCCTGCTGCGGTCTTCCCATGCGCCTACAATATGGGGTTCTTCAAAAGGGGCATTAGGAGGTTTCTTCAGGGTCGGCAGCGCGAGTGTGACGCCCCTGATGTTGCACGAGTCCATAGGCCACGGTAACCACTTCCCATCAGGTGGGCCGTGTGCTTGTCTGCCACAATATACTTTGAGAAATCTCACATAGATATTCGCCACTTTTAGTTTCCCCGTGCTGTGATTGTGACTGTTGAAGAGTAACAGAAACATTGAGAGTATTTAAATATCAAAGTACCACCAAGTAAGTTGCGATAGACATAAAACATACATAAACTCACGCCTATATCCCCGAAGGGTTAGGCAGAGGTGCTATCACTCACATTTCGCCAGTTTATGTTGAGGTTCCAATGTAATAGGTGGCGAGCCTATTGCCATTAACCGGGCACTTATAAACCTGCGATAAATACACACATAACTTCGAAAAGCATCGAAAAGTCATTAGTATGTGCCATGGTTAAACCTGGGATCGAACTCGAGACCGCGTTTCAGCAGTCCATTACCCAGGCTACCGCGGTTCCACTAGACTACCGCGGTTAATAGTTAGTAGTTGCGATAGAATAAGTTAAAAATAGTTTTCTTTCAATGTCAGTATTTCACTGTAAATTTTCAGCAGTGCGCCAAAACTGTCGACAATATTATCTTGTCAGTGTGAAAATTCTCCTTTACTTTCGATAACAGCCAAGTCATCATTTTATTAGGTGTCACTATTAATGCTTTGTCATCAAAACTTAACGAGGAAAGACACTTAAGTGATAAATATTAGGGCGTAACTAATACACCACAGTAATACTTCGTATGGGAACGCCCCTTGGCGTGTTTGGACGTACTTCAACAAAAGTTATTGCTGTAGTATATTTATTAACGGTTAGAGGTAAAATCGACTTGTGTTAGTATCACCGGAAATTTGGGAAAACGATTTTTATAAAATTACGCATTAGGTTGTGGAAATATATTCATATGTTCACGCCTAAGAGTAAGCAGAGGTGTATTAACACTCATGTTTGGCCCAAAAATCATAGTTGGCGAAATGCAGCCTTATTGCATGACAGCCTCTGTGGCGTGGCGGTAGTGAACGCGGCCGCTACGCAGGAGGCGCGGGTTCGATCCCCGCTCAGTGCAAATATTTGTATGCATGAATATGGGTATTTGCATTGGTCTGGGTGGTTCTATGTACATATAATAGGTAAGTATTTGAAGATAATATGTTTATTGGTATTCTAGATTGAAAACACAAGCTAGTTAAGGATAAGCTATGCTTACCATGGGTCTAGATAGCATTGTGTAAAAGTTATCCCATTTTTTCTCATAATGGTTTTTGTCCTAATTTAAATTGTCATAATAAGTTAGGCATAATTTTCTTTGTCATAATAATAGTGTGCCATAATTGGTTTTTAGCATACTGTGTTATTAAGTATAAATATTGTATATCCTATTGTTTTTATTCATAACATTGATATGCATAAAGTTGTAAAACATATTGTTTATTTGTCTAATAGTTATTTGGGATAGTGATCAAAAAGCATAAAGGAAACGTACTATACGAACATTCTGTCGACATCGTCGCCGCGGGAGCGAGCGAAGCGAGCTCGTGGACACCGCTTCTTGTGTTAACGCAAAAAAAATACCGTCGACGTATCTATAGTTCACATATAGGTATTTCGTAGTTAATTTTTCGGAGTATAATATGTATGCTTATAATAGTTATGGTTATGCGTCGTTATGCTTAAGTAAACTTATGCTTTGGGATAGTATGCTTATAAAATATTATGCTTATAGTAAACAGGATTAAAATAATTATGATTAAAAAGTTATGGCAAATGAGTATTATGCGTAAATAATGTTAGGACAAGTAACAATATGCAATGTTAAATTATGACATAAAATCGTAGGAATAAAAATAGAGAACCTGTGTATAATGTTGTCGAAAATGTATTTATTTATTATTAGTAGAGGAGATTAAGACAGTGAAAAAACGCGACTGTGAACGGCGAACCAGCTACCAGCTACTTGTCGATATTCAATAAGAGAAGGGGACCTCAGGCGCACCGTCCCATGTAGATTGAAAATAAATCTATGTTCAAATAATCAAATCAGTGCAATCAGGGAACGCGTCCTGCGAAATATACTTTATTATATTCAATATCGGGCATCTTCCGAGGATGTTTCCGGTTATGGGCCTTTATGTGACTCGATAGGACGCTCTTGATTTTGAATGGGCTATCACATAAAACATATTTCAATTGATATAAAGAGTTATTGATATACAATCGAGTCGGCGTCAAAACGATCTTGACGGCAAAGTTTCAAAATTATCTTAATACCAAGGTATTAAGAGTAAATAAAACAGTTTTTTTATTATTCCACTTCGGTGACAGACAAGCACATGGCCTGATGGGAAGTGGTTACCGTGACCGATGAACGTATGTAACACCAGGGGGTCACATCCGTGCTACCGACCCCTTAAGAACATAGAGTTTCTGTGCCGTCGTTGTAGAAGACAAAGCAGGACAAGCCTTTAGTCTTCCCACTGACAGCACGAATTCTCCAGTGAGCTCTGGCTACCCAACTCACCGCTGGGAATACATCACGAGGTTATTATAGCCGCGGTATTCTGTAGGGCGGAGGTACTTCCCCAGTCGGACTGCTCAATTGGGCGGAAATACCGCCGTGTCCTACCTCCTAATTTTATTGATTTAAATAGTATTATCGATCGAACTAAAGGTGTGCACCAAATATCAGCAGGTCTAAAAATCATACCTAATAGGATAATACACACATCAACAAAGTCTAGGGAACAAGGACATTTCTAGTTTTTATTTAAAAACCCTTTCTTGTAATAGTGAGTGTTTTATATCAATAGAAGGGTATTTTTATACCGTTTTTAATTTTAATTTTAATAAAAAGATTTTCATACCAATTTTTTTTTTTTAAGAAAGAATTGAATAGTGCCAATATTGAGTATTACAACCTTCTATGATTAGGCACAAAAATAACGAGGTAGTAAGAAATACAGTAATTAACCGTACTTTAAACGTTTTTAATAATCTGTAGGACCTCCTAAAGCATTAGCAACAGCTCGACAACGGCGTGGCATACTTAGTATGAGATTGTCAATCATCGTCTGTGGAATATGGCTCCATACACTGCGAAGGTGTAAAAAAAGTTGTTCTTCAGTGTTCAGATTTTCCAAAGAATCACTGAAAGCTCTTCTCCCAAGCAAATCCCAGGCATGCTCTATGGGATTGAGGTCGGCAGACTGAGCAGGCCATTCCAACGTCGTCATATTGTGCTCGCTTAACGCATTGACCACTACCCTCGCGGTGTGTGACCGTGCATTATCTTGCATGAACATAGAATCTTGACCGAACTGCTGTCGATGAGGGATTATAATGGGGTGTATAACCTCCTGAATGTATTGGTTTGCATTCAAATTACCCCGTATCCAAACGAGGTCGGTCCTTCCACCAAGGCGAATTCCAGCCCATACCATGATTGTTCCACCTTGGTAAGGATGAACTTCTTGCGGATTCTGGAGACGACTCCGACGTCCAGGAACTCGCCATATACGCACTCTTCTCGAATCAGGATGAAAACCGAAGCAAGATTCGTCGGAAAACAGAACCCGTGCCCATTCATGGTCGGTCCACTGTAAATGTGCGTTAGCCCACAATAAGCGACGACCTCGATTTCCACGTCGAAGAGCTGGAATCCTAAGCGGTCTGCGAGCATAAAGATTGGTCAAGTCGTGACCACGGGTGCTGCAACGCATCCGAAACGTCGGCAGAAATAGTAAGTTCCAAAATATAATTCGCGAGAAGTCCCGATACTTAGTATAATTATAAAGATTGGCTTCGTGTAGTCTTCTTCTGACAGTTTGATCGCTAATAACCACTTGATGCTGAGACTGGAGGCCTGCGACCAACTGACGAGCAGTAATCGTGGGTTGCCGCCTTGCGGAATTTTGCAAGAAACGATCTTGTCGTGGGGTAGTAACCCTATTTCGTCCCCTGTGACGTTCGGCAACATCCCCTGTAGACCTGTAGCGTGCCCATAATCTGCAAATTACGCTTGGTTGGGTGTTGGCAGCATCCGCTACGTCGCGTTGAGTTCGTCCAGCTTGCAACATACCAACAGCCCTTAACATCTCTTCGAGACTTAAATGACGACGTGACATGATGACTACAGAAATACACAAACCATACGTAAAAGACGTATTATTGATAAGAAACGTTATTTACAATCAAAAAAAATAATTTTATTTTGCCTCAGAGAAACTGCACAATCAAACACTTTTAAAAGTTTTCCCTCCATATTCGAAAATCATTACTTATTTAAATTTATTTTTAAATTTCGAAAACCTCTGTAATCTACTTTATTCTATTTTTATTTATTTGCTGCCAGTTATTTGCAAAACAAGATTTACACGAAAAAAAATAATTGGGGTCATCTTGTTCCCTAGACTTTGTTGAGGTGTTTATTTTGTCTTGCGGCAATATTTATACGAAATAAGGATCTGCTTAGTATATGAATTTTCGTGATTCGGCTCATATGCGTCACCATTTACAGAATTTTATAGGAATCTATTAGATCTATTGGATATTCATAAAGTTACTATTTTTAGCTGAATAATTCAACGTGGCCTTTCTAGGCCCGCAGAACAATCAGTCAACAGAAAGGGGGGAAACCCAATGCATTAAGATCATTTTGAGTACTTTACCCGTTAAGATTGCTATGATGCTCACTGTACCTATATGAAGATTACTGTCCGCGGTTCTGCCCGTGTGGATGTCGGTTAAAAAAGGAATAAAATAGAGGTTATCACGAGCAATGTGCTAATTTTGCAACATTTAATCTGTTATGCTTGTTTTGTGTGTGCATAAATTTCAAATAAAAAAAGATTACGTCCTTTTTTAAGATCTAATCCATCTCTGTACCGAATTTCATCAAAATTGGTGCAGTAGTTTAGGCGTGAAAGCGTAATAGACAGAGTTACCTACTTGCGAATTTATAATATAAGCACAGTAGAACGAATCTTAGTTCGTTAGTTAATATTAATACGTAGATAATGATGTAGTTCATTGGATTATATGCGATCGAAAAGCACAGTTAGAGAAATATGAATGTTAATACACTTCTGCCTAAACTTTCAGGGATTTACAGGCGTTAATATGTAGGTAAGAAATATTAATTTTCAGGATTTCGGTTTTTTTATACAAATTAAGTGGCAGACTCGCACACGGCCCACCAGATGGAAAGTGGTTACCGTGACCGATGAACGTATGCAACACCAGGGGACTCACATCCGTGCTACCGACCTTGTAAGAACAGCGATTTCTGTGCCGTCAATACAGAAGGCACAATCAGGACAAGCCTTTAGTCTTAATTTTCTCTTTATGCATTCTGTTTTTTTTTTGTACTGTTTGCTGTGTCGCAATAAACATCTTTCTTTCTTTCTTTCTTTCTTCCCAGTGACAGCACAAAAACTCTCCAGTGAGCTCTGGCTACCCTACTCATCGCTGGGAACACAACACGAGGTTATTATAGCCGCGGTATTGTGTAGGGTGGAGGTACTTCCCCAGTCAGACTGGTGAAATAATTACTAATATCCTTAAAAAATAAATAAAGAAACAACTGAACTGAGTACCTCTACCTCCTTTAGTGGGTTAAAAGGGCTGAAGTCCCTCCTTACACTTTGTTAAGATTCACAAGGTTGATTATCTTCGAGGGTTTTATAAACATTTGAAGTATTTATCGACAGTCGACCTTTTTGAAGAAAACGCTGCCAAATATTTAGTTAAGCGTAAATGTATTTTACTGTACCTTATTTTTACTATTGAATGAGCTAATAAGAGTCACCATTTATAGCATTATTTGTATCTGCAATGGTGACCCGTATTCCGGAGCCTTTCCCTTTATTGACTGTCAAACGAGGTGAAGTCATAGGCCCAGTGGACATCGCTGGAAACGCGGTGAAGATCATTTAAAGACAATAGTAAAAATAATTTAACATAAAATTTAATTACCTTCCCTACTACCTACCCACTCACCGCCGGGAACACAACACGAGGTTATTATGGCCGCGGTATTCTGTAGAGCGGAGATGCTTCCCCAGTCGAACTGTTCCATTGGACGGAAATACCGCCGTGTTCTACCTCCTACTATTACTGCTTCTTTACAGAAGAGGCTATAGCGTAGACTCATCTCCCACGGTTGGTTAGACGGCAGTGGCTCCTTTAAGAGCTATCAATAAGTCTATCGCAGTTCACTGCTGGATATAGACCTCTCCCAATGATGGGAGCCTTTGGCCTACTGTTTCCATGCTGCCCAGACAGCTTGGTACAGGGTTTTATTTCGAGTTTTCCTTCTCTCGCAGTGATATCGTCTGCGTATTTTGCCGTTAGATGCCTCTTATGACACCCTTCGGATGAGACGGGGTAGTGATTCTTGTATTCTTTCTGCGTCACCACACGGTAGATCTGAAGAGCTATATGTATAACTCAAATAAAAAAAAACCGCGGTAGCCTAGTGGTATGGGTAATGGACTACTGAGACGAGGTCTCGGGTTCGATCCCAGGTTTTACCATGGCACACACCAATGATTTTTCGATGCTTTTCGAAGTTATGTGTGTATTTATCGCAGGTTTATAAGTGCCCGGTTAATGGCAATAGGCTTGCCATCTATTACATTGGGACCTAAACAAAAACTGGCCAAATGTGGGTGGGTAGCACCTCTACCTACCCCTTCGGGGATATAGGCGTCAGTTTAGGTTATGTTATGTTAAACAGACGAATAGGAATAGACAGACTTCAGGCTCGGAGGTAAAAGCCTTGAATACAGTATGTCCTTGTTTAGCATACCTACTAAAAGGAAATATGTGTGATCCGGAGCTCCAAATACTGCTTTAAAGTTTGTAGCGTCTTACAACACTATGCACTCTCGGTATGTGCACTCGTAATCTCAGTTTTATCTCTCGACGTTTTACAGCTTGGAAATTGATCAGGTTTAAATATTTTCACGTGTAAGGACATAAAAATACCTAAGAATTGCGTCATCTCTGTTTTATGCATGAATTTGAAGTGAGGTTTCACATATGTTCAAACTTTCTTAAAATTTATGATTTTTTCAAGCTCCTTACTGTTATGTTAAGAGTTAATAGAACTTTTAGGATCCGAAAGGCAACTTACTGATCATAATTACTCAGGTTAAACGTCGTACACTGAATAAGATTGATAATAAAATAAAATATAGGTACTGTCAAGAATATTGTGTGTATATCAGTCAGTAGGTTATAGGAGGTAGGACACGACGGTATTTCCGTCCAATTGAGCAGTCCGACTGGGGAAGTACCTCCATCTTACAGAATACCGCGGTCATAACAACCTTATGCAGTGATCCCGGTTGTGAGTAGGGCAGCCAGAGCTCACTGGAGAATTCGTGCTGTCAGTGAGAAGACTAAAGGCTGATTTGTTTTCTACACTGACGGCACAGAAACTCTGCGCTTAAAGGGTCGACAGCGCGAGTGGTGGCTCCTCTGGTTTTACATGTGTCCATAGGCCACGGTAACCACTTTCCATCAGGTGGGCCGTGAGCTTGTCTACCACTTGGGTGGTATAAAAAAAAAAAAATACCTGACTATTAAATCATCTCAGTTTTATGCATGAATTTGATGTCCGAGAAGATGTGAAGTTGATGTTCATATAATATAATGTTAAAACATTCTTAAAATTTATGATTTTTGCAAGCTTACTGTTATGTTAAGAGTTTGTAGAATTTTTAGGAATCGAAAGGCAACTTTTACCAATCTTTATTACTCAGGTTAAACGTCGCACACTGAAAAAGATTGACAATAAAATAAAATACTGTCAAGAATATTGCGTGTATATTACTCAGTAGGTACTTAATACTACATAACGCGGGGTGCGGGTTGGGTAACCTCCACGTTGGCTTACCTGTTTCTGGGGTGCGGGTTGGGTAACCTCCACGTTGGCTTACCTGTTTCTTTTCCCTCTGGACCGCGGTCCTGGGGAACGGAAGCGGGGAGGCTGGTGCACCCTGGACGACGGTTAGTAGACTCTGACTCCAAGGAGAAGGAGCTCTGCTAGCCGTCGACCAATAACCCGACAAGCCCTTTTTAGGGCTAGCTGACCCTGAGGGGGTCGTGGTATGGCGGACCTGCAAGGCCCGCGGGAAGGGATTCGTAGAATCCCTTCCATCCCAAACAGCCCTTTTTAGGGCTAGCCTGTCGCTCCCGGTATCCCTCTGCTTTCAGAGGGGACATGGGGGCGACACAAGGATCCATGGGATCCAGGGACGGGCCGGCCTACTGCTCGCGCAGAGGCTGGCAGGCATTCGTGCCACCGTCGGTGTTGGGAGAGTTGGCTGCTCTCCCGCGTCGCGTAGCCTCCGAATGATCGACAACGACCTGAGTGCTAGCCACACTCGGGAAGCCGTGATTTTGGAGAACGTGGGGCTTGCCTTAATTGGCCGGCCCGCGACAAGGAAAAGTCTATCAAACCCGACAGCGAAGTCGCTTAAAACCTGTGGATACCTGGGGAACTCCACAGTATGTACCCCGCTTCCTGGAATGAGCGTCACCCAGGAAGTGTAGTTTATATCGCGTCATAATCGTGGGAACTACATGGACAAATCACACCAAAAACCCAATCCCAAACCGAATGAAACAGTCTGCGCGGAGGTCGCGCAGCACCACGACGCGGAGGTCGCGTCCCAAGCCGGGACGGTGTCGGAAGACTTCGACACCGCCACAGAGAGGAGCAGGGCGAACAGCCCGGTGGGTCTGCAGACCCGCAAATCTGCACGGCGGAAGAGGAGATATAGGAAGAAAGCTCTCCCTCCTTCACCTCCACCACCGAAGACGGAGTCGGACTTGGAGCTTACCTTGACCGACTCGTCTTTAACCAGCAGCAGTCACGACGGTGACGAAACGCTGCATCCACCACAGCCGAAGCAGCTAGCGGTCAGCCGCACGCAGCTGCAGCGGGGCGACAGCCTCAGGGCTCCGGAAGATGTGGAAACGCCGCCGAGTCCCTCCACCTCGGCGGCGTCCTTACCCTTACCTCGCACCGACATAACCATGTCGAAGGAGGTAATAGAAGCTCTGGAAGGTTGGGCCGGGGCCCGCACCGACTCTCCGACGCCGGAGGAGCACCGAGTCACGCAGGCGACGATGCGGCTTGTCGAGCTCTTCGACCTGATGAGGGCGGAGTTAGCTGAGTTGCAGCTCGACAGAGCTCAGTTAGGCAGGAGGCACGTGGAGCTCCTGGAAAATAATGAGCGAATGGCGGCCGACTACAGAAAGGAGATGGGGAGGATGGCTGCCGAACTAGCGAACCTCCAAGCGGTCGTCGCTGGGCTGCCGGCGGAGCGCGTGACGCGGTCGGCGCGGCGGCGACTGGTGGCGCACCCGACGCCGCCGGTGCGGCCGTTACTGCCCGTGCGGTCGAGGTCGCCGCTGCGGCCGGAGCCGCTGGCGCAGCCGACTCCGACGCGGCCACTGTTACCCGTGCGGTCGAGGTCGCCGCTGCGGCCGGGGCTGCTGCGGCCGGAGCCGCTGCGACCGCGACCGGGGCCGCTGCGGCCGGAGCCGCTGGCGCAGCCGGAGTCGCCGCGGCCGGAGCCGCCGAAGTCGCCGGCCCGACCAGCTCAGCCGGAGTCACCGGTGCTGCAGGCTCGGCCCGCGGACCCACTGGCGGCATGCATGGCGGCAATGGCCGCCATGGAAAAGCGGCAGGAGGCGGCGCTGGCTGAGCAGCGGAGGTGGCAGGTGACGCAGGAGGAGCGCACCCGGAGGTTCATGGAGGCGGTCATGGACTACAGCCGCCGCCCGCCCTTGGCGCCGCCGACGGGGTACGCCGGAGCGGTGAGAGGGTCCACCAGTCCAGCGGGGGCAGGGGCCCTGCAGGAGCCGGCCCGCAGCCCGTCCGCTGCGCCTGCCGCTCCTGCCACTCCGGTCACTCGAGCCGCTGTCGCTCTCGACGTGGGAGCTGGGAGCTCCCGGGGTGCCCGGGCCAAAGGCAAGGGGAAGGGGAAAGGCAAGGGGAAGAAGTCCCCGGCCCCAGCCTCAGCCCCAGCGCCGGCCCGGACCCCGGTGGGGATTGCCTCCACAAGTTCCCCGCCGGAGGGAGGCTGGGACGTGGCCGGAGCCTCCAAGAAGCGGCGCAAGGCCAAGAGGAAGGCAGCCAAAAATGCCAAGAAGGCTGAGGCTGCTGCGAGGGGAGTGCCGGTGAGGCTGCGCGTCCCCCGCTCAACCGCCGTCGTGCTAACGATGACGGCGGAGGCGGCGGAGAGGGGCGTGCAGTACGCCCAGATTGTCACGCAGGCGACAGCCTGCGTCGATATGAGGGCTCTCGACATGCCGGGCCCCATCCGGGTGAAACCCACTCGGACGGGTGCTCGGTTACTCGAGATCCCCGGCGCATCAAGCGGTCCCCAGGCCGATGCCCTAGCGGCTAGGCTTCGGGACACGCTGGACGCAGCCGACGTCCGGGTGTCCAGGCCCAACAAGTGCGCAGAAATGCGCATTTCGGACTTGGACGACTCCATCACGGCGGAGCAAATCCGCCTCACCGTGGCGGAGGCCGGGGGCTGCCCCCTAGAGGCGGTGAAGGTCGGAGCAATCCGCTTCGGCCGCCGTGGACTGGGGGCGGCAGTTGTCGGCTGCCCCATCGCAGCAGCCAAAAAGGCTGCCGACCGGGGGTTCCTCGCCGTTGGAGGCGTGGTGCGGGTGCAGGTCCGGCTCCTGCAGGCTCGACCGACCAGGTGTTTTAGGTGCCTGTCGGTCGGCCACGTGGGGGTGCAGTGCACGGCGGCGGTGACGGTCGGTGACCGCTGCTTCCGCTGTGGCCAACCCGGCCATACGGCCGGTGGATGCGAAGCTCCGCTGCACTGTTTCAGGTGTGCAGCGGGGGGCAAACCGGCCGACCATAGGGTTGGCAGCAAGGCCTGCACCGGGGGGGAGCCGAAGCCGCAAGGCGGGGGCTCCACCCAAAGTTCGCGGCGGGATGCGGAGATGGTTCCATAATGGATCCCCAGCTCCGCATCCTGCAGGCGAACGTGGGCCACGGTGCCGATGCTCAGGGTCTTCTGCTCCAGAGCATGGCACAGTGGTCCGTACACGTCGCCGCTGTCGCCGATCCGTACACCCACCGGCACCTGGGGCCTGCCTGGGTGGTCGACCTGGACGGGTTGGCGGCACTGGTGTACAACGCCGCTATGGGTGCCCCCCCCCCCCCCCTGTTGTCGTGGCAAGGGAGCATGGCATCGTAGCGGCGCGTGTGGGGGAGATTGCGGTCGTGGCCGTCTATTTCACGCCGAGCCTACACCGACGCATAGGGGAGTACCGGCAGTCGCTGGAGCGACTGACCGATGTCGTCAACGCCTGTCATCCTCATCCGGTTCTTGTGCTCGGGGACTTTAACGCCTGGTCAGTGACCTGGGGGTCCCGGCACACGAACCCACGAGGTAGGGCTCTGGAGAGCTGGGCCGCTAATCACGGTCTAGTTCTCCAGAATCGCGGGGCCGAAGCCACGTTCGTGACCGCGGAGCGCAGTTCGATTATCGACCTATCGTTCGCAGGCGCTTCGCTGTCGCACCGTGTGCGGGACTGGCGTGTTGTTGTGGGGGTGGAGACACTGGCGGATCACCGATACGTTCGGTTTGATGTCTCCCCCCCCGCGGGTGATGCGCCGGTCATACCGGCCCCACGCGAGCCACGCTGGGTGCTTGGGAGACTGAATCGGGAGGTCCTCCTGGAGGCCGCCATCGTACAGGCCTGGGCCATTGCGCCGGACAGGCCTGTCGATATCGACGATGAGGCGGTGTGGTTCCGGGAGGCCATGACTCGTGTCTGCGATGCGGGTATGCCTAGGGCACCACCCTATAGTCCGAGGCGTCGGGTCTACTGGTGGTCTGCGGAGATCGCGAGGCTACGGCAAGCCTGCGTGATCGCGCACCGCCGGTGGACCAGACTCCGTAGGAGGCGTAGCCGAACCGCAGATACGGAGCCCCGAGTGGCGGAGCTTCATGTGGGATACAGGGAGGCCAGAGATGCCCTCCGAGCGGAGATTAAGCGGGCGAAAGCCGCGGCTTACAAGGAGCTCATGGAGACGCTGGAGCGGGACCCATGGGGGCGGCCTTACCTTATGGTAAGAGGAAAGCTGCGCCCCCGGGCCCCGCCGTTGACCCGGGTTCTCCAGCCAGCTCTGCTCGGTGGAGTGGTCGAGTCCCTGTTCCCGGCGCGAGCGGAACACGTTCCGCCGCAAATGACTCCGCCCCCTCGGTCGCCTGTGGCGCCCAGTGTGGTAGTTGACGACGAAGTCCCCGAGGTCGCTTGGGTAGAACTGGAGCTGGCGGTGCGAAGGCTTAGAGCCAAGAAGAGCACCGCCCCGGGACCCGACGGCATTCCAGGCCGCGCGTGGGTCCTAGCTCTGGGAGAAGACGGTCTCGAACCCCGGCTGAGAGGGTTCCTCAGCGCATGCTTGGAGCGGGGCCAGTTTCCGAAGATGTGGAAGACGGGGAAACTGGTCCTCATCCGAAAGGAGGGTCGCCCGGCGGACGAACCGTCCGGCTACCGGCCCATTGTGTTGCTCGACGAGGTGGGCAAGCTCTTTGAAAGAGTTATTGCGAAGCGCCTCGTCGAGCACCTCTCTGGTAGGGGGCCGGACCTGGCGGATGCCCAATATGGCTTCCGCCGGTGGCGGTCCACCGTGGATGCCATCATGCGCGTGAGGACTTTGGCGGAGGAGGCAGTTGCCCGGGGTGAGGTGACGTTGGCGGTGTCCTTGGACATCTCCAACGCGTTCAACACCTTGCCCTGGAGTTGCATCAGGGAGGCACCCGTGTACCACGGTGTGCCTCTCTACCTCCGCCGCATAGTCGGGGCGTATCTGACGGAGAGAGCCGTCATCTACACAAGTGCGACCGGCGTCGGTCGGCGTGAGATGTCGTGCGGTGTTCCACAGGGATCGGTTCTCGGGCCGCTACTGTGGAACATTGGATACGACTGGGTGCTTCGCGGTGAGCTTGCGGACGGCGCCGCCGTCACGTGCTATGCGGACGACACGCTAGTGACGGTGAGCGGGGCTACACACCGCGAAGCGATCCTGAGGGCCACGACCGCGGTTGCTCAAGTCGTGGAACGGATCCGGCGGCTGGGCCTTGAGGTGGCTTTGCATAAATCCGAGGCCATGTTCTTTCATGGACCTCGGCGCACGCCACCACCTGGTTCCAGTCTGACAGTGGGAGGCACTCTCATCGGCATCAAGCCCCAGATGAAATATCTGGGGCTCGTGCTCGACGGCCGGTGGGACTTCGGGAAGCACTTCCGAAGTCTGGGCCCCAAATTGGCGGGCACAGCCAACGCTCTGGCGCGGCTACTGCCCAACCTGAGGGGCCCGGAGGACTCCTGCAGGAGACTCTACGCGGGTGTCGTGCGGTCCATGGCCCTGTACGGGTGTCCCGTGTGGGCGGACACCCTGAGTGATCGGCACATGCTCCTGCTGCAGCGTCCGCAGCGGAAGTTGGCGTGCCGCATCATAAGGGGGTACCGCACGATATCATTCAACGCGGCGAGTCTCCTCGCCGGATCCCCACCATGGATCCTGGAAGCGAGATGCCTTTCGGCGCTATACCGGTTCCGAAGGGCGGCGCGGGAGCGGGGTCACGATCCCGAGCCCGAAGAAATTCGGGCCGTGAGATCCCGGCTCCACAGGGAAATGGTGGCGGAATGGGAGAGACGACTTGGGCAACCAAGCGCAGGGCACGCCGTAGTAACGGCGGTAAGACCCATCATGGGGGAGTGGCTAGAGAGGCCACACGGCAGCCTCTCGTACCGTCTGACGCAGATGATCACCGAGCACGGATGCTTCGGAAAGTATCTGCGTCGGATGCAGTAAGAGCCAACGTCCGAGTGCCATCACTGCGACGCGAGCGAGGACTCAGGTCCGCACACGCTCACCGAGTGTCCGGCGTGGGAGACGCCGAGGCGGGAGCTTGTGGCGGCCCTGGGAGTGAGGGTTCTCACGCTCTCCACCTTGCTCGCGGCGATGGTTCGCTGCGCGGATGCGTGGGCGGCCGGCGCCTCCTTTTGCGAGCAAGTAATGCTCGTGAAGGAGGAGGCGGGGCGGGAGCGGCAGCGGGAGCGACGAAGGATCGCAAGACAAGCTGCCCGCGCACGAAGGCAACTCGGGCGTCGGAGGTCGATGAACGACCTCCGCCCCCCATGAGCGCCGGCCTGGGGGTGACAGGTGAAGCCGCCTGTCACCCTGGCAGAAGCAGGCCGCGGCGGTGGCGCGCGTGGCGCGCCTCCCCGTTTCCGGGGACGAGTTGGGGACTCTGTAGTCCCCACACCCGAGAAGAGGGCCAGATCGTGAGAGATGGCCCTGGGTCGGCCGGGGTGCGAGGGATATGCCTGTCAACCTCACCTTCGGCAACCAAAACGACCCACAGGCGGCGTGCGTTTTAGTCGGTTCGTGTCCGACATAACCTCCTCCACCGGCTCCGGTGGGGAGGTATCCGTGGGGATTTTGCGCACGTAAAAAAAGAAAGAAAAATACTACATAACGCACAACACAATATAATTGGCAGTAGATACCTATTTCTGTCTTAGATACATGGCTCGAATCAACAATAGTGCCCGGAATACGACAATAGGCTCACCCCTATTACGTGGGACAGAATACTTGATTGATGAAATGTAAGTGTTAATTCACCTCTGCCTGACCCTCTGGGAATAAAGGCGTGATTACATAAATGTATGTATTTAAGTATTTTAATGTCAATATCATTGTGTGTGTAAGTGTAGCGCAGAATATCCATTTATGATCGGGCTGTAAAAAAAATAAATGTGGGCTTGGTCTCAAAAAATGTAACCTTACAATCTACCTTCGCCTGACCTACCTAACCTATCCTCGCGTTTTCCTGACAGTAGAGTTATAAGCTCCTACAAAAGTGCTGTGATAAAGTTAGGAATGTTTTATTTTAGTTCATAAATTGCGTGTTGGATTACACATTACGAATCTAGTTTATTGCTGAGCCGTCTCGACTTCTACCGTGGGTTTATTTTTATCGATTTTGAATCTTATGACATTGTTCTTAAAGTTTAAAAACGGATTTATTCTCGTACTGTATTACTGAAAGCAATCTAGATGGACGTAGAAAAATATCACTCCATTACTTTCGTTGTACATCTGTCTCTGTATTATGGAGTGGGTACGAGTATGTTGATTCTGTAGACTCGTAGCTCGAACTGTGATTATTTGTGGAACGAATAAATTGAGTCGTTGATGATATTGAAAGGAATTTCATGTAGAATATCAGCGTACTTGTAACTGTAACTGCGGTAGTTTCCAACTAATCAAAAATTGTGAATATCAATTGTCTTCTAAGTACATACATAATCACGCCTTTATCCCTGGAAGGTTAGGCAGAGATGAATTAACACCCACATTTCACCAATAATTATATTTGATCCCACGTAATAGGGGGTGAGCCTATTGCCGTATTCCGGACACTATTGTTGATTCGAGCCATGAATCTGAGGCTGAGTCTGGGCTGTATATATCTGTCTGATGTTAAACAGTCCTATCCCTTAGTTGCCTTGTAGGACACCGCATGGGAAGAGATGTGGTGGCCCTAATTCTGCTCTACCGGAAACCAACCCCGCAAAGTGTGTGTAAGTGTAGTCCACTAAGTGAAGGATATAAATTAATTTAAAAAGTACAATATGTATCGTATTATCGTTAACTTGTAGGTACAAAAGGGGCTATTATACATCCAATATCCCTATTGAATGGAATAGAATCCTTATAGGTACTAAGTTTCAATCTCATCTCAGCGTTGTTCAGGTTTTATCCGAGGTTTTATCTCTTTTAGTCCGTAGTTCACATATTCCTTCTCATTCTTCAGATTTTATGGCATCGCCTGCCTCTTAACCTTCTGAGAATTTTTTTATACCATTTGGGTGTCAGACAAACACACAGTCCACCTGATGGAAAGCGGTTAGCGTGGCCTGTGGTCGTGTGCAACACCAAGGGAGTCACACTCGCGCTACCAACCCCAGAGTGTTTCTGTGCCGTCAACGTAAAAGACAAAGCAGGACAAGCTTTTGATCTTCCCACTGACAGTACAAAAACTCTCCAGTGAGCTCTGGCTACTCTACTCACCGCCGGGACTACAGCACGAGGATATTATGGCCGGGGTATTCTGCAGAGCGGAGGTACTTCCCCAGTCGGACTGCTTAATTGGACGGAAATACTGTCGTGTCCTACCTAGCCTGGCCTGCGCCAGAGCCTTCGTCCTTTAATCAGCAGGTAGACCGGTTTGCAAGTGAGGTTAAGCCTCATACATCTTCCAGTTAAATACTAGTAAAGACTGACAAATTTATTTTATTCACTAACGATTTGTCTGCGACGCGACGCATTCGTATTTATTACTGGTAGGCATGAAGACCTACTTTAAATCTTGAAAGCCCTCTCTTTGTCTCCCTAAAGTAAGGAACTGTATTATTTTATTAAAAAATATTCAACTCCATAAGACTATGTACTTAGGTACCTTATGGAAATATTAATTGTTTTTTTATACGACTTAGGAGGCAGACAAGCACACGGAAAGTGGTTGCCGTGGCCTATGGACGTGTGTAACACCAGAGGAGTCACACTCGCGCTGCCGATCCTATATGAGCACGGAGCTTCTGTGCCGTCAGTGTAAAAGCCTTTAGTCTTGTCACTGACAACACAAGCTCTCCAGTGAGCTCTGGCTACCCTACTCGCCGCTGGGAACACAATACGAAGTTATGATGGCCGCGACATTCTGTAGGGTGGAGGGTCTCGGTCGGACTGCTCAAATGGACGGAAATACTGCCGTGTCCTTCCTTTGGATTTCGAATACTACATAATCATTATATTATGAAATTCTAGTTGCCTATTAGATGGTAGCCTAACGGAAAATACGCAGACGATATCACTACGAGAGAATAAAACCCTGTATCAACCTGTCTGGCCAGCGAGGAAACAGTAAACTAAAGTCTCCCAACGTTATAAGAGGTCTATGTCCTGCAGTGGACTGTGATATACTAATTGATTGATTAGCTACAAGACAAGTAGCATGGCAACAGTACCAATGCAAGCCGCTTCACAAATTTGCCGGCGTTGATCCAAAATTCTACAAATTACAGATCATAGTTTACTTTAAACCAATTGTATAGGTGAAAAACTCGCAATAAGATCTCAGATTTGCTACGTAAGCAAACAGAATTCCCATTTGTTGGGATATATATTGCCAAATTCCACATATTAAGAACACACTTGTATTTTTTATTACAAACACCGGTTTCGCCTTACGGCATCCTCAAAGGTTTACAATGACAGTTAAGACAGTTCTCAAACAAAGTATCCTATTCAAAAAAATTGTTTATCATTTAAAACATGTCCTGAAACAATGTCTGTCGCCGTAAGTCCCAGTACTCGTCATTGGTTAGATATAATTAAAACTATTGTACTCGTAAACATGGACCTATAAAGGTCCATACTCGTACATAACACATTTTTATAATGACGTCGTAACTGAATTTGACGTGACCAACAGTTTTGCGCGCACTTTTCAAGCAACATAGTAAAAACGCGTTTTTTTATGAAATTATAAAGTTTTTCGCGAAAATGACAAATTGTAAGAGCTATAAAATAAAATTCTACATCTTTTAAGATGGGTTTCCAAAATTTGTCAAATATCCAATTGATAGAGTTGATGGTATTTCAAATAGGTATATGTTATGTTATGTAAAGCTTAGAGTTTTCTTCCGTTTTATAAGTGTGATTTCACTAATGCATAATGACATCACACTATGAAACGTATGACGTAATTTATGGATGGGTCCTAAGTGTTACACATGTTATTATATATTCAAAAGGTTTTAGGTGTCTGTGATAGAGAATATCTTTTATGAACCGTGCATCCTATCGACCTTTTAAAAGGACTTTTATAAGGACCAAAGGAGCCGAGGACGTACGTCCTTGATTCGTATTTTGAAAGGACATCCATTGGCCTACTTTTAGGGCATGTTTATATTTGATAAGTGAGTTTATTTCACTTGTAAAGAGAATTGAAGAATTTGTTAAAAGATAGAATCTTCTTTCATTTTTTTTAAATTTTTAGTAGATTCACCTGTAAAATACCACTTGCAGTATTTTTTTACTGATTGTACAAAACAGCTTTATCTTTTTTGTGCACACTACATAGCCAATATAATATATTTCTCTAACGTATTATGTCTTTAAATGTAAGGCTCACGAAAAAAAAATTGATATTGTGGTTGTCAGTGAAAAATATTCAAAAAAAGAACCTGGATTCCGCTAACTCTTCCTCCCTCCAATTGATTTGCCTTATACAGTTTTTACGCAAGCGACAAATATGACCCTAAATCCCGAGAGGAAAGCTTGTTCCAGATCCTCGCTCGTTTCATTTATATATTCCAGCTAGCAGGTGACGCTGCAAGGCCCATACAACCTTGGGTCTCTGTTGTTACATTCATTCCCTAATAAGTAATTGTGTTACTAACTTCCCGTTACATTACACTAACAACATCCCGTAAGATAATGTAACGTAAAGAATTGAAAAAATCTTTTAGTATTTAATAGTCCGTTCATCGACGAACGTTTTAGGCTATATATCATCACGCTACTACTTAAGGGAGCGGAGCAGTGTTCATAAATGTCAACGAATTCGTCAATTTTCCATACATTATTTTGAAGACTAAAAAAACACGAGCTCAAAGGAGTGGTATGAAGTTTCAAAATATGCTATGGGGGAAGTTGGGGCGGGTCAGCTAGTTATTATACTGTTAGGAGAGAGCTAGAGAAGTGTCTCGTAATGGCAATCGCTTGTCATAAAGGCCACGAAAGCCACTTTTGATTAGTTTTACGACCATTGTTATTGCAAATTGAGTGAACATTGTGAGAATACAAGTGACGTAATTGTAACTGTTAAAAATATTTTTTTTAATCACTTGGTTGGCAGACAAGCACCGGCCCACTTGATGACGTGTGCAACAAAGGAGTCACACTCGCGCTGTCAATCATTTAAGCACAAGAGTTTCTGTTCCGTCAGTGTAAAAGATATAGCAGGACAAGCTTTTGGTCTTCCCACTGACTGTACAAAAACTCTACAGTGAGCTCAGGCTACCCTACTAAACACGAGGTTATTATGGCCGCGGTATTCTGTAGGGTGGAGGTACTTCCCCAGTCGGACGTGTCCTACCTCCTCTAATAATAATAAGTTGTGGGTATTTTTGTATAATCCTGATTTTGTTAGCTTAATGTTGAGACGGAGAAAGAACACAAGAATCACTATCTTGTCTCATCCGAAGGGTGTCATAAGAGGCAACTAACGGCAAAATACGCAGACGATATCACTGCGAGAGAAGGAAAACTCGAAATAATACCCTGTACCAACCCGTCTGGCCATCGTGGAAACAGTAGGCCAAAGTCTCTGAACATTGGGAGAGGCATCCAGCAGTGGATTGCGATGGGCTTATTGATTGCTTGATGAGTAAATGTTAATATATCTTTTTGTTAACCTCAACGCAAAACCTCCGTCTGGGTGTGTGTCTGTGGCTTCGTAGCTCCTGAACGGGTGAACCGATTTGGATTTAGTTTTTTTTGTTTGAAAGGTATATCAGTTGGGAGTGTTCTTAGCTATGTTGTCGGGGGGATCTTGGATCGTTCAATAATATGACGTAGTGCTCTACCAGTTAGTGTCCCCCGAGATGACAAGGCTTGCATCAAAATATGTATTACTAGGTATATTAAAGTTATAGGGCTAACTAACACAACATATTTTCTACTTTCTGGAGGTTGTTTTTTGTGACGGGGGTTTTCAATTTTTTTATTTTATAATAAGTCAATTTATTATTTTATGCTAATAAAATATATATATGTGATTCCAAATTGTTCCACTGAATGGCATATTCCATACTTTAAGAAATTTGTTTCCAGTTGCTAGTCTCACAAAAAGAGTCCGCAAGGATTATTCAAGGTCTGTATAGTCCCTAACTACATCAGAGATTGCGCAGTGAAGTAAACTCAACACGTCGAGTGGGGTTAGTAATCATTTTAGGTAAACATTGTACAGCGTTCACGATCAAAGGGATTAGTGCAATGAACCTTGCAGGCTGTTGAATTTTATATACATAGAAAGAGGCTCGATGTTGACGGATCACAAGTTTTACTGCTCTTTATAGCTTATGTACGCCTGGTGTGTAATCACAGGTATTTTAAGATATTGATATACCCACGCCTTTAGCTCGTTGGGGTAAGCAGCGACAACAGTCCGCTATAATAATAATAACTTTTTATTTGCCGCGTGGTTTCCGGCAGAGTAGAATTAGGGCCACCCCATCTCTTCCCATGCGGTGTCGCGACTAAGGAAAGGGCTGTTTAACATCAGACAGATATATACAGCCCAGACTCAGCCTCAGATGCATGGCTCGAGTCAACAATAGTGCCCGGAACATGGCAATAGGCTCACCCCCTATTACGTGGGACCGAGTACAATTATTGGTGAAATGTGGGTGTCAATTCACCTCTGCCTAACCCTCCAGGGATAAAGACCTGATTATATGTATGTATGTATGTATGTATTCATGTAACTTTTTATTTCAAAATTTTAGTAACATAACTTACAACTAATTTTAATGAGTAATAAAATTATTGTAATATTTTAAATAGTATGGGGGCGCCACCACGAATTGGGGACGGTGTCAGATTATATTGCATGCAATTGTATCCACCGTCACAGGAACGGATAGTCCCCCCGATAAACCAACGCTCTAAGGACGGTATTAGGATTGCCGCGGGTACGGCGTAAAAGTGAGGCGCTTCTTTTGAGCATGATCGTCGAAAAACTGTCCACGTTTGCTTCTGCAAACATGCGCTACTGAAAAGCAGCAGTCCCATTAGCACCCGAAACGTGTTGTTGTATTGCATATGCAGTTCGTTCTATGCCTTCTGCGTAAAGCTCACCCACAGGCTGCAGGTATAAAAGCACTGGCAGAAGGCTTAGAAAAGCGTCAGCTTTACGTTCCTTTTACAGTGTGCAAACCTGTGGGCCAGCATACCACATCGGACAGCCAACGACCTGCACTCCCGCTCAATGTCAGCGTTTTCTTTTATATCCTCAGAGGTGCTTAATATATAAGATATGTTTCTGAGCTAACCTTTCATGAAAGCTCATCGTTTTCAAAGGTTTCCCATTTTGGACACAGTTGCGCTCTTGGACAAAGTGGTTGGCGTGAAACAACTGTGAATTAATCGTGCTTAGTATTTCAGTTTGGTTCTAAAATACTCACAAACATGGATTATTGGTGAAACCACTAGAAAATATGTCGTAAAATATGGTTGGTTTTACTGAAATATTTTATTACCATACAAACGTGTAAATGTACAAGAGACGTGTCATATGAATGAGAAAGCTTTCTACAAACTCCGAGCTCGCCGAACTCAGCTAGACTTACTCTTTATCCCGATGTTGTATATCGAAAACCAGTACAGCCATACCTTTTACCCAATAGGATAGGTAGAGAACATATATGTACCTGTTAAAACACCCTTTTTACTATCTGAAATTTAATGTACACTTCACATCCCCTCATTGCTGTAACTGCTTCTCTGCCACTCAAAGGTTTGCTGGGAGAGAACTCATATTGAGTTAAGCTCGCCTTTGTACAGATCTCTGTACTGTTTGTGTACAATAAAGAGTTAAATTAAAAAAAAATTAATGTTTTCATTTTTTACCACTCTGGTTTTACCACACCTTACGCCGTTAATAATTTCAAAATAGATTATGTAATTCTTGATCAGATAAATATTTAAAGCGATTGAAATAACACTAAGAACTACTACAAAGAAAATACAGAATAAATTGACTTTAGTATTAAAGCTATCAGAACATTTTCCATATTTAATCGTTACGAGTTTCCGATATTTCCCCGCTGTTGCAAGCACCATAATCACGGAGGAATGAAGGTCTTGACGGTAAACAGTGAAAAAGTTTTTAGAGGTGTTTATAACGATGCAATAGGGTTAAAAACAATGTAGTTTTATATACGAAAGAAACAAATAGTGTGACTTATTAATTTGTAATGAATAATATTTCAACTTAAACAATCTACAAGTGATCGCCATGAAGCTTGAATGGAATGAATGAATGCGTTAAAAATGAACGTAAGTAACTATTAATGACGATGAGTGAATGTGTCGTAGACATCCTCGGGGGCCTTGAAAGTTCTAGAGGAAGCTTTCAAGATTTTATGTCGGTGTAGTCATCTGGTGAAGGCAGCAAACACAATCTGTTGATGGCTCTCCTTACGGTCCCTTGTGAGGTGTATACATCAGCGACTCGAGGCACACCGTCATCGCCGGGAAATAACTTCGAGACTCTTCCAAGGCGCCAGCATAGTGGAGGAGTTCTATCATCCTTGATGAGGACTAGGTCGTCTACCTTCAGTTCTCGACACCGCACCTTCCATTTTGTGCGTTGCTGTAGCTCCGTGACGTATTCTGTCGACCATCGCTGCCAAAAGTGTTGACGAGCTTGCTCCAATCGCTGAAAACGGTCAAGACGGTTTGTGCTATAGTCCAGCAGGAACGGCGACGGCAAAGACGTTAGTGGCCTACCAATTATAAAGTGGCCCGGGGTGAGCGGAGATAGGTCTTGTGGAGAAGGACTTAAAGGACATAAAGGGCGGCTGTTAAGAATCGCTTCAATGTGGGCAAATAACGAACTCAATTCCTCGAAAGTTAAGTGAATATTTTTTAGGACTCTGTATAAATGGAATTTTGCTGACTTGACTCCGGCTTCCCATAGACCACCAAAGTGAGGAGCGTATGCTGGTGAAAAGCGGAATTCAATGCCTTCGCGAGATGCAGAGTTTTTAATGGAATCGCTATTAGACTCGAGGAAAGAATTTATTTCTTTTGCTGCTGCAACGAAATTTCTACCATTGTCGCAGTAGATGACCCTTGGTTTACCCCTACGAGCTATGAATCGTTTCAATGTTAGCAAAAATGCCTCCATTGATAAGTCACTGACTAACTCTAAATGAACGCATTTGTAACGAAAGCAAATAAAAATACAAAGATAACTTTTAGTTATTTTACCACCGCGTCCCTTCCGGTCTGTTATAAGAAATGGACCGGCAAAGTCGGTGCCTATTGTGGAGAAGGGGAAGTCAGCTTCAACGCGATCTGCAGGTAAGTTTCCCATGATAGTGTCCATAGTACGAGCATTGAAACGACGACAGATTACGCATTCGCGTGCTGCACGTCTAGCTAGAGCCCTGCCTCCTATAGGCCAATAGCGTTCTCTTATAGATGCTAGGAGATGCTGAGGACCGGCGTGCAACAAGCGTAGGTGCTCCTGCTTGAAGATTAATTTTGTCAAAAAATGACTTGCATGCAATAAAATTGGATGACGTTTGTCATACTGATAACCAGATGACTCAATGCGCCCGCCGACTCTTAAAATTCCATTTTCATCTAAAAATGGATTAAGAGAAGAGAGTGCGGCTTTAGAATTTAAAGATTTACCTTTTCCTAGCTGTTCTAATTCTATAGGAAAGGAATCTTTCTGGGTTAACTTTATAGCGACGCTGTGGGCGTTTTCTAATTCGGAAACTTGAAGTGGACCTCGCAATCTGTTCGATTCTTCGTCTGACCTACAATTATTGATGAACCTTAAAACTCTAGCTAGAACCCGAATAAGAGTAGTTAAATGAGAATATTTTGCTAAACCTACAGACAAGTCTGGCATGGGAGATGCGTCCTCACCCCCTAAAGTATGATGGGTCTTCAGCTCTGGCAATTCTATAGAATCCGCGTTACAGGTGGGCCAGGAATCTTCGGATTCTAACAGGAACGATGGGCCGTTCCACCATATGGACAGATTTACCTGGTCGGGATCGACGCCACGCGAGACTAGGTCGGCAGGGTTGACAGAAGTGGGAACATAACGCCAGTCTGTAGGATTTGTTAACTCATTTATAGTGGCTACTCTATGAGCAACAAACGTTTTGGTTTTATTAGAGTTGAGCCAACCTAACACAACTTTAGAGTCTGTCCAATACACTTGACGCTCAATAGGGCAACGTAATGCGGCTAAAACCGTAGCAGTTAGCTGGGCTCCTAATAGAGCAGCGCAGAGCTCGAGCCGTGGTATTGTCGTGGGTTTAATAGGTGCAACCCGCGATTTCGCACATACCAGGCTGACTTGTACACCGCTAGTAGAAACAGACCTCAGATAAATACAGCTGCCGAAGGCCCGCTGTGAAGCGTCACAGAAACAATGTATTTGTACATAAGATGAGTTATCAATTAAAATACACCTAGGAATCTTTAAAGAAGACAAGCATGAGGATTTACTGGAAAAGTTTAACCAGGAAGTCCTTACTTCTGAAGGAACAGGTTCATCCCAGCCAATTTTAAGACTCCATAACTCCTGAAGTATTATTTTAGGTTTTATTGTGAAAATAGACAGAAGACCAAGAGGATCGAATATTTTAAATGTTGAGGAAAGTATAATTCTCTTTGTGATATTTTCGGATACCGAAACATTATGCTGAAAGTGAAATTCATCAGAAAGCGGCGTCCAACCTACACCTAGCGTGCTAGTTGCATTACTGATCATGAGATTACCACTTTCTAGGTCAACGGAGTCAGCGAGTAACTCGGGTAAGTTCGACCGATATTTGCGCAGATGAAAACATCCCTTTGCTAACTCAGAAGAGACTGAGAGAAGAATGTGACGTAACTCTTCCTCACTGCTTGCACCGGTAAGTAGATCATCACAATATAGATCACTTTGAATTATAGTCTTGATCTTCTGATCTGAACATTCTTCACCTATCTGCCAAAGAGAACGAGTAGTAAGAAAGGAAGCACTAGCGAAACCGTAAGTAACAGTGTTTAAACGAAGTGTCCTTAAAGGCTTATCCTCACTATCACGCCACAGTATAAGTTGAAGATTGCGATCAGACTCTCTGAGAAGCACTGAGCGAAACATTTTCTCTATGTCTCCTGTCAGAACATACTTATGCTGTCTGAAACGAATTAATATATTAAACAATGGGTCTTGCACTACTGGTCCCACCATTTGTAAGTTGTTTACAGAAACACCAGAAGAAGTGCGAGCCGAGGCGTCAAACACAACGCGTAACTTAGTCGACTCGCTTTGTTCCCGTATCACTGGGTGGTGGGGCAAGAAATAGGCATTTAATGGTCTAGACTCTGGCGATTCGGATAGGTGACCTAATGCTTCATATTCGTTTATGAATTGACAATAAATTTGTTTTAATTCTGGTTGTTTTCGGAAACGAGCCTCTAAATTGAAAAACCTCTTTTTGGCTAAATTGTAGGAATTGCCTAAACAATCTACGCTATCACGCAGTGGCAACCCTACACAGAATTGACCATTACTAGTGCGAGTAGTGTTGGCGAGATAATGTTGCTCACACAATTTTTCTTCACTACTCGGGGGCCTTTTTTGAGGAAAGTTCTCAAGTTCCCAGAACTTAGACAAGTCATCGTGTATGCTACTAGAAGCGTCTTTTGAGACAAAATTACACATAACTGAATCAGTTTTGTTTTTATTAAAACAAGGCAATGAACCCGTAACGAGCCATCCTAACTTTGACGCCTGAAGCTTAGGAAAACCATGTCCTAACGAATGCTGCTGGGCACTAATAATATCCCAAAATAAGTCAGCACCGATCAAAATATTGACTGGGGATGGTTCATTTAAAGAGGGATCTGCTAACTGAAATCCTTGAATATTTAATTGTTTTAAATCAAATTTCGATTTAGGTATGTTGCCGGTGATTTGCGGCAAAATTAAACATGAAACTGTCACATTAAAGGAACTTGTCTCAGAATGAATGCGTAGAATACAGCGTTCTGTGTTAATATTTAACTTAGTGTTACCAATACCTACTATGGTAGTGTCTGATGGCTGAGGAATCAGGTTTAGATGGCGCTTCACGGCCTGTGTAATAATTGTTGACTGACTCCCGCTGTCGAGCAAAGCTCGCACTATCATGGTTTCGTTTGTGGCAGGGTTGGTAACCTTTACTCGAGCAGTACACAAAAGTACTTCAGGAGAACAAGTGGAGGACATGCTAATAGAATTAACTGAATTAGAATTTTCTTGTTCTGATTTATGAAGAAGAGAATTATGCCGTAACTTACAATGACGACATGTCGCTGAGAGGCGACAACGTTTAACTACATGACCGGATCTCAAACAATTCTCACATAATTTGTTAGACGAAACAAATGCTATCTTCTCCTCTAATGAGCTAGACTTGAAAGATGGACACTCATACAGGCGATGGCCATTCTTACAAAATAAACATTCTTGTGTTTTAGGAGAAGAAGTGTTGCTTTCGTTTGGCACAGCCACTAAAGACTTAGAACTGTTATGTTTGTTCTGATTACTAAATGATTGCCTTTGTTTATTATCTTGAGTGTCATGTTTATGACGGTAAACGGTCTCCAATACGTCAGCGCGACATTTAAGGAAACTGAAGAAATCATTAAGTGCAGGCATGTCATTCAAACTGTTGATATGTTCTTCCCATTTGAAATAAGTACTAGAACTTAATTTACCAGCAATAATGTATATAATTAAAACGTCCCATTTGTCCGTAGGTAACCCTAGTGAATTAAGTGCCCGAAGGTTTTTAGAGACGTGGTCAATTACGTATCTCAAAGACTTGTCACTTTCTTGAATAGAATTGAAATTGAACAAAGATTTAAGGTGGTTGTTTATCAATTGACGCTTGTTGTCGTAACGTTCGCATAAAAGTTTCCATGCTTCGGAATAATTATTATGAGAAACTTCCAAATTAGCAATCACCCGAGCGGCTTCTCCCTCTAAATAAGATTGCAAGTAGTGATATTTATGAATGCTTTCGATCTTGTTATTATTGTGAACTAGCGAGACAAATGTTTCCTTAAATTCTAGCCACTTAAAATATGTACCGTCGAAGTTTGGAATTTTAATCACCGGTAATTTAAACCCCAACGTATTACAACTATGATCATTATGATGACACGTAGCCATAGAAGATTTATTTTGAGATTTATTCTCATTATCCTCAACTATAGAATGTTTCTTAATTAAGTTTTGGGCCGTCGCAATACAATGGTAGAAATCGTTTTCTATTAAATCCCTAGTAACTAACTCGCCAGTTTGGTTCACTTCGTTATTAATTTCTATTAGCTTCTGCACCTCGTCAAATTCAACGAATAATGTCTCAAATTTGGATAACTTCAATGCGAGCTTATGTACTTCTAGTTCTGGAATGGATTCTACTAAAGCTAAACTGTCGAGACTTAACTTAAATTTCGTAACGCGCCCTCTAATAGAACCGCGTTTGATTATCAATTCCTTTAACTTTGAAGTCTCGGACATTGTAATAAACTCGCAATGAGCTAACACAAACAGATGTTAATAGATAATGAAATAGATATATTTAGATATAGCATACGATACGCTCCTCGCTTTGTTGATCAGCTGATGCTCGCGGCCGACGTAGATTGCAATGCAATGGTGAGATAGGCCGGTGGGACGCTCCGGCAGTCAGGTAACAGCGATGCGCATGCGATGCCGTGTTACAAATAACAACGCACGATCTCTGAAACAGGTTAATCCGTGCGTCTTAGTACACTGGAAACAACAATTAATCAATCGTATGACGAAGCGACGACGGTTTATTAGTTTATTACTTCGAAACTCGAGAAATATTTATTGTATAAGAGATTTGAAGACTCAATTTAGTGATAAATGTGGTAAAGAATCGACAATAGTGGGATAGTGTAATTAAAGTTGCTTGGTTGGAATAAACAAGGGAATTATTAAGAAGTTCAAAGTGCATAGATTTATAATATGATAATTTATAATGGCGGCGGGTATCTGATTAAGTGAAATTTATTAGACGAATTTGTGCGTGGTTTATCCTCTGGAAATTAAGACCTCTAAAGGTTAATTAAGGCAAAATAGACACAAATCGAAACGGAAGAATTTCACCTGACCTGAGAAACTAAGTCCGCTAAATGCACAGATTGAAGGATATAACAACACAATGGGTATATAAGTAGTATGGAACGAGCTCACTTTAAGTAGGCAGCCAACTAATCCTTTGCAATCCAATGGTAGGCAGCAGCACGTAGATAGGTGGACTTGCTCGGTGGACTTGCTCGATCGGACTTCCGCGGTCCCAGCAGTTCTTAGAATGTATTGACGAAGGCAACGTTCCTCGACCCAGGTAGTAGGACTTCAGGCACGGTGATCTTGGATTCTCAACACGGCCCGTTACTTGTAGATTAAATTAGATCGTCCGGTGTCGACGACGCCCTTCAAGTGTCCTTGATGCAGAACAACTGAGAAGCTGTTAGCTCCGATTTGATGCAGGTCCTGTCACGGTCGCCAGTTTTGTTTATAACGATGCAATAGGGTTAAAAACAATGTAGTTTTATATACGAAAGAAACAAATAGTGTGACTTATTAATTTGTAATGAATAATATTTCAACTTAAACAATCTACAAGTGATCGCCATGAAGCTTGAATGGAATGAATGAATGCGTTAAAAATGAACGTAAGTAACTATTAATGACGATGAGTGAATGTGTCGTAGACAGAGGTTAATATACCTGTCGTGCAGACAGGCATATTACAGTACCCCGAGCACGTAAAACTACGTAAACGTATCGAGAAAACCTTAGACCGCCTGTCTACAGTGAGGCTGTGTACCTATGTGTGAAGCCGGCCAATCATAATGCTCTATTCTCTCGATACGTCGATATCTCTATATCTCGATATATATCGTTTACGCTACGATAACGATAGTTTTTCGTGCTTGAGGTACTGTAACACGCCTTTTTTTATACACTTAGGTGGCAGACAAGCGCACGGCCCACCTGATACAAAGTGGTTACCGTGGCCTATGGACGTGTGTAACACCAGAGAAGCCACACTCGCGCTGCCGATCCTGTAAGCACAGAGTTTCTGTGGCGTCAGTGTAGAGGACAAAGCAGGACAAGCCTTTAGTCATCCCACTGACAGCACAAATTCTCCAGTGAGCTCTGGCTACCCAACTCATCCCTGGGAACACAAGACGAAGTTATTATAACCGCGGTATTATGTAGGACTGAGGTTCTTCCCCAGTCAGACTGCTCAATTGGGCGGAAATACGGCCGTGTCCTACCTCCTGTCTGAACAACTGTCACATTTACCTCTAAAACTATTTCACTGTTATCCGTCCAGGTAGGGGTACAGGTTAAGGATAGGGATTAGAAAAAAAAAGGTTCTACCTGAAAGGGTTGCATGCAATATAACTAAATATAACAGGACATTACCGCTACAACGAGCCCTCACTTACGTCTACGTAGGGGTTCGTATTAGGAGGGATGAAATGGATCATGTGTTGTACTAAAAGTAAGATTTATAGTGAGGTCGTGTGGGAGATGAATTGATTTAAGCTAGATACGTGACAGGAAAACATTTCGCGAGACTATCTATTGAACTCTGATTGGTATAAAACTCCGGGTAAAAAGTACCTATCTTTACATAGATACATATATATGTATATACACGTTTATAAATCCCCGAAGAGGCAGACAGAGATGTATTAATACCCACATTTCATCAGCTCATATTCGTCAAATCATATGATTTACGGTTCAAGTAATATTGGACGAGCCTTAACCTACTTATCTTTTTTTTATATATATATATGGAACACGTCAATTATACTTCGCCTTGCCTGATGGTAAGCTGAAGGCAAAGTCTCAGAAAAGAGGGTCACCATTACTTACACATACCGTGTGACAATGGTGACACTCAGCTTGACGTCCTCATATGCTTTTTCACGCCCCTCTTAAAGGACCCGGGACTATAGGAAGAAGGAAACACGTTTATCTGTTTTTTTTTTTAGATAGTTAAATTAATTGCACCCTATCTTAAGCTGGTGCAATCCAACTAATGGTGGACGCCAATTCAGATGCTGTCCTTAGAATGGCAGTCCCTGTCCCTAGCCCAGTTTCTTGCCGGGGTCTTCTCAGGTCGGGGCCGCGTTTCGAACCGGTGGTCCATTGACTAACCAATAATAGTATGACGGCCTCTGTGGCGTAGCGGTAGAACGTTCGACTGCTACACAGGAGGCTCGGGTTCGATTCCTGCTCAGGGGAAATATGTGTAAGCACGTGTATGTTTTTTTGCATTGGTCTGGGTGTTTCTATGTATAATATGTATGAATTTACAAAAAAAAAGTTTCTAAGTATTTTTATCCGCATTCTAGATAACATAACACAACCTTGTTAAACTATGCTTACCATGGGTCTAGATAGCGTTGTGTAGAATGTTGTAGAATATTTTTCCATTTATATTGACGTTTTGTAAATGCCGATGTAATGGCCTATGCAGAATAAATTATTTTTGACTTTGACTTTGCGATCTCGACAGATGTATTTTCACTACACGCTTAATGAACACCGAATTGTATGAAGCCCCCCTTCATTCTCCTTCACCACGTGTGAGGGTAAAGATTCACATAGATTACTATGTTTACTAGACCAACTCCTTCTTCATCCTAGCGTTAATCCCAGTCGTATCTGAAGCTTCACCTCGGAGTCTGGGGTCCGCTTTACCAGTCTAACTGCGGATTTGGCAGAATATCGATATTTTTCGCGATGCGACTGCCATCTGACCTCCATAACCAAAAAGTGATTTCAAAGCATTCAAATTGAGATTCAGATTCAGATTCAGATTCAGATTCAGATTCAGATTCAGATTCAGATTCAGATTCAGAATCAGAATCAGAATCAGAATCAGATTTAGATTCAGATTCAGATTCAGAATCAGAATCAGATTCAGATTCAGAATCAGATTCAGATTCAGATTCAGATTCAAATTCAAATTCAAATGCTTTATTATTTTGCAGTTAGACCAGTTGTTGGACTGTTTTTTTTATACCACTTAGGTGGCAGACAAGCACACGGCCCACCAGGGGTGTTACACTTGCGCTGTTTAGGACTTCAACTACCCCTAACGACTGCCATAGATGTTCGTATGGCAACCGGGACCGGCGGCTTAGCGTGCTCTCCGAGGCACGCCCAGACAAATACAAATACAAATTCATACATACAAATGTTAAACAAAAGGTAGAGTTCAATGCCGCCGAATAGGCTATCTGGACCGACTATATACATACTATTAATACTGTAGATTGATGGCACTTGGTGGAATTTGTTGTTACACATATTGATAACTCACTTGTACTTTTCCACATTACTTTATTGCTTATTACACCTGACCGGTTTCGCCTTACGGCATCCTCAAAGGTTTATGGTATAAACCTTATAATATAAACCTTACCTTATATATGGTAATACCCAAGGGGTAAGCAGAGGTGCTGGCACCCACATTTCGCCAGTTTATGTTTAGGTCCCAATATAATAGGTCGCGAGCCTATTGCCATTAACCGGGCACTTATAAACCTGCGATAAATACACACATAACTTCGAAAAGCATCGAAAAGTCATTGGTGTGTGCAAAGATAAAACCTGAGATCGTACCCGAGACCTCGTCTCAGCAGTCCATTATACATACCACTAGACTATGACTAGGGATTAATCATTGAAATAATCGGATTAATCAAACTGCCGTCCCATACTTACGATATTCAAAATATGCTGTTTTAATGTACAAGCAGGAAGTTAATCGACAAAAAATATTACAATTTTCCCAGGAAATAACTACGGTTGTTGGCTACGTTTAACACCATAATACTTCCCCAGAATGTTATTGAACACGGAACTGTGAAACAGTCCTAGGGGAGCTACAGGTGACGTGACGTCACTCCGAAGCTTATGAAATTCAAGTAGGCTTCTGGGGGTAATGATACGAAAATTGCTTAGCCCACTTCGGTGAGTTTGTTCAATATTTAAGCGAATATCTGATGTGAAGGTCAGTTTGGTGTGATTAAAATGTAAATTAAATGATGTTTTTAGCGATTAGTATAGAATATTCGATTTGAATGAAAAGTGAACCATAAAAATCGACAGCAAAATTTTATTTAATAATTTATTGATTCATAATTAGTAATATAAGCTTACAGTTTGTACCAAAACGCTAATATGTTGTCAGTTACAAAAAAAAATACATTATACAATACATTACATTGATTATGTACCTACCTGTTTTAGGTAGGTACACTTATTATTTTTAATTATTTTTTTCTTTCTTTCTTTATCTTTTTTTTTGTAATTACACTTCACATCCCCCTTCATTTCTATATCCTTCTCTGGTACTCAAAGGTTTGCTGGGAGAGAACTCATTTTGAGTTAAGCTCGCGTTTGTACATTTACTTTGGAATGTTTTTGTTAATGATCTCTGTACTGTATGTGTGCAATGAAGAATTAAATAAATTATATTAATTAAATAATTAAATGCCACATTCCTTGAAATTAGAAAATTATTCAAAACATTAATATTATGAAATGAAATATATTAATTACATTTTATGCCTCAAAATGTCGAATGTCACGTGTGTGTGATGCCTCACACACACGTGACATTCGTACCAATGACACTTGACTTACCATGGAATAAGTCCGTATCTGGATTTTTATCAAATAGTCTTTTAGGTATTGAAGAGCTCTATAAGTAGGGCTACTCCATGCAAGAAAGCACTAAGGTGGCGGGCAAGTCAAGAGTTGTTAGTCGTTAGTCGCCTCTTACGAGACCCGTCAGATGAAATGGGATGGTGATATTTGTATTCTTTCACCACACAGATTAGTACATTTTTTTTATATAGAACAGCAATGAGGGGATGTGAAGTGTACATTAAATTTCAGATAGTAAAAAGGGTGTTTTAACAGGTATATATACATTTATATATAGAACATTCTCTACCTATCTTATTGGGTAAAAGGCATAGCTGTACTGGTTTTCGATATACAACATCGGGATAAAGAGGAAGTCTAGCTGAGTTCGGCGAGCTCGGAGTTTGTAGAAAGCTTTCTCATTCATGTGACGCGTCTCTTGTACATATACACGTATGTATGGCTTTAAAATGTTTTAGTAAAACCAACCTGTAATATTTTACGACATATTTTCTAGTGGTTTCAACAATTACTCAAGTTTGTGAGTATTTTAGAACCAAATTGAAATAGTAAGCACGATTAATTCACAGTTGTTTCGCGCCAACCACCTTGTCCAAGAGGGCAACTCTGTCCAAATTTTCATTTTTTTTATATAGAACACGTCAATTAGACTACGCCTTGCTTGATGGTAAGCTGAAGGCAAAGTCTCAGAAAAGAGGGTCACCACTACTTACACATATCGTGTGACAATAGTGACACTCAGCTTGACGGTCTGATCATACCTATGCTTTGTCACGCCCCGCTTAACGGACCCGGGACTGTAGGAAGAAGGAAACACGTGAGCTGGTAATGAATTCCAGGCCTTAATGGTGTGACAGAGGATAGAGTCACCGCTTGGTTCTTGATCGGATGTTCTGCACCGAGTGCGGATGACATCTAAGACCTGCACGTGTTGTCCTGTGTAGGAAAGGGGAGGGTGGGACTAATTGGAAGAGCTTATCAGAACACTCGCCATGGTACAGACGGTAAATTACAACCATGGACGCATAGTATAGGTATATATGTAGCTTAGTTAAATGTTAACCGATTAATGAAAATCGAAAACAAAATTATGTTTTGCTAAAGCTGCATTTTCACGATACAACAGTCTATCCGGTCCGGTTTTATTAAATAGCGTCGGTTTCAGTTCATAATAGTAAAGGCAACAGTATTCGAATCGTGTCCTCTCAATCGCGAGGTTGACTTATAACCAACTATCGCGTTTAACGCATGGTTATCGGTTAACGTGACCAATAGCTATTTTATTATGTTTTCACAAACTCTAATTTGTCTGTGTACCAAATATCCAAATATTATTTTGCCGCGTGGTTTCCGGCAGAGTAGAATTAGGGCCACCCCATCTCTGGTGCGGTATGGTGATAACCATGCGGTGTCGTTCAAGGTGACTAAGGGATAGGGCTGTTTAACATCAGGCAGATATTTACAGCCCAGCCTCAGCCTCAGATGCATGGCTCGAGTCAACAATAGTGCCCGGAATACGGCAATAGGCTCACCCCCTATAACGTGAGACCGAATACAATTATTGGTGAAATTTGGGTGTTAATTCACATTTGCCTATATTCCATGGCTATAGGTGTGATTATATGTATGTATGTATGTACAAACGAATGACAACCGGATATGTTTTTCCGGGCCGCTTTGGAGAAACAGTCTCGTGTAAACACTTCCTAATATTGTGAAACGCGTACCTTTGTTTGTTTAACGGAACTAAATAACAAGTAAGTACATGCATATTAATTAAGCTGGGTCGTGTCACGTGTATGTGGTTAGCTACTAAAGTTAAATATGTAGGTAGTCGCCAATGATGAGGAATGCTTTATTTAAATATAGCTTGTATAGAGTATGTTATTTAGGGCGAAATTCCCGTGTCCAATCCTGATTGTATCTAAAGTGTATACTTTTAAGTATTTGTATGTTTTACCTTCTGTAGGTTATTAGATTACTTTACAAATCTGACGATTCCGTTTGAATAGGGAAGACGGTCTCTGTGGCGTAGCAGAGCGGGGGCGAAGGAGGATCACAAGCTAAGCTGCCCGCATACTAAGGCAACTCGAGCGTCGAAGGGCGATGAATGACCTCCGCCCCCCATGAGCGCAGGTCTGGGGCGACGGGTGGAGCCGCCTGTTACCCTGGCAGAAGCAGACCGCGGCGGCGATACGCCTTGCACGCTTCTCCGTTTCCGGGGTCGTGTTGGGGACTCCCCACACCCGAGGAGAGGGCCAGATCGAGAGAATTGGCTATGGGTCAGAGGGGGGCCGAGGGATATGCCTATCAACCTCACCTTCAGCAACCAAAAACGACCCACAGGCGTCTTTAATAGCGACAACTATTCTTTGCCCTGCACTCCAAGCTGACCATCAGGCGAGGAGCAGTCAATTTGACGACCTCAATATTAAAAAATCGCGACTACTAAAAATCACACCCTAAAAAGTATTAAACAAGAAAATATCAAGAATAGCAGTGGTGGTATGTCACTTTGCCTTAGAATGTATTGTTTTGTTAGATTATGTGGCATACGAACACGGCTATCCTTGATATTTTCTTGTTTAAGGGGCTCCAAATAAAATTACACCATTTTTATCGTCTTTAAAAGATATTTTTTTAAGTCAAAGTCAAAAATCATTTATTCTGTATAGACCATTATATCGGCACTTACAAAACGTCAACAAAAAAGGAACATGAATATCAGTTTAGTAAATGGACCTACGGTCCGAAACGCGGCTCCGACCTGAGAAGACTCCGGCAAGAAACTCAGCGGGCATTTCTTTTTTGCTCGTCTACTGCCGTAGCTCCCCGAGCTTTCCTCAAAACACACCCAAGAAACATGTAGGTACTGCGCGTATAGGGCACATTATAGGTTCAAGATATATGACCCGAGCTATTTACCTACATCATTCGTACTTATATTAAATATTCTACAACATTCTATACAACGCTATCTAGACCCATGATAAGCATAGCTTAACTAGCCTGTGCTAAGGAGTCTAGAATGCGGATAAACATACTTAGATACTCTTTTTTTTAAATACATACATATCATACATAGAAACACCCAGACCAATGCAAATATACATTATTCATGCATACAAATATTTGCACTAAGTCGGAATCGAACCCGCGCCCCCTCGAATGTTCTACCGCTACGCCACAGAGGCCGTTAACCGGGACTAAAGTTTAACAATCTTGTAGCGACTATTTATAAAAACACAAACTAGGCTAACTAACTTGTTGTTAAATTTCTGTTCTTATTCTTTAAAATGAGTTTCTAAACAGAAAACTATGAAGAAACTGAGTTTTAAGGAAAATATACTCGTGTTAAAAAGACACATATAGATTGTTAAGTTTATTAATGGACTCTGGTGTCTTAATAAATTACATACTTCAGTGTTCGTAGCCCTTGTAGATACGTTCTACGAACATCGTAGCAGTCAGAGTTCAAAGTGGTAGCAATCGGCAGCCTTTTCAAAAATTTCTTTATTGCACACAAACAGTACAGAGGTCAAAAACGAAATTAATATATACGAAATATGTACAAAGGCGAGTTTAACTCAATATGAGTTCTCTACCAGCAAACCTTTGAGTAGCAGAGAAGCTTATGTCTATTTCATTTGCGTGGACTTAAATAGGTTTTATAATTTTTGCGTGGATCCCTAATACTTTTTCTAAAATAAAATAGAGTCAACGCGAGAAAATAAGTCCCGCGGTTTCGGAACTAAAAATGACATCGTCGCCAAACTGTGTGTTGGTTGGTTCAGGCCTTGACAGTACGTTTTAGAGTTGCCAGCACATTTATTTATGATGTACTAGTGGGAATTATAGTTTCTGGTATAATATTGATGGCAACCTCGTCACAACATGTACACTATAATACGCATAGTACGCGGTTTTTTGGAGGACAGCTTGAGGTGCTACGGAGGCAGTGAAGTTCAAACCCACTAATCACATTAAAAAAATATATTGCTTGGAGGTTTCTCAACACACTATAAGACTGTCTCTAGATACACTTTGGCTAAAGTTTTCACTCCTTTATCTTCTTAAGTTTAGCAGTTCCACTAAGAACTGCTGAACACACACGTGTTTTTCTTTTTTTAATACCACTTAGGTGGCAGACAAATACATGAGCCGCCTGATGGAAAGTAGTTAGTGTGACCTATGGACGTGGGTAACACCAGAGGAGTCACACTCGCGCTGTCAGCAGGGCAAGTCTTCCCACTGACAGCACAGACTCTCCAGTGAGCTTTGGTTACCCTACTCACAGCTGCGAACTCAACACGAAGTCATTATGTCCGCAGTATTCTATAGAGCGGAAGGAACTTTTTCAGTCGGACTGCTCAATTAGACGGAAATACCGCCGTGTCCTACCTCCTTGCTCGTGTCTGAACAATGAAATATCAGGTGAAATAAAAAGTAGATACTGGCAACATTACATGTTGTGAGTGCCACGCCGAGGCCAAGGGACTTATTTCGTGGCGCGTACTCTAGGTAAAGATCGTTTAGTAGACACCGTTCTATAACTTCCAAGGGCAATAGTATGTATTAATTCATTGTACGGGATTATTGGGACATGCGGTTAGGTAACCGCAAACTCAATCTATTCGCTTCGATAGTGGTGGGCTGTGGACCGGTACAGAGTTATGAATAATTATTAGTAGGTACAGTCAGCATCAAAGCGATCTTGACGAATTCAACACTCGGAATGTGCCTTCCTTCCTGTTGACTGATTGTTCTGACATTTGGTCGGACAATAAGACAAAGAAGAAGAAGTTCGGAAAAGAAGAGAAATTAATAAAAGTAATATACAACTTAGGTGGCAGACAAACACACGGCCCACCTGACGGTAAGTGGTTACCGTGACCTATGAACGTGTGCAACACCATTGGTGTCACATCCGTGCTGCCGACCCTGTAAGAACAGAGATTTTCTCTGCCATCAGTGCAGAACACAAAATCAGGACAAGCCTTTGGTCTTCCCACTGATAGCACAAAAACTCTCCAGTGAGCTCTGAGTACCCTACTCACCGCCGGGAACACAACAAGAGGTTATTATAGCCGTGGTATTCTGTAGGGTGGAGGTACTTCCCCAGATTTGATTTGCTTAATACCTTTTTTTGTGCACAAAATCCCCACTGATACCCCGGAATCGATAAAGAAGGTTATGTCGGACTTGAACCAACTAAAATGCACGCCGACTGTGTGGGCCGCAGGTTGCCAGAGGTGATAATATGAAACACATCCCTCGCACCCCGGTGGTATTAAGATAATTATGACTGCTGTGTGCTGATTAACGGATAAGGTACTGACGCTAGCTTTGTTCTCTGTGTGCGTGGTAAGGTAAAGGCAAGGTAAAGTAAACTGCCCTAAAATATTCTTCTCCTATTTTCTTATCTCCATCCTATGGTTGCCTGTAAGAAATTGCCGCAGAGCGATAAGGCCGCCATCTGTACGTGCCACGGAACTTGTATCACATATTCTAGTGTAATGTGTAATTGGTGTACAATAAAGACGTCATTATTATTATTATTATTAAAGGATTTTTATTTGTCGAGTAAGAATAGACCTTATCATTATCAGCATTAAGTATCAATTTATATAACAATCATACTGCTGCCGATATTCAGCCTCTGTGGCGTGGCGGTAGGCAACGCGGCTTCTGCGTAGGAGGAGCGGGTTCGATCTCTGCTTAGTGCAAATATTTGTATGCATGAATGTGGGTATTTGCAATGTTCTGGTCGTACTTCGAACTTCACGTTAAGCCGTCGGCAGTTTTTACGGGTATTTAGAGCCCTCAAAAGGCCGACTAGTCTAACTACAGTACTTCGATATCGCCAATTGGTTGTGGAGGTCAAATGGCAGTCACTTCACGGAAAATATCCAAGTATCGGAAGGACACGGCGGTATTTCCACCCAATTGAGCAGTCCGACTGGGGAAGTACCTCCGCCCTACAGAATAATGCGGCTATAATAACTTCGTGTTGCGTTCCCAGCGGTGACTGGTCCCAGAGCTCACTGGAGAATTTCTGCTATCAGTGGAAGACTAAAGTCCTTTGTCTTCTACTGACGGCACAGAAACTCTGTACTTACAGGGTTGGCAGCGCAACTGTAACTCCTCTGGTGTTACAAACGTCCATAGACCACGGTAACCACTTTCCATCAGGTGGGCCGTGTGCTTGTCTGCCACTTAAGTGGTATAAAAAAAAAGTATCTTAGATAGACTAGAAAGTCAACCCCAACTGAGTTGGGAAAAGGCTTAGAGAATGATGAGAATGACCGCTGCCGAAGTTATTGAAATGTCAATTTTAGCCAGATTCTATTAAAAGCGGACTGAAATGGCCAGCTATAATTTCTCTGATAACTGACATAGAAACTACAGAATCACAGTGTGTATGATCTTTTTGTTGTTACAAGTTGTGTGTAATTGTCATGTACTTGATCATCATGTACATGATGGGAGGTGTGGTAAGATCGGAGGCTGGGCCTATGTATTACTCAGACCTTGTAGGTACACCCCAAAACTTCGGACGGCTGCGGAGCTTTGCGCGCGTTTGGCACGAGAGGCGCAAAGCTAGTGAGGTCTCTAACGGCGACGAAGCCTATTAGTGTGGCGTGCTGCCCCAGAAAGGGGAGAGAGCGAAAATGGTGGGGCACATAAAATAATTTGTAGGGAGTCAAGAAATGCACGCCTGAAAGAGAGCAGACGCCAGTAGGGTGCGCATCTTCCAAGATTCGGCCCGTTATAACCAAGAGGGTTGGTAGGGCCATGGGAAGGAAGTGGGAATAGTGTGTCATGTACTTAGTTTTTTTGGGTCACTGAATTCATGTGTTTTCTGTATTTTATTCGATACAAATTGTCGTCCAATTTCGCTAATATTGATTAAACGGCACCTACGTAATTATAGTTGCGGCACGCTATGATAGCAGTTTTGACATGAATAGTTTTGCTCTGGGGTTTGTGTTGAGTGCCGTTTATTCTATATTGCGATTATATATAGCTAACATACTTAATATTATACCTATTTTACCTACCTACCTACCTACGAAAAGTTAGTAAACCTACCTACCTTCTAATTGCTTTAAAATTTCATTAATGCATTTTCAGTTTTAAAATATTTTCAAATAGAAACAAAATTTTACTTTACATGTGTTCAAAAGTACTTAAATTCAAGAATGTTTAAGTAGCTTTGATACACTTATCAAAAGACAACTTGTCTTTGACGAGTGCAAAAATCCTTAACACCTTTCATCTAAACATGAAAAATAAGTAAAATAAGCATATATTTTTTGATGAGTATAAAAATCCTTGTAACTTCCATAAATTTTCTGGTGCTTTAAGGTAACTTTCCACAGCCGGCGGCGTGCGGAACAACACGGGTACGTGATTCCACAGATTTTATTATACAAAGCAGATTCCTTTGGGTGGAGTAGTCTGTGGAGTACCAACATCAAATTCATAAGAATTCAGTTTCTGAATACGTCTTTCATTACTTTTGATTGATTCATTCATTTATTTGATTCTGAGTCTGAAAATACAGACCGTATTTGAAAACTTCCGTTACATATAGGTACTTTGGTACCCTCATTTGCAATCGAACTCATATGTACCGAGCTATGGTATTTTTCCTCACCATTAGATATACCTATATTTTCCTGCTATGTCGGACAAGCAGGTACAGTCAGAGTCAGAACGATCTTGACTGCAAAGTCTCAAAATGTTCTTAAATAATACATTTAATTACGTAGGAAGTTAGGACACGACGGTATTTCTTTTCCAATTAAGCAGTCCGAATGGAGAAGTGCCTCCACTCTACAGGATACCACGGCTAAATAACCTCGTGTTGTGTTACCGACGTTGAGTAGGGTAGCCAGAGCTCACTGGGGAGTTATTGTGCTGTCAGTGGGAAGGCTTGTCCTGATTTTGTGTTCTGCAATGACGGCACGAAAATCTCTGTTCTTACAGCTCTTACTTCTTATGCTCTTAGGTCACGGTAACCACTTTCCGTAACTGAGTACCTAAAAAATGTACTTAGAGCAAATCAAACTGTTTTATTGATTTTAAATTGTATTAATTATTGTCCGTACTATAGGTGCGTACCAAATATCAGAATAATCAGTCAACAGGAAGGGGAGAAAAGCTTGAGTTTTGATTTGAATTGCCTACTTCGTGTAATTAGGAACTGATATGAGGAGGGTAAATATAAACGTTCGTAATTACCCCTATGAATTGATTGACCTTGTAAATATGGCCTAATTTAAGAAATTGTTTTAAAAGCGAGTACAAAGAAAACCACACCGAGATATGAAATTCATCGTGCTTTGATTAATGTGTAAGTATTACTTACCTCAAATCGTTAAAAGAAAGAAAGAAGAAAGAAATATATTTTATTTAGGGTAATCACAATGTGTATGCAATACATACAATTAAACGTGACAATAGGTTACATAGGTAACACATTGCGCGAACCCAAATAGGGCCCCATCTCAGCATTGAATGCTACACACACTAAAAAAATTCAATATGTGCAGCGCTGATTTTCAGATGGAGCCTCAGACAGATTTATATAGAGCCTTGTTAAAAGGCTTGTCCTGATTGTGTCTTCTGTACTGACGGCACAGAAACTCTTTGTTCTTACAGGGTCAGCAGCTCGGGTGTGACTCCCCTGACACACGTTCATAGGTCACGGTAACCAATTTTCATTAAGTGGGCCGTGTGCTTATCTGCCACATAAGTTGTACACAAAATAAATCGTTCTTAGTTTCCCCACGGTCTGATCTCAATTACCCCATTTAGTATGGAGTAAATGAGAACTTTTATTTCAAAGTTCATTTTCCAGTTTTTTTTACAGGCAGATTATTAACATCAATGTTGCAATAAAAGTAGATTTCATATGTGCCCTTCTTTCACTATTTTAGAGCGTTACATGATAAGTGTTTCCAATTACCCCACTCTCTCCTATATTTCGAAGACGCGGCTCCGACTAACCGTAAAGGATTTGTCTGCGCTACCACAATCTTTCCTTGCAGATTGATTTACCTTTGTCTGTAGATTCACTCACTATGGAGAGCCACCTTAAGAGTCCATGAACGTCAGACATGTGTCACGGTATAAATAAAGGCAGTAAATTTTTATGCGCAAGTGTACTCATAGCAAGTGAGCTCGAATCTATTTGCATGTTGATAGATTTGCATTTAGATTATCTTACATTACATAACATATAATCACGCCTTTATCCCCGGAGGGTTAGGCAGAGGTGAATTAACACCCACATTTCATCAATCATTAAATTCGGTCCCACGAAATAGGGGGTGAGCCTATTGCCGTCTTCCGTGTACTATTGTTGACTCAAGTCATTCATCTGAGTCTGGGCTGTATATATCTGTCTGATGTGAAACAACCCTATTCCTTAGTCACCATATACGATACCGCATGGGAAGAGATGGGGTGGTCCAAATTCTATTCTGCCGGGAACCACGCGGCTCATTGCATCCAATGATATTTGAAAGAAAGACGATTTCATTTTATTCTGCGACGTTCCCCATAAATGGTCTTAAAAATGTTCGTCCTATAGTCCTAAAAACCATAATATGGACACTATTTAAAGGTAAATTTAATTTTCACGGCACCATTTAACATGTTTTTGAATATGTGATAGATGAGCACATGGCTCACCTGATTGAAAGTGGTTACTGTGGTTAATGGACGTGAGTATGTTACATAAGGGCGTCATACTCGTGCTACCAGCCCTGTAGTAACCTTCTAATGCTATTAATACAGTTGATTGATGGTGCTTGGTGGAACCTGCTTCACACCAATACGAAAACCCTTGATAATTTGAGAATGCAGTAAGGCAATAGCGGTTTAGTTGAAAAATAAAATGTAGTGGAAAAGTACAGTGTCTTATTTAATACTTTAGAAGCGCCTTAGTCGTCCGCTGGATATAGGCTATATAATGTTTTACTGAATCTATTGTGGCGCCCTCTACAGGTCATAAAGTACAATGTTAAAAAATAAAATTTAGATAAATATGTCGTGTTTGGTAGGTATACACTAAAAGGGTTAATACGCACATTTCGAATAATAATATGTATAAATTATTCCTATTGCTTGCCCTAAAATAATAACATAACATAACATAACATAAACTCACGCCTATATCCCTAGTAGCCTAGTGGTATGGGTAATGGACTGCTGAGACGAGGTCTTGGGTTCGATCCCAGGTTTTACCATGGTACACACCAATGACTTTTCGAAGTTATGTGTGTATTTATCGCAGGTTTATAAGTGCCAGGTTAATGGCAATAGGCTCGCCACCTATTACACTGGGACCTAAACATAAACTAGCGAAATGTGGGTGCTAGCACCTCTGCCTACCCCTACGGGGATATAGGCGTGAGTTTATGTTATATTTATGTAATTTTGAAGACTGCTAGCTTAGATACCATTGAACGACCTGTGAGTACATTATCAATATGAACACTCTGCTATTTATACTCTGAACTTATTCGTACTTTTCCACAGTATTTTTTAATTGTTTTTAGACCTGATCGGTTTCGCCTTACGGCATCCTCAAAGGTTTACAATGACAGCGGAAAAGTACAAGTGAGTTCTCAATTTGTGAAACAGCCTCAGATGCATGGCTCAACTCAACAATAGAGCCTGAAATACGGCAATAGGCTCACCCCCTATTATGTGGAACAGAATACAATTATTGGTGAAATTTGGGTGATAATTCACCTCTGCCTAACCCTCCGGGGATAAAGGCGTGATTATATGTATGTATGCTAGTAAATATTAATCTGATGCTGACTGTACATACTAACTATTGTATTGTAACATCACTACCTCAGTCGCTGACCACATCATTACGAACACAGCAAGTCTGTTTGTCGCTAGCGGTAAAGTACACAGTTATTTCTGGCAACTGGCCTTCAATCACATCGCTGTGTACCTTTAGGTAAATACTAAATATTGTCAGAAATTCGGTCGGGGTTTCCGCTAGTAAATTACTCCTGAAAATGTTGCTGTTTCAAATTCTGTTTATTTATATATTTGCTAGTTAGATGTACTGTCACTTATGTATTACGAGTTTTAACTCTAATACTCGATGATTTAAATCTATTTAATGTTTCGGCAATGTTTTCTTATTAATATTACAAAGCTGAAGAGTTTATTTGAACGCGCTAATCTTTTTTTTTTATACCACTTAGGTGGCAGACAAGCACGCGGCCCAGCTGATGGAAAGTGGTTACCGTGGCCTATGGACGTTTGTAACACCAGAGGAGTTACAGTCGCGCTGCCAACCCTGTAAGTACAGAGTTTCTGTGCCGTCAGTAGAAGACAAAGGACAGGCCTTTAGTCTTCCACTGATAGCAGAAATTCTCCAGTGAGCTCTGGTTACTCTACTTACCGTTGGGAACACAACACGAAGTTATTATAGCCACGGTATTCTGTAGGGCTGAGGTACTTCCCCAGTCGGACTGCTCAATTGGGCGGAAATACCGCCGTGTCCTACCTCCTTAAAAATCTCAGGAAGTACTGGTTGAAATTGTATTTTTTTGTGTGTTGAATAGTCCGTTTATAGACGAAGGTTTTAGGCTATATCATCACGCTACTACCTAAAGGAGCGGAGCAGTGATCATAAATGTCAACAAATTCGGTAGATTCCTATACATTATTTGAAAACTAAAGAAATACGGGCTCAAATAGGTTATATGAGGTTTCAAAGTAAGCCACGGGCGTAGCGGGTCAGTCCTTAATAACCTGGTTTTAACCCCCAACTAAAAAATGGGTGTTGAATATAATTTAACCTTTGGTTTTGTAGAACATAGTAGAGCTACAGTTTAAATGAACACTCATAGGATTCGTTTTACTTTTTTTTTTACGTGCGAAGAAATCCCCACGGATACCCCGCCGGAGCTGGTGGAAAAGGTTTATGTCGGATTCGAACCGACTAAAACGCACGGCGCCTGTGGGTCATTGTTGGTTGCCAAAGGTGAGGTTGACAGACATCCCGGCTGACCCAGGGTCATCTGTCTCGATGTGGCCCCCCTCGGGTCCACCACAGGGTCCCCCGGATTCGTTTTACTGGCGCAGAGTGTTCGGCTGCTATATGCACATACTTACCTACGCTTACTAAATGGGTTTTAAACATGTGCGGTTTTCTTAATCTAAATATTTGTTGGTATGTATTTTTTCTCTGAGTTTTGGCGTGTTATATGTATAAAACATATGTCTATAGGCCACGGTAAACACTTCCCTTCAAGTGGGCCTGTGTGCTTGTCTGCCACCTAAGTCGCATAAATATAAAAAAAAAAAAAAAGGAATTTATGGGGGAGACGTCAGTCTCAGGGGAATGAATAGTTTCACGAGATGTGAGTATATAATATATTTCAAAGATTGATTTACACTGATAATGTTTACGGGGTTACAATGCCTGAAAGTCAGTAACACTACGTCGAATACAGTAAGTATTGCTCCGGCGAGCTTAGGTAGGTACCAGCGAGACGTGTGCGTAAGCGCGGTAGCCGGCGGACTGCCCTTGCGGCCGTGTGTCGAACTAACCGCTTATGTGTCAGAGGGAGACGCATAGCGCGCGGGTAACCGTCCACGCGTGGCGCGTATAGAATGTCTAGGAACCTGGGTTGCTATATACTCCCCCTCCAGTTCTGGAGAACGCCCTCGCTCCTGGACTGGTGATTCAACCTTCTTTGTAGGACGTCCGCGATTCCTTTTTGGAATTACGGGTTTTGGTACAGTGCTGTCCTCCCTACCTTGATAAAGGCTAAGATCCTGAGTATGATATTTACCTATGATTTGATTAGGCTGTTCTGCATTAGCAATGTTGTAGGTCGTAGGACTAAGCTTCTCTACAATCCTGTAAGGGTCATCGCGACGAGGGTAAAATTTAGAAGTAAGATCCTTAGATCCCTTACTCAACAGATGGGACTTCAGCATAACTAGGTCATTTACCTTAAAGGTTACTGATGGCTGACGCGATGCATCGGCGTACTGCTTTGTCTTATCTTGTTGGATTTCCACTCGTTCTCGAACAGCTGATAGTGACTCTAAGAAGTTACTAAGATAGGGAGAGACTTGAGGTACAAAATTATCTTTACTCAATATGGCACGAGGGTCATGTATGACCTCTGTAGGGGATCGCATTTCTCTGCCGAAAGATAAATAAGCAGGTGACTTACCAGTTGTGCGGCATCTCGCACTATTTAAGGCAAAACGGATCACCGACAACTTCTTAGGCCAAGAAGTATGGTCGTTTTCTACGAGATGTGCTAGCATTGCCTTTAGATCACGGTTTTTCCGTTCTGCAGGGTTAGCTTCTGGATGATAAAGTGGAATAAAGTTTTGTTTAATATCTAGTACTGACATACATTGCTGCATTAATGCGGAAATAAACTGTACGCCGTTGTCTGAAATAATTCTGCGAGGCAAACCATATCGCATAAAGTATTCCTCAATAAGGATATGAGCACAGGCTTCTGCTGTGGCTTCTTTAAGAGGAAATAGCTCTATCCAACGGGTAGCTGTATCTTCAACGAGCAAGATCCATCGCTCCCCCTGATCTCCTTCCGGTAATGGGCCAAATAAATCTATAGCCAACACCTCGTTACGTTGATTCATAACTGGTGTCTGGAGTAAACCAGGTGGTTTGGTATTACTTGCCTTGTAACGCTGGCAGTGGATGCAGGCTTTGACATAATCGGTGATTATGCGACGCATCCCTGTGAAATAATACAACTGAGCTACTTTATGGTATGTTCTATCAATACCTGGGTGACAGGCAGTTGGAGAGTCGTGTAACTCCTTTAAAATGTCAGGCACCAGACAGGCGGGGATTACTAACTGAGGGGATTCACTATCAGAGTCTGGATTAAAGCGGTATAGGACGCCTTGTGTAGTGATATAGCCCCTTTGTAACCACCTATGGGCAGTGACATCTTCAGATCCTTCGAGGTCTCTAATTACCTTTTCTAGTTCCGGATCCGAAATTTGTTCCATACGGAGTTGGCTGGGCGTCTTTCTAGGCAGGTCACAAATCACGGAGCAAACACCGCAGTTGTCGCGAGAGTCACTCGAACAGACTGGTCTACTCAGCGTGTCTGCCACGACGTTCGCCTTCCCTGGCGTATATTGGAATTTAATATCAAAAGATTGGAGCTTTAGAGCCCAACGAACTAATCTACCTGTTGGTGATTTGAGGGACAGCAGCCACCGAAGAGGTTGATGGTCACTGCCAATTATGACAGGCTGGCCGTCTATGTAGGGACGAAACCGCTCAACCGCCCACACTACAGCGAGTGCCTCACGCTCCGTGGTGGAGTAGTTGCGCTCTGCACCGTTGAGTAGTCGGCTGGCATATTCGATAGGCCTTTCCTGATTGCTATCGCCCTGTAATAAAACTGCACCTAAGGCGTAGTTACTTGCGTCTGTACGCAGAACAAAAGGACGACTGAAATCGGCTTGAACCAGTATGGGAGCTGTGGTCAGTAGACGCTTTAGCTCGGTAAATGCTTGGGTCTGTTCTGAGCCCCAAGACCATTCTTGGTTCTTTCTAGTCAAACGGGTTAATGGTTCGGCAATTTTTGAAAAACTCGGTATGAATTTTCTGAACCAAGAACAAGTTTGTAGGAAGGTTCTCAGGTGTTTAAGGTTACCTGGCTCCTTCATATCAGTTACAGCCTTCACCTTTTCCGGATCGGCCGATATACCTTGTTGAGTTATGACATGACCGAGGTATTTAACGCTAGCTCTGGCGAAGACACATTTCTCTCTATTAACATGGAGTTTGAAGTCGGCTAGACGTTTAAATACTATTTCGAGGTCTTGCAGGTGTTTTTGGTACCCCTGGGACATAATCAACAGATCATCTAAGTAGCATAGCATAGTTACCTCTTGAAGTGCAGAGCAGGACCGGAGACGATCAATAAGACGCTGGAACGTGGCCGGACCGTTGCGGACCCCAAAGGGCATCCTTTTGAACCTATAGGTCCCTAAAGAGCACACAAAAGCAGTTTTGTCTTTATCTGATTCCCTTACCTTTACTTGCCAGTAGGAAGATCGAAGATCCAACGTACTCATGTAGCAGTCCTGTTTCGTACTCTGTAGTAACTCGTCGATGCGTGGCATCGGGTATGTGTCAGCCTTAGTTATTGAATTCAAACGCCTATAGTCTACACAAAAACGGATACCACCATTAGATTTTGGCACCATAAGCGCCGGTGAACACCAAGCCGATTCACATTCTTCAATGATGTCGTCTTGTAGCATCTTCGCTATTTCAGCTTTCATCAGCTGTTTTTTTGAAGGGTTAAGGCGATAAGGGGGTACCGCTATTGGCGGATGGTCACCTGTATCAATGCGATGCTCTGCGTACGGTGTTGGACCTCCCCCTGCACTGAAGACGCGAGCGTGCCTGTTAATGATGTCAGCGAGCGCTTGACGCTCAGCTGGCGTGAGGTGAGTACCTTCATCATCCCGAAGTATTTCAGTCGAGGCGCAGGACACGTTAGAAGAGCGTGGTTCAAAACACAGCTTGTATTTTATTTGATTCTTGTTGCTAAAGTACCAAGTTTCTTTATGAAAATTAATAACAACCCTGGCGGCAGTTATAAAATCTATACCTAATAATGTTTCATTATTAGTTGAGTTGGGAAAAATTAAAAATGGCATGGTGATAACTGAAGTCTTTAAAGTAACCTCTAATGTAGTCGTTAGTACATCCATTAATCGCACTATACCATCGGCGAGCTTTACTTCCCTTGTGGAAGGTAAGAGTGGATGTCCTTGACGTAGAAGGAGAGTATACAGCGAATGACCCGCAATGCAGTGTTTAGCAGCCGTATCTATCAATGCGGTTCCGTTAAAACCCAAAACTTGAATTTCGAAAATCGGGCGTAAATCGCGACCTATACGTCCGACAGGACGGTTACCGCACGATGAAGCATCTCCATTACAACATATAGAACTACCATAACAAACATTCTTAATTTCTAAAATTTGTGGGTTACAATACTTTCCCACTGTGCGTACATTTCTATCAATGTAGAGGTTATTAACCTTTTGGTTCACATCACTACTTTGATCTGATAATCTAGACTTATTACACTTTTGTTTTAAACGTATTTGTTTACTATCGTATTTTGAACAATTTCGCGAAACGGAACTTGAATCCAATTCGGAGCAACTAGGTACTATTATTATTACAAAACAGAAATGACTTGTTAACACATTTATCACAAGAAAAATTTGAATGAATACTTCGATCACATTTAGGTATACATACACACTTATGAATATTAGAATTATACGTACGAGAAGTATTATTAGCGTAAGAATTATTAAAATTATTCTTAGAGTCTGTAGGTATAACACGAGAATGAACACAATAAAATGAGTTATTTTGTTGTTTATCACAGACATCGGGTTTTTCACGCACGCGCACTTCCGTACAGCTATGAAATTGAGACTCACCTGAATGTTTTTGTAACTTACGGCACTGGTCCCTAGTGTGTCCATATTTCTTACAGTAAACACAAACGGGTCGTTGATGCTTCGCAGTGCTGGCGGAGTCTCGACTCGGCGGCGGCGGCTGAGCGGGCGGCGGCGGGCGCTGGGTTTCGTAAACGGCGGGAACGTTTCTAGCGGGCAGCGGAGCGCTGCGAGCCGGCGCCTGAGCCCCGCGGGTCGGTAGCGTGTTAGCGACGAGTTGTGTCTGTTGCGTAGATGTAGACAAGGGGCGCATCTTTGTTTGTATCTGGCGCTCACTTGTAGTAGGCATCGTGTGTTTATCATCAAATGAATCCTCTATGTTACGTGAAAGCCGAAGTAATTGACTAAAATTTGTGCAGTCTTCTCTTCGAAGCCTTTTTCTTATCCTAGAGTTGAGAAGGCCATACGTCATGTCTATCTGGGCAGACTCGGTTACGTCTCCCGTAGGTAAACGTGATAAAAGGGCGCGAATGCGTGCCACAAACACGTCTGTATTCTCCTCTTGTTGTGTTGTTGAAAAAATATCTCTATATATACGATGCGGTGGACGGCGGTCGCCGTATGCACTTATTAAGTTTTCTTTAGCTTGCCGCCATGTTGAGACGGTATGTTTGATTCCTTGCCACCAAACAGCGGCTTCGTCCTTGAATAAGTATGCAAGGCCGCGTATAATGTTTGAGTCCGAAACTTGTGCACAGTCACTGTATGCTTCTATACCATCGATGAAAGCTTCTACCGATTCTTTCGGTGTGCCGGAGAACGTGACTTTGCAGCGAGCTAGGGTGCTTTGCCCTGAAAAAACAAATGACTCCGGAGTCGATGCGTTCGCGCGTGGTACCGAGGTAAGTAGCTCCCTGATCGCTTCAGTCTGTGAACGTTGAAGGGCAGCTATTATGGACGTTACGTGCTGTAAAGAAAACGTAGCGTCGGTACATTGCGGAGGAGAGGACGCGTTGGCGCCATCTTGAAACGCAGACTCGGCGGGCGGCGGCGTGTTCGGTCGCGAGACAATCGTTGATGTGTTTTCGACATCGTCCCTGCGATTCAAACTAGCCGCTCTACTCCTGGTCACTGGCATGATCACTGATATAGTCACTTATTCACTGGTATTCGAGAAAAACGTTGGGCGCCATATATGGGGGAGACGTCAGTCTCAGGGGAATGAATAGTTTCACGAGATGTGAGTATATAATATATTTCAAAGATTGATTTACACTGATAATGTTTACGGGGTTACAATGCCTGAAAGTCAGTAACACTACGTCGAATACAGTAAGTATTGCTCCGGCGAGCTTAGGTAGGTACCAGCGAGACGTGTGCGTAAGCGCGGTAGCCGGCGGACTGCCCTTGCGGCCGTGTGTCGAACTAACCGCTTATGTGTCAGAGGGAGACGCATAGCGCGCGGGTAACCGTCCACGCGTGGCGCGTATAGAATGTCTAGGAACCTGGGTTGCTATAAATTTGTTTTGGTGTCAAGAAAATGTACCTAAGTATCTAAGTCTGCATCACAGATATCACATAGATGTCCAAAAAGAGATGAACCTATCTTAGTAAGGCGGTGGCGCGTAATCTGTTTAGTGTCAGAGATGAGATGTTTTATTCGTTTATTATCTGTGGTTTGACTCAATGAAACACAATATTTTTAACTAAATTTATTCTCAAAACTATTCCTTTAGAAATCCTACAATAGAAATCGAGTCCAGGTTCAACGCTGCGTTTGTTCGCCAGACAAATAACCAGAAAATATCAAATTATCATAACATCACAAGGGATTCTTAGAGTATCCTTAGATAAAGATAAACTTTTTAAATAAATTATATTCATTAATGTTTCTAACATCAACTAAGTAATAATTTCTAACACAATAAATATATTCTCTAACATAAGGTAAGTAATATTATTCTACTAATAATATTGGTTACATTATGAGTTAACAAAAATATAAGTTTACTTCTTTATATCAAAGAGTTTTATTAAGTATTTACTAAGTTTTTTAGTTTTTTTTTTCGCCAAAGTGAACATAACAGACAAAAGCAAACTAACATTAAGTACCTATGGATTCATTTTTACATATATCGTTATTCGAAATTCAAAAATTATTTAAACTATCATGGTCACTCACATCAGTATCACAGCAATCGGGATATTTACCATGTCGTATTGTTTTGAATTTTTTCACTGTTCACCGCCAGTGTACTCCAGTTCTTTCGTGATCATGGTGCTTGCAACAGCGCCGAAATATAAATAAAAAACATTACAACATGGTAAATATCCCGATTACTTTTTTTTTCTCCCTTTTGGCATGTAATTGATACATGTCAAGTAAATGTCTTAAGAATTATTAATGACGAGACGCCAAGGTCAAGTTTTTCAAGCTACGGTCCTCAGTAAAGTTGTGGGGACTTTACTAGAAGCTCCCTAGGGAGATTTGGAACCAACACGAAAAGTCACAATTCACTGTAATTTGCCACTTTCCACACTTATGTGCGTTGTCAAAGACATTATATCTAAAAATCCACCATTTTTATACCTACACAAAATCTCGAATTCACACTAATTTCGGAAAAAAAACCGCGATGCGCCATTCTTCATGTTGGCACCAAATGTCCTCCCGATTACTTTGAAACTAATCAAAAATTATTCGTAAGAATTTTTGAATTAACTTTTTTCGTCCAGGAAAATGTTAAATAACGTCAACAAGGATAGATTACATTATTATTACAAACTGCTAATTATCAATAGCAGCTACTTATCTATGATATTAAGCGCATATTCAACGACTTACATGGATTATGTAGACACATCTATCTATAAGATATCCACTCTGAATTTAGCACTTGAGAAATTCATTCGTACTCATATAATCCAACCATAAAATTCACCTCGAGGTATTTGGCTACAGAATATTGCTACCTACGTCATTAAGCAGGAAGATAAGTTATGGAAGTTGGGCTTAAAATATCTAGGTTATCTAATGATATGGCTGCGATCGTTTAAATTCGACATAGCAACATCAGAGGAAGGGAAACTCATTGGAAACTAGAAATTAAAATACCGCTAACGATTGATGTTGCCTGTAGACGTGACAGTACCTATTATGCTTTATAAGCTTGCCTCTGGAGTTTAATGCCATATCTACCAGTTTTATTTTAATCTTACTTCATGATTAGCTGCGTGGTTTCCCGCAGAGTAGAATTTGGACCACCCGATTTCTTCCCATACGGTGTCGTGTCGGTTTAACATCAGACAGATATATACAGCCCAGACTCCGCCTCAGATGCATGACTCGAGTTAACAATAGTGTCCGAAATACGGCAATAGGCTTCACCCCCTATTACGTGGGACCAAATACAATGTTTGGTGAAATGTGGGTGTTAATTCATCTCTGCCTAACCCTCCGGGGATAAAGGCGTGATTATATGTATGTTTAATAGTGTAAATCGCACTGTCAGCGTCTTTCAGGATACCTATGCGGGATATTAATGTTATATGGTCTATCAGTATCTCTTACTGTAGTGGATAAATTATTTGTTTAATTGTTATATTTTACACTTGTCTTACACAAATGTCGATGAACGACGATGGTCCGAGTACGTTTCACACTATTTCTTTTTATACCTCTTAGGTGGCAGACAAGCACACGGCCCACCTTATGGGAAGTGGTTACCGTGGCCTACGGACGTATGCAACACCAGGGGTGTCACACTCGCGCTGCCGACCATTAAAAAAACCTTCTGATGATCCTCTTGAAGAACCTCATATTGAAGGTGCTAGGGAAAACCGCAGCAGGGAGGTCATTCCACAGCTTGAGTGTGCGTGGGATGAAGTTTCTTTCATACCGCACAGTGCGCACCGTCTCATCGCAATGTTTGAGAATGAATTTCCTGCCTATGGCACACTATGAAAGTAGAGTAAGATTAAAATAAGAGAGGTGGAAAGGCCTCTGAACAGGTCCTTGATTCTACTAAAGCAAAACCACTGTCAAACCACACACTGCTAAAATGACATTAAATTATTGATTTTATTTCGAAACCGTTAAAGTTCAAAATTAAATGACAAGAGTTTCATTACACTTCTTCATTATATCTGCAAAAAGCCTTTTGAACTTTAACGTCATTGTTTAAAAGTCTAAAATTAGACTTCTTAGCAGTGTCTGTGTGCAATGGTTTTACTTTAGCAGAATCGAGGTGCTTCCAAAGTCGCGATTTACGTCTTGGGAGTTAATATTATTATACTATAGTTTCACAATTTTATTAGTTTTTCTACGATCCTCTCAAGATGTACATATTCTGAACTATAAACAGACTATTATTTTAAAAGGTACATTTCACACGCGCTCATTTTGCATTAACTTCTACACAAATTCCAATTATCTTCTTAAAACTACACGACAAGTAGGAGAAATTAAATAATTCTTCACAACACACGCCGTACAACGCACCAACAAAACAATAAACAAATGGTTCGGCCATGTGTAACTCAGAGCTACTATATAAAATTCGTTATATATAACAGTTACATTATAATTTGGCATATTTTAATATTAAAATGATGGCCCTCGTAGTATTCCCAAAATACATTGTTAAAAACCATTGATTTAAAATCTATTATAAAATAAATAGAAAAAACACTTCAGAAATAGGTACACGGTACACGAAATTAGCACTAGTGATTATTTACTACTAATTTTATATTTTTACATTTAACGCTACCTATTTGTTACATGATTACAATTTAGTATTAATTATCTACATAATCATTAAACAATTATTTACTTGAACTTTCGCATATTAACAGTGCCCTGTCGAACCCACACCTAGTCACAAGGAGCCTGGTCAGTAACACACAGTTAGTCCTTTAAGCACGACAAGAAAGCCAAGTCGTTTTACAAGTACGCAAATATTGCGAACTACTTTTAAATGAATTTCAAAGTTACGATAGTTTTACTTCTGGATACAAGAAAGACGCATTACGAAAATGCTTTGAGACATTCCTTTAACGATCAAAATATTACTATTTACTTAAGCTCCACCCTAATCAACAGATGATTTATCACAATAAGAGTGAACCCAATATTTATTCACGCACGAATACGAATTCGTTATAATGATTCCAACGATTTTCTTCTGAATCCATGCCAGGCTTCAGTTCAGCGACTCCGCCAGCGGTGCCACTGCCACAACTTGCAGTCAGCTTGAAGCCGTTCTCTTGCAGCATGTCAAATGCTTGCTCGATAAACGAGTGCTTTAAGAAGAAACGAGAGGTGTACCTGTCTGCCAGTCCATGGTCCGGATCTCGTGACTCGTTCAATGTGTCTCCAAACACATCACGACAAAGATTCACCTTTCCACATACAAGGATACGAGACAATTTGCGAAATTTAACATCTGCGAGACCGTCTCGACCAAAAGCAAAGCTGCCTCGGTACCCGACGGTGATGCATCCTCGTTCACGATTCTGAGGGCGCGGGTCAGCATCACGAACTGCGTTTTCCAGTCCCGCAAGTCTGTAATGCTTCGCCTCTCGTGCTAATCGCTTGTGTTCCCTAAAGCACTCTGGCAGTACAAGACCCCCGTCTCGGAGATAATCCAAAACATAACGGAAAAGAACACCGTCCCGATCAAAGAAGATACGGCCTCTGGCGTCACGCGGGTGTTCGGGGTCTTGCAACGCGGCGGCGGGTAGCGAGTCGGGTTCGCGGAGGATCGTCTCGCGTGAAGTGGCGTAATGCACGCCGCCCACGTTGAGCTCGAGAACTTCGGGCGGCGCGTCCGCCATGGTCGAGGGTTGAGCGTACAGTGTCGGAGCGACTGCGCGCCCCTCGCCCCCTCCCTGACCCACTTACCGCGCGTCTCAGCGCCGCCGCGCGAGCCCATCAATAACGCACGCCCGGGTTACTGACTCGAACGTAATTATTTCCTACCCTTTCGAGGGAAAACTCCTTCGTAAAAGCCTTCAAGGTCGACATCTATTGTTAGCTAACAGATGGTATAATAGAATTCTTTGATTCGTCGGAATGCAATATTTGCTTCCCCATTTTTATTAACTTAATAAATGAGATTACAAAGTTGTATCATAACACGTGATTGTTGACTTTTCCCTTTCATTATATACTTTTCCTCATTACATGTCTACATGCGTAGATGACATAAAGCGTAGGCGTCATTCAAACTCTACCTAAATATAGTTAGTACAAAATTCACCCGAACAACCTCGAAAGTCTTTTAAGCGTTAATAGGATGCGTCCCAAGGCACATATTTTCAGATAAACTTTTTTACTCAACCGGCGACCCCACATATTATTTTTAATATTTTCTCTCACCTTTTTCGCATGACTGAATATTGCAAGCTCACCATCCCGAGGCATAACGCATAAAGCTATGTACGAAAGTATATCAATCAAATGATAATACTCGATAAACTATGGAACAAACCACCTGTAGGTTCCCTCCAGTACGGAGTTATTGTCGAACTTGATATAGAATGACAGCTCGTTCATGGAATGTAAAGAGTTCCATTCTCCGTTTACATAAAAAGGATGTTTCAACATTCAGACTGGCCGAGTTAATTTATAGAATTTGCTAACGAAATTTTTTTGTCTGATCTAAGACATCTCATATCGTAAAAGATTAGATTCCAAGGATGGCATCAGGACCCTATAAAATGGGATTCGCCAAGAGCTGAGAGTTTTTACTTATTACTGGAGTAATGAGTAAGTGAGGTCTTTTATTACGGTCTCTGGAGATAAGCTTTTGTTTTCTGCACATTAACGAGATGAAGGTTGACGCGAGCGCTAAATGTAATTAAAAATTCCTGGTGAGTTTTTGTTCCATTCCGTGCTGTGCCTGCTGGAAATTAATTTTAAACTTTAATATTTTGATGGACAGGTGGGGATTAATGAAAACATAATTTTGTTTGGAGTTTATTTATAACTTTACAGTAAATAAATAATACTATACTAATACAGTCATTGGTGTAGCAGTTCTTAATATCGTTAGACTTCTTAGTATATTATATACATAAACCACTTTTTTAACGTAATTTTACGCAATAAAGATGGATTCGTGTAAGCTTAGTATATGTTTCGACAAGAGATGGGCATCTAAATGGTAAATTACTGGGAAAATACGTTCAAAGCTCTGCTAAATTTAATTCATTTAATGAATAACTGTCCCTATAAATTCATCAAGACAGATATAAGCACAGCCAATATCTGGTAGTGTAAATGGATGCAACAGCGTTAATTACGGTTCCTTCTATAGTCACTTTGGAAAACTGGAAACCGAGGTCCGGTCCGCTTTCAAACTTTTTCTGATCCATTCCCAACGGTTTTGGTAAGTATCCCCGATTTGGCACGTGTGTCATCATAAACGTCTAGCCAGAATTTCTTCACGTTATCACTCTTTCTGGTACTAAAATATCAGCCAAAATGGCTCACACGGTATCTAACCAAAATTTAGAAGAAGTTGAATCGGTTTTAAAAAGTTTTCCGTATATTCATAGCTCCAGGTAAGGATATTTAATGTGAGCGCCTTTGTAAGTGGTTACCTACCTTACAATAAGTTATATTAATTATGCTGAATTGAAGCGGCTTCTTCTCTGAAACATCTTGCAAAGTCAGTATTAAAGTAGCTGGAAGTTTCTACACCTACCATAAAACTTGATTACCTGTGTCCTATGCAAACGTTATTAAAAAAAAGATCATAAATATCACCTTTGTAAGTATTCTACCAGATAAATGTAGTGTTTACCCTAAGGCCGTCTCCATAAGAGCCTGAGAGAGAGAGAGAGAGCGAGAGAGAGAAGCTTGGCCATTCCTGGCGGTGCAGTGAACAATAGTGGAATAGAGAGCAATAGTTGCCATACAAGACTAACGAAAGAAAATGGTGGCCCGTGGAAACGCGGCCTAAAGATAACTGCGATGCCCAATTCTAGTCTCGACGAATCGTAAAATCTTCAAAGTTATAATCAATGATGTCCTGTTGATTCCTAAATTCAGCTTTCTGTATCACACAGTTGGGGCTACCTTTATTTTGTAACCAATTCATCCTGCAAAGATAGAAAAAGGATAGGATTTTGACATGTGCATCAAACTAATTAGAGTAATTACATACATACATACATACATACATATAATCACGCCTTTATACTTTGAATGAACGAAACATTTCACCAATCTTATATTTGGTTCCATGTAAAAGGGAGTGAGCCTTTTTTTATACCAAATAATTGGCAGACAAGCACACGGCCCACCTGATGGAAAGTGGTTACCGTGGCCTATGGACGTTTGTAACACCAGAGGAGTCACAGTCACGTTGCCAACCTTGTAAGTACAGAGTTTATGTGCCGTCAGTGTAGAAGAAAAAGCAGGACAAGCCTTTAGTCTTCCCACTGACAGCACAAATTCTCCAGTGAGCTCTGGCTACCCTACTCACCGCTGGGAACACAACATGAAGTTATTATAGCCGCGGTAGGGCGGAGGTACTTCCCCAGTCGGACTGCTCAATTGGGCGGAAATACCGCCGTGTCCTACCTCCTAAACTCTAAAGTAATTAAGCACTAAGTTGTTATACCTTTCATGTTTGGTTCGTGTACCTACTTATTTCACGATATCACCAATTTTAAGAAAATTTAAATATACAAAAAACACTCCAAATTTTAAAATTGTTCTAAAATTGAGATCAGATGTTATTGATTCAGATTGTGTTTATTTTAGGTTTGGTTTGGCTTATTGACAAATTTTATAATACGTTTATGCAATAATTATTCCAAGGAACCGCCTTTCAATTAAATTCATCATCTGGTTGACGATGTCCCAATTATTTAGGGTTGAATCAACATGTTATTCTTTTCAATACTTTCCCGCTTCTAGACGTCATCACTAATCGTTACATGAGATGTTCTACTATTAATTTAATCCGTATATCGAAATGGACTGGCTGACCCTCGCAACCAAAAAGAGATATATATTTATATGATTGACAAATTGTCAGGATATGGAATTTATAGTTTTAGATTCCAAAATTAGGAATTTAGAATCCAGAATTATAAATTCTAAGGTTATGAAATTGTAATCTACTGATATTTGCTAGAATAAAAATTAACATACATGGTCTCTATATTGTCTTCTTGTCCTTCTAACCGCCCAAGTACGGTGCCTCGTGGTGTATTCATACACCAACCTCGTATACCTAGCTTGTCTGCTTGTTCTTTCGTGTACTGTGGACAAAATAATATTCAAGTTTGACATTGATTGGTGAGACAGAAAGGCCCTAGGGACTAATTACTTTGAATAGGCTCCTATAGAATAAGTTGCAGTAGCTCCCGCCTGCAATGTTCATGATGAAGGCAAACTGTCAAGAAAATCGTCTCTATTTCCCGCAAAAGAACTTTTTGCCGACATTCCATATCTTTGTAAAATTAGGTATATACCAGTCTTTTACGGCTTGTATCTTGGTTATGCTGTGGTTGCACTGATACCTCAAAAACAAACGATCGCAAATTCAATTGTGTTCACCGGAACACAATTGAATTTGCGATCGTTTGTTTTGAACACCGGTTGTCTATTGCCGTTTACAACTACTGAAAATCACTATTTTGTAACTTCTTGAACTATCTCGTACTGTAATTAAAACTATTAGAGAGATACGTGATCTTGCAATTTAATCGCCTGCGGTATTATCTCAAATAATTTCTAATATCTTAAACATAAAATCGTTATTTCTGCATAAACAGTGAAATATATATGAACGGCTAAATCTCTCCTAAGGTTAAATGTTTCGCTGCTGTTTGCAATTTCGGAATTGTAGACAGATCTCAAGGACCTCTTTGTAATGAGTGGCGAGGCTCAGTCCAGAGTGCCTGTAAACCATCTAAGGCGCTCTTACCAAGAGGTGATAACAATACTTCATATACTTAAAATAAAGTTCTAGATCATACATGCTTTAAGGTATTAGTGCTTCACTGTTTTGAACTTTAATGACAACTTGAACTTAATTTATCGGCTACTGTTCTAAACACATTTGTCAAATTACATAGTACCTAAGTAATATTATTTCGTTGCGGTATATATAGCAGGTGAAATCGATGTGAAATACAGAACACAATATGAAAGATAGCATAGTATAGTAGGTAGACTATCTGATCATCTAAACCGAAATTACAGGGTTCCAGGTATTCCAGAAATAGGAAGGAAGTCGGCCACGTGACTTCAGTGAAACTAAATTGTCTAATCCAATTCATTTTAAAAATATGAAATTAAGTTTTCACTTTTTGAAGATGTTTAAATGTATGTTTATGGTGCTGCCACACTGCTGTTAACAAATGTTTACAGACATTTTCAAACATAAAATATTATGTAAGGATCTATTACATTCTGTTAGAAATATTTAGATGCTTTTAGTGTTCCTAAAGTGATGGAAAATGATTAAAAATACTTTATAAGGAGGAGGAGGTTATGTCGGAATCGAACCAACTAAAACGCACGCCGCCTGTGGGTCGTTTTGGTTGCCGAAGGTGAGGTTGACAGGCATAGAATCAAAGATTCAATTTCAAAGAATCAAAGAATCAATTTCATTTATTCAGTTTAGGCACATAAAGAGCACATATGAACGTCAAAATTTTACAATTATGTATGTCAAGAAATAATATAAAAATATTAAATAATGTAAAAATAAACCATTGGAAAATGATTCTTTCGCTGGTTCGGTAGATTAGTTCTACTGAGAAGATACCAGCAAGAAACTCAGCGAACTACATTAGAACTAGATTATTTTTCTTTTATAAATTTGTTTTGGTTTACAATTTATTTTGTGCGAGCAAGCAAGAGACTTATGTTGACCACGCATTAACATCATTAAGGTACTCATCCACTTTATAGTAACCTTTACTCATTAAAGTTTTTTTCACTTCTATTTTAAATTTATTTATTGGCATATTAATCAAGTCCTGAGGAATTTTATTAAATATTTTTATGCAGCTGCCTACAAATGAATCACCAACCTTGTGAAGCCTAAGTATTGGTACAACTAGTTTATCTTTATTTCTCGTATTAAAATTGTGTACATCAGATAGTTTTTTGAAAATATTTAGGATTTTTCGTACATATAAGATATTTTCATAGATGTATTGAGAAGCAACTGTTAAAATATTAATTTCTTTGAAAAGTTCTTTCAGCGAGTCACGGGGTCTGAGGCTATAGATCGCTCGTATCGCTCGTTTCTGTAGTACAAATATAGTTTCAATATCGGCAGCTGAGCCCCACAGCAGCAGACCGTATGACATAACGCTATGAAAGTAGCTAAAATAAACTAGTCGTGCAGTTTCCTCATCAGTCAGTGACCTTATCTTTCTAACCGCATAGGCAGCTGAGCTAAGTCTTGATGCCAAGGCTGTGATATCCCTCGAACCCCGGCCTACCCAGGGCCATCTCTCACGATCTGGCCCTCTTTTCGGGTGTGGGGACTACAGAGTCCCCAACTCGTCCCCGGAAAAGGGGAGGCGCGCCAGGCGCGCTACCGCCGCGGCCTGCTTCTGCCAGGGTGACAGGCGGCTCCACCTGTCACCCCCAGGACTGCGCTCAGGGGGGGCGGAGCTCGTTCATCAACCTCTGACGCCCGAGTTGCCTTCGTACGCGGGCAGCTTGCCTTGAGATCCTTCGTCGCACCCGCTGCCGCTCCCACCCCGCCTCCTCCTTCACAAGCATTACTTACTCGCAGAAGGAGGCGCCGGCTGCCCACGCATCCGCGCAGCGGACCATCGCCGCGAGTAAGGTGGAGAGCGTGAGAACTCTCACTCCCAGGGCCACCACAAGCTCCCGTCTCGGCGTCTCCCACGCCAGACACTCGGTTAGCGTGTGCGGCCCTGAGTCCTCGCTCGCGTCGCAGTGATGGCACTCGGACGTTGGCTCTTTCTCCACCCGACGCAGATGCTTCCCGAAGCACCCGTGCTTGGTGATCATCTGCGTCAGACGGTACGAGAGGCTGCCGTGTGGCCTCTCCAGCCACTCCCCCATGTTGGGTCTTACCGCTGCTACTACGGCGCGCCCTGGGCCTGGTCGCTCAAGTCGTAGCTCCCATTCCTCCACCATTTTCCTGTGGAGCCGGGATCTCACGGCCCGAACTTCTTCGGGCTCGGGATCGTGACCCCGCTCCCACGCCACCTTTCGGAACCGGTATAGCGCCGAAAGGGATCTTAGGGCTTCCAGGATCGATGGTGGCGATCCGGCGAGAAGACGCGCCGCGTGGAATGATATCGTGCGATACCCCCTTATGATACGGCACGCCAACTTCTGCTGCGGACGCTGCAGCAGGGGCATGTGCCGATCATTCAGGGTGTCTGCCTACATGGGACACCCGTACAGGGCCATGGACCGCACGACACCCGCGTAGAGTCTCCTGCAGGAGTCCTCCGGGCCCCTCAGGTTGGGCAGTAGCCGCGCCAGAGCGTTGGCTGTGCCCACCAATTTGGAGCCCAGACTTCGGAAGTGCTTCCCGAAGTCCCACCGGCCGTCGAGCACGAGCCCCAGATATTTCATCTGGGGCTTGATGCCAATGGGAGTGCCTCCCACTGTGAGGCTGGAATCAGGTGGTGGCGTGCGCCAAGGTCCATGAAAGAACATGGCCTCGAATTTATGCAGAGCCACCTCAAGGCCCAGCCGCCGGATCCGTTCCATGGCTTGAGCAACCGCGGTCGTGGCCCTCAGGGTCGCTTCGCGGTATGTAGCCCCGCTTGCCGTCACTAGCCTGTCGTCCGCATAGCACGTGACGGCGGCGCCGTCCGCAAGCTCACCGCGAAGCACCCAGTCTTATCCGATGTTCCACAGGAGCGGCCCAAGAACCGATCCATGCGGAACACGACATCTCACGCCGACCAACGCCGGTCGCACTTGGGTAGATGACGGCTCTCTCCGTCAGGTATGCGTAGACTATGCGGCAGAGGTAGAGAGGCACACCGTGGTACACGAGTGCCTCCCTGATGCAACTCCAGGGCAAGGTGTTGAACGCGTTACATGAAATCAGTCTTGCAGTTTGGATTTCTCGAGGCGGCTACCTACACAGAAATGGAAGAACAAATACTATACTCATTGGATTATTTATAAAAGCGCTCTATCTGTATGCATCAAATATTCTAGACAAATGTTAGCATATGTTTTATTTTTTTACATTTTTTGTTTAGAATAGTTTATTAACATTACCTAACATGAAAACCTTAAAAAACGTTTTCATCATTGTGGTTTAATTATTTTATAAACAATGTTTACTAACGTTTGTAAACATTTGGTAAACAGCAGTGTGGCAGCACCATTACTCAATCACTCACAATAGGCTCGACGGATCTATATAAAATTTGGTACATGGATAAATAGTTTGAAATAACACATAGGCTACTTATTACCCCTGGAATAGGTTTCTATAGGTTGTGGAAACGGGATCAGAAATCCAAGCGAGTGAGCCGCGGGCAACAGCTAGTATTTTACACATACTATACATAAAACTGTCACAAGACTTCTCAAGGACATCACGTTTTTGAAGTCCAGCCTTGCTTATGTGTTGGCAAAATTAGAGGGTTCTGATAAAACTATCAGTGGACTATAAGCGGAATTATTGCTACTCCGTAACAGTAATACAGCTAGTACGTCACATAATGTAGCCTCTAATAATGTCAACGTACGACGAGGCGCGCAGAATGCGTCATTTTGCAGTTTTGAGTCAGCAAAATTTGATTCGCCTGAGTCGCCGATGGCCAAGGAGCGTGCCGCGAACACGATCGCGCGCCCCGCCGCCCCCGCTGACCCTTCATCACCCGTGAAGAGGCCGTATCAGGTTGCAAGTTCCTCAGCCACGAGACTACGCAGCTGTTACGGCCAGCACCCCTACAGCCGTACCAACACAGAGACGGCAGTGTAGTGTCACTCAATGCAACACTGCATCCGTCAAGGCGCCGGAGAAGGAGCCTTGTAATGTGGAGGACTTCAAAGTTATTGAGAAGAAGAAGAAGTCCTTCCGCAAGAACCAGTGTGGTACTGCAGCGAGGAGCATTGAGCAGCAGTTCCGCGCAGAGGTCCCTTCGACGATTGTTGTTGATCTACGTATCTCGTGTACATCACAGCGTGAAGATCGTAGACGTCGTGAACTATCTCCAAAAGAAAACCGGGATGGGCTTAAGGGTGGACAAGCTGGACTCTCGTCACAAAGTGAGCTTCAACTCTTTTGTGGTGCGAGTTCCAAATAGCCACACCGCAACCATCCTGCGTCCTGACTTTTTGCCGACGGGGGTGAAGTTTCGGCGCTTCCGAGGACACCCCGCCGCGTGACACGTCGACGTCATTACGTGTGTTTTAGGTTAAGATATATTATATGTATTTTTAGTTTTAAGGTATATATTTATGGGCCGTAGAATAAGTTTTTAACATCTTGTAACTTTTCTATTATTGCCTGAAATAAATGATTTATTATTATTATTATATAAAGGTGAGAAACAGATAGGATTGCATTACCTGTCGGAAATTAACACCCTGCACTGTACCATATATTTCAAAATCCACGGCAACGAGCTCATATAGGTTTTGCTCATGCCTCGGAATCAACACTGGGACACTACTGGTCGGCAGTTGGTCATTAAAATGAATAACATTTAATCCATGCTCACGAGATGGAGGAGGCGCCAACAGCACTACCCGCTCTGGTGGTGATGGTGATGGTTTACTTTTAAAACAGCCCGTCGTGAACAACACTCCCATTGAGAATAACACCATACAAAAACGTTGCACCGGACCAGTTTAATACTAATTATTTATATCTAAGTAAACTTTTTACTATGACGATTATACAATGTTGCATATTTTGCGTGACGTGAATATTATTACATTACTTTTTTCTCTAAAGTGACTTACGTCAATATTTCTGGGAAAGGATTTATTTAATTTGAGGGGTCCACTTCGCAGAAGATACACTGAACAAATGAATGATGTTTTGAATAAAAAGGTCTAATCAAAAGCACTCGAAACGAATAAATAGGCATGTATTTAGTGCCTGCAGCTATAGCCAGTGGGAAACAACTGTGAAAATGTTCAGTATAATTTACGATGTGATTGCCTACTAACTGTTAATCACTTTTAGATATGTTCCAAGTTAAAAATAATAACATTATTGAACCCCTGATTACTTTAATGTAAAATGAGGCAATTTTAACTGGTCGCAAGTGTAATTGCGTGGTCCAATCCCAGTTCATGTCACATTTGCTCTCTTTTCCACTGTACCAGGTGCCTCTCCCTATGTACTAATTAGGTATATACCGGAAAACACTTTGGCTATGGCCGAGCTCTGGGTCGACAGAATATGGGAAATACCCCGAAATCTATTGACTCGAAAAAAGCTGTAGATTTCCGCATGAATCTACTACCTCTGTGGTAGAGTATTCGACTACTGACTACTAGTTTGACGATCGAACTAGTGAGAACAAAGAGCTCAGCAAAGTTTTCAACTGCCTATTAAAAGCTATTGATTCAAACTCAGAAGTATAGAAACTAATACAGAATTAAAAAGCTTTGGCAGGGTTCTGACTGAACCAACATAACCTGTTCAATTACGTTAGTGGATATTTTATTATAGCGCACAGCACAAGTTTATGTCCTTTAGTCAGGCAACTACTTCTAAATTTCCAGTGTATGAAAGGATTAAAGTCTAGAGGAAGTTACCGTCATGGAAGGACTATGCTCAGACGAAAGTTTTAATTCCCGGATTTTTGCCGATCTTGCAAAATTCGGAAATTGGCGCTTGAAAAGAGAGTTCCAAAATTATGCCCAAAATACATACATACATATAATCACGCCTTTATCTCCAGAAGGTTAGGCAGAGGTGAATAAAGACCCACATTTCTCCAATCATTAAATGTGATCTCACGTAATAGGGATTATTCCGGGCAGTATAGTTGGCTCGAGCCATCCGTCTGATGTTAAACAGCCCTATCCCTTAGTCGTCTTGTACGACACCGTTTCAGAAGAGCCATCTCTTCCCAAGCGGTGAAGGAGGTAGGACACGGCGGTATTTCCGCTCGATTGAGCAGTCCGACTGGGGAAGTACCTCCGCCCTACAGAATACCGCGGTTATAATAACTTCGTGTTGTGTTCCTAGCGGTGAGTAGGGTAGCCAGAGCTCACTGGAGAATTTGTGCTGTCAGTGGGAAGACTAAAGGCTTGTCCTGATTTGTCTTTTACTGACGGCACAGAAACTCGTACTTACAGGGTTGGCAGCGCGACTGTGACTCTCTGGTGTTACAGACGTCCATAGGCCACGGTAACTACTTTCCATCAGGAGGGCCGTGTGCTTGTCTGCCAACCAAGTGGTATAAAAAAAAGAAAAAAAAAGCGGTGTGGTGGTCCTAATTCTCCGGGAACCACGCGGCTTATATACATACCCATATAGATTTTATATTTGGAAGACGTATTATAGGAGTATCATCTTCCAAACCTGTTGCCATAAATGCCGTCGGCTTTTAGACTAAATACGAAATTGCAGAAGATTTCCGTGAAGCGACTGCCATTTGACAACATACACAACCCACTAGCGATATCGAAGTTCCAAAACCTAGTTCCTATTGTCGATTCTAGGGCTCCAACTACCTGTAACGAAAGCTATGATGTTCGTATGGCAATCGGGACGTCTGGGACCAACGTCTGTTAGGTCAGGTGACGTACTCCGAGGGTATTTTTATTTTGCGCATATTAAAAAAAGATAATTTAATGTGCGCAAAATCTCCACGGATATCTCCACAACCGAAATCGGTGGGGGAGGTTATGTCGGACTTGAACCGACTAAAACGCAGGCCGACTGTGTGGGCCGCATGTTGCCGGAGGTGAGATTATCGCACTCCGGCCGGCCCAGGACCGCCTCTTATGAGACGAACCTCTTCGGGTGTGGGGACCACAGAGTCCCCATCTCATCCCCGGGTATGAGGAGGTGCGCATCGCGCATCGCCACCCCGGACAGCTTCTGCTAGAAAGAAAGAAGAAAGAAAGAAAAAGCTTTTTATTTTGGCACAGCATTGACTAACAGATACTTATATACTATACACATTAAGAAACAATAAACACAAACAAATAAACAAATTAGTCAAGTGGCACCAAAAAAGCTAGGGTGACAGGCGGCTCCACCCGTCACCCCCAGGCCCGCGCTCATGGGGGAGAAGGTTATTTATCGACCTTCGACGCCCGAGCCTGCCATCGCTACGTACTCCGAGGCTAGGAACTCCTGTGTTAGGAATGGTCTCCATCATTCTAAGTCTAACCTTGCCACATGTTCAGAAATTTACTCTGATCCCGGTTAGCCACGAGCGTCTTCGTATTATAAAAGTATATTAAACCTTACACGCTTAATAATGGTACAGTCATCGTACATTTATCGTACAGTCAGTACTTTCCTTGCGTAATCTACGCGTACATAAAAATGTTTGAGAAGTATTAGGTTACATAAAAATATAATATATTTATATTTTTTATATATTATATATAATTTATAATATATTTATATTTATAATATATATACAGTATTTACCTACTATGTACCAATAAAGTGGAGTTACATGCACATAAACCATGGTTGTGTATGGAGCCAAACCAGCATCACTTGTAAGCTGGTATAAATGCTGGTAGAAAAATGAGGCTATAGGAGGCCAGACTTTCCTCTCGAGGCTGGAAGGGCAGACATCAATCGGTTCATAAAAGTGGTTTGCCCATTGACGACGATGATTATCCTACAGAATACCATTGCTATAATAACCTCATGTTGTGTTCCTGGCACCGTCGGGTAGCCAGAGCTCACTGGAAAGTTTTTGTGCTATCAGTGGGAAGACCGAAGACTTGTCCTGATTTTGTGTTCTGCACTGACAGCACAGAAAACCATACAGTCGGCAGCACAGGTGTGTCTCCCCGGTGTTACACACGTCAATCGGTCACAGTAACTACTTTCTTATAGGTGTGCCATGAGCTTGTCTGCCACTAAGTAGGTAGTATTAAAAAAAAAGAAAATTGGAAAAGAAATTAGAAATTGGCTCACACTATTACGTAAGATTGAATGCAATGATTGGTGAAATTTAGCCGTTAATTCCCCACTGCTTAGCCCTCCGGGGATTAAAATTGTATGTATTTTTAACTATTTCATATTAGTGCTATAGTGGTACAGAGGCGTTGCTTGTGGCTTTGCCTGTGACGTTTTCCTATCTCTAGTATATCTCTGTAGAAAATTAGTACAACTAATGAATTGGCATTCCAATGTATTTATTTAATTTTATTCTATAAACTAGAGCACTAAGTACAAAGTCGACAGCACAAGTAGTGTAATACCCCTAGTGTAGCATACAATCATAGGTCATGGTAACCACCTGAATAGTACATAAAAGCACCACACACCAAGCATTTCATGTAACTTATGTTTTCTTTTAATTATTTCATTTCATTTACTAGAAACGATTACTAAAATAATTCGTAATTTTCTCAGTTCGATCCTCCTCTTCACCATAGTACTAATAGTAATCATGAACTAATATATAAGACTACAAACCTTTCTGAAAAATACTCCTTGAACACGGCCAAATATTTCAAATTCGAGGGATTTTTTACCCATTTTAGCGCCAAACGTGTTGTAGTTGGATATCAAAACACTTATTGCAATTAAAGACACTAATGAACGTAACAGCATTGAAGAATAATAACTCTTATCTTTATTTTAAATTTTCCTTTCAGAAATTAGGCCTTTCACTGAATGAGAAGACTGACATTTACACTCCAATACTCTCCAATAAAACATCTAAGTATTTATTTTCTTTATTGATATATTCAATAACCACTATAAGAGAAAAATCACAATATTAATGTACTAAAATATTATAAAATAAATATATTTAGTCCGTAAATATGGGTATCTTGAAAGGAACTTCTGAAAAATACTGGACCAAAGCGTTATTTATTAGGATTGACATCAAATATTGACATCAACGTAACGTAGAAGGTAACGTAAGAAAACGTTCCAGTTTATGGAACATTTTTATTTTCAAAAGATTGTACAAAATATTAAGTAATATTTTCTATAAGAAAATGTTACTACTTTACTACCTAACCATTTACCAAGGAACTAAATTTGTATTAACTGCCTACTTCCAAGACAAAAGGATAAAACCTTGTATAAATGACCATATTGGTTGACCACCTTGACTTTTTGGCAGGAGAAAGTAAATAGAAATGATGCCAAATGCCAACCCCGAAATCTGTCAGACCTGTCAACCTGCGTCAGACTCAGTGGTATAAAACTTAGATTTTGTTTGTATTATTATCACGAAATAAATTACCTTGGTGATTTTTCGCACTTTGCTGTTGTTTCAGAAGCCTACGTTAGAGTTTTGAATTACTAATAAACTATGGCACTGTTAAGCTGTACGAGGTATGTTGACAAATTATGTAACAAGAATAAGGTTATTGATGTTAAAATTTATCATAGATTCCTAAATCATTAAGTATTTATTTGCAGATTGGGCAGTAAACCTGTATTAGCAACTTTGAACAGGTTTCCCTCATTGCTGGCCAGTGTAAACTACGCGCAGGCTGCGGCAGGTGTACCAAAAATCGTGTATAAGAAGTATGAGGCCCCTAAAGTGGAACATTATGATGTTAAAAACCAGAATCTCCAGCGTCCATTATCGCCACATCTCAGCATTTACTCCTTCCAGCTAACCACTATGCTGTCCATTACCCACAGAGCTACAGGTAAGTTTTTCCTTGAAGCCTTTCTATGACTGCATAAGTACATCAAAACATGTACTTATGCAACAAGTCTACCAATTATATTGTTTACTGTGTTATGTAAACACTTTTTAACACACACCTGATACTTACAAATAACAATTTTAGTCAATTTTGACGACATTTCTTGTAGAATTAATGATATTTTTGCGTTCCAACCATGTTTTAGCAAGTTCTGTTGGTAATTTAATCAATTTTTTATAATATATAGTGATGAGTGCAGAGAATTTATAGCATCTACCAATAATTGTTGTTGAACTCACATTATAGAACAAAATAGTGGATGAGCCTAATTACCTTCAAATGGGTATACTACTTTTAGATCCCATGTTGCTATTGAGAATATAGTCATAATTTTATATTCTTCTAGTGATTTCTTTTTATTTACAGCTTTATATAATTGCGGTAGCCTAGTGGTATGTGTAATGGACTGCTGAGATGACGTCTCGGGTTCGATCCCAGGTTTGCTATGGCAAACACCAATGACTTTTTGATGCTTTTCGAAGTTATGTGTGTATTTATCGCAGGTTTATAAGTGCCTGGTTAAAGGCAATAGGCTCACCACCTATTACATTGGAACCTAAACATAAACTGGCGAAATGTGGGTGCTAGCACCTCTGCCTACCTCTTCAGGGATATAGGCGTGAGTTTATGTTATGTTATGTTACAGCTACCTTTACACCTACACCTCTCTTCCTCTTAGCGTTAATCCCAGTCGCATCCTAAGGTTGTACCTCGAAGTCTGGGGTCTGCTTTACCAGTCTAACAGCGGATTTGGCTAAACTTCGATATTTTCCATGAAACAACTGCCACCTGACCTCCACAACCCAAAGGCGATATTGAAGTGTTGCAGCTAGACCAGTTGTTGGACTTTTTAAGGCTCCAACAACCTATAACAACTGCCATAGATGTTTGGAACAGTGCCCAGTTAATGGCAGGCTTACATAGGGACCTAAACATAAACTGGCGAAATGTGGGTGCTAGCACCTCTGCCTACCCCTTCGGCGTAATAGGCGTGAGTTTTCTGTTACAAATTGAAGCATTGACCGAGGATCGAACCCGCGCCTTCTGCTAAGCGGCCGCGTTCACTACCGCCATGCCACGCAGGCTGTCAACCTGACACCTACATCTATCTCTTATTTATATTCTGATGCATAAAAATATTTGTTTTAGGTATGATGCTAACTGGATACTTCAGTGCGCTGGGCATTGGAGCTTTGGTATTACCTCATGATATTTCACACTATATTTCTATCATTGAAAGTATGAATTTCTCACCGGCAACACTGTTTATAGCCAAGGCCATTCTTGCTTACCCATTAGGCTTCCACTTTGCTAACGGAATCAGGCATTTGTACTGGGACACAGCCAAAGGATTGTCGATCAAGGAGGTTTACAGTACAGGTTATACCATGTTGGGAGTTGCAGCCGTTATTACTCTAGGTTTAGCTGCTTTATAATCATATTTGGACCTAGTTATGCAGATACGTTCCAACCCACAGCATGTCGAATTTGAGAAAAACTAAATTTCGTGTTTTCGTTGTACAGTTTTTTATTAAAGGTGGTAACAACGAATACTGTGAGTTTTATTTTAGAAAATATAAATATTAGTTGATTAGTTACCTAATTTTTGGCTCCTTACTATTAAAACAAGAAAAAAAATGGATTATTGGGATAGGAACATTTTTGCTAAATTAAAAATTTGCGTTATAAAACGTTTCAAAACATATTAGGATTAAAATCCGTCTCTTATTTTAAATAAAAATACCAAAATAGCTAAAAGTTTATTAAAAAATCCCAAAATAAAAAGTACTTCACCATTCTAATACCCTAAAGGTAATTGCTTCTAGCTCTTTATTCATCCTCTTCTATCTCAAAATCGGGCTCTCCCCCAAATCCATCTACATCATCTAAAATATCGTCCGAACTCTTCAAACTTCTATAAAAGTTGAGACAGTACTCGGGAATGTATTGATACATTGACTGCAGGTCTATAAGTTTCGCTGGGGCAATTGGCTTTCCATCAGGCCACAGCAGGATTAAATCAGAATCTGTAATTTTTTGTACTTCTCCCTTGAATTTTTTTTGTATATTAAGTGCTTTAAAGTCTTCATCAAACGAGGTCCTCATGTAAATAGAATATATATCATCTTTTTGAATTTTTATTTCCTTGGTCATCAGCCAATTTACCTTGCTTTTATCAGTAAACTTCTTCCGATTAGTTATATTTTTTTCTACCTTTGCGCAGCTATAAAAATCTGTCTTCAGCATTCTTTGGACTTTCAAAGGTTTCTGTTTTTTACATTTTTCCATTATGTCAATGTATTCCTCGGCTGTATAAATACGTTGCTGATGTTTGAGTGCCGTTTCAATTTTTGAAAAATCTGTGTCGTTGGGTAGAAAGGTATGCCCCGACTCTAGAAAACGCATTGAAATGTCCTGCAAAGTTGGATGGGATGACAATATAGCTTTCAGCATCAAAACTAATTTAATATTTCTGTTTTGCCCACCGCAGCAGTCACTCCATAGGATCAGGTGTTCTACGGTGGGACGTAGTTTATTTTTAATAAAATTTATAAGGCACGATCCTACTTCCTGCGCACCTCTTCCCGCTTCTCCCTCTACCCACACGTAACAATGACCGATGTCATCGGAGGCACTATGGATTCCACTATTGTAGACCCATAGTTGCCTTTTATAGAAAACAATGTTTGTTGGAATTCGGGGCAGCGGCAGAGTCTTCTCCAAATCAAAGGTCAAGCATTCGACGGTAGTTGAGTTACGTGCTTCTTGAAAATCTGCGTTCATTCGGTTTCTCATGTTTTCAGCTTTTTCTATATGTTCTGTCTTCTCCTTCTGTGCTCTTTCTTTTTCTTCTAGGTTCCTGGCATTTTGTATATTTACAGTAAAGGCATCGCATTTGTTGCATGTATCTTTTTTTAGTGGTTTACACTTCAAATTAAATTTTGAGTAGAAAATGTGTTTCAAGGATGCGAAGGAAGCGCATTGACGCTCTGCGCCATATCTTTCTGTAAACTCATGCTGGTATATTTGATATATTTTTGCTAAAGTCATTCCGGACTGTAAATATAACGCGTCGCTGTTCCTGTCACGTCTATAGTGTGACTCGTATTTAGGTAGTTTTGAAATAGTCTCTACAATGAAGTTAAAATCCTCATCAGACAACTTGCGCCTGTTGCAGTTCAATCCTCTAGCATCCAATATCGGTCCACCACCCCTAATTTTTTTTAATGCAATGGTTACTTTTTGAGTGGTGATTTGCAAAGTATTTAAAAACATACCACGGCATACCTTTATACCGCTCAATGAATACACACGGGCAAATTGTCTTGGTTTTTTTCTTTCTATAGGAACATTAGTCATGGTGTAACTGCGTTTTTTATTTTCTTCCTTAACACACGATCCTATATATAAACACTGTGCATTGAAGGAGCCCAGTTGAACAAATTTTATAAACTCTTCTTTCCTTTTCTCTATTGGAACCAAACTAGCGCAATTCTTGATACATGTACATTGGTAATCCTTAAAAGCTTTCGGTGGTATCTTTTTGTTTTTATATGTGGTATACTCCAAGTTGTTGTATTTATTATATTTTCTTTCGGCTCTGAGCTGAGGATTAACTCGCTTACGGCCTCTTTTTGGTCTACCGGTATATTCTATTATGTCTTCACTAACAAGTGTTGGATTTTCGTTATTTATGAGGTTTTCATTAGTTGCTAAATTATTAATATTCTCAGTCATCTCATTATTATCATTACCATCAACAGACGAACACGAAGTATTTGACTCATCTATATGGGTTGGCAGGCTAGGTAAAATATAATTTGGATCCACAACACTATCATCGCTATCGCAATCAGCAGGTTCATCTACGATATTGTCATTCAATGTTCCACACTCTGTCAAAATATTAAAAATCTGTTGCGTCTCCGGGGTCATTACTCGAAGAGGTGATGATGGAGTACCATTGTTTATCGTTGTTGACAATAAAGATGGTGAAAAATTATTAGGTATTTCTGACAATAAAATGCCAGAATTCCGCTCATCTAAAACAACAAGAGAAGTACCGTCACCATCTATGATTTGGGAAGATGAAAATAAATAGTAAACCAGTAAAACCCTTGTTGGTATGTAGTTAAATCCCTGTGCAATAAGCTATTAATAAAAGTTTACCACTTTGAGGTATTTTTATGACGTGGCTGAGTTATTAAGAGTCGTTATGCTGAAGAAAGTAGGTACCTAGGTAGTTATACAATGATTAGTTGCCTCGTACGACACACACACAGGTGAGCAAGATGCATTTAGCGATGAATGTCTTAACATATACCTAATACCTAATCAGAATAATAATTTTACCTTGTAATTGAACATCATCGTTTTCTCTATTAGTTGCAATTAATGGAGTAAGCGGAGAAAAGGGGGGTGGAGATATTGAAGGTTGTGCGATTGAATATGGTGTAACTGGATTGGATTCACCTGAAAATAAAAACATGCATGAATTTTGCTGTGTCCTTCTCAGACTCTAAGCTATCTCTATACCAAATCTCAAACAAATTTATGAAGTGGTTTAGGCTTCATTGAGTGAGAACGTGCAGACAGGCAGAGTTACTAACTCATTTAAAATATTGAGAAGGTTAATGTACTTATTAAGGAAATGAATATTATAAATTGTGCACATATTTAAGTTAGTAATCTTCCGAGACTTGAAACAAACTTGTATCAAAGCAGTTCATAACAAAGCACCCTAACCAAGTACATGGACAACATAACAACACAATACATGCAGAAGAAATTATTCGCATTTTGTAACAACCATAACTAAAATTCGATACGTCACGCTTTTACCCTTCCGTAGTTATTCGCTCCTCTTGAACGTGTAACAGATTTGGGTTGACCTATAAAATTATTGTGATACAATGAAATTAATTAAAGTTAAAAATGTTTTCTACTCGTATGTTTTTAGAAAACGTAAATGTATTTATTATATATTATAAAACTTAGGTACCTCTGGAGTCCGCTGCTTGCATCATAAGCCCTTGAGAGGTCAATTTGTTTCTGAGATCTACTAATTTATGTCTTTTAGCCAATAACTCTTCTAATGTCTGCAATAAATAAAATGAATATTAAATTAGCGATTTTCAATAGTTTGAAGTAGTCTAATTTTAATGGCTAAGGTATAATAAGGTGAGTTGGGATCGTGAGCCAGAGTCGAGATAAAACACCCCATGCGATTTGCCGTGTATATGGTTGACCACTAATCCTATACAAACCCGTCTAGCCAGCGTGGTATGGTAGATCAAAAACCTCCTAAAACGGTGCCACAAATGTGGCGCATGTTAGGGGAGACCTAACATAGAATAGAATAGGAGTACATCAATACATTCATCGATACCCTAGTTATCTAACATAACAAAACTTACGCTATTTTTGTAAGAAATAATCAAATAAGTATAATTGCATACAAATTTTGTTGAAACAAAAGTTACTTACATTTTCATTGAATTCCATTGCTGCTGCTCGTAGTTCTTATTATCACTGTTCACAAACGTGTGTTTTAAACAAAATAACGTGGTTAACACAAACAAAACACGCTCAAACGTTATCAAAACTGTAGCACCTTTGACGAAGTACAGACCGTTTGACAGTAATAAAATAACGGACGTCTTCATTTGAAAAAGTAAATCTGTCTCGCTCGCACACGTACGTAAGTGTTGCCAGATCCGTTTAATTGAATTAGATCAATTTAATTAATTTCGTGCTCATTTACAATACGTTTTTCGTTTTTATGTTTGTCATAGTAATTAGTTTCGAAGGACTTTTGAATTAAGAATTTTTATGGAGACAAAAGATTTAAAAAAAATATTATTATTTCAGATTTAGTGTTTATAACTACTCTTTAGATCTGATTACAGTAAAATTTTAGCTATGTACCTTGCAATAAAACGTCTTGAAACATTATTAATACTATGTGAATTCTATTTTTGTCAGAAACTAAAGGTACCATAAGTTTTGAAACATTTATAATTCGAAAATTTATAAAAGTAGAAACGTTCCAACTATAATATGTGAAACATTTATTACAAATGACAGTGTTCAAATAGACTTGAATAAAACATTTCAAGATTTTTGTGACACTTTATATTAGGAAATGTTACCGAATCCTAAAAATTTAAAATGTTTCAGTTGGCCTATGATGTTTTGATAGATTTAAAAAAGCGCGAAGTGTAGATTCAACATTTTTTTTTCATAATTATTTCCGGATATTAAGGCATACACATTGAATTTTATTTGTTATAATACTCAGGGTATTAAAAAGGTAGACTGGCCACATTAACTTAATTTTAGTGATTCTGTGGATTGAAACGTTTCTTCTTCACTACGTTCATTTTAGCTAGTAACAAAAGGTTCCATACATTCTGAAACATTTTTAATTTGAAAATTTATAAAAGTAGAAACGTTCCAACTATGTGTGAAACATTTATACAAAAAATATCTCCCGAAAGATACTTAAGTTAAACATTCCAAGATTTTTGTAACATTTTGTATTGGTAAATATTTATAAATCTTTAAAATTTGAAATGTTTCAATTAGCATATAACGTTTTGTTAAATTTTAAAAGAGCTCGAGGTGTGGGTTGGAACGTTTGTGTCAAAATTATCTCCGGAAATATGCCATAAACAAGGATTTTTGTCTTTTAGGACGATGCAGGATGTCAAAAAACGTAGATTGATCGTAATATCTCCTTTTTTGGCCGACCTGTGGATTGGAACGTTTCTGCATAACTACGTCCATTTATAAAGTAATGCAAGACATTCAATTTTAATTTAAGAATAAAGTCGCAGAAAAAATACAGTTATCTAGGTATTATTTATTTATTGAAGTACTGTGAATGTAATAAAAATGTTATAATATCAGCCTTATTTTTTAATTCCATGTTTTGTTCATTTTATACCATAAAAAAACCATTGTGTTGGCATTTTAAAATGGTCCACCAAAACTAGGTTAATAATTTGATGTTAAAAGTATTGAAATGTATTACAGAAGTCATACTTTGTTCTCCTTTACACTCACTGATACGCATGTTCTGTTGCGGTTGTGCTTTCTTAATGACCATTTTTAAGTGCCAGTCTATCTCTTATATATATGAAATTGTTGATTTATAATTTACTAAAGTACAACTCACAACATTATCCAAACAGTATTACAACTATTAATAATAGAGTAAACAAGTCAATTGTTTCGAAAATTGTGAAGCATTCTAGACTACAATATTAGGCAACTGCTACACCACACGAAGAAATGACGTCATGTATTTGTTTGAATTTCTCGAAATCCAATTTTTCTGTTGTGGCCAAACCTTTTGCAGCATTCTGTAAATAGGGAAATTTATACATTGGAATTTGTATGATATTCAACTGAGTTATTTGTATCTCAAATAGCGAACCAGGGGCTCCAAATTACAAGCTTTAGATGCAACCTGGATTGCCAGTCTTATACATAATACTAGCTGACCCGGCAAACGTTTTTTGCCATGTATATTATTTCTAGAAAAACATTTTTAGTTTTGTGAATAAATAATTAGTGAACTTGAAATTAATAATAAATTTACGATGAGAGTAAAATTAACATGAGAGATGCACAGGAAAATTAAAATAATACGTATAATAGTCACTGCTACGATCTTAGAGTATACATAAGAAACTATAGAGCGCGCGTAAGAGTATTTGTCTACTATGCAAAGTGTAAGCAGATGTTCTATACAGTTATGTCGATGTATAGTTGAATAGTGATGTGCAATGACCGACGATGTTTCGATGTTGTCAACTGATTTGTCGTAGGGGCGGGGTGTCGACATTTTTTATATTTTGACACGCAATTTAATTTCAAAAAGAAAGTAAGTTTTTTACTGAGTAGTATTATGATGATGATGTTGAAGATAAGAGGGATTTCAATGAAAAGATATTGGAATTTGGTCAATCTTACATATGTATATGACAGAAATGTATACTCTAAGGCTACGATCGATACACAAATAAAACTAAAAGAAAATAGCTCTGAATAGTGAGTAAGACAGGAGACCGGCTTCGTTCTCATCCTCCATGATGTTTGCTGGATGAGAGGTGGGGATAACGGATCGATTGAGAGGTGATCGGTTATCGACCAGCGTAGGCGGAAGATCAAATTGAATTGAGAGGAAAATCATAATTGAAGGAAAAAAAAAGAAAAAAGGAAAAAAATAAAAATCGCGAAGGAAAAATAGAGGTTGATCGTACAGGGTTCAAAATTTAGAGTTGTATGTATTTTCTAATGCTGTATCATAAAAATATATATATATATATCTCAAAAAGAACAATTAGAGGTAACCCTTAACATTTAGGGGGATGAAAAATAGATGTCGTGCGGTCCGCATCATTGGGAATCCCGAGATCACGAACACCCTAGAACCTTTACAGCTGCGTAGAGATGTTGCGTCCATGGCTGTATTTTACCGTTTGTACCATGGGGAGTGTTCTGATGAGCTCTTCCAATTAGTCCCACCCTCCCCTTTCCTACACAGGACAACGCGTGCAGGTCTTAGATGTCATCCGCACACGGTGCAAAACATCCGATCAAGAACCAAGCGGTTCGGAGACTCTTTCCTCTGTCGCACCATTAAGGCCTGGAATTAATTACCAGCTCACGTGTTTCCTTCTTCCTACAGTCCCGGGTCCTTTAAGCGGGGCGTGAAAAAGCATATGATGAGGCCGTCAAGCTGAGTGTCACCATTGTCACACGGTATGTGTAAGTAATGGTGACCCTCTTTTCTGGGACTTTGCCTTCAGCTTACCATCAGGCAAGGCGAAGTCCAATTGACGTGTCCTATATAAAAAAAAAAAAAAAAAGAAAAAAAAAATGTCCGATTCTCAAACCTACCTAATATACACACAAAATATCATGAGAATCGGTCAAGCCCTTTCGGAAGAGTTTAACTACAAACACCGCGACACGAGAATGTTATAATTATTAGATAAGTAACCCAAACGATTATTGCAAGTGGAAACATGTGGTGGCCTGTGACTGAATGTGTATGTAAATTAAAAATATTCCTTCAACCCCTTCAGCAGCTTGTGTCACGTCGTCGGTAGTGTAATCACCAGGATTCAAAACCCTGGACCTCTCGATCGCAAGGTCGACCTCTTAGCCACTAAGCTATCGACGCTTCAAATTCAAGATGATCATGACTTACATTGAATATAACGTTATTATTCTTCAAGAATTCCCCATAGATGTTGAACAGATCCGTCCTTGTACTGAGCAGTTGGGCCAAGCTGAGAGGCGTGTGAGCTATAGAAACATCTGATAGGAAGTCTTTAGCGGCCAGCCAAGTGCGAGAGGGCGCTTTGGCTACATTGCATGTGGCGTTGTTACTGAAGGAGTCCCTGCCTCCTGATTCCCGGTTTACGCATAGGAGCTCGTATTTTGAAGAGTCGAATGATGATAGGTCGGCACCTGTGGAGACAAAAAATTAAGATTCTTGACAGAAAATTTAATTTGTATAAGTGCCTCATTTTAGCTTATGGCATTAAGTCTGCCATTGTACTTTGCCTGGACAAAGTACAATGGCTGACTTAATGCCATAAGCTAAAATTCCTTGGATTGGCGTGTCAGATGGCAGTCGCTCCCGTTAAAGTGAAGAGGAAGAGTAGGAAATGGCACTCAAAAATTTTAGGAATTGAATGCAACCACTTTAACATTCTTCAAGCTTTTATTGAGTAATGGTGTAGGTAGTGGAAGTAGGTAAAACTCACTCGATACAAAAGCGATGTCGCCGCGGTCTTCTTCGAGACATTTCGATGGGCTGTTGTCGCTGGAACACTGTTTCTTCAGTCTGGATACGTCGTCGCCTGTAGAACAATAGTTAATGCGTTTATTAGGAATAAGAGATAAGTATACCTAGGTAGCAGTGTGGGAAGCGTGAAAATTTTCAATGACAAGTCGATGGAAAAAATGTTAGTAGTAGAACGGCCATAGCAATTTTGTTTGGAATTCTTTCAATTTCAAATACATGCATTTAGATAGGTACATATATGCATTATGTATTAATTAGAGTATACAGGGTGAATTTTTCAACAGGACTTGGATGGCCAAATACGAATCTAAGGAATAGCGAAAAATGCTCAAAGGAGTCACGAGCCAGATTTTGATGAAACTTAAAACCGAAGCGAACAGAGTTGAGGTGGCCATACAATCCCTCTTCAACAGCTTCTTCAACTAAGTCGGCAGGAATCGGGTTACAGGGACCCCTAAGGGGTATAATAGGTAAACTCTGATATATTATGTATACTGAAGTATCTTCAACTATTAAGTGTTTTGGTTCGTTTTGACTTTTCAAAGTGTAAGATGTTGGATATATCTAGGTATCACAAGAAAGACTGAAAAGAAAAGTAAAGTTTCACACTTTGAAGATATACATAATAAGTACACACCTAAAGGATTATTTTCCAGTTTATCCACTCCGGGCAAACACGAGCCGCCAGAGAAGAAATCGCTAAAGTTTTTGATGCACTGTAACAAGAACGTATCGGTAGATAAACTAAAAGTTGCGAATACGGATACTTAGGTAACTTGGCAAGTAGGTATTGAGTAAGAATTATGTTGGGAGTTAGAAAACATTACTTAGAGAACGTCTCAGCATTATTAGTACTTGCCAGCCTTCAGGTGCAAGTCTGTGGAAAAGGGAGGCCCTCCCCCATCCCTTACCCTTTTTCACAGACCTGCGCCGGTTGGTGTAGATAATTACCTACTCTACTGACTAAACTCTATTAAGTTCTCATTACGCATTATGGTATTACAGTACCCCCCCCTTGTACTTAATTCTGTATAATCGGCCGTCCCCCTGAAAACATATTTCATAGAAAACCCTACATTTACATGAAAATAATCCCCACGGATACCCCTTCGCGAGAGCCGGTGGGAGAGGTTATGTTAGACTTGAACCGACTAAAACGCACGGCGGCGTCTGTGGGTCGTTGTTGGTTGCCGGAGGTGAGGTTGGTAGGAATATCCCTCGCAACTCGGCCTACTCAGGGCCATCTCTCTCGATCAAGCCCTCCTCGGGTTTGGGGTTTATTTTTTATGTTTTTTATACCACTTAGGTGGCAGACAAGCACACGGCCCACCTGATGGGAAATGGTTACCGTGGCCTGTGTACGTGTGCAACATTAGGGGCGTCACACTTGCGCTGCCGGCCCTGAAGAAACTTTCTAATCTCTTGAAGAACCCCATATTGTAGATGCTTGGGAAAACCGCAGCAGGGAGTTCATTCCACAGCTTGAGTGTGCGTGGGATGAAGTTTCTTTTTTTAGATACCATTGAGCAATCTGCTAGCACATGTCACTATAAACACTCTGCTATATGCTAACAATATTATGGAGAATCGGTTGCTAAGATGTTTTGACCACTCTGCATGCTTACAACTATTTGAGCTCTGTGATAGTTAATATAAAATTGGAATTTTGGTATTAAGATTATTTTGAATACCTACTTTACTAGTCAACATCGATCTGATACTGACTGTATCTTGCTAAGTATTGAGTAAGAATTGTATTGGAAATTTGAAAGCAGTTCAAACTGAAAACCTTTGCATTATTAGTAGGTAGGTACCTACCGTTATTCTGTGGTACCTACCTTCTCGGCCTACGGTATTTGCTTATATTATTTGATACTGAATGATTGATGAAGGTCAACTGTGTAACGAACTTACTCGTAGCAGGTATAATTCATCATTTATATTACGATTGAATCTCTTTGAATATTGAATGAATTTTAAATATTAGGTAACGTAGGGAAGGTAAGGTGGTTTTTATAGAAGGTAGGACACGGCGGTATTTCCGCCCAATTGAGCAGTCCGACTGGGGAAGTACCTCCAACCTACAGAATGCCGTGGTTATAATAACTTCGTGTTGTGTTCCCAGCGGTGAGTAGGGTAGCCAGAGCTCATTGGAGAATTTGTGCTGTCAGTGGGATGACTAAACGCTTGTCCTGCTTTGTCCTCTACACTGACGGCACAGAAACTCTGTGCTTACAGGGTCGGCAGCGCGAGTGTGGCTTCTTGGGTGTTACACACGTCCATAGGCCACGGTAACCACTTTCCATCAGGTGGGTAAAAAAAAAGGTGGGAAGACAAAAGGTTTGATTTGAGATTTATATGGTCATTCAAATTACTTGTGTAAAACTCGCCGGCATATCGGTTGCTCAACAATAGATAATAATTAACATGGTACCTAAATAACCCGGCGAGTCTTACACTAGTAAGACAAAAGGCTTGTCCTGCTTTGTCTTTTACACTGACGGCACAGAAACTCTCTGTGCTTACAGGGTCACACGTCCACAGGCCACGGTAATCACTTTCCATCAGGTGGGCCGTGTGTTTGTGTGCCGCCTAAGTGGTATAAAAAACGTCGGCACGCTGCTGTAGTGAATTTCCAGAATTTCATCGATCAATAAATTATGATGTTTAATAAAATTCAAAAAATATCTATGTAATTTACCTTCTTAAAGGTAAACTTTTACAATTATCTCTGGTTCTAAATTAATTCTCAATCTAATGTCAATTTCCCAAATGTCAAAAACATTAGGGTATTCTCGTCTTGTAAGCGCAACACAATTTTCATAGCAATCGTGATTGCTTTTGACATTATTGTGTAATTGAGATTACCAGAATTGACATGTCTGATCAAATATTAAGAAAAGTGTCTCTATCTCTCTCATATAGGTTTTATATTATTATCTATCTAGGTAACTTCTTTTCTTATTGTGCGAAGAATCCCCACGGATACCTCCCTCACCGAAGGCGGTGGGGGAGGTTAAATCTGTCTAAGAACTGACTATACCGCACGCCGTCTGAGGGTCGTAGGATGCCGGAGGCATATCCCTCGTATCCCGGTTCTATCTAGGTACCTATACTATTAAAATATCAAAACAAATGAATTATATATGTCTGTCTTACTCTTTACGCCAAAAAGGGGACTATTTTTATCCAACTTCAAAAAATTAGGAGGTTATCAAATCGGCTGTTTGTTTTTGACTTACCTTATCATGACCGATAAGATTCTTATTGATGAGGTAGTATAATGGAGCGTCCAGGCCGCTGAATGTGCCGTAACTATTGTGACAGGATCTGAAACACACAAAGTAGGTACCTAGTTATACCTAGGGACATAATTATATATTAGATCTAAAATGTGCTAAAAATGTAAACTGTACGCGCAGTATACGTTTCTTGGGCGTCTTTCGAGGATAGCAAGGGGTCATGGCCCCATCCCTTAAAGAAATATAGGTACGTCCATGCTCGGGGTGCTATGGCGGTGGACGTGTTCAAATTCACCAAGAAAACATTCCACGCGCGTTTGTATAAGGTCCAACATAAATATGTCCCGAGGTACCTATAGTTAAATTTTGTCAAAGGCGGATTTACCTAAGGTACTAAGTAGGTAGTGTAGGACCTATTAGGTGCTCCAATATCATGGTTCGAACATCAAACGAGGTTGTACCAAATTTTGCATATTGGAATCCAGGCTCCGCTCTCATACTTCTTTTCCTTTTTTTATACCATTTAGGTGGCAGACAAGTACACGGTCCACCTGATGGAAAGTGGTTAACGTGGCATATGGGCGTGTGTAACACCGAAGGAGTCACACTCGCTCTGCCTACCCTGTAAGTACTTCTTCTTTATGAATTGGTTTATCTTCGTCGTCCACTTAAATCCTTTTTGAGGAGTGCGTCCCGCCGTCACCCCTACTAGTCAAGTTTGATAGGATTCCTTATACCTATTTGCATAATTCTTACAGAAAGCCAGATTGTTCTAATCTCATAAGTTAGTGATTCTTGAGATTGGACTGAAGCCAAATAGACGTATGTGTAGTTGAGCTGCCAATATTCACAAAATGTCAAAACATCGTCTACGACGACGTCTAGTGTAGTTTGTAGTGAGCGTCTTATTAGTGGCAGACTGTCTGCTAATTTTTCATATTTATTTATTATTATATTAGATTATTAGGCAAGGGCATTGTAGGGCGCGCCGTAGTAGCGGCGGTAAGACCCATCATGGGGGAGTAGCTAGAGAGGCCACACGGCAGCCTCTCGTACCGTCTGACGCAGATGATCACCGAGCACGGGTGCTTCGGAAAGTATCTGCGTCGGATGGAGAAAGAGCCAACGTCCGAGTGCCATCACTGCGACGCGAGGGAGGACTCAGGTCCGCACACGCTCACCGAGTGTCCGGCGTGGGAGACGCCTGTGGCGGCCCTGGGAGTGAGAGTTCTCACGCTCTCCACCTTGCTCGCGGCGATGGTCCGCTGCGCGGATGCGTGGGCGGCCGGCGCCTCCTTCTGCGAGCAAGTAATGCTCGTGAAGGAGGAGGCGGGGCGGGAGCGGCAGCGGGAGCGACGAAGGATCGCAAGCCAAGCTGCCCGCGTACGAAGGCAACTGGCAGAAGCAGGCCGCGGCGGTGACGCGCCTGACGCGCCTGGCGCGCCTCCCCGTTTCCGGGGTCGTGTTGGGGACTCTGTAGTCCCCACACCCGAGACGAGGGCCAGATCGCGAGAGATGGCCCTGGGTCGGCCGGGGTGCGAGGGATATGCCTGTCAACCTCACCTTCGGCAACCAAAACGACCCATAGGTGGCGTGCGTTTTAGTCGGTTCGAGTCCGACATAACCTCCTCCACCGGCTCCGGTGGGGAGGTATCCGTGGGGATTTTGCGCACGTAAAAAAAAAAAAGAAGGCAAGGGCATTGTTCCATCCAAAATGGGGGCCATCTGTCTGTGGTAAAGTAAATACGCTACAGTGTCAACACGCTTTTTTCTTTTTTTAACATGCGGAAAAATCGGATTCGAACTGTCTACAAGCGCAAACGGTATTATTATATCGGCCTGTGTAGCCACTGAATCTGGTGTGCCCTAGAATGGACCCCAACATGTTGTTGGAGTTAGAAATCAACTAACTATTAGGTACCTAATATTTTTTAATGCTCTAGCTATTAACAGAAATTTTGCATACTGTTAAAACGATGAAACTTGTTGGTCAAACATTAATTGTAATATCTAAATACTGATCCATATTTCCGCAATTAATAAAAGAGCACTATAAATATTTCTAAAACACAAAATATTTCTAGGCAACCGAGAAAGATTATCCCCTAACTGTTAGCTTACTGAGACCATCTCTATGGCCAGCCTGCAAAAGTTTCCATACAATAGTATGACCCTGATATTTATATTCTTCGTGCTTTCTTGATTAACAAAGAGAATTTCGCTGCAGTATATGTGTTTTTATTATCTTCAATTACATAGATTGCCGGATATATTCTGAGTGTCTTGTTTTGATATTGTCTAATATTGTCTGTGCTTGTTTTGATATTGTCAGTTCTTCCTTGATAGTTGAAAACTTATTTTTTTTGTTTACGTGCGAAAAATTTCAATAGATACCACCCGGAGCCGGTAGGAGAGGTTAGGTTGGACTCGAACTGACTAAAACCCATGGCGCCTGTGGGTCGTTGTTGGTTGCCGAAGGTGAGATTGACAGGCATATTCCCTCGCACTTGATAACCTACTCAACTAGAGTAATTTATGAAACGGAGTACACACCTGATTTAAGATTTTTTTAAAAATAAAGTTATATCCAATATCTAATTATATATTTTACTGTAACTGTCTGTACATGGGCGATAGCAGTTCTGTGAAAGCCCCTGTTGTTTAATAAATAGCAACGCTATCACGCTACGAAGACGCGGATCTTGAGAGTTATTGGTTAGTTTATACGTGACATTCACCCTACAGTGTTACTGTGACAGTCTCCTCCCCCACAAAAGGGTGAACCCTTGGGGTTTTAATTAACACAGTAGTCAAGGGCAGTTGGGTTCAAGTTCAGAAGAGCACGTGTCTCCACCTTGAGTTATTTTCATATGAAATTTGTGAAAGGTTTACAAAACTGTCCCTTAAATTTTGGATTTTTTGAGTTCCGTGTTGTTTTTTATACTATTTATGGCAGGCAAGTACACGGCTCATCTGATGGAAAGTGGTAACCCTGACCTATAGATCTGTGTAGCGCTAGAGGCATACTCTAATTCGTTTCGATTTTAATTCCCTTTTTTTCTGTTTGATCAATATTCTTCACCATCCAAGCATTAATACTGGTTGTTTTTTTATACCACTTAGGTGGCAGACAAGCACACGGCCCACCTGATGGGAAGTGGTTGTCGTGGTCCATGGACGTGTGCAACACCAGGGGCGTCACACTCGCCCTGCCGACTCTGAAGAAACCTTCCAATGCCCCACTAGAAGAACCCCATATTGTAGGCGAATGGGAAAACTGCAGCAGGGAGCTTGGGTGTGCGTGGGATGAAGTTTCTTTCATACCGCACAGTGCGCACCGTCTCAGGATGCAATGTGTGGAGATGAATTCCCTGTATATGGCGAGCTGTGCGATAATAGAATGTAGCTGTGGGCATTATGTCCAACAATTCATTTAAACGCAAACCGTAGAACTTCCTCCTAAGGGGGAGAGGTTCCACATCACCTGCGAGTATGGGATTGACGACTAGCCTCAATGTCCGTCGCTTTTTGCACCGAGTTGAAGGGTTATCTACAAAACTAACACTTGAGAGCTCGCGGCACTCTTCTCTTCATAATTTGATTTTTACGGAAATGTCTGCCGTCTGACCCCCATCCTGAGAGGAAAGCCTATGCCAAAACCTCTCCTATTAATTGACAGATGTACCTTTTTTATACCACTTCGGTAGGAGATAAGCACACAGCCCACCTGATGGTAAGTGGTTACCATGGCTTATGGACGTGTGTAACACCAGAGACGCCACACTCGCGCTGCCGACCCAGTAAGCACAGAGTCTCTGTGCCGTCAGTGCAGAGAGGAGCCTTTAGTCATTCCACTGACATCACAAATTCTCCAGTGAGCTCTGGCTACCCTACTCACCGCTGGGAACACAACACGAAGTTATTATAACCGCGGTATTCTGTAGGGCGGAGGTACTTCCCCAGTCGGACTGCTCCATTTGGCGGAAATACCGCCGTGTCCTACCTCCTGTTTAAAACCTACCGGTTAACAAGTGAACCTTCAATACTATGGAAAACCAATATTATTGAAAAGTGTGGGCCTCCAATATATGGTATGATTTGCTGAAAAAAAAAAACAATTATTTCTAGTAACTAGTGAACAATATCCCTACCTTTTTCCCCTCAAGTCTTCCATCTTGGTGTAGGAAGTGCCCTTCTTGACGACAGCCACGGCGTAGTTGTTAGTCTTAGCTTCGCCATACACTTCGTGGAATACGGGATGTAGGTTGTATCTCTTGGCTGCGGCTGCTACCTTCATATCGTCGACGCTTGCTAAGTCTGAACCATTGTCTTGGACCTGAGTGGGTTGGATACAATGGTCAAAGTCAAAGTCATAAATCATTTATTCTGTATAGACTATTATATCGGCACTTACAAAATGTCAACAAAAAAGGGACATGAATATCAGTTTAGTAAATGGACCACCGGTTCGAAACGCGGCCCCGACCTGAGAAGACTCCGGTAAGAAACTCAACGGGCATTTCTTTTTTTTTTGGTCTAGTTACAAACATGCCCGCCAATCCATCTTCCCAAAGGCAATGGGATGAGCCGCTGAGTATTGGTGTTAAAAAACATTTAATCAGTACAGCTACTAGCGCTGCTGAGCGCGCTCGTCTATTGGCTGTGGGTGAATGGGAATCTGGTGTATGGCTCCAGGCACTTCCTTCGCCCAACGCCCAACATTGGAACAATGTTGGGCGAGTATGTAAGAGGTATTGCTGTAGGAACTGGTATTTATTAAATAATGGTCAATCAAAACGAGGCTAACTCGCCGGTCGGTCTCACCGCAAGTAAGTAGTAGTGCAATAGGATCTGGGTCTGTACCATGACTGCTTAAAACAGGTCAATAATTGAGCTTAAAAAAAACTGCTGTCATACTAACAAAGTGGAAATGTAACTTTGTAATCCTTTAACATTTATAAGGGATTCCATAGTTATTTATGCATGACAAGCCGTCTGTTTTAAGACTTCATGGTAAGCCTATAGCTTCATAGTAAGTCATAGGTTCAATTTTTGATTATTTTATTACAACTTATGTGCCAGACAAGCACACGGCCCACGACCCATTTGTGTGTGTGTGTAGCATCAGGGGAGTCACATCCGTGCTGCAGACACTGTACGAACTGAGAGTTTTTGTGCCGTCATGAACAATGACATTAATTCTAATCTAATCAATTAAGCTTAACTGGGAGGGTTAACGGGAATAATAGTACGGACAGCTAAGTACGAGTATTACTTATTGAAAAATAAGAGATTGACAAAGTACCTACAGTCAAAGCATCATTTAGAAGAATTGTTCTTTTACTCATATATTATCATCTACTGTTGTAAGTGTTTTACACACACGTGAATTATTTTCAATTTTATAATAAAAGTAAGTAGGTATGTGCCTAGCCCATCCAATTTTAATAAAATCGGTGTAGGTGAAATGGTAGCGGTAAAACGGACAGACAGACTTACTTTCGCTTTTATATTATTACAAGAGATTTAGATCCTAAAGTTATTCATTCAGATTACAGATGAACATAATATGGGGTTCATCTGTAAAGGTAATCTCTAAATGAATAACTTTTCTAGCATAGTGGACATACAAAATTTACAAAGCCCAATGTACCCCAATGGTTAATATAAAAGGAAGTACCTTTTATATTAACCATTGTTTATGCCTTTGATATAATATACTCAAAGGCATAAACAATGTAATCATAATACATTTATGGACAAATAACCTTTGTTTCTCTTTGAAAAATTTGATGCATGGCTGAATTGGTGATCACAGTCCATTGTGTTTCAGTCGTTTAAGGGTTGTTATTTGTTCCGCATGTGAGTTTACTGCGATTGAGTGCTACCATTTCCATGTTTGAACATGTTGCCGACTAGCGACTTGCCCCGACTTCGTAATGGAAAATTTCTTATTAAAATTAAATGCGTAGTGTTGCTTATAAACTTTAAATTTTCTGGAGTATAATAGAGACCAGTAAAAAAAAATTACACGTGTGGTGAGGCGGCATTGTACTTCTAGGTTCAAGTCCTGTTCAATGCGAACTTATACTAATGTTATTATAAAGCTGCAAAGTTTGTTTGTTTGGGTGAAGGAACTAAAACTAAAAAACTACCTACAGGTTGAAATCGGGATGTATATTTAGGGTGAATTTATCTAAAAGGCTGGCTGAAAATGAATAGCGAAAAGTGCTCAAAGGAGTCACGAGACCGATTTTGATGAAACTTAAAACCTCACCATTAGATTTTTGAAATACCTAGCTGGGAAAAGGTTTGATAGGGTGATATGGGATTTCGAAGTAGGTATGTTACATGCGAAGTTAGGGCGGGTTGACTAATAATATGCATGAAAAACCATACACCAAGTATTTGCATGATCTGGACTTTGATGTTTAAATCCGCTTAGCCAAATTTCATGTTTTCTTAACACATTTTGTGTTAAAAGTAAACATTAAAGAATTTTTAAATGTGACATTAATTAATGCAAAATAACGCAAGGCGTTTGATGTCACACACTGAGTAATTACAAAGTACTTCCTTTTTAATTTTAGGTTAATTCGCTCATTAAAATTTTTATTACACCCTCTTTTAATGGGAAATATACCTACTGATGAGTATGTTCTTTCTTTCTTTCTATAAATCATGGATGATTGAGGTGTGTCTTTCAACGTCTGATTCACCATTGGAGTCCCAGTTTTTTTTAATCTGCGAAATCTCCGATGCGAAGTGCTCGGTTAATGGCAATAGGCTCGCCACCTATTACATTGGGACCTAAACATAAACTGGCGAAATGTGGGTGCTAGCACCTCTGCCTACCCCTTCGGGGATATAGGCGTGAGTTTATGTTATGTATGTTATGTTATGAAATCTCCCCACGGATACCCCGACCACCCGAGCCGGTGGTACAGGTTATGTCGGATTCGAACCGACTAAAGCGCGCGACGCCTGTGTGTAAATTTTGGTTGCCAATGGTGAGTTTAACAGGTATATCCCTAACACCCCGGCCGGCCCAGGGTCATCTCTCTCGGTGTGGTCTTAGGTTTGGCTTATACATCTTTTATAGGAGTGACCCCCCCTCAACTATGAGATGAAAACCTGCATCACTTCTGTTAGTCAGCAAGTGTATCGACTTGAAATTGAGGCTTCTAAGGTGTAACCGGGAAACTTCCCCTGGCTACTCCACCGGTTCGCCCAGGTAAGAGCTGAGGAACTGAGACTCGAGAATACCTCAGGGCGCCTTTTACATCAGAGAACAGTGTGTGTGCGTGTTCCAGATACCTTCAATGAAACGACCTTGGGTGGTACATACATATATTTGACAAAAAGAAATACACAGAATTTACAAATTGTTACTTAGGTAGGTACTACAGAATTCAATCAGAGGAATTTATACGTGACCTTTTTGGTGTCAAAAAATACACAGAATTTACAAATTGTTGCTTAGGTAGGTACTACAGAATTCAAACAGAGGAATTTATACATGACCTTTTCGGTGGATCTTCGCGGATCGTCAGCCCAGGTTGTCGGCTTGCGTAAACGGGACCTGTTCACCGCTTCCCGCACTGCCACTCGAGTCCCAAGACCAGGAACTCCGATCGCTGCTCACCGCCTCCCGTACTGCGCCACGAGTCCCAAGCCAAGGAACTCCGGTTCTTGATGCGAGTACCGCACTTTGCGGATGGGTCAAGTAATCTCCTCTAAAGGTACCAGCAGACCCCAAAGAAGTTCGGAATAGGCTGCCAATTATCCCTCGGATAATATAGCAAAATGTAGGTAGGTACAGAGAATATTTAAGCAAAAAAAGCAACAGAGATTTACGACCTTCGTCGTACGTAACTCCGTGAGATCTGATCTTTTTTCGTCCCACCAGGAGAGGCCTATTTATAGTCTTCTCCATGGAAGATTCTAGCAAAAATCAAATTTTCACCAATCAACAACACGTAATACTCAAAACAAAACTTCTACCTCACATCAATACTTTCTTTTGACAGATGACAGTTGTAGTTCGCACTGACACCGCATCATTAATTTAAATTATGCTATAAAAGTATTATGTAACAATTAAGTGATTTAATTCCATAAAAATCACACAATTATCTAATGATAAGAATATACTAAAATGCTAATTAACACTAGCATTATTTCTAGCGACATCTATCGTCAACTTAGAGAAACAAACACCACAACACAACAGGTGATCAATGAAGATTCACGGCAATCCTTTTAGATGTCGCCACAGGCACATCCCAAACATATTGCAACTGTAAATTGTGTTACTTAATAAAGAATATTAACGCACAAACATTCCGGCGTTACACCATCCCCCAACTCCGATAGTATTACTTGCGGACAAGTTACGCAAGGAATACACACAGAATATAACAAAACAAATGTCTGACCAACAACAAGACATAGTATTTCGAAGTACAAAACAAAAAAAGATTCACAGTAATCAGGTCTAACTAGAGGTAACAACTGACACCGACTCTCTTACTACAAGTCGAAATGCCCTAAGCAACTAGAATAAAAGATCCCTTATCTGCTATAGTCATATGATTGCATATGCAACCCTACTATAGAGAAAGTGCTGATGAGGAACGAATACTCGATGAGGTGTACATAATACATGATAGTTCGTCCCATTCGAGGACGCTCAATCCTATATATCAACATAATAACTTCACCGAGTCGCGGTATTAAAATAGAAATATCCAGTGCTACGAAAAGGTAATAGCGCTGACGCAAGGCAGAGAGGATACCGCAGGTTGCTTCTCATCAGAGTACTTCAGAATGTCTTTAATGTGATATTCGCCCAGATCTTTCCCATCTAAATCAGCCAACCTATACACTAAAGAAGAACGTTTAGAAGTTACTACACACTTCGTAAACTTAGGAGCTAACTTAGCGGTAAAATGTTTGGCCTTGTTAGACAAATAATGTGTACGTTTATAAACAATTTGACCAACCTTAAGCTCGACATGCCTTTTTCTAAAATTGTAATACTTCTCATTACGCTGGTGAGATGAAATCAAATGTTTCCTCACCTGATCGTAAATGCGTTGCATTTCTTTTAGTTTAGCACCGAAGGCTGCGGGTTCATCCACGGAGACTAAGTCCGGATGACAAGTAATGTCAGATTGTCTATATAGAACTCCATCACCTATGAATTCCCTACCATGCACCAAGAAATATGGAGAAAACCGAGTGGCTTCGCTTACTGCAGTGTTTATAGCGCACTGCAGTTCAACTAGATGTTCATCCCACTTCTTGTGCTGAGTTTTCACATAACATGAGATGGCTTGAACGATATTTCGAATTGCTCGTTCCGCTTGATTGGTCTGAGCATGGTATCGGGGGCTATAGTATATATTAGGTACATTATATTTGGCCAACAGGTCTTTAAATTGTTTGCTCACAAACTGAGGACCGTTATCAATATAAATAGTCTTGCAAACTCCATGGACTAGAAATACATTTTTCTCAATGAATCTCGCCACTGCAGCGCCTGTTGCGACCCTAATAGGACACAACATGACATATTTGCTAAAATAATCAGAGACAACGATAAGATGAATATTTCTATTGCTTGACACTGGAAAAGGTCCAAGCAGATCACATGAAATTGCTTCAAAAGGTTTAGATACCCGCTTTGGGCTACCCATTAACCCAGGACGAGAGGTGTTTACAGGCTTGTACTGCTTACAAACCTCACAATTACCTACGTATTCTTTGACACTATTATACATTTTCGGCCAGTAGTAGTTCAAAGACAACCTCTTATGCGTTTTCCAAACACCTCCATGGGCACTAAGCGTGTCATCGTGGTATTTGGTGAGAAGTGCTAGTCTGTCTTCTTGGGGTACCACCAACTTCCAATCAAAATCTGAAGTCAAAGAATATTTGTTTTTAGAAAATCTATATAGCAAGTTATCACGGATATCAAAATTAGGGTAATGCCTTGGGTTCTTACGCACGCATTCCATGGTGTGAATATACCACGGATCACTAGTGGAGCTCGCGTCAATGGAATCGATTTTTATGCGAGACAGAGCGTCAGGTACTACATGATCTTTTCCCTTACGGTGTTCTATGTTGAAATCAAACTGACTGAGTCGCATACTCCAACGCGCTAAACGTCCTGTAGGATTCTTGAGCTTGTGAAACCACAGTAGGGAGGCATGATCAGTTACAACAGTGCACTTTTGTCCTTCCACATACTGTCTAAACTGTTCCAGCGCAAAAATCACGGCCAGAAGCTCACGCTCGGTAGTGCTGTAGTTCACTTCGTTCTTATTTAAAGAGCGACTACAATAAGCGATGGGGTGTTCCACGTCATCGTGTGTTTGGGTCAGTACAGCAGCAACAGAGTAAGCTGACGCATCGCTTAGTATGCGGAAAGGCAAAGAATAATTCGGCATTTTTAAAATAGGAGCAGAGACCAAAGCTGACTTGAGAAGGTTAAAAGCCTCCTCAGCTTCAGATGTCCAAACGAAGTTAACCTTTTTAGCGGTTAATTTACATAGGGGTTTACTAATCTTAGAAAAATTATTAACAAAACGACGATACCATCCGGCCATACCTAGGAAACGTTTTACATCCTTCGAGTTACAAGGAGTAGGATAGTTGAGGATAACCTCGACCTTGCCTGGATCAGTTCGCAATCCATGCCTATCTACATAGTAACCAAGATATTTCAGTTCGCTTCGACAAAAGTGTGATTTCTTCATATTAATCGTTAGGCCCGCATCCTTGAGTCGCTGATAGATTCTATTTAAGAGATCCACATGCTCCTCGAAGGTGCTGGCTACACAGATTATGTCATCTTGGAAGCAAAACACTCTGTTGTCGAACTCGGGACCGAATAGGCGGTCCATCAGTCGTTGCATCGTACTCGAGGCTCCGACAAGACCAAAGCACATCACATTATACTGGAACAAACCCCGTCTCGGCACCGTGAATGCAGTCTTCTCAGCAGACAGGGAAGAGTCGAACGGGATTTGCCAATATGCTGCACTTAAATCTATAGAGGACAAATATTTAGCATTATTCAGATGGTCTAAAATTTGATTGATGTACGGTAAGGGATAAGCATCGCTTTTCGAGACCGAATTTAGCTTACGTGAGTCCAAGCACAGTCTTAGATCACCATTCGCCTTTTCCACCATAACCACAGGTGAATTCCACGCAGATTGTGATGGAGACACCACTCCCATCTCCAACATCCGGTCCAACTCCGCTTCCAGGGCCTTCTGTTTGAGAGGTGAGAGCGGGTAATACCGTTGTTTGATCGGCTTGCTGTCACCCGTGTCTATGACGTGATGCACAAGCGTCGTTCGACCTAAGCCCACCTTATCCGTATTTAAAGAATCAAATTTTCAATGATCCCGTTCATTACACACCTCTGATTCTCGGTCAGGTTGTTGTAATCCTCGAGACCACTGTGAAGAGACAAAGATTCAATAGGACAGTTTTCATTAAAATTATTCATATTAATTTTTTGGGAAATTAATTTATTACTCAATTGAAATTGTTGCCAGAAATCGACACCAAATATCATTGACGTTGATATTTCTGGTACAACATAAAACTTAACTACTCTGATAACAGAGTTGTATTCTAAGGGCAAAGAGATACAACCCAGACATTTCAAGTGGGAACTGTCTGCAGTTGTGATACTAAAGTTTGGGTTGACACTTTCCAGTTCAAACCCTAAATCTAAGAAGATACGGTGCGCACCCTTTCCTAACACAGAGCAGGAGGCACCAGAATCAAGAAGACCTAGAACATTTAAATTTAAAACCTTAACAACTAAGTACGGTCTAACATCGTTATCCCGTTTAGTAAACAGGACCTTATCAGAGTAAGAATCAAACACTGAGCTCGGATCAGACATGCCTGACGATTTATTAATAAGGCCCTGGCCTACGCGTTTTCTTGACTTCGTCGTGCATTGGGGGCAGTCAGGTGTCTTTACTCCTTTGGCACCACAACGAAAACACACCAACTCCCTCGACTTTGAGCAGTTGTAAGCCGTGTGATCGCTGCCTCCACACCGAAAGCATTTACGTTCGTGCGAGACCGGCGAGCCGTTCACTGCGGAGACCTGCTTGGTAGCTTTTGGTGTGCTCTTGACTTTCTGTGAATGTAAGTCAGAGGAGATCTCACATTTATCCAAGACTGGCTCATGGAACGCCTCAGCCCTAGCACGTGCAAGTTCTAAACGCTTACCTAACCTTTTCAGATCATCAATAGCGTTGACTTCATGAAGGGCGAGTTCCTTCATGTAGTCAGGTCTTATGTTATGCATAAGGATGTCCAGTTGTTCCTCACTGGGCATTTTACAAGACAGTCTAGAGAACATGGCCTGCATTGTAGAGATGTAGTTCACTAAGGACTCAGTACGGGCTTGGGTACGTTGCCTAATCTCATTCCGTAAACGATAATCATAATCGGGAATATCAAAGGCGTCTCGTAACTCATTTAATAAATCTTCATACGACATAAAGTTGGCTTTATTGGTGCGGAACCAGGACAAAGCTGGTCCGTCCAATAGGTCAGAGAAAGCCAGGAGAACCTTTGATTTAGAGACTTCCCTTGCACACCTCAGTTCTTCCAATCTCTCAATGAAGACGCGTACACAAGAAGAACCATCATATTTTAAATTAAAAGAATTTAAATTAAGGGGTCGTTCCCTATAAACAAAGTTATCGTTAGTCGAATTAATGTTTTGCGAGCTACCCCGCATCGAGCGTTCCTTTCTCACTACAGGTGAAGTATACTCAACATGGTCACGAGAGGGGCGATCATCATTATCTGACACCTCAGATTCTGAGTCACTATTCGATTCAGCAACAGACAAAATCTTAACTAGTCTGTTACGAATACCTACAAGTTCAGAACAATCTAATCCACAACGAGCAAGCCTAGTTAAAAGATAGTTCGCCCTAACAGCAGCCCTAATGCGACTATTACGATCAGCATCAAAGTCACCTGACGATAGCAAATCCTCGAGTTCCTTGACTTTTGGCTCGCAGACAGTACGTTCGCTTGCAGCATCGGTGGACTTAACGGTGCTTGGCTTCAGACTCCCACGGCGAACTAGCCGGTATGCCGTCCGTAATTCGTTACGCAAGCCGACAACCGTAGCCTCAGGATCCGCTGAAATGCCCATATAAGACAACTCATTAGACAGCTCATCTTTTCTTAAGTATTTAACATATTGGTGCATTTTTGCCATGTTATAAGAATTTAACTTTACAAGTGTAGGTATGGAAAAAAAATTTTACAATAAAATTCAACTAACGACTAAACAATTTTCCGTTATTTAACGGATGTTCACAAAAGTATATTCCCAGAGGGTATCAAATTGAACTACTAAATTGACAAAAAATTTTTTTTTGCTAGGTACAAAAAACGTGAAGTAGGTAGGTAATGTAATTTACCTCCTTCTATACTATTTCAAAAATAAAATTTTAACGAAGAACAATTATTAATAGCGGGTAGGTATTATGTACCGCCCTGCAGGCTATTACTAAAAAGTAATAATACAAAGAAATTACACAGAGATCCAAATACTTGAACCGTTTGTGTAGGTACAAGCTCTTAGGTAGTTACCAACGATATAATAAAAAAGAGAGAATTTAATTAAATGTAAGGTAGGTAGCAGGTATAAGTACCGGCTTCCAGATCGTTCCGACATTCACAAAAAATAAAAAATTGGTAATTCTAAATTAAAATTATACAAAGTTATACCTATATGGTCATCGGCACTTCACAGAAAATGCCGACAAGTTGAACAATGCTAAATTCTGGAAAAACAGATGTTATTAAATTTGATCAAACATATGCATGAAATTAATTTTAGTTTAAGTAGGGACAAACTAAGTAGGGACCAACCAAAGACCAAGAGATAATCAGAGGGGGAAAAAAAAGAAAAAAAGAAAAAAAAAAATGGGTATGCCGAAAATATATATATTTTTGAAAATGTTGCAGCTAAATAAATTTAGAAAAAGAATTTGGACCCGTTTCCTTGCTATTTGATGTAAATTGCAAGGAAATTAATTACGTGCTTAGCCGCACAAGCACTACCAATTAGCGTCTTGGAGAGTATCAGACGGATAGTAGGTTCGATTTCATTAAAGGCGTCTTTCTACGCACACACAGTAAGCAAAGAGAAATCGCAGTTAGTGACCTGAGATTTCTAGACCTGCCCATACGTTGGTCGCCAATTTTGTAACCGGGAAACTTCCCCTGGCTACTCCACCGGTTCGCCCAGGTAAGAGCTGAGGAACTGAGACTCGAGAATACCTCAGGGCGCCTTTTACATCAGAGAACAGTGTGTGTGCGTGTTCCAGATACCTTCAATGAAACGACCTTGGGTGGTACATACATATATTTGACAAAAAGAAATACACAGAATTTACAAATTGTTACTTAGGTAGGTACTACAGAATTCAATCAGAGGAATTTATACGTGACCTTTTTGGTGTCAAAAAATACACAGAATTTACAAATTGTTGCTTAGGTAGGTACTACAGAATTCAAACAGAGGAATTTATACATGACCTTTTCGGTGGATCTTCGCGGATCGTCAGCCCAGGTTGTCGGCTTGCGTAAACGGGACCTGTTCACCGCTTCCCGCACTGCCACTCGAGTCCCAAGACCAGGAACTCCGATCGCTGCTCACCGCCTCCCGTACTGCGCCACGAGTCCCAAGCCAAGGAACTCCGGTTCTTGATGCGAGTACCGCACTTTGCGGATGGGTCAAGTAATCTCCTCTAAAGGTACCAGCAGACCCCAAAGAAGTTCGGAATAGGCTGCCAATTATCCCTCGGATAATATAGCAAAATGTAGGTAGGTACAGAGAATATTTAAGCAAAAAAAGCAACAGAGATTTACGACCTTCGTCGTACGTAACTCCGTGAGATCTGATCTTTTTTCGTCCCACCAGGAGAGGCCTATTTATAGTCTTCTCCATGGAAGATTCTAGCAAAAATCAAATTTTCACCAATCAACAACACGTAATACTCAAAACAAAACTTCTACCTCACATCAATACTTTCTTTTGACAGATGACAGTTGTAGTTCGCACTGACACCGCATCATTAATTTAAATTATGCTATAAAAGTATTATGTAACAATTAAGTGATTTAATTCCATAAAAATCACACAATTATCTAATGATAAGAATATACTAAAATGCTAATTAACACTAGCATTATTTCTAGCGACATCTATCGTCAACTTAGAGAAACAAACACCACAACACAACAGGTGATCAATGAAGATTCACGGCAATCCTTTTAGATGTCGCCACAGGCACATCCCAAACATATTGCAACTGTAAATTGTGTTACTTAATAAAGAATATTAACGCACAAACATTCCGGCGTTACAAAGGATGTGTCTCTCTTTTTTTATGTGCGAAATATCCTCTCGTATATCCCCACCACCGGAGCCGGTGGGAGAGGTTATGTCGGACTCGAACCGACTAAAACGCACGGCGACTGTGGGTCTATTTTTGGTTGCCGAAGGTGAAGTTAACAGGCATATCCCTCGCACCCCGGCAATTCATCTAAATTTGTGTAAAATTAGAACCCTAAACAAGGATCCCACAAGATTAATCCAGTGGGGGTTAACCGTGCAAATATTTAAAAAATAGTTCTTGATGGGGCCCCAAGCATCTACATTCTATATTACACGCCTGTAGTCCCTGAACAGTTAGACATAGGTGTATTCGCCAACAAGATTATATATATATAATCCTTTATCGGAACCTATTGTCGTCAAGCGGGTATTTGGTCATGGGCTTTATGTTTACTGTCGGATAGGGAACAGCCCTATCCTATACATTCTATATTCTCTAAGAATAAACCTTGTGTGTTTAAGCAGGTATTTCATGGTAATGTGACGTCACATGTGGTTAACGCATTTATTGTTATAACGTCACTTATCATTATTATAATAGCTTACAATAGCAGTTTCTATATTTGGGTTAATACGACACAAAACCATTCCGTGAACAGTAAAACTGTAATAACATAAAATAGAATCACATAAAAGGTTTGCAGAAATGGGTCACACATTATACTGATGTTTTGTTGTTATTGTATGTATTAAACATCGACTGTAAGTTACACGTATTGGTTATATAATATACTAGCTGACCCACCCCAGCTTCGCCCGGGGTATATTTTGAAGCTTCATATCCCTTTGAGCCCGTATGTTTCAGTCTTCAAAATATGTATGAAAAATTGCCGGATTTGTTAACATTTATTATCAATGCTCCGCTCCCTTAAGTAGTAGCGTGATGATATATAGCCTAAAACTTTCCTCGATAAATGGACTACCCAACACTGAAAGAATCATTCAAATCGGACCAGTAGTTCCAGAGATTAGCGCGTTCAAACAAACAAACAAACAAACAAACAAACTCTGCAGCTTTATAATATTAGTATAGATAGAAAAAATATATGCAATTACTTATAAAATTCATACAAATCTATGCTAACTATATAGGTAGTATATACAAAAATGAAATAGAGAAAAAGAGGGAGACTGCAACTTTAGGCATCGAAAACTTCCTCCCCATCGATCTCTACTGGTACCCATATCGCCTTTGGGTTGTGGAGGTCAAGTGGCAGTCGCTTCATGGAAAATATCGAAGTTTAGCAAAATAAGCAGTTAGACTGGTAAAGCGGACCCCAGACTCAGAGGTGAAAACTTCGGATGCGACTAGGATTAACGCTAGGATGAATGAGACATTTTTACTTTGACCTCGCAAATATAGATATGCTGCAGACTACTCGGGCATATATTCTTATATGCTATACACAACTTTATATTTTTTATTTTACGTGCGCAAAATTCCCACGGATACTACACAGATACTTTCCATCAGGTGGGCCGTGTGCTTGTCTGCCACCTAAGTGGTATTATAGGGACTCCTCTGAAGGGAAGTAGGCTTAGTAAGATAATGTTTCAACTTACGCTCTTTAAGCAGTCGTCCTCCGAAGCCTCCTGTATACAGTCCAGGATCGGCCGGATATCTCTGCTGAACGCAAACACCGCCATTGAACGGCATTTAGCTAGTGCCACGTTGGATGTCACGCATAACCTGTAACAGCAAGAAAGTATTATACACTAGCTGTGCCCCGCGGTTTCACCTACCGTACATTCATCGATAGCTGAAAAGAAGTGGGATTTTTCCCGGGTACTTAAAGCGGGGCTTGAAAAAGTATCTGACGAGGGCGCCAAGGTGAGAGCCATTATTGTAACATTACTTAGTGTCTGTAATGGTGACCCTCTTTCCTGAGACTTTGCCATTACCATCAGGCGAGGTAAAGTAAAGTCAAGTTGGCGTGTACTAAATTAAAAAAAAAATGTCAGACCAGCATACCATTACGGTAATCTGTATATGAGGCACCATTTTTTTTTATTTTTTTATACCACTTAGTTGGCAGACAAGCACACGGCCCACCTGATGGAAAGTGGTTACCGTGACCTATGGACGTCTGTAACACCAGAGGAGTCACAGTGGCGCTGCCAACCCTGTAAGTACAGAGTTTCTGTGCCGTCAGCAGAAGACAAAGCAGGACAAGCCTTTAGTCTTCCCACTGACAGCACAAATTCTCCAGTGAGCTCTGGCTACCCTACTCACCGCTGGGAACACAACACGAAGTTATTATAACCGCGGTATTCTGTAGGGCGGAGGTACTACCCCAGTCGGACTGCTCAATCGGGCGGAAATACCGCTGTGTCCTACCTCCTTCAATCAATATTGTCTTTTCTTGGTTTACCATCAAGTAAAGCAAATCTTACTCGTAAGCTGATGCATGTTTTTTATTACAACTTAGGTGGCAGACAAGCACACGGCCCACCTGATGGAAAGATGTCACCGTGGCTTATGGGCGTGTGCAATCAGAGGAATCACACTCGTGCTGCCAACCCTGGAAGAACACAGTTTCTGTGCCGACAAGCCACATTTGGACAATGATAGTCTACAGGAAAATCTCTGTAAAATATTTTACAGAGATTGTTGTAATAAAAGCCAATTGTAATAATAAAAAATATATATATTACATATTGAATGTGTGCATTTTTATCATTTGTTTACTCTTGAATGGAGCAAGTTACATGTGACAAAGTACTTATTAAGTAATCTCCTATTTAAAAGAAATAAAAACAAAATTGGTTTGTAAGTACATTACCATAAAAGTTCGGGCGCCTTGGAGATACACATGCCTAGGATAATCAGCGGATATTGGAAACTTTTAATCTTCCGGTGGTGAGCTAAATGAAACCAAACTGTGAGGTTTAAGGTTTTATTGTCCACTCCAGTGTGCATTAAGAAATAGATTTAAGGATACATACCTAATATGTAACACATTTTCTGTTTGAAAAGACAATATTGATTGATGTGCATTGCAGGTGTAGGTATATAGGGTCCTACCAAGATATATGTAGCACCATCCGACCTCATCTGTGAGCCGGGTTCGATAATTCTCCTCTCAGATTTGGGGGTCAAACTTTTTTAGAGCATCTATGGTGCCGGTGCGGCACCATAAAAAATTTGCCTATAAGCTAAACTAAAAGAAAGCGTAAGTCTGAGGACTCATCAAAGTGGCAACCGGGACTTACGATATTCATACATACATACAATCACGCCTTTATCTCCGGAGGGTTATGCAGATGTCAATAGAATTAACATCCTAATTTCACCAATCATTGTATTTTGCACGTAATAGGGGGAGAGTCTATTGTCGTCTTCCGGGCACTATTGTCGACTTGAGCTATGCATCTGAGGCTGAGTGAGAAAGAAGCCTTTGTGTGTCCTTTAGTCGCCTTGTACGACACCGCATGTGAAGAGATGGGGTGGTCCAAATTCTACTCTGCCGGGAACCACGCGACATTTTTCATCGAGAAAATAATCTAAAAAATATAATGCTTTTTTGACTTCTAAAATTGTTTCTCACAAGAGAGGTATGCCACATTACGCACCTCTTAGCGCCTAGTTAAAGCGTGTGTGTGGTTCGACATAGGTCAGTATGTCAAACGTAGCCTTTCACACAGTAAGTAGGTCGAGCTTTCAGCTAATGTTCGCGCTGAAAGAGGCCTTGATGAGTTCTTTTTGAGTTGGGCTTAACGTTGTTAGATTTTAACGTTGGCTTGAGTAAAAAATTTAAACGTGAATCATTGTTTAGTGAAATGAGAAGTTGTTATATTTAACGGTGCTTCTGTCAATTAGCCCATCGCAGTCCACTGTTGAACATAGGCCTCACCAAATGCCGGGAGGCTTTGGCCTACTGTTTACACGCTGGCCAGCTGTCACGGAGTTTATTTCAAGATTTCCTTCTCTCGCAGTGATATCGTCTGCGTATTTTTCCGTTAGTCACCTCTTACGACACCCTTCGAGTGAGATGGGGTGATGGTGATACCTGTATTCATTCTCCGTCACCACTCGGATAATGTTAGTTTCTAAATCAAGATCTAGTTAATTTTATTTAATAATATAATCATTATTTGAAAATTCGTTCAGATTACATTGTGATGTCTTCGGAGCTTTTCTATACAACTTATGTGGAAGATAAGCACACAGCCCACCTGATGGAAAGTGGTAACCGTAGCCTATAGGTGTATGCAACACCAGGGGATTCACACTCGTGCTGCCGATTCTGTAAGAATAGCGAGTTTCTGTGTCCTCTACGCTGAGACAATGCAGGACATACAATTGGTCTTCCCATTGACAGCACAAAAACTCTCCAGTGAGCTCTGGCTGCCCTACTCACTGCCGGGAACACAACACGAGGTTATTATGCCTGCAATATTCTGTAGGGCGCAGGTACTTCCCCAGTCAGACTGCTCAAACCTATTTATATACCTCTATCTACCCCTTTGGGGACACAGGCGTGAATACATGTACGTAAAATAAATTCGAAAACCAATTCCCATTCTTTAAAATAATACCCATAATAAGTATCTTTAAATTTCTTCAATAAATAACTCAAAAACATTCTGAGGAGACTAAAGTTTCCAAGTTCCTTCATATTTCAAACAGAACTAAAAGAGCTATATTTAACCACGTCATACTTTTAAAGCAGTTTAGTAAATATTTTTCACTAACTACTGAACGCGGTTCCACCTCCGTGAATTATTTGATGCCATTTCCGCTGAATTAAAAAGTAATAATAATCTATTTCGGTGCCAAATTGTATTTCAGTACTTACGTGATTAAGTACACTCGAGAGCAATGAATCCGGGTCACTTAAAGAATCCTAAAAATCTCGGAAACTAAAAATGCTAGGTTAATGCAATAAATTGTATTTAATAGACAATGTAATACTCCTTAAATGAAGGTATTAAAACTTCTTAGTTATTGTAAAGTTATATCATAAAAAAATCAAATTTGAAAAAGGGCCACTTTCGAAGATGGAACTACGAAATTACAGCATTTGGTGTTGCTTTTGTTTGTAATCTGTCATTTATGTGGGTACATAAACCATGTTGATAGTTCTCTATATTCATTAATCAAGCTGAAATTATGTCGCTTACGCCTGAAGAATGCACCAGAATACTTACAATGCTGGAAACCGGCCGGAGTCAGCGCGATACAGCCAGGACTGTCGGTGTGTCGCTGTCAACAGTACAAAGAGTTCTCCGACGTTACGAAGAAACTGGTTCTAACCTACGCAGACCAGGAACGGGCAGAACCAGGTGTACCACAGCACGAGAAGACCGATACTTGGTGAACACCATGCTTCGAAATCGCTTTCTCACAGGAACTGAACTCACCAATCAGTTTCGACGCCTCGGAGGAAGTAACCCAAGTGCATGGACAGTAAGACGTCGGCTTGCTGAATCTAACTTAAAACCCCTTAGACCTGCAAACGGCCCTAAACTGGAGCGTGGGCATCGTATTTCGAGACTAAGTTATGCCCAGAGCCACGTAAATTGGAGTATTGAAGATTGGTCAAAAGTTATGTTCTCCGACGAATCAAAATTTATGCTCTACAAGCACGATGGAAGACACAGAGTGTATCGAAGACCAGGGGAAAGATTCAAGCAAGCATGCATCGAAGAAAAAGTAGCCTACGGTGGTGGGTCTGTACTTGTGTGGGCCGGAATTTCTTCTGAAAGTCGCACAGAGCTGGTGATCATAGAAAACGGCTCTTTAACTAGCGTAAGATATGTGGAAGAAATCCTCAATGATCACGTTGGTCCATTTATGGTCAATTTAGGTGAGGATGCTATATTTATGCATGAAAATGCCAGACCTCATACAGGTAGGATTGTGAATGACTACCTTCAAGAGATGAACATTACTCGTATGGAGTGGCCAGCGCGCAGCCCGGATATCAACCCGATCGAGCATGCTTGGGACGAGCTAGGCAGATGCGTAAAACAACGAAACCCTCCCCCAATCACGCTTCGTGAGCTCAAAATTGCTCTCACAGAGGAATGGGAGAATATTCCCCAAAATCGTATAAGGAACTTGGTGTACAGCATGCCAAACCGCGTAAACGCAGTAATGGAAGCACGAGGAGGCAATACGAAGTATTAAAATTCAAGAAAATCGTAATAAAGTTCAAAAATTTCATGTTTCCTATTTTTGTTTTAAGGAGAGATCAGCAGTTTTTTTCTTTATGTAATTTTGTGTTAATAAAATGTATGGTGACTCATATTTTTTTTACTTTCATTTAAGGAGTATTACATTGTCTATTAAATACAATTTATTGCATTAACCTATCATTTTTAGTTTCCGAGATTTTTAACATTCTTTAAGTGACCCGGATTCATTGCTCTCGAGTGTATTTATAAAACTCGTACTAACTCCTTTGCGGTTGAAAGCCACTGAAACTCGTACAATCGTTCATTCCACATTTCAAACTCTTAGGCGACAAATTTGGAAAAACTCTGATACATGTATATTATTATTTGTAACCGTAAACAGGGACAGAACTTACCTGTCCTTTACTTCATAAAATGACAGTCTTTTATACACCCCTTAGGGGTGAAACGTCGAAAAGTCTTCCCTTAGCTTACTCTGTTAATAGGCATCAACTGTCAAATTTCATATTTCTATTACGAGCAGAGAGAGAGAGAGTTGGCCAAATGTGGGTATTAATACCTACATTTCGGCCAAATTCTTCGAGAATTTGCAGGCGTGAATATAGATATGTGAATATGTAATTTATGAAACAATCAGTCAATATGTAGGTATAATTGATCAGTGGTAAATTTACCTCACGACGACTTCTGGGGCTCCGTGGCCTCTCTCGATGACCTCAGTGTAGTTAGCCTTGTTCAAGTAATCCAATGGCCGTATAGGAATGTTGTCGGCTACGTGGTAAATCTTTTCTGACAGGCCTAACACTCCGGTGAACCATGTCGGCTTGCTGCTAGACCCTAAAGAAGGAAAAGAAACAGTCCTGTAGACGTTCAAGACAAGTCAGGATAGGTCATATTCAGGTTGTGCCCAGGTAGCGCAGTTGGTCAAAATATTCCCCCTGTCACGGGTTCAAGTTCGGTCCTGGATGTTGACTTTTTTCAATTTAAATGTAGGGTGACGTATGCCCACAATTAGATGGTTTTATTTAGTTTCTAATTTTTTAATTAATTATGTATTACAAAATTGAGTGAGAATTAACTTAGACATACATACATAACATAACATAAACTCACCCCTATATCCCCGAAGGGGTAAACAGAGGTGCTAGCACCCACATTTCGCCAGTTTATTTTTAGGTCCCAATTTAATAGGTGGCGACTTAGACATTACTAGTATACATATATAAATATAAAAATTAAACTAAAATCCTTTACTAAAGTATGTTCACAAATCTAGGTCACTTTAGCAAGAATGCAGGTAGCATTTCCGCGCGGAATTGTTGTGGAAAGCAATTATGTGCGGGAATTCAGTCGTAATTTATACCTATCATAGAACTAGAGACATTTTATTTTCTATGTCTTTTCAGTAGGTAGTTGTATGTGGAGCTTTTACTATATCACCTAGGTGGCAGACAAGCACACGGCCCACCTGATAAAGAATGGGACATATGAAACAAAATTGATCAAGTCTCAGTAGCTCCATTCAACACTTTAACACATGTGAAGCTATATTTAATAAAATCCAGTTAATTTTTTTTGGTTTTCAAGTGTATAGATACGTAATATTTCATATATTATATGTTATTAATATATTATAATTATATTTCATATTTTATTATCTCTAATATAGTTTCATAGTTTCCTAGTTTCTAATAGAACTTAATTTGTCTTGAGAGTTTTATGAGCATTAGCATGTAAAGATGTAATAATACCTAAATGTGGAAACTGATAATTGGCCTTCATCCTATTAATTATATAATATTGAACCTTTTTTAGTATTATATTGTAGTGTATTGTAAAATAAAAATCAAATAAAATATTATTTTTTACCTGCTTCAGACAACTGCTTTATCTTCTCTCTCAACGGGGTTAACTGGGCCAGTACATCGTTGTGTGCCAAGATACCCTGCCAAGGCCTAGCTGCCCAAGAACAGGCCTTGTCTTTGACAGAGACCTTGGTACCATCCACGCAAAGGTAGCTGAATCCGTCGGGGTTCTGCTCGGCAGTTCCAGCTGGAATTGTGCCTACTGGGAGCTGTGGAAAAAGGTTTTGTAAACTTATGGATATTTTATTTTATTTTATTTGCTTATGCTATGCTTTAAATGTGCCAGCGGAGTCAAGTCTCCTAGATCAATGGAAAATTCAATCGAAAGAATTTTAGAACTTCTATCGACGTTTTCATACTGAAAATCACACATCTTATTGGCGCAATCGTTCTTTAGGTCTCAAAGTTTACTATTAAGTTATCTTAGACGCCGGCATACAGCATGCAGGAAGTTCAGTGTACCCGCATCGACATATTTTTTTTTACGTGCGCAAAATCGCCACGGATACCTCTCCACTGGAGCCGGTGGGAGAGGTTATGTCGGACTTGAACCGACTAAGACGCACGCCGCCGGTGGGTCCTTTTGGTTGCTGAAGGTGAGGTTGACAGGCATATCCCTCGCACCCCGGCCGACTCAGGGCCATCTCTCAAGCTTTATCATGAGTTGACACAGTAATCTCTCGCTAGCGCTGCGGTTAATTATTTGTATGAAATTTGCACAGCACCTCAGGCGTTTATGAATAGAATTAATTAACCTACCGAAATCTGTTTGATAGTTACAACGTTTTTCAGCATTTCTCCTACAAAACGACACCATGAATAACTAATTTGACAGACGCTATCGAAGGCCGTATCCGAAACTGACTGACATTTTGCGACGTGAAAACTATTGTTGATGTTTATTGTAGTTAATTGTTGTTTCAATTCAAAAATGTCCGCAAGAAGTTATTTAGCGTGGAATATGCTCACGGCAGCCAAACGTGAAGACCAACGGCGTGAGCAAATTCAATTCTAGGAGAACATGCGATATCATGTTGGAAGCCAGTTTGTAAATATTGGTGATCGCAAATTTATTCAGATTTATAGAATATCTAAGGACGCTTTTCTAGAGTTGTGCTCACTTTGTTACTGTGGAATATCAGCGAAACTAAAACAATTTAAAAAGAAAAGTAAAAAGATAGTTCTAACATCTGACAGTACCCGTAAAAAGCTATTAAGATTGCTATCTTTTACAGAATTTCTTCTTACTTCCAGTATTTTTGCGACAAATCTAGAAGCAAGATAGAAAAGGAACTACAAGAATAGAAATAATTTTTCAGAACAATAAATACCTAGGTACCTACTCAGGACTTTAACTGCAGTTTCAAATATTGCCTTGTTTCATTTTCAATTCTGACAGCCGTGGCTACTGTGATTTCCCCTGGGCAATAGAAGTCAGTGCAAAATTCGTAGCTCAATATAAAACTATATTAATGGTTGCATTGCATAGAAACTAGAAAATGCCTAGTTTTATGAAAGTGGGGCATTATTCTGTTTGAAAATGTTTAAATCAAAGTATTACCACAGTATAACGAAGTATGAGTCGTTAGACTATGTCGTAAAGTGAGAAGTTCGGTACATTGATAAAAATTAATAAAGACTACGTATGATTATTGCGTATCTTTCTTTTTTTTGGAGTAATCCGTATCTTGAGCACTAGGTTTAGGTTTCCTATAGACGCAAAATGTCTAAATTTGGAGAAATAATTTCAGTATAAGCCATCAAAAATCTGCTTTTCGGACGGATTTTATTTGAACTTTGACTCTGCATTGTATATTCATATTAATTAAAATATTGAAGTTCAGCCGCATATTAGTTAGAATAGAAAGCCGACATCAATCGAGTTAGGAAAAGGCACAGAGAGTGATGAATGATGATGAATAATTAAAAAAGATGTCGGCATAAACCATGCACATAATTGAGGATCTAAATACCGAACATTTATTTCACAAACTTGTAAGAATTGATCAAAAATATGTATTTCCTAGAACATCTTTTACAAAACTTGAGAGGCACGATGGGCTCTTTTGAGCTAGATATTTCTGAAGAAGTTCCCACAAAATCTTTTATCCGATTCGGTCAAATTCGGAATTCAGAATTATAGCTTTAGTTGGCATCACTGGAATAAATATTACTTGGAAAATATTCGCATAAGTCCTGAAGCGATATTTGAAATTCCGTATAGGATGCGAGCGAGTATTTGAACAACTTAAGTGATTTTAGAAATTGAATTTCATGTTTCAGTCAGATATGTCGCAAACTGCTGCTGGGAAAATATGTTATACTTTTACCGAAAATCGGAATGTTAGGATTTGATAACCTACAAATAAAAATTATAGTAATCTTTCTTATTTTTTTTTGGTGCTTCTCAGAAATTGGCAATGTGTAATTTCCAAAAAACATTGATTGGAAACAGAGAGGTAGGGTACATACTATACCTATATATGAGTATACCAACAATATTATAATTAATCCTCATTTTTGGCTTCTCATAGTCAGGTCAAATAGGAACTGGCTCAGTGCGAAGCCTCTCCCGTACCATGGAAGTATATTTGCTTACAAATATCATTTAGCAACTTACCCCAAAGAACTTCCGCACATAAATGACCTTTGTGAAAGCCACTTGTCCGCCATTGCTCGCCAGGCATCGCAAAGCTCCTTCATATCCACTGTAGTTGTCCGGATAGTCACATTTATCGGGATGCTCGCACAGAGCACATAAGTGGCTGTACTGGGCCTCTGAAATATAGCCCTTATGAAAAAGCATCCTTTTTAGGGCCATTCGCGACGAAACGAGGGTTAGAAACTCACCGTGGGGAAAATATTTCTGGCTAGAAAAATGGGCAGTGGAATATAAAGATTGTATGTCAGTATAGTTCAAGTATTCCTTTGCGGATAGCTTGTGTAACAAGATTTATTGTAACTAGGGAACCTTAATGTGAAAACATATTTTTTGTGCTATTCGAACTTATTAGTGGCACAGAACAGATAATAGTACTGTTAGTGGTTATTTTGTGACGGTAATGAGACTGAGACAGTTTATTATTTGTAACTAAAAGCATATTCTAATCATAGCTTGTACATTTTTTTTTTTTTTTTTTTTACGTGCGCAAAATCCCCACGGATACCTCCCCACCGGAGCCGGTGGAGGAGGTTATGTCGGACTCGAACCGACTAAAACGCACGCCGCCTGTGGGTCGTTTTGGTTGCCGAAGGTGAGGTTGACAGGCATATCCCTCGCACCCCGGACGACACAGGGCCATCTCTCACGATATGGCCCTCTTCTCGGGTGTGGGGACTACAGAGTCCCCAACTCGTCCCCGGAAACGGGGAGGCGCGCCACGCGCGCCACCGCCGCGGCCTGCTTCTGCCAGGGTGACAGGCGGCTTCACCTGTCACCCCCAGGCCGGCGCTCATGGGGGGCGGAGGTCGTTCATCGACCTCCGACGCCCGAGTTGCCTTCGTGCGCGGGCAGCTTGTCTTGCGATCCTTCGTCGCTCCCGCTGCCGCTCCCGCCCCGCCTCCTCCTTCACGAGCATTACTTGCTCGCAGAAGGAGGCGCCGGCCGCCCACGCATCCGCGCAGCGAACCATCGCCGCGAGCAAGGTAGAGAGCGTGAGAACCCTCACTCCCAGGGCCGCCACAAGCTCCCGCCTCGGCGTCTCCCACGCCGGACACTCGGTGAGCGTGTGCGGACCTGAGTCCTCGCTCGCGTCGCAGTGATGGCACTCGGATGTTGGCTCTTTCTGCATCCGACGCAGATACTTTCCGAAGCATCCGTGCTCGGTGATCATCTGCGTCAGACGGTACGAGAGGCTGCCGTGTGGCCTCTCTAGCCACTTCCCCATGATGGGTCTTACCGCCGTTACTACGGCGTGCCCTGCGCTTGGTTGCCCAAGTCGTCTCTCCCATTCCGCCACCATTTCCCTGTGGAGCCGGGATCTCACGGCCCGAATTTCTTCGGGCTCGGGATCGTGACCCCGCTCCCGCGCCGCCCTTCGGAACCGGTATAGCGCCGAAAGGCATCTCGCTTCCAGGATCCATGGTGGCGATCCGGCGAGGAGACTCGCCGCGTTGAATGATATCGTGCGGTACCCCCTTATGATGCGGCACGCCAGCTTCCGCTGCGGACGCTGCAGCAGGAGCATGTGCCGATCACTCAGGGTGTCCGCCCACACGGGACACCCGTACAGGGCCATGGACCGCACGACACCCGCGTAGAGTCTCCTGCAGGAGTCCTCCGGGCCCCTCAGGTTGGGCAATAGCCGCGCCAGAGCGTTGGCTGTGCCCGCCAATTTGGGGCCCAGACTTCGGAAGTGCTTCCCGAAGTCCCACCGGCCGTCGAGCACGAGCCCCAGATATTTCATCTGGGGCTTGATGCCGATGAGAGTGCCTCCCACTGTCAGACTGGAACCAGGTGGTGGCGTGCGCCGAGGTCCATGAAAGAACATGGCCTCGGATTTATGCAAAGCCACCTCAAGGCCCAGCCGCCGGATCCGTTCCACAACTTGAGCAACCGCGGTCGTGGCCCTCAGGATCGCTTCGCGGTGTGTAGCCCCGCTCGCCGTCACTAGCGTGTCGTCCGCATAGCACGTGACGGCGGCGCCGTCCGCAAGCTCACCGCGAAGCACCCAGTCGTATCCAATGTTCCACAGTAGCGGCCCGAGAACCGATCCCTGTGGAACACCGCACGACATCTCACGCCGACCGACGCCGGTCGCACTTGGGTAGATGACGGCTCTCTCCGTCAGGTACGCCCCGACTATGCGGCGGAGGTAGAGAGGCACACCGTGGTACACGAGTGCCTCCCTGATGCAACTCCAGGGCAAGGTGTTGAACGCGTTGGAGATGTCCAAGGACACCGCCAACGTCACCTCGCCCCGGGCAACTGCCTCCTCCGCCAAAGTCCTCACGCGCATGATGGCATCCACGGTGGACCGCCACCGGCGGAAGCCATATTGGGCATCCGCCAGGTCCGGCCCCCCACCAGAGAGGTGCTCGACGAGGCGCTTCGCAATAACTCTTTCAAAGAGCTTGCCCACCTCGTCGAGCAACACAATGGGCCGGTAGCCGGACGGTTCGTCCGCCGGGCGACCCTCCTTTCGGATGAGGACCAGTTTCCCCGTCTTCCACATCTTCGGAAACTGGCCCCGCTCCAAGCATGCGCTGAGGAACCCTCTAAGTCGGGGTTCGAGACCGTCTTCTCCCAGAGCTAGGACCCACGCGCGGCCTGGAATGCCGTCGGGTCCCGGGGCGGTGCTCTTCTTGGCTCTAAGCCTTCGCACCGCCAGCTCCAGTTCTACCCAAGTGACCTCGGGGACTTCGTCGTCAACTACCACACTGGGCGCCACAGGCGACCGAGGTGGCGGAGTCATCTGCGGCGGAACGTGTTCCGCTCGCGCCGGGAACAGGGACTCGACCACTCCACCGAGCAGAGCTGGCTGGAGAACCCGGGTCAACGGCGGGGCCCGGGGGCGCAGCTTTCCTCTTACCATAAGGTAAGGCCGCCCCCATGGGTCCCGCTCCAGCGTCTCCATGAGCTCCTTGTAAGCCGCGGCTTTCGCCCGCTTAATCTTCGCTCGGAGGGCATCTCTGGCCTCCCTGTATCCCACATGAAGCTCCGCCACTCGGGGCTCCGTATCTGCGGTTCGGCTACGCCTCCTACGGAGTCTGGTCCACCGGCGGTGCGCGATCACGCAGGCTTGCCGTAGCCTCGCGATCTCCGCAGACCACCAGTAGACCCGACGCCTCGGACTATAGGGTGGTGCCCTAGGCATACCCGCATCGCAGACACGAGTCATGGCCTCCCGGAACCACACCGCCTCATCGTCGATATCGACAGGCCTGTCCGGCGCAATGGCCCAGGCCTGTACGATGGCGGCCTCCAGGAGGACCTCCCGATTCAGTCTCCCAAGCACCCAGCGTGGCTCGCGTGGGGCCGGTATGACCGGCGCATCACCCGCGGGGGGGGAGACATCAAACCGAACGTATCGGTGATCCGCCAGTGTCTCCACCCCCACAACAACACGCCAGTCCCGCAAACGGTGCGACAGCGAAGCGCCTGCGAACGATAGGTCGATAATCGAACTGCGCTCCGCGGTCACGAACGTGGCTTCGGCCCCGCGATTCTGGAGAACTAGACCGTGATTAGCGGCCCAGCTCTCCAGAGCCCTACCTCGTGGGTTCGTGTGCCGGGACCCCCAGGTCACTGACCAGGCGTTGAAGTCCCCGAGCACAAGAACCGGATGAGGATGACAGGCGTTGACGACGTCGGTCAGTCGCTCCAGCGACTGCCGGTACTCCCCTATGCGTCGGTGTAGGCTCGGCGTGAGATAGACGGCCACGACCGCAATCTCCCCCACACGCGCCGCTACGATGCCATGCTCCCTTGCCACGACAACAGGGGGAGGGGCACCCATAGCGGCGTTGTACACCAGTGCCGCCGACCCGTCCAGGTCGACCACCCAGGCAGGCCCAAGGGGCCGGTGAGTGTACGGATCGGCGACAGCGGCGACGTGTATGGACCACTGTGCCATGCTCTGGAGCAGAAGACCCTGAGCATCGGCACCGTGGCCCACGTTCGCCTGCAGGATGCGGAGCTGGGGATCCATTATGGAACCATCTCCGCATCCCGCCGCGAACTTTGGGTGGAGCCCCCGCCTTGCGGCTTCGGCTCCCCCCCGGTGCAGGCCTTGCTGCCAACCCTATGGTCGGCCGGTTTGCCCCCCGCTGCACACCTGAAACAGTGCAGCGGAGCTTCGCATCCACCGGCCGTATGGCCGGGTTGGCCACAGCGGAAGCAGCGGTCACCGACCGTCACCGCCGCCGTGCACTGCACCCCCACGTGGCCGACCGACAGGCACCTAAAGCACCTGGTCGGTCGAGCCTGCAGGAGCCGGACCTGCACCCGCACCACGCCTCCAACGGCGAGGAACCCCCGGTCGGCAGCCTTTTTGGCTGCTGCGATGGGGCAGCCGACAACTGCCGCCCCCAGTCCACGGCGGCCGAAGCGGATTGCTCCGACCTTCACCGCCTCTAGGGGGCAGCCCCCGGCCTCCGCCACGGTGAGGCGGATTTGCTCCACCGTGATGGAGTCGTCCAGGTCCGAAATGCGCATTTCTGCGCACTTGTTGGGCCTGGACACCCGGACGTCGGCTGCGTCAAGCGTCTCCCTAAGCTTAGCCGCTAGGGCATCAGCCTGGGGACCGCTCGAAGCGCCTGGGATCTCGAGTAGCCGAGCACCCGTCCGAGTGGGTTTCACCCGGATGGGGCCCGACATGTCGAGGGCCTTCATGTCAACGCAGGCTCTCGCCTGCGTGACAATCTGGGCGTACTGCACGCCCCTATCCGCCGCCTCCGCCGTCATCGTAAGGACGACGGCGGTTGAGCGGGGGACGCGCAGCCTCCCTGGCACTCCCCTCGCAGCAGCCTCAGCCCTCCTGGCCTTTTTGGCTGCCTTTCGGTTCGCCTTGCGCCGCTTTTTTGAGGCGCCGGCAACCTCCCAGCCCCCCTCCGGCGAGGAGCTCGTGGCGGCTATACCCGCCGAAGTTCGGGCCAGAGCTGGGGCCGGGGCTAGGGCTGGGGACTTCTTCCCCTTGCCCTTCCCCTTTCCCCTTCCCCTGGGCCGCGCGACCTGCGCATCCTGGGGGGGGCTCACAGCCCCCGCAGCGAGAGCAGCCCGAGCGGGCGGAGCGGCATGGGCGGCAAACGCAGCGGACGGGCTGCTGGCCGACCCCTGCGGGGATCCCGCCACTACCGGACAGGTGGGGCCCCTCTTAACTGCCCCGGCATATCCGGCCGGAGCCGCCAGGGGTGGTCGGCGGCTGGAGTCCATTATGGACTCCAGCCAGCTCCGGGTGCGCTCCTCCTGCGCCACCCGCCACGCCCGCTGCTCCGCCAGCGCCTCCTCCTGGCGCTTCTCCATGGCAGCTATTGCCGCCATGCAGAGCGCCAACGGGTCCGCAGGCCGAGCCGGCCGCAGCACCGGCGACTCCTGCCGAGCTGGTCGGGCCGGCGACTTCGGCGGCTCCGGCCGCGGCGACTCCAACGGCGCTAGAGGCTCCGGCCGCAGCGGTGACCTCGACCGCACGGGCAACAGCGGCCGCGCCGGCCGTCCCGACGGCGTCGGCTGCAACAGCGGCTCCGGCCGCAGTGGCGACCTTGATCGCACGGGCAACAGCGGATGCGCCGGCGGCGTCGGCTGCGCCACCAGTCGCCGCCGCGCCGACCGCGTAACGCGCTCCGCCGGCAGCCCAGCGACGACCGCTTGGAGGCTCGCCAGATCGGCCGCCATCCTCCCCATCTCCTTGCGGTAATCGGCCGCCATCCGCTCATTGCTCTCCAGGAGCTTCAGGTGCCTCCTGCCCAAATGAGCCCTGTCGAGCTGCAACTCGGCTAACTCCGCCTTCAGGAGGTCGAACAGCTCGACAAGCCGCGTCGTCGCCTGCGTGACCCGGTGCTCCTCCGGCGTCGGAGAATCGGTGCGGGAACCTTCTAGGGCTTCTATCACCTCCTCAGATATTCTGTCGGCGCGAGGCAAGGGTAAGGATGCCGCCGAGGTGGAGGAACTCGGCGGCGCTTCCACATCCTCCGGGGCCCTGAGGCTATCACCACGCTGCAGCTGCGTGCGGCTGACCGCTAGCAGCTTCGGCGGTGGTGGATGCAGCGTCTCGTCACCGTCGTGACTGCTGCTGGTGGAAGAGGAGTCGGTCAAGGTGAGCTCCAAGTCCGACTCCGTCTTCTGTGGTGGAGGGGAAGGAGGAGGAAAAGACTTCTTCCTGAATCTCCTCTTCCGCCGTACAGATTTCCGGGTCTGTAGGCCCACCGGGCTGTTCGCCCTACTCCTCTCCGTGGCGGTGTCGAATTCCTCCGACACCGCGGTTTGGGACGCGACCTCCGCGTCGTGGTGCTGCGCGACCTCCGCGCAGACTGTTCTGCTTGGTTTGGGTTTTAATGTTAATATTGAATTTTCCATGTAAATCCCACGAGTAGAACCGATAAAATTACACTCCCCGGGTGACGGCCATTCCGGGAAGCGGGGTACATACTACGGAGGTCCCCTGGTATCCGTAGGTTTTAAGCGACTTCGCTGTCGGGTTTTTCAGACTTCGGCCAATTAAGGCAAGCCCCGCGGCCTTCAGAATATCGGCTTCCCAAGTGTGGCTAGCACTCAGGTCGTTGTCGATATCCTGGAGGTTACGCGACGCGGGAGAGCAGCCAACTCTCCCAGCACCGACGGTGGCACGAATGCCTGCCAGCCTCTGCGCGAGCAGTAGGCCGGCCCGTCCCTGGATCCCATGGATCCTTGTGTCGCCCCCATGTCCCCTCTGAAAGCAGAGGGATACCGGGAGCGACAGGCTAGCCCTAAAAAGGGCTGTTTGGGATGGAAGGGATTCTACGAATCCCTTCCCGCGGGCCTTGCAGGTCCGCCATACCACGACCCCCTCAGGGTCAGCTAGCCCTAAAAAGGGCTTGTCGGGTTATTGGTCGACGGCTAGCAGAGCTCCTTCTCCTTGGAGTCAGAGTCTACTAACCGTCGTCCAGGGTGCACCAGCCTCCCCGCTTCCGTTCCCCAGGACCGCGGTCCAGAGGGAAAAGAAACAGGTAAGCCAACGTGGAGGTTACCCAACCCGCACCCCGCTTGTACATTTTATGGGTCGTAGTGGCAGCATCAACATGTTTATGTTACTTTTTTGTAAGTAACTATGTAGATATTATACATACTGATTTAGAAACGCTCTAGTGTCTATAGTGATATGGTTAAAATGAAAACTAATATTTAAATCAGGAGTTACTAAGTTCTATTTTATAACGAAGAAACTAAATAATCCGGACATATAAAAATGAGCTTTATCTGTGAATCACACAAGTAAGCATCTACCTTTTTAAATAAGAATATTAGCAACCGATATTACTAATATTCCTTCTAACCCCCAGTTAAGCTAAAATGCTTGTGTTAGGAGTGTAATGACCAGGATTCAAACTCGGGACCTCTCGGCCGCAAGGCCGACTCTTTAACCAATAAGCTACCGACGGTTCCTATCTAGTTTCATAGCTAACTTAAGGTCTTGAACATTTTAAATATTGTATCATTCACCCAATTTTATAGGTCAAATTGTAGTATTCGCAATTTAATATTTTCCTTATTAAAGGGTTAGTTATGTCAAAATTATGTATAACATTGAACTTACTCCAAGCAGACGTAGTCTTTGGATCCGGTGACCACTTGCCGACAATACAGGATTGCTTGAAAAACGTAGACAGAGCCTTGAGCTCATTTTCTTTGGGAGAAATACTGTGGTCATTCATCTTCGGGAACACTGAGCGCTTCATCAACATTGTTAAAGGAATCTGTGAAAATGAAATTATTTTGTTGAGAATAGAGGCTACGGCAATCATCTCCACCTCCCTTTTCGGGGGGCAAGACGGGGAGCCCACACCCGAGAGGGCTATCTCGAAACAGGAGATGGCCCTGGGTTAGCCAAGGTCGATGGATATGCCTTGTGAGCCACCTAACACGACTTCTGAAGACCCGGCGCGATAGCGGGGGTATACATACATTCATATATAGTCACGCCTTTATTCCCGTAAGGTTAGGCAGAGGTAAATTAACACCCAAATTTCACCAATCATGGAATTCAGTTCGACGTAATAGGGGGTGAGCCTATTGCCGTCTTCCGAGCGCTATTGTCGACTCAAGCCATATATCTGAGGCTGAGTCTGGGCTGAATAAAACTCTCTGCTGTTAAACAGCCCTGTCTTTTACTCGTTTTACGATACTGCATGGGAAGAGATGGGGTGGTCCAAATTCTACTCTGCTAAGAACCACGCTGGGGATTTGCATGAAAAAAGGGGTTACCTTTATTTCTGGCTTGCAAGTAAGACAGCATTTACGTTTTAAGTTCGAATGGCTTTCTGTTCAATTGATGTATAAATCACCTCTATTAATTTCTAATAATTTATTCAAACGTGCTAGCTATGTTACGCAGGAGGCGCGGGTTCGATCCCCGCTCAGTGCAAATATTTGTATGCATGAATATGGGTATTTGCATTGGTCTGGGTGTTTCTATGTATAATATGTGTGTATTTACAAAAAAAAAGTATTTAAGTATGTTTATCCGCATTCTAGATTCCATAACACTAGCTAGTTAAACTAACTAACAGAGGTGCTAGCACCCACATTAGGTGGCGAGCCTATTGCCATTAACCGGGCACTTATAAACCTGCGATAAATACACACATAACTTCTAAAAGTATCGAAAAGTCATTGGTATGTGTCATGGTATAACCTGGGATCGAACTCGAGACCTCGTCTCAGCAGTCCATTACCCATACCACTAGGCTACGTCTATGATAATGACTTAATAGTGAACTATCCTATTCTAAGTCTACATATAAGCTTTTTTGGTATCCTAGTATTGAGCTAAAGTCATAAAATGTCCAGGACAGATGCCCAAATGGTAGATTGTACCTACATCACAGGCTACGTAGTAAGTTGTTAATATCTAAGAATGGTCACGCAATAAACTTGAGACGATAAAGTACCTCAATAAAATTGTATTACTTTTATATTCTATAACTTTTATCTTGAAAAGACAAGTCTCGTAGTAGAGATATATATTTATCGTCACCTAGGGACTTAATAAAAATAAAATATTGAACACTAAGTTGGTGACGACGGTGAATTTCTTATGAAATAATTCCTCAATGATGAATAAAAGCACATATTGAGAACTCATTTGTACTTTTCCATAGTATTTTCTATTTGTGGCGAAACCGGTCAGGTCTATTAACAAATAAAAAATACTGTGGAAAAGTACAAGTGAGCTCTCAATATGTGTAACAACAAATTCCACCAAGTGCCGTCAATCAACAGTATTTATAGCATGAAAAAAGCTCATGATGGTAGGGTGTATAAAATCTTTGAGGCCAAGACAACCTCTCCTGCGAGGTATTACACCTGCTGTTTAATAGAAGTTCTTGGTGCAGAGTTAGAAGTCAGACGGTAGTCACGTCAGGAGAAAACGTAGGTAAATATCAAAGGTATATTAGGAGGTATAATTAGATTATATTAGAAGGTATAAAAATATCAGGAGGTAGGACATGGCGGTATTTCCGCCCGATTGAGCAGTCCGACTGGGGAAGTACCTCCGCCCTACAAAATACTGCGGTTATAATAACTTCGTGTTGTGTTCCCAGCGGTGAGTAGGGTAGCCAGAGCTCACTGGAGAATTTGTGCTGTCAGTGGAAAGACTAAAGGCTTGTCCTGCTTTGTCTTCTACTGACGGCACAGAAACTCTGTACTTACAGGGTTGGCAGCGCGACTGTGACTCCTCTGGTGTTACAGACGTCCATAGGCTACGGTAACTACTTTCCATCAGGTGGGCCGTGTGCTTGTCTGCCAACTAAGTGGTATAAAAAAAAAAAATAACACTATTCAAGTTGCATTAAGTTAAGTCATATCGACGTGACTGCCATATAAAAAAATACGATTCATGTTTATTTATATTATGCTTTCGATATCATGATTAACTCCAGAACCAAATGAACTCAATGTCTTCAAGTGGACAAATATCATGTTACCTAATCTACTGAAACCCAGAATTTGTGTTACACGAATAACTCGCGAAACAGATTGTCCCATTTCTAACATTGGAATCCGACATTCAGCACAAATGGACGTCACGAGGGAATTCGAGGTAATTGATTTTCAATACATCGATAGAGAACGGCCCCACGGTACGTTTTGTGTTGATTTTATCCGTATACATGTAGTTATGTAGGTTCATGTTGTCTTTTATTGTGACCGAGATATTATTACAATTCGCGAGACAAACGAGGCTCTGGCGCGCGTGAATTATTGTGTAATAATCTACGCTTGGTGAGTTTGAGTTCATCCACCGCTGTAACCCAAAACCCAGTCAAAAAGCGCTCGGGATATATCCCTTATATATCCCGAGCGCTACACGTTGCAATAATTTCCACATGAAGTGTAAGTGTAAGTTGCAATAGTTCTTTTTATATAGGACTCGTCGGTATGATTTCAACTTTGCTGATGGTAAGCTTTAGGTAAAGTCTCAGGAAACAGGATTGCAGACAAACAGTTTCCACAAATGTATCAAAAAGTACAGTGATATTTACTACTAGCTATTTTTTTGGTTATATATTTATCCACATAAACATTTATATTTTTAATTTTTATTACAGTGATACTAAATATTAGATATACCTAGGTAAATAGAAGTAGATCCGTGCAAACCCAACGTAGCCACCTGACGCTCAGATTCCGCCACGGCACTACGTTTATAGAATTGATAATTAATATCACTTCAGAGAACCATAACCAATTCAAGGAATCTGTTATTCAAATTCCAATTTATAGCTTTGGAGATCTATTGACGTCTAATAACTGTATTAAAATTCATTAAGATGATACCAAAATTGGTATATAAATTATTAATTAAATTCTAACCCAATATTTATAACAATGAAATTGGATTTGAGCGAAGCGTAATAGAAGATGTTTCGGCTAGCTATAACAATAAGTGTTAGGGAATGTCTTGAATTCTTGGTACGAAGTACGATGCCTGTGTTGACGGACTGATGACTTCAACAACGTTGCTAATATCTTCTTTCTTGATTGACTGATTGATTGATTGATTGACACCTCCCTGAGAGAGTCGACAACCTATTTTAAAATAGAACTGGCTCTCAATTCTACCACAGACACTGCAAACATTTTAAACTTTGTTTCTATCTTTAACCGCATTGCATTGTCATGCAATTCAACATGTATATATGGCTCAATATGCTGACGATTTTGTTCTATATACAAGTAATGTTGATTTTCAAAAAAAACAATTTACAAAGTGCTTTAAACAGTATGATTGAACTATTAGAGGAACTAGGATTGAACCTCTCTGCAAATAAATCAAATGTATGCATTTTTAAGAGAGGACGTAAAATATATAATGTAAAACTTAGAGTTGATAATCAATACTTAAACACTTCGCGCTGTGTTAAATATTTGGGTATGTGGCTAGACAAGTCCTTATTATGGCATAAACACATTAATGTAACACTAGAAAAAACGGTAAAATTTCTAAATCTTTTTAAAGTATTAGCAGGAGGGTCATGGGGAATTCATCAAAATCATTTAAGGAAGTTGTATTTGTCTTTGATTAGAAGTCGCTTGGATTATGGATGTTTTCTATGTGATAACAGTGCGAAATGTAACGTATCAAAACTTGACAGAGTTCAAAATCAGGCTTTGAGAATTGTGGGTGGTTTTATTAAAACTACTCCAATTCATGTCATGGAGTCTGATCTATGTATTCCTCCTCTAGAAGTAAGAAGAAAATACCTTGCAATTAAATATTGTTTAAGAAGTAATTCATGGTCGAGTGGTGTAACCTCAACCTTGTTGGAAAACTTATTTGGATTAAGTGTTAGTAGATTTTGGCAAAACAAAAAAGTACCTCTCCTCGCATTAAGTCATGAAAAGATCAAAGAACAGAATATAAGTTCATGTTATCCCTTGGAAATGTTTAGTCTGGATATATGGATTAGCTTTATAGACGTAAATAATATAGTGGTACCTACACTGAACTCTGTTTTACATGCTAAGAGAACCTATGATCCCAGTTATTTGAAATTTAATATTCTCAAAGAATTATGTGACAACTACAGAAATTGGCATACGCTAAACACTGATGGTTCGAAAACTGGTAATAGTTTGGGTGCAGCTTTTTATGACCCTGGGAGGAACATAAGAAAATGCTTTAAAATCAATCAACCTGTGTGCATCATGACATTGGAACTCATTGCAATCTCGGAAGCATTGTCATATATAGATCAAGTAGAATTTGATAAAACGGTAATTTTTACCGACAGTAAAAGTGCTTTATTTCACTTAGTTAAATGTTCAAGAGGCAAAAGAGGTCTGCCAATCGCTTACACAGCGCTAGAAAAAATTCATAGTATCACTAAGAAAAACATCCAACTGAAATTGCAATGGGTTCCCTCACATGTCGGCCTGAGGGGTAATGAGGAGGCCGATAAATTAGCAAAGCTAGGGTCTCTTCAAGGAGATTGTTTTGAAATTTTACCCTACTATACGGAAATTCTAAATTTTTATAAAACATATTGTTATGACATTTGGAAAGAATATTTCGATGAAAGGCCAAAGGAAAAAGGAATTTGGTACAAAACTATCCAGAGTCAACCTCCTCGTTGTCCTTGGTTTGGCCATTCTAAACTAAATAGAAATTTAATTGTTACAGCTTTGAGACTGCGTTCTGGTCATATTCCATCACGGAAATTTGGACACATGATGAGAGTTGTTGATTCGCCTAACTGTTTAACATGTGGCACAATAGACGATGTCCAACATTTGCTCTTGGAGTGTGAACGAAATCGTAGTGCTAGGGAACAACTAGTTTTAGATTTTAATATAAGAATAGAAAATGTAGGTTCATTCCACAGTATTTTATCGGCACCTCATTCTGCTGCTGCAAGGTGTGTTTATGAGATGTGTAGAAATGTTTGGTAAATGTAAATAATATTATTTGTTACAATAGGACTGACATGTCTTACGATAAAAGTCCTGTAAATAAATAAAAATTTAAAAAAATATTGCTTTAAAGTCTAAAATTAAGTAAAATCTCAGCAGTGTCCGTGGTATGAGTGGTTTTGCTTTAGCAGAATTGAGGCCCTGGTTGTCTGACTCAAGGGGTTTCTTGTTCTTCCTCTGTTTACGCACATACCAACCAAGTTAAGTAGCTAAACGCAATTTAACATACATACATATAATCATGCCTTAAGCCCTTAGGGTTTGGCAGAGGTGAATTAACACCCACATTTCACCATCGTTGTACGAACCGAAGTCCCACGTCATAGGGGGTGAGCCTGTTGCCGTTTTCCGGGCACTATTGTTGTTTCGAGCCATGCATCTCTGGCTGAGTCTGGGCTGTATCTATCTGTCTGATGTTAAACAGTTATCCCTTAGTCGCCTTGTACGATACCGCATGAGAAGAGATGGGGTGGTCGAAATTCTACTCTGCCGGAAGCCACGCGACTACGCGACAATTTAACATAAACTCTAAATAAACCGCACGCCGTTTTAATATAATAACTTTGCATAACTTTATTTAATTTATTTATTCAAACCCATTTATCAACCGCACAGAGTATAATCCGGATAATTCCAGATATTACCGTATTCATACGGGAGTCGTAACAGGTGTTCCGTTTCAAAGGAACACTTCAGTACTCGTTTGTAAACACAATCCATTGTTAGGAATTCATTACTTTTTTAATAAACTCCGACGCTAGATCCTGTTTATTCGCATTGTGATACCGATTGAATTTCAAATAGGTTATTGAGACGTGAAATGTAATGTACACAGTACACCAAGAACATGTATTATGTGTACCTACTTATTCATCGCCGTGCCGTTCCCAGTATAGTAGAATAGGCTCACCTCATCTCTTTCTGTGGGTGTCGTATGAGAGGACTAAGGAATAGGCCTGTTCTCCATACTACAGTAAACTATAGTCCATGAGAACGTGCGCACTTGATGCAATTGGCTCGCCCCCTGTTACAAGAGGTGGAAATTATAGTTGGTGAAATGTGGGAGTTACATAAGCCTCTCCTGTTATCGTGAAGCAGGAAGAGTTTGAAATGAAATTAGTGGCTTGTCATAATTTATCCCTGAAGTGACGGAGACAGAATACAAGCATTAGGTACCGGTAATCACCACTTCATCTCATTCGAAGGGTGTTATTAAGAAGCGATAATTGAAAAAATGCTGACGATTGTCTCTGCAAGAGAGGGAAATCTCGAAATAAAACATTTTACCAACCCGTCTGGCAGTGGAAACAGTAAGCCAAAACCTTCCACCATTTGGAAAGGCCTATGTTCAGCAGTGGACTACGATTGGCTAGTTGATTAATTGATCAAAAATAGCGGTATAGTATTACGAGAACAGTAAAGGTACACAGCTTCACTATTGCTGTGCTCATTTATCTCTGACATACAAACAGAGCAGGGATGTTACAGAGCAAAATTTTGCTTACGTTCGTTCCTTTAATTTTTTGTCTGAATTCTTTGAGTACCCATCCATTTGGTGTTCGCGTGACTCAGGTGAATTTCATTTAGGAGGAAACCTACATACTAAGAGCTTTATGAGAATAAGAGCTCTTTCATACTACTAGACGAGTAATGATGCCGAGTAAGCGTTTGTCTGGGATATTTGCGCGGCGTTCTTTTTATAGCTCAGAAAACACCGAGAAAATTCTACTTCTTAATATAATAGATGTGAAATTTAAGTTTGTGAAAATGTTTGGATGTTTGTTATTCATTCGCGCTCTAACGGCTGAACAGATAGATGGTAGCTACTTTCATCCTGGGGATAGGTTGCCATGGGTTTCGGGCACGGGATCAAAATTAAGACGACGGCAATAACTAGATAAAGAATAAATAAATAAAGGTCAGATGTATTTACACCACTGAATCAAAGAATCGATTTCATTTATTCAGTATAGGCACATAATGAACGTCAAAATTTTACGATTATGGCAAGAAATAATATAAAAATATAAAATATTGTAAAAATAAACCATTGGAAAGTGATTCTTTCGCTGGTTCGGTAGGTTAGTTCTACTGAGAAGGTACCAGCAAGGAACTCAGAGAACTATATTAGAAGTAGATTATCTTTTTTTTAAAATTAGGTTTAGTTTATAATTTATTTTGTGCAAGTAAGCAAGAGACTTATGTTGACCACGCATTTACATCATCAAGATAATCATCTAATTTATAGTAACCTTTATTCATTAAAGATTTTTTCACTTCTATTTTAAATTTATTTATTGGCATGTTAATCAATTCCTGAGGAATTTTCTTAAATACTTTTATACAGCTGCCTACAAACGAATCACCTACTTTGTGAAGCCTGAGTTTTGGTACTAGTTTCTTCTTGTTTCTCGTATTTAGATTGTGTACGTCAGACTTTTTTTTCGAAAACATTTAAGTTCTTTCGTACATATTATTAATAACATCCAACGGGATCTCTGCTTTTTTGCCAAAAATCGTTTGCCCGATTATCACTTGCCAACTAACGTTTCCCAGAATTATATTTCGCAGAATAATCATTTGCCAACTTGTGATTTCATTTTGTTTTTATTACCCAACTTCTCAGTTGCCAATTTTACGTTTGGTCAACCTTTTAGAATGACACTTTTCAAAATGCCAACTTTCAAGTAGCGAATGTTTTAGTTGGCATAATATTCATGTAGTTGTTTATTGTTTGTTATGTAAATGTGTGTAAAAATGTAAAAAAAAAAATGGTTACGGCATTGTTTATCATAATACTAACCTAACCTAACCTAACCGATTCTGTTATTCGTCTAAAAGTTGTCTGGCCTAATAAATAAATTGGCAAAAGATAAATGCCCCAAACGTATTTTGTCATTACAATAATCAGCTTAACAATAATTCTACCAAATGAAACGTTGTCATACAAACATTTGACAATCGTTAGTCGTCAAAGTGAAAAATTGGCGTAACGTTGGTTGGCAAGTGATAATCGGGTAAACGATTTTTGGCGAAAAGGCAGGATCCACCGTTCACTAATATATTCGATTTTCTTATAGGTACATAAAATATTGTATTATAATATACAATTACTTACAAATTTATATAAAACTATGCTAACTATACAATATATACAAAAATGGAATAGAGAAAAAGAGGGAGACTGTAATTTTAGGCATCGAAAAATTCCTCCCCATCGATCTCTACTGGTACCGTGCCCAAGAGGCTGGCGGCATTACCACGCTGAATGGCGATACCAATTCTTTGAGCGAGGTAAAGGCCAGCCTTATTGTCACGGGAAGCGTCGATTAGTCGCTTTGCTATTTCTTTGAAGAGCACGCGCGCGCTTGGACCCCACGGACCCAACGTTTCGACTCCAAACGGCTCAAAAATATAATTACCAGTTAAATTGGTATATTTGCGCCGTTTGAGAGTCTCCACTGATGCAGCAGCAGCGCATGCGCAGTCCATCGTACTCTGAAGATGGGAAGGCGCCAGGGTGTCGACGCAAGTTGCATCCCACACCAAAGGCCTACCCATCTTCCAAGGCATCAACGACATACCGTCCGGTCTCTTACCATCGTCGCGAGCCAAGCCAACAGGTTCAAGTATAGCTGGCACGCCGGCGGTGACAAAAGCTCGACGGATAATGTCGTTAATGTTTGCATGTCGGGACACGCGGCCTGCGCTCCTGTTGCAAGACAACCCGTGATGTCCAAGGCTATCGACAGCTTCTCCACAGAGACACCGATGCGGAGAAACACACGGTGCACCCAAACGAAGGCAAGTCGCAATGCGGAAGGTCGTACATATAAGATACACACATCAACAAAGTCTAGGGAACAAGGACATTTCTAGTTTTTATTTAAAAACCCTTTCTTGTAATAGTGAGTGTTTTATATCAATAGAAGGGTATTTTTATACCGTTTTTAATTTTAATTTTAATAAAAACATTTTCATACCAATTTTTTTTTTTTAAGAAAGAATTGAATAGTGCCAATATTGAGTATTACAACCTTCTATGATTAGGCACAAAAATAACGAGGTAGTAAGAAATACAGTAATTAACCGTACTTTAAACGTTTTTAATAATCTGTAGGACCTCCTAAAGCATTAGCAACAGCTCGACAACGGCGTGGCATACTTAGTATGAGATTGTCAATCATCGTCTGTGGAATATGGCTCCATACACTGCGAAGGTGTAAAAAAAGTTGTTCTTCAGTGTTCAGATTTTCCAAAGAATCACTGAAAGCTCTTCTCCCAAGCAAATCCCAGGCATGCTCTATGGGATTGAGGTCGGCAAACTCAGCAGGCCATTCCAACGTCGTCATATTGTGCTCGCTTAACGCATTGACCACTACCCTCGCGGTGTGTGACCGTGCATTATCTTGCATGAACATAAAATCTTGACCGAACTGCTGTCGATGGGGGATTACCATGGGGTGTATAACCTCCTGAATGTATTGGTTTGCATTCAAATTGCCCCGTATCCAAACGAGGTCGGTCCTTCCACCAAGACGAATTCCAGCCCATACCATGATTGTTCCACCTTGGTAAGGATGAACTTCTTGCGGATTCTGGAGACGACTCCGACGTCCAGGAACTCGCCATATACGCACTCTTCTCGAATCAGGATGAAAACCGAAGCAAGATTCGTCGGAAAACAGAACCCGTGCCCATTGATTCGGTCCACTGTAAGTGTGCGTTAGCCCACAATAAGCGACGACCTCGATTTCCACGTCAAAGAGCTGGAACCCTAAGCGGTCTGCGAGCATAAAGATTGGCTTCGTGTAGTCTTCTTCTGACAGTTTGATCGCTAATAACCACTTGATGCTGAGACTGGAGGCCTACGACCAACTGACGAGCAGTAATCGTGGGTTGCCGCCTTGCGGAATTTTGCAAGAAACGATCTTGTCGCGGGGTAGTAACCCTATTTCGTCCCCTGTGACGTTCGGCAACATCCCCTGTAGACCTGTAGCGTGCCCATAATCTGCAAATTACGCTTGGTTGGGTGTTGACAGCATCCGCTACGTCGCGTTGAGTTCGTCCAGCTTGCAGCATACCAACAGTCCTTAACATCTCTTCGCGACTTAAATGACGACGTGACATGATGACTACAGTCACAAAAATGCACAAACCATACGTAAAAGACGTATTATCGACAATAAACGTTATTTACAATCAAAAAAAATAATTTTTATTTTACCTCAGAGAAACTGCACAATCAAACACTTTTAAACGTTTTCCCTCCATATTCGAAAATCATTACTTATTTAAATTTATTTTTAAATTTCGAACAACTCTGTAATCTACTTTATTCTATTTTTATTTATTTGCTGCCAGTTATTTGCAAAACAAGATTTACACGAAAAAAATAATTGGGGTCATCTTGTTCCCTAGACTTTGTTGAGGTGTTTATTATCGTAAGTGTACTGAGAAGCAACTGTTAAAATATATATATTTTTTAATAATTCTTTCAGCGAGTCACGGGGTCTGAGGCTACAGATCAGTCGTATCGCTCGTTTCTATAGTACAAATATAGTCTCAATATCAGCAGCTGAGCCCCACAGACATAACGCTATGAAAGTAGCTAAAATAAACTAATCGTGCAGTTTCCTCATCAGTCATCTTTCTAACCGCATAGGCAGCTGAGCTAAGTCTGCCTGCTAAGGCTGTGATATGAGAACCCCATTGCAGTTTACTATCTAGAGTTATTCCAAGAAAAACTGTGGTATTGACTATTTGGACAGATTCATTATTCATTTTAATTTAATACCTATCTGTCTTACATTAGGCATAGTCACGTCGTACATTAGTCACATAAGTCTTATAGGCGACTCACGTTTGTGTGGATACATTATACGTCTATGATCAGGATTAAAAAACGTGACTTGTTTCCTTTGGGCGTAAAACGATAAGACTTGTATGCAGAATAAAAATGAGTGGAAACATGTGTAGCTACCGGCATATATTTGATCCCATTGACGTCTACTACTCTACAGGCGCAGTATGCGTTTCTTGTCTTTTGAGAATAACACGAAATGCTACGGCAGCGGAGGAGCTCAAGTCCATCAATTTTAGATTATCAAACCAATTCGCGCGCGATAAGTGCTTCATTTCTCACGGTGCTTGGTGTCAAGATATACCTATACTGGGAGCCAATTAAAAATACAGTTTTAATTGCCTTTTGAACGAAAGTAATTTTACATTGTAAGCCCTTTTTCTTTGAAGTTCAAGTAAATATCATTTGTCGTTCCTATTTGTACAACTGAGAGGGTTTAAAAGGGAATTCATACCTGTTGAGTTATTGCTTACCCGGTCTAAAGACCCTAATGTATTCGTTCTCTGTCCTCATTTCACGATAGCAAAATGAAGGCTATCATTGACTTTGTACCCTTTTGTACTAAGTATTAATGTACAACATTTTAAATAGTAGTGTCTGTACATTGGAGATGTTAAAATGTTAATATAATAATTCTGAATTGTCATTTTTTTTTGAGAATTCTTGGGTAGTTTGTTGGTAAAAATACTATGAATGGATTTTGATGCTGATTTTACTAGAAAGGTCTTGATCAGACTTCACATCTGCGGTATGTTTGATTACCATTGGTTAAGTAATAAGCATGGAGAAGGTAACCTAATCATATTCTGTCCATCGTGGTAGTAAGCTAGTTTTAATATAAGATGTACGATGTTACTGTCTGGTGTGTGAGGTGACTCTAAGTCGCTTTATAAACGTAGCAATTTGGGGCTGTAGCTATACCTTCATATACTGGTAATTTCAAGGTAGGTAGGTACAAGAATACAACCGCAAGCAAGTAAATCGTAAAGAAAGATAAGATAGTATTATTGCTCAGTCTGGAAGTTTAAACAGAGACGAGATGAATTTATTTTGAATTTAGTTTTACCGAAACTTAGTTATTTTTCGTGTGATATTTATTTCGTATTTCATTTCATTTATTTATTATTTGTGAAACATAGGATACCACCCACAGGCTTTTAGGAGAATAGGATTAGATCGAGACTGAATTTTAAATGAATTTAAGTACGAAAACTAGCCCTTTGCACTCAACACTGACATGATGATGACATACATACATATACTTACGCCTGAAAATCATCGAAGGGGGAGGCAGAGATGTATTAACACCCAAATTTTGCCAGTTATGATTTTCGTTTCCATGTAATAGGGGCGAGCCTATTACCGTCAAGCACTTACATAGTCACGGTCTGTATGTTTACTGTCTGATGGAGATCAGCTTTATTCCATAGTCGCCTTCTATGACACCCACAGGAAGAGACAGGGTAGAACTATTCTACTCCACCAGGAACCAACATTTGATAATAATATAATAATAATATATTCTACAACATTCTACACAACGCTATCTAGACCCATGATAAGCATAGTTTAACTAGCTTGTGTTATGGAATCTAGAATATGGATAAACATACTTAAATACTTTTTTTTTTGTAAATACATACATATTATACATAGAAACACCCAGACCAATGCAAATACCCATATTCATGCAAACAAATATTTGTACTGAGCGGGGATCGAACCCACTGATGACCAACCATTTGATAACTATAAAATAAAACTATTTTTCTAGGACTCTATCGCGACTTTTTTAGTTTTCTTGATTCGATCCTCTGACTTGAGGGGTCGAAATAGGAGATCCAAAAGGAATACCGAACGTGTAAACTGGCAAAACCTTTTTAATAATAATAATAGGTCGTTACATATGAAAATGCCGAAATTTTCTAACAGTTTCATTAGTTCGTTATTCCTGTAATTTATTTATATATTGTTTGAATGTTGATTTCAAGATTTTACAACTCTGTATTAAATTTTGTTTTTATTGGCCGCTTGATAGATTCGATTCGATCTTCAAAAACAGTACTTCCTAAATGCTATCCATTTTGATGATATATTTCATATTACTTTTTTACAACTGTCACTTTTCAAAAATGTAATAAAAGTGTTTGTTAGTTTAATGTTGTATCATTCATACATAAAAAAAAAACATAAAATTTGGATTTGTCATTCCTAAAAAAATGCAAAAATTATGGTACTGAAAATTGAGTTTCTTTTCTTTCTTCAAAAAAAAAAAATGGCTATTACATATGTAACGATCTATTATCAAGAAAGCAACGCTTATCAAATTTATTTTTAAAATGGAAATAAATTATTAATCAACTACTACCTATATAGCTTTGTTATCTTTTAATTATTAAGGAAACAAAGTCGTATAACCATAACTTAAGATATGTAAGCAATAAAACCTGCTTCACAGCATTGCATTCTCTCAATAAATATGCACTAAAGATGTTACTTGTCTTCCCTTGAACTCTCCGCATTCTACAAGTGCACAGACAATAAAAAATCCGTTTTATTTATAAACGTATTTTACATATTAGGACGAACAAAGGAATACTTAAGTCACTGACGAGTAGTTTTCAACGGATTTCCTGTTGTTGTCATGGTCGAAAAAGTTCTAAACTTATATTAGGTTTGCTATTGCTCTTCTACCACTTGGTTTGCAGACAAGTACCCGGCCCACCTGATTGAAAGTGGCTACCGTGGCCTATGGACATGTGCAACACCAAGGGAGTTACACTCGCACTGCTTACCTTGTAAGCACAAGAGTTTCTGTGCTGTCAGTGAGAAAGACTAAGCAGGACAAGCTTTTGGTCTTCCCACTGACAGTACAAAAACTCTCCAGTGAGCTCTGGCTACCCTACTCACCGTCGGGAACACAACACGAGGTTCAGGTAATGGCAATTTCGGTTTACGTTCATAATGGAAAAATCTACTGTTTAAATACAATGATTAGTTCATATGTTCCTGCTTCGTTATAAATGTAGTTTTTGCTAATATTAGTATATAATACTACTGTAAATATTTCTCAATTGTCATCTAACATGTGTTAGCCTCGGAGATTAAGCCGTAGGTTTCGTTTGCCATTCGAACATTCTGTGATATTCGTAATGGGTGTTGGAGCCCTGTGAAGTTCGATAATATGGGTAAACTAATATATTTCAATATCTTCATTGGATTAAGGAGGTCAGGTGGCAGTCACTGTACAGGAAATATCAAGTTTGGACGTTTCGTATTTATTAGACTGAAAGTTTCTACTTATTCATCTTAACGTTAATCCGAACGTGAAACGGTCGAACATGTTGGGAAAAGTTTCCGAGGTCAATGACTTACCTTGTAACCTACGTTTCTGTTGACGCCAGTGTGGCAGGACTTGAGCCCCTTCAGTTGATCCAAGTTGTTGATAGGCAGGTCATTGTGTACCACGATGACGGCTTCGTATCTGAACGGAGCTGGAACAAAACATACATTATGAGAAGGAAAATGCCGCGTGGTTCTCGGCAGAGTAGAATTTGGACCACCCCATTTCTTCCCATGCGGTGTCGTACAAGGTATAACATCAGGCAGATATATACAGCCCAGACTCAGACTCCGATGCATGGCTTGAGTTAACGACAGTGCCCGCAAGACGGCAATAGGCTCACCCCCTATTATGTGGGACCGAATTCAATGATTGGTGAAATGTGGGTGTTAATACTACACTCGTACTCAATGAGAATATGAAATAATTGTTGATACGACAGTGTCAACAATTATTTATACATATAGGTATTAGTGAGTATGTTAAGGCGGAATCACTCTTGCGTGTGCGGCTAGATTGTATTCGCCCAAATAATTGTCATGTAAACGAACAATATATATCTGACTTAAAATGTTTGGCACATTCGCACTTCGTGTTGTAGTGACAAGGATGCCAAGTTGCTAGTTGTTACCCTGGTACTATCTCGGGCGTCGGAGGTCGATGAATGATCTCCGCCCCCCATGAGCGTAGGCCTGGGGGTGACGGGTGGAGCCGCCTGTCACCCTGGCAGAAGCAGGCTGCGGCGGCGGCGCGCCTCTCGCGCCTCCCCATTTCCAGGGACGAGTTAGGGACTCTGTGGTCCTCACACCCGAGGAGAGGACCAGATCGAGAGAGATGGCCCTGGGTCGGCTGGGGTGCTAGGGATATGCCTGTTAACCTTACCTTCGGCAACCACAAACGACCCACAGGTGGCGTGCGTTTTAGTCACTTCGAGTCCGTCATAACTTCTTCCACCGGCTACGGTGGGGGGGTATCCGTGGGGATTTTGCGCACGTAAAAAAAAGAGTGTTCTAACAGCAATACTTTGATATCACCAATGGGTTGTGATTGTAGACGTCATTCAATCGCTTCACGGGAAATATCGAATTTCAATCGCGTTATAGTTAGACTGGAAAAAGCACAATCAAACGCGTGCGTTTTGGTCTTCCACCGGTTCCGGTGGGGGGGGTATCCGTGGGGATTTTGCGCACGTAAAAAGAAACCCTGGTATTATCGGTTTATTCGTGTCCTTTGATGTGTGTTAAAAAAAAACGGACGGTGGACAAGAGTGCATATGAATAAAGTTAATATAGAGCCCCCACACTTCGTTGTATTTAGGTGATTACCAGAAGGTGGACACGACGGTATTCCCGTCCCAATTAAGCAGTCCGACTGGGGAAATACCTCCACCCTACAGAATACCACGGCTATATTAACCTCATATTGTTCCCGGGGCGGTGAGTAGGGTAGCCAGAGCTCACTGGAGAGTTTTTGTACTGTTAGCAGGAAGACTAAAGGCTTGTCCTGATTGTTTCCTCTGCATTGACGGTACAGAAACTCTCTGTTCTTACATGGCCGGTGGCACGGGTGTAACTCCACTGGTGTTATACACGTTCATAGGTCTGGTTATGAATGTTTTGGCCGTATGTTTGTCTGCCACCTAAGTTGTACATAAAAAAAATACAAATAACGAAGTGTGGTTCCGCCTATACAGACACAGGATCACGTAATTGCATCAAGCCCATTGTAATGGTTCACTGTTGTAACGTGCACAAGAGCGACCGTGTTTACAAGCGTTTAATCACAGTTTACACAGGATTAATTGAGGGTTTGTAGCTCACTGTGTATTCGCCACAGAGATTACTGATGAACATTGTTATTTGTTATCGCTACACTGTTTTTTTATTGATATGGTGCGAGATTTCATGTCGAGTTAGAGGAATATTGGAGTAATTGGGCCCAAAAGACTTAGGTCCAAGTTCATATTTTTTACTTTCAATTTGAATCTTAGCAATATCATTACGTAAAAAACGTACGTTTATGGACGTGTCTATTTCTCAATATTTAAATCAGTCAATGTTAAAAACATATTTTCATTATCAGTGCCGCATAAAATGAATCCAGTAAAAGCCTATCTATCTCTGTTATTGTAATGGGAGGGCATGAAACACTTTCTATAGCCCTGGGACATTTAATTCGAAACTTTCTCTCGGTTGGAAGTTACGTAAGTTGATAGAATATAATATTGTTTTATCTGTGGTAAAGATGGAATATTGGAGAACTTCATTCCGTTCAGTGTTTGATAACTATTTAAATGTTGAACATAATCTATGTGTATGTTAAAACGCTTATATTATTGACTATAAATTGTCTTTCGTAATCAAATTTGTTTTGTTTATTATGAATGAAACGTATCTAAACAAAATGGTTATGTTGATTATTTTAGCTTTCAATCTCATAAATTTGAGAGCATAATAAATGCTTTAAAATTCAATTCAATTCAGAACTAGGTATGTTTATACGCTACGTACTGTCCAAAATACATATATAAAGTATTTTTATACAGAAGAAAACAAATGTCAAACGCATGATTTCTCGCGTATTAAAGAACCACTATTTCCTACGCTTTTTGACGAAGTCATAGAAACGTGGAAAAGATTTTCTGCAACTTCCTCAACAATAATGAAATTTTATCGCAGATACAACCTTTTTTCCTTTCTTCAACAGATTTATTATATTGAGATTATTTATTTAATGCAAAAAGTTAAAATCACGGAAAAGGTAAAGTAGACGCTTTTTTTTTACGTGCGCAAAATCCCCATGGATACCTCCCCACCGGAGCCGGTGGGAGAGGTTATGTCGGACTCGAACCGACTAAAACGCACGTCGCCTGTGGGTCGTTTTGGTTGCCGAAGGTGAGGTTGACAGGCATATCCCTCGCACCCCAGCCGACCCAGGGCCATCTCTCACGATCTGGCCCTCTCCTCGGGTGTGTGGGGACTACAGAGTCCAGCCTAACAAGTCGACGATTAAGTAGGTATGTAGGTACTTATCTAAATATCATTAAGTGGTTTACATTACACTTTACAATAAATTTACAATATCGTATATGTTTTGCTGTCAGTTTTCAAAACATCTGTCTTACTTTGTTTGATATGGGTCTGCATTTTGTTCAGATGGATGTATTTTGTATATTTCAAATAAAATACTTGGGTTTCTGAATAATTTAGTGATTGGGGTGCTGGACATGTGATGTATGCCCCCTCATATTGGTTTGCTTTCATACTTTATGAATTATGGAGTGAATAACCGAGTTGGACATTCGGAAAATTAACAAACGTGAAATATACATGTAATACGAACAATGGTTTAGAATTATACGGCGTGCGTTCTGCCACAATGTGTATTTAAAGTTATGATGTTTGATTTCTGCAATGTAATTTATTATACGCGATTGTCTATTGCATATTTTATAATAAAATACTTAAATACTCACTCAATTGGGTATATTCCTGTAGTTAAAATAAATTATCTTACTTAGCTTATTAAATTAAGAATGGTAAAAGAGCTATTAAAGTTGCATCTGTTCTTATTTTATCGTTTTTATTTATTTTTAAACATTCACCTATAATAGTAAATAATTTGATAATTACATATTATGACGTCACAATACTTTATTTCAGACAAGTTTTTTTATAACTTACCGTTTGGATGTTTAGTAAAAAGTAACTAATTTGACTAGTCAGTCAAATACCCAATTGAATTCACGTTCTTTTAGTTGAATCCCTGAGACTCATAAAAATACTAGTAGGTACAACACTACACCTGTATATAGGGAGCACATACGAGCATCGTAGGCTATCGTAGCACGAACCTTTTGCAGTTTTTTATGTAATTTAGGTAAAAATTCATGACTCGGATGAAATGCCGTAGGTAGGTAACGGCCAGTAGAGACATGAATCAAGTGAAAGTGATATCATGGAATTCAGTAATGGAAGTTGATAACTTTGTTATACTAGCTCATGAATTCGTAGAAGCATCTCAAAATTATCATTCTGGAATCTATGGAGATAAATTTCTTATTTTAGTTTACACTAGCTGAGCCACCTCGGCTTCGCCCCCTGCATTTTTTTGAGTCCTCATTTCATCACATTTCTTTGAAATCCATAATTATTTAGGTTTTTTTTTGTTAATACCACTTAGTTGGCAGACAAGCACACGGCCCACCTGATGGAAAGTGGTTACCGTGACCTATGGACGTCTGTAACACCAGAGGAGTCACAGTCGCGCTGCCAACCCTGTAAGTACAGAGTTTCTGTGCCGTCAGCAGAAGACAAAGCAGGACAAGCCTTTAGTCTTCCCACTGACAGCACAAATTCTCCAGTGAGCTCTGGCTACCCTACTCACCGCTGGGAACACAACACGAAGTTATTATAACCGCGGTATTCTGTAGGAGGTACTACCCCAGTCGGACTGCTCAATCGGGCGGAAATACCGCCGTGTCCTACCTCCTTAATTCAAATAATGTTTCAAATAATGTATGCATATCTGCCGGAATTGTTAACATTTGAGATCACTCCTTCACTCTCTTGAGCAGTAGCGTGATATATAGCTTAAAACCTTATCGATAAATGGACTTTTTAACGCAAAAATATTTTTTCAATTCGAACCAGGAGTTCCTGAGGTTAGCGCGTTCAAACACACAAACAAACTCTTCAGCTTTATAATATTATTATTACTTAGTATGGATATTATTTTGTCAAAATCGTAGTACCTTTCTTTCTTTCTTTCTAAGAAACGTGTATTTTCGGTTCAAATTTTTCGAGCCTACCATTTTCGACGTTTTCGAGAATAATCGACAGGTTTCGATTCGTACTCGCATTAATGCGCTATTCAACAATTAAAAATGGGATAGTAATAGTATATGATGTGACATATCCCATTTTTTTCAAATTAGGCAAAAGTCTTTGAGTTATACTAACTAATATATATATATCTAGGATATAAACTATTTATATTGATAAAACAGTTTATATTTCATTCTTGTTCATGAATAAACGTTTCATCTTGATATAGTTTCGTCAGTATTACATTTGGTCCCAGGGCATCATACATATTTCATGATAGAGCTAGGTCCTAACCTAAGAAATCTTTATCTTTGAATATTTCATAAAACTCTGTAGATTTCGGTTAGGAGAAAATATTTTTGATACAGCAGAAATCATTTTACCGATTCACTTCACTTGGTTTGTACTATTGAGCAATTGAATTCCATTTTGCCTTTTAGACTTATGACTATATATTTTTAAGATAGCAAATATGCTCATAGCAATATTGATGTGATCATCAGTTGCTATGAATATTGGCAATCCTACTAATATTATAAAATGTAAAAGATACTTACTGAAGATTGTTGATTGTTTGTCATTCAACTGAAAGAATTTTGTGATAGGGGGATAAAGGGATAAATTACATTCTAGAATAACACATCTAGGCTACTTTTGATCCCGAGATTGATTCCCATGGATAGCGGGAATGGGACTTAAATGTACTAAATACCACTGTAATACCTTTGGTCAGCAACAAAAGGTTTTGATTTGATTTGATTTGATTGATGGGATCAAAATTTCCGGGTGCCGCGGACATCAGCTAGTACCAAATAATGATCGCATGCGCATTACTACAATTAGAGAGAAATGTAAAAGGAATATGGGAGAATTACATCTACCGATTTACGAACTGTACTCGTAGACTGCTGCTTATAGGACTTAAGGAAAAACCCCTCGGATATCAATCTGGCTTATAGTGATGTAGGTTTGGTAGATTTGAATCTACTTGTTGTGTACCGTATGTGTGTGAAAACGTATTTCTTTATTGTTTACTAACGCAAAGGGAACAACGTTGTTATTATAACAGAACATAATAAAACTTTTTGAGACTATTTTAAAATTGTTGGTCATGACAACATGTGTTTCTTCATTTCTAAAAAAATAAACAACAATTGCGAAATCATATTTATCCTGTATAAATATGATTTCGCAATTGTTGTTTATTTTTTAATTTATGAATTATAATTATATTTATATTTATGAATTTTTCAAAACGTATATCATTACTTCGCAACATTTATTTCATAACAGTGACACTATCTTATGGTGTATAATAAAGGGTGTGTTTTTTTTTCAAAATCAACGGGTTCGATTTTCAAGGTTTTTCAAAAAACTAATGATGAGGTTTTAAGTTTCAGTTATTTTCGCTATTCCTTATAAACTTACTTGGCTAAACTTTTTTGATCAATAGTGGGGACTAGCATAACATGACTCAATCTAGTATCATCGAATTCTAATGTAATGTAGCATACTTAGTCGAATGTCGTTCCTTTGTGACTGTATACCTACACATACAAGTCTTTTTGGATTAGGCACTTCAAATTTATTCATGTTAAATTGCGAAGATTTGGAGCGCAAGTAATGTGAAATGAACAAAGGCACCATTCGGATCATTCTCGACGGAACACAGCAAAAGTAAATTCCCAATGCGACTCAACAGATTCTAAATTAAATCAAGTTTCTCAACTTTTATGGAACAAAACCATTACAAAGTTTACAAATTATAAAGATTTCGACTAAGATGTCTTTCAGTTCGCGTCTCTTAAGCGCGGAAAATGAGAACGTTTGTTTTAAGAAGGGATTGTAGTTTGGTGAACTTCTAAAGCTCTTGTAATTAAACATCAAATGTTTTCGAACGACTGGTAAATAGGCAAAGGAAATTTGGGCTTTATGCCAAGAGCTTGTCGCTAATTGTTTGTCAATTAACTCTAAGCTGTATATACATAAAGAGTTTCTTGCATTTAACATAAAAAAAACTCACGCCTATATCCCGAAGGGGTAGGCAGAGGTGCTAGCACCCACATTTCGCCAGTTTATGTTTAGGTCCCAATGTAATAGGTGGATTAAAATTGGATTTCATATTATGTTAATGCTCTTAGGTGCACCCGGATCCAACAGTAAACGTAAAAACAAAACACTGAGTAATGGCACCTGGGTAGTCTCTAAAAAAGTTAGAAGCCGCATAGAAATTAATCAGGTGTAGACTGAAAGAATAAATCGATTAATTGTGGCTTTTGAAGTCCACTGTACCTGGTCTGCTACTTTCAATTTAATATAAAAGCATTTACTTTCTTCAAGATATCTATCACTTTCTGTAACGTCATACGTTTATTATGAGCCTACCCGCACGCTGACGATCAGTAGCTAACTATCAACTAATAAATTACTATAACACCATATACTCAGTGGAGCTACAACCTAACTGTAATACGTACAAAACTGGGAAATTTACTTTTGGGCTTTGGCCTTTGAAAAGCAAATAAGTTTGGAGTAAACTCAAACAGTTAGCGGAGTTAGCACTAAACTCTGCACATTTTAGTGGTTTCCCCTTGAGTTTGTGCTACGATCTTTTGAAGTGCTATAATGAGCATTACAACTTGTGAGGTCAATGGACCAGCATGGGAAATTTAATATATGAATTAAATATTCCAGGTAGGAATATGTAGCGTAAAAAATTTAATCAAGCTTTTAGATTTCTTTGAGTAGGGTAACACTGAAGGTTTAATTAATGAACAGACTTTAGCCGCAGTTTGTTAATTTAAGTTTCAAATTTTGCAGTAGATATCTTATAATTTATAAACATAGATGTGGCTAGGTGCAAGCGGTTCGGAGACTCTTTCCTCTGTCGCACCATTAAGGCCTGGAATTCATTACCAGCTCACGTGTTTCCTTCTTCCTACAGTCCCGGGTCCTTTAAGCGGGGCGTGAAAAAGCATATGATAAGGCCGTCAAGCTGAGTGTCACCATTGTCACACGGTATGTGTAAGTAATGGTGACCCTCTTTTCTGGGATTTTGCCTTCAGCTTACCATCAGGCAAGGCGAAGTCCAATTGACGTGTCCTATATAAAAAAAAAAAAAGAAAAAAAAATCTCGAGAATGGGTCAACCAGTTCGGCTACTTTTTTTCGCTTGTACCACGGAATGTCTTTGAAGAATGAATGAAATAGGTCACGAGAATGGAAACGGAATTCATTCTCGCAGGTACAGAACAGATAATAACGCAGGCTAACGGGAACAGAAACAAAAATTCTACGCCCGTGTAGAATCGTGTTTCCGTTCCTTCGGCCGCAGGCACCAGCTAGTTAGATAAATAAGAACAATGAAGAACTTACCATCGGGCTCATCTTTGGTCCTATACTCCTGTATCACAACGAAATCTTCATTGGGTATCTTCGAAGCCACGTACATATCCTCAGGATCCACTGGTACAATATCGGCTTGTCTTTGTTGCACAAAGTTCAAGCATTCCACTCTGAAACACAATAGTACGTTTCAGTTAGGAAAAGCGTTAAAAAGTATAAGGAGACTTATCACTCGTTTTGCACAAATTATGAGTAAAGTTATTTAAACTACAGGTAAACGTTATTTTGGCGCCTTTACAAATTAAAAAAAGCTCCAACATGGTAAAAGACAAAAATTTGGCTATGGACAGTCAATACGTTCTCGTTTAAGTGTTCATTCCATACAGCCTATAAAAAATGTAAAAGAAAAACTGAAAGTCAGTCAATTAAAAACGTTCAAAAATGACCAATGACAATAAAAATTACTTACCGTTATAAGCTAAAAAGCCCATATGCTATCTATACTATTATATTATTTATTTATTAGGTACTTATACTATGTTTATATGGTAAATTATTATATAATCCCAGCGAATTGAAATGCTTAAGTATTATTTTTCTAAATTAAGTGTTTTTTTTTATATGGGACACGCCAACTTGACCTCACCTCGCCTGATGGTAAGCTAAAGGCAAAGTCTCAGGAAAGACGGTCACCATTACAGACACTAAGTGTTACAATGGTGGCACTCAGCTTGGCGGCCTCATCAGATGCTTTTTCACGCCCCACTTAAAGGCCCCGGGACTGTAGGAAGAAGGAAACACGTGTGCTGGTAATGAATTCCAGGTCTTGGTGGTGCGGCAAGTGTGGTTTCGTTACTGGCCGAGCTAATAAGTTATAGCTATTAGGTACCGTTTCTAAAAATAGAGGTATTAGTGCATTTTCTCTTAGTTCGGTTAAATAAACTACAGACACGCATTCGAATAATGGCAATGTTGAACTTTATTTTGAAACGGGGCCACACAGTTCACAATGAAATTTTTGCATAACAATAATACTAGGCTACAGGGGTGTTACGTGAATATAGGAGTTTGCGATGACTATGCATTGTTGTACCCGTTGGTTTTTGTTCAGTTTTAAACTGCTTTGTTCGTATAACGTTAAGCAGAACGCCTGAAGCTGTATCAGTAGCACAAAATAAAGAAATATGTGTCACTAGTCTACCTATGCTGCTTTTATGAGATTTGAGATCCTAAAATTATTGAATGATTCTTAGATATTTTGAAAATAGAACAACCATAGACTAGAAAATAATCTTTATTTAGTTTTTGTCATTTTTCAAGTTGGGATCTAAATATTTAAAATTTCATTCAAGATTTCAAATATGGAATCTTAATGTACAGATAGATAAGAACGCGGCGTTTGCATAACCAATGTTTGCTTTCATTCATTTGTATGAAATGTAGAACCTTTGAATGTCAATCACCAGCATGCATCATGAAGTCCGGATTTCTATTCCATAATTTGGTTTACTTGACTTTTATGGAAGTCAGTTTAGCATCATAAGCTGCATACCTTTGAAGTTCATAAGGTTCCAGATAAAATATTTATTATTTTACCTGTCTCTAGCTGCTATACACGTCAGTTGCGCTTTAGACTTAGTGGGCACCTCCAGCATCTCCTGGCATGCCTCCAGGTATTGAGCGGGAACGCATATTTTATCTACAAAAATAAGACTTTTATTGATTTCTTTCATTTACTAGAATGCTCAAAATAACAGTAGACAGTTCCTACCTAGATACCTAAAAGAAATAAAACTTCTTAATAACGATTTAATTCAAGTAAAGTAAAGAACATGAATTAAAATAAGAAATAAAATATACCAATATTCCAATAAATACGTTTTGGAAGATATCGTAGGTGCAGCTTTCAAGGAAACATCTTTCTTTATTATACAGAAAAAAAATTGTGCTCAAAAATGACTCATTTCTTTGTGAAATAACTTGAAACTACCAAAATAAGGTGACATTTCTTTCACCCTAAGGATAGACGTACGATACTTTGATATTCATTGTTAAAAATCTTGAGGAAAAACTTTAAGAGTGGTGTGATAAAAGATTTTTTGTACATAGACTGTATTTTACGCCATATTTTTCTTTTAATATAAATAAATAAATAAATAAATAAATATTCCACGACATTCTACACAACGCTATCTAGACCCATGGTAAGCATAGCTTAACTAGCTTGTGTTATGGAACCTAGAATGCGGATAAACATACTTAGATACTATTTTTTTGTAAATACATACATATTATACATAGAAACACCCAGACCAATGCAAATATACATATTCATGCATACAAATATTTGCACTGAGCGGGAATCGAACCCGCACCCCCTGCATAGCAGAATAACGAATGCTCTACCGCTACACCACGGAGGTCGTCAAAGTTTTAACGTTTTAATATAAGTATATATGTATCTACTCATTTTTCTAGCGATATTTTTCCTACACAATAGGATGGTAAACCTTTTCGTGCTGGCATTCAGAATTTCCTAACAGGACCCCCCGCCCGACCTGGCGATATATCATCGCATAATCATTGTGAGCAGAAGTTCTTGCAGCATTAACGTAGCAGTTCAGAAATATGTACATTTATTTTAAGTCATTGATCTTGCATTATTAATACGATTAAAAAAAAAGTAAGTACATGAATTAATGAAAACCATATATATCTAGTGCTTCGTGATGATTAATAATTATTATTATTGCGGTATTATTTTACTTTTCGAAGTTGGTGTGAATTTATTTTTTTATGCATAAAATGGTGGATTTTTAAACATAACGTCTTAGACAACGCACTTAGCAGTAGGAAAGTGGCATAATACATTGAATTGTGACTTTTGTGTTTGTTCTAAATCTCCCCAAAAATCTATAGTAAAGTCTCCATAATAGATAATAATCATTATTGATCGTCATCATCATCAGCTCATCGCCATCACCATCATTAATCATTCCAACTCAGATATTTTAATACAAAATAAGACTTGACGTAAAGGTCTTGAACTTGCAACCAAGACATAATCTTAAAAAATATATAAGAAAATTCATAAATAAAATTAAAAATGGAGCGAAATTTATCTCCTGGTGTTAGGTACACCAGGAGATAAATTTCACGCCAGATAAATTACCTAACCGATTGCGGTACAACTTACAAGCCCTAACACGTAATATTTAGACATGGGTGACAAAGTCAACGTTTGACATTGTCACCCCGGCTTTCAACACGTAGATAAGTATATCAAAACGATATCCAACAAACTGATAAAACTTGCTATTACATTGGTAAAATATGTACACCTCTCTATGTATATATTTACCCACCTAAGTCAAAGTAAAAGCCTCTGCTTACATTCAATTCAAACGATGTTGAAATATATTTTCTATTCGGGCAATTTTGACACTGGCAACATTGTCCCCTAAATTGATATTCAAGAAAATAGAAGACGAAGACATCACCTAAATGGGTCCGGTTGTAAAACCTTTAATAAATCCGTAAAACGTAAAACAAATTACCAGGGTACCTTTGTCACAACAACACATAAATAAAAAATAATTCCACACCTCATTTTAAAATAAGAACACATTATTAATTTTTGAATATTTTCGCCATTATTAAAAAAAGAATTTAGAATTTCTTTTCATAAACACGTCACTCATGATATGTAAGTATTTAAAAAAAGAACAGTTGGTTCACATACATGTAGATTTTCCGTGGACACAAACACAAGCCAAAGCTAACAGAAATGCATATTTAAGAGTCATGGTCAAGATAGCCACACGGCTATCGGTTCAAAACTAGCGATTGACGTACAAGACACTTCTTTTATAGTCACACGTTATCTTATTGTGATTGTATCAGTATAATACTGAAGACACAACGGTTGGACACTGACTTTACCAGTGGTCTGCTCGAATGGTTCGCGAGACACAGTGTCAATTGTGTTGCTAATAGGAAAACAATTTGCTGTACAGAGTCAAGTAGCAGTAGACAGGTGCATCATAATAACGATACCTATATCTATATAAATCAGAACCAAGGTCACCATTAATAATCGTGACAAAAATATTTAAAAAAAACGCTAAATATAAATAGTGTTAGCGTTAACTGGAATAATTCATAATTAAATTTTTATTATTGCACATTATGTTAAGAATCTATAATCTATTATAACCGCGGTAGCCTAGTGGTATGGGTAATGGACTGCTGAGGCGAGGTCTCGGGTTCGATCCCAGGTTAGGCCATGGCACACACCAATGACTTTTCGGTACTTTTCGAAGTTATGTGTGTATTTATCGCAGGACCTAAATATAAACTGGTGAAATGTGGGTGCTAGCAACTCTGCCTACCCCTTCGGGGATATAGGTGTGAGTTTATGTTATGTTTATGTTATGTTTAGAATCTATGTTTCAAACAGTTAAAAACAAAAGTTGTACAAAGGCAGACTTCATGCCATAAGCATTTTCTATTAGTAAATTAAACTCGATATACTCGTAGAAATAGGTCGTGGTACTTATTCTATCTCTGCCCTTACCTAAATAACTTATTAAAAGTAGTAAAAAGCATAAAAATTATAAAAACAAAAAAAAAATATTTTACCTGTACCTACAGTGCTCTATTCTGGTATTTGCGTCGATCTTCATTACCTAGTTAACTTGCAGAAGTCGTCGCTCGCTTGGGACCGTCTTGATTAAACATAATATACGAAGAAGTCAAATATTATGTTTTTAAGTTTATTTTTGTAGTTTTTATTTTAGCTTTTTTTAAATAAGCTTTTATATCTGTCATATTGGCACTGAAACTAATATAATGAACCATTATTTACTATCTTCCAAAACACATGTGGCCTAAGTATATAATATTTTATAAAACAGATTACATTTAACGCAACTTACCGAAGGACACAACAATATATAATACCTGGAAAAGTTACCGTTAGTAAAATAGAATAATATAAAAATATAATAATTATATCAAATAAGATAATGTTTCGCTAAGTAATGATAAACACTTTAATTTAAAAAGTAAAATATATATGGTCAGCCAGAGTCAGCTACTTATTTATCCCTATTTTACAAATAAATTCGAATCTGATTTAAAAATATTCAGTTTAGAAATAAGTACTTAAAATGCACTTTGTAATCCTTAAACAGTGAATAATTTATAAAGTTTTTTTTTAAATATGGTTAAATTCCTTTGCGTCCTTTGCGTCTTAAGTGCATAAATTTTAAAAGTTATTGTAATGTCAAATTCAAATAATAATGTTAGGTTTTATGTTTAATTTTAATGTAAATTATATTAATATCAATAAAATAAAATGGACTGGATACATTGTAATAATTGTTTTACTCAGTTAGAACCGGGAACTTCATTACATTTGACATCATGCGGTCACATGTTTTGCAATGCCTGTTTAGATAAAGGTAAATTACTTTTCCCTCTTTATTAATGTTAAAGGTGTAGTTCATAACAACTTTGTTACTTAGTTAAAGTAATGAAATCATTTTAGGTGACAAAGAAAGTACCTGTTTAATATGCCGAGCGCCGTGTTCCATCATGAAACTTGTTCCAGACGTATGTAATTTTATGTAAAGGCATAGTAATTACGTTTTGAAACGGCGTAATGTAATTCTCACATTAGTGATTTAATTTAAAGATGAAACAAGAGGTTCAGGAGTACTTTACGGATCCAGAGGAGTTAATTAAAAAGTCCTGTGAGGTACTACAGTTTCAGAGGCAACACAGGCGGCGACTGCTATCTTATTTATTGCAATCGGTTTGTAATTTTCTCGTTTTCTCTTCGCTAATGAAATTTGTGGCTTTTGTAATCGTAATAAGACCGTAGTTATTATTTATTGAATTGAAATAAAACGGTTTTATTTTAGAATTAATTTAGCGGGGTTATAGTAGATATCTTTATTTAGTAGATTGTAAATGAATTTGAACATTGGTGTTTCGATTTCATTTTTTTTTTCAAAACTACAGTCTTACAATTATTACTAATTATCATTCGGTAGCTACAAGGTAGCTGTACATAAATATTGTTGCTATTCATAGAAGTCAATTATGAGAAAATGTAAAACGGAATGTATTTAATATTTTTCTCTGATTTTCAGACTAAAAAATTTTATTCCGCTAGAACTGAACTGAAACGCATGACTGAATTGTGTCAGAAGCAACACAAACAGCTCAAAGAGTATCAGAAGATAATTAGGAATCTAGAGGCACAGTTGGGAACTCAGTCAAGTAAATTCTTTTTGACATTTGTTTACTTTTAAAACAGTTTTGTTTTTAAGGTGTACTCGTACTCGTTAAGTTTTTGGTATTACATTTATCGAACCAATTTAAATAATATAAATTACAAACTCAAAGAGCGGCTAGTACTTTAATATAATAGGTACTTTTTTATACTACTTAGGTGGCAGACAAGCACACGGCCCACCTGATAGAAAGTGGTTACCGTGACCTATGAACGTGTGTAACACCAGTGGAGTCACATCTGTGCTGCCGACCCTGTAAGAATAGAGATTTTATGTGCCTTCAGTGCAGAACACAAAATCAGGTCAAGCCTTTGGTCTTCCCACTGACAGCACAAAAACTCTCCAGTGAGGTCTGGGTCTACTCACCGAAGGGAACACAACACGAGGTTATTATAGCCGTGGTATTCTGTAGGGTGGAGGTTACTTCCCCAGTCGGACTGCTCAATTCGGACGGTACTTAGTACTTAGTACCTACTGGTAGTACTATTATTTATTATATGTTTTTCACATGCGAAAAGCATGTGAAAAACATGTACGTTATATGCGGATTTTCTCAAAAAATTAGTAATAATTTCAGCTATAAAAATAGTATCCATTATCAATTATCCTATCGTCCACTGTTTGACGTAGCCTCTCCCAATGTTGGGAGGCTTTGTCCTACTGTTTCCACGCTCACTGGTCAGACGGGTTGGTACAGTGATTTATTTCGAGTGTTCCTTCTCTCGCAGTGATATAGGTATTGAATGAGAATTTTGACAAGTTTCAACTTCGTGATAGACGTCGTTTTGACTAGACCAAACAATTTTAGTTTAGTTTTGTAATAGCTGACTTGACGTAAATAAATATAAGCTATTTGTCCCTAAGCAACAATGACACAGAAGTCTGTAGGCGTATAACATCCTTCCTTAAGAACTTAGCAATCATTAATAGATTGGGGAACTCCCAGCTCACGGTCAAGTGGACAATTGCTAACAATTTCGATTGATTAATTAAGTGGCCGGCCTGTATTTTTAGTTTATGAACCGTGTGAGGACGTTTAGAACTTCAATGAATTAGTCTATCGCAATCCACAGCTGGACAAAGCCTCTCCCAATGTTAGGAGGCTTTGGCCTACTGTTTCCACGCTAGTCAGACGGATTGGTACAGGGATTTTTTATACAATTTAGGTGGCAGACAAGAAAGTGGTTATCGTGACCTAAGAACGTGTGTAACACCAGTGGAGTCACATCCGTGATGCCGAGCCTGTAAGAACAGAGATTTTATGTGCCTTCAGTGCAGAACACAAAATCAGGACAAGCCTTTGGTCTTCCCACTGACAGCACAAAAACTCGAGCTTTAGCTACCCTCTCACCGACTTTTTCTCCTCTTCTTCAAATTATACGCAGATTGTATCACATATCGTTTGCATATTTTTCCGATAGTCGCCACTTAAGATACCCTTCGGTTGAGATGGGGTGGTGATAAATTACTTACCTACCAGAACCCTATATAGAATTTTATCGTGTCAATTTGATATATACAGTATTACCTATCTTTTTGGATGTCATTAATATTTTCGGTGACCAAACTTCACTTACGAAGTAGTAGATACAGTTCAGAGATTGAACTCAGGTGCCAAAGTTCTTCAAGAGGGGCATCAGAAGGTTTCTTCATGGTCGGCAGCGCGAGTGTAACACCCCTGGTGTTGCATACGTCCATAGGCCACGGTAACCACTTTCCATCAGGTGGGCCGTGTGATTGTCTGCCACCTAAGTGGTATAAAAAAAAAGTACACGAATTGGTTGCTGCCGTGATTAACGCTTGGAAGATAATAATTTTCGGCAATCCCCCCAACTAATCGAAATGTGGATAGATGACCTCTGCTTATATCTGCTATCCTTGTGGTTTAGGAGAAAGAATACAAGCAACACCATCCCATCTTACCCGAAGGGTGTTGTAAGAGGCGGCTAACGGAAAAATACGCAGACGATATAGTGATATCGTCTGCGTATTTTAACTCGCAGTGGCGAGAGAAGGAAATCTCTAAATAAAACCCTGTCTAGTCAGCGTGGCCAAAGCCTACTAACGGGAGAGGCCTATGTCTGACAGTGGACTGGGATAAGCTAATTGATTGAATTGATTGATAGAAGTATGAAGAAGCGTACAGAGATCGCAACACTGACGACATATTACTTAACCAACGGTTTTAGAATCATACATTTAAACACGCCTGTAAATTCCCGAAGGAGTAGGCAGAGATTTCACACTCAAATTGGCGCCAAGGTGCACTTTTTTTTATACCATTTAGGTGACAGACATGTGGCCCACCTGATGGGAAGTGGTTACCGTGGCCTATGGACGTGTGTAACACCAGGGGCGTCACACTCGCGCTGCTTGTCATAGGCTGTCGGATGTAGAACAACCCTTTACCTTAATTGTCTTCTTCGACATCCTCCTGAGGAGGGTGACCTAATTCTACTCCACCGGGAACCAATACGGCATTCCAACTGTTTTAACTTCCATTTTGTGTCCATAGGAGGAGTTAGGACACGACGGAATTTCCGTCCAATTGAACAGTCCGACTGGAGAAGCACCTCCGCCCTACAGAATACCGCGGCCATAATAACCTCGCGTTATGTTCCCGGTGATGAGTAGGGTAGCCAGAGCTCACTGGAGAATTTTTGTACTGTCAGTGGAAAGACCAAAAGCTTGTCCTGCTTTATCTTTTACAGTCACGGCACAGAAACTCTTGTGCTTACAGGGTTGGCAGCGCGAGTATGACTCCCTTGATGTTGCACACATCCATAGGCCACGGTAACGACTTTCCATCAGGTGGGCCGTGTGCTTGTCTGTCAACCAAGTGGTACAAAAAAAAACTCATATAAACTATCTTTATTACGTACAGGAAGCGCACAACCAATATCACCTTACAATAGCAAGCTCATACAATAAAAACAAAATAAATAGCCATAAATATTCTTTATCGTTATTATATAAAAAGCGAATTTCAATACACTTTTATGGGATGACGTTCACAGGGCAAATATCCCCATTCAATATCCCCATATCGCCGGGGAGCAACATCTCGCCGAGCTTCGTGCAAACCACGCCGGCTTGCAAGCGGAACGCTAAAAGCACGCCGTTTTCTGTAAGTTGTTGTTATATTGTTTTAGGGTACTGTAATATCATGCCGTTAGGGAATATAGTATTGGGGTATCTTAACTTTTATTTATAATAGGGAAATTCCCGCTCGTATTAGGCCTAACTGTTATATGCGTAACTGGTAACGTTTAGAATACAACAGTTAAGGAAAGAAGTTTACGAATCGGGTATTTGAATTTGAGAGAGGATTGCAGACATTTTTCCAGCTTACTGTTATTAAATAAATATAATATAAAATCATTATTGATGGCAACAGAGTGCAATTTGTTAGTAATATATGATTAGCATAGAATAAAATCAGGAAATTATTATCAATCGATATTATATTATTGCATTAGATTCTATTTCAGTTAAAACAGTTATTAAATTTGGTTGTTTAGTAATACAGTCAGTTCTATGTGAGAACAAATCTTATCTCTAAAGGTGAAACCGCACTAGCGCGACACTGTAGCGGCGCGGTGCGAGTCAATAATGCCGCGACGCACCGCGCCGCTACTCTGCAGTGCCGCTATAGTGCGTTTTACTTCATAAAATACAGGGGTTAGAAAATTGGGGGGGGAGCGGCAGCGGGAGCGACGAAGGATCGCAAGCCAAGCTGCTCGCGTACGAAGGCAACTCGGGCGTCGGAGGTCGACCCCCATGAGCGCCGGCCTGGGGGTGACAGGTGGAGCCGCCTGTCACCCTGGCAGAAGCAGGCCGCGGCGGCGGCGCGCCTGTCGCGCCTCCCCGTTTCCGAGGAAGAGTCCCCTGTAGTCCCCACACCTGAGAAGAGGGCCAGATAGTGAGAGATGGCCCTGGGTCGGCCGGGGTGCGAGGGATATGCCTGTCAACCTCACCTTCGGCAACCAAAACGACCCACAGGCGGCGTGCGTTTTAGTCGGTTCGAGTCCGACATAACCTCTCTCACCGGCTCCGGTGGAGAGGTATCCGGGGGGATTTTGCGCACGTAAAAAAAAAAGGGGTTAGAATTTTTTTTTTGAAGCGCCGTCGCTCCGCTGACGCGCCGCGCCTCTCCGCTGCAGTGTTGCGCTAGTGTAGTATCTCCTTAAAGCTCTAAGGTTTATACTAATAGAAGCTAGGCAGGGAGAGAAATTCGATATGGCGAGTGTTGATGTACGTCGAAAAAGGTCCCTTTATATACCCTACACCCGACCCGCAAATCCAGAGACTTGTCTCCGGATCTGTTTTTTTTTTCTCTCTCTGCTACGGAACGGTTGTATATTTAATGTCGAATGTAGACCAATCCTATTCCTTAGTTGCCTTCTACGACATCCATGGGAAGAGATAGAGTAGGGTAGCTACTCCACTGGGAACCAACACAGCACTGTTATTTTCTCGCAATTATTTTTTATATTATTAAGGTAGACAGCAGGTAATGTAGGTAGACAAGCACACGACCCATCTGATGTTAAGTGGTTCCCGTGGCCTACGGATGTGTGCAATACTATGGGACAGTCGTGCTGTCAACCCTGTTAGATCTGTAATTATATTACTGGGGTTTTTCACTTTGGGGCTAGGGGAAATCCAGTCATACAAACGTAATAAAATATTGCTGACCTTTACAGCAGTATCAGTCGAACTTGGTCACTCCGTCCCGTATCAGCAAGCAGAGGTCAGCTAATCTCAGCGCTCATAGTCAGGTATAGGTACATTGATTATTTTTGTATTTTATATACTTGTGTATCACAGAAGGGCTAAAGAACTACAGAATATCTACCTACGAAACTACCTGCGAAGATGGCCTTGGGTCAACCGGTGCGCGAGGGCTATGTCTATGGTTATGTCAATGTCAATCTCGCATCTGGAGTTTGAAGAGTCATGATGGCGTGCGGTTTTAGTCGGTTCGAGTACGACATAACTGCCCTGGTCGGCCGAGGGATATCAGAGATTTTGGTACCCTAGTGTCAGCATGGGGTAAGCTAGCCTATTGTCGCCAAACGCACAGTTCTTCTGTCTGTTTTTAGACGATTCTATATTCAATAGTCAGATACCATACACGAAAAAAGGCGTAGGCTGTTCGACTTCCTGCCATAACACTTTATTTTTCTAAAAAAATGATAATGATTATGATATTTTATTAAAAGTTTTTATTTGCAGCGTTCAAATACATCCAACAAGATATCGTCGACGGTCTTCACACCGCCTACGCCTGAATCGGCCGGGTACACCAACTTTTTAAAGAGTCTCTAAACGGTATCCAAACGCACCAAAAAAAAAAGCTAGCGTATGCCTATGCGAATGACATCCACGTGATTGGAGGATTTTTTAGGAATGTGTCACACTGTTCCATTTTTAAAAATATGTACTTAGATATCGAGGGCAATAGCTCACTGAACGTCACCTCTTTGTTACGTCATTGTATCTAGGTATTATTATGTTAGGGGGTTTACTGGTGGAACACTGAGTAGAATACCTAGGTGTTCCACGGGTACTAAAAACAAACTGTGATGCCCAAATATATGTAGGTATAGTGACCAAATAGACTTAACACGCTTTGATACTTGACAAGTAACGTTTTTAGGCAATACAAACAAATCTGTTTGAAAGTCCAATATATATTGCTTCAAGCCATGTAATTGTAATCAAGACTTAAGTTCCTTCAAACTTTGTTAGTCTATAGTAATAGTATAGTCAAACACAACTGATGTTGAGTTAGGCGACTTGAAGAGACGATTCTCTTTAACGCTGTTCTTGATTTTGCACTGCATACGTTTACACTCATACATTATACTCACACTTATGCCAGAAGGGTAAAGGAGAGGTGAATAAATTATAAGGGGTAACCCAATTGCCGTTTACCAGGCACTCCTTGTTGCCTTACACCGTACAGTACGTTTAATAGGTACCCGATTTTTGTCATCTTCATATTTTATGTTCTATTTATTTTATTCACGAGTTTATCTCGGTGCTGTAATATGACGTTGAAACACAAGATGGGATGTGACATGTGTTTATGACATGGAGTTTGGTCGTACTGCAATATTCAGTTCTCAGAATAATATACGTCGTGGAGGTTTATGAGATATGAATGTCAAATAAAACCTTTGATCCATGAATATTTTGGTGCCGTAGATTTACATCTATTTTGAAGAACAGTACCTACGGTCGCGATATTATTATTGTACACAGTTCAAAATATTATAAAATTTTGTTACGATTATTATATTAAACCGCATTTATATATGAGGCGTATCCTAATCTGTCTTAGCCCTTAATTACGGTACATTTTCTTGAAATTGAATTCCGAACACGCAGCCCAGATTGGGTGAAATTGCGCGTTCCAAATTTGAAATTATTGAGATGAGATGATTTGACTGACATCACACACGCCACATCATATTTTTATTTTTTTATTGGCATTATTTACAACATTGTGTCTAAACGTTATTCATGAATGCTTTTAATTATTTACAAAATCGTTTTTTTCAGTGAAGAATAATGAATTAAATGACCATGACAGATTGATTTTAACCTTTAAATGAATGCTTAACATTTCGTAAAAAAATCTTTACCAGTCGGTTTGCTTTCTAGGTTCTTTTGCAGTGGCAATGAGTCCGGCTACATATCAAATAGTCCGACCTCACCAGGTGTCTATGGCAATGACCGCGGCAAACATTTTTTTTACAAAACATGAAGACGAAGAAGTTTGAATATGTTTGATTTATTTTTCAATTTAGAATATGATTTAATTTAATTTCCTTATGTAAAGGTAAACTAACTATACTTTAGTGATAATAGTAAGTTTTGCATTTAATTTACTGTAATAAGGCATGCATTTAATTAAATTGATAATTTAGCATTTCTCTTTTATTAGTGAAATTAATATAGTAATGTTATGTCGCTCGGTGTATTATTTCTTAGTTAAGGACGCCACTTAAGGGGCTCATAAAGACCTTGAGCCAAACCAATCGTACCAGCTTGCTGCTATAACTACTGATTAATAGACGAGATTCTGCTGAAGGCTTATCTCTCGTGGTTAGGAGGTCAGATGGCACTCACTCCAATTCAAGTCGCATAAGCCAAATTTAGAGGAGTAAAGGTCGTAAGGCACACCTTTTAACCAATTACTACCGACTTAATATGACCTTAACGACAAACAGCACGCCTCTTTTGTCTTCAGATGCCGGGATGTAAGATTGCCTAAGATTTATCTCTCGCGATTCGAGATAGCCACAACGACTTCGGTATACAAATACAACAATTATATCTAGTAGATTAAGATATAGAAAAACTTGAATCGGTTCAGGCGGGATACCAACCCACGATCTTTCGCTTACAGGGGGAACGCTCTGACCACCAAGCCACAGAACCTTCACCTGAAACCATCCAATTTCTTCTAAATATAATATCAGTCTTACGACGACGTAAGACGGATATACTATTAAGATTATTAGTAAAACTTACATTAGTCAGAGCTTCCCCCTATAAGGGAAATATCGCGGGTACGAATCCCGCCTGAACCGGTCAATTTTTTTTTTATACCTCTTAGGTGGCACCTGATGGAAAGTGGTTACCGTGGCCTATGGACGTGTGTAACACTATCGGAGCCACACTCGCGCTGCCGACCCTGTAAGCGCAGAGTTTCTGTGCCGTCAGTGTAGAGGACAAAGCAGGACAATCCATTAGTCATCCCACTGACAGTACAAATTCTCCATTGAGCTTTGGCTACCCTACTCACCGCTGGGAACACAACACGAAGTTATTATAACCGCGGTATTCTGTAGGGCGGAGGTACTTCCCCAGTCGGACTGCTCAATTGGGGGGAAATACCGCTGTGTCCTACCTCCTATAAGAAAATCCAGTAATTTCTATTTCTTAATTGATTGGAATAGTTAGCATGCTAAATGCTTTAAAATTCCATTCAATTTTATCTAGTGTTATAGGTCCTTGTAAACGTATTTAGTGAGTTCCATTTATTTAAGTCTATCCAATCAAACCTTTTCGTACCATACCGGCGTAGAGTTCGTTTTTCCCTGTACATAACGACGTTATACCTAATACAATATTGTTAAATTGAATTTCGCTCTGACTCTTATCAGCCGTAAAGAAAAAATAATGTAAGTATTGGTACAGACAAAAATATACCTTTCTTTTCTTATCTTTTATTATATTTCAATTGAAGGCTTTTCGTACGTTAAATAGAAATATATTTGGAGCTTGCAACACAGAAGAAAAAAACAAAATGTTTTTACATTGTTGTCGATGATAAAAAATATTGAATAGAATCGAAAATTCTGTTATTTGTATTGAAATATTGTTGTCATTCATTCAGTAGTATTCTGTAGAACAAAGACTCAACTAGCTGAGTTCTGTGATATTATATCAGAATAAAAATTAGCTCAGTACGTGTAAATCAGTGAATAGAGTCCTAAAAAGTTCTATATTCTTTTTCTCCGTAAAAACTTCACGCACTGCTTCTCCAGCTACGAAGCGAAAACCGGTACCCCCGGTATAAAGTTATGACTCTTTTGTGGGTTTTTTTTGATCAGACAACCTGGTAAGTTTTTTTTTGTTCCCCCAGGGGATATATCCTACAACAAACCATACGAGGCGGGAAGCTCACGGTGTTTAGTGTGCATTGTGCCATACCAGTGTTGTTAGGGATGACCTGAAACTGTATAAGTGTATAAGAATGGTGACTTTCTTAGCATATAGACAATGGGTTGTGGGGGTACAATATAGCAGTCGCTTCACGGTAAATATCGAAGATCAGTCTATCCGTAGACTAAAAGCAGTAAAATATAATAAAACCATTGATTTGAAAGTGAAAAATTTAATGCAACAATTCGTTATTTATACTCAACATGGTAGTATTTAGTGTATGGGTAGGTATCCTTTGTTCTGCTGGTAGCCACCGCTGGCCTCCTGGTGTCCGTGGACCGAGTGAGCGCCTAGATTGTTGAACTTCTCCAACACTTCTGCTCCACCCTTGTAGCCTTTCTGCAAGTAGTCGCCCTGAAATACAAATGCATTATTTAATATGTAACTAAAAAATCAGTCAAGTGCGAGTCGGACTCGAGCACCGGGGGTCTTGTAATATAAGACACATATACCGTGCGTTGACTTCGATGTTTGATTATTGCACAGTTTCAAGACATTATAGACTTGAGTATGAGGTATGAATTTCAACTCAATACGCATTCCTGAGAAAAAGGTCATGACAGACAGACGGACGGAAAACGAAGTGATCCTATTAGGGTTCCGTTTTTTCCTTTTGAGGTACGGAACCCTAAAAATTACATATCGAAGCAATTAGGTAGTTTGTTATCGATTTCTTGTGCCTCGGAGAGCACTTTAAGCCGTCAGTCCCGGCTGCATACGAACATCTGTGGCAGTCATCAGTTGGATGAACTACCCGTGATGACTGCCATAGCGATGCTTCGAAATCGCATTTGGGTTGTGAATGTCAGATAACAGTCGCTTCACGGATAATATCAAAGTTCAGCCAAATCTGCAGTTAGACTGGTAAAGCGGACCTAGACTCTGAGGTGAAAGCATCGGATGCATATGGGATTGACGCAATTAAGAAGTTTGTTGTCCATATTCCCGGTAGGTTGTGGAGATCAGATGACACGTAGCAGTTCGAAAGCGGTCATGGTACAACTGAAAACCGACCCCAATTGAATTGGAAAAAGGCTCGGGCAGTCAGCCCACGAAGTATATCAAGAAGAGGGCCAGATCGTTAGAGATGGCCTTGGGTCGGCCGGGGTGTGAGGGATATGCCTGTCAACCTCACCTTCGGCAACCAGAACGACCCACAGGCGGCGTGCGTTTTAGTCGGTTCGTGTCCGAGATAACCTCCTCCACCGGCCCCGGTGGGGAGGTATCCGTGGGTATTTTGGGCACGTGAAAAAAAAAAAAGCCCACGAAGTATAAGGATCTTAACCTAAACCTGTGAGGCGGGAAAATTCAGAACTATTGCTCACAATCTATGAAAATTTGATTTTACTTTCAGTAAAAATAGTGTTAAATTTTACTTCTATCTAATTTAGATTAGTTGAGGATATGTTTAATAGTCACTGCAGATCCTGCAACATTGCCATATAACCTCACAGTAACCTAAATACACACATTAAAAAATGCTAATTCAATATATTATATCGGTCAGCAAATAAAACTAAATTACCAAACAGAGAACCAAATGACTAGACGTTAGAAATTCAACGTAGGATGAAAAAAAGGTAAAAATTTAATATTCAACAAGCAAAAAGTGTTTTAACGAAGCCATTATTAAATACATTACAAAACAGCCGCTAAACATTATCCTTTTTAATTAAATATTTTGTTAATCTACCCGCAGTGGGTACTCCCCAACAATCTGTACAAATTTTATTTCACGAATTTTAACGAGGTCTCTAAAAAGTTGCCCGACATCTGTGGTTTCATTCAACGCCTTTTATAGCAGACCTATTTTCAAATAATTCTATTTAACGAGCTCACAGGGTACTGTTTTCAATTTAAACAATGTATAAAGCACGTAAAGTAAACTTTTATGTACAATAAAAGTGAGTAGTAGCATTATGAACAAGTTTGTTTGTTTAATTTTATGTTTTTTTGTTAATGGGTAACATTGTGGTTGAAATTTAAAAAAGTTTATTTTAAATTTAGAATCTTGAATACGCATACAAAAATTGTTTTAAAATATTCATTCCTTTTCTATGTATCCCTTCATTCATCATTCTTTACATACATACATGGTACATATAATCACGCCTTTATCCGCGGAGGGTTAGGCAGAGGTGAATTAACAACCACATTTCACCAATAATTAAATTCAGTCCCACGTAGTAGGGGTGAGCCTATTGCCGTCTTCCGGGCACTATTGTTGACTCGAGCAATGCGTGTAAAGCTGAGTCTGGACTGTATATATCTGTCTGGTGTTAAACAGCCCTGTCCCTTAGTCGCCTTGTACGACACCGCATGGGAAGTGATGGGGTGGCCCAAATTCTACTCTGCTGCTAACCACGCGGCATTATTCTTTTATTTTATTATATTCTTTTACTCGACTACGGCGAAGCCAAAGGAGGGTAATGATTTTGACAGGCTGCGTAAGTATGTATGAATGTATGATGGTTCACCTGTTCCCTCATAGCTCCTCAACTGCTAATTAGAACTGGGCAATTGAAGTGTCGTCCACTGTGGCATTATAGGCTATATTATTAGTTTCTGAAATATTTTACGGTACAGGTAGGTGATAAATAGTGGGGCAAATACGCTTTTTATGACTATGAACCGCCTATCTCACCTACTAATAACTTGATACAAAATGTAATCACAAATTATGTCTACTCTGATTTTTTTTCCTCCATCAGGTTGGTGAGTCATACTTATTTCTTCACATATTATATAATTTTTAAAATATGTTACCGATAAGAGTGTATATAGTAATTATGTAATAGTTTTACAGATAAAATCAAAACAAAAACACAAAAGAGTGAATGACTAAGTGAATGAATGAATGAATGAATAATAAGTAATGTAATTCTTTATTCCGCGCAGTAATAAGTTTTTTTTTTTGGCAATGTGCAAATATAATGTTAACTGGCAATGGCTAGATATTCAATGCCTAGGTCACCACTTAGGTCATTGCGTAACTTGTACAGTCGTGGAGAGCGATTAGCATTAATGGTTTCTTTTATATTATTCTAGACGATCGCACGCAACATTGGCATTAAGTAGTTACCAACTGCATTTCTTCTCAATGTACACCCAGGTAACTCCAGTGTACAAACTATGCTTGTTTGAGCTCAGTTAGTGCTGTGTAATACGACCCATAATATTCAATTGGTGGGGTTTACGAGAATATCAATATTAGTTCATTTAGTGACACATTAGTGTTGAAAAGCATAAATATGTATATATTATCTGCATGTAAATTCTGGTGGCATCCAAATTTTATGAATAGAAAGCATACGGATTGTATTCATAGCCCGGTATCCGTATTCCTCTTCCTCATTTCCAAATTACTATACCTTAATCTTTATAAGACCTGGCTTACACCCCAACTAACCTCGAAACCGTGAAATGTAGGGTTTATTCACCTCTGCCTAACCTAACGAGTATAATAAAATAAAATAAAAAATTGTTCTGTTTGTTCTCATTGACAAAACAATCGAATCAGAAATATGATTCCACACTATTTTAAACTAAGTTAAAAGTAAAGTGTATTTATCGCAGGTTTATAAGTACCCGGTTAATGGCAATAGGCTCACCACCTATTATATTGGGACCTAAACATAAACTGGCGAAATGTGGGTGTTAGCACTTCTGCCTACCCCTTCGGGGATATAGGCGTGAGTTTATGTTATTTTATGTATATGTTAAAATATAAATTATAATAATTTACTTATCAATCACTTACCTTTTCACCCTTCGAATTATCGAACTTCTGTCCTGACACGTGATGTCCCTCTTTGCCTTGCGCCGCTGCATCCAATACTTTTTCTTCATGAGCACCCTTGAACCCTTGCAGTGAGTTCTCGCCAAACGAACCAGCGTTGTGTCCTGCAATCTTGTGATCTGCTTCATCATGGGCTTCGTCATAGAAGCTCTCAGTCTTCTCTTCCTCATTCTTGCTACTAGAAGTCTTAAATCCCTTGCTAACATGACCCTTTTTATGGCCTTTAGCTTTCTTCAGTTGTTCCTCGTTGGCACCTAAATTATTGCATGATTAGAAATTTTATTACACTAAAAAAATGACTTTGAATAATATGTTGCTAGATTTCCATTTGTTGTTAAACTGGCAGTTATTAATTTATTATTTGAGTTTTTATTACTTGCAACCGAAATGTTATTACAAAAACTTACCGAATGTCAAGTTAAATCAAGTGAGCGTGAAATTACTTCGAAACAGTGTGGAAAAAATCTTTAGTGATTTACCTAAGTCTAAATGATATTACTTACCCTGTTTATCAAATTTCTGACCACCTTGGTAATATTTCTCATCTCCGGCTGCTTTTTTCTTAGCTTCTTCATCCTTAAAAAAGCTAGATTCACCCTTTTCCGCTTGGGCGGCTGCTGCACCTTGTTGGAAACTTTCCTGGCCATGTTTCACTTCTTCTTCAGCTTTCTTTTCGATCTTCTCCACATTTTCTCCTGCATCTTTCTTCTGAGCAGCATCATAAGCTTTTTTATCCACGTATCCTCCACCTAATTGGGCACCAATCAGTGGATGGTGGTAGATCAAACCGTTGCCGTATCCGATACCGCCAGCCCCTAGTCCGCCAATTCCAGAATTTAACAAATTAATTCCTTGACCATGAATTCCAAGTCCTCCAACCGAGCCAAGTCCTCCAACCGCGCCAACTCCTCCAACAGTGCCGACTCCTCCGAGACCAATTCCTAATCCTTGGCCGAGACCGATTCCTCCGAGACCGATACCACCCAGACCCAATCCATGGCCCAAACCAAGTCCGCCCACACCGACACCACCGACACCACCGACACCAACACCACCAAGTCCACCAATGCCTCCAACACCATTAACTGAAGTCAGAACTTGTGAAGCAGCTCCTTCAATTTGTTCGGGATAATCCTCACTTTCTTCCACTTCATAACTGTTTGATGCAGGTAATCCAGTTCTAGAGTTAATACCGATAGCATCTAATCGTTCGTTCACATAATCGAATGGAGTCTTCTCGTTTGCCAGCTCTACTTTATGGAGCTGTGCCGCGGATAACGCAACAAACGCGAGGGTGAAAACTTGTTGTAACATCTTGCCGACGCGATCGTTACTGGCGTTTCGAGACTGATGTCATTTAGATATTGCAACTGTTATTTATACTGAAGTTAAATTCGGTGGAACGAAACCGTTTTTGTGTTAATCGTGTGATAGTTTTCACGGGACGTCTGGGGGCCCGCATCCGTTTGTTTCCTTCCTGTGGTATTGTTTCTACTAGTTCCAATTAGAACGACACGGCGAAATAAAACAATAAGGTCTGGTCGAAGACCTTGCTTTCCAGTTCACTGGTAGCGGCAGTGGGGCGTTGGTTTACGCAACCACCAGACCGCTATGGTTTTCTAGCAAGTTTCTTGATATATTTTGTTATCACACTTAAAAGGTAACGTCTGCTTACATTTTTTTTATTAAGGACTTATTATTGCTGGCTGTTACTTCGAAATCTGTTTGCCTATAACAATCCCTCTGTTTGAAATACTTGTGCCGAGTCATCCGTCCGTAGTGTTGATTAGAAAGGTTAATGAAGTGGAAAAAATGGCGTAATCTAATAAATAGGTGATTAATTTCCTCTCTGCATTATCAAGCATAATGACCTTGGTTCAGATCGGACGATTTCACGTCATTGTTTTCTTACGCTTAAAATATATGTCGAGGGCTCAAACAAAGGTTGTTTAAGTATTATACTGGATCGAATTCTGTGCCTCACAATTGGGCTATGACTCATGAATAGGGCGCCAGTCATCGCGATTGTAATTATTTTTTAGCTTTTTTTTATCATTTATTTTTGTTATATCTTTAACAATAATATCTATATAAAAGTTTATTATGTATTACTAGCTGTTGCTTGCGGTTCCGCCCACGTGGATCTCGGTTATCGCGACATGGCATAGCCCTATACCTCTACATATACCAAATTTCATTAAAATCGGTTAAGTAATTTATTTATACACATTGAGAAACTCACTTGTACTTTTCCACATTATTTTTAATATTTATTAGACCTGACCTGAATGATGTGAGTCGACACCGATCAGGTCATCAACAAATAAGTTTCTCAATATGTGTAACAACAAATCATGTCATCATCATCATCAAGTGCCATCAACCAACAGTATAAATAGTTTATTTACATTTGCACGTTGATTAGTTTACAGAAAATAGCTAAATGTGTGATGGAATTCGGCAGATAAGGGATTTAAAACCAATAATGTAACACTACGCAATATGTCGTTCAAAAGAGACTAGATAGTAATAAAAGACCGCCTACGTGGCGTAGCGGTAGAATGTTCGACTGCTACGCAGGGGGCGCGGGTTCGATTCCCACTCAGTGCAAATATTTGTATGCATGAATATGTATATTTGCATTGGTTTGGGTGTTTCTATGTATGATGTGTATGTATTTACAAAAAAAAAGTATCTAAGTATGTTTTTCCGCATTCTAGATTCCATAACACAAGCTAATAAAGCTATGCTTACCATGGGTTTAAATAGCATTGTGTGGAATGATGTGAAATATTTATTTATTTATTATTTATAATAAAAAGATTAGAAAGGTACGTGCCCGCATGTATAGAACAGACTGTGATGGAAAAACCGCGGGGCACTGCTAGTTACAGATATCAAAACCATTCGGTACTATAATATATTATTTCCTATATTAAATAACTTACAATAAAATGAGACATTACAATATCTCACAATTATTATACGAGAAGCAGTTATTGCGCGTATGTTGACACTAAAATAATGACATAATATATTTCGTATATTGAAAGTAATGTTAGACTAGGCTTTATGTAATACTAGCTGTTGCCCGCGGCTCTGCCCGCAAGGATTTCTAATCCCATTCCGGACGGGATGATATGTATCCTATGTCCGTCTCCTGGTTCTAAACTACGTCCCCACCAATTTTCAACTAAATCGGTACAGCCGTTCTTGAGTTATAAATAGTGTAACTAACACGACTTTCTTTTATATATATAGACTAGCTTTTACCCGCGGCTCCGCCCGCTTGGATATCGGTTATCGCGACTAAACATAGCCTGTATTCTTTCTCATGGTCTAATCTAACTTTATGTCAAATTTCATCAAAATCGGTTCAGTGGTTTGGGCGTGAAAGCGTAACAGACAGACAGACAGAGTTACTTTCGCATTTATAATATTAGTATGGATGTGATAGTCTCTAGGAAAACAATATCTTTATAGAATGTATTTGACCTTTACATAGTAGGTAAGTACTTAGAATTTCTTTATTTAAGGCTTAATCACATTAGGCGATTATGTCGCCTTTATTAAACAATAGTAAACAAAAAAAATAGCAATTAAGATAAACACACATACATACATATAATCACGCTTTTATCTCCGGAGGGTTAGGCAGAGGTGAATTAACACCCACATTTCACGAATCATTGCATTCGGTCACAATATTGGTGTTTCTATGTATAATATGTATGTATTTACAAAAAAAAGTATCTTAGTATGTTTATCCGCATTCTAGATCCCATAACACAAGCGTGTTATGGGATATGCTTAAAATGGGTCCAGATAGCGTTGTGTAGAAGAATATCGTGTAATATTTATTCATTATTTATTTAATAATAGCTTAGCAACACATTTCTGCAGTGGTACGAATGACATGCATATTTCTTTAAAAAGTCTTCCACTGTATAAAAAGTTTCGTTCACTAACTATTTAAGTAATGCTACACAAAAAAAAGTATGAGGTAGGTCTATTACCGACACTGGCAATGAGTAGTAATTTTTTTTAAAGTATATTTGTAACTAATCTTAATACCCCAGAGTATTTCCCCTGTAAGGGAAACTGCAGATCCCAATTCCGCCTAAACCGATTTAAAAAAATCATATCTTAATCAAACTTAAATTTTGTAGAAGTATAAGTGCATAGTAAAAGGTGGCTGGTGCAGACTGAATGTGAGAGGTGGAGGATCGACAGAACTGGCGTACATTGAGTGAGGCCTATTTCCAGCAGTGAACTGCAATAGGCTGTGATAATTGACTGATTGATAAAGTGCATATCTTAATTGTCGCGCCGCGTGGTTTCCGGCATAGTAAAATTTGACCCACCCCATCTCTTCCCATGCGGTGTCGTACAAGGCGACTAAGGGATAGGGCTATTTAACATCAGACAGATATATACAGCCCAGACTCAGCCTCAGATGCATGGCTTGAGTCAACTATAGTGCGAAGACGGCAAAAGGCTCGCCCCCTAATACATGGGACCGAATTCAATGAGTGGTGAAATGTAGGTGTTAATTCACCTCTGCCTAACCCTCCGGGGATAAAGACGTGATTATATGTATATATGTATGTATTTCAGTTATGTCAATACCATACATTGATCAATCTATTCAATTCTAGAAACGTATATAGCTACTTGCAGGCAGGTGGTATCCATTAAGAGATACCCATCTCAAGCAGTGGACTAAATACGCTTATTGATAGATTATTTGATAATACTCCATATTTACATTATTAATTTCTAAAAAAAACAACTATTAACAGGCAGATAAGCTCACCGCCCACCTGATGGAAAGTAGTTACCGTGAACTATGAACGTGTGCAATACCAGGGGAGTTACACCCGTGCTGCCGACCCTGTAAGAACACAGAGTTTCTGTGTCGGTGTAGAAGAAAAAATCAGGACAAGCCTTTAATCTTCCTACTGACAGCACAAAAACTCTCCAGTGAGCTCTGACTACCCTACTCATCGACGGGAACACAAAACGAGGTTATTATAGCCGTGGTAGATAGTTCACTCACAATAAAAAGTAATGTTCTTCACCCACGTTATCGGTTCCATGACAACAAAAATAACATATTACTTGATAAGAAAAAGTACACAGTGAAGTAAAACATTCCACAGGTTATATATTTGACCCTATCTATCATAATATTGTTGTGAATACATAAATTATTTAATAAGATGATACTGGGTTTATAAGTTAATAATGATAGGAACAAAATTGTGACTAAAATATCGGAAAGATAAATCTAATACCAATGAATAAAGTAGTCTATTTGTAATGTTGAAACAATAGTTTTTTTATTAGTAGGTAAAGATTTTTTATACCACTTTGGTGGCAGACTCGGCTGATGGAAAGTGGTTACCGTGGCCTATGGACGTGTGCAAAACCAAGGGAGTCACACTCACGCTGCCAACCCTATAATCACAGAGAGTATCTGTGTCGTCAGTGTAAAAAACAAAGCAGGACAAGCCTTTGGTCTTCCCACTGACAGCACAACAACTCTCCAGTGAGCTCTGGTTACCCTACTCACCGCCGTGAACATAACACAAGGTTATTTATTATAGCCTTGGTATTCTGTAGTAGTATAGTACGAATAGCTATCTGTACTGATTTTTTTTTAACTGGTTCTGTTAATGGGTACTGTATGTTTGTTTGACTTGGCTAATCTTTGAAAAGGCTGGATCGATTTTGATCGGACGTACGACAGGTGAAGTTGCTTCATCACCATTTATTATACTTGCACTGGAGTCTAAACAAATCCAATATAATAAAATAGCTTTGGGAATATATATCTTGTGTAATGTAAATACTGAAACATAAACGAAACTGACAGAAAATACATTAAACCTTTTTTATCAATTCAGAAGATTCCCAATAAGAAATAGAGAAAGAATTCGAACGACGAATGCTTAATTTGTTACCTGCCAGAGAAACTCGACCAAGTACTTTTTCTTCTGAAGTCCCACGGTAATAGGTATTAATGTGCGTGCCTATCTGTCTTATCTGTTTTATATGATGATGTACGGTTCGTTTCGTTCCTACGGCGTTAACATTAGTAAAGTACAGTCAGCTACAACGTTTACTGAATGTCATTAATACCGATTTCAATCACCGTGTCAGATAAAATTTGAAAGTTTTCGATCGTGCCCATCTCAAACGTTGGGGATTTGTGAGCACATTACTCGTTAAATTATATTGTTTAATTCAAGTCGCTACCTTTAGTGTACCAAGCCCTAGCCTATAAATAAAATAAAGATTTAAAAAAACTCAAATCGATAAATCATTAGAAGAAACCGTCAAACTAAGGTCTACAATTGACTGCATTTCCTAATCTTCATCAAAATTATAATTTTATGTTCACCTAAGCTTCTCTTCTACATTCGGTACGGGATTCCTTTTCCAGCAGAAGAGCAACTACCACCAGATCCCCCACTCCCCCTTCACCCTGAAAGCATGTTTGAAATGAAAAAGAGCCTCGTCCGGTAATCAGCGAAGTACCAGCTTGGTAGTGAGGTTGACAGGAGTCCTGATATAGGAGCGTGGTGTATGGGGTGTATGGTACCACCAGGTAAGAAATACCAGAAATGAAAAGAAATCTTCATACACACACACACACACACATACACATACACATACAAAGCCACTATTTATGTCATAGTTAACTATAACAAATAGGTTCAGGTTGCGAACACATTTTATCGAGAGCGGTGGGGGTGTGCTTATACTAAAACATCCCAATAAATAATTAATGATTATGGATTCTTCTTATTCTCGAAGGACCGGCCTAATTTATTCCCTGTTCTATATTTATTTTGATAAAATATTTAAGAGATAAACATTTTCTCTTAAATTTTTTAATAGAAATTAAAAAAAAATCTCTCTTTTATTTTTTTTATACAACTTAGGTCACACGGCCCACCTGATGGAAAGTGACCAGTGAAGTCACATCCGGCAGCACGGATGTGACTCCACTGGTGTGATGAGAACAGAGATTTTATGTGAACACAAAATCAGGACAAGCCTTTGGTCTTCCCACTGACAGGACACAAAACTCTCCAGTGAGCTCCCGGCGGTGAGTAGGGTTACTCACCCAACCCAAAACGAGTTTATTATAGCCATGTTATTCTGTAGGGTGGAGGTACTTCCCCAGTCAGACTGCTCAATTCGGACGGGAATACCGTCGTGTCCTACCTCCTCCATATATTAAATATATATCATATCATATATCATCATCATCATATAACATCATATTATATATATATATATGATATATCAAAAGTTGTTAACATACGGACATTTAATAAAAATATATATTATACGGATATAATTGCAGTACGACTACTAACCTGCTAAATTTTATGACTTATGTGGTTCCTAACGTTGATTCGGGCGTGCAGGTCGACGCTGCATACTTTGATTTTCAAAAAGCATTTGACATGGTTGATAATGACATCTTATTGACTAAGCTGGCTACAGTCGGATGCACTCCCAAATTGCTAAAATTTTTTGCGGATCACATGAGGGACAGGAAACAGTACGTCGAATATGCAGGTTATAAGTCTGAACCCTACTATACGAGATCGGGTGTGAGTCAAGGTAGTAATTTGGGACCTCTTCTGTTTATTATTATGATAAATGACTTGCCGGGCGTGGTCAGGGATGCCACATGTTTGTTGTTTGCGGATGATCTCAAACTCCTCATCGCCATACGAGAAGAAGGAGATTGTGATCGATTTCAGCTAGATATTGATAGGGTAGATGAGTGGAGTAAGAAAAATAAACTATTTTTCAATACCTCTAAGTGCTCAATTATAACATTCAGCCGTTTGAAAAAGCCTATCAACTTTAACTACACCCTGAATAAGACAGTACTGAAAAGGACGGATACAGTGCGAGATTTGGCAGTAAACCTGGACGCTGAGCTAACATTTCGTAATCATATACAAAATGTATGTAAAAAAGCATACAGGAGCTTAGGCTTTGTACTCAGAAGAGCGGGGGGGTTCACAAGCATCACAGCGATAACCACCTTGTATAATGCATTAGTGAGAAGCCAGTTAGAAAGTAACGCAATTATCTGGGCTCCCCATGAAGCTAAATATAGTCTCATGTTGGAACGTATCCAAAATAAATTTACTAGGTTCTTGTACCTAAGGCTGTATGGAGTATACCCATTTTATCCATTGATGTATCCAAGCTTGTTTGTGATAGGCATGGTAGGATACAACAAATTGGAGACAAGGAGGTACATGGCTATTACCACGTATATTTTTAAATTATTACGTGGTAAGACCTCTAATCCGGGGGTCTTGAAAGAGATTAACCTATGTGTACCCAACAATTACGTGTGGCGTAGGCGGCGTCCGCGTCTACTAGCAGTGCCCAGTGCTAGAACTAATTTACTGGGCAAAGCTGTGATAACGCGCACCTTACATTATACTCAATGAAGTAGCGGACGGCACAGATCTTTTTACATGTTCCCTGAGTGAGTTCTCAAAAATTGCACTATATGTTATATGTTATTATAATATTTAAGGACCACACTATTGTATTAGGTTAACCTGTAAAGATAGTGATGTAGTGAAAAATAAATAAATAAATAAATAAATAAATAAATAATTTTCCGTATATTAACAACTTTTGATCTCGACTGTACCTACGTCAGCATGTCATTTGGTTTGTATTGTGAGGGAATGTTAAAGTAGATCATAAATTGGTAGGTACCTACATATAGCCAGCTTACAATCACCATAAATGTACATTGATGACGTATAGGATCATGGCCTTTAAATGAATAGGCGTATTTAGCGGGCCTCTGTGGCGTAGCAGTAGAATGTTCGACTGCTCCACAGGAGTCGCGGGTTCGATTCCCACTCAGTGCAAATATTTGTATACATGAATATGTATATTTGCATTGGTCTAGGTGTTTCTATGAATAATATGTATTTACAAAAAAAAGTATTTTAGTATGTTTATCCGCATTCTAGATTCCATAATGGAAGGTAGTTAAGTTATGCTTACCATGGGTCTAAATAGTGATGTGTAAAATGTTGTAAATTAGAATAGATGCTTAGGTCCAATTATTGCGCTCAAGTTTAACTTAACTAAGTTCTAACTTTTTGAGCAGCACCTTGCAGCCTATAATATAATTGTTTCAGCAGACTCACAGAAGCTAGAACTCTGGATTTCAACCACAGCTGACCACTGCACCAAGCTGCAGACTTTTAACTTTCAACGCCTGCTGCAAAAGCATTTGCAACTAACAGATTCGCAACCAATTTTGGCACTCATATTGTTGAAATACCTTGTACCGAATAGCTTTCTTAATTCGGATCCTGAAATTTGTAATGTGTAGGAGTTAGGAAACGATGGTATTCCCGTCCCAATTGAGCAGTCCCACTGAGGAAGTACTTGCACCCTATAAAATATGACGGCTATAATAACCTCGTGTTGTGTTCCCGGCGGTGAGTAAGGTCGGCATCGGCAGCGCGATTGTGACGCCCCTGGTGTGCAAGTCCATAGGCCACGGTAACCACTTCCCATCAGGTGTGCCGTGTGCTTGTCTGCCACCTAAGTGGTATAATAAAAAAAAAGAGTTCTTGTGCTGTTAGTGGGAAGACCAAAGGTTTGTCCTGATTTTGTGTTGTGATGATGTTTGTGCTACACTGATGGCACAGATACTTTCTGCTCTTACAGGGTCGGCAGCACGGGTGTGACTCCCTGGTGTTACACACGTTCATAGGTCACGGTAACCACTTTCTATCAGGTAAGCCGTATGCTTGTCTGCCACCAGAGTTGTATAAAAAATTCAAAGATTATCTAAATTAAAAATTACGATCTGTTAAAATAATGTATAACAAGATATAAAATGAACAAGGTTTCTTGTGTATGTCAAATTGTTTAAGCGCCTGATGAAAAGTTCACGACATTTATATTAAATCAAGCAACTTAGAGAGAATTCTAACAGGCGTTGCAAACTTGTTACGAATAATTTATTTATCCTATGATGTATACAATTTGCACACGATAATAAGCGTAAAAGTGACAGCCTCCGAAGCGTGGCGGCAGGGAACGCGGCCACTACGTTGGAGGCGTGGGTTCGATTACCGCTCAGTGCAAAAATTTATACTTAAGCATGAATATAGGTATTTACATTGGTCTGGTCGAGGGTCGGAGAGCATGTTAAGCCGTTGGTCCCGGTTGCCATACCAACATCTATGACAGTTATTACGGGAAGTTGGAGCCCTAAAAAGTTCAAAAACTGGTAAAGCTGCAATGCTTGTATATTGCCTTCGGATTGTGGAGGTCAGATGACAGTCGCTTCACGGAAAATATCGAACATTAGCCAAATCCGGTGATATTTAGGTATCTTCTTTCTCCGTCCCACACGGACTATCTTATCTGCTGATTGTCAAATAAGGCTCTGGCAATAGGAGTGACAAAATAATGACTGAATTAATGAATTATGAGTGAATTAGACGATGCAGTTATAATTTTGATGCGGTTCATAAACAGCATTCACTCGTCGTCGCGGTCGCGGATTAAACGCACATTTTTTATACCACTTAGGTGGCAGATAAGCAGACGGTCTACTTGCTGTGAAGTGGTTATTGTGTCCTATCTATACCAGTCTAACATCAGAGGCATCACATTCGCGCTACCGATCCTGTAAGAACATTCTAATACTCTCCTTGTAGAACCTCATATGGAAGTCTTGAAAAATCACAGCAGGGAGATCTTGCCACAGCCCGAGCGTCCGCGCCCCTTTCGTACCTCACTGGATTCGTGTTAGGATGAATTCCCTGTCTATGGCGAGCGTGGTATGAGGTAAGAATCAAGCTCACTCTAATTCTACATTACCTGTAAAAAAAAGGCTTAAATTGAATGATTTGGTAGCTCTGTGGTTGAAGAGTCGGCCTTACGATCGAGAGAGGACAAGAACGATACTAAAACCTAAAAACACAGTGCCGTTAAAAACTGACGGACTAGTGACTGTGCTGTATCGCCAGCCTAATCGTTCATAATAAAAGTAATGGTGGGTAGGCGCACTAAAAATAATCACCGCATACCTCTCGACGCTCGCAAACTAGTCAATTCGTGAACACGGGTGCTGCAATGCATCCGAAACGTCGGCAGAAATAGTAAGTTCCATGTATCAATCGTGGAAACTCCCAAACCGTTGTATAATTATGAGGACAAGGAAACTCATTTTTAAAACATGCAATTTAGCTTAGCTCGGGGGGCTACTAGACTAGACTAACGAGACAGTAACATAATACAAAAAATTCAAGATTATACTCTCTATATAATTATAATTACATAATCATTTCTAGTTTGTGGCTAGGATCATTTCACATTGAGAATCTAGATAACACCATCGCGTGTTATGCAAACATGCACCTTCCTGTTCTGTTATAAACACGTTTTTTGTTTAAAACACATTTCGCCTTTCTACTGTCATACAAAATTAAGTTTGCCGTCTAAAAACTTAACTTTTAATAGAAACGTTTTGAAGTAAAATTACGTATAAATGAAAAAATAAAGTTGTCGGATTCTACGCGCCATCACTTAATCGTCAAACAGTCATTCTCTGATAGTGCACTTTCTATTGAACGCAATGAGTACCGAAAATTAATAATTGATCTACACTTTCTCCAGTATAAACGACAAATAAAAAGCGTCCATCTGTAAAGGGACTGTTTACTACTATTGCGCTATTAGGGCTAAGTACAATGCAATGTTTGAATAGCAAAAGGGGCCCGATTCTACTGAGTTTATGGTCATAACAAAACCACTGTCATACCACTAACTCTGCAGAAAATGCCATTAAATTTTGGGCCTTATTGATATACCCTTAAAGTCGAAAATTAAATGAAAATATTTACATGACATTTTTCATTTACTCTGCAAGAAGCCATTTAATTTTAGTCAATCCATGATGGTGCAGTCTAAATGTGGTGGAAATAAAAAATATTTCTGTCTGCCTGCCATTATTATATATATATAAATAATATTATGGAAAAGCTCTTTTAGTGGAGCGATTGCCATCTGACCTGTACAACACAAAGGCGATATCGAGGAATTGCAGCTAGACCAGTTGCTGGACTTTTTTAGGGCTCTAAATACCCATAACTACTGTCATAGTATGGGAACCGATGGCTTTACGTGCTCTCCGAGTCACAACCAGATCAATGAAAATACCCATATTCATTCATACAAATATTTGCACTGAGCGGGGATCGAACCCGCGCCTCCTGCGTAGCTGCCGCGTTCACTACTACTATGCCACAGTGGCTGTCAACGTTATTTAGACCCAAAGCTTAACTAGCTTATATTATGGAATTTAGAGTTATCTAGGAGTAGGATAGGATAGGAGGGATTTCTAGGTGGTAGGACACGGCGGTATTGCCGTCCAATTGAGCAGTCCTACTGGGGAAGTACCTCCGCCATACAGAATACAGCGGCTATAATAACTTCGTGTTGTGTTCCCAGCGGTGAGTAGGGTAGCCAGAGCTCACTGGAGAATTTGTGCTGCCAGTGGGAAGACTAAAGGCTGGTCCTGCTTTGTCTTCTACTGACGGCACAGAAACTCTGTACTTACAGGGTTGGCAGCGCGATTGTGACTCCTCTGGTGTTACAGACGTCCATAGGTCACGGTAACCACTTTCCATCAGGTGGGCCGTGTGCTTGTCTGCCAACTAAGAGGTATAAAAAAAAAATGCTTGTCTGCCAATTAAGTGGTAAAAAAAAGACTGCGGATAAAAATACTTAGATACATTTTTTTTATAAATATATTCATTATCATGCATACAAACATTTGCACTGTGCGGTAATCGAATCCGTGCCCTTTGCGCTGGTCAAACGTTCTACTGATAAGCCACAGTGACCGTCATATTAGATGAAATATTGCCATTAATTGCTTTGCAGTAATACAATTTGATTATACGCTACATCCATAGAACGGGGAAACGCGACACGCGGTAATTCCCCTTCATTACACACGTAAAGACTAGAAAGGCTAACCTTTCTAATTGCACACACTTTTGAACCACACCCGTCAATAAAATTAACAATAGACTCATTTTACATACATACATACATAGAATACAGAGGTGAATTAACACCCACATTTCACCAATAATTGTATTAGGTTCCACGTAATAGGGGGTGTGTCTATTGCCATATTCCGGGCACTATTGTTAACTCGGCTGAGTTTGGGCTGTGTATATCTGTCAAATGTTGTCCCTTATTTCTTATTTATTTATTTTTAAACTTTATGCACAGTCTCACAGGAGAGATGCATTGAGGTAGGTGCAGACAGAATAATGAACTATTGACCATAAGGATAATACATATACAGAGGTGAATGCATACCCACATTTCACTAATCATTAAATTCGGTCCCACGTAATAGAGGGTGCACCTATTGCCATCTTCCCGGCAATATTCTTGACTCAACCCATACATCTGAGTATGAGTCTGTGCTGTATACATCTGCCTGATGTTAACACAGCACTATCCCTTAGTCGCCTTGTAGGACACCGCATGGGAAGAGATGGGGTGCTCCAAATTCTACTCTGCCAGGAACCATATCATCATCAACCTTGTGTTAATCCCCGTCGTATCCGAGGCGTTCACCTGAGAGTCAGGATGGCGCTTATTCCAGTCTAACTACGACGCGGCAGAATTTCGAAATTTCCCGTGAAGCGATTGAATGACGTCTACAGTCACAATTCATTGGTGATATCGTAGTATTTCTGTTAGAACACTTGATTTTTTAGAGATCCGACCACTCGTGACAACTGCCATAGGTGTACCGACCCCTTAAGTCACTCTCTGAGGCACGGAAACAACCTGATCAATACAATCTGACGATTGTCGATTACTGTCTAGGCAAAATCAAGACTAGACAATTCCAAAAATCGAGTGAGGGTAGGAATTCTTTCTTTTTTCTATTTTTAGTATGTGTATGCGTGGAAAAACGGCAGGTGCCTGTTGTGGGATGCCACTTGCGTCAGCACTGTCGCGGCTACGCACTTGAGTCGCTCCGTCAGTGCTCCTGCGTCGGCGGCTGAGGACGCGGCGAGCAGAAAAATAATGAAATACGCCGCAATGCAGCCACAATATTATTTTGTGCCCATTGCAGTGGACACTATGGGCAGTTGGGGGTCGGAGGCGAAGGGCTTAATCACTGAGATTGGTCACCGTATCCACGAACAAGGCGGTGACTCCCACTCCGGCTTATTTCTGGGGCAGAGGATGGCCATCGCGATTCAGCGAGCCAACGCTGCCAGAGTCATGGGCACCTCTGCGCCGGGAACGATACGGGGCGGGTTATTTGATTTGACATAACTATGATTGCAGATAATGATTGGATATTTGTATTGTAATTAATTTAATTTGTAATTGTAATAAAATAAAATTCATTCCTTTTTTTAGTATCAGACGGAACCTTTACGAATAACAACCATTTCTAAGACAAAATCTATCTAAATAATCATCTGTTTCCTTACCGTAATGTGTTTGACGAAATAGGCATCTAGCTTTCTCCATTAAGTTCTACCGTCTATGGTATAATTAATGAAAGTGCAACCAAACTTGGATTTATTAGCTTCAGCTTGTTTCAAACCAGTTAATTAATCTAATATGTATAAATTCCACAGTCTATGACCCTGAGGCTGACAACACTAGGTCAGTCATATTTAACGGTACTAAAAAGGAAAATGGCCGGAAATAAAAGTCTGACAATGATGGAGGAGCTCGTGGTTAACCAGTCACCGAACAATTTAGCATCCCATTGCAAGGTTTAACAATACTAGCCAGCTCAGCCTAAGAGCGTTTTGGCTAGAGAGGCCACACGGTAGCCTCTCGTACCGTTTGACGCAATTGATCACCGAGCACGGGTGTTTCGGGAAGTATCTGCGTCGGATGGAGGAAGAGCCAACGTCCGAGTGCCATAACTGCGACGCGAGGGAGGACTCGGGGCCACACACGCTCACCGAGTGTCCGGCGTGGGAGACGCCGAGACGGGAGCTGGTGGCGGCCCTGGGAGTGAGAGCTCTCACGCTCTCCACCTTGCTCGCGGCGATGGTTCGCTGCGCGGATGCGATAGTGCGAATACGCTCTTAGACTTTTTTTACGTGCGAAAAGTCCTCACGGACACACCTCCGCCGGAGCCGGTGGGAGAGGTTTATCAGACTCGATCCGACTAAAACGCACGACGTCTGTGGGTCGCTTTTGGTAGCCTAAGGTAAGGTTGACAGGTACATCCCTCGCACCCCGGCCGACCCAAGGCCATCTCTTTCGATCTGACCCTCCTCGTGTGTGGGACCACAGAGTCCCCAACTCGTCCCCGGAAATGGGAACGCGCGCACAGCGCATCACCGCCACGGTCTGCTTTTGCCAGGGTGATAGGCAGCTCCACCCATCACCCCCAGGCCTGCGCTCGTGGGAGGTACATATGTAGTTGTCAGGTGGGTGATTAAAAATATATACTTATTAGTCCATTAATCTTAATCTATTATCATCTTAGTCTATTATGAAAGTGAAAGTTTGGATGATAGATTAGATGTTTATTATTTAATTACTAGCTGTTGCGCGTGGCTCCACCCGCATGAATGTCATAATCGCGACAAAACATAGCCCATGCCCCTTTTCAAGGTATAATCTACCCCTAAACCAAATTTCCTCAAAAAAATAATTACCGGTTTATGCGTGCTTTTACGTATATATACGTATAACATATATACAGACAGACACAGTTACTTTCGCATTTATAGATAAAATTAGTATAGGTTAGAACAGCCACGTGGTTCCCGGCTAGTAGAATTGGGTCACCACATCTCTTCCCATGCGGTGTCGTACAAGGTGACTAAGGGATAGGGCTGTTTAACATCAAACAGATATATACAGCTCAGACTCAGGCACAGATACAAGACTCGAGTCAACAATAGTGCCCGGAAGACGGCCAATAGTCTCACCCTCTATTACGTGGGACCGAAAACAATGATTCGATCATGAAATGTGAGTGTTAATTCACCTCTGCCTAATCCTTCGAGGGTGAATGTGTGATTATATATTAAAAAAACAAAACCACAGTATCTCCTCGCTAATCACAAAATACGGCCTGAATTCACTCGTAAATTCTGACGGTAAAGTTCGTAAAACGTCGAGGTCCTCGTCTTTCCGATAACATCACAGTTCATAAACTCACTCCACCTACAATTGAAATTCAGGACTTTCGGTCCATAAAAACTGCGGACGTACTAACATTGGACAGTTTTAGCTCACAAAAAGGTCAAAACGTCCTATAATGCACGAATCCACCGCAAATACGGAATTTTACACGTATCAAATGTGTCGACTTCAATTTTGTTAGAGAAGAAAATACGTTTCTATAGTAAGTTACCGTTTGCTTAATAGCCTAGGGGCTACCATGAATCACCCGAAACTTCGGCTGCGCACGAAATACGAACGAAAGCTATAGCATTTTTTTTAAGGAATATTAGCAAGCGAATTACTAATATTCTCTCTAATCCCTTCAGCTCAATTAAATTGCTTATGATAAAAGTGGGTTAACGTTTGTAGTGAAATGGTCAGATTCGAACCCAAGACCTCTTGATCGTAAGGCTATCTCATTAACCACCAAGCTACTAATGCTAGCCATGATGAAGTCTGTTTGTTGGTTATTTTCTTATTGTACGGTTTAAGCAGAACAATAGTGTTATATAGCATTTTCAGGATCCTATTTTGAGTATTTTTTGATTACGAATTTGTTATGATCGCGTTCATGAATATTTCACCTATTCCACTAGACAAGTGACAAGTAGTTGACTGGTGTATTGTGGAATATGATTCTTCTTCTTTTTTAATGTCTTGCAGTAAGTCGCCGCAATTTGCCAATGTCAAGTAAATGTTTATAAAACTATTAACGGCGAGACGCCAATGTCAACAGTTTAATAGTATATTTCATTCTATTTTACAAGTATATTGTCACTTGTCTTTTTTTTATACAACTCAAGTGGCATACAAACACACGGCCCACCTGATGGAAAGTGGTAACCATGACCTATGAACGTGTATAACACCAGTGGAGTCACATCCGTGCTGCCGACACCCCGACAGAGATTTTGTGCCGTCAGTGTAGAGGTCTGGAGGAACTGATGGAAAGTGATAAAATAGATTAACATAACTGGGGATATTTCATGGTAGGCCTACAGGTTTACTTCCTTGTGGCTTCTCGAACCGTCTATATAAAAGGCGTAAATTTTATTATCAAAGGTTCGCAAGAGCGTTGAGAATACGTAAGTTATTATGTTATATGAGAATTCCGCTGACTTTGACTTCGTCAGACATCTTTTGGTTATTATATTTCAGTGTTTTTGCGCCTTTTATGGGTCCTCGGTGCCGTTGGTACTTACGTGAAAGAAGTTTATTCGCTTTGATTTCTTTGAAGTATTTGTTTCATATGGCGTGTTTTATCGCTATGTTTTGTTTTGTCCGACTGCAGCGGAAATAGAAAAGGTGTTATGTTTGACCTGTACATGTGTAACAAATTTCTGTATTCTACCTCTGTTAACGAATAATACGAGAATGAAATTTTAAAGCATTTAGAATATTGATATCCACGTGGTCCCCGGCAGAGTAGAATTTGGACCACCCCATCTCTTCTCATGTGGTGTCGTAGAACAATAGTGCCCGGAAGACGGCAATAGGCTGATCCCCTATTACGTGGGACTGAATTAGATTGGTGAAATGTGAGTGTTAATTCACCTCTGTCAAACCCTCCGGGAATAAATACTGTATGTGTGTACTACTCAAATCGATTAAGACAGGAAAAAATTATGAATTGGTTCCTTCGCCGTATGACAAATGTATATAGGAAGATTTGGATAACTTCATCCCATGGCACACACCAATGAATTTTCGATGCTTTTTGAAGTTATGTGTGTATTTATCGCAGGTATGCAAGTGCCTGGTTAATGGCAATAGGCTCGCCACCTATTACATTGGGACCTAAACATGAACTGGCGAAATGTGGGTGCTAGCACCTCTGCCTACCCCTTCGGGGATATAGGCGTGAGTTTATGTTATGTTATGTAACAAATTGCAGTAAAGTTATCCAATCGCCATCTCGGTTACTTACTACCAAAGCATGCGTGATCCTCTTTTGCTCAATTGGATTTATATTTTACCCTTTAAAAGAACTACCCATCTAACCCTCAACCTCGAGAGGAAAACCTCTTTTGATACGCATTAAAATGCATGTGAATATGTGAAAATCCCGTTAGTGTAAAAATAAAGGACACTAGAATAATCTACAAATTCTCAGAAAAAAAGTCCATTTCCTTCCGCTACTCGTATATATAAGTTTAGCTAATACTTGGTCATTATTGTATACACTTTCCAACTCGCAGCAATGTCCGTTATATTGGTTTTCTCATCTCCTGCACATAATTGGTTGTTAATTTGTTAATACAAAAATAATTACTCCGCTACTGTTGATCTTATCGCCATTGACCTAGCTACGTTCAGCTTGTGAAGAGGAGAGATCTCAAGTATTGCTGACACTACCGCTTTGTATATGTGTGAGAGGGATGCAGCTTTTATAGATTAAAAATTTAAGAAAGCTTCCTCGGGTTTCGTTGAAGTAGTAAAAAATTAATTATAAAAAATAAAAACCCGACTGATGCTGAAAAGATCGAAATAAGCTTGATAGGAGGCGGTACCCATTTGCCAATCATAAACCAGATGAAAATTAATAGGTACTGCCTGTTATCAACGTTGTTTCAATCTTACCAGTATCAATCAGGATTTTTATTTTTAATAATTAATAAAAAAAATTAAAATGTCGTTATGATATCCCATAATTAAATCCTCGTGCACTTTAATTTGTTGGCCATATTGTAGTCAACAATTTATTTTTATTTTTCCCTTTTAAACTATTGTGTACAGCGGCCATGTTTTTTCTTACGTCATTTTAATTGAAAAATCCGTCACGTAGTTTGGAAGATATGAGGTAATAAAGAATATTATAAACTTACATATAAGATACGCGCGAAAAACACAACCCTTTTTGGCAGTCGGGTAACAATATAACCTGTCTTTAGATATTCAAATATGTCTTATAACTTTAATTCGAAGACTTATTTGATGCAGTGTTCATGCACTTAATGTTAATGGCGGGAGTCATGAGTTTGTCTCTGTCGCACCATTAAGGCCTGGAATTCATTACCAGCTCACGTGTTTCCTTCTTCCTACAGTCCCGGGTCCTTTAAGCGGGGCGTGAAAAAGCATATGATGAGGCCGTCAAGCTGAGTGTCACCATTGTCACACGGTATGTGTAAGTAATGGTGACCCTCTTTTCTGGGACTTTGCCTTCAGCTTACCATCAGGCAAGGCGAAGTCCAATTGACGTGTCCTATATAAAAAAAAAAAGAATAGTTTTTCGTACCTGAATATTATATATTTAAGATTTGCAAGCGGCTTGCTCTATGTCTAAATACTCTTATTTATGCGAGAGTCAATCGCGATTGCATCCACAACCCATTACCCCACTGACCCGTCTGACCACCCCAATCCCAAAACGTTCACCATACGTCCTCGTGTTACCCAGGAACGGTGACACAATTTTCGTTCTAAAATGTTATTTAGAACGAAAAGTCTGGTGTATATGCTATAAAATCTTGGAATATTTCACGACGATAAGTGATGTTCGCACTTAGACACTTAGACAAGAATGTCAACAAGACACGCGGATGATTAATGTCCACCATCATGCAATGTCACAGACCCGCCAATTAATCCCATATACGTAGCTAGTTGGAAACCAATACTAACTTATTACTGGTAATAGAATTCTACTAGATTTTTTAGTTACCATAGCTAAGTATCTATAATTTTATTTTCTTTGCCGCATCATAAAGTCTTGGAATTTTTAACCAGCGCACGTGTTTCCTTCTCCTACAGACCCGGGTATTTTAAGCGGGTGTGAAAAAGCATATCAGCGAAAATAATAAGTGTGGTAAATATCCTGGCGAGTTTTACACTATTAATGTGACTGACTATGTCAATCTCAAATCATACATCTGATGAGGTCTTCAAACTGAGGGGCCACCATTGCAGTATTGTTGGTTTGTATAATGATGATCCCTTCAGCTTTAGTGAGGACATGTTAAATTGATGTTGAACTATCTATATAAAAATACATTTACGGCAACTATTGCCATATGAATATCTGCACTGTCTGACATTTGGACCAAGTTGGGGATTAAGCTCTGTCTCAGGCTATCATCTTAGGGTTAAGGTCGGTTTAAAGATATTTATTTCTCATAAAAAACAATACAGTTCACTTATAATGAGATACGATACAGATTGTTATTATTATACTTAACAATAATAAACAAGAACATTGCCGCCTCTAGGCCCTTACATTATTGCTGACATTTTGTAATTCTCGGTTGGCTTAGTAAATAATCCAAATCAAAAAGAAGAGATGGAGTAAGCAGACCCTGGGTTATGAGATAAATCATCGGATGCAACCGAAACTAACGCAAAGAAGGCAATGAATATAATTTATTTATAAAATATTAGTGACTACTTCTATTGGTTGCGCCGGTGTAGAAACTGTATTTTGACACGGAAACACACTCCTTTTATACCCGTCTCCTCTCCCGCACTAACCATAGATATGGCTTCCGTCCGCCATTTGTGAAATATAGACACTCAGTCTCGCTTTGAACTAGCCAGCGTAAAGACGGACGGACCGCGCTCGCGTCTCTCAGAAATGTATAATATTTGTTACATTTTTACCGCTTCATAGACCTTTACCGATCGGATTGTGCCTCTCGTGTGTTCCTCAAGCGATCTAGTGATGCTGACGGCAGCTCCTGAGCAAGGAAGAGAAGATCCGTGTACCGGCTGCGATGAAAACACGTGTGTCGTGAAGGTTAGTGCATCCTCTCCTAATTTCTCGGGCTGCATTCACTGCCTGGATCGAATCCGCGGCAGCCCGGCCACCTGTCTTGTTTTGTGTGTAAAGCGTCAATAGAACAGTTAGCTACTTCCCGCAATACAGTCCATTACCGCACGCTGCCAAGCGCCACCATTTTTGGTCCGGATCGAGCCGGATTCTTAGCCGTAGTTCGTATTTTGTTATTATTCTAATGGGAATGAGCGCACCGCACCTAAGTGCCTGGTTATTTTAGTAGAAAACCCCGCATCCAGACACTTAGGATTAGATTTGTTGTCCGTTCGCCGCTGGCTCGCATTGTACCTACCTAATACATAAATAGGTTAGGTATCATATCAACACTTAATCGTAGTTCGCAATTTTCGCATCGCACCTAAGTGCCTGGTTATTTTAGTAGAAAACCCCGCATCCAGACATTTAGGCTTAGATCTTAGGTATACTCAGACACCCTAGTGCATAGGCACAGTGTAATACCTAACGCATTTGGCTTTGTTTTGTTTTTTTCAATTACGTTGTTCTCGGCTCGCGTCGTATTTGCCTAGTACCTGCGTGGGTGGACACGTGGCTGTACCTACCTCGCTCGCATCTCATCCCAATTCATACGAAAGTATTTTAATTTGAATAGATATTACGCAATACTTAATCTCTGAAATAATAGTTGAACCTAGACAGCGACCATCGCGTAGGTACGACCTTGTTGCTATGCGCGTTAGTTCAAGCTTGCACTGGCAGTCATAAGTACCTACCTACCTACGGTTATCGCTCGCGCCGCCTCGCTGCTCTGTACCGCTAAGATTAAGTCATTTCATATTTGTTATTTACCGCACTTTAGTTTGAGATTTAATTGTAAACATGTCCCCAAAGGTTGATAAGACCGGTAAGGTTCAATTGAAACTTTTATACGCTAAAAAAGAAATGATTTACTCTCGCGTACAATCGATCTATGATAATGCACTTAAAACCTCTGATTTGGTCATCAGAGATTCGTTCTTGTGTTCTATAGAAAACTTAGATAGTCTACGCGCGGATTTCGAAACCTTAGTACATGACATCAATGTTTTAGAGTTGAATTTGGATCCCGATTACTCAGTGAGTTATCAAGCCTTGTCGTCGTTTGACGATTTGTATTGTCGTATCAAACGCGTCGCTAGGAGTTTGGAGAAACCGGCTGACCTACCCAACCCCACTCGCGACCGACCTAAGTTGCCACCAATTCAAATACCCGAATTTGATGGTAACATTCGCAATTGGTGTCTATTTATAGATAGTTTTGAGAATACGATAGATAAGAACGATTCGTTGACAGATCACGAAAAATTGCATTATCTCGTTGAAAAATTGACTGGTAAAGCTATAACCGCTTGCGCTGGAATTACGTTTAGTGCCGAGAATTATAATTTAATTTTAAATACTTTGAAAGCTAGGTATGAGGATAAAAGATCGGTAGCTAACGCCTATTTAGATCAGATGTTTGATTTGAAATCTATTGCGGCATGTAACGATCAAAACTTAGAGAAATTTCTAGATACTTTCGCGTCAGCTGTTCGCGCCGTAAAGAACCTAAAGATTGATGACCTCTGCGACTTCGTATTTTTGTATATGGGTTTAAGGAAATTAGATTCCGAAACCATTCGTTTGTTTGAATCGGATCATCGCGGCAATAAAATTCCTAAGTTCGAAGACTTAGAAAGTTTTGTTCGCGAGCATATAAAAGTATTGCAGCGCTCTTCATCGAAACATGAAGGCGCGAAGATGGTTGTTGATTCTGCACGCAAAGTAGATGCGTCATCGAGGTCACTGAGGTCAACTCATACTTATGTTAGTACCGCACCAGCACGTGTACAGTCACCTGTTTGCTCTTTGTGTAGTACTCATCATTCGCAACTGTACAGGTGTCCTGGTTTTCTAAAGTTGTCACCTAGTGATCGTTATAAATTTGTTCGCGCTAATAATTTTTGTTTTAATTGTCTCGGTACTAAACACCGCGTTGTTTTATGTAATAGTAGAAATAGTTGTCGCAAATGTCAAGCGAGACACCACACTTTGCTTCATTTTGAGAATAGTAATGCCGCATCCAATGTGAGCACGGTTGGCTCGTCGAGCGGTGACACACGGCGGCCTGCGCCGCAGCCGCAGCCCGCGCTCGCGCGCGCTCCGGCCCGCCCGGTGACCGCCGCGGATGACGTCACCTTGTGTTCGTTCTCCGCTAGTGCTGCACTCACTACTGTGTGTCTTGCGACCGCTCGCGTTGTTATTGTTGATGCATTAGGTAAGCCGCGCATTGTTCGAGCGCTGTTGGATGGCGCTTCGCAAAGTAATTTTATTACTCAAGATTGTTGTCGGCGTCTTGGTTTCAGTGTTGATAAGCGTTCAACCCGCTCAGTGGTGAAGGGTTTTGGAAGCTTACAGTCAGCTGTTCGTGGCACCGTTAAAACAAGGTTTAGATCTCGTTTTAATAATAATATTTGGTTTGACATGGATTCGCTCGTTATAGATAGAATAGCTGAACAGTTGCCTACCGTCCCGGTTGACACGTCTTTATTAACGAAATTTAAAGACTTGCCTTTAGCAGATGAGACTTACGCTGTTCCTGGAGTCGTCGATATATTGATCGGCGCTTCGATTCTCCCGCACCTCCAGTTATCACGTAGGGTTCAAGGGGGACCGACGTACCCCGCTCCGCACGCACTGGAAACAGTTCTTGGTTTTGTTATAATTGGTTCCGCACCCGCTTCTATAGATAGTTTTAGTCACTCGACTGCTTCGTTCTGTTGCACCGTCGAGCCGCCACTGGAGTCTACCATCCGCAAGTTTTCGCTCGGTGGCTCCCGTGTATCCGCTGAAAAACGCTTTCTTTGTTTGGAACGAAAGATGCAGGCGTCCCCAAAGTCGAAGCGGGCCTATGATGAGGTTGTTAACGAATATTTAGATAAAGGTTACATCTCACCTGCGCCTGCGGACACTGGCGGGACCCAGCCTTCGTACATTATCCCGCACCGCGGAGTTATTAGAGAAGATAAGCTTACTACTAAAACTCCGTGTAGTTTTGGATGGCAGTGCTAAGACTAGCACTTCCGTGTCGCTTAATGACATAATTGTAAATTTTCGCATTAATATTAGTAGAATTTTAGCTTTTAGGACTCAACAGTCGCTTTGTGTTGGGCCCACTCTTCGCCCCATCGTTGGGACACATTCGTCGCTAATAGAGTGGCAAAAATTCAATCTGAATTGGCGCCACATAATCTCTTTCACGTTGCTGGCACCGACAACCCAGCCGAGTGTCTCTCTCGTGGATTGCTTCCTTCGCAAATTTTAGATCACCCGTTATGGTTTAGTGGACCGTCCTGGATTCATGCCGCGTTAGATAAGTGGCCAGTTAGTCAATTCAATCCCACTACGGTTTCCGAACCACCCGAGGAGAAGAAGCACTCGCTTGTTGTATCGGTCCCACGTGAAGAGACCCTTATTTTGTTGTTGGCTAATCGCGTCTCGTCTTGGTCGAGACTGTTGCGTTGTGTTGTTTGTTCGCCTCTGCCCTCTGCCTAGCCAGCGGTAGGCACGAGCTCCAATCTAGGTTTATATTTTAGTTGTTATTTCCCAAACCTAGATTTAGATTAGACTTTAGATTTGTTTCGCATTTGTCGTTTCGAAGGTAACCCTTCAAGCCGGGGGGAATGGTTGCGCCGGTGTAGAAACTGTATTTTGACACGGAAACACACTCCTTTTATACCCGTCTCCTCTCCCGCACTAACCATAGATATGGCTTCCGTCCGCCATTTGTGAAATATAGACACTCAGTCTCGCTTTGAACTAGCCAGCGTAAAGACGGACGGACCGCGCTCGCGTCTCTCAGAAATGTATAATATTTGTTACATTTTTACCGCTTCATAGACCTTTACCGATCGGATTGTGCCTCTCGTGTGTTCCTCAAGCGATCTAGTGATGCTGACGGCAGCTCCTGAGCAAGGAAGAGAAGATCCGTGTACCGGCTGCGATGAAAACACGTGTGTCGTGAAGGTTAGTGCATCCTCTCCTAATTTCTCGGGCTGCATTCACTGCCTGGATCGAATCCGCGGCAGCCCGGCCACCTGTCTTGTTTTGTGTGTAAAGCGTCAATAGAACAGTTAGCTACTTCCCGCAATACAGTCCATTACCGCACGCTGCCAAGCGCCACCATCTATGTTATTTAACCATGAGCGTCGACCTGAAGGTGACTGGTGATGCCGCCTATCACCCTAGCAGAAGTAGGTCCGGACGGCGGTTTCCACATCCGAGGGGGTCATTTTGAAACCGGAGATAGTCCTAGGTCCACTAGGATGCGAAGAGAACGCATTATGCGCCACCTCACACCAAAGTATTTGAAGATTCGAGACCGTATGTGACTTCAATCGGTCTGAGTCCGATAAAATTACTTACTGACACTGGTTTATCCCTAAGAATATTTGCACTAAAAATGGCACTTGGAAGCCATAGGACTTACTAAGCACAAAAACATTATATCCTAAAAAAAATTCTTTCAATATTTTTAATTTTTTTTATAAATATTCTACAACATTCTACACAACGCTATCTAGACCCATGGTAAGCATAGTTTAACTAGCATGTGTTATGGAATCTAAAATGCTGAAAAACATACTTAGATACTTTTTGTTTTTAAATGCACACATATTAAACAAAGGAAAACCCAGACTAATGCAAATATACTTATTCATGCGTACAAATATTTGCACTGAGCGGGAATCGAACCCGCGCCCCCTGCGTAACAATTGAACGTTCTACCGCTGCGCCACAGAGGCAGAAGGATATTGAACAAACTGAAATATAAGCTTTATCTAATGCATTGTGAAGCGATACCATCCTGGATTCGAGTACAAGCAAGATGGATCAGGACAACAAGCTTGAAGGGCCACTTCAAAGATAAAAGATCGTCACCATCCATTAGTCGGGTTAATGCAATAAGAGTCTGTTTGATATCTTATTTCTGATGGGAGTATTACGAGTACTACAACTTCGTGTTGTGTTCTCGGCGGTGAGTAGGGTAGCCAGAGCTCACTAGAGAGTTTTTGTGCTGTCAGTGGGATGACCAAAGGCTTGTCCTCTACACTGACGGCACAAAATCTCTGTTCTTATAGGGTCGGCAGCATGGATGTGACTCCACTGGTTTTACACACGTTCATAGGTCATGGTAACCTTTTCCATCAGGTGGGCCGTGTGCTTGTCTGCCACCTAAGTTGTATAAAAAAATAAAAAAAATATAATGAAATAAAAGAATAATGCCGTGTGGTTCCCGGCAGAGTAGAATTTGGGCCACCCCATCACTTCCCATGCGGTTTTTGTGCTGTCAGTGGGAAGACTAAAGGCTTGTCCTGATTTTGTGTTCTGCACTGAAGTCACAGGAAATCTCTGTTCTTACAGGGTCGTCAGCACGGGTGTGACTCCCCTGGTGTTACACACGTTCATAGGTCACGGTAACCACTTTCCATCAGGTGGGCCGTGTGCTTGTCTGCCACCTAAGTTGTATAAAAAACACTGTATTAGTGGTGATGGGTGAATAGTTGCAAAGGGGAAGCCGGGATATAGTTTATTATGCACCATGCGACCTATCGGGAAGCCGGCAGGTAGCCTAGGAATACCTATGCCAGATTCCCGATTCCAGGGTTCTGTGCTGTCAGTCCGCTTAGAACTTGTAAATATGAAACAGTTTGTAGGTATGAGTAATATATTATTTATACTAGTTTTTGTGCTGTCAGTGGGAAGAACAAAGGCTTGTCCTGTAAGCACAGAAATTCTCTGTGCTTACAGGGTCGGTAGCGCGATTGTTGCACTCCACTTTCCATTGATCCATCCGTGTTTGCCTGTCCCCTAAGTGCACATGATCCATCTGATGGGAAGCGGTTACCACTGGGGTACGGTTTACTAGTCTAACTGCTTTTTGGCTAAATTTCGATATTTTCCGTAAAGCAACAGCCATCTGACCTCCGCAACCCAAAAACGATATCGAGGCATTGCAGCTAGTCCAGTTGTTGGACTTTTTAAGGCTCTAACTACCCGTAACGACTGACGTAGATGTTGGCATGGCAACCAGGACCGACGGCTTAACATGCTCTCCGAGGCACGACCAGACCAACGTAAATACCTGTGTTCATGAATATAAAAATTTGCACGGAGCGGATATCGAACCCGCGCCTCCTGCGTAGCGGCCGCGTACACTGCCGCCACGAAACGGAGGCTAATCCAAAACATTATACCACGGTTATAATAACCTCGTGTTGTGTTCCCGGTGAGTACGGTAGCCAGAGCTCACTGGAGAGTTTTTGTGCTATCAGTGGGAAGACCAAAGGCTTGTCCTGATTTTGTGTTCTGCACTGAAGGCACATAAAATCTCTCTTCTTACAAGGTCGCCAGCATGGATGTGACTCCATTGGTGTTACATACGTTCATAGACCACGGTAACTACTTTCCATCATGTGGGCCGTGTGCTTGTCTGCCACCTAAGTTGTATAAAAAAAATACCATAGCTATAGCATCAAAATCACAAGATCAATTTCTCGTTCACTGGTGCACTTTGAAATTCATTTTATACACATTTCTTATTGCACAACGAAACTTAACAATTGCTTGCAAATAATGCAAACAGATGCAGTTACATCGCATTTTTAATATAGCTAGGATCCGTTTTATCGCAGACGGCGACGTAGAGTTCAATCTTTCCGGTACCATTCGATATATTCTGTCTCTGATAGTAAAAGAGACTATCTAATAAAAAGTAAAAAACGGAGAAATATATATTTATATTAGTTGATCCGCCCCAGCTTCGCCTGTGGCATATTTTGGAACCTCATATCACCAATTTGTGCCCGTATTTCTTTAATCTGCCGGATTTCTTGATATTTATGATCACTGTTCCACTCCCTTAAGTAATAACGATATTGATATATTGCCTTAAGCCTTCATCGATAAACGGACAATTCAATACAAAAAGTATTTTATCAGTAATTGCATTATCTTTTTTACTAATTGTATTCAATTTAATGACGAACGACCTGAAAAAGGTGGCTGGGACAGACTGGACGCGGAAGGCGGAGGATCGGAGAAAATGGCGCACATTGGGCCTATGTCCAGCAGTGGTAGTATTCAATTTAATGAAATATATTTCTCTACTTAACATACAAAAATTTCTTCAGTTCGAACCAGTACTTCCTGAGATTAGCGCGTTTAAACAAACAAATAATCATACAAACTCTTCAGCTTTATAGGAGGTAGGACACGGCGGCATTTCCGCCCAATTGAGCAGTCCGACTGGGGAAATACCTCCGCAGAGCTCACTGGAGAATTTGTACTGTCAGTGGGATGACTAAGGGCTTGTCCTGCTTTGTCCTCTACACTGACGGCACAGAAACTCTGCGCTTACAGGGTCGGCAGCGCGAGTGTGACTCCTCTGGTGTTACACACGTCCATAGGCCACGGTAACCACTTTCCATCAGGTGGGCCGTGCGCTTGTCCCTAAGTGGTATAAAAAAAGGATTATCCATTTAAATTGGAAAAAGGAATGCTCAAGACGAGACTTGAATTCATGAGCCGTCCCTTACAGGGGAAATGCTTTGAGCTGCATGAGCACACGTTGAGCATCCAAAATTCTCCTATACAACTATCAGAAATGATAATAATTATACTGTGATTTAGGTTTTTTTATACCACTTAGGTGGCAGACTAGCACATAGCCCACGTGATGGGAAATGGTTACCGTGGCCTATGGACGGGCGCAACACCAGAGGCGTTACACTCGCGAACGAAGAACCCTATATTGTAGGCGCTAGAAAAAAATCTCAGTAGGGAGTTCATTACACAGCTTGAGTGTATGTGGGATGAAGTTTCTTTCATACCGCTAAGTGCGCAGTGCGCTAACTCATGTGCATACATACGTCCATTTATTTTACTTCCATCAAAATGTGTCTTTTCATAATATGAGACATGTAGGACAAGACGGTATTTCCGTCCGAATTGAGCACTCCGACTGCGGAAGTACCTCCACCCTACAGAATATCACGGCTATAATAACATCGTGTTGTATTCCCTGTGGTGAGTAGGGTAGCCAGAGCTCACTAGAGAGTTTTTGTGCTGTCAGTGGGAAGACCAAAGGCTTGTCCTGATTTTGTGTTCTGCACTGAGAGCACATAAAATCTCTGTTCTTACAGGGTCGGCAGCACCGATGTGACTCCACTGCTGTTACACACGTTCATAGGTCACGGTAACCACTTTCCAGTAGGTGGGCCGTATGCTTGTCTGCCACCTAAGTTGTATAAAAAAAATTGAATGGTAATAAAAATGGGGTCTTCTTTACAGTGTTAAATTCAAAGCTGGAAAAAATAAATAAAAAAGAAAACCACCAGATTCGCTTTGCCTTCCTTATTCCAATAATATTACTTTACTCAATTTTGAAAAAAGAAGTTAGATAGGACCTTTTTACTATCGACAGCAATATTGAAATCGCTGCAATTTCGTTCAGATCTGCAATAAAATTAACCCAGTTTAAACATCTTATATTGCTATTTCTTTGCACGATCGTGCACCAACTGACAGCGTACTGGTTGTGATGTATACATCCCGAGTTGCTCGATACATCGCTCTGTTTCTTAATTTGCATTTGATGTTCTTTAGCTGTCGAGTTTAGTACATATTCCGATATTTTACTTAGCTATTCATAGCTGGAGTGACGTTGATGGACCACGGGAGGAATAGAAAGATAGCGTTGTGATATGGTGAAAGATTTAGGTGCAGAAAACCGTGGACAGATCATATCATAAAATCAAAACAGGGCTGGTTACAGGAAAACAGGATGTGTTATCAGTTATCACCTACATTCCGCCAAATATGATGTTTGATCACGATCACGGGGCCCTCAAGCAAGCACTTTGTCACGTTCTTTAATTAAATATTACATTAATCAACACTACAATCTAAGAAACAAACAAACATCTCACATGACATCTGCGCGTAATTTTAAATTAGTTTACTCAATTACATTGAAACTATTACAATCTATAATCGATCTTAACGTCTATGAATAAAGTTGATATTAGTGTGGTGTAATATCGCGTTAGAGAAAGCATTGCGTTTATGAATGGTATCGCGGATGCTTTAATTACTTGGTGGAAATGGCGTGCTTGTGCGCATTTACGATCAGGGTTGTCAGTTTTTTGATTTATTGTTAAACCGTACATAAAAAGGAGCTGTTAAATTTGTTGCTAGGTGCAGGTGAGAACGGTACAAAACTGGTGAGTACGTCTAGTTTTTGCAGTCATTTATTTTATTCATTTGCATCCGAAGATTATATTTTTTATTGTGTTCACATAGCTAATAATGTGTTTAAGTAGGAAAAAATCATAACGATAGCCAACTTCACCTCCGGCACCCTATGACCCTCAGATGGTGTGCGTTTTAGTTGGTTCAAGTCCGACATAACCTTCCCCACCGGCTCCGGTGATAATCCCCACGATTATTCGCACAGTAAAAAAGGTAGATTTCATTCAATATTGCTAGACTGCTAGCAGTTTAAGAATTCAGGCATTAGCCTGTAACTTTAAAGAGATACTTACATGAATTTTCCTTTGAACCCACTAGACACAAGTGAGTAGACATTACTTAGAGAAGTATTTAGTGCGCAAGCCGTATGTCAAAAAAACTACATTATCGAAATATAATTATTATTAACAGTTTTCATTGCGATTTATTTCAGATTATTTTAGTAATTACACTGTTTTTTTTATACCACTTAGTTGGCAGACAAGCACACGGCCCACCTGATGGAAAGTGGTTACCGTGACCTATGGACGTCTGTAACACCAGAGGAGTCACAGTCGCGCTGCCAACCCTGTAAGTACAGAGTTTCTGTGCCGTCAGTAGAAGTCCTTATAAAACCGGATCCCAATATTCCGGTACTTATCAGCAGTTATGGACAAAGCAACAGCTAGTATTTCATAATTTGGTCGTATTAAAAGATTGTAAGCGAGTGTCAACCCTACCCACATTATACTATGTTCTTGACATTGAGTCGATTGCATTTTGATGTCGATCACCAGCTTATAGAACTTGACCTATTCACGGACAAAGATTATTTTATTATAGTTTATAGACCTATTGCAGTCTTTGATTCAGATACAATATTGAAGTGTCGTGTTTGTGTGAATAAATAAATAAATAAATAAATAAGCTTAACGGTTAAGGAGTAAGCCTTACGATTGAGAGGTCCCGCGTTCGAAACTGGCCATTACACTACCGACGTGGATCCACTCCTAACACAAGCAATTTAGAGTTAGAGTTGAGAGATGAGAGTTGAGTGTGACAATCGAAAGTTTCTTGAAAAAAAATTAAAAGAATTACTTCAAGACAACATCGGAGCTAACAAATCTATACAATACTATAAATGTGTAAGTAACTCTGTCTGTCTGTATGTCGGTTTCATGCTTAAACAAATAAACCGATTTAGATACAATTTGGTTTAGAGATAGATAGGTGTCTGGGAAAGGATATATCTTAGCCGCGATAGCCGACTTCCACTTGGGCGGAGTCAAAGTCAAAGAACATTTATTCTGTATAGACCACTAACTCGGCACTTACATAACGTCAATAAAAAAGGAACATGAAAATCAGTTTCGTAATAGGACCACCGGTTAAGAAACGCGGTCCCGAACAGAGAAGACTCCGGCAAGAAACTCAGCGGGCATTTTCTTTTTTTTGGTCTATTTACAAACGTACACTTAGTCTACTTAATCTCACGCGGCAGAGCCTTAATTCGGTCCTTTAATTATACAGATTTAAATACTTCTTAATTTGAAATTCGATATCTTAATTCAAATTCATTTTTTAATTGCTTCGTTTCCTGTATAGTTAATATATTTTTTATCTGAGCTTATTCAAATAAAGAATAATAAAAGAGCGGTAAAAGTTATGTTCATTGTTATTTTATAGTTTTTATTATTCATCTGTCCAACCAGTATATTATTTGGCAATAACGAAGCCTTAACGAAGCAATGAAAAGTTGCGCATTGCTGGTGGTCCATAGTAGTTCTACTCTCTACGATTTTTCTTGTTTAATGAAATTATGAACCAATTACTATGCTAATTTTTCTTATAGATTTCGACTGGAAAAGTGATTGCGACATTATTCATTGTTTCCGATATTTCTTAAGAGCTCCACCATCGTTCCAAAATGAATGTATAGTAGTAGATGTACTTTTGAACATTCAAGATATGTCCTTGTAGCTCATTTGATCTGAGTGTCCCCCCCCCCCCGTTCCCCCATTAAGGGACCGATTCTAAATTGTTCACTATTTCCGATCTGAATTATGTTAATTTTTATGATTTGAGATTGTTATGCTCATTCATATTAATGGTGTAACACTCGAAAGATTCTAATTATTTCGGTGAGTATTACACTATTAATATATAATAGTTTCCAGTTTAACCGCGGTAGCCTAGTGGTATGGGTAATGGACTGCTGAGATGAGATCTCGGGTTCGATCCCAGGTTTTACCATGGCACACACCAATGACTTTTCGATGGTTTTCGAAGTTATGTGTGTATTTATCGCAGGTTTATAAGTGCCCGGTTAGTGGCAATAGGCTCGCCACCTATTACATTGGGATCTAAACATAAACTGGCGAAATGTGAGTGCTAGCACTAGCCTACCCCTTCGGGGATAATTTATGTTATGTTATATTGTCTAGTCTAATGACTTTTGTAATAGCAGAATCAGCGCCAATATCAATGATATTACTTAGCAAGTACCGCAAACGGTCGCTGGATATGTTTTCGCTTCCGTTCTGGAAATTGTGATCTAAACAGCGAGCCTGGGTGGCCGGAGACGAAAGTCGATAATGATGATTCGAGATTCACAGTGGAACCGGATCCATTTCAAATCATGTTAACAGCAGCCTCCGAGATAAGTGGCAAGATGATGATTCATTTACGTCAAATTAGATAGATAAAATAGATTTGAAAGTAAATTATATTTACGAATGTCTATAACAATATTGTGTTAATGATTGAATTAATTTGTGTAATCATTATTACCACAGTAGTAGTTCCGTTTGCGTCTAAACCTACAGTTTGGAACCAGAAGTTTATATTTTTACTGTCTTTACCACATATTAAAATATCAAAGTTCAGCCAAATCTGCAGTTTAGAAAAGGCGGACCTCAGACGCCGAGGTGAAAACGATTGGGCTTGAGATGAAGAAATTTGTATTTTTAATTTCGACGAGACTATAGCTGTGTACTAAATTTCAGCCAGATCCGTATTCGGTTAGAACCATCAAGGAGGACTGGCTAGAGAGACCTAACGGGGGTTTATCAAACCGGCTGACGTATGTGATCTCCTGACACGAGTGTTTCGGGGATTATCTGATAGGATCCGTAAGCAGCCAACACCTGAGTTCTATCACTGTGTTGCAAGCGAGGACTTAGGGTTGCACACGATGGCCGAGTACCCGGCGTGGGAAACGTCGAAGCGGATCCTCATGAGGGCCCTAGAGTTGGGAGGACTCTCGGTCAGCGCATTGCTCACAGTATTGGTGCGTAGCATGAGTGCGCTGACTGCAGCCGCTACTTTCTGAAAAAAAAAAGGGTGTCAAGTACCGCCGTTTTAAGCTTGATTGACATTCGGAGACGTGTGGTAACGGAGAAAGAATAAAAGTATCACTGCTCCATCTCATCTGAAGAGTGTCATAAGAGGCAATTAACGGAAAACCATGCAGACGATATCACTGCGAGAAAAGAAAAACTCACAATAAAACCCTGTACCAACCCGTCTGGTGAGCGTGGAAACTGTAGGCCAAAGCCTATTTCCAACCTATTTCCAACAGATGATTGATTGATTGAGTAACGAACATACAAACTTTCATATTTACAATAACATTAGGATTGGATTTACTCTGTGGTTTATCCATATCTTGATTTTAACAACATTTGGTCCCGCCCGCTTTCAAATTACTTTTATGTTAGTAAACGAAAGTATTATGCATCGATTAAAAAAGAATTGCAGATACCAAACCAGATACTAGAGAGAAATCGCTCCGCCGACATTATAGTAATTTGAAAAAATATGCGTCGCCCAACTTCTTTCAAAAATCTTTATTGGCATAAAGATTTTAGAGACAAGTAAAATATTGTCGAAGTCTGCAGACTGTCTAACAATCCGCGCATCGGAAATAGCGTCCACATAAATAATAATAAAATACACTTTTTTTATATAACACTTTGACTTTGACAGCCTCTGTGGAGTGGCGGTAGTGAACGCGACTGCTACGCAGGAGGCGCGGGTTCGATCCCCGCTCAGTGCAAATACATGTAAGCATGAATATGGGTATTTGCATTGGTTTGGGTGTTTCTATGTATAATATGTATGTATTTACAAAAAAATAAAAATAAGTATGTTTATCCGTATACTATATTCCATAACACAAGCTAGTTAAACTATGCTTACCATGGGTCTAGATAGCGTTGTGTAGAATGTTGTAAAATATTTATTATTATTTATTACTTGTCAATTAGACTTCACCTTGCCTAATGGTAAAGTAAAGAGGGTCACACATTACATAAATGGCCTCATTATATGCTTTTTCACTTTTCGAAAAAGAAAATGAAAATTAAAAGAATTTGCCAGTCACAGGAAATGTACAATTCTAATTAAGACATTTCTTTGATCTCATAACGACTACTCTTAATGTATTGTTACTAAATTAACTCTGAGGCTCTGGCGCAGACTTTCCTCTGGGAATTGGGGAACAGACAACAGTTACTCCCATAAAAGCCAATAAAAAATTACTAGTAAGAGACGAGGTCTGAGGCTTCACATTTTGTATTCTTTAGATACAATTGTGATTATTTTTTGGATGAAGAAAAGAACAATAATGTACTGCCTCGCCCAAAACAAATATCAGCGTCTAATTTCCACAGTTACATAGGAACAACAACATTATCAGTGCAGCTCCGCTTTCTGCGCTGCGCCGGCGCACCGATGCCGCCGATAGCGAGCACGCGCCGTTTAGTCGCGCAAACTGAACACAATAACTGGCACAAAGATATATAGCGTATGGAAACGGTACAGATGACCTCCCAAACTATTAACAAAATCAGATCTTCATGATGGACAACCAAGCTGAATTTTCCCAATGAAAAATTTATTTCCAATTTTTCAGTCAGTAAAATTCGTTAAGACAAAACGTGACAACGTAGTTTTATTTAATATTTTTTTACACCACTTAGGTAGCAGACAGACATACGGTCCACCTGATGGAAAGTGGTTACCGTGGCTTATGGACGTGTGTAACACCAGAGGAGCCACACGCGCTGCCGACCCTGTAAGCACATAATTTCTGTGCCGTCAGTGTAGAAGACAAAGCAAGACAAGCCTTTAGTCTTCCACAAATTCTCCATTGAGAACTTTGGCTCTCGCTCTCACTCACTGTTGGGAACACAACACGAGGTTATTATGGCTGCGGTGTTCTGTAGAGCGGAGGTACTTCCCCAGTCGTACTGCTCAGTTTTAGTTAATATTGGTCCGTATCATTGGTGATATCTGATGTAAGGTCGTTTGTTAAGCAGGTAGATATGCTTATTTTTCGTTATTTTTCCTGATCAGGATCGCACTGGTACAGAGGCTGTCCATCGCTATCCAAAGAGGCAATGTTGCCAGCTTGATAGGCACTTTCGCGCCTGATACAGGTCTGGTAAATAAATAAATAAATAAATAAATAAATATTCTACAACATTCTACACAACGCTATCTAGACCCATGGTAAGCATAGTTTAACTAGCATGTGTTATGGAATCTAGAAGTTTTTTTTGTAAATACATACATATTATACATAGAAACACCCAGACCAGTGCAAATACCCATATTCATGCATACAAATATTTGCACTGAGCGGGGATCGAACCCGCGCCTCCTGCGTAGCAGTCGTGTTCACTACCGCCACGCCACAGAGGCTGTTAGCGTCTTTCTTTTAAGGACGAGCACGGAAGCGCGTAATTGCCTGTGTTGTGTTATTTGATTAGCTGACGAAAATTTATGTTTTTAAAAATATGTGACAGCATCATCCTGAAAATAAAAATGTTACATTATGAATACAAACTACATTCCCCCGTAATATTACCCATGTAATGATGGAGAAAAAATACAAGTATCTCATGCGACGGGTGTCATAAGAGGCGACTAACAGAAAATTACCAACCCGTCTGATCAGTGTGGAATCAGTAGGCCAAAGCCTCCCAACACAAGGACAGGCCTATGTTGAACATTGGACTACGATGGGCTAATTAATTGATTGACATAACCGCTCAAAGATTCCAGGACTGCGGGTAAACGCATTTTCTACAGTCTCGGGTTTATTAAGCAGCGCGCTGGTGTTGTACGATATCTAATAAGACTGCAAAGCTAAGGGCTACCATTCTTACATTTTTGGTATCTGTTACGGTTATTTTCTTTCTTGAAACTTTACTGTCAGCTTACCATCAAATGAAGATTATTTGAAGTCATATTAAAGTGTCCTATACAAAAAAATAACGCAATCAAAAAACGGGTACAAGTGAACAATTGGTAGTAGCTGAGGGTGAAATCTTAGTCGGGGTGGGAGCGGCAGCGGGAGCGACGAAGGATCGCAAGCCAAGCTGCCCGCGTACGAAGGCAACGCAACAGGTCGATGAACGACCTCCACCCCCCATGAGAGCTGGCCTGGGGGTGACAGGTGGAGCCACCTGTCACCCTGGCAGAAGCAGGTCGCGGCTGCGGTGCGCCTGGCGCGCCTCCCCGTTTCCGGGGACGAGTTGGGGACTCTGTAGTCCCCACTCCCGAGAAGAGGGCCAGATCGTGAGAGATGGCAATGAGTCGGCCGGGGTGCGAGGGATATGCCTGTCAACCTCACCTTTGGCAACCAAAACGAACCAAAGGAGGCGTGCGTTTTAGTCGGTTCGAGTCCGACATAACCTCTTCCACCGGCTCCGGTGGGGAGGTTTCTGGGGGATTTTGCGCACGTAAAAAAAAGAAAAGGGTGAAATTTTAGTGCACTTCTCTGTCAAATATTACAGTAAAACAAGGGAACGTAAGTTAAGTTTAAAATAAGAACTAAACACTAAAAGTATGACCATAGTCTTTGGTTCGTCGCAGAAGTTTAAAAAATTCCTCAGCAAATTTATGCTCGGAGTGTCTTGGCGAAGTCTCAACGCTGATTGCAGTTTGCTTTTAGTTCGTTCTTTGTTTTGTTTGCAGTTTGACACTTTTTTGCTTAAAAGAACAAATGTAGAACTGAGAATAAAATGCCGTGAAGAGAAATTTAAAATAGTTGTTGCAGTACTTAGTGAAGCACGCTACGGTAGTTTTGTTGTTTTATCAAGAATAGGGACAGTGTTTCTTTGTAAATGTTTGTTAAACAGTTTTTCTTCTTCATCAAACAGCAGGGAGCCGCGTGGTTTCCGGCTGAGTAGAATTTGGACCACTCCATCTCTTGCCATGCGGTGTCGTACAAGGCGACTAAGGGATAGGGCTGTTTAAAATCATATAAAATCCGCCTCAGATGCATGACTCGAATCAACAATAGTTCCCTGAACACTGCAATAGGCTCACCCCCTATTACGTGGGACCGAATACAATGATGGTGAAATGTGGTTGTTAATTCACCTCTGCCTAATCTAATCTAATCCTCTGGAAAAAAGGCGTGATTATATATGAATGTATGTAATTTATAGGTATTTAAAATATAGGAAACTCAAAACAATGAAACATGGTAAATATCTCGTTTATATTGATACTGATGTATGTAATTTTATTCATTTGAACAACTTATTACCACTCTAAGCTTTTAACAAGCCGGCCCCATCCAGTTACCCTAACCCTTGGTACATAATCTTTGCTAATTAGCCATTCTCTTGAACTTTCATTGTTTCGCTAGATGTTAGATTGTAATTAAATATATAATTTGTACTGCGCCCACAAATAATTGAGGCGGCTTTTCTTCGTATGGCGTCTCATGGTCTCGTAACTTTGTTCAGACGTGTACCAGTCCGGTCGTAATTCTCTTAATTGGGACATGTTCGTAAAGATATACTTACGGAGTGTTGAAAGGTAATAGCGACTCATTAAAAGTACAGTATTTTCATTTACTTGCTGTTCCGTTCCCGGGACTAAAGAAGGCGCCGACGATGATTTGACGTGCTATCCGAAAAACGGAGGATTATGATCACTTATACACATATAATATAATACTTATACTAAAGTTCGTATTCTAGAATGGTACTCAGTTCTCAGTCTTGATTTATCTGAGGACAGATTGTATAGGTAGATAATCTATCAGCGTTAGCAAGGCGGCGCAAACATATTTCTTTGCATTCTCGTCGACCAATAAATTTGATGAAAGGTTTCTACATCTGATGGTTTTGGCCACACCTTTTTTCAGCAATATCATTGGTTGAAAAGATGTCTCGATTTTGTCGATGGACATCGTATATCTACATATGCTGAGGCTGCTGTCCTAAATCGAGGTTTAGAACTGCGTGTCTTTCTAGTTTACGGGTCTAAGACTAACCTTGCTGATATTTTTTGTAATATTTTACTTATACGTCTCTCTCTCTCTCTCTCTCTTTATTCTTTTTAATACACTTTCTGTTTTTATTATTTCATAATAAACGGTAATCAATAATCAATTTAGTGTAATATACTAGAAGCCTACTTAAATTAGGAAAAAAAATTGTTATTTTAATAAACAAATCAAGAAATAATTTATAAATATTAAATACAATAAAAATAAAATAACTATTATACAACTTATAGCTAAGAACAATTAAAATGCGTCGTAGAATTCCTCCGCATCGCATGCCTCTTGTGGTAGCGTTCCCAGAAGACTGGCAGCATTGCCACGTTGTATGGCAATGCTTATTCTCTGACCTAAAAAGAGGCCAGCCTTCTGGTCACGAGAAGCGTCGACCATTCGCTTCGCAATCTCGCGGAAGAGGTTGCGAGCGCTCGGACCCCATGACCCCAAAGTCTCGACTCCAAACGGCACAAATTCATAATCTCCGATGAGATTGGAGTATTTGCGCCGCTTGAGAGCCTCTGCAGAAGCAGCAGCAGCACCAGCACAGCCAGCCGTGCTAGTTATATGGGTAGGAGCCATGGTATCAACGCATGTGGCGTCCCACACCAGAGTCCTACCCATCTTCCATGGCATTAACGACATGCCATCCGGTCTCTTGCCATCGTCACGCGCCAAACCGTTTGGTTCTAGTACAGCTGGTACACCAGCGGTGACAAGAGCACGGCGGACTATGTCGTTGAGGCTGGCGTGCCGTGGAATTCGCCCAGCGCTCCTGCAGCACGACAGACCATGGTGTCCGAGTCTGTCAACGGCTTCTCCACAACGGCATTGATGCGGAGAAACACACGGCGCACCTAAACGGAGACAAGTTGCGATGCGGAAGGTAGTGTCATCTAACATAGTCCCTACGTTAGATGACGGAAGAGCTTGTAGCCAAAGACCCGATTCCCACACTCCAACCGCCAGTAAACGGGCACGCTCAGCAGCATTGGAACATGTATTTAGTAATTTTTTTCCAACTAAGCTGCAGAGCGGCCCGTCCCACTGACGCTGTGAGAAAAGGTTCCTTGGGAGATCGGTGTTTGGACATGCAATTTTCCAAGCGTTCACTGCATCAGTCTTACACAATACTTCAGAATTAACTAGTGTAGGTGCAAGGATTTTCCTAGTTAATTCTTCCGTACTGTGGACTGAAGACAGGAACGCTGGTAAGCTGACATCTGAAATTTTGCGAATACCGAGCCCACCCAAGCGAATCGGTAGAGTCGCTTGTAGTAAAGCTCGGTCATCCAAGGCCACATTTAAAATTTTGGTGAGGGTATTTTCTATAATTTCGTCCATTTTTTTCAAAATTGTAATATGTTTAAAAAATGGCGTCGATCGTAGGGCATGGGTGAATTTTGGAACGAATAGGCAATACCGAAGAATAGTGAAAGCCGAGTGTATATTTATTTTGAGTAGGCGATCCGAAATGTCACTAAAATTTTGAACTTTTTCCTTTATAAATGAGGTGTAGGCATCTTCTAGGATTGGGGACCCGAGGAGACGTAAAGAGTCTTTTTCTAAAATTTTGATGGTGGGAGCTACGGAATTGAATTTAGAAATAGTAGAAATTTTGTTCGAACCGTCGTTTAAAAAAATCTCGCATTTGCTGTCATTTAGTTCTAAACCAATTAATCTAAATTCATTTTTAATAAATACCAAATCTTGTAAAACTGTCTCCACATCTCCCCCTAGAGTCCCATCGTCTAGGTACCATACATTAAATTTAGAATTTAACCGCCGAATAATGGGCTGAATTGCTAAACTGAAAATTACCGGTCCAAGAGGGTCTCCTTGTTGACATCCAACAGCTGATTTCAAAAGGTTGTCCTTGTATAATAATTTGGAGGGGTATCTGTAACATTGCCAAAGAAAATTATAAATTTTGGGGGTTTCTAATTTAGCTTGGTTCAACAAGGTGTCTCTGTTCACCGAGTTGAAAGCATTTTCTGTTTAGTTTACAGTATATCTATGGGGTTCTTCAAGAGGGGCATCAGAAGGTATCTTCATGGTCGGCAGCGCGAGTGTAACACCCCTGGTGTTGCATACGTCCCTAGGCCACGGTAACCACGTCCCATCAGGTGGGCCGTGTGCTTGTCTGCCACCTAAGTGGTATAAAAAAAAACTACACCTTATTTTTTGTTTTTATAACATTACCGACCATCCTAAGGTTCCCTGGAATAAATCGCTTCAGCGATAAGGTCACCCATTGTACATTGAGCTGCATACATGCTCCCTACTTATCCTTTGTGTTAAATAAAGAATTATCAATCTATTTATCTATCTATCATGTACGTAGTGGATACATTCATACTTATTAAACCTTTCAGGCTACTGCAGCATAATGAACATACAAATGTTCAATATGCGTAATGTGGAACGCTTTGTCTGAGTCTGTGTTCCTACAAAGCTTCTTTTTCTTCTTCGTATCAATGGCAACAATTTAAAATAGCTAAATGGCCGGCGAAATTGACCGGACTTTTCGTCACTTTAAATCAGGTCGGTAATTGTGCAGGTGTTTTTTTTTTTTTTACATGCGCAGAGCCCCCTCGGATACCTCCCCACCGGAGCCGGTGGAGGAAGTTATGTCGAACTCGAACCGACTAAAACGCACGCCGCCTGTGGGTCGTTTTGGTTGCCGAAGGTGAGGTTGACAGGCATATCCTTCGCACCCCGGCCGACCCAGGGCCATATCTCACGATCTGGCCCTCGTCTCGGGTGTGGGGACTACAGAGTCCCCAACTCGACCCCGGAAACGGGAGGCGCGTCAGGCGCGCCACCGCCGCGGCCTGCTTCTGCCAGGGTGAATTGTGCAGGGCACGCCGCGGCGGTAAGACCCATCATGGGGGAGTGGCTAGAGAGGCCACACGGCAGCCTCTCGTACCGTCTGACGCAGATGATCACCGAGCACGGATGCTTCGGAAAGTATATGCGTCGGATGCAGAAAGAGCCAACGTCCGAGTGCCATCACTGCGACGCGAGCGAGGACTCAGGTCCGCACACGCTCACCGAGTGTCCAGCGTGGGAGACGCCGAGGCGAGAGCTTGTGGCGGCCCTGGGAGTGAGGGTTCTCACGCTCTCCACCTTGTTCGCGGCGATGGTACGCTGCGCGGATGCGTGGGTGGCCGGCGCCTCCTTCTGCGAGCAAGTAATGCTCGTGAAGGAGGACGCGGGGCGCGAGCGGCAGCGGGAGCGACGAAGGATCGCAAGACAAGCTGCCCGCGTTCGAAGGCAACTCGGGCGTCGGAGGTCGATGAACGACCTCCGCCCCCCATGAGCGCCGGCCTGGGGGTGACAGGTGAAGCCGCCTGTCACCCTGGCAGAAGCAGGCCGCGGCGGCGGCGCGCGTGGCGCGCCTCCCCGTTTCCGGGGACGAGTTGGGGACTCTGTAGTCCCCACACCCGAGAAGAGGGCCAGATCGTGAGAGATGGCCCTGGGTCGGCCGGGGTGCGAGGGATATGCCTGTCAACCTCACCTTCGGCAACCAAAACGACCCACAGGCGGCGTGCGTTTTAGTCGGTTCGAGTCCGACATAACCTCCTCCACCGGCTCCGGTGGGGAGGTATCCGAGGGGATTTTGCGCACGTAAAAAAAAAAAAAAAAAGGGTGAATTGTGCATGTGTAGGGGCACAATGGGCATGACAGGTGTCACAGCAGCTATAACCGGGGTACCTTTAAGTCCATAATGAATAGTTTGCTTCTAGAGATGCGTGTTCAACAACAACATCACTTTCCAATAGGTGAGGTTGAGTTAAATGAAATTTTAAAACATTCAGTATGCTAACTATTTGAATCAATTAAGATATAGAAAAAAATAGACCGGTTCAGGCGGGATCCGAACCCACGATCTTTTCCTTACCATCGCCGTAAGACGGCTATATGTATAGAAGACTTTGGATGGTTTCGGGCGAAGGTTCTGTGGCTTAGTGGTCTGAGCGTTACCCCTGTAAGATAAAGATCGTGGTATCGAATCCCGCCTGAACCAGTCCAATTTTTCTATATATTAATTGAGGTGAGATTGAGGTTAAACGAATATATAAAGAATGATAACTGAGTATCAATTACCCTCAAAAGTATATATATATATATATATATAGACTAAAGTACGAGCCTAGAGAGGCAAGGAAAGCTTTCGCACTGCACCAGTTTGTGTATTTAATCTGTGGAGTGATCTTTAACCTTTCGCATCTGATAGTGTTCCCCTTGACAGCCCCATTCAAACAAATTGAACACTGTGTCATCTGATAGCCTCTGGCCGGCGAGGGCATGTCTCACACAAATTAGACACTGTGTGTGGTCATTTTACGTACGGTTGAAAAGTTGTAAGCGACAACTAATAGGAAAGTCACTGTGCTGAAAAGATTTTATGTTTTTCCCATAAATTTAAAGTTTTATTTATTTATTATATTCTTTATTGTACGCCTATTACAATATTCATATTACAGAAATTGAGAAGACAAGAGCAGTATAAAGGGCGGCCTTATCGCTTTACACAATTTCTTCCAGGCAACCTTTGGATGGAAATGCATGTTGGTTGGAGTATTTGTAAAGTTCGTCCTTTTCCGATTGTCGATCGATATTGAAAAATTATTGTAATAACTGTGGATATCACCAATGAAAGAAATTTAAGAGCATTGACGATGGGATAGTTTCTGACATTTTTTTATACTACTTAGGTGGCAGACAACCACACGGACCACCTGATGGGAAGAGGTTACCGTGGACTATTGTGCAACACCAGAGGCGTCACACTCGCGCTGCCGACCCTGAAGAAACCTTCTAATGCCCCTTTTGAAGAACCTCATATTGGAGGCGCATGGGAAAACCGTAGCAAGAAATTCAATCCACAGTTTGAGTGTGCGTGGAATAAAGTTTCTTTCATATTACACAGTACACTTTAGGAGACTGAGACTGAATTTTGAATAGATTTTTATTACGAGGATTGATCTTGTGACCAAATTACACTGGGTTATCACTTAGTTATATAACAAGATAAAAACTGGTTTAAAACTATTTAAAGTAGTGAACTTGAGTAAAACTTTCATTTTTATGTATTTAAAATAACATTAGACCCGCTGTTATATAACGTCCATTGTTTATGTCCAATATATTATACAAAGAGACAAATTATATTCACTTTAATCACACTAAAATAAGCTTGGCTGTTTATATAAGTGTGTTGGCTAATGCTGTTGAAAACAATGCTTCCATCAAGATTTTCGGGTTAAAACTAGTCTCTGCAAGCCAGTACACCTCGGGTGGGATGTCAAGCGGCAGTCGTTTTCATAAAACTCCAACCAAATACCACGGTTATAATAACCTCGTGTTGTGTTCCCGGCGATAAGTAATACAGTAATCCAGCCAGAGCTCACTGGAGAGTTTTTGTGTCGTCAGTGGGAAGACCAAAGGCTTTTCCAGATTTTGTGTTCTGCACTGAAACACACTGACTCATAAACTCTCTGTTCTTACAGGGTTGGCAGCACGGGTTTCCCACACGTTCATAGGTCACGGTAACCACTTTCCATCAGGCAGGTCGCGTGTTAGTCTGCAACCTTAGTTTTATAAAAAAATGGAGAAGAAAGGACTCCGATGACAACCTAATAATGATGATGATGTAATTGAAATTATTTATCTTCTTTTTCTTAATTATATAGTCTCTCACTCACATGCACGAGAGTACCTACCTACTTAAAGTAATTTCGATAAGAGTACATACACACATACATAAAGTCATGCCTGTCTCCCATAGGGGTAGGCAGATATCACGGATCTCCATTTGCCACGATCCTGACATACGAAAAAAGTATTCTTTAAAAATCGAATGTGAAGAAAACGTTTGTGATACTAAGGAGTATTACCTGTAGAATACCTAATGTATCACCTATGTGTTCCATGAGGCATGTTACGTACCCGTCTTTCACCAAAAAGTTGTTACACGGGTACCTAGAACTAACTGTGGTACCCATAGTTCAACTGATACCATCAGTTTTATATGACTCACCACGTATGGAAACTTATATCTCACCATATATCGTGTTATCCAGCAAATCTGCAGACATACCGGGTGATTCGCAGAATACCTCGAGACGTGGTAATTAACTCGTTTAATGTGTAAAATTACGCGTAGAAAACTGTAATTTTATATAACAACATACATTAGCAGTGAACACGCCTATTCGGTTTATCACTGGCAATCTAGATGTACAGTCTGCATCAGACCTATCTTGTCACACACTATGTCACAGCATCTATAATCTGGGTATATTCAAGTCTATAATGAATAGATTTCTTCTATGAATGCGTATTCTGTCTTCAACAACAACATCACTTACCAAGGTGAGATCGAGTTATATGTTTTGTTAGGGGGTAGGACACGGCGGTATTTCCGCCCAATTGAGCAGTCCGACTGGGGAAGTACCTCCGCCATACAGAATACCGCGGCTATAATAACTTCGTGTTGTGTTCCCAGCGGTGAGTAGGGTAGCCAGAGCTCACTGGAGAATTTGTGCTGTCAGTGGGAAGACTAAAGGCTTGTCTTCCTTTGTCTTCTACACTAACGGCACTCTGTATTTACTCTCTACTTACAGGGTTGGCAGCGCGACTGTGACTCCTCTGGTGTTACAAACGTTCATAGGCCACGGTAACCACTTGCCACCAGATGGGCCGTGTGCTTGTTTGCCACCTAAGTGGTATAAAAAAGTAAAAAAAATATGAAATTTTAAAGCATTTAGTATGCTGACTATTCGAATCAATTAAGATATAGAAAAAATTGGACCGGTTCAGGCGGAATTCGAACATGCGATCTTTTCCTTACCATCGCCGTAAGACGGATATATGTATAGAAGAATTTGGATGGTTTCGGGCGAAGGTTCTGTGGGAAAGTACTCAAAATGATCTTAATACTTTGGTTTGCCCCCTTCTTGTTGAATGATTGTTCTAATATTTGCTACCGATCAAGAACCAAACGGCTTGGAGACTCTTTCCTTTGTCGCACTATTAAAGCGTGAAATTGATTACCAGCTCACGTGTTTCCTTCTTCATACAGTCCCGGGTCTTTTAAGACGCATATGACGAGGCCGTCAAGCTGAGTATCACCATTGTCATATTACCCTTTTTACTGCGACTTTATATTCAGCTTACTAACAGGCGACCCAAAGTCTAATTGACATATTTTATTCATAAAAAAAAACCATTTAGTCTAAAAAACTCAACTTTAGTTTTTTTTAAATAGGACACGTCAATTAGACTTTGCTTTGCCTGAGGGTAAGTGAAGGCAAAGTCTCACAAAAGAGAGTCACCATTTTACACATATGTCATATTACAATGGTGACACTCAGCTTGACGACCTCATCATATGCTTTTACGTGCTTCGCCTAAAGGACCCGGGACTGTAGGAAGAAGGAAACATCGTACATCGTACAGTGATGCCATTTAAATTAATACTTTACATAACATAACATAAACTCACGCCTATATTCCCTAAGGGGTAGGGAGAGGTGCTCCCACATTTCGCCAGCTTATGTTTAGGTCCCAATGCAATAGGTGGCGAGCCTATTGCCATTAACCAGGCACTATAAACCTGCGATAAATACACACATAACTTCGAAAAGTGATCGAAAAGTCATTGGTGTGCGCCATGGTAAAACCTGGGATCAAACCCGAGACCTCGTCTCAGCAGTCCATTACCCATACCACTAGGCTACCGTGGTTAAATTAATACAACAGTCCGTTATTACCATCATTAATAGATGTTAAGAGCATTTACTTCGCTAAATACTTTGCTAGTCTAGAGCCATCTGATGCTGTCTGTACACGTGAGACGCGGCAGTTATTTGATATTTTCTAGTCGCTTCACGGAAAATATCGAAGTTAAGTCGCTTCGCAGTTAGTTAGTTCCTGACTGCGAGGTGAAGGTCTCGGATGCGACCAGGATTAACGCAAGGAGGATGGATGACGACTGGTAATCTTGACGTATAGTCAGCTGAAGAATGACTTTGTCCTCCAACAATGTTAGTATTACGATTTTTGAAGTAACTCTTAATATAAAGTGATGGATTTATATACTGTTCCATAATATATTATTACCAGTGTGTTACCTATTTACTAGATGGCGTGGAGGGAAGTATTATAAAACTACTAAAGTAAAAAATACTACATAATCTAAACAACTCATTCATATTTCAGTGTTACCAACTCTTATATTTAGTTACGGAACACTAAAAAGGTGGCAGCACTTTCACCGGCGCGGGAAGAAAGCGTGAGCCTAAATTAACAATCTGTAACACTAAGATTTAAAGTTAAGATGATATTAGTTTGTTGAGTATTCGCTCATTAAAATTGCTACTTATTAGATCGTTTCTATGGAGAATCAGGTGTCATTTCTTCTGTATAGACTTGTTGCATTTAGATTAGCCTGTTTAATCATTAAAATAACGCCACATACAAAATTCAGGTTTTTATTACTATAAAGTATTCTTCATTCACACTTCCAGTAGCGGCTAAAATAAATAAAGTTTTTTTTGTTTATATAGAACACGTCAATAAGACTTCGCCTTGCCTGATGGTAAGCTGAAGACCAAGTCTCAGAAAAGAGGGTCACCATTAGTTACACATACCATATGACAATTCTGTTTTCTATTGAATAATACTCCTACAGTTACTGTTTTTAGAATAAATATGAATTATTAATGCAATGTCACTTTGATAACAGGAATCACTAACTCTGATATTATAGGTTTTCCTAGTTTCAGAGTCAGGGGCACACTAAATGCAAATAGTTTATAAACCCACAATCACTTTTATATCACCATTGTATTATGTGTTTCGTTACACTGTTAAAATAATTAAATTATACATTCATTCGTTCATTCATTCAATTATTCAGTCATTCGATCATTCATTGTTCTACACCCGAAATCCATACGAACCTATCCCAGGGATAAAAAGTAAAAAGTGTACCTAATTTCATCCAAATCCATTCATCTGTTGTTCATCCATGCATCCACATCTGAATGATTGCTCCATCCATTCGACCATTCATCTATTTATTCATTCATTTATACACTTATTAATCCTAACATCCTCATAAACTTAGACCAGCTTATCCAACTATTAAGAAATGGCGCCAACTCATTAGTGCAAAAAAAGTAAATGTTATTATTATGTACCAACGTAAGCAGACAAAAGAATTCTTTGATGTATAAAATTGCATTCTCACTGTTTATTTAATTTTAATTGTTTTTCTTATATCATTTACTTTATAATTAGTTGGATATTATACATATATTAAGTAGATTAGTTGAATATATTACGTTCAAATTTATGTTTAGCTCAGTACGTTTAACGTAAACTCGGTCAAAGAGGCGTAGAAAAGTATCTTTAATGTATATAGAATAAAAATGTGATTTTTTTTATAAAAAATAATTTTCATTCGAATGTTAATGAGTTTCTTAGAACAGTGAAGCATTAGTATCTTCAAAATCGTTTTTATTTTGAAAATATATCGCGATTTCATCCATTATCCAATTGATTAATTGAAATTGTGATAGAAAGTACGTGATACATTAAATTAAATTAATTTACCCTATGCAAAATTTTGAATGTAGATTTGAACGACCGAGCCTGGCTCCAAGCATCGCTCCCGGTGCGCTGGGGTGGGCTCGGTGTTCGTAAAATTTCCGATGTAAGTTTACCAGCTTCACGTCATGCACATTTAAATGACATTATCCACCGGGCTCTTGTCACCGCTGGTGTTCCAGCTATACTTGAACCAGTTGGCTTGGTGCGCAACGATGGCAAGAGACCAGACGGTGTGTCTTTGGTGTCTTGGAAGATGGGTAGGCCTTTGGTGTGGGACGCAACATGTGTGGACACCCTTGGCCCTTCCCATCTTCCAAGTACGACGGATTGCGCTTGTGCTGCTGCGGCATCTGCTGAGACCCTCAAACGGCGAAAATATGATAACATTACAAACAATTACATATTTGAGCCGTTTAGGGTTGAAACGCTGGGTTCGTGGGGTCCGAGCGCACGGTCGCTATACAAAGAAATAGCAAAACGACTGGTCAATGCTTCGCGTGACCAAAGGGCTGGCCTCTTTTTCGCTCAACGGATTGGCATTCCCATCCAACGTAGCAATGCCGCCAGCCTTTTGGGCACATTACCAGTCGACATCGATGGGGAGGAATTTTCCGATGCTTAATTTGATCCTTTTGTATCCTATTTTATATTCTTGTAAATATTAGTTTATATCTTATTACATTAGTTTACATGTTAATAAAAATTTAATAAATAGAAAACAATTGCAAATTGGATTAATATACTGTGCTGGACATAGGCCTCTCTCAATATCTGAGGCTTCCACCTCGGAGTCCGAGTTCACTGATCGTGTCTCACTAGCACCCAAGTAAATTTCTATGACATCGAACCAGTACTTCTTGGGTCTAACTCTCCTGCCGGGACTCGGCAAAAGCGTAATGGCCAGACATGTATTACCCATGTAGTCAGGCAGTGTACACCCTTCACACTACCAGTGGTATCACGGGACTGTCACATGCTTATTATGACCATACCACACAAGGCAATGTTGGGTTAAGGCAGAAATTATTATGCAGCGACCTACGTGAGCGATTTGGCGCGAAAACAACAAACAATCGATACATATTGAAGTTTTTTTTATTATATAGGACACGTCAATTAGACTTCGCCTTGCCTGATGGTAAGCTGAAGGCAAAGTCCCAAAAAAGAGGGTCACCATTACTTACACATACCGTGTGACAATGGTGACACTCAGCTTGACGGCCTCATCATATGCTTTTTCACGCCCCGCTTAAAGGACCCGGGACTGTAGGAAGAAGGAAACACGTGAGCTGGTAATGAATTCCAGGCCTTAATGGTGCGACAGAGGAAAGAGTGAGTGGCCTACGAGACCAAATGTTTGCACGGTGCGGCGCGACATGATTTGAAACGAACGTGATCAGTGCTCGGAACTCGAAAAACTGTCGTAATCGTAAATGTATCGAGAGAACGGAGTATTGCGATTGGCTGCCTGCCTACTGTAATCCTGTGTGTGCGAAAAGCCGGCCAAACGCAATGCTCCTTTCACTCGATACGTTGACGATACTTGACGATGGTTTTCGTGCTCTGGGGTACAGTTGGTTTGATATTTTCACGTGAATTGACGTGGCGGCGGTTGTTTGAATGTCATTTTATTTGACAGTGGTGTGTAGTGGCTTTCTTCGCGCGCTCGCAAGGCAAACCCGCCGCATAGCATTGGATTCCCGTGCTTTAAATCACCTACGTAGGACAATACCTTAAATTCTTAATTGATAAAATAAACATTAAAACAAGCAAAATCGTGGGCTAAATCTAGTCAAGCTATGCACCTAAAGGAGCGCCATGCCAGCTAAATAAACATCCTCATTGCACTTAAGCTGTCTACTAGTCACAAGCCTTGGTCAGCTCAAACTATTCTAGTTAGTATTGAGTTGTATGGGTCCCGTACACGAAGGGAACCAACGGTACGGTGCACTTGATTAAAACTGATAGATATAGTCAGGAAGTAGGATACGACGGTATTTCCGTAATCCGACTAGGGAAGTATCTTCGCCCTACAGAATACCGCGGCCATAATAACCTCGTTTCGGCGGTGAGTAAGGCGGCCAGATCTCACTGGAGAGTTTTTGTGCTGTCAGTGGGAAGACTAAAGGCTTGTCTTGCTTTGTCTTCTACACTAACGGCACAGAAACTCTGTACTTTCGGGATTGGCAGCGCGACTGTGACTCCTCTGGTGTTACAAACGTCCATAGGCCACGGTAACCACTTTCCATCAGGTGGGCCGTGTGCTTGTCTGCCACCTAAGTGGTATATAAAAAAAAACAGTCATTCGTACATAAGCCACGAGCACCATATTAAGAGCTTGCCTTGATTAGGAAAGTGGATCTCGAACTCCAAATTACAAAATTTGCAACCGGAATCAAATTGATACGGAACCATTTCTTTGCCAGTCTCACTAGCACTTGACCGATTTTATTCCAATCGCGATCCGCAAGCAATAAAGAAAACCTGTCACAGCGTAAGATCAAAGTGGATTATCGAAATGATTGGCAGAGTCATAAATAAAAAAGTTATTTGAATAAGATTCCCAAGTGGTTTTTATTGCGAATACACTTTCACAACCTTTCATTCATGTTTGTAAAAGTTGAGTGACAATATTAGATAATTAAAATTACGAGCATTGTGATCTGTTTTGACTTTAATGTTATTTTTTATTTATTTTATATTTATTTTTATAATAGCAGCTTTCTATACGGTAACAAGTTCCGAAGAAGAGAGAGTGGGATACACATACAGAATATTGTTCAATTAAGAAATTTGATATTGTACGTCGATCTATTTTAAGATAATATTTTCATTGCAATTTAATGGCTAGAACCATCTAGAACAATGTATTTTTATGTATGATCATTAGTTTTTTTCTCTAATTTTAATGTAATGTATTAATATCATACCTATTAAGTTTATTCAACATTCCAGACATTGCACCCGTCACTTTTTGAAAGGAATACTCTGACGAACGAAGATAACTGAATACTGAAATTCTTCTAACACTGTACATATGTCTTGGTGTTACATATAATACATACCATCAGCCTCAGTAAGAGTGCCAGATCATCAGAGATGGCCCTGGGTCGGCCGGGGTGCGAGGGATATGCCTGTCAACCTCACCTTCGGCAACAAAAGCGACCCACAGGCGGCGTGCGTTTTAGTCGGTTCGGGTCCGACATAACCTCCTCCACCGGCTCCGGTGGGGAGGTATACGTGGGGATTTTGCGCACGTAAAAAAAAACCATCCGCCTCAGTGCAAACTAACTTATTTATTAAAAAATACGGTTACTTTTGTGGTGGAAGAAGTTATGTTGTATATGAAGTTAGTCCCTAAACCTTATGTCGTTCGTCGGAAAAAAAACATATTTCACCTATTACACGAAATCCCAGATATATTCCCACCCCCTTGTTTAAATCATGTATCCACGCCTAATTTATTGTTACATAATATCCTTCTAAATACAATAACCGAACAGCACACAAAGTAACTCAAATAACAAACTCGAGCTGCAACTCAGTGATAAAGTTACAGTGCAATATCTCAGTTCATTTATAATGAGAGCCATAAATACTGCATAGGTAGGATCATCCCCCACAAGTGGGCATTAATCGCCCTATCTCGCTAACGAGTTAGTACGCGCAATCTGTCTCGACGATATAATCGGAGATACTACTAATTGTTCTCGATTGTAAATGAGAATAAAGTGATATTTCCAGCAACCACACACTATATCGATAATTCTGATTAGTAGGTACAGTCAGCATAAGATTGATCTTGACTGCCAAAGTCTCAAAATGATCTTAATGCTTTGGTATTAAGAGCAAGTCAAACTGTTTTTTTGATTTTTCTAAGTAAAAAGGTTTCTAATTAAATTTTTTTGAATATCCCATCCATCCACCCATCTTCCATGGCATTAACAACATGCCATCCGGTCTCTTGCCATCGTCACGCGCCAAACCGTTTGGTTCTAGTACAGCTGGTACACCGGCGGTGACAAGAGCACGGCGGACTATGTCGTTGAGGCTGGCGTGCCGTGGAATTCGCCCAGCGCTCCTGCAGCACGACAGACCATGGTGTCCGAGTCTGTCAACGGCTTCTCCACAACGGCATTGATGCGGAGAAACACACGGCGCACCTAAACGGAGACAAGTTGCGATGCGGAAGGTAGTGTCATCTAACATAGTCCCTACGTTAGATGACGGAAGAGCTTGTAGCCAAAGACCCGATTCCCACACTCCTACCGCCAGTAAACGGGCACGCTCAGCAGCATTGGAACATGTATTTAGTAATTTTTTTCCAACTAAGCTGCAGAGCGGCCCGTCCCACTGACGCTGTGAGAAAAGGTTCCTTGGGAGATCGGTGTTTGGACATGCAATTTTCCAAGCGTTCACTGCATCAGTCTTACACAATACTTCAGAATTAACTAGTGTAGGTGCAAGGATTTTCCTAGTTAATTCTTCCGTACTGTGGACTGACGACAGGAACGCTGGTAAGCTGACATCTGAAATTTTGCGAATACCGAGCCCACCCAAGCGTATCGGTAGAGTCGCTTGTAGTAAAGCTCGGTCATCCAAGGCCACATTTAAAATTTTGGTGAGGGTATTTTCTATAATTTCATCCATTTTTTTGATCAAATATCAGAACAATAAGTTAATAGGAAGGGAGGAGTACCAAGGTATTAAAATCATTTTGAGTACTTTTCTAGTCAAGCTCGATTTGATGCTGACTGTACCATCAGACAACAATATACAATCTCTCAAAGTGATACGAGTATTGTGAGATTTAGTATTCTATACATCAACATTAATGTATAGAATATTTATTATTATTACGATTTGTTGAAGTAAACCAATAGTTTGTTAACTATAGAATAAAAGAGAAGTAAAGAGACCAAAAGCTTGTCCTGCTTTGTCTTTTACACTGCACACGTCCATAGGCCACGGTAACACCTTTTCATCAGGTGGGTGTGTGCTTGTCTGCCTCCTAAGTGGTACAAAAAAAAATAAGCGAGGTATTGGAGACTGCAAATCGATAAACGGATAATAGGAAGGACAGACATACTAAAATATTGAAGCTATAACAGATTGGATGCGGAAAGCGGAGGACTGGGATAGTTTATTGATTTGTCACTATTTACTTTGTTTTACTATTTACATTTGCATTGAATAGTCCGAACTACCTGTGGAATGACTTCCCTGCTGCAGTTTTCCCAAGCGCCTACAATATGGGGTTCTTCAAGATGTGCATCAGAAGGTTTCTTCATGGTCAGCAGCGCGAGTGTAACGCCACTGGTGTTGCATACATCGATAGGCCACGGTAACCACTTCCCATCAGGTGTGACGTGTGCTTGTCTGCCACCTAAGTGGTATAAAAAATAAAATAAAGATCTTGCTATTCGCACAAATTTAATAGTATACCTATCTGTTCTCCATTCAACAGTAAACATGTAGTAATGATGGCGTTTGGTACATATATAGAATAACAAAAGTAAATAAATTATGAAAAAGTACAAGTGCCTTATTCGATATACAGTAAGTGAGGTGAGTAGGGTAGTCAGAGCTCACTGGAGAATTTGTGCTGTTAGTGGGATGACTAGGCTTGTCCTGCTTTGTCCTCTACACTGACGGCACAGAGACTCTGTGTTTACAGGGCAGCGCGAGTGTGGCTTCTCTAGTGTTGCACACGTCCATAGGCCACGGTAACCACTTTCCATCAGGTGGGCCGTGTGCTTGTCTGCCACCTAGGTGGTATAAAAAAAATCATGACAAAGTGCCCGCTTGACAATAGGTTCGACCCCAAAGACGTACATAATAACTAATAATAAGTTCCACTGAAAATCATAGTTGGCGAAATGCGGGTATACAGGCGCTAAACTCACGTACTTACTTAAACTCACGTCGGTAGTACAATATAGAGCAAAAACATTAGTAGGGGTTTGCGGTAACCGATGCGTTTTCTCGCTCGCTCGTCACGAAAGTACAAAGAGAGCCGAAGATCAGGCTTTAATTGCTGCTAATCGTGAACACTATCTAGATTCTTTCGTTACTTGTTAGAGTTAGGGTGAGACCACGAGACGAAGCTATATCACGTTCGTACCTAGTATATGATTAGCCCTTAATGTGCACGATAATGGTGTATTTTAAAACAGGTAATAGACAGGCTAAAAATTAAATCTAGTATGTACATACATACATACAATCAAGTTATTTATAGTGTTGATTGATGACACTTGGTGGAATTTGTTGTTACACATATCTATAGCACTAGGATGCCATGAGGCGAAACCGGTCAGGTCTAATAAATATTAAAAGTAATGTGGAAAGGTACAAGTGAGTTATCAATATATATATATTCAAGTATTTATCCCCGGAGGGTCAGGCAGAGGTGAATTAACATCCACATTTCACCAATCATTAAATTCGGTCCCACGTAATATGGGTTGAACCTATTGCCGTCTGCCGGGCACTATTGTTGACTCGAGCCATGTATCTGAGGCTGAGTCTGGGCTATATATATCTGTCTGATGTTAAACAGCTTTATCCCATAGTCGCCTTGTACTACACCATATGTGAAGAGATGAGGTAGTCCAAATTCTACTCTGCTGGAAAACACGCGGCTTGTGTGCCTATACAGTGAGAAACTGTAATACAATTTTTGTTAATCAGCTTGTCATACAACAGGTAGGGACTTACATTGTTGTGTGTAACCTATCGACAAGGTTGTAACCAACTTAAGTAAGACTTTGTGTAACATTACTATGCTAGAATAATATTTTATATATTTGTGCATTTTTGTATATCTATCATAGCACCATAGATTTTATTATATACGAAAATTTGTGATTGGTCATGACACAAACTAACGTTTAATCCTCCAATAGTTTCATTATTACAATTTTCAGAAAATAAATTAAATAACTCCGAGTTCCGACACCAGCTACTCGTGAAATACAAATAAACATTACTCAACGCTCAACACAGCTCAGTTTCGTGGCCTCACTCCAGTATCACACCGGGCTATCGAGATAGCATCTAGATTTATTTAATAACATAACAGTAGTAGCCCCACAAAGGCAACACCACGACACCAACGTTTCGTGGAATCTAAAGCAATTAAATCTAGTTCAAAAGATTTTACAACTGGTAAGGTTTCTCCTTGAGCTAAGTGAGGAAAGCTTTCTAGACATGGTTTTGCTAATCGGTAATAGACATAGTACTATAGAATACTATTGGATTGGTGCTGAACCGATTACTATTGAGAGGTTTCGGGTCGAGGCCTGGTACGACCGACTGGGTTTACGGCAGTACCGACGTAAGCCCATTCTTTACACAAGTAATTTAACTTGGTTGGAGGTTTTTATAGAAATACTTGTAATATCGGATACTAACTAGTACTATTTATTAATTAAAATAAGCCGGAACGCAGATCTAGGGTTCCGAAATGAAACCCATTAATAAATAAATAAATAATAAATAATATTCTACAACATTCTACACAACGCTATCTAGACCCATGGTAAGCATAGTTTAACTAGCTTGTGTTATGGAATCTCGAATACGGATAAAAATACTTGAATACTTTTTTTTTGTAAATACATACATGTTATACATAGGAACACCCATGCAAATATCCATATTTATGCATACAAATATTTGCACTGAGCTGGGATCGAACCCGCGCCTCCTGCATAGCAGTCGTGTTCACTACCGCCACGCCACGGAGGCTGTAACCGGGTGTCAACGCTCTTAATTTATAGTATATTTTGTTTTTCCATTCGGTATAACTCAATTGTTTTTAATTTATTGACATAAAAGAAAAATTATTGACATTGTTATTAATTTTATGAAAATTAGATTTATAGTATACCTATTTTGTTTTTCCATTCGGTATAACTCAATTGTTTTTAATTTATTGACATAAAAGAAAAAAAAATTGACATTGTTATTAATTTTATGAAAATTAGATTTATAGTATATTTTGTATTTCCATTCGGTATAACTCAATTGTTTTTAATTTATTGACATAAAAGAAAAATTATTGACATTGTTATTAATTTTATGAAAATTAGATTTAGGAGTATATTTTGTTTTTCCATTTGGTATAACTCATGTGTTTTGTTTTAATTATGTTTCAATTTTACTCATGAAATTATGATATTGTGTATTTATTATCATTATTATGAATCCCTAATTATGAAAGTTGGAATGATTGTGTCAATTTAAATTTAAATGTTAGTTCATTTTATTATTTACCTAGTACCTATATTTGCATGCCTAGAGGCGGAATTTGGCTGTTTAAAAAAAAAAACATGTAAACACCTAATGTACCCATTTTCGCAAATAAATGATTATGATTATGATTAATACCATGATGAATCTTAAGATATAGACAGATAACAATCACACCTTTATCCCCGGAGGGTTAGGCAGAGGTGAATTAAGACCCATATTTCACCAATAATTGTATTCGGTCCCACGTCTTAGGGGGTGAGCCTATTGCCGTATTCCGGGCACTATTGCTGACTCGAGCCATGCATGTGAGGCTGAGTCTAGGCTGTATATATCTTTCTGATGCTAAACAGCCCTGATGAATCTGAAAACAATCAATATATAATATCATTATCGCAACAACACTCTAAGAACCGTACAATCACCATCAATCTCGAAACATCCTCGGAACCTTATTCCGATTCGGTTGGAGTTGAATTTCAGTCTAAATACATAACCGGAGTACTTCGATCTGAACTCATTTGTATGACAACCGGGCCCGACGCTTTAACATGCTCTTAAGGGTATGATGGTGTTTCAATGTGTTAAAATGGTCATATATTCTATGACTGACTAAACTTGTATTGCTTTCTTTAAACACAACTAAGGTAGCAGAAAAAGTGAGGAAAAAGAAAGTGGCTACTGTGTCCAATGGCGTGTGCAACATCAGTGGAGTCACACTCGTGTTGCTGACCCTGTAAGAACAGAGAGTTTCTGTGCTGTCAGTGCAGAAGTCAAAGCTGGGTAAACCTGGTCTTCTAACTGACAGCACAAAAAATCTCCAGTGAGTTTTGGCTACCCTACTCACCGTTGGTAACACAACATGAGGTTATTATGGCCGCGGTCTTGTCTAGACTTTCCCAGTCGGACTGTTCAATTGGGATGGGAATACCTGGTAATATGCTAGCGATCTCAGTTAGCACTTAACGTTCATCTCTGAATATGTACCATTAACATCACATCAGAATTGAAACAGTAACAGTTATTACTGTTTGCTGTTCGATATACGATTCAAAATTAAAATAATCCTACTGACATTGTTCCACAATTGTATGCGCCTGCGCCGTCACACGCAACTCAGCACAATGACACGCGAAAATATCACGCAAAGATTCAATTTTAAACTGAAAATATTAAATCTGCAAAATTGTTGGACATTTTAAAATTTAGTGTGTGGAGTGTACGGTACCCCTACAATAGGTGCTTAGTGCTGATAACCATAACGTATCTAATGAGTCATCATGCAAACCAATCGGGTTTACTGCTAAAGAGGTAGCTAGAGTCACACGTAACATGACAAGGGGTATATCCCCAGGTCATGATGGTGTCAGCATTGAGCACTTAAGGTATGCAGGCGTACATCTGCCAAGGGTGTTATCTCTGCTATTTACCTTCTGTTTAAGACACTCCTCCGAGCTTCTATTTCAGAAACTGCGTTTGGAGTCGGATACCCCTGAAGAGGTGGTTAAAATTCTTGACTATTGGTACAACAACCAAGTAAATGTTGTAAAGTGGTCTGGAGCTCTTTCTGAAGAGTACGGATTGGGGTGTGGAGTGAGACAAGGTGGTCTGACGTCCCCTCGACTCTTCAATCTGTACATAAATAAGCTTATTGAGGGCCTTAGTGGCACCGCCGTCGGCTGCTCCATTGACGGAACAATGATAAATAACTTAAGTTACGCCGATGATATGGTGTTGCTGAGTCAACGAAAATCTTGTACTTACTAACATAGATTAAGCATTACTAACAAAACTATGGATTATAAAAAAAATATTATCCAAAATAAAATATTAAAAAAAGAAAAAAATATCTCAGAGGACAAACTAACCTCATCTACAGGCTGATCGTTGACAATACCATACTTATAGGCAGTGTGGAACCTCCCAGTCTCAGGAGGAACTTTACCTCACTGTATGCTCTACCCTATATAGGTACAACGGTTTGTGTTCAATGGAATTGTTCGACGTGATGCCCACAGCTACATCATAGCACCACTCGCTAGGCAGGGAGGGAGTTCATCTTTAAGGATTGCGACTGGAAACGAATTTTACATACATAAATATAATCACTCCTTTATCCCTGTAGGGTTAGGCAGAGGTGAATTAACACCCACATTTCACTAATAATTGTATTCGGTCCCACGTAATAGAGGGTGTACCTATTGCCGTATTCCGGCCACTATTGTTGATCCATGCATCAGAGGCTGAGTCTGGGCTGTATATATCTGTGTAATGTTAAACAGCTTTATCCCTTAGTCTCCTTGTACGACACCGTATGGGAAGAGATGGGGTGACCATAATTCTACTCTGCCGGAAACCATGCGGCCGGAAACGAATTTTACCTATTTTATCACCTTTTAGACGGGATTGGTGACCTACTTGATAATACAGCATGCAGAAGCATTTATATATTCACGACTATTTCTTATTTAATCTGCAGACGAAATGTTTCCTAGTTTGTTTACGGTAATACCGCGGTGGGCTAGTCCCTTTCTAGAAATAATGTCACAGTGTGTTATCTCCACTTTGTTGTCGTGGACAAACGTTTGATACAATTTGGAAGAATTAGGGTGAAATTTGTAGTGGTTGAATAAAAATAAACAAGGAAACTTAAGAGGTTTATAAAGGAGGGTGCCACAAAGGAAAGTAGGTCGTATTAGCTTATTAGTACCTTGTCACTCATAACTCTTTGTAGTAATAACAGTTTTTGTTGCAATTAAATGTGGCAGTATTGTAGCCTAAATACATACATACAGTCACGCCTAGTGGGGTAGGCATACCTCTTTCGCTTCTTGTACTTTAATAATTGTTTTCATACATGCTCGTCGGTTTCGGGTACTCTTAACATGTCCTTTCTTCAAAATGCCTTCAATCTAATTGGCACACGAATGTCTACGTCGACCCCTACCGGGTTGTCAATTCACCCTCGCTTCATAAATTTGTTTCGTCAGTCTTCTTTTCGGCCATCCTCTCCGCATGTAGCCTATAATATAATAATCACGAAAATTTTTAGGATCCCAATAAAAACCTTCTAAGTCTTAGTCTAAGTCGTAAGGGCCTAAGTTAATTTCACTACATCATCATTTTCTAAGCCTTTTTCCGAAATTAGTTGGGTTGATTTTTCAGTCTAACTGTGATGCGGCTGTACTTCGATATTTTCCGTGCAGAGACTTAAATCTAACCTCCACAACCGATTGGCTCTCTCTCTCTATCTATATCGAAGTCAACCCCACTAGCTAGCTGATGTGATTGATGCACGAAGCTCTTTACACAATTTTCTGTGTCACCTGTCGTTCACTCCCGTTCCGTTTCCGGAGACGAGTAGGGAACTCTGTGGTCTCCACACCCGAGGAGTGGGCCAGATCTAGAGAGATGGCTCTGTGTCGTCCAGGTGCGAGGGATATGCCTATTAGCCTCACTTTCGGTAACCAAACACAACCCACAGGCGTCATTCGTTTTGGTCGGTTTGAGTTCGACTTAACCTCTTCCACCGGCTCCGGTGGTGGGGTATCGTGGGGATTTTTAGCAGATAAAAAACATTCAATTTAACTTTAGCATGAGCAAAATAACGAATAAAAAGAAAACATGCATGATAATGCTGTGTGAACCCGGCTTTTCCAAGCACTAATTCATCTCTGAACCAAATTTCATCAGGAAATCTTCAAAAAAGACTAACTTTCATACAAATTTTATCCCCTATTTCCCCTCTATTTCGTTGCGTTGTCTGTTTTTTGCACACTAAGCCTAAAAAAATATTACAATTTTATGTTAAATTATCCAATTTTTTCAACGAACTTTGTTTACAGTATAATTTCTGATGTGAATTAAGTAGCTATACTCTTGATACAGCTAAAATAAATAAACATTTTGTATTGAAACCTAGTCTATGAAACGAACTAGTAGTATTTTGCGGGCGGGAGGAATGCGTCAAGGCCACACCGCCCGCGCCCCGAACGGGAAGAGTCAGTGGTTTGTGGGCGCTTTAATTAAACCGCGAGATAATTGCCTCGCTGCTACGCGTGGCAACCGTGTGTGTTGTAATGGCTGTGTTTAACAATTTCATTATTGACTGGTATCTATATTATATCCTCGCAACTATGTACCTACTGAACATGAAGGATATTATGGATATAAGAATAATAATGAATAACAAGATAGTACAATGATAACAAGGTAGGAAGGCTTATTAATTATTTTGACACGAGACAAATGTACATTCTTCCTTATTAAGTGTTAAGGAATCACTTCTTGTAAATTGATGTTTTGAAAATACATATATATATATAATGACACCTTTATCCCTAGAGGGTTAGGCAGAGGTGAATTAACACCCACATTTCACCAATAATTGTATTCGGTCCCACGAAATAGGGAGTGAGCCTATTGCCGTATTCCAGGCACTATTGTTGACTGTTGAAAATGCTACAGTGCGTTAGTTTTTGTTTTTTAAAACTTAGGTGGCAGACAAGCACACGGCCCACCTGATGGAAAGTGGTTACCGTGACCTGTGAACGTGTGCAACACCAGGGGAGTTACACAGTCCTGTAATGGAAAGATCACGGGTTCGTACCCCGCCTGAATCGACAATTTTTTTTCTATATCTTAATGGGTTATTGTTAACTATTCAAATTAGGGCCTCACACAGCATCGAAATAAATAAATAAATATTAAATAATAAATATTCCACGACATTCTAAACAACGCTGTCTAGACCCATGGTAAGCATAGATTAACTAGCTTGTGTTATGGGATCTAGAATTCGGATAAACATACTTAGATACTTTTTTTTATATATTATTTTATGTATTTTTTACACCTAATGCTGAAGCCTTAACGTCTTGCAATTGAGGTTACTATCTGCAAGATGATACATCTGCGGAATGGCGGTCGAGGCTCTTCTACCTACTACGTCTACCCACGAAAACAAATTTAATTCTTTTTCCGTAGTCTACCTAAAACATATTCCGACCTCAACCGTCTGTCATTTCCCTACAACTTATAACTTTCTAGGTACAGACAGAGAATAAACTTAGGCTAATAGAAAAATTCAAAGGAAATATTATATTAGCTGTTGCTCGCGGCTCCACCCGCATGCCGTCTGTGGCCGTGTGTGCCCGTCTCTCACAGGAACCTAAAGAAGGCTCGAAATAAATGTTACGTATGCCTTCAAACTGTCAATGTGTGCATGTTATGGGATGCATAGAATATGTGAAATTTGTGTAGATATATTATTCTCCTTTTTATATATATTCAAATATATATAAATAGGTAGCTAGCTTTTTTATTTGTGCAAAATCCCCACGGGTACTCCCACCACTGGGGCCGGTGGGGGAGGTTATGTCGGACTTGAACCGACTAAAACGCACGCCGACTGCGTGGGCCGCCGGTTGCCGGAGGTCAGATTATCTGAGACATATCCGTCGCACCCGGGAATAGGCAGATAGCCGCGTGGTTCCCAGTAGAGTACGACGACCTCCGTGGCGTAGCGGTAGAGCAGTCGACTGCTATGCAGGGGGCGCGGGTTCGATTCCCGCTCAGTGCAAATATTTGTATGCATGAATATGTATATTTGCATTGGTCTGGGTGTTTCTATGTATAATATGTATCTATTTACAAAAAAAAAAGTATCTAAGTATGTTTATCCGCATTCTAGATCCCATAACACAAGCTAGTATGCTTACCATGGGTCTAGATAGCGTTGTGTAGAAAGTCGTGGAATATTTATTATGTCGTGGAATATTTATAGAGTAGAATTTGAACCACCCCATCTCTTCCCATGCGGTGTCGTACAAGGCGACTATGGGATAGGGCTGTTTAACATCAGACAGATATATACAGCCCAGACTTAGCGTCAGTTGCATGGCTTGTGTCAACAATTGTGCCCGGAAGATGACAGTCAGCTCACCCACGGCCTACGGCTATCTCACCTCTGGCAACTTACGACCCTCAGACGGCGTGCGTTTTAGTCGGTTCGAGTTCGCCATAACCTGTGGCTCTGGTGGGGCGGTATTCAGGGGATTCTTCACACGATAAAAAAAAACCCCTAGATAATTCACTTCTGTCTTACCCTCCAGGGATGGAAGCGTGATTATATGTATGTATGTGTGTTTGTATTCAATATAAACGCCATTCGGCAATCGTTGTACAATGAAATAACTAGTAGTACATGTTTATTCGTTAAACATCGTTTAGTTTATCCTAGTGTACAATGTAATCGTCATTACAAAGTTTATCCAATATGCAGCTGGGTGGTCGCAGGTCCAGGTAATCGATGTGTGTTCGGTATTGCACTAATTGCAATCACGAAATGTATGCTAATTTGTGTATCTACCTTCATTTAGCATCGAACAATAGATTAATTATTCTCATTTGTGTATCTACCTTCATTTAGCACCGAATTAGTTTGAACTGAACACTGTAGATTCTTCTATCTAGTTAATATTTATTAATGGTATTGTTGACATTTAACGCGAATTTTATACATTGAAATAAAACAATGTTATTGGGATATATGGGAAGACTAAAGGCTTGTCCTGCTTTGTCTTCTACACTGACGGCACAGAAACTCTGTACTTACAGGGTTGGCAGCGCGACTGTGACTCCTCTGGTGTTACAAACGTCCATAGGCCACGGTAACCACTTTCCATCAGGTGGGCCGTGTGCTTGTCTGCCACCTTAGTGGTATAAAAAAAAGTCTGAGAAGTATAGCTGTGGTGAAATTGATTTATCGAATGAGGAACAGCGTGATAAGGGAACGTTGTGGTGTGGTTAAAAATTTAGTGACTAAGATAGAAAAATAGATACTTAGATCATTCGGGCACGTGGAGAGGTTGGACAAAAGAAGACTGACGAAACAAATTTATGAAGCGAGTGTGAATAGGAGTTGACGTAGATATGCGTACTTCAATTAGATCAAAGACATTTTGAATAAAGGACTTTTCAAGACACATATTGAAATACACTTGTACTTTTTCCACAGTATTTTTTATTATTACACCTGACCCATTTCACCTTACGGTCCTCAAAGGTTTACAATTTCAGTTAAGAACATACTTCTCAAACCGGTCCGGTGTAATAATAAACAATACTGTGGAAAAAGTACAAGGGTATTTCAATATGTGTAACAACAAATTCCACCAAGTACCAACAAACAGTATATATAAATAGACTTGTCAAGAGTACCCGAAACCGGCAACATGCATTGTTCCAATTATCAAAAATAATTATCAAAGTAGAAGAAGCGAAAGATGTATGCCAGGATCGTGGCAAGTGGAAAATTGTGGTCTCTGTATACCTCACTGGGAAAGAGGCGTGTCTGTATGTATGTATTTATCTTATCTTATCATCATTCTCAGAACGTTAATCCAGAAAAGTTATAATCTAACGAGTGAATTTCGATATTTCCTATAACGCCACTCAGGTAAAATTCTATAGTTAGACGAGGTACTCGAAGGGCTTCAACTATATGTAACGAATAGGGGGATAATAAGGAGGACCACACGCAAAGCAGTATGTACTGCGCAAACAGCAAATTGCCAAGAAAAACGCTTTTCGACAAGTGATGAAAAAAAGGTGCCGAAGAAGCATTTTGCCGTGTGCATATGCTCCTTAAGTGTGTGGCCCCCCTAACACGACTATGAAACATTTTAATCTGGCCTGAGTTTAGAGAAGTAATTAAGTTAATTAGGTTGTTAGCTAAATATTTCACCGCAGCTGAACTATGAGGATAGGGGCTGGCGCGCGGACAGCGGTAAAGTATAGCCGGCCTAGATGCTGCCCGTTCCCTGAATACTTTAAAAGCCATACGCTGGTGCGTAGTGGGTTCGTTTGCTAGCGATTTGGCATAAGCGGACAGTTCTAATACCGGCTACTTCGTATCCTAGCTAAGGTACTAATTACGAACTTTACTATTGCGTAACAAATACCAATTCCTGTGTTGTGGACACTATTTATTATTGTATCGTATATTGTTTTGTTTAACGTGAATAAAACTTATTATTATTATATTTATGAGTTATTTTGTCTTGCTCCATCTAATGATTCTTCCTCATTCGAGAACTCTAAACTAAAAGCTATGATATTGATTAGTTGCTTTCATATCTTGTAGTTTAGAGTTCAGGGTCTGGTCTATTTCATCACATAATCTTCAAAGTCAAAGTCAAAGCAAAGTCTCAGGAAAGAGGGAGGTAATGTTACAATGGTGGCACTCAGCTTGGCAGCCTTATCGGATGCTTTTTCACGCCCCGCTTAAAGGACCTGGGACTGTAGGAAGAAGGAAACACGTGTGCTGATAATAATTGGTTTATCTGCACCCTGGCGCATAGACGTACGGCGAAAGGAAAGCCAGAGCTTCGTTAGTCAAGGTATAAGATTACAGATGTGGCTGTACCCCAAGTTCGCCAATGTTATAACATTAATAACCATATCTGGTTATTACCTTTAAACTTTAAAATACGTACATAGATTAAAGCATGGTTGTGTCGAGTCTCTTAACTGGTAAAGCACTTCGCTATGTTATCGAAACAATCCGAGGGGGATCGAGGGGGGAATTAAGTATTCATACATCATAAATACATACATACATACATATAATCATGCCTTTAACCCCGGAGGGTTAGGCAGAGGTGAATTAACACCCACATATCACCAATCATAAAATTCGGTACCACGTAATAGGGGTGAGCCTATTGCCGTCTTCCGGGCACTAATGTTGACTCAAACCACGCATCTGAGGCTGAGTCTGGGCTGTATATATCTGTCTGATGTTAAACAGCCCTATCCGTTAGTCGCCTTGTACGACACCGCATGGGAAGAGATGGGGTGGCCCAAATTCTACTCCGCCGGGAACCACGCGGCTAATAAATCTACTTGCAGTCTACAATCAATCGATTTGTTGTCGCTTAAGCATACGATAGGACCGAGCCTCCCACCAGTTAATACCTTGATCCGAATTAGGTTTGGAAAGTAGGAATTACAACTGAATAAATAATGAAGACTAGGAATCATGGCGTGACCTTCACTCGCCAACTTTGATAAAGGTACAGATTAAATAGTAAATATACTACTTGTATAATATACAGATTGGAATAGAATATGGATATAGAATACAGAATACCGCGGCCATAATATCTTCGTGACGTATTCCCAGCGATGAGTAGGGTGGCCAGAGCTCACTGGAAATTTCGTGCTGTCAGTGGGAAGATTAAAGGCTTGTCTTGCTTTGTTTTCTACACTGACGGCTCAGAAACTCTGTGCTTACATTGTCGGCAGCGCGAGTGTGGCTCCTCTGGTGTTACACACGTCTATAGGCCACGGTAACCAATTTCCATCAGGTGGGCGGTGTGTTTGTCTGGCACCTTAGTGGTATGAAAAATGCTTTAAAATTTCATTCAAAAAGTCATATTTACCTAAAATCACAAAAAATGCATACAAATAATACTCAGATACCCAGACTCAGGCACGAATACAAGGTTTGAATCAACAATAGTGCCCGGAAAACGGCACTAAACTCACCCCTGGAATTAATTACCAGCACACGTGTTTCCTTCTTTCTATAGTCCCGGGTCCTTTAAGCGGGGCGCCAAGCTGAGTGTCACCATTGTCACACGGTTTGTGTAGGTAACGGTGACCCTCTTTTCTGAGACTTTGCCTTCAGCTTACCATCAGGCAAGGCGAAGTCTAATTGACGTGTTCTATATATATAAAAAAAAAGCTGACATGTGAGTACCTATATTTAAGATGCACCTATAAATACTCGATTACTCGACAAAACATGCTTCTTATACCAATAGGTGCAACTGAAGGAAGTGAGTTAGACTTTATAATCAGTTTATCAATTATGTAAACGACATTCTAATTTGAATAATTTACATCTCACTGCTTAGCAATATCCTTGATGTGCGCAGACGTGATTCAGACGTTACTTAAGAAACAACACTCTGTATAAATTGTAGTTAATAGTACTGCGGTCATTGACTGTTAACTGCTTACTGACTAACACTGTGACTTAGTAGTTTAACTAACATGACATAACATAAACTCACGCCTATATCCCCGAAGGGGTAGGCAGAGGTGCTAGCACCCACATTTCGCCAGTTTATGTTTAGGTCCCAATGTAATAGGTGGCGAGCCTATTGCCATTAACCGGGCACTTATAAACCTGCGATAAATACACACATAACTTCGAAAAGTATCGAGAAGTCGTAGTTTAACTACAACTTTTTTATTTTAATAAATGGCCCAGACTATGCAAAGTGGAAGAGAACTCTCTTTGACTTTTTAAACCCGAGAGGATAGCCTGCGCTAAAGCATCTTACAATAAGGATGAGATTGGCATGACCCTATATAAAAGTCTTGAAAAATTTGATCTCTAGTGACCTATTTACATATACATACATATAATCCCTGAAAGGTTAGGCGGAGGTGGATTAACACCCACATTTCACCAATCATTGTTTTCGGCCCCAAGTAAAAGGTGAGTTTCTTTTTATCTAGGACACGCCAACTTGACTTCACCTCGCCTGATGGTAAGCTAAAGGCATAGTCTCAGGAAAAAGGGTCACCATTACAGACACTAAGTTATGTTACGATGGTGGCACTCAGCTTGGCGGCCTCATCAGATGCTTTTGCACGCCTCGCTTAAAGGACCCGGGACTATAGAAAGAAGGAAACACGTGAGCTGGTAATGAATTCCAGGGGTGAGTTTAATGCCGTTTTCCGGGCACTATTGTTGATTCGAACCTTGTATTCGTGCCAGAGTCTGGGCTGTATATATCTGTCCGATGTTAAACAGCCCTTTTTTCTTTTTTACGTGCGCAAAATCCCCACGGATTCCTCCCCACCAGAGCCGGTGGAAGAGGTTATGTCGGACTCGAACCGACTAAAACGCACGCCGCCTGTGGGTCGTTTTGGTTGCCGAAGGTGAGGTTGACAGGCATATCCCTCGCACCCCGGCCGACCCAGGGCCATCTCTCACGATCTGGCCCTCTCCTCGGGTGTGTGGAGACTACAGAGTCCCCAACTCGTCCCTGGAAAACGGGGAGGCGCGCCTGGCACGCCACCACCGCGGCCTGCTTCTGCTAGGGTGACAGGCGGCTCCACCAGTCACCCCCAGGCCTGCAATGTTAAACAGCCCTATCCCTTAGTCACCTTGTATGACACCGTATGGGAAGAGATAAGGAGGTCCAAATTCTACTCTGCCGGGAACCACGCGGCCACCAATTCATGTTTATCGCTAAGTCACTTGCGGACCCAAGTAAGCCTTTGAAAGGAAAACATGGCAAAATGGGGCTATTTTAACCAGTTGTAAGTATCTTGCGATTGCAGAGCTCCATCCCAGTCCATGTCGCATTTGTGTCCTTCCAGTACCAACGAAGATCTGCGCCGTGCAACGAACTAAGCTGTAACTGTGACCCAGTACTGACCCAACAAAATTTAGCATGAAGCCGGAATGATGTTGGCATTGACTCAATGATGATGATGAAGAAGAAGACATACAATCAGACTTCTTCACTGCAACAGGTTTATTTCAAACTATTTATACTGTTGATTGATGGCACTTTGTGGAATTTGTTGTTACACATATTGATAACTCACTTGTACTTTTCCACATTACTTTATTAGTTATTACACCTGACCGGTTTCGCCTTACGGCATCCTCAAAAATTTACAATGACATTTAAGAATCACACTCATCATGAGATTCAATCAATTAACATACATACGTACATATAATCACGACTTTATCCCTGGAGGATTAGACAGAGGTGAATTGACACCCACATTTCACCAATAATCGTATTCGGTTCCACGTAATTGAGGGTGAGCCTATTGCATTTTTCCGGGTACTATTGTTGACTCGAGCCATGCATCTGTGACTGAGTCTGGGCTGTATATATCTGTCTCATGTTAAACAGCCCTATCCCTTGGTCACCTTGTACGACACCGCATGGGAAGAGAAATCAATTTAACAATAAAATAATAATAAAACTCAAACAACTCTCTTTTCCGGTGATAGATTCGTGACGGATATTGTAAACAGTAGGCCAGCTTCAACATAAATAATTCTATCAAAGACTATGCTAACATTTCAACACATGTACTTTATACAGCTTATTAACACATCAACAAACCATAAAGGGTAGGCCCTAGAGAGATCGCATAAACTTGGTAACAGGCAGATTTACGATACACACAGTCTCCAATTACACTTTTTATAACAGAAGCGGTAAAATGGCCGCCAATTACACCGTAGTGTAAGTTTAAGCGTCACTGTGAATGGTGTTAATTAGAATTTACAAATTTTGTAGTAATAATATCAAGACAAATGACAGCCAGGTACGGGATTCCACCACTACACAGGAGGTGCGGGTTCGATCCCCGCTCAGTGTAAATATTTGTGTGCAATAGTTGTTACAGGTAGTTGGAGCTTCATGGAAAATATCGAAAGCTTCGGATGTTACTGGCATTAACGCTAGGATGAAGAAAAGAACATTAGGGGTCCCTTTTTTCGTTTTTTTTTTTTACTTTCGCAAAATCCCAACCTCCCCACCGGAGCCGGTGGAGGAGGTTATGTCGGACTCGAACCGACCAAAACGCACGCCACCTGTGGGTCGTTTTGGTTGCCGAAGGTGAGGTTGACAGGCATATCCCTCGCACCCCTTCCGACTTAGGGCCATCTCTCACGATCTGGCCCTCTTCTCGGGTGTGGGGACTACAGAGGCCCCAACTCGTCCCCGGAAACGGGGAGGCGCGCCAGATGCGCCACCGCCGCCGCCGCGGCCTGATTCTGGCAGGGTGACAGGCGGCTCCACCTGTCACCCCCAGGCCGGCGCTCATGGGGGGCGAAGGTCATTCATCGACATCGACGATCGATATTTTTTCATAGTAAAAGTACCTTTATTTATGGTTTATATGGGACTAACATCATATGGTGGGTGTTTAGTCGTTTCATAGTTCGAGTTTTTCGTCTGTTAGTCCGTAAGTTGCGTACTTTTTTGTAAGTTTATCAAATTGTTAATTGGAGATATTTAAAAAATAGCCAGGGCTGTATTAGTTATACTAACGACACTGAATAAATAAATATTTTATGAAATTCCTGTTAATTCAAATCGATTAAGATATAGAAACAATTGACCGCTTCAATTGTTCTCATTATTCTCAGGCGGGTTTCGAACCCGCGATCTTTCCCTTACAGGGAGAACGCTCTGATCACTACACCACATAACCTTCACCTGAATCCATCCAAATCTTCTATACATATTACTGTTTGTTTATGCGCCATGGACGCAAAATCGACTCAACGGCTGTTAATACGGATTTTTGTTCGAAAAATCTTTCTTAAGTTTGATCACAGTTGGTTGTGTAGATTCAGAGAAAGTCACGAAAACCGACATCCACACTAGCGGAATATTAGCTATTATTTAAACTAAAACCATAACGCATTATGTACGTAATTTTCATGTTTATTTTATTTTAGTGTAGGTATTATAGTAGCTACCTAATAATAGTTTTAGTTTTAATTTTTAATTGAATGGTATTGATTTGTACATGTATATATTAAATAAACATTAATTAAACAATTCAGAAAATTCTATTGTATTTATCAACGCGGGAGATTTTAGGTTACTTTTGAAATTCGCTCCGGTGTGAGCGGCAGCACTTTGACAAGTAAATTTGACAGCCGCCGGCTTTCCCGTTGCGATGCGACGCGACGCGGGCGCAGCAGAGATGCGGCTAATCGTTATACTGTAGCTATCACTTTCACTTGATCACAGGGCTGCTGCTTCCGCCTTAGCCTGTTTATTTGCGTACGGTTTTATTGTCTTTGGAAACGTTCTACAGTAAATAATTATAAAAAATAAATTGGAGTTTACTTTCAAAAAGTTTTGAAGCGAGTTGATTTCTTATTGATACATAAAGGGCATAGGTACTCGTAGGGTTCTGTAAAAGATAATGTGAAAATATTAGTTGGAAAAGTTAGAATGTATTGTCAACGACATAAGTGGTGACATGTTAAAACGTTGATAAGTATGTTTATCCTTAGTTTTCACCTAGATAGCATTGTGCAAAAACATGATTGATATACGTATTTCGACAAATAAGTGTACATAGGTTTAAGTACACGGAAGTTATCTAGATTAAAATGTTAAAAAAAAGAAACAGAATGTACCTAAACAATCCTTCAGGTTCAGGCGTTAAAGAATTCCGCCCCATCGATGTCAACAGGGAGGGCGGCCAGAAGGCTGGCGGCAACATTACATTTCCGTGTACATTATGTAAATATTAATATTATCAATCAATTAGCCCACTGCAGTCCACTGCTGACATAGGCCTCTCACAATGTGGGCCATGTTCTCCGATCCTCCGCCTTCCGCATATTAATGTGAATAAATTACATACTAAAGAAAAAAAAAAGGTTTAAGTACCTAGTAGCTAATATAACACATTTTTTTCTTAAGATATAGTAAAATAGGACAGATCGGTTAAGATATAGAAATAAAAAATTAATAGGTTCAGATGGGATTCGAACCTGCTATCTTTCCCTTGCTGGGGGAAGGCTCTGACCACTAAGCATCACAGTATCTTCGCTGTCTTCACCCACAGGACAGAGTTCACTTTGGGAGAGTAATGGCCAGGATTCAATCCCGGGACCTCTCAAACGTAAAACTTGCTGTTTAACCGCTTTTTACGGACAGCGTACGTAACGTGTACGTAAACAAGCATATGTACGCGTTACGTATGCTTGTTTAGTAACTTATTAATATGTAAAAGAACGATATTTTACAATTTATTAGCGGTACAAAGCTATAATTCAATGCTATTTGCAGGTTGACTGAATCTGGGGTCAGACCTTTTTCTACCAAACATAACTCAGATAAGCATTCTCATGACAGATTTACGTATTCTTGCTTTTTTTCGTCTCTGGGTTAGCCAGTTTTTTTTTATGCAGCACACGCCAACTTGACTTCACCTCGCCTGATGATAAGCTAAAGGCAAAGTCTCAGGAAAGAGGGTCACCATTACAGACACTAAGTAATGTTACAATGGTGGCATTTTTTTTTCAATTGGCGGCCTCATCAGATGCTTTTTCACGCCCCGCTTAAAGGACCCGGGACTGTAGGTAGAAGGAAACACGTGTGTGCCATTGACAATATTTCACCATCTAATCCTATTTTTATATACTTTATGAGTTTCTTATACTGTTCCTTAACCTTTTATGTGAGCTCGCTTCTTTTGAAAGCTTCTGACCTACCACTTTTTCTGAACCTATGTAATGTAAGGTCATCCACCACGCAGAATTTCCATTGAGCATATTACAATGGAAATTCTGCGAGGTGGATGACCTCGGCTATCGATGTGTCATATATTCTAGGTCTGATTCATGATTACAATGCTAAGTAAAATCTTTTATACTGTCTCAAAGTTTGTCATTAACTTTGACGACTTTAAAGTTATGCCTAAAGGCATTAAAATAAATCATACTTAATAATATCATTTTATTTATTCTCTTACATAAATATAATTTGGTGGTGGTAGAGATTTGACGGCACAAATTTGTCACAAATTTCGACCGGGTTGGTACCACCGTGCAATATTGCGAAAAACCCTTCATAGTAATTCAATTTCGGTTGGATTGCGTTCAGGGATCAGCAAATGCATAGCCGGGTAGGGGTGATAATGGTCGCAGCACTAGTGGGACCAGTGGGTCTTGGCGTAGTCTAGTGAGGATGGTGCGGGGCGACGCGCCGGTCAGGAAGACCCGTAGAAACGGTGGTGCCGCTGGCCGCCCGCGGTATAGTACAGAGGCCCAACTGGGACTAACCACCCTGGAAGGCTGCCTCACCAGACCGCGCATAATCCCGGTATGGCTCGTCGTGCCGGTTGGTGACCGGAAGTGGGGGCCAGGCGACCATATTCGGGGGGGTACGGGGGCCCTTCCGTACGGAGTGTCGGCTCACGCCATGCCTCATAATCATAGACAAAACCAATATCCCGCACTTTGTCACGCGGTGCTGCGACGACAATCACCTCTTTTTTTCACGCCCTTTTCTCCTTTTCATCATGGCAGCGCATTTAAGAGTATTGGGCAACACAGCGGCTCTACAAACTCCCACAAGCTCGCTATTTGAGGTGGAGTCCACTAACATCTGTGGACTCCATGCGAACCTCAACGCCGTCCACCAACACCTTGAGACGGCGAAACCAGATATGCTCTTTCTCACGGAGACACAAATAGGCCGCCCTGATGACACGACCTACTTGCTTTACCCCCCGGCTATGTTATCGAGGAAAATTTCCGTGCAAAAGCCGGGGTGTGCGTGTTTGTTAGGGCGGATGTTTGTTGTCGCCGTTTGCGCTGCCTTGAGGACCCATCCTTTTCAACCCTATGGGTACACGTAGACCATGGCTCTACGAGTCGGATCTATGTGTGCCTCTACCGTTCCCATACAGGAGATGCTGAGACAACTCAACTCTTTGAATATCTGAGTCAGGCGGCAGATGATGCGCAGGAACGGTTTCCGAACGCCGAAGTGGTATTTTTGGGGGACTTTAACGCCCACCACGAAACCTGGTTGGGCTCCTCCAAAACAGACCATGCGGGAAGAGCCGCCCATGCATTTGCTCTGGCGCATGGCCTGACCCAATTGGTACACGAGGTCACTAGAATACCAAGAAGGTCGGGCCTAGCACCCTCTCTGCTAGACCTTCTGCTGACGAGTCACCCAGACCTGTACAGTGTTTCGGTACAAGCCGCTTTAGGCAATTCCGACCACTGTCTGGTCTGCTCCAAGGTGCCAATTATAGCGCCTTCACGACCCGTGCAGGGGAAGCGGCGTCTCTGGCACTACTCGTCAGCAGATTGGGATGGGCTGCGCAACTATTTTGCGTCCATCCCGTGGGTTGAACGCTGCTTTGAAGGTAAGAAACCCTCAGATTGTGCTACTGCTGTTGCCGGTGAGATCGGTCTGGGTATGGAATACTATATCCCATACACTGATGTCACCGGTGCCCGAGGAGTGCGCCCTTGGTTCGGGCGCGAGTGTGCGAGGGCTGTTGATCAAAAGCAGTCCGCGTATCGCGCTTGGGTAAGGGCGCGTGCCACGCACGATCCCAATGTGAGCCACTTCAATGCGGCGTACAACAGAGCCACAAAGGTCTGCAAGAGGGCTTACGTCAGAGCGGATGCCCTGCGCATTGCGCGGCTTGGTCAAGAGCTAGTGGCACATCCCACGGGCAGCCGTGGATACTGGTGACTGGCCAAAGCCGTGCAGGCCAACTTCTGTCAGCCTTCGCTGCCACCGCTGCGCTACCCTGATGGATCCCTGGCCCATGGACCGCAAGAGAAAGCCAATATGCTAGTAAATCTCTTTGCGGCCAATTCCCGAGTCGATGATTGCGGTATACAGCCGCCGACACTACCCAATGGTGACCACGTAATGCCTGAAATACGTATCAGGCAATGCGATGTTCGTGCGGTGCTTCAATCACTCGATGTCCGGAAAGCCAGTGGCCCGGATGGTATTCCAGCGGTGGTCTTACAAAAATGTGCAGCGGAGTTGTCTCCGATGCTTACGCGGCTGTACCGACTGTCCTACAGCTCGGGTACAGTGCCTTCGGCTTGGAAAGAGGCGAATGTACAGCCGATCCCCAAGAAGGGGGATCGCTCAGAGCCAGCCAACTATCGACCCATAGCCGTCACCTCAGTGCTGTGCAAGGTCTTCGAGCACATCATTAACAAACAGCTCATGCGTCACCTAGAGGATCACTCCTTAATTAATGACCGGCAATATGGCTTCAGGCCGAAACGGTCAACGGGTGATCTTCTAGCATACGTTACCCATCTTTGGGGTGAGGCTATGGACAAGCACGGCGAGTTACTGGCAATTAGTCTTGATATCGCCAAAGCTTTCGATAGAGTCTGGCACAAATCGCTTCTCTCCAAGCTACCAGCCTTTAGTCTACCTCCTAGACTGTGCAACTGGATTGCTAGTTTCCTGCGGGAGCGCCGTATCCGCGTCCTCTGTGATGGACGGGCTTCGGAGTTCTTGCAAATAAATGCTGGCGTACCGCAGGGGTCTGTATTATCTCCCACTCTCTTTCTTCTGCATATCAACGACATGCTGTCCACCGGCAGCATACATTGCTATGCAGACGATAGCACCTTACACGGGAGTTATCACGAACAACCTGCGGCCAAACAGTCTGATATCGTGGAAAAAAGACAGCTTCTTGTCACTGAACTGGACCGGATCTTGAATCACATTTCTCAATGGGGCTCCGAGAACATGGTCGAGTTCAATGCCAAGAAGACGCAGGCTTGTGCGTTCACAGCAAAGGTATCTTCTTTCCTTCCCCTTCCCACTCTTCAGAGCACGCCACTTCCACTGCAGGACAATCTCTATATCCTAGGCATGGATATTCGCTGCAAACTGAATAACAGAAATTACATCGAGAGCATCATCAAAACAGCCTCGCGGAAACTCGGACTCCTAAACAAAGTGAGACGTTTTTTCACGCCGGAGCAGCGGTGTCTTCTCTATAAGACACAAATTCGCTCCTGCGTGGAATACTGCTCGCATCTCTGGGATGGCTCCGCGAAATACCTACTAGATGCTCTCGACAGGTTGTAGCGACGCGCGGTCCGAATTATTGGGAACCCTGAGGTCACGAACACCCTCGAGCCTTTGCAGATGCGTAGAGATATTGCTTCCTTGGCTGTATTTTACCGTCTCTACCACGGTGAGTGTTCTGACGAGCTCTTCCAACTAGACTGGTGGTAGAAACTTGGTGGCACAAATTTGTCTCAAGTTTCGACCGGGTAGGTACCACCGTGCACTATTGCGAAAAACCCTCCATAGCAATTCAATCTCGGTTGGATTGTGTTCAGGGGTCAGCAAGTGCATAGCCGGGCAGAGGTGGTGGTTGTCGCAGCACTAGTGGGACCAGTGGGTCTTGGCGTAGTCTAGTGGGGATGGCGCGGGGCGATGCGCCGAACAGGGAGACCTGTAGAAACGGTGGTGCCGCTGGCCGCCCGCGGTATAGTACAGGGGCCCAACTGGGGTTAACCACCTTGGGAGGCTGCCTCACCAGGCCGCGCATAATCCCGATATGGTTCGTCGTGCCGGTTGGTGACCGGATTTGGGAGCCCGGCGACCATACTCGGGGGGGGTACGGGGGCCCTTCCGTTCGGCGCGTCGGCTCTCGCCATGCCTCACATTCATAGATAAAACCAATATCCCGCGCTTTGTCACACGGTGCTGCGGCGGCAATCACCTCTTTTTTCACGCCTTCTCCCACCCAAACTCATGGCAGCGCAATTAAGAGAAATAGGCAACACAGCGGCTCGTCACACTCCCAAAAGCTTGCTATTTGAGGTGGAGTCCACTAACATCTGTGGGCTCCATGCAAACCTCAACGCCGTCCACCAACACCTAGAGACGGCGAAACCTGCCATGTTTTTTCTAACGGAGACGCAAATACACCGCCCTGACGACACGACCTACTTGCTCTACCCTGGCTATGTTCTTGAGGAAAATTTTCGTGCAAAAGCCGGGGTGTGCGTGTTTGTTAGGGCGGATGTTTGCTGTCGCCGTTTGCGCTGCCTAGAGGACCCATCCTTCTCCGTCCTTTGGGTACACGTAGACCATGGCCCTACGAGTCAGATCTATGTGTGCCTCTACCGTTCCCATACAGGAGATGCTGAGACAACTCGACTCTTTGAATATCTGAGTCAGGCGGCAGATGATGCGCAGGAGCGATTTCCGAATGCCGAAATGGTATTTTTGGGGGATTTTAACGCCCACCACGAGATCTGGTTGGGCTCCTCCAAAACAGACCATGCGGGAAGAGCCGCCCACGCATTTGCTCTGGCGCACGGCCTGACCCAATTGGTGCACGAGGTCACTAGGATACCAAGAAGGTCGGGCCTAGCACCTTCTCTGCTAGACCTTCTGCTGACGAGTGATCAGGACCAGTACAGTGTATCGGTGCGAGCCGCTTTAGGCAACTCCGACCACTGCCTGGTCTGTTCCACAGTTCCTATTAAAGCGCCCCCACGACCCGTGCAGGGGAAGCGGCGTCTCTGGCACTACTCGTCAGCGGACTGGGATGGACTTCGTGACTATTTTGCGTCCATCCCGTGGGTTGAGCGCTGCTTTGAAGGTAAGAACTCATCGGATTGTGCTACTGCTGTCGCCGGTGAGATCGGTCTGGGTATGGAATACTATATCTCATACACCGATGTCACCGGTGACCGCGGGGTGCGCCCTTGGTTCGGGCGCGAGTGCGCGGAAGCTGTTGAACAAAAACAGTCTGCGTACCGCGCTTGGGTAAGGGCGCGCGCCACGCGCCATCCCAATCTGGGCCACTTCAAGGCGGCGTACAACAGAGCCACAAAGGTCTGTAGAAGGGCCTACGTCAGAGCGGATGCCCTGCGCATAGCGCGGCTTGGTCAAGAGCTAGTGATGCATCCCACGGGAAGCCGTGGCTACTGGCGACTGGCTAAAGCCGTGCAAGCCAACTTCTGTCAGCCTTCGCTGCCTCCGCTGCGTAACCCTGATGGATCCCTGGCCCATGAGCCGCAAGAGAAGGCAAATCTGCTGGCTAATCTCTTTGCGGCCAACTCCCGAATCGATGATTGTGGTACGCAGCCACCAACACTACCCGTGTTCAGTGGTCCGGATGGTATTCCAGCGGTAGTTTTGAAAAAATGTGCGGCGGAGTTGTCTCCAATGCTTACGCGCCTGTACCGGCTATCCTACAGTTCGGGTACAGTGCCTTTGCCTTGGAAAGAGGCGAATGTTCAGCCGATTCCCAAGAAGGGGAATCGCTCGGAGCCAGCCAACTATCGACCCATAGCCGTCACCTCAGTGCTGTGCAAAGTGTTCGAGCACATAATTAACAAACAGCTCATGCGGCACCTAGAGGATCACTCCTTAATTAATGACCGGCAATATGGCTTCAGACCGAAACGGTCAACGGGTGATCTTCTGGCATACGTTACCCATCTTTGGGGTGAGGCTATGGACAAGCACGGCGAGTCCCTGGCAATTAGTCTTGACATCGCCAAAGCTTTCGATAGAGTCTGGCACAAATCGCTTCTTTCCAAGCTACCTGCCTTTGGTCTGCCTTCTAGGCTGTGCAACTGGGTTGCTAGCTTCCTGCAGGGGCGCCGTATTCGCGTCCTTTGTGACGGACGAGCTTCGGAGTTTCTGCAGGTTAATGCTGGCGTGCCCCAGGGGTCCGTCTTATCACCCACTCTCTTTCTTCTGCATATCAACGACATGCTGTCTACCGGCAATGTTCATTGTTATGCAGACGATAGCACATTACATGGGAGTTATCATGGACATCCTGCGGCCAAGCAGTCAGATATCGCTGAGAAAAGGCAGCTTCTTGTCACTGAGCTTGACGGGATCCTGAATCACATTTCTCAATGGGGCTCTGAGAACCTGGTTGAGTTCAATGCCAAGAAGAAGCAGGCATGTGCGTTTACAGCAAAAGTATCTTCTTTCCTTCCCCTCCCCACTCTTCAGAGCACGCCACTGCCACTGCAGGACAATCTCAATATCCTAGGTATGGATGTTCGCTGCAACCTGAATAACAAAAACTACATCGAAAGCATAATCAAAACAGCCTCACGAAAACTCGGAGTCCTGAACAGAGTGAGACGATTTTTCACGCCGGAGCAGCGGTGTCTTCTATACAAGACACAAATTCGCTTCTGTGTGGAGTACTGCTCGCATCTCTGGGATGGTTCAGCAAAGTACTTACTAGATGCTCTCGACAGGTTGCAGCGACGTGCGGTCCGCATCATTGGGAATCCCGAGATCACGAACACCCTAGAACCTTTACAGCTGCGTAGAGATGTTGCGTCCATGGCTGTATTTTACCGTCTGTACCATGGGGAGTGTTCTGATGAGCTCTTTTCAATTAGTCCCACCCTCTCCTTTCCTACACAGGACAACGCGTGCAGGTCTTAGATGTCATCCGCACACGGTGCAAAACATCCGATCAAGAACCAAGCGGTTCGGAGACTCTTTCCTCTGTCGCACCATTAAGGCCTGGAATTCATTACCAGCTCACGTGTTTCCTTCTTCCTACAGTCCCGGGTCCTTTAAGCGAGGCGTGAAAAAGCATATGATAAGGCCGTCAAGCTGAGTGTCACCATTGTCACACGGTAAGTGTAAGTAATGGTGACCCTCTTTTCTGGGACTTTGCCTTCAGCTTACCATCAGGCAAGGCGAAGTCCAATTGACGTGTCCTATATAAGAAAAAAAAAAAAATCTCCTTTCCTACATAGGACAACACGTGCAGGCCTTAGATGTCACCCTCACACTGTGCAGAATATACGAGCAAGAACCAAGCGGTTCGGAGACTCTTTTCTTTGCCGCACCACCAAGACCTAGAATTCATTACCAGCACACGTGTTTCCTTCTTCCTACAGTCCCGGGGCCTTTAAGCGGGGCGTGAAAAAGCATCTGATGAGGCCGCCAAGCTGAGTGCCACCATTGTAGCACTTAGTGTCTGTAATGGTGACCCTCTTTCCTGAGACTTTGCCTTTAGCTTACCATCAGGCGAGGTGAGGTCAAGTTGGCGTGTCCTACATAAAAAAAAAAAAAAACTTACAAGGAGAATACTTAACTGTGTACCTTTTTTTATTAAATCTACACTTTCATATATACACTAGAGTTTGTCTCTCGTATTGCAATTTCTCTGTGCACTCCCGGGTTTTCGGGAAGGAATCTCAACTTTGAGTTAAGCTCACCTTTGTAAATTACATCTCACCTTTTTTGTAAATGTCATTTCTGTGTACAATAAATTATAAATAAACTCGAACCGACTAAAACATAGGCCGACTGTGGGTCGTTCTTGGTTATCAGATTTGAGGTTGGCAGGCATGTCCCTCGCACGCCAACCCAGGACCATCTCTTTCAATCTGACCCTCCTCAGGGTATCTAGGTGGGTAGGGTGTATATGATCTAACCAGATGGGAGCCAATCAATTCTTCACAACCAAGCCATTTCTATGTTAATCACGTAGGATTTATATCGTTTTTTTTGACGTGTGAAAAATCCCCACGGATACCTACCCCCACCACCGGAGCTGGTAGGAGAGGTTATGTCGGACTCGAACCGACTAAAACGCACGAAGCCTGTGGGTCGTTTTTGATTGCCGAAGATGAGGTTGAGAGGCATATCCCTTTCTGTAGAGAAAAGCATATGACAAAATCTTAAGTCAATCAAATATTATACCAGCTTGTCGATAAGGCTTGAATAAAGATTTTGATGGGCTCTATGCGCCATACTCTCAAGGGTGAAGGTTTACTATACCTTAAATTAAAACCAGTTTGATTATAAGTAAAGATTTCAAGTTTAAGCTTAAGCGAACCTTAATTAATAAATCGGGATAGAATCCATTAAAAAGTAGTTTTATTTCTATTTATAATTTTTCTTAACGAGTCAACCCTGAACATCAAATCCGCATCCTATTAGTGATTTGTGAGTCACCGACCACGAAAGTAACGCGATTGATTTATCGTTTTACAACTACACCACATTCGAATGCAACAACTGACCGATATAAATCTTTAGACGACTTTGAACGATGGTGAACGCCTGTATTACTTGCTGTTTTACGGGCTTGGCGATTTCAGCTGTTTCTTCGTCAGACGACACGGCATGACACGTCACCGATTTAGGTTTGGACGACACGATACCGGGTACGATATTATTTTTCATCGAAGATATTGATCACGACAATAACGCGATTGTTTGATAGTTTATAATGACATGACATTCGAATGCCATAACTGGCTGATATGAATCTTTTAATGGTTTTAAACGAAGGTGATGGCTTGATGATTTTGGTCGACAATAATAATTTTCATCTGACAATGCGGGACGATACCAACAAAGATATCAAGTATGAATGATGATTTACTTGTCATTTTACGGGCTTGGCGGTATTGAAAGTCGCAGTCATCAGACGATACGGCACGATAATATTAGGCGTCACGATATCAACAACTATTTTTCATTAAACTAAAATTTAAAAAGAGCTGATAATCAGGTTAAAAAGTGCTTTAAAATTAACACAAAAATATCAATGGTTTACACTCTTGTTTAGTACGTATTTAGAGGCGTTATCATGACGTCATATACTATGAAAAGCAAGGATTTACTATTTTAAAGCAATAATATAGCGGTAGCTTAGTGGTTAAGGAGTCGGCCTTACTATCGATAGGTTCGAATCCTGGCCATTGCACCACCGACGTGAAGCCACTCCTAACACAAGCAATTTAGTTTAGCTTGAGTGGTCAGAAGGAATATTAGCAATTTCGGTTCTAATATACATTAAAGGAATATGTTTATATATAAATCAATAAGTTATACCCATGTTATACCTATGAAAGCACGTACTAATTATTTCTTACCTATCATACGCTCACTAGTGACATTATCGTATCGTGTTATGACAAAAAAAACAGCAATAAATGCCAATCTAGTAAAGGACATACTCGTATATGTCTATGTTATTGCTTTGATTAATAAATAAAGGTTTTATAATATTACATTTTTTTAACTATAGGGTGTCTCAGTTGGAGTGCATTTATTAAGTATTTTATAACAGAGGAGGTAGGACACGACGGTATTCCCGTCCGAATTGAGCACTCCGACTGGGTAAGTACCTCCACCCTACATAATACCACGGCTATAATAACCTTGTGTTGTGTTCCCGGTGATAAGTAGGGTAGCGAGAGCTCACTGGAGAGTTTTTGTGCTATCAGTGGAAAGACCAAAGGCTTGTCTTGATTTTGTATTCTGCTGAGGGCACATAAAATCTCTGTTCTTACAGGGTCGGCAGTACCGATGTGACTCCACTGATGTTACACACGTTCATAGGTCACAGTAACCACTTTCCATCAGGTGGGCCGTGTGATTGTATGCCACCTAAGTTGTATGAAAAAAAGTTGTCATATTTTATTATATTGTAAAGTAGACATGTTCCGATTAAGTATGGAATAAAATATCCGACAAATGACCCCCACGGCTCCGATGATAGGCCATTACTATTGTCATGAAATTTTCCACGACTTTTGCACAGAGATGTGACTGCATCTCATCGATGACGCGTTGGATTTCCGATTTGAGGTCAGGAATTGTTTTGGGTTTATTCGCATAAACCCGAGATTTCACTAAACCCCAAAGAAAAAGGTTGGTATTAAGAGATTGCACTGTAGGTACTTCTACAGTACAATATTTTAATAGAAGCAAAGCCGTTGCCCGCAACTTCACTCCTGTGGAACTATTTCCATTCTTGTGACCTACAGGAACATTTTCCAGATTGCGAGTCAGGAATAATTATATTTTATAATAATATTGTGGAACCGGTCAGGTCTAATAGATACACTGTGGAAAAAGTACAATTGTGTTTTCAATATGTGTAACAACAAATTCCTCCAAGTGCCATCAATCAACAGTATAAGTAGGATGGGGGTGACAGGTGGAGCCGCCTGTCACCCTGGCAGAAGCAGGCCATGGCGGTGGCGCGTCTGGCGCGCCTCCCCGTTTCCGGGGATGAGTTGGGGACTCTGTAGTCCCCACATCCAAGAAGAGGGCCAGACCGTTATAGATGGCCCTGGGTCGGCCGGGGTGCGAGGAATATGCCTGTCAACCTCACCTTCGACAACCAAAACGACCCACAGACGGCGTGCGTTTTAGTCGGTTTGAGTCCGACATAACCTCCTCCACCGGCTCCGGTGGGGAGGTATCCGTGGAGATTTTGCGCACGTTAAGAAAAAAAAAGTATAAGTAGCATACAGTTGACCTTAAATTATTTTACTAATAGGTCAGCTGTGTAGTATAGTCAGTTTAAATTATTAATATTATTTATATAATTATTATGTAAATTATATTATATTGACATAAAAATGTTAAGAGGATTAAAAAATCGCGCTGTAACTAATTTGACTTTTATAAAATATCGACAGTTTTGATGATTTCACCATATTGGTTTTTATATTTTAAGTCCCAATAAATAAATGAATGCTTAAATCCACAATACATTCGTTATGTCCAATTAAAATAATCGATTGATATAGCGATGCGCGGGCGCAGGTCCAGCGCGTTGATGTCTTTTGTTTGCATAATGAATGAAGAATAAAAATAAAACTCTCAGTAGGACTTATTTAAATTCCGTGCTTTGTTTATTTTAAAACCTTATTATAATAGACAGTTTAAATTAAATACATAAATTTATTTTGCCAATAAAAATAATTATTTCTAAAAGACAGGTGTTGAGTTTATATAAGCTTTTTAATAATATCATATATATTTTTCTGTAATGTTGCTTATATGGCAGCAGTAGTGTGAGTAAGGTTCCAAGTTTCACTCTTGAGTCAGGAAAAATGGGATTCCTCTATTGAGAAAGTTGCCCGATCACAATATTTTGGTTCACCAAGTTTTTCATCAAGTGGGACAAAAAACTTGGTGAACCTTTCAATTCAACCAGGTACTTTTCCCGAGTTATTACTGATAAATATAATAATACAAAATTGTTATAACATTTTAACTGAACCGCGAATCAAACCATCACACACATAGGAATCACACATAAATAAACAAGTTATCATTAAGGTGTTCTCACAAATGCTAATTCCTTTATATTACCGTGATAAATGCCCACCATTTTACTTCCATCTCGGTTACAGTAATATTCATTAATAAGGAAACACACATCTTGGGTCAAATAGACACTTTGTTATGTTCTATTTACTCCCATAAATAATTCGCAATCATTAATACACTTCGACAAATACAAGCAAAATGTTATTTTTGCGATAATTATTGAGGTTACCTTTCATTATCCATCATCAATGTAGAATTATTGTTGGTTGTATCTGAGAGGTCTGGACCTCACACAAGCTTTATTATACCACTTAGGTGGCAGACAAGCACACGGCCCACCTGATGGTAAGTGGCGTCCGTAGCCTATGGCCGTGTGCAACATTAGAGGAGTCACACTCGTGTTGTCGATCTGAGAGTTTCTGTGCCGTCTGTGCAGAAGACAAGGCAGAGTAAGCCTTTTATCTTCCCACTGACAGTACAAAAACTCCCCAGTGAGCTTTGGCTAGATTATTCACCGCTGGAAACATAACGCGAGGTTATTATGGCTGCGGTATTCTGTAGGGCGGAGGTACTTCCCCAGTCGGACTGCTCAATTGGGAAGGGAATACCGTCGTGTCCTTCCTCCATTAATAAGCTTCTTATCATTTACAGAATACTGCGGCTATAGTAATCTCGGGTTATCTTCCCGGCAGTAGGTAGTAGGTAGCCTGAGCTTACTGGAGAGTTTTTGTGCTGTCAGTGGGAATACCAAAGGCTTGACCTGATTTTGTGTTCTGCACTGACGGCACAAAAATCTCTGTTCTTACAGGGTCGGCAGCACGGGTGTGACTCCCCTGGTTACACATGTTCATAGGTCACGGTAACCACTTTTTGACATCTGTCTTCCCAACTCTGAGAGGAAAGTCTGCAACAGAACCTTTTCCTTGAATCAGTAGGTGTACGGAAGTACAGATGAGGCTGGCTTTGGTCCCGAAGATCTTGATGGCATGCCAAAAATAGGGTACCAACCTATCTTTGATAACATTTTCATGGGATATATACCCACTTACCGTCGGATGGAGAATGCCCCCATAATCAGCCATTGTGCGATACCCACGAAAAAAGACAATATGGTCTGTATATTTTGTTTTCTCGGATTAAGAACAGAATTGTTGAAAAGTTAGTTTTCAAATCTAATCTTTTAAAAATATGGTAGTTTTAAGCGATTAGGCTATAACTTAAGGCGGACCCGAGTAACGAAGTGCAGGCTTAGAATGGGAGCCTTTGGAGAAGGTGGTGCTCAAAGGAGTATGTATTTAGTCTCTGCAAACCTACTCCCATGGCTAAAAGGGGGTGAAGTTTCAAATATCCCATGTGTGTATCGAAGTCAGATTATTCACCACATTGATCTTTTTAGCTGCTGTGTCATGTGCACAATATTATGTTAAGCCCCTGTCTCAGCAAAAGTAAGTAGAATATCGTGCGATTTATTACATCGCACAGCATAATCTGTGCGATAATTATTTACACACGATTAGTACCACTTTTACGTTTACAACAACCCGTCCTTAATAAAAGTGCAACAATTTTACTTATGCGATTTCGTTCGACTCCAGACTCATTTCACCGGCGCTCGCGCAGCTCAGCCGCTCAACTCGTCAGTCGCGCCCGCGCCTTTGAACAGAACGCACGCACGGCACGCACGCACCTCTCTTGCGTACGCTCGTCGCGCCTCAAGTGCTACCGTAAACTAAATACGTCTGTGACAGTGACATGGTTTTGTGTTTTAATTGGATTCTGAGACAGTGTTATTAGAAACGTAAGTTCAACTTTTACTTGCTTCGAAAATTAATAATAATGCTTACTGTTTGCTAGTCTATTGCAAGACTTCGTGCACCACACGTCATAAATAAAACTAAACTAGTTGATTAACACGCGACTCAGTACGCACAGACCCAATTCATTGAATAGCAATTAATACACGATCTGCACAGTGCGCTTCTGACTTCGTGCACGTATTTAAATTATTTAGAAATCCAAGTCGTCACTTGGAAAAAAATGCACGAAATCGCCGAAGCGTCGCGCCGGCGCCGCAGAACGTAAGCACGATATATGCTCGCGAGATGCAACAAACTACTGCAATAAAATATGATATGGGATGCTGACTTCGGACATAATTTTCTCTCTGAAATTGAAAAAAATAAAAAGATAATTATTAATTTAGCCAGGGCAATTTTATGCCAGTAATATGTAAATATCAGCGTACATTGAATTGGATACAAAGAAGTTTGAAATTCACATTTTTGCGCCGCACGTGCGTGAATTACAGAATTTATGCAAAAATGTTTAACTGTGCATATTTACGGTTGAAGTCCCATAATTAACATTGAAATATTTTTTACCTAACCTAAGAGGAAATTTATATCGTTAGGATTAAACATCCAGAAGATCCATTCTTGTAATAAAAATCTCTAACTCCTCAATATTATTTCCCCTTTGACACCATGATGGTCTTTGACATTCGTAAGTTTGAGATTAAATCGAGCCTGGTATTAGAAAAAAAATCATTAAAATAATTAAACTTCCGAAATTACTTAGGCCATGATGATGATATGGATGAAAAAAAAAATTAAACTTAACATTATCAGAGGCGTAATGAAATGCATCTTGCTATTATACCACATACTGTACTTTTTTACCAACTTAACGTCTCTTGATAGATAACTTTTTAATAGTATTTTAATGCTTATAATGTAATTTTTGTATTATAAATAGTATTAGTAACATAAATTATGTATTAGTTTTTTTGTTTACCGCCCCAGCTAAGCTAAATTGCTTATGTTACGTCAGGATTTACGTCGATAATGTTAAGGCCAGGAACGAACCCTTACGATCCTAAGACCAACTTCTTAACCACTAAGCTAAGAACAAAGCTGAGAAAAGTAGTCCAGTCTCGCGAATTTTCTGAAAATTGGCCACCCATCCCATGCATGTATTGCAACTTGGAACTCTTGTAATTAATCCCCTTGATGATAATATAGCTTAGTTCCATTTATTAGTTATAAAGTAATCGCTTTAACGATAATCGGGTAACAGTCAAGCACGTGATTGAATTACAGAGTTATCGAGTGATTGATGACGGAATTCTCGAAGAGATTTAGTCATTATAGAAGCTGCGGAGCCTGTAATAGAAAGTAAACATTGTTTATTCTCTGGAAATATATTCGTAAATATTCTGAAAATTATTTTTTTGTGATCATGATTTAGTAATACACTGAGTCTGACGTTTTGATTGCTATTCAGCAAACATGATCAAATGGGGATAGAATACGTTAAAAAAAGTTTTATTTCAATGTGTGATATTAGCGTAACTTTTCGACAGTAAAATTACTAACTTTTTGCATAATTTGGTTCAGTACAATCGGAGATTGTAACAAAAAGTCGCTATAGCCGATATTCACGCGGGTAAAGTTGCGAGTGTTAGCTAGTACATGATATAATCAGACATTCAGCTACAATGACGCGCTTTGGAAGAGTCCTAAGTCAAGCTAAGTCCTATTTAGCAGGCCTATTGCATAAGCCTGCAGGATGATGAAGGTATGGGTAATGGACTGCTGAGACGAGGTCTCGAGTTCGATCCCAGGTTTTACCATGGTACACGCCAATGACTTTTCGATGCTTTTCGAAGTTATGTGTGTATTTGTCGCAGGTTTATAAGTGCCCGGTTAATGGCAATAGGCTCGCCACATTGGGACCTAAACATAAGCTGGCGAATTGTGGGTGCTAGCACCTCTACCTACCCCTTCGGGGATATAGGCGTGAGTTTATGATGATGATGATGATGATGAAGGAAAGCGTCATTAAGAAACATGTACACGTATATTATTCTGCAATATTCTGACTAAAAATGATAAGTATAAGGATTTTTTACTATCTCGATATATCGATGTAATTGGGTACTGGACTGTCAATCCAAATCGGTTTCTTTGTGCTAAACGATCAAAACTGTCAGCTCAAACTTGTAGTTTTTAAATGAAGAAGTTTGACGTCGCACTTTTGGCGGAAATGTTGGGATCGCCATAGAAGAAAAAAAATAAAGAAGTTTGACGTCACACTTCATAACTGTCAAATAATACCTACATCATTTGTGGTTGGGTGGATGATTAAAAATAAATAAAAACGGACTTCTTTCACTATTCTTCTTTAATAAGGTCAGATAAATAGCTTATTTTAACTACAGGAAAATACACACCCAATTGTTTAGAAGAGAAGTAGACTATCACTTACATTTTACTTCTGACTTTTCACTTTTTATTGTTTTATATTAACTTAACTACCATTATAAAGATCATAATAAGACAATTGGATTATTTGCTTGTTTGATTATGGTTCCATCGATTTGGCTAAAATTTTTATATTTAAAATGACAAAATTTATAGGTTGGAGACTTTTTGTTGTGGGAAGACCAAAAACTTGTCCTGCTTTGTCTTTTACACTAACGGCACAGAAACTATCTGTGCTTACAGGGTAGGCAGTGCGAGTGTGACTCTCTTGGTTTTGCACGGTAACTACTCATCATCAGGTGGGCAGTATGATTGACTGTCACCTAAGTGGTATAAATAAGGCTTTTTTAATAAATTAGCCGATGGTATTTCAAAATTCAAGATTGTTATTAGCAAACTACTAAGCACTCAACAAAAATAATTCCGCCTAAATAAGATACTGTGTACCCGTTGTTCTCACGCGAATGTGCAGTGACGTTCCGATACAGAAAATCCGCAACGGAAGATTCGCTAACTGTAGCGTAAGATTTTATATTTTTAATTAGATATATAGGTACTAGGCGTGAGGGTAACTTAAAAGTCGTGCCAAGTAAAACCCAATTGTTATGTCGTAGTGTGTTTTGTATGACAACCTCTATATACAACAAGATACCTGCGAAGATTCAACTAGAGAATGTTACCGTATTTAGGTGTAAGCTAATAAAAACTTTAGCAGATAAGGCTTACTATACCATTGACGAATACCTCAATGATAATTCTCTCGCATGACATTGTAAAGTCATCAATATTTATATTATGAATGTTACTGTAAATTTATTTGTACACCATATTCCATGGTAGGATATAGCGCACTTTAATGTAACCTAGAATAAGAACTGTTCACAAACCTATGATGCACAAATAAACAAATAAATTGAATTGAATTGAATTGAATATTTTCGAAGGTAAATACGCGTTTCTTGAAATTATATCATAGTTCCACTGGATTGATATTTAACGGGGAACAGAGCCGTATCGTCACACCGCAATACACACTCATAAACTTTCGCAGTTATAACATAAGTAGGACGAATTAATTAAATCCCAACTTTTTGCCTTTGACATAAGACTTGTTTTTACTTTTTGCAAAAATATTAATGAATAAATCTCTTTTGTGAATTACTCATCGTTCTAAACGTACAGTTATGAGGTGTTATACATATGTATGTACACAATACATTTGGCATAAGTATGTGATAATTGTGACACCGTTACTTGTATACACAATGTCATAGGCGCTGTGTTTTATGAAGGTGTCAACTAAAAAAGTTATACCTATTAGTGGTTAAGCAGTTCTTTATGAGAACGTGCTAATTTTTTTCGCATTTGACCTCATTTTTAGTGGCGTTGCAGGAATTTTCCCCCGTTGGAAGTAATGGAGGCAAATTCCTGCAACGCCACTTTTCTTATTTTTTTAACATTTTTACAACGTATTGTTTAGAATTGAGTGCCATAATATAAAAAAAACTAAACCAGTTAAATGCTAATAATGTATCCAATTGGAAAACGTTATCTTTTTACCTGACTACAGCAGAGCCAAAAGAGGGTTATGTTTTTTTCAATTATATAGTAGGTAGCGCAGTGTGGAATTAATGTAAGTAGGTTATGATTTTATGTTATGAAATTATAAAACCGATCAAATAAACTATGGCCAAAAACATACGAGACGTACAAATAGAGTGACAGTTGAAAGTGAATACTCTGAAATATAAATACTTCGGTCGTTGGGTTAATAACTTTATCAAAGAAATAATCAACATACATACATATCACGCTTTTATCCCCGGAGGGTTTGGCAGAGGTCGAATTAACACCTACATTTCACCAATCATCGAATTCGGTCCCACGTAATAAGGGGTGAGCCTATTGCCGTCTTCCGGGTACTATTGTTGACACAAACCATGAGTCTGGGCTGTATTATCTGTCTAATGTTAAACAACCCTATCCCTAAGTCGCCTTGTACGACACCGCATGGGAAGAGATGGGGTGGTCCAAATTCTACTCTGCCGGGAACCAGTAAAATAAATGAATATAATTATTATAATTACTATTCTGGTGTACAATAAAGAACATCATATCCTGAATTAATGACATTGCAAAGTATATAAATAAGATTTGATTACCTAATTTCTTCTACCAGTAGGGTTGATTGTACTTTTCATTTATGTGTAGTTAAATATATTTATGTATGTGTACACCTTTTCATATTTCATATATGCAAAGATTTTACTTCTTTTTTTTGTACATGCACAAAATCCCCACGGATACCCCCTCACCGGGCCGGTGGAAGAGGGTATGTCGGACTCGAACCGACCAAAACGCACGCCGCCCGTGGATCGTTTTTGGTTGCCGAAGGTGAGGTTGACGGGCATATCTCTCGTACACCGGCCGACATAGGGCCATCTCTTACGATCTGGCCCTCTTCTCGGGTGTGGGGACAATATCTTTTGTCGACTATACTTAAGTGGTCTTCTTATAAAGGATTAAATAGTTTAGGGATTCAATTATTTTTTCTTTTACCTAAGTAACAATAAAAATTAAGTTAAACAAAATAGTAACAAATTAAACATGTCCAAAAAAGCAACAAGTTTTAAAATTATCTGTATTGAAGCTGTATAAAAATAACTAAATACTTGCTTATTGTTTTTTACTTAGAATCCATTAAAAGGTATGAAAATCATTGCATATCCATCGATAAACTTAGATATTTATATGTGCATGTCATTATGCGTACTACCAATTAGTTGACGAAATCCTTGCAGAATCTATTTGATGTGAGATTTATTCTGACAGTTTTATACGGCCATTTATACAAACATATCGTAAACATCGATAAAAATATATATAATAGCGCTATTCACTTTTATTCTATCTGTGAAAGTTGGTAGAACACATTAAAATAATCATTAATTTAGAGCGCAATGGCGAAACAAGCGGTGGTACTAAAGACGTGAATTTACTGCGTAAGAAATTTGTAAATCATGTTATTTACTAATGACATGGTTAAGAATTTAATAATTAATAATTACAAGAAACAAACATAGGTACAAAATATTAAAAAAATAATTACGAAATTGGAGTGTAATGTATATGGTTTAATGACAGTGGAGGAAACTCATGAAGTAAAGTTAGCAGTTTATTTTTTATTTTTACGTGCGCAAAATCCGGTGGAAGAGGTTATGTCGGAGTCGAACTGATCAAAATGCACTACGCCTGTGGGTCGTTTATGGTTGCCGAAGGTGAGGTTGACAGGTATATCCCTCGCACCCAGGGCCATCTCTCTCGATCTGGCCCTCTCCTCGGGTGTCTCCACAGAGTCCCCTACTAGTCCCCGGAAATGGGGAGGCGCGAGAGGCGTCTGTCACCCCTGCACTCATGGGGGGCGGAGGTCATTCATCGACCTCCGACTCCCGAGTTGCCTTCGTACGCGGGCAGCTTGGCTTGCGATCCTTCGTAAATAGATTACTTAGCTGTCAACACAACAATGGGACACCTAAGTGGCTAATAGATAGATACTGTGCCTAAGTACTCTACATATACCATATTTTACGTATAGGTAATAATTAAGAATTAAGTAAGTCATTTTGCCTTTAGCTTATCATCAGGCGAGGTGAAGTCAAATTGGCATATCCTAGATAAAAAAAAATCATGGTCACTCACAGTAATTACCATGTGTATTGTTCTGAGTCACCATGATCTGTTCTTCCGTGATCATGGTGCTTGAAATAGCCCCGAAAAATCGGAAATATCCCGATTACTTTAATACTATAGGTAGGTAGGTGCTTATCTGCCACCTAAGTGGTATAAAAAAAACTAAGGTAATAATAGTTAACAGCAAATAAAAAAAAAACATTATTATGTAATGGCCAGCGATTATTTTTTTTAAAGATTTCACATAACCGCTTTCTAAAAGAATTGACATTCGTCCCTCTGATTTGATAATGATGAGTCATTGATATAAAACTTTCTGTCACTTTCATAACAGGCTGATTTAAAATAAAAAGCGGCAATAATTTATTTATTTTAACTCATCATCAAACGTTGGGCCAACATAAGCCAATGTGCACCACAGAATACATAAGGCGGTTGGCACACTGCCCCGCATCATGGAGCGTAGTGCGTGTTTCTACTATAGAAAAAAACTACACGTGAATGCATATTCTGTATGTTGTACTACGCGTGTTTTCAATGTAAAAAAACTTCTTGGAGCAACGCAAGTGCACGAGCGGATGCATTATGATACGTGATCTGAGGCAGTGTGACAATCGCCTAAACCAATTACTACACTAACAATATGTGCTCAATATTATCTTTATCACAAAATATGAAAAGAAAACCCCTTTTCAATCACTGGATGAATTTTAAAGCATTTGGTATACTAACTACTCAAATCTATTAAAATGGGAAATCGGTTCAGGCAGGATTCAAACCCGCGATCTTTACCTTACAGGGGGAAGGCTCTCTCTCTCACTAAGCCACCGAATCTTACCTAAAATCATCCAAATCTTCCTATATATATCCGTCTTACGACGACAGTGGGAACCATCTACCGATATTCGTGATATTTAATGATATTAAAATCATTTTTAAACATTCAAAAACAAAATCAGTGTCGCTCCGCGAAACCTGTGAAGCCCCCAGTAAACTTCTGCGCTTCTGGGTGGAGCTAGGCTGGCTACTCTAGCCAGTACTCTACACGCACAATGGCCCAAAAGCAGGCAAAGTGCGGACAAAGGAGTCCTTTTCCAAGCAAAATCAGCAAAATCAGAATACTGCGGCTATAATAACTTCGTGTTGTGTTTCCAGCGGTGAGTAGGGTAGCCAGAGCTCACTGGAGAATTTGGGCTGTCAGTGGGAAGACAAAAGGCTTGTCCTGATTTGTCTTCTACTGACGGCTCAGGAACTCTGTACTTACAGGGTTGGCAGCGCGACTGTGACTCCTCTGGTGTTACAAATGTCCATAGACCACGGTAACCACTTTCCATCAGGTGGGCCGTGTGCTTGTCTGCCAACTAAGTGGTATAAAAAAAAGCCAAAAGCCATTGCGTTCTATTGCTTGACCTATAGTTACCATAGCACCCGATACTCCGCCTTGGGCATTCTGTCTACCAAACTAAATTTTTCTGGTCATCAGTTCATCTAAATACAGCAGCTAAGGACGTTTCACCGTTCTTTTGCTAATTTTCAGTATCCACTCTTGATCTCTCTTACGACCACCAGCCTATCGGCAGATATTGTCATTTCAGTTAGCTTATTCTGCATGTTATATTAGTAAGCACAGTTTTTTAACAACTACAATATTGGGTTCTTCAAGAGGGGCATCAGAAGGTTTCTTCACGGTCGGCAGTGCGAGTGATACACACCTGGTGTTGTATACGTCCATAGTGCACGGTAACTACTTCCCATCAGGTGGGCCGTGAGCTTGTCTGCCACCTAAGTGGTATAAAAAAAAACTATGTTAATTTAGCCGTTTAATCCATTTGTAAACGGAATCCTCAGTGTGCAAGTCCGAATCGCTTTTGATCGGTTTGTTTTCAATACATATCCCAAAGAACCTGACCGGACTTAGCCGCCAGAATTAACTCAACACAATTCTGATGAGCTCTTCCAATTAGTCCCACCCTCCCCTTTCCTACACAGGACAACACGTGCAGGTCTTAGATGTCACCCGCACAAGGTGCAGAACATCCGATCAAGAACCAAGCGGTTCGGTGACTCTTTACTCTGTCGCATCATTAAGGCCTGAAATTCATTACCAGCTCACGTGTTTCCTTCTTCCTACAGTCCCGGGTCCTTTAAGCGGGGCGTGAAAAAGCATATGATGAGCATGGTATGTGTAAGTAATGGTGACCCTCTTTTCTGTGACTGCCTTCAGCTTACCATCAGGCAAGGCGAAGTCTAATTGACGTGTTCTATATAAAAAAACCGACCGATTGTCATGTTTTAGAGGAGGGCTAGTGTGTCCTTGCAAAAATATTAATAATGGAACATGTTTGCTACTATATATCAAGGTACCATCATTGATGAAACCCGTTTTCAGAAGTGCCAACTTCTAAGTAATTGAAACGGTTTCAGAGTATATTTTAATTTCATATAGGTACCTAATTATAACAGTAGGTATTCATGTATACATAGTATAAGGACCTAGAAAAGGCGACATAAATTTAAAAAATATGGTTCTACAAGGGACTTCGATATTCAATTTTATAAATTTTTCAATTTATAATCTGTTGCGAATCCAATACCACCACTGTTAATCTGATTTATGGTTTGGCAAAACATTATAATGTTTTTTACAAGATTATTAATTTCTGTGATACTGTAGAATATATTATCTGTAGCGAGGTTATAGTAAAAACATCAATCAGTATTAAAAACTTAAACTTTATTAATACATAGACGTGGACGTGTATAATAAAATTATTAAAAATGTAGAAAATTAATTTTACTTAATTAATTGCCAGAATTGTGAATATAATTTATGGTGTACATAGAAAATGGCGGTTAAAGATATATTTATGATTTCTGTTACAAGATTATCAAATTCTTTTGAGGCTAAAGGAATTAAAATGTATGAAAGGTTGGACATTTAATGATTAGCCTAATAAATTTTGCACACATTTTGAGTGTTCTTTTAAAATTAATATGCATTAACACCCGTTATGCCCATATATGAGAGTACATTATCAAAAATAGTGTTACTTTATAGTTATAATCCTATGTTTGCCTGTAAGAAATTGCCGCAGAGCGATAAGGCCGCCATCTATACGTGCACGGAACTTGTATCACATATTCTAGTGTAATGTGTAATTGGTGTACAATAAAGAGGTTATTATAATTATTATTATTATTGTTTCTCAGTACCTTGACTCTCGGGACTATGGAGTCCCGGGCCTTTGGAAGGCGTGTGTCGGGCCGAAGCCAAGACGTAGGGGCCCTTTTATGAGAATCTAATATGCTAGGAATACACACAAATGGCGGATTTATTTTTATTACTATTTTACATAAAATGAATGTAATATTGTTGATGTGTTAGGTCAAGGTTGACAGCGGGTAAGATAAGATAAGATAATCTTTATTGTACACCAACACATTACAGGACATGTACGGATAACATTTGAAAAATGTACAAATGGCGACCTTATCGCTACATGCGATCTCTTCCAGGCAACCTAATCTTAGTAGAATTACTTCGTCAGAAAGCGTAGCTTCCGGCGTTCCTACCTTTCAAGTTCTCTTGTAGGGTCCAGTTATGTCAAACTAAAACTCACTCCCCGTTTGACGTAAAGCCATTTCTGGTGGAATCAGGATCCCTTATAGAAACAACATGAGATACTGATCAATATTAGCCTGACATAGTCACCTTATCTAATTAAGAATGGCGAAGTAGGACAAATGTAATATAGACTAGCTGTGATCGCTGCTTCTTCCTTGCAAACCTTCGTTGATAAACGGACTATTCAATGCAATAAGAATGTTTATTCGCACCAGCAGTTCTTGAGATTAGCGCGTTCTAACAGCAAACAAAGTCTCCAGGTTTATAATACACTGGAGCCGCCTGTCACTCTAGCAGAAGCAGGTCGAGACGACGGCGCGATTAGTGCCTCTCCGCCTTTTCTGGGAAAAGATGGGGACGCCGTTGTCCCACACCCGATGGGGCCTTCTATAGCCCTGGGTCAGTCGGGGTGCGCGAGGGATATGCCAGAGGCTACCTTACCCTCGGCAACAGATGGCCCAAGACGGCCGTGCGGTTTTAGTCGGTTCGAGCCCGACATAACCACCCTGCTGGCCGCTGCGGGGGGTATCCGAAGTGGATTTCCGCACGATAAAAAAAAAGTTTATAATACCTAACATATAACATGAACTCACGCCTATATCCCCGAAGTGGTAGGCAGAGGTGCTAGCACCCACATTTCGCCAGTTTATGTGCAGGTCCGGTGCCCGGTTAATGAACCGGGCACTTGTAAACCTGCTACAAATACACACATAACTTCGAAAAGCATCGAAAAGACATTCAAAGAATCAATCAAAGAATCAAAGAATCAATTTCATTTATTCAGTTCAGGCACACAAAGAGCACATATGAACGTCAAAATTTTACAATTGAGTATGTCAAGAAATAATATTAAAATATTAAATAATGTACAAATAAACCATTGGAAAATGATTCTTTCGCTGGTTCGGTAGGTTAGTTCTACTGAGAAGATACCAGCAAGAAACTCAGCGAACTATATTAGTTTTTTTTTTGGTTGGTGTGTGCCATGGTCAAACCTGGGATCGAACCCGAGACCTCGTCTCAGCAGTCCATTACTCATACCACTAGGCTACCGCGGTTTATAATACCTATTAGTATAGATTTGATTTTCACTAAACTACAAGCCCCTATGTTGTACACGATAGGCATGGTTTACAAGCTTGTAGAGTAAAACGCGTTAGTTTAAAACTAGAGATAATGAATATAGACCGCGAATCAGGCAAGTGTTGCGCCCCGGTATTCGCCAGCCATATATTAATTACCATAATTACATTTTCACTCGTAAACATATGCGTTCATGCAAATCTTTGGTTATATCTAGGTGGCTCGTGCCGTGTTTGCAGTGAGAGTTTTAATATGCGACCTAGTCAGGGAGCTAGACAACCTCTATGGTGGTAGTGCATTTGACTTTTACATGCGGGTTATATTCCCGCTCAGTGCAAATATATGTTTTGGTCTGGGTATTTTCGTGCTTCGGAGAGCAAATTTAAGCAAGGAACGGACCATTTTACCCAATTTTCCTAGAAATGGACCACATAGAAAGGGCTATTATACGTCCGTATAACGCCATTCCTATTGGAAGTAAATTTCAAAATTCCCTAGCTCAATGACTACTTACCATTTATCTTTTGTTTTGTTAAATAACTGTCTATCCCAAGGTTGCCTGGAAGAATCCACTATCAGCGATGATGCCGCCCATTGTACATTGCACTGTATATACATTATACATGGTCGACAGCGCGAGTGTAACACCCCTGGTGTTGCACACGTCCATAGGCCACGGTAACTACTCCTCATCAGGTGGGCCGTGAGCTTGTCTGCCGCCTAAGTGGTATAAAAAATACTACATGAATACCCAACGTGCAATTATTATATCAACTGCAAAAATCAATCAATCACTACAGTTATTATGTCAGTATATAATATTAAATAATAAAAATAACGAATTCAGATACAAATGTAATGTAAATAATTATTGAATAGGAGTTAAAAGAATTCAATAATTATTGAAAGAGCAAAACACAAAATGAAAATAGTAAGCAGTATGATGTACCAGTAAACTCTTACCCTGCCTACCTTCATAGAGGGAGAGTTTACTTTTGGAACCAAAAAAATTCAATTAACCTCTAAAGAGGTATAAAGGTGTGAGTTCATAAATATAAAATTCAGTGTGTAAAAGGCTTTTAACGTCATTATTTATGACGCGCCTAATTATCTGCTAAACACTTTATAACTTTCTTTGATATCGTGCATAATGACCTGATAAGCTACGTATATATAAAACTGGCCACCACAGAACCATATTAGTGTAGAGTTGAAAGTCCACATGGCATAGCTATGCCTAAGGTCAAAATTTTACGTAGACAGCAATTTGTACGCGACGCAAAAACGACGGGGTGCGATAAGTTTGACGTGTCTGTGTAAGTGTGCGTGTGCGTGTGTGTGTGAGTGTGTCTGTGTGTGTGTGTGTGTGTGATCTTGAATCATTCCAATAGTATGACGAAGTTTTTTACCACTTAACTTAAGGGACCCTAACATAACTACATATGAGTCAAAATATTACTAGGTATATCATAGTAAAAGAGCTAACCAACACAATTTCTTTTCACCTTTTTGGTGGTTGTATTTGTGACGGTTTTTTTTCATTAAAGCAGTTTATTTAGTAATATGTCTCCGTGAATATAATTAAAGGAGATATAGTACAGGGCTAAACAATGGACGAGACTTTGGCTTTTCTCTCAGGGTTGGGAGGTCCGACGGTCGTTGCTTCTTGAAATACCGAAATTTCCGTATCTCCTTTCTGAAATTTTCTCCTCCACTTTTTTTTTATACCACTTAGGTAGCAGACAAGCACACGGCCCACCTGATGGGAAGCGGTTACAGTGGCCTATGGATGTACGCAACACCAAGGTCCACTTTGTACGATCTTGGGCATTTTGGTAAAATACTTGAGTCTCTTCTTCCTACCGGAGCTCGCTGGTGGTGCCATGGCTAGACATTTGCTACCTTGACTGCACCAGCGAAAGCAACACCTGCATTTTGAATAGTGTAGAAATTTATTTGAAATCAAGTGAGTGACATTTGGACTCGAAAATCTTGGCGCCACGGCTTATCTCTCGAATAAGATGTCTATACTAGCTTCCAATTTTCTGCCCCAACATCAAAACCGTGTATTTATGTAAATTACACTTTTATGTTATGTTTAGAGCTTTTAAAATATTGCAAAAATTCATTTGAATGCTAAATTAAGATTTTATAGTTTTCTAATTTGCATGCGAAATTAAAGAAATATTTGAATGTTGATATTTTTCTGTAATTAAAGATAAGAGGAGTGTGTCATTATTTTTCAATTAACTTAAATTGTAAGAACGTGATAGAAATGGCTCGAAAATTAGGCCAAATATACTGAATGCCATTAGTATTTATACGGGTCCGGAAACTGTAAAGGCTTAGTCATAATTAGCGACGTGGCGGATATCCGTATCCGCGATACTTATCCGACGGAGAAGAAATATCCGGATACTTTACTTTTTTGTGCGAATATTTTATCTTTTATTAATTTATGTCAATCAATCAATAAGTCTATTGCAGTCCACTGCTGGACATAGGCCTCTCCTAATGTTGGGAGGCTTTGATTTACTGTTTCCACGCGTGGTTCCCGGCAGAGTAGAATTTGAACCACCCCATCTCTTCCCATAGGGTTACGTACAAGGTGACTAAGGGATAGGGCTGTTTAACATCAGACAGATGTACATAACCCAGACTCGGCCTCAGATGCATGGCTTGACTCGACAATAATGCCCGGAAGACGCCAATAGGCTCACTCCCTATTACGTGGGATCGAATTCAAAAATTGGTGAAGTGTGGGTGTTAATTCACCTCTGCCTAACCCTCCCGTGATAAAAGCGTTATTATATCTATGTATGTATGTTTCAACAATGGCCAGATGTTTTGTTATTGGATTTTATTTTGAGTTTGCCTTCTCTCGCAGTGATATTACCAGAGTACAATCCCGTTAGACGCCTCTTACGACACCCTTCAGATGAGATGGGGTGTCATACTTGTATTCTTTCTCCGTTATTACACAGATTTTTCAATTTACCATGCAAGAACCTCAATATGTCAAGTATGATCACATTGGTCATACTTCGATTGACATAGTCAGTATTGTTTAACCTTGAAATATTACTAGACTAGTAATGCTAACCTACTCAGTTACCTCTTAGCACAAACCTCTCTCTCAATTACCAGTTATAGACAACAATAAAGTGAAAACAAAATTATTCATAGGCACTACTAACCTCTCCTAGATCAAAACTAGTTCATCTATTCATCCTAATTCCAATTCTTAATTATCACTATCAATTATTTTATCGTACCGAGATAAACTTAATACAAAGCAATTAAATACTACTACACCTAAGAAGAAGTGAAAAAAGATTTACCGTTTCGATATTCCTCCATAAAGTTATCAGTATAAACGACAGTGACAAATGTTGTTGATATATGGTACCAAAAAAAGTGTGTTTTGACTGGCTAATGAATTTGTTTTGGTACCATCCTAATTTCACGTCGTCTTGACACTTAAAAATCAATGTTAATATAGTTTCAGACTTTTTTTACATGCGAACAATCCCCATGGATACCCCCACCGGAGCCGGTGGGAGAGGTTATATTGGACTCGAATCGACTACAACGCACGACGCCTGTGGCTTGTCTTTGGTTGCCGAAGGTGAGGTTGACAGGCTTATCCCTCGCACTCCGGCCGACCCAGGGTCATCTCTATCGATCTGGCCATCTCATCTCGGGTGTGGGGACCACAGAGTAGCTAACACGTCCTCGGAAACGGAGAGGCGCGCGAGGCGCAACGTCGCCGCCACGGCTTGCTTCTGTCAAGGTGACAGGCGGCTCCACCCGTCACCCCCAGACATGCGCTCATGGGGGGCGGAGGTCATTCATCGACTTCCGACACTCAAGTTGCCTCAGTACACGGGCAGCTTGGCTTACGATCCGCCATCGCTCGGGCTGCCACACCCGCCCCAAAAAGTGGCAGATTTGACTTTTTAAGGGATGACATGCATGACAATCGTCTGTACTATTACGACTGCCAGTGGGGACGCCGGACGGGTGATCAGCCCTTCTCTGTGGGCTATTTCACCCATTTCCCCTATTTAAGGAATAAGTTTCCCCTATAGCATGAGCATCACAAGAACAGTGATGATCAAGATGCATAAAATATGGAAAAAAGAAATGAAACCAAACACACGAAGACCGGGTTCGTGAGTACGCTTATATTCCCCAAATATCTCTAAGCGCCTGAAACGTGGACATTGCGAGAAGTGGAAAGGTAGATGCTCTTGAAATATGGTGCTGGAGAAGAATGCTTGGGGGTCTCATGGCCCGAGTTTCGCACGAACATTTCGATACTTCAAGAACTCGGTATCAAACAGAGACTGTTTCGATAGTACAGTCTCGCATCCTCATATTCATCAAACATGTTTCCTGGCGTGACAATCGGTCCATAGAACGCCTTGCCAACCAAGGAAAGGTGGAAAGTATTAGACCGTGCGGAAGGTTACCTACGCGTTGGACTGACCAGATCAAGTCTGCCATTGGAGGTTCAGTTAACGAGTGCGCAAAATGACCTCTAACAGACGGCGTTGGCGAAACGTCATGAAGCGCATCACATCTGCCCCTTAATCTTAATATGGATCAGGACATAACGATCACGACCGCTCTGTCAAGAACGTGTCAGATAAGAAGAAGGAGACCGAACCTGTGCCCTCGGTGTAGCAGTCGAATGCACTACTGCCAATGATCTCTTTTGGATGCCCAAGGTTGTTCGCAGTGGTTGAGTGTCTAACAAGGAATACACTGCGCGGATTAATGGTTGATATATTGGCGTCTCGAGGTGGAAGATCTGCTACGGGATTTCCGACATTAAATGGTTGCCTTCCTGCGACATGCTAATTACAATAAGCCTGAGTTAAGATATTTGCTAGGTCTTATGTTGCCAGTATACAGTGGTCAGTGATGGGTCATGTCCTGCTCAAGTGTAGGTGAATATCATGCAGTTGATCACATAATATCACATTGCAACGATTGCTTTATTACATGTCCATAATAGCATCAATATAAATAATCAAACTAAACCTTAAAAACTTGCACAATAATGTTAATATTCAATTGGTTCCATAATGAACAATTAAATGGCAAATATTGGTTTTTAAAAGTAGAAAGTTTTTCAGAAAGCCTTTTTTAACTACCTATCGTAATTTCCATCAAGGTTTTCGGTTACTTACCATTAAAATTCATTGTTAATTTCATAAAAAGCATTTCTCTTAAATGCTGCCTAACCAAATTAGCTGACGGCCATTTGCAAATAGTCAGAATGCTAAAATTTTAAGAGCAGATATTTTTTAACAAAATGGCTTTAAAAATTTAGTCGTTTTTTACGATAATTGCAAAATTTGAATAGCATTTTTAATTTTCATTCGAATTATAAAATATGATGTATTTCATTGTAAACTTTTACATAGTTACAATGTTTCCAATTTTGCATATTGTTAAAATAACAATTAAATTATGTTCAATTAATGGTAAAGATAAGTTTATTACAAAAATAGTGTGCATTTTTAATTTAAAATAATACATATAATTAAAAATAAGATGCATTCACACTATTTATAATGTTGATTGATGGCACATGATGGAATTTGTTGTTACACACATACTTAACTGCAATTGTAAACCTTTGAGAATGCCATAAGACGAAACCGGTCATGTGTAATATTTCTTTTTTACGTGTGCAATATCACCACGGATACCCCCTAGTGGTTACGTCGGACTCGAACCGACCAAAACGCACGCCGCCTGTGGGTCGGTTTTGGTTGCCGAAAGTGAGGTTGACAGGCATATACCTCGCACCCCGGCCGACCCAGGGCCATCTCTTACGATCTGACCCTCTCCTCGGGTGTGGGGACTACAGAGTCCCCAACTCGTCCCCGGAAACGGGGAGGCGCGCAAGGCGCGCCGCCGCTGCGGCCTGTTTCTGCCAGGGTGACAGACGGCTCCACCAGTCACCCCCAGGCTTGCGCTTATGGGGGCGGAGGTCGTTCATCGACCTCCGACGCCCAGGTCAGGTGTAATACTGTGGAAAAAGTACAAGTATATGTCAATATGTGTTCTAATGGTTAATAATGGTTTTATTTGAACGAAATCACGCTTTGATGTTACTGCCAGACTACATGGTTACTAAACATCTTTCGGTACCATTTCCAACGGGAGTATCAGAGTGGGACCCAAGATATGCCACTATGACATCATAAATTGCAATAGTCTCACTGCCAGCAATGTCCAAGATCGAACAAAGGTGAATTTCTTTCTAAGGTGAAGGCCTCGGCTGCTATCAGTAGCCACCGTTAAAATGATGAGATACGTACAGCCACTTCTGTTGACGATTGTCCGAATCACATGTACCTCTACGTTACATTCTCGTACAATCAGATAAAAAAGTAAAACAACAGTTTACGAAACTATTTAACTAAGTTTGAACGAGTAAATTGTTTGTGATATGTTATCTCATACCACATGCATAATACAGATTTCAATCGCAAGGTTACTGACCCCGTATAGTCCGAGTTCAGAGGTTAATCCATTCACTGTTTTTATATAACTCAATTGCTAAGTTTAATTTGCAGAATCATATATTCATTATAAGGTATGACGTGTTAGAATTCAGGTAGCTGCTCAAACTTTCAACTGTTCTTATATTTTTTTGTTGGATGATGAAAGTAACTGTTGAGCGTTTATTTCTTGGTGAATCAACCTGATTCGGTTTGGGTGTTTCATATTTTTAGCTTGTTAAGTTTTACTTGTGTAAAGATAGTTTTTTTTTTAATATATCTGTTTTTATTTATTTTTATCCATGACGGAATGGAGACGGTATATGGATTTGAAGTGAGAAGACGTTTGTTTCTTTGTTTGTGCAAATTCATGTTGCCATTTTATTACATACAAGGTTTTCCCTATATAATTTAGAATATGTAGTTTCTGGTGACATTATGTATATGTCAATTTCAGTTTTACGGTGTATAGGGTCACACCAAGATCACCTCCTATCAGGTGGTCTGTGTGCTTATCTGTCACCTAAATAGTATAAAAAACAAAATCAAGAGAAAGAGTAGTAGATAAAAATTGATAAAATAATTTTGTTCTACATAACAAGATCATTGTAATTTCTAACTATGCTAATTACAATTTAAATTATTAAAAACAATTCTGTCCTACATAATAATAATTATTGTAATTTAATAACTGTTCCAATGTCAAGTAAATATACGTAGCAATTGAATAATTGAATAATTATTCAAATTACGCGAAGCCAAGCGAACGTATCTGTGAGCTAATATTTTTACTGAGAAGCTGTATCGTTTGATATTTTGAATTTCAAATTTTCGAATTTCAAATTATGCGTATTCTTCATTAATATGTAATGATAGAACGTAATAAAATTTACCCGAAATTCGCGAGAGAACAGTGTGGAATGGAATCGGAATTTGAAATGATAATTGAGGTGTGTTTGATCAAAGCCAATTATTATTATTTTAATTACTTTTACAGAAACAGCAAAAAGTAATTAATGCTAAAAATCTTTCAGTATTTATTGGTGTATGAAGTACTTAAATTTTTCAAATCAAATCATATTTATCAATTCAATTCAACCAATCAATTACTACCGCAGTCTACTGCTAAACATAGGCCACTTCTAATGTGTATCATTGTTACCCGATCTTCCACCATTTACATCCAGTCCATCCCAGCCACTTTTTTGTAGGTCGTCATTCCACTGGCTGGGGACATCCCACTTGCCGTGCAAACATTCATTTTGTAATAGTTATTTTTTGCTCCCTCTCGAAAGTAAATCACTCAAATTCAGCCCTGAGGTTGTGTTTTAGAGATATTTTCTTTCAGTTTCTAAAATGTGGCAGCACAGCTTATTTTACCTAAGAATATTTCTAAATCCGAGTTCAAACAGCAGGTGGTCACCATACATCTAGACTAAGTGCTCGAAGTAATCCTTCATTTCGCGAAGCTCTCACGCTCAACCCGCTAAGCCTTATTAAGTCTTTGCGTTTGTTAGATTTACATCGTAATGTCAACAGTTAGACTGGTCGCGTTTTGTATAAGTATCAATATTCTTGAATGGCATTTAAATGTGGAACTCCTAGCGTGGGATTGAAGTGATTGAGTGGGATGGGATTACTTAGTATTGATGAATCGGGGCTGAGATTCAACGTTCAGTCAATTGTTAACGTCGTCGGGGAGGTTTTGAATTTAGAAGATCGTCATTTATTTATATTTTTATTCATTATTGGCGGTGAGTTTTTGAATTTAGAATATAATATTTTGGGTTTAGGAAATTTTGATTGTGGAAGATCATTAAATTTGATGTTAAATTGAAATCGGTGATGAGATTTTGAATTTGGAAGATAATTTTGAATTTAGACGACTTTGTCGTTAAGTAAATAAGTTAGGTAACTGGGTACCTATTAAGAAAAAAAAATATTGAAAATGTTTTAGTTCATAATTACAGTGTATCTAAGCATTGCTGTATGTTTATTCAAAACGTAGAACCCATAGTACAAGCTTTACCTAATTTGTGTAGGTGTAGATAGTGTTTCGAGAACCCATATTACATGCTCTCCTTTTTATTTTTAGACAGCGCTATATGTATTATTAATATTATAAAATCCCATATTACGTGGGACCGAAAATCATAGTTGGCGAAATGTGGGCTTTAATACACCTGCCCTACCCCATCGGATATTTAAAGGCGTGAGTATATGTATGTATGATTATAAAATTCGCAAACCTAACCATTTCAAAGAATGAAAGGACGAAAGTTACAAACCCAGCCGTATTTCAAATCTCTCATTTTATTACCGTTATTTTATTGCAACCGAAAGCAGTAGCTTCATTAGCTGTGAAGCCTCATTCCGCTATTATGCTCGTCACACACTATGGCGATACGATAATATAATATTTCTTAATGAGTTATATCATATTAGATGAGTATCTGAGATAATAACCTCGTGTTGTGTTCCCGGCGGTGAATAGGTTAGCCAGAGTTCACTGGAGAGTATTTGTGCTCTCAGTTGGTAGACCAAATGCTTGTCCTGCGTTGTCTTCCGCACTGATGGCTCAGAAACTCTCTGTTCTTACAGGGCCGGCAGCACGAGTGTGGCTCCCCTGATATTGCACACGCCCATAGGCCACAGTAACCACTTTCCAGCAGGTAGACCTCGCTTGTCTGCTACCTAAGTTGTATAAAAAAATTAGTCTTTCTTATATCATTGAGAATTGTTCACTAACACACATGTTTAATTCTTCCTACAATTTCAGATATGATGAGGCTGTCAAGCTAAAGACCATCATTTGCCATTTTACCATTGTATCATCGCCTTCAGGGTTCAAATCAGTACATCAGTACATCTGCTAGTCAGTACATAAGAGTCTCAAGGCTTTCCTCTTAAGGTTTGGCGGTCCTAGGTCCTTTAACTGGGGCGAAAAGTATTTGATGAGATCACCCACAGGCCACCAGAGATACATTGTTGGTTTTAGCAATAGTGACCCTCTTTTCTAAGACTTTGTCTTTAACTTACTATCAGGTGAGGTGGAGAAGTTCTGTAGACGTAGTTCTGAAGTTCTGTAGTCGGAATTTTCCGAGCTCCAACTATGGTTCGTATGGCGACTGGGACCGGCAGTCTAACGTGCTCTCTAAGGCACGATCAGACTAATACAAATACCCATATTAAGGCATACAAATATTTGCATTGAGCGGGGATGAACCCGCGTCTACTGCGTAGAGCTGCGTTAAAAAAAAAGTTAAAAATGGCTCCAAAATTAATTTTAAAATTTTTGCTATACTTTGGGAGTAACCAGAGACTCACTAGGAGAGTAACGATTAATACTTATTTATGAGTGGTCATCCTCATTCCTGAAACTTACAATCTTAACTTATCATCAAACGAGATGAACTCGTATATTGACTAGATTTGAACGGGTATCAATTGCACATGGTTAGCTTGTAATAGAAAACTGATCAATTATAACATATCATTATAAAATAAGAAAAGATAATTTATCTAAAACTTGCAATTACTAATAAAATTTATATAAAACTATGCTAACCATACAATATTGTGTTGCGCTATCATGGCGCATTGGGTGCGTATACATATGCATGTTCCCTGTGCGTCAGGCGGGCGGAGCCGGTATGAACAGATTTTTGTAATTTTGTGTTATTTCGTTACTAACATAGCTTTTAAGTGTGTACTACTAACATTGTTTATGGATCAAGGTCTGAAATAAAGTTTTATTATTATTATTATTATTATAATATATACAAAAATGAAATAGAGAAACAGAGGAAGACTGCAACTTTAGGAATCGAAAAATTCCTTCACATCGATCTCTATTGGTTACCACACTGAATGGCGATGCCCATTCTTTGAGCGAAGTAAAGGCCAGCAGTCGATTAGTCACTTCACTATTTCTTTGAATGCGCGCGTGCGCTTGTGCCCCACAACCCAACGTTTCAACTCCAAACGGCTCAAAAATATAATTACCAGTTAAATTGGTATATTTGCAACACAGTCTTTGCTGATGCAGCAGCAGCGCATGCGCAGTCCATCGTACTTGGAAGATGAGTAGGCGCCAGGGTGTCGACGAAAGTTACATTCTACACCAAAGGCCTACTCATCTTCCAAGGTATAAACGACCTACCGTCCAGTCTCTTATCATAGCTTAAGATAAGATATATTTTATATCACCCAATCGTGTGCGCGCGGTCTTATACTCGAACAATGGTTTACGACATACTATATTGGCCTAACTGACCGTAAACTGGCCGTATTCCTTCGCAATAGAACAATAAAGAAAATAGGCATAATAAAATAGACCAGCAATAAATATGACTGTGATTAACGAGTTACTGTGAGCGGGTCATTGGTCGGCGCTCATTGGTCGGCGGCAACTCGCTAATGCTTTTATTGATGGTTCTGAATGTTTGAAATAACTTTGTTCAAATAAGTAAAATTTATAAAATTAAGTGAGTACTTAAATCCGCCTTTATGGAATTGTAGTAGTATTATATATTACTTGTAGCCGGCGGTTTCGAAGTACCTGTACCACATAGGTACTTCGAAACCCCATATCACCAGTTCAAGCCATATATGCCCGCAATTTATAAATATTTAAATAACTTACGGTAATCTGCTGTATTTGTTCATAGCTTATAACCTTCCTCGAAAACAAACTATTCAACACTGAAAGAATTTCTCAATTCAGACCAGTAGTTCCTGAGATAAGTGCGTTGAACCAAACCTACACCAAATAAAAATCAACTTTATTATATTAGTACCTACATTATATATTTTGTGCTTCAACTTACACGCGAGTCTAAGTCTCTTCTTTTCTTCTTCCAACCATCGCATCCCTTTCCCTCCCTCTTTCCCAGTAATTATTTTCCATGAAGTATGTCTGCAATTGAACATTGTATTTAAATTGTTAAGTTAAATTTCAGTGATGAATTTATTTATTTAATTTAAACTGCATCACCACAAGTATTATTCAATAAATGCACTGTGTAATTCAATTACGCGTTCATCAATGATTGTCATTGATGTTTTTATTTTAATTTTTTTATTCAAAATCCAGCCTCATCATTATAAAATAATTTGTAAAAAAGTGATAAAATAATTGCTCATGTGTGACTATTAAATGTTCTTTCATCATTGATTTCATTCAATGTTTGAAATGTGTTTGAATTTTTGTGAAACGCAGTATAATTCTTTATATTTTCACGAGGCTTATTGCTGCAAATGTTTTAATTTTCATTGTTCAATTACAATCCTGTCACCTTTAATAATATTAAAACAACCAAAACAGTAAAACAATACTAGCAACAATTACCATCTTGACCGTCTTCTAAAACGAAAAAAAAAGCTATAATTTACAACGGAACCGGTTAAAATGGCTGAAAATTCAAATTAACATCCTCATTTGAAATTCAAATATTCGAAATCTGAAATCAGCCGTTCTATTTAAATTTCATTGCGGTTGTTATAAATCAGAATAGTGTATCTAACTTCGAGCGGGAGCAAGAATCCAGCTAATGGTTGCACTGATGCGTTATTGATACACGACGCGCGACTCGCAACGGTACTGCTGAGCGCATCATGCCGCTTGGATGCCATGCTTAGGGTTGCCAAAAATGTATTACTATAAAACAACTGTTTACATGCCTAGGAGGTAAGATTATATTATAACTTATATGCTTTGATATGCATGCACTTTCTTCATGTCAATTTTAAGTAAAATGTATATTTTCCATATTTCAAGCCAGTCGGACGTCCCGTGACGGCCACGTTAATCTTAATAATTATGCTAATTGCAATTCTAAAAAAATACTATTAAGATATTCATGAGCATCATCACTGTCAAAATACCCGTTAATAAAACTGTAAACACGTAATCTTTTAAGAAGTTTAATTTACTTAGAGAGATTTTATCTTTTCAGTCGTTTCATTTTAATCACTCTCTGCTTTTTGTTTTAAATACAAATGAGGTACGGTAATAATGTGGTAATAATACTTGGTGTTATGTGTATGTCATGCTCATTTAATGCTTTGATGTTTAACAAAACAATAAAAAAGCAGTCAGCCGTGTCAAGATGTTAATGAGTTGTAAAAATTATATTCGTTTTTTTCTTTTTGTAACTAAGATTATTATGATTGAAGTAAAAGTTTCATAACTATAAATTATGATGATTATGCACGATTGTGTATGGAAATAAGATAATACTAAAATGGAGTTCCGAGGTTTCTAGCTTAACAGTTTCTACGTTGTGATGAAATTTTTGTGTAGATTTAATAATTATATTATTATAGTGACTTTGATGGTTTTCTTTTTCATCAATAGGTATAAATAAAAATAACTATTTGTTACACTTATAAGTATAACATTGATTAATAGGCTATGTCTCTTTGAAATATTTTTATCCACAACATTTTATCAATAAACAAAATCTAACTCGGGTTAGTCATAAACGATAATCAATCAATCAGCCCACCGCTGTCCACTGCTGGACATAGGCCTCTCCCAATGTGCGCCATTTTCTCCGATCCTCCGCCTTCTGCACCCAGTCTGTCCCAGCCACCTTTTGAAGGTCGTTCGTCCATCTGGCTAGGGGGCGTCCTATCTTTCGTTTACCTTCTCGCGGTGTTCACAAAATACACCTTATATAAATTTTCCTTTATCGGTAATATATAACCATTGTACTGAAATATATTCAAATAACGTAATCAATTCTATAAGTCTGGTGATAGCCCTAAATATACCGAAAGCTATTCGTTACCGCCATATTATTTTACTGCGCATATTCATCGTTGCATTTCGCAGATGCCGCGTTATGATCGATTGTAATGTACGAAATTTTGGTTTGTATTCCTTGTACAGTTACTTTTGGAATTTGCTGACCTCATTTGGACACTTATCCTACCATTATCTTCCATTAAACGCAATTTGCAATCGCGGATGCGAATTTTCGTACAGTGACCTACATAATATCAGAAGTATTTCAAATGTTAGATATATAACTCTCGAGTGATCCTTGCGCTTGTATGAAAATAAATGTATTCTGTCAACTTGAATTTGAATATTATTTTCATAAAAAAGTACGGATTTCACGCACCAAAATATAATAATAATAAGTGGTTGGGATGGTGGAATGGCGATTTATAACATGTGTTTAGCATTGTTTATATAATAAAGCTTAATTTTGTCAAAAATACCCATGATGTTGCCAATAACAATCTAATATCTGCGTCCGACACTTGAAAGAAGTACCTACTCAGGTACTTACAGATTACCATTCAGACAATGCAAATTTTAGTATCGAATTGTTATTTAAAATGACTTGTAATAATCGTAAATACTTTATCAAATCACTTAAGCTTAACGCATACTCGCGCAGAGTCAAACCGTGCAAAATTTGACCCGAACATACCTATACATAACATAAACTCACGCCTATATCCCCGAAGGGGTATGCAGAGGTGCTAGCACCCACATTTCGGCAGGTTATGTTTTGGTCCCAATGTGTGGTGGCGAGCCTATTGCCATTAACCGGACACTTATAAACCTGCGAGAAATACACACATAACTTTGAAAAGCATCGAAAAGTCATTGGTGTGTGCCATGGTAAAACCTGGAATCGAACCCGAAACCTCGTCTCAGCAGTCCATTACCCATACCACTAGGCTACCGCGATTTACATACTTAGATATATAGTTACATTCATTGCACATTAAAATAAAAACTTCTAAAGGAAATTTTTAGAAAAGAAAAATAAAATTGCTTTTTTTTTTTCAATCAATGGCATGTATTAGGCATTAACTCACCCACGAGTTTTACAATACTTTTACCAAACACTTCATGATGTATTTGCTAAAGTAAAAAAAGACAACATTAATGTTCTTTAGATCGCTCTCGTTACGTATACTAAAAAAAATAAATAGAAATAATTGTATGACTGTGTATTCGTACAAAGCGCTGAGAGTGGCGAGTACATTTAGAAATTGCCAGCTTCTGAATTGCATGGCTACAATTAGATCTGATTGATACACACGGTTGACTAGAACGCTTTATAAATTAAAAATATTTTTTCAAAGAATTCATAATTTTGATAAGGTATTCCTTAGCATAGGGCCTCTCACTCCAAGAGGAGACTACTTGGAGGGTCTCCACGTGTCTCTCTGACTAGCAGAGGGCACAGTCAAGAGCAGTCAAGGGGTGGGCTGGTTCTCCAAGTACAGGCGAGGGGGTGACAAGATGGCTGCTTGTCATTTTCTACCCGTCTAAGTCCTTTCCGATATACGATGAGGATGTTGTGATTTTTACAACCGAGGGGGCCATCTTTACGAGCACGACAAAACAATGATCGATAGCCGACGGCGGTGGTAACGGCGGGGACTTCCGAACGAAAATAATAATAATAATAATAAAAACGGCGCATGGCTCACCTGATATGTAAATGCCTTGAGTGTTGTTCGATCTTTTTTCATTTTGTAAGCCCTAACTTACATTAGACTTAATACGTGTACTAAATATTTTGCCATGGGGTTTTGTGTAATACTTGAAAAATGTGTCAGGTTATGAAAAAAAAATCAAAATCTTTTTGACTCCTTTGACGAATATCAACACAATCTATTTTTGTAGACATTTCAAAATTATAATCTAAGAATAAAAATCCAAAAAGAAAAATAGCGCATTGAGAAAATTTTCATACCGCATAATCCCGGTGTACTGTTGTTATACTGTATAAGCTGATTAAGCCAATTCAGAGACGAGGTATTTTTCTCAATACTATTCTCTAAGTCCTAGCGGACAAGTCCTAAGGTATGTTTGAATAGAATTATTTTAGGTACTTTTTATAACTATATTTGTGGTTTATTTAGGCGGGAGAGTCCTATTTTTCCGTGTAATAAACGGACAAACTTTACTGGGTAGAGCACTACGATATTAAGAAGCGACAAGATTTTACGACACATGTACGATTTGTAAGAGGTTAAAGATAAAAAAAAGTGTTAATACATGCTTTTAATTTTTAACCAATCACCAAATACCAATTCATTTTCATTTCGCAATAGTAACTATAAAATAATTAATTTATTACCTTAGTTATAGTTGCCTATTTTGCAGTATAGTGTTGTATTTTGTGAAGTTCTGTAATTTTTTTAAACAACTTGGGTTGCAGCGCGCAGCCTACATGATAGAATGTGGTTACCGTGGCCTGTGGGTGTGTGCAACATCAGGTGAGTCACACTCACGCCGTCAGTGCAGAAGAAGACACAGGACAAGCCTATGGTCTTCAATGTGACAGTACAAAATCTCTCCAGTGAGTTCAGGCTACCCTACGAACCGGCGCGCGGCGGCGGGAACACAACATGAGATTATTATGGCCTTGGTATTCTGCAGAGCGAAGGTACTTCGCCAGTCGAACTGTTCAATTGGGACAGGAATACCGTCGTGTCTTTCCTGTAATTGTGTACAAATACTAAAATAATATCATAAATACCTATCTATTTTTGACACCAAACATAGACGTCTAATTTTTTACTTTTTGGAATCTAAGGTCACCATTACCCGGTATTCTGATAAATTCTATTCTATCATAACCTGGTTTCATTTAACCGTAAACAGGTTAAAGGCTAAATACCTATCTATCTATCCGTATGTAGTAAAACGAAAATGAAGATAATTTGCACGCCGCAAGCGGCTTATTACTGCAAAGTGGACTCACGTATTGTTTTCTGTGGAGGTGATTACTTTTTCTTAACTGGCGCATTATTCTACTTGATATTGAGTTTCAAACGCTATCTTAACGCGAGTTGGCTGTTGATTTCAATTTGTTAACATAGAAGATAGGATGTATTCTTTTCTGTAGAGGAGATTATTTTTTCTTAGCTGGCGTAGGTATTATTATTGTACTTGACACGATTCTAACGCAAACATACCGCGAGTGCCATTTGAACCAACTTAAATATGCCGGATATTTTTTTATACCCCTTAGGCGACAGATAAGCACACGACCCACCTGATGAAAAGTGGTTACCGTGGCCTATGGACGTGTGCAAAACCAAGGGAGTCACACTCGCGCTGCCAACCCTGTAAGCACAGAAAGTTTCTGTGTAAAAGACAAAGCAGGGCAAGCTTTTGGTCTTCTCATTGACAGCACTAAAACTCTCCAGTGAGCTCTGGCCGGGAACACAACACAAGGTTATTATGGCCGCTGTATTCTATAGGGCGGAGGTAATTCCCCAATCGGACTGCTCAATTGTATTGAATTGAATGTACGGTTGGGCAAGTAGAATAAGAACACGGAATGAGAAACATTTCGACGTTCACGTTCACAAATTGTCGAACGTGTACCGTATTGTTGTCGATTATTCGTAATTTTCAGTTATTTTTTGCTCACCTCTCTTCTACTTTCTAGTTTGAATAGTTTATGTTAAATGGTTAACGCGATTATTGTTTTGTACGTTGTTTTGTGCGATACTCTTATTTGTTAATTGTAGAGAGTGAAATTAAAATGGTTGTCAATAAGTTTTTGTTAGTTTCACATGTGACTATTTAGGTATTATGTAAGCAAATGTAAGAAGTCGAATTTAATCAACATCCTATTGTATAGTCTCCATTTGGAATTTGGTGTGTTTGGAACTTTGTTCGCCTCTGCAGGCATAACGGCTGTACTGATTTCGATGAATCGGGCATCAAATGAAAGATATTCATCTCCTGAGTGTCATAGGGTACATAAAATGTCAACAAAAAGTATACGGTGGATTTTTGGTGCTAAAATGCGTGTTGTCAAATTAATTTATCGTGTTTTTCACTTAATTTTTTTTTATATACCACTTAGGTAGGTGGCAGACAAGCTCACGGCCCACCTGATGAAAAGTGGTTACCGTGGCCTATGGACGTGAGTGACACCAGAGAAGCCACTCTCGAGTAGGGTAGCAAAATTAAGGAAATTAGATGGCGATTACAAATATATATAAATATATGTGATACCAATTAAGTTTCTTTCGTTTAATAATTGGCAAATGGGTATGGGTAGGGTAGCCAGAGCTCAATGGAGAGTTTGTGCTGTCAATGGGAAGACTAAAGGCTTGCCCTGCTTTGTCTTCTACACTAACGGCACACAAACTTTATATTTACAGGGTTGGCAGCGCGACTGTGACTCCTCTGGTGTTACAAACGTCCATAGGCCACGGTTACCACTTTCCACCAGGTGGGCTGTGTGATAGTCTGCCACCTAAGTGGTATAAAAAAAACCAGACTGCTGTCTAAAAGTTCGAAACAAGTTTGATAGCAGGCAGTACCCATTAAGTTTCTTTCGGTAAATGATTGGCAAATGGGTACCGCCGGCTACCAAACTTGTTACGATCTTTTACACAGCAGTCGGATTTTTTCGTATATTTTTTTTTTACTTTATCGTTACTTTTTACTATACTAAATCTGACGTTTTGGTTGCTTTTCAGTAGCCACTTTCACGAGGAGACTAAAGACAGTCTCATAGTTTGAAGTGTCAATTACCTCAAAGTACTCGATTCTATTTACAAGTTATAGTATGTCTAAGCCAAGTTCTAACCGAGACTTGAGAACTAAGTTACAAGGTTTGTTACAAAATTACCGCACATATGCGTACTGCGGTTGACCTAAATCTGCGCCCGCGTCACTTTGGTGAAATGCTGGCAGCATCTTGCGCAGATGTTCGCATTGACATATTTTAGGCGTGTTTTCTTTATGTTTACGAGTTACGTGTAAATGGAAAGTTGAATGTGAACTTTTTATTTTAAACACGGATGTCCATTTCATTATGGTACTCATCATTATTTTATTTTTTTACATACATATATATATAATCACGCCTTTATCCTTTTAGGGTTAGGCAGAAGTGAATAAACATCGACATTTTACTAATCAAGAACCAAGCGGTTCGGTGACTCTTTCCTCTGTCACACCATTAAGGCCTGGAATTCATTACCAGCTCACGTGTTTCCTTCTTCCTACAGTCCCGGGTCCTTTAAGCGGGGCGTGAAAAAGCATATGATGAGGCCGTCAAGCTGAGTGTCACCATTGTCACACGGTATGTCTGGGTAATGGTGACTCTCTTTTCTGAGACTTTGCCTTCAGCTTACCATAAGGCAAGGCGAAGTCTAATTGACTTGTTCTATATTAAAAAAAAAATCATTGTATTCGGTCCCACGTAATAAAGGATGAGCCTATTGCCATCTTCAGGGCCCTATTGTTGACTCGAGGCATGCATCTGAGCCTGAGTCTGAGCTGTATATATCTGTCTGATGTTAAACAGTCCTATCCCTTAGTCGCCTTGTAGGACACCATATGGGAAGAGATTTGGTGGCCCAAATTCTGCATATTAGATAAATGTCAATTAGCCAGCCAAGCTTTTGTCATGTAAATAACCCGTCTTGGGTCATGTCCGGTACAAAGGTACTGGATTGCAATGGCTAGCCTTTGCACCAGGTACGATCCGAAGCAAGAGTCACCAGATTTTTCACTTAATCGTCGACCTATATCCACCACCAGTTTCTTTGGCTCCATGCCCCAACTGCTCATGGTCTCGACCACAACTGGCACCACGATATATTGCGGCTCGCTTTATTATTGTAATTACATACAATGTGCCGTTTACTCAGAAAAAATAACGAATGTGGTTGGAACGTCAGTTCAACGCACAAAGGAGTAACCATGACGTGTTAAAGGGTTCTTAATCTGGAAATGGAAATGGGGAAGGAGCTATAAGGATGTATAGGACTGAGGGACAGGTGGAGGCGCCTGTCACCCTAGCAGAGGCAGACCAGGGCAGCGGCAAGATGTGCGCCCACTCTCTGCGGGGAAATATGGTAACATTGGACACCGTGGTACGCAAACCCGTAGGAGCTATCTTCAAAAAGGAGATGGCTCTGGCTTAGCCAAGATGCAAACTATTGGTCTTAAGCAATATTACACTCTGGTATCTGAAGACCCAAGGGGGCGTGCGGTTTTAGTCAGTTCAATTCTGATATAACCCCTACTGAGTAGTGGGGTACGTGTCCAAGGGGATTGCCTCACGAGAGAAATAAGTATGTGCAGCTTTGGTCTGGGGGTGAAAGGTGGCTCTCGTAACTGGAGATGGCCCTGGGGTCCGTGGGGAAAAAAGTTTCTTCCTGCAGTCCTGGGTCCTTTAAGCGGGCATGAAAAAGCAACTGATGAGGCCGCCAAACTGAGTGCTACTATTATAAAATGCTACGTGTCTATAATGTGGTGACCCTCTTTTCTGAGGCTTTGCCTTAAGCTTACCATCAGGCGACGTGAAGTCAAATTGGCGCGTCCTAAATAAAATATAATAAATTACCGTCTTTAAACATTTTACAACTATTTACAGTACGCGAGCTATCAAACCAGCTGATTCGTTTTTTACGAATGTTTAGTTTGAGTGTTATGATCAAGCGGTAATCGCTGCGTATGACCGCTAGGCTAATGAGTGTCACGAACTGTAGGCGCACGCGCCGACGCGCGACGCGCAGCGCCCGCGCCGGTCACTGGAAAAAAGCACCGTGTTTATTTCATTTAAATGCTTACTTATTCTTGTTTTAGAGAATATTAGAACCGAAATTACTAATATTCCTACTAACCCCTCCAGCTAAGCGAAATTGATAGTGTTAGGAGTGGGTTCACGTTGATAGTGTAATGGCCAGGAGACGAACCCGGGACCTCTCGAGCCGCCCAAAAATGATCCACACAAAATTTTCACACTTTGTGACGTCACAGTGTCTGGGCGCTTAGTACAAATGGATGAAGTGCAAGAGAATATCGCATTTATTACCAGTTGCGTTTACAATAAAGTTTAATGAAGGCAACATAGCCGTGGTGGTATGCCAATTATCCTAACCAAACGGTACATTCTAGGGAAAAGTGGCATATGATCCCGTCTATTGTTGATATTGTCTTGTTTATTACTTTTTATACCATGATTTTCAGTAGTCGGGTTTTAGTTTTTAATTTATAAGTCAATAGTCATGTAAAACAAATAGTTACTTTTCTTAATATAAAAGGTTTTTTTTCCAAATTTTATGGTGCTTTTACCTTACTACACGCTTTATCTGATAGCCGCGTAGTTTCCGGCAGAGTAGAATTTGGACCACCCTATCTCTTCTCATGCGTGTCATACAAGGCGACTAAGGGATAGGGCTGTTCAACATCAGATAGATATGTACAATCCAGACTGAGCCTCATATGCATGGCTCGAATTAACAATAGTGCCCGCAATACGGCAAAAGGCTCATTACGTGGGACCGAATACAATGATTGGTGAAATGTGGGTGTTAATTTACCTCTGCTTAACCCTCCGGTAAAGGTGTTTCATATAAAGCAATTACACAAAAGCAAAATTAACCTGAAGTCACCTTCAATACTAAAGTATAATAAGTAAATACTATACAAACACTTCCATAGTTTTCTTCATATTATGTCGCTTTCTAACAATGCTCAGTCCGGTTTATAAAGATACATTCAATACTACATAGCTGCAGCATGAGCGAGTTAGCAGCTGGTGTTAGTAGGTTGATGTGTTGACACAATGATGACAGCGGCAACCATAGTGATTACTGACAAGACAATGACACTGTAATTACGTGTATACAAAGTTGAATTTCCCTATTTAACGTTGAGACAGTATGATTTAAAGCCGTTTTCACATTATCCGATCCGATATCAGTATCGGACGACGGTAGCCGACACCATCACCGACTAGTTAGGGATGTTAGGAATGAAAATGCCTGCAAGCAATTTTCGACCTTATTGACATGACATAGTATCGATATTTTTTCCTTTATTCGTGATTATCTTCATCCAAGCGTTAATCATAGTCGTATACATAGTTTTTACCTCGGAGTCTGGGATCCGCTTTACCAATCTAATTAAGGATTTTTTTATACCACTTAGGTGACAGACAAGCGCACGGTCCACCTGATGGAAAGTGGTTACCGTGGCGTATGGACGTGTGTAACACCCGAGAAGTCACACTCGCGCTGCCGACCCTGTAAGCACTGAGTTTCTGTGCCGTCAGTGTAGAGGACAAAGCAGGACAAGCCTTTAGTCATCCCACTGACAGCACAAATTCTCCAGTGAGCTCTGGCTACCGTACTCACCGCTTACTCAACACGAAGTTATTATAACTGCGGTATTCTGTAGGGCGGAGGTATTTCCCCAGTCGGACTGCTCAACTGGATTTGACCGAACTTCGATATTGGAGCGACTGCCATGTGACCTCCAAAACTCAAAGTTAAGTAATTATATACGAAAAGACACGTAATTAAGAAAATGCCATTAAGGTCAAAAGTCGCTTGCAGAAGCTCACACAGAGACTGTTTCAGTCTATATATATGATCGGTTCGAGTCATATTCAATAAATCCATATCGGGTGAACACAACAGTGTCGGCTCCGATATTGGGCCGGACAATGTGAAAGATAGATACATATTTCACATATTTTACTTTCTTGTCGGCTATTATCATCCTACAAATATGAAAAACCTTATTTTTTGGCGATTATTCTTTTCGCGTCGTCGATTGGCCAAGCCAAGTCAATTTTAAGCGGACTCCGGATTCCAAGATGGTGTATGATGATATATATATTACTAGTATAAAATCATAAAAAGTGTATATATAATAAAATTGAGTTAATATTGAGTTTTCCTCTTACGAAATTATTAATACGCTTCATTGTTTTACAAATTTGTGCGAGAATGTGTGAGGCTAGTATATAGGTATATAAGACACAAATCACAGTTTACTCGCTCGCGTTGGAATACGTTATTAATTTTCATTAGCTAAGGTTATGGTTATTGCAGTCCCATTGGGTAACTATTTTATGTGTTGTTATGAGAATCGGGCTTTATAGAAGAAATTTTATTTTAAGAGATGCTTTATATTACTGAAATGGGCTTGACACGAAGACAAACATAATAAAAAAAAAGAAGAAATATTACTCGAAAAAAAAAAGAACAAAAAAGAAAAAGACTCATTTTTCACGTACAATTGCGCAAAGGATTGGTATTGCTATTTAACGTGGCAATGCTACCAGCCTTATGGGCACCCACCCACATCGATGGGGAGGAATTCTTTGATGCCTGAACCTGCAGGATTATATAGGTATATTCTATTATGCTTTTATATTTTATTTTCATGTACATTATGTAAATAAATACAATTTTAGAATGTAACTGCGGTAGCCTAGTGATATGGGTAATGGACTGCTGAGAAGAGGTCTCGGGTTCGATTTCAGGTTTTACCAATGCACACACCAATGACTTTTCGATGCTTTTCGAAATTATGTGGGTTGTTTTATCGCAGGTTTATAAGTGCTCGGTTAATGGCAATAGGCTCGCCACCTATTACATTGGAACCGAAACATAAACTGGCGAAATGTGGGTGCTAGCATCTCTGCCTACCACTTCGGGGATATAGGCGTGAGTTTATGTTATGATTGTTTACTCTGTGTTGTCCAAGTTAACATCTTTTGTGCCATATTTTTGATTTGGATACAAAGATATTGTGTACTTTTTAAAAAAAAAAAGTAGCAAACTTATAGCGCAGTAAAGTAACGACTTGGATCCCTTAAGTCATTATATATAATTTTTCTTTTTGGGCACTCGCATTATAATAAAGTTATTGTGTATTAGAATTCGTCAAAGTAAGCGCTATTACAGACTGACATAAAATTTTATACAACAACCCTCGAGAATACATTAACTTCCATAAATTAACCCTATCTGAGGGTTAATTTATGGAAGTGCTTACGAAACTTTTAAAAGTCATCGTGTGTCATACTTTAAATCATGGAAAATCCGCATATTACTGAACTGTGAACACAATGTATGATTCGTATGAGGATGTTACATACCTTCCACAACTTACATACATACATACGAGTACATTACTTACTTAGCGGTATACTTTTTTGCTGCTAAAATTTTCGGCAAAAGGTGAATAACTTTAGGTGAAGCGTAGTTCAGGGTTGAACCCTGTAACTTAACTTAACTTTTTTCAAACAACTTAGGTGGCAGAAGAGCCACGGCCCACCTGATGGAAAGTGGTTACCGTGGCCTATTGGTATATGCAATAACAAGGGAGTCACACTCGTTCTGCTGACCCTGTAAGAACAGAGAGTTTCTGTGCCGTCAGTACAAAAGACAAAGTAGGACAAGCTTTTTTTTTTTTTTTTTTTTATATAGGACACGTCAATTGGACTTCGCCTTGCCTGATGGTAAGCTGAAGGCAAAATCCCGAAAAGAGGGTCACCATTACTTACACATACCGTGTGACAATGGTGACACTCAGCTTGACGGCCTTATCATATGCTTTTTCACGACCCGCTTAAAGGACCCGGGACTGTAGGAAGAAGGAGACACGTGAGCTGGTAATGAATTCCAGGCCTTAATGGTGCGACAGAGGAAAGAGTCTCCAAACCGCTTGGTTCTTGATCGGATGTTTTGCACCGTGTGCGGATTACATCTAAGACCTGCACGCGTTGTCCTGTGTAGGAAAGGGGAGGGTGGGACTAATTGGAAGAGCTCATCACTGGCACTCAACACTCCCCATGGTACAGACGGTAAAATACAGCCATGGACGCAACATCTCTACGCAGCTGTAAAGGTTCTAGGGTGTTCGTGATCTCGGGATTCCCAATGATGCGGACCGCACGTCGCTGCAACCTGTCGAGAGCATCTAGTAAGTACTTTGCTGAACCATCCCAGAGATGCGAGCAGTACTCCACACAGGAGCGAATTTGTGTCTTGTATAGAAGACACCGCTGCTCCGGCGTGAAAAATCGTCTCACTCTGTTCAGGACTCCGAGTTTTCGTGAGGCTGTTTTGATGAAGCTTTCGATGTAGTTTTTGTTATTCAGGTTGCAGCGAACATCCATACCTAGGATATTGAGATTGTCCTGCAGCGGCAGTGGCGTGCTCTGAAGAGTGGGGAGGGGAGGGAAAGAAGATACTTTTGCTGTAAACGCACATGCCTGCGTCTTCTTGGCATTGAACTCAACCAGGTTCTCAGAGCCCCATTGAGAAATGTGATTCAGGACCCCGTCAAGCTCAGTGACAAGAAGCTGCCTTTTCTCTGCGATATCTGACTGCTTGGCCGCTGGATGTCCATGATAACTCCCATGTAAAGTGCTATCGTCTGCATAACAATGAACATTGCCGGTAGACAGCATGTCGTTGATATGCAGAAGAAAGAGAGTGGGTGATAAGACGGACCCCTGGGGCACGCCAGCATTAACCTGCAAAAACTCCGAACGCGACGCTTTTGGTTTCCCACTGATAGCACAAAAAAATTCCAGTGAGCTCGAGCTCCCTACTCGCCACCGGGAACACAACACAGTTATTATGGCCGCGGTGTTCTGTAGGGTGGAGGTACTGTCCCAATCGGACTGAAATACCGTCGTGTCTTACCTTCTACAATGCTTCAAAGTCCAGTGGCTCCCAGCAATCAATGTCTTCGCAGGTGTAGTGGCTACAAGAGGTGTGGCCCAGTTATGTGAGTGTGAGCGAGGGAGAAGGATATACTGATCCTTTACTTATTATAAAACCTTAATATATGCAGCATAACAACGCTTTAAAATTGGTGATAAATAGTAAATAAAGGCAGATATGGCAAGGAAGAGAGTTATTGAGGAGATGATATCAGACAGAAATACATATGTAGATTAATTCAGATAGTTATAGTAACTGAGGCTGTAGCCATTTCGTCGAGTTTCCTATAATCAGTGAAAAAATATTAGTAGACCGTTTTTTTTATCTAGGACACGACAACTTGACTTCATCTCGCGTGATAGTAAGCTAAAGGCAAAGTCTCAGGAAAGAGGGTCACCATTACAGACAGTAAGTAATGTTACAATGGTAGCGCTCAGCTTGGCGGCCTCATCAGATGCTTTTTCAAGCCCCGCTTATCGTGGGCTCGTCCACTGTGCGTAATCAAAAATATCATTAGCAAAATGGGCGTCGATAACCTTTGCAGTTTCTTAGATATTCCTATCGTAAGTAAACATTTTAAATAGTCGCGAAAGAACTCCAGTCATAAAAGTTATTTCAAATACAAGAGGTTATATCCAAGACATGTTTTCCTTAAAACGTAGATGAAACGAAAAATTATGACTTTAAGGCTTCGTAATTATGAATTGCTCGCTTGCCTCGAACCGTTTGGAACGTAAAAGTACCATTAAAAACGAAAAGTACCACTTGCACTGTAACTTCAGCTCATAAGAACTTTAATAATGAATACTCAGACCACCGTTGGGCTTTCATTAAAGGTTGGTTTAAGAACGCTTCCTTTATGTGACCTTTTACGGTCCTGACTTGGGTTAACTAAATATATGCTCAGCAGACCATGAGGGGATTGCCTACATTGATCTAATTATATTAATGTTTGGCTACTGTAATATCTTTGACTTACTTATAGGAAGGTCCCATTTGAATACCAAATTTATAAGCGACTAACTGACTCACCCCAGCTTCGCCTGTGGTACATTTTGAAAACCTCATATCATCTATTTAAGTCCGTATTCTTTAGTTTTCAAATGATGTATGGGAATCTACCGGATTTCTTGACATTAGTGATCACTGCTCCTCTCCTTTAAGTATTATCGTGATGTTAACATAACATAAACTCACGCATATATCCCCGAAGGGGTACGCAGAGGTGCTAGCACACACATTTCGCCAGTTTATGTTTAGGTCCCAATGTAATGTAATGTAGGTAGCGAACCTATTGCCATTAACCGGACACTTATAAACCTGCGATAAATACACACATCGTAACGCCATTGGTGTGTGCCATGGTAAAAGCCGAGATCGAACCCGAGACCTCATCTCAGCAGTTCATTACCCATACCACTTGGCTACCGCGATAGTGATATTATGCAGCTTAAAGGTTACGTCGATAATCGGATTATTCAACACAAAAATATTTTTTTAATTTGAACCAGTAGTTCTTGAGAATAGTGCGTTCATACAAACAAACAAACTCTTCAGCGGTATTATGGTAGTATAGGTTTGGTACTACCTAATATTATAAATGTGAACGTTTGTTGAAGATGTCTGAATGTTTGTTATACAATAAAAAAAGTTAAACTGATATGGCTTAAACTTGGAACATTGATAAATTAAAGCCTCAATAGACTCACAATATTGCGAGAACGAGAACAAAATTTCACCCGGATTGAACCGCGGGCTTCAGCGATATGGCTGTAGCAATCAGCATCCTAAAGCTGGCTTTAAACCAATGTGTAAAACTAATTTTAGATTACCCTCTGACCACAGAATGTTTATATTATTGCAATGATGGTTACATGTAAATGATGGTAGTTAATATTTTGATAATAATTTGAGTATGCTAATGATATTGGCTTACATTGACCCATTGTGTACAGCCAGCATAATAATCATTAGTTATTTTTAAGTCAGTCTTTTTAGTCAGAATAGTTTAATTAAGGACCTAACTGGAAATAAGATCGGTTTCTGAATAATTATTGTTTGTGATTCAAGAGTGTTATGCTTCAGTTATAACTCACTCACAGGACACGTTATAAACGATTTTAATAATTTTAAAATTGGCTAGCAATACCTCAGGCAATGATTGTCAGGTAATACAATCATATTTCTTCTGTTAGTATCGTCATATATCAAAAAAAGAAATATATAATCTTGACATTTTTTAGTGCGTAGAACATGAGTCTCGTCTTTTATAATGCGAACTGGTTTTTCTATTGGGCTTGGTTGATAGGACCAGATGAAAGTAACTGCTAGGTTTCCTTATAAGATCATTGAGATAACTATGTAAGTGGGCAAGTTGGTCGGGGTTGACCTCGCAAAACATGCACCGGACCAATTTAGGACCAAATTGGTGATTTAATGAAAAAAGTGCAGATTGGATGCAACTGCTATCAGGTGGCTTTCAAATGTTTAATGATCGGTGGGCTGGCCAAGATCCTCGTAATCTTTTTACCTCAGGAAACAAAAGTCTCAGAGATTACCAAAAACCAGACTAAAATGATGATAAACTAATCCCTATGATATATACTCTTGTATAAATATAATATAATAAATTAATTTATAAATTAATGTATACTTATATTTGACATTGCTTTGATGTATATACCTATGTGTGTATAATATATATGTATGTATATGGGGTTAAATGTTTGTTCTGTCTCTGGTCTTCCCTACACACGTTTCCCTACATTCTCTACTTCTCACTCTTTCCTCTCGTAGGTCTGGTGGAAGACATTTCTATGACAAATAAGCAGAGCTTCTGTACTAATATCTCCAACTATGTATCTCAATGTTCGTTTTTGTGTGTACATAAATAAATATAATAAATAAATTAATTAATTTTTGGCAGTGCATGCGTGCACACAGCAGGAAAGGCTTTGCCTATTCCAATGAAAGAAATGGTATTGACATTAATCACAATCCTTGGAGCACCTTCCTTGACTTATTTCTGTTAGGTATCACTCAGGGAGTGTGAGGGATATGCCTGCGCGCATAGACCATAGATGTTTTTTCGAATCCGAAATAACCTCCTCTACCGGCTCCAGGGGGTAGGGGGGAGGGGTGTATCCAAGGGGATTTTTACACATTAAAAAAACAAAGGTATCACTCAGGTGGCGTGAAAATACCTATAGCATAAAATTACTTTCGCACTATTATATATGTACAAACAGTTTAAATAAATAACCTGTACGTTTGCTTGTTTGCAGGGAGTGTGTGTGTAGCAGACACTGCATGTGCGGTGATGCGCCGCGAGCGCTGGCGATCGACACATGCATGCCGCCCGCGCACCAGGTAAGGAGACTGTGGTGATTGCAGCCTGGTGATTGCGTTCTTTAGCAGGATTCCTGCTGGTATATAACTCCTGCACATCAACATGGTACCTGACTTTCCAAATGTGACAAATGTCAAATAAAATATATACCCGTTTATCAATAATTTCTAACATAACATAATATAAACTCACGCCTATATAGGAGTATATATATAGGAGTAGGCACGGGTGCTAGCACCTCAATATCGCCAGAGTATATTTAGGTACCAATGTAATAGGTAGCGAGCCTATTGCCATTAACCGGGCACTTATAAACCTGCGATAATTAATCATTTCTTTATTACTTAATATCTACGGATACTACGCGTTCAAATCCTGTTCTGCATGAATCAAATCGTTCAAATCCTATTTAAATTTTCAATTTTATTGCAACACAGGCAAAAGTAGACCACGGACTCTGTAGCGACATCAGGGATTCTGCATCCTTGCGTTAAGGATGAAGAAGAAGAACATAAAACACCCATCAGCTATTTCCTTACCTATAGGTATGAAGTTATCCTAATATTGCAAAAATGTGACTAAGGCACATTTGTTTTGCCAACTGGCTTAAATATAGCCTTACCGGTATGTTGCAATTATAACAGTAACAGCTGTTTGAATTTACTTTCTGCACCAATTGGATTCGGGCTAACTAGGTTAGATACATACATTAGGTGCCTATCTAGCTTGGTTTTATACATACATAATTCTCACACCTGTAAATCCCGAAGCGGTAGGTAGAAGTACATTATCACTCTTTGGTCCCACGACGAGGCTATTGCCGTCAAACGGAGACCTTTTTACAGGCTGTACTATGTATATTGTTGGACAGTTTTAGTTTCATTATTGAGACATTTAAGATATCATCAGGATCTCATGGATTATGGGGAGGAAAATATGTTTAAAATTGAAACCCGGCTACTGAAAAATCACGCTCTAAAAACTTTTTCCTAGACTGTATTGTTATGTTAGTCCAATTGGCAAACGACCACAGCTATCCTTGACATATTCTTGTTTAATACTTTTTAGAGCGTCATTTTTCAGTAGTCGGGTTTTTTAACTTTTTTTTTATTCATTATTTTGGGGCAAGCAATATATATAATTTGTACATATTTGAAATATGCTAATTAGGCCCTTTCAGATGATGACACATTTATCTAAAATTCATTTTTAGCATAGTACTTTATGACCGCTAGAGGGCACCACAATAGATCCAGTGATACATTAGGTATGTAGCTTATAACCAGCGGACGACTAAGACGCTTCTAACGATACCACATTTGTTCAGTTTTAAAGCCCGTTAATCCAAAAACATATTTTATTATATAGAACACATATATATATTATGTGACAATGGTGACAATCAACTTGACGGCCTCATCGTATGCTTTTTCACGCCCCGCTTATAGGACCCGGGACTGTAGGAATATTTATAATTATTATTTTTGAATTGAATTGAATTTTTTAAAATTAATATTTTTGAACAACTTGAAAAAGATATGTCATCTTTTTCAAGTTGTTCAAAAATATCATCCCTCAGAATATCTATCTGACGTATCATTGTATGTTTTTCTCGTAACATAACACCACATATAGGAGAAATTATTTGAATTAAGTCATCAAATTACAACAAGATGTGTCAGTATATTATGTGATATCAATAGTGTGGTCATATCCCATTCGTCTAGACATGGATGTTTATGTAATAGCCCCGGATCACGAGTCAATATCTCCTGACTCATGGATAAACCACATGTGTGACTAACAGTCAGGTTATCGAACAGATCCGCCATGTTGCAACGTACTGACGTTGCAACATGGCGGATCTGTTACAATACGAATAAAATTTATTTTAGTCACGGAATTACGAAGAAGAATTTGCACAATGTCTGATATAACACTTGATGATTAAACCTGCAAGTAATTAACTTAAGGAGAAGTCACTTGATAATCAGAGACTGCTGACTCTCCATTCTTACTCCTACTATAAATAACATAACATAAACACACGTCTATATCCCCGAAGGGGTAGGCAGAGGTGCTAGCACCCACATTTCGCCAGTTTATGTTTAGGTCCCAATGTAATATAATGGCGAGCCGGGCACTTGTGAACCTGCGATAAATACACACATAACTTCGAAAAGTATCGAAAAGTCATTGGTGTGTGACATGGTAAATCCTGGAATCTGTACCACCAGGCTACTGCGGCTGTACTATAAATACCCTAATTGAATGTATAGTCAGCGTCAGAACGATCATGACTACAAAATTATTTTAATACCAAAGTATTAAGAGTGGTTCCCGGCAGAGTAGAATTTGGGCCACCCCATCACATACCAAGCGGTGTCGTACAAGGCGACTAAGGGACAGGGCTGTTTAACACCAGACAGATATATACAATCTAGACTCAGCTTTAGATGCATTGCTCGAGTCAACAATAGTGCCCGGGAGACGGCAATAGGCTCACCCACTATTACGTGGTACTGAATTCAATGAATGGTGAAATGTGTGTGTTAATTCACCTCTGCCTAACACTCCGGGGATAAAGGCGTGATTATATGTATGTATGTATGTATTAAGAGTAAATCAAACTATTTTATTGATTTACATTATATTATTGTCCCAGCTAAAGGTGTGTACCAAATATCAGAACAATCATAATATAAATATATAAATAAATAATATAAAGTGTCAGTATCAAAATAAACGGGATATTTACCATGTTTCATTGTTTTGAGTTTTCGATATTTCGGCACTGTTGCAAGCACCATGATCACGGAGGAACCGGTGCTTGAAACAGCGCCAAAATATCGGAAACTCAAAACAATGAAACATGGTAAATATCCCGTTTATTTTGATACTGATGTGAGTCACCATGATAGTTTAAATACCTATAATATAAGGTGTATCTCAATTTGTATTCCAATGCATTACATTACAGTAATGTTCATCACATAAAGCTTTGGGTATTACTCAATGTGAATAAGAAAAAAAATGCGAATGTAATGAATAGGGATTCTGCTTATGTTTAAGGAAAACAATCGTAAATTATCCTAACGATATACGAAAAGGTCTCTTTTGGGAAAATTTTTTCTTTATTTATTATGAGGTAGTAAAAAACTCTATTGTCGTCTTTTTATTGTACTGAAACTTTATACGATTTAAGTCAAGAGTTTCTTGCCGGACAACTAATATAAATATGTAGTGCTATGAGGAGAGGGCCAGATCGATGGCCCTGAGTCGGCCGGGGTGTGAGGGATATGCCTGTTAACCTCACCTTCGGCAACCAAAAACGACCCACAGGCGGCGTGCGTTTTGGTCGGTTCTAGTCCGACATAACCTCTTCAAAGTAAAAAAAAGTGCAATGAACGTGAAAGAAATCTAGATTGTTTTATTTGTTGAGGAGGTAGTACACGACGGTATTCCCGTCCGAATTGAGCAGTCCGACTAGGGAAGTACCTCCACCCTACAGAATACCACATATAATAACCTCGTGTTGTGTTCCCGGCGGTGAGTAGGGTAGCCAGAGCTCACTGGAGAGTTTTTGTGCTATCAGTGGGAAGACCAAAGGCTTGTCCTGATTTTGTGTTCTGAACTGAAGGCACTTAAAATCTCTGTTCTTACAGGGTCGGCTGCACGGATGTGACTCCATTGGTGTAACATACGTTCATAGGCCACGGTAACTACTTTCCATCAGGTGGGCCGTGTGCTTGTCTGCCATCTAAGTTGTATAAAAAGAAAATAAATAGGACACCACGGTATTTCCGTCCAATTGAGCAGTCCGACTGGCTAAGTACCTCTGCTCTACAGAATACTGTGGCGATAATAACCTCGTGTTGTGTTCTCGGGGGTGAGTACCCTAGCTAAAGTTCATTGGTGAGTTTTAGTGCTGTCAATGGGAAGACCAAAACCTTGTCCTGCTTCGTCTTTTACACTGACGGCACAGAAGTTCTCTGTGCTTATAGGGCAAGGGTGACTCCCTCAGTGTTGCACTCGTACAACCACTTTCCTTTACATGGGCCATGATTGTCTGCCACCTACTGTATTTGTATTACTATAGATATACAAATTAATCTCTCAAAACATTTCTTAGGACAATTATGTCATTATAAAGTCAGTAGGCCGAGAGTTTATAACAATATTTACACAATAGCTAACATTAAACTCATTAAGTGAAAGTGTTCAACAATTAAGGGAATAACAACATTCTCACTAAACTTACGAACTTTTAAATGCGCCTTTTACTATACCTGCCATTATTCTCTGAGAATTCAAAATGGTTTCCCAAAATAGTGTTGTTCCCATGTAGAAATATAATTTTTCATTGCCATGGGAATGGATTAAGTACTTTCGACACCTATAATTAAGTTTCTAGCAAAACATTTTTATGAATCCATTTTTATTTGGGAATTGATGAAAGTGGAGTATGTCAAATTTTTAGAAGCAAAAGTAAGTTCCGTAAAACGTCATGAGAAGGTAATTACTTATAACCCCAAAAGTGCCGCAGTTTACAATCCGTTCACCCACTGGCTTCACCCACATTAGGTATAAAGAGAATTTTTAAGTTCCCTGTTCACCCTCAGGGATGTTATGAATTTGTTAGTGTAACTAAGTTAAATAAGTCAGCTCACCCGGGGCAACTGGGGAAGTACCTTTCTGTACTTTTTGGTTCACATCTCATCTGGTATATAACTCGTGCGCATGGCACCTGCCTGCCTGGCTTACCAAATGTAACAATAATAAATCGCAAATAAAATCCGATAACAAATAACTACGAAACCTAAACCACGGCAAACTTGCAACGATCATAGTGTTACGGATGCTGCTGGTCTCGTCAGACGAGAGCGGGTAGGAAAGATGTAACAATAGGGTTGTTTTCGAGCCAGGTGCCATGTTAATTCGCACGAGTTGTACTTTTTTTTTTTTTTACGTGCGCAAAATCCCCACGGATACCTCCCCACCGGAGCCGGTGGAGGAGGTTATGTCGGACTCGAACCGACTAAAACGCACGCCGCCTGTGGGTCGTTTTGGTTGCCGAAGGTGAGGTTGACAGGCATATCCCTCGCACCCCGGCCGACCCAGGGCCATCTCTCACGATCTGGCCCTCTTCTCGGGTGTGGGGACTACAGAGTCCCCAACTCGACCCCGGAGTACTTAGTATCTAACCATATAGGTAAATATGCATATATACATTCATAAAAATAAGTTTGTTCAAGGTTCAAGGAGTCGGAGTTCACTGGAGAATTTGTGCTGTCACTGGGATGATTAAAGGCTTGTCCTGCTTTGTCCTCTACACTGACGGCACAGAAACTCTGCTTACAGGGTCGGCAGCGCGAGTGTGGTGTTCTTTGGTGTTACACACATCCATAGGCCACGGTAACCACTTTCCGGTTCCACTTGGCGCTTGTCTACCACCTAAGTGGTATAAAAAAAACGTAGGCCTTACGATCGAGAGATCCTAGGGCAAAATCCAGGTCATTCTATTACCGACGTGAACACATTTCTAACACAAACACAAGCAATTTGTCTTGGCTGGAGGAGGGAATATTAATAAATATGATTATGATTTTTTTTTTTTAAATAATTAAAAAAAAAAACTCGGAAGTCCGATGGGCTGATGTTGCGAGTAAGTAATAAATTTATAGGTAGTTACGTACATTGCCTTACGTAAGTCGAAAATGTACATCCAACATCAAAGTTCAAATATACGAAATTAATAGGAGCGGTGTCAGCGTTAGACCATTAATTAACGCCAAATTGACCACTCAGCACCATTTTGTACTGAACATTATTTTAATTACATGCGGAGTAATGAGTTATTACTCATTGTTTTCATCCACATATTATTGCAAGTATATACTAACTATGACCCACAATTCTAATTTATGTTATTGTTCGACTCCTAAGCGATATAGCGTGATGTTAAGTAGTCTTCTAATAAAAACTGGCCCGCTTGCCATCAAGTGGGCAGTGTGCTTGTCTACCACCTAAACAGTATAAGTATAGTTATCGGTATATCAAGACTCAATAAGGTATTTGACTATATTTTTTATTATCGAAAAATGACCACTCTATAATAATATAATAAACTGCTACAGTGAAATATGCTTACGACAAATAGTTTCAAGGATTATAAAATACAATTTTTCGCGCCGCCTGTTAACGCTCCATGCAAAATCGTACTTGCGTGTGACGTCACACGCCAGTCACGAATAGTGCAAATGTATGGAGTGCATGAGAATTTCGCATTTATCCCGGTCTACGTTGTGTTTAGGTATGTACCTATATAGTTGTTAATAAAAGTAATTTGTCATTTAATGAGGAATCTAAAAAGCTATAATTTGTGACTGAATTTTATTGTTTATATTTTGACTTTGGAAATTAAAAAATAATTAAAAGCTATAATTGCAGATTAGTTAGCAAATATCTTATTTGCAAGGCATATTTTACAATAACAAACTAATATATTAAGCAGTATTGGGACGAATCGGACGCCCTTGTCAAATAGCTTATTACATGACAAAATGCACTCTATATACGCAATACACGTTTTTTAGCTATCTTTTAAGTATAGCTGGGAGGTACTAGGAGGGCGGAGGAGGTCATATCCATCAATCAAATCAATCCGGCTCAATCAATTAGGGCCTCGTCTCTCCCTCGCCGATGTGTAACTACATAAAACGCAGAATTAAAAAAAAATAAACATAACACAAACTCACGCCTATATCCCTGAACGGGTAGGCAGAGGTGCTAGCACCCACATTTCGCCAGTTTATGTTTAGGTCCCAATGTAATAAGTGGTGAACCTATTGCCATTAACCGGGCACTTATAAGCCTGCGATGAATAAATAAATAAATAAATATTTCACGACATTCTACACAACGCTATAAAACACACATAACTTCGAAAATTCTCGAAAAGTTATTGGTGTGTGCCATGGTAAAACCTGGAATCGAAACCGAGACCTCGTCACAGCAGTCCATTACCCATACCACTAGGGTACTGCGGTTTTTTAATATACGATAGAATTTTAATATATGATAGAATATATTATAGGAGGTAGGACACGGCGGTATTTCCGCCCAATTGAGCAGTCCGACTGGGGAAGTAAAAGTACGCCCCACTGAATACCGCGGTATTATAACTTCATGTTGTGTTCCCAGCGGTCAGTAGGGTAGCCAGAGCTCACTGGAGAATTTCTGCTGTCAGTGGGATGACTAAAGGCTTGTCCTGCTTTGTCCTTTACACTGACGGCACAGAAACTCAGTGCTTACAGGGTCGGCAGCGCGAGTGTGACTCCTCTGGTGTTACACACGTCCATAGGCCACGGTAACCACTTTCCATCAGGTGGGCAGTGCGCTTGTCTGCCACCTAAGTGGTATAAAAAAAAACATATCTACCTATATCCTACCTACCACGTCAGGTGTAACGTAGGTGTGGTATATAAATATTGAATCAATTAGTCTCTGTCCTCCACCAGGGCTTTGTTTGCAAATATTTGAATAATACACACATATCGTCGGCTACGGGAGCCGTACGCATGCAAATATTAACTTTCCAACACTCAAGTTTTGCGAGATTTCTCTTGAGAATCACATCAACATTATATATATACTTACTGTAAATATTTCTCAATACTCGTTTCTTCGCTAGAAGTATAAATTGTTAAAGAAAATTACCTGATGAAAGCTGAAAAGCTACATGACATCACGCGACGTGACGGTATTCCTATCCTAATAATTGAGCAGTTCGCCTGGGGAAGTAACTCCACCCTACAGAATACCACGTCTATAATAACCTCGTGTTATGTTACCGGCGGCAGTGAGTAGAGTAGTCAGAGCTCAATGGAGAGTTTTTAGTTTAGTTTAGTGAGAAGACCAAAGGCTTGTCCCGATTGTGTCTTCTGCACTGACGGCACAGAAACTTTCTGTTCTTACAGGGTCGGCAGCATGGATGTGAGTCCTCTGGTGTTGCACACGTTTATAGGTCACGGTAACTACTGTCCATCAGATGGGCCGTGTGCTTGTCTGCCACTTAAGTTGTATAAAAAATCATTACCAAAAAGGAATCCAAAGTGCCAACTAGGATCTATGAGAATTATAATGAGTAAAATAAACCAGTTATTAAAACAATTCAAACACCTCACGATTTCTCATGGTATCAAAACATTATTTACATTAGCACCATTTTACAACATGGTAATCACTCTTAATCACTCATCACTCATATAAAATTATATTCGACATTCCCCGTTTTAGTATTATAACGTTATAAACTAGTTCTTCGTAATTAGGTCGTATTATACTTACATGTTTTATTTTGTGTACTCTGTAGTAAAATGTGTGAACTTGTGTGTTGTAATGTATGTGTGTTTAGCCTTTTATACTCTTGCTGGAAATGTATGAGACCCATAAAGTGATAAAGTAATTGGCGTTCGAATTATTGTGACACTTGAATAATTGAGGGCTTAAATCTGTGGGTCGTTCTGCATATAACGAAATGTTCGCTCTCTTTCTTTCTTATGTTATAATATTCTTGTGTATGTACAATATTATTTTACATATAAAATACACTGACGGACTCATAAACTGCATCAAAGTAATAGACGACTTTGAAATAAATATTTTAACCAAGTATGCATACTTTCTATGCAGATTTAAATTGAAACCTCTAGATTGGTTCGTGAACTTTAAAACAGCGTAGGGTCATATCTTTAAGTTTAAGTTTATGTACTGGAAAGGACCTTAAGACTTTTATTGAAGAAAAAACAGAAATTTAAGAAAAATTGGTTTAATTAAAAAATTGGTTTTAACAATAGACACAAACTTTATGCAAGGGTTTATTTGTGTTTTAATAAGGTGTATTACCCCCACGTGCCCTTATTAGGGATTCTAATCGGTTCCGCATAGATTTTATAAGGGTTTTTAAAAGATCTTGCGGAATATTGTCCCATTCTTCTGAAAGTGCTGTTCTTAGTGCTGCCACTGTCGTGGGCGAAGGGTTTCTCGCATATACAGCTCTTTTTAAATTGTCCCAAACATGCTCGATGGGATTAAGATCCGGGCTGCGTGCTGGCCAATTCATTGTACGTATCCCAACCTCTTCGCAATAATGTTGAACTTGTGCAGCTGCATGCGGCCGGGCATTATCCTGCATTAAAGTAAAATTTTCGCCTATGAATCCCATGTAAGGCACCACGTGATCTTCTAATATCTCTGTTATGTAGCGATGTGCTGTCAAACCCCCTCTATTACCGTTTTGACGGACCATGTCTATGAACACAAGTTCGGTTCGCCCGTTCATCGATATGCCACCCCAGACCATACATGAACCGCCTCCAAAAGGAACACGCTCCTCAATGCAACTTTGAGCATATCGCTCCCCACGTCGATGATAGACTCTTCTGCGACCATCTGCACCATATAAACATGTCCTACACTCGTCCGTGAACAATACAGAGGCCCACTGCTCTTCTGTCCAATTCAGGTGATGACGCGCAAATCTTAAGCGAGCTTGTCTGTGAGCTGTAGACAACTTTGGACCATTTGCTGGTCTAAAAGGGGTGATATCCGCTTCCTTTAACCTTCTTCTTATTGTTCGTGCACACACGTTTACTCCACGCACTTCATTAAGCTCGGTTTTGATGTTAACTGACGTGAGGAAACGATTTCGCAGGGAAGTTATAACAATAAATCGGTCATCACGACCTGTGGTTGCTCGAGTTCTGCCTGTACCACGTCTCCTCCTGTAAGAACCTGTCTCTACAAACCTTCTGTATATTCTAGAAACCGTAGACTGGTTTAAATTTAAATTTCTACCAATCGTTCGTTGATCCAAGCCCTCCCGCACCAATGCTACAATTTGTGCCGCTTGTTCGGACGAAGTATCCATATTATGGTTCAAAAACTCTCGATGTGTTAAAAAACTAACCCAACAATTATGCTGGTAACAATAATTCAATTGACAAAACAAAAAAAATCAATGAGAATCAATTTAAAACTTTGCTATAAATAACACGCAAATCTGATACTACAAGTAAATTTTCTTTCCCGGCTATATTCATTTGTTTTACTGCAGTTCTATTTTTAAATTTAATTTTTTTTTAAGATTAAGAGCCAGTCTTTCCATATTTATATAATTTAATCTAAAAAGTTTGCATACTTATTATAAAAAATCCTTTTAGAGTAAACCTGAACTTTGATGCAGTTTATGAGTCCGTCAGTGTAGGTACAGCATTCCAGACAAGCTCAAGTGGCGTATGGTTTACTTTATTTATGCGTATTAAATTTCTTTTTGAAAAAAAAGAATGAAAAAAGGTTTGAAATGTTTTGCTTCTTAAGTATGTTAACAAAGTTGATACACCATAGGAAATCACGCATACCATGCCCGATTTTCAAGCTATACTCAATAAAATAATCAAATGTGCGATGATTTGTCACCCTTTTAATGAAACTATTATGTGTGTATTTCATCAAAAACATAACTGTGCAATATTACGAAGGCTAGTTGATATAATATGCATTGGTTCTTATTCACTGGAGAGTTTTTGCTCTGTCAGTGGGAAGAAAAAAAGCTTATCCTGCTTTGTCTTTTACACAGACGGCACAGAAACTCTGTGGTAACTAGGTTGGCAGCTCGAGTGTGACTCCCTTGGTTTTGCACACGTCCATAGGCCACGGTAACTACTTTCCATCAGGTGGGCCGTGTGCTAGTCTGTCACCTCAATCAATAAATTAGCCACAGGAAGTCTACTGCTGGACATAGGCCTCGCCCATTGCGCCATTTTTTACGATCCTTTGCCTTCCGCATCCAGTCTGTCCCAGCCTCCTTTTTCAGGTTGTCCGTCCATCTGGCTAGCGGGCGCCTAACTTGCGTTTACCTTTTCGCGGTCTCCACTCTAGGACTCGTTTGCTCCAACGGTCATCGGTCCTTCGACAGACGTGGCGAGCCCACTGCTAACTGCACTAAATTATATTAGAATCGCGGAGTAAAGAATATTCACGAATTCAAAAAAAGTGAAAGATCAAGAATTCCAGAAAATATTCACTTTGGAGTTTACTCCAAAGTATTGCTAGATAACAGAATTGGGTTATGGCCGTTATGGGTTCTATAATAAATATTCACTCAATATAAAAAATAAGGTCGTGAGAAATCCGTTTTGTCTGCTTACTAACATCAATTACATCACTTAATAACGGATGACGAATATTACATGCGAAAAAAATACCACAACGGTGTTAACATCCTGTATAAAGTATTAATTACTTGTAATCTAACATTTAAGAAATGTTACAGAGCTATTAGCATACAAAACTAGTTCACTTCTAGAAGTTGTTAAATGAAAACAAACTCTGACTGAACCGAAATAAAGTGTAAAATAGTTAACACTTAAAAATTAGCACGCGTAGTCTATCTCTATTTATTATAATATTCCTTTATAAGAGGATTATTTTTTACCCGAGTTATGATTGTTGTCTATGCCCGTCAGCTTTGATTGCTATAATTAATAATCAATATATAAAACCAACCAGCTTTTAACCAGTCCGTTATTAACTGAACTATGTTGCAGATAGATCCAAGAAAACTATTGAAAACCATTAAGAATTTATCGATTTTTGTTGGAAAATCATCAAAAGATCCAAGAAAACTATTGATAACCATTAAGAGTTTGTCGATTTTTGTTGGAAAATCTTCAAAAGATCCAAGTAAACTATTGATTATCATTAAGAGTTTGGCGATTTTTGTTGGAAAATCATCAAAAGATCCAAGAAAGCTATTGATAACCATTAAGAGTTTATCGATTTATGTTGGAAAAACATCAAAAGATCCAAGAAAACTATTGATAACCATTAAGTGTTTGTCGATTTTCGACAAACTTTTGGACAATCGAGTTTTGGACATTCAAAATAGGGTATTTGACATATTTCGGAAACCTGTCTTAAAAGATATGGCAATTTATTTAATACCTAGTGCAATTCATCATATTCCCGTGAAACCTTAGATATGAATTAGAAAAAAACACATTTTCACTTTGTTAGCTTAAAAAGTGTACTTAACTAGTGTATGAACCCACAACCTCTTGATTGTGACTCCAACACATTGGCTACTTGGCTCCCACTACATTATTGACACCATGTATAATACATTATACATTTAAATGAATGAACATGGTAATCTGTTCTCATATCTGTCTCAAAGGCGTACTTATAATGTCTCTTGTATAATTCAGGTGTACATGATTGATAACAAGATCGTTTAGCTCCTGTGCATAATTAGAAACAGTGATGCTCCACCCTCCTTATACTGTGAGGAAATGGCTGATTAGAATTCTCTATGGCAGCGAGGCCTCAATTAAGAAGCAAGTGTAAGGGGTTGTATTTGTAAATTATTTATATCAGACGTAATAATCTCGAAAGCAGGAGATACATTTTGTATAGTGATTAATATGTCATAAAAAAAATTTTAAAATAGAAGTGAAAAAAGCTTTAATGAGTAAAGGTTACTATAAAGTTGATGAGTATCTTAATGATGTAAATGCGTGGTCAACATAAGTCTCTTGCTTGCTCGCACAAAATAAATTGTAAATTAAAGCAAATTTAAAAATGAAACATAATCTAGTTAGTAATCCAGTTAGTTAGTTCGCTGAGTTTCTTGCTAGTATCTTCTCAGTAGAACTAACCTACCGAATCAGCGAAAGAATCATTTTCCAATGGTTTATTTTTACATTATTTAATAACATAACATAACATAAACTCACGCCTATATCCCCGAAGGGGTAGGCAGAGGTGCTAGCACTCACATTACGCCAGTTTATGCTTAGGCCTAGGCGAGCCTATTGCTATTAACCGGGCACTTATAAACCTGCGATAAATACACACATAACTTCGAAAAGCATCGAAAATTCATTGGTGTGTGCCATGGTAAAACCTGCGATCGAACCCGAGACCTCATCTCAGCTGTCCATTACCCATAACACTAGGCTACCGCGGTTTTTATATTTTTATATTATTATATTTAACATTATTTCATATTTTTATATTATTTCTTGACATAGCTAATTGTAAAATTTTGATGTTCATATGTGCTATTTATGTGCCTTAACTGAATAAATGAAATTGATTCTTTGATTGATACAATTTTGTGATTTTGTATACTGCCGTAGTGAGTCATTTTAGTACTAAATGCAGTTGGACACTGCCGTCATGAACCCATTTAAAAAAAGTTTAGTTAGTACGCTACTGTCGTGAGCCAATATTTTAATCCTCGTCACAGACTTCCTAATAACCATGATTAAATCTGGCAATCACCGCAAACCATGGTCACACACATGTTGCGTAACTTGCATTATATTCTTGCTATCTTCAAATTAAGCGTCGGTAGCTTACTGCTTAAGGAGTTGGGCTAACGATCAAGAGGTCCCCGGTTCGAACCCTGGCTGTTACACTACCGACATGAATCCACCCTAGCACAAGCAATTTAGCTTAGCTAGAGGGGGTTAGAGGGAATATATTAGTACTATTTATATTTTTTGTTACACATATTGCGAACTCACTTATACTTTTCCAAAGTACTTTTTATTTGTGATTAGACTTGGCCAGTTTCGCCTTACGGCATCCTGAAAGGAAAACCTTAATATGTGGAATATTAGTAATTTTGGTATTACTGTTCCTAAAAAAAAAAACAAAAAAAAAACAAAATTTTGTATTATTACTTACGAGTATATATTCATTCGGTTTTTCTTAAAATCAACCAATCAAGTCATCAACAGCAAAATGAAGTATACACAATATATTATTCATTTCATACATAAAGTCACACGTGAAGTGAGTCAATTTATATTAAATTTCAGCCCTGTTGTTTAAAATACAGCAGTTATTACATTTTCGTAAAAAAATACGAAAGTAAAAATACATTTTCGCCCACCACGTGGACTCACTGTCACTGAAATGCATTCATGAATAATTCAACTCGTGCATTGGCGGGCGCGGCGGTGACTGCCCGTGGAAAGCGTTCCATCAGTCCGGCTTGAATGTTTTTTTTACAACTTAGGTGGCAAACAAGCACACGGCCACCTAATGGAAAGTAGTTACCGTGAGAGTTACACCTGTGCTACCAACCCTACACGAACAGAGTTCCTGTGCCGTCAGTGCAGAAGAAACAATCACACGCCTTTAGTCTTCCCACTGACAGCACAAGAACTTTCCAGTGAGCTCTGGCTACCCTACTCACCGCCGGGAATACAATACGAGGTTATTATAGCCGTGGTATTCTGTAGGGTGGAGGTAATTTCCCAGTCGGACTGCTCAATTGGGACGGGAATACTGTTGTGTCCTACCTTCTATTTTGCCTGATGTCCATAGAAGCAACTCGTTCACTGTTTCAGTGTTACAATTTTATTGAGGCCGCTAGTGCGAAGTAGATTGGCCCTTACTGCGCTCGTTTTGTATAATTTTTTTTTTGTCTGGTAACCATCTGAAAATGTTTTGCTATAAAATCTATTTGTTCTAACATATTTTTTATACTGTCTTCTCTAAATGGAATAAAAAAAAATTTTAATCCAGTTTTCTAGTGATTATACTTAATCATGTATGCCTTGTTCCACCTATTTTTTATTTAGGAAAACTCCATATTTCTACGTAGTGCAATCCTGAAACCTCTACATTAACAACCTTACAATTGAGAAGACTAAACCAATAAGAGCTGAATAGATTAAAAACACGTGGTACTGACGGTTGCACTCATGAAATATGCATCGCGTCGCAGTCGCCGCATGGAAAGCGCTCCATCAGTCCGGCTTGATTGTTTTACTTGTCGAGGCGACTGTACGTGGTGTAAGTTCAACTTGTTTGTTTTTCACACTGTACTTTTTGTATGGTACTATCTGATAGTCAATGTAGGCTTTCCTCTCAGGCTTAGTTGGTCAGTAGCTTTCGTAAAAGTCGACATACCAGTCAAACTGGACTCCAAAGTGTCTTCAATCGTTGTGATGATGATAATCAATAAATCTTGTAGAGTGATTTTAGAACTCTTTTTCATTTAATTCTGGCCTTTAAGCCTATTTTGAATAAAGTCTAAAAAATAACTAGCCGATACCCGCGGTTACAAACGCGTGATGATCGGAGTCACAAAGTTATTTGAGTTGTAAATCGATTTATTTGAGTTGCTTTCTTTCTAAAATTATCATCTTGGCTACAGAACAGATCATGCTCATTGTTTCAGGCTGATTACATAGACCATTATCGAATAATAGGTAAACTATTCTATCTCTTTTCTATTCTATGTCTATCTATTATGAGTCTAGATATTATAGTGCCTGTATGCTAGAATGGTTGTAAAATTTTGTAGAATATTTATGTAATAATATTTATAATTGACAGCCGTACGCAAAAGGCATTCAATGAACACAGCGATCCAGAATGACTGTGATAAATATAATATATATAGTGGTTAAAACCATTATTTATGAACATAGCCATAATAAAAACTAATAGAAGCTATGGGTAGCTTGACTACTATTTAATTAGAAAGCTATTTATTTTAGTATTATCGGAAACACAATTTCCAATAAAGCGAGAAGCCAATTAGGTTAAATTTCCAAGTATAAATTTTGATTTAGACTCAACCGAAACTTTATTAATTATTCAGTATTCACAAAAGAATATATTCGCTTCCAGCGATTCCAAAACAACTTGAAGTTTATTGAGAGAGCCCTTTCTTTACGTCAGATAAGATCATGGCTGAAGGCTTGGAATAGTCTGTCTTAAGGTTATAAAATTCAAATGGAGATGAAATTTAGTTTCGCAGAATCTGGATCGAATTTCTTTGAAATTGTGTTGGTATGTTTTTATTTCGAACTGAGAACACAGTTTTGGTAACAGTACTATGGTTTTGGGTTTGTGAATGTTGGAATTCTATAGATACAATAAAGATGAGGTTTTTGAAATCGACTGTTGGATTTGTGATGCTTTGACCATGTGATTGTCTCTCTTGGCTTTTCTCTCTATCATCACGTTGAGCACCAAACCCTAGCAAATGCAATTCCTTTTAACCTACTTCATATTTGTATTTATTTTTGTAAATTTCTTTGCTCTTCAAGAGGTTCAAGAGAGGGTTCTTCAAGAGGGTCATCAGAAGGTTTCTTCATGGTCGGCAGCGCGAGTGTGACACCCCTGGTGTTACATACGTACATAGGCCACGGTAACCGCTTCCCATCAGGTGGGCCGTGTGCTTGTCTGCCAACTAAGTGGTATAAAAAAAAACTTTTATCATTAGCTTAGGAATTATAATTTTCGACGGAGCATTTTCGTCCGCTCACTTGATCTTTATTCTCAAAAAAAGTCAAGCTTAGCCATCGTTAGCGGTTAATTAAAGCTAATAAGGGCACAACAGACTCCTCGTTAACACGGGTACACGTGAAGAAGAACCGTGTGATTTTAATCGGTTTAATTTCGACATTCCCACAATACCTTTAACTCTTGTGAGGTGAAGCACTCACGTAAAAATACTAACTTACTCTGGTTGTTTCAACTGCCTATCGCTCTGATTTGTGCCAATATTTAATATTTGACTATATCGCCCATACTAGTGATCAAATATTGATTGGTTACAGACTCATTAGCAACGACTAGATAGATAGTTTTGACTAGATGCTCCAAAACTTCCTAAATTAGTAGTTCACTAATTCAAAATCGATATTAACGGAAATTAATTAGTGGATTTATGTAATGTAAATAGGTCACACATTATATTATTAAATTTTCGCAGCAAATAGAGTGGATCTCTTAGTATTTTGTAATTGTATGATATGTTTATTCTTAGTATATCTGTAGTATCTGTATTTTCTCTGCACTTGTTTTTTTTGCCATTTTGTTGCACTTTTAATAAAAATCTACAAAGCATAAGAAAACTCAATAATGAGTTAAGCTCTCCTTTGTACACCAAGATGTATTTGTGATTGTCTGTTGATGTATTATTTTCCTGTGTACAATAAATAATTATAGAATTATGGAAGTTTTTTATTATTTGAAGATAATACAAATAATTACTTATTATCAAACCTTGCTAAGCTCAAAGAAGCAGTAGCTAGCCTGGAAGAAATTCACATTAAACTGTATGCTACCTACATGTTCTAATGTAATCTATTGATGTACAATAAAAAAATATCGATCTATCTATGCATGGACCAAATTTAGAGACGTAATTCCTATTTTTATGTTAATAATTTTTTAAGTATTTTACTACAAAATTTGGGACCCGACTACAAATTTGACAAATTTATTGACAAAAATATATTATTCAATCCTTTAGGGTATGAAAAGTGTTATCTCAGACTGTTCGGACATGTTTATGCACATCTAGGTACATTCCAGACAGGAGAAGAGCAGAAAACTACTCGAGTGTCTGCTTTTCTGTGTTTAGGCTACTTCAGAGTCATAATATCAAACAATAGAGTCTATCGCAGTCTACTGCTAGACATAGGCCTCTCCCAATGTTGGGAGGCTTTGGCCTACTGTTTCCACGCTGGCCAGACGGGTTGGTACAGGATTTATTTCGAGTTTTCCTTCTCTCACAGTGATATCATTTACGTATTTTGGCATGAGTTGCCTCTTACGACATGATTTTTGAATTCTTTCTCTGTCACCACGCGGGTCATAAATAAATGGTTCAGACATTTTATAATAATAATAATAATATTCTACAACATTCTACACAACGCTATCTAGACCCACGGTAAGCATAGTTTAACTAGCTTGTGTTATGGAATCTAGAATACGGATAAACATACTTAAATACTTTTTTTTTTGTAAATACATATTATACATAGAAACACACAGACCAATGCAAATACCCATATTCATGCATACAAATATTTGCACCGAGCGGGGATGGAACCCGCGCCTCCTGCGTAGCAGTCGTATTCACTACCGCCAGGCCACAGAGGCTGTCAAAATTAGATTATAATTTACTAAGTTACTCTTGTCCAAAATCTTAAATAGTAAAACCACTCGTCTGTTTCTTATTCTTAGCTATAAAACTATCATTCTCAAACACTTCAATAAATTAAAAAAATGTATCATGATCTGACACATCTGTCGACGCATATTTGAATTTGTGACGAGCATTTACAGACGTGAGAACAATAAATCATATCAACAAATTACTCTTATTAACGGACAAGTTCATTTCTATAAACAATATCGTTATGTCTTCTTGTCGGCCCGCCTTCCATAGACCCATCAGACCGGTTTGTTATGTAGAACTGACAATATATTATTATGTTAATCACATAAGTTTTAGCTACTACAGAATGTTGTCGAAATTTACAAACATGAGTTTTATTAGATATCTTTGGTTGTAGCGGTAGGATGTTCGATTGCTAAGTCGGTGGATGGGAGTTTGATTCCCACTTCGTGTAAATATCTGTATGTATGTTTAGTATAAAGCCGCGTGGTTTCCGGCAGAGTAGAATTTGGACCACCCTATTTCTTCCAATGCGGTTTCAACAAGGCGACTAAGGGATAGGGTGGTTTAATATCAGACAGGCCCGGACTCAGCCTCAGATGCATAGCATGCATGCTTAATTCAACAATAGTGCCCGTAATATGGCAATAGGCTTATCCCCTATTACGTGGGACCGAATACAATTATTGGTGAAATGTGGGTGTTAATTCATCTCTGCCTATCCCTCCGGAGATAAAGGCGTGATTTTATGTATGTTATATGTATATTTGCATTACCTTGCGTTGGTTGGTACCTACAAAAGTATAATCTATAATGCAGAAATCAATGCACTCTCAGAAGCATAGTTTAGAATCCAAAAATAATCTGAAAATGCGAGTTTGTAAGTATGTGTGTATTCTTGCATGTGTGTGTGTTTATATGAAGTTCATAATAATCGGTTTGGCTTTAAACACATTTTATAATTAATCAACGAATTTTCACGCAAGTAATTGGCAAGTCTAATTAATGCGTGCGTGCCTGTTATGTTTTTGTTGATGGTGGAAGTATGGTTGAAACATGATTGATGAGTCGTACGAGGCTTGTACAAGTACCAATAATATTGAGGTACCTATGTGTGGTACCAAAGTTAGTGCGTAAAACATTTAGAACATTGAACATAAAACTTTACCATTATTTTTTGGCCAGTATCAACTAGCAAATGTTTGTCTATATACTTTGTAGACATTCTGGTACTTTTAATAGTTTAAGATTTGATGGTTTATACGTACATATAATCACGCCTATCTGTTTCCAAAATGGTAGGCAGAGGTGTATTCAGACATTCACATTTCGCCAACTGTGCTTTACAATACCACGTACATATATTAAGGCGTGAGCCTATTATCGCTCAGCTAGCACTGTCATTTAATTTTCATGAAATATATTAATTTTATATACTGCCGATTGAAATATTATCAGGTAGTTTTTTACTATAAAATATGTTGAAGCAAGTGAAAATTTAAACAAGATTTTTAAGTTAGGTAAAAACCTACAGTGAATAGGGTAACAATTTTAATTTGTAAAGTTAGATGTCGTTAATGTCTAATAACTTTATTAATCTTGACTAAAAAGCGGGATTAATTTAATGTCTGTATTATTATTTATTATTTATACTTTATTGTACACACACATATATTACATTAATATAACAAGATGAGATGTAATGTACAAAGGCGAGCTTAACTCAAAGTTGAGTTCTCTTCCAGCAAACCCGGGAGTGCACAGAGGAATTGCAATACGAGAGGCTAAGTCTAGTGCACAAGTGTAAAATTAATATAAGAAGGTATAAAATGTGTATACCCCCGACAATAGGCACAAATATACACATACACATATACACACATACACATACACACGTAAATACATACATACATACATACATACATACATACATACATATCTACATAAATACATAAATAAACATACATACATACATACATACAAATACATATCATGTATGTCTGCTATTGTTGAGAGAGAAAGTAATCTCTTATACGTCTTTTAAAAATATTCAGAGAAGGACTATCGCGTATGGAGTGAGGAAGAGAATTCCACAGTCGTACTGCAGAAACTGTGAAGGAATTGTCGTAGCAAGTCGAACTATGCGAGGGAGTTCGAAGTAAAAGAGAAGACGAAGTGCGACAGGGCTTTCCCCTGGGTACAAGGAACTCAAAACGCTCACGAAGATATGAAGGAGAATGAGGGTTGTGAAGAATAGAAAAGAGAAGGGAAAGAATGTGAACATCTCGACGCCGCCGAATTGGTAACCATTTCAGTTGCCTTCTGAACTCCGAAACGTGGTCGTACTTACGTAGGCCGAAAATAAAACGAATACACAAATTTTGCAGTCGCTCCATCTTGTTCCAGAGTTCTTCAGTTGCATCCAGAAATTAAATCTATGCTGAAAGCTAAAGAGTCTGTTTGTATGTCTGACTGAATGCATGAATCTCAGGGTGTAGTCTCTTTATACAGGAACGTTACAGACTGCATCATCATCACGTAACTGTATTACCCAAGGCAGCGGAGAAAAAAAACGTCCACAATTTCAGCAAATTCCAATACATTACTTGAAAACTTATTAATTGATTACTGGTATACATTGTATAAAAGGGTAACAGGAGGTTTCGGAGTATGACTTTGGAGAAGACGAGGAGGATCTTAATAAAACGGGTTTAAAAGTTCTCCTCATTTAAAAATAGGTGAATTAACACCCCCATTCCACCAATCATTAAATTCGTCCTCACGTAATAGGGGGTGAACCTATTGCCGTCTTCCGGGCAATATTCTTGACTCGACCCATGCATCTGTAGCGGAGTCTGGGCTGTATATATCTATCTGATGTTAAACAGCCCTATCCCCTAGTCGCATTGTACGACACCGTATGAGGTGATCTGTCAAAACGAAGCACACAATATGCACACAATACTATGATTCAATTTTATGTAACTCATATTCTTAACAACAAAACGTTTAGAGGCTTTCCAAGTCGTCTTGCATACTAAACAGTCGTGTACAATATTTACAAATTTGAGCTGCCTGTCGTACAAGAAGTGAAAGTGATCGCCCAGCACTTGTTAACTGGACTGTAATAAATTTGAATATGACAAGGTATAACTATAATTGCCGCGTGGCTTCCGGTAGCGTAGAATTTGGGTCAACCCATCTCTTCCCATGCGGTACGACAGGGCGACTAAGGGATAGAGCTGTTTAACATCAGACAGATATATACACCTCAGACTGAGCCTCAGATGCATGGTTCGAAGCAACATAGTAACAATATAGCAACATAGTAGCAATAGACACACTTCCTATTACGTGGGTCCGATTACAATGATTGGTGAAATGTCGGTAGTAATTCACCTCTGCGTAACCCTCCTTTTTTTTTTTTTTTTTTTTTTTTTTTTTTTTACGTGCGCAAAATCCCCACGGATACCTCCCCACCGGAGCCGGTGAAGGAGGTTATGTCGGACTCGAACCGACCAAAACGCACGCCGTCTGTGGGTCGTTTCGGTTGCCGAAGGTGAGGTTGACAGGCATATCCCTCGCACCCCGGCCGACCCAGGGCCATCTCTCACGATCTGGCCCTCCTCTCGGGTGTGGGGACTACAGAGTCCCCAACTCGTCCCCGGAAACGGGGAGGCGCGCCACGCGCGTCACCGCCGCGGCCTGCTTCTGCCAGGGTGACAGGCGGCTTCACCTGTCACCCCCTGCGTAACCCTCCTGAGATAAAGTAGGTAAGTTTTTTAATTTGTTGAATCGATGTGCTTTAATAACACACATTATTCTCGGAGTCTTTTCCCAACGAAGTTTGGGTCGGTTTTTCAGTCTAACTGTACTACTACTACGGTTGAACGTTCGATATTTTCTGTGAAGCGTCTGCCATGTGATCTCCAAAACCAAATGGTGATATTGAAGTTCTGTAGTTAGATTAGTTGAACTTTATAGGCTTCAACAACCCTAGTGCTCTCCAAGGCTCCCAGACCAATGCAAATAGACATATTCATGCATACAAATATTTGCACTGAGCGGGAATCAAACCCGTGCCCCCTACGTAGCAGTCGCGTTCACTACCACTACGTCACAGAGGCTTTATAACACTATTTCTCCTACTAATTCTGCATTGAAGCTTTGCTGCAGGCATTTCTCTTAGGATTAGGGGATCAGAAGAAAGTCGTTCCGTTAAAATTCACGATCTGTTGATTGCATTCAACCATCATAGCTACACTTACTTGTTCTTCTTCTTCCATCGTAGCGATGACATCTCGACTCTCAAATTGTGTTTGCCCAGTTTGCTGCTATCTGGATGTCGTTCTCGGAGGCACACATGAGTTCCTCCGGTGTAAATGTGTATGGGCATGTAGCACATGTCAATAGGTGGGCCATTGTCCATGGAGTAACTACACATTCACATCGCAGTTTCACCTTTCGACATTGTGGGGGGTATGTCCAGCAGTGGACTGCAATAGACTAATTGATTGATGATTGCTATCTTTCGGTAGATAGGAATTATAAATCGAAATAGAATCTGTTTAAAATTTATATTGTCTGAAGCGATAAATTTGGTATTATATCATTTTTTTTCCTTTACTTCAAAGGAAAATAGTTGGATTATTTATAAACAACTTTTGATATTGAAATGGGCAGAAATTCTATCGATCTTCTTACCCTAATTCTAAATTAGAAAGGAAGATATTTATAAATGAACATCTGGAGAAATTTCGGTATCTTCAGAACATTTCAAACTGTCACCGATTTTAAAGTTGATACAATTATTATTTAGAAATTTACTTTATAATTCAGATTAGCATACTTAATTATCTTATGGAAGAGAATGATGGCTGTGTTTCGCCAATCAGAAGATGTACCACTTAGATAAGTAGCCAGAGAGAGCTTATCGCAGAATCCCTAATACGGGTGATTATTGATGATTTATGGTATGCTAGCTTAGTGCTGTGGTTTTACCCGTGGTTTTGCCCGTGGTTTTGCCCGTGGTTTATGTTTTCGTTAACATATTTATGAACGCCCACACTAGTCAACGACGACTCAGACATAACGCATTAATGCACTTACTGACTTAATTTTATAGTTGGATAGGTAAGTCGTTAATTTTACAGAAAAGGCAAGCTTAAGGTGTAAAATGAGATCGTGGTATGCTTCGCCAATGTATAGGCTGAATTTTTTCTAATAACATGTCGCCTACTTACTTCTAGCTGATCTCTAGCATGCTTACAAAGTCTACGCTTAAGTCTCGACTACAAGCGACGTGAACGAGGCAACCAAGAGGTATGTCTCCGATACGCCTTTTTAATGTATTAAGCGTTGCTTATACATATTTGTTACAAGTATTTAGAAGCCTCGACGTCCGGACTAACTCCGGGTAGACTTCGCCTTGCCTGATGATAAGCTGAAGGCAAAGTCACAGAAAAGAGAGTCACCATTACTCACACATACCATGTGACAATGGTGAAACTCAGCTTGACGGCCTCATCATATGCTTTTTCACGCCTCACTTAAAGGACCCGGGACTATAGGAAGAATGAAACACGTGAGCTGGTAATGAATTCCAGGCCTTGATGGTGCGACAACCACAAACTTTGAACCGCTTGGTTCTTGATCTGCACCATTTTCTGCACGTAGTGTCCTGTGTAGGAAAGAGGAGATGATAATTCAGGTTTTAAGCATAGTTAAGGCATTTTCAATTTGTTAGTTCTATTGAAATCTGATGGACGGATAGATGAATTTGTTTTGGGCAAAGGTTCTGTGGCTTAGTGGTCAGAGCGTTCCCCCTATAAGGGAAAGATCGCAGTTTCGAATCCCGCCTGATTCATTTTTTCTATATCTTAATCATTCTGATGGTATCTTGTTTTACCTTCAATTGGACTATAAAATCATAATCTATTTAGTAAAATTACACATTTTACACAAATTACTCCACTCTATAGAGGACCTACAAAATGGAGTCTCTTATTATCTCACTATGTGTTACATTATATAACCCGAAATCTCAGCTAAATACACAGCAACTTTAATAAAAATAAATCTTGGATAGACCGCTGCGAGCAATTACTGGTCTTTCACAAATGTCAATGAATGTGAAAGTGTTGAGACGTAACAAATACAATTGACAATATTAGTTTTATCAGCGGCAAATCAATAATCAACAATAAACAAGTGCACGAAATCGATTAAGTGCAAGTGACTTCGCGCACTTGTAAATATCTACATTAAAATAAATCACTGGCGGTCATTGCACTTGTTAAAAAAAAAAAAGTTCTAAAACTTTCATTGTGTGACGATAATTTTCTAAATACTTTTTCTTTTTAATTATTTTTAAACGGCCAGTTACCCGATGTGAAATTTGCTTCAGATTAGCAATGAACAGTTTCTTTATGCGGAATAATCGTTTAACTATTAACGTTCGTTCAACACTTTTACTTGGTTTAAGATTCACAATGACAGTTTTTTCTTAAATTAGTTTTAAAAAGTTTCCTGTTATTTATTTGAACACAGATCTTACTTTTTTGTAATCCCACCCACATTCTCGCCATTAACCAACAGTAGTGATCTACTGAAATATAGAGTACATTGGGAGAGGCATATGTCCAGCAATGGACTCCGGTGGGCTAGTTGATTGATTGATTGAATGACACTTTGACAGCCTGACAGCGGTGGTATTCGCCACTGCTACGCAGGAGGCGGGAGTTCTATCCCCGCTCAGTGAAAAGATTTGTATTTTTTTTTATACCACTTAGTTGGCAGACAAGCACACGGCCCACCTGATGGAAAGTAGTTACCGTGGTCTATGGACGTCTGTAACACCAGAGGAGTCACAGTCGCGCTGCCAACCCTGTAAGTACAGAGTTTATGTGCCGTCAGTAGAAGACAAATCAGGACAAGCCTTTTTTAGTCTTCCCACTGACGGCACAAATTCTCCAGTGAGCTCTGGCTACCTCCGCTACCCTTACCCTACTCACCGCTGGGAACACAACACGAAGTTATTATAACCGCGGTATTCTGTAGGGCGGAGGTACTTCCCCAGTCGGACTGCTCAATCGGGCGGATATACCGCCGTGTCCTACCTCCTACAATACTCCTACCTACAATTGTATTCATGAATATGGGTATTTGCATTGATCTGGTCGTGCTTTGGAGAGTACGTTAAGCTGTCGCTCCTTGATGCCATACGAACATCCATGGCAGTCATTACGGTTAGTTGGAGCATTAAAAAAGTTCAACAACTGGTCTACTGCAATGCTTCGATATCGCCTATGGGATGCGGAGGTCGGACGGCAGTTGCTTCACGGAAAATATTGAAATTCAGCCTAAATCTGCAGTTAGACTGGCAAAGCGGACCCCAAACTCCAGGGTGTAAAGCATGCGACTGGGATTAACATTCACGGTGACTACTTCTCATTAGGTGAGATTAGAAAGTTTCTTTAGGGTCGGCAACGCGAGCGAAACGCCTCTAGTGTTGCATGTGTCCATAGGCCACGGTAACCACTTCCCATCAGATGTTTACCACTTAAGTGGTATAAAAAAAGAAACATTCCAAGTTATAGTTACCGGACAGGCATATATCTTGACCACAAGCCGCGGGAGAAACGAGGCCCTGACTCGTGTAGATTATATGATCCATGATAAATGGATTTGACCTCTACACTGTGCTCTCCTCAAAAGACACCCCAATATACGTACTGTGTATAAAGAGCAAAGTTGCAACGTAACTGGGGTGGTTGGTGATTATGCCTACTGAAAACCTTAACTGTAAAACTTTACAAAACATTATGAACAATAATTGAAATTTAATGAAATAAGCCCAATAAAATAGAAGATTTGGACTAAGCCCAATTTACACAATGTAATTTATTTATTACACATGCATGGGTAATAATTAAATTACAATAAATGAAGCGCATTAATTGACTTAACTAAATGGAACGCTACCTTTGAAACGCGGATGCTAATTAAAAAATAAATTATTATTGAAAAAAACACCAAGAACAGTTTTACATGCAAAAATTGTCTAGTTGACATTTTTTAAATGTAATTATAAAGCATTTAGTGTGCTAAAACGAGTAAGATAGGAAAAAATTGTACCAATTCAGGCGGGAATTGAACCCGCGATCTTTCCCTTACAGGGGGAATATCCTAACCACTAAGCCACATTACAACCTTGCCTGAAATCGTCCAAATCTTCCTATAAATATCCGTTTTTTTCCTATCTTAGTTGACATTTTGTTTAGACGACGCAAGTAACAGTGCTTTAATATTATTTTAAGCAACGTGCAAGAAACTTCCATCGAGAAAATCAGGCTTGAAGAAGCACATAGAAACACATGGACCGATTCACCCCAAAGGAAAAAATCCGCGAGAAGTTGGTCCGTAGATGATATCGTTACTTGAGCCTCAAAGATTTCAATCAATACACCTTTTTTTAATGTGCGTAAAATCCCCACGGATACCACTGGGGCCGGTGCTACCCCACGGGCCCCAGTGTCGGATTTGAAGCGACTTAAACGCACGCTGACTGTGTGGGCCGCAGTTTGCCGGAGGTCAGATTATCTGAGATATATCCCTCGCACACCTGACGGCCCAGGGCCTCTTCGGGTGTGGGGATCACGAAGTTTCCATCTCATCCCCGAGTATGGGGAGGCGCGCATAGCGCACCGACGCCACGACCAGCTACAGCTAGGTTAGAGAGACCTCATGGGTGACGGAGGTCATTTTGCAACCTCCGACGCCCGGGCGGCCTCCGCTCGCGGGCTGCGTTTTTTACGAGTCTCCTTCGCTTCCGCTACGCCGTCCAATCCATTCATTAAAGATCTAGGTAGTTCGTGACTAAACTATATACAAAATAAAATAAAAACAAAAATGAATATTCAACAGGCTATAATACGTTTTAAAACATGCATTACAAACATAACTTTTGATATATGTATAATAAAATAGTATATACTTTCACCAAGAATTAATAAAGTTTCGCTTTTGTCAGGCTTCCCGCGACGCACGTCACTGTATCTTGTTTATGATTATTTTTATGCCATTTAGATAGCAAACACATGGCCACCTGGGGGTAAGCGGTTACCGTAGCCATGGCCGTTTGGAACGCCAGAGGTGTCAGTGACGTGTTGCTACTTGACGTCATGTTTTTAAAGCTTTATTTTGAAATTGCTGGTATTCTTATTAACCTTTATACCAAATAGGTTAATTAGAGTATAAGTGTATATGCATATGTGTGAGCGAGGGAGTATGTATATGCGGGAATATGCTAATTGGCAATTTTTTTTGCATTTGAAAAATTACCGCTGTATAATAACATAATAAACTGCTAAAGTAAAATATACTTAAGACAAATAGTTTTAACTGTTAAATTTGAAAATTTCGTTTCTCGCGCCGCCAGAAAATGCCCCATACTAAATCGACCTTGCAAGTGACGTCACACGCCAGCTGCGCATAGCAAAAATGTATGAAGTGCAACAGAATATCGCATTTATCTCGATCTATGTTACGCTTACACTTATATAGTTTTTAATAAAAAAAAAATTAATTGATATTGATTTTGATTATTTATATTTTGACTTACTTTGGGTATGAAAATTACGTTATGAAAAGTGAATAGCTCCAGTTTAGTATAGTCTATAGATGTATAACAAAATGATGCAATAAAATTTTTATTTTATTTTATTTATTTTATTTTAGTTAGGCAATATCTTATTTTGCGAGGCACATTTTTTTCAGAACAAACTAACATATTAAGCAGTATTGAGAAGAATCTGACGACCTAGTCAAATAGCCTTTTAGTACTAAAATTAATTAGATTTTTTTTTATACCACTTAGGTGCCAGCTGATGTGAAGTGGTTACCGTGGCCTATGGACGTATGCAACATCAGGGGTGTTACACTCGCGCTGCCAACCACGAAGAAACCTTCTGATGCCCCTCTTGAAGAACCCCATATTGTAGGTGCTTGATAAAACCACAACAGGGAGGTCATTTCACAACTCGATTGTGCGTAGGATGAAGTTTCTTTCATACCGCATAGTGCGCACCGTCTCAGTTCACAATATGTGAGGATAAATTCACTGCCTATGGCAAGAGGTGCGATGATACAATGTAGCTGTGGGCATCATGTCAAACAATTCATCTGAGCACTGTAACACTGACCATTGTATAGGCGGTAGAACTCACATAGTGAGGTAAATTCCCTCCTAAGGCTAAGTTCCACACTACCTGCGAGTATAGGATTGTCAACCAGCCTCAACGCCCGTCTCTGCACCGATACGGTGGTATGCAGGCGCTCCAGCAAAAATGTGACAGCAGTATTTCATGCGGTGCCGGACCTGTGCCTTATCAAGAAGGAGTTGCTGCCCCGCAGTGAAGTACTGCGTCGTCCTGTTAAGTTAAAATAACTTTCAATTTGCGGGCAATATGTATCATCCAGATAAATTTTCATAAAAATATATTATTCTTTATGCGATTCTAACTGATCTACATAATTTAAAACGGTATATTTCAAATGTTTTATATGTAGATAGGTAAGTATTTAATGATAATAAGATAATGTTAGCAACACCAATAATGTGTAATATATTCAATCAATAACAATGGACATTATTATAATATTATTAAAGAAAACCAGAAACTTAACATGAAGTGGGACTACCTTTCAAACTACTGTTAATGAGTTCTAGGGCTGTCGCCATTAAAAAGTATATTTATCGTTAACTGTGCTTTTAATCTGCTGCTATTGAGAATTTGTAACCGTGGTAGTCTAGTGGTATGGGTAATGGACTGCTGAGACGAGGTCTCGGGTTCGATCCCAGGTTTTTCCATGGCACACCAATGACTTTTCGATGTTTTTCGAAGTTAGGTGTGTATTTATTGCAGGTTTATAAGTGTTCGGTTAGTGGTAATAGGTTCGCCATCTATTATATTGGGACCTAAACATAAACTGGTGAATTGTGGGTGTTAACACCTCTGCCTACCCCTTCGGAGATATAGGCGTGAGTTTATGTTATGTTATGTTATGCTATTGAGAATTCTTGAATATTTTGCCCAGCCCGGGAACCAAACCTGTTACCGCTTGAGCAACAGTTACACGTGCCATCGCTGCTCGGCGCCACCAAAGTAGTCACTTATAAAATTGGAAAGTATTAGACTAAATTATAGATAATACAGAGAAAATAAAAATTAAGTTTGATTATGTATCTACATTGTTGACATAAAATTAATTTTAGCGAATTCTATTAATGTTACTATGAGGTAGGGAGATAAGACACGGCGGTATTTCCGTCCAATTGAGCAGTCCGAATGAGGAAATACCCCCGCCCTACGGTATACCTCGGCTATAATAACTTCGTGTTGTGTTCCCAGCAGAGAGTAGGGTCGCCAGAGCTCACTGAAGAATTAATCTGTCAGTGGGAAGACTAAAGGCTTGTCCTGCTTTGTCTTCTAAGCTGACGGCACAGAAACTCTGTACTTACAGGGTTGGTAACTCCTCTGGTGTTACAAACGTCTATAGGCCACGGTAACCACTTTCCATCAGGTGGGCAAAAAAAATACTGTGGACTTTTTTTAATTTTAAGCTAATAGTATTGTATACAAAACGTACGCACGATATAATATTGCGCTTTGTCTGTTCATCGTGAAGCATGGCCCTACCGCATTGTGATTCAACAAATTATAAAATTAACATAATACAAGTATTTTCGTTGTAGGCCAGGTGAGCAATCTGCGCAACCACAACCGAATGAGCCACTGGGATGGCCATAGGACCTACTAGCAGAATATTTATAAGCGCATTGAGGCTAGTGAGGAAATCGTGAAATTTCTATTAGGATAAGTGCTTGGGAAATTGTCGGACATGCTTTGTTGTAAATCTATTCTAGGATTTGTGTGTGTTTAATCTTATTTAGGTCGGATTTCACCGGTGACAGTAATTGAGTATGAGTTCGATTAAATTGGATCCTAGTGTTTTACTCACTGGAAATGATTGTAGTTTGGGTAAAATATTCAACTACGCTTGCAAGACAATAAAAATATCGATAGTTAAGCTAAATTGTTTCTGTCAGTATAGAGTTCGCGTTTGTGTTTGTTTGTGAGACGGTGCGCACTGTGCGGTATGAAAGAAACTTCATCCCACGCACACTCAAGCTGTGGAATGACCTCCCTGCTGCGGTTTTCCCAAGCGCCTACAATATGGGGTTCTTCAAGAGTGGCATCAGAAGGTTTCTTCATGGTCGACAGTGCGAGTGTAACATCCCTGGTGTTGCATACGTCCATAGCCCACGGTAACCACTTCCCATCAGGTGAGCCGTGAGTTTGTCTGCCACCTAAGTGGTATAAAAAAAAATATGGGCAGGATTCGAATCCAGGACCTCTCGTTAGCGAGGTTCCGAAACACCAAATTACCGAATGTATGATAGTAAAACCAGATCAAAATCATTTGGGTGATTTATTAACTTACAGCAAAAACGGGCAGTGAGTTCATTTACTGCATAAAGATGTGCTTAGATAACTAACTAACTAATTTTAAGAAATATAATATAAAAAAAAACAATAATAACTAACTTTAAGAATTACTTTTACTGATTTGATTTCATTCATCTTTTTTCTAAGTTCTTTGTAGAAGATTCTTAAGAAAAGAATAATTAATAAAATTGTACAGAAAATTGGAATCGGCGATTACGATAGTTTTTCGTGCTAGGGGCACTGAAGTTGCCAAAACAACTCGAAGGGGCACTGAAGTTGCCAAAACAACTCGAACCCAACGGAATTACAGGGTCGGCAGCATCGATGTGACTCCACTGGTGTGGCACATGTTCATAGGTCACGGTAGCTACTTTCCATCATGTGGGCCGTGTGCTTATCTGCCACTTAAATTGTGTAAAAAAAAATGGTTTTCATAATTTAAGCAGTACTCAAGCATACGATTCACCCATGGAAATCTATTATTGTTTTTAGTTGTTATTCACTCGTTACCATAACAGAATGAAAAACAAAACCCATCCATCTATCCATATCGATAAAAACGTCGGGAAATAAAAGTGATATATCTATAGATATAATTATTTATATCATTTCAAATTCTATCGGTTTGTCGAAAGTTTTTCTCTAATAATGACATCAATAAATTCGCCGCTGACATAAACAATTCATCGCGTTATAAATTGACTCAATGATAATAAACTAATTTAAATAAAACAACTTTCATTCAATTTAGTCCACATTATAGATCACGGAAAGTAAATTTACTACGATAAACAAAAATATTGACGTTTTTAACATAAATCTATTATAGGAGTGACAGGAGACAATTTTAGAGCTGAATTCACATACATACATATATGCATATAATCACGCCTTTATCCATGGAGGGTTAGACAGAGGTGAATTAATACCCACATTTCACCAATAATTGTATTCGGTCCCACGTGTTTAGGGCTGTTTAACATCAGACAAATATATTCAGCCCAGACTTAGCCTTCGGTGCAAGACTTGAGTCAACAATAGTGCCCGGAAGACGGCAATAGGTTCACCCCCTATTACGTAGGACCAAATTCAATGATTGGTGAAATGTGGGTGTTAAAACACTTCTTCCTAACCCTCCGGGGATAAAGGCGTGATTAAATATACGAATGTATGTAAGGTTTTTGCATCAAAGAATTTTCATGGGTAAGGTGCTACAATTGTGAAGCTAGGACACTACAACGTCTCCATGACTACAAAAATCAATTAATACGTCGGGTTATGAATATGTTTATACTTACACAGATAACTTGTTTAACACCCAGTACGAAGGCGTAAAGTTCATGTAAAATGATACTAAATAAATCGCGAGAGAATCCATAAAATAGTATTATTTCAATCGTAATCGTATTGTAAACTTTTTTTTAAAACATACCGAACACTCACTCTAATTCTGCTGTACCTACCTGTACATTCTGCTAACAGCCAGTTTTGTGGAGCAACACCTTGACCTATTTAAAACGGCCAAGGATTTTCTTCCTCGATATGCTGGCCTCTAGAGAATTGTTTGTCATTTGTTTCAACAAATGTTTATTTAACTTCGTATTTACATTTTTATTGTTTCAATTCCTATAATCTGTTCAATATAGGATGATTCGTGTGACAGTTATTACTGAGTAAGGACTTGTGATGGGACATTATTGATTAAATCGATCTATTTATGGATTTTAGTTACATACCGTTTTGAAAATAATAACACCACAAATATTTATTTATTAATGAATTGTTGTGGCGTCTCTCGTATCATCCTATAATGAACAGACTATAGATGTAGAAGATTTAGTAGCTGTGGACTTTGGTGCTTTTTCCCATGCGCCTACAATATAGGGTTCTTTAAAAGGGGCATTAGAAGGTTTCTTCAGAGTCAGCAGCGCGAATGTGACCACTTCCTATTAGGTGGGACGTGTGCTACCTAAGTGGTATAAAAAAATGTTCAGTGGGTACAAAAATGTTATGATATATGTATGGATATGTCTAAGCGATTCTAGGAAATAATATACAAATAAGTAGTCATGATACACCTGGATGAACTAAATACCCTTTTTAGTATGGAAACCCCATTCCCCCTCCTCCCACGTCGGGACCAGTGTGGTCAGTTATGTCCAATTCAAACCAACCAAAACCACTCGCTGTCTTAAGTCATCAGTTGGCGGAGGTGAGATTGGCAATGACATATATCATGCAGCTCTGTAGATGCCTAGTCTTTAATCGAGCTGACCTAGTTATGCTAGAAAAATAATAGCTAGTACTACCCGAAGTCATTGACTTTGTACGAAAATTACCAAGTTCTTTCATAAAATATTTTTTCTCCTCATTATCATACAAATAGATTCGTTTACGTTATACTTTGTTAAAAGTTTTATTCTAATTCACGCAATCATTCGATCTTGACGAAATTACGTACTTTTACTTTGACGATTTGCGATTATTCATACATAAAATCACGCCTGTCTCCCATAGGGGTAGGCAGAGATCACGGATCTCCATTTGCTACGATGCTGACATACTACTCTCGCTTCATTCACTCTCATTACATTCTTCATGCATGCTCGTCGGTTTAGAGTACTCCTGACCTGCCCCTTTTCTAAAACTTCCCCAATTTGGTCCAGGTATGTGCGCCTAGGTCTTCCCCTTCCGACGGTACCATCCACACTCGCCTCATACACCTGTTTCGTTAGTCTTCTTTCATTCATTCTCTCAACATGACATTATTCTTTAAATAATTTATTTATTATATTTTATAAACTCACGCCTATATCCCCTAAGGGCTAGGCAGAGGTGCTAGCAACCACATTTCGACAGTTTATGTTTAGGTCCCAGTGTAATAGGTGACGAGTATTGCCATTAACCGAGCACTTATAAACCTGCGATAAATACACACATAACTTCGAAAGGCATCGAAAAGACATTGGTGTGTGCCATGGTAAAACCTGGGATCGAACCCGAGACCTCGTTTCAGCAGTCCATTACCCATACCACTTTGAATAATTAATTTCATTTATTCTGTTTAGGCACATAAAGAGCACAATATGAACGCTAAAATTTTATAATTATGTCAAGAAATATTATGAAAAATTTCACGTTTCGGTGAGAATGACGTGTGGCGAAATCAGTCAGGTGAAAAATAAAAATCCACGTAATTCCCGGAAGCCGCGTGGTTCCCGGCAGAGTAGAATTTGGGCCACCCCATCTCTTTCCATGCGGTGTCGTACAAGGCGACTAAGGAATAGGACTGTTTAACATTAGACATATACATACAGCACCGACTCAGCCTCATATGCATGGCTCGAGTCAACAATACGGAAATAGGCTCATCCCCTATTGTCGCAAAATACCTAAAACTAGGTATTCTACGAATATCTGAGCTGATACGTCACTGAATAAATGCAACAAAATAATGCCGTAAATGAATTTTATGAGCGCTGAGTTAACCATGTCGGTATCCTGATTATCTGATACTGAATACTGATCTGATTGCTGTATGGGGTTTCCCCCAGTGGCCTCCAACCTCCCCTATAGCCACCCCGAGCCTCGCTTAACTGGTCTGATTCTGGTCAATCTGGTTCTGATCACTGTTCGCAAACAGTCCGAATGCATTGGTTACTGATACACACTCAATATGGTCAAATCTGATAATGCATGCACTGAGATATAGTAAACTGACTTACTGATGTTGCTCCTGCGCCGACCCGAGCGATAATGCCGCAGCGAGCGCGCCCGCTCGCATCTACCGTCACTCCCTAAACAGACGTGACGTCACCCGACTCAAGCTATAACTAAATATCTCTTCGCATCCGCGACACCTATTACGTGGGACCGAATACAGTGATTGGTGAAATGTGGGTGTTAATTCACATCTGTCTAACCCTCTGAGGATAAAGGCGTGATTATATGTGTGTATGAAAAATAAAATATAGTGGAAAAGTACTAAGTGAATTCAATATGTGAACAGTAAACAGTATATATCTACTTAGCATAGTTCAATTCGTCTCTCTTTTGTTTTACATGCTATTCGCAAATTACGTAGGTTTACAAAATAGCCAACAAGTTGTAAACAAGTTTAAAACACAATTGCGTTCACACTGAAGCCTGTGACATTTTGCAACTTGTCAAATACATATTTTATACTTAGGTGAAAACGAAGGTTAAGACTTCACTGTTTATCAGTATTTTATGAACCGTGATAGCCAAATAAATGAAATTTGCTCACATGATGTTTTTACCTACAGCCACAAATATTAAAAACGATGACACGAAATTCTTTGTGCGCGAGTCTAAATCGCGATTGGTCGATTTTTATTTGAACAAATTTTTATTCCACATAATTAATATTCCTATACCAATTAATTAATTAATATGATAATACTGCCGTAGTAAGAAAAATTCCAATGAGTTTATGTGGCATCATAACAAGTAAACGAAATATGTAACTACTCTAATTATTTATAAAAAAAATTGACCCAAGTCGCTAGTATCTATCTATAAAATTATTATCGGTGGCTCATATGCTTATTATTTTATGATTTTGTTTCAGGTAATGGCATTTTACTACTGCTACAGGAACTAAACGAGTAAGTCAGGCCAAAAGTAGGAGCATGGATAGAAATTGTAATAACTACAGCCTAGTGGTATATGGGTAATGGACTGCTGAGACGAGGTCTCGGGTTTGATCTCGGTTTTGCCATGGCAAACATCAATGACTTTTCGATGCTTTTCGAAGTTATTTGTGTATTTATCGCAGGTTTATAAGTGCCCGGTTAATGGCAATAGGCTCGCCACCTAGTACATTGGGACCTAAACATAAACAATCGAAATGTAGATACTAGCACCTCTGCCTACCCCTTCGAGGATATAGGCGTAATTTTATGTTATGTTACAGTCAGCATTAGATCGATTTAAACATGCAAAGTATGCAAATTAATTACACTGACACATTATTACATTTCAGCATTCTAAATTACATGTACAAAACTACCTAATTTAAATGACCTACTAAACAAATTCTAAGATAAGTTCATCGAGTAACAGTGGTAGCGGCCATAATTTCATAACACATAACATAACCATATGCATAGTACCCGCATCACCGTTACAGAGGCTTATAACGCTCAAATATGTAGGTAGTTATGTATGTAAACTATTTGCCATAAATTGTCAAGCTCATTCACTGTTGAAAACAGCATTCTCTTACACACGTTCAAGCCGCCTATCAAACCTTTGACGTGACCCCTACCATGAATCACACTTCAGTAAAATTAATGGCATTAATATGAACATAATTTTAATTTTAGAATGTTAAAATTTGAATTTTTTCATTTAAAATTAAATATGTAGATATTATTTTGGGCACGGTTTTTAATGAGTTGAATTGCTATTTAAGTAAGCCTTATAACACTAGGGGGTACTTAAACATCTGAACATCCGGAGTTGCATTAAATTCGAATGAAAGACAGTATTTAGGTAACATAAAGTTTCTTAAAAAGAAATAAAGAAGTAGAGATCGAAATAAAAGAAAAAGTGAAAAAAATGTTTAATAAACATTTTTTCAACAACACACAAACACACAAAATTGGTCCAATAGCTCTAAAGTAGGGTGACCAGTGCCGAAAGGTCACACAACACAGTGTGACCTTTCTTTGCTCCGGAGAGTATCTTTCCGATTGTCAATGGCATTCATAATAATATAATGTTTTGGGACTTTTCTCGAGTAAATCAAGGAACTAACTATTTTGCCGACGTTTCGGATACGTTGCAGCACCCGTGATCACGACTTGACTGTCTTGCGAGTGTCGCATAATGAATTGTAAGGCTGGCGATCCGAAACGTAGGCAAAAATAGTAAGTTATAGTATTATATATATAGCGTTATAGTATAATTATGAATTCACACCGTGATAGTTTAAAAATTAATGGCATTCGTTACGAATAATTGAAACTAAAAAGTCCGACAACCTGGTCGACGGACAGAACTTCATTATTCCTAATGAGTATTAGAGGTAAGATGTCAGTCCCTTCACAGAAAATATCGAAGTTCGACCACAGACTGTTAGATAAAATTAGAAGTCGATCCCAAGTAAGTTCGAAAAAGGTTCAGAGGTAGAAGTTACATCGAATTTCTTTCGATAGGGTTCAAGAAGAACGAAGTACTTATCATGAACTGTCTTGGGACACTTCATAGTACTGATTGTCCGAAACTTCGATCCGCAACTTCGGTAGCACGCGTCACTGTGATTTCATAGTAGGCTTACTAGTTCAAAGTTATTAAATTGGTGAAGAAAAACGTTTTTCACAACGGCACGCGAATGTCAAGACTGGTAGTATTAACTTCTTAAAGTTATTGGGACTGTCTAATGCTAGACAGACTTTAGGTTTCTTCGTTGCTTTAGTGGTATAAAATAATATCCTACAAGCACGATTCTGCAGTAAAATAATGACGTCATCAATATTGAAAAAAATGAAATAAGTAGAAATAGTGATGTGATTAAATCCCATGTTTATCGAGTTTGGGGTCGTTATTTCGAATTTGGTTCGATCTTCTAATCACAGTTCAAATAGTATTTGACTCAACGGCTGTTATATTCGAAAGGGTCTAAGATACGAATGATTTTCTTCGGACTTAGGTACGTTAGATTTGAGTCGACTAAAACCATACGCCACTTGGGTCATGGTTTTTATTCTCTTTTTATTATAATAGAGGCCGTTAGGTTAGGTTGGTTAGACGGAGCCTGTATGGGTGACCTGAACAATTCTATTAATGGTTGGCCATTAACCATAACTCAGGCTGGGCGGTCAGACAGCTGTCGCTGCAATATAGCCGAAAAAAATCATGCCACACCATATTTAGCAGAACCCAGGACTCAGAGTTGATTTAACTAATGCTCTTGTGGTGAAATATAGTTTTGTTCGGTTCAGAAATTTAACTACAACATATTATTATATGTATTTGAATAATTAATGAATATGTATATTTTATTAATCCTTCATTGTTTGCGGAATTATTCAAAGGCTTTGTTTAATGACCTGTGCTTGAAAAGGTCATTCGGAAAATGTTCTACAATAACGGTATTGGGTTTATGTGTACTTCTGAATGACTTATTTGATTTGAATAGAAAGCCTGTTGTTTGATTGAGGATTTTTAACCACTAGCTGTTGTCCGCTCTGCGTAAACACTTTCTGTCCCCGTGGCCTAAGGGCACCAATTTCCAGGAAAAAGTTATCTGTCTATTATTCCAAACTATAATCTATTTCTCTGCTATATTCCTATATGTTATGCCGTTTCCGCGTGAAAGAATTACAAACATCCAAATACACACACATGGACATCGAAAGTAAGAATAAAACTTATACATTAAAAGTATCATTGAAAGCACTTTTATGCCCTGAACCTTATTATATTATACATACCTACATACATACATATTTACGCCTTTATCCTCGAAGGGTTAGGCAGAGGTGAATTAACACCCACATTTCACTAATCATTGAATTCGGTCCCACGTAATAGGGGGTGAGCCTATTGCCGTCTTCCGGGCACTATTGTTGACGCAAGCCTCTGAGGCTGAGTCTGGGCTTTATTTATCTATCTGATGTTGAGCAGTTCTATCCCTTAGTCGCCTTGTACGACACCGCATGGGAAGAGATGGGGTGGTTCAAATTCTACTCTGCCAGGAACCACGCGACTGTACTACATTATATTCCTATAAATCATTAAAAATCTATAAATATTCGTACGTATGTTTGTATGTTTGTGTCGTAATAATACTCATCATAAATACACTCAAGTCTGAAATAACATATAGGTTACTGGAATATGATCCCATGGGTTGCCGGAACGAAATTAAAATTAACAGGCGACGCCGTGAACAAGCTAGTTACTATCTTCAGAAGACAAGTTTGACATCTATACTAATATTATAAAGAGGAAAGATTTGTATTTTTGTAATTATAAAGAGGAAAGATTTGTATTTTTGTATGTAACGAATAAACTCAAAAAGTACTAGACCGATTTTAATAATTCTTTTTTCATTAGAAAGCTACATTCTTCGTGAGTAACATAGGCTACTTTTTATCCCGATATTCCCATGGGATCAGGATTTACGGGGCTGAAACCACGGCGTGGTGCTAGTATTTTATACTTTCAATCTCAGGCGGGATTGGAACCCGCGATCTTTTCCTTACAGGGAACGCTTTAAACCCGCCTGGACCGATTCAATTTTTTCTATATTTTAATTGATTTGAATAGTTAGTTAGTTATACTACTGCTTTAAAATTTCATTCAATGTTTTGTACTATTTATTATTTTATGAAACATTTTAGTGTCAAGGTAAACCCTAACTTGGCCTGTGTTCAGCTACTTCGGAAGGCGACTGTACCTACCTGCAAACGCCTGTACTAACTGAAGACTAAAAGGCTTTACTGAATTTAAAATGACGCCGACTTATTACAGATACAATTGTAAATGAATCGCTTTATGAAGTGTAGAGACATGACTTTTATACTATATTTAAACTGAAGCATTTTATTACCTTTTTTATACAAAGCAAGACAAGGCAGACCAATACACGGCCCACCTGATAGAAAGTGGTTACTGGGACCTTTGCATGTGTGTAACACCATGGGAGTCACACTCGTGCTCCCGACCCTATAATAACAGAGATTTTCAGTGCCGTCAGTGCAAAAAGAAAATCAGTACAAGCCTTTGGTCTTCCCACTGACAACACAAAAACTCTTCAGTGAGTTCTAGCTGCCCCACTCACCGCCGGGAACACAACACGAGATTATTCTGTAGGCTGGATGTACTTCCCCAGTCGGACTGCTAAATTGGGACGGAAATACCGTCGTGTCCTACCTCCTCGAACGAAAAAATGTATCTAACTAGGAAGGTAAGACTTAGCCGACCTGAAAAAGATGGCTGAGACAGACTGGATACGGAAGGTAAAGGATCGTCATGAATAACCTATGTCCAGCAGTAGACTGTGATGGACTAATTGTTTGATTGATTGATTTGTATCTAAGTATATTAATCCAACTTGTTTGATTGATTGATTTGTATCTAAGTATATTAATCCAACTTGTTTGATTGATTGATTTGTATCTAAGTATATTAATCCAACTTGTTTGATTGATTGATTTGTATCTAAGTATATTAATCCAACTTCCATAAACCATTATTTTTGATTGGTATGTCGTCTTTTCTGGCCACGACAGTCGACTGACCTCCCGATACTGACAAGAAAGCCTGTGCACACGCGTCTCTTCCCCTGTTTAGCAAGTACACTAGTTGCAGATGAGCTTGCTTTTGCCTTGTAGGGCTTTGTGGGGCATAAACCTATGTCTATTGAATAGGTACTTCGCAAAGCCCCATGGGCATACAATACGTAGCTTCTTTCAAAGAAATTCACCCAAATACTTTTTTTTTTTTTTTTTTACGTGCGTAAAATCCCCTCGGATACCTCCCCACCGGAGCCGGTGGAGGAGGTTATGTCGGACTCGAACCGACTAAAACGCACGCCGCCTGTGGGTCGTTTTGGTTGCCGAAGGTGAGGTTGACAGGCATATACCTCGCACCCCGGCCGACCCACACCCAAATACTAATGAATTGAGAAACGCCTCTTGTCATTAAAAGTCGGTTAGTAATAATTTAATAAAGAATAAATTAAGCATCCAATTAGGATGTAAATTTAGATGCTAATTTAAAAGAATATTCAAGAAAGTTATGTTATGAATAAAAATTACTGTCTTTACGACTGTTCGGGACCCGTGGCTATCGGTGTCAAAGGTTAGGTATTCGGAATCGGAGCGCTTACCGGAAATTAAAAAAAAGAAGGCAAATTTTTACGATCGTGGCTCCAAAGAAACTCGTTGTGCTAAATTTTTGTGATTATTTGTGGCATTGGATATAATTTATGTCAGTCTTCTCAAATCGGTATGGCATTAGGAATTTTCTGTTCGAGTAGAACCATGCTTTGTTCTGCATAAGCCTATCTTTGTCAAACAGTTCTTTTAGTTTTAAACCAACCTATAAATTGTTTTCCGCTTATTTGGTTAGGTATATTTGTTATATGTTCGTTGTCACATTACGCCGTACTCTTATCGACCGATTTGTATATATATTATGTACAACTCAAAGTTGAGTTCTCTTCCAGCAAACCCGGGATTGTACAGAGGAATTAAACAATTCAATAAGAGGCAAAGTCGAGTTAGTGTATATGAATGTGATGATTTTAATGTAAGGAGGTATCACTTAAACATTTATGTTATGTTTATGTGATACTCATGCCTATATCCCCAGTTATTATATACAGTTATACTATATACAGTTATATCACATTTCGCCAGTTTATGTTTAGGTCCCAATGTAATAGGTGACGAGCCAATTGCCATTAACCGGGCACTTATAAACTTGCAATATGATACACACATAACTTCATTTCTTCACATAACTTCATTCAGTCACACACCAATGTGTGTGCCATGATAAAACCTGGGATCGAACCCGAGACCTCGTTTCAGCAGTCCATTACCCATACCAGTAGGCTACCGCGGTGTAAGGAGGTATACACTTGTATAATTCAAATTTATTTGAAAATTGAAATCTTGATGAAAATGGGACCTATTTGTAAATAGAATGTACTTAAAGATAGGGCCCATTTTCATCAAGATACGAAGAAAAGTAGCTGAGAAAAGCATTAAAAAGATCATCATGATGGTACTAATGCCTATTGTGACAAAGTTCCAAATTCAAAAATATTGAGAAGTTGTTTTTATTATTATTGTAGTATTTGGTATACGAGAGCAAGCTAGCAATCTATCATTTTCGCCTAGAACACAAACACTTTAACCTATTAATCAGTAATCCTTTCATTAAGGAAACCTGTATAGACATTAACCCTGAATATCAAACCATCACGAGATATCTGATCTTGTAATTCTACAAGCTCTGACCCTTCAAAAGCTCTTATCAGTACCTGCACGTATACGTTACGATAGCAGAAGGCAATGTACAGAATTATTAATAGAAATTTCGTCATTAGTATCATAATTGAATGTTATCGATACATCGAATCGCGTAATGCGTCGAAATCGATACGGATAATTTTTAGAATCGATTATGATCATGGGAAAATGGTGCAATGATTTCTCGGACTTGTTCAGTATTATCTATGCGAAATGTTTCTTCTTCGGTTTGTTGTATGTTTTTCCTTTTCATCATTTTCACCATTGCAGCTCCAATCCTTCGTTGCATCGAGAAATTTATTGTTCAGAATCTGCATTCGTACTAGCGTTTCCCATTTTTTTTTTGCTTTTATAGGAGCGACTACCCTATGTTTTTTTGACGAGGTAGGACACGACGGTATTCCCATCCCAATTGAGCAGTCCGACTGGAGAAGTACCTCTACCCTACAGAATACCACGGCTATAATAACCTTGTGTTGTATTCCCGGTGGTGTGTAGGGTAGCCAGAGTTCACTGGAGAGTTTTTGTGCTGTCAGTGGTAAGACCAAAAGCTTGTCCTGTTTTGTCTTGTAGACTGACGGCACAAAAACTCTTGTGTTTACAGAGTTGGCAGCGCGAGTGTGACTCCCTTGGCGTTGCCCACGTCCGTAGCCCACGGTAACCACTTTCCATCAGGTAGGCCGTGTGCTGCCAACCAAGTGGTATGAAAGAAAAATAAATTATAAAACGAGGATATTGTTTTTGTGTCAACGTGATCGCTCGTCTTGCTGTTGTATCTCGTTTTTTTACTTTAATAAATCAATTCACAGCTGGACGCACCCAATGTGCGCCATCACTTTAATAATCTTGCTTTACATATTACTGTCCGTTGACGGCTTCACGCCCGGATGGATGGAGGTTATCGCGACAAAACATAGTCTATGATCTTTGTCAAAGTTTAATCCACCCCTATATCAAATATCATCACATGTTGAGAACTCACTTGTACTTTTCCACAGTATTTTTTAATTGTTATTGTTGTTGAATACTGTTGAAAAGTACAAGTGAGTTCTTAATATGTGTAACAACAAATTCCACCAAGTGCCATCAATCAACAGTATAACTAATCAAATTTCATCAACTGTTCATATCAGCGGTATAGGCGTAATAGCTAACATACAGACATACAGAGTTACTTTCTCATTTAAAATATTATTGCGAGAAAAACGTTTTTCAATGAGCACATGCTCATTGAAAAACGTTTTTCTTATTTTTTTTTCATTGTATATATTTTATTTTTCAACTAGGATGAATAAAAAAAAATTCTTTTATAAACTAGGAATGTTAATAGTTTATGGTGGACTACTGTAGAACATCATATTAAATTTAGGCTTTAATTTTAAAAATTGGGAGCAGGCATATTAAAGTTTACGAAACGCTGTACCTATTGGAGCAAGAACCGGTGAAAAAATTATGGTGTACAGACTGAATAATTGTTATATCTTAGGTATATTTACAATAAATCCTGGTGAGTAGAATGGGGCCACCCCACCATCTATCTTCCTGTGAGTGTCGTAGAAGACTACTGAAGGATAGAATTGTTCTTCATCCGACAGTAAAAGTACTAAGCCTAAGAAAAAATGCCCGCTTGACAGCAATCTCGTTGCTTCACACCGAGATACATAGTTGGCGAAATGTGAATGTTAATTCACCTCTGCCACCCTTCGGGTATATACAGGCGTGAATATGCTTTCATCACGGTTCTACAATAAATAAACAATACCATTATTACATTGTAATTTTTCATTGGTTTACTAAAGCCGAGTTTAACAGTGAATTTCATATTCTATTTCCTTTGAAATTATAAAAGCTATTATCTTCGGTACCTACGTTAAGGGCAAATCAAATATTAAAAAATGACTGTCGATTTTCTGGCACCGGCTTTTTGGGACACGGTACAGTCGGAGACAGAGATGTTACGAATAAATTATGTATTTGAATGTATTAAGGAAAATTGAGACCTGAAAAAAGGTGCTGGTAATGATAGACTAGATGCAAAACGCGGTCTTTGGAGAGACCTACACCTAACGGTGGACTGCACTCGTCTATATCAGCCAACTGTTGGCTACCTCCTCATTGATTCTCAACTCCTCTTTCATTGATGGAGACAATAACATCCTATTATTAGTTCATGATCATCCTTGCATCAAAGCTGTTCTATGCTGTCTTGCTTTTTCGAGTGGTGACGGAGATAGAATATAAGTGTCACCACCCCATCTCATCCGAAGGGTGTCGTAAGAGGCGACTAACGGAAAATACACAGATAATATCATTGTGAGAGAAGGAAACTTATGTCAGCTTGATGCTAGTGCAGACAGCATTGAAGTTTATATAGATTATAATATGGATAACGATATAGAGTAAAGTTGAATATTGTAGAAGTAAAAGGTGAAAATTAAACCAAGGTCTGCAGTAAAAACCTTGGATAAGGCCAGGATTCGTGTTATGAACAGAAGGAACACATCGGAAATAAAACCCTGTACCAACGCGTCTGGCCAGCGTGGAAACAGTAGGCCAAAGCCATCATAGGGAGAGGCCTATGTCCGTCAATGAGCTGCGCTAGGCTAATTGATTGATTATATCAGAGCTCCAAAGTCCGCTCTCTTACTCCTCATTCCTTTATGTCTTAATTTTTACTAGAGTGACTGCCATCTGTCCCTTAACCTCAAGAGGAAAGCCTGCGCTAGAGCCTCGTCATTGGAACGTGCACGTGCAAATCGCGGGTTCCAATTCCGCCCGAACCGATAAAATTTTACCTATCTTATTTGATTACTTATGAATATTATAAAAAAAGTCATTAAAATGATTAAATTTTAATAGTTGTGGAAGTATCCAGCGTTGCGATTTATAGGATGTGTGTTCCGGTGAAAGTGGTAATATAAAAATAACAAGTAATAAATCGCGATAATAATCTAATACTATAAAAGTGGTTTTATTGCAATTCAAATTTTTTTTTTATACCACTTTGTTGGCAGACAAGCACACGGCCCACCTGATGGGAAGCGGTTACCGTGGCATATGGACGTATGCAACACCAGGGGTGTCACACTCGCGCTGCCGACCATGAAGAAACTTTCTGATGCCCCTCTTGAAGAACTCCATATTGTAGGCGCTTGGGAAAACCGCAGCAGGGAGGTCATTCCACAGCTTAAGTGTGCGTGGGATGAAGTTTCTTTCATACCGCACAGTGCGCACCGTCTCAGGTCGCAATGTGTGAAATATGTTATGTATTTGCGTTTATCAGCGTGTCAGAGTAAAAACACTGCACCCATTCAGTGTAATTTGAAATGGGGATAGTTTACAACATATAATTATTCTGGATATAGACTAAAATTCGAAAACCCGATTACACCTTTTCATATTGGGTTCAATAATAAAATTGCGTACTTTGCGTTGTTGCAACGTACACGTCCTTTTTAACCAACTTCGAAAAAAGAGGAGGTTCTCAATTCGATTGGTTTTTTTTGTGTATAAATTTTGACATAACGGCTGTATTTACCCTGGGCAATTTTTTATTAGTAAGGACCTAACTGCTTTCACTCAATCGAATGAACTGTACTGGTAGCTGCATAAAATACGAACAAATAAACAAAAAGAATAAAACGAATACCAATTTTTGTTTTAACCAGAGATACTAATAATTGTATTCTGCTTATCCACTTTACTACCTAATAAATCATTTTCCCATTCACATTTCTCTCTCTCTTTTACCATCCATTCAATAGTTGGAAGAGATCGCTTTTAGCGATAAGGTAATCATGATTAAAATAATTTAAGTAGGTATCATACATTGTTTTATATACAACAAATAGGTATCATTTAAATTTGTAAACATAATAAAAATGCAATTAAAATTAAAACTCTTTCATACAAACAAAATAAAAATAAAAATTCTTACATTCGTTCAAATTAAAAATAATGTATTCCTAAACGGCCGACTGCTATTATCTTGAATACAGACGAAAGTGAAAACGACCTTAAAACATGTCCAAATATTTGTACAACTAAGTAAGTACTGTCTGGCTTTATTTGACATAAAAACAAACAAAGTCCCGACACAATAAAAGTATAGAAAGTAGTACCAAATAATACTTTTTCCTACGTTCTTTCGTAATTTTGTTTATAAGTACATTCTCTTTCACCTGTTATATGCCAATGTTCCAGCTAAACTATAGCGGGAATATTGGCATATAGCAGGTGAAAGAGAATGGACTGAATAGTGCTTTGTGAATCTGGGTTTAAGTAGCAGTTGATTGTCGAGTAGTTAGTAAGTTATGACTCTTCAGATTCATTTATTTTTTTGGGCACCTGATTTTGGGTTGAATTGGACTAGGTTTAGTCGTCCCCAATCGTATACTCCAGAGAGACAATTATATTTCCAGCTCACGTGTTTCCTTCCTTGCTCCTATAGTCCCAGGTCCTTTAAGCAGGGCGTCTGATGAGGCCGCTAAGCTGAGTGCCACCATATAACATTGCTTAGTGTCTGTAATGGTGACCCTCTTGAGACTTTGCCTTTTGCTTACCATCGGGCGAGATGAAGTCATATTGGCGTGTCCTAGATAAAAAAATGTAATAATAATAACTAATTAATCAACTGGTCTCATATAACGGAACTTTCTTGATACAAAACCAACTCACGCTTAACCAGTTTCTTAAAAGTAAATTCAAGAACAGAATTTACTAGTAAAATATAACATGACAGGTGCTAATTTATAACAATAAATCTGAATTATATACAATAGACATCAGTAATAAATTATTATTTTTTAGTTAATTTAGACATTTATTACATGATGGCTTTTGTGTGATGATTATTATATATTAAAAGTTATTATTATTGATTATGTAGAAGTAGATCTTATATCCGGTAACGGGATGCACCTATCTGTTCATTAGATACTAGACTAAACGCACACACACAATTTGAATAGGAGGTCACGACGGTATTTCCGTCCAATTGAGCAGTACGACTAGAGAAGTACTTTCGCCCTACAGAATACTGCGGCCATAATAACCTTGTGTTGTATTCCCGGTGGTGAGTAGGGTAGCCAGAGCTCACTGGAGAGTTTTTATGCTGTCAGTGGGAAAATCTAAAGCTTGTCCTGCTTTGTCTTCTACACTGACCGCACAGAAACCCTCTGTGGGTACAGGGTTGGCAGCACGAGTGTGACTCCCTTGGTGTTTGCGCACGTCCATAGGCCACGGTAACTACTTCCCATCAGGTGGGCCATGTGCTTGTCTGCCACCTAAATGGTATAAAAATATATATTGACAATAAAGTATTTAAATTATCAAAAATATTGTGTATGTGCGGCTCATATTGTGAAGCTATACTAATATTATAAAGTTGCAGTTTGTTTATTACTTTATTATAACGCGAGAATCTCAGGAAGTACTGGTTCGATTTGAAAGATTCTTTATGTGTTCAATAGTCCATTTATCGACATAGATAATTGGCTGTAAATCATTACGCTACTATTAAAGGAAGCGGAGCAGTGATCATAAATGTCAACAAATCCGGCAAATTTCCATACATTATTTGAAGACTAATAAATTTCGGGTTCAAAGGGATGGTATAGGTTTTAAAATATACCACGGTCGGAGCGAATGTCTACAATATATTTATTTAGTACTAATTATAAATACGAAAATAACTGTCCGTTTGTCTGTTACGCTTTTACGCTTGAACTACTGAACTGATTTTGATGAAATTTAATGCAGAGATACGCTAGAGCCTGGGTAAGGTAAAGACGATAACTGACATTAACGCAGGTGTACCCAAGAGCAATAGCTAGTTATTCATTTCTCTCATTTTATTGCTAATCTGGTATTGACAATATTATTATGTACTTGCTGTTAGCCTAAGAGTATGGATTCGTACTACAAAAAACTAACGTTAATAATTATACAAGATATCGGGACTTCTCGCGAATTATATCTTGGAACTTACTATTTCTGCCGACGTTTCGGATGCGTTGCAGCACCCGTGGTCACGACTTGACTAGTCTTCGAGTGTCGAGAGGTATGCGGGGAACATTTTTTGAGCGCCTACCCACCATTACACTTATTATGAACGGTTAGGCTGGCGACACACCACACTCACTATGTCACTTTTTAACGGCATTGTGTTTTTTGGTTTTAGTATCTTAATCACCGGATTCCACGTTCCGGATAGCTTGAATCCATCTTCCCTATTGAAATTTTTATATTTTTTTATTTCAATGGCGAGAAGTCCCGATATCTTGTATAATTATGAATTCACACCGCGAAAGTTAAAATAAAAACTCACGTTAAGTTTTACGACGAAGATATAAATGGTACATTTCATTAATTAGTATTCGCGGAAGTAGATCATTACTGTATCATAAATGGCTTTTGCAGAGTTTGAATTAAATCATTGGATATAACTGAAATATGTATATTATAGATACGTCGAGAAACAGTAAATAACTAACTATCCTATTTTTTTACGTGCGCAAAATCTCCAAGGATACCTCCGCACCGGAGCCGGTGGAGGAGGTTATGTCGGACTCGAGCCGCCTAAAACGCACGCCACCTGTGGGTCGTTTTGGTCGCCGAAGGTGAGGTTGAGAGGCATATCCTTCGCAATAACTAACTACTATCTAGGATAAAATTACTCTCCGAAATCTTCCAGATCAAAAAATCAATATCAATATGAAATTAGAATCAAGTGACTGAACTTTTTTATTTGAATTAAATTTTAAAGCATTAATAGTATGCTAACTATTGAAATCGATTAAGATATGGAAAAAATTGAATCGTTTCAAGCGGGATTCGAACCTGCGATCATTCCTTTACAGGGGGAACGCTTTAACCTATAAGCCACAGAACCTTCGCCCGAAACCACTATGTCTCAAAGGGTACCTAAGTCTCCTAGGAACATTTTGCTGTAACCACAACGGTTAAGGTACCTGCCCTAATAGCCTCGTTTTAAAAATACTACCTGTATAAAAAATAATCTGCGTATTTTTCCATTGTAAGAGATTGGGTTTTTTTTTACATGCGCAATATCCCCACGGATACCCCCCACCGGAGCCGGTGGAAGAGGTTATGTCGGACTCGAACCGACCAAAACGCACGCCGACTGTGGGTCGTTTTTGGTTGCCGAAGGTGGATGATACTTGTATTTTTCCTCCGTCACTACGCGGATTATAAACAAATAGGCATTATATATATTGGTTGATATCATTCGAATTTTCATAGTTTGACAATCATTATTTAGAACTTGTTAAATCCAAAACTTTCATGATTTTTATCCACATATACAACAAAGTTGTACTGTATTGTACTGTCTTCAGTAAAACTTTTGATTATATAATGTTTACTTTATTTCATTAATAATCTAATTTTCTTGATTATTTTATCAATAATTTGCATCGTAATTTGACACTCAATTTATTATTTACTAAGCTCTTTTTTACGTTATTAGTACTACACTATTATCACTTCATTACGGTGAACAGTGATGTGGGAAATATGATTTAAACAATAATTATATTAAAATTTTCAAATTAATTGGTCGTTTATATTAATAGTTTATTGTGAATTTACGAGCAGATTTTATAGGAGAACCACTTTTTGCCAGCTATGTCTCGCTTACACCAAAGTATTTTGAAAGTGAAATCATAGGTTCGTCAGAATCACTTCCCTGTAGATCGACCTGGAGGTCCACCCAATTGAGCAGTCCATCTGGATAAGTACCTCCGCCCTACAGAATACTGCGGCCATAATAACTTCGTGTTGGTTTCCCAGCGGTAAGTAGGGTAGCCAGAGCTCACTGGAGAGATTGTGCTGTCAGTGGGAAGGCTAAAGGCTTGCCCTGCTTTGTCTTCTACTCTAACGGCACAGAAACTCAGTGCTTACAGGGTTGGCAGCGCGAGTGTGATACCTCTGGTATTCCACACGTCCATAGGCCACGATATCCACTTTCCATCAGATAGGTCGAGTGCTTGTCTGCCACCTAAGTGGTATAAAAACTACCATCTAGTTTTCCCAAAACTGTTTTTAATTATGCATCAAGAATGGGTTGTTAATGTTATTAACTGCGATCAATACACATTAAACTGGGTTAGCTTTCAATAGTCAGGTTGTTTTTGTTGTTAGGTAAGTACGTATTTCAAATATACCATGTTTATCCGTACCTATTCCTTAACCCCTATTACAAAATAATGCTTAGCTTACATCTAGATATCGAAGTGTAATAAATGTGTTTATATTATAATAACAATTAACTAAACTTCAATTTAATGATCACAGTAAATCAAAATTCCAAATACTTCAAAGTTAGTGAATCGAAAATTCAATACATCTGCACTAATATACATTTTATTTCTGTAAACTCATTTCAAACGTGGAATTAAAAATTTTAAATTCAATTTACATTAATTGTTACGAACAATTCCACCCCGCATCAAAAGAAATGGTCTAAGAATTAAACATTCAAATTTATTCCCGAAGTTGGAATTCCCGAAGACAAAATGGAATCAAGAAGAGTATTACTTTTAATTTCGCTGGCTATTGGCGACTTGGTCACGTAAAATCAAATTCTGTACAGAAGTCACGGACGAACCGCATTTGGTATTCCTCAAACGACATATTTACGTAATGAACAGAACGTAACATGGTTTTGAAATATTAGTTCCGAAAAGCTATTGATTTTTATAACTTTCACTGTTTTTTGAATAATTGCTATTGTAATTACCGTTGAGGGTTTCGCTTCGACGGCGATATCTGTCTCGGAAACTGCTTTTTTGGTATACGATAAAACAGTTTTTAGTTTCGTTTTTAAACTTTTTTATGATCGTAGTATTTTTTTGGCTTTCATTAACATCTGTAGTTTTTGAAATGGATACTGGATATAATAAATTTGCCGTGAAAAGTAGTTGTATAGATATTTAATGTTAGTGTTCTATATAGTTTTTAGAAGGTCGTCCGTTTTCTTTTCAACTTTTTAAAGTTTATTTGCACTCGTTGCCAACTATTTTTAGTAGTAGATAGTAGATAAATAGTATATCCAAATATGGTTTGGGAACCTTGATAGAGATATCAATGCACAAATAAAAAAATGCAGAAAGAGTGCTGATAAGCTATTTACCACTTCTGCTGTGAGTGAGCACTTACTAAACAATTCATATAATTTGCAATTATATGAATTGTTTAGCATGATTATTTGCAAATATGCTGACTACTATTTGCACGAAATAAGTGTCCGAATGCGTACACATACACGACGCAATGCAGATAATGATAGATAATTTGGGGTATATAACCACATCAACTGAAAATCAGCGTATGAATGCAAACAAGTGTGTTTTGTCAATCAATCCCATGCTGCTGAGTGCACCGCAATCTTGATAAATCTCACTACCACTTAATTCACGATCGTTTGCCTTCACTTGCAAGATGTGTACCGGGCATTAGACTTTTCATCTACTGATCTCTGCAAGAGCTCTGCAAGAAATGCTTCTGATTGTACTGACATCGTAAACCATTGAAGTGAATGAAGTTCAAGATCAAAAGTGATCAGTGACCATAGATTGTTTGTATTATGTAGGACCAACAATGAGATGTTGTTATTAGACAGAGATTATTTATTTAATATTAATAGATATATTGGCTAATGTTTTACATCATATGAAAACTATTAAACACACACACATAATAAGAAAATAGCATGGATGCTGCAAAAACAGAACAACAACAACAAAAACTACATCGAGAGTCTCATCAAAACAGCCCCGCGTAAACTCGGAGTCCTGAACAAAGTGAGACGTTTTTTCACAAGCAGCGGTGTCTTCTGTATAGGACACAAATTCGTTCCTGCATGAAATACTGCTCGCATCTCTGGGATGGCTCAGCAAAGTACTTCCTAGATGCTCTCGATCGGTTGCAGCGTCGTGCAATCTGCATTATTGGGAATCCTCAGGTCACGAACACCCTAGAACCTTTGCAGATGCGTAGAGATGTTGCGTCCTTGGCAGTATTGTACCGGCTCTGTTCTTAGAGTAGTGAGGTCAAATTCACGTGTCTTATATAAAACAATAAAAAAAACTTTGAAATGTTTTAGCATGTTTGATGAAAGCAGAGGTTAACTAGCTTATAATATGAAACATATATAGAAGCGGAATAAGCCCGCCTACTACAGAATAGATAATTAATACCATAGTACACCTACATTTTACGTGCACCGACACATTTGAATATTCTCACCGTGTCTTGTCTCTGTGATAAACATGATTAACTAATCAATGTCAAAGGATATCATTTTAAGACCGACATATACGCTTATAAGACTTAAGTTTAGGCGAACCGTTCACCTAAATAAGATAAAGACATTATAATTATGTTTACCTGTTTATTTTATTTGATTTATTTGCTACACAACACAGATTACAATTGTGATTACAATGAACAAAGTAAAAAGAATGCATAAATAATTTTAAAAATCCCTTCATAAACGACGGAAATATCGAAGAACATAAAGAAGATCGTTTAAAAATATACATGTCAAAACACACATAAATGTTTTAAAAAATAAAACTACTGGTCTAAACTAAATTAATTTTTTTTTTGACCAAATGGCATCTATTCTGCATCGGACTACTTAATCGGATTATAAATCTCAGAGTAATCGGTGTACATACATAAGAAAAAAATATCAATTGAATTCAGAACCTTCTCGTTTTTGGAAGTCGAATAATAATATGATTATGTCCAATCAAAGTCTGAATTGCAGTCCAAAAACTTGTGTAAATTGAAACACCAAGAAAAACAATTAACCCAAACTAATAACTATTCAAAGAAATACATATTTAAGGTAAGTTACAACATAGTTGGGCTCGGGAGTAAAACAAAGGACACCCTCGAGCGAACCAATATATGTTGCGATTTTAGCGAGTATATATCAAGTTCCGAGATTTTGCCAAATCGTTATTTTGTCGGGACATCCTGACTAGGGGGTTATGGAACGACATATTGTAGGATTATAAGCTACGATTTTCAGCCTAATTTAATGCTAAGCTTTGTGAGCAGTACTCAAACTTGCGAGCATAACCAAAGCAGTAGGTCCTTGGACTCGAGCTTTTCTCTTGTCTTGTCTTTTTTTAAGTGTGTATGTTAGAGCCGTAGAGTCTTGAGGTACCAGTTTCACAGTCAATCAATCATTGGCTTATCGCAGTCCACAGCTAGACATATGCCTCTCCCGAAGTAGGCAGACATTTGCCTCCTATTTCCATGCTAGCCACATTAAGGTTTATTTTAAATTTTCCTTCTTTCGCAGTGATATCGTCTACGTATCTTTCCGTTAGTTGCCACTTATGAGGTGGAGATAATTGTATTCTTTCTCCGTTACCACATGGATACACTGTAGACGCAAATAGTGCAGTATCATAAAAGGTAACATAGTCCACAGAACTTCATCTCTGACGCATGGAGGCATTTCTATGAGTAAAGAATAGCCACTTATCCTAAAACAAGCATGGTTAGTATCGCTTAATCTTGGAATGTACTAACCTGTTACCACTTAGCCATGAGCCTGCTCTCACTTGTAATTTATGTGATCTCGTTTATTAGACATTACAAGCTACAAATCACGCTATCAAAAGTCGCAAACTTGTCTGGCGACAATCTGCGATCTGATAACGTGTTTTACGCGCTCTCCAAAAATGCGTTCGGAGATAAACAAAGCGAGAGATCGCCCACGTCTAGCTGTCTTAAGGTCGATCCAGATTTGCGACTTTATCCAGTTCGGTGACAAATCCATCGTTCGCCGACAAATCTATTAGACGTGTTTATTTATCAATGAGTTAGATTTGTCGTGTAATCTGTTGTTAGACTTGTTAGTTGTTTATTGTCCTATTTTGATGTAGATGTTAGTGCAAATTGAGTGTGGCCATTGATTGATTGTCTTGATAACTTAAAGTCGAGCAGAGCAGGTTAGCTTATGTGTTTTCAATGGTGTTATCGATAGTTTACATACCATTTTTTTTTATATAGGACACGCCAACTTGACCTCACCTCGCCTGATGGTAAGCTAAAGGCAAAGTCTCAGGAAAGAGGGTCACCATTACAGACACTAAGTGCTACAATTGTGGCACTCAGCTTGGCGGCCTCATCAGATGCTTTTTCACGCCCCGCTTAAAGGCCCCGGGACTGCAGGAAGAAGGAAACACGTGTGCTGGTAATGAATTCCAGGTCTTGGTGGTGCGGCAAAGAAAAGAGTCTCCGAACCGCTTGGTTCTTGCTCGTATATGTATGTACAATGTAATAAATTAAATCATTTATTTCGAACAAACATATACATTCATGATTGTCATTTTTTTATATCACTTAGGTGGCAGACAAGCACACAGCCCACCTGATCGAAAGTGGTTACCGTGGCCTATAGACGTGGGGAACCAAGGGAGCCACACTCTCGCTGCGATATAAACACAGAGAGTTTCTGTGCCGTCAGTGTAAAAGACGAAGCAGGACAAGCGTCTTCCCACTGACACCACAAAATCTCTCTAGTGAGCTCTGGCTACCCTGTTCACCGTCGGGTATACAACACGAGGTTATTATTACCGCGGTATTCTATAGGGCGGAGGTACTTCCCCAGTCGGACTGCTCAATTGGACGGAAATACCGTCTTGTTCTACCTCCTCGAAAATAATAATCATCAACTTGTCAATAATCAACTTGTGCAATACGAACAGAAAAAAAAGCAGTACTAACCCTTTTATTTTACTTCGTCGTAGCGTAACTAGTTTAACTAATAATATATCATTAATTAATGAGTTGATCAGTAGTTAAGGGTACAGACTGCATTTCGAATACTTCGAACCAACTTTGTCAACAAATTTTTAAAGAGCCGTTGGGTTTGAAATTAGCAGTTAAGATGTGAAAATTAGATGCTTTAGAAAATTTATCACATTTCTTGTCAGAAGAAATAAATAAAAGTTATACATTTTACCAATCACATCTTATGCAATTGTTGCAATGTTTTATGTCCTATAGTCGAGTTTAAATGGCTATTTATTGGAATGCTTACTAAAAAATATTTTCAATACAACCATTCCACAATTGCACACAATCACAATTTTTATTACCGAAAGTGCATTAAAAAGTAAACTTTTACGAAAAAATAAAACAAAACACCAACTTTCACAACATAATTCCTTGCGTTCCAAACAAATAACGTGTCTCATTCAACGATTACAATTTCTTATCTCATTCCAAACTTGTAAGAGATAATCGAGAGAAATTCATTACCATATACGAGCCAGCAATCATTCAATCGAACACATAATTGCTGTAATTTCCACCCAAATACGAGTATTACCTCACACAAACTTTCCTTAAAAACGTAACCTGTATCGAGACAACATAACTCGATATATAACGTGACCAATTATTTGATACAAATCGGGACAATAGTTTAAAACATTCGACTTAATGCTGTTAGTAATGATTTATAAGTAACTTAGAATAAAATTTGAAATAGATTCTGTCGCAATTTATTTGTGTTAATTAATTATTTGAACGTTATTCCGATGTTACTTTTCAGCAGCCATAATTATAAAAATTAAATTTGAAACTAAAACCTTTGCTTCGCAGTAGTCGGGTAAAAAGGCGTGCTGAACAGCAATTAAAATACGGTATCAGTGTAAATAACATCAATTAATTGTTTCAGAAACTATTCAATACAGATTTTGTGACGATTACAACCTTGATTGTTAAAAACTCTTTCTGCAAGTGAATTTGTGCCAGGTGAACCTAAAACAAAAATGAAATAATAACATTGACAGAATTGTATTTATCTATACTTAATATTATAAAGAAGTAAAGATTGTGTGTTTGTATATTTGTTAAATTGTAAGGGGTAATCTCGGGATCTACTGAACCGATTTTAAAAATTCTTTCACCAATAGAAAGCCACATTATTACTGAGTGTCATAGGTCATATAAAAAATCGAAAAATAAAAAGGCTTTTACGTGGTAGTCCGTTTTGCAAAGTGATTCGGAGAAAAAACGGTCGAATGAAAGCGTTTCTTACGAACGCTGCCTTAACTATGAAAGATATATTTTTAAGTTCTAGAGAAAAGATGTGGAGCTTAAAAATGCCTACAAAAAAGTCAACGACAGCATATGTCTAACTTTTATATTTAAGTTACAAAAAGTAGTTTTTTTAATATTAGTAGGTATAGATATTTTAATTTTTAATATTAATAAAATAATTTAAATCGTTAGGTCATATTTATTATTCATATTACCAAAAATTATGAATCTTTATGAAAATAAGTAAACTCATCGTCTTACGTGTGAAGGCCAAAGCAGCGGACGGCGCGCGATGGCTTCGGGTTTAATTCGGTTCGCGTTCGAATGATTATTAACATTATGCCCAACGAAGTGGGCACGGGTCAGCTAGTAAGGTATAAAATATTCATGTTTAAGATAATTATTTGGGAAACCGGGCTAATTTTAGGCTTGAAGCTATTTTCGGAGACACTGGGATTTGTCGATATATAGGACAGTCCTCTTAAATATGCTACGTATGGTCACATTATCGATACATCGTGAATAATGACCGCGACTAGTCGTTAATGTGCACGCAGCCTAAACAACGACGCACCACGTGTGGACCGAGTTTTCACTTTTTATTAGGGCTATTTTAGACCCGACTATTAACGCACGACCGGTCGCATATAATTACTTTTGTATATTATTATTTATGGGTATTCATTACATAGATTGGGTGCATGAAAGTGAAATGGATCGACTTTCCTAAGTAGATACTACGTTTTACTTAATAGGCGTAGATGGCTGGCTATTTATATTTTAAAGGTTTATAATGTGTGGTATTAGGTGCCTTTATAAAAAATAGATAGGACAAGATGTTTTAAATTTCAAACATGTTTTTTAAATTATTGTTGTAAGTAGGTAAGGTGGGTGAGTAATAATGTAGTGTAACATTAGCAGTGAACAATTTATATAATTTTGTATTTTTTTTCAGGTAATGGCGTTTTACTACTGCCAAAGGAACTAATCGAGTAAGTCAGATAACTAGGGAGCATGGATAGAACTGTATAATACTTACTTACATAATACTTAATAATGTTTAAGAGAATAAACGCGATTTTTTTTATAAATAATAATAATATTTATCATGTAACTTCACAAGCAAAGGTGACGTCAAGTTGGCGTGTTATAGATAGAAGCTTCATTTTTCCGCACAATCTCGACAATGGCCAGATGCGTAGCCAGTAGCGTAGGCCTAATGACGTCCGTATTCTGTAAATATATCTATGTATTTTATTGTATTTGACAGCCTCTGTGACGTGGCGGTAGTGAACGTAACCGCTACGGAGGAGGCGCGGGTTCGATCCCCGCTCAGTGCAAATATATTTGTATGCATGAATCTGGGTATTTAAAGAAATCAAGAAATAATCATTCTTCTATGTATACTATGTATGGACTTACAAAAAAAGTATTTAAGCTGTTTATTAGCATTCTTGATTCCATAACACAAGCTAGTTAATAAGCTATGCCTACCGTGGGTCTTTTTTTCTTTATGTACAATCAACGTTCAAAAGTGCGTTAGCACCTTAATGTTTATAATGACTTGTTCGGTTGAACGCGTATCTATGTGTTTGTCATATTTCAACGCATACATTGATTCGTCTTACAGTATCAATATGAGAAAATATAAATGTGTGTGCGTAACAAAGATAACATTATGCTCGTCTTTTCTTACCTACTAATGTTCGAAGTATGCATCACTTTATAAGTGATGCAAAAATTTGCTATTTTGCGTAAGGTAGTCCGTGGCAGGGTTGGTAACGAGGCTACCACGGGTATTTTTGTAAATTGGGAGTTGTGGGTTCGGATCTTAGTTTTGTCCACTTTTTGTGTTGTTTTCATTTTAAATCTTAGGAACAAGTTAACGGAATTAGCAATAATTATTTACAAATAGAAAAATGTTATACTTAATTTACTTTGTATAACATTATACTTAATTTACTTTGTATAACATTTTTCTGATTTTTTTCTTTAATTTGATTATAAATAAAACAAAAGTTTACAAAAAATATATATTTCAATTTGGAAATTAAAGAAACATCCAATCTTAATTTGTGGTTATAATATTTTCATTCAAAAAATATACTTTCTTATAATTAATATTGCATATTGAGGTTATAGCTTAATTATTCGTTTTCTCGAGGAAAAGAGGATTGAAACCTTAACCTCAACCGTACAGTCTTATACTAATTACAGGCCAGCACGTCCCTTGATAGTCTCAGTAGTGTCAATAGGCTCAACTGAAATTTAATAATAAAAATATTTAAACAGAATAGCTTAGCGCGAAGTAAGTAGAAATAACTTTAATAATTATATAACAATAATATAACAGTTTTATATATAAGTATATGTTATTTAATATTTTGTGTGACCTCCGTTATTCTCAATACAACTGAGAAGACGTCTACGCATGGAGGCCACAATATTTGCACAGATATCTGTGCCACGCAAACTGTCCCACAACTGCATGCAGTGGGTCTTGAGCCGCTCAGGACATCTTTCGTCCTGTGCTACCCATCTTTGCACCATTAAACCCCATACATTCTCAATCGGGTTCAAATCAGGGGATCGTGCTGGCCAAGGAATAACTTTGATATCCGGATGTTCACTAAACCATTCGCGAACTATGGTGGCTCGATGGATGGGACAATTATTGTGCACAAAACTTATATTATTTATATCGGGATAGACATTTCGGACTGTGGGCAACATTATATCTTCTAACACGTCTACATAATTTGCACTATTTGCACGCGTAGGTATAAATTCTAATTCACCCGGCCCTTGTGCACTAATCCACCCCCACATATTTACACTTATTCTACCAGATTCAGTGTTCGGTACTATGTTGTTTTCACACCACCGAGTGTTATCTTTACGCCATAAATGTAATCTTCCTTTTTGAGATGATTTAAATGTTTTTTCATCAGAAAATATTGTTGATTCCCAGTTAAAGTCCAAGTACTCTCGTGCAAAACGTAACCGCTCCTGTTTATGTCTTTCAGTCAACAAGGGTTTTATCGCCGGCGTTCGGTGATGTAAACCTTCAGCATGAAGTGCACGGCGAACGGTGAGTAATGATGTTTGAAACTCATCGGCAAAACGTTTGGTGGGTATAAAACCATTCGTTTCATATTCCGCTACCATATAACGTTGCTGAGCCCTGTTAATAATAGCAGGTCTTCCACTTCTCCTCCGACTCTGCAAGTTACCTTCTTCCTCAAATCGTTTCACCCAACGACTCACAGTATTCCTCTAAAAAACAACAACTATATTACACAATTGCAACTAATGAACAAAATTTAACTACAACAATATTATCTACATAATTAACTTACAGATATACCCGTCTCGTTGGAAATTTGAGATATATTCAGACCATTCGAATATAGGGCCACAATATTAGCTTTTGCTTCAATACTTATATTTGACATATTGATTTATTGTAGAACAAATCGAATCGCAATAATAGTGATTAACACAAACAGTCGTAACTGACTTCACCAACCAACAACCTCACTCATTTAGTATAGATCTCCTAGCCAATAAATCCATTTTTTTTTTTTTTTTTTTTTATACCACTTAGTTGGCAGACAAGCACACGGCCCACCTGATGGAAAGTAGTTACCGTGGCCTATGGACGTCTGTAACACCAGAGGAGTCACAGTCGCGCTGCCAACCCTATAAGTACAGAGTTTCTGTGCCGTCAGTAGAAGACAAATCAGGACAAGCCTTTAGTCTTCCCACTGACGGCACAAATTCTCCAGTGAGCTCTGGCTACCCTACTCACCGCTGGGAACACAACACGAAGTTATTATAACCGCGGTATTCTGTAGGGCGGAGGTACTTCCCCAGTCGGACTGCTCAATCGGGCGGATATACCGCCGTGTCCTACCTCCGTGAATATCCGTGAATATTTTATTTCAAATCCACCCTCAAATAATTATTTTTCACGAAGTTTAAAATTCTACTTGAGAAACATTTTATATATTTCGTATCAACATTTATAAATCATAACTTTCAAATATAAAACACAAAAAGTTTACTCAGATATCAGGTTCGAACTTTCAGACCATTATCTTTCGCCAGCCCCCACCTTATACCACTAAGCCACGAGACGATTTACGTATGGTCTTGAAATTAACAATATCAATCAACGAGTGAACAATGTTAATGTTAATGTGTGTGCGTGTGTGTGTGAATTGTCTTCAAAGAATAAGGTAATAAGTACGACTAGTGTTGACGCGCAGTAGTTTCGTCAGATTGCTACTGCATTTATGAACGCTACTGTACCCCACGGGTACCCCCCACTGTAGCCGGTGGAAGAGGTTATGTCGGACTCGTACCGACCAAAACGCACGCCACCTGTGGGTCATTTTTGGACCACAAAATCCCCAACTCGTCCCCGGAAATGGTGAGGTGCGCGAGGCGCGCCGTCGCCGCGGCCAGCTTCCGCCAGGGTTACAGGCGTCTCCACCCATCACCCCTAGGCCTGGCTTACCATGGGTCTAGATAGCGTTGTAGAATATTTTATATGTCCCTATTCTGTAAACATATGTGTCTTTTTATACTATTTTCTCATTCTTACACTTTTTTAATTGCACGTAAAACTAAGCTTGTACGATGTATATAAATGTGTTAATCAATTTTGATACCTATCTTTAAAGTCATTGATGTGAGTTTAGCGTGTCTTTTTGTCATGTTATCTATATAACAGTAACAAAAAGTTGATATACTTAATACCATACAGTAGCTCGTTTATCTAAGATAACTTGTATTCTCGTATTACTTGTGAAGGCACGCTCTTTATAAAAGTCAGCAAATGTTGTATTGACGGGCTGCGTATGTCTGGACGCTACATACTTACCTTGTTACTGCACTGAGACACACGGCTACGTTGCTCTACGAACATTATGTCGAACAAGTTGTGACAATGCATTTTGGGATGAACAAACTTATTTTGACTAACGAATATAATCTAACTTTTAAATTTTCGCGTTCCATGATGCGGAACGGACGCGATCATGGCGGTACATGGTGAAACGGAAATATTAAAAATATCAAGAATGTGCTGGTGGATGAAGAACCAACTGCCTCACGGACTCGAAGACGGGAGTGCATCACTGAGCCAGTGAGCCTGTGACCACGGCCGATGTAACTTGGTCGTTCAATGTTGAAATTATTTATGGTTATAGACTTAGTTTCACAGATTCAACATAAACATTTAAATTTGTACTATCTGTGGTTATTTATTTTTACTACTGGAACGTTATTGGCCCTATAGTTAAATTCGTAGATTAACTAACTTGTGATGACAAATTCACCTTTTTGATTCATCGATAAATTCAAACTTAATACGTTACGGTGCGATAAAATTATGAAGGTATGTAAACTATCATGATCACAGATATTTTTATACAAAATATTACCGTATATTTTTTGTAGTTTCCGATATTTCGACACTGTTGCAAGCGACATGATTGCGGAGAAAAAAAGCGGAGATTCTTCTGTGATCAACATGACACTTGCAATAGTGCCGAAATAAATATTCTTCTGTGAAACCAGCTAAAGAAACTATTTGTAGTGACGGTTTTCTGTTTTTCGAAAAGTAAAAGTATCAGCGAAAAATCAACTATAAATCACCTCATAATTGATAGATCACAACAAAAAAATTAGTAGTTTACGCGTGAAAACAAACAGAAAAAAATTTCGTTATGTTTACAAAGACCTCAGAATGAATAATGACTGCAGATACTTAATATTTCATTTTCAAACAAGGTTTTTATAGATAAACTATAAAATCGTACATCATTTTATACAGATTTTACCTTTTATGGCACACACCAATGACTTTTCGATGCTTTTTGAAGTTATGTGTGTATTTATCACAGGTTTATAAGTGCCTGGTTAATGGCAATAGAGCCTATTGCCATTAACCACCTATTACATTGAAACTAATCAATAACATTAAATGAACCTCGGGCTCCAAATTATAAACTTTGGATATGCAGCTACATCCAAAGTTTGTACTTTGGAGCCCCAGGATGATGAGTAGTGTGGTATAATGAAACGATATTGTACTTTATGATGGAAATTATGGTCCGGTGGACGTAGTTCCTCTACAGAGCATAGTTCTCTACTATTTCTGTTTTCCTTTTTCTTTTTTGTACATTTGTGTGTTTAATTCTCTATTAAAAATACTTTTCAGCAGACAGAGAAAAAAAGTAAACATTAAGGGCTACTTTTAACATTGTCCGTAAAACTATCACTGGTCATTGGAATCGACATTGTAGTTGTTAGTACATACATAAAATCAGTGGTTTTATGAAGGTACTTAACCACACTCTTTCACCCTTTTTGCACCAATCCAGCTTTCACAATTTTATTACGTTTAAATGCGTAATGGTAAACGTTTGAAACGTATAAAATTTTACAATCTTCGTGACATCTCTACGTTTACGCCGATAAACATAAATCTTTGACAATGCGTTTTGGGACAAACAAACTTATTTGACTAATGCATATAATGTCTATGGTTAAAATTATTTATGGTTATAGACTTAGTTTCACAGATTCAACATAAATATTTAAATTTGTGCTATCTGTGGTTATTTATTTTTACTGCTGGAACGTTATTAGCCGACAGTTAAATTCGAAGAATAACTAACATGTGATGACAATTTCATCACCTTTTAAAATTATCAATAAATTCAAACTTAATACATTATGGTGCGATAAAATTATAAAGAAATTTAAGCTATCATGATCACATATATTATTATAAGAAATGTTATCGTATATTGTTTGGAGTTTCCGATATTTTGACACTGTTACAAGCGACATGATTACGGAGGAACTGAAGGAGGAAAAAAGCGGAGGTTCCTCCGTGATCAACATGGCGCTTGCAGTGCCGAAATAAATATTCTTCTTTTCTTCAAGAAGGGCATTAAAAACTTCTTATAGGGTTGGCAGTGCGAATATGACGCCCCTGGTGTGCACAGGTTTATAGACCACGGTAACTGCTTTCTACACGCAATTTTTTTTCGAGTCAAAGGGGATTGCGAAAGAAATTCTTTAACATCATCCAACATGCTGGCGCCAATGTAAAGTTGACTAAACTCGCTACTGTTCTTCTGTGACTTGTGACGATCCGCAAATCAGCTAACACGATCAGTTAAGGTGCATCGTAGATCACTATCAGACAGCTCACGGTGTCCTCATGCAGAACGAATAATGGCTCGCTATCTTCAACTGAAGACCTGTCTTGAGAATGCTGCTTAGAAAGTAGATAGTTTTATTTGATTTGAGATTTATGGCTGATAATGGAGTTCGAGAGGTTAAAGTGAGTGTGTAGTGACGTAGCTTTAAATGGTTGGTCGTATGCTTTTGTTTTAGTTTTTAATTTCATTGTAGAGCTACTTAAAGTGAATTTCTCTGATGATAGGAACTACGGTAAAGGTGAACTGCTCAAAATGTGCGTGATCACATTTTATTCTATTAAATTTGTAGAGTAATAAATAATTGACAATTCAGTTTGGTTAAACGGATTTTGACGTACCCATACGAACTTATAATTTCAACCCTGACCTCTCATAAATCACACGCACGACTTTATTTTAAGACTTTATAAATTAGGTCCAAACATGTATTTTGTTTTTTCACTCAACAAAGAATGGAAAAGAACTATACTGTTTGAGGGGTCCAGCTGTTCAACCGATTACTGAATGATGTAAAAACTTGTAATGATATGAGTGTAGGATGGCAACACATGAGGAACCGGAAGTGAGCGAGATGTATGAATGCGGATAGGATAGTTGTTCACTCACTCACTCTTAGACTTACGATTTGAAGATGGCGATGCAAAGATGTGTGCAATTAAAATAAGATTTTTATGAGAAACTGTGATAATTAACCTTCTGAAGTATCCAATATTGTTACACTTCGACCCCTGGCCTACATGAATGTATTTAAAAATAAACTCTGATGTTTGTACACGGTGACGTTTGAAGCACTGAGGTGTATATTACTTCAAGCAATCATATATTTCTGCATCTCATTTAAAGCGAACTATTATGTATGTTCTTATGAGATTTTTTTTTATTTTGGTGGCAGATAAGCACACGGCCCACCTGATGGAAAGTGGTTACCTTGACCTATGAACGTGTGTAACACCAGTGGAGTCACATCCGTGCTGCTGACCCTATGAGAACGGAGATTTTATGTGCCCTCAGTGCAGAACACAAAATCAGGACTTGAGGTCGGACTGCTCAATTCGGATGGGAATACCGTCGTGTCCTACCTCTTCGTAAGATCGTTGAAGTCTTTGAACCGAACAGTTGTCTTTTCGTATTTTGAAGGTACTGATTCACAAATCAACAGTGATCTAAAAAATACTACCAAAACCATCCGTTTGATAGTAAATTAAATCAATAAACCCTGATCAAAACCCGAGGGTGCAATCACAAGCCCGTAAAATCAATCGATCAATCAATCAATCAGTGTGCACCCAATCTTTCACCTTCCGCATTTACTAGCTAGGATGGTCAGGTCGTCTGTCAATATGGCTGAAGGATATCTCACGTGCCGTTACCCATTCGCGGTCTCTAGTACCTACCAGCTTAGTCGGCAATATATAACCTATTTATACTGTTGATTGATGGCAATTAGTGGATTTTGTTGTAACACATATTGAGAACACATATGTACTTTTGCCACACTATTTTTTTATTAGACCAGTTTCGCCTTACGGCATCCTGAAAGGTTTAAAAACGAAACCGCTCAGGTCTAATAAAAAGGCTGTGAAAAAGTACAAGTGTGTTCTCAATATGTGCAATATAATAATCCTTTTCCCAACACCGATGGGGTCGGCTTGTCAGTCTAAATGTTATGCGCCTGAATTGTTATATTTTCCGCGAAGCGACGCCAAACTATCACTACAAATCAACCGTTTAGGCGCAGAATGTCCAATTCGCAAAATGTCCAGCGGACGCAAAATGTCCAGTTCGCAGAATGTCCAGTTCGCAGAATGTCCAGTTCGCAAAACGTCCAGTTCGCAGAATGTCCAATATTCATCATAAACGTTTGGTGGGGGATTTAAGTATGAATAAATCATTAAGTAAGCCAAATTACTAGGAAATCACATTTTTATTTTGTCACATTTATTTTAAATTAACATAAATTATATAGAATCAATCAATATAAAAAACGCTCCTTGCGGTCTAGTAATTGTATAATTTGTAAATCAGTATCTAGTTTTAGTAACTAGGGTTTATATAAGAAGACGTAAAAATATGATATTTTTAAAAAACTTCTTATTGAGATATCAAAGCAATCAAATCTTAATGACAATACGTCGTGTATCGTTTAATAAATCTCCATAAATACAAAACGTCATATATACGATTGTAAAATAATACTATTGCGATCTATTGACCTTAATCACGCGCATTAGAAATGTGACTGGCTGACGTAAAAAATCGAACACACGGCTTGCTCCCGATATTCATGCCTGTCGGCCACATAAAGAAATACTTATTATTGAAATCAAGTGAAAACAATGTTTCCGTTGCCATCGGCTATCATTCATATTTTTTCTTGTGACTGTCTCTTTCACTCTCATTAATGCAGAACTTTTATCTCTCTTCAACAAAGCGTGTCGGCTGATTGTCCGTGTTTATTTTATTTTATCATGCAGTAGGAACTAATGCACTGTCGTGAGTCTGTCTGATTACGGGAATTTATTTGTGGGTTTTAGATATTTTAAGATTTTTTTTTTCAAATATGATTTTAGTTATTTATAAATTATAATATCCGATTAATACAATCAGACATTTTAATTTATGAATAAAATCGAAATAACAGCTTTTTAATAAATGTATGTTTGTTTATGAACAGAAAAAGTTTAAAGAAAAAATAGCTTTTGAGATTTCCATCTGCTGGAAGAGATTTGTTTGAACATAAATAAATAAATAAATTAATAAATACTTTTTGAAACTTTTTTTATCTGGAGAATGTCCATAGTTACTACCGATATTGACGAGATTTTTACTCGCAGTTCATATTATAAGAAGAATTTGGGTCCCACCCAAACGAACAAACCTCGTGAAATTGTATATAATAAACTTTTTATATTTTATGATTGTGTATCTATGCTTGATTATATGTAAGTATATACTATTTATAATATGAGTATATATGTAGTTTATGTAAATATGTATGTATTATTATTGTGTACAAATTTGATTAATTCCTTATGGTTAATAGTTCATGGTTAATATTTTGCCTGCACCTACCTCAATGCATCTCTACATCACCCTAAAGTAGACTGTCAGATAATGCCTTTGGCATTAAATCCGCCTTTGTACAATAAACTATGCATAAAGTTAAAAAAAAAAGTTTCAAGTGAACAACGTTCCATGTTACAATTAGTTTTTTATTAATTTGTTTTGACACTTTCTTGAGAAACTCATAAAATATCACAAATTGATTTAAATCGAAAGAATGCAATGCATTAAAACATTAAGAATGATTAAAACTAATGCGTGTTAAGATAGTAGGTGCCAGCTTATCTCGTATTTAATTTTCTCGTATGAAATAAAATGAATGGACTCTTTTTCAATTTCAATTTCCAATCAATTTCTTGGTTTCTCAGAATTCTGCTATCTTTTTGACGTCAGTTCAAATTAATCTAGGCACTTACTAGTAGCTTAATGCTTAACTCATTCGATAAACAATAACAACACAATAAATAACGATTACACGAAAAGTGCTCTGAATACTGGATACTTTTTTATGAACACGAAAGAAATTGCACTCCATAGCTTTCTGGAATGTATAACAGTGAACCTATTTCAGCATAAGATTGATAACCTCAGTAAAGTCACTTGAAGATTCAGTGCTAGTCGTCTGTGTCAGTATTGTCATTAATTACGGCATTCATTCATCCATTTATCTACCGTCTTGTCTCACGATTGCGCTGAAAAACGACACCTTATGTTAATTAAGTGAAATGTTGGCTTATTTTGTAAAAAAAAATACTATTAATGGGTTCAATTTAAAGAGTGACATTCTCGCTATTGTGATAAAAAGGGAAGCTATACTAGACAGGTCAGACTTAGGAAGAATGGCCATTCCTCACACATCGAAAATTCTCCGTGCCAGCGCACTGTGGCATTCTTAAAGGCTACTTTGAGCCCTAACAGTCCGACAATCTGATATATTGCTCATATCTCTGGAATGGTTCTGCAAAGTACTCACTGGATGCTCTCTACGGGTTGCAGGGATGTGCGATCAGCATGATTGTGAATCTTGAAGTCATGAACGCCTTTGTAGATGCGTAGAGATGTTGCGTCCTTGGCAGTGTTTTACCGTCTATGCCATGGTGAATGTTCTGATGAGCTCTTCCAATTAGTACCACCCTGTGCCTGTGTATACCGCCTGTGGATCGTTTTGGTTGCCGAAGGTTAGGTTGACAGGCATATACCTCGCACCCCGGCCGACCCAGGGCCATCTCTCACGATCTGGCCATCTCCTTGGAAGCCCCTTAATCTAATCATTCGACGGACATAATCTGTATCATTCATGTAACGCTGAGCTTCCACGGTACGAGGTTTTACGGACGCAAACGCAGACCCGGACGCATTTACTTATGATAAACGACTCTGCAGCATGAAGGACGAGCCTCTTGCCTGAGTTCACAGTCCGTGAAATCCACACGCGCGCGTCTGTAAAATGCCGGATCGTGGAAAGCGGTTCTTATAACGCGAAACAGAAAAGTTGGGCAAACAGGTAAAAAAATAATTTGAAAGGATTTTAAACCTAAACAGTACTATAATAACAAAATTTAAGGTAAATGTAATTATAAAACTCCATTTACCATTTAATATTTGCTTAACAATTACAAAATGTTACGACCCTTTAAAAGTATTAACAATTACGGAAGGTTGGAGCTAATTACTTCAGCCTCTAATTACCCAGAAACAATTCGTGCCCATATATATGCCCAAATAATGGTTTCGAAATACGCCTCATTTCATTTTGTACCTTCTGAATACGATTGAAATTTCATTTTAATTAATATTAAGAGGGGAAAGCGGAAAGAGTACTTAAATTGAAGTCACTAAATAAGGGGAGGATTTTAAGAATGCTATTTAGTTTTCAGAATTTAAGAATAGAAGCTTCATTTTCAAGTTTCAAGAACTAGGTGCTGATTGCCTGATCTTAAGATTTGCACGTTCAATCGAATACACTTTTCAGTTTTACTATATTATTGAGCAGGCATTCATATTGCTGAGCCGACCCCTATTTAAATTCAACTACCTTCAAACTTTGTTTCCTCGGTAATGACATGTCTTATGACCTTATCATATTGTCCTCCGCGGTAGTGATAATTGACCCATGCCAGTCATCACCACGGAGGAATGTCTGACTGAATTGTTATAATACAATTCAGGTCCACACGATTTTTCTAATCTAAAAAAGTTGACATCCAGGATGAGACATGTATTCGCGATCGATGATGATGATAAGGCGAATATTTAGGAGATATTCTAACATTCAAAACATGTCCAAGGAACTCAGTTGATAATACCTTCTATCAAGGGACTGGTTGCGTTTTGTCTTGAATTTTGACTTTTTTCCGCTCCAAATCTACAATAATTTGTTTGTTTTAAGACAGTTTTATAACCCAGATTAAATTTTGTATCTTTTATAATTCCATAATACTTATTTGTAAACCCTCAACAAAACGAGACAATTCCTTAGAGCAGCAGTTATCCTTGAAGGGGCTTTCGTTTCCTCAGAAGTAACAGAGATTTTCATTCATAATCCACAAAAGAATTTGTTCCGCTCAGAGATTACCACAGAGCATTATATTTCTTGAGTTAGATCTCCGTCCTTGACCATAAATCCCAATTCTGTCTCCACAGATAAGACCAATATATTTTCCGCAGCAAGCGTCATTGAGTTCATGCAATTTATCTTAATTAAGAGGATTTCCGTATTCTTCATTTATATATTTCTATTTTATGGTTACTTTACGACGATATTAACTGATCTTGTCTAGATTCTAGATAAAAGTTCTTACTGCTAGTGTTGTTTGAAGTTTCTACCTTAGCTTTCAAATGATTCTTCTTTGATATTAATTTCATTTAAGATAAGTTTTCGTCGATTACGGAAACATAAATCAATCAAAAGAAAATTGCTATTTTAGTATGTTTTACATAATTTTTTTATACAATATTGTCACAGCTGCCACCCAAATAGAGTTATTTTCACTAATCTTTGTATATGGTCAATATAGCCTTTCGTCGTTTATCGGGCACTTTTTCTTGACCCAGGCACGCTGGATCTAGACTGTACAACTAGATAAAACTTAAAATAGGAGGTAGCAGATAATCATTATATGAAATTCAGTTTTAGTCGCTAACGAATTGCAAACGTATATTGAAGATTCTCTGGAATATATTCTCGTTATACCGAGTAAGTGATTTATGTGCCAGTTATATGTTCCGTCTAAGGTTTGAGTGTATCGATATATATTTAGTTGTGATTCGCATTTATCATTAGTATTTTTCTGAAGATTCTACTCTTCGATAAATGTATTCGTATGAAAGGGCTCTTTGATGAAGTGGTTATGGATTTGATAGATTTGTCACATTATATTCATTCTAAAAGAAGCGAATGTTTATTGGAGATAGATACGTTCTTACAAAACTAAATATAAGTACAATTATTAGGTATGACTTTGAGGTCGAGAATTCTCAAATTATTGGACATAACATTACAAAAATAGTGAGAAGAACAGACTGCCCCATTACTTTATCCATGAAAACTATTATATACTAATATGAGTTGCTCTTAAGAAACAAGAGGCTATTTTATCTATATTTGTATTTATATAGTATTATTTGTATTTGCTTTATTATACTACTGTTCATCCCAAGGTTGCCTGGAAGAAATCGCTTCCAGCGATAAGGCAGCCCATTGTACATTAAACTGTATGCATGCTAACTACAAGTTTTTCTGTAATCTATTGGTGTACAATAAAGAATTATCTATCTATCTATCTATCTATATATTCTTGTAGTACACTGTTACGAAAAGTTACCCATAAATAAATGAACTGCCAAATATCAGTATCTGCCTATTTAGGTTGCTGTTTGGACTTCCTAAATAAATTGGTGAAAGTTACAAGCTGCAAATTATACACTACCAAAATAATATTTTATTCCCAAAGAAGTGACTGTAAACCGAATTGTAAACGAGTTCGAGATTTAATGATCCGAACGTAAGCAAGCTGAGTCGTAAATTTTGCTCACCAAGTCGTGTTGGCCACTACTACACAATTACGATGATTTATCGTTGCCAATTGAACAGTATTGTGTGAGTGTTGACAGCAATGAACTAACGTGTGATGGTATATAGTTTACAAATTTTGTAAACTTATGTCAGCTTGATGCTAGTGCAGACAGCATTGAAGTTTATGTAGATCAGAATATGGAGAATGATATTGGGTAAAGTTGATTATTGTATAAGAAAAAGGTTAAGCGAAACCAAGGTCTGAGGCAGGAAGCCTTGGATATGGCCAGGATACGTGCTATGAACAGAAAGAACATTCGAAATAGAATCCTGTATCAACACGTCTGGCGAGAGTGGAAATAGCAGGCCAAAGCTTCCCAACATTGGGAGAGGCCTATGTTCAGCAGTGGATTGCGATGGACTAATCGATCGATTGACGTTCTACAATTATAACTTGAAAATTTCCTTAAATTTACAGATAGTTTATTAAAAATTATCCTCAAACAATGAATGTATGACATAAAATACATTAAAAAAATATATATTGATGCAATTATTGTCGAAAGTTGACTTGAATATCAGTCACTTACGTGAACATAAATCACGAAGGAATGTGGCTTTATTTTAATGTTGTAAATTAATATTTCTAATATTACAATATACTAACTCATTCGGCATATCCCTAACAAAAAAACTCAGTAATGTATTATCCAATCCAGAAATAATAGAAATTTTGGGATACGAGGCGAACGAGATGGACTACTTCAAGCAGGAATTACTGAAAAATAGAAAAATTAGAGAACTGAATTCATGAACTCGTATTTACGACGTCACTTATATTTAAAGTATTCATTGCTTATCACTTTAAAATTTTACTCTGAACGCATTAGTAAATCTTAGTATACATTTCTTGAAAGCTGTAAAAGGATCTCCATTTAAGACAGAATGTTTTAAGGCAAATAAATTATTCTATTCTTTTTTAAACATGCTGTAGTTTTGAGAAATCCGGCACTGAAATTGGTTCAGAGAACATCAATTTCTTGGTTATGACCCTACGAACGTTTCATAAATGTTTGGACACCATGTGTTTGAAAGAACAATTGGACATCAATTTTATTAAAGTTCGTAGATATTCATATATGAATAATTGTATTAACCCACATACAGTGTGTTTGATTTTATTTAATTTTCATCGCAAATGGTTTTGGAAACAGAATTCTGTTTTCAAAATCGCAGAAGCTGTTTATACTGTTAACTGGTGGATGACTGGTGGGTGACTTGGTGGACCTTGCTATACATATTGAATAAACGGTATACTTTTCCACAGTATTTTATTTCTTAACTTAAAGGTTAGGAAATAAATATTGTTGAAAAGTACAAGTATGTATCGCCTGTCACCCTGGCAGAAGCAGGCCGCGGCGGTGGCGCGCCTGGCGCGCCTCCCCGTTTCCGGGGACGAGTTGGGGACTCCGTAGTCCCCACACCCGAGAAGAGGGCCAGATCGTGAGAGATGGCCCTGGGTCGGCCGGGGTGCGAGGGTTATGCCTGTCAACCTCACCTTCGGCAACCAAAGCGACCCACAGGCGGCGTGCGTTTTAGTCGGTTCGAGTTCGACATAACGTCCTCCACCTGCTCCGGTGGGGAGGTATCCGTGGGGATTTTGCGCACGTAAAAAAAAAAAAGTATGTATCCAATATCGCTGTAGCTTATTTACTTGGATCGCAATAATGTACAGGAAGCTATTTCATAGTCTGTAAACGGGAACCCTGAAATAACCACTTGACTTTTGAACTGAGCTCCGCAAGGAGTGTCCAGAGGAACTTTCCTACTAACAGAGTAGGGTTAAGTAATTTTATTGAAACATCAAACTGTTTTATTATCGTTGCCCGACGACTGTGAACTATTTGAATCTCTCAGAGCGAAGCAAGGGTTAGTATATATCTTATGTATTCATAGAGTCATTTGCGATTTATAGCGAATGGTATTGTTTTTATGGCCACCACCGTTATCGGTTATCTTTGATGGATGGAGTGAATTTCCTTGAATTGATACTTCTTGGACATTGAGTGTGTAATCAGAATTGCTATATTTTCATTTCCTCTATCTAGAAACTATTGAAGAATCGTTTGGCGTTGAATAATTACCAATTACGCAATTTCATAACAAAAAATATATATCTCAAAAAAAATATTTTTCTCGAAAGTTTACGCATAATGTTCTCTTATCGAAATTAAACTTCATTGGATTTGTATAAAAAATATGTAATATGAAATTCAAATAATTAGATTATTTTATAGCATTCAAATTCTTCGGATTCAAACATGCGTACTAAAATTATTCAAATGCGATTAGTTTGAGCACCCACTGTATATGCTAATAATGCTTTTGTGATATGAAATATTAGTAATAAAAGTGTGTAATATCAACAGCGATGATTGAGTTAACGGAGCGTACTGTATAGTTTTATATTTACTATATTTCAACGAAATGTTTTTATAGTAAATTGAAACTTCTAAGATTGTGTAAAGAGGAATCTAATAAAACATAGCTTTATCAATTCTAAGTAGGCAAATGGCCGTAGACTTCTAGGATCTGTATTGGTCAACCCAGTGTTATTCATAACTGTTAAATAGAAAAACCGCTTCAAAATAGGTATAATCTTTCTGTAGTGACGATGCTACCTTATTACCTACTAATTATAGGTTACCGCGGTAGTCTAGTGGTATAGGTAATGGGCTGCTGAGACGGGGTCTCGGGTTCGATCCCAGGTTTTACCATGGCATAAACCAATGACTTTTCGATGCTTTTCAAAGTTATGTGTGTATTTATCGCAGGTTTATAAGTGCCCGGTTAATGGCAATAGGCTCACCAACTATTACATTGGGACCTAAACATAAACTGGCGAAATGTGAGTTATAGCACCTCTGCCTACCCCTTCGGGGATATGAGCGTAAGTTTATGTTATGTTATACAGAAACGACAGCCACCAGATACATCGTCGACATCTGCTGATTGAAGTGTTGAGAGGTCAGACAATAGTCACCTAGTCAATATCCAAAGATGGAAGCGAATACTGAGCTTTGAGTTGAAAGCCTCAGATACAACCAGGAACCACACTGGGATACAATCATGATAATCCAAAGTTTTGTAATTTCCTTTGAAGTTGAATCATGATTTTCCATTTCATTTTATGAGCATGATTTGGAATTCCAAGTGTTTAGTATGTAATTCGATTTATATGTTAATTTATTTATATGCTATTAAGCCTCACTCTACGTAGATACGTGCGCGCGATAAACACCTACTTGAAATTTGGATTTTATCTTGAATTTCTGCTATCTGAGCTTCCAACTTCGGAGGAAATCAGTTTTCTGGTGATGTTGGTTTGGGCTTCAAACATCTTAGCTGTCAAACATCATACACCTGTATCCAAAGTTTATAATAATCTATACAATTACTAGTTATCCAGGTTTATGCTTGAAAAAATCATGTAAATCATTATGTAAGTTCCCAATAAATGTAGATAAAAATCATATTTGAATAGTGTTGTATCAAACAAGTCAAGCCAACTTAATATTTTTAAAAGAAGACACTTTGTACTTTTTTTTTTTTACGTGCGCAATATCTCCCCGGATACCTCTCCACCGGAGCCGGTGAGAGAGGTTATGTCGGACTCGAACCGACTAAAACCCACGCCGCCTGTGGGTCGTTTTGGTTGCCGAAGGTGAGGTTGACAGGCATATCCCTTGCACCCCGGCCGACCCAGGGCCATCTCTCACGATTTGGCCCTCTTCTCGGGTGTGGGGACCACAGAGTCCCCAACTCGTCCCCGGAAACGGGGAGGCGCGCCAGGCGCTCCGCCGCCGCGGCAATACTTTGTACTTTGCCATTATATTTTATTTTTCACCTGACCGGTTTCGCCTCACGGCATTATAGTAATTATAATAATGCCGTGAGGCGAAACCGGTCAGCGGTTGGCTCCACCAGCGTAGATGTCGGTTTTCGCGTCTTTGTAACCGATTGCAACAAACTCACGTAAGATTTCGTCTGACCAAAACTTTTCTTCAAACACGCATTAAAATCCATACTGTAGGTATTTAATATATCTATAAAGGACACACAGACGAGAATTTAAAAAAAATGTTGTGGTCTGTAAACTATTTATTTAATATCTCCAATGTACAAACACAACTACTTTATTATTATGTAATAATATTACAATACCAAAATTATGAAGCTGATGGTTTATTTGAACATGCAAATCTCATGAACTAGGCTTGAATTAGTAAAATATTTTTGTATTGAGTAGTCCGTTTATCGACGAAGGTTTTAGGCTATATATCATCACGTTACTACTTGAAGGAGCGGAGTCAACAAATCCGCCAAATTTCCATACATTATTGGAAGACAAAGAAATTACGGGCTCAAAGGGGTGATAATGAAGTTACATAATATGCCACAGGCGAAACCGAGGTGAATCAGCTAAGTTATAAATAATTATACATATATAATTATAAATATTTTCTAGCTTCCAGCGTAAGTAACAACTAGTGTGGCATCGTTTATTGCCCTGCACTCCATTGAAGGGTAAGAGGGCGTGAAGATAGGAGATAAGATGCATTTACTTTTACAACATTGTAACGCCCGAGTTTTGCCATGACAACATTCTTCAATAAGGACCTTTAGGATCAGCACACGTCTGTGAGCAAATAGCAATTATTAGTGTTTTCCTGTTGGTTGGTTGTTGCAACCAAACATTGCTTACCATTTCCCAAGATTTAATCTATCTCTGTGCCACATTTCATCAATATTGGTTTAGTGGTTTAGGCATAACCGCGTAAAAGATAGGTAAACGGATAGACAGTTACCTTTTTAATTTTTCGTATGGATGAAAAAAAAATATGGTTACCATGTATATTACTAGAACGGGAATTATTTTTTAACTTCGAATAATAATAATAATTTTGAATAAAAAACAAAATAAATAAGTGCATAAAACCCATCATCTGTGTGGGCATAACAAAAAAACAATGGAACTAATGAGATAGTCCCATGGCACTATTGGGAGAAAATAATTCCAGTAGTCCCATATTATTATAGGAACTAGAAACTGAATAACACTGAAATACGGTCATCATTTGTATGTCATTAATAAAATAAATGTGGTTTTAGTATAAGTTGACCTAGCTGACTTCGTACAATTTATTTACAAAACATAACATAAACTCACGCCTATATCCTCGAAGGGGTAGGCAGAGGTGCTAGCACCCACATTTCGCCAGTTTATGTTGAGGTCCCAATGTAATAGATAGCGAGCCTATTGTCATTAACCGGGCACTTATAAACCTGCGATAAATACACACACAACTTCGAAAAGCATCGAAAAGTCATTGGTGTGTGCCATGGTAAAACCTGTGATCGAACCCGAGACCTCGTCTCAGCAGTCCATTACCCATACCACTAGGGTACCGCGATTTTTCTATCAATTATCTTCCTCATAATGAAGCTACAATAATCAAACAGTAGTATAACTACCAATTTATTTGTAGTTAGTTTAAATATGTTTAGTGCCTTATAACGGCCCAGCAGGGCTACCTAACTGTGCTATTAGACCGATAAGAAAATAATCTAGCACACAATCTGTAAAGTTAACAACCAATTTATGTTACTCACATAAATAAGTTTACGAAGCCAAGTGGTGATGCCAATATCTAGCCAATATTCTATTACTATTACTTACCCCATAAATTTCAGTTACCCCATTAAAATTTTATGGGGTAACTGGAATTTAGGTTTTAATTTTATCATTTATTTTTATTTCGTGAACGTAATATTGTTGAGCATTTAGCCCATACAGCATTCTTCCTCCTAGCGTTAATGCCGGTGACATTCGAAGCTGTCACCTCAGAGTCTGGTGTCCGCTTTACAAGCATTTTTACAGCATTATCCAAATCAAAAGTAAGTATAGTTTAACCAACTCGTATTACGAGTCGTATATGTTATGGAATGCAAATAAACAGGGGAAGCTAGGATAATATTATTTTGTGTTTATGTAATTCAATGGGTCTAGATAGCGTTGTATGGAATGTCTTAGAATATGTTTTAATTTGCTTATCTATCTTTACGAGGAGCAAGGCATACTTTAGCAACAAAGTAGGACTATACAATGGCGCATTGTAACCTCTCCTCGTCTTTTCCTTACATAATTAACATTTAATCGCGTTCATACCTTATACGTTCAAGGCGTTGACATTTCAGGTCTGTTAAAGTTAATATAACAATAATTATTTATTTAGCCCTTCGCTGTCCACTAAAACTGAAAAAGGTGGCTGGGACAGACTGGATGCGGAAGGCGGAGGATCGGAGAAAATGGCGCACATTGGGAGAGGGTTATGTCCAGCAGTGGACTGCAGTGGGCTGATTGATTGATTGATTGTCCACTACTGGCCATAGGCCTTTCCCAATGTGCGCCATTTCATCCGATCCCTGCCTTCCATCCAGTCTGTCCCTGCCACCTTTTTCAGGTCGTCAGTCCATCTTGCTAATTGGTTGATTAATTGATATTTATACATTTTTCGAATATTCTAGTGCACATGAACAATTAAACGTAAGCTAAAAACTTAAACAACTGCTAAATAATAATGAAAAACATACATATACATATATAATCATGCCTTTAACACCCGCATCTCACCAATAATTGAATTCGGTCCCACGTGATAGGGAGTGAGCCTATTGTTGTCTTCCGGACACTATTGTTGACATCTGAGACTGAGTCTGGGTCGTAGATATCTGTCAGATGTTAAACATCCCTATACCTAAGTCACCTTGTACGACACCGCATGGGATGAAATGGGTTGGCCCAAACTCTCTTTGCCGGGAACCACGCGGTGAAAAGAAACAAAAACAAAAAGGTTTTCTAAACATTTTACTTAAGACTGTTTATTGCGTAGTTAATCATTGCTTTTAGCCACTTAATTCAACGAAGTGGTTTGCTTAATTTTCTTTTCTTTTTTTAAACGGTAACCGTCCGTTGAGTTGGGGTAACTTCTTAATTATGTAGCAGTAAATTCAGGGAACATTTTTTAAAACAAATTTAAAGTTTATTTAAACCGTTCCGGTGTCTTTCTACGATAAAAAACCTGAATTCAAGCAAAACAGTAAAAGTTTCACTGTATTATTTTACCAGCTTACGTAGCAATTCAATGAGTTTAAAAGAATGTTTTTAATTTAATTCCTCATTTGAAAGTAAAAAGAAAGAGAGAAAATTACGAGAAAATTGGTTATCTGATTTTGCATAGATTGAAAGCGTTACATACAGACAGACAAACAAAATATTTTTATAATATAATTGGGTAGAGTTAAAATGAGTTATGACAGCTTTTTGTTTACCCACACCCAACCAACCCGTCACAAAATCGAATATCCGTAACCGAATATCCGTAACCGAATATCTGAAACCGTATGTGAAATCGGTAGATACAAGATTATTTCTATTTCCACATCTGTAACCACCATGGCCATAACTTCGTTGATTTTCACATGTCGTCAATATTGCGTGCGACACATTTCTAACGCCCACATTTAGTTACCTGGTTCCGGTTTATTACTATAATACATACATATAATCACTCCTTTATCCCTGAAGGGTTAGGCAGAGGTGAATTAACACCCACATTTCACAAATAATTGTATTCGGTCGCACGTAATAGGGGGTGAGCCTAGTGCCATATTCTGGGCACTATTGTTGACTCGAGTCATGCATCTGAGGCTGAGTCTGATCTGTATATATCTGTCTGATGTTAAACAGCCTTTGTCGCCTTGTACGACACCGCATGGGAAGAGATGGGGTGGCCCTAATTCTACTCTTCCGGAAACCACCTTTTATTAAATAATGACCTTTATTTATTTAATACTACTTTTGACTGCTTTTTTTGCTTGTGTTAATGTAGATTTAGTTAGCTAATTTATTTTCTTAGCCACGTGATTTCCGGCAGACTAGAATTTGGACCACCCCATCTCTTCTACTGCGGTGTCTTAGGTGACTTAGGGATAAAACAGTTTAACATCAGACAAATATATATAACCCAGATTCAATTAAGACCTTCGACATTCTCACAAACCATACGAAACACTTTTTGTTAGTAATGCTTAAACTTCTCGATTCGTAGTAAATACCTAAACAAAAGTGGCGTTTAGCTTTTTTTTAAATATTCTATTGCGTTATAGTACTAGAAGACGCTTACTTGTAGACAAATTTCACTGTTATTACCATTACATGATTACATACACTTGATTAAACATTATAACATGTCAGCTGAACCTTAAACAAATACAAATGACTGAATATTACAGTTAAAGGTGAATTTCAACCCGTTCTACACACTTCAATTACATCGTTCTTAACACACACACATACTTAAAGCACTTGATAAAGCTTTGATTTACGCAATGGTACGCGTTTACGCTGACAAGAAAATTCATGTACCAATTAACTGGATGAAATGAAATTCCTTAAGCGCCACTAATTTACCTTCTGTATATACCTACATCTGCATACACTGTATGTGTGTTTTGGCGTCTAATAAACCTAGCATAGGGTATTTTATAATAAATTATCACATTCTCCATGAAAATATTTTAGTTAAATTATACTATCTTTATATCTTTAATTCACTTTTTGTATCTGTTAGTGAGTGCATGAATTTTATACTTAAAGTATCTCAATATTTTAAATAAGGTAGGACACGATGGTATTCCCTTCCCAATAGAGCAGCTCGACTGGGGAAGTACCTCCACCCTATAGAATACCACGGCTATAATAACTTCGTGTTATCACTGGCTTGTCCTGCTTTTTCTTTTGTACTGACGGCACAGAACATCTCTGTTTTTACAGGACCAGCAGCAGGAGTCCGAGTTCCCTGATGTTGCACACGCCCATAGCCCACGGTAACTACTTTCCATCAGGTGGGCTGTGTGCTTGTCTGCAACCTAAGTTGTATAATAAAAATCTAGCTATATTTTACGCAATAGTTGATCTGGGTTTTAATAAACGTATATTATAAGTATAACCTCGGATTAAAACTAATTACTTTCCTATATTATTAATGCCACATTGTAAACAGAACTTCCGAAAATCTGATATGAGAGATGCTAAGATTTATATATACCTGACACATAATTGCCCTTTAAATAATCATAATAATCATTACAACTAATACTTTACTCATTTTGTCGATCAATCTAATATTCTGCTCATAATTCTAGTGATTTAATGTGATATCATAAGTTTTTGTACGGATTGTGTAACTATTAAAATATCTGATATATTCAAAAAACCTGATAATCATGATATTTTCAGATTCATGGAATTACTCAGTTATTCATCAGGCCGTGCTAGGTTTTTAGTCTGCGGCATTTTGATTGGTTGCTGGTTCGTCCTACCGTACATTGTTTGGGCGTGGATCTCAGATAAAATATAGCAGCAACAAGGAGTTTATTTATAACATACTTGAAACAGTATTGTGGTACATTTGGATTACATTGGTCAAAGTATGCAATAACTTCTGAAAGCAATAATTGCCCACGTGAATTTTAAAATTCTAGCTTTGATAACAGTCATTTTTTGTTCAACTAAGTGTAATATAGGGTATGGCCTTTATTTTCTCTTCTTTCTTCTTCGGACCACAAAACCTCCCTGCTGCGGTTTTCCCAAGCGCCTACAATATGGGGTTCTTCAAGACGGGCATCAGAAGGTTTCTTCATGGTCGGCAGCGCGAGTGTGACACTCCTGGTGTTGCATACGTCCATAGGCCACGGTAACCGCTTCCCATCAGGTGGGCCGTGTGCTTGTCTGCCAACTAAGAGGTATATAAAAAAAAAAAAACACCTACTGCTTGACGGACGAGACTAACCGGGAACCACGCTAAGACAGTGAGGATTATTATTTTTAACTGCCTTCCAAAAAGGACGAGGTTATCAATTCTATCGGTAAATCAATTTATGACAGCCAGCTAAGTTGTAGCTTCGCATGGACTTCGGCATCCCTAGTAGTAGAATCAGGAATACCTAGCAAATAATATTTAAGTTATACAGATAAATAACGCCTCTTCACCATCATCACTTATTTCTTACAGTTAAGACCAGAATTATGTTCGCTTTATTCAAGCAATAAATTTATCTCTTTTTTATATATAGAACACGTCAATTAGACTTCGCCTTGCCTGATGGTAAGCTGAAGACAAAGTCTCAGAAAAGAGGGTCACCATTACTTACACATACCATGTGACAATGGTGACACTCAGCTTGACGGCTCTTACATACATACTTCTATAAAATCACTTTTTTCTACCTATGAAATAAAAAACACACGAGTAATACATCCTGTATCACAAATTGAGTTAATTTAAACTCAAAGAAAGCGAAGTTACTTCGAAAATATAGTTCCAGTACAAAAAAGTTAAAGGGTGATCCTAAAAAGTTTGTCAAAGCAAAGGGATCCCTTTAACTGACTTTTTTGAACGTGGAATATATTGAATGCCGCCTTTGAAAAGTATTCTGAGACGGTAAAATGTTTTTCTTCTTAGAAATTGGTTCTATATGACCTGAATTAGTGATTTCGGATATTTTATAGGTGACGTTAACTTGTTAAACTTACCGATATATTTTTTCTTAACTATGGCATTATTCGGACTACGTATTAATTTTGGAATTTACTTATTAGTTTGTTTATTTATTTTACCTTCTTATATTTTATTTTATCTACCAGTAAATTATGCTTGTATGTCAAAAATTATTATTATTATATTATTATAATATATATTATTGTTAATATTATATATTTTTCGTGTTGAATCCCCCTCACCCACTGCCCAGTGAATACCCCCCTAACACTTAATAGAATAATACCCTCAACCAGCAGAATAGGTAGCCGCGTGGTTCCAGGAGTAGCGTTTGGACCATACCATCTCTTCCCATGCGGTGTCGTACAAGGTGACTAAGGGATAGGGCTGTTTAACATCAGACAGATATATACCTACAGCCCATACTCCACCACAGATGCATGGCTCGATTCTGCAATAGTATAGGCAATATTGTCACCCGCTATATCGTTGGACCAAATACAATGATTGTTGAAATGTGTATGTTAATTCACCTCTGCCTAACCCTCCGGATATAAAGGCGTTATATGTTTGTATGTATGTGTTCCGAAAAACCATTTGTTATAGTACTAGAATTTAAAAACACTATAGAACAGCTAAGGAAGTAGTCTCTCTAGTCCAATTACAGATTCACTTACGTGATAAATTGAAACATAAATTACATAGTTGCACAGAAACATGACAGCTTCTGGCAACATACCTACAAATTTTAGAAAACCAACCGTCAAACAGTAATTCTTTACACGATTTCCAACGATCGCGTAGACGTAGTGCTCCATTTTCACTTAACAAGCGAACTAGCAACTCACGTGTGTGAGGAATTTAGTCTAGCAGAACTTACACACTGACCTTATTTTTCTTTTAGTAAAAAAGTGGGTATGTTCAGTAAGATCCCTGCTCAATAGCAAGCCGAAATACCTGCTGATTGACAGATGCGGTTTTGGTACAGGCTTTCCTCTTGAAGTTGGGAGATTAAATAGCAGTCGTTCCCATAATATCAGCATAGTCATATTTTGAAAGCGGAGGAGTCAGCAGACCCTGCTCTCTAAGGTAAAAACCTCGAATGCAACGAGAATCACGCCAAGATGATAATGATGCCCAGAAAGCAATGAAAATGAGTTCACGTAATATTTGAATTTGTAAAAAAAAACAACGTTCAAATTCCCGTCCATAAATCCTCAAAGTTGTTTTTTTAATACAACTTAGGTGGCAGACAAGCACACGGCCCACCTGATGGAAAGTTGTTACCGTGACCTATGAACGTGTGTAACACCAGTAGGTAGAGGTGTATTAATACCCACATTTCGCTAACTCGCTTATATTCGGTCTCACAAGGGGGCAAGCCTATTGCTGCCAACACTTTGTCATGAGCTGAACGAGTAATAGCGGATGGAGAACAGTCCTATTTCTTAGTAAAATCAATTCTACAGCTCATTTTGAAAATTACATTTCGAAAAGAAATTTCAATCTCGATCTCACCAAGCATGTTACAAGCTCGATCGTTCATTCAATTCGACAGCCGACACCGCATACGAAATGATAGATTGACGAACTTTCTGATAGCGCACCCTACTTTGGGAAGAAAAGTACAAATTGCTTGTATGTAGGTCACCTAGAACTATTTGATCTCTGTTTACATATTCTCACTGAAACTGAGTACACGAAGCGGTTCTGTTTGTTGTACAACAAAGGGTTTCAAGTATTGGGACCCAAATGGGTCGGATGTCAATAGCGCTTAGATTGTTTTTGTGTCGATATCACTTTTAGAAACAGTTTTATTTGTATACCGAAGGATTCGTGGTGAAGTGGTAACTGAATAAGTTAGCATATTGAAAGATTAGTAGTATACATCAGGTTAGTCTTAGGATGGGTGAAAATTCTTGCCACATAAAGAGGACCTTGAGTCATTGGTACCGGTTGCTGTATAGTACAGCGTTCGTGGAAGGCGGTGAGTTGGGTAGCCAGATCTCACTGGAGAGTTTTTGTACCGTCAGTGGGAAGACCAAAAGCTTGTCCTGCTTTGTCTTTTACACTGACGGCACAGAAACTATTGTGCTTACAGGGTTGAAAGCGCGAATGTGACATCCTTGGTGTTGCACACGTCCATAGGCCGCGGTAACCACTTTCCATCAGGTGGGAGGTGTGCTTGTCTGCCAACCAAGTGATATTAAAAAAGGCGTTGGATACTTAAAAGATACAGAAAGCACTTTAAGCAATCGGTCCTGGTTGCTTTTCTAACGTCTGTGTCTGTTGCTAGATCCTAAAAAGTCTGACAAGCGTAGCTACGTAACTGTGTAGGTACAGAACTTTAATATTTCTTAATTAGATTCTTCCAGTGGATTGTGGATTTTGGATGACTTCACGATAGCTATAAAAATTTGGCGGATGCGTAGTTATACTGAAATCCAACCCCAATAATTGCTGTGCAGGTTTACATGATGTTTATTGGAAGTATTCAGTCAGCATGAGATCGATCTTGACTGGCACGGTGTGGAAAAAACTAACTGATGCTGCTGACTTTACCGTGTTTTTCATCACCTATCCGCATATAACCCTGTTGCTGTTGTCGAGTCAGTCATTCTTTTTTTATCTTTTTAAATTTCGATTTCGTGGTTTATACCTTGCTAAACAAACACCTTCGTTTCCAATCCAAGTTAGTACGTTTAACCGTTTTATCCTAATAAACATTTCACGTTATTTCGTTTTTCAGTTTACACCCTTACGTTTTATCGCTCGTGATCCGAGGACCGCAATTTTTTTTCACATTTATGAGCAAATTTCAATTCTTGCTGGCTCCGCCGAATATTGTTACGTTAAATGTATACCCGCGTTCGTGGCGAATGTGTTATTGGGGACCACTTGAAGCACGTTTCTTTGCTATCAATTTATTATACCATTTTCCATTAGTTTTTTATTGATTTCTCCTTTTTTGCCTTTTGGGTTAATACCCATATATCTTGGTTTACATTCTATAGCTCCAAATAAAGTAGAATATCATACCTCGAATCCATTCTTAGAGTTAATTAACGCTGGATTACTAATTATTTAGACTATAGGCCGTTGCTGTAATCACCACAGATTGACTAATAAGTGTAAAAAATGTGTTGTTGTCAGGGAGTTACCCCTAACCATCAGTAGGCCTACACTTTCCACACTGGCCATACAGGTTAGTACATGGGTTTACTTTGAGTTTTCCTTCTGTCGCAGTAATATTGTCTGCGTAATTTGCCATTAGTCGCCTCTTACGACACCCTACGGATGAGACGGGGTAGTGATTCTTATATTATTTCTCCGTCACCACACGAAACTACCTAACTAATCTAAATATAACCCAAGTATCTCGTAAAAATAGAATTTGAATCTAACTATTGCAATACAGTTTTTTTTTATACCACTTAGTTGGCAGACAAGCACACGGCCCACCTGATGGGAAGCGGTTACCGTGGCCTATGGACGTATGCAACACCAGGGGTATCACACCATGAAGAAACCTTCATGAAGAACCCCATATTATAGGCGCTTGAGAAAAGTATTCTGTATAAAGATACAGCTTCAAACATATTATGTGAATTGACACACAGCACAAAACATTCCTGTTCTCCGGGCCAACTACGCTAAAAAATTCACAGGCGTTTCTACATATAAAATTCACACGCGGTTCCCCTACAAAATTGGCATATTCACTGCACAGGTGGTATAGCTTACTTGTTGCTACACTGTTTTTACACTTTTTACAGTTACAACCGGGTAGCTTTAGTATATTTTTATGCTAATAATACTTCACTTTTTACAGAAGAAAAAATCGAGACGCCAACACTAATAGATTATCACACAAATTGAGAAATTTGGTCATATTACACATAAATAATAGACATGTTCATCTATCTACTAATAAAATGAACGCCAATCGTTAAACACAACAAAAGAATCAATCATCGTCAATTAACCCGAACGAATCGTTTGCAACATCAATGTGACTATCAATATTGCTTCATTGACGAACGAGATAAGCTGTCAACGAGACATCAATGAGTGAAAGTGACAGTGTAGGCATTGATACACCGCTGTCAATCATAGGTACGAGAAAGTACGGGCATGGTACGGGTTAAGTACGCAGGTAAATTTACTTGTCAAAACATATGACGAATTTGATGAAAGTGATGTTTGGCGTGTGGCATTGCATTGCGTGCCCTTAGTTAGATCGTGACGGTACAATTTTTGTTAAGTACTCTGTATGTAATTGGATTGTTAAATAGACCGATAGATAGTGTGGAGCAAAATTTTCTTAATCTTAGCTTTGAAAGGTTAAATTATAGCGGAGAAAATGGTGGTGCTTACACAATTTTGTATCAAATTGATTCGAGGGATATGCCTGTCAACCTCACCTATAGCAACCAAAAACGACCCACAGGCGTCGTGCGTTTTAGTGGGTTCGAGTCTGATATAACCTCTATCCGTGGGGATTATTAAAAAAAACACATAAATAATTAAAAAAGAAACACAAATTTTATTAAAACTAAGTAATTTCACATTACTCAAATTCGAAACATTGATAACGAATTTTAGTCTAATGTAATTCTTTTACAACCACTGAGTGATTATCTCTCCGATTAGTTAAAAGCTATTAATTTTAATGAAGTAAAAAAATTAGATGTCATAAATCTTTTCTCTAATGTAAGCACATATACCACTACTGTGTAGGAAAACTAGTTAGCGGTGGAAGTTTTCAAAGATAAATACAAACTTTCAAGACAAATAGACACTTAAAACGTTCACCTTGTCCGAAACCCATTCAATCTAAGTAGCGCCTTGTATCAACATGAATATTTATCTATTCAGATGTCTGCCTTCGAATTTTAAATTTGGCTTCTGCATTTGCGGTCATCTTGAAACGAAATTCTCGTTTTCTTCTTTATTGTGCTTTTAAAAATGGCTGCATGAAAGCTTAGACTATATACAAACTAGTTTATTAGGTATCGCTTGATAGTAATCTTGTCACTTGCTGTATATAGCGAACCTTACCTGGAAGCTGGTTCATGGCAAGTCACTTCACTTGCAAGTCGGTTCACTTGCAAGCCAGTTCACCTGTAAACCGGGCACACCTGCAAATTAACGAATGATACTGGTATTATAAATATATATACTTTATCTTCTATGTTTCTGGCTCTCTTCCAAAAAATACATTTTGGATTTGCTTTCTTAATTCTCCTTTTCATAGTTTGATTTAACCAATCCAATAAACTAATAAACTTCAGTTACCCGCTGTTTATTTTCCAACTCCTAGCCAAAATCTTATCCGTCAATCAGCAAGTGTACCGGGTTGCTAGTGAATTTGGCAGTTGGCTTGTGTCTCAAAGATCTTGATGGGGATACACTCATGCGATATATTATAAACACAATATCTCCTGTATATTAGAATAAATTAGTTATCTAAAGTGGATATCTATAATGCGTATTCAAGATATCCACTTTAGATAAAACAAGCTTTCAAAATATGTACATAAAATTTGTGTCTGTTGCAATTTAAAGAGTGGCTTTGTTTGGAGCTAATCCTGAGAGTCGATTCAGATTAACATTACTACAAAAAATCAACCCAAACATAAAAGAAAGTGGTACTAATTCAGCTTTCAAATTTTGACATTCACAAACAAACTAACATACAAGCAAATATAAAAGCTTGTAAAATGTGATTACAGTTACATCGCCAAACGCGATAACCGTTAAAATAAAAATGGCCATATAACAACATAACATAAAGCCTTGAGTATTGTTCGTACATCAGAAAGCTTGTAAAATATGTCTGACCCACAAAAGTGAAACACATATTCGTGTGGGGTACAAGGATGTTAAGGTTAAGGAGCGTCCATTGATTACGTGTTGTTTTAGCAATATTTCGACGGCTCATCTTTGTGATGTGTTGTGAGTTTCAATTCAAACGCCTATCTTTAACAAATTTCACGTGAGATATTTAGGTGCTCCAATGCATTAGACTTACCTATAATATGGGGTTCTTCAAGAGGAGCCTCAGAAGGTTTCTTCATGGTCGGCGGCACGAGTGTAACATTCCTGTTATTGCATACGTCCATAGGCCACGGTAACCACCACCCATCAGGTGGGCCGTGTGCTTGCCTGCCACTTAAGTGGTATATTTTTTTCTGTTTAAATTATTTATTAAATTGTGAAACGTAGGTTTTACAGAAATCTTTGTTGCGTTCCCTATAATCGTGATACATAATAGTTTGTAATACTTTAACGCAGAGTTTTATATTATTTTATTTTATTTAAGCAAGTTTATTCACGATATTCCTAAGCTTGTTGCGAATTATAATATTTCTGAGATTCCCTTTTATCTCATGTTAGTTTGGATAATACCCAGCAAACTCTTCCCCCATTAAATGCCTGACGTACTTAATGGATACCCCCTAATATCTGCCAGTGTGAGAAGTTGGCCTCGAGCTGGAAAATGAACGTTGCGTAAATATTTTGTTTACATATATCTTTTGCTTTATTATTTTTATGGTGTAGAATTATTACTACATGTCAAGGATGAGAAAATATACAAACATTCGTTACTAAAAAGATAAGTGCAGCAATCGCTAATACCGCTACTAAGCATAAGGTTAAAAATAGGCTATCAGTAATAGTTAGAAATGTGTTATAAGGATTTTGTGTTAGTATATTTGCCCAAGCCTGAAGAGTAGTAGTAAGTGGTAAAAAGGCATTAGAATGTATCTTCAGAGTCGGCAGAACAAGTATGTAGCCTCTGGCGTTGTACACCTCTACAGGCCGATAGGGCTATTCGTCCAAAAGCCCCGGTAACCACTTCCCATCAGGTGTTCCGTGCGTTTGTCTGCCATCTAAGCGGTATAAAAAAGAATTTCAACCAGATCAATTCAACCATTAAAGCGATTAAATAACAAACATATTCACAACATTTTACAAATATAATATTATTAGAATATTGGAGGTTTTATTTCTATATATCAATTTAGCTGTTACAGGTTTAAATGAAATTAAGTTTATTGTTGCTAAGCGTACTGAACATACATTAATTTATTTATTTATTAGGCAGCAGTTGATTCTACTGATAATGTATATATTCTGTTATTTTCTACTAGCTTTTATTTGAGATTTCAAATGTTTATCGAGTTTGCTCTTGAATTGATTTATATTATTTTGATTACGTCTTCTAGCAGTTTTTTCATGCTTGTCTACAACCTAAGTGGTATAAAAAAGCAGATATTGAATCATTTTAATATCCACACCTTGATTCCATGTTGTATAGGTAACTTTAAAATGTAAATAAACTAAACACGGAAAGGTGATCTCAGGGAAAGGATGGAAATAAATCATCTAAGTAATATTAGTATTGATTGAGTATTTAATGGAGGTAGGATACGACGGAATTAACTGACGATTGAGCAGTCCGACGGGGAAGTACTTCCATCCTACAGAATAACGCGTACATAATAACCTCGTCTTGTGATCCTGGTGGTGAATAGGGTAGCCAAAGCTAATTGGAGAGTTTTGTGCTGTCAGTGGGAAGACAAAGAGCCTTGACCTGCTTTGTCTTCCACGCAGACGGCACAGAAACTCTCTGTGTTTACAGGGTCGGCAACGTGAGTGTGACTCCTCTGGTGTTGAACACGACCATAGGCCACTACTAACCACTATCCATCATGTGGGCAGTGTGCTAGTCTGGAAAGGTGATGCAGGAAAACGGATGGAAATAAAAAATAATATTGATTGAGTATATCTTGTAGTGTAACCAAACCTAGTACTAAGTGCGGGTAATTTACCGTTGCACGGCTAACATATGACATCTAATTTACGTCTAAGCGTTCGATACGCTTCCGATTTTCCACTTTGTTTTCAAATGAAAGTACAATTTCACTCGATTAGCCCGTTATTATAGGTTGACGAGTGATACTTATATATCAAACTTGATTGGTGCATTTTTAGTTGTGTGTGGCGGGACTAATAAAAATGTATGTAAATAATTTAATAAATTAATCTAGCATATGATGTGCTGTACAAGAAAAACATCAAATATTTAATTTAAAAGTTCTAGAAGCTGATTGCAGAGCCATTTACCGAACCAGATTGTATATTATATATGAACTATTTAGTGTCCTATTGTGATGAACCTATTTTGTGAATTTTATCACATGAAATTTGAATTTTCATGAAATTGTAAAAAATCACGTAGGCTGATTGCTATTTTCCTATTCTTTTTTATAATGCGCTTAAAATTAAAAAAATAATAATTTTAAAAATCGCTTTAAAAAAAATTTTTTAGAGTGCGAAAAATCCCCACGGAGCCGGTGGGGGAGGTTATGTTGGACTCGAACCGACTGAAACGCACGGTGCTTGTGGATCGTTTTTGTTTGCCGAAGGTAAATTTGACAGGCATATCCCTCGCACCCCGGCGGACCCAGGGCTATTTCTCTCGATCTGGCCCTCCTCAAGTGCCATGCTGCTTTGGTGTCGTTCTACATGTACACAGAAGCTGATTCTCGACATCTATCTCTGATCAAGAAGGATGTTTCTGGACAATTTGCTGTATGTACAGCAAATGCTGATTTTTTATGTGACCCCCCTCCCCGCGCTTAGTAGTTCAGTGAAATCATACATTCCGAAGTTTGTCAAATATGAAGACATATCAGAGAGCTTACTATGAATTTTTCGAATAACTCCCAAGCGTAATCGATTGTGTTGTTAATGGGTTCACACCAGGCAGTGGTATACGGGTTTTCAACCGGCGACCTTTTAATTGTAAGTTCGCGCCACCGATTGGTTGTTGTGACGGAACTAGTTTTGTAGTCATGAATGGGTGTAACAAACGCCTTTAACAACACTTAACCTGCTGCCCTTTTACATTTGCATGCTCATTTTCTCGTTAACCCATTAATGGTCTAGAGTGTTATTGACTAGTTTACCACACTTGGTAGCGAAATCGAAGCTCGCTAAAGATTGAGAGTGTTTTAGTGACCCACTAAGATTTTTGTGGTCCCAAATCTTTCTCATAGGTATAAGACGTATGGCGTATACATTTAGTTCTTTAACATCCCTTGGTTGTGAAAGAACATAAAGAAAAGTAGACCTCGAGCTCCGAGATGAAAGGCTCGGATGCAAACGTAAATGACTTTCTGGTATTTCGTGCGTATTAATTTATTTTTCATTCATATGTTCACTCATTCAACTTTTGAGTCATTCATTCATTTATTGATTCATTTGTTCATTCATTTAGTCTACCCGCGTGTTCTCGATGTTGTTAGTCATTCAGAATAAGGAGGCAGGTCTGTGTACGCCCTAAAACACGACTAACAGCGATGCTTACTATAATTTAGCAACCTAAGCAAAATATTAAATGTCTTTAGCCTCTGTTCTCTACTATAAAATATTTCTATAGAATTTAACTCGGCGTGTTTATTACCGGGACTTTCTCGTTAAGTCTTATTCGTTTTACTAACATTTACAAGTAGTAAAAGAGAATTGCTGCGCTGGTAATTAAGTACTGGACGGGTTAGGCAAATATTAGGCTTTGTGGCGTTTGTTGGGAGTTGTTAGGTTAGCTAATTTACATTTAAATGAATGCGATATTTAGACTAGTTTCCTTTTAGCAAGATGCAGCTCAAAACGCAATTACATTAGACTCTATTTTATAAAGATTTATTAGAGATGCAACAGGTTACTGGCTTGACTTAAAGGAAGAGGAGGTTGGATACGACGGTATTCGTCCGAATTGAGCAGTCCAACTGAGGAAGTACCTCCACCCTACAGAATACCACGGCTATAATAACCTCGTGTTGTGTTCCTGGTGGTGAGTACGGTAGCCAGAGCTCACTGGAGAGTTTTTGTGCTGTCAGTTGGAAGACCAACGCCTTGTCCTGATTTCGTGTGCTGCACTGAGGGCACATAAAATCTCTGTTCTTACAGGGTCGGCAGCACAGATGTGACTCCACTGGTGTTACACACGTTCATAGGTCACGGTAACCACTTTCCAGAGTTGTATAGAAAGAGAAAGAAAAAGAACGTCATGAAGAACGCAACGCGAGGATTATGATAATCTATTCAAATCGATTAAATATAGAAAAAATTGGATAGGTACAGACGGGATTCGAACCCGCGATCTTTCCCTTACAGGTGGATCACTCTGACCACTAAGCCACAGAAACTTCGAAGCCATCCAAATTCTTCTGAACATATATCCGTCTTACGGCGACAGTGGAATTGCATAGTTAGCGTTTTAATGCTTTTAAATTTCATTCAATATGATAATCCGATCAAGAACCAAGCGGTTCGGTGACTATTTCCTCTGTCGCACCATTAAGGCTTGGTTCAATGGTGTGACAGAGAGAATTCGTTACCAGCTCAAGTGTTTCCTTCTTGCTACAGTCCCGGGTCCTTTAAGCGGGGCGTGAAAAGGCATATGATGAGGCTGTCAAGCTGAGTGTCACCATTGTCACATGGTATGTGTAAGTAATGGAGACCCTCTTTTCTGAGACTTTGCCTTCAGCTTACCACCAGACAAGACGAAATCTAATTTATAAAGATTCTAGCCTAGAGGCAACGTGGTTCTTATTATCACTAGAGGCTTTCAATTCAGAATCCAGGTATTGTTTACACCGTCTACTCCTTTTGGGTTTGTTTATGCGACTTTTATGTGAGTGACTGCTATCTACTGTTAGATGTAAGCCTATACTGGAGCCCTATTCATAAATTAGCAAGTGTATCGGTTTGCTGGCGAGGTTGGTTTGGCAGTGGAAATCAATCACGTTAAACGGTATATGGGGTCACTTAAAGACCTCACAGTCTCCTCCTCGAGTAACAACTCACGTTCTTAACCCATTAAAATCAGAATACCGTGGCTATAATAACCTCGTGTTGTGTTTCTGGCGGTGAGTAAGGTAGCCAGAGCTCACTGGAGAGATTTTGTGCTGTCAGTGGGAAGACCAAAAGCTTGTCTTACTTTATCTTTTACAGTGACGGCACAGAAACTCTTGTTTACAGAGTTGGCAGCGCGAGTGTGACTCCCTTGGCGTAGCACACGTCCATAGGCCACGGTAACTGCTTTCCATCAGGTGGGCCGTGTGCTTGTCTGCCAACCAAGTGGTATAAAAAAAATATTCTTCAAAATCACAGTCCCTTATAATCAGTCCCTTGAAATTAGTTTCTAAAAAAAATTTAAATAGAAACAATTACATGTAGGTAAACCAGTTGGCTTCCAGCACTTCACCGAGAAGGCAATAGATATTTTTTCTTACCACTCCGTGGCTTGGTGTGTAATTAGTTCGCACACCTGTCTACACCTGCCACCACGTAACGAGAAAATTGACGTAGAGTTAGATATTAGTTGGAGCTAGATGGTGCAAGACAATTTATTGTTTAGTTTTGAAATTGAATCAGATTTTTTGTGATAGATGTTCGCCCATTAGTCACTTGGGCTGATGGGTTAACCTCTTGACTAGTTCGTCCTGCTTTGTATTCTACACTGATCCATAGGCCACTAACCACTTTCCATCTTGAGGGCCGTGTATTTTCCACCTGAGTGGATAAAACAATCGATCATATTGTTATTAATATTCAAGCAAAAGAACATCATTCACATATTAGCGTATGCAAGGCTCTTACCTCAAAGTTTGGAGTCCGTCTTCTGGTCTTTGATCCTTTAATTCAGTTTGTTTTAGGCATTCATGGTATTAAAATTATTTGAATACTGCGGTAGCCTAGTGGTATTGGTAATGGACTGCTGAGACGAGGTCTCGGGTTCGATCCCAGGTTTTACCATGGCACACACTAATGATTATTCGATGCTTTTCAAAGTTATGTGTATTTATCGCAGATTTACAAGTGATTATACCAAAGCTCATAATGGCAAAAATGTCGGCTAAAATGTGTTTAACTAATTTAGTCTATCCTTAAAAATGTGGCTGTTTAGGTAACTTCTTCTAATTTACACCACACCCAGATAATATAATGTGACGGGAGCTTGGCCTTCTTAAAAAGTTGCTATACCTCAAAAAAGATCAATAGTTGATACGCCCTCTAGACAAGTGGCAATTTCGTTGGTCGGTGTATTGTAGAATAGAATGAGAATATGTGGAATTTGACGTTTATGACATGCGTTGATAACTGTCAAATATGTCAAATCCCATACATTTGACATTCTATTATACAGTACGCTGGACATCGAATTGCCACTTGTCTAGGGTGAAAAGTCTAAATACGCTCAATAAGCTCAGTTTATTTATACTTGACAAAACAACTACATAACATAACAAAACATAAACTCACGCCTATATCAGGGGTAGGCAGAGGTGCTAGCACCCACATTTCGCCAGTTTATGTTTAGGTCGCAATGTAATAGATGGCGAGCTTATTGCCATTAACCGAGCACTTATAAACCTGCGATAAATACACACATAACTTTAAAAGCATCGATGTGTGTCATGGTAAAACCTGGGATCGAACCCGAGACCTCGTCTCAGCAGTCCATTACCCATACCACTAGGCTATTCTCTGCTGTATATACTAAAACAACTAAAAGTAGTTTAATGACCTAAAAGGTCATATTTATCATTAACTGACTGCCTAACCGCTAGTGCATGATATCACTAGAATTTTTTTTCTAAAGATCACATTCTGACACCAGTATCTAAAATGGCTCTATATCCTCGTGTACTAAGCTATCAGCTTTTTACTGGAGCTCTTTTATTGAAGCTTGTACTGTATTAACTCGGGTGGCCTGCGTTAATGACCGTGCTTGACTAGTTGTCACAGCCCAGATTTCTCTGATGTTATTTTTATATGAGGATACTGCAATATTGATTGATGACCTACTTGCCTCTGTATAGTGATTTCAAATGATATAATAGGTCAGTTGTTATATCCGAAGATACTTCTGACGATATTATATGTGGCGTTGCGATGGAGTTTTCGACAGGTAAATAAATCCCAAAAAATGCATGTCTTAATAGTATATTTGTACTGACTTAGGTGTATGTGGATGTAAAATTATGCGTAAAACTGCGCAATGGAACTACCTGGTTCCATTCTAAGGTTCCTTACGGGTTCATACAAATAATGTGATCAGAAAATAGCCCTGGGTCTACCGAGGTGCGAGGGATATGCCTGTCAACTTCACCTTCGGCAACCAAAAATGACCCACAGGCGACGTACGTTTTGGTTGGTTCGAGTCCTAAATATGCTCTTCCACCGGCTCCTGTGGGGGATATCCGTGGGGATTTTGCGCACGTAAAAAAAAGTGTATTCAGAAAAAAGAACGTGTGAAGACATGAAGCACAACAAGTTAGTATTCCATAGATAAACCCGAATGATCGAATAATACTACACAGATAGTGACATAACCAAGGTAAATACCCTTTGCCGTGAACGATATATTTCAATAACGTCGTTTTGCACGGACCTTTTTCTTTTCAATAAAAATTCCGGGCTCGTTGACGATTGAATATTTATGTCTTTGACATAGCTTCGAAGTTCAACCGATCGTCCATCTCGCCCATCCAATATAACTCTTATTGATAGATAGGTCACTATACGAAACGGGCCTTTTTCTGGCATATTGCTTTTCTAACTTTTTTTAAGTGGATTCGAGTAGATAAATTTTATCGATCGATAATTATATTTCTTTGACTTGAATACTTTCATTAATTCTCATCCATAATGGTAAGAAATCCCATAGCGTATAGGTGGTTCGGGTTCTAGACCGCCAGCTGATTGATGAATGAGGATCTGGCACTGAATGTCCTCTCAGAGTGACAGTTAGACGGTAGATGATCCAATAAAAGTTTAGAAAGGCAGTTAACATTTTCACTGAGTATATTTTTGCCGCTGCAATAAAGAATAACAGAATAATTTCATTGGTATCCTTTTGTTTCTTTTGTATGGATCATCATTCAAATAATTCAGCACATAAAGATTACCTAATTAAAATATTGTGATCACTTTTAAGCATCTTAAAAACATTTCTTTCTCCATGGCCGATATATTTCTAACCAAAGGTTGTCTGACAGAAATTGCTCAAAACGATACGGCCGCTTTTTGTACTACTCTTGCCTTCTTAATTTCTGTAATTTGCGTACAATAAAATATATAATAAATTAATGAAATACAATTATTAATAACTTAGACAAAACAAGTCGAACATGTATAGGTATATAATTCAAATGTAGATAGGTATATTTGTATCATTAACTATTACTTTAATGAATTAAATAAAACAACCCCAACCATAGATAGCTGACAGTTAAATGCCATAGTGGTAATTAAGGCGGAATATTTTATCGCTCGATATTTTAACGACATTTGAATGGTTTTAAACGAAGTCTTGATGACCTCTGCGTGACTGGCACGTGGCGAAGCTTTTAGTGCTGAAGTTTCTAATGATCTGTTGATGCATCATATGTGTCCATATATAAGTACAATCACAGTTCCTGTTTAGAAACAAAAATTAAGTAACAAATAAAAATATGCTACAATATTCTACATAACGCTATCTAGACCCATGATAAGCATAGCTTAACTAGGTTGTGTTATGTAATCTAGAAAACGGATAAACATACTTACTGTACTGTTTTTTGTCAATACATACATATTAAACATATAAACACCCAGACCAATTCTAATACCCATATTCATGTATAAAAATATTTGCAATGAGTGGGGATCGAACCCCCTGCGTAGCGGCCGTGTTCGACTAAAAGCGCACGTTGTCTCGAGTCTTTAGAAGTCGGAGTCCCGTAAGGGACCCTGACTGATAGGGCTCTCTACACCCTAAACTAGTCACCTACATAAGAACATGATACCTATCAACCTAGATAATACACATTACATTCAACAGTATCCATTAATTGCGACTTTATGGAATTGCCGTGATACAGAACTACGCGAGTTAATTTCTAAAGAAAATACAGTAACGGCGATGTTTGTTGTCGTATCCCAAAAGTTATAATGTACACATGTATGCAAATAGTTTGTTGTTGTGTAATGAAGTTTTTCAACTCCGTCCCGTAATGCTGAACTGTATAATAAAGTTGCAAAAACAATTTTTGTAGTTTCTGAAACACCTAACGATGTGTTGTACGAAATTACAAAGCTTGTTAGGCTTTGTTGGGCGTAGTTGTTTACGCCATTCATGGGTAGATTTTCAATGAGTTTTACTAGTAGTAACTAGTAAAATTAGCAATGAGTTTTATTAGTAGTAGCAAGTAAAATTAGCAATGTGTTTTACTAGTAGTAGCTAGTAAAACCAGCAATGAGTTTTACTAGTAGTAACTAGTAAAACTAGCAATGAGTTTTACTAGTAATAGCTAGTAGAGTAATACTACAATAATTAATCGTATAATTTATGCAAATTATTTATGCTCTGGCGTAAGATTTCCTATCGAATTTGGGAGGTCACGATAATGGCTGCTGTAAATGCCAGCACTTTTAATTATTAAACTGTAATAATAGAATAACTAATCGTTTTATCTTTACAGAAGATTATAAACTATACTCTTTACTACTAACTGAGCAGATTAACTGTCAGTGAGTCTAGTCTAATTTAGTAGCAAATGATACAGAACCTAGAATACAGAGATAACATAGAGGTAGGAGACCCCGCACAATACTGTCTTTCAACGCCCAAATCCAAGTGTGTTTACGACACTTTGTATTCTTTTTTTTTTTTTTTTTATATAGGACACGTCAATTGGACTTCGCCTTGCCTGATGGTAAGCTGAAGGCAAAATCCCAGAAAAGAGGGTCACCATTACATACATATACCATGTTACAATGGTGACACTCAGCTTGACGAACTCATCATATGCTTTTTCATGCCCCGCTTAAAGGACCCGGGACTGTCGGAAGAAGGAAACACGTGAGCTGGTAATGAGTTCCAGGTCTACTGTGTTAAAGCAAAGAGTCGCCGAACCACTTGGTCCTTGAACGGATATTCTGCACTATATATGGATGACATCTAAGACCTGTACGTGTTGTCCTGTATAGGAAGGGAGAGGGTCGGAATAATTGGAAAAGCTCATCATAACATTCAATACAACAGACGGTAAATACTGCCAAGGACGCAATAAGTCTCCGCATCTGCAAAGGCTGACCTCAGGATTAGGGCCTCTGGGCTCCAATAATACGGAGCGCACATCGTTGTAACCTATCGGGATCATCCAATAAGTACTTTGTATACCAAAAATATAACATTATATATGCATAAACTGCAATGGGCAGCTTTTCTTTCGTGGACTAGGCTAGGTGGTATACATACAGGTCCTAATCGGCTAAGTGCTGTAACTAGACCACACCATGGCTTTAACAATATAATATAAATTCAGTTAGTTGGATATATGTTATGTTCAAAATTAATTATAGAATAAAATAAATTTCAAATTATAAATTGTCACTCCACGTGTGCGTTAACCTTACCGACCTTAGATTAATCACATTAAGCTAGCATAAAGTCCAAATGAATCTAATTTCACTTCAAAAGATTATATAAATCTAATTAACGCTCGTTAATGTCGTCATTAATTTGATTTCGAAATACCTTACCTGCCAGTATTTTATACGTCCTCTCGTATTTTGAAAATACCAAACTAATTACCAATCTAATTACCTTGTAGGTGTTCCTTTTCGACCCTGTTTTTACTTGCGGAAACCCCCGACAAGATTCAACCCACCGGAGCTAATAACACGAGGTCGTATGAGACACAAAAACAAACTTGTAGTCTGTGGTTGTCGACCTCAAAAAAAATGTCATTCATTTCAGGGCAACTGTATACGCTTTTTAACAAGCTTCCTAATTAAATTAGGGATTTACCTGTGGATACATTTAAAAATATAGTTAAAAGTATTTTTTTTTATACCACTTAGGTGGCAGACAAGCACAGTCTAGCCAGTCTTCACAGGTCGAAGCCACGTTTCCAACCAGTGGTCCATTTGGTAAACTAGTTTTCATATATTCTTTTGTATTGACGTTTTGTAAGTGCCGATTTAATGGTCTATGCAGAATCAATGATTTTTGACGTTGACTTTGACTTATAATTGGCCTTTTGAAGCTCTATAATTAAACTAGATTTTAAATTAAGAGTGGGTTCACTTTGGTTCACTGTGAAATTATGTACCTTGCCATCTTGAAGCTTGAATGATCATCATCATCTTATCGTTGCTTCCCTTACTCCTTCTTCTTCTTTTACTTTAACTCATACTCTCCTCCTCCGCAATCTCACCACTTAATTACAAGAGGAAAACCTTCGCAACAAACTTATGTGTCAATCAGTAGAAGTGCCGGTTATCAGACAAGGTTAGTTTGTCCCCAAAGGTCTTTGTAAAGACAACTAGTTTGAATGAAGGGTTAAAAACAACATAACTATCAGATTATATCATTATTGATTGTGTTGTATCGAACCATAGATAGCTGACAGTTAAATGCCATAGTGATAATTAAGGCGTAATATTTTATTGCAGATATTTTAACGACATGTGAATAGTTTTAAACGAAGTCTTGATGATCCCCTACATGACTCGCACGTGGCGAAGCTTTTAGTGCTGAAGTTGCTAATGTTCTGTTGATGCATCATATGTGTTTATAGACAATCACAGTTCCTATAAGGATTAAGCAATATCTGATGCCTGGAAACGCAGCCCGTTTGGATTTAGCGACTTATCTCAGATTCTACCAAATCAACTGGATATAATTTGGCGGTGAAGTGACAGTATCTCCCATGAAAACTATGGATTAAAGAAGGAGAAGGAGTAAGGGATGCAACTAGGAACAATGATAACATGAAGAGACCAACATAAAGCCGCATAGTTTCCGGCAGAGTAGAATTAGGGCCACCCCATCTTTTCACATGCGGTGTCGTAAAAGGCGACTAAGGGATAGGGCTGTTTAACATCAGACAGATATATACAGCCCAGACTCAGCCTTAAAAGCATGGCTCGAGTCAACAATAGCGCCCGGAATACGGCAATAGGCTCACCCCCTATTACGTGGGACCGAATACAATTATTGATGCAATGTGGGTGTTAATTCCCCTCCGCCTAACCCTGATAAAGGTGTGATTATATGTATGTATGTATAGATGTTTTAGCAGTATAGTGGTTTTGCTTTAGCAGCATCGAGGCCCTGGTCTTTGTAACGAGAACTAGCTTGAAAGAAGAATTCAAAACAACATACCTATCATCGATTCTAAGTTCGATTACAAAATCGATATCTGCCCTCAGTGTTTACCTTCAGTTATGATTTTACGAGTAAACCCATAACCGTTAACGAGTGCTATGCTTTCTTGCGTTATCGAGAACTGGGCCAGGAATATGTACTAGTGGGTTATTGTGTTAGCGATAAGGATAACGTGGTTGAGTCACAAAAACTATTGAACATGAGGACAGTATAAGATATTAGTGGTTTTTTTACTGATGCAATAAATGACTATTGGCTTTTTGGATTAGTTAGGTTTTTGGAAGAGTTCTAGTAACCGAAATTACTACAAATAGTCTAGTACAATTACACATATTGAGAAACTCACTTTTTTTTTACGTGCGCAAAATCCCCACGGATACCTTCCCACCGCAGCCGGTGGGAGAGGTTATGTCGGACTCGAACCGACTAAAACGCACGCCACCTGTGGGTAGTTTTGGTTGCCGAAATGGAGGTTGACAGGCATATCCCTCGCACCCCGGCCGACCCAGGGCCATCTCTCACGATCTGGCCCTCTCCTCGGGGACTACTTGAGAAACTCACTTGTACTTTTCCACATTATTTTTAATATTTATTAGACCTGACCGGTTTCGCCTTACGGCATCCTCAAAGGTTTACAATGACATTCAAGGCTAATATTTAAGGCAATTTGCCTTGTACGACACCGTATGGGAAGAGATAATTTGGTTCAAATTCTACTCTGCCGGAAACCATACGCCTTTCACATTTCTCATAGCAGTAATATAAAACATCTAATAAAATAATCTGACGTTAATAAATTAAAAACAAACATTTGTAAAATCACAGCTTTATCATTTAAATTAGGAAAGACATACAAACACACTGTATATAGAAATAATTCAGTTGACCGGTAAATTGATTCAAAAACATACAAATCCCGCTAATGAACTATGAACTTTAGTCCACTAATTTATGGTTGTTTCTTGTATTACTGTTATTTAAAATATAACTCATAATATGTGGTTATGTATTCGTATCTTATAATATATTATAAAATGGTTCACTTCCCAAAACTAATTTTCTCAAAATTATTAATATGACTGTAAAATTCCAAATAATTAGGTAACTGACAAAACTGCGTGAAAAAAGAATTGATTTCTTTCAAATTGTGTAAAAGTTCAATTCACACATCAGTGATATTAAGCGTCAACAAAATGCGATTGGTCCCAATCGGATTGGATCGCAACATTAATCTAATGATTTAAAGTATAATATACGATTACAAAGGAAGGCAGAGGTGTATTAACACTCACATTTCGCCAACTATAATTCGGTCTGACGTGTTAAGGGGCGAGTCTATTGCCGACAATCGGGCACTTTGTCATGAGCTGTGTGTTTGCTGTCAGATAGTGAACAGCCCTACCAATTAGTCTCCTTCTACGGCACCCACGGGAGGAAATGGGGAGACCCTATTATCATACTCCACCGAAAACCCATACGTCATTATTCCTTCAATATAATACATTAGTTTCAATATTAGGAAAGTCGTTTCATTTCGTAGACTCAAATATCGATTACGTCTTAGCGTCTTTGCCCTTCAAACAATGTCTTTATGGCTCTTTTGTCCGTTATTCAATATTGGAGATTAAAATTTATCGTAGAACTAAATTACTTTGCTCAGAGCCAGTAGCTTAATTAAATTGACTAAAGGTCATTATTTCTTTTTTATAACTACCTATAGGTTTTAATTATGTCATTTTTATCGGTGTAAATGCAGTAGCTATTTTTAATGGCTGATAGGCTCTCTCATTTGTCTATTATATAGATATATTGTTATCTCACCTGTTGGTAAGTCACGATGTGACTGCCGCGCGCCGGTGAAGCACGATTGCCTAGAAGTAACCTATTCACTCTAGTCTTGAAGACATTAGTTGTAGCTATCTGGCAACATAGACATTCCTCCTCTGCAGTACGCTTGATGAACGTATCGCCGAATATGTGGTGTATCTTTATCGGCTTGCTGTGCGTTTTGGTTGTTCGATGAAGGAACCGGCTTGGCGTAATTAGGTTATGCAAATCCAGCGCAGACTTCCTGAAGTGCTTCCGATAAAATACCAATAGACATGCAACTCTTCGCCTATGTTCTAAGCTCTGAAGCCTGTAACTAATACATCCAACTTGTAACGTATATCTAGACTAGATTATAAAGTTTTGAATATGACACATATTGAGAACACACTTGCATTTTTCCTCAGTATTTTTTATTTATTATTAGACTTGGACGGTTTACCTTTGAGTCTGCCGTAAGTTGAAACAGTTCAAGTGCCATCAATCAACAATCAACCAATATAAATCAACAAGCCTATCGCTGTCCACTGCTGGACATTATGTATATATATATATATATATATATATATATATATATATATATATATATATATATTCATATATATATTTTAATCTTTCATCTCATCATTATAATAATTAAAGTTCAACTAAATCGCAGTTGGCCTAGAAAGCGAAGACTCAATTGAATAAGCTTAGAGAATGAGAGAATGAGATGAGCTCGCATCTCTGGGACATTACCACAAAGTACTCATCAGATGCTCTCGACAGGTTGCAGCGACGTGCGGTCCGCATTATTTATTGGGAATCCAATCCTAGAGGTCACAAACACTCTAGAGCCTTTGCAGATGCGTAGAGATGTTGCGTCCTTGGCAGTATTTTACCATCTGTACCATGATGAATGTTCTGATGAGCTCTTCCAATAAGACCCACCCTCTCCTACACAGGACAACACGTGCAGGGCTTAGATGTCATTCATACACGGTGCAGAATATCCGATCTAGTACCAAGCGGTACGGTGGCTCTTTCCTTTGTCGCACCATAAAGGCCTGGAATTCATTACCAGCTCACGTATTTCGTTTTTCTTACAGTTCCGGGTCTTTTAAACGGGGCGTGAAAATATATATGAGGAGGCTGTTAAGCTGAGTGTCACCATTGTAACATGCTAAATGTATGTAATGGCGACCCTCTTTTCTGGGACTTAGACTTCAGATTACAATTTACAATAGCGGACGTCTCATTTATGTAAATGAGATGAATCTTTTCGCTTCAGACATTTTTCTAAATATAACTGTTATTTGTTCCAGGTGTGGTTGTGATGTTATGGTGGTGGGCGCTGGCGCTGCTAGCGCTGTGTGCGCCCGCCCGCCCCGCGCCCCGGGCGGGCAACGGTGAGCAAATTTACAGTAAGCATCTCTTTGCACGTTTTCTCTTTGACTGATTGCATACGTACAGGGTGTATTTTTTTCATTGAAAAATAAAAAATAATGGGGTATTCAATAACACTACACACACCGCGATTCAAATGCGGTGGGAACAAAAAGTTGCACGCCAGAAAGTTTATTTGAAAATAAGTCTGCCTTGCCTGACGGGTTAAACCGCTTTGTCTGTGGAGTGTAGTCTAATTATAATGTCTTCAAAATATGACGCAAATTATGAATAAAGAAATAAAAGTATCAATTTTGTCTTAAAACAAGGAAATAGTTCTTTTTTGCATAAACATATACATATTTAAAGAATATTTGGTTGGAAATAATCTTTGCTATATAACTAGAGTACCTCAGCTAAAGTACCTACTTTCCCGTTTGAAGAGCTTAATTACTAAAAAATTACCTTGCATAAGGCTGGTATACAAGGCTAAAAAACAGTTCAAATTTGAAAAAAAAAGAATTGAGGTTTTAGTTGACTAATATGCAGCTAGAAATGAGTATTATATTATTAGTTAACTAATCATTGATATCAGTAGTGCCCGCGTGCAATCTGTCTACTACCTTTTCACAACTTACATACTTACTTTAAATAATTTTAATTAACTAATAATTCTTACTATTACAGTTCTTAGCATGCGGTGCGAGTTAATTCTAACATATCTTAATATATGGTACAAGGGATATTACCACTGAATTCATCACTGAAAATATTTTGTATTAAACTGACCTGTCGCTCGGCCAGAAGAGCAGAATCAACAGCAACTCAAAATCATTAAGTCACTACCTTTATAACCGCTATGGACTCGTGATTTTGATTTTTGCTAGACAATTTCTCATTATCATAAAATTGTTTCAAAAACGAAGATTCATAGGTTTAGGTTTAAAGATATTTATTTCTTAGTTCACTTAAAATGAAATTAACAATAATTTAGAAATTTACAATAAATGTTTTTTAAATTATCAGTATTTTTAATGTTGTTAGGTAGTTTATTATAAAGCTTTACTACATCGAATAATATCGTGTTTTTACCATAGTTAGTACGTGGACGAATTAACTGAATATTGTCTGTGTTTCTTAGCAAGTGAATTGATTCCGTCTTAGATAACTGTATTTTAGACTCATAATAATTTGAATGAAATTTTAAAGCATTTAATATACTAACTATTCATATTGATTAAGATATATTAACCTATGAACCGTCGCCATAAGACGCATATTTGTTTAGAAGAATTTGGATGGTTTCGGAAGGTTCTGTAGCTTAGTGGTCAGGGCGTTACCCCTGTAATGGAAAGTTTGCAGGTTCAAATTCCGCCTGAACCGATTCAATTTTTTCTATAACTTAATCTATCTATAATATGATTTAGAAATACTGCCAAAAATAATTAATGTCATTTTTTTAATTCAACGCAATGTAGGTAGGTAGGTATGTACACAGCCTAACCACTATTGTTTTTAACTGTATAAGAGAAATGTCTGAAGTATTAAATGTAAGTACTAAACTGTTGGAACAAGTGGAAAATTACGCTCCGAACACTTCAGCTTTTTTCTTTTTATTTTAGTCTTACCAACAAGAGCATCTTACTGCGGTGTTTATACTTATTACCAGTTTTTCTTTGCTGAACTATTTTCTATGCATAATGGCTATGGTTATCAAAGTAATAGTCAAAAATCATTTATTCTGTATAGACCATTAAAACGTTACTTACAAAATGTTTAAATTGAAAAATATATTAAAGACTAGCAAATGGACCACCAGTTCGCAACGCGGCCCCGTGGACCTGAGAAAACTCCATCAAGAAACTCAGCGGGCATTTTCTTTTTATTTGGTCTGAAATAGATATACAATCTTTGCGTGGGAAGCTGTGTGTTCTTTTACTTAATGTGCATGAGAGTTTTCTTAATTAAAATATAAAAACAATACAGAATATAGCTAAACAATCCTGCAAGTTAAGGCATAAAAGAATTCCTCCCCATCGATGTTAACCGGGAGGGCGGCCAGAAGGCTGGCAGCATTGCCACGTTGAATGGCAATATCAATTCTTTGCGCGAGGAATAAACTAGCACTCTGGTCACAGGTAGCGTCAATTCAACATTGAATAATAGAATAAAAGTAAATACAACTAGAATTATTTATTATGTGCGGTGGGTGGGCTAATTGAAAAAAAAAATATATGATGCCTTATCAGTTCCAAATTAGGTCCACTAACCTTCTAGATACATAAAGATATTGTAAATCGTTTGGCGTTGTCTCCATATACTTACTGTGTGTACGCAACATTTAGAACTACTGCTTAGAATGTCGGTCTATACTACGGCCTTGTATAACAACGTTTATCCGCGTTGATCTCTTGATTTTCGCGGTCAATTGCCCCCATAAGAAACGAACGATATTCATACTTCCCAGCCCGGTACTCCAATTTATTCTAATGGTCCCATAAAACCCAGAAATTGAAATGATTTTCAGTTTTCCGCGCAATGCGAACACAATTCGTTACTTCGTTCTCAACAGACTTCATTGTATAAAATGAATGCAAGAATTTATATAAATCCTTGCAAACATAGACATTTTGCAAGATATTATGTTGTAAAGTATTGTTAATGTTTGCGCAGCTGCCTATTACTCCTATTAGTGGCGTTATTTGTAGCTTAGACTCTTGTAAATAGTGGCCTTCAGTCTTGTTTGTGTTCTATGAAAATAATCTTGTCATTTTAAATTGGCTTACACCAACACTTTGCTCAGAAATAATAAGAAATGATTTAAAACAAACTAAAAATCATCATTATAATCTCAGCATTTTAATGGTTGCGTCTAAGGAGTCTGGTGTCCGCTTACTCCTTCTTTTGTTCGGTGACCTCCAGAAACATACCTACCTCCACGATCCTAAGAAGCCTATAACGTTTAGGAGTAACTTCACAGAGGAAAAAAAAGTTGTTGAAATGTGGGTGTTAGAATACCTCAGCCTACTCCTTCGGCAATGTATACAGCCGTGAATGTATATTCTCTATACCATTATTTATCGCACCATAAGTCGTTTCCCACGAGTCATTTAATCTGACGCAATAGGTTCGTGAAATATGATGGCATGCGATTCACAGCTCGACGACGCTCAAAGGAATGAATGAAAGAAAGCTTTTGGTACTTTATGGAATGAGTGAACTGGTTTATTGTGTTAGTCATTGGAGCATCTTAATGAGCACATATTTGGAGATATTTAGGTGTTATAACATCGCTGTCTAAAGTTCTAGGGCTCCACCATGTTTGGAGCCCAAACTAACCTTACCTACCAGCCAGTGCACCTGCTGATCTTTCTGTGGGACTTTCCTCTCGGGGTTGGGAAAACAGAATGTATGATCTGAATATAAACAATTGCTAATCAACTACAAAAATAGGTTACTTCCAATATCATGTAGTGGTAGATAAAAAAATGATCGCTGAATTTCTTGACGGCGTTTTCTCAGCTGGTCCATTTGCTAAACTAACTATTTTTACCCAAATACGGTGAAGCAAAAGAGGGTTATGATTTTAACAGGCTTTTTTTTTTTACGTGCGCAAAATCCCCACGGATACCTCCCCACCGGACCCGGTGGAGGAGGTTATGTCGGACTCAAACCGACTAAAACGCACGCCGCCTGTGGGTCGCTTTGGTTGCCAAAGGTGAGGTTGACAGGCATATCCCTCGCACCCCGGCCGACCCAGGGCCATCTCTCACGATCTGGCCCTCTTCTCGGGTGTAGGGACTACAGAGTCCCCAACTCGTCCCCGGAAACGGGGAGGCGCACCAGGCGCGCCACCGCCGCGGCCTGCTTCTGCCAGGGCGACAGGCGGCTCCACCTGTCACCCCGGCGTTCATGGGGGGCGGAGGTCGTTCATCGACCTCCGACGCCCGAGTTGCCTTCGTACGCGGGCAGCTTGTCTTGCGATCCTTCGTCGCTCCCGCTGCCGCTCCCGCCCCGCCTCCTCCTTCACGAGCATTACTTGCTCGCAGAAGGAGGCTCTGATTTTAACAGGCTATGTATGTATGTATGTAGGTTCATCTGTTCTCTCATAGCTCCTCGACCACTAAGTAAAACTAGAAGCGTCTTAGTTGTCCACTGGTTGTAGGCTATATAGTGTGTCACTGAACTTATTATGGCGCCCTCTAGCGACCATAAAGTAATGTGTTAACAAATAAATTTGAGATAAGTATGTCGTGTTGGGTATCAACTGAAGGGACTTAATTAGCACATTTCAAATATGTATAAATTATAACTATTGCTTGCACCAAAATAATATAAATAAAAAAATAAGTTTAAAACTAAAACCTCACTACTGAAAAATCACGCTATAAAAAGTCTTAAACAAGAAAATGTCAAGGACAACCGTGGCGGCATGCCACTTAGTCTAACAAATAGTACATTCTAGGGGAAAGTGGCATACGACCACTTTGGTTACAAGTAAAAAAACATCCAAATAAATCCCGTCTATTTTCGAAGTAGTTTAAACAATCTACAGTTGTCATCACCATAAAATGTTTGTCTTTGATAAGCTTAGAGCACGAGGTACGAGGCGAAAGCGAAGTGGTTTCACTTTCCTATGAATTAAAGTGATGGGATCGAATGCACGCCTTTATTTGTTTGACGTGCCCTTCGGTAGGGTCGCCATGCAACGCGGTGGATACACAGGACATGATTTAATTAAGGATAAAATGATTTTTTCTCAGATTGGTTAGATGTAGCAAAGGAGAGGGGTGGAACGATTTTGGAAGACCTGTGTGTCAAAAGGTGGGTCAAAAAAGAAATTACAAGAACTTGTGATTAAATGCTCTGTAGGTGATTTATTATCCACATTTCGCTAACTATTATCTTCAGTATCACGTAAGTAATAGTGGGCGAGTCTATTAGTGGCAAAGTGAAAACTTTATCACGGGCTGTATTTTTACTGTCGATATGTTCAATAAAACATTATTAAGAAATTGATTTTGATAAGGTAGTGGTGCCCTTTTTCATATTTACCGGTCTTCACAGTAAATTTTACCCAATAGTAAGCACAATTATACCGGCAAATGAATTATTCAAATTAAAGGTTAGAAAAATACAGCTATTAAGATAAATAAAACTGTGTTTTTCTAGTTATTTAATTTTCTTCATGTTACCGTTCTCGTTAAATGCAATGAACACTTTAGTAATTTGAAATGGAAAAAATTTACGTAGTCCTAACATATGTACACCCTTGTACACTGCGAAGCTTTCAAGCTATTTACTTACAAGACTTGTCACTTTCAATAGCGGTCTCATCCTCTCAGTGCTCTGTGATTGGATAGCTCCAATACGTCGGAATATAAGTGATACCTTTATATTAAACAGGATTTACAAGCTCAAGTACATATCAGTAAGTTGTGTGTTAAGTACCGTCTTCGAGAACAATAGTTTAGTGTGTACTGTCCGACTATAATAAATAAGGATTGCCTGGAAGAAATTGCGTAAAGCGATAAGGCCGCCCTTTTTACTGCTCTTGTTTTCTTAATTTCTGTATCATGAAATATTGTAATTGGTGTACAATAAAGTATAAAATAAAGAAATATATAATAAATATATTAAATTTGTTTGTTTGTGCTCTTTGCCTTTTTTTTTTTTTTTTTTTTACGTGCGCAAAATCCCCACGGATACCTCCCCACCGGAGCCGGTGGAGGAGGTTATGTCGGACACGAACCGACTAAAACGCACGCCGCCTGTGGGTCGTTTCGGTTGCCGAAGGTGAGGTTGACAGGCATATCCCTCGCACCCCGGCCGACCCAGGGCCATCTCTCACGATCTGGCCCTCTTCTCGGGTGTGGGGACCACAGAGTCCCCAACTCGTCCCCGGAAACGGGGAGGCGCGCCACGCGCGCCGCCGCCGCGGCCTGCTTCTGCAAGGGTGACAGGCGGCTTCACCTGTCACCCCCAGGCCGGCGCTCATGGGGGGCGGAGGTCGTTCATCGACCTCCGACGCCCGAGTTGCCTTCGTGCGCGGGCAGCTTGTCTAGCGATCCTTCGTCGCTCCCGCTGCCGCTCCCGCCCCGCCTCCTCCTTCACGAGCATTACTTGCTCGCAGAAGGAGGCGCCGGCCGCCCACGCATCCGCGCAGCGAACCATCGCCGCGAGCAAGGTGGAGAGCGTGAGAACCCTCACTCCCAGGGCCGCCACAAGCTCCCGCCTCGGCGTCTCCCACGCCGGACACTCGGTGAGCGTGTGCGGACCTGAGTCCTCGCTCGCGTCGCAGTGATGGCACTCGGACGTTGGCTCTTTCTGCATCCGACGCAGATACTTTCCGAAGCATCCGTGCTCGGTGATCATCTGCGTCAGACGGTACGAGAGGCTGCCGTGTGGCCTCTCTAGCCACTCCCCCATGATGGGTCTTACCGCCGTTACTACGGCGTGCCCTGCGCTTGGTTGCCCAAGTCGTCTCTCCCATTCTGCCACCATTTCCCTGTGGAGCCGGGATCTCACGGCCCGAATTTCTTCGGGCTCGGGATCGTGACCCCGCTCCCGCGCCGCCCTTCGGAACCTGTATAGCGCCGAAAGGCATCTCGCTTCCAGGATCCATGGTGGCGATCCGGCGAGGAGACTCGCCGCGTTGAATGATATTGTGCTCTTTGCCTTGCAATGTGCTGGTTAAAACCGATTGCCGACATTTTGTTCACAAATATTGTGGCGCGTATCTGTATATGCGACTGTCAAGAAGGATTATGTTTTTACGAGTATCTTGTTAGGGGTTATGTTAGTAACACTCTTTATTGCCTCATATCTTCCGAACTACGGGATGGATTTCTTCAATTAACATATCGTTAAATTTGTCTCGGTAACCTAAGTGTTCCTGCTGTAATACGCTATATTTTAAAGAGAGAAAAGAAATGTATTCTATAAAATGGGTATCAGATTAAAGGGCTTATTACGAGAATTTCTAAATAGTATATCATAGCCCCATATTAATAAAAAAAAAATTATTATAAAAAATTAAAACCCAACTGATGCTGAAAAAATCGTAACAAGTTTGATAGCTGGGTATTAGTTAAAATCACATACGCTTCAGAGCGGCGACAAAATTGCATTGCCTCAATTTAGCCCTATTGAAGTAGGTATGACGCTAAGTGGAGAGACGAGCCATATAAGTTGGTTGGACTGGATTCCAAGTGAAATCTAGTGGACTGGACAGTTTCGCTACGGCGATGGGACTGTGTCAACATACGTAGGTAAAATTCTACTGTTGATCATAGATAATGTTTGTAAATTAAAGGAAAATAAATATAAACCTCTGCGTAAAATGGGGCTACCTGGACTCGGGGGGTGGTGGCTGTGATTGTGGTACATTTCTGCAGTCGATGGACCATCTCCTGTCGTACCTACTGTGCCCCTACAATTGCACAATTGCTGACCTGAATGAAGCGACGGGAGGTGCCGGCAATGTCGCCGAATTTTGGGCTGGACGCATTTAGCTTCTATTTTTTTAATTGTTGCCATTGACACGAAGAAAAAGAAGCAGCTCTCAGCTATCAGCTTCTCTAAGACTGGTTTTTCTCTTACACTGACAGTCAGCGCTGTCGAAAGGTGCATACGGTAGCTATAATCAGTTAGCCCAAGACATGGAATCAATCAGGAAGCCTACCACAGTCCACTGCTAGACTTAGGCCTCTCCCAATATTGGAAGATTTTGGCCCACTGTATCCACGCTGGCCAGACAGGTTGGCACTATGCTTTATATCTAGATTTCCTTCTCTTTTCCGTTAGTGCTGATAATTGTATTCTTGGTCCGTCACCACATGGAAATAGACTTTGAAGAGTTTCGAACTGTGTCACTATTTGTTACTCAGTGGCGCTGTCAATATCTCAGCACTGATATTCGTCACCGCTGAGCGCTCGGTATGATTAAAAAACGATTCGTTAGAGTTCATACGTATTAAATCATGAAAGTCAGAGATCCAGTGTGAGAGGAAAATCAGCCTAATTGGTTGCGCCGATGTAGAAGCTGTATTTCTTGACGCGGAAACACACTCCTTCTATACCCAGCTCCCCTCCCGCACTACCTATAGTATAGTACTAGAGATAGTTTCCGTCCGCCATTTGTGATATATAGACATTCAGTCCCGCTTTGAACTAGCCAGCGTAAAGGCGGACCGCGCTCGCGTCTCTCAAAAATGAATAATGTTTGTTGCATTTTTACCGCTTCATAGACTTTTACCGATCGGATTGTGCCTCTCATGTGTCCCTCAAGTGATTTAGTGATGTGGACGGCAGCTCCTGAGCAGGGAAGAGAAGATCCGTGTACCGGCTGCGATGAAAACACGTGGTGTCGTGAAGGTTAGTGCATCCTCACCTAATTTCTCGGGTTGCATTCATTGCCTGGATCACGCCCGCGGCAACCCGATCACCTGTCTTTTTGTGTGTAAAGCGTCAATGGAACAGGCAATTGCCAATCGCGCCACCACTAATAATAAAACAGCACTACGGTCTACTGCAGTTAACACAATTTAATATTACCCGGTATTTCGTTACCCATATCGCTCTTTACTTAGTTCATTGTTAAATGAAAACATAATTATGTGGTATAAGATTTAACACTAGAAATAAAAATCTTATCACCCGTAATATAATGACAATAGGTCCCTATTGCACAGCTGTTCCCAGTCGAGGCACGGGAGCGTGTGACGTATTGTAACCGGTTCACTTTCTATGGACCGGCTCCAGTCACTTACCATACGTGGACGCCTCTACGTCATGGGTTCTTGCACATTTTGAGTATACACTCGGATATCTGTGGTAAACATACTTGGCGATTAGAAAACAACGAGTACACACTGTTTATAGTGGGAGGTGTGTTTTTGGATGTTGCTTTACAGAAATCATCTTAATGTCTACTGACTGAGCAAAGTTATCAATCAGTAAACGATTACAATAATAAATATTCTTTATTGCTGAAAACACTTTGCGAGGTTAAGCAGCGCTACCAAACATCGGTTTAAGGACGGATTTTTAAGATATTGAGAATTTTGAAGTACAGCTATATTGAACAGCATATTATGTATAACAGCTGTATATCAGCTATATTATAGTTGGACTGCGAAATGTGGATCTCGGACTTCAAAGTGAAGGATTCTAATGCAACCGAGACTATCGCAAGGATGATGATGGTGATGCAATAACGATATTATAATCTGATATCAGAATGTGAATACCTACTACTTGCAAATCTATACTAATATTATAAAACTGAAGAGTTTGTTTGTTTGAATGCGTTAATCTCAGGAACTACTAGTTGGAATTCAAAAAATATTGTTGTGATAACGAGAAAGGTTTTAGGCTATATATCATCACGCTACTAAAGGGAGGGAAGTAATGATCATAAATGTCAACAAATCTGACAGATTTCCATACGTTAGATTTCCATATAAGCCGGGGTAGGTCACCTCTTTATACATAGAATTGCCTAGATGAATGTAAATAGGTAATACACACTGAGCGGGAAGCGAAGTTGCAACCTCCGTTGCATCAGTCAAACACTCTGCTGAATACTCTTGACCTAGCCTTTCCTAACAAACGACCGCAATCTGCTTGATATATAAGGTCTACCCCATTAGAATTACTTAAATGCCGTAAACTATTACAGAATCTGTATTCTGTAATATTGTATAATATAAAGAAATAGTGTAAAACTTGCCGGGATATTTACCATGTTTATTGTTTTTTTTTTCGAGTAACCGATATTTCAGCGCTGTTGCAAGCGCCATGATCACGGTGCACTGACGATGACCGTACTAGTTGTTACTGGGTAGACCATATCGGTCTACGCTCTTCCGCACTCGTTTGTTACGCGCATTGTCCCTACTACTGTCCGCGTTCTCGCACTATACTCGATCACGTTCACGTTTTCTTACAAATAATCTTTAGTAAAACTATTTCAATTTCAATCAATTTAAAGTAAATTAACTTTCCAAACTATTTACATTTAAGTTAGAATCGTCGTAACCCTCGGACAATAGAATTTTCTCCAATTAACAAAGTTACTTTCGTGATCTGCAATTACAGTTGTAGAAACTTTTATCTTGGCGACATCTTTAGAGAAGGCAAGACGGTTGAAAATTGGGTCTTTGACTGACTAGTTAAATTGTGACTTCATACTAAACATCAAAACAGTAAGTTAAAAGGAAACTTGTATGTAATAATTTATTGTGACGTCATAATATTTACTAGTCAAAAAATTTACTATTATAGGTTTGGTGGATGATTAAAAATAAATAAAACATATAAAATAAAAACATATGGAATTATTACCGCTCGTTTACCGTTCATAATATAATGAGTAATATTATTTTAGTAATATTACCAATATGTTGTACAGTCCGGTTCATAATGCTTTCCCTACATTAAGGTCTTATTCTATAACAGCTAAATCTTACTATTATTCAGTAGGTATTCAGGTAGGTAGGTATTTGAATAATAGTAAGATTAATAAAAAATACTTCATAATAAAACAAATTTTTTGCTGTAAATGTTTTCCGTCATTTTCTCTTAGGCGTACAGATCTTTATACCGAGGCACTAAGAGTAAATAAATCTGTTTTATTGATTTAAATTGTAGATATTACTGTCCGAACCAAAGGTGTGTATCAAATATTAAAACAATCAGTTAACAGAAAAGGGGGACAACCAAGACATTTAAATCATTTTTAGTAATTTGTTCGCCAAGTTCGATATGATGCTGACTGTATCTACGAGTCAAATGTTTCTGGCAGCTAATTTATGTTTTAGAATTCCGAATATGTTTTATCGGAGTTTGTTTTTTTCCTTAATTTTTATTGATGTAGATTTAACCTTTTAAACTGACTTCAAAATATTTAATTGATTGTCACCTTAGTTCTTTTTATATGTATGTGGACCGATTTCTCCGAGATCTCTGAACCAATTTGCATAATTCTTTCTTTAATCGATTTGGAATACTTTCGAAAAGGTCACTTTTATATCCTTCCCCCTTTCTCTGTGTATTTAGTTATGGATATTTATACTACTAGTGTTGCAAGCACGGCTATGGTAACCGATTACCATCAGTTATGTTGTATGCTTATTGGCTACCGTAGTATTATAAAACATATTACATACTCAATGAGAATATAAAATAATTGACATTTACCCACGGCTCCATTTGCATGATATACCGAACCTTTGCTCCATCTAATATGCCCTAGAAAAGAAATCCCAGATACATCGACCAACCTTGGCCACCAATATTGGCGGCCAAATATTTGTCGTGTATTTGTTTGTAGCAACTATAATACATACTTACTGCTTATACAAACATTGTGAAAGTAGGCGGAGATCACTACAAATAAATTAATATGAAATAAATTATACAGACTATAAACGGATTAACTAATCAAATTCTTTAAATATCTATTCGTTGGGCAATTTGTAGCCCCGCCTCCTAAAAATATAAGCATAATTTATTTATACTAACGAACAAAGGAAGTTTGTTGTTTAGCGTTATTAGATTTGTGGAATAATTTATGTAAAACTATCTATATTAATACACAGTGGGACGTCTACAGACTCGTAAATATTTTAGAGGGTTTTCTTTCAAATATCACTTTTTTATATTTCTTTAACCAGAAAAATACACATTGGGTCTAATGCCTTAGTAGTGTAACAAAAACCAGAAAGGTTTGTCCGTACACTACGTTCGTCGTCGAGTCTAAGTAATGCTAATTCTATTCATCAGGTAGGCAAGTACTCAATTATACATATCTAATAGTTATTATTGTGTTCAATTCATATGAGCATTCGGATTGGTGTCCCATATCATCTGGAACACAATTTCATTCCTAGTAGGTTCGATCCCAGGTTTTACCATGGCACACACCAATGACTTTTCGATGCTTTTCGAAGTTATGTGTGCATTTATCGCTGGTTTATAAGTGCCCAGTTCAGGCTCGCCACCATTACATTGGGACCTAAACATAAACTGGCGAAATGTGGGTGCTAGCTCCTCTGCCTACCCCTTCGGGGATATAGGTGTGAGTTTATATTATGTTATGTTATTTTACTGTTTTGACTTCAAGAAAATTTAAACTTGCTTTCTTCCAGACAAGACAGCAGTCTTCTAGATCTAGAAGAATGAACGTATACGTAAGATTGTATTTCTTGTTCGAAAGTTAAAGTTCCCAACATTTGTGTGATTACCCATTTACGCTTTTCTTTATTTACGACGTGTGAGACGGGAAATAGTGATTGTGCTTGACGGGCGAGCGTTTTATGAATGTGTAAATTGTTTGCAATATGCACAGTCAGCGACAGAAGTTGCTGAATACTTATAAATGTAAAAATGACGTTAATATGGAAAGCATTAATAAATAGTAATTTTCATAACATAACATAAACTCACGCCTATATCCCCGAAGGGGTAAGCAAAGGTGCTAGCACCCACATTTCGCCAGTTTATGTTTAGGTCCTAATAGGTGGCGACCCTATTGCCATTAACCGGGCACTTATAAACCTGCGATAAATACACACATAACTTCGAAAAGCATCGAAAACTCATTGGTGTGTGCCATGGTAAAACTTGGGATTGAACCTGAGACCTCGTCTCAGCAGTCTATTGCCCATACCACTAGGCTACCACGGTGTAAATAGTAATTTATGCACGACAATTAGATATTATTCTCCCTGTTGCGGTTTTTCCAAGCGCCTACAATATGGGGTTCTTCAAGAGGGGCATCAGAAGTTTTCTTTATGGTTGACAGCGCGATTGTAACACCCCTGGTGTAGCATACGTCCATAAGCCACAGTAACCACTTCCCACCAGGTGGGCCGTGTGCTTGTCTGCCACCTAAGTGGTGTAAAAAATCATTGAGGTTATGTGTCATTTTTTTTTGTTAGTATGATCAGCGTCTAATGTGGTTTACTTAGATAATTTATATTTGCAGATTTTTCCTTATCCTTTTTTTAGTGATTCATCTCTCACAATACCTCTGCTGTAACGTTGCTACATGTTCTTCTCAATAGTACGTAAAAATTTCTTATTGAGGCCGGACGTTATTCTTACTTAACAAGACTTCCATATTTTGTGAACACTCTTGTAAAATTAAGGCGCACAGTTAATTCATATATGAAAACTTTTGGTATTGACTGTACTTACAGAGGAATCGTTTCTCTTATTAACTCAACGGCGATTTCTATTATTCAGTTTACAGATTTAGAACTTTCAAAACTCTCGAACATTTAAATAAAATAGGAAGCTGTCCATTTTGTTAATTGGGGACCTTAACTATTGAAAGTCTGTGGATACTACAGTATCACAAATAAATTTGGCGTCGTATGGCCCGGATACTATGGTAAGTTGGCGGCGTTCTTAGGGCTTTTGAAGAGCGAATAATCCCACAGATTTTAGAATAGCAACCGGGTTCGACGACTTATCTTACTCAGAGCAGACCCTATACAAAAGTGGTAATTAAAACATTTGTATATGGATCAAAATATATTGATGAATGTATGAGAATGTCAACATATGTGTACAATTTGTCCTACATGAGCGACAAGTGCGGCAGCATAGTTGGCATTGTTCAAGTATTTCGGAGACTCTTTTCTTTGCTGCACCACCAAGACCTGGAATTCATTACCAGCACACGTGTTTCCTTCTTCCTACAGTCCCGAGGCCTTTAAGCGGGGCGTGAAAAAGCATCTGATGAGGCCGCCAAGCTGAGTGCTACCATTGTAACACTTAGTGTCCTCTTTCCTGAGACTTTGCCTTTAGCTTACCATCAGGCGAGGTGAAGTCAAGTTGGCGTGTCCTTTATATATTAAAAAAAAGTAAGCGACAAGCGCGTATATATGAAATAGTTATTGTTAATTATTGTGTCCTATGTTATGCGTGATATATTCTTCCATAATTCACGTGTCGTATTCACATGATAAATCGAAAGATACTTTTTTTTTTTTTTTTTTATATAGGACACGTCAATTGGACTTCGCCTTGCCTGATGGTAAGCTGAAGGCAAAGTCCCAGAAAAGAGGGTCACCATTACTTACACATACCGTGTGACGATGGTGACATTCAGCTTGACGGCCTCATCATATGCTTTTTCACGCCCCGCTTAAAGGACCCGGGACTGTAGGAAGAAGGAAACACGTGAGCTGGTAATGAATTCCAGGCCTTAATGGTGCGACAGAGGAAAGAGTCTCCGAACCGCTTGGTTCTTGATCGGATGTTTTGCACCGTGTGCGGATGACATCTAAGACCTGCACGCGTTGTCCTGTGTAGGAAAGGGGAGGGTGGGACTAATTGGAAGAGCTCATCAGAACACTCCCCATGGTACAAACGGTAAAATACAGCCATGGACGCAACATCTCTACGCAGCTGTAAAGGTTCTAGGGTGTTCGTGATCTCGGGATTCCCAATGATGCGGACCGCACGTCGCTGCAACCTGTCGAGAGCATCTAGTAAGTACTTTGCTGAACCATCCCAGAGATGCGAGCAGTACTCCACACAGGAGCAAATTTGTGTCTTGTATAGAAGACACCGCTGCTCCGGCGTGAAAAACCGTCTCACTCTGTTCAGGACTCCGAGTTTTCGTGAGGCTGTTTTGATGATACTTTCGATGTAGTTTTTGTTATTCAGGTTGCAGCGAACATCCATACCTAGGATATTGAGATTGTCCTGCAGTGGCAGTGGCGTGCTCTGAAGAGTGGGGAGGGGAAGGAAAGAAGATACTTTTGCTGTAAACGCACATGCCTGCGTCTTCTTGGCATTAAACTCAACCAGGTTCTCAGAGCCCCATTGAGAAATGTGATTCAGGATCCCGTCAAGCTCAGTGACAAGAAGCTGCCTTTTCTCCGCGATATCCGACTGCTTGGCCGCAGGATGTCCATGATAACTCCCATGCAAAGTGCTATCGTCTGCATAACAATGAACATTGCCGGTAGACAGCATGTCGTTGATATGCAGAAGAAAGAGAGTGGGTGATAAGACGGACCCCTGGGGCACGCCAGCATTAACCTGTAGAAACTCCGAAGCTCGTCCGTCACAAAGGACGCGAATACGGCGCCCCTGCAGGAAGCTAGCAACCCAGTTGCACAGCCTAGAAGGCAGACCAAAGGCAGGTAGCTTGGAAAGAAGCGATTTGTGCCAGACTCTATCGAAAGCTTTGGCGATGTCAAGACTAATTGCCAGTGACTCGCCGTGCTTGTCCATAGCCTCACCCCAAAGATGGGTAACGTATGCTAGAAGATCACCCGTTGACCGTTTCGGTCTGAAGCCATATTGCCGGTCATTAATTAAGGAGTGATCCTCTAGGTGCCGCATGAGCTGTTTGTTGATTATGTGCTCGAACACTTTGCACAGCACTGAGGTGACGGCTATGGGTCGATAGTTGACTGGCTCCGAGCGATCCCCCTTCTTGGGAATCGGCTGAACATTCGCCTCTTTCCAAGGCAAAGGCACTGTACCCGAACTGTAGGATAGCCGGTACAGGCGCGTAAGCATTGGAGACAACTCCGCTGCACATTTTTTCAAGACTACCGCTGGAATACCATCCGGACCACTGGCTTTCCGGACATCGAGTGATTGCAGCACTGCACGGACATCGCGTTGCCTGATATGGATATCAGGCATCGCGTGGTCACTGTCGGGTAGTGTTGGTGGCTGCGTACCACAATCATCGATTCGGGAGTTGGCCGCAAAGAGATTAGCCAGCAGATTTGCCTTCTCTTGCGGCTCATGGGCCAGGGATCCATCAGGGTTACGCAGCGGAGGCAGCGAAGGCTGACAGAAGTTGGCTTGCACGGCTTTAGCCAGTCGCCAGTAGCCACGGCTTCCCGTGGGATGCATCACTAGCTCTTGACCAAGCCGCGCTATGCGCAGGGCATCCGCTCTGACGTAGGCCCTTCTGCAGACCTTTGTGGCTCTGTTGTACGCCGCCTTGAAGTGGCCCAGATTGGGATGGCGCGTGGCGCGCGCCCTTACCCAAGCGCGGTACGCAGACTGTTTTTGTTCAACAGCTTCCACACACTCGCGCCCGAACCAAGGGCGCACCCCGCGGTCACCGGTGACATCGGTGTATGAGATATAGTATTCCATACCCAGACCGATCTCACCGGCGACAGCAGTAGCACAATCCGATGGGTTCTTACCTTCAAAGCAGCGCTCAACCCACGGGATGGACGCAAAATAGTCACGAAGTCCATCCCAGTCCGCTGACGAGTAGTGCCAGAGACGCCGCTTCCCCTGCACGGGTCGTGGGGGCGCTATAATGGGCACCGTGGAACAGACCAGACAGTGGTCGGAGTTGCCTAAAGCGGCTCGCACCGATACACTGTACCGGTCCGGATCACTCGTCAGCAGAAGGTCTAGCAGAGAAGGTGCTAGGCCCGACCTTCTTGGTATCCTAGTGACCTCGTGCACCAATTGGGTCAGGCCGTGCGCCAGAGCAAACGCGTGGGCGGCTCTTCCCGCATGGTCTGTTTTGGAGGAGCCCAACCAGATCTCGTGGTGGGCGTTAAAATCCCCCAAAAACACCAATTCGGCATTCGGAAATCGCTCCTGCGCATCATCTGCCGCCTGACTCAGATATTCAAAGAGTCGAGTTGTCTCAGCATCTCCTGTATGGGAACGGTAGAGGCACACATAGATCTGACTCGTAGGGCCATGGTCTACGTGTACCCAAAGGATGGAGAAGGATGGGTCCTCTAGGCAGCGCAAACGGCGACAGCAAACATCCGCCCTAACAAACACGCACACCCCGGCTTTTGCACGAAAACTTTCCTCAAGAACATAGCCAGGGTAGAGCAAGTAGGTCGTGTCGTCAGGGCGGTGTATTTGCGTCTCCGTTAGAAAAAACATGGCAGGTTTCGCCGTCTCTAGGTGTTGGTGGACGGCGTTGAGGTTTGCATGGAGCCCACAGATGTTAGTGGACTCCACCTCAAATAGCAAGCTTTTGGGAGTGTGTCGAGCCGCTGTGTTGCCTATTTCCTTTAATTGCGCTGCCATGAGTTTGGGTGGGAGAAGGCGTGAAAAAAGAGGTGATTGCCGCCGCAGCACCGTGTGACAAAGCGCGGGATATTGGTTTTATCTATGAATGTGAGGCATGGCGAGAGCCGACGCGCCGAACGGAAGGGCCCCCGTACCCCCCCGAATATGGTCGCCGGGCTCCCAATTCCGGTCACCAACCGGCACGACGAACCATATCGGGATTATGCGCGGCCTGGTGAGGCAGCCTCCCAAGGTGGTTAACCCCAGTTGGGCCCCTGTACTATACCGCGGGCGGCCAGCGGCACCACCGTTTCTACAGGTCTCCCTGTTCGGCGCATCGCCCCGCGCCATCCCCACTAGACTACGCCAAGACCCACTGGTCCCACTAGTGCTGCGACAACCACCACCTCTGCCCGGCTATGCACTTGCTGACCCCTGAACACAATCCAACCGAGATTGAATTGCTATGGAGGGTTTTTCGCAATAGTGCACGGTGGTACCTACCCGGTCGAAACTTGAGACAAATTTGTGCCACCAAGTTTCTACCACCAGTGATACAATAAAAAACATAGAATACTTGATATTTTCGCGTTGTGTTCTAAAAATCGCGTTGAGTTACCGCATTTGTCGCTCACGTAGGACAACACCACACATTCATCAATCTATTCAACAATACGCCGGCCAACCAATTGTTACTTGTCTATGAAGGCAGGTATTACTTGCGTGCAGCGTTCAAATCATGTCGGCATCAAATGATCGTGTCCGCCTTGCCGAGCGTGCGGATGCTGCTGATCACCGTACTATACGCAAGACGTATTTAGTTCGAACATATCGCTGCAAATATAATAACAGTAACAAATCTGTATCTTACACGCCACTGAGGATGTAGGCTTCCTTTTCTATAATATTGCAATCTTTGTATATCAGTCTTAAAAGTCTTGCAGTCTGAAATAGATACAAACATATACCTACTGTTCATAATGATGATGTTAACATTAAATATAGGAGGTAGGACACGGCGGTATATCCGCCCACATGAGCAGTCCGACTGGGGAAGTACCTCCGCCCTACAGAATACCGCGGTCATAATAATTTCGTGTTGTGTTCCCAGCGGTGGGTAGGGTACCCAGAGCTCACTGGAGAGTTTGTGCTGTCAGTGGGAAAACTAAAGGCTTGTCCTGTTTGTCTTCTACACTGACGACACAGAAAGTCTGTGCTTACAGAGTCGGCAGAGCGAGTGTGGCTCCTCTGGTGTTACACACGTCCATAGGCCACGGTAAGCACTTTCCATCAAGTGGGTCGTGTGCTTGTCTGCCACCTAAGTGGTATAAAAAAAAATCTCTCGCGTTCACCGGCCATGGTCACAAGATGTCTGGACATCGTACAGGAGTCACCCTGTGACCACGACCGGTGCAACCTGGTCCAAAGTCAGGCAATTCAAAGATATGTGTGTACCTATACTTTAATCGCGTTAATTCCCATTAACGTTATTGTAAATTGGCTGTTAAAACTGTTGATTGATGGCACTTGGTGGAACCTGCTACACATATTGAATAAGACATTTTGTATTTTTCCACGGCATTTAACCGCTAATACAAACCTTTGAAAATGCCGTGAGGCGAAACCGGTCAGATGAAAAATAAAATACATTAGAAAAGTACAAAGTGTCTAATTCAATATTATTTTTAATTCGCCAGTTGCAAGCTGCGTGGTTCCCGGCAAAGTAGAATTTGGACCACCTCATGTCTTCGTATGCAGTGTCGTACAAGGCGACTAAGAGATAGGGAGGGCTGTTTAACATCAGACAGATAGATATACAGCCCAGACTCAGTCTCAAATGCATGGCTTGAGTCATCAATAGTGCCCAGAAGACGGCAATAGACTCACCCCCTATTACGTGGGACCGAATTCAGTGATATTTTTTATACCACTTGGTTGGCAGACAAGCACATGGTGTAATGTGGGTGTTAATTCACATCTGCCTAATCCTCCGGGGATAAAGTGACTATATGTATGTATGTAAATTGATTATGTATTGAGAAAGGGCCACGTATGAAGCATCATAAGCCGCAGGGCTTGCATAAAATGTTTTAATGATAGAGAAAGCTCGTGAAGTGTGTAAATACAGAAGCAGATGGCGCATTGTGGTCTCTGCTTACACAGAGTCATGAGTAATATGTATATTGTATGTAAATGCTACTTCTTCCGTTGGTACGGGTACACAGTTTCGGATACTATTTTCCCATTATTGTTATTGCTGATACTAAACACACAGCCTTTATTGCTGATACTAAACAAAAACTTAACATGTAACAAAGTGTTTTAACTTAAATCTAATATATCGGGTTTCCCGGTTCAGTGATCAGCGTGTCCTGTGACACATAGGCCTCTTCCAGCTGCTTCCATTCTTTTCTATTGTTAGCTTTTCTGAACCAAATTGTTCCTCCAATCATCTGGATATCATCTGTCCATCTTCTAGCTTGCCTACCTCTATTTCTTTTGCCATCACGTGGCTGCCATTCTAGTTTTTGTCCATTTCAGTCTGCTTTCCCTTGTCATATGTCCTGTCCATCGCCATTTTAACCGTCTTATTTTCTCTAATACGTCAATCAAGTTTTGTCCCATAGAGTCTTTCAATTAGCAGTTTTCCGTCGCCACTTCCATTCAATCAACGACTCCCTGCTATTTCGACCACATTATATAAGTAATTAAAAAGAAGGAATTATTAGTAATTATAATTAATTGGTTCCCATCTTAGTATTTTATTATTTTCTGATTAATGATAATAGTGATTAAATAAAACTAGTTCCACAGATTTTATCGTTGCATATTTTAAGTTTAATTATATTTATGCTAATCCGAAGAAAGGTGACCAAAAATCGGGGATTTATTAGTACTTAATGTGTTTGCTATAAGAAATATTTATATTTGAGTAAACGGAACTTGGCTTGTCAAACAGTGTGTAATTATGTGACCGGTACACTAGTATCATGACCATTGACAATTATAATGAAGATATTTCATTATTAAGTGCTTTTGATAATGATAATGATGTCTAATCTCTTTAATAGGACGTCGCACTGTCAGTGAAATAAGTTGATTTTACTTCGTTTTATTTTAATTATGTTGAATGGTGTGTATGTTGTACGTACTATGTACAGTCTGCGTCAAAATGATCTTGACTTGACAAAAACCCAAAATTATCTTAACGCTAAGGTGTTAAGAGCAAATCAAACTGTTTATTATTTTAGATTGTATTATCGTCCGAAATAATGGTGTGTAACAAATATCAGAACAATTAATCAATAGGAAGGGGAAAACCAAGGCATTAAGATCATCTTGAGTACTTTGTACGCCAAGGTTGATCTGATGCTGACTGTATGTCTACCTACTTAAAATTATACAACCAAATTTACTGCATATAGATAATACTATACAGCCTAATATATGTAGACTTGTCGGTTGTAACTCAACCGAAACGTCGGGATCAGTGTAAGTAAAAAAACAAACATAACACAACATAACATAAACTCACGCCTATATCCCCGAAGGGGTAGGCAGAGGTGCTAGCACCCACATTTCGCCAGTTTATGTTTAGGTCCCAATGTGACAGAGGTGAATTAACACCCACATTTCACCAATCCATAGGCTATGGGTACCACTTTCCATCAGGTGGACCGTGTGCTTGTCTGCCAACCAAGTGGTATATAAAAAAATCACTGAATACGGTCCCATGTAATAGGTGGCGACCCTATTGCCATTAACCAGGCACTTAAAAGCCTGCGATAAATACACACTTAACTTCGAAAAGCATCGAAAAGTCATTGGTGTGTGCCATGGTAAAACCTGGGATCGAACCCGAGACCTCGTCTCAGCAGTCCCTTACCCATACCACTAGGCTACCACGGTGAACAAGATTTAAATCAACTATTGACAAATGCTTGCGGTCAAAACCATTTGTGGCTTATTAAGAATTTTGACTTTGAAACTACCACTTTAATCTTATTAATTAAATACGTTAAATTTATAATATCATGATTAATTTATGTCAAATGTGTCAATAATTATGACCACATTTTGATATTATTAATCACAATTTTATTCATTAATTTTAAATTCAATCATAATTTCTGACAAGGAATTGGAATTCACTGCGTAATCCCCCCACATCGATGCCACCAGTTTTTAAATAAACAAATTCGACAGGTAGATAAATAATCGATAGATTTAAATATTAAAATTTGAGGAATTGTATGATAAATGCGCAGGTAATATAAAAAAGTAATATTTTTCCACTAATGAGCTAAGTAAAATTCTTCTCCCTAATATTTGGTTCAAAACAAACATTTACAAATATCGTAGCACACATAAATTTATTAATCTTGCTTCACGAAAATTGACTAGTTCATCATTTTTAGCAGCACTGGTTTTCAGTTGACTTCTATGAACTTCTTAAAGATACCTACATAAATTAGGAGTAAGAGACACATTAAGTAACTTCTGACTATAATTAACACTCTGTATCCTTGACATTTAACGTAAAATATACATTCACCGCGGCGGCCGGCGGTGCGCGTTGGACCCTTCCCCGTTTCCGGGGACGTGATCTGTGTCCCCACAATCGAGGAGGGTCAGATCGAGAAAGATGGCCCTGGGTCGGCCGGGGTGCGAAGGATATGCCTGTCAATCTCGTCTTCGGCAAACAACAACAATCCACAGGTGCCGTGCGTTTTAGTCGGTTCGAGTTCGACGTAACCGGCTCCGGCGCGGGGGATTCGTGGAAGTCCCAGCGAAAGTTAAATTGTCTTAGAGCCCGAAAGGAAATTGCAGTTCTTGGAAATTTAATATACTAGCTGACCTGCCCCGGCTTCACTCGTGGCGTACTTCAAAACCCCGTAACCATTTAAACTATATATGTTATATGTATGTATGTTATATATATATATATTTATGGTACTGCTCCGCTCTCTTGAGTAGTAGCATGATAATATTTAGCCTATAACATATCTCGATAAACAGGCTATTCAAACCACGAATATTTTTTAAATTCGTACCAGCACTTCCTGAGATTAACGCGTTCAACCAATCAAACAAACTAACTTTCAGCTTAATAACATTAATATCGATTTGTATTGATTCATACACAAAAAAATACATAACTGTCTTTTCAGTCAGGTTCTAAAATTAATTTAACTGTAAAGAAATGCGCACATACATTTCAAGTGTCCCAAAAAAATTGATACTCCTTATTTCACATTCCAACAATACACGTTCAATATCAAGTTACCTCACTTGCATGTACAAAAGCGTGTCAGATGTCGCTTTCGTTTGCACTGCGCGGGCGCAGGTGTTGGCCTACTTCAGGCACGGCTAATCGAACTGCTCATGCACTGTTTACAACCATTTTTTTTGTGAAAGATAGTAAGGTTTTGTACAGCGTGGCCGAGTCGCCTGATTTTATACTTTTTATAGCTTTACGGTTCAAAATCAACGTAATTATATTAACGCCTATAAATGGGTGGCAGATGTGAATCACAATCATAATGTTTATTCTGTGAATCAAGGGTTATTATGTTCGCTATGACTTAACTGTGGTAACCTAAACATGTGGTGTACAGATTAACATACCTTCTAAATCAATTTCAACTTATAGATTTTTTATCTATAGCAATAATACAAAGAGATATCAAGCAACTATATACATTATCATGTCAGTATATACAAGTAAGTAGGTAATTAAAAATGCGAATTCAAATATACATGGATGTCTTAATTGATTAATAAATAATAATATATCATAGTCTTGTACAGATAAGTGTTGAGATGGAAGTGACAAAAATGTGTGCGTTAACTCATGTTAAATATATATTATACAATACTGTCACAGTTATACAAACTGAGCATTAAATTATTGTTATTATATTATACATAAATGTTGGTAAATTTATTAAAAGTAAAATATTATTATATTCAATCAAAATTCAAATAAGCATTCTTAAATAGCAAAAACTCATTGCACGCGACGATGGTAAGAGACCGGACGGTATGTCGTTGATGCCTTTGGTGTGGGATGCAACTTGCGTCAACACCCCTTCCCATCTTCCAAGTACGATAGACTGCTGCTGCATCAGCGGAGACTCTCAAACGGCGCAAATATACCAATTTAACTGGTAATTATATTTTTGAGCCGTTTGGAGTCGAAACGTTGGCTCCGTGGGGTCCAAGCACGCGCGCGCTATTCAAAGAAATAGCTAAGCGACTCATCGTCGCTTCCCGTGACCATAAGGCTGGCCTTTACCTCGCTCAAAGAATTGGCCATCGCCATTCAGCGTGGTAATGCCGCCAGCCTCCACCAGTTACCAGTAGAGATCGATGTGGAGGAATTTTTCGATGCCTAAAATTGCAGTCTCCCTCTTTTTCTCTATTCCATTTTTGTATATATTGTATAGTTCGCATAGTTTTATATAAATTTGTAAGTAATTGTATATTATAATAGCATATTTCAAATACAGTATTTCGCTAACTATGATTTTCGGTACCACGTAATAGGGTGTGATTCTATTGCCTAGAGCTGGCACTTTGTCGGCTAAAGCAGTAAATGAATATTCTAGGAATTTCCGCAAAGCGTTATGGACAGATAGTGAAGTAACGAAGAAAGTTTCTTTCAAAATTAATCTTAAAGTCGTAACTTACGTAAAGCATTTACGATTCATCAGATTTAACGACTGTCTTTTCTTGGCTATTACTAGTCGTCATTACATTAAAAGATCTATCTATTATTTTATGTCTTAGCACTTTAAGACATACAGTGTGGTTGAACTCGCAAAATATATACCGATCAAATGACTGGTGTACGGGCAGGTCAGAAGCACTCAAACCAAACCTTTGCTTGGATGTACTAATAGAATTACTTTGCGGAGCAAAAATAAACACGTTTGTAGCTTCTTTATGACAATTAAGTGGCACACCAAGGGCGTCATATTCGTGCTGCCAACCCTTTGAAATCTACTATAATACAGATGACATTTTTTTATCATTAACAATAAAAACCCCAACTGACGCTGAAAAGATCGAAATAAGTTTGATAGCAGGCGGTACCCCATTTGCCAATCATGCACCAAAAGAAAATTAATGGGTACCACCTGATATTAAAATTCTGAAAAATAAAAAACTGGACGGAAAAGGCATCCGTAGAGTTTTTTTAAAAGTTAAAATGGGGTTATAATATACCATTTTGAAATTCTGGTGATAACCCTTTTAATTTGATACCTATATTGCACTGTATACAATTTATTTTTTCTCATTTAAATTATAGCGTATTACGGCGGCCATGTTGTTTTTTTTCTCTCGTGTAGAATCTAAGATCACTTGGGTTAACGATACGAATTTAACGATTTGTTAATTGAAGAAATCCGTCCTATAGTTTGGGTATGAGGTAATAAAGAATATTGCAAACACACATACAAGATACGCGTGAAAACATAACACTTCTTGGCAGTCGAGTGAAAAAGCGCGCAATTCAAAATTTATCAATTTTTTCATCCTATTCCAAATAATAATAATGTTTTTATTCATATATAGATTGTAGTACATAGAATTCTAAATTCATTCCAGTCTCACACTCGACCCGTTTCTATATCCGTATACCGTGTCTTTATTCAAATAAATATTGCCCTTTTCAATAAAAGCTTGGATTCAATTATGAACACCTACGAGTAGAATCAGACAAAAGGTTAAATAGGCTTGCCCTTTTCCTTTCAAATCGACCGATTCAGAGGTTTCTTAGGCTCAGTTATAAAAAAGACAGAGTTTTAGATATTAATAAAGATATCATTACACTGTGATCATGGCGCTTGTTACAGCACCGAAATATCGGTTGCTCAGCAAAATAATAAACATGGTAAATATCCCGGCAAGTTTTACACTAGTAATGTGAATGAACATGTCAATCTCAAATCATATACTCGTATCATTATTTGAACTTATAACAGAATATATAGTACCACTATATTCATTTATGAACCTATGTTTATTAGTTACATTGAACCATGATTTATTTACGTGAGCACTACTGCTTGAAGATGAAATCAATTCAGAATTATTACTGTTAATTAAGAGAATTATTAACTCTAAGTAATTCAATAATAAGATATGTGTAGTAAATAATAAATGAGCTTCTTGATACCTCCGGTGTTGTCTTTAATCAATGTTAATTACTTATTCGTCTGTGGCATACTTGGCATACCTTTAAGCCATATATTATGCTCGCAAGTTATTATTTTCAAAACATTACTGTTCCTCTCTTTGGACTACCCAGAGTGATGTTATATAGCATAGCCTTCCTCGTTAAACGGAATATTCAACAGAAAATAAATATTCGAACCAGCAATTTCTGAGTTTAGTGCATTCAACCAAACAAACAAACAAACTCTTCAGCTTTATAATGTTAGTCAATAGTATAGCTTAGGTATAACGTTTTTTAATAATATTAAAGATGCTCTATAAATTTGGTCTGCAGACTAACTTTATGGAGCAATGTTATACACAGGCAAGTTAGTTTAAGTTGAACTATAGACATAAATTTCGTTAAAATTTTAGAGTCTCAAATTGATAAGATATACAATCAACCGTATATATTACTGAAAGTTTCCAATGGCGGTAACACTAATAGAATATCACTTTATCTAGAGGCTGCGTTTCACTCAAAAATTGTCACATAATTTCTCCCATTCCTGTAGTTTCAATGTTTCACCAATACATTACTTTCTTTTTATGTACCACACCCTTTGTTAGTTCATTAGTGTGAAAAGGAGAAAACTGCTGTTTCGTATATTGAAATAGATGAGACGGTTCATTTGTGTGTACACACTACCTTTTAGGTAAGCCAATAAAGTGTCTCGTAGAAATTGCGTGTAGTTATATAATGGCAGCATTCATTAATTTTGAAACTAGGTAGGTACTTCTATAGCCTGGATATCCATCTCGCAAAAATTTTAAAATATCTCCTTCCTCTTAACGTTAATCCCAGTCGCATCGGATGCTTTCACCTCGAAGTTTGGTGTCCGCTTTACCGGTTTGGCTGATCTTTGAAATTTTCCGTGAAGAACTGCCTTCTGATCTGGAGATCAGAAGGCAGTTCTTCACGGGTCTTCAACCCAAAGGTGATATCAAAGCATTGCAGTTAGACCAGTTCTTGGGCTTTTCAAGACTCCAAATACCCGTAATGACTGCCATAGATGTTCGTATGACACCAGGATCGACGGCTTAACGTGCTCTCCGAGGCACGACAAGACCAATGCAAATACCTAAATTTTTGCACTAAACAAGATTCGAATCCGCGCCCCCTGCGGAGCAGTACAACGTTTCACCACTACGCCATAGTGGACGTAGCATAGTCGTAATAAGTAGATACAAAAATAAGTGTGCAATTTGCAACTTTTTTTCCGATATCCACCGGCAGGAGACCACTTGAATGTCCAGAATTCTTGGTTGACAGAATTGGTATATATTGGTCTTTCGGTAAGACTATCGGAGATTATTCTCCCATTCTGTGTATTCTAAATTTTATGAATTCCTTTGCAAAGTTTCCACCTTTTTGTGAAGATCTGTGCCTCAAAAAGTTCTTTTATACCACTTAGGTGGCAGACAAGCACAGGTATGAAAAGTGGTGGCCGTGGCCTATGGACGTGTAGAAAACCAAGGGAGTCACACTCGCGCTGCCAACCCTGTAAGCACAGAGAGATCCTGTATTGTCAGTGTAAAAGACAAAGCAGAGCAAACTTTTGGTCTTCCCATTGACGTCTGACAGCACATAAATTCTCCAGTGAGTTTTAGCTACCTTAGTCACCGCCGGGAACAAAACACGATTTTATTATGGCCGCGCTATTCTGTAGCTTACCCAATAATAATATTATGCATAATGCACGAATACGATTATTACTATTTGGTACTACTTACCAAGAGCAAAGTGATCGTAAAGGTAGATAAAACGTACATTTTCTAGGAAACATAAACGTTTAGGAGAAATAAGAACGGCCAATTGGGATTTGATCATGAATTATTTAGTGTCTAGCTACAATTCAACTCATTTATGATCTAAAATACTCTTTGAATGGTATCGTTGTTTTCAATACTCTTTCTCTCTCTCTCTCTCTTTCCCCCCATTTGCCCAAATAGGGATAGATAGCTTATTTTTTTCTCAAGCTCTAATTTACAAGTGTACTAAAGTTCATCAAGTAGAAACTCTTTTGAGATCAAAGAAGCCTGTGTCCTTGCCCTAACTCCAGTTCAGTCCTGTACCTGTATGTATAGCTTTAGTATGAATATGGATTTATGATGACAATCGTGGTTCTAAAAAGGCCGCATTGAGGGGTTTCGCTACAAACGAATAACTTTATGACTTTGAAGTAGATCTCAATAGGTTCCTATAAAATTCGTAAAATAGCCATTCATATGAGCGTAATCAAAATAATTCGTTCACCAAGCAAATTCTAATTTTGTGTAAATATTGCTGCTCGATAAAATATTATCCTAATAATTTAATATTAATATTTATTAACATTCTGTACCTTATTTATCTATCATTTTTATATAACATGTAAACTAAAGTAATAAGATATAAACTAATATTTACAAGAATATAAAATAGGATACAAAAGGATCAAATTAAGCATCGAAGAATTCCTCCCCATCGGAATTCTTCGATGCTTAATTTGATCCTTTTGTATCCTAATATGATTCCATTAAAGTGGCATTTTTAGACCCCATCTCATTCGAAGGGTGTCGTAAGAGGCAACCAACGGAAAAATACGCAGGCGATATCACTGCGAGAGAAGAAAAACTTGAAATAAAACCCTGTACCAACCCGTCTGGCCAGCGTGGAAATAGTAGGCCAAAGCCTCCCTACATTGGGAGAGGCCCAGTCCAGCAATAGACTGCGATAGGCTAGTTGTTTGTTTTAGACCTAGAGAGTGAGTTAAGGAGGTATTTTCGCCCAATTGAGCAGTCCGACTGGGGAAGTACCTCCGCCCTACAGAATACCGCGGCTATAATAACTTCGTGTTGTGTTCCCAGCTGTGAGTAGGGTAGCCAGAGCTGGAGAATTTGTGCTGTCACTGGGAAGACTAAAGGCCTATCCTGCTTTGTCTTCTACACTGACGGCACAGAAACTCTGTACTTTCAGGGTTGGTAGCGCGACTGTGACTCCTCTGGTGTTACAAACGTCTATAGGCCACGGTAACCACTTTCCTTCAGGTGGGCCGTGTGCTTGTCTGAAAATAAAAAAAAAACCTCCAGATCTCTATGATGCGACAATTTAAATAAGTCCTGACCGTTTCTACACGTTAAACAAATAAAACATTAACATGCACAATAAATCTAGATTTTATTAACATCAATTCAACCATGCTTTCATCATCACTACATCGAATAGCCGGTATGTAAATTTTTACGTCCATGCCAGCATTGGTTTCATTGATAGCCGTTGAATATTAAATGGCGGTGCTTGATTTGTTATATCGCATCGCCATGTTTCGTGACAGATTTTATGTATTGGATGGCTACCAGATATGTGAGCTAAATTAATGGGTCGTAGAGAATATTGAACAGTTCAGAATTATGTTTTTTTATACTCAATATTTTGTTATCTTTACCAATATCGTAAATGCTTGTATAGTAGCGTCTTATCTATACTAATCTTACAAAATTTCTTTCGAATTCTTTTAATGACCTTGTCACGATTTACCTCTTAACCTTATCGTAAAGAAAGTTGTAAAGAGGTGATTAGAGAGACCACCTCTTTATTAAGTTGCATTGCATATCGACTTTTATAGAGATTAGGTATACTTAATTTTCAAATAAATGTGGTTCTGTGCAAAGAGGAATGCAAGGACCACCTGATCTCTTCATTTCTTCCTAAATCATTATCATCAGCTTAGTTTATTTCCTGATTGTACCCGAAGCTTTCCTTTCAGAGTCCGCTACTCTTTCCTTTCTTGGTGGTATTACTTCTACGGCTTTTATAGGAGAACCGAAAGGTTGGTTGTCCCTGAAATTCTTAATCGGGTTCCATAAACCCTGGTTAGTAATGCAAATAACATTTTTAATGTTTCCAGGTTCTCTATATTACGATAGTCTGTCTGGTCGAGTTGATCTACTAACTTATTTACCTTTTCATTGATTTGAGAATACCCAAATTTAAAAAGCAATCAAATTTCAACTCCTAATATAGAAGAAATTAAAAAAAATCGAGGACACCGAATAGATTGCTTTTACGACTAAGACATAATAAAAAAGGTTAAATAAATAAAGTAATTATGTTTTATAATATGCGCTTTGGTAGCTTAATGGTGTTGGATTTGCGATAGTCTCATCACAAACACTGCTGACTTAAACTCATTTTTATAATGCCCCCAGTATACGGTGGTTAGTGATGGCACATGAACTGCAAAGTACAATTATGGGCCATCATCACGTGTTCACATAAAGTATAGTAGAGTTCATTGTTGCTTGGTGAAATATTTGCGATAGTTGTAGAACTAATAAGCATAATTTATATGTTTAAGTGTACCTACTGCTCTTAATAGCCGCGTCGTTCCCGGCAGATTAGAATTTGGGCCACCCCATCTCTTCACATGCAATGTCATACAAGGCGACTAAGGGATAGGGCTGATAAACATCAGACAGATTTATATAGCCCAGACTCAGCCTCAGATGCATGACTCGAGACAACATTAGTGCCCGGAAGACGGCAATAGGCTCACCTCCTATTATGTGATTGGTGAAATGTGGGTGTTAATTCACCTCTGGCTAACCCTCCGAGGACAAAGGTGTGATGATATGTATGTATGCATGTATGGATGTACTGTTTTTAATAATGCAGCAAAGTTATCAAAACAAAGTGGGGCATAAGACGGTGGTGGTGGACGGACGAAGCTAACAATCCACTAAGATATGATTAAGTTCGATGACTAAATAAGCAACGGGTGGCTGTGTCACCACCACATCCCATACTAAGACTACGATTTTTTGAAGTGTGTCAAAGAACTGGTCAATCGTCTACCACCGTGAACTATTACCTACGGTAGCAACGGTGATAGCTTGCCATAGGCCATCATGAGCCATCGTGTACAGAAGCCTCAAGAAGAATTTACAGTATATTTATTACTATTCCTTTTTCCTTTTTCGTACCCCCCCCCCCCCCACCTAGATCTTCATGATCTAAGCTATAAGCAAAGTTAAGTATAAGTAGTAGGTACTTAAGCTCTTATTTACGATAAAAGTTTTTATGCATTTCCTATTAAGTCTGAATAACAACATTACCACAGACCTCATAACCGTAAATTGGGTTCAAATTATATAGCTATAGTCGTTATTGAAGTTCTTTAGTAGCTGCAAACAACCAAGAAGCTGTATGAAAATGTTTTATCTTTGTTAGTATAAATTCTTCAATTTTACTCTAAAAATATTGAACAAACAAAAAAATTGGAATCAATTTTATTTTATTTCTGGAGTAATCAATAAAATTCTTGAAAGATTGATATCAATCAATTTCAATCAATTAGCCCAGTGCAGTCCACTGCTGGACATAGGCCTCTCCCAATGTGCGCCATGTTCTCCGTTCCTCCGCCTTCCGCATGCAGTCTGTCCCAGCCACCTTTTTCAGATCGTCCGTCCATCTGGCCAGGGAGCGTTCTACCTTTCGTTTACATTCTCGCGGTCTCCAATGTAGGACTCGTTTGCTCCAACGGCCATCGGTCCTTCAACAAACGTGGCAAGCCTTTAACTTTAGTTCTCTGTCGGATAACCTCGTTCAGAATTCTATCCTTTAGAGAAACCCCAAGCATAGTTCGCTCCATAGCCCGTTGTGCGACTTTTAAGCTATGGACCAGCCCCACTGTAAGTGTCCACGTTTCGGCACCATAAATCACAACAGGTAGGACACACTGTTCAAAAACCTTTGTTTTAAGGCAAATCGGTAGGGGTGAAGAGAAGACGAAATGCTGCCTAACCTAGTTGGATCCTTCTAGATAGTTCTTTCTCGAAGTTGTTTGTACCGAGCAGGATAACCTGCTCTAGGTAGATATATTTTTGAACAACTTCGAGCATCGCCCCTTCGATGGCAATCGGTCTCGGTGCAATATGTTCGTTGAACATAATTTTGGTTTTATCCAAGTTTACACCGAGCCCGACGCGTCGAGAAGCTCCGTTTAGGCTATGCAGCATCTCGTCCACTTGTTGAAGAAAGATTGATATATTTTTTAAAAACGTTGATAAGCTTTGCACAGAATTGTAGAGGGCACTATTATCCTTTTGGGGCCCAAGCCAACTTTAATTCAATCTGCTAAACAATAGACAAGGCTCTAACGCAGGCCTATGTCTCGAGCTTGGCCAGGACAACCTTCAGTCTCTCTAAAAAGAGACATCACACTAGTAAAAATACTATACTAAGCGAACCCTTTTTTTCGTGCGAAATCCCCTCGAATCCAAGGTCCAAGCTTCAAATCCGCTGCATGAAGACCCAAGACACAGTGTGGAAGGCCCCACTGTGTCTCGTGTCTCCACATTGTGGGTCGTAAGCTGGCCCAGTTTACCCACGTCGGTTTCGATATACCCCCAATATCGAAACTAGACTCCAAAGTACAATTTTTGAATTTGCAATTGAGCAATCTTCTAATCAAATTGTAATTGACATCTTAAAAATTCCGCAGTGGAGTTTGTTTCACTGTTTCTTCTCCACCAGTTGACATCAATAATAAACAATTGTATTGAATAAAAAATTATAAATATGACTAATCGCTTGAGGATAATGATGTCAATGGACAACGGTAAGCATTTACCAAAAATAGAAAGCTCATAAATTGCTGTACCATCCTCGCATTCATGTGTCCACATCCCAATAACCGTTCACTTGAAATCTCTCCATTGTACAGCATAAGATAAAGCACTCCTATCTCCCCATTGTGGTCATTCAATTTATTCACCACACCTACAAGTGCAGGCTACCGCTAAACCCAGCTAGGTAAACCAGTTATATTGACTTTAATTAGTCGTTCAAACATCAGGCTGACTGCATTTGATTGCACGGGTTAGGTAGTTTAATGATTGAAGTAGGCCCGGGTTGTGGGTGTTGTATAAACATGGATTACAGATTTTGTATTGTAATTTTGTTCACGCAATCAAGGCGGTCAATGCCTGCGGTACAAGAATATGCTGAAGAAATACATGACAATTTATTTTTTAACGGAGTACTTTATGACCGCTATAGGACTCCACATTAGATTCAGTGACACTTTATATAGCTTATAACCAGCGGACAATTAAGATGCTTCAAAGCATCAAACGATACCTCATTTGTCCAATTCTAATTGGTGGTTGAGGAGTATGAGGAAACAGATGAACCTACATACATACATACATAGCCTGTCAAAATCATAACCCTCCTTTTGCTTCGCCGTAGTCTATAAAAATGAGGATTTGTCACGCGCAGATAGGTTTGATAAAACCTTTGATTGATGGATTTGAGGTAGACGCACATGGAGTAGATTTTGTTACGAGTTTGCTGTCAAAATACATGCCGGTAACTATACGAAGCGATAACTTTAACAGAACACCTCATTATGCAAAACTATAACATAAAAATGTAAACTGTCGAATGTTAAGAAGCAAATGATCGGCAATACATTGATAAACAAAACGAGCGCTTTCTATAATGACCGATAGTTTTATTAAGTGAAAAGTTGGTAAGCATAGCAGAAGCGATCGAAATTGAATATTAATACATAGTTACCATATTTATTTCTTTTTAAAAGTCTTGCTATAAATATAATACATTAATTTCAGTTTTGTTTATAAATGGGGATGATTAAACAGTCAATAAAAATCGCAATTTAATATAAGCATCGGGTTGCGTTTGCACATTTTTTTATACCACTTATGAGGCAGACAGGGACAAGGCCCACCTGATGGAAAGTGGTTACCGTGGCCTATGGACGTGTGTTTTTTTTATATATAGAACACGTCACGCCTTGCCTGATGGTAAGTTGAAGGCAAAGTCTCAGAAAAGAGGGTCACCATTACTTACACATACCATATGACAATGGTGACACTCAGCTTGACGGCCTCATCATATGCTACACTAGAGGAGCCACACTCGCACTGCCGACCCTGTAAGCACAGATTTTCTGAGACGTCAGTGTAGAATACAAAGCAGGACAAGCCTTTAGTCTTCCCATTGAGAGCACAAATTCTCCAGTGTGCTCTGGCTACCCTACTCACCGCTGAGAACACAACACGAAGTTATTATGGCCACGGTATTCTGTAGGGCGGAGGTACTTGCCCAGTCGGACTGCTCAATCGGGTGGAAATACCGCCTTTTTTGCATAGTGGATCATGATAGTATATTGAGTTTTATCCCGACAGTCAATATATTATATCTCTAGTTCTTCTCAATAAATATCACGTTCATTTCTAATAATAACTGTTAAATGTTAAACACGTTAGAGAATATTATGCAAAATTTTCAGAAGCTGAAATTACTTAGCAAAACAAAAATAGCAAAAAATAAAGCACAACCTGCACACCTGACACTCACTGACAACTGACAAAATGTCAATATCATACACATCACCGTCATCATTATCATCATGATTTTGCCACCTACATAGCATGGCTCTGTTAGCTGCAAAGTATACCTTGACTACTAAAAGACACAGTCTTCCTATCTACAAATCATGTGTTTATAATCATCAATGATTAATAATCATATATCATGGTTCTATTACCTACAAAGCATATCTTTATCATGGTAAGCGTCAATAACTTAATGATTAAGGTGTCAGCCTCGAGAGGTCCTGGGTTCGCATTACCTATGTGAAGAAAAAAAATGTAGGGTTAACTGTAATACTAATACATTCATACAATTACGCCTTTATCCCTGAAGGGTTAGACAGAGGTGAATTAACAATCACATTTTATCAATCATTGTTTTCGGCCCCACATAGTCGTGAGCCTGTTGCCATCTTCCGGGCAATATTGTTGACTCTAATAACTAATTATTTCTGTTAATAATATTATTTGACAAAAGCATGATATAATCACTACTATGCATGACTATACCAGTTGTAAAACATGTCTTCACCACTATAAAGCATTACTATGCATGACTTAATCACTACACAACATGGCTGTATCATAAAAAAAATGATTTTACCACCAACAAAGTTATGATCTGCCTATAAAAACATCACACCTTATTAACGCACTTAAGATATTATTAAACGTTTTATCTAATCGAGACGACATTGAAGATGGGGTATTTACTTTTTATGAAGAACAGATCCATACTAAGAAACTCTGTCTGTCCGTCGGTATTTAAATATTTCACACCTAAACTATTGAATTTAGTATAGAGATAGATTAGTGCTCGGGAAAAGATATAGGCTACTTTTTAGAAAAAAAGGGTTAGAGATGTTCATATATTGAATGAAAGTTAGAATGTATGTTGAAATGACATAACCGTCGTTTTAACTGACATATCCACGTAGGGGGAGTCGCAGGCAACAGCTAGTGACGGTAGTAAAAGCTTTATTTTCTAACGACATTTCTTAATGGACCATCTGATATCAAATTTCACATAAAACCACCTATCACTATCACTTAAAACTTTCCCTCTCGATTTAGTATATATTTTATGTATTTCAAGTTGATCCAGATTTAATTTATTCCTACTAAAATCTAAATAATTTCGTGGTCATGCACATATCAATGAATATTAAATAAATTCTGTTGTAAATGTAAGTTATTTTGTAAATGTAAGTTTTTAAAAAAAAAATCTGGTCAAGTGCGAGTCGAACACAGGCTATGTCGAATTCGAATTGACTAAAACGCACACCACCTGTGGGTCGTAAGTTGCTGGAGGTGGGATTGACTGAGAAAATACATATCTTTCGCATCCCAGCCGACCTATTCGAGACATGTAGGGTCTATGTATCCGTACAACCTCAAACTTGACCTCGTTCATATCAATCAACCAATCAAGCCTATTGTAGTCCACTGCTAGACGTCGACCATAAATGGGTCTTAATACATTTTTAGTAGGTATTTGTTATTATATATACAGAAATATACCGTATTTTTAAAGTCGAAACATCCCCACGGATACCTCTCCCCGCCGGAGCCGGTGGGAGAGGTTATGTCGAACTCGAATCGACTAAAATGCACTACGTCTGGGGGTCGTTGTAGGTGGCCGTAGGTGAGGGTTGGCAGGTTTATCCTTCGCAACAGAAATATACTCTGAGAAAATTTCAACTGTTTAGCTATTCTACAATCCCGGGTCCTTTAAGCGGTGCGTTAAAAAGCATGTAATGAGGTGTCAAGCTGAGTGTCACCATTGTAACATGATATTTGTAAGTAACGATGACTCTCTTTTCTGAAACTTTGACCCCAGCTTATCATCAGGCGATGCAAAGTTGAATTGACGCTTTCTATATAAAAAAAGCCTGGTGACAGCCTGAAAAACTGACCGCGAAGTCATAGAGGGAGGGTTCCAATATTTCCCTTTGTGTACGGAACTCCAAAAAAATGGCGAAGCTGTTCAATTAAAAGCCAACAAACACATCTTATCATATTAATTGGTGTTTAATAATAACAGCTTACGAATTTCACAGCTGTGATTTAACTGTTTTGTAATGGACGCCTCGTTGGGTATAGGGCTCTTATTAGACTTGACCAAACGTAACGTAACTACACGCGTTCGTGTTACCCGATACATTTTAATTGATTTAGTTTCACGCTGGTATCTTAACTTAATCAATCGAAATACATCGTCTAATCACGTTACGCCGGGGCGTGAATTAGAGTTTGTGTTTGGATTTCATTTATGTGTCGCGTTAAGTGTTATTGGTTTTTAAGATAAAAATGATTTAAGTAAAATTACTTTTCATCATTTATTTATATTAAAATATTTATTTATATAGATAGTAAATATATTTTTATTCTCTTTATAACTCATTAAATGAATTAACTTATTATTTACATATATTTTTATCTACATTCGCTAATTAAATCTATTAGTATATATACATTAATAAAAAAATAATTAATTAAAATCAAAACTATATGTAAGTATTAGTTAAAATGGTTAAATAACAAGATACTTAAATATTTAATAGGGGCACCTCCGCAATACTTTTTTGACCTAATATTAGTATTAGAATGACAGGGATCCACATTCACGTTTCCGCTCCCACAATGTCGTGACATTCGCCTAGAACTACCAGTAATATTTTTAATTTCTACCTTAAAGTAGGTACCTAATCGTTATCAAGCTATGTATTAATAGCGCAAAACTCGCCAGAATATTTACCATGTATATTGTTTTTTCCGAGTAACCGAAATTTAGGCGCGGTTACAAGCGCCGTGATCACCGTGCACTGTACACCGTGATCACGGTGCTATTGCTGTGATCGGCGCTGTTACAAGCGTCATGATCATAGTGTACTGTACACCGTGATCACGGTGCTATTGCTGTGATCGGCGCTGTTACAAGCGTCATGATCATAGTGTACTGTACACCGTGATCACGGTGCCATTGCTGTGATCGGCGCTGTTACAAGCGCCATGATCACCGTGTACTGTACACCGTGATCACGGTGCTATTGCTGTGATCAGCGCTGTTACAAGCGCCATGATCATAGTGTACTGTACACCGTTATTTTCAAACAATCGCGGTGTGAATTCATAATTATACAACGGTTTGGGATTTTTCGTGATTAAATCATGAAACTTACTATTTCTGAAAACGTAGTTACACAACGCAGTTAATTATAGCACGGGTGCTGCAACGCATCCGAAACGTCGGCAGAAATAGTAAGTTCCATGATGACCGTTGAATAATTATGTACTGTACACCGTGATCACAACAGCGCTTGTAACAGCGCCGAAATATCGGTTACTCGGAAAAAATTATAAACATGATAAATGCTATTTTACTAGCAAATACCTAGTTAGTCACCTATAGTTGTTAGTTGCCTCTAAAATAATTTGCCGTTAGTAAATAAAACCGTATTAAATTGATAAAGTTGTAAAATATATTGTTTATTAATAAAATGCTAATCTAACTGTGCGAGTCAGTTATTTTATATTATCGGCTCTTCGCTTTAATTGGTCGGCCTGATTAGGTTAAGGAAATTGACGAATACGGACACAACCACATGTATCCGCTCTTTTGATTGGTCAATATTTGTTTTTGGAATGTTTAAAAGGATGGTGATAATTTAAAAAAAGAACTTGGATTCATACTCCGGTCAATATACAAATCCAAGACTTCATTAATTCACACCCAGCTGAAAGTTGGTAGGATTATTCAAAACACCACCATAATATAATGATGCGTAATATAATATACGATGCAGATGCTTCAGGTTTTCAGATGTGCAAGTTAATACCTGACTTGTTTTTCTTGTAATTAAAATGTCTACTGCTGTCAAAAGTATCACCACAGTTTCACCAGTCATAAGTAAAATATAATAAACGTTTATAAAATTTATTAAATGGCGGAGATACCAATCACTTCATAGCATTGCTCATAGATATACTTTAAATCTGACTTTGATTTATTATGTAATGGCGACCCCCCGCGACTTTGAACGTGTCAATGAAACTCCACCCAGTTTAATAAAATCTGTTCTTAACGGATGTTTACTCCCTATAAGAAAGAAACATTCCTGCCAAATCGTGATTAATCACTGAGTTACCTATTATATTTTTATGTAATATTATTCTCTTAGGTTATATTACTCTCAAGATATATAATATTAAAAAAGAAAATAGGACGAACACGGATGCGTGTGATTGTTTGTATTGTGTTTTTTGAGTAGCTGACAATAAATTTATCTAAGATCTTTCTTTGTGAAATAATGTCAATCAATCAATTAGCCCACCCCAGTTCACTACTGGACATAGGCCTCTACCAATGTGCGCCATTTTTTCTGATCCTGTGCCTTTCGCATCCAGTCTGTCCCAGCCATCTTTTTCAGGTTGTCCGTCCATCTGGCTAGGGGGCGTCTTATCTTCCGTTTACCTTCTCGACGTCTCCACTCTAGGACTCGTTTGCTTAGCTGCTGCTGGTCAGACATTTTGGCTGTGTTAAACAAGCATCTCAGCACCTCGATGTATCGCCAATCGATTCGACACCGGTGCAGGGCATCCAGAACTGTCCAGGTTTCGATGGAGTCGAAGGCTTTTTTGTAGTCCACAAACGCCATACACAGTGAAATAATGTATTGAAAAAAAAAACATATTTTTTTTAAATTGATTCTAAAAATTAAAATGTGTCGTGGAATTTCTCCGCATCATATGCCTCTTATGGTAACTTTGATTAGATATCAAATAACATAGTTTGACTATAATTTAGCTACATTTTTATTTTTAAAAAGTAACATTCTACCGTGTTATTTCATAAAAATTCCCAAACATCTTACCGTTTCGACATTTTTATTCCCATACCAAAATGTAGAAGCAGTTTATAATGCTCGATTTCTTTTACAAATAGCCACATCTGCAAATAAAAATGTGTAAATTAATGTAATGTCATTAGACAGCTGTCAAACTGTAAACCTATATGATTAGGTAAAATCATTTAATGATAATAACACCAATAAGCTCCCAGCTTATATACCTCTCAGAGGTATTATAAATGATTCTAATAACTGGCTACGGTTATATGATTATACCGTATCACCTCATTAAATCTCGATTCAGTAAAATAATTATGATGTTAATGATAATAATATCATCATTTACATAAAATAGTCATCACCTTCGCTAAAGAGTCATGGAATCACTTAATTAATTAATAAGAAATTGTCCAAAGAAATTGACTAAGAATGCGATGAACAATTTGAAGAAAAATATATTTGTAAAGTTCGACTACTGTTAGGATTATTATTGATTTGGTTGTTAGATGGAGCAGATATAGTAATAATCTTAAATAAATGGTCATTTGATTAGCTGACTATTTTTATAATAAATAGTATATAAAATAAATATAAAAGCGTTTAAAGTTTACGGTTTTTTTATTTTTTTTTATCATTCATTAAGTACTCTATTTTTTTACTATAGTAGTCGGTTTTCCCATGCGCCTAAAATATGGGATTATTCAAAAGGGGCATTAGGAGGTTTCTTCAGCGTCGGCAGCGCGAGTGTGACGCCTCTGGTGTTGCACACATCCATAGGCCACGTAACCACTTCCTATCAGGTGGGCCGTGTGCTAGTCTGCCACCTAAGTGGTATAAAAAAAAGTAATCCCCGGCTAGTCAATTTGTCTAGTCAAAATAAAAGAATGGTTGCTGGTTGGCAGGCCAACCGCACGCGCAATGCGGTCGCGTCGCTGCGTTCCCTAATGAGTACTAAGCTTAAGTTACCATCTCACGTTTATTGTCGGATTTGCATTTCAAAATATATCCCTATACGCGGAAATAAAGCCATTTTTTAATGGTAAAATAATAAATCGAGGTAAAATACCACGATTTATCTGATAAATAACATAACAACATAACATAAACTCAAGCCTATATCCCCGAAGAGGTATGCCTACCTCTTCGGGGAGTTGCTAGCACCCACATTTCGCCAGTTTATGTTTAGGTCCAAATGTAATAGGTGGTGAGTCTATTGGCATTAACCGGGCACTTATAAACCTGCGACAAATACACACAAGAAAAGCATGGAAAAGTCATTGGTGTGTGCCATGGTAAAACCTGGGATCGAACTCGAGACCTCATCTGAGCAGTCCATTACCCATACCACTAGGCTACCGCTGTTGATTTGATTTATTTGATGTTAGATTATTATCGCTAAGCCCGACGACGTTTCGGACACGGAAGGTGATTAAAGATCTTTTCTTGATTGTGTGTTGTTGCAAGGTTTGATAATCATTTTTCACGTGCGAAAAATCCCCATGGTTATCCCCTTCCCGCTGGAGCCAGTGGCAGACAAAGATAGCCTATGTTGAACTCGAATTAACTAAAACGCACGGCGTCAGTGGGTCGTTGTTGGATGCCGGAGGTGAGGTTGGGAGGCATGTACCTAGCACCCCGGCCGAGCCAGGGCCATCTCTATCGATCGGGCCCTTTATGGGAATTATCGAATCTTCACTATGTTAAATTGATGTGTTAGGCACTATTAACAAATATCAGCGTAAACGCCCAACAGTATCTTGTGTTCCCTAATTTATAATTTTGTCGTGAAACAGAAGTAAGTGCATTGGCTCAATTTGTGCCACTATTGGCTACAGGATGTCTTAATTACAGAAGAGAAGTTCATAAAATGACGGTAATACAATATTTTGAAAATAGTTAAAAGTTCGTATAAACACATTGACCCAACATACTCCAATATTGTCCACAGAATGTTTATTTTACATCGGTAAGATCTCGCAAATGGCAGTAGTACAAATGTTCAGATAATGAAAACCCGCTGTACTCATAGGCCCCACGTGTACCAATATAAACATAACATAAACTAACGCCTATCTCCCCGAAGGGGTAGTTAAAGGAGCTAGCACCCACATTTCGCCAGTTTATATTTAGGTCTCAATGTAATAGGTGGCGAACCTATTGCCATTAGCCGGGCACTTATAAACCTGCGGTAAATACACACATAACTTCGAAAAGAATCCAAAAATCATTGGTGTGTGCCATGGTAAAACGTGTATAATAAGCAACAGAATATTTATATTACAATAAGAAATATATGCAAATATCAGTAGTGCAATTTCAGTATAATTTAAACGTAATTAGTACGTTTTAAATATAGGTAGGTACTGTGGCGCACATTGGCCCTACGTGTAGGTACAGCACGATATAATTTATGTGTAGTTCGCATCACGTTACGAAAATATTTAAGTTAATTTACATGACATTCCTGATCCTGACTACTTAAATTACCTTAAAATGTTTTTTACACTGATTTAATCATGTTAATATGCTTTTAAATATGGCATTAAATTCGTGTAAGTTTGGATTTCGTGATAAACAGTCATTCATTCTCGCTTAAACGCTTTTAAAGTTCCGTTTATACTGAATATAAACGATAAGGTATTTATTTAAACATTATAACTAGGTAGGTATGTGTTTTTATTTATGGGCATAAAATATTAAAATTAGTATTCTCAGTAATTATAATAATAATATAATCAGTAGGCATATTTTGAAAGTATCAATCACTTTTGCGTAAATCCGTAATAATAAAACTAGTAGTATCAGATTAGTAGTTCTAGCGATTCATATCGATGATTTACAGGCAAAACGGTGGAAGTGATGTCGATAATTCAAGAGAATTAAGGTTTTAAGAACATTATAAACCCTTATGTTAGGAAGGATTTTTTTGTAGACTATGTTGTAATTTGTTACCTTTAGTTTTAGGTTTAGGTTTAGTTTTAGGTTCTTAAAGCCGCGTGGTTCCCGGTAGAGTAGAATTTGGACCACCCCATCTCTTCCCATGCGGTGTCGTACAAGGCGACTAAGGGATAGGGCTGTTCAACATCAGACAGATATGTACAGCCCAGACTCAGCCTCAGATGCATGGCTTGAGTCAACAATAGTGCCCGGAAGACGGCAATAGGCACACCCCCTATTACGTGGGACCGAGTTCAATGATAGGTGAAATGTGTTAATTCACCTATGCCTAACTCTTCGGGGATAAAGGCGTGATTGTATGTATGTATGTTGTTATCTTTAGTCAATATTAGTATCTTTAAGACAGCAGCTATCATTCACTGAAAAAAAAAACAGCATCACAAGGGAACCGTGGTTATGGTTGGGCAGAAAATTAAAACCGCTGGTTGCGTCATAATTTCTTTTTTTAAGTTATTTTCGGATGGCAACCCTGATTCCGCCGTGCCCGGTAGAAATTGAGGATCGTTTTGTTTGTGAGGAAACACCCTCGAATACCCCCGCCGTCTTTGACTCAAACCGTAACGACGCGCACGTCATGCTGGGTCTTCAGATATCGGGTATAAGATTCATTAGATAAGGACAAATCTCTCACACCCCGGCTGACCCAAGGCCACTTCTGGTTTGGAGATCACCCCCTCAGGTGGGAAAGGGTAGAGCCGAGAAGTCGAGAGTAGAGGTTTTACAATGTAATGGATGATATGCGTGCTAATGGTATCTCTGTCATGAACAGCCAAGATAGAACGGAGTGGATGAAGGAAAAGGTGTAAAGTGTTCAGTTGGTTCGATTTCGATCATCACTATCTAATCACTGATCAATGTGTGTGTGTGTATGTTGACGTGTGTGATATGTACAACAATTTCGCAATATAGGACTGTTGAATTTAAAAATTTAGAATTGTATTCCAAAATCGTTTTATTTGAATTAAATTGTAGTTCAAGGAGTGTTCTTAGATAATAATTTGGACCGTTCAAGGCACGTGATATATCAATGTCTTAACGGACATTGGAGTGATTTATTGCTGACACTAGCGACGCCTAAAACTTAGTTCAATTTTCTGCTAAACTGAGTTAAGAGAAGTGTAGAACAAAAGTTTTTTACCTTTTTTTTTACGTGCGCAAAATCCCCATGGATAACTCCCCACCAGAGTCGGAGGAAGAGGTTATGTCGGACTCGAACCGACTAAAAGGCACGCCGCCTGTGGGTCGTTTTGGTTGCCGAAGGTGAGGTTGACAGGCATATCCCTCGCACCCCGGCCGACCCAGGGCCATCTCTCACGATCTGGCCCTCTTCTCGGGTGTGGAAGCTTATTACCTTGTTAAATGTCTATCTTAATTATTATCTTAAATATTAAAGTACTATTGTCATACTGTGCGGCGTGTTGCAGATTCGATTCCAACTTAGTGTAAATATTTATATAGGTACATGATATTCGCTGTGCATCATGTGGGAATTTTTTAATACAATAATAGTCAATACTTACGTTTATAAACAAAGTATAAGCGGCAGTTCTTCTTCTTTTTCTTATTCATTTCTCGGTTATTATTTTTTACTGATGCAACTATCAATTCTTCTAAAATACTTATACTTTATTCTGTCCATCCACCATAAGATTCGCATATCTGCAACATGAGTAAGTACTTATCTTGTACCCTTAGATCATATACAAACTCTAAAGCTAGACGCAGAATGAATAATTTCAAATCGGCGCAAAAATGGCCACTACTTTGGTATAAATTTACATATACATACATCCCACGACATGTACATATTGACAGTTTAAAGAACAATATTGACATTAGCTTCATCATCATCCTCCTGCCCTTATCCCAAGTTTATTTGGGGTTGGCGCTACATGTGTTCTTTTTCCATTCATCTCTAGTTGCAGTCATCTCAACATTCACTCCCATCTTAACCGTATCATCATTCATACAGTCAATCCACCTCAGTTTAAGTCTCGCTCTCCCTTTGTAGCCATCACTTCCATAGTTAGTGCGTTCCTTACTACATTACTTTCATCCCTACGCATTACATGTCCGAACAAGGTTAAACGATTTCCTTGGAGCTTTTGCGTGGATTACTCTCAAACTTCCTCTAATATATTCATTACTAATCTTATCCATTCTTGTCACACCACACATCCATCTCAACATTCACATCTCGGCTATATGCAACCCTCTTTTATCCGTTACCTTTACGGGTCAAGAACTGACCCGTAAAGGTGACGGATCCATACATTGACCAATCGAAGTCTATCATAACTTTCTTGTTGACTAAAAAACTAAAAAATCATTCCACGAAAATTTTCTCGCGTTAAATTCATGCTGACATGATACAGATAATTTTTAATTTGCTGCCAAATCGTAAACAACGTAATGATAAATGAGTAAAATACATTTACAATAATATTGGCTAGGAGTTCCATTTTTAAAATTTGATCTTATTTTTTTATTATTTCGTTTACAAGTAGCCAGTTGTAAAAAGTTTCAGTGTCACCCTTGTACACACCACAAAACGCGTTTTGTCTATAGGTACAGTAAAAGGTTGTACTATACTATGACTCGTACTATGTGGTCAAAAAACATAACACACATAACACAACTAATTCTCTTCAATATGTAACTATTTATGTTCATTTGGTATAATAAAATGTTATTATTTTTATGTTTTAGTTTTGTTTTATAACAAAATTAAATATTATTACGTTATCAACTTTAATGTTGTGCAGTGTGAAGCGGCCGTAACCGTCGTCTCGGTTGGGGATCCAACTAACTGTATTTACACGGACGATAGTGAAACCGCGAGTTCAGACGAACACTCCGTCGTTATACTGTAATATCGGTATGAGCGTTATTAAGTGAATATGAGTTTTAATTCTTTTGAATTTTCATTTTTGAAATGACTTCTCGAGGCGCGTTATGCAATTATTGTAGAAATTTGTTTGAGATGGAATAAATCCATTGAACTTGTGATACTAAAGGAAGAAGAAGATAAGGTAAAACCTTTGATATCACGACACTGTTATCGACACCTTTAATCACAGATTGAGACTAGTCACATGTGACAGATTTGTATAAATAAGTTTCTACACAATATATTGAAATTTTCACTTCTGTTGGCACTCCCGGAGTGCCACTGTATTCTTTATATGTTAAGTATGCTGCCTTTAGCCCACCAAGACTCTGGGAGCCAAGCTGACCTCACCTGCAAGCCAGTACACTTGATGACTAAGGGACGAGGTTCTAGTGCAGACTTTCCTCTCGAAGTAGGGAGGTCACTTCCATAAGAACCGCATAAGTGAAATCTAAAGAAGACCTACCTTCTATCCGTTACGAAAGTGATCGATTTCATTAAATAAACTGACTAACATATATGTTTTTATGTGTTTGAAAGCGGATTAAAGCTTTTATAAAACTCAGAAACAATAAACGAATTCCACTATAGATATCTAACCGAATTCAAATAGTTTAAATCAATGAAATCCGAACCAGTGATAATTTATAAATGAATTCTTATCTTACCTATCTTATCTGCTTATATATCTTATCTTATATATATAAGATCAAATCTATATTAATATACCAACATTATTAATATAGATTTGATCTTTCTCTCAATTCATTGTGAAAGATTGAAACCATATTATACGAAACTAAATGAATTTAAATTTTCCCAAATATAGCAGAATATTGTAATGTTTTGCTACACAGAATTATCTCAAAATGAAATATTGCCAAGAATTTTAGTTATTTCATCAATTTGTTGTAGTTTATTCAGCTGGGTTATTTTCTGCGAAATACGATACCTAATCTGAATTCCATTTCGAAGACATCTTTGAGATATTTTAGATAATAAACCTAAAATATTTTAAAGTTGTTTTTGATTCGGTTATGCTTTAAAATATATTTTTATTAAAAGTTTTTTATCGGTCGCAGAGTTATGTTTTGCTGGATCAAAAAGCTGGGGAGATTGGGGAGTGCCAGTGCCTATGCTGATTCAAATTTCCCTATTCCCAGGAAGGGAATAGCTTTACGCTCACAGATTGTGACACTCATGTCACAACTTGTAAGGGAGACGAGATGCAGCTCTATATTAATTTAATCACCCGCATAATATCTAGTATTCCTGCATATTATCGGGTAATTGCCTGACCTAAGTAATATAAGTAATTCTTAAAAAATAAACCTACGGATTTCCATTTCTTGTTGTACCTGGGATGACAGAATACGATATAGTGTTGCGCTATTTTATCAGCATCTTCACGTCAAAAATAAATGATATTTTTGTTTTGTGTGATCTGAATCCGGTGAACGTGGTATTCTTCTTCTGTCATGTCGACGGCGCTTCTATTCTCAAATACTATGTTCCCAGTGTGCTTCTACCTGGATTGCGTTCACGGAGGCGCTCATAAGTTTCTGCGGTGTACAAGTAGATGGGCATGTGCTACAGTGATTAGTAATTTTCAATTTATAAGTAGATTAATAGTGATAAATTTAGAATATCCTTTTTCAAATGATCATGGACACTAACATTAGTATTAAAGTTATATAAGCGCAAAATCGTGAAGTGTACCACACATTTTTTTGGAAAATCAGAACAATAAAACATGGTGAATATCCCGATAACCTTAATTTTTTTTTTATACCACTTAGTTGGCAGACAAGCACACGGCCCACCTGATGGGAAGCGGTTACCGTGGCCCATGGACGTATGCAACACCAGGGGTGTCACATTCGCGCTGCCGACCATGAAGAAACCTTCTGATGCCCCTCTTGAAGAACCCCATATTGTAGGCGCTTGGGAAAACCGCAGCAGGGAGGTCATTCCACAGCTTGAGGGTGCGTGGGATGAAGTTTCTTTCATACCGCACATTTTCTTAATACTAATATCCGCATTATCTAAAATACTATATACGAACACCAAATATTTGCTCTTTTCAAGAGTTTTACAAGACAAATGTACCTATTGATTCACGACTTCCTTACAATTAAGATTCTGGAGTCATCGCTGAAACCCTTGTAACAGTCCAATGCTGTTGCTGAATATTCACTCCTTTATAAACACTACTTAAAATTAAAAATACCTTCGTCTTATGAGTGAAACAGTTGCCATTAAAACAGTAGTCCAGCGCGCATCAAGCCTTAGCCAGATGTCGATGCCACAGCGGACAGTGGGCACCAAACTAACTGTACCGTCGAACGATAGTGAAAACATCGGTCGTTTGCTTACTCCACTTCACCGGCTACACTCTGATGCGGTATAATTCAACAGATTAACTGTTACCATTACTTCACGGCATCCGGGAAAAAAATTGAAAATAGTACGAGTATTTTTATAGCAAGATTAGCAATTAGTTTGCAGTTGTGTTTGATATTTTATGTGCTTTTTGTCCCGTGGCATATATTTGCAAGCGCATGTGAGTTTCTTGCTTCGATTTCTGGTTTTCGTTTATTTGTTTTTATAGAAAACATTAAATTGCACAGTGAATGAAAATGAACGAAACTCTTTTCATTAATACCACTTTTTGCAGTGTTTGTGGTAGTGGTTTTGCTTTCGTAAAATCGAGAGCCTGGTCGAGTAAGCCTACTCATACCGATAATAGCAGTTCTAATATTTTCTGCACAGTTTTATACAACCTTTTATATATGGCTTTTATAGTCATCATGGGAAACAATAGTGATGTATTTGATTTTAACTACTAAACGAAGCACGTCACCTTAACGATAATTTTCTCGTCTTCAAATGGAAACAATTACTGGTCTGGCGTGAAATTAAACGAAGCTATTCACTCAAATCTCATCGGATACGTAAACTAGACTATGTCTAGTTACCGCTGTATTTATGCAAGTCAACACTGTAATGGCCTCTTATATGATATCTGCGATCAAACGATACACTAATATTTATTTGACATCATTTATCACAATCTCTGTAGATCAAATCTCTTGAAGCAAGGACTACTCCTTATGAAGAGAACGTGACTAAATTATTCCAAGTGATTATAATATGGGGATCTTCTAAAAGGGTTTTAGACTACTACAGGGTTAACAACGCAAGTGAGACATCCCTGGTGTTGCATACGTCATGGGTTACCATGAATACTTCCTATTAAGCAGGCCGAGAGTTTGTCTGTTACCTAAACGGTAAAAAATATCTTCATGGTAATACTTTGTGTTCTTATAATCAAGTATATTTGACTGTGGACAAATTTGTATAGCATAACTACTAGGCTGGTGATAGAATAGCGTTTCCCATTCATGAATACATTGAATAGACCAGAGAATTTCTGACCTATCCCTAATATCGAGTGCGACATTTCATACGATTCCAGTATCGTAGAATTTACTGTATTTGTTCTGATGTTTTTCTCATCTATCCCATTATTTTTATAAAGACTTTTGAGGTACCTGTCAGCTTTTATTTTGTAGTATGGTAATCACGTCCCTCCCTCACCGGAACCGGCAGGGATGACTATATTGGACTTGAACCTAAGGTCACCCGTTGCTGAAGGTGAGATTGCCACTGCCATATCCCTCGAGAGATGCCCCTTTGGATGATAGCCCTTTCGGAGAGATGTCACCTTCGGGGATGTGTGTACCCCTGAAACAATTTTCGAATAACAAGCGTAAAATAAGTTATTTGATAAATTGGAAACCTTCTCTTGATTCAAGATACATAAAAATGTATCTATAAAGTAAAGGGAATCACTTAAGTTGATATCCAAAATCAATAATCGAGTGATTCAGCTTATAATTCCGGATCATCTTCATCATATTTGATAATATTTCCTTGTAATATACGGATTAAATATTGCTTTAATGTTTTAAGTTTCGTTGCGATTCAATTAAAAGTATTATCGTTCATCTTGCTCATGGCTATATAATCATGATTTGCAAAATCTATTGTTATAGACATTATCAATTTAATCGAACGCCTTCTATCATTATTCCTCGATTTCGTTTCAACCGTCTGCACTATCCAATTGTCCTGCAATTCTCTCGAAGCGATCATACATTTACATATATTCTAATCTAGAACGGGTTCAACTCTCATTGGATTAAAGCCGTGACGAATGACCCGATTCTGACTGAATGGTTCTCGCAACTGACACGGTGAGGCGAGATCTCGCCACTTTTGGTACAGCCTCGGGCCACCATTAAATAAGGCTCCAGTGGACTACTTATAGAATGCTTTATAGCTTTTTCTTTGAGAGTATTTGCTTATCTTCAGTTTCGATTTAGTTTATGGCGATATTTGCGATTCAGCTGGAAAGAGTATTAAATAATTCCATAACAATTTCTTGCTGTTATTTAATAGTCTTAAATTTAGTATACTTGTGTAAATCATCATTCTCCTGCCCTTATCCCAAGATTATTTTCGGTCGGCGCAATATGTGTTCTTTTTCCATTCATCTCTAGTTGCAGTCATTTCAACATTCACTCCCTTCTTAACCATGTCATCTTTCACACTATACATATACTATATACGTACACGTATACGTATACTTGTGTACATACCTACTTTAATGTAAAGATTGTCTTGGTGTATTATAGTTTTATTTCAGTAATATTAATGAAACATAGGTACGAAATTGCATTCACTGCTTATTTTTTTATACTAATTAGATAGCAGACAAGCACACGGCCCACCACATGGAAAGTGATTACCGTGGCCTATGGACGTGTGCAAAACCAAGGGAGTCACACTCGTGTTGACGACCCTGTAAGCATCGAGAGTTTATGTGCCGTCAGTGTAAAAGACAAAGCAGAACAAGCTTTTGGTCTTACCATTGACAGCACAAAACTCTCTAGTGAGCTTTGGCGACCCTACTCAACTCAACTTTGGAACACACCTCGAGGTTATTATGGCAGTACTTACCCAGTCTGACTGCTCAATTAAACGGAAATACCTTCGTATCCTACCTCCTTATACAAAACCTATACTTAGAGCAAATTTCCCTGGAGATACGAGCAAGATCAATAAAACTAAACTATTTTGTTACGCTTTACTTAATGAACTTCATTAAGCTCATAAAATGTGATACCCAGTTTTAGTTCAAAGAGATTATCAGGGAAAACCAGGGTTACTCTATAAATAAAACATACATATAATCACGCCTTTATTCCTGGAGGGTTAGGCAGAGGTGAATTAACACCCACATTTCATCAATAAATTGTATTCGGTCCCACGTAATAGGGGGTGAGACTATTGCCATATTCCGGGCAATATTGTTGACTCGAGCCATGCGTCTGAGGCTGAGTCTGGGCTGTATATATCTGTCTGATGTTAAACAGCTCTATCTCTTAGTCGCCCTAATTCTACTCTGCCGGAAACCACGTGGCAATACACTATAAATACTTGTCGTATTTGTTTCAACAATTCTATTACCAAACAAATGCTCAAAATTTCGATCTATGTAAAGCATTCGACACTGTAAAACAAAATATATATTCTAACATTCTCAAGTACCCTTTTAGCTCAGATTCTATTAAGGTTTCTCTAGATTCGCATTCATAATCCGGCCCTTCGAAATCGAATGTTTCAGAGCATCGAAGTCTGAATGGATTAAATTTAATAGTAGACCGACTTTAAATGGAATCCACTTTAGTTAAATGGACCATGAAGATCCTACGCTAAAGTTGAATGTCAAATACGTGAGGATTATTTTAGATTTTGGCCGCATTGTTCGATCTCTTAAGGATGAGCAGATTTGACAATCAAGGGGTATATTTTAGTCTGATTACTTTTTAAATACTAAAAGTGGCTTTAACTTTTCTTTTTTCTGAATCGGGATATAAGGAAATTAATGTTTTGTAATTATATTTTATCGACAACACTTGACCGGTAATAGGTACACAGTTGGTATATGAAACGAAATTCACTTTTGTTAATTGTATTTAGTACTTTACACAGACATGAAAACTTAAGGAAAGACATTTATCGTTACAATAGGTTATTAACGGGTGTATTTAAAAAAATAACTAAGCCTATCAAACAGTATCACTATGTAATTGTATCTAATAATGTACTTGAAATAACTGTATTCTACAACCATCACGTTTTTATTTTTCCTGTTAAGATTCTCGGCTTTGTGGAATGCGTATTTATGCACTACAAAAAATGACGTCGCGTCATTGTTAGACATAATTAAATATTAACAATATAAAATATATTTGCCATCAATCAAACGTATATAAAAAGAAATATACTTAATAATGCCCGCAAATGTCTGTCTGTTGCCACCCACGCTAGAAATCGTGCAAAAAAATCAAAAGTAACTACTGTATCAAAAGGAGGTATTATGACTCACTCAAGTATTATACAAGTTGAACTTACAAGTAATCATCAATAACGGTAAATAGTCAGTGTTCGTAATCATGTGTAACTGTTACGTATTTTGTTTGATGATCGTAATGATTATAAAGGCGGAACCACACTTCATTCTGTTTCTTCTTTCTTTCTTATTGCAACCTGTGTAGAATTTTGATTCCGTGTGAAGTTATTCCCGGTATAAAGTACGCAATGTAATTTTTTAGACTATAAACCATCCTGATCAGTGCAGTCATTAGAGCGCGATTAAATGACAATCATCCAATTATACTAACACCAATATGTACAAAACCTTTCATAATTATAATATTATAAGGATATGATAGTACGAAATAGAATAATAATATTATTCGGTGATAAATTATAAAGTGGGGAGAGCTCATATTTATATTTGCTTTATTTGCACCGCATAAAGCAACGCTTAAGGAAAGAAGAGTATCCGTCTACATGTTGGTTTATTAAATCCATATCAAAAGACACAAAAAAGCTATTAGTATTAAGCCAACAGCTAGTAATACATTTATTTGGCATGTTTGATACGTTATCAGGACTAAGTGTGATTCATTTGCATTGTTCAAACGAGAAATATTTGACAGAATATACCCTAGCTGCATAACAAATAACACAAAAAAAAAAATTGTAATTTACGTAATATAATTAATATTAAATTTAAAAGATATGTTAAATCCGTCATTTTAATATAACTATACAATATTAAATATAAAGAAATAAATTGTGAATTATTCCACTTATTTATCAATGTAATACCGCCTTAATAAGACAAAACTATAGTCCGTGGTCTTCCAACCACTGCGGCAAATAGTTTTGGTAAACTCTTTATGATGTCACCATTAATTTTGAGAATGTCTTCATCTTCTTTCGACATCATTATTATATTATTATTGATGTCATATTTGGAGTATTTTCAAAGCGGTCGTTGCTCTATGTGATTGTGTATTATATTTTCAATACGCACTTCCAACTATTACGTAATCTGTGGTTATACTCTTTACTTGTCACTGCTTTTAGCGTTAAGTTTTTAAATTGGTGACTGATAATACCGACACTACTCACATTAAGTGTACGAAGTTTTATTGTTCAGCTATAAAATCTCATATTTTATAGGAAGTAAACTTCACTAGAAAACAAACAATTTTATTGGCTATTTAGAACTCAGTATAATAAATAGGAATATATTTTATCGTGGAAGAGAATCGTTTCCTAGTCATTTACTAATCTTATATTACCGTGTAATTGCGAACGGAATGGTACCATCCTTATAGGTTAGCATTAAAATAAAATATGGAAAATCTTATTTACGACCGTAAATACACGCTTTTGGTAATCAATATGTCTTACATAAACATTAATTCGGCCTATAATTGTGGTGAACATACTAAAGGCAATCTCATAATCATGATTCTAATACATACATATACAGCGCCTCCTTCTGCGAGCAAATAATGCTTGTGAAGGAGGAGGCGGGGCGGGAGCGGCAACGGGAGCGACGAAGGATCGCTAGGCAAGCTGTCCGCGTACGAAGGCAACTCGGGCGTCGGAGGTCGGTGAACGACCTCCGCCCCCCATGAGCGCAGGCCTGGGGGTAACTGGTGGAGCCACCTGTCACCCTGGCAAAAGCAGTCCGCGGCGGCGCCTCCCCGTTTCCGGGGACGAGTTGGGGACTTTATTGTCCCCACAAACCCGAGGAAAGGGCCAGATCGTGAGAGATGGCCCTGGGTCGGCCGGGGTCCGAGGGATATGCCTGCCAACCTCACCTTCGGCAACCAAAACGACCCACAGGCGGCGTGCGTTTTGGTCGGTTCGAGTCCGACACAACCGCTCCCACTGGCTCCGGTGGAGAGGTATCCGTGGGGATTTTGCGCACGTAAAAAAACACACATATATATTAGAATCACGCCTTTATCTCCGGAGGGTTAGGGAGAGGTGAATTAACACTCACATTTCACCAATCATTGTTTACGGTCCCACGCTATAAGGAGTGAGCCTATTGTCGTTTTCCAGGCGCTATTGCTGTCTAGAGCCGTTGCTGTTTGAGCCTGGAATGTATGTATCTGTCTGATGTTAAACAATTCTATGCTTTTGTCGCGTGGTGCAACGCCGTATGGGGTGAGATGGGATGGCCAAAATTCTACTCTGCCGGGCACCTTTCTAGGCAAGAAGCGGTTCTAATTCTACATAGATTAATTTACAAATTAAATAATTTACTACACTTTGGGGGCTATTTTTGCCTCAATTTTTGATGCATGGAAACACCCCACGAATAAAAGTTTAACGAGGTAACCGATAAAGTGCATCTATATGTTGTAATAAAATCCAATGAAACTACATGGTGTTTCGTCATTGGTCCCTATAATGGAGAGGGGACCCCTGGGATACTCTAGAAGAGAAAATACCCGGGACCAGCCTTAGCTAGGATGTTCTCTATTGGTAATTGGAAGCCTCTCTAGAGGAGATGAGGGGCGGTCTTTTTCTCCGAGCGCAGGCTTGGGGGAACAGTTTCGATTACCTGGCACTCCAGTAGAAGCAAGATGACATCACCGTAGATGTAGTCTGTAGTGAGATCATCTCTTTCCCGATTGATTTCAAATTACTAATTTAATATCAAGAAACTTACTAATGCTTATTTTATGAATAAATCAGTGTATGTGTAGTGTGAATCGTCCTTAACGAACCATAAACATCTATAACATTTTATTGTATCTCTGAATTGCTATAATATAAGCCTTCCTTTTTTACGAGAAATTAAACTTGTATAGCTAAATCCTTTATGGGATTAAACAAGGGAAGTACTAACAAATGTCGTATTATTTAAAATAATATATTTTATATCTGTTGGGCTTATGGCGAAAGTTCAAAGTTTTCTGTATGTATTATTCTGATGTTTCAAATTACATTTCTTGTTTCTTTTGGAAGTAGTTACTACTATTACACTCTGCATTTACTAAATAAACTGTATTAATGTACCTGATCGGCTATTAAAAATAATATAATAAATATTCTTGGACATTTTACACATTTATATCATAGCTCAACTTCCTTGTATCTACATTTTTATTTGCACACACATACATATCAATATGATTTTCCAATTTAATTGATTACATTAAATAAAATATGCTATTATAATATACAATTACTTACAAATTTATATAAAACTATGCTAACTATACAATATATACAAAAATGGGATAGAGAAAAAGAGGGAGACTGTAATTTTAGGCATCGAAAAATTCCTCCCCATCGATCTCTACTGCTACCGTGCCCAAAAGGCTGGCGGGCATTACCACGCTGAATGGCGATGGCAATTCTTTGAGCGAGGTAAAGGCCAGTCGTTAGTCGCTTCGTTATTTCTTTGAATAGCGCGCGCGCGCTTGGACCCCACGGACCCAACGTTTCGATACATATAGAAATATCCAAACCAATGCAAAATTTTAATACACGGAATACCGTTGCCATAATAACCTGTTGTGTTCCCGGCGGTGAGTAGGATAGCCAAAGCTTACTTGAGAGCTTTTGTGCTGTCAGTGGGAAGACCAAAAGCTTGTCCTGCTTTGTTTTTTACACAGACGGTACAGAAACTCTTATGATTTCCTTGGTGTTGCACACGTCCATAGGCCACGGTAACTACTTTCCATCAGGTGGGCCGTGTGCTTGTCTGCCAACCAAGTAGTATAAAAATACATAATATTTATGCACACAAACGTTTGCACTGTTTATCTGAACCAATGTATATATGGCTGCTACTCTTTTCGTATTTTCATTTAACTGTATGTATAAACTCAATACTATATATATATATATATACTATATATATATATATATATATATATATATATATATATATATATATACTATATATATATATATATATATACTATATATATACTATATATACATTACTATATATATACCTTCTAGGTATTCCTCCCACACGGTATGAGAGTGAAAAGGTATATTTGCCGGCAGAGTAGAATTTGGACCACCCCAATCTCTTCTTTTGCGGTGTCGTAAAAGGCGACTGAGAGATAGGGCTGGTTAACATCAGACAGATTATATACAGTCCAGACTCCGCCTCGGATCTATGGCTCGAGTCAACAATAAAGCTCACCCCCTTTTACATGGAACCGAATACAATGATTAATGAAATATGAGTGTTAAATCACCTCTGCCTAACCCTCCGGGGGTAAAGGCGTGATTATATGTATATGTGTCTACTACTGTGAATACCCTACCACATAAAATATCCAGCACCATAAATGATCACTGTTCTAATGTTGCCGTTTTTTAATTTGTCCGCGTTGTAGAAATATGCTTAATTATATTTGGTATGTAGCAAGTCATGTTAATTAATTAAATTGGTTGGAATTGTGTTCCATAATTATAGGTCCAACTTTTGAGCATGTAAAGACTGAAACTAGTAGTAACCTGCCACAAAATTTACGAGTGACAGGTTAATTTAGTTAATGATAGTTGATTAACTAAATTTTCTTTAGTATTAGTTGAATAGTTGCTCACTTTGTAGCGAAATGATATATCCAGTATACCATTTTCTCTCTAACATGTTTCTCTCAAATAATAATAAAATTTTATGAAGCAAATTATATTCACCTTAAGCCAGTTAAAGTTATTAAGTTAAGTAGTTTTATCTTTTTTCTGTGTGGCAACCTTTGAGCACCGCCCGCTGAGGTGACAACGTGATTAAGTTGGATTCGATTAACCAATAGGGTGCCTTCAATATCAGACCTATTGCTGGACAAAATATTTTTCCTCATTACCCACTTAGGTAGCAAACAAACAGGCCATGCTCACCTGATGGAAAGTGGTTACCGTTGCCTGTGGACGTGTGCAAAACCAAGGGAATCACACTCGCACTGCCAACCCTGTAAGCACAGAGTTTCTGTGCTGTCAGTGTAAAAGACAACGCAGGACAAGCTTTTAGTCTTCCCACTGACAGTACAAAACCTCTCCAGTGAGCTCTGGCTACCCTACTCACCCCTAGGTACATAACACGACCGCGTATTGTGTTCCTCACTGTGAGTAGGGTAGCCAGAACCTTACTTATATTAATAACCTTGTTATGGCCGCTATATTCTATAGGGCGGAGGTACTTCCCCAGACGGACTGTTCAATTGGATGGAAGGACCTTTTCGATGCCATCACTTACCAGTTAACTGTTAATGGTAAAGATTTGAGAATGTCGGAAGACGAAACCGGTCAGGTTGAATAATAAAATATCGTAGTGGGTCGGTTATCAATTATGTGTAACAATGAGTTCTACCAAGTCTCATCAATTAATAGTATAAATAGCATTACTTACTACTTGGTTTTTTTGGAAGGGACAATAATTTGACCTTGATGCATGACAGACGGGTACGTCATCACTAGAATTTATACATGATTTTCAGGATGGCTTACTTTGCTTACATAAGGAACCATTGGTTGTGTATATATGCATATGTATTACAGAAGGAGCGAACTATACCTTTCACTTAGTTCATCGTTTATTGAAAATATCCGCAGATGGTGAAATAAAGCTCCCCGAGGTTTGTTTCTCGCAGTCCCATAGAGAATAGAGTAACCATTTGGTTCATAAACTAATCCCTTTCGTTTACCATTGGTTCAATCATTGCTTGACCACTTTTGGCTGACCGTGTGAATTTTTTGCCAAACTGTAATGTGTATACTATTCTGGCCAATATCATCATTTAGATATATGAAGTAAATTTATTAAATCTCGTTTGAAATATATTAATTGGATCATTAATATAATATAAAACTATCCATGATATATTTTCATTAGCGTCATAAATTAATGGCAGCGGACATAAAACTATGACACAAATTGGTTGCTTGGACATATCGCCATGCCATTTGTTTTATCATCATGTATGTCAGCTTCTTATGTTGTTGTGACTTCTTTGAGATCCAGTTAGAAATATGAAATAAAGCTGTGATTGACTGACTAGATGTTTTGATTAATTGGGATAGACCAAATGGGTAAGATCTATATACAGATACTATAGTGTACTGCAATAGGCTAACAAAATAACTTCATTAGGACACGACGGCATTTCCGCCCAATTGAGCAGTCCGACTGTCCGACCAGGGCCTTACAGTCACGCTGCCAACCCTGTAAGTACAGAGTTTCTGTGACGTCAGTGTAGAAGACAAAGCAAGACAAGCCTTTAGTCTTCCCACTGACTGTACAAATTCTCTAGTGAGCTCTGGCTACCCTACTCACCGCTGGGAACACAACTCGAAGGTATTATAGCCGCGGTATTCTGTAGGGCGGAAGTACTTCCCCAGTCGGACTGCTCAATTGGGCGGAGATACCACCGTGTCCCACCTCCTTGAAAATAACTTTATTTTCACGAGAGTTTTTTTTTAATTGCCTGTTAGACGAGCATTGAACAGTATAAAAGTGAGAAGAAAGAATATTATATTGCTCCAAATTTGAAACAAAATGTACCTATTTTATGTCACAAAGTAGGTTAATTGAAGTTGTATTTGAACCTATGACATCAAAAAGAAACCACATACTCAGTACCTAAATATCAACGGCAAAGGAAGCCTTATTAACGTTACTCAAATAAATAAATGATTTTCTTTACGAAACTAATTGGCTCTCAAAGAGTAATTTTCCCAAAAGAAATTCATTAACTTAATTAATGGCAACGATCCATTAGGATGTATAAATATGTATACATGTTAATTATACCTTAAATATACTAGTTTTGTCTGTCGTTTCGTCTGCCCGTTACTTCGCAATTTCGGATGGTTCGCGAAACCTTGCGGATGTAAGGAATAGCTTTTTGGAATGATGTCAAAGAGTAATTTTTTCCAAGTCCATTAATTTTGTACCTCTTACGTGGCAGGCAGATACACGTCCCACCTGATGGAAAGTGATTACCGTAGCTAATAAACTTACAATGTTACAATTGTGCTGATGACGCTGTAAAAAGTTTCTAAACTAATATTCTTGAAAAACCTCATATTGAAGTCCCTTGGAAAAACTGCGACTATAGTTTCATATATGTGTAATTATTGGTAAACAATTAGCCTTATAATTAACAATGACAAATTATAAGTTAGTTTTTTGCACTATCAAATAACTTAGGAGATATTATGGCTAGTTTGATGTTTAAACTATTTAACTTACTTTTGCGGTTGCGCTATTTACAATATTAAGAACCAGAAGATTAAAAAATAATATGAGTTGTTCTTTGTTATTAACACGCTTTTTTAGCACACCTGAAAGTTAATTCTCATTATATAAATCTGTTTAAAATTCAGTGTGGATCCAATTCTAGTCTCCCAAATGTCAAAAATAATTATAATTTCTATTCATTCAGTGATTGCGGTCGCGCTATTTACAGTATTAAGAACTAGAAGAAGCGAAAGAGGTATGCTAGGATTATGGCAAGTGGAAAGCTGTAGTCTCTGCCTACCCCACTGGGAAAAAGGCGTGATTGTATGTGTGTAATGTAAGTAATATCTTATGCAGGACGGCTTTAAGAGCGCAGGTCCAAGAAAAGATATATGGTATGCATGATAGAGGACATAGCAAGGTAAGAAGGGTTACTGAGAAAATATCCTCTGACAGGAAGATGAAGAAGGTATGGAAAAGTATGACATACTGCGACGAGCCTAAATAATTGCCGTTTTTCGTAATCCTCCTGAACACGTTTATAGGGTTAACTATATTAAAATTACTACGCAAAACTACATATATACAAAACTATATTAGAATATTCAGTAGTTAAATTTTGTAAGACATCGTTTTCTATTTCATTAATGAGTTATATATCAAAATGTATAAAAAAAATAAATAAATAAGCCTTTATTGCTGTTAATATTACAGTTCAGTTCACAAGTTATTAAAATAAGTTGACAATAGGTTTGGTTTTCCTTTTATAAATCAACAGCTTGTCCTTCGACAAAGGCCTCCTCTAAAGACTTCCATCTATTTCTATCCTTCGCTATCCTCATCCACCCTGGACCGGCAACTCTTTTTTTTTTTTCTTTAAAAAAAAAAAAAAAAAAAAAAAGAGTATCAAAATGTATTCGGTTACAAATATAATGTACCTTAAGTATACCTTTTTCATCCTACCGTTAATCCCAGTCGCAATCGAAGCTTTCCCAGTTTAACTACGTATTCGACTAAACTTCGATATTTTTCATGAAGCGATTGCCATTTGGTCTCCAAAACCCAAAGGCGATAGAGGCCTTGCAACTAGACCAGTTGTTGAACTTTTTAGGGCCACAAATACCCGTAGTGACTGCCATAGATGTTGATATAGCAACCGGGATCGATGGCTTAACGTGCTCTCTGAGGCACGAGCAGATCAATCAATCAATCAATCAATCAGCCCACTGCAGTCCACTGCTGGACATAGGCCTCTCCCAATGTGCGCCATTTTCTCCGATCCTCCGCCCTCCGCATCCAATCTGTCCCAGCCACCTTTTTCCTTTTTTGACTCCCCTCCAAATACGTAGGACCGAATTCAATTATTGGTGAAATGTGGGAGCTACTTCACCTCTGCCTAACCCTCCAGAGATAAAGGCGTGATTATATATTACGATAGAAATCCGCTTCAACACTCACCAATTGCTCGAATAAGCAACATCGTTACGAACACACACTGCTCAATCAGCTCGTTAGTAAACTGATTATTTCAAAATGTAGCAGGATAAACATAATTGGGCAGGGAAAACAGAATTTCTGCTGAGTTGGGGTGGCCCAATTTGGGAAATTCCTCTGTTCTTTGGTATATTACGTCCGTCTTATTAGTACGTACATATGTCATTCGAATAAACATTATTTCGGTCAAGTTATAGTGGATACACACCTATTTTTTCCTGAGATATCGTGACTAATTTAGTACTATGAGAAATTTATGAAGTATCGTTAGCAGAATCTTCCATTGTAGCAACAATGTTTTGTATTTTTGTAGTTTCTTAACAAAAATATGAGTTTTTTCTTTATTTTTGCATTAGCCCCAGTCGCATTCGAAGCCTTCACCTCGGATTCTGAGGTCCGCTTTACCAGGCTAATTACGGATTTGATATTTTACATGAAACGACTGCCATCTGACCACAATAGGCGATATCGAACCATTGCAGCTAGAGCAGTTGTTGGACATTTTGGGATCCATCTCATAACTTCTGCCATAAATGTTGGTATGGCAGTTGGGACTGAGGACTTAACGTACTCTCCGAGGCACGACCAGACCAATGCAAATACCTATATTCATGAATACAAATATTTGCACTGTACGGGGATCGAACCCACGCCTCCTGCGTAAGTGCCGCGTTCGCTACCGCCGCGCCACGGAGGCTATCAACAAAAAAAAATTAGTTATTCTTTTTTATCAACACACTTTCAGCACCCCTGAAGGTTAATTCTCATTATATACAAACATACATACATATAATCACGCCTTTATCCCCGGAGGGTTAGGCAGAGGTGAATTATCACCCACATTTCACCAATATTTGTATTCGGTCCCACGTAATAGGGGGTGAGCCTATTGCCGTATTTCGGGCACTATTGTTGACTCGAGCCATGCATCTGAGGCTGAGTCTGGGCCGTATATATCTGTCCGATGTTAAACAGCCCTATCCCTTAGTCGCCTTGTACGGCACCACATGGGAAGAGATGGGGTGGTCTAAATTCTACTCTGCCGGGAACCACGCGGCGAACCCTCCGTTATCATGGCGTTTGCAACAGCGCCGAAATATCAGAAACTCAGTACAATACAACAAGGTAAATATCCCAATTACTTTTGACATTTGGTGGATCGATATTAGATCGAGACTGGATTTAGACAGATTTAACAGATTTAGCTGGCAACGTGACTGTGTTGCCAGCTTTGTTGTTTATGTTGCCAGTCGACATCGATGGGTAGAAATTCTTCGACACCTAAACAACTTACTTTTATGGTGTGAATATTTTAGTTTAAAATTTTATTTTCAATTAATATGTTTTTTATTAACAAATAAATTTTAATTTGATTATGTTAAGTAACCATGCACATGTTATAAGTAGGTAATTAAACTTTGGAAGTGGAATATAACTAACTTCTAATTATCGTATTGATTTGAAATTTGGTAAGATACCTACGCTTACAAAATTTAAAATTGATAATTTAATACGATATCCGGATAATAAAACATTAATTAGGGATTTCTCTTTCTCTGATCTGATGATTGATCCAAAATATTTTATTTTATACCACTAAGGTGGTAGACGGCCCACCTGATGGAAAGTAGTTACCAAGGCCTATGGACTTGTACAAAACCAGGGGCGTCACAATCTTGCTGCTGACCCTTTCAAACACCTTCAAAATTCCTTCTTGAAGAACTCCTATATTGTAGTGTCTTAGAAAAACCACAGCGAGGAAATCATGCCATTAAAAATGCGCGGAATGAAGATCCTTTCATACCTCGAAGCGGTGTGATGGTAGAATTCTTCTAAATACACACCATTATTCAGTCGGTAAAACATGCACAACGGAGTAGAGTCTCTACTGAGTCTGGGCGGTTCCACACTGCCAGTGAGAATATAGTGGAACTTTACTTTTCTACATCTTTAAAACAGTTACAAGTAAACCCCTCTATGTGGGGTATACTTGCAATGTTATCATGCGTCTCATTCATTACGTTTGATTATCAAGGCATTTCTAGTTTCTTAATGTCTTATTACATTTGGGTCAAATTTGGCAGTTGAAAAAAATTCGTCAGCGTCGGAACCAACGTGCTTTTACCACTCTCTATACTATATTAACTTCTCCTAATTCTCCCTCTTACCTATCCCCCTATTTCCAATATCTTGGCTACAATCATGACAGAAACTTGCGTTCAACAAACAGCCTCGTCTTGCGCTGTCCTACTCATCGATCCGATTTCATCCACTCTTCCTTTCCTGTGCAATCTATATTTCTTTGAAACGAGTTACCTCTCGGGATCAGGGGGGCCACAAGCCGTCACACATTTAAATTGGGAGTTCGGAAGCTAATGCTGGATAAATTGGAAGAAACTTCATTGTAATTATCAATTTATCAATGTATGGTTGGATATTATTATGTGTATGTATATTTTATTTATATATTTACGTATATATGTATTTATTAATATATATTTTACCTAGTTACCTTTCATAATGCACCTACCTTGTTATTCTCTTCACCATCTATTGGATTGACTGGTAAAGAATGCCTGTGGCATTAAGTCCGCCTTTGTACGTTTGTGCATGAAGTTTAAATAAATAAAGAAAAATATATATATATTTATATATATATATATATATTAAAATCTATTATCGAGGTGTTTCAAGTTTCTTATGGCTGTCATTACATTTGGGTCCAATTTGGCAATTGAAATAAAATCTAAGAAGACACTCCTACAGATCAATTTGTCTCCTTGTAATGAGCCAGTAATTTACCGGTTCTAAATCATTCCTATTAAAAAAAAGTAATTAGTGGATTAACATGCTGATTTGGTAATTAAGCTAAAATGCGGATTTTATTGGCTGTTTACTAGTTTATATGAAATATCGTCATCATTTCGTGAAACGGTACCGATAGATGATTAATTCAATTTTATTTGTAATACATTATCACACAAATATATTTGAGTATTGGGGTTAAGAGCTCGTTGGACCTGATCTGTCTGATTACTTATATTCACACGGAGTAACAGCTGTTTTGTCGCAACCTAATTGAGGTATGTCTGTACCAATAACTGCTTTTAGACTAGTCTATCGCCATCGTCTACATTTACCTTAATAACCAACTAAAGTGGGTAGTAACATTTTTCAAATCGTAAATTGTAGTAATAAAATTTCCAATCAATTAGCTTATCGCAGCCCACTGCTGGTCATAGGCCTCACGGTTGGGAGGCTTTGGCCTACAGTTTCCACGCAGGCCAGACGGGTGGGTAAAGGGATATATTTCATGTTTTTCTTCTCTCGGAGTGATATCGTCTGCGTATTTGTCAGTTAATCGCCTTTTACGACACCCTTCAGATGAGATGGCTCACCACACAAACTGACAATCGCCAAATAAATATTTTTATTTTTTTTACATTTATTATTTTAATAATAGCACCACTGCTGCACTGATATTTGATGAATATTTCATTAATTTGTAAATGCAAAACTTTTTATCAATTATGTTTATTATGGATTTAAAACAATGGAGTAGCAAGGCTAACCTAAGTCTATTATCTCAAAAAGTTTAACCTATTAGTCTTCAACTTAAGAGCGATCAAGATCAAGATCTTAGGTTTCGAAACTGATTGATTTGCCCACATTTTAATTACTAGATTTTATTTTCTGGGTAATTCATATATTATGCGTGAGTAGGTACCACAAGTCAAGCCTTAGGGCTACTTTGCATCCCGATATTTAAGAACCAAGACGGCATGCGGTTTTATTTGGTATGAGTCCGACATCACCGCACGAATAAGAAGGTATATACCTATTTTATTGTACCTACAAGTCTTGTTAATGCTTATCTCCTTTTTCCCTGCAGTACCCCTAGCACGAAAAACTATCGTAATCGCATCGTAAATGTAACGAGAGGACGGAGCATTGCGATTGGCCGCCTGCCTACTGTGAACCTATTTGTGTGTGAAACCGGCCAATCGCAAAGCTCAGTTCTCTCAATACGTTTACGATACGATATTGACAGTTTTTCGTGCTAGGGGTACTGTTCTTAAAATCATGTAAAGGAATGGAAGGATCGAATTTTAAATGTTTTTCATTCATATTTATTTCGAATGTTTCTTATTCATATTTGTTCCGAATTTATACATTTGGAGAAAACCGCAGTAGCCTAGTGGTATGGGTAATGGACTGCTGAGACAAGGTCTCAAATTCGATCCCAGGTTTTACCATGGCACACACCAGTGACTTTTCGATGCTATTTGTAGTTATGTGTGTATTTATCGCAGGTTTATAAGTGCCCGGTTAATGGCAATAGGCTCGCCACCTATTACATTGAGACCTAAACATAAACTGGCGAAATGTGGGTGCTAGCACCTCTGCCTACCCCTTCGGGGATATAGGCGTGAGTTTATGTTTTATTATGCTTTGCTTTATACATTTGGAGTATCAAATTACAGGTAGAAAGCGACTAAAATCAAGGTGTACAAGATAACATATCAATTAGTAGTTTATATTATCTACACTCCCACAGATTATTATTTTCTTTCGCAAAAAGCATTTAAGTAATGCTTAACTTTATTAATATTATTTTTTTAATTATTTTTCCTTTCAAATCTAGTTCTGACACACCTTCGCTAAGTGTTCAAGATATTAGCGACACCATTGCTAAGCGCCATAACGGTTGCAGTACAGTTTCAGCTACTTCCTATTTCTCATCGAACGTGACAACAGGATTCACGTGACTTTAACACTTTTAACGTCGATTAAAAGCAAAAAGACGTTTCCATTGTACATCCTTAAGTTACATTCAAGTTATAATCACCTCTGTACGTGTTCGAGACCGCGGTCCGCATCCCGTATTTTTTTTAATGTAGTATCTGTGTAATAATGTCATCATGCTCAAGGGTTTTTGTGCGCGGTTGCAATCTGCGCTTCGTTTTGTTGGTTTATGTACAGTCGCTGACAACTATGAAATGATTGTATGTCTTTTTTGTGGTGAAGTTTTGTTAGGGGCTTTCTATAAAGATTTATAGAGTGCTATAAGTGTAGAACTAGGTTTCTAATAAGTAAGTAATAATGTTATGTATATAATTGAGTTTTTGGGAGTAGGTACAGCAATAATGTAAAAATATGAAACTACAATTAATACAATGCCACATTGTATTAATTGTAGTTTCATATTTTTATTTTTAAATATTTCCATGGCGTTTCGAAAAAACTGTCGAGTTTTTTTTCTGCCTCTTTTCTGACTTTTTGAGTACAGTTTATAGGTCATCATCATCATCTTTGCGTTCCCACATCCGAAATTTTCAAAACAGAGAATGGGGTCGACTTTTTGATTTTGATTTAAATTAACGGTCCATGGGCATGACAAATATTACTCAGTTCTCTTGAAACGGATTAAACTTAATAAATAATTTAATTATTTTACCACAAATCTTAAAAATTGTAGGCAGGAGTCCAACAATACAGGTTTAATAAAATAAAATATCTCAAACACTTAATTTGCAGGTGGGCGGAGCTAAGATGAATATTTTAGAATTTGATGAGCTTAAACATTTATAAATTGAATAAATTAGTATAAATAGATAAAATCTATACTTGGCCCCGCCTACCATTTTTATTGTTTTATTCAAATTACTAGTTCCACACCTATTATTATTTTACCTTATTAATATGGTAACAATATTAAGATTTTCTTGTTTTAGTTAAATTCAGCGATACTTATAAAATAAATCTATCAATTAGTTCAAAGAGTTTACTACCTTAACCAACAACTATATTGACCAAAAATATCGTTCGTATAGTGAGAAAAGTTAACCCACCTTTTTGAAGAAAACAATATCCAGGATACACATGCCATTCTTAAAATTTTTTTAGTCTCCGAAAATTGCTTACCATTGCAGTGATGTCATTATGTTTGTTAGCCTAATTACAAGTATATAAATATATACGAATGGAAAGTAGGGATTTAAAATAATCACTGTGAAGTCGTAGCCAAAAGCTAGTTATTAATAAATTCTACAAACGGAGTTTCGAAAAGATGTCTATCAACATCGTTGGTATTCAAATTAGAAATACATGTTCAATCTAGCAAGATCGTTGCATGGTGGTAACACTGGTAATACAAAAGTTATTATAACATTAAGATATCTTCACATTTTTACGGAAAATCGGTAGCGAATCAATCACCAAAAACTTTATCTTTATTTTTTATCTATATATATATTTATGTTTTATTATTCTATTAAACTCATTAATTACTTTGCTGAATACATAAACAATAAACAGAATGTAGGTAATTAATAATGTCCACCACCCTACTGCCATAAGGTCCTTATCATAAAAGTCTCCGTGAGGTTGATAACCTTGCCTAACGCAAAAAAATATCACCACTCTACCAGTATCCATTCCACTCTACCGTAGCTACCATATCACCCTAAAGGAACTATGCCACCTATCCCTAGGTATCAGGACTTACTCCTTTTTTTCGTGCACATTGGTATCCCTCTGGCCTTCACCTTGCTGGTGCTAACGATAAGATGGATGATTTTTCCAGTCTAACTGCGATATTAGAGAAAACCTTACAACATTGCAAGTTTAGTAACATCTCAACAATAACGGTTCTAAGTAATTGTGAACATTCTTACAAAATATTTCCAAATACTTATCATAGAGGAACATATTTATGTCGTTTCTTTGTTGACGAAAATCATCCACCAAGAATGATGTAATACTTATCATTACTTACGAAATATTAGAAAAAAAACGGTCATGTGCGAACCGGACTCGTGCACGAAGGGTTCCGTACAATGACGTATTGCGTAAGTATTAGTTGTTATAGCGGCAACAGAAATACATCAGTCAAACAATGAACCCTTTACCAATGTTTAGAGGCTTTGTCCTATTGTTTCCACGCTGGCTAAACGGGTTGGTGTTGGGTTTTATTTTGAATCTCTCTTCTGTATCGTATATAATCATATAACCTTCATATATAATAACCTTTATCCCCTGAGAGTTAGGCAAAGGTGAATTAACATCCACATTTCACCAATCATTAAATTCGATCCCACGTAATAGGGGGTGAGCCTATTGCCGTCTTTTTTTTATACAACTTAGGTGGCAGACAAGCACACAGTTCATATGATGGAAAGTGGTTACCGTGACCTAAGAATGTATGGTGACAACAGTGGCGTCACATCCGTGCTGCCGACCCTGTAAGAACAGGGATTTTATGTGTCCTCAGTACAGCACACAAAATCAGGACAAGCTTTTGATCTTCCCACTGACAGTACAAAAACTCTCCAGTGAGCTCTGGCTACCCTACTCACCACGGGAACACAACACTAGGTTATTGTAGCCGTGGTATTCAGTAGGGTGGAGGTACTTCCCCAGTCGGACTGCTCAATTCGGAAGGGAATACCGTCGTGTCCTACCTCCTCCAAAGTCTTCCGTGCACTATTGTTGACTCGAGCCCTTACAACACCCTTCGGATGCAATAAGTTGTTGATACTTGTATTTTTTCTCCGTCACCACACAGAATTACATCATCTGAATGAAATTTTCAACTTTTTAGCTCCATGAGATTTTGGTACATGACAAGTAATAAGATTCGGTTTTTACCCTTTGATTACGGAACCTTAAAAAAACCGTATAGCGTTCCATTGTTTGCCAAAACTAACAATGGAAACGTACAGATATTTTATTTCCTACTCCATTTGCAGGCTTTATTGTTCATAGTACTATTGCCGACTAATGTTAACACAATTATGAAATATATTTCATAGCAAACTAGTCTGTATTTCATTGACGTTTGAGGCTAGATTTCTTCATAGATTTAAAGGCATTGACCGCGAAGCTATGGTGAGGGTGTTGCAGTCTTAATTGATATGCCTTGTTTTTTGTTAAGAAAGTTGATCTTTTTTTTATTCGGTCAATTAATCGATGTTCAAATTTAAAATTAGTTCCGTTAGCCTTTTGATAGAATAGTTTTTTTTTCTCGTGGTTTTGTTTCATGATATTAATTACATTGCAAGTTGTATTGGAAGAGTTTGGTTACATTTATTTTATCATTCGGTCGGACGTGGGTTCGATTCCCGCTCAGCTGTATAATTGTTTTTTTTTTTTTTTTTTTTTATGTAGGACACGTCAATTGGACTTCGCCTTGCCTGATGGTAAGCTGAAGGCAAAATCCCAGAAAAGAGGATTTTGTTGTTGTACCCCTTTGTGGGTGGCAAATATACAATATTTCTATAGTTAGATTTTTCTTCGCCTGAGTAGAATATTGATCTCGTTCCCGCATCATATTGGAACTTATTGACGGGATAAAAAGTCTGTATGTTAGTTCAGACTGTAATGACCGCTTGAGCGTTATTGAGTAATAAACACCTGAACATCTTTATAAACTTCACGTTTATAGTTTTATAGTTGCGGCAAGCTGTGATGGCCGTTTTGACACGACTGGTTTTGCTTTTTTCTCTTTTTTGGTGTGTGAAATTTATTTTCTTCTGTGCATGTCTTGCCATATTTTTCTTTAGTTTGTCTAACAGTACGTTGTCCAATATTAAGCGCATCAAAAAAGAAAAAACGAGCCAAACTAGTCGTGTCAAAACGGCCATCATGGCGTACTGCAACTATAGTAGGACTCTAGTTCCAGTGAAAATGTATGGTAATCTTCGTACCCGCTGATTAACATTGGTGCCTATTTTGCTGTTACAAAATTCTATAAACTAGACTAAAACTAGCTGAAATTACATAAATCATGAAGTATAAGTACATGTGATGATCTTTAATGGCGGCACTTCACATGGCTATTTGTAATTGCGTATTAGACAAACAATTACCATGTGTAGAAAGTATTTGATACAGCATTTTTACCTTATTTCTTATTTGATAAATATTGCCAATTGACGTACAACTGACCAGTTATTTAGTTTTTTTTTATTCTATTTTTTTTTCTTCTTTACGGCCAGTACTTTTAACAGTAGACAAAATGTGACCATTCACATGTGACACCTCTTTGAAGTGATACTTCTTTTGTGAAGTCATATAATATTTTATAATAACTAGCTGACCCGGCAAACGTTGTTTTGCCATATAATGTTAAGGGTGGACAACCCTTATCACTAAGGGGTATGAAAAATAGATGTTAGCCGATTCTCAGACCTACTCAATATGCTCACAAAATTTCATGAGAATCGGTCAAGCCGTTTCGGAGGAGTACGGGAACGAACATTGTGACACGAGAATTTTATATATAAGATTTTTTCTAAATTAAAAAAACGCCCAATTGCAAACACAAATAGCCATGTAAAGTACCACTATTAGAAAGTTTGATTTGAGCTCCAAGAAATGTTCTTAGATATTCAGGTAACTCGAATACCAAGGCTTTTGTTTTGGAGTCCGGGTTCTGCTTATTCTTTCTTCTCCTTTTAGTTTGGCTGCGACTGCCATCTAACCTCCCAATTGAAAACTTTATTAGGTCCAGTGAAATGATATAAACGAAGTACTTCAGGAATAACGGTATTTATTTTTATTCACAAACTTTTTCAAGAGTATTATAGAACAACCGACCCGCACATTCGCACCGAGAATTCAATATGGCGCCACAGCGGCGACCACAGAGTATATTTTCAAGTCAATTACAGTTCTTGTTTATGATATATATTTTACAATGATTACTGAATAAAATAATAATATAAATAAAGATTAATACAATAATAATTATTTACCATAAAATGTATATCAAATACAATTATCATATTAATACTAACAAATCTCTTTAAAGTTGCCATTAGCTTACACAATCCTGAAGGGAAAACCCACCTATCAGTAGATCGTTTGGTCTTGGAGGTGAGGTTCGCTTGGCTCCAAAGATTATGATGGTGCACTATATACCCATAACGTACTTCTATAAGTATATCCAAATACACTTTTAATACCGTCTCTTTAGTATTATAATCCGCTTCTGAGTAGAATAAAGTTGCAAAATATTAGTTAAGGGAGATGCACAGAATCGATATCGTTCTCCAGCTCAATTTGCATAGTCCGGGCTAAACCTAAATATACGCAAATGGCTGGCTAATGGATGCTGCGAAGATCTGCGGTTCAGTCGGTTTCCCGGATCCCCTCTAAGTACTTTACATTTTGATCATCTTATTTTTTTTGCACTGTGTTAAATGAGACGACTGCACAATCAAACCGAAACGATTATTCAACTGTGCAATATTTTATACTACTAAAAATGAACTGAATTATGCAATATATTTGTTATTAAGGCATCAGTTTTCCGATAAGGTAGACAAAGTATCCAAATCTAAGGATTATGATACTTTAATTAATTCTCCTACTATGTTTTAAATATAGGCATACGTAGTAATAAATAATAAAAAATAATTATTCTATAACATTCTACAGAACGCTATCTAGACCCATACTAAGTACATATTAACTATCTTGTGTTATGGAATCTAGAATGCGTAATGACTTCAATAGGCAATTTTACTTTGTATTTAGATCAAATCCAGAACGTACAAAAACCTAGCCACACAACAACCACATGAAATGAAAAACTGTCTAGTATTCAACTTTACCGAGAACTGATTAACTACTTGAATAAAATTCCTTTATATTATAACACAAAAACACTAAAAATAACAAAAACATGACATATAGAAATAATCTAGATAAAATGGTTAGCAAAATGGTTTTAAAACATTTATAGCTAAGAGATTAACATCACTTAGGCTTGTATAATAACTAAGTATATAGTTTTTTAATATTCTGTGAGATTTGATTTTATGGTTTCATTTATATTTAATTTTAAAAAGACGTTACCTATAGTATACTCAACTCAACGAAAATTTTTCTCAATCGAAAATATGCTCATGCTCCCTGGTCATATAGCTTGTCATGGCATCTCTCTCTTTCTTTTTATAATCTTTTTTTTATACGTGTGAAAAGATCCTCAAAAATACCTCCACGCCGGAGCTGGTGGGAGGGGTTATATCGGACTTGAACCGACTAAAATGCACGGCGCCTGTGGGTCTTTGTTGGTTGCCGAAGGTGAGGTTGACAGGCATTTCCCTCGCACCCCGGCTGACCCAGGGCCATTTTTATCAATTTGGCCCTCCTCGGGTGCGGGGACCACAGGGTTCCCACCTGGTTCCCGAAAACGGGAAGACGCGCCACTTCTTTCTATAACCTTACGACAATCAAACGTGGAGCATGGTACACCAAAATAATACCCTACATGACCATACAATGTCATATTGTATGGTCATGTAGGGTATTATTTTGGTGTTTGCGGCCAAATCAATCTCACTTGCAAACTTGTAAACCTGTTGATTAACGGAGGTGGCTTTACAACAGACTATTCTTCTTGAAGCTAGCAGGATTACCACCGCATCTCATCTGATAGCTGTCGTAAGAGGGGACTAACGAAAAAATACGCAGACAATATCACTGCGAGTGAAGGAAAACTCTAAATAAAGCCCTGCACCAACCCGTCAACATTGGGAGAGGCCTATGTCCAGCAGTGAACTGGGATGAGCTAATTGAATGATTGATTGGTTGAAAAATCTTCGAAAATTTTGTTAACATAAAGTTATTAAAATATTTTAAGCTACTATTGTTGCAGCTAATAATTCAACAAATTTTCACAAGTCATTACTAGAGCTGATAAAATCGCCACCGCAACACCACTCCAGCGTAAACCAGTATCTCGTACTTTACCGAAGATTTATGAGTGGTCAGCCCGCGCCCACTATTGCTAAATAATTATATCCCTAAAGAATTTTTGCCCCAAGGGTATTTAATGCATAGCTCAACGAATCACATTGATTAGGAATACAGATGCTTCAGTGTCCTAGTAACCGTTTATTAAGTCTTAGCTGCCGCAAAGTTTAGGCCCTACTATTGGTTATAAATAGCGTTTGAGACGAGTTTGTTTGTTTGTTTGTGAAGTTGAACAACATGTTTTTACCAGACAGCGCCAGCGAGGGTGTAATGTATGTAGTTTGCTTTGTTCCCCTTTAAAGTTCTTACGGCTTGACGGATTTCGATGAATAGGGTCTCAAATGAAAGGATTTCATCTTCCAAGTATCATAGAGAACATAAAATGTCAAGAAAAACTACCAATGCGGTGGATTTTTGGTGCTAAAACGTGTGCTGTGAAAATAAAATTTTACATTCTAATTTATCGAGTAGGGTTACAAAATGAAGGGAATTTGAAGAATATTACAAATATATATGTCATTTCATAACTATAAACTTTAAAATTAAATCGATTATTAAAAAATAAAATCCGACTGCTATGTAAAAGATCATTACAAGTTTGATAGCAGGTACCCATTAGTTTCCTTCTAAAAGGATATTGCCTGCTTTCAAACCTGTTTCGATCTTTTCGATAGCAGTCAGGAATTTTTATTATTTTATAATTATTATTTTTAATTTTCGTAAGTATATGTTATAAAACAATAGGTAGCTCCACGAAATTTGAAAACAAACTTATTAAGTAAATGACAAAATGGGCTCGATTCTTAGATACCTTGGCCTTTTGTGCATACGGAATCCGCCTCAGGCTTCACCTCACCGGAGCCAAAGATAAGCTAGGTATATCGTACTCAAACCACACGGTCCTTCGTCATATTGGCCTGGATGGCCGAGGAATCTGATACGCTCTAGAAACGATGTCCCAGAGACCCTGATCGACCTTGGCAACCAATAGAAGCCCCTACGATGTGTTGTTGGAGTTTGAAATAGTACTTAGGCAAGGGTAATGGGACAGTGTTTAATTAATTCACAGTATTATGTTTCGAGTTTCTAATGGAAGACGTATGGTAGTAGCTCTACAGAATATGCTGTGCATCCTTGGTATTCAACGGTATCCAGGATCTTAATAGCTACTGGTTTTGACGCATTAAAATTATGACCGTGGCTAGCCAAGAAATAGTTGAACTGTAGTGTTATCTTGTAGGGCTACTCCATTCAATTATCCTGCATTCCGACAAATATTCAACTTTTGCCATGAAATAAGAGTAGAATTTGCATTTTAACGAATATTTTACCAATGCCCTGAAAATCAACAGCATAAGTCGACATGTCACACGAGTATCCACTTTTGCTGTTGATTTTCAGAAATTTTCGATTGTATAATTATCTCATGGTTAATTCCAGTTGCATCTGAGGTGAGCACACACAAGTTTAGGGTCGATTTTTAGACATTGATATCTTCATTTCGCCAGCACTTCTCAGATCTACCTCTCTTATTGTAGTCCGTTTCCGGAATGGCCCACGTAGCCTGGAGATCACCACAAGACGACGATCCAGCTTTTTATCTTCATAAAGGCTGCTGAAGATGTAATAGTTCCTCAAGGAACTCGTGACTTTGCACATCTACCGACACAAAAAGGATCTCCATGACAGGCAAATAGGTACTGCTAACATCGTTGTAGCAGTATAACTCCACCTTGCCTAATGGTAAAGTCTCAGGAAAGAGAGTCATCATTACACCTTTTTTTTTTTTTTTTTTTTTTACGTGCGCAAAATCCCCACGGATACCTCCCCACCGGAGCCGGTGGAGGAGGTTATGTCGGACTCGAACCGACTAAAACGCACGCCGCCTGTGGGTCGTTTTGGTTGCCGAAGGTGAGGTTGACAGGCATATCCCTCGCACCCCGGCCGACCCAGGGCCATCTCTCACAATCTGGTCCTCTTCTCGGGTTGTGGGGACTACAGTCCCCAACTCGACCCCGGAAACGGGGAGGCGCGCCAGGCGCGCCACCGCCGCGGCCTGCTTCTGCCAGGGTGACAGGCGGCTCCACCTGTCACCCCCAGGCCGGCGCTCATGGGGGGCGGAGGTCGTTCATCGACCTCCGACGCCCGAGTTGCCTTCGTACGCGGGCAGCTTGGCTTGCGATCCTTCGTCGCTCCCGCTGCCGCTCCCGCCCCGCATCCTCCTTCACGAGCATTACTTGCTCGCAGAAGGAGGCGCCGGCCGCCCACGCATCCGCGCAGCGGACCATCGCCGCGAGCAAGGTGGAGAGCGTGAGAACTCTCACTCCCAGGGCCGCCACAAGCTCCCGCCTCGGCGTCTCCCACGCCGGACACTCGGTGAGCGTGTGCGGACCTGAGTCCTCGCTCGCGTCGCAGTGATGGCACTCGGACGTTGGCTCTTTCTCCATCCGACGCAGATACTTTCCGAAGCACCCGTGTTCGGTGATCATCTGCGTCAGACGGTACGAGAGGCTGCCGTGTGGCCTCTCTAGCCACTCCCCCATGATGGGTCATCATTACACCTATATTACACAAGCTATGCTTATTTTCTATTAACACTGGTTTAGACATTAGTATAGAATGTATTTATACTGTTGATTGATGGCACTTGGTGGAATTTGTTACACATATTGAGAACACACTGTGGAAAAGCACAAGTGAGTTCTCAATATGTATAGCATATAGTTCAGATACGTAACGATAATAGTGACTAAATCAACACACGTAGAAAACATTTGGGGATAAAGGCGTGATTAAATGTATGTATGTCTTTAATAAACATTTACTATCATTTTGATGCAGACTTAGTTTTATAAAACATTGTTATTTATTTATTATTAAGTAAACGAGCAACCCTAACGCGGCTCTGCATTTCTAGACAGCGTCGCTAAACAGTTATTTTAACCGTTGTTCTAATAATTAGCTCTATTATTGGCAATAATTTGATAACGAGTTGGATTAATTCATATCCTTTCGACAACATAATTCGATTATCTTGTTCGACTAACCGCACTTTCAGCCAACCGCACTTTTCAATAATAAAAAACTATCGATTAATTTAGAACCACGAACACTTAACATTTTTAATGTCTTTTATTCGATTAGACAGTCTACTACGAGAAACCGCCACCCCCGAGTTCGACTCCCTGGTCCAGGTTAGGAATTTTGAAGTAGTAACATAGACTTTATCAAAAATGGACATAAATGTGTCCAGTTTTTATTCCAGCTACAATATTTAATATCCATATTAATATTAGTACTACAAAATTACTTTCACGCCAAAACTACTTAACCTATTTTGATAAAATTGGTGGAGAGATAGATTAGACATTAGAAAAGGATATAGGTTATGTTTTATCAGGATGACTGACTTCCAAACGGATGAAGTTGCGACGATGAATTATATTTCCCAATTTATTATGACATTAGTGCGGCATATGGTTACCGACAGAGTAGAATTTGGACCACACCATCTCTTTCTATACGGTGTCGTACAAGGCGACTACGGGATAGAGTAGAGCTGTTAACATCAGACAGATATATATACAGCCCGGACTCAGCCTCATATACATGGATTGAGCCAACAATAATGCCTAAGACGGCAATAGGCTCACCCTCTATTACGTGAGACCGAATTCAATGATTAGTGAAATGTGGGTGTTAATTCACTTCTGCCTAACACTTCGGTGATAAAGGCGTGATTATATGTATGTACGCAGTGCGGCAAAAGACATTATAGTAATCACTAAAATTACAAGAATGTTTCCACATTCCGTCCAAATCTTTTCTTACCCAATACAATTCGTTACACACATTACAGAGCCCAAATTTTGTCAAAAACTAGACCGTAGTATACATTGACCTTAATAGTATGAATTTTCACAGTCCCTTTTGTTATAAGACAATAGGGAGTGATGTAAGATGTGCAAACATTAAGACATTGCAGTGCTCTATGGACATAAGTTTTAGGTTATGTAACTGTCACTTACATTGTCATCATTAAACCTATTAAATTGCTCCTGGCTTGGCCTGCGTGAAATACTAGATACCGTCACGCTGCAATTTCTGAACTCCGATTCTGCTTCAATAACAGACACTGTAAAAATGACATTAAATTTTAGACTTTATTGTTGCGCTGTTAAAATTTAAAATTCAATGGCATCTTGTAAGGCGAATGAAAAATTTTAATGCACTTTTTTTTCATTTGTTTTTGGACTTTAAATGGCATTTTTTGCAGTGTCTGTGGTATAACACTGGTTGAAAATTAGTAGAATTGGGATCCGCTGTAGCTCTCCCGAGTTCCGCTCGTAACAGAACCACCCGGTAACATTCATCTGTAATATTCATTTTCAAATGGTGTATGGGAATCTGACGGTTTTGTTAAAATTTATGATTGCTTCTTTACTTCCTTACGAATACAAGTATCACCACCCACCATCTCTTCCGACGACTGTGGAAGCGACTAACGAAAAAATACACAAACAATATTACTGCGTATAAACCCTGTATAAACCCGTCTCGCCATCGTGGAAAGCCTCGACAGCGCGAGTGTGACGCCCATGGTGTTGCACACGTCCACAGGCCACGGTAACCACTTCCCTTCAGGTGGGCCGTGTGCTTTTCTGCCACTTAAGTGGTATAAAAAAGCAGTAGACCAAAGTCTTCCAATATTGGGAGAAGTCTATATCCAACAGTGGATTATGATGGGCTAATTGATTAATTGATTGATTCCTTGGCTAGTAGTAACCTTCGATTAACGAAGTTTAACACAAAAATAATTTTTAAATTCGAACCAGTACTTCTGTCATCGAAGAGTAGTAGGTATTCCCGGAGACTGGACCAACTCTCCAAACCACCACCTCCCCCTGTCATTCCCTCCCCCCGCCATGCCCTGTCTCTCGGCTTCAGGGTGGCCGTCACGGCTAAAAAAAAAAAAAAAAAAAAAAAGTTTGGTGTCTATTCGGGGGTTTTCGGCGATGCCGAGTCGATTGCGCTAATCCGTTTTCGCGTACGACGCACCGTTACAAAGTTACAGAAACGTAATCTGAGGTAATTGACGAACAATTGATAACGGCCGACCCTTGATAACGACCAGCCGTCGTCGCTCAATGTTATCTCGGGTCTGTTGTCTTTTTTGTCAATGTCTGCGTCATAGCCAATGATGACTAAACCTATGATGTAAAACGGGTATGTATTTGATTTAAAAAAAAGTCCTTTCGCAATACTAATGTTCTTTATTATTTTCAAAACAATATTTGAATAACTTACTTAATATGATATCGTTATACAGCGTATTGTTAGTGAACAGGTGCTGGAAATCGGCTAATGACATACCATAATGTTTATAGTATAAATACATTAAACAATATTCGCCACATACTGGAGTGTAATCGTTTTGGATTCGATTAGTGTTGTAATTCCATACTCTGCAATTTCGATCTAAAAACGTACGATGGAAACCTGTGGGTGCTCTACCATAGGAATCAAAGTACTGACCAACTCCATTCGCGTCTATGTGTATAGCAACCCAGTGAGAACCAGGCTTATTGTCGCTATCTAAGTTGCTTATGATATATGTAGGCATATCTACATGAATCGGCAAGCGATTTGCGGCATAAACATTACATTCACTTTTTGAATCCACTTGTCTCAAGTATCTCCGTATTTCTAATGTATTCATGATCGCGTTACGATGTTATCAGGCTCGTAGATTATAAGCAAATAATGAGATCAACAATAATTTAACATATTATAGGGTCTACAAAAACTTTTGTTTTAACTGTAACATGACGTACGAGCTCCCTTTGCTCGCTCCCGCGCATAATAATTTCACTCATAATGAACATTGACCAAATTGGTCTGGTCTATGACAGAGTATCTTAACATACACTGCATTTCGAACATTCACGGTAACATAATATATACAAACACATTGTTAATAAAACAAAGAAATACTTTGTATGAATATATTTTATTGAAAGGATCAATATACAATAATGCAGACTTATTTCTAAAACATATTTAATTCTAATACGCGCTTAATTCTAATACACACTTAATTTTAAAACATTTAAGTTTACTTAACTACTATAGTCAACAGAAATGTTACGGTTTTTATCGATTTCTATAACATTATCAAATTCTGCATAGACAATACAATTAATAGTTTGTGTTAAAGCCGTATCAAAGCGAACTTCTATTCTTACGCTACCATGTTTTATAAGGTTCCAGTGATTAGAAGCATTCGCTGATAAGTCAGGTGTTAAATCGAACGCTAGCAGACAAAACCCTTTGGAATATTGATCTCTAGATATCCCGTTGCCTTCATTAAGGAAATGTATACCTGTACCCGAGAACAACGTATGATAACTAGAAGTAAAAATATTATTCCCAAATGATGGTTGTAAAGCTTTTGAAGGTATTTGTTGTCCGTCTATGTATAAACAAAATGTACTAATATCAAAATTTTCAAAGTTAAATGGGTTTTTAGAGAGATTTCCATTGAATGCTGCATTATTCACAAAACCAACTATACACCGTTTAGGTACTTGACCAAGGAATATGTTATCAAGAGTTTTACCCTGAACACCTGATGGTATCGTTAAAACTTTAACTTCAGCTCGTGTGATAGGATATTTAGCTGTCGTAGATGATAACACTTTTTGATGTGCAAGTAACACAGTTGGATTAATTCGTGCTCTACGAACAATCAGGGTTGCATCTGTAATAGTAACTTTAAATTTAAGGTCGTCAGCAAACAATTAGAACGAGTCAGTCGCTATCTAAAACAAAAAAACAAAAATGTATGTGTCATCTAAAGTAATGACCACTCGTTATAAGCAAAATTTCTGTTATCTGGGAATATGACTAAGTAGGTAGGGATTTGTGGTTATCGAATACAACAAAAAAGTTCAGTTATCTGAGGTATTTAGCTTACAATTCAAACAAATTGGTTCGCTATCTGAAGGTAAATTATCTGAGGATATCATTACTACGTTTCTAAAAGCAACGAGATATGCGCTGTGTATAAAAGAGAGCCCTCTCTCTCACTAAACTCAGTTAAAACGTTGTAGTCAACAGTGGATAAGTTAGTACACTATAATAAAAAGACCAAAGTACAAGTTTGATAACTGAATATCATAGTATTCTTCATACATTACAGTGTGCTGTTCATACGTTGTGGTTACTATGGCTGTAAGTATTATCATATTTCAAATAGTGTTCTTAATTACATTTATACTTTTTTATTCGTGTGTCCATGTCAAATTTTTCAAAAAGATATTTTATATTGTTTCAGTTTCTAGATAATACATATAAACAGTTTTACTATCCAGGGGAAGAGGATGAGCGCAGTGACGAGGAAGGTACTCTGGAGTACAAAGTAAAGAACGCCATTCTACTAAAAAGGAAGAAAGACATAGAGGAATTCTTTGAGAAATCGAAGAAGAAGAAGAAGGCCTCCAAAAAGTCATCTACTGTTGGACGCTTATCAAACGGGGGTACAGCATATATCTCTACAAACAATGACGATGGAGATAATGCATCCCACCTCATAAAAATTGAAATTTACGATCTGAAGAAGACTAAAGAAATTGCACCGACGGAGCTATGGAAACATGCCGAGCTGCGTGTAAAATATTATACAGCAAACGATGGGGACAAGAATCTAAACAATGTACGTGATATCATATACGATATAACTAAACAGCTCGCTGCTACCGAAGATTGTGCTAAATACTTCATGAATAATTGAAGTAGTGAAGATACACAGAGACTTCTACCTTAATTTAGTTTTGATAGTGTATGAACTATTGTGTAGTACAATCTATCTAGTAAAACAGTGCGTATTCAAGAATCCTTGTGTTAAATATAAAGATTAATAGTGATACACCATGGATACATTAAACTGTGACTTATATAATTCGGAACTCGTGGTGCTTGCTGAGGAAGTGTCGTTAGATTTTATGTCATCTGAATTCAACCAGGAATTTCATATATCACAAACTGGAAAAGGAAAAAGAAAATCAGAATCTGTGACAACAACAGAAGAAGACTCAACTGCAAAAAGAATACATCTTGAAGCACCATCCACATCATCAGTGTTTTTTCAAACTGTGAGTACAGAAAGTTATGATACAATTAAATGTTCACAGTGCAATGTGTCGATAAAAAAAAATTTTTTGAGTAACCATTTGAAAAGTAATACACATAAAAATAATTCTTTAAAGAATGATTCAGAGTTAAGAAATGTTAAAATAGTTGAAAGTGCTTTCGGAAATAGAGTTATTACGTATAGAATTAAATCTGATATCATTATTGACAACAATCCACAACCTTTTCAAACACCTGAATTATTTTTAAAAGAAATCAAAGATGTCGTATTTACTTTACTTGAACGATGTATCATAGATCTTTTTATTGTAAAAGTAAATTTTATCCTCAATGCAGACTTTATACAGCTAACTAAAAACTTACGTAACACATTCGACTTCCAAATAACTAATTACGTTTTCAGTCGTGGTGATGATAAAGATATGATTTTTTCTTTAATAACTTCTGAAATAAGTACTAAAATTTCAAATTTTGAAAAAAAAGATAGTGGTTGGAGTTTACTAAAAATAAATTACATGGATATGAATGTTAATAAATTTAACCCATTGCGGGGCTCCTTCTACATAGACCTACCATTAGACATAAAAGTTAAAAAAGCAGTAATAAATGTACAAAATAGGGATAACGAATGTTTTCGATGGGCAGTTTTATCAGCATTATATCCAGCTAAAACCCATGTTGACAGGGTAACATGTTATATTCCTTATAAAAATAAATTAAAATTTGGTAATATTTCATTTCCTGTAAAATTGAAAGACATTAATAAATTTGAAAAACTTAATGATATTAGTATAAATGTTTTTGGTTTAGATTACGATTCTAGAAAAAAGAAAAATATTGTGGTTGGCCCGTTACATTTTACAAAAGAAAAAAAAAACATCCATTTAAACTTATTATACATAACTCAGGCTAACAGAGGTCATTATTGTTATATAAAAAATATTTCAAGGTTAGTAGCTCAACAAATTTCATCAAGTAAATGTGCAGTTCATATTTGTGATGGTTGTTTGTTAAACTTTACATCGCATAATAATTTAAAACAACATCAAGAAAAAGATTGTTTCCATATTTCAACAAAACTACCATCGGAATCTAATAAAAAAAGTAATTGGTTTAATGAGTTAACACCTTCGAACCAAATATCATTTAACAATTATGAACGAAAATTAAGAGTACCCTTCGTAATATACGCTGACTTTGAAGCTTTTTTGAATCCTATTAACGGATGTTCTAATAACCCAAATAATTCATCAACCGAAAACATCCAAAAACATGAAACGTATAGCTTTGGCTATTACATTAAATGTTCATATGATGATAGGCTTTCAAAGTATAGGTCACATACTGGTAAAGATTGTGCACTTATGTTTATGAAAATGATAAAAGATGATTTAGTTAATATCTGTAAAAAAAATACATTTGTTAAAAGTCCGTTACCATTAACGGAAGAAAATATTAATATGTCTAATCAAACTAAAGTCTGTTATATTTGTAATCATAGTTTAAATGAAAATTTTGAGATTTGTTATAATTGGTTTACTGGTTTATATGAAGGAGTTGGACATACACATTGTTCTAAAAAGTATAGAGTACCAAACTTCGTACCCATATTTCTACATAACTTGGGTAACTATGATTCGCATTTTATTGTTCATGGTCTCAATTTTGAAGATGGTAATATAGAAATCATTCCTGAGAATAAAGAAAAGTACATTTCTTTTTCAAAAATATTAAATATTAATAACCGTGTTATGAAATTAAGATTTCTTGATTCTTTTAAATTCATGTCTAGTAGTTTAGAAAAATTGGCTCAAAATTTATTATTGGAACAATTCAAAGAACTCAAATTAAATTTTCCATGTGAGGAAGACTTTCGGCGCTTAATACGTAAAGGTATTTATCCTTATGAATATATGACTTCATTCGAATGTTTAAACTTAACATGTCTGCCTACTCCTGACAAATTTTATAGTTCGTTAACTGATATGCATGTTACTGAAAATGATTACCAGCATGCTCAAGATGTATGGCATCATTTCCATTGTAAAAATATGAAAGAATACTCTGATTTATATTTAAAAACAGATGTTTTATTGTTGGCCGATATATTTGAAAATTTTAGAGATGTGTGTCTTAAAACATATGAATTAGACCCAGCCCATTATTATACAGCACCGGGTTTGAGTTGGGATGCCATGTTAGTACATACTAAAATAAATTTAGAGTTGTTAACTGATATAAACAAAATTACTTTTATTGCAAAAAATATTCGCGGTGGTATATCTCAATGTAGTAACAGACATGCTAAAGCAAATAATTCTTATATGTCAGAATATGATCCTTCTGTACCATCTTCTTTTCTAATGTATCTGGATGCAAATAACCTTTACGGTTGGGCTATGTCTCAATGTCTCCCTACTGGAAAATTTGAATGGGTTGATGTTAATACTAACTTTCATGTTCCTGACGATGCTGATTATGGTTTCATTTTGGAAGTGGACTTAGAATATCCAAAACATTTACACGATTTACATTCGGATCTGCCGTTATGTCCTGAAAATATATGTTATGGTGGTAGTAAAGACAAAAAATTGATTCCAAATTTAAATGATAAAAAGAACTATGTCATTCATTATAGGAATCTTAAACAATGTTTGAAAAGAGGACTTCGTTTGCTTAAAATTCACAAAATTCTTAAGTTCAATCAATCAGCGTGGTTAAAAGTTTATATAGATTTGAACACTCGCATGCGTTCATTGGCAACTTCAGATTTTGAAAAAGATTTCTTTAAATTAATGAATAACTCTGTTTTTGGTAAAACAATGGAAAATGTTTTAAAACGAGTAAATGTAAAATTAGTGAACCGTTGGACAAATTGTGGGAAAACTCAGGGAGCTGAAACTTTAATAGCAAGACCTGAATTTCATAGTTTATCTGTATTTTCAGAAGACTTAATCGCTGTACAATTAAACAAAACACAAGTTTTATACAACAAACCGATTTACCTTGGATTTTGTATTTTAGATATTTCAAAAACTTTAATGTATGACTTTCATTATGATTTTATGAAAGAAAAATATATGGAAAATATTAAACTATTATATACAGATACTGATAGTTTAGTATACCAGATATTTACCAATAATTTTTATCATGATATTAAAGAAAATTTAGAAAATTACTTTGATACATCCGATTATCCTCCTGACAATATATATGGTTTACCTCTAATAAATAAAAAGCGATTAGGATTTTTTAAAGACGAAAACAATGGCAAAATTCTTAAAGAGTTTGTAGGACTTCGAGCAAAAATGTATGCTATGGACGTACAAAATAAATTTATAGCTAAAGCAAAGGGTGTTAATAAATGTGTTACAAAAAAATTTACTTTAAATGATTATAAAAGCTGTTTGTTAGAAGAAAAAATACATTATAGTGAAATGTTAAGATTTAAGTCAATAAAACATACTATATACACACAAAAAGTTAATAAAATATCTCTTTCGCACAATGACACTAAACGATACATATTGGAAGACGCTATCAATACCCTAGCTTGGGGGCACTATAAAATTAAGAACATTTAACTTTTTATGTATGTTGTAAATATAAATAATAAATATTCTACAATCTACTGCCGCAACACGCTTGCTTCGTGCTTTAATTGTAATATAAATATGTTTTTAAGATTGCTATAAATGTTTGTCCTTATAGGTCTCTCTATTATAAGATTGTGTAATAATTATATAAAATAAAATTTAACAAATTTGTTTATAATATTGTGCCATAAATTTTTATCATTATAAGTCTGTCTATTATAAGATTGTATAATAAATGTATAAAATATAGTAAATTTGTTTATATGATTGTGTTATAAATGTTTATCATTATAAGTCTGTTTAAGTAATAATTTTTTAAAATAAAATATATAAATGCTTATTTTCTTAACAAATTGTTTCATTCTTTGTCTAAATCGTAACTTACTTAGACGTTTTTCAAAATGATCCACTTCAATCATCCATTTACTGCGATAGTTGCTGGTCCAAGTGGATGTGGAAAGTCAGTCTTTGTAACAAATTTTATAAAATTTGTTAAAGATGTTTGTAACACAAATTTTGATCAAATAACATGGTGTTTTGATGAAATGCAACCTTTATACAATATACGAAATGTTAATTACATCCAAGGCATACCAGATCTAACTATGTTTAGTGGAAAGGATCCTCAACTCCTAATAATTGATGACTTAATGAGAGAGTCTGATGGACGTATTGTTGATATATTCACAAAAGGAAGTCATCATAGAAATTTAAGTGTGTTTTACATATCACAAAATTTATTTCATCAGGGAAAAGGTCAACGAGACATATCTCTGAATTCAAGTTATATAATTTATTTTAAAAATCCAAGAGATAAAACACAAATACGATACTTGGCACGACAAGTATTTCCAGAAAATCCAAAATACTTGGAAGATTCTTACAAAGACGCAACTAACAATGCACATGGATATCTTATGATTGATTTAAAACAAGAAACAAATGACATGTGTCGTATTAAAACAAAGATATTTCCATGTGATGGATATTGCACTGTTTACATACCATCAAAAGGGTTTAAATATAGTAGAAATCAACAGATATCCATTAGTTACTAACAATGCATGGAAGCACAAAGACGCATAAAGGCCTATTAAGCGCTCTGATTACACTTAAACCAAAATATCAAAAAGCTCTTTTAAAAGCCTGCGATGAAGAAGAAATAAATTGTATTTGTGAATGTATTCATAACGTTTTACAAGGAAAAATAGAATTGAAAGAAAAAGAAAGATCAAAATTGAAAAAATACAAAAATATTCTACGAAAAATAGTACGGAAGGGATCACACAAAATTAGAAAACATTTAATAATACAAAAAGGTGGTGCATTTCTACCACTAATATTGGGTTCTGTTCTAAGTGCCTTGGTTAGTACACTTGTCTAAGAAAAATGGATAATGCTAAAAAAATGTTACTCATCGATCCATCTCTATTAGAAAAGTTAAAACAACCTAACGCGGTTGATACTCCATTATCTCGTTTAGACACAGATATGCAAAACATTTTAAATAGCGATATGGATGATCGAAAGAAGTGTATTTTATATTTACAAACTCTACAAAGATATTTAAACTTCACTAAAGAGGAGCGACAGCCCTATGAAATACCAATAATAAATCAAGACTCGAAAAGATCGGTGAAGTATATTACTGATGATGAAGATAATATATCTACAGTCCATTCTAACACATCAGTAAAGGAAGTAAGTTTGCAAGAAACTAATGAAGGACCATACACATCTAATTACATTTTAAAACTTATACCAAAATCCTATATAAAAAGGGGGGAATCACTGTTGAACTTACTCTCTTTGAATAAATATAAGATTAATTGGGATGAGACAGGCACTGTGGTTATAGATGGTCAAAAAGTTCCTGAAAGTAATATTGTTGATTTGGTAAATGATTCATTGAGGACACTTAAAAATAGTGAACCTACTGGATGGCAAAAATTCGCTACAGCTTTAAAGGAAATCAAAGTACCGCTTATATATATTGGTAACACAAAAAGATCTGAATATATTAAAAAGCTACAATCACAAGAGCATCAAGATTCAATCCCAGCAGATGAATTATTTTCTACACCAATAACTGAAAGTAAATTTCGTAAAAAGATAAAAAGAAAAATAGATTGGGAAAAATGGACCCCATATTAGAATTAAATAAGATTTATTATGATTCTTCACATCCTGCAGGGTACAGTAGCCTTAGCAAATTAACCAAAGCAATGAAAGGTAAATTAAAAAGAGATGATGTGAAGAACTGGTTAGAGTCACAAGAAACATATACATTACATAAACCTGTACAAAGAAACTTTTCAAGAAATAAATATATTTTATCTAATATTAACGAACTGTGGCAGGCTGACTTGAGTGATATGAGAACTTACTCAAATTATAATGATGGGTTCAACTATATTCTTTGTGTTATTGACGTGTTTAGTAAATATGCCTTTGCGAGACCCATGAAAAAGAAAAACTCTGAAACAATCAAAGCATGTTTCGAGAGTATATTCATGGAAGCTAAAGTTACACCTACACATATACAATCTGACAAAGGGACAGAATTCGTATCCAAAGACGTACGAAAATACTTTACTTCAAAAAATATTAATTATTATACTACTAATAATCCTGATATTAAAGCAAGCATTGTAGAAAGATTCCAGAGAACTCTAAAGATGAAAATGTGGCGGTATTTCACACATAAGAACACGCATAAATATATTGATGTTTTACAAGATTTGCTGTACTCGTATAATCATAGTTATCATTCTAGTATCAAAATGTGTCCATCTGAAGTTAATCGTGATAATATCATTACTGTATGGGAAAATTTATATTACAAGAAAGGAAAAGACAAACCTTCTAACATCGCTTTATCGAAGTTTCGCGTTGGTGAGTTTGTCAGAATAACGAAACATAAACATATTTTTCAAAAAGGTTATGAATCTAACTGGAGTGATGAAATATTCATAATATCTTCCGTAATTCGCCGGTCTCCGTGGTTAGTATACACTCTTAAAGACCTAGAGGGCGAAGAGATAATAGGAACTTTCTATGAAAAAGAGTTACAAAAAATCATCTTTGACCCCACTGCCAATTTTAAAGTAGATAAAATAATACGTTCTCGATATTCTGGTGTTAGAAAAGAAGTGTTAGTCAAGTGGAGAGGTTATCCAGACAAATTTAATAGCTGGGTCTTGGCTACTAATTTGAAAGAAATATGAACAAACAAAGCTTTTATCTAACTTTACTAAGTAATAGTTCCATGGAATACTTTCCAGATAACAAAACATCAATTTTTTCCACAAAATTACCGAAACCAATAATACTAGAAGGAGAATGGAAGGTTGGCGTTGTGGAATTCCAGTATCCATGCACCATGTTTACGGTTCAAGAACATGAAAATGTTATATACATTGCAAAATTAGCACAAATGCCTAATGAAAAAAAAGAATCTCTAATATATTACAAAATACACATTCCAGCAACGAATTATGACAATATTAATCACATTTTAAAGGCAATGAATAATATTCGAGAAAAAATAAGATTTCGTTATGATGAGATATCAAAGTTTGTTGTGGTTAGTGTATCAGATGAAAATATAAAATCCATAACATTATCATCCAGATTAGCCCTTCAATTAGGTTTTGAACCAAATAGAAACTTAGTAGAAAAAAATATAGGAAAATGTCCGGCTAATTTACACTTAGGCTTACCATCGCAAATATTTGTTTATTGTGATATAGTTGAACCACAAATTGTTGGGGATGTGATGACTCCACTTCTGCGAATTATACCATTAGATCCCTCGAAATACATTTATGGTGCTAATAAAATGCATGTTTTTTCTCCACCCCATTATTTGCCTGTTATGCGTAGAGAATTTGATACCATTGAAATAGATATAAGATCAACCACTGGTCAAAAGATACCATTCCAATTTGGGACAGTGTGCATTAAACTTCACTTTCAAAAATTATAATGTATTCTCAACATGATAATATCTCATGTCCTTACCAACACTATTATTCCCATCAAGCTGGATCAGGTATAGGAGTGATCTATAGGGGAGCACCATATCAAAAAGGACATGGTATTGGAAGTTTTCTTGGGGGATTATTTCGATCTGTTTTTCCATTACTATCTAGTGGAGCTAAAGCAATTGGTAAAGAAGCCTTAAATGCTGGCGTTGGTCTGTTGTCGGATATGGTCAGTGCACGTCCTATGGAGGAATCAATTAAATCCCGACTCAAAGAGGTCGGTACCAATTTGAAACGCAGAGCTGATAAGAAAATAAATAGCATCAACATGTCTGGATCAGGATATATAACGAAACGGAAACGTCTTTCTACATTCATTCCTTCGATAACAGCGAGAGTGAAAGCCGCAAAAAAATTGAAAAGTGATCATATTAAAGATATATTTTCGAATTAACTATGTCTTTTTTACATAGTCAATCTTGTGAATGTGTTAAGTCTGAACTAGATTTATTTGCATTACCAACAACTCAAACTAGTATTGAAAGTGGAATATGGATACACTATAAGCCCATTTCGTCCCTTGCTGACGATGGACCTATTGAATTTCAAATACCCGGAGCAGGCGACGACTACGTTGATTTATCTCATACTTTACTTCAACTAAAAGCGAAAATATTAACCCAGGATAATACAAAACTTGCTACTAGTGCAGTAGTTGCTCCAGTTAACAATTGGTTACATTCGCTTTTTAGTCAACTCGATGTGTACTTAAACCAAAAACTTGTATCACCTCCAAATAATACATATGCTTATCGAGCTTACATAGAAACACTATTGAACTATGCACCTGCAGCTAAAAACTCGCATCTATCATGCAGTCTTTGGTATGAAGACGTAGCTGGGAAAATGGACGAGATGGATGATAAAAATGAGGGATTTACAAAGAGACAACAAATGGCTAGTGAAAGTAGAGAAATAGAAATGATTGGTCATCTTCATGGTGATATATTTAATCAAGAAAAATTTTTGATTAATGGTGTTGATATGTGTGTAAAATTAGTTCGCTCTAGGGAAAATTTTAATCTAATGGCTTCTTCGCATGACCTTAAATTTAAAGTTACTATTACAGATGCAACCCTGATTGTTCGTAGAGCACGAATTAATCCAACTGTGTTACTTGCACATCAAAAAGTGTTATCATCTACGACAGCTAAATATCCTATCACACGAGCTGAAGTTAAAGTTTTAACGATACCATCAGGTGTTCAGGGTAAAACTCTTGATAACATATTCCTTGGTCAAGTACCTAAACGGTGTATAGTTGGTTTTGTGAATAATGCAGCATTCAATGGAAATCTCTCTAAAAACCCATTTAACTTTGAAAATTTTGATATTAGTACATTTTGTTTATACATAGACGGACAACAAATACCTTCAAAAGCTTTACAACCATCATTTGGGAATAATATTTTTACTTCTAGTTATCATACGTTGTTCTCGGGTACAGGTATACATTTCCTTAATGAAGGCAACGGGATATCTAGAGATCAATATTCCAAAGGGTTTTGTCTGCTAGCGTTCGATTTAACACCTGACTTATCAGCGAATGCTTCTAATCACTGGAACCTTATAAAACATGGTAGCGTAAGAATAGAAGTTCGCTTTGATACGGCTTTAACACAAACTATTAATTGTATTGTCTATGCAGAATTTGATAATGTTATAGAAATCGATAAAAACCGTAACATTTCTGTTGACTATAGTAGTTAAGTAAACTTAAATGTTTTAAAATTAAGTGTGTATTAGAATTAAGCGCGTATTAGAATTAAATATGTTTTAGAAATAAGTCTGCATTATTGTATATTGATCCTTTCAATAAAATATATTCATACAAAGTATTTCTTTGTTTTATTAACAATGTGTTTGTATATATTATGTTACCGTGAATGTTCGAAATGCAGTGTATGTTAAGATACTCTGTCATAGACCAGACCAATTTGGTCAATGTTCATTATGAGTGAAATTATTATGCGCGGGAGCGAGCAAAGGGAGCTCGTACGTCATGTTACAGTTAAAACAAAAGTTTTTGTAGACCCTATAATATGTTAAATTATTGTTGATCTCATTATTTGCTTATAATCTACGAGCCTGATAACATCGTAACGCGATCATGAATACATTAGAAATACGGAGATACTTGAGACAAGTGGATTCAAAAAGTGAATGTAATGTTTATGCCGCAAATCGCTTGCCGATTCATGTAGATATGCCTACATATATCATAAGCAACTTAGATAGCGACAATAAGCCTGGTTCTCACTGGGTTGCTATACACATAGACGCGAATGGAGTTGGTCAGTACTTTGATTCCTATGGTAGAGCACCCACAGGTTTCCATCGTACGTTTTTAGATCGAAATTGCAGAGTATGGAATTACAACACTAATCGAATCCAAAACGATTACACTCCAGTATGTGGCGAATATTGTTTAATGTATTTATACTATAAACATTATGGTATGTCATTAGCCGATTTCCAGCACCTGTTCACTAACAATACGCTGTATAACGATATCATATTAAGTAAGTTATTCAAATATTGTTTTGAAAATAATAAAGAACATTAGTATTGCGAAAGGACTTTTTTTTAAATCAAATACATACCCGTTTTACATCATAGGTTTAGTCATCATTGGCTATGACGCAGACATTGACAAAAAAGACAACAGACCCGAGATAACATTGAGCGACGACGGCTGGTCGTTATCAAGGGTCGGCCGTTATCAATTGTTCGTCAATTACCTCAGATTACGTTTCTGTAACTTTGTAACGGTGCGTCGTACGCGAAAACGGATTAGCGCAATCGACTCGGCATCGCCGAAAACCCCCGAATAGACACCAAACTTTTTTTTTTTTTTTTTTTTTTTAGCCGTGACGGCCACCCTGAAGCCGAGAGACAGGGCATGGCGGGGGGAGGGAATGACAGGGGGAGGTGGTGGTTTGGAGAGTTGGTCCAGTCTCCGGGAATACCTACTACTTCGAAGTGATTGTGGAACAGTCACTTAGAGGACGAGTACTTTAGTCTACTTGTACTACTGGCGTAGGTTCTTATACGATCAAGAACCAAGCGGTTCGGAGACTCTTTCCTCTATCGCACCATTAAAGGCCTGGAATTCATTACCAGCTCACATGTTTCCTTCTTCCTACAGTTCCGGGTCCTTTAAGCAGGGCGTGAAAAAGCGTATGATGAGGCCGTCAAGCTGAGTGTCACCATTGTCACACGGTATGTGTAAGTAATGGTGACCCTCTTTTCTGGGACTTTGCCTTCAGCTTACCATCAGGCAAGGCGTAGTCCAATTGACGTGTCCTATATAAATAAAAAAAAAGTTCTTTAGCCAGCAGATTAAGAAGTCATACCAGGAGGTCAACAACTTATCAGTTTCATGGTAAATGGTTTTATAGTTATAGGATATAGGCTGTCATGTGAGCAAAAACAAAGATACATCATAACTTTTATATATCTCACTGTGCTGTCACTGTCACCTGTCATAAAAAAATATATACTGTCACAAGTGTCTATAACAACCTGCTGTTGACTGTTACGTGGTCTGTATAGTACGGAAGGATGAGATTGGCATGTAACGCTTATTCAGATCTATGTCGCAATACCGATGAGAATATCATTCTTCTCTTTCATACTTTTCTCTTGTGTTTTGAAACAAGATATTTCCACCTTTTCTGAAAATTTAAATATTCGATACTCGTTCAATTTGAATGTTCAAAATTTTTAACAGGCACCCTATATTACGAACATTAAATTTACGATGTCTTCCTCTCTCATAATATGTATTAGCGTTAGTCCCAATTGTATTCAATGTTTGTATTTTATGGCCCAGGGACTGCCCTTCTACTATTTACCGTGATTTGGTTTGGAATCTTGACTTTTGCAGAAGCGACTGCACCAGAACCTTGTCCGGTAATCAGTTGATTGCAAATTAAGGACTTGTTAGTGCCCTATTTACCAACGTAAGTCTGTTTGTCAAACCGTGATGTGTTGTTACACATTTTCAACATTTAATAAATTTTAATTTTAAATTTATTTAGTTGGGTCACAGTAAATTTGAAATCAATTAGAAGGTCGAAAATTTTTGTGTGGTCGAAGATCAAATATTATGATCAACGTAGGTTTCAAGAATGGTGTTTACTAATAAAGTATATTATGCTAATTTAATTTTTAGTACACGGATGTTTGTGTTAACGATATATAAAAATATTGATTTTGAACGTGGAAAAACGTACATAAAAATATATTTCGGATAACATGTAATAAATAATTGATGAATAATTTCAAAAACAGCCTCTGTGGCGTGGCGGTAGTGAATGCAGCCGCTACGCGGGCGGTGCGGGTTAGATCCCCGCTCAGTGCAAATATTTGGATCCATGAAATATATTCAAGGCAAATAATTGGTCTACGTGTCTCTATATTTGATATGAATGCAATTACAATAAAAAGTATCTAAGTATGCTTATCCTCATTCTTGATTCCATAACACAAGCTAGTTAAGCTATGCTTAACGTGAGTCTAGATGGCGTGGCGTAGAATGTTGTGGAAAATTTAGATAGATAGATAATTCTTTATTGTACACCAATAGATTTAAAGTAGAACTTGTAGGTAGCATGTATGTATACAGTACAATGTACAATGGGTGGCCTTATCGCTGGAAGTGATTTCTTCCAGGCAACCTTCGTTATTTATTTAATCAAATCAATCAATCAATTAGCCCACCGTGGTCCACTACTGAACAGAGACCTCCCCTAATATGGGCTACCTGGTAGTGAAAGATTAATTAAAATTGGTTCCTTACTTTCAGAGTTTTTCGACTACGAACAAATCTCTCCCCTTTATAAATATTACACACAATAAAAGACAGTAACAGGAAAAAAATTCAAATAAAATGATGTACCAAGATTGTTGATTGTCACTGTACAAGTAACAAAGGCACGGTTTTGTTGTTATAACAAAGGGCATTAGCCATGTAATATGCGAGGGAATTTGTCAAAATAAAACTGCTCCAATTTTTTTTTCGTTAATCCCTTTGAGGTCGTTTCTCCTCACATTGTGTAAATATTTTTGTTCTACTGGTGCTTTTGCTTGTGGTTACGTCGTTACCATTTTTTGTGTCGTAACTTTGGTTACGAAATTATTCCTGGATTAGTTTCTTCTATTGTGTGTAAAAAGTTTAATGAAAATAGATAAAACTCGTGAAGTGTATAAATACAGAAGTAGATGGCGCATCGTTGTCTCTGCCTACCCCTGAGCAAAAAACGTATGAGTCGTAATCATCATCATCTTAGCGTGGTTTCCGGATGCACCACAGGTCTTCATCTTGGAGCCCGGGATACGCTTTATTCTTTCTCCTCCTCTTGGTTTAGCCGTAGCGTAGGTAGGAGCAGATGCCGTCTTATCTTCCAACCCAACGATTAACTAGAGATGCTCAGTCTTGACTAGCGAGTACTCAAAATGATCTTAATACCAAGGTACTAAGGTAATTTTGAGTACTTTTTATACACATCTACAACACCATGCATATATAGTACATAAACTGTATATTTGACATTATTATCGTAAAACTTAAATATTATTATTGTAAAACTTAATAGAAATAAATAATTAATTGATTGCATGAGTGACATAAACTGTATATTTGACATTACTATTGTAAAACTTAAATATTAACATAACATAAACTCACGCCTATATCCCCGAAGGGGTAGGCAGAGGTGCTAGCAGCACCCACATTTCGCCAGTTTGTGTTTAGGTCCCAATGTAATAGGTGGCGAGCCTATTTCCATTCACCGGGCACTTATAAACCTGCGATAAATACACACATAACTTCGAAAAGCATCGAAAAGTCATTGGTGTGTGCCATGGTAAAACCTGGGTAAAATATTATTATTGTAAAATTTAATATTTCTACACCTGGTTATGGTAAAATATGTTTGAACAACTGTAATAACATAAAGACCTCAATGTACCATATTCTTAGAAATAAATTATTATTATTATTATAGTTAGGATCTGATCGATGCGAAGATGCTAAGTGCTGAAAAATGTTTTTACCAAAGTACCTATTAAGTAAGTATCATTTTGAGTAGGTACTTTGTTAGTCAAGATCGATCTGATACTCTTATACTTAATTCTAAGTAAAGTTTGGGCCTCGAAAAACTTAATGGGATGAACTAAACTGAATAGGTACTTACATACATACATTATAAACAAAACCATAAAGGTAATTCGAGACAAAAGATCTAGAAATCACGACTATTACGTGTATCGGAACAAAGCAGAACGACTTCCACATTATTGTCGTTTGCGGAAGCATATCATATCTCTCTATTGTTCGAACAAACGAGCTAAGTTCTGTGTCGTCTTGTTATATAACGTCTGATTGTGACTGCTTGTGAGGTGTGAGGTACTTTGCTAGTTACGGAATTTATGAGAATGTAATTTCAGTCTGACATTATCTGCACTGGCAGGTTTTAAGACTACATGGAATCGTAACATATTAATTTCGGAATGCGGTTAAGAAACTTGGATCTGTTTGACATAACATAAATGTTATAAGAGGTAGGTACACGGTGGTATTTCCGATCAATTGAGCAGTCCGACTGGGGAAGTACCTCCACCCTACAGAATACCGCGGTAATAACATCGTGTTGTGTTCCAGCGGTGAGTAGGATAGCCAGAGCTCACTGGAGAATTTCTGCTGTCAGTAGGATGACTAAAAGCTAGTCCTGCTTTGTCCTTAACATACTGACTGCATAGAAACTCTGTGCTTACAGGGTCGGCAGCGCGAGTGTGGCTTCTCTGGTGTTACACACGTCCATAGGCCACGGTAACCACTTTCCATCAGGTGGGCCGTGCGCTTGTCTGCCACCTAAGTGGTATAAAAAAAGTATATACAAATATATATCTATTCATATATATTAACCTTAATATGATGTTTTTAAAGATTTTTTGGATTTACGAAGATATAAAAAAGCAAAATTCTTAGGGATTCTAAATTATATTGACTAGTTATAGATGTTAAATGCAAGAGTAAATGATTCGGTCTTTAGAATACAGCTTACAACAAAAATGACGTTGCGGATCACAGAAGACAGAATATGATTGTTGCGGATCTTTTGCAGCGATATGTCAATTTACATAATATATAATTTTTTTTTGTAAATATTTGGTAGGTCTAACGATCGGTCGTAAACTATTTTCTATTCCGGAAATAACAGATTACAGAAACGGAACAGCTAGATATTGAATTAAATGACCAATAACAAACACACTGTGTGATTGATCAATATTCCGCATGTATTGGCGCAACGGCATCGCCGCAAGTGCGGTGTAGGGCCAGACTAGACTCGTTTAAATGTCTTCTAATAATGTAATTGCATATCCCATGCTGAGCACAAGCTTAGTCTGAACTAAGCTGTTTAACTTTAATATTTCTTTTGCGTTCTATTTATTCACGGAAAAATTGCAAAGATATCGTGTGTCCTTGTTCGGATATGTATTGCATAAGAATGAAAGTAATGTCGTAAGGAAGGCACTAACTATGGAAAAGGATGGCAAGGGGAGAGGGAGACCTAAAATGAGGTGGATGGACTGTGTGAAAGATGAAGAAGGGAGTGAATGTTTAGATGACTGCAACTGGAGATGAATGGAAAATAACACATGTTTCGCCGACGCCACATAAACTTTAGTTAAAGGAGTTAAAGGAGGATGATGATGAGAGAATTTAATAAAAGCTTGGTTATTAAATATAGTATAAATATTAGCGATCCACCAAAGCATAGCAGGACTACTTCTATATTTTTAAAACCTGATTTGACACGAACTATATCTACATGTTTTTTTAGTTCTTTAAAGGATGATGAAAAGCAAAGAAACGGTAGTTTGTTGCTGTGAATGTTCTGTGCCAATTTCATCCAGTAAAAAATATTCATTTATCTGCTCACTACAAACTATGCTACCACAATGCAAATTTGATAACTGAAAATTCCAATAACACTGTGTAAAATCCATGAATCGAACATAGGATTTCATGTATCGTTGTCATACTCACAACCGTTACACTGCAAATGCAGGCTTTATTATTTCCGTCGTATAATACCCTAATTAACAAACTGACCATTTCATTACATCGGGTAGCGTCTTTGAAGTAAAAATAATCCGCTTGCCCGCATTGTAATTCAAACAAAACCAAAAAACCTCGTCCCCTGTGAGTCAACTCAACCTTCACCTTACATTATTCCAGCTCCATTCACGTTCTTTCATGAATATTCAACACTGGCCTCTCGAGACACTCTACTTTTCCAACACATTCTGAATTCATTGCTGTTAATCTTCTATGATGTAACCAGACATTGATTTATTCTCGTCAATGCACGCGCAAGGACGACGTCGATACAAGACACGTAACTGTTTGAAAGCGAAAGTTTGAGTCTAAAGGGAATCAATGGTTATTCCTTACGTGTTCATTCATAAATCAACAGCGATATAGGACGAGACGCGCCTTAATTGACTGAATAGACAGCAAACTAATTTGAACTTTCAATTCAAGCATCAAGGTTCATTTTCTATGGATAATTCAACAGAATTGGAAAACTTTATTCAAATGCCCAACGGTTGCTAAAGGTGGACTCTCATTGAAGTTGTCGTTGAAATGAAAAATTAAATATTTCATCGCATTCTTGAGTAGCGTCTGAGAAAAACAGATTTTTTACGATTCTCTCTGATGTCTTTGTAGAAGCTGTAAACTTAATGGAGGCTCTCAAATTGTTCCTTCGGATATTATGTTAATGTGCCTTTGGACTCAATACTTCAGTGACCTTTTTCCTATCATGAATTTCATCCAGAGTTTCTTGCAGTATGATTATAATATTATCAATAAATAAAATATGTTACAATACTCGTGTTATAGGTATTTAAACTATCATGGTCACTGACATCAGTATCAGAATAAACGGGATATTTACCATGTTTCACTATTTTGAGCTTCCGATATTTCGGCGCTGTTGCAAGCACCATGATCACGGAGGAACTGGAGTAGTGGCGGTGAACTAAGAAAAAGTTTTTTCTTCTAGGAGTAATTATATCGATCTACCCTCTTTCGAGTTCTTTTACTACGCGTATCTGCACTACTATTGGTTTCACTCTCACTACAAACTCGAACCCGATCTCGATCACGTTCACGACATACGATGCTCACTGTATCCACTCGCGATTTTGTTTTAGCTTGTTCCCGGTTGTTTCATGGTGCTTGCAACAGCGCCGAAATATCGGAAGCTCAAAATAGTGAAACATGGTAAATATCCCGTTTATTCTGATACTGAATACTCGTGTTGACAGTAACACCAGTAGTGCTGAGCAATTACAGATTACATATTAAACAGTAGTATTTAATAGAAACTGGCAACTTCTCAGCATAGGGTGAAATGTGGGGTTATTACCATCATAATAGAATATGAAAAATCAAATATCAAAGAAAATGAACTGTTTCATGTGTTAAACAAGACTACTTTCGACTATATTCAAAACCTAGATATCTATAAGACGAAATCTATAAATGGCGATAGTGGATCAACTTTTAACTTATAACACTCAAATGTGAGTGTTTTAAGTATAAAAATGCTTAACAGATTTCAATTTGTATCATATAAAACCTAAGCACAGCTGAAAAAAAAAAGTGTAGTCACCGAAGTCACTAAATATTCAATCAATTAGCCCACCGCAAACCACTGCTGGACATAGGCCTCACCCAATGTTAGGAAACTGTTTCCACGTTGGCCAGACGAGTTGGTATAGGGTTTCATTTCGAGTTTTCCTACTCTCACAGTGATATCCTACCGCCTCTTACGACACCCTTCGGATGAAATGGAGTGGTGATACTTGTATTCTTTCTCAGTCACCACACAGATAAAAGTAAATAATACTATTAATCAAAAATAACTCAAACTGTTGTACATTCTGTAAGCAAATTCAAGAATAATATAGACACCTACACGGTACACTTATCAGAAAAAGGAAAATAAAAGCTAAATTGTCGTTATTAACAAAATGAACGCATCCTTTAGACTCCATCTCAACAGGGACTGGATTTCCGCATAAGGAAGTGAGTCCGGGAATGACATCGCTGAAAGGATTGTGAAAGACGGATATGGAGTAATTTTAGGACGGAACCAACATGTAAAATGTTTTGAGAGTAGGCTTGAGAGGAACATGGTGACTAATATAATTGAAATGAGATCTTTGAAATTGAAAGGACGGGAAATGAGAGTCACACTTAATTTGGCATTTGTAATCAACGTGATATTTGCAATTTTCAGGATATTTTTTCATACATAATTTTACAGATTGTAACTTTTATAACAATACCGGAAGTTGACGTGAATATTACTCGCTCAATTCTATCGCGATATCTTTTTTTTTATACAACTTAGGTAGCAGAAAAGCACACGGCCCACCTGATGGAAAGTGGTTACCATGACCTATGAACGTGTGTAACAACAGTGGAGTCACATCCGTGCTGCCGATCCTGTAAGAACATATACTTCAAACTATGTGACAAATACCACGTTTAAAGTTAAAGTTTAAAAGTAGCTCGCTAAATCGCGATAGAATCATTTAAAAAGTAGTTTTATTTATATTAATACAATATTTTGTTACTTTTTCTTCTACCATATAAGTTGAAAGCTACACAAAGCTTAAAGGGATCGTTTGGTCAATAAAACTAAGTAATAAATAGCAAACAAACAACATATGCCAACAAAAGGTCATCTTTCTCATCACATGAAAGGTCTATCAGTCCCTTTGTCAATACTTAATACACACGTGGACGATACGACAGACCATCTGGATGATTGGATAAATGATGTCCATTGAGCTAATAGAACTAAAATAATAGTAAATATCAGAATAAGTAATTCTAAAGTAGTGAGATTAAAATCCGCTTTTAAAGATCTTAATGACATACGTAATAATAATAAAAAAATATGAAACGAAATGCTTGATAAGCTACAAGATGTATATGATATCTGCAAAATACCTACGTATTATATGGTATAATAACTACGAGATACTACTAATTAACGTATATTTCATTAATCCAGATGCACTTTAAGAGGAAATTGCCTGAAGATAAGAATGTACGGTTCATAAATAAGGACTAGATCTCGATAGGAATAAATTGAAGTGATGCAGTACAGTTTCTTTAGCCTTAATTAGTGTTTGGTTAAGTCACACCTGTTTGTCATTGCCCTTTTATTAAGTACTTTATCTGTATTTACTGTACCTACTGTGTTCGCATGTAATCCTGGGTCTGGCGTGCTCTCTTTCGCGCATCTTTCGCTGACTGCCACCAAAAGAGCTTACGTCAAGAGATGTAGCCTGACTGGGGAGACAGGTGCATACTTTCGAAAATTTCGCGATGGTTTTTTTTTATCTAGGACACGCCAACTTGACTTCACCTCGCCTGATGGTAAGCTAAAGGCAAAGTCTCAGGAAAGTGGTCACCATTACAGACACTAGTAATGTAACAATAATGGCACTCAGCTTGGCGGCCTCATCAGATGCTTTTTCGCGCCCGCTTAAATAATTATAATAATACATCTACAATGTAGATGTATTATTTGATTCTATTATAAAATTTTCTACAGATTAGAATGTAAATATTCTAAAGTGTTACATCTATCTAAAGTGTTATATGTGGACAGTCCCATAGAGGGAAGTAAATTTTTTGAAAAGTGTACAATATGGTATATTTTTTAATTAAAACAGTTTTATTTAGTTATAGGTATATGATTCAATCGACTTTTATGAAGATTCACGATTATTTTCTAAAACGTCAGCTGTGACTTCGTTGGTGGGTTAAGAAGCAGTAAACTACCAAACACGTAAAAAAATTCAGTCCTTAAGCAGTGGTGACTCCTAATAAATATAATCAGTCATTTTCTGCCGGTAAAAAAATGACAAATTACAGCTAACCCAAAGGGAAAAAAAGATCAGCAAGCGATATCCAGGTGAAAAATACGTCAGCTTGTTCAAAATGAGATCTTTCTTTAAGTTTAACGTAAATTAATAGAGTTAGTATTCATTCCTTATTAACGACACTATGGAATGGTGTAATTATACAGTGTGTGTTTTTTGTTCAAAATCAATGTGTTTGATTCCTGGCAAAAAAAAATTAAGTCCCGACTCGATACTTTTAGGGGTTTTCATTAACGTTAACAATAAATTGAAAGAACGAATTCGGTCGAACAATTCAATCTCACCGGATTTAAGCAATTGATCTAGTGTAATTGGGGTTGCCAATTCTAACAAATCTTGGATTGGAGCACGAGATTAAAGCTGTTTTCGCATATTGTCCAGACTTATACTGATCATTTAGATTTTTAGTATTATTGTAAAAATCTCGTCTCAGTTTTGTTACAATAAATGACAGACAAAATTCAAATTTCAAAACTAGTAGTAGGCGGGTCGAGACAACAACCTGCAATCTACTGCTGGCCTTATTAAACCTTATACAACACCAAATGTTAGACAAGTAGAGACAAGATTACTTCTTTGTCTATCTTCCATTATTTTCTGTCATTACCATGCAAGCTCGCTGGTTCTGAACTGGTGCTTTTGAACTGCCTTTTTTCAATACAATTAATAATTATGTCTATATACACTGACGAAGTCCACTCTTGCGTTCTTTCCCGGTTGCTTGAACCTTACATTTTGGTGTATCTTTCGCTCAGGGGTAGGCGCTCAGGAATTAAATATGAGTGGTATACGAGTGTATGAAAGAACATATTCGCTAGCAGGAATTCTCTTGAAATCATATCAGAAAACTGGAATAAAGCAAAAATTATTGTTAGCTGAACACACACTTTCTCCAGGTGTCACGTGTACTGATCGCATCGATGAAGTATTTTGCTGAACAAGCTTGCAAACTTGACTTAAGTTGAGAACGATTAGCGATATTCCTTTAAATATTGATATAATAGTTCTTGGTATTGAAAGAACTGTGTTATTACAACTTAGGCTCTAAGCATACCATCACATGATATGTAGTGTCTTTGGTCGAAAAGAAAACAAATGATCACAAGTACTAAGAGAGCTCCCTGCTAGAGCATGGTTGCAGGATAGGTGCTTTTAAACTATGCAAAAGTGCTTTTCCTATAATAAAATGGCAATTTGTTATTATTATTTGTTATTTTGCGAATTGTATTTATTCATTTTGACCTCTTGAATAATATGTACACTTGACATTCCTCTTAGTAATTTATTCCAATATTAATATTTAGATTAATTTAAAATTGTGTTTATTTAATGTATCTTCAAATTTTTGCATTAACGTTGCGCCAATTTTGGTAAAATATGCTATCTGTTGTAATATCTGTATATTTACCACTGTATTTATCATTTTCATTTAATTTCCTTTTATTTCAAAATTGTATAAACGGTACTTTCACAAATGCACACTGTTGAAAAGTATTGTGCAAATCCTGATTTGGATTTATTCTGCAGTCTTCTATAGTATGTAGAAGCCAGCTTCGAACTAAATGATAAAGTACCTAAATAAATCATCGATCCGCAACATACTGTCACTTGCAGCTCACAGACAAACCGGTAGCCAGCCCAGCGTACTAACTCACAATATATTGCTAACAATTTATCGCCATTTGAAAATTATTTCTCTATGAAAATCCAACGTTTATCAAAATACGACTTGAAATGTTCAAGTTAAAATTAAAGACTACCCTCTGTCCGCGGTTCCGTTCAATGTTGGTTTTGGCGATCTTTAGCCATATGTTTGGTTCTACTAAAACAATTGCGTTCAAACATATGTAAGATTTTAAGTCTAACCAAGAAATTTAAGATAAAAAAAAGCATCAAATCTGTTCAGTAGTTTTTGCGTCCATTGCGGTCAGACAGGAATTCTATAGAAATTTTTATGCGTTCAGTATCATCAAAACAACACACCCCGAGTTTTTAATATTTTCAATGTGCAGACACGACCATTTTACAATTATATAATACTATCGTTAGATAGATGAGGCAGGGGCCAAACTATATGAGATGTTTTTACTGTGCTTGGTTTATAGTTATGGTGTTATAATGTTACTGCAAAATCAGATATTGTGAGGTCGTTTGATGTTTATAGGCAGGCGTTTTATGGATGACGTTGCCGTTGTCGTCTATTACGTTGGATTTTAGCTAGATGATAAAATTTTGCTTGGTGCTCTGAAATGTGTGAAGTATTGTGGATCTTATGATTTATTTATTTATTTAATTCTTTATTGCACACACACAGTACAGAGATCATAAATAAAAACATTTCAAAGAAAATGTATTAAGGCGAGCTTAACTCAAAATGAGTTCTCTCCCAGCAAACATTTAAGTAGAAGAGAAGCATACAGTAATGTAGGGGGATGTGATGTGTACATTATAAAAGAAAGAAAAATAACATATAAAAAGCTAATAAAAAAATACATTCACATATACACCCAAACATAGCATACATAGGTATTATATTAATACATACTTACACCTACACACAATACATAATATACCTACATATATACGTATTTTTAAACATACGTAAAAATATACATATGTAGATATTAATATGAATAAAGATTTAAAAGTTTGTGAGACAACTCAGGACAGAATGTAATAACGTAGATGTATAAGAAGATAGGAGAAGAAGAAGATGGTGATAATGATGATGAAGTTTATATTGAAAAAGAAAATTATTTGCATTCATTTGAAGTTTACTCCACCAATAATTCTGCTGTTCAAGTCTATCTCACTTGCGAGACGATATATTTGAGAAAAGGACGTGTGTGAGGTCAGACCACAGAGCTCCTGTAGAAACCAAAATAAAAAGGAGCAACCTAGGCATATATAGTGTCAATCAGACCGAAGAAATTTCAAAAGAAGGCAAGGTTTAAAGAACTCACAAACAGTGAGTTTGAATGAAAACTATTGTATGATTACAATACAAGCTAATGTCGATGTAATTTGATGATAATTGTATTATAAATATTTCAACCTACGGGACATCAACGGGATACCAAACTAAGCGAAGGCGAAGTGAATTATGTACTAGATAAATCTGGTATTTTATTTGCCATCCCAAATCCTCGTATTAAAGATACTCGTACATAGATTAAAGAACTACACACAGCAAATTGCCAAGAAAAATGCTCTTGCTGCGTACATCTAGGTGAATTTGCTGCTTTGTTACATTTCCAGTTGTAGTTTGTGGCTTTCCTATGTCGTATATTTCTTTAGCACCCATTATCGCAGAATATGCCTGCAATCATTTAGTTCATATTCAATTCATCCTAACTACATCTTTGTTAGACGAAGCTATAAAACAATTTCATTTTCTATAAACGTCTGAAATTGAATAGCATTCTCCGACAAAGCGTTTCTTATTATGTTCTTCATCTCGCTCGAGGCCATCTTGCACTTCAATGATTCCCTTTAAATAGTAGCAATTCGAACCAGGAATAAATTCATTATTGTTTAAGGTATTTTTTATTATAAAGCTCGTCTTTATTAGTATCTTGGTTCATGTTTCTGTGAATTTTAAACGACTTTATGTTTTTTATTACATTATTTACATATTACACTTATTATAAAATTATAAATTAAGAAGTGGTATCAGTACACTGGAGATACTTTTCTTATTTATCCATGCGGAAATACTTGATTTAAGTTAAACTAAATACCTAAACGCATTTTTTTTATTTTTGGTGTTTTTTCTGGAAACGAAAATTTACAGAAAACTTAATTATTATTTCAGTAACACAGACAGAACATTTTTACAAGTACTGCTAAAAATATTTTATTGTTTTATCCTTTTTCTATTCTAACCTAGACCAATCTATAAACAAGAATTTCAATTATTCAGGATTGCTTCTATCCAAGATATATTGAGGTATCAATATATTTATTTTACTAACAAATATTAGAAACAAACTAATAACCCGTTTTTTTTTAAATTTTATCGTATAAGGTTTTTAAAATTTGTTTGATCGTAATCTGTCTTCATTAATACCAATAAAATTGAGAACATAAAATCCACAACTTCAACATTAAATCAAAGTAATATTACAACAAAAACCAACAAAAATTTAATCTAAACTAAATATTTCTTTAAAATTTACAGAAGAGTTACCAAGCGAATTCAAGTTACCGTTAGACAAGAAATTATTAGATCTATCATAACATTGTTATGCTAATTAAAATTTTGAACGGTAGCCTATAAATGTTTTCAAATTCTTATAAAATATTTACATAACATAACATAACATAAACTCACGCTTATATCCCCGAAGGGGTAGGCAGAGGTGCTAGCACCCACATTTCGCCGGTTTATGTTTAGGTCCAAATGTAATAGGTGGCGAGCCTATTGCCATTAACCGGGCACTTATAAACCTGCGATAAATACACACATAACTTCGAAAAGTCATTGGTGTGTGCCATGGCAAAACCTGGGATCGAACCCGAGTCCTCGTCTCAGCAGTCCATTACCCAAACCACTAGGCTACCGCAGATTACTGCAGATAAAATATTTCAAATGTATAATTAAGTTGATATAAGTTCTCGTGTTGAGTTCCCACAACACATGGTAGCCTATACCGCACCGGGGATAAAAATTAGCCATTGTGATATTATTCCAAATTATAAGCTTGTAGGTTTGGTACTCTATAATGCTTGAACAGCTTAAGCGGGGCGTGAAAAAGCATTATGATGAGGCCGTCAAGCTGAGGGTCACCATTGTCACATGGTATATGTAAGTAATGGTGACAACACTCTTTTCTGAGATTTTGCCTTCAGCGTGGCCTATATAAAAAAAAAGATTTCACTGAACTTTAATAACACATATAGACCTTAATTTGGAAAAGTTATAGGCTACCATTAATTTCTGTGCTAGGTTCCTATGGCTTACAGTAGGCATCAGCTAGTGTATGGTATGGTATCTGTATCAGTACCGGTACAGATACCGATAATTATAAGTGTTGTACAATTTTTCATGCCCATAAAATGACAGACAAGTGTTTTGAAACGAGATATATAATTTTCATTGTTATCATAATCTTAGATTTATTATTCCAGGTTGTATGTCCAATTCGTTCAATCTTCCTTTTGATCTAATCCTTTCTCCTTCCTCCCAATTTTAAGAGGAAAACCTATACCTAACCTTGGTCTTGATCCCGAAAGTTTTAATGCCGCCACAAACTTAAACCCAATATATTAACAACACAACTTCTCCTATATTATGACAATACAACTCAACAATCTCACAACTACCGGTCTTACACAAGTCTACAACACAACAATCCCACTAAGTACTATCTACCTGTCTTCGTAAAAATAACCTCTATAAAGTTGGCAGGTAATGGCCTAACTGGCTGTCGCTACCTCTACACAAGCCTATTATTTATTACCTCTACTCGAAATACTTTACGTAGATTGTTTAGGTTTCACTACTGGCCTCCTATTAGGCTTGACTATACGTAACACGTGTTCCTATTTGTGGACTATGAAAAAATATAGCTGATTTTATCAGGGAACCCAATAAGCATCTGATCAGGTACTAAATCTAGGTATAACATTTTTTCCTGGAGACAAATAGATGCATACATTATAAATTAATTTAAGTATTTTAAAAATAAATATATTTTAACTGGTCTTCAGTCTACCAGTGGAAAAAACATTGTTTATTTGCATCATAGAGTTTGGTGTACCAATTTTGTGATTGAAGCCTCCTTTTGTATAAATAATGCCTGTATTAGGAGTGGGTATTAGGAGGGGAGCTCATTTCTGGGCACCTACAGGACAAATCTACAACTTTTATTGCAGAGGACGAATTTCAAGAGAAAGAAGAAGAAAGAAAGAACAAGGATTTATTTAACAAATGCACAGTGTACAAATGATCCAAATAAATATAATAATAAAGAGACATTCAATGCGCATCGTGCGAACTCAAATAGTACTACTACTCCACCATTTCATCATGAATGCTTTTCACACTAGGGAATATGAAGCGCTGGTTTTCAGGTGGTGCCATTAGTGTTGGTACTTACAATAAGTTCTTACAAATAATGCCATATTACAAACCACAGATACGCTGTTCGTACTCAAAAACTAGTGGGTTCGTAGCTAAGTTTTGTTTTGCACCAGTTTTATTTTTTACGTTTACCAATTAAAAAAAAAAAAGAAAAAAAAATTGTAATCCGCCGTCTACTCGCGTTACGATTGTGTTTGAAACTCATTGTCAAGTAGAATAATACGCCAGTCAGTCAGTAACAATTTAGGCGGCAAACATGTTTGGTATTTATTTATGTATTGAGTCTGTTGAAATATGATAACTTTGAGATTGACAATCTTGTTGATATATTTTTTATTTATGATGCCTGTATATCCAATAATACCGTTGGTTAATCCGTACCTAGTCAATAAGTCTTTTGCTTAAAAAATAAAATCACTTCATTATTCCCATCTTGACTTTATATAACTGATACCAGCGGCTTCACAGGCGTGGCATTTTGATCTCGTTTTTGCAACCAATGAGAATATAGCTTCATTGTAATGAGTATGTTAGACTATTTTCTATCCATGTTCATCCGAATTTGACCCTATGACAGTGTGAGTGTGGCAACCCTAATGTTGCAGACGTCCGTAACCACTTTCCATAAGGTGGGCCTTGTGCTTTCTGTCTCCTAAGTGACATAAAAAAAGATCCGTTCAGTCGTTGCAGCGTGATTAAATAACATACTAGCATCCATATATCTTCACAAACTATCTCATTTATAACAATAATGGTGGCAATTCACATGGCTATTTGTGTTTCCTATTTAGCAAAATATTTGACGTAGGTACCTACATGCAAATAATATAGAAAAATATATTTTATTTCACAAAAAAGTATTCACTTCGAAGAACACATCGGATTTGTCACATTTTGTCTACTGTTAAAAATTACTCTACTGGCCGTAAAGAATTTAAATAAAAACTAAATAACTTGTCTTCATATAATGTACATATTTGCTATTGGCCATATTTGACAAATAGGCGATAAGGCAAATGTTTTGTCAAACAGACTGTTCACATATGGTAATTGTATGTCAAATATTCAAGTAAAAAGTCAAGCATACTAACATCCAAACATCTCCACAAAATCTTACATTTAATACAGTTAGATTGGTTCAAATAAGTTCCTAAAGCGTTAAACTCCTGAAGGACTGAATTTTAGTAATTTTCTAAACTGTCATGGTCACTCACATTGGTATTAAAGTAATTGGGATATTTACCATGTTGTATTTTTCTTAGTTTCCAATTTTTAAAATTAAATAAATCTATCAGGATATTTACTATGTTGTAGCGTTCTGAGCTTCCGATATTTAAATTTAAATAAATATCGGAACATGGTAAATATTCCAACAACTTTAATATTAGTGAGTTTGTTACGAAATAAGTCTTATAACAAAATCATTGGTATCACGTACGCGGTCCAGTTATTTCGCTTGGGACCTATACTCTTAACAATTTCACATGACAGTACAAATAAAACAGTAGGGCCACTACTATTGGGTACTTTCCAGTATTTACAATACATTATTACACTGAGCTTATTATAGAGCGGTAAAAGTTTCGTCTTTTAATTTTAATAATTCAATGAACTTATTGTACTCAAATTATTTAACAATTAAAAATTATGACGTCACAATTGTTTATTTCCTACAAGTTTCTATATAGCTTACCGTTTTGACGTTTGGTAAAAAGTAACTAATTTGACTAGACAGACATTTAACTATCCAATCATATTATTCAACTAGCTATGCCTGCGACTGTAGACTTGATTTCATTTTACGCAATGTGTTTCTTGCATAAAACAATTTGAAAATTAGTCGTTCCCCAGTCGAGAATCTTGAATCTAGGGGCTACCATGAAATATATCAAACTTCGAAAAAAGTAGCATTGAATCACTTATATTTTCTTACGGTAAGGTTTTTTATACCTCTGACACAGACAGACAAACACATGGTCTATCTGATGGAAAGTGGTTACCATGACCCATGGATGTGTGCAACGTCAGGGGAATGCCGACCCTGTAAGAACAGAGAGTTTCTGTGCCGTTAGTGCAGAAGACAAAGCAGGTCGAACCTTTGCTCCTCCCACTGGCAGTACAAAAGCTCTCCAGGGAGCTCTAGCTGGCCTACTCATCACCCAACTATCACGTACCGTCCATGGATTCTATTTCGGTAATTTGTGAACTGAATGTGTTTTCACAGAACCGATTCGATTTCCCGAAACTTTAATTCGCAACTGCGGATGTTTTATTGTATGCCCATAGAATGGTACGTCCGATGTGCGTTAAATTCTGATTCAAAAGCCAGGTCAACTTAACCTTCTGTCTCTCAACTGTCTATGTTACGGTACAAAGATGGATCAAATTACGCCTTTGGCGAGCCGTTTGTAGACCACCAGTTGAAAATTTATCGGCACACCCCCCAACCCCGCCGCGTATGATTTACAACAATGGGTGTAACAGAAACGTGCAAGCGACTTGCAGATTAGATTGTCCGCGGTACATTAGCTTGCAATAAATAGAATCTTTCGAGAAATGGAAAATAGACAATGCATTTAGCTGGATGCTTTTAACGGTCCGCCTGTGAGTATTTACTAAATAGATAGTGAGAAGAAATTTATTTGAGTCTAGTTTTGTCGTTCTGTTATTTTAGATTAGCTGAGCTCTTTTTTGGTACCACAATGATATTAAACGGTATTGGAACCAATTCGACGGCATAAAGAGCAAACGAATATCTGCAGTTTTGCGAAACCTTCTATCCGGATATTTTTTTATAAAAAGTCGAGTATTTAGTCGCTTGTAGCATTAATAAAGAAAACTAATCACTAATACTACGGATTGACGAAGTATACACGGCTACTTGATACCTTGTTCGCGTTTTTTATGTAGGACACGTCAATTAGACTTCGCCTCGCCTAATAGAAGCTAAAGGCGAAGTCTCAGAAAAGAGGGTAACCATTACTTATATATGCCATGTTAAAATGGTGATACTAAGCTTGAGGCCTCATCATAAATACTTTTTCACGCCCCGCTTAAAGGACCCGGGACTGTAGGAAGAAAAAACACGTGAGCTGGTAATGAATTCCAAGCCCTAATGATGCAACAAAGGAAAGAGTCTACATTTATACATAAATCAGTATATCTGCATCCAAACTGAACGATCTGCCAAAATCTGACTAAGTATTAGGTACTATATAATTCCACGTGGTTTCCGGAAGAGTAGAATTTGGGCCACCCATCTCTTCCCATACGGTATCGTACAAGGCGACTAAGGGATAGGGCTGTATAATATCAGACAAATATATACAGCCCAGACTCAGTCTCAGACCAGATGTATGTCTCGGCTCACTCCCTATTACGTGGGACCGAATACAATTATTGGCGAAATGTGATTGTTAATTCACCTCTACCTTACCCTCCGGGGATAAAGGCGTAATTATATGACATGTATGTATGTATGTATGTATGTATGTTTACCTTTAAAGTGGTTTTTATGTTACATTCTTCTAACCGATATTGTCTTTGATTTCTTGCAGTCCACTAACATTTAATGGGATTTGGGATTACAGATGCAAGGATCTCTCCTAACAAAATATATTTGTTTTGTCCCCAGGTTACCAAATGTCACGCAAGTCTTGCGTGGCGAAAGGAGCGCGAGGTGCTTGCATGTGGGTGCAGGAGTGCAACAGGGTGGGCGGTATACACGCTGGCGTGTGTGTCGACGGGTTCATGTTCGGGTCTTGCTGCCGTTTGCCGGACAAGCCTCTGCATGTGGAAGGTGGGTAACGATATATCTAATTTTATTCGTAGTTAAGCTGTTCTAGTCGCCGAGCACAGATCGAGAGATGTGGCCCTGGGTCGGCCGGGGTGCGAGGGATATGCTTACCAACCTTACCTCCGGCAACCGACAACGATCCATATGTAGACGGCGTGCGTTTTAGTCGGTTCAAGTCCGATATAATCTCCTCCACAAGCTCCGGCGGAGGTGAGGCGGAAGCAGGTGTCAGTTAGCCAAATGATAAAAAAATGGTATCTTTTGGCTAGCTGACTGTTCTAGGTCAAGCTAACCTTATCTGGTGATTGACGGGGCCTGGTCTGGCAAGTTTATCTATCTTTCGGGATTGGGATGGCTGACAAGACGGTGACTTCATCCATCACTTTGACCTAAGATCTTGACGAGGCCCCTAACTCTCTGATTTGGAGCCAGCACAAGCTTTGGACCCTAGAGTTTCAAAACTCCATTCTCCTTCTCTTTGGCTTCTTCGGGAACAACCTCCATCTAATATCTAATCGAGAAAAAAGCTTACACCGTATGTGTATACGCCTTGACTCGGGCCCCATTTTAGTGAGACCCCTATACACCCATTGTAAAATTTAAGACACCTTGTGCCATCTAGTAGACATATAAATAACTTCTTGCTAGCACGTTGAATATTTAATAAAAAGTTCATTTTTCCCACTTCGAAAGATTTGTAGTTATATACACTGAAAAATACATTTAAATAAAATATACAATAAAATTATTTTCTTTTTCAGAAACTCAGACTTCAGTCACAGTATCAGAGCGCACGTACTCAACGCCATCTAGTACAGTTTATACAACAACTCCTGCGCCAGAAACTTCAACACAAACCATCTCGCGGCCGAATAGCAATTGGCAAACGCAAAGGCCGTCGTTCATGACTAAACCCATAGATGGCGCGCCAACGTCTTATGCCTACCGACCGCCAGAAATAAACTTACCTTCATTAGGCAATTTAGATGCAAGTAGCGAAAAAAATAGTGATATAGTTAATAAAATACCTTATAACAATGTAAATAAATACCAAAATGTAAATAGGCCTAGCGAGGAAACTAGTCCCCACAATAAGATTTCGTCTAGTCTTAGCATATTGTCTGGTGCGCGGCCGATGGCCGTTTCGGAGCAACACGCTGATAACAGTATTGACTCGGGTGAGTTTAGTTATAATTATAGAAAAATATTCATAGAAGTACCATAATTTCTAATAATTTTATGGCCAAAATCGGAACTATGAAGGATGAAAGATGCTTCCTTCGTGTGGGCAATATTAATTAATATAAAAAATCACAGATGGCGCAGTTCTCAATTATAAATGTTTACCATAAAATTGTAATGGTTTCATATTAATCGTACCTATTACCGTATAATTCATTCATAATTATATATGTGGTATAATACAAAATCCGATAGATGATTAACGATAACCAAAGTCCAATATAATTGCAACTACCTACTTAAAACAAAAGATTTGTCCCTTGCACGTTGCCTGTCAGATTTATGTATTTTTAATTGTATAATTGTTCGTAAGTTTGAAGTTAAATCACACGTTTCAGAAACATAATTTACCAAATTTTTTTTTTGGATGTTTATTTATCCTACATTTAAATTTCATACATGCATAATTAGGTACGCGGCGTTCGAACCAACCAGTCGTATCTTTTAATTGCACCATTTCTCAAACCATTCCTTCACTACATTCCAGCCCAATATATATCGAGGCCGAGCAACTTAAACACAATACACTGGCAGGCGACCACAGAACCTTCTTTCATCACCAAAACGCGACCATCATGGGAGAAGCCAGCTGGCAAGCCGAAGCCGACGACGAAGAAAAAGTTCCCTACGACAACCAGCAAGCCGCACAAGCCTATAAAGCCGAAAGATCCAGCGATGAATATGATCAATAGGACTGAGGAATCGACTCAAGCGCCGATGCCAACTAAGGCTCCCACGACAGCTGTTGGTAAGATCCATAATGCATATCAGCTCTGTCTTTTTGGAAACTGTTATTCTACTGGATTATAAGGCCTATAGGATCCTATCAACTCTTTAGGGCCCAGATCAACGACACTTACTGTGCACCTGCTAAACAATGGACGAGTCTTTAACACCGGCTATGCTTAGGGTTGAGAAGTCAGTTGGTAGTAGATAAACCAATAAAAAAATAAATTCTAGGGCTCCAAAGTGTAGCCTTTTGAACCGGGTAATTGCTATTAGAATAGTAATGATTCTGTTAGATGCATTGGTGTGATTGACCTGGGCACTGGATACAGGCCTCTCAAATTAAAAGGTAGGTCTATTCAGGTTAAAAGACAGGGCTGATATGCATATCCAAACATAATTATTATAACTTACTTACTTGAATTAGTTAATAATTTAACTGTACATAATTAAGTAATAATATTCGTGTGGTGACGGAGAAAGAATACAAGTATCACCACCCCATCTGGTTCGACGGGTGTGGAAGCGACTAACGGAAAAATACGCAAACAATATCACTGCGAGAGACGGAAAACTCGAAATAAAACCCTGTATCAACCCGTCTCGCCAGCATGGAAACAGTAAGCCAAAGTCTCCCAACATTGGGAGAGGCTTAGTCCAGCAGTGAACTGCGATGGGCTAGTTTATTTGATTTGAATACTTCTTATTACTTGTTAAATATTAATAATTATTAATATTAACATGATTCCCACGTGGTTCCCAGCGATGTAGCATACAGACATGGGTAGGTTATGGACCCCATAATTCCCAGTCGGGTGCCGTTAATAAGAGCAAGAACTCTTCAGAATTTTGCTTCTTTTGTAATGCTTATGCTAAAGCGATATTTTTACACGGCAGAGGTGATAAGCCAGCACAAGTTCCGTCTGATGGTAAGTAATTATCAGTACCTGAATATAGAGTAAAGACACTCACAATACCACAAATAGTGAAACTTTTAGGGTAAGTGTTATCAATTTAGCTCTCTTCGCAAAGAGCCTTTGGCGATGACCTCACTCACACGGAAATTAACTGGAAGTAATAGTGTACCTTATTTGTGAGGCCAATAAGTGTGAGACATTTTTTGTATACCACTTAGGTGGCAGACAAGCACACGGCCCACCTGATTGAAAGTGGTAACCGTGGCCTATGGACGTGTGTAACTCCAGAGGACTTTCTGTGACATCAGTGTAGAAGACAAAGCAGGACAAGCCTTTAGTCTTTCCACTGACTAACACGAAAGTTGATAATTTCTTATATTTCTAACTCCTACGTCATTATCATCATCATCATCATCATCTTAACTTGGATCCCTGAATCCAAGGCTTTCACTTTGAGGGATTCACTTAGCCTTTTTCCTTTTGATTTGATTTATCTTTGATTTTATGAAAACTACTACCTGCCTACCCCATGACGAAAGCCTGCACCTGAGCCTCTTCTGTTAATCAGCACTTCAGCAGCATGTTTTCAACCTCTAATTTGCTATAAGTATATTTTAATGCGACTTCCAAAAATAATAATCTTACTTTCCCTGGAACCTTCCAAGGGTCCTTTTGTCGAAGTATATTTATATGTGTCTATTATTGCTACATCCTGCTGCATTGCAGGTCCTAGTCTGAAGGTCACAGCATGATAAAAATTATGAGCATGACAAATCCACACTATTTCCATTAATTTCCCTGGGGAAAATGTGTGAAATGGTTTGGTGAACTCCTCTAAGCACATTAAGAAATTGTCTCTTAAAAAATATTATGGAATTTTCCAGGATGCGGCCTAACACCGATGTGGCCACGTCCAGAGATGCGGATCATGGGTGGCAAGGACTCCAGCTTCGGGCGGTGGCCGTGGCAGGTGTCCGTCAGGAGGACCTCATTCTTCGGTTTTTCTTCCACACACAGATGTGGTGGAGCTATCATTAACGAGGGCTGGATCGCTACAGCTGGACATTGTGTTGACGAGTAAGTATCCGATCATCAGCTAAAAGCGTTTAACCTTGAAACCTGAAATCCACTTTGATTAATTTGATCAATTACAAGGAGGTCAGCTCCTAATCCCAACCAAAACCTCGTTTGATGGTCACCTGGACTGCACCAAAGCCAAGACCTCATACAATAATCACAATAAACATATATACATATATATAACCTTTATCCCCGGAGGGTTAAGCAAAGGTGAATTAACACCCACATTTCACCAATCGTTGAATTCAGTCCCACGTAATAGGGGGCGAGCCTACTGCCGTTTTATGGGCACTATTGTTGACTCAAGCCATACATCTGAGGCTGAGTCTGAGTCTGTATATATATGTCTGATGGTAAACAGTCCCGTATTTATTTTATATGATAAAGATTGTCAAAGCTTGGACTTTTCAAAGTCATTAAGACTACCGAACCAATAATCATTTCTCTTTTTTGCCCCACCAACGTAGCCGGTGGGAGAGGTTATTTCGGACTCGAACCGACTAAAACGCACGAAGACGTCGTGCGTTTTAATCTTGGGTCTTTTTTAGTTGCCGAAGGTGAAATTAAGAGGCACATCACTCGCATAGTCTATTCTAAAAATAAATAGTGCATGTAGTTAAACCTCTAAATCGGATAATTCGTACAAATATCGGTAGATGGCTCTCACCGTAAGACGGATATATTTATAGAAGAAACTAGATGATTTCAGGGGAAGGTTCGGTAACTTAGCAGGCAGAGCGTTCCCCCTGTAAAGGAAAGATCGCGGATTCGAATCCCGCTTGAACCGATTAATTGTTTTCTATCTTAATCGACTTGAATAGTTAGCATACTTAATGCTTTAAAATTTAATTCAATGCATAAAAAGAAACCTGTGCGAGGCGATGCGCGTAACAAGCGAGTGCGAAAGAGGGTAGACCGATATGGGTCTGCCCAATAACAACTAGCTCGGCAGTCGTCAGTGCACCGTGATCATGGCGCTTGTAACAGCGCCGAAATATCGGTTACTGAAAAAAATAATAAACTTGATAAATAGCCCGGCGAGTGTTACACTAGTAACATAAAAATAAGTATTTTAAGTAAGTAAGTCTCTCATTGCTTCCTTTATAAAACTAGTGAAAGATAACATCGGCCACAATTGCGTCAGCGTCCCAAATACACATTGAACTCAGAATATTCACCGTCCACTATGAATAAATTGGTTCATTATTTTGCAAGTATACACAGATCTTGTTCCACGATAATATTGTTATGTTTTAAAAGAATTAATACGAAAATTGGACTGGCTGTATTCCAGTTATAAATTGGGTTAAGAGTATTTTATTTGTAGCAATCACAGCGCTGAAGAAATTGTATTTTAACCCCCGATGCAAAAACGACGGGGTATTTTAAGTTTGACGTGTGTGTGCGTGCGTGTGTACGTGTGTGCGTGTGTACGTGTGTGCGTGTGTGCGCGCGCGCGTGTTTGTGTGTGTGTGTATGTGTGTGTGTGTGTGTATTGATGTGTATATGTGTATGTGTGTGTGTGTCTATCTATGGCATCGTAGCTCCTGAATGGATGAACCGATTTGGATTTAGTTACCCTAACTGACACTACGTAATATTATCGGTACGATCCAATGTCCCCCCGACAATGACAGCGCTTGAATCAAAATATGTATTACTATGTATATCAAAGTTATAGGGCTAACCAACACAACTTATTTTCGACTTTATGAGGGTTGTTTTTTGTGACGGGGGTTTTTTAAAATTTTAATTACTCTATGAAGGACAAAGAATACTATTCTATTAGCAGTAGGTTTTTTTTTATACCACTTAGTTGGCAGACAAGCACACGGCCCACCTGATGGGAAGCGGTTACCGTGGCCTATGGACGTATGCAACACCAGGAGTGTCACACTCGCGCTGCCGACCAGAAGAAACCTTCTGATGCCCCTCTTGAAGAACCCCATATTGTAGGCGCTTGTATTTGGTATGGCGCTTTTGAGCTAGAAAAGAAAGCTGGATATAATATGCTTTTTAATGAGAGGTTCACTATCAATTAAGAAAAAGTGAATCAGCTCAGACGTGACTCGAAGTAGCTAGCTCCCACAGTCGTCACCCCAACGGACGGATGTCTACGAAAATTTGTATCGCTTCAGGCGTGTTTCAGTGGCTCAGTGTTTAGAGCAGAGTGGTCTCGCCTGAGTTAATTCTCTTTTTCCTATCTTAGTCGATTTGAATAGTTAGCGCATTAAATTATTTAAAATTTAATTTTTTAAAATTATAAATTTATATATTAATGCTTTAAAATTATAGAAGGAGGTAGGACTCGGCGGTATTTACGCCCAATTAAACAGTCCACGGGGAAGTACCTCCGCCCTACAGAATACCGCGGTTATAATAACTTCGTGTTGTGTTCCCAGTATTGAGTAGGGTAGGCAGAACTCACTGGAGAATATGTGCTGTCAGTGGGAAGACTAAAGGCTTGTCCTGCTTTGTCTTCTACACTGACGGCATAGAAACTCTGTACTTACAGGGTTGGTAGCGCGACTATGACTCCTCTAGTGTTACAAACATCCACAGGCACCGGCAACCACTTTCCATCAGGTGGGCCGTGTGCTTGTCTGCCACCTGAGTGGTATAAAAAAATCAAAATAACTAAAACAAATATAAATCTGTTCTTGGAGTATATAGGATCCCACTAAGGACCTTCATGCCCAAATTAATTTCACTTATTGATGGAAGAGGCTGTGACGCAGGCCTTCCTATCGAGATTGGGAGGTCAGACGGCAGGAAGTGAAAATGACATCGCCGCCGAGAGCCATACTGTGTGTTGGTTGGTTCAAGCAATGACAGTACGGTTTAGAGTTGCCAGCACATTTTTTTATGACGGTGGTAATTATAGTTCCTGGCATATATATTAACTCCGATCTCGTCACAATATGTACACTGTAAAATGCATATTACACGTATTTTTAGAGGATAGCATAAGGTACTACGACGGATAATGACCTCAAACCCACTAATAACATTAAAAAGTGTCTTACTGGGTGGTTTCAATACGATCCAAGACTGTCTCTTGATACACTTTAGGTGAAGTTTTCACTCCTTTAACTTCTTAAGTTCAGCAGTTCAACTAAGAACTTTTACTTTCTTATCTGAACAATGAAATAAATAAAAATACGATACTGGCAACATTACATGCTGCGACTGCCACATTGCGGCCATGGGACTTATTTCGTGGAGCGTACTTTATTATGTTGACTAACCAGAGACACTTTTTTTTTTCGCCAAGCAATTACTTCAAGAACGCGACAGACGTCTAAGAAAATCAAAACCAAAACGTCTTATTCAGGCACCCAAATATTCCTCACCATTAAATAAAATAAATCCTCGAGCAGCTTCATACATATTAATGAAACATTTTAAATAAGCGTTAATACTTCACGGAGCACCGCCGACTCATAAAGGCTAACCCGGCTTGAAACAAAACTGGCCACAATCCCGCAATTCGTATACCACCCGCCGGTTTATCTGAAAAAAAAACACAAAATCTTAAACATCTTAAGCCTTCCCGAGAAATGTTTTATCAGAATCCATTTAGTAATCTCTGAGATTAGCGCATTCATACAGACAGATGGTGGTTTCCTTCCGTTTATTTTTTTATGCTTCCCGTCTCTAAGGGTCAATTCATACTAACAGACCAGCGGCCGACAGCGGCTTTTTGAGGAAAGGTAGTTATTACAAACGATTTTAAACCTTATCTACAGAAGTAGGAGGCAGGACACGGCGGTATTTCCGCCCGATTGAGTAGTCCGACTGGGTAAGTACCTCCACCCAACAGAAAACCGCGGCTATAATAACTTCGTGCTGTGTTCCCAGCGGTGAGTAGGGTAGCCAGAGCTCACTGGAGAATTTGTGCTGTCAGTGGGAGGACTAAAGGCTTGTCCTGCTTTGTCTTCTGCACTGATGACACAGAATCTCTGTACTTACAGGGTTGGCAGCGCGACTGTGACTCCTCTGGTGTTACAAACGTCCATAGGCCATGGTAACCACTATCCATCAGGTGGGCCGTGTTCTTGTCTGCTACCTAAGTGGTATAAAAAAAAAGAAGTAAATATTTCTAGTCATTTCAAGGTAAAGGAGCGGCAGCGTCACAGTCATTAGGCGGCTGCTCAAAATCTGCTCCCATCTATTTCTAGTAACAAATTCCAGTCGCTGTCAGCCGGTGCCGGTCGCTGCTCGTTCAGTGGGAACTGACCCTAAGTAGGTTTTAGTAGATTACTCTGAAAACAAAGTAAAGGGAACGGCCTAAACACCGTAAAGAGGAATTAAAACCAAGTTCTTTAATGGAGCCTGTATTAAATAGGATAACCTATAAAAAAGTATAAATCTGTGGTTTTTATCCATCAGGGGATTATTTAGTAACACCACGTTTTGAAAACGCGTGATTTCAATTCGATCTAAAATGAAAACTTTGAAATTCCAATTAGTTTAGAATTCATAACTACGTTTTAAAATCGAATTATACTGAATCAGGCACCAGAATAGATGGTGGTTTTAGGAGTACCCATCTTATCGAGGTAAGCAGATTTCAAAATTAATGACAAAAGCAAGCGTTAGAATCCTGAATATTACGTTTACCGTTATCCAAGCTGGTTTTCAATTTCCATGGTAATATTATATGGTGACGAACAATAGAAAAGTCATCTTTTTGATGTCGAGTGGGGGAAAAAGACGAAAAGCGACGTTTATTATTTCTGACAGTATTTATTGTGACGTCATAGTAAATATAAGTACAGTAAACTTTTAATTTGACACGCTTGAGAAGAAGAATCAGAGTATAATTAAAATCGGCTCGCTTATATTTTGTAGAGAATTATTCTGTCTTGTTCCTTTATAACTTAAACTCAAGCCTATATCCCCGAAGGGGTAGGCAGAGGTGCTAGCACCCACATTCGCTAGTTTATGTTTAGGTCCCAATGTGGAGAGCCTATTGCCATTAACCGGGCACTTATAAACACACATAACTTCGAAAAGCATCGAAAAGTCATTGGTGTGTGCATTGGTAAAACCTGGGAGCGAACCCGAGACCTCGTCTCAGCAGTCCATTACCCATACCACTAGGCTATCGCGGTTAGGTTAGGTTGTTCCTCTATACATATTATATTATGATGGGCCACGGCAAGCCTCTGTGTATAGAGGGCAATAATTGGCTCCACACTGAGCGAGCAGCTTCGCGAGACATCTAACTCACGACTCTGCTCGATATCTGTAGATGAGGGAAACGCGCGAGTCGCTGCGGGCGAGTGAAAATACTGAGCCAGCATTGGAGTCTGTTTCCTCGCACGGAAAATGTCTCGCAAGGATACTCGCTCCGCTTGGACCCGGCTATTGGTATACAGTGGTATCATATAGACCATTGTGGCGAGCAATCGAGATGTTGTTTTTTTTTGGTTCATTTCAAAGAAATTGTGGTGTAGCAATCATATACTCCACTGCATTGTGTGAACACATGGCATATAGTTGCGCATTGCAAAGCATGATCCAACACCAGCGTTTACTGTGAACAATTTAAAGAAAATAACAGATATTTCTAAGCATGTGGCATTCGCACACAAGCAATCAGTATACCGATATTAACGATGCAATATTTTCTTCCCTTCCAGTCTCTTGACGTCGCAAATAAGGATCAGAGTTGGAGAATATGACTTCTCTTCAGTTACCGAAGAGTATCCATTCGTCGAGCGGGCCGTTGCTAGAAAAGCAGTCCATCCTAAATATAACTACTATACGTATGAATATGATCTTGCTCTGGTAAAGCTGGAGTCTCCTGTGCAGTTCGCTCCTCATATATCACCGATATGTCTACCAGCTTCTGATGATTTGCTAGTGGGAGAGAACGCTACAGTTACCGGTTGGGGAAGGTTGTCGGAAGGTGGTGTGTTACCATCGATTTTGCAAGAGGTATTTATATAATTTATTGGACTACTATTTATTTAGTGATCTTTATATCTGAGACTACTCTTTTAGTTTGGGTGGTAGTCATATTGACCCCTTAATCTGGTGTTGCATTCGCAGCCTGTTAAATTTTTTTTGATCAAAACCACGTTGGAACTTTTCCCTTATTAAGGGCAGACTCCTCTGTGACCTTAGGCATTCCATTTTGCCCACTAATACACTGTACAAAAGTGGGGTATAATCCTATTATAATAGTTTTTTTCTGACATAGGTAAATTAATCTCATTCCAGGTGCAAGTACCAATAGTATCAAACGAGAGATGCAAGTCCATGTTCCTGAAGGCTGGCAGACACGAATTTATTCCAGACATCTTCCTTTGCGCCGGCCATGAAAGAGGCGGTCATGACTCATGTCAGGGAGATTCCGGGGGCCCTTTGCAGGTAAAACAAAATATTATTATAGCATTGATATTGGTCATCATCATCTTACCGTTTTTACCATTTGTATTCAAGGCTTTCACTGTTTTTCACTTATTTTAGTACATACAGTTTCTTATGGGAAGACTGTCATCGAACCTCTTAACCCCCATGGCTTGTGCCAGACCTTTATCAGTCAATCAGTAGTATGTAGGGGCGAGGGCTCTGTCGTTAAGTTAGAGAACCTCTCCAATTATGTCAGAATTGTAAGTTGGAAAGGAGACAAAAAGTTAAAAGTGGTTAAAAAGTTTGGAACTTTTCGCGATTGCCAACATCACCAAAAATAGTAAATTACATGACTTCATCCGTAAAAAGTCCAGAACCGTTATATAATTATACATTTTTAATTCATGGTGATACGTGAAGAGAGTATGCATGCTTTTGTATGTACACACACGTTTTGAACAAATAAAACGATTCTATTTTATGCTATTCTAAATTCAATGAGTTCTAAAGATCTTTTATGAACTACGCCTTTTATTTTTTTACGTGCGCAAAATCCCCACGGATACCTCCCCACCGGAGTCGGTGGAGGAGGTTATGTCGGACTCGAACCGACTAAAACGCACGCCGCCTGTGGGTCGCTTTGGTTGCCGAAGGTGAGGTTGACAGGCATATCCCTCGCACCCGGCCGACCCAGGGCCATCTCTCACGATCTGGCCCTCTTGAACTACGCCCTTAGTATTAAGTGACATAGTTTATGCTCGTAATAGAATAACAACCCTGAACTAAAACACGAGTTGCACAATGTTCCATGAAATAGTTTTAGTAAAACTTTGGGCTGAACATGAGTAAAATAGCTGGTTATACAAAATGTCAAATAAGAGGCTTATGCACTGAATCTGTCAAACTTTGTAATCCTACCATGAGCTGGCCACGACGACAGCTAGTACCTATTAGACGATAATATAATAATTTTTACACGTATAACAAACTGATTTTATTTTATACATTTAGATCGGAAAAGCCAATATCTAGCCTGGGACTTGAACCTGAGATCTTTTTTATTCGCACAAAGTGATATTATCTGGATACATCTTGGGGTGAATTAGTTCAGTTGGTTCAAAAATCCGTCCTAAATAGCTTTTGCAGAAATAAATCTATTGGAAAAGTTAGCGTAATTGTTCCAAAATTTAAGGAATATTTAGATTATTAGATTAGGTTTGATTTAAATTTTTCTTCTTTTCTCAATTTCAGGTCAAAGGAAAAGACTCCCGGTATTTCTTGGCCGGCATCATCAGCTGGGGTATAGGTTGTGGCGAAGCTAACCTACCAGGTGTTTGTACCAGAATATCAAAATTCGTACCCTGGATCCTGCAGACGGTCAACTCCTAACGTCCTTCTAAAAAGACAGTGGACAATAAAAGTGACATTCAAAACAAAGTGATTTCGAACCGAAATTGTTACAAGTGCAACGTAGTTACCTTCAAAAATGTTGATTTAATTCAACGTTTTCTGAGGCGTTTTGTTTATTGAATGACTCGCCTGAAGCTGTATGGAACTCGTATACGCGAGTTAATGCATTACCCTTTACAGGAGCTTCAATGGCGACATTTTTCTACTTGAAAACGCCTGACAAAGCATCTTATCGTTACGCTTAGTTTTGTTTATAGCAGTGATTAAATTAATTGTATTTTCTTTCTTACCCTTGTCGAATTTCAATCAGTTTTTTTTGTTGTTTCATTAATACATTAAGTATGATCACTAGCTACTTGTACCGCTACTTTTCCTTTTGCACTTGAAACATGTTCTTTGTAAATACAATCTACTTTAACTTTATTTTCGTCTGTGTTTGCATAGTTTTAGTAAATGTTTTTATGCTCAAATGTATTGTAAATATTGCGTATATATCTTGCCGATTAGTTAAGTTCACTATTATACAGTATTATACATATTTCATTGCAATCGCGTATACTGTAAATATGTTTTATTTTGTTTTTAGTTCCTTGTGGAATGTAAAGAGTGAAAGTGTTAAGACTTGCTGGAATACATCGCAAAATTATTCGAAATTTGATTTTACAAGTAACAAAATTTGTTAAATTTAATGTTATTTTGTTATATTTTGAATTTATTATTTGTATTATAGCAAGTTTAATTCTTCTCCAACCGATTGTACTATTTCGAATGTAATTTAATTCGTATGTTATATTTAATATTATTGTAAATTTGATATTATTAACTTGTTATATACAAAATGAATGAATTTTACCAAATCACGCATTGTTACTGCATTTAGTAAATTAACGACGCTCGAGTGATGTTGTTGGATTTAGTTTAACTATTGCGATTTTATTAAATGATAGTTTATGATGACGTTGATTGTTTTCAAAATAATATTATTGTTAATAATTATTAAAATATTGAAATATTTTTAAAAGCATGTTTTATTATCTTATTATATTAAAATAAAGACCAGGAAACACATGGATCACATCATATTTCTAATATAATATTAATTCTCATGTTTTTCTCTTCCTTTTGACTTCTTACATTATTTATTGACTAGGTGTATAGTTACATCGTCAAATAACAAATAAGGTAAACTCTTTAAAGATTGAAATCCCATAACGCAAAAGTTAAAAAAAAAAAATATAGCCTGCCATAGCTATCATTATTACCAGATCGACTGCAGAATCCTTCAAGTCATTGTAAACTATTTAATTTTATGAATTAATCTGACAATGAGAATACTATATTACCCGTATACGATCCACAAATTGCTATAGAGAATATAATATAGTAAATACATACATATAAACACGCCTTTATCCCCGGAGGGTTAGGCTGAGGTGAATTAACACCCACATTTCACTTTATTTCATTGTATTCGGTCCCATGTAATAGGGGGTGAGCCTATTGACGTTTTCCGGGCACTATTGTTGCCTCGAGACATGCATCTCTGGCTGAGTCTGGGCTGTATATATCTGTACGATGTTAAACAGTCTTATCCTTAGTCGCCTTGTACGACACCGCATGGCAAGAGATGGGGTGGTCCAAATTCTACTCTGCCGGAAACCACGCGGCAAATATAGTGTCAATATAAATTTACTAATTAAGACTAAATGCCTAGAAAGGAGTTGATCACCTCAAAACATTAACAAGTAAATTTGTGGTCTATATAATAATAATAACGAGAGCCGTGAATTGAATTTCGGATGATGGGTTCACAAATTATCAAAGGTTCGTTAGCGACTTTAAATTTGGGTCAGATTTTGATGAGAGGATGCGGTTCTACAGCAAAATCAGATGCTGAAGGATTAACGAGAGTTTTTCATTCAATTTGCTCATTTTTTGAATCGTCTGACCTCTCTTAATATGCGAGGATGAAAAGAAATATATGTACCTCCCAGTTCCCCAGTGTCCGAATACATAACATTGATTCCAATTACAGCTTAATTTATAAGGCATCACGATTATACTTTAACAGTTTTTGATTTCTAGAATAAGCCATTTCTAACTTTCGCACATAAGCGCAACTGTCGTCTGACCTTCTAGCTCCGAGAGGAGGGCTCGCGCCAGAGCAAAAGTCTCGTCCGTTGTTTAGCAGGACCTCCGCTAACAAGTGAGGTTGACTTGGACCTCAAAGATGTTAGTGAGTTGTGGAATGAGCTCCCTCCTGTGGATTTCCCAAGCGACTAGAATATGAAATTCTTCAAGAAGGGCATTAGAAGATTTCTTCAGGGTCGGCAGAATGAGTGTGACACCCCTGGTGTTGCATATGTCCATAGGTCACGGTAAAACTTTCCATCAGGTGGCCGTGTGCTAAGTGGTATAAAAAAAATAGTAGCCCTCTGTATACTCACATTGTTAAAACAATAAAATTAACCAGGAATAATAATCGAGTCTACCTAAATCCTTTATCAGTGCCCTTTCTGTGGTGTAGCATCGGGCACGGTACTCAAATATTGCAAGCATTGTTTAGTTTATCACAACCAGCAGAGATACATTCCTTAAATAACAACCTTTGTTTCGAGCATATACTGTGAATTTGGAATGTTTTTGAACACCGATGACCATGCGATGTTTTGTACTTTATTGCATACTTAGTGGTCAAATTGTAGTCTATTCAATCAACAGACACTACAGTATACGACAGTATACTGTGACTATCAGCTCTGTATATTTAATTGGTTCGGTTAAACTGCGTAGAGGACTTGGATTGGAAAATACTTACCTCGGTCTTATTAGTAGTAGGTAGGTAGGTACTACTGGCGTAAATTATACAGCAAAAGAGAATCAAAGGCAAACGAGAGTTTCACATCGACCTTTTTATGTAATTAACATTTTGTATGAAAATGTTTTGTTGCTCCGACGTCTGTGCCATGTCATGAGGTCACCGTAAGCTTGCCTTATGCCACCTACCTTTTCTATATAATCCCCGCCTGAGGTTGCACTTTGTCTGAGTAATAGCTCATGTCACCCGGCAAGTATATGCAACCATTAAGCTACTTAAACGTAGTTATATATTTTACCCCTCGCCGTGGTCTGCGCTATGCCTTAGGCTTTGTGAAATTAAAATTCCAATTAGAGCATTAAAATTTATTATATCCAAAAGTAAACCCTCAAGGCGCTTACAACTTCTCTAAAAAGAAAAAAATATGTTTATAAACCATGCAAAATAATTTAAGACCAGGCCATACCCAAAACCTGCATTGGTAGTAGCAACCACGACTGAAAATTTTCAACTGATCTATCGTAATTCATTATCATGTAACCCTTATACCAAGCCGACACTACACAGTCATAGTAAAACAATAATGCCCTTTTAAAATCTGGATCGCATGTTTCAAAACTTGGATGAATGGCATCAGGAGTATTTTTACAATGTATGCTGTTAAATTTCACATTGTATGCTGGGATGGGCCGTGTGATTGGAGACTTCGGAACTCCAAACTCAAGGTCCAACATCCAAGGTACGTGATGGTGCAAGTTGGACATTTTACAAATCTCATCTATTATCGGATTTGGGTCCACTGCTAGCATTTTTGGTGACGGAAATAATTCCTTAGGTAATTTCAAGTAAGTTTCTAAGGGATCTCCTTCAATTATTTGAACTTCCGTACCTGCTTCAGTGACATCTGTATTCATTAAGCTGGTGTCTGTTTGAGCTAATACCTCATCTTGCATGTAATAAGTTTGTTCATTTAAAATTGCAGTAACTTCTTCAATTTGTTCACCTGTGTAGCTTACCTCATTTGAATAATTAGAAAGGTTTACTACGTCAGGCATATATGTTTGAGGCATTATTGATGTGTATATTGGTTGTCCTACATTCCCAATCAATGGGCTAATGCATGTGGTAAATAAAACTGGACAAATATTAAGCAATGGTGTAGGCAAGGGATTCCAATCATTCATTGTTATGGGGTAATTCACATCTTGTTGGTATGAATAACAAGTATTACCAATAGTATTTGTTGGTAGATGAACAGGTGTTGTAATCAATGGTTTTCTGTATACTTTGTGACAATGTGTAGCATGCAGCTGTTGCATCATTTTCTTTTTCAGTTTAACAATTAGGTTGCTTTTAATCAACCTTTTTCTTGCTAATATATTTTTTGCTTCTCTTAGGTAATGCAAGTTATCGGGTTGTAATTGTGTTATTCCATTTATAAAAGCTTGATTATGAACACACATTTTATCAATTGATGTTGTGAGAACCATTGTGGCACATTTATCTAAAATAAAAAATATAAATTATAATGCAATTTTATTATTTATCAAACAGTTGCTATTGTTTATTGTCTTCTAAACTTGAAGTTCAAAGAATTGAATTTAGAAAACAGGTTTATTTGGGTTATGTGAAAACATTAAAACATTCAAATTTTTGTTGTACTTATGTCAGTACATAAGTATAATTTAGAGATAATAATACTGACGTAACTGTATCATATTCCAAAATACCCTTATCGACGGTTTTATTGCAATACGAATCATTTTGATACATTATGGTAACAGCAAGGCATTCAAACTATTTAAATGCGAGCCTAGCCAAAATTTATTTTTATTAGGTACTATACAAAAGGTGACAGAAACGACAAGTTATTATGATGGAGGTATTACATTATATTAATTTCAAAAAGTTGTTTTACTAACAATGAAGTTCTAAAGCGTTTATAAACTGGCTAAACATATTTTAGTAAATTTATCGTTTTAGCATAGTTACATTCGATTGTTACTTACATATTTATAGCCACTATTGTTTAGAACGTCCGTTCCTGTTACCACTGCAGGTTGTAAGTGTATAAATTTTGACTAAAATCGTGTCAAATATTTGTCAATGTATTTTGTCAAAGCCTCATTTTTCAAATATGAGGGTAGTTTCTATGCAATTAAAATAAATGAACAAAGTAAAAGTTAATGCGGGTAGTTGAAAAAAATCAAAAAGAGAAGATTGCTGCAGAGCGATAAGGCCGCCATCTGTACGTAACCTCCTACCACAATGTATCTCAATTAAATTGATTTACAATAAAGTGGTATTTTTATTTTTCGAATTCAGAACATCTTTAATTTCTTTTATTTTTGTTAATTTATAGATTTTGGAACTGTAATTAGTTACAAGAAATAAAATATTGCTTTGAGAATATATTTGTTCAATAACTTTTTTACAAATTGATATTATAACCCTGATACTATGATGTTTCTACTAGAGTCTGGCCAGCGAAAGATGGTTAAAAAAAATAAAAATCAACAGATTGCAACACCGATTATACTGCTACAAAACGGAGTTGATACTTTACTTTTTTTAATTAGATATTCATTAAAATCAGTCTACATGGAACTTAATGATTTTTGTTTATTGTCATTTTTGTATAAAGTACATACTAAAAATTTAAGAATATAACATGCGTTTATTGACAATAACGCTTACAGATTTGTGTTACCGTAAAAAATTACGTGTTTTTACTCTACAACACGAACAATTTGTTTTAGATATTCATAAGTAATAAATCAGGACCCTTAAAGTAATCTACATAAACGTCAGATTCAATGCCCTGTCTTTAAACAATAATTATAGGCTATTAAAATATTGGATAACTATTTGAAATGAATAATTTTTAATCATGCAATTGTCTATTATTAAAAATAATCTATTCACTTTGAGAATCATCCAGAAATCATAACTTTGTTGTGAGTATCAAGAAGTTTTCGAAGACCATAAAATACTAACTGACTGGAAAAAACTTGCCATATAAAAGTTATGAAAAAGTGATTTGTTCATCTTTCATTGGCCAGAGTCTAATGCCTATGCTTTATTGATACCAGTTCTTCATTTTTGACAACTCATATTAATAGTACTCATATAGGTAACTATTATGAAGTTTTTTCTTCCTGCAAATGTCCTTACGTTCTTAGTGTTGTTGTTGCATCCGAGTACTTCCCTTGGAGCTCGGGGTCTGTTTACCCCCTTTTCCTCTTGTTGATTTTCCTTATACAGCTTTATGGGAGCACCTGTAGTATGACCACCCGTAAAACCTGTGCCGTAGAGAGGTCTCTTAACGCCATATATTATATTTATAGCAAAAGTATTTTAGACTCATAGATTATTCCGCCAATGTACGTCGTGCATAAAAAAAAAACATTTTTTTTTTTTTGCATTCCACTTAGGTGGCAGACAAGCACACGGCTCACCTGATGGGAAATAGTTACCGTGGCCAATGGAACACCAGGGGTGTTACACTCGCGCAGCCGACCACGAATAACCTTCTGTTCTTTAATTCGCATCATGGAATTGGTGAACTTACAGAAACTGACCGAGAATGTCGTATATAGAGGACCCCGTGTCTCATGTAGCTTGCAACTCCAGGATTGTCTACCATTTGTTTCCAACCCTGCAAAAGTTCAAAAAAGTCCAGGGCAAAAATTATGGTCTGACCGCTGTAAGTGGTGGAAGAAAAGCCGGAAAGCCGTGCTTATTGCTATTTGGTATTGTTTTCTTTGCACTCACTGAGTGGAATAAGAATATGAGTTAAGGCAGGTGAAGAGGAAAACTGTTTTGAAAGACGGTTTTTAAGCACCGGTGTTGTATCTACAGCTCATGCGAATTAACATGTCACCAAGCTTGAGAACTACCCTCCTCTCGCATTCCCGCACGAGGCCCCGCTCTCGTCCTTCGAGACCAGTAGCATCCACAACACTGTGACCGTTGCACGTTTGTCTTAGTTTGAGTTTCGTAGTTATTTGTTATCGTATTTTATTTGTTATTGTTACGTTTGGGAAGCCGGTGCCATGTTAATATGCAAGAGTTATACGTATTTTTAGTATGAGATCATTGAAGACTTGTTTTAGCAGATGTCGAAGTTTCTTAAGGTTCTTTTAATATTCATAAATGTCACGACTTACACGATTAGCATTGGTTTGCTGTTCTCAGTCTAAATCTTTAGCATCGAAGAAGTTAAACAGCTAAGGTAAGGAGGTACAAAACCAGACTTTGGTTTGTTACCAATGCCTCCCGCCTACCGGCAGGGGGGCCCTCATGGGGATTTTTACATTATTCACACAAAGAAGTATTGTTCTACAAAATATACGTAACGCCAAACCGTGACTCGTACATTGCTATGTTTTGTCTCTAAGGCGTTCAATGATCATATGCCAGCAGAATTCTTATAAATACTAACTAATGCATACAAACTATTATTGGTGGGGTCAATAGTTTTGGGGTACAAGTCAGCCTGACCTATAGGCCCACAGGCTCCTGCCCCAGCTTTCCTCTCAGGTTAGCAAATCAGAAGGAAGTGGCTCTCATAAAAGACGAATCAGGTTAAGATGAATATGATGCCTTATAGCAATATTAAGATCAACTAACCTGAACGCAGTATTTTTTTCAGAGACGGCAATAGCAATAAGTCTACAATCTTGTTATGTTGTGTCCCAATATATTTTTAAAAGTTTGAAATGGAACACAACACAACATTATCACTTTATGCATCGCATATCCAATTGATCCCATGTCAATAGTATGTCATTTTGACAACAGCTCTCCTTGCAGCACCATCTATTGAGCAATGTTGTAACTAAACCGATAATCGCCGAAACTATACTCCACTCTTGTTTTCACAGTTTCCCCCAGTAGGGTTAAAGTAGGTGGGGAAATAATCTGTTACTATCATATTTTCCTTGAAATCAATTATATATTTCTTTTCCTTTTGTTTGTCATTTTTTTTAAAACGGTAAACAAATGTTTTTTCTTGAATTTAGACTTCATAATAGAATATTTTGAACACCAGTCAATAAAATGTAACAAAGGAAATCCACGAATAGCCATTAATACATATGATACTGTAAATTGAATGGAATCTCAAAGAGCACTTTCACACTACAGAAACGAATAAAGAAAAATATGAGTTGAAAATTCACAACATGACAGCCCCATGACATTGAAATCTGGGTGTATCATAGACCCTAAAGTTTTACTCCATAAACTATCTATTTTGTTTACAATCTCTTAGTCAAACCTCACCAGCAAACTTAGCACGGCTAATTGATTTAGTTTCTTTGGATTCTTGATTGTGTTAAAATCTAATGTATTTTCACTATCAACTCGAGAGGAGGCGCACGCACTATAATATAGATAGAGTGTACAATCAGTCAAGTGTGAGTCGGACTTACCCACGAAGGATTCCGTACCTTCATTAGGTACCTGACTTTTTAGATTTTGTCGTACCAGAAATACGTCAATCAGTGACAATTAATTAGCTATCACGGTCTACGCGATACAATTTGGTGACAGATAAATACACAGCGAAATCTTAATAATAGGGTTCAGTTTTTACAATCAGAATACGGAACCCTAAAAAATAAATAGGATTGAAATAAAAGTTTTCACATCAATAACGTTTATTTCAGCGCCCCCGGGTTATGCAAATGCATTTCTTTGTTTTGTACATTACTGGTATTACATTTGGGATTGCAGCCAACACAGAATGTTTTTAACCATCTAGGGAAACCGTCTGAACGATGATGCTGTGCGAATCTCTTGCATTGTTTAAGATATCTAAACGGTGTTTTTGTTTTATATTAATTAGCTGATATCAGCGGCTCCACCTGCAAGGACTTCTAATCCCGTTTCTGCTGCTGATCCTTCTCGATAGCGTAATGATAAAATATTTCTCTATCAATCACAATTTCATAGGAGGTAGACCACGGTGGTATTTCCGACCAATTGAGCAGTCCATCTGGGGAGATACCTCCGCCCTACAGAATACCGCGGTTATAATAACTTCGTGTTGTGCTGTCAGTGGGATGACTAAAGGCTTATCCTGCTTTATCCTCTACACTGACGGCACAGAAACTCTGTGCTTACAGGGTTGCCAGCGCGAGTGTGGCTTCTCTGGTGTTACACACGTCCATAGGCCACGGTAACTACTTTCCATCAGGTGGGCCGTACGCTTGTCTGCCACCTAAGTGGTATAAAAAAAAGTAAAAAAAAGCAAATGAAAGTATAAGTTATGCGCGGTAGCGAGTACTATCAAACGTGACTGGGTGCAGACTGTCGATGCCGGCCGCGCGAGCGCAGCGCTCGGTCATCGAACAATGGCCTACGTCACAAACAGTTCAGTGCATCTTATAAAAATTATCTACTGATCTACAAATCGATCGGTCCGTTGAAAGTATTTTTATATAATATTAAAAGTTGTCGTAATGAATATGTTAGGTTATATATAGTTTGTGGAAATGCCATCTCCGTCAAGACATTTGTAATTTTGTCAGGGTTGTCACATTAGTTTTTATTTTTATTTAATTTCTGCAATATTTATTTAACCTCTATTTAGTATCTTTATTCTCTCAAGGCACATCAACTCACGCTAATATAAATAATTAGCCGATGCCTGTGACTCTGATTGCGTGAATGATGGCCATTACGACTTTTGGTCATATCTCCCTTTCCACTCAACCAATTATGATCAAACAACCGTAATATTGGAAGTCTGATCAAAACTATTAAAAATTAATAAAACTGCTTCAATATCCGTTCAGTAGTTTCAGCTCTATGGCGAACAAACAGATATTTTTTTAAAGAAATTGGAACCTTTGAATGTATTTAAATAAAATGTATAAACACAACTAATTTACAATCTTATCACAATATAAGCTGATATCCGCGGCTCAAACTGGATGTTGTATTTGGGCATATTTTCCGGCAAACTTCGAAAACGATAGCCATATTGAATTTTTTGAAAATTTTGAGTCCGCCATCTTTTTCTTTTAATAGCAACTCGTAATCAACAACTCTGAAAACCCCGAAAACTATATCCATGTTGATTTAATTGGAAAATACGAGTCCGCCACCTTTGATCGCTTAATAAATAATTATACTTGTCATTGAAATCGAAAAAAAGCAATTTAAAATAATAAACGATTTAATAGAATATATAGTAAATAAAAAAATGTGATTACAAATGAAACAGCCCTGAATCCTAAGTACGTTTTAGTAGGTACCGAGTAAAATGTATGGCTACTCGGTACGGCACCCGTCCCCGCCATCCCGCTCACGCCGCACGATTGCTCTGTCTAGACAGCGTCGTCGATAGACTGTGTGAAGTGTGAGTCGTTAGACTGTGATAGTACCATTTAAATGGTTACATATCAAAATCCCAATGTCAACGCCGAATTTCATAACACCGATGTACGAAAGACCGCAGTTCAAAATCTCGATTGTTCGTTTGACCGAAGTTCAATATACCGATACAACAAAATATTGATTGTATGAAATTTCGAAGTATAAAATCCCGAATCACAAAATCACGAGGTTCAGAATCCCGAAAATTAGATTTTTGGGTAGTTTTGTTAAGGTGGTTATAAAAAGAAATAATCAACTACCTACCTCTAACGCATTCTATTTAAATCTTAAACCAGTTATTTAAAACGTTAACCGCTTAAATCGTTCATTCATTTCATTCATGCATTCGTATGATGAGACGAATGAACGGATACGTGAACTACGCGAAGCACCGGCTAATTAAGCGATAAATAACGATGAATTAATGTATTCATGAAATTACACTTCAATTTCAATTAGTTAATAGTTGAATTGGAAATTGCATGCTAAAAATTTGTTTTTTTTTTAATATAGAACTTCTTTTAATATAGACTTTTTAATATAGAAATATTAGACTTCGCCTTGCCTGATGGTAAGCTGAAGGCAAAGTGTCAGAAAAGAGAGTCACCATTACTTCACATACCATGTGACAATTGTGACACTCAGCTTGAAGGCCTCATCATATGCTTTTTCACACCCCGCTTAAAGGACCCGGGACTGTAGGAAGAAGGAAACACGTGAATGATATGTTAAACTGACAATAATAATTATCATCCTCATAGCTATTTCACAGTTTCTTCCCCATTATTCCTTTTCGTCTGAGATTTGTTTATGGCTTTTAATTTTATTAAAGGAATCCGTTGGAAAAACATACCTCTATCTAATTTAACATGCACCATGCAACCCATTGGTAAGCTAGCAGGAATCGAGTTATAGTGAGCTACTGGTATTTTTTCAGGAATGACTGCCGTACTACCTCCCAATCTCGAGACGAAAGGTTATACCGTAACGTTTTATCTTTGAATAAGGCCACCCCGTCTCTTCCTGTGGGTGTCGTAAAAGTCGACTAAGGAATAGGGTTATTCTCCATCCGACAGGACATACGGCCCGTATTAAGTGCCCGCTTGACGGCAATAGGCATGCCGCCTATTATGTGGGACTGAAAATCATATGTGACGAAATGTTAATATATCTCTGCCTACCTCTTCTGGGATTTACTGGCGTGATTATATGTGTGTATATGAAAGAATCTCAGACTAAAATTTAGGCGGTAGGAGGTAAAAGCTTATCCACGTATAATACACATACTTTCTTATAATGTATCAAAGCTTTCAAAGCAAAATATAATAACAATAAAAATAAAGCTCTTTACCTTGGCGGTTATAGTACCTTCAACCTTCAACTACGGGGATGGCGATGGTGTTAAGTGACTGAATTATAAATAATATTAAAACGTAACATAACATAAGTTTACGCCTATAACCCCGAAGGGGTATGCAGAGGTGCTAGCACCCATATTTCGCCAGTTTATGTTTAGGTCCCAATGTAATAGGTGGCGAAACCTATTGCCATCAACCGTGCACTTATAAGCCTGCAATAAATACACACATAACTTCAAAAAGCATCGAAAAATCATTGGTGTGTGCCATGGTAAAACCTGGGATCGAACCCGAGAACTCGTCTCAGCAGTCCATTTCCAATACCAGTAGGCTACCGCGGTATCTTATAGGGAATAATAATATTAAAGGGATGTTTTTGGGGCCTACCTAGATTTTCGGGGGCATTAATTAATCTCGCCTTCATGACACTTCACTTGCTGGATATCTTTTTGGAATGGGCAGTCGGTCCCATAAATGATAAACTGTAGAAGTGGTAGAAGTAGAAGTGGTAGAAGTTATCAATCGGAAAGAGCGCTACGATAATTAGAATGCTTAGGGTTCTAATAACATTTTCTGAGTACGAGCCAACCTTACCTGCAGATTTTTCTATCAGGACTGGGGGTCAGACTGTAGTGGCCTTCGTGAAAATATACTTAATTAATGTTTGCTGTACTATATTTTGTAGCACGCGCTAAAATTTTATGTTTTACCTTTCTAAAGAACGTCGAAAGAAATTCTTTAATCGTTATAGTTAAGGTCTATACAGACGAGGGACTGTTGTCTGCAGGGCAGACATGACGTCTGTGAACGTGGAAAAATATCCTTCATAGAGTATGATCGGTTTTCAGTGAAAGTTAAATAAATCATACACTATGGTTATGTTGAAATCTCTGATTTGGTGCGTTGATATGTTTAATCTGGAAATATGGGGACTCGAAGATCTTCAGCGCCAAAGTCGATCCACCTGCAAGTCGGTACAGCTGTTAAAATGACGAAGGAGACTAGGACACATTATGTGGGGCACTAGGTTTATTCGGGCTTGCAGGGATCTGACGCAGTTTTGCTTCTGTAAAAGTCAAGGAGTACAGAAGAACAGAACCTCGGCTTCAAAGTGTAGTATTTGAACTCAACTGGTGAATATATCTGGAAAATAATCTCTATAATAACGATTTTTCCATCTACGTGCGTGTTTATTTAGGGAACTTTGGAAAAGGAGGATGCCGATATAAATTATACCTATCGTATCGTACCTAAGTACATCACTCTCTTGCCCACCTAACTTGTTATGTCCAATAACCCAATAACCTAGTAAAATTGATTCTGCATATATGGCATTGATTCTGGGGTCTAAGTTTCTGTGTGCTGAAATACAGGTGTCAAACCTAGTTCAGTGTTAATATTTGTTATGCAATGAAAATTTGATAATGTTTGTATTTTTGGGCTAATAAATTATTTGTATTTGTATAAATTATTTTTACTTGTAAGTAATGTTTTTTTAAACGGACAAAAGTCCACTGTAGCTCGTCCGAGCAGGCCCTTAAACACTTCTCCAATTCTCAATGGCACGTTTTTCCTGAAGAATTTCCCGCTACAAATTGCTTGCTTACCGGGGACTTGTAACGACTGCCTATTGTGTGAGTTACCTGACTTCTACTTTTACGAGTAGAACCATTTTATATACAATTGACTGCACACAACTGCATCGATGCAGTAGTAGTTTAAAAAGCGATATAAACTGTAAATGAAGATATTTATTTAACGATTATTAGGGAACTGTCCCCTTCATTTGTCTTATGTAACTCAAAACGTAGTTGTTATATTCTCTTTGACTCACTTGATTACCTTGTGCGATAAGGCCATCAATTGTATTTATACTGCAAAACTGTCCCCTAATATTGTAATGTGTTCTTTCTTTGTGTACCATAGAATAAAAAGATACTTTATTTATTTATTTACATATTTATTTTGAGTTCAATCTCAAAATTCTAAGTATTTGTACCCTTTTATCCCTAGAGGGTTGGGCAGAGGTGAATTTACACACACCATTTCACCAATCATTGTATTTGGTCCCAAGTAATGTGTCGAGACATGCATCTGAAGCTGATTTTAGGCTGCATTTATCTGTCTGATGTTAAACAGCCCTATCCCTAAGTCACCTTGAATGAAACTACATGAAAAGTGATGGGGTGACCCAAATTCTACTCTGCCAGGAACCTGCACCTTGTAGATTAGATTGAGTCAATTGTTTTGTGTATTGTTTTTTTTGTATACAAAGCGGTAAGTGCTTCTACATTTTTTGCACGAAGTTCTGAGTTCGTTATGTTGAAATCACACTTCATTATGTGTCATTTATTATGCGGCTATTTCACCTAAAATGTTATATAAGCGAGCAATTCAAGTTATCAACACATCTTATCGGCGGTGGATGTTCCAAATATACCCATTTAACAGACACTGTTAGCAGGGAAGCCTGTACAATAGGAAGTGGTAGCTGACCACAATACTATAGTCTGGGACAACATAATCACTCAGAACTCAGGATGCGGTCTGCATATTTTGCAAACGGATGTCCTCTAGGAGCCTTGTTCAACTACAATGGACGGATACGTAAGCGTTACGCGTATTTGCTGTTCGCGTTCATGCGTTATACGTGCGATAAAAGCAAATATAGACGTATAAGCAAAAGTGCTTTGTCGTATATTTTATCCTCCTGGACCTGAAACGAACTAATATGCAGGAATAGCCAGTATATTCATAATTTTACATATACACATAAATACGTATAATCAGGGCTTTATCCCTGGAAGGTTAGGCAGAGGTGAATTAACACCCACATTTCACCAATAGTTGTATTAGGTCGGACTTAATAGGAGGTGAGCCTATTGCCGTATTCCGGGCACTATTTTTGACTCGAGTCATGCATCTGAGGCTAAGTCTGGGCTGTTTATATCTGTCTGATGTTAAACAGCCCTATCCATTGGTTGCTTTGTACGACACCGCATGGGAAGAGATCGGGTGGCACTAATTATACTCTGCCGGAACCCACTTCAGATTTATGTACTTGATGTACCAAGTATTAATATCCATTATAAAAGGAAATAAATGCCAAAGTCTTTACAGAAGCAGCTCAGATAAATCCTTTTAGTAGCTACATAGCATAACATATGGTCATTTAACCTCAGTGTGAAGAGAATTCTGATGATGATCACGTCCTGGTGTAAACTGCTCGGTCCCAGAGACAAAGGATACCCGACGATTGCTCTCTAACCAAATATGTGGTGCAAGTCATTGGTTTCAAGAAGATACATAATTATTTAGACAGATGTATGCCAGGATCGTATCAAGTGGAAAACTGTGGTCTCAGCCTACCTCCCTGGGAAAAAGATATGATTGTATGTATGTTTATTAAATTATATATTGTTCTTTAAATTTTAATTTTACTGCAAAATTTTAAGGTTATTAAAATTAAACATAAAACTTTCTTTCATTGGAGTCTTAATAGTGTCGATAGGTTAAGATACTATTTATTTATTTGTAAGAGTATTGTATAAAAGATGTTACAAAGTTGGTTGTACATAATATTCTGCTGTCTCCAGCGTACAAATATTGAAAGGTTGTAATTCAAATTTAAATAATGTCAGCATACAATTAATAATAACTCCTTGTTTAAATGACATAGTCATAATAGAAGTTATATCATTACAAAATGTCAAATCATAGGTTATATGAGTACAAGTCAAGGTTCACAGAATAAGTCAAATTTAGACTCAAATAGATAGATAGATAGATGCTTAGTTTGATGGAGGTTGATGGTTGGACATAAAACTTCTCAGTACCCGAATTAGATGAAATATATTCAACGTTTAAGTTTTCCACACATTTTATGGTGTGTGAGTAACAGCCTCACACACCATAATTGAACATCACGCGCTTCCACCTATAACTTGCGCCATTACCAAATTGTACGTGGACCCAAACATCCCGCCAGAATGCTCAAAGGACTGCAACTAGAACCGCGTCTTAATATTTTCTCCGGAAGTAAAGGTTATTTCGACTATGTGCTCGTAGAACTTACTCGAGCATTTTCTTGTGGTTACACTAAAGCTTTTGTATTCGTTTAGAACAAAGTTCTTGAGTTTATTAAAGCTGTTAAAACTTATAATCTGTTTTAAAATGCTTTTTTTAAATATACATACATACATATAATCACGCCTTTATCCCCAGAGGGTTAGGCAGAGGTGAATTAACACCCACATTTCTCCATAATTGTATTGGGTCCCTATTATTAGGGGGCGAGCCTATTGCCGTTTTCCAGGCACTATTGTTGCCTCGGGCCATGCATCTCTGGCTGAGTCTGGGCTGTATATGTCTGTCTGATGTTAAACAGTCTCATCCTTTAGTTGCCTTGTACGACACCGCATGGGAAGAGATGGGGTGGTCCAAATTCTACTCTGCCGGAAACCACGCGGCAAAATATACAAGCACACGTCCAGAATCTCGGCTTTCTGCTCTGTGGTTCAATTACTGCTTTGCAGGTGAGAACAATAGATATGTTATTAAGTCCTCTGTGGACTGGATACGGAAGATCAGGATTAATGTTGCTGAATGGGCGACTGTCACTGTCATATACTTCACACCCTGGCAAACCCAGCGCCATTGAGATGGTCCGCCCGGGAAAAGTACCACGGTATCCTCGTCTTGCCCCGGATAGTGCGTATCGCTCCTAATCCTAACTGTAGGTAATTAAAACTAGTTTCAAATCGAGATTCTTGACTAAATATCGCTCTAGAATATAATCCAAAAGTAGCTTGTGTGTTTTGGCAGTTAGATTTTAGCCATAGTATAACTACAAAACTTCCTATACCTTCCATCACTCTGATTGGCAGCTCGACGCGTTTGCACTTATGTCGGGACTCTTATATTGTATCAGATATGGCAAGGACCATTCATCTCGTTACTAATAATGACGTTTTATTGATATTTGACCGGATTAATAAAGATTAATTAACAGGGACGTATTGACTACATGACTTGTGTGTTTTGGTTATGTGTTGGAAATAAAGGAACGAAAATTCCTTCAAAATCAGTTCTGTGGTCAGTAAACGATGATATTTACGAGAAGTATGGATTATAGATTGTAAATTAACATAATTGTGAGCCTCTACCTTATTGCTCCATATATTTATTTTTGATCAATTTATTTTGGCCTTCACCGAAACCACTACAGCCTGGCTCTCAATACCAAGACGAAAACATGCGCCAGAGCCTCATCCATCAACTGATACTTGTGGCTTGCAGGTGAGGTTGGTTTTGGACCCGAAGATCTTGGTAGTCACTGGGTGTCTGAATATAGAATTGATTAAATACTCACACGAATATATCCTTATTTTTACGTGCGAAAAATCCTCACGGATATCCCTCTCACCGAAGCCAGTGAGAGGTTATGTAGAACTCGAACCGATTAAAACGCATGGCGTCTGTGGGTCATCTTTGGTTGCCGAAGATAAAGTTGACAGGCACGTCCCTCGCACTCCGGCCGACTCAAGGTCATCTCTCTTGATGTGGCTATCCTAGAGTGTCTCCACACTCGAGGATTCACTACGTCCCTAACTCGTCCCCGGAATGAATTTAATTATCCTTTATTTATTTAAAGTATTAAAAAAAAAAGAAAAAAAACTGAATATACCTAAACAATCCTGCAGATTCAGGCGTCAAAGAATTCCTCCCCAACGACGTTAACCGGGAGGGTGGCCAGAAGACTGGCGGCATTGCCACGTTGAATGGCAATACCAATCCTTCTTTTCTTTTTTTAAATACTTTAATTTAGATAACTTCCGTGTACATTATGTAAATATTAATATTATTTATTTAAACGATTTATCTTATTATTTTACCAAATAAATAATTAACCTAAATTTTTTCATCGTACTGAAATGTTGCTCACATTTTTACTATGCTATATTTTTATCACCGTCGTTCGTAAGATCAGCCCATCGTAGAAAAGACAGGGAAGTCCCCCGAGGCGACCCTTGTCTCTTTGATTTCTTATTTGTTCATTTCCGGTCATGTTGTGTTCCGGCTATGACAAAATGTCATATTGGGTATGTTTTCATGGTTCTTTTTATGTTTTTATCTCAGTTGAATGAAGTGAATGTGTAGTTAATCACATTTATTATATGTATATTTTTACGTATCTTCACTTTCTATGAATAAAAGGGGGGATTTATTGTTATATAGATTTATGCGGGGGATTTTTGGGGGTATTCATAGACAGCGTCAGTGCCCTGGTAGTAGTGCATTCGACTGCTATGTAACGGACGCTGGTTCAAATCCTGCTCAGTGCAATTATATAAATTGCACTAATCTTCTAATCGAATAATATATTCATAGATAAATAAACCGCGGTAGCCTAGTGGTTTGGGTAAAGGACTGCTGAGACGAGGTCTCAGGTTCGAGCCCAGGTTTTACCATGGCACACACCAATGACTTTTCGATGTTTTTCGAAGTTATGTGTGTATTTATCGCAGGTTTATAAGTGCCAGATTGGGACCTAAACATAAACTGGCGTAATGTGGGTGGTAGCACCTCTGCCTACCCCTTCGGGGATATAAGCATGAGTTTATGTTATGTTATGTAAATAAACTTCGACTACTCTCTTTATCAAGATACACAAACTTTAATATCAACGTTTTTAAACAAAATAGAACAATTTAATATAAACTCGTATTACTGTATAAACTCTCTGTCCAGCTAACATTTAAACAGTTATAAGGGTCACTTCCAATCAGGTGGATAAATGCTCAAGCAATTTTTAAGTGGTAATGAAATATTACCCTTAGTCCATCAACAAAACATTTAAAATAGAATGCAGCAACGCGCTATAGTCTTTTCACAATACTGCATAACTATTGTCAGCCAGGTTAAAAATTAATAAAGTTGATTTTTAATTAAAACTTTCAACGTGTTTGAGCATGTTTCTACCTGGACCCCAATTCACCTAATTAGGTGAATAGATAATTATCTACACTATCGTATCAATGACACTGCAAAAAATGTCATTAAATTTTAGATTTTATAAATATACGCATAAAGTTCAAAATCATATTTAAACAGTTCATTTCATATTTTCATTCTCTCTACAATATGTAATTTAATTTTAGACTACAACATCTTAATGTCAGCAGCGTAAGGTATAAAATCAAATAGCAGTTTTGTAGTGTCTGTTGTATGACTATGGTTGACAATGAAGAGACAAACTACTTATCGTTATCTCTGGTATTGCATTGCTGTCAAATCACATACAATTTGTTAGTAAATAATATAACATTTATTTATTTTCTTCCACAAAGTTAGGTACACAAAATCCATTAATTTAGTATGGCATAATAGTCTCAATCCTTTGTGGGAGACTGGTATCTGCACTAGGAAAATCCTGTCACATAGATTACCAGACCCCCTACAGAAAATAAAGGAATTAATCTCCTGAGGAATAAACAATGACGCTGTGCGGTACATTTCATTGTAAAAAGAAAGGTTCTCATTGTTTCCCTACTGATATGAAAAGACAAATGCTGTAAATTAAAGCGCATCAGAAATTGAATACCGAATTAGTCTGCTAGAATATGTAGCGACCATTTGAAATCTGATGATTTTTAGGTAGGGAATAATTTCGCTTCTTCAATTCTTATTTTCAGGAGCACATTTTTATCGGCAAATCACAAATAAAATGATAAACTTTTAATGCAAAATCAACAACAAGATTGGCAAGCACCTCTGATGTAAGAAACATAGGATTATAGACTATCTAGTTTGAGGAGATAGGACACGGCGGTATTTCCGACCAATTGAGCAGTCCGACTGGGGAAGTACCTCCGCCCTACAGAATACCGCGGTTATAATAACTTTGTGTTGTGTTCCCGGCGGTAAGTAGGGTAGCCAGAGCTCACTGGAGAGTTTTTGTGCTGTCAGTGGGATGACCAAAGGCTTGTCCTGCTTTGTCCTCTACACTGACGGCACAAAATGTCTGTTCTTACAGGGTCGGCAGCGCGAATGTGACTCCACTGGTGTTACACACGTTCATAGGTCATGGTAACCACTTTCCATCAGGTGGGCCGTGTGCTTGTCTGCCACCTAAGTTATATAAAAAAAAAAACTCTCAGACAAGTACCAGCGAGGGTGACGCCATCTGAGATTAGTTTTATCTGTACCTCCCCATTGGTAGAATCGGGGCCCTAGTCTGAATTGACCCTAACAAAACACAAGAACATTACCGTATCAATAAAAGTTTATGTTCAATTCCAAACTGTAATAAGTAGATAAACAATACAATAGTTGGTACAGTCTGTACACTATACCTGCGATTCAGATTATAGTCTAAATGTTCTTAGCAGACGTTTTAGTAGGACACTAGCTGTTGCTCGCAGTTTCACTCACGTGGAAGTCGGCTACTAAGACTTTTGGTCATATCTGCGGCTCTACTTAAGTAATTGCTATCAGTCTTTGTCCAGATTTGAAGTATGACCAAGATTTTTCAAGTAAAACATGTTAACATTAACATAAGCTCACGCCTGTATCCCCGAAGGGGTAGACAGAGGTGCTAGCACCCACATTTCGCCAGTTTATGTTTAGGTCCCAATGTAATAGGCGAGCCTATTGCTATTAACCGGGCACTTATAAACCTGCGATAAATACACACGCGTATATATTATACATACTTCGATATATACACACAACTTCGAAAAGCATCGAAAAGTTATTGGTGTGTGCCATGGTGAAACCTGGGATCGAACCCGAGACCTCGTCTCAGCAGTCCATTACCCATACCACTAGGCTACCGCGGTTAGTCACAAGTTTCAGGTAAAACAACCACATCAAATTCGAAAAAAGGGACAAATATACATATATACATACATACATACATACAGGACATAGATAAAAAAATTATTGAATCAGTTCAAGCGAGATTCGATTCTTTCAAGGGGAATGCGCTGACCACTGAGCCATCAAACCACGCTTGAAATCATCCAAATATTCCTATATATGTCCATCTTAATACATAGACGGGAAATTCAATAAAAATACTAATCCACGTTTTCTTTTTAATATTTCCAATGCACAGACACAACCAGCTTACAAATTTTATAACAGCATATAGATGTTCTTCCTAGACATTTTATTAGGACATTTCTAGTAGGCAAATCCTATTGTATTGTACTAAGTTTGAAATATTTAAAGCTAGTGTCTTTACAATTGTGTCTTTTGTTAACCATTTTATTTTAAAATTGATCTGAATACAAGTGGTTGTGACATTGTCTTTAAAATATGTGCGACTTTTGTAAATCTATAAGTCTTAGTTAGTACCTCTCTAATTTTCTTTTTAGGGTTCCGTACCTCAAAAGGAAAAAATACCAAACCCTTATAGGATCACTTCGTTGTCCGTTTGTCTGTCTATCTGTCTGTCAAGACCTTTTGAGGATTAAATTTCATACCACATACTCAGTTCTATAACATCTTCAAACTGTGCAATAATCAAACTTCTAAGTTAACACGTTCAAAGTATATTACAGTTTCTGTAGTTTAAGTTACGGAACCCTGGGTGCGCGAGTCCGACTCGCACTTGACCGGCTTTTTTTTTTCAATGTCTTTAGATTTATTTATTTGTTAAGTCTGGTATTTGTCAAGTTATTTACTTGATTTGTTGACGGGTTACGTAGATGTTGTTACAATGTAATATTGTAATGTTTGCTATAGTGCCAAAATGTCTAGCTAAAGGCGTATAAAATAGTTTAAAAAAGCTAGCTAAAACTATGTTATGTCACAAGTAAAAATATCAAACATTAAAGCACAAAATAATTAAACCTTAGACTTTTTTTTTACGTGCCCAATATCCCCTCGGATACCTCCCCATCGGAGCCGGTGGAAGAGGTTATGTCGGACTCGAACCGACTAAAACACACGCCGCCTGTGGGTCGTTTTGGTTGCCGAAGGTGAGGTTGACAGGAAAATCCCTCGCACCCCAGCCGACCCAGGGCCATCTCTCACGATCTGGCCCTCTTCTCAGGTGTGGGGACTACAGAGTCCCCAACTTGTCCCCGGAGACGGGGAGGCGCGCCACCGCCGAATTAAACCTTAGACTGTGATAGCTCACAATTTATACTCGTATGCTCATTATTTTCCCTTCTTATAAGTATGTCCTATCTACTTTGTATATCTATTTATGTGCTAAAGTTGTATCTTTATTTTACTTTATTTGAACTTCTCTTTATATCTTTCTTTCTTTTTGTTTTGAATACACCTTGTTTCTAGTTTATTTGGTAACAACACCAAATCTTCTGCTTTTTTTACATTACTGTTCATCCCAAGGTTGCCTGGAAGAAATCGCTTCTAGCAATAAGGCTGTACATTAAACTGTATGCATGCTACCTACAAGTTCTACTGTAATCTATTGGTGTATAATAAAGAATTATCTATCTATCTATCATACATTTGCTAGCAAAATGCATCACAAAAAGAAAATGTGTAATAAACGCGTTATGTGTGCGTAAGGTAATGTCACACGTAAGCAGACATGGCAACCACTTTCCATCAGGTGGGCCGTATGCTTGCCTGCCACTTAAGTGATATAAAAATGTCAATATTCAACAATGTTTACCGGAATTTATTGATTATGGTATAGTTATATACTACTCTGTCAAGAAAGTATCGGGAAAAAATCAATAATACACAAAAAAATTGTTATTCATCCAAATTTATTTTATCACCTTCAAAGTATGCTCCTTCAGAAACGATACACTTACGCCTATAAATAATCCAATTATCAAAACATTTTTTAAACGCTGTTTCCGGAATTGAGTTCAGTTCTCGCAGCGAATTCTCCTTTATGTCTTCTACTGATTGAAAACGGGTGCCACGAAGTGGTAATTTGAGTATTGGAAAAAGAAAGAAGTCGGCTGGGGCCATATCTGGTGAATATGGTGGTTGCTCAATGGTATTTGTTGAGTGTTTGGACAAAAATTCGTTCACAATGATGGCCTTGTGCGAAGGCGCGTTATCGTGGTGCAAAATCCAAGAATTTTCTTTCCACAAATCTGGCCTTTTTCGTCAAATTTGTTCTCTTAAACGTCGCATAACGCTCAAATAATATTTTTTATTTACCGTTTGACCTTCCGGCAAAAATTCCAAGTGCACAACAACACGATAGTCAAAGAAAACAGTCAACATGACTTTGACTTTTGATCGACTTTGACGTGGTTTTTTCGGTTTTGGTTCAGTTGGAAGGCGCCATTATAAGCTTGTTGACTAGTATGCATGTCAAACTCGTAAACCCACGTCTCGTCACCAGTAACAACGCGTTTCATGAATGTTGGGTCGGTATTGACCCGTTCTAGCATGTCCTCAGCGACTCTCATGCGATTTAGTTTTTGAAGAAAATTCAGGTCTTTTGGGACTAGCCGGGCAGCAACACGTTTCATACCCAAATTATTAGTTAAAATGGTACGGATCGACTCGTGAGAGGCAGAAAGTTCGGCAGCCATCTCTCTCAAACTTGAATGAGGATTTTCAGTCACTATTTCCTTCACTTTTGCGATGTTAACTTCAGTTGCAGACGTTGATGGCCTACCAGAACGAGGCAAATCTTCCATCACATATCAACCGCTTTTGAACGCTTTGTACCACTTATAAGCACGTGTTTTTGATAATGTCGATTCACCGTAAGCCTTCTGTAACATTTTCAGTGTCTCCGAACATGAAATTCCATTGGCGATGCAAAATTTAAGACAAACTCTTTGTTCGATGTTTTTGTCCATTATGAAATTCGCAATACACACTAGATATTATAAAACTAAAAACAGCACTGTTTTTAACATAAATGACAGATGTAACTCAAACTCCGCGCCAAAATGGAAAGCAGTTGTGCCAATCAAACAACAACAAAAAAAAACAAAAATTCGAATTTGGAACCATAAACAAAACATTAATTCCCGATACTTTGTTGACTGAATGTATATACCTATGACGTTTCGACCAGGTTATACCCGCCCTTTAACAGGCGTTAATTCTCGTTAACATTATTGCATATCATGGAACACGATAGTTTAAAAATTATTATTAATGTTAGTTATTATTAATGTTATTATTAATGCATTCAAGTTGCAAACTTGAAATTTCTGTAATAAGTAGATGCATAGTAGAAAAATTCGTAACCAATTGCTATACGAACATCTATAGCAGTCGTTAAGGGTAGTTGGAGCCCCTAAAAGCCCGACTAGTCGAACTTCGATACCGTCAATTTGCTTGTGAAGGTCAGCCGCATCACAGTAATACTAGAAAACAGACCCCAACTGTGTTGGGAAAAGGCATAGAATGATGACGCATAGTAGAAAAAAAACATTTTTTTAAACTATGGCAGATGCTTCTAATGTTTTATTTAGAATAAATTATTAAATCGTCTCTTAAATTGCATCTATCGCTTATCCGTGTCTTAACGGAGAAAGAATACAAGTATCACTACCCCATCTCATCCGACGGACATAATATTCATTTATTTGTAAGAATATAGTATTAAAGATGTTACAAAGTTGGTTGTACATAATATTCTGCTGTCTCCAGCGTACAAATATTGAAAGGTTGTAATTCAAATTTAAATAATGTCAGCATACAATTAATAGTAACTCCTTGTTTAAATGACATAGTCATAATAGAAGTTATATCATTACAAAATGTCAAATCATAGGTTATATGAGTACAAGTCAAGGTTCACAGAATAAATCAATTTTAGACTCAAATAGATAGATAGATGCTAGTTTGATGGAGGTTGATGGTTGGACATAAAACTTCTAAGTACCCGAATTAGATGAAATATATTCAACGTTTAAGTTTTCCACACGTTTTATGGTGTGTGAGTAACAGCCTCCCATAAATATTTATTTTATTCTAGTAAATCATATATAGTATTTCAAATGTCTAGATATTTGACATCCTGATAACAGTGGTGATAGACTGACGGATAGTGGAGAGTATGGAACTCTGGATTGCACATCACGCGCTTCCACCTATAACTTGCACCATTACCAAATTGTACGTGGACCCAAACACCCCGCCCAGAATGCTCAAAGGACTGCAACTAGAACCGCGTCTTAATATTTTCTCCGGAAGTAAAGGTTATTTCGACTATGTGCTCGTAGAACTTACTCGAGCATTTTCTTGTGGTTACACTAAAGCTTTTGTATTCGTTTAGAACAAAGTTCTTGAGTTTATTAAAGCTGTTAAAACTTATAATCTGTTTTAAAATGCTTTTTTTAATATACATACATACAAACATATAATCACGCCTTTATCCCCAGAGGGTTAGGCAGAGGTGAATTAACACCCACATTTCACCATCATTGTATTCGATCCCACGTAATAGGGGGCGAGCCTATTGCCGTTTTCCGGGCACTATTGTTGTCTCGGGCCATGCATCTCTGGCTGAGTCTGGGCTGTATATATCTGTCTGATTTTAAACAGTCTCATCGCTTAGTTGCCTTGTACGACACCGCATGGGAAGAGATGGGGTGGTCCAAATTCTACTCTGCCGGAAACCACGCGACAAAATATCCAAGCACACGCCCAGAATCTCGGCTTTCTGCTCTGTGGTAAGCTGTGAGTTCAATTACTGCTTTGCAGGTGAGAAGAATAGGTATGTTATTAAGTCCTATGTGGACTGGATACGGAAGATCAGGATTAATGTTGCTGAATGGGCGATTGCCACTGTCATATACTTCACACCCTGGCAAACCCAGCGCCATTGAGATGGTCCGCCCGGGAAAAGTACCACGGTATCCTCGTCTTGCCCCGGATAGTGCGTATCGCGCCTAATCCTAACTGTAGGTAATTAAAACTAGTTTCAAATCGAGATTCTTGAATAAATATCGCTCTAGAATATAATCTAAAAGTAGCTTGTGTGTTTTGGCAGTTAGATTTTAGCCATAGTATAACTACAAAGCTTCCTATACCTTCCATCACTCTGATTGGCAGCTCGACGCGTTTGCACTTATGTCGGGACTCTTATATTGTATCAGATGTGGCAAGGACCATTCATCTCGTTACTAATAATGACGTTTTATTGATATTTGACCGGATTAATAAAGATTAATTAACAGGGACGTATTGACTACATGACTTGTGTGTTTTGGTTATGTGTTGGAAATAAAGGAACGAAAATTCCTTCAAAATCAGTTCTGTGGTCAAAGCGTAACAGATAAACGATGATATTTATGAGAAGTATGGATTATAGATTGTAAATTAACATAATTGTGAGCCTCTACCTTATTTCTCCATATATTTATTTTTAATCAATTTATTTTGGCCTTCACCGAAACCACTCCAACCTGGCTCTCAATACCAAGACGAAAACATGCGCCAGAGCCTCATCCATCAACTGATACTTGTGGCTTGCAGGTGAGGTTGGTTTTGGACCCGTAGATATTGGTAGGACCACACACTGGGTGTCTGAATATAGAATTGATTAAATACTCACACGAATATATCCTTATTTTTACGTGCGAAAAATCCTTACGAATATCCCTCTCACCGAAGCCAGTGAGAGGTTATGTCGAACTCGAACCGATTAAAACGCATGGCGTCTGTGGGTCATCTTTGGTTGCCGAAGATAAAGTTGACTGGCATGTCCCTCGCACCCCGGCCGACTCAAGGTCATCTCTCTTGATGTGGCTATCCTAGAGTGTATCCACACTCGAGGATTCACAACGTCCCTAACTCGTCCCCGGAATGAATTTAATTATCCTTTATTTATTTAAAGTATTAAAAAAAAGACAAAAACTGAATATACCTAAACAATCCTGCAGATTCAGGCGCCAAGAATTCCTCCCCAACGACGTCAACCGGGAGGGTGGCCAGAAAACTGGCGGCATTCCCACGTTGAATGGCAATACCAATCCTTTTTTTTTCTTTTTTTAAATACTTTAATTTAGATAACTTCCGTGTACATTATGTAAATATTAATATTATATATTTAAACGATTGTTTTACCTAATAAATAATTAACCTAAATCTTTTCATCGTACTGAAATGTTGCTCACATTTTTACTATGCTATATTTTTATCACCGTCGTTCGTAAGATCAGCCCATCGTAGAAAAGACAGGGAAGTCCCCCGAGGCGACCCTTGTCTCTTTGATTTCTTATTTGTTCATTTCCGGTCATGTTGTGTTCCGGCTATGACAAAATGTCATATTGGGTATGTTTTCATGGTTCTTTTTATGTTTTTATCTCAGTTGAATGAAGTGAATGTGTAGTTAATCACATTTATTATATGTATATTTTTACGTATCTTCACTTTCTATGAATAAAAAGGGGGATTTATTGTTATATAGATTTATGCGGGGGATTTTTGGGGGTATTCATAGACAGCGTCAGTGCCCTGGTAGTAGTGCATTCGACTGCTATGTAACGTACGCTGGTTCAAATCCTGTTCAGTGCAATTTATATATAATCTTATAATCTAATAATATATTCATAGATAAATAAACCGCGGTAGCCTAGTGGTTTGGGTAAAGGACTGCTGAGACGAGGTCTCAGGTTCGAGCCCAGGTTTTACCATGGCACACACCAATGACTTTTCGATGCTTTTCGAAGTTATGTGTGTATTTATCGCAGGTTTATAAGTGCCCGATTGGGACCTAAACATAAACTGGCGTAATGTGGGTGCTAGCACCTCTGCCTACCCCTTCGGGGATATAGGCATGAGTTTATGTTATGTTATGTAAATAAACTTCGACTACTCTCTTTATCAAGATACACAAACTTTAATATCAAATTTTTTAAACAAAATAGAACAATTTAATATAAACTCATATTACTGTATAAAATCTCTGTCCAGCTAACATTTAAATAGTTATAAGGGTCACTTCCAATCAGGTGGATAAATGCTCAAACAATTTTTAAGTGGTAATGAAATATCACCCTTAGTCCATCAACAGAACACTTAAAATAGAATGCAGCAACGCGCTATAGTCTTTTCACAATACTGCATACTATTATCAGCCATGTTAAAAATTAATAAAGTTGATTTTTAATTAACACTTAACGTGCTTGAGCATGTTTCTACCTGGACCCCAATTCACCTAATTAGGTGAATAGATAATTATCTACACTATCGTATCAATGACACTGCAAAAAATGTCATTAAATTTTAGATTTTATAAATATATGCATAAAGTTCAAAATCATATTTAAACAGTTTACTTCATATTTTCATCCTCTCTACAAGATGTAATTTAATTTTAGACTACAACATCTTAATGTCAGCAGCGTAAGGTATAACATTAAATAGCATTTTTTGTAGTGTCTGTTGTATGACTATGGTTGACTATGAAGAGACAAACTACTTATCGTTATCTCTCTGGTATTGTATTGCTGTCAAATCACGTACAATTTGTTAGTAAATAATATAACATTTATTTATTTTCTTCCACGAAGGTAGGTACACAAAATCCATTAATTTAGTTTGGCATAATAGTCTCAATCCTTTGTGGGAGACTGGTATCTGCGCTAGGAAAATCCTGTCACATAGATTACCAGACCCCCTACAGAAAATAAAGGAAACGATCTCCTGAGGAATAAATAAAACATTTCATTTTAAAAAGTAAGGTCCTCATTGTTTCCCTAATGATTTGAAAAGACGAATGCTGTAAATTATAGCGCATCAGAAATTGAATACCGAATTCGTCTGCTACAATATGTAGCGATCATTTCAAACATAATGATTTTTAAGTACGGAAGAATTTCGCTTCTTTAATTCTCATTTTCAGGAGCACATTTTTATTGATAAATTCACAAATAAAATGATATACTCTCAGTACTAAATATCAACGACATGATTGGCAAGCACCTCTGATGTAAGAAACATAGGACTATAGAGTCTTAGACAAGCACCAGCGAGTGTGGCGCCATCTGATATTAGTTTTTATTCTACCAATGCAGAGGTACATAATTGTAGATTATGTACCTCCGCATTGGTCGGGGCCCTAGTCTGAATTGACCCTAACAAAACACAAGAACATTACCGTATCAATAAAAGTTTATGTTCAATTTCAAACTGTAATAAGTAGATAAACAATACAATAGTTGGTACAGTCTGTAGACTATACCTGCGATTCAGATTATAGTCTAAATGTTCTTATCAGACGTTTAGTAGGACACTAGCTGTTGCTCGCAGTTTCACTCACGTGGAAGTCGGCTACCACGACTTTTGGTCATATCTGCGGCTCTACTCAAGTAATTGCTATCAGTCTTTGTCCAGATTTAAAGTATGACCAAGATTTTTCAAGTAAAACATGTTAACATTAACATAAGCTCACGCCTATATCCCTGAAGGGGTAGACAGAGGTGCTAGCACCCACATTTCGCCAGTTTATGTTTAGGTCTCAATGTAATAGGCGAGCCTATTGCTATTAACCGGGCACTTATAAACCTGCGATAAATACACACACGTATATATTATACATATTGCGATATATACACACAACTTCGAAAAGCATCGAAAAGTTATTGGTGTGTGCCATGGTAAAACCTGGGATCGAACCCGAGACCTCGTCTCAGCAGTCCATTACCCATACCACTTGGCTACCGCAGTTAGTTACAAGTTTCAAGTAAAACAACCACATCAAATTCGAAAAAAGGGACAAATATAATAGATAAAAAAATAATTGAATCAGTTCAAGCGAGATTCGATTCTTTCACTTAGATACAGGGGGAATGCGCTGACCACTGAGCCATCAAACCACGCTTGAAATCATCCAAATACAGAATACCGCGGCTATAATAACTTCGTGTTGTGTTCCCAGCGGTGAGTAGGGTAGCCAGAGCTCACTGGAGAATTTGTGCTGTCAGTGGGAAGACTAAAGGCTTGTCCTGCTTTGTCTTCTACTGACGGCACAGAAACTCTGTACTTACAGGATTGGCAGCGCGACTGTGACTCCTCTGGTGTTACAGACGTCCATAGGTCACGGTAACCACTTTCCATCAGGTGGGCCGTGTGCTTGTCTGCCAACTAAGTGGTATAAAAAAAAATTATTCTCATATATGTCCATCTTAATACATAGACGGGAAATTCAATAAAAATACTAATCCAAGTTTTCTTTTTAATATTTTCAATGCACAGACACGACCTTACAAGCTTACAATTTTATAACAGCATAGAGATGTTCTTCCTAGACATTTTATTAGGACATTTCTACTAGGCAAATCTTATTGTATTGTACTTAGTTTGAAATATTTAAAGTCTTTACAATTGTGTCTTTTGTTAACCATTTTATTTTAAAATTGATCTGAATACAAGTGGTTGTGACGTTGTCTTTAAAATATTTGCGACTTTTGTAAATCTATAAGTCTTAGTTAGTAACTCTCTATTTTTCTTATTTAGGGTTCCGTACCTCAAAAGGAAAAAATACCAAACCCTTATAAGATCACTTCGTTGTCCGTTTGTCTGTCTATCTGTCTGTCAAGACCTTTTGAGGATTGAATTTCATACCACATACTCAGTTCAATAACATCTTCAAACTGTGCAATAATCAAACTTCTAAGTTAACACGTACAAAATATATTACAGTTTCTGTAGTTTAAGTTACGGAACCGACTCGCACTTGACTGACTTTTTTTTTTCAATGTCTTTAGGTTTATTTATTTGTTAAGTCTGGTATTTGTCAAGTTAAAGTATTTTCTTTCCTTCCCCTCCCCACTCTTCAGAGCACGCCACTGCCACTGCAGGACAATCTCAATATCCTAGGTATGGATGTTCGCTGTAACCTGAATAACAAAAATTACATCGAAAGTATCATCAAAACAGCCTCACGGAAACTCGGAATCCTGAACAGAGTGAGACGATTTTTCACGCCGGAGCAGCGGTGTCTTCTATACAAGACACAAATTCGCTCCTGTGTGGAATACTGCTCGCATCTCTGGGATGGGTCAGCAAAGTACTTACTAGATGCTCTCGACAGGTTGCAGCGACGTGCGGTCCGCATCATTGGGAATCCCGAGGTCACGAACACCCTAGAACCTTTACATATGCGTAGAGATGTTGCGTCCATGGCTGTATTATACCGTCTGTACCATGGTGAGTGTTCTGATGAGCTCTTCCAATTAGTCCCACCCTCCCCTTTCCTACACAAGACAACACGTGCAGGTCTTAGATGTCATCCGCACACGGTGCAGAACATCCGATCAAGAACCAAGCGGTTCGGTGACTCTTTCCTCTGTCGCACCATTAAGGCCTGGAATTCATTACCAGCTCACGTGTTTAAGCGGGGCGTGAAAAAGCATATCATGAAGCTGTCAAGCTGAGTGTCACCATTGTCACACGGTATGTGTAAGTAATGGTGACCCTCTTTTTTGATACTTTGCCTTCAGCTTACCATCAGGGAAGGCGAAGTCTAATTGACGTGTTTCACAAAATAATTGAACCTTAGACTGTGATAGTTCACAATTTATACTCGTATGCTCACTTTTCCCTTCTTATAAGTATGTACTATCTACTTTGTACATCTATTTATGTGCTAAAGTTATATATTTATTTGACTTTATTTGCACTTCTCTCTATATCTTGTTTTTTTTTTGGTTTTTAATACACATTGTTTCTAGTTTATTTGCTAACTACACCAAATCATCTGCTTTTTTTACATTACTGTTCATCCCAAGGTTGCCTGGAAGAAATCGCTTCTAGCAATAAGGCCGCCCACTGTACATTAAACTGTATGCATGCTACCTACAAGTTCTACTGTAATCTATTGGTGTATAATAAAGAATTATCTATCTATCTATCATATATTTGCTAGCAAAATGCATCACAAAAAGAAAATGTGTAATAAACGCGTTATGTGTGCGTAAGGTAATGTCACACGTAAGCAGACATGGCACCCACTTTCCATCAGGTGGGCCGTATGCTTGCTTGCCACTGAAGTGATATAAAAATGTCAATATTCAACAATGTTTACCGGAATTTATTGATTATGGTATAGTTATATACTACTCTGTCAAGAAAGTATCGGGAAAAAATCAATAATACACAAAAAATTTGTAATTCATCCAAATTTATTTTATCACCTTCAAAGTATGCTCCTTCAGAAACGATACACTTACGCCAACGAATAATCCAATCATCAAAACATTTTTGAAACGCTGTTTCTGGAATTGAGTTCAGTTCTCGCCGCGAATTCTCCTTTATGTCTTCTACTGATTGAAAACGGGTGCCACGAAGTGGTAATTTGAGTGTAGGAAAAAGAAAGAAGTCGGCTGGAGCCATATCTGGTGAATATGGTGGTTGCTCGATGGTATTTGTTGAGTGTTTGGACAACAATTCGTTCACAATGATGGCCTTGTGCGAAGGCGCGTTATCTTGGTGCAAAATCCAAGAATTTTCTTTCCACAAATCTGGCCTTTTTCGTCGAATTTGTTCTCTTAAACGTCGCATAACGCTCAAATAATATTCTTTATTTACCGTTTGACCTTCCGGCAATCCGAATTCCGACTATCGTGTTGTTGTGTGATAGTCGAAGAAAACAGTCAACATGACTTTGACTTTTGATCGACTTTGACGTGGTTTTTTCGGTTTTGGTTCAGTTGGAAGACGCCATTATAAGCTTGTTGACTAGTATGCATGTCAAACTCGTAAACCCACGTCTCGTCACCAGTAACAACGCGTTTCATGAATGTTGGGTCGGTATTGACCCGTTCTAGCATGTCCTCAGCGACTCTCATGCGATTTAGTTTTTGAAGAAAATTCAGGTCTTTTGGGACTAGCCGGGCAGCAACACGTTTCATACCCAAATTATTAGTTAAAATGGTACGGATCGACTCGTGAGAGGCAGAAAGTTCGGCAGCCATCTCTCTCAAACTTGAATGAGGATTTTCAGTCACTATTTCCTTCACTTTTGCGATGTTAACTTCAGTTGCAGACGTTGATGGCCTACCAGAACGAGGCAAATCTTCCATCACATATCGACCGCTTTTGAACGCTTTGTACCATTCATAAGCACGTGTTTTTGATAAAGTCGATTCACCGTAAGCTTTCTGTAACATTTTCAGTGTCTCCGAACATGAAATTCCGTTGGCAATGCAAAATTTAAGACAAACTCTTTGTTCGATGTTTTTGTCCATTATGAAATTCGCAATACACACTAGATATTATAAAACTAAAAACAGCACTGTTTTTAACATAAATGACAGATGCAACTCTAACTCCGCGCCAAAATGGAAAGCAGTTGTGCCAATCAAACAACAACAAAAAAAAACAAAATTTGAATTTGGAACCATAAACAAAACATTAATTCCCGATACTTTGTTGACTGAATGTCCTTTAACCGGCGTTAATTCTCGTTAACATTATTGCATATCATGGAACGCGATAGTTTAAAAGTTATTATTAATGTCAGTTATTATTAATGTTAATATTAATGCATTCAAGTTGCAAACTTGAAATTTCTGTAATAGGTAGATGCATAGTAGAAAAATTCCTACCCAATTGCTATACGAACATCTATAGCAGTCGTTACGGGTAGTTGGAGCCCCTAAAAGTCCGATTAGTCGAACTTCGATACCGTCAATTTGCTTGTGAAGGTCAGCCGCATCACAGTAATACTAGAAAACAGACCCCAACTGTGTTGGGAAAAGGCATAGAATGATGACGCATAGTAGAAAAAAAACATTTTTTTAAACTATGGCAGATGCTTCTAATGTTTTATTTAGAATAAATTATTAAATCGTCTCTTAAATTGCATCTATCGCTTATCCGTGTCTTAACGGAGAAAGAATACAAGTATCACTACCCCATCTCATCCGACGGGTGTCGTAAGAGGCGACTAAAGAAAAAAATTGCTGACAATACCACTGCGAGAGAACGAAAACTCGAAATAAAACCCTGTACCAACCCGTCTGAGCAGCATGGAGACAGTAAGCCAGAGCCTCTCAATATTGGGAGAGGCCCAGGTCCAGCAGTGGACTGCGGTGGGGTAATTGATTGATTAGTTCTTGATAGGTACGGGGCATATTTCAGAGATCCCAGTAGTCCCAATAGTTTAACTCAACTGGTTTTGATCAGCTTAGTTTTCTGTCTGTAACTTCGGGGACTTGCCACTAAAATGAGACGACGATATTCAGGAAACAAGAACCTATGTAGTTCCTCTATATAATATTTCACGCTGCATTTGCTCGTATATCAGAATATCCGTGATAGCGAAACGCACTCTCCAAGGCAAAGTTTTAAAGTGTAGCGTCCACATATAAAGGACGTTAGTGAATAAAAAAATACGTAATTAATCTATGAAGTGCATTGCTAAATTCTGTTCTGGATTTAATATTTGTAAACTAAATTACAAAAAAAAAAACAATTCGTTTATCATGTGCGAATGTAGGAATAGTTTTATTTTAGATAACATTATCAGGATTTGGAAAAAATAAAGCTATTAGTTGTCATACATCATTATTATAATATAACATTTACTTGCCAGCCTTCCCTGGCTTCGTCCATGCTACATACTATAACTTTTGAGCCATATACCCCCGTATTTATCAATTTTCAAATAATGTATGGGAGTCGCATATATTTGTTGTCATTTATGATTAATGCTTCGCTCCTTCGGGTGGTAGTATTAACCCTATAGCCTTCCTCGATGAATGAACTTTTCAATACAAAAATATGTTTTAATTTGAACCAGTAGTTCTTGAGATTAACGCGTTCAACCAAACAAACAAATTCTTCTACTTTATAATATTTTAATCATAGATTAGAAATTAACTAATACATGCTATAATAATGTAAACTGAGTAATATATAAATGTACATAATATTACCATCCTCTGTTATACAGTCAGTAAGATAAAATACGCAGAACTCTGCCAGTTAAAAAAATATCTATTAGACCGACAACGACTGGCATGTTATGTACCTAGCCGTAAAAGCTTCTGTGAATGGCATCCATCACTAAACTGTAAAGTTTCCACCTGTACTTTGCACCACGGCCACCATTTGGTCGAGGTAAACAACATATGTCCAGATTTCACTCGTAAAAATTCTCGCAAATGGTAAAATATCGCTGAAAATTCGCGCAAACGGTAAAATATCGCAGAAAAATGTTCACGCTACATTTTTGTGAAACGTTGTCATGCATACGTTAAAATATCCGGTAAATATTGAAGATTTATAATTATTCCCTTTTTATAATGATGACAACTTTGTTTTTCGGCAGATAAATACATTTGTTCTTGTAATTTTCAATAACTAGTTTTTTGAATCAACAGTTTGTTTGGTTCAGTTTGTATATGAAATTATTACTATTCTCGTTTTTAAAAAATAATTTCCTTTAACAAGTCTGACAAGTCAGTGAATCCAGACTTATATAATCCACTGGTTAGGTAAGGTTAGGTTGGTCCCAATGTAGAAACCCATGTGAAGAGATGGGGTGACCCACGCTTCATAACAAATCGTGTTCACGTAAATCCTGTAGATTACTTTAGATGAGAAAGAATCTGTTATTAGCTATGAATATGCTGTCTGTATCTCACAACGGAATCAGCATACGAGTACATCGCTTGAAAAGTTTAGTATCGTAAGGTTGTGTTCAACTTTGGCGCCTTGTCGCTGTCGCCTCTTGCATTACACGAACTATTTTCACTCTGTAGAATAAAGAACATAAAAAGAATGAAGAAACTAAAAGGCATTTTATTTCAGTTTGTATGTTCTTTTTGGGGTAACATATTTTTCAGTGATATTAAGTTGTACTGAGGTCTTTAGACCTTTGAGGTCAGCCAACTCATCGACAAGCTGATTGGGGGCTGTCTGGTGGATATAATGTATAATCTGCATTTTTAAAAGAAATCTCTTACAATACCAGTATATAATTATTAATAAATAATAAAAATAAAAAACTTTATTTTTAACAAAAATTGTCCGTATCTTGTTAGTAATTATTCTCAACATCTTGCTTAGTAGTTTAATATTATATTCATTTTATCCTGTAGATATATAATTCTGTAGGTACGTGCACACTTAATAAATTCATCAAGCCGCTTGTAGCTTGATGAATCTATCAAAGACAGGCCCATCCATCCTCTCCGCAAACACTCCTAGAATGCTGTTGGTGCCCATGGCCTGCTCATCCAAGAACAATCCCGACGCACTGCACAAACCTCAACAGCATCCTGAAACTTATTCTACTGTACACGTAGTGCATTGATTGCTCTTTGAGTGTGATTGAAACAGAGGTTACTGGTGTAGAATGTCTGGAAGTAAGCCTTGAAACAATAAAGAATGAATCTTATGAATATTCCCGAAGAAGTTCTCAAAAAATTCATACACGCGCCCACGCTAGTTTTATCCAGCTGTCTGAATGAACGTCTATATGTCTTCACTTGGTGCAGTAGATGTACTGCCTTGAAAGTGATCCTCACCTGGAAGGCGACTCACCTGCTGTTTGATAGATGAAGACTTGGTGCAGGTTTTTTCTTGGTCTCGAAATGTCAGAGGCTCACTTTTCAGGAGACGTTGCACAGTATCACACCAAGAACCTAGCGGGTTGGATACCCTTACCTTTCCCGCACAATTATGACCTGAAATTACTTACCAGTTAACGTGTTTCCTTCTTCCTACAGTCCCGGGTTCTTTAAGCAGGACGTGAAGAAGCATCTGATAAGGCCGTCAAGCTAAGTGACCTTTTTTCCTGCGTCTTTACCTTTAGTTCTCCACTAGACATGGTGAAGTCAAATTGGCGTGTCCTATATTTAAAAAAGACGTTTTGTTACGGTTGTGAAACGAGAAGCTGTCCAGATGTAACCGCATTTTTGCTAATACAGAACAATTTTTACACCTACTAAAATCATCAGACTATGAAATCTTCTTAATCTTGCATATGTATCTTAATTGTTGACGAATATATCATTTTACTTTCTCTTCTTTCCTTGTTATATACCCATCGACTATTCTTAGAGACCATACGAATATCTGTGCCATTCGTTACGGCTAGTTGGCACCCTAAAGAGTTCTACCACCATTTTTTGTTTGATTATAAGGCTCTAACAATCTTACCACTTATTCACTTTTTTGTGCTGAAATACCCTTTTTCATAAACAACTTAGGTGTCAGACAAGCACACGGCCCACGTGTGCAACACCAAATGAGTTACACCTGTGCTACCGACCCTGTAAGAACAAAGAGTTTCTATGTCAGTGTAGAAGAAACAATCACGACAAGCCTTTGGTCTTTCAAAAACTCTCCAGTGAGCTCTGGCTGACTTACTTCTTCTGTAGGGTGGAGATACTTCCCCAGTTGGACTGCTCAATTGAGACGGGAATACCGTCGTGGAAAAAAAACCCTCCCAGCTGATCACACTAAAACCTCTACGGTGCGCATTGAACAACTGAGGCACATTGTTTTGGTACTGAAATTATGCCAGAATAATATGAGGTGACCCACTTTAACACGTGGTTGCCGTGATTCACAGGTACCTGCAGTTAGTTCGAAAAACTGAAGGCCAAATTTCTTCTAATAAAAAGATATTCAAATTTCTTCTAGTAAAAAGATATTCAGAATTATCCTAATAAAAAGATATTCAGAATTCTGCTGGTAAAAAGATATTCAAAATTTGACCTCGATATATTTTTTATGATATCGTGTTCGTTTTTAACATTTGGAATATTGTTCCAAATGTAAAAAACGATCATAGAAGATATAGTTAGAAAAAGAAAAGAGTATAGAATATAATTTTTGACATTTGGAAGATTGACGCTAGATCGGGATTGAATTTCGAACATCTTTTTATTACGAAAATTGAGCCTTGTGGTCAATTATAGAACTTCGGTATAGCTAGTGTAATGTGTAGTAATCATAGATGGCAGTCACTTCACAGAGCTCAGTCATTTTTCCCCTGAAAAGCCAAACCCAACTGAGCTCAAATAGGCTCAAAGAAGGAGGGGAGATATCCCCTCATATTAATCGTCTTCTTCGCTTCCCAATAGCCATTCAAACGAGCTAAAATACACAAGAGACGCATTTATAAAACGAGAAATTTAAACAAATAACGTCGAGAGCTTAAGAATACCTGCGGGTGGAACCATAAATCCGGTTTGTACCTTTTAGCTTCGGCATTTTCGTGAAATTGTAAAGTTAATCTCGTTTACTTTATGGGGAATATATTTTTTTAATAACTTGTTCTTTTCTTTAATTAGATACAGCTGCTTGTTTATACAATTATCTTTATTTAAAAGAGGTAGACTAGAAAGGTGTACTGGACCACAGATAACATAACTGAACCTACCTAGGCCTACGGGGTAAAGTCAATATCAACACAGATTACCTAAATTGTGGTGACCTCACCTCTCCTTCACCATTACACATGCTAATTAACGTATGAAGCTCTAGTGCACGTTTTCAAATCAGGGTGGGTGGTCAGACGGTAGTCACTATCAAGCCACATAAGCCAAATTCCGAGATAAAAGTCACAGATGTAGCCAAGAATCACACCGAAAAGCATGATACTTTTGATGTTAATAAGCTATACACAGAGAGTTTAAGAACCTATAAAATTAAATATAAGATAACACTACAAAATCTAATAGCCACTTACAAAATAGTTGTACACCGGTTATATCAGTGCTGTTTACTTAACAATTTAACTTGGACGGTTTAACTAATTTTACTGCTCTAGTTTCGTGCAGATTGTTATTGCTCTAGATAAGTAAACTATCTGCAGTTGAGTTAATCTTTACCGTTAAAGTTACGTTCAGTTTACCGTCTGTTTATAAGATTAGTGATATTAGTAATGTTAACTTTATTACTGTCCGTTATTTAACTATAAAAGCGGTCTACGGCCACACCGCTGTCATACTTAAGTCCTTCTAGCTAGAAGTATGCATATATAAAACATGGTGCCACGTGGCTCTCGGCAGACAAAAATTTGGACCATTCCACCTCTTCCCATACGGGGTCGTATAAGGCGACTAAGGGATAGGGCTGTTTAACATCAGAAAGATATATACAGCCCAGACTCAACTTCAAATGCATAGCTTAAGTCAATAATAGTGCCCGGAAGACGGCAATAGGCTCACCCCCTATTACGTGGGACCGAATACAATGAATGGTGAATTGTGGGTGTTAATTCACCTCTGCCTAACCCTCTGGGGATAAAGGAATGATTATATGTATGTATGTATGTATGTATATATTGAATTTAATAATTACTGCTCCGGTCATTTACACAGTACCATGATATTAAATTGAGTATGTCAATCATAAATAATGTGGCTTTCTGTTGGTGAAACCATTTGTCAAATCGGTCTAGTAGTAGCAGAGCTTATTCAATGCAAACAAATAGTCAACATATAATATTTATATAATACTAACAATTTATCAATATATAAAATGTCGATGTTCAGCCGAATCTGTAGTTAGTCTGGTAAAGCGGAACTGAAGTCTGAGGTAAAAATCTTCGGAATGACTGGGATTAACGCCAAGATGAAGAAGTACTTACCTTCACGCCGAAATGGCGTTTAGCTATAACCCATGGTTATAGTACGCACTATGGGTTTTTATATTATATACCTGATATTATATAAAACCCTCAGCATATACAAAATTGAACTCTGTCAAATTGGAACGCTCCCCAATTTTTCAAATTTGGAAAAAAAATGTTGGTAACCACAGAAATACGTTATGTTTGGGATCGGCGCCCCTCAATTTATTTGTTGGGTTCGTTCAGGAATGATTTATTTTGCAAGCCTTCGACCTTTACCCAGGTATAATGTTTACTTTCCGACAACTTGTATGCATAGCGCGGATTAGTTTGTTGTATCAATTGATTTTATGTTGGACTTCGATTGAATTTTATTTTGGAAGTGGGTTGGAAAGATCTGTATGTTGGCTCAGAGCTTTTACTATTTAAATTAGATATTCTGACCTATTCAAATATTCTATTATAATAATAGAGATTATTGAGAGAAATGTAACTTAACTTTTAAACTTTTTTTATCACTTAGGTGGCAGACAAGCTCACGACCTATCTGATGGGAAGTAGTTATCATGGCCTATGGACGTGTGTAAAATCAGGGCGTTATACTCGCGCTGCTGACCCTGAAGAAGCCTTCTAATGCCCCTCTTGAAGTACCCCATATTGTATGCGTTTGGGAAAACCGTAGAAAAGAGTTAATTCCATAGCTTGAGTGTACGTTCCATGAAACGTCAAGCACATCAAAGGTATGTGTGTACCTATACCACGATCCTTTTAATTCCCGTAAATATTATTGTAAGTCTCACCTATAAAATTCGCAAAATATGCATGTTAGGTTATGTGTTATGAATAATTGAACGTTACGACTGAGGGAGCACTTATAACCTTTTACTTATCTTGATATTGTCAGCAGTTTATGCAAATATAATACATTGAAACAAAAACTATATTTAACAGAGTCTACCGCTATTTACTTGATGGTATTTTGTCCCCATAACTATGGTATCTGAAAAAGTATCAATTTAAATAATAATAAAAAAACAAATCGCGACAGAATCTGTAAAAAAAACTTGACCGAACACTGTTGAATAACTGCTATTTGAATTTACAAAGATTTGAGAACTGTTACTAAAGGCGGTTGCATGTAGAAGCTCTAATTATGGTCTACAACAAAATTCAAATATGTAATGGTCCCACAATGATAAACACGCTAGCTCAGTCTCACAGTGGGAGGCACTCTCATCAGCATCAAGCCCCAGATGAAATATCTGGGGCTCGTGCTCGACGGCCGGTGGGACTTTGGGAAGCACTTCCGAAGTCTGGGCCCCAAATTGGTGGGCACAGCCAACGCTCTGGTGCGGCTACTGCACAACCTGAGGGGCCAGGAGGACTCCTGCAGGAGACTCTACGCGGGTGTCGTGCGGTCCATGGCCCTGTACGGTGTTCCGTGTGGGCGGACATCCTGAGTGATCGGCACATGCCCCTGCTGCAGCGTCCGCAGCAGAAGCTGGCGTGCCGCATCATAAGGGGGTACCGCACGATATCTTTCAACGCGGCGAGTCTCCTCGCCGGATCGCCACCATGGATCCTGGAAGAGAGATGCCTTTCGGCGCTATACCGGTTCCGAAAGGCGGCGTGGGAGCGGGGTCACGATCCCGAGCCCGAAGAAATTCGGGCCGTGAGATCCCGGCTCCACAGGGAAATGGTGGCGGAATGGGAGATACGACTTGGGCGACCAGGCGCAGGGCACGCAGTAGTAGCGGCGGTAAGACCCATCATGGGGACTCCCCCTTCCCCATGGAGGCTGCCGTGTGGTCTCTCTAGCCACTCGGCTAGAGAGGCCACACGGCAGCCTCTCGTACCGTCTGACGCAGATGATCACCGAGCACGGATGCTTCGGAAAGTATCTGCGTCGGATGCAGAAAGAGTCAACGTCCGAGTGCCATCACTGCGACGCGAGGGAGGACTCAGGTCCGCACACGCTCACCGAGTGTCCGGCGTGGGAGTCGCCGAGGCGGGAGCTTGTGGCGGCCCTGGGAGTGAGAGTTCTCACGCTCTCCACCTTGCTCGCGGCGATGGCTCGCTGCGCGGAAGTAATGCTCGTGAAGGAAGAGGCGGGGCGGGAGCGGCAGCGGGAGCGACGAAAGATCGCAAGACAAGCTGCCCTCGTACGAAGGCAACTCGGGCGTCGGAGGTCGATGAACGACCTCCGCCCCCCATGGGCGCCGGCCTGGGGGTGACAGGTGGAGCCACCTGTCACCCTGGCAGAAGCAGGCCGCGGCGGTGGCGCACGTGGCGCGCCTCCCCGTTTCCGGGGACGAGTTGGGGACTCAACCTCACCTTCGGCAACCAAAGCGACCCACAGGCGGCGTGCGTTTTAGTCGGTTCGAGTCCGACATAACCTCCTCCACCGGCTCCGGTGGGGAGGAATCAGTGGGGATTTTGCGAACGTAAAAAAAAAAAAAACACGCTAGCTAGCTTATCTATCTTAAGAATAAAAAATAAGAAAATATTCAACTTTACTAGTTCCTTTTACTCTCTCTTAGAGAATGTAAAGCTACACGTACATTAAAGTAATATTTATATTTTTCTTGTAAATTGAAGAAATAAAAAGTTGCTTTTTATAAAGTACACACTTTAATATTCTCAGTCCATTACATTAACATTGCACATGATTTCTAAAACATTTACTGTCTTCAATTCAGTCTACTATATTCAGTTTAACTTGTTCGAGAAGTTTCGATTTACATCTATTAATTTTTTTATATTTCGGGTTCGCTTTTACTGATCTTCTTATACTGCTTCTGGTCATCACTCGATCAAATATCTCTTCACTAGTGTCTTCACTGCCGTCATCGGAGAAGTGATTGTTCATACTGTCATTCATTTTGTTTGGTCTAATTACTAACGGTTCTACACCACCATCTGAGAATACAGCGTCGTCTGGTACATTTCGTTCGTCTTCACTTGGCGACTTATCATTACTTATTTGTCGTTGGAACATCCTTTTATGAGGTGCTGGCACCTGTAGTTTGTCTTTTTTCTCGTCTTTCTTTTTTGTGCCTTCTCGAGTACATGGTTTATATTTTATAGGAGAAAAGTCAACTCTCCGTAAAAAACTAATTGTGTCACCAAACCTTCGGCTGCATTTGCGCACAGCTTTGGTTTCAGGTTTGGTTTCTTGAGTTTTACTATCTTCGTTTTCTAACGCGACTCCTGAATCTGAATTAGAATCAACACTTATGCTAATTTCGGGTATATTGCCATTAAAATCGTTTATTTTTAATTGTTTACTTAGTTCCTCAATTTTTTCTGCTTGTTTACGAATAATTACATCCTTCTGTGCAAGTTGTTCAGCCACTGCTTCTGTTCTCAAAGCTAAATTTACTTCGTATTTTCGTAATTCACCCGACAGAAATTCCAATTCCTTTTTTCTATTTGATTCCAATTTCTTTATAATATCAGCCTGCTTCGCGTACGCTTCCTTCAATTTCACCACTTCTTGTTTATGTGTCGTGTTTAGGAATTTAATAATGTTTATTGCCTCGTGAAGTGTCGTGGGGTGCATTATATTTTCTTTCGCGGCATTCTCCGCCATTATTAACTTTTGGATCTGTAAAGAAAAATAGAATAAAATTAGGACACCTATTTTTATAACTTTTTATGCAATAAATACACGGGCCACCTAATGGAAATCTGCTCTCGGAGTCAATAGACGTGTGTCTATAGGCGTCACACTCACGCTACCAATACTAAAATACAGCCCTTCTTCAATTACCCAATATTCTGGTTGCTTGAGAAAATTACAACAGGGACATAATTCTACAGCCTGAGCGTACGTGAAACGAAGTTACTTTAATAGGTACCATTACGTACCACATACCTTAATTTCAATAATGAATCGTTTTATAACGAGGCACAATGATAGAAATGACAATATAATCTTGTGATCAATCACATCAATATTGTCTTTAATTCTAATGGCTAGAATAATTTATTATAGTCTGGTTTACTAATTTATTCTGATTTAAATTCATTATCATCATTTTTGCGTTAATATCGGTCAGATCCGAGGTTTATTTTGTAAAACCCAGCAGTGATAGTTCTTAATTATAATAGTATGCCTGGCTAACTGTCTTAGTGTAGACAGGTGTGCCAACTTTTTATCTAGTACTACAACACTGGTTGAATTCATCAAGACAATTATGCCTTTTTCTACAGTTGTTTTATCAACTGTTCATAGAACAGTCAACACATGGCTCATGATCTCATACTCACTCATAGTTTACTTTATATTATAGATATGTATTCCTGGTGCGAAGTAGCCGTTCGTACAATAGCACGTTATTGTTCGAACTTATATAACATTTTAACTAAAGTAGTTATCTGTTTGAAATACTTCAGCGATTGTTTAGTTAGCTTTATGTAGGTCAGATTTTAGATTCTGGATTGTTCGATTTATGAATGTTAATGTTAGCACTTTTATATTGGGTTATAAGTCCTTATGTTATTTCATTGGAATGCTACCTACCTATATTTATTATTTTAACTCGTATTAGTAGGCATGCGTCGAGACACCAATAGTGCGCAGAATATGGCAATAGGTTCACCTCAAATTACGTGGAAGCGAAAACAATGATTGGTGTTCATTCACCTCGGCCTCTACCCTCCGGGGATACAGGCGTGATTATATGTATGTATATTTGATAATTTAAGTCAAACATAACGATAGAGAATCATATTGTTTCCACATTTATGTTGCAAAAGTCAGAGAAAGCACTATTATTTTTAACATACTCGACCCCCGCGGACGCCATCTTGTAAAAAGGAATGCCAATTATTTTGAAAACCATTTAATTATCATGCTATTGTGTTTATCAATATTTTTGCTGTCCATAAAGTTTTCTACAACTTTGGTATTAATATTGTACCTTATTGTAATTAGAAAATCAATAAAAAAACTATACAAATAATTTAAATAAAAATGTTCATAAGTACTTTACGAGTGCTACTTAGTATTTTCAAGAAAATTCTAAATAAACAAAGGTATTCATAACAAGTCATACGTGTAGTTGCGTGGTTCCCGATAGAATAGAATTTGGACCCCATCTCTTTCCATGCGGTGTCGTATAATACAACTAAGATAGAGATGTACAGCCCAGACTTAGCCTCAGACGCATGACTTGATTCTAAAATAGTGCCCGGAAGACGGCCTATTACGTGGGCCCGATTTCAATGATTTGTTTAATGTGAGTGATAATTCACCTCTGCTTAATCCTCCGGAGATAAAAGCATGTTTAATGTATGTATTTATAACCAAAACCAGACGGTAGGAATTGAGCAGTCCGACTGGGAAAGTACCTCCACCCTATAGGTCACGGTAATAACTTTCCATCAGGTGGGCCGCGTGCTTGTTTGCCACCTTAGTAGTATAAAAAAAACCTAAAATATATGAAACACCAAATACACAAAACATTTCTCTCTAAACAGCTAAATGACTTTAGAATCCCATACCCTACCATACATATTCCCAATACATTGTTCCCAAAATAGGTACAATGTTACCCCATACCTTAACACTTATCGAAAACCAATTTTTTATACAAGCAAATCTCCGTCGAGGAGTTGTAATTTATGACTGGGATTCACATTTAAATCCGCTCAATTGTTCACGAGATTAGACATCCCTTTTTGTTCGTCTTTAAGTACATTTTGGTTGACTACAATGATAATGTTATTTGGCTATAGATAGACACTTTAATAGGTGGACTGATAATCTTGTAGTAGCCCTAAGTTAACATCTTTATAAATAACCTAGGGTAACTTTCCGTTCGAAAGTTCTAGACGTGTATAGATTAGAAGAATCAATCATGTATGGGATTGATAAATGGGAGAGTCAGTTATATTCGACCACTTTTGACTTAGATTCGGATATATAGTTCATAAAAGGACTTATAAATGTATTTTTTTACGTGTTAAAATTCGCCACGAACCACCGGATCCGGTGGGAGAGGTTACGATTAGGCACGATGCCTGTGGATCGGTTTTGGTTGCCGAAGGTGAGGTTGACAGGCATATCCCTCGCACCCCTGCCGACCCAGGGCAAGGCGCACCACAGTCGCGGAATGCTTCTGCCAAGGTGATAGGCGGTTCCATCCGTAACCCCTAGGCCCGCGCTCATGGGGGGCGGATGTCATTCATCGACTTATAATTATATAAATAGGCATTTACAATAAAATTTGATATCTTGATTCTTATATGACAACTGAACAATATCTTGCCTCTACGTTAGGTTAGATAAAATGTACTAATATTTAAATAACAATAAACAATATCATTTAAGTGCTGGCAATGTCTGGCTGTATTTTATATTATTCTTGGGTCTGTGTAAGTGAATAACAAAATTAGTTTTATTTTCACTTAGAAAATTCTCGTAAACTTTCAACAATATACGCTTAAATACCGTTCTGTATATACTTCTAAAGGCTTTAATTAAAATTAAGACGTGTTTTTGACCATTGAGTCATTTCTACTAAAAATATATTCAAATTAAAACGAGATTTTACCTCTTGCCCGTGATGCTCTACAGCTTCTGAATAAATGAACTCATAATAGATTTCATAAATTCTTTTAATAGTTGATGCCTGCTGTTCTGCATGTATTTCGGTTTTCACGACTTATTGGCAATACCTTTGGTTCTACGTTAGGTTTTAAGATCTTTTTAATAAGAAAAACCGCATTAATACTCGTTCAGTAGTTTTTGCGTTCATTGCGATTAAAAAAGGTAAGAATTCTAAAAATAATATGTTAGGTACAAATTCGCTAGTTTAACTTAACCCAAATTTATTTTTAATATCTCTAACGTATTTACAAACACGACTAATTTGCAATTTTTAACAGTTTAAATAGATGAAATCATAATAATTCACAGTGAAAATAAATAATGCATCATTTCGAAAAACGGACAGAAATTTCATTTCTCTTAATGCATCATGAATATGAATTCAAAATATAATAAATATAGCGTTCGCCGAAATTTCTCATAATAATGCAAATTCGCTATTAATTATTTCACTTCAGCCTTCCAGGTCGTATACTTGACATACATACAAAATTAATGCGTATTGTATGACTATGGGTGAATTCGGGGAACAGTAAAATATTTTAATTTAAGTATGACTTTTTTTTTAATCGTTTGCGTTTTATTCACGGCTATAAGCACTGTTTATTTGTTGCATAACTTCAAGATAAGATAAGATTCATACATTTATAACAATATTGTGTAAAAGTTGTTACAAAGTTAGTTGTACATAATATTCGGCTTTCAAGTTACTACTTGACTTCTACGAAGGTTATGGAATGGTATAGTTACTGGCATATATCTTGATCTCATACACAACTCAAAATGTACTCTACATGCGCAGTACACGCTTTTTTTAGAGAAAATTAAATCCACCAAGAGTTGATTTTCTCCGCTTAAACTGATTAAATCAAACTAAGACCTCGTTTGTCTTGTGACTTGGCGTCAAAATATAATATTTCTTTAACCAGTGATGGACAAAGTACGTATAATTCTGGCCCTCCTGTGATATTTCGTAAACTTTCTGGCCCTATATATTTTTTTATACGGCTTAGGTGGCAGACAAGCATACGGCCCACTTGATTGAAAGTGGTTATCATGACCTATGAACGTGTGTAAAACCAGTGGAGTCACATCCGTGCTGCCGTTGTGCCGTCAGTGTAGAGGACAAAGTAGGACAAGCCTTTGGATGACCCACTGACAGCACAAAATCTCTCCATTGAGCTCTGGCTACCCTACTCACCGCCGGCAACACAACACGAAGTTATTATAACCGCGGTTTTCTGTAGGGCGGAGGTACTTCCCCAGTCGGACTGCTCAATTGGGCGGAAATACCGCCGTATCCTACCTCCTCCATACCACCGTGTCCTACCTCCTATTTATCCTATACTGCCTTTAATTAAACAACTATTAGTCCAGGTAGGGGGCGCTGTAAAAATGTTTAGAACACACTTTGTGTCACAGTACCTGAGCAGGTAACACTGAAATAAATTTTAAATATGGAAAAGTCATAAATAAGATAAATGAGTAAGGAATTTTGATACCTATCTGTATAGGCATAGCGCGTTTTTTCGTAAAGTCACCAGTTTATTAAATTTTTTTATACAACTTAAGTGGCAGACAAGCACACAGTTCACCTGATGGAAAGTGGTTAACGTGACCTATGAACGTGTCCAACACCAGGGGAGTCACACCCTGTAAAAACAGAGAGTTTCTGTGCCATCAGTGCAGAAGCAGCCTTTGGTCTTCACACTGACAGCAAAAAAAACTCTCCATCTGGTTCTGGTTACCCTACTCACTGCCAGTTATAAATAGGATATAGGTTTTGAATCTCATTTTTACCATAAACCCAAAATTGAATCACTACTTAGTCTAGATATGTTTAATTTCTGTTTATTTTTTGTATAAAAGGTCGTTACAAGATTGTCTACATTTGTTTAACTCGTCTGACCAACGCGTGGAAACAGTAGGCCAAAGCCTCTCAACACCGGGAGAGGCCTATGTCTAGCAGTGGACTACTATATGCGATAGTCTAATTCATTTATTGATTGACCTTTACTTAAGTACCTAACCGAAGTATAAATGCTTTATATAATATAATACATTATAAATATTTTAACCTATATAATATCTATCCTATGGTTGCCTGTAAGAAATTGCCGCAGAGCGATAATGCCGCCATCTGTACGTGCCACAAAACTTGCATCTCATATTGTAATGTTGTTGTTGTTGTTGTGTTTTTAGTGTACAATAAAAACATACATACATACATATAATCACGCCTTTATCCCCGGAGGGTTAGGCAGAGGTGAATTAACACCCACATTTCACCAATCATTGAAATCAGTCCCACGTTATAGGGGGTGAGCCTATTGCCGTCCTCCGAACACTATTATTGACTCCAGCAATGCATCTAAAGCTGAGTCTGGACTATATATATCTGCCTGGTGTTAAAAAGCCCTATGCTTAGTCGCCTTGTACGAAACCGCATGGAAAGTGATGGGGTGGCCCAAATTCTACTCTGTCAGGAACCACGAGGCATTAAAGACGTTTATTATTATTTCTCTTTATTAAAATATACAACTTATAAATTATATTTTTAAATACATATAAAAACATCTATTTAAGAATATAAAAAAAATATTATTATTATTATAATCTACTCTTCGAACCGATATCTATATACTATAATATGTCAGGGTGCGTGGTGCGATTTTGTGGACAATAATATAATCGATATATTTGGTAAAAGTATATTTCGTAATTTGAATATCAATATTTGATGTTAAAATGGAAAATATGCGAACAAAATATATATTTCCATACAAAAAGAATCCACCTATATCTGTGCATTCTGAAATGAACAGGCATGATCAAAAATAAATATTATTTCCAAGATTTATACAAGTCTTTAGTATATTTATTGTAGGTGGAGCCTGGAGCAGGATGCTGACAGAAGTGGGCTGTAAGTTCCTAAACCAATAGAATATAGTGCAATCAAATTTATCATACATGATGTCTTGGAAATAATATTTATTTAAAACAATCACTTGAGTCACCCTCTAACTAAAGCTTTGTGCAATGCGATCTAGACTTGAACCCCGGAAACACTCTCTACCTTACCATATTGCCAGAGCGTGGAACATAATTCCGGAAGCCATTGTTTTTGCGACCAGTGTGAATGTTTTTAAAAACAAACATGACAAAATCGCCAGATCAGAGGACACATACGCTTCAGCTCAATAGCTACTAGTGTGCTATATATAAATAAAAATATATTTATGCATATGCATAACATATTTTATTTATGCATTTAAATAAGTTTCATTACTTCATTGGTATAAAACTTTTGTAAGATATAGTATGCAACATGTATTTTAATACATATGTTGCATACAATAACTTACAAAAGGATTTCTATTTATTAAAACAATTAATTAACTAATTGTTTTATTAGTTACTTGTGTATTAGTCATACGACTTGTAATTAATATTTAGCAATTAAATTACAATTAGAATGAGTCTAAGTCATAAAAAATTACCACATGCAGAGCCTCAGGCCATTAGAATTATGAAAACTGCGGTTATTGATTGTATATTTTTTGATAACTTTTTAGATGTACAAGGGTTCACCAAAATCCTCTGAGCTAAGCCAACCTTACTTGCAAGTTGATACACTTGCTGATTGATCTGTCTTAGAGTTGGAAGATCAGACAGCAGTCGCTTCCATAAAATTCAAACTAAGACAAGAAAAGGGGTAAACGGATTCCGAGGTCTCCGAGATGAAAGCATTGGAAGCTAGCGGTAGTAATTTTAAAATAAGACAAATAATTTGCAGTCTTAAAAATTAAATTCTAATAATGAAAACTCAAACTTAAAACAATTATTAAAAAAGAGCACAAGAATCTTACTGAATGAGAAACATATCAACGTTTGAAAGGATACAGGCTATTGTGATTTTCTTGTTAATCACTATCGTTTATAGTGATTAACAAGAAAATCACTGTACACTAAAGTATTTTCCATGTGTTTTAGGACCGTTTTGCTTTGACAATTTCTTGTCGCTTGTATCCTTTCGCTCGTCGCTCCTCGATATGTATTTCTTATATAAACAACGTACCTTACACAAAAGATCCCAGGCCAATTACAATAGCGACGAAATCCAATAACACATCCACTTACTTATTAATTCTCTACTTATAACAACACAACTTGTTCGCTCGACGATCGATCACTGACTGAAAATAAAAACGAAGACCTGACTTAACAGGTGCAAAATGTAATAATAATTATAAAAAATAAACTAATCATCTTCGCTTGGCGTATTTTTAACCTTAAAGTTACTGCATTAAGGTTGTAAATTGTATGTTCCTAAAAGTGATAACGTTTAATTGTTTAGTGTTTTTGGAAATTCATTGTTTTTGAACAATTGTTCAAATTAATGAATGAATGAAAGTCACTAATGATCGCAGGTAGTCTAACAGGTATTGGATAAGACTTGTTGGATGCTTTTTTTTAAAAAAGGTATACTTAATTGTTTATGTTAAGCTATGATAGTAATTCTAGGCGATTGTTTAGACTTTATACGGCATATAGTACCTAGTTGAAAATCATTTCCTAAAATTATGTAATCGTTTGTTTTATTGTGCGGAAAATTACGGAGGTTACTCGCTTAATATACACTAAAGCCATTTTAATATACATACACACATACATATAATCACACCTTTATCCCCGGAGGGTTAGGCAGAGGTGAATTATCACCCACATTTCATCAATAATTGTATTCGGTCCCACGTAATAGGGGGTGAACCTATTGCCGTCTTCCAGGAAATATTGTTAACTCAAGCCTTGTATCTGTGCCTGAGTCTGAGCTGTATATATCTGTCTGATGTTAAACAGCCCTATCCCTTAGTCGCCTTGTAGGACACCGCATGGGAGGAGATGGGTGGTTCAAATTCTACTCTACCGGGAACCACGCGGCATTTTTATGTCATAATAAAACCCTATGTAGCAACTACTATCACTGCAAATAATGCCATTTATTTTAGACTTCACTAGCAGTGAGCCGTTAGAGAATAAAATTAAATGTCATCTCGTAGAGTGAATAGAAACATTGTATTGAACTCTTTTTCATTTAATTTTGAACTTTAAGCCTATATAAATAAAGCTTAAACTTTAAAGTAATTTTTGTGCAGTGTCAGTGGTATACAGAGATTTTGCTATGATAAAAAATTCGCACAATTGCGGACCTAATTGACAGACGAGAGTCTAGATTAGATTTTCCTCTTTGTGTATGGAGGTCAGGCGGCAGTAGCTTTTTTTTTATAAACAACTTAAGTGGCAGAAAAGCACGCGGCCCACCTGATGGAAAGTGGCTACCGTGATCTATGAACGTGTGTAACACCAGTGGAGTCACATCCGTGCTGCCGACCCTGTAAGAACAGAGATTTTCTGTGCCTTCAGTGCAGAACACAAAACCAGGACAAGTCGTTGGTCTTCCCACTGACAGCACAAAAACTCACTTTTATAAAAGCCATATAAACTGAATCTATAATCAGGTGTTGAACACGTCCATAGGCCACGGTAACCACTTTCCATCCGGTGGGCCGTGTGCTTGTGTGAAATAGAGTTTGTGGTATAAAAATAAAGTAGTAAGCAAAGCTCAGGATTCAAGGGAAAGACCCTAGATATAACACAAAAAAATATGATAAGATGACGATTAAGTGAGAGTAATTGGAAAGATTGAATAACAAATTAATGTAGGCCAATCTCACCTTGGCCGAAAATGTGACCGTCGTGCATTTATAAAGCGAATATTATATTTTAATGTAACTTAAATTACAAATATGAATATTTATTCAAATGAAAACAGTAAATAAATATTTATATGTGAATGTGTTCAAGAAGCGACAATTAATCTTGTTTTTGACGTTTTTAGAACAAATGCTAAAAAATAGAAAATAAAACGATCATAGCAAACAGTCACTGTGGCTTGTGAACACTAATGATGAAGGAATAAAAAACCAGTCAAGTGCGAGAGCTCCGTAACTTAAGCTACATAAACCGTAGTATATTTTGAATGTGTTGACTTAAAAGTTAGATATCCATACATTAATTTTAAGACTAAAATTATGTGCTCAAAAGGGCAATACCAGGTTTCAATTATACAACAGGCGAAGCCGGGGACTTTTTTTTTATACCACTTAGGTGGCAGACAAGCGCACGTCCCATCTGATGGAAAGTGGTTACCGTGGGCTAAGGACGTGTGCCGACTGCCGACCCTGTAAGCACAGAGTTTCTGTGCTGTCAGTGTAGAGGACAAAGCAGAACAAGCCTTTAGTCATCCCACTGATAGCACAAATTCTCCAGTGAGCTCTGGTTACCCTACTCACCGCTGGGAACACAACACGAAGTTATTATAACCGCGGTATTCTGTAGGGCGGAGGTCCTTCCCCAGTCGGACTGCTCAATCGGGCGGAAATACCGGCGTGTCCTACCTCCTAGAATAGAATAGGTGATCACGCCTGGCGGGCCACGGCTCTAAATACGGACCTGACAGTTAGTAAATTATAAAAGAATACAGTAATTAAATAAGTTATAATTCTTGCGTATTTTGAAAGCTATTCACAATAACTTTTAACTGTACGTTAAATTTCAATGTAACTAACAAGATTTTATTGTTACTTGATACCACACCGCATACTGATGTTGCAAAGTTGGCCAATTATAACTTTGTATGACTTATCCAATGTTACATTTGAGCTGAACGTTTGAGAATTTATTTGAGTACCTTCTCGTAATATATGGGGACTACTTGGGAATGTTAGATTATCCGAATTTTCGTTATTTAGCTGTGGTAGTATATTTTTATGCAATTAAGAAGAAGAAGAAAGAAGAAAAACCATTTATTATACACACACACTTACACTACACATAAAAAGAAACAAAAATCCATTATCGGAACAAGAAAAATACAAGTAAAACATAATCCGTAAGACACAAAAAAAAAACAACTTAAAAATAACACAGCAAGTAACAAATAGGTATATTAGGTAGGCATACTGTGCCCGCACCAAACCGACCGCACCCCGCCACAGCGCACACACTAATTTGTGATCTTAAAACTGAAATAATGATTTAACTTAGGTACTAACAAAACCTAAAGTGCAATATGGAAGTCCTTAAGGTACGCAACCCTAAAAAGGAATACAGTTTAAAGTGTCGGTTGTCAACATTGGAAATTGAGCAGTCCGACTGGGGAAGTACCTTCGCCCTACAGGATACCGCGCCCATAATAACCTCGTGTTGTGTTCCCGGCGGTGAGTAGGGTAACCAGAGCTTACTGGAGAGTTTTTGTACTGTCAGTGGGAAGACCAAAAGCTAGTCCTGCTTTGTCTTTTACACTGACGGCACAGAAACGCTTGTGTTTACAGGGTTGGTAGCGCGAGTGTGACTATTTTGATGTAGCACACGTCCATAGGCCACGGTAACCACTTTTCATCAGATGGGCCGTGTGCTTGTGTGCCAACCAAGTGACAGTGGCTACACTAGTTACCGCTGGGAGCACGACACGAAGTTATTATAACCACGGTATTCTGTAGGGCGGAGGTACTTTCCCAGTCGGACTGCTCAATTGAGCGGAAATACCGGCGTGTCCTCTCTTTACGTTTAATTTTGAACTTTATGCTCATAGAAATAAACTCTAAAATGTAATGCCATTTTTTACAGTGTCGGTGGTAAGAAAGAGGTGTTACTTTAGAAGAATCGAGGGTCAGGGTGGCTGCACATTGGGCAAACAAAATCTGAGGAATGATATTCTGAAGGTTATAGAATGCGTTTCTTTCCATCGTAAGCATTTTGTGGTAATATCGATAAAAAACTCACAGCATTAAAATGTTATCTCTGTTAATTACTCAGCTGGTAACTTTGACCTTTGGAGCTTTTTTGCACTGTACTGGTTGTGAACACTAGGGAATATAATAAAACCACTGTGTCCTGATCTATTAGCAAATACTGCTCTCTTTCTTTATTAACAACTTAGGGACTACTTAAACTATGCACGGTAACGTAACCATAACGCGATTCAGATAGACGGTACAACGCCATCTACCGAGCTTGACCTTTACTACAAACTATTTGATACCTTCATAAACAATCTCATCAACATAACAGCATTAGTTCTCATTACATCTTGTACTGTTGGGAATAATGACAGCAGTCTTACAGTCTTGGTTTAGCTTATAATAGCTTTTGCGTTACCAAATGGATATACCCGGGATGAGAAGTAATTAAAAGTAATTCCAGACTACAATCTATCTCAGGCCCAAATTTTATTCCGATTCATTTAGTTGGTTTTGCGTAAAAGAGTAACAAACATCGACCAATCGATTTAATCGAATTAAAAACTTTTTTAGTTAATTAATATCTATAGGATATTGAATGAAATTTTTAAAGCATTTAGTATACTATTATTATAAGATATATAAAAAGTTATCACTGCGACGCGAGCAAGGACTCAGGTCCGCACACGCTCATCGAGTGTCCGGCGTGGGAGACGCCGAGGCGGGAGCTTGTGGCGGCCCTGGGAGTGAGGGTTCTCACACTCTCCACCTTGCTCGCGGCGATGGTTCGCTGCGCGGATGCGTGGGCGGCCGGCGCCTCCTTCTGCGAGCAAGTAATGCTCGTGAAGGAGGAGGCGGGGCGGGAGCGGCAGCGGGAGCGACGAAGGATCGCAAGACAAGCTGCCCGCGTACGAAGGCAACTCGGGCGTCAGAGGTTGATGAACGACCTCCGCCCCCCATGAGCGCCGGCCTGGGGGTGACAGGTGGAGCCGCCTGTCACCCTGGCAGAAGCAGGCCGCGGCGGCGGCGTGCGTGGCGCGCCTCCCCGTTTCCGGGGACGAGTTGGGGACTCTGTAGTCCCCACACCCGAGAAGAGGGCCGGATCGTGAGAGGTGGCCCTGGGGCGGCCGGGGTGCGAGGGATATGCCTGTCAACCTCACCTTTGGCAACCAAAACGACCCACAGGCGGCGTGCGGTTCGGGTCCGACATAACCTCCTCCACCGACTCCGGTGGGAAGGTATCCGTGGGGATTTTGCGCACGTAAAAAAAAAAAAGATATATAAAAAGTTGAATTGGTTCAAGCGGGATTCCAACCCGCGATCTTTCTCTTACGGGGGAACGCTCTGACCACTAAGCCACAGAATCTTCGACCAAAAGCATCCAAATTCTTCTATACATATGTCCGTCTTACGACGACGACGGCGCCATCCCGCCTGTACCGATTAAATTTTTTCTATATTTTAATCGATCGTTAGGATATATTTACTTAAGTAGCATATAACGAATGTAATATGCATTTGTACATTAGTTAAGCGTATCAATTACTTACCTAATAATACATTAATAAATAACAGGTTTTATTTTTATTGCGCAATTGGTATTTTGAATTAACTAATCACAGTGTCCAGTTTTTGCTTTTGCACATCGTCGGAAAAAAAGTGAGAAATGGTCTCCAATTGGTTACCTTTAGTAATAAAGTGTTCTTCTATAGCATATATCTTTTTAATAACATCAATGGTTTTAATTGTTACTCTATAAAGTGTAACCAAATGAACTCTCGGAACTTTGTGTGATTACTTGGTTTCGGAAAATATGTGTAGGTAAAAAAAATGTAAAGTATTAAGGTGAGCCAATTCTATAAAAGTCAGTTACAGATATTTCAAATATCGACATTAATACCTATGCTAACCGTACCACATCGAAATGTTCATAGGTGAGGCCCCTTTTTTTTTACGTGCGCAAAATTCTCACGGATAACCACCGGAGCTGGTGGGAAAGGTTATGTCGGACTCGAACCGACCAAAACGCACGACGCCTGTGGGTCGGTTTTGGTTGCCGAGGGTGAGGTTAACATGCATATCCCTCGTACCCCGACCGACCCAGGGCCATCTCTCTCGATCTGGCCTTCTCCTCGGGTGTGGGAACCACAGAGTCCTTAACTCGTCCCCAGAAATGTAGAGGCTCGTGAAGCGCGCCACCGTCGCGGCCTGCTTCTGCTAGGGTGACAGGCAGCTAATTGCGGCCCCTTGGAAGTGTACAGACACGCACAAGCATACAGACATGAGCGTAACATTTAGTAATAAATGATAATTTAACATATCGTTTTTTCGGGCATAGTTACCGATACTAACTGATAATTCCCCCCAAATTCCGAGAATTAATTTTGTTACACCTTATATAGGTATAGGCATCAAATTGTTAGTAGATCCTGACAAAATAGAAGTTTTTTTTTTTTGTTTTGTATAGGACACGTCAATTGGACTTCGCCTTGCCTGATGGTAAGCTGAAGGCAAAGTCCCAGAAAAGAGGGTCACCATTACTTACACATACCGTGTGACAATGGTGACACTCAGCTTGACGGCCTCATCATATGCTTTTTCACGCCCCGCTTAAAGGACCCGGGACTGTAGGAAGAAGGAAACACGTGAGCTGGTAATGAATTCCAGGCCTTAATGGTGCGACAGAGGAAAGAGTCTCCGAACCGCTTGGTTCTTGATCGGATGTTTTGCACCGTGTGCGGATGACATCTAAGACCTGCACGCGTTGTCCTGTGTAGGAAAGGGGAGGGTGGGACTAAAAAAGAAGTAAGCAAAACTCTCACGCTTATAGAGGGTTATTGATTTGTTACTTTCACAAATTTCAACATTAGCCAAACTAAGTATGGAATTCTTAGAAATGAAGAGGACCGGAGGTAATGGGAAGATGATGATGATGATGAGTACTGTTACGAACTAGCGTCATTTTAGTAAATTAACCGCGGTGGCCTAGTGGTATGGGTAATGGACTGCTGAGACGAGGTCTCGGGTTCGATCCCAGGCTTTACCATGACACACACCAATGACTTTTCGATGCTTTTCGAAGTTATATGTGTATTTATCGCAGGTTTATAAGTGCCCGGTTAATGGCAATAGGCTCGCCACCTATTACATTGGGACCTAAACATAAACTGGCGAAATATGGGTGCTAGCACCTCTGCCTTCGGGGATATAGGCGTGAGTTTATGTTGAGTTATGTCATTTTAGTAACATATAACTTTCCAAAGTTGATCCAAAACAATAAATCAACTTTAGTATATTCATAACATTCAAAAACCTATCTAAATAATAACATTTAGGCTGAATTATTTTCACAATTGGAATACCCTAGAGGTTTCACGAAGCGTTCAATCATCACGAATCATAAATTCAAGGGAATTGATGATAATTTAATTTCCAAAAAAAATAAAAAATAGTAAGGCTTGCATTTTTCTATCACGGTTCATGAGATACAGTCTAGTGACATACAGACGGACAGTAGAGTTTTGTAAAAGGGTTCCGTTTTTATCCTTTGGATACGGAACCCTAAAAGACTTATTTTCTCCAATAAATAAATTACGCAATCAGCTTTCAATCAAAAATAAATATTCTGGTGGATTGAAAAAAAATACAATGAACCAATTGGAAGAAGACTTACTTCTTTGTATAAAAAAAGCCTTTGACAATTCGCAATCAATGGTAATGCGAAGTAATCAGTGAAAGTAGGTTCTTTGCTGAAAAATAATAAATAAGGCTTAAATTAGAACCTTCTACTTATTTTGAAGATTACTCATCATTTTCCGAGACTTTCCCGTCTCAATTGAGTTCACTTTTTTGATCGAAGTATTTATTTTTTGTGAAGCGACTACCACGTGAGCTCCACAAACCCACTGGTAAAATTAAAGTTTTGTAACGAAGCGTGTCTGAATTTTTAGAATTAGAACTATTCTGAATGAGGTATTCTGGAGGAGGTAGGACACGGCGGTATTTCCGCCCGATTGAGCAGTCCGACTGGGGTAGTACCTCCGCCCTACAGAATACCGCGGTTATAATAACTTCGTGTTGTGTTCCCAGCGGTAAGTAGGGTAGCCAGAGCTCACTGGAGAATTTGTGCTGTCAGTGGGAAGACTAAAGGCTTGTCCTGCTTTGTCTTCTGCTGACGGCACAGAAACTCTGTACTTACAGGGTTGGCAGCGCGACTGTGACTCCTCTGGTATTACAGACGTCCATAGGTCACGGTAACCACTTTCCATCAGGTGGGCCGTGTGCTTGTCTGCCAACTAAGTGGTATAAAAAAAAAATGTATCTCTAAACATAACGGAAGTACATTAATAATGTCGAACACTAATGCACCAAATTTAATGAATGTTCATATTCAGTTCATCTGCTAGAATATCTAATTGTGCCAGAAGCCCCGGCACTGTTTTTCAACTGGATCCCATAGGGGTAGTGACAACGGACGTTATTAAAAATTATACTGCATTTCTTAGTTTTTTTCTATTCCACTTGGTTTGCAGACAAGCATCCGGCCCACCTGATGGAAAGTGTTTACCGTGGCGTATGGACGTGTGCAATACCAAGGGAGTCACACTCTTGCTGCCAACCTTGTAAGCACAAGAGTTTTTGTGCCGTCAGTGTAAAAGATAAAGCAGGTCAAGCTTTTGGTCTTCCCACTGACAATACAAAAACTCACCAGTGAGTTCTGGCTACCCTCCTCACCGTCAGGAACACAGCATGAGGTTATTTGAAATATTCCTATACACAAAGTCAATTTCGTATAGTAATTTCGTATAGACTATTAATATGGAACTAGCAAAATGTCAAAAATAAAAAAGCAAATGGACCACTGGCACTGGTTCAAAACGCGGCCACCACTTGGAGAAGACTCCAATAAAAAACTCACCGGCTCCATATTTTGGACCATTAACAAACATATTTACGTACTAGTCTAAATATAATGATTTGTTTGAGAAGTATATTTGATAGTTTAAATAAATACAAAACAAATTTGCAAGTTTGTTTATCGTTAATATATTCTTGAATTTCATAATAGTCTGTTCATGTGTGCGAGGGATATGCCTGTCAACCTCATTTTCGGCAACCAAAGGGATGGGAGGGGGAGCGGTAGTATCCTTGGGGATTTTTCGCATGTAAAAGAAAATATACCTTTAAAATCAGTCAACTAAAAACACCTCTAAATCTCGAAGTCATTCAAAATGAATGAAAGAAAAGTACGAAAATCTCCTTTTTATTTACGATCTAACTCGCCTCTAATAGAAAAAGGTGGTACATAAATTTTTAAAATATGCGTTACTCGTCCGCAACAATACAATATTTGGTAACATACAACGTAACCGCACATAAAAATGACGCATAACTTTACGAAGCGGACCCAGTTGGGGATTGGGTAATTTTTCCTAAATTTAATTCCCACTCGTACGTTACTATAGGGTTTGACGTTGAAAAATATTGGAGGCCGCATTTTACCTCACGTTGCGATTGTTAATGTTATATTGTGTGAGGTCTGTGGGGCTAGGAGGCAGGGGAACAGGGCCGGAGGAGACTTAGGTTTCTCCCGTACTGAATAGACCGCAATGCACGGAAGCGACTCGGGCGTTGGAGATCGCTCGACAAACTCCGTCCTCCATAAGCGCGGGTGATGGATGGAATCGCCTGTTACTCTAGCAGAAGCAGGCCGATGCGGTGGCGTGAAGTGCGTTTCGTCCTATTTGGGACAAAATAAAGACACCGTGGGTATTCCCGTGTCTCTATATTGCTAAGATAGCTGGCATTTCTGAACCCTTCTTTTTTACGTGCGGAAAATCCCCACGGATACCTACACCACCGGAGCTGGTGGGAGAGGTTATGTCGGACTCGAATCGATTAAAACGCATGACGCATGTGGGTCGTCTTTGATTGCCGAAACTGAGGTTAATAAGTATATCCCTCGCACCCCGGCCAACCTAGAGCCTTTTCTCTCGATCTGGCCCTCTCCTTGAGTGTGGGTACCATAGAGTCCCCAACTCGTTCCCGGAAACGGGGAGGCGCGCAAGGCGCACCTCTGCCGCGGCCTGCTTCTGCCAGGGTGACAGTTTTCCTGTTTCTAATCACTACATGAATCATTTCACCGGATTAAAACTGTTAAAAGTATAATTTATGCTAATCAAGGAATTTACCTATCTTTGTGCCAATTTTCATACAAATCTACTCTACGGTTTACGCGTGCTTATGATATTAGTATGAAGCATGTATAAGGGTTCGAGTTCAAGCGATCGTCACCTAGTAGCGTGTAATATTGGTTGATTATCGGACGAGACTCTAACTCAGAGGGCAGTCACTCCCGTACCAGTCAAGACAAAGGAATTTATGATGGACAGGAAGAAGAATAGACCAGAAGACCTAGTCCCAAGGTGCAAACTTAAATGATACCTGGATTTAGGCAGATATTAAGAGTTAGGTACAATAATGATGGTCATAGTTGTACAGGACAGAATGTTACTGTTCTACAGTAATGTAAATATATCTACACATGTATACGCAATTCAGCCAAACAACATATTTCCGTTACGACAGCGAGTGATATGTACCTTCCTATAATATGTATCAATTTCTTCCACATGTAATAAACACGTGCAACTAAGTAGGTACTCCAGGTACACGTGTATTACAATGTCCAGCTAAAGAGATATGTTTTCTTTAGACATGATTTATGCAGAGAGGGCAAGAAGCATAAGACGTGCTTAAGACGTGATAGCCTGCATTACAAATTGATTTCAAACAAAATGTACCAAAGAGTCTCTTGGTAAATACATAAAAAAGGTATGGGGAGACATGACTCTTGGTCACCTATTCCTTTATGCTAACACTATGCTAAAACTCTAGGCAATAATTTGACACACAATACGCTTGTTGCTCAACATATTTTTTTTAGAACCAAACGACTTAATTAAAAGACTTAAACGACGAATTTACGTTTTAGTTTAAAGTTAAACGTTTAAAAATAACATTATTTAAAACGATAAAAATAGTATCCGACTAGCTTCGGGTACAGTGACCAAGCTTGCGGTGGTTAGGGCTCCAAAAAGTCTCAGAGAATTGAGAAACAATTGAATTTAAAATATTCAAAAAATGTGGGTAATACTGTACCATCTCATCCGAAGGGTGTCGTAAGAGGCGAATAACGGAAAAATACGCAGACGATACCACTGGGAGAGAAGGAACACTTGAAATAAAACCCTGTACCAGCATTACGAGAGGTCTATGTCCAGTAGTGGATTGCGATAAGCTTGATTGATTGATTTAATTGATAGAACCAAAATTACTGCTTGTATTTGAAGTGGGCTCACGACAGTAGTGTAATGGCCAAGATTCGAATCCGGGACCTTTCGATCGTAAGGTCGACTCCTTAACCACTAAGATATCGACCCTATATTGTGCGCCAACATGTGTACATGGCGCACAGTTTTTGTTTGTTCCATGATTGTGATGCGTGAACAGACAACATTGTTGCGCGACATTCTCATGGAATGTTTCCCAACATGTTTCCCAACAATTTTACCTGTTGACTTCTAGGCTATATACACAAGCTCCTGATTAATTACATGCAGTAACAGAACAAGAAAAACCTAAATGGCTCGAATCTCAAACACATTTTAATTAACCCAATTCCCTGTTCTCCACCAAAATTCCTACTTTTATCTACAAGAAAGATAAAATTTATCTTCTCTTGGTATTTGCCCACAATGATTTTAACATATTGCCGTAATATATTATTTTTAAAGCGTTTATTGTAAATACTACCACATTAATAAGGATATTGTTGTTTTTAAGACCGGAATCAACTAAATAAAATCTTATCGAGATTTTCATTTTAAACATACACGTATTTAAGTGTTATCTTATTTTCATTTTACATCTGAAAGTTTTTTATGTTTAAAGCGATTAAAGATGCGAAAACATTTTAATCAGTTCAGGGGGGATTCGAACCCGCGATCTTTCTCTTTCAGGGGGAACGTTCTGATCCACCGAACCTTACCTGAAATCATCCAAATCTTGCCATATATGTATATCCGTCTTACGCGAAGAATTTTATTATAACTTAATCGATTTGAATAGTAAGCACACTAAATAATTTAAAATTTCATTCAATTTTTTTTAACAGCTATTTAAACTATCATGGTCACATTAGTATCAAAGTAATCGGGATATTTACCATGTTGCATTGGAATCTCAAAACAATCGGAAAGTTAAAACAATGCAATATGGTTAATATCCCGATTACTTTGATATAATTTTCTTACGTTTGTCCCCAATACCTACAGGTGGCAATGATCCCTGACTATGAAGTTTGATTGATGGTTGCTTTGCCAGGTGAAAGGTGAATAAAATTTCACCTCAATTTTCTTTAAGTGAACATACGGCAAAAATATGGCCGAAGCGCCTACGTCGTATATCTTAGCAAACAACAAGTTGTCTGTTTTAGATGTGAGTTATATTAAAAAAAAAAACAATTATGGTAAAAAAATAAAAACATGAAAATATTTTCCAACTCCACTCTTTCCTTCGAAAGAAAGAAACTTAGGTATTAATAGACTATATATAATTGGTTGGTCAATGGCACTTGATGAAACCTCCATTGTAAACCTTTGAGAATGACGTGAGGCCAAACCGTTCAGGACGCCGTAGTCCCACACCCGAGAGGGCCTTTTATGGCCCAGGTTCAGTCAGGCAAAGGCAGCATCACTGTGACGCGATCATCACTGTGACGCGAGCAATCACTGTGACGCGAGCATCACTGTGACGCGAGCGAATCACTGTGACGCGAGCGAGGACTCAGGTCCGCACACGCTCACCGAGTGTCCGGCGTGGGAGACGCCGAAGCGGGAGCTTGTGGCGGCCCTGGGAGTGAGGGTTCTCACACTCTCCACCTTGCTCGCGGCGGTGGTCCGCTGCGCGGATGCGTGGGCGGCCGGCGCCTCCTTCTGCGAGCAAGTAATGCACGTGAAGGAGGAGGCGGGGCGGGAGCGGTAGCGGGAGCGACGACGGATCGCAAGCCAAGCTGCCCGCGTACGAAGGCAACTCGGGAGTCGGAGGTCGATGAACGACCTCCGCCCCCCATGAGCGCCGGCCTGGGGGTGACAGGTGGAGCCGCCTGTCACCCTGGCAGAAGCAGGCCGCGGTGGCGGCGCGCCTGGCGCGCCTCCCCGTGAACCGGGAACGAGTTGGGGACTCTGTAGTCCCCACACACCCGAGAGAAGAGGGCCAGATCGTGAGAGATGGCCCTGGGTCAGCCGGGGTGGCCTGTCAACCTCACCTTCGGCAACCAAAGCGACCCACAGGCGGCGTGCGTTTTAGTCGGTTCGAGTCCGACATAACCTCTCCCACCGGCTCCGGTGGGGAGGTACCCGTGGTTATTTTGCGCACATAAAAAAAAAAGGGTCGGCAGCACGGATGTTACTCCACTAGTATTACACACGTTCATAGGTCATGGTAACCACTTTCCATCAGGTGGGCCGTGTGCTTGTCTACCACCTAAGTTGTATAAAAAAAAAACCGGTCCGGTCAGGTTAAAAAATTTAATAGAATACCTACAGTGCAAAAGTACAAGTATTTAGGTACTAATGAAGTAGCTCCCATTAATGTGACCAAGAACAATCATTAACCGAATTATTAACGGAAAATTAATTAACCGAACAGGAGTAATTTTCCGCAATAATGTAATTACGTACTCACTCAGCGACAATCCATATATTCATATAAGATTAACTACTACTGGAGTGCATTCGATATGAATTCCACATCGATTTGCGGTATCGATGAAGCTGTGGAATTTTGCTATCGATTTGACCTGATGGAAGGTGGGTTATTCTATCGTAACTAATGTGAATTCCAATGCAATGTTGAAGTATTTGATATATTTGTAAAATTTGTTTCTGAATCAGTGTACTGGTTTCGCCCGTGGCATATTTTTAACATATAATTTAATATAAACTCACGCTCATATCCCCGAAGGGGTGGGCAGAGGTGGTAGCACCCACATTTCGCCAGTTTATGTTTTAGATCCCAATGTAATAGGTGATGAGCCTATTGCCATTAACCGGGCACTTATAAACCTGCGATATATACGCACAAAACTACGAAAATCATCGAAAAGTCATTGGTGTGTATTTTGTATTCTCATAACACCTTTTTTTTTTATACCACTTAGGTGGCAGACAAGCACACGGCCCACCTGATGGGAAGTGGTTACCGTGGCCTATGGACTCGTGCAACACCAGGAGCGTCACACTCGCGCTGCCGACCCTGAAGAAACCTCCTTATGCCCCTTTTGAAGAACCCGATATTATAGGCGCATGGGAAGACCGCAGCAGGGAGTTCATTCCACAACTTGAGTGTGCGTGTGATGAAGTTTCTTTCATACCGCACAGTGCGTACCGTCTCAGGTTGCAATGTGTGGGGATGAACTCCCTGCCGACGGCGAGCGGTGCGATGATAGAATGTTGCTGTGGGCATCATGTCAAAAAATTCATCCGAGCACAAACCGTTGTACAGGCGGTAGAACACACACAGCGAAGATAAGTCCCTCCTAAAGCGGAGAGATTCCACATCACCCGCGAGTATGGGATTGTCAACCAGCCTCAACGCCCGTCTTTGCACCGAGTCGAATGGGTCAAGCTGGTAAGCAGGCGCTCCAGCAAAAAGGTAACAACAGTACTCCATGTGGGGCCGGACCTGTGCCTTATAAAGAAGGAGTCTCTGCCCCGCAGTGAAGTACTGCATCGCCCTGTTGAGCACACCAAGTTTCTTTGATGCCAACTTAACCTTGTCCTCCAAATGACTGCGAAACTGGACATCTCTGGAGATATCGACACCAAGGATCCTGATACTCGAGGCAATGGTAAGCGGTGAGCCCCGGGATTGTGGCACCACAATGAATGGGATTTTCTTAGCAGTGAATACACACACTTGTGTCTTAGAGGGGTTGAATTGGACTAGGTTTAGCCGTCCCCAATCGGATATTTCAGAGAGAGTAGTCTCAATTTCGGACACAAGTTGTTCGCGACACTCTAACACCTCGGGCCGAGGGATATTTGCACGGCCCGTGTAACACGTGTCCCCCGTACTGTCGTCCGCATAACAATGAATGGAGCCATCAGACAGCATGTCATTGATATGCAGCAGAAACAGGGTCGGAGATAACACGGAGCCTTGTTGGACACCAGCGTTTATGTCCATGCGGTCCGAGTAGCTACCGTCGACGACGGCTTGGATACTTCTATTGGACAAAAAGCTGGCGATCCATTCGCATAGTCCCTCGGGGAGTCCATAGTATGGCAACTTCGTAAGAAGACCTCGGTGCCAGACCCGATCGAAGGCCTTCGCTATATCGAGGCTGACTGCTAGTGCCTCACCCCGACTCTCGATGGCTTGTGCCCAACGGTTTGTGAGATACACAAGAAGGTCACCGGTAGAGCAACGGTGGCGAAAGCCATACTGTCGGTCGCTCAATAGATCGTTTCCTACAAGGTATCTCAGGAGCAGTGTATTGATAACACGCTCCATCATCTTCGAGGGAATCTGTTCTGTCACCTTTCTTAGGCACAGGATGCACAAAGGCAGTCTTCCACGAGGCCGGGACTTGTCTCGCGGAGTAAGAGAGTGCGAAAAGGCGTGTAAGTACAGGGCACAGCTCGGGGGCACAGTGTTTAAGCACCATCGACGGTATACCGTACGGACCACTCGACTTCCGAACATCTAAGGACCGAAGTTCCCGCCAGACCACCCGTTGCGTGATTTTTACTTCGGTCATGGAAGCACCACAGCTGGGAAGAATAGGTGGTCCAGCATTCCCGTCGTTCATAGTCGAGTTTGACGCAAAGAGATTACCCAAGAGATCGGCTTTCTCCTTAGCGCCATGGGCCAGACTACCGTCAGGTTTTTGCAGCGGCGGAAGGCGGGATTGGCAGAAGTTTCCCTCGGCAGCTTTGGCAAGCGACCAAAATGCACGACTGCCAGATGGGTAGCGCGCAAGCCGTTCGCCAATTCTGCCAATGAACTCAAACTTAGCCCTGGCCGTTGCTTTTTATTGGACCTCGAGGCAGCATTAAACTTCCGCTTCACTTCAGCAACGTTAGGATCCTTGTTGGCAAGAGCCGTGGTCCAAGTCCTGTATGCAGATTGCTTGCGTTCTCTAGCTTTTTTGCAGGGCCTATTAAACCACGGGCGTTTGCTCGCTCCTGTTGCGATCCAGCGGTTGGGAATATAGCATTCCATGCGCGCTAGGATCGCTTCAGCCACTGCTTTTGCACAGGAGCTTGGATCATCTGAAGTGAAGTAAAGCTGCCTCCACGGGTACGATGCAAAGAATTCTCGCAGTCCATCCCAGTCTGCCGACTTGTAGTGCCAGACATGCCGCCATTGAGGTGGCCGCGGAGGTTCAGGCCGCGTGAGAGTCACTTGCGCCCGGACGAGGCTGTGGTCCGAAGTTCCAAGTGGTGCTTCCACAGTTACAGAGTATTCGTCTGGGCGCGTAGTCAGCAGAAGGTCCAGTACAGAGCTTCTGTGCGTCTCTATTTCTGGTGTTCTCGTAATAGAATGCAATCTTTGAGTCTATGATTTTTAATTCTTCAAATAATGAATGAGAATCTGCCCTTGAGTAGTAGCGTAATGATTTATAGTTTAAAACTTTTGTCGATGAACGGACTATTCAATATAGAAATATTTTTTCAAATCGTATCAGTAGTTCCTGAGATTAGCGCGTTCAAACAAACAAACTCTTCAGCTTTATAATATTAGTATCGATTTAGTAAAGCGTCGTCGGTAGCTTAGTGGTTAAGGAGTTGGTCTTACGATCGAAAGGTCCCGGGTTTGAATCCTGGCCATTACACTATCGACGTGAAGCCACCGCTATCACAATCAATTTATATGCGAGATATATGCCAACTGATGGTCCAAGACAGCTATGCGGATTTGGTCGGCTCGACGCTGACATAATCACCCAGATGGGCCCAGTGGGGGGTATCCGAGTGGATTAACGCACGTTAATAAAAAGTATGTTTATCCGCATTCAAAAACTCATCTCTTTATTCTTCAGTTTCAGTGTTCCAAATCCTATATGGCAAGCTCTGCTCAGTTTGGGCCAAGATGGCGAAACGTAAATGTCCTAGAATATTTATTGTATTTTATGTAATATAGTGAAAATACATTTAAAATTATACTACAATGTTAACAAAGAAATACGTCGAAATAAACCAGCTTCAAATACAAAGGCAATAAAACGTCCCCGTTAGAGTATTACAAAGTAGTTTGCTAACAGTGCAGTTCCTCTTAAATATAAGAAAGCAATTGTCTTGAAATGCACCGTTGTATACTCAAATGCTTATCTTGAGTCGCTAGACTGGCTTCTCTCCAAATAGATTTTTCTGGACATGAAGAGACGAGAGGAATTCCAAAATTTAAGTCTGGTGGACATGCATACTACAACAATTTATGAAAATGAAACTGTAACTAAAAGTTGCTTGTAAGAAATAGCTTTCATCATTATGGCCGCCATTTGTACAGATTTTTCGTACTTTCTACGTGAATACATCATGGGTATAATAAATACATCCACGTTTTTACTACATACTGATAGATGGACATACCTACAAAAGAACTGAATAAAAATGAACAAATGTAAATATATTGTACCTACCCACCTGTGTACCAATCAGCAGCGAAAGCGACTTAAAACGTGGGTAGTAAGTCATTTACGCTCGTACCATTCGTGGGAGTTTTGTTTTTGCAAGCCCGTTCAAAACTCCTTCCGACTCGACCTTATAATAGAATAATACCTGCGTGGATGTAAAATGTACTGTATCTGTGGGATGGTGCGTGGCGTCAGCGCAGCCTAGTGGCCCCATCTGAAAACCAGCGCTGTGCATACCCAACGAACGGCGTGCGCAACATTCAATGCTGAGATGGGGCCCTATTTGGGTTCGCATAGTGTGGAGTGTTGCACCCATACTTTAATACTAATGTGCCTACTGTTTTGATTTGATGTACCTGCTAATTGTTGTATTGCCTACCTGTTTGTATTTGGTGGAGTGCCCGCTGTGTGGGGCTTGAATAAAATTATTTTCTTTCTTTCTTTCTTCTTTCTAATAGAGATCACTGTATAGTTTTTATGAGAGTTGATTCAAAACTAAGTCACAGAACAGATACTACTAAAAATATGTACTAGCGTTACTGAGCGTTGTACGGACCTTTTCGAAGTCGAGAAAAATAACTGACGTTATCACCAAAAATAATATGTTAAAAACCTTATCGGATAACGTGTATCAACAAACACCGCTTATTGGTACGCAAATCAGTAAATATTGGACTTCTTTTTTATTTACTGATTTGCGTACCAATGAGCGAAAGAATAAAAAACAATAGCCATTGCTCCTTTAGGTCGTAAGTTGTTAAACTTTCTTGCGTAAATTTGAATGGTCCATTCAGCAAGACGAGGCGAGATAATACGATATATGCGTGTTTTTGTATACAAATTCTAAATGATATAACTCTTTCTAATTAAATTGGATTATTCCATTGGATCGTCCAAAATTATTAATGGACGATAATAATCATAGAAGTCCCATTTGCCAAGATATTTAATGACAGCGAAGATGGATGTACTGGTTACAAAATGAAAGGCTTCGTTTAAAACAAGGAGGGGATAACAATCTATCAGCAGCACCTAGACTAGCCTTTTATGTAGTACATAAGTATATACATACATACAATCATGCATCTTTACCCACGGAGGGTTAGGCAGGGGTCAATTAGCACCCACATTTCACCAATAAATTGTTTTCGGTCACTATTGCCGGCCGTACTCCGGGCACTATTGTTGACTCGAGTCATGGCATTTGAAGCTAAGTCTGTCTGATGTTAAAAAGCCCTATTCCTTAATCTTGTACGACACCGCATGGCATGGCATGGCAAAAGATGGCTTATACTCGTAGTGACGAAGGATTTTTGGCAATTTCTCCTAAGGTGGGATAAAATAAAGGTGGTAAGTTTGCCTAATATGGGAAGTTCACTTACTTTTGACTAATGAAATTTCAAATACCCATCTGTTTCGGACTTTTACAAAATGTTACCTGGAAGAGAGTGAAAAGGGATAAGAAATGTGTATAGATATAAATATATAGATTCTTTTATCTTTGAACTAAGAACCGTGAAATTCAATTTTAAAGGTTTTTATGATACCATCTAGGTGGCACTGCAGTCTGGCTATAAGAGACTATTTTCAATATTATTACATCTTCTCGTACGAAATCGGTTCCCAGATAGCTAGTAGGTACACAAAAGGTTCGAAATATGTATGATTCATAAAATGATTTATATCTTGTAGGTACACAAACATTCCCTACATGCCTGAGGTAAAAACAAAAACCCACAATTCATTGTTATTAGAGTACCAATCATTTTACAGCCGGCACAAAAGAATAATATCGCGTATATTCGTACAACCAAGGACAAAGCTGCTCTGTTCCTAAGGGCATCAATAAAGGTTTATCACAATTTATTTTAGAATATTCAGGTAGAATAAAAATGGCTAGCTGTCACACCGAAGTAGAACTCTGCAGAGTAGATATTAGGTCTTCTATGAAATTGTCGTAATTTTCTTACAGATTCATGAGTTCGTTATTCCTGTAATTTAAAAGCTATTTCCAGTATTTATGTTTTGTATGAAAGTTGATTTCATGATTTTGCAACTCTGTATTAAGTTTTGTTTTTATTGGCCGCTTGATAAATTACATTCGATCTTTAAAAACAGTACTTCCTAAATGCTATCAATTTTGATAATAAATTTTGTATTACTTTTTTACAGCTGTCTCTTTTCAAAAATGTTGTAAAAGTGTTTGTTAGCTTAATGTTGTCTCGTTCACACATAAGAGACATCATTCAATACTAAACAAAATGCAAAAATGTTAGTACTGAAAATTGGGTTACCTCTAGTTTCTTAAAAAAATACGGCAATTTCATTGAAACGACCTATTATTACATTTTTTAAAACCTCTTAGGTGACATGAAAAGTTGTTACTATGGCCTATGGACGTGTGCAATACCAGGGGAGTTACACGCGTCCCATCCAGTAAGAACCTTCTTGAGGAGTCCCATATTGTAGTTGCCTGGAAAAACCACAGCGGAGAGCTCATTCCACAGCTTGAGCGTGCATGGGATGAAGTTCCCTTCATAGTTAACTCTTTTCTGTTAAGAATCTTTAGGTGTTATAAACATTCAAATTCTATCAGTTGCTCATTTGACAGTTAATAAGGCAAAAGAGGCAAGTCAATTTGCAAAAAAAACATGTAGTTGAATTTTTACAAATGCATAGAGATCGATTTTCAAAAGGCCACATTCGCAAAAGATCATCGATTAATCTCATAACATCATATTCTCAAATTGGAAATATAATCGTAAAAAAAAAATATACCACCTAGTTGGCAAACAAGCACACGGCCCACCACTTAGATTTCACCCGCACAAGTTGCAGAATATCTGATCAAAACCCAAGCGGTTCGGTGACTCTTTCCTGTCGCATTATTAAGGTCAGGAAATCATTACCAGCTCACGTGTTTCCTTCTTCCTACAGTCCCGGGTCCTTTAAGTGGGGCGTGAAAAAGCATATGATGAGGCCGTCAAGCTGAGTGTCACCATTATTACATGGTATGTGTAAAGAATGGTGACCCTCTTTTCTGAGACTTTGCCTTCAGTTTACCATCAGGCAAGACGAAGTCTAATTGACATGTTTATATAAAAAATAATAATTCTTGTGTCTAACAATATTTTACGAGTTAGAGCTTTGCTCAGCGATACCTGATACCCAGCTTCCAGTATTTAGTCTACATTAAATCTATGGTGCCCGGGTGAACACACAAAAAACCACGATGAGTTTGTTATTACTGGAACTCACAGAGTTGACTATTTTGACACTTATTTTATAGCCATAAAATAGGTACAAAAATCTCATGCTAACTATAACAAGATTGCATTATAGATTTAAAACGACAACAGAAAACGCTGCGAATGTTACACTTCTACATAATGCATCAGTCTGCACGCAAGATGTCTCTATTGTTCTTTCGGTACAATTCACAAACAGACCCTGACAAAAGGGGCACCGATTTGATGGAAAAACTCTGCAATAAGCAGATGAGAGCGCCCCCTGGAGAATTTACCTTCGGGTTTGTGGTGACTGCTAGCGGGTTCAATACTTAAAAAAATGAAAACAAGAAGACTTTTATTCTAAGTATAATAACTTTCATTTACTCTTCAGTTTAAGGGACTCATAATAATCACAGCCTTAGTCGCTGTTGGATCCAAAGCTTGCACTTTGAAGCTATTTCAATTAAAAGGACTCATACATTATAATTATTATATTAGTGGTCACATTAATAATTATTATTAATAATTTCATAAACATGCGCGTTAGCAATCACATAAAATAATAGTATAAATTATAAATTAAATAAATGTCATGAATTGATTTATCTTGCCTTTTGTAAGATAAGCTGCTACTCTGACGTTGACTTCTTAACTGCAAGAGATTAGCCTGTGCCAGAGCCTCGTCTGTTTTTTTTTAAATTTATTTAGATATACAACAAATTACAATCAATCACAACATTAACGCCAAATTAACAACCAGCAAACTTTTTGAACTGGATTGTAACTCAGAACAGTGTATACAAATGAAAAACAGAGAGGGTTACCGAAACGAGTCAAAAATTACAACATGCAAACATTTAATGGTGTTAAATTGATAGTGGTACAAGAAACAATGGGATTGTTCACCAGGACACCGCGTGTCTTCTATGTCCTAATCAACCTGTTCAGGTTGGAGGATACCCTTTATGCCCCCAATGTAACTATTAAAATTTGATTCAAAAATGTTAATGTCGACATCACCTCATCATCCTCGTCTGTTATAACAGCTGCCCCCATGGACAAGTGGCAATTCGATGACTGGCGTATTGTAGAATAGAATGACATACACATACGTATTTGACAGTCGTCAACGCATATCATAAACGTCAAATCCCATACATCCGTCATTCTGTTTGAAAATGTGCCGGTCAACAAACAACCATTTGTCTAGAAGGACTGATGTACCGGCGTACAGGCAAAGTGGAGTTGATATTCAGCTCTACTGTCACAAAATATCGACTTTTAATAGCTGTATAAATATTCCTGTTAAAACCTTTCTATTCTCTGCACTTTTCTTTCAATTCCACCAACCAATGTGTTATATACATACATATAATCACGACTTTATCCCCGGGGCTTTAGGCAGAGGTGTATTAACACCCACATTTCACAAAACATTGAAATTGGTCCCATATGAGCCTATTGCCGTCTTCCGGGCTCAAGTTATGCATCTGAGGCTGAGTCTGGGTTGTATATATCTGTCTGATATAAAACAGCCCTATCCCTTAGTTGCCTTGTGCGACACCGCATGGAAATAGATGGGGTGGTAAATTATATTATATATCCTCTGTTGGGAACCATATTCATTTAAAAAAGATAAAATAATTGATATCTCATTCGTGAAAATCAAGAGCGTTCCAATCAAACTGTCGAGCCATAGTCACACAATAGGCCCCTAAGTTTTGTTACTTTCTGTCCAGACTACAAATAATGATATCCAATATTCCCGCTACAACAGACACCATACAGGACCTCACCCAATTTTCTATGAGACCCTAGCGAGTATTTACCAGACTACCAAATCAGTATCATAGTCACTTAAACCTACCTTTTCTCTCTATTTGTATATTGTGTCTGGGGCTTTATCTCCTACCCTGTTTACCTGAGGTCGGTACAATAATATTGGATTGCTGTAAAACTCTTAGGATTCTATTTTTATTTGTAGATAGATAGATAAATCTTTATTGTACAACAGTAAATTGTAGTACATTCATGGACAAGACTTTGTACTCAGTACTAAATGTAAACCATAGTGTTTAGCAATCCTATTTAGATTAAATGATCCTTGTACTAAGCTTTAGCGTTCCATGACATCATGACAATATGCCCACAAGGTACTTGCATGTACTTGCATTACGGGTAGTCTTGTGCTCCTGCTCGCATGACTACTTTTGTATGAAACGAGCCGCATGCGGAAAGCCACTTGGCCATTCGTCTGTCTATTTTGCAGTCGCATGCGGGTACTCACAATGCGGCAACTCACAAGTGCGTTACACCTCTAGATGTTAACCGTGACTTAGAATGACTCCTAGGCACACATTACAGAAGATACTCAGTGCTGCATCTCGTTTTTCATTGACAGTTTGTCTTCAGTATTAGTTGTAAATCAAGATTCAGAATTCAGCATCTAGCTGGAATGCGGCCTTAGTAACGCAAACTAAAATGTATAATTTATTAACCTGCGAACGGTATCATAATCAGGCGCTTTAATATAAAAAAGGTTCAATTAACCAACATAAAATATATTATCATATTATCGGAACGATCCAAGGTCCCCCCGACAATGATAACGCTTGAATCAAAATATGTATTACTAGATATATCAAAGTTATAGTATATACTATATACTAACACAACTTATTTTCGATTTTTTGGGGGTTTTTTTATGACGGGGTTTTTCTTAATTTTATTTTTAACTTTTTAAATTGATCTACTCGTCAGGCTCTTTGATTTGATGCCTATATTGAGGGAGTTGTGAAATGTTAATCGCCATTTTGTGGCGGCGGCCATCTTGGATTTGAAATTTGTCATATTATATGGTATTCTACTAGTCAAGCCCGTTTATTTGATACCCCCATATTGAGGGAGTTAAGAAGAAATATGTCTAAGACCGATTTTTTCAAACATAGCTAAGAACACTCCCGACTAATATACCGTTCAAACAAAAAAACTAAATCCAAATCGGTTAATCCGTTCAGGAGCTACGATGCCACAGACAGACACACACACACACACACACACACAGACACGTCAAACTTATAACACCCCGTTGAAACATAAGTCAAACCCTTAGTTGGAAACTAACTTTTCTTCCCGACAAGTCAAATTGAAAGCTGTGTAGGTATATTTCTCTCGAAGGGGCTATCTCAAACTCGACGGGCCTATCTCAAACCCGACGAGGCCATCTTAAAACCATGATCCATAGTTACCCGGGCTGCTAGAGAATAAATTGCCTTATTGGGTCACCGTACACCTTAATACGTAAAAATCGAGACGGCTTGCGATTTTAGTCCTTTCGAGTCCCATAAAACCACCCCTCTGCCCCGTCTGTGGAGTTTTCGCACGAATAAAGGGCACTGGACAGTTTGTGCACTAGATTGGGTACTTGAGAAAATAAAATGTAAAATCTAAGATAAGATATAAGAAATCGTGTTTCCAATCGTGTTTCAATCGTGTTTTACGGACAAGAATACCGAAGCTTTCGCTTTGTCAAGCTTCCAGTGACACGGGCGTTACAAAGGCGTTTGTTTTCTCTCTATTTTATATTGAAGTCTTGTCAAAATAGCTGTTTATTTTATTATACTCGTGATGATCAAGTTGGAATGAAAAAAGTAATGACTTCAGTTTTGTTAACGTTGCGGTTACAAAAGTGCCAAAAATGTTTTTTTTTGTCAATCTTATAATACTTACTAATTTACCCGGGCGTTTCCCGTGGTATATTTTGAAACCTCTTAGTCTCAAAATAATGTATGCAAATCTGTCGGATTTGATCACATTTATGACCACTGCTTCTCTACCTTAAGTAGTAGCGTGATGATATATAGCTCAAAACCTTCGTTGATAAACAGATAATTCAACGCAAAAATAAGTTTTCAATTCGAACCAGTAGTTCGTGAGATTAGCGCGTTCAAACAAACAAGTAAACAAATTTTTCACCATTATAATATTAAGTATGTAAATGAAAATTAGCTATAAGCTTAAAAGTATTTAAATATGTTCAATAAGTTAGATTGGGTAACTATTATCATAACAAACCCTTTGTACAGTCAACAAAGGGTACTTTATATGATAAAGAGTATCATTTTTTCCCCACTTAGGCGGCAAACAAGCGCCATGTGCTTGTTTGCCACCTAAGTGGGGAAAAAATGATACACACCTGATGGAAAATGGTTTCCGTGGCTTATGGACGTATGCAAACCAGGGGAGTTACACTCGCGCTGCCGACCCTTTGAGTAGAGAGAGTTTTTGTGCCGTCAGTGTAGAAGATAAAGTAGGACAAGCCTTTGGTCTTCCAACTGATAGCAAAAAAACTATCCAGTGATCTCTGACTGCCCTACTAACCGCCTAGAACCCAACACATAGTTATTATGTCTGCGGTATTCTGTAGGACGGAGGCACTTCCCTAGTCGGACTGCTCTGTTGAATGGAAATATCGCGTGCTACCTCCTTCTGTCCCACATTATATTTTGGTCCTTTTTATTTTTTTATCCTCCTGACAAATCTTTCTCTTGACAAACAAACACACTAATAATAATCAGGGCAAGCTTATAACAATTGATATTGAGTTACCGAATGACGGATTTATTCGGAGGTAGGACACGGCGGTATTTCCGTCCAATTGAGCAGTCCGGCTGGGGAGGCACGTCTGCCCTACAGAATACCGCGTCCAATATAACCTCGTGTTGTGTTCCCGGCGGTGAGTCGGGTAGCTAGAGCTCACTGAAGAGTTTTTGTGCTGTCAGTGGGAAGACCAAAAGCTTGTTCTGCTTTGTCTCTTACACTGACGGCACAGAAACTCTCTGTGCTTTCAGATTTGACAGCGCGAGTATGACTCCCTTGGTGTTGCACACGTCCATAACCACTTTCCATCAGATAGACCGTGTGCTTGTCTGCCACCTAAGTGGTATAAAAAAAATAACGTTCTAATGTCAGTTGAACATACTGCAGAAAATAATAAGGATCGTATTTACATTTAATTTCGATAACAGTTCTAATTGCCTCAATTCTAAATTCAGACTGAAATTATAAGTCAAATATTGAATTCTGGTGATTATAAGGTAAAGTATTAATTGATGAGCTAACCCTTCGAAATTGCACTTTGAGACTTTTATTTGAACATTGTTTTAAATCGTTAATTGGTTGGTAATTAAATTACTGAAGCTTTACATAACAAGATATAAAATTTATATTCTTAAACAATCCTACTTATTTTGTAAAAGTGAAAGTTTATTAAGATTTTTTTTTAAATTTAGGACACGTTAATTAGATTTCACCTCGTGTAATGTTAAGCTAAAAACAATGTCTCATGTAAGAGGATCACCATTACAGACACGTATCATGTGACAATGTTTGCACTCAGCTTGTTGGCCTCATCAGATGTTTTTTCACGCCCCGCTTAAAGGACCCCAGATCGTAGGTAGAATAAAACACTGAGCTGAACGTGAGCTGGTCCTAATGATGCGGCACAGGAAGAGTCTCAGAAAAGAGGATCACCATTACAGACACGTTTTATGTAATAATAGTGGTACTCAGTTTGACGGTTTCATCAGATGCTTTTTCAAACCCGCTTAAAGGACCCGGAACTGTAGGAAGAAAGAAACACGTGAGCTGGTAAGGAATCTCAGGTCTTGGTGGTGAGACAAAGGAATCTTGCTGTAACGGCTGAACGAATTTGGCTGATATTTGGTACAAATCTTGACTGTAATCTAGAATAATAAATAGCATACACTATAATCTGTGTGTCTCTGTAGAAAATTTCGTTTAGATTCTACCATTCAAGTATACTAGGGTACGTGTTACACAAACAGTGTAACAAATACCCATTCATTTATAAATATTAATGGTAAAACTTGTTTCAAATATAGACACAATTCACGGTGCAACACAAAATTTAGGTGGTCACGGGACCGGAATAATACAATTGTGTTCAATTCAATAGGTACACAACATTCTTTTATAATACAAAATTCATAAACAACTCCTATTAAACGTGCACTCGACTACACCTGCGCCAACTCGCACCTGTGTCAGTGTTCTAAACGAGCATAAGGTTGTGTTTCCATTGAAGCGAATTATTTTGGAGCGGAGTATGGATGCTTTTCCACCAGAGATTTGCTATGCTACGTTGCTACGGACGTGTTTATAGTCATTATTATTGGTCTACACAGCACAGCACTGGTGGAAACTAATTCAACTAAACTATGTTTTATTTACAGAAAGATGTCTGCTATGGATGGGTACTGTGGATGCGGTTAATTATTCATGTGGTGATACATCGCATAGCTCGAGCTGTGCATCTTCATAGCAGATCTTACTCGCTATACTACATAGAATAGCATAGTGGAAATCGTCCGATAGTATCATAGTTTAGCTTTTACTTCCTCGTAGCATAGCCATCTCTGTTGGAAAGGCAGCCTAACTCCGGTAGTAAAATGGGGTTACCTGGACGCAGGGGTGGTGGCTGTGACTATAATGAACTTCTGCAGTCAATTGTCTCTTTCCTATCATGCCCGTTGTACCCTATACCTGAATTAGTTGATGTACCCACTTACACCATAATTATATCTCTTGAATATGTAATAATAAAAAACGAAAAATACATAACCTCTCTATCACTCATCCTTATACTTTATTCTTCCTTTTGCCTTCAAATTCAGTCAAATCCTGCACCTCCCCGCTCCGCTCAACGCAATGTAAACAAAGTTTAAGGAATGACACGAGCTGCTGCGTTTGTCAGATGTTATGGATACCACGGTTCTCACACTAGATTAAACATGAATGAGGAAATAAATAAAACACCATGGAACATAATATTATTATGTTTTCAGCTTTACTACACCACGCTAGCAAAAATCAAGGAAAAAATTTCAAATCCCCTAAGAAAGTTTAAATGATGTGCAGATCTTCAATCTTGCACACTATATACAACCAACCAATACAAGTCTATTCTCCGAAGAAAAAAAGTAAAAAATTCATTCACTATTTAATAAACGGTATTCTAGTTAAAAAAAAATCAATAAAGAACATTAACATTAGATCGAGGTAAAGTTAATAAATAGATATTTTTTTATTGTGAGCATTGACTCTGTTTTCATTGAATTCGTTATCTTTGACATTCCGTAGATAGAAAGTAGATCGAGACTGAATTTTGAATATCTTTTTACGAGGAGAAGCGGCCTTCTAATAATAGAAAAATAATAGTTTTACTAAAACGGGATACTTTAAAAGTAAGTCAAATTTATTCAAAAACCTGGTGGGTAGATGAACTTTGACTCAATTATCTCGCAGCTCTAATTTAGCACCTTGTCATTTATTTTAGTCCAGAATAAAATCAAGTTTACCCAAGTGCGGAAGAAGCGACGGCTGCCTACGAATTTGCTATTTCTGAATTATTTGCAAGTGACTGGATTAAAATGTTTCTCGAGTCGGTTTAGGCGGACAAGAATTTACATTCAGAATATTGGAGCGGCAAAACTATGAAATTAAATCATATTTTGTATTCTCTGTGTGTCTCGAAACTTATAACAATGCAATGAGCAGCTCTGCACTCCATATTTATGAACCAGCTTTCTACTTTTGAGCTTCAAGCCTCGATACCTTCTTTGCAAACACAACAGACATTAGGGTAACTCTTAAGCTCACTGTTAGCGTACTATTGAGGTATGATTCCGAGGCCGACTGCAAACGACAACTGCCGACGCATGCAGCAGCTACATTAATTATTCATTGCGGCTTCTCAATAGTCCCCTTTAACTGTATCGACGTTTAACAAGTAATGTATGAATAAGAATAAGAATAAGAATAATTTATTTGCCTTTAAACATGGTAACATGGATCTTACAATATTATGTTAATGCACAGCATGCTTAGCTGCAATTTGCAGCATGCAAATTTTATTAGTTATCAATATTAGATACAAGAAGTGTTATCAGTTCTTACAGTCATCAATATTTAGAATTTGGTATACAAAATTACAATAATAATGTAATGAATATGCTGCATGCGTCGGCAGATGTCATATGCGGTTAGAATCAAACCTTAAGAGTGTCCTTAGATGTAAGAATGTTCAAGAATTATCTCAAGTAATAGTTTTAGAAGTGTTATTCTTTAGCTAAACAATATAGTTATTAACACGTTCGACTTGATCCCAGTTGTTAGTTGAGTGTAAAGTTAACAATTATGGAGCTGAGGTTTTCTTATTATTTTTGATTGTCTGCCCCGAAGAACCCCGTTTATTATTTGCACCGTGCACTGTCTAGCCAGTGAGATTGCTTGTACTCCGAAAATCTTAATGTAATCTGTATAATATATTCAAATATCGTTCGTCGTAAAACTATTTTTACACTGTAACCTAAGTACATACAGACATAAATTTTATGTATGTATGTAGGTTCATTCTGTTCCCTCATGCTTTCCTCAACTAATTATTAGAACTGGACAAATGAGGTATCATTAGAAGCGTCTTGGTTGTCCGCTGGTTAAAGACTATATGACGTGTCACTGAATCTAATGTCGCGCATGTGATCGTATGCCACTTACTCCAACAAAACAATATATTCTAGGGAAATGTAGCATACGACCATGGCTATCCTTGATATTTTCTTGTTTAGTACTTTTTATAACGTGATTTTTCAGTAGTCTTTAGTTGATTTTAATTATTTATAAGTTTAGTTATTTATATTATTTATAAGTTTTTAACACTTTCATTCGGTATAAATGATAAAATACTACCAAATAAATAGCGATAGAATCCTTTACTACCGCGTCAATAATATAGGTACCTATACAAAAGTATTACTATCTAAACACCCTGTACTGTGTAGTATCAGTGAACTACAATATTTAACGGTGAATAACACCCTGTATAATTCAGTTCCGAGATTGAAACCGCCATTATCGTAGGTTCCATGCGAGCGAGCCTTTGTTCTCCGTCACAAAGGGCCCAACTGAAAGATGCAAACAACTCTATTGCAGTGCATCCGTAATGGTGTTTGTCATTTTGCTGAACTTGAGGATGGACGACGGATGGAGTAATAATTTGACTTTATGTGTCTAGTTCTTTTTGTTTACTGTTTAAGTATATACCATTTAATGGTATAGGAGTTGTGTGGTATTGCAGTACGGCGTTCGAATGCTAAATAGAGTACGTAGATTCGATTTCTACCTAGTGTACATAATGAATGTCAAAATCATAATAATGAAATATATAATTAGTAAACCGCCGCGCGGTTCCTGGCAAAGTAGAATTTGGGCCACCCCATCTCTTCTCATGCAGCGTCGTACAAGGCGACTAAGGGATGAGGCTGTTTAATATCGGACAGATATATACAGCCCAGACTCAGCCTCAGATGCGGGGCTCGAGTCAACTATAGTGTCCGATGTACGTCAATAGGCTCACCATCTATTATGTGGGAACGAATACAGTTATTGGTGAAATGTGGGTGTTAATTCACCTCTGCGTAACCCTCCGGGGATAAAGGCGTGATTTTATGTATGTATGTTATGTAAAAAAGTGCTTCAGTGAAGTAATAAAATGCACTTTTGAATTAATATTGGTTGCGCCGATGGTAGAATTTATATTTTTCGCTATAGTAATAGTCAAGTCATTGACGCGGAAACACACGCTTCCTGTACCCATCTCCCTCCCGCGCTACCTTTTAAAGTGAGATAGCAATAGTTTCCGCACGGCTCAATTGTCAAAATAGACGCATATTCACTTCCGCTTTGAACTAGCCAGCGCAATGGCGGCGGCGCGCGCGTCTCTCAGAAATTAATAATGTTTGTTGGATTTTAACCGCTTTCATAGACCTTTACCGATCGGATTGTGCCTCTCGTGTGTCCCTCAAGTGATTTAGTGATGTGGGCGGCAACTCCTGAGCCAGGAAGAGAAGATCGGTGCACCGGCTGCGACGACGGCACGTGGCCCCGTGAAGGTTAGTGCATCCTCTCCTAATTTCTCGGGTTGCATTCAATGCCTAGACCACATCCGCGGCCACCCGATCACCTGTCTTGTTTGTTGTGTAAAGCGTCAATGGAACAGTTAACTTCACCCCCCGCGAAATACAGTCCACTAGCTCACGTGGCGAGAATTGCGCTACCATTCTTTTTGGTCCTGATCGAACCGGATCCTTAGCCGTAGTTAGTAGTTTGTTATTATTCTATTGGGAATAAACGCACCGCACCTAAATACCTAGTTATTTTAGTAGAAAACCCCCGCATCTAGGCATTTAGGTTTAGATTTTGTTGTCCGTTCGCCGCTGGCTCGCATCGTATCTACCTAATACATACATAGGTTAGGTACGTGTAATCGCATTTGCTATTATTCTATTGGGAATAAACGCACCGCACCTAAATACCTAGTTATTTTAGTAGAAAACCCCGCATCTAGGAATTTAGGTTTAGATTTTGTTGTCCGTTCGCCGCTGGCTCGCATCGTATCTACCTAATACATACATAGGTTAGGTACGTGTAATCGCATTTGTTATTATTCTATTGAGAATAAACGCACCGCACCTAAATACCTAGTTATTTTTGTAGAAAACCCCGCATCTAGGCATTTAGGTTCAGATTTTGTTGTCCGTTCGCCGCTGGCTCGCATCGTATCTACCTAATACATACATAGGTTAGGTACGTGTAATCGCATTTGTTATTATTCTATTGAGAATAAACGCACCGCACCTAAATACCTAGTTATTTTAGTAAAAAACCCCGCATCTAGGCATTTAGGTTTAGATCTTAGGTATCCTAGACACCCTAGTGCATAGGCACAGTGTAATACCTAACGCATTTGGCTTTTGTTTTTATTTGTTTCAATTAAGTTGTCCGTTCGCCGCAGCTCGCATCGTATTTACCTAATACCTACGTGGGTAGATACGTGGTTATACCTACCTCGCTCGCATTTCATTCAAATTCATACGAAAGTATTTTAATTTGAATAGATATTACGCAATACTTAATCCCTGAAATAATAGTTGAACCTAGACAGCGACCATCGCGTAGGTACGATCTTGTTGCTATGCGCGTTTGTTCAAACTTGCACGCGCAGTCATAAGTACCTACCTACCTACTGATATCGCTCGCGCCGCGTCGCTGCTCTGTACCGCTAAGATTAAGTCATTTCATATTTTGTTGTTTACCGCACTTTAGTTTGATATTTAATTGTAAACATGTCCCCAAAGGTTGATAGGACCGGTAATGGGGTTCAATTGAAACTTTTATACGCTAAAAGAGAAATGATTTACTCTCGCGTACAATCGATTTGTGATAATGCACTTAAAACCTCTGATTTGGCCATTAGAGATTCGTTCTTGTGTTCTATAGAAAACTTAGATAGTCTACGCGCGGATTTCGAAACCTTAGTACATGACATCAACGTTTTAGAGTTAAATTTAAATCCCGATTACTCAGTGAGTTATCAGGCCTTGTCGTCGTTTGACGATTTGTATTGTCGTATCAAACGCGTCGCTAGGAGTTTGGAGAAGCCGTCTGACCGACCCAATCCCACTCGCGACCGACCTAAGTTGCCACCAATTCAAATACCCGAATTTGATGGTAACATTCGCAATTGGGGTTTATTTATAGATAGTTTTGAGAATACAATAGATAAGAACGTTTCGTTGACAGATCACGAAAAATTGCATTATCTCGTTGAAAAATTGACTGGTAAAGCTATAACCGTTTGCGCTGGAATTACGTTTAGTGCCGAAAATTATAATTTAATTTTAAATACTTTGAAAGCTAAGTATGAGGATAAAAGATCGGTAGCTAACGCATATTTGGATCAGATGTTTGACTTGAAATCTATTACGGCATGTAACGATCAAAACTTAGAGAAGTTTCTAGATACTTTCGCATCATCTGTTCGCGCCGTAAAGAACCTAAAGATCGATGAACTCTGCGACTTCTTATTTTTGTATATGGGTTTAAAGAAATTAGATTCCGAAACCATTCGTTTATTTGAGTCGGATCATCGCGGCAATAAAATTCCTAAGTTCGAAGACTTAGAAAGTTTTGTTCGCGAGCATATAAAAATATTGCAACGCTCTTCATCGAAACATGAAGGCGCGAAGAAAGTTGTTAGTTCTGAACGCAAGATAGATGCCTCATCGAGGTCACTGAGGTCAACTCATACTTATGTTAATACCGCACCAGCACATGTACAATCACCTGTTTGCTCTTTGTGTAATACTCATCATTCGCAATTGTACAAGTGTCCTGGTTTCCTAAAATTGTCGCCTAATGATCGTTATAAATTTGTTCGCGCTAATAATTTTTGTTTTAATTGTCTCGGTACTAAACACCGCGTTGTTTTATGTAATAGTAGAAATAGTTGTCGCAAATGTTCAGCGAGACACCACACTTTGCTCCATTTTGAAAATAGTAACGCCGCATCCAATGTGAGCACAGTTGGTTCGTCGAGCGGTGGCGCGCCGTCGCATAGGTCGCCCGTGTCGGTGGCGCCTGCGCCACAGCCGCAGCCCGCGCTCGCGCTCGCTCCGGCCCGCCCGGGGACCGCTGCGAATGACGTCACCTTGTGTTCGTTGTCCGCTAGTGATGCGCTCACTACTGTGGTCCTCGCGACCGCTCGCGTTATTATTGTTGATGCATTAGGTAAACCGCACATTGTTCGAGCGCTATTAGATGGCGCTTCGCAAAGTAATTTTATTACTCAAGATTGTTGTCAACGTCTTGGTTTCAATGTTAATAAGCGTTCAACCCACTCAGTGGTGAAGGGTTTTGGAGGTTTACAGTCAGCTGTTCATGGCACCGTTAAAACAAGGTTTGGATCTCGTTTTAATAATAATATTTGGTTTGACATGGATTCGCTCGTTACAGATAAAAATAACTGAACAGTTGCCTACCGTCCCGGTTGACACGTCTTTATTAACGAAATTTAAAGACTTGCCTTTAGCAGATGAGACTTACGCTGTTCCTGGAGTCGTCGATATATTGATCGGCGCTTCGATTCTCCCGCACCTCCAGTTATCACGTAAGGTTCAAGGGCGACCGACGTACCCCGCTCCGCACGCCCTGGAAACAGTTCTAGGTTTTGTTATAATTGGTTCCGCACCCGCTTCTATAGATAGTTTTAGTCACTCGACTGCCTCGTTCTGTTGCACCGTCGAGCCGCCACTGGAGTCTACCATCCGCAAGTTTTGGGAAATTGAAGAGGTCAATGTCCCACCAATCCTAAGCCCTGATGACAAGATGGCTGAGGAGATTTATTGTCGCACGACTACTCGTGATGAGCAGGGTCGTTATGTTGTCGCGCTCCCTTTCAAGGGAGATATTTTTTCGCTCGGTGGCTCCTGTGTATCCGCTGAAAAACGCTTTCTTTGTTTAGAACGAAAGATGCAGGCGTCTCCAAAGTTGAAGCGGGCCTGTGATGAAGTTGTTAACGAATATTTAGATGGGGGTTGCATCTCACCTGCGCCTGCGGACACTGGCGGGACCCAGCCTTCGTACATTATCCCGCACCACGGAGTTATTAGAGAAGATAAGCTTACTACTAAACTCCGCGTAGTTTTGGATGGCAGTGCTAAGACTAGCACTTCCGTGTCGCTTAATGACATTTTGTATTGTGGTCAAAATCTTTAAGGTAATTTATTTGACATAATTGTATATTTTCGCATTAATATTAGTAGAATTTTAGCTTTTTCGGACTCAACAGTCGCTTTGTGTTGGGCCCACTCTTCGCCCCATCGTTGGGACACATTCGTCGCTGATAGAGTGGCAAAAATTCAATCTGAATTAGCGCCACATAATCTCTTTCACGTTGCTGGCACCGACAACCCAGCCGATTGTCTCTCTCGTGGATTGCTTCCTTCGCAAATTTTAGATCACCCGTTATGGTTTAGTGGACCGTCCTGGATTCATGCCGCGTTAGATAAGTGGCCAGTTAGTCAATACAATCCCACTACGGTTTCCGAACAACCCGAGGAGAAGAAGCACTCGCTTGTTGTGTCGGTCCCGCGTGAAGAGACCCTTATTTTGTTGTTGGCTAATCGCGTCTCGTCTTGGTCGAGACTGTTGCGTTGTGTTGTTTATGTAGGCCGATTTTGAGAATTTTATCTACGCGCGGTCATATAGAGTTGACCGGTGATTTAAGTACGCAAAATATTCGCCCGCAATAGATGTTAATGACGATAGAATGCACCTTCTAACTCGTCACGCTCTTTTAGATAAATTAGTCCAATCGTTTTGGAATCGTTGGAGAACCGATTATTTGCACACGCTGCAGTCGCGTCAAAAATGGAATACTCCATCTAACCCAATTACTGTAGGTACGGTGGTAATCCTTATGACTGGGAATGCGCCTCCTTTGCATTGGCCTCTAGGAGTAGTAGAGGAAGTTCTTCCCGATTCCCGCGGGACGCGCGTGTTGTACGGGTTAAACCCGCAACCGGATCGTATCTGCGCCCGGTTGTTCGCCTCTGCCCTCTGCCTAGCCAGCAGTAGGCACGAGTTCAAACCTAGGTTTATATTTTAGTTGTTATTTCCCAAACCTAGATTTAGATTAGACTTTAGATTTGTTCCGCATTTTTCGTTTTGAAGGTAACCCTTCAAGCCGGGGGGAATGGTTGCGCCGATGGTAGAATTTATATTTTTCGCTATAGTAATAGTCAAGTCATTGACGCGGAAACACACGCTTCCTGTACCCATCTCCCTCCCGCGCTACCTTTTAAAGTGAGATAGCAATAGTTTCCGCACGGCTCAATTGTCAAAATAGACGCATATTCACTTCCGCTTTGAACTAGCCAGCGCAATGGCGGCAGCGCGCGCGTCTCTCAGAAATTAATAATGTTTGTTGGATTTTAACCGCTTTCATAGACCTTTACCGATCGGATTGTGCCTCTCGTGTGTCCCTCAAGTGATTTAGTGATGTGGGCGGCAACTCCTGAGCCAGGAAGAGAAGATCGGTGCACCGGCTGCGACGACGGCACGTGGCCCCGTGAAGGTTAGTGCATCCTCTCCTAATTTCTCGGGTTGCATTCAATGCCTAGACCACATCCGCGGCAACCCGATCACCTGTCTTGTTTGTTGTGTAAAGCGTCAATGGAACAGTTAACTTCACCCCCCGCGAAATACAGTCCACTAGCTCACGTGGCGAGAATTGCGCTACCAAATATTATTCTACAATCGTTCCTTTATTTGCATTGAATATGTTTCAGAGGTGGTAGGTGCCATTGGAATGAGAATCCGTATTGCATTTGAAGCTTGTATGAAACGAAAAAAACACTACAAGTTTTTCGTTTCGGGCTTGAGGGGTCACTAAAGACCTAAAGAAACACAAATAAAAAAAACATTAACTTGGTTAATTTCAAAGTTTGTGCTTTGACTCTGGCTAGAGTCAGATTGACCAATCACTGGCTTATATGTCAAAACTGTTCCTTTAGAACGGTACTATTGGAATGAGAATCCCTATTGCCCTATTTGGAGCCCGAAGTCCGCTCAAAAGCACAAACTTTGAAATTAACAAAGTTAATGTTTTTTTTATTTGTGTTTCTTTAGGTCTTTAGTGACCCCTCAAGCCCGAAACGAAAAACTTGTAGTCTTTTTTTCGTTAGTCAGATTGACCGACAGTGGCTTATAGGTCAAAACTGTCCCTTTACGACAGTAAAATAATATCTTCTACGATTCCTATTAAAATAACGTTCAACACACTTATTGCTTTAACAGAAATAATATTCAGGGGATCAACGTGTAGACTCAATGAGAAAAGTTTTCCCATTCAATCCTTTTTAACGGTCCATTTAAGCAGTTACCAAGATAGAATATTGATAAAATAAATTGACACAATGATTTAATGAAGCAATGTGTTTTTAGAGATAATGAATTGAAGATACGTTTATTAACTGAATTACATGCTGAAATTTTAATCAAAAACATTTCAATCTGAATATACAACAGATTCTCTGTTTCATATTGAATATAGGCGCTAGAAAGTGACCAAAACAGAATTGTTACAGTGAATTTATACGTAAATTAATGAAATAAAATTTGTTAGGCTCTCCAATATTTTCAATGGTCATAAATTTTCCAAATATTTGATATTTCTGGCAGCAACCGAAGACGACCCCATATATGGATTATGCAGATCCTGTGTCTCATACAAAATACAATACAGGAAACAAAATTTCAAAAGGGTGTTTGAAGGCAGAGAAATAATTCATTGAATATTTTTACCAAAATAGGATAATACAGGGAAAACCATGCGCGACTATGATGCATGGCAACATCGTTCACGGGTTAAATATTCAGTAGACGCCAAAAGAGTTTTCTTTAATTATTTAAAAAGTAGGGAGAAAAAACCACCGGAAAAATAAAGTACGTGCTCGGCTCTCTCCTTGCTCTCCCAATCTAGGTATAATGGTTTGGCAGTCAATATCATGGTTTGGCAAAAATCTATAAATCACTAGATGTTTTTGATTGCAACAATAATAGATTTATCAAAATTGTAAAAGACATCCTTCATAGTTGGCTGGGTTTGGATGGTTCTGTACCCGGTGGAGGCATCCAAATCAAAACTTATATTTTAGTATTTATAAATAAGAGATGTTTATTGTGTAAATTTTTTGTTTCTCTATATGTGCATATATTATTTATGTTACGATCCAGATCTAAACATTGTATTTAGGGTATAATACGTATATGATTGTGATGTGATTTATTTAAATAAAAAAAATTAAAAAAATCTATCTTGCTCTATTAACTGACATTTAATTTATTATTATACTAAGTATCGGGACTTCTCGCGAATTATATTTTGGAACTTACTATTTCTGCCGACGTTTCGTTGCAGCACCCGTGGTCACGACTTGACTCAAGTCGTGACCACGGGTGCTGCAACGCATCCGAAACGTTTTTTTTATTTATGAACTCTGTACTGTGTGTGTGTGCAATAAAGAATAAAAGAAAGAAAGGATACTTCTAATATTTTCATATTTTCGCCTTAAACTTCTAACCTAGCCTATCTACTTCGGGCTGCTCTCAATCATGTAATAAGTGATAATCCAGTAATGCCCAATATGCAATTATTATTTTTTGTATCCGGGTACACTAAAGCGATGATTCCCGCTCAGTGCTATTTTGTAACTGAATCTTGTGTCACGCCATAGAAAATCAGTTTGAACTAATTGCAGTTAACTAATAATATAATTTAATAGATCTTTCATAGAAGATATATGGAGCAAAAACCTTTTTTTGCATATAAATTATGATTATTTCCTCTGTCCAACCAACCCCCATAATACTCATGAGAATTTATGACGAAATTCAAAACTTATTTCCCAAAGTGATGTTGTCGCGCCACTTCATACTTTTTACGAGTGTACCCACCTAAAAAAATGGAAAAAAAATATTTAAAAAAAGTAGCAAAAGTTGTAAAAGCTGAGACGCGTTAACCCAGTCATAAACCGTATATAATTTCGAGTTGGACCCTGGTGCATAATTCTACTTGACAATGGGTTTCAACCGTAGTCGAATCGTAAGTAGACGGCAGATTTTAAATGAACATAGAAGGTAGAACTGATATGAAACGAAGTCAACTTAAATGTGTTGGTTAATACAAACGCGCGTAGTTACGTTATGGTTGGTCAAGCCAAATAAGGTTTCAGTGTAAATACTGATGGGTCAACGTTTGGCGTCCGTTTTAACGGAAAATGTTTTAATTAGAATTTTTATTATTTTTAAATTGAAACATATTAAGCATTTTATTTTAGTTTACTTAATATGTTTAGTTGAGTGAACGTCAAAGTATCAGGGAACGGTACAAGGAGGATTGAAAAGGGTACGGTTTATATAAGGTGGTCAGGGCGCGTGAAATGAATGAGTATGGAGCGAATGACATTCCTGTATATATGTAAGGCACAGGTGAATGAACGGGCCAGCCGTATCTGACCTCCCGGCTGATACAAATAAGGATCAAATTAATAAAGTATAGAATAAAGGCCAGATCAGAATGATTCTGGAGAAGAATATCATCATCATGGTCGTAGATAGTCATGATTGCATATCTTGATGCTTCGATTTAGTTTTTAAGTTGGGATTAATACAAAGGTGAGTAATGATTGCAGATGGTTATAATGGCAATTGGTCGTGATCGCTGACTCGAAACTGGCAGCAGCCAGAGCACACTGAAGAGTTTTTGTGCTGTCTGTGGGAAACCAAAAGCTTGTCGTACTGTGTCTTCTACAATGACGGCACAGAAACTCTTTATTCTTACAGGGTCGGCACCACTTTCCATCAAGTGTATAAAAATGAAAATTTTAATGACAGTACAGGAAGCTGTAGAATATGTAAGGATATAATTAAATGGCGGGCTGTTGCCTCTGCTTGCCCCGGAGGAAAATAGGTGAGAGAGTATGATGATGAATAGTGATTACTCATCATCAACTGACGTCAAGAAGGTGGTCTTTCTATACTATGTAATTTCTTCCTTCAATAGTGCTCTGAATTTCTCCTGAAATCTCATGCACACAATACCCACACCAGCCTAATTTCTCGAGGTATGTAATTATGAACCACTTTTATCGTATTATTATCCATAGGCTATAAGGTGACGATACCGGACGGTTTAGTACCTAACTATAGGGTAGGTCTTCTGCAAGAAAAAAAATTGGCTCATCGTTCGTGAAGGATTTGAGATTTTCTTCCTTTCAATGAAGAGCTAGCATTCGTTACTATTTCGGGGCTCTCCAAAGATCTTGGTGACCCAACCTTATCTTACCTGACAGTGCATAAACTGATTATGGAACAAGACTCTGGGGTAAGCTTTCTTCTCGATATTGGAATGTCAGGCGGTAGAAGCTCTTGTAAAAGCCAAAATAATGCAAATCAAGAGAGAGCTGGCAAGCCAGCTCCAAACAACAAGTTTTGAATGCAATCAGTAAATAATAGTAATAAAATGTATTTATTTACAAAAATTGGTTCATAAGTTTGAATGCAATAACTAATGATATCATATCATTAGTTATTGCATTCAGTTATATCATATCATTAGTTGATAGCAATTTGAGACTATAGAAGGTATATGAAATTATAAACCCTGTTGCCTAAACTAGGCTAGAGTCTGTATTTTAGGAAACAGTGTTAGACCTAAGCTTAGTGTAACTAGGACTAAAGCTGTCATGATGATATTGATGGATCTAGACAGAGTTACTAACATGTCTGCAAAAAAATTCAGACTATTTGCCTAATATGAACACTTTATTACTCAAAAATCATTGCTTGATATTAATAGATTACCTGAAAACATCTTCTTGGTTTAGGTACTAAGGACAACGTCGATCTCCCAGTCTTGTTTATGATAAGCTTGTTATGTAAGCGTAGTGTTGAATAATTGCTCTAATAAAGTGTATTGAAGAGACCTATTTAATTTGTTGTAAAAGATCCTATCTTGCAGTCGTAAACAGGGCTTTTTGGAATTCAATTTGACAGTTATGGCCTACATTTTGAGATAGGGTTGCTATCACATAGTATTTACAATAAATTTAAGTCATAAAATTTATGTAAGGTATTATGAATTTCTCCCCTGAAGGATTACATGGTAAATTAAAAAATACACCGGATACTCACTATCACACATGCGCTACAGGTGCTTTAGCATTCACCTGTATGCACCACTCGGATACACTTGAGTCAATACCCCTCTAAACTCATTTACACCCAAACTCAACTCCACTGTTTATGTTCCTTATATTGAAAAACCACGTGTGGCTACTAGCTAATAGTATTTTGAATTCTTCGGTGTAACTAAAAAAAAAAACTTAGCGAGCGTCTCCCTTTCTATTAAGAATAATACATACCGGACTAAGACCTTACTCTCATAGGGTGCAAACCATACCATCACGAGCCGAACTTCTCTGTACTGCTCCAAGAAAAATAAATAATAGTATTCTGTTCTACACAGTAGGTACTGCCTTTCTTATATTAATTTATGCATTATAGTAAAAGTAATAGTTAATAATTCTTTATTGTACACCAAAATACACAAATGAACATGGATTTTTATTCATAATAATGTATAATGCCTTATTGCAAACAACAATCTCTTCCAGGCAACCTTTGGATGGACAAGAGTGTATAGAAATAAATAAGTAGTAAATAACTATTATTTTTTTCTTACCATTGTTGACAATTTGTATGAACTATTTTCAATGTCATTGTACACAAATATCAAACTAGCTATCGCCTGCGGCTCCACCCGCGTGAATATCGATTATCGCAGCCCAAGATGGCAGACTTGATCATGAACCTAAAAGTTATTGAAAATTTGGTTTGTCCAGGTTGTTCTCCACTCAATGAAGTCATTTGAATTGCGGCACATAATACTGCGGAAGCAAATCAATTTTCGTTATGCATGTTCAAAACATCGTCGTAATACAAAAAATACATTGCAGCCATAAAAAAAGTAAAAGGACTGGTGTGACAGTGAAGATTCACGACCGAAGCATGCTTGGTCTGGTGACTGGCCAATGTTGGCGTTTATTGGCAAATGATTTTGAATAACAGAATACGAGCCAAGTTTTTCACAGTTATGCTTCATAGTTATATGGTTTATTGGCAAGTAATATCTAAAGTAATTTTACATAAGATATTTGGCCCAGATGTTTGTTTGTTGGGTTCTATGCTATTATTTATAATAGTAAAATAGTCGTATTTATACATTGGAGATATTAAAAACCAACTTGGATTATAAGTAGTAAAGTAATCAGGATATTTACCATGTTGTATTGTACCGAGTGTCCGTTATTTCGGCCCTGTTGCATGCACGATGATCACGGAGGAACATTATATTAACGATACTGAACAGAATTTTCTTTTTGGAACCCATGTCTTTTTGTCCCCGATGAGCGTAAAACGTACAAAACGGATTTTGTTGCGACTTTTTTTGTTAGAAAGGTCACGTAAGTTTGTTTGATTGTAGTCAATTGAGTAGAACTAGAGGTATGGTCAATATGGTCATAACTTGTAATAACCGAAACACATAACTATCAGGTAATATTGAAATTTCCCATGCTCCCATTTTTTTAAAATTTGAAATACAGTTCTAATTCAAACCTATATAAAAGCAATTACAAACTACTTATTAGTCCCCGTACGTATTTCAATAATACATAAAATGATTATTAAAATCACAAAAAGGATGGCCTGCCTTGTTGGTTCCCGGTGTAGATTAGGGCCACTTCATCTCTTCCTGTGGGTGTCGTAGTGGGCGACTATGGGATTGGGCTGTTCTCGATCCGACAGGAAACATACAGCCCATGATTAACGTCCGCTTGGCGGCAATAGGCTCGTCCCCTATTACTTGGGACCAAAAATCATAGCGAAATGTGGGTGCTAATATACCTTATCGCCAACAGCCTCGATCAACATCTTATGGGGCTCCCGTTGGCTCAAGGGCTTGATGCAGAAGGCAGTCCTGCTAAGTACGGCATGCATAATGGGGAAGTTCCTCTCCCTGGAGCCCTAACCACTGGTAGCCTGGTCCCTGTCCCCGATGCCAGTGGAGCACTGTTTTCTATATTTATAAATATATTTAAATCTTTATTTGACTGTATTTAAAAATGTAATTTGTATGGAACTTAATTAATAAAGGAAATCATAATTATTAAAAAAAGAAGGCCTAAGGACGAAAACACACTTGTTACCTTATGTACCATCAATTTTGAGATAGTATTGATATATTTAATATATATTTAAAACTGCGGTAGCGGTAGGTAGGTCTCGGGTTCGATCCCAGGTTTTACCATGGAACACACCAATGACTTTTCGATGCTTTTCGAAGTTATGTGTGTATTTATCGCAGGTTTTTAAGTGCCCGGATAATGGCAATAGGCTCGCCACCTATTACATTGGGACCTAAACTTAAACTGGCGAAATGTGGCTGCTAGCACCTCTGCATACCCCTTCGGGGATATAGGCGTTAGCTTATGTTATGTTCCCCCCCCCCCCCCCCCCGCTCGCAAGCGCTAGCGAATAGACGTGCCTGTGTGTACTCCGTATTATTATATCGTATAAAATTATAAGTGACGATTTTGTGACTTTGTTATCCATTGAGAAGTAAAAGTAACTCGCAACTAAAATAATAACAAGTGCATAAACAAAAATAAAGTGAGAAACAATTAAACAAGTACAAACTAAGTTCTACAATATTGTTTTTGAGTGTTTAACAGTGTACCCTACAGTATCAATAATAAAATAATAGTGCATAAGCTCAATTACTGTTAACATAGTCAAATCATTAGAGCATTAAGACCAATTAACTACTTGAGAACGACTTGCACTATTTTGAAGAAGCTGACAACATAGGTATTTAAACTATCATGGTCACTGACATCAGTATCAGAACAAAATTCATTATTTTGAGTTTCCGATATTTCGGCGCTGTTGCAAGCACCATGATCACGGAGGAACTGGAGTAGTGGCGGTGAACAAAGAAAAAGTTTTTCTTCTAGGAGTAATTATATCGATCTACCCTCTTTCGAGTTCTTTTACTACGCGTATCTGCACTACTATTGGTTTCACTCTCACTACAAACTCGAACCCGATCTCGATCACATTCATGACATACGATGCTCACTGTATCCACTCGCGATTTTGTTTTAGCTTGTTCCCGGTTGTTTTTGCAAAGACGGACCACTGGATGCCAGACGTTCGGCAGTTGAAACCCATCCTCACGATTGAAATTTTTATACTTTTTTATTTCAATTGCTTCCCTTACCAGCCTTGGTATATAGTGGCGTTCTGTCGAAAGCATCTGAGGGTTATGTAGCTCGATCCAGTGGTTCGTACCGGACTCCAATAAATGTTGAGCGATTGCAGATTTATGCGGTAACGATAATCTCACACAAAGTCGAGAACATGTCTAAACAAACAATAACACCACAAAATCAACAAAACACTCCATCAGAATCAGATACACAAATATTATACACAGAAAAAGAGGACTACAGTGAATTCCCTTGCACTCGAAAAAACTGACCCAGACGAAATTCTTTTATGTTTAAAGTCACTGAAAATAAATGCAGCTACTGGATGGGATGGCATATCACCTCTATTTCTAAAACGATATTCTCGAATTTTGGCACCTACACTGACCCATATATTCAATCTATGCCTTGAGTCGGGCATATTCCCCTCTGCCCTCAAAAAGGCAATAATTCATTCTATTTTCAAGAGTGGTAGCGGACGGTTGGTAAACAATTATCGGCCCATTGCTGTACTTAGTGCTCTATCTAAAATTCTAGAACGCCTAATTAACAATAGGTTAATTAACTTTCTCGAGCACTATTATATACTATCCTCACAGCAATTTGGCTTTCGCAAAAATAGGTCCACAAATGATGCAGTACACAAATTAGTAGACCATATTGCATGTAATTTAGACTGTAAAAAGAAAGTGCTGACTATATTTGTGGATCTTGCGAAAGCTTTTGATACCGTCCCAATTCAGACCCTCTTGTACAAATTAGAACATGTAGGTGTCCGAGGTATAGCACTCGATTTACTTAGAAGTTACCCCTCAGACCGCTACCAATTTGTCAGTATCAATGACTACACCAGCGAAACACTTCTTATTGAATACGGCGTGCCTCAGGGCAGCATTCTGGGTCCCACACTATTCCTAGTATTTATTAATGACATATGCAATATAAACTTACCGAATGCTTAAATTGTGCCCTATGCGGATGATACTGCAATCACATTCTACGCAAACTCATGGCCTGAATTGGAAGCTGTTTCGCAAAACGGCTTCAATACTGTACTAAAATGACTGTCATCACACACCTTAACCTTGAATGCAACTAAAACCAAATTTTATAACATTCTCTATAACCTCTATATCACAACCATCTACACCCCTTTTATTAAAAGCTCACTCTTGTTCGTCTTCACCTCACCCAAATTGCCAGTGACCAGTTTTAAGTTCAGTTGCTCAAACCAAGTACCTCGGCATAATCATAGACAAAAACTTGAACTTCAAGAATCATTGTATAACTCTCACAGGCCGTATTCGAAAATTAATTTATGTTTTTAAAACATTGAGACAGGTGGCAAGTACATCTATCATCCAAAAGGTATACTATACGCTTTGTCAATCTTTGATTACTTATTGTATATGTAGCTGGGGTGGAGCCGGGAAGACGTTTTTGCTTCCAGTAGAAATTGCACAACGAGCCATCCTTAAAGTTGACACCTTTCGACCTATATTATTCTAATAGCCTTGCGTAATTTTGAGTTTAAGTAAAACCATTGTCGACCATACTAAAGGGAAGGGCACTGCTTATCCTTAACACATGCTACTTGTAGTCTATCTAGGAAAGCAGCTGGCCACTCACTGTATCACTGTTCTGAATAAAGAAATATTATTATTATTTACTTTATTTTAATATTCAACTTATAAATTATATTTTTAAACACATATAAAAAACATCTATTTAAAAATATAAAAAATAGTGCTCTACCGGTATCGGGTACAGGGACCAAGCTACCGGTGGTTAGGGCTCCAAAGAAAGAAACTTCCGCACGATGCGCGCCGTATCAAGAAGCACAGCCTTCTGCATCTGGCCCTTGACCCAACCATCTAACCCGAGCCTCTTTAGGTATTGGTCGAGGCTCTTTGCTATTAGTCCATTGACTGACACGATTATCGGAACAATGATTGCTGAGTCAACATTCCACATGTCGACAACCTCGTGGGCCAAGTCCAAGTACTTAACTCGACAGATGTCAATTGTGCCATCCCTCATGATATACTTCCGGTAGTTATTCGTCTTGATAACTTCGTCAGCAATTGCACAGACAAAACCTTCAGTTTCCCCAAAAAGGTCACCAAAACGTAGCCAGGACACGGATGCCAGTATGTCTACTTCAGGCCTGTGGAGGGCCCGATAGAACCTGCCATGTAGCTCCTTACTCTGCCATACCTCCCTGCGGCTGTCAGTACCAGCTACTAATAGGTCTGCGCCAGTTCTCCTTAGCGAGACTGAGCGGGGTGAGCCCGGTATCTACGTTGACTACATCACGATGCATATCCACGTTAGACTTAAGAAAATAGTCTCTGAGATTGCACACCTCGCGATTATGTAGAGTTTTAATATTTAAAAATCCTCGACCTCCACATTTCCTCGGGATGTACAATCTCATGACTGACGACCGTGGATGATGCATTCGAAATGCAGTCAACTGAGTCCGGACTCTCCTATCAATGGTATCGAGTTCAGTCTGAGTCTACTTGAGTATACCAAAGGAGTACATCAAGAGTGGTATGACCCAACTGGTACAAGCGCGCACCTTGTTACCACCTGACAAAAGACTGTTAAGTACTTTTTTCAGGCGGCCAAAGAAACGTTCCTGTAACATTTGCTTCATGCCGGCCTCATTGATGCATAACGCCTGGGACATACTCAAGTACTTGTAGGTCTCAGTTACGAGGAGTGATCTTAGGTTAATGGAATCAGAGAGTTGTAGACCCTCCGACTCCACCACCCTACCTCGCTTTACATGAACGACTGCGCATTTGTCCACACCAAACCCCATTTTAATAGTTACTGAATGCTTCGGTTACTTTCAGTAAAGCCATTAATTGAGGATTGGTGTGGGCGAATAACTTTAAATCATCCATGTAAAGCAGGTGGGATACCGTCTTACCCTCTCTTCGTAACCTATAACCTAACCCTGATTTCACTAACAAAGTGCTGAGTGGGTTCAGGGCTAAGCAGAACCAAAGGGGACTCAAACTGTCCCCTTGAAAAATACCCCGCTCTATTGTTATCGGCTCACCACTACCCAAAGTCCGACGACACCCTGGATAGACAAGAACTGTCCTCCACTGCTCCCATACATGACTTTAAGAAGGTACATAGAGTTGCATTCACTTTATACAACTCCAGCACCCTCAAAAGCCATGTATGTGGCACAGAATCGAACGCTTTCTTATAATCTATCCAGCATGCCGCCAGATCTTTACGATTGCGTCGAGCTTGTTGGCTAATAGCCATATCAATAAGGAGAAGCTCCTTAGTACCCCGGGCTCCATTCCTACATCCGTTCTGAAAGGCGCACATAATAGAATTATCATTTATATGATTGTTAATTTTGACTCTCAGAATGGATGTAAGAAGTTTATAGACCGTTGGTAGACATGTAATTGGTCTATAATTATTGGGCTCCAAAGTACTACCTGTTTTATGAAGCAGATGGGTAACCCCTATCGTCATAAAAGCTGGTAGCGTCCCAGATTCAACAGCGGATTGAAATTGTGAAGCCAAAAGAACATGCGAACTCCGTAGCCATTTTAGCCAAAAGTTGTGCAGTCCGTCCGGTCCTGGAGATTTCCAATTAGACAGCGGACGGACCGCACAATCTATATCAATGGCATCGATAGAAATTTCATCCATATTCGGAATGGTCTCGCATGCTCCTTTAACCTCACGCATCCAATCGCCTTCAATGTGGCTAACGGGCACCGACCAGATGCTACGCCAAAACGCATTTGTGGCTTCAGCATCTGGCCGCCGCACGTCATCCACACTTTCAACTGTTCGCTCCCAGCTTCTATATAGCCACCTCTGGTCTCTTCGGAACATGCGATTAACGGTAAATCGATCGGCGCGTTTTTTGTATCTGCGAATTCTGTTTGCCCATGCGTAGATTTTCTGCTTCAGGAAGTCAATGCGCTCTGTGATCCGAGACGCATATTCATGGGGACTGATACCAGTTCCCGCAAACGCTCGGGTCACATAGCGCATCACTCTTGGGCGGGTATTACCCGACCTGAAGCAGATTAGCTTACCGATGAGCACCCTTGTCTCGGCCACACGTCGTTCAATCCTGCATTGCCATGCTGGTATGGCAGACTTAGGCCGTATAACAGGCTCTTTAATAGGAAATTTAAGACCTGCCATACGACATGCTGCCACAGCAGTACAATACAGCATTGAATGAGTGTCACCGAGATTTTCACTATTTTCAAGATAACTAGACAATAATTTATCAAGGGCACTCACCAGAGCCAAATTTCGTCTATGCATAGGCAACCGAGGCAGACGTGGCCTAACATTTAAGGGCATCGATCGATATTCCCGCATCGCACATTCCAAATCCTCCTTAATCTCTTCATTGTACTGAATACTTACTGGAATAGGTGTGTCATCCCGCCCAACACATGCGCCTTCGTTTATTTGAACCACAGGTGCAGGTGTGGAAGCAGGAGCCGGGGCGGGGGTGACACAAATATCTCGCAAGCATTCTAGCCGTAGAGTCTCAAGTACGGTTTCATTCAACATGCGATTGCGTTGAATGACCTGCACTTGGTCCGATATTTTATTTATTTATTTATTTATCACAAAACAATTTTTACATTGTGTCGGATTGGAAAATATAATATAATTTCAAGGTATTGAGTATTTACACATACATTATGAACAATACAATATAAATTAAAATAAGCTATTCTATGAGCTCAACAAATTATTCATCAATCAAATTGGCCCATCAGCATTAAAACATAATAATCCTAATAAATTAATCAGTCAATAGTTTATAATAATTCAATAAGCATAATAATCCAATTATATTATTCAATTAAATATTTCATCATCCAATAAATAATAATCCAATAATTAGTCATCTTAATCATTCCAATAAATTAGTCCATTCAGAGGTCGGCACTTCTAACAAAAAAAAAATAATAATAATAAAAATAAAAGAAAATATAACGGAAACTAAATATTACATTCCAATAAATAATAATCCACTAAAATAGTCATCTTAATTATTCAATAAACAATAATCCAATAAATAAGTCACTACAGAGGACAGCACTTCAAACAAAACAAAACAAAATATAACGGAATCTAAATATACAGAGAAAGATCAGCTTTTATTTTTATTTCACCTGTGTCGAATCTAAATATCCTCTATCGAGTAATAACAACCCTCTATCAAAAAAACCCTCAGTTTCGCCTCAAAGTCACTTTTATAAAGTGAGATTTTTATCTCTGATGGGAGTTTATTGAACATTTTTATCGACATGTATTCCGTGCCATGCTTGAAAATATCCAACCGTGGAGTGGTTCTTATTTGGAAGTCCTTCCGCCTTGTACTTTCTCTAACTACTCTTTCATTTTCTGTTTCGTACTCGTGTATATACTTTTTGAAGTATGTTAGTAGTACGAGTACGTACAGACTGGGAACAGTCAATATCCCAAGCTCCTTGAAGTGTTCCCTACAGGACTCTTGTTGCCTGATACGCACGATTGTGCGAATGGCTCTTTTTTGAATGATGAAGGCCTTCTGAATGTTGTATTCATAGCTGGCCCCCCACAGCAGAATGCTGTACCTTAGCCTAGACTCCACCAGCGCATAGTACACTGTCTTCAGCTGCACAGTGTCAACATCATTTCGTAGGCTTCTGAGCACATAACAGGCCGAGCTAATGGCGTCTTCCACTCTAGCAACTTCATGTTTCCAGTTCAAGTCACTATCCACATGAACGCCAAGAAACTTAGTGACTTCCACTGTTTTAATTTGGCTACCATTTAGGCTGCAATTGAGCTGATCACTGCCTATCGCTGATGATCTGAAGAGCATGGTATTTGTTTTTGCTGGATTTACCTGCAGTCCGTTTACGGTGAACCAGGCATTTAGCACTTTCAGGGCTTCGTTCACATGCTCGCTTAGACTGTCCATGTTGTCAGCTGAGACTATGGCGTTAGTATCATCCGCAAACAGTACCAACTTGGTTTGATTGTTTAAATTATTCTCCACATGATACACAAGATCATTGACAAAAATTATGAAGAATATCGGACCCAATATGGACCCCTGCGGCACACCCCTGGCACTACAGAACATTTTAGACTTGTAAGCTTGCTCACAAACCTGTACCGTACTATCCTTGTTTTTATTGATAGAGCACTGTGATAGACCCCTAACCTCCACAAAAAATTTCCGATTTTCCAAGTAAGAGTTCAAAAGTTGCATGGATTTATCACGTATGCCGTAGTAATCGAGTTTGTTTAACAATAACTCATGGTTCACTGTATCAAAGGCAGAACTTAGGTCCAGAAACAGTCCAGCAACCTTCTGCTTTTTATTGAGCCTATTCCTAACATCACTAATTAAGGTGTCTATGGCATCGCGGGTTCCAACTCCGAGCTGATAGCCGAATTGCTTTAAGTTTAATAACCTATTACCATTGAGGTGTCTCATTAATCTTACTTTGATTACCTTTTCGAAAATTTTTGAAACTGTTGGCAAAAGTGAAATGGGCCTATACATTTTGGGATCCTGTCTAGACCCTTTTTTATGGATGGGAATTATTCTGGCTATCTTAAATTGATCAGGAAAAATGCCTTCTTCCATACACTCATTGTAGAAGGTACTAAGAGGTTCCGCTAAGATATCTATGTTATCTTTTATCACCGTTACCGGCAGCTCATCATACCCACATGAAGTCTTGTACTCCATTTGGCCAACCAGCTTTTGTATTTCAGCAGCAGTAGTGGTCCCCCATTTGAGCTGATTGTCCACTCGATTGGTGCCTTGCATAAGTAGTTCCATGGCTTTTTCTTTACTGTAAGTGGAGCTCGCGGCATTGCTTGTAGCAAATTGCTCCCCTAGAATATTGGCTACTCTTTGAGGCTCTGTGATCACATTTTCACCAATTCTAACTGTAATGGTATCCTGCTTTGGTTTGGTCTTATTTCTATGCCTGTTTATTATTTTCCAAACATCTCTAGCAATATTTTTGGAACGTGCCAGTTCAGTCTGCACTTCTAATCGTTTCGCCTTCCTCATAACATTCCTGTATATTCTTATATAGCGATTTCTATAGTTGACGACACTAGCGTTCTCGCCCTCCCGTTTACCAGTGACCAAAAAGCGCTTCATTTTACTTGATACTTTTATACCTTTTGTTACCCAGCGCAATTTACAATTGGACGTAAAATTAATTGGCTTTTTCCTTTTCCTAAAAGATTTCTTATAAAAATCCTCGATTCGTCTTATAAATGTATTTATCCCCGGCATGCTCCAGTCCTGGTTTAGTAGAAGTTGTCTAAACCTATATTTACTAATTGAATTAAACTGTCTTTTGAATGTTACATATTTCATATCATTATTGTTTACTTTTTTAACCCCAGCTATCAACATATTACATAATAAGCCCGCATGTCCATCTGACAGGCTGTTTTGATCCGTTTTGCAAGACTGTATACAATCGGCTGGCAAATTGGTGAGAATATTATCAATGCATGATTGGGTATTATTGCGCTTGAAGGTAACTGAACGGATAAGAGCTCTAAAACTATAAGATGCTAATAAACTAATAAAATCACTATGCTTACCGCTGTTCACCAAAAGATCTATATTAAAGTCACCACACAAACAACATCTTTTGTCAACCAAATGTTCCAATAGCTGTTCTAATTTCTCCATGAAGGTGACAAGGTTCTTATCATATGGATTCCGATAACAACAGCACACACATACACCTGTTTCTTTATCCCTAATCGCACATATTTCGAACGCCTCCATTGTATACAATTTTTTAGCTATCGCTAACTCTTCCCAATCTCTGTCTTTACGTGCTAATATGATTGTGCCACCCCTTGTCTTGTTTATTCTAGCACTGTAAGAAGCGACGCTGTAATTGGGAAAGTTTAACAATTTGACCAAACTGTCGTTAAGAAAATGTTCAGTTATGCACAGGTAATGCACTGTACTCGGCATGCTTTCAATGTAAAGTGACAGCTCATCCTTTTTGTTATTTATGCCACATACGTTCTGATGGAAGACATTAAATTGGACACAAGTTAAACCACTATTTCTATTTATGCTACCTACAATCTCATCCCTATGATTGTTCACGAAAACAAACGATGTTAGGTAGGGACCCATCACAAGCATTCCCATTACCACCTGACAATATACTACTATCTGTTTGTATTCCGACACTTTTACAACTTTTAAGATGCGTAACATTTTGACTATATTTTAATGATTTCTCCAAATAATTAGAGTACTTAACTTTGTAATTTATATTTAATATTTCTCTAAGCAGGTTTCTAGATGCGTTCAATTTATTTAAAGGTTTTTTACCATTTTGCATAAGATCATCAAGAGCAACAAACCTTGTGGTATTTTTAAAATTAGAGCAAATGTGTTGCATTAACAAATTTAATTTATATTCGTTTAAGAATTTGTTTTTATAAATATTGCCGACAAGGGTGTTGGTATGTTTCAATTTGAGTAAATAATAATACATAAAAGATTGTATTTTCAAGACGTTGCAATCATTCGTACCCGCCAGTATAATTACGTAGTCCGAGCGCGTAAAATCCCTGCAGAGTGACTCGCATGATGCCAGTATTTGGTCCAGCTGTGCGTTTGGTTTTAAATAACTGGTTACAGCGTAATCGCGTCCCAGCAAGTTCTGTAGCATTCTGCGGACTCCGTAACCCGTTTGGTCTGCAAAAATTGCTACTCTGTATTTTCCACTATTTTCCAACGTGACACTGGCTTTGTTTGTGTCATTTTGGGTCACTGTAGGGGCCTCCACTGTGCAACTAGTCGGTGTTACATCACAGTTATGTTTCATAATTGGCGATGCCTGTTTCAAGGAACAGGTACTGCTACTCAGTCGAATCTCAGCCGGTCCAGGTGTAATGTCTTCACTTTTTTTCCTCCTATTTAGGTCCGATAATTCAGCAATTTCAGCAATTTGCATGTGGGTTGTAGGTTTATGTTGTACACCCATTTGTGTTCCACAGGTGCCTGATAATACTATGGGTCTGTATTGGTGTATGTCTGTGGCAGATTGCACTTTTTTTCTTGCAGGCGTTATGGGTTTGTTTTTACTTGGGCTCATAAAATCTTTAATAGAAGTGTTTAATTTTTTATAAGTTTCTAATAGGATATTTTGCTTTTTTATGACCGATTTTAGTTCAGTATTCTCAATGTTTAAGTTTTCAATTTCTCCGTGGGCTCTATGGAGATCATCTGTTAATTTATGAATTTTCTCCAGTAAATCCGAATTTGTTTGATCATGGTTAAGTGAAGTGTTTTGCAGGCTCCTAATGGTTTCATCAATTACGTTTGAATCGTCGTTTTCGCTTTCTGCAGTCAAGTCATTCCATGAACTGGTGCGAAGTGGTTTACGAAATGTTATATTTTCATTCATTCTTTTCGCTACTGGCACAATAGTATATGTCTCTGTAATTAGCAGCTGTATGAAGCAGGTGTACTTTGAGTAGTGTTTGATGTAAATAATATTATTAATCAGAACATCGCATCGTAGGTATGTCCTCTTGATAACTTTTTTGAACAACAGATGGCAGCACTTTACAGACAGTTTACTTTACCAGTCCTCTATGGTTGTTTGTAGTGCACTTATTTTACACTAGGTGGAGTCACTGCCGAAAAAGATTTTCAAATAAAAAACGGTTTTTGTTTTGATTAGAACTTTGATTATCACTTTGAACTTATAAGTTTTTCAACAAGTCAATTGTATTTACACCTCTGTGCACATATTATGCAACCTCTGTGCACATTTTTGCAACTAACACTCAGTTTTTTAGAAATGTTCGCAAATTTGTTTATCACGATATTTTATTTTTTCCTATATCTAATCCGTCTCTAACATTGTCACACCTTATTTGCGAGTTTTCTAACACTTTTACGAATTGTGCACTTTCCGTAGTTCAATTTAAGTATTTTTAAAAGTAAATATTTGAGGAGCCGTAACGAAAACCGTGTTTACTAGTTAGCGCCATCTAGTGGATAGTCGCTGTGACGATGTGTTGACGGAAGGTTCAAGCGCCTGAAACAGAGGAAGAATTCGAGAACGGTACGCAATGAGGTTAGTTCCCCCCTCTGTAGCCGCATAATATGCCCGCATGACGTTTTCGTTCATTGAAGTAGTCCATCGCATGCGGTGCACATTACCACCGGCAGCGGGGGCCCTATTCGAAGCCGGTTGGCCTCGGGGTCCCAGGCAGGTCGGTGGCCGGCCTCTCCTCGCCTGACGTACTGGTGTTGGTGACGTCGGCGGGGAGAAAAACTCGTCGCTCGATGAAGAGCTCGACGCCGCTGGTTCCACTGATAGAGGCTGCGCGGCGGAGCTTAGCGTCGAGTCCGGAGTTGTTCCACGTGCATTTGTACGTCTGGCCCTAGTCAACATTTCTCGTAATTGTAATAAATGTTACATTTTCTTTTTTACAGTAATGCTTCTTCGATTCATTTTACTGTTTAGGATAGAATAGGTACATTTTATCTATCAAAATATTTGAAAAATATACGGAGCAAAAATTACAATGTTTGACACTGACGTAGGGTTGCCAGGTTATTATTATTATGTTTATGTAATTGATGCTGCATTGAATTCGGCGACTTATAGAATGTGATGCAATATTTACAACATTTTTGTTAGCACTTTAGTTAGTACTGTGTCTACACCGTGTACAGTCAAAGGTTTAAGTCTACATAACGCTGTACAGTATACCTATATACATGCATAGAATAACAACATTTCACTGTATAAGCTCCATGCCTTCTCCATACGACTAAAGTTGGCAAAGAAAACTCGTTAGTAATACAATGAAGACTTCCATCGACGGGCCGCAGATGTTTACTTTCTAAAACTGCAATGAAAGCGTAACATGCATTTCACGGTACGGTTGGCAGACAAATGGATTACTATTGGCTTTAGTTTGACACTTGGCTGGCTCTTATACTAGCGAAATAGCGATTGCAGAAATGTGTTAGAAGTATTAAAAAGGTCTCTGATGAAAGCTTTCTTCTCACGGATGGGGGTCAGATGGTAGACGCTCCCATAAAATTTAGCAGTCTGCAGTTCCAGCCAATTGCGGTACGAAACGCATAGGGGCGTTTCATATACTTCAATGCTTTTTAAGGCAACTACATGGTGCTATGTAATAATTGTGTCCTAGAATATTTAATCTTTTTTTATAAAATAAACTTTTCATACATATTCATTGTTATGCAGACATTAGCACCTTACACGGGAGTTATCATGGTCATCCTGCAGCCAAGCAGTCAGATATCGCAGAGAAAAGGTAGCTTCTTGTTTTTTTTAATTACATCGAGAGTATCATCAAAACAGCTTCGCGTAAAGAGTCCTGAACAGAGTGAGACGTTTTTTCACGCTGGAGCAGCGGTGTCTTCTTTACAAGACACAAATTCGCTCCTGTGTGGAATACTGCTCGCATCTCGGGATGGTCCAGCAAAGTTCTTACTAGATGTTATCGACAGTTTGTAGCGACGTGCGGTCCGCGTTATTGGGAATCCCAAGGTCACGAAGACCCTACAACCTTTGCAGATGCGTAGAGATGTTGCGTCCATGGCTGTATTTTACCGTCTGTACCATGGTAAATGTTCTGATGCACTCTTTTAATTAGTCCCATTCTCCCCTTTCCTACACAGGGCAACACGTGCAAGTCTTAGAGGTGCACACGGTGCAGAATATCCGATCAAGAACCAAGCGGTTTGGTGACTCTTTCCTTTGTCGCACGAATTCATTACGTGTTTCCTTCTTCCTACAATCCCGGATCCTTTAAGCAGAGCGTGAAAAAGCATATGATGAGGCCGTCAAGCTGAGTGTGACAATTGTCACATGGCATGTGTAAGTAATGGTGACCCTCTTTTCTGAGGCTTTGCCTTCAGCTTACCATCAGGCAAGGCGAAGTCTAATTGACCTTTCCTGTATAGAAAAAAAAACATCACACATATTTTCATCCCTTCTATTTGAAAAGTCTTACTTTGTTCCTCTATATGCGGGAGCGAAATAGCTCTTTCCTGTTAAGAATTTTTCAGCGTGCGTAAATAGTACATTGTATAACAAGGGAGCAAAGTAATATTTTTACCGAGCGGTTGCTACTTTAAATCACTAGCGTAGATTCTAACGTAGAATTCTGGGCGCAGCAAGGGATTGAAAGTCCATCGCCCATTGAAAAATAATTTGCTCCCAAGTCATACGCTATACTTTTCATCCCCTTTCTATGAGAAAATAGATATGTACTGATGACTTAGAGAGAGAATTTTTGTACGTTTCCAGTTTTCTCGTTTTCAAAAATAAAGTAAAACCAAAAAGCTGTAGAAAAGTACGAATGCTTATTTAAATATTTTTAACAGGTTCAACCTAGCGCCATCAATATCCAGTATAAACAGTCAGAGACATAACTAATGCGCGCGCTTTCGTTTAAGTGTAGTTAGCACGGATACTCGCACCATCGTAGGGCCAGCACCTACCAGCCAGTAATGCATACAATTTGCGTTCAATTTCTTTGAATGATATATGTTACAAATTCAAATCATTTTTCCGCTCGCTAAAAAGTATTTATAAGAAAAGAGCTATTTTAAATAAATGGGATGAAAAGTAATTTGAATTTGGAACATAAATATCGTTCATAGAAAACGAACGCAATTTGTAGGCATTACTGGCTGGTACGTGCTGGGTGTACGGCGCAGGGTCCCACGCTAATTAGAAATAAACAAAAAGCTCGCGAATTATGTCTCAGGCTGTTTATACTGGATATTGAAACTTGCTACACTTTCCAGTATTTTAGTTTTACTTTATTTATAAAATATATCAAAACTGTAGAAAAGTTCAAGTGCCATTATTCTTATTTTCTCATAGAAAGGAAATGAAAAGTATATGAGTCGAGAGCAAAATATTTTACTCTCAGACGATGAACTTTCAATCTCTCGCTGCGCTCAGGATTCTACGGTAGAATCCTTTGCTTCGCTCGTGATTCCAAGAAGCGCCCTCGCGCTAAAAATACTATTTCACTCCCTTGTCATGCAATCTACTATTACACAATAGTTACACATTTTCTTGCGAACCGTACAGCACTCGTAGATATGGACCGCACTTACGAGTCAAGAATTGGAATTTTGAAATTAATTAAACTCATTTCAGAAAGTAATTAACAGTCACATGAACTCATGTAGTGAACAAATATGATTGCAGTGCTTGCATTTAAGTGATTACAAACGTAAGAAGCAAGGCCTGAAGGCTTTTAAATAATGATATAAATTGAATAAATACTTATAGGGGTGTGTACTTCCAAGATTTTTATGGCTCAGGTTGACATCACCTGCAAGTTGGTACTCCTAGTGATTGTTGAACGAGGTTCGGCTCCGAGATTGGGGCATACCACAGTCACTTCTCCTAAAGCCAAAGTGCAAACAGTAAGTAATAAACAAAACCGGCTAAGTGCAAGTCAGACTCGCGCACCGAGGGTTCCGTAAAAAAATCTATTCAGGGACGAACTTTTGATTGCGTTGACATACAAGTTTGATTTTTACCCGTTTTCAAGACGTTATAAATCTGAGTATGTGGTATAAATTTCAACTTGAGTGTGTGATCCTTTATATTTTAGGGATCCGTTTTTTTCTGTTGAGGTATGGAACCAATAAAAGTAGGAGAATAGGCCTCCAGAATAATACGTTCTGAATAATATGTCATCCCCATACAGTGCAAACAATTCATCCAAGAACCAAACGTTTCGTCGTCTCTTTTCTTTCGCACACGCGTACACACATACACACAAAAACGTGTGTTTGTGCATGTATGTGTGCGAAATATGGTAGTCATAAGAGCAGTAAAATTACGACAGCAAACTTAACAATCAACAAAGTGTAGTATTACTCCAACGGGCTAACTAAAAGAAACCTCATCAGCTCTAATGTCGTAATATCCTTCCATAATATTACACAAATAAGACACCCAAGGACGTCCAGAAGGCTGAACACCTGAGCTTAAGTATAATGAATATTATCCCATTACACCGGCACATACACTAACCGGGATTATGCTGGGAACGGCTCTCCCGTGTAGAAGTTTGTGCTATTGAAAATTTAAAACTTTTGAATTCACTTTGCAGTGTGATGATATTGAGCTGTAGAGAAAGAGTATAAAATATTACATTTCAGTTATTAAATGGTATATATACATACCTCGGGACTTATAATTTTTTTTTTTTACGTGCGCAAAATCCCCACGGATACCTCCCCACCGGAGCCGGTGGAAAAGGTATGTCGGACTCGAACCGACTAAAACGCAATACGCCAGTGGGTCGTTTTGGTTGCCGAAGGTGAGGTTGACAGGCATATCCCTCGCACCCCGGCTGACCCAGGGCCATCTCTCGCAATCTGGCCCTCCCCTCGGGGGACTTATAACTTGAAAATGTACTATAAATGTTGTCCATACGCGCCTTATACGATTCTTGGGTGTCTTTTGAGGATATCACGGGGTGCTCCCGTGGTGGAAGAGCTAAAATTCACCAAGCATAGATTATTACAAAACTTACTCGTGTCATACATCGTCGACGTACCGTTCACTCTGTACTCATTCGTTCTTGACTTACATTCAGCGTAACTTACAGCAAACTTTAAACAAATGTAATACCTACTATAATATATATCTGTACTCGCAAATAAAGATTTTTTTTATACCACTAAGGTGGCAGACAAGCGCACGGCCCACCTGATGGAGAGTGGTTACCGTGGCCTATGCGCGTGTGCAACACCAAAAGAGTCACACTCGCACTGCCGACCTTGTAAGAACAGCTAGTTTCTGTGTCGTCAGTGTAGAAGACAAAGCAGGACAAAACACTGACAGCACAAAAACTCTCTAGTGAGCTCTGGCTACCCTACTCACCGCCGGGAACACAACAAGAGGTTTTTATGGCCGCGGTATTCTGTAGGGCGGAGGTACTTCCCCAGTCGGACTGCTCAATTGGGCGGAAATACCGCCGTGTCCTACCTCCTATAAAAAGATTGATTATGATTATGTACGTATGAAATATTGCCAGTTTTATATTTTAGGCTAATGCTAAATGCAAAAGATATAATTAATCTATTATAATGCAAAACTACTTCAGTATCATAATTATTGACGGATATATATTTAGGAAGATTTGGATGATTTCAGGCGATGTTCAGTGGCTTAGTGGTCAGACCATTCCACCTGTAAGAGAAATTTCAGGGGTTCAAATCTCGCCTGAACTGATTAATTTTTTTTTCTATCTTAATGGATTTGAATAGTAAGCATACTAAATGCTTTAAAATTTCATTCAATAAATTGATAGATCTATTCATTATTTTTTTATACAACTTAGGCGGCAAACAAGCACACGGTTCACCTGATGGAAAGTGGTAACCGTGGCCTATGGACGTGTCAACACCAAAAGAGTCACACTCGCACTGCCGACCTTGTAAGAACAGATAGTCGTCAGTTAGAAGACAAAGCAGGACAAAGCACTGACAGCACAAAAACTCTCTAGTGAGCTCTGGCTACCCTACTCACCGCCGGGAACACAACAAGAGGTTTTTATGGCCGCGGTATTCTGTAGGGCGGAGGTACTTCAGTCGGACTGTTCAATTGGACGGAATGCTGTACGGAAAGATTTAGCTGACGCCCATGGCTCCAGTCGCGTGGATATCAGTTATACGATTCGGCGCCGCCGTCACGTGCTATGCGGACGACACGCTAGTGACGGCGAGCGGGGCTACACACCGCGAAGCGATCCTGAGGGCCACGACCGCGGTTGCTCAAGTCGTGGAACGGATCCGGCGGCTGGGCCTTGAGGTGGCTTTGCATAAATCCGAGGCCATGTTCTTTCATGGACCTCGGCGCACGCCACCACCTGGTTCCAGTCTGACAGTGGGAGGCACTCTCATCGGCATCAAGCCCCAGATTAAATATCTGGGGCTCGTGCTCGACGGCCGGTGGGACTTCGGGAAGCACTTCCGAAGTCTGGGCCCCAAATTGGCGGGCACAGCCAACGCTCTGGCGCGGCTACTGCCCAACCTGAGGGGCCCGGAGGACTCCTGCAGGAGACTCTACGCGGGTGTCGTGCGGTCCATGGCCCTGTACGGGTGTCCCGTGTGGGCGGACACCCTGAGTGATCGGCACATGCTCCTGCTGCAGCGTCCGCAGCGGAAGGTGGCGTGCCGCATCATAAGGGGGTACCGCACGATATCATTCAACGCGGCGAGTCTCCTCGCCGGATCCCCACCATGGATCCTGGAAGCGAGATGCCTTTCGGCGCTATACCGGTTCCGAAGGGCGGCGCGGGAGCGGGGCCACGATCCCGAGCCCGAAGAAATTCGGGCCGTGAGATCCCGGCTCCACAGGGAAATCGTGGCGGAATGGGAGATGCGACTTGGGCAACCAGGCGCAGGGCACGCCGTAGTAACGGCGGTAAGACCCATCATGGGGGAGTGGCTAGAGAGGCCACACGGCAGCCTCTCGTACCGTCTGACGCAGATGATCACCGAGCACGGATGCTTCGGAAAGTATCTGCGTCGGATGCACAAAGAGCCAACGTCCGAGTGCCATCACTGCGACGCGAGCGAGGACTCAGGTCCGCACACGCTCACCGAGTGTCCGGCGTGGGAGACGCCGAGGCGGGAGCTTGTGGCGGCCTTGGGAGTGAGGGTTCTCACGCTCTCCACCTTGCTCGCGGCGATGGTTCGCTGCGCGGATGCGTGGGCGGCCGGCGCCTCCTTCTGCGAGCAAGTATAATGCTCGTGAAGGAGGAGGCGGGGCGGGAGCGGCAGCGGGAGCGACGAAGGATCGCAAGACAAGCTGCCCGCGTACGAAGGCAACTCGGGCGTCGGAGGTCGATGAACGACCTCCGCCCCCCATGAGCGCCGGCCTGGGGGTGACAGGTGAAGCCGCCTGTCACCCTGACAGAAGCAAGCCGCGGCGGCGGTGCGCGTGGCGCGCCTCCCCGTTTCCGGGGACGAGTTGGGGACTCTGTGGTCCCCACACCCGAGAAGAGGGCCAGATCGTGAGAGATGGCCCTGGGTCGGCCGGGGTGCGAGGGATATGCCTGTCAACCTCACCTTCGGCAACCGACACGACCCACAGGCGGCGTGCGTTTTAGTCGGTTCGAGTCCGACATAACCTCCTCCACCGGCTCCGGTGGGGAGGTATCCGTGGGGATTTTGCGCACGTAAAAAAAAAAAAAAAAAGTTATACGATTTAATTTTTGATTATTTCTCCTGTTTTGCTCAACCAATCATAATCAAGTATACGGCCATTTTCAAGTCCGATCAATCCCTTTCTAGTAAGAAAAACTACGTCAAAATACGTTCAGTAGTTTTTGCATCTATAACAAATATGCCGTGTTTGGTATCATCTGAACGGGCTTATTAGCGCGTTAAAAAATGTATAGATTATAACCGTTGCTTGCTCCAAAATACTGTATATAAAAAAAAAAAAAAACTAAAACCCAACTACAAAAAAATCACGCTTTACAAAGCTTTAAACAATAAAATATAAAGGATAGCCGTGGTCGTATGCCACTTAATCTAGCAAAACTAACAATACATTCTAGGGAAAGGTGGGATACGACCACGGCTATGCTTAATATTTTCTTGTTATAATATTTTTTAAAGCCTGATTTTTCTGTAGTCAGGTTTAAGTTTTAAACTTAATTGGGCTTAGAATTCTTTATGTGCAGATACAACTAATTAACAATTTTGTAATGGTATAGATACGAATATAAATTAAATATACTTTCACCAAAAGGTACGATAGTATCTGTTTATTTTTATACCGTACGTGTTCATATAATATATATGAACACGTACGGTATCATAGACCTCATGACCGATTTTATAGTTTATCGACCCAACAAAAACTGCTACTTTCCTTATAAAAGGCTTCCTCTATATATAATTATAGGGTCTGCAGCGCGAGGTGTATCGCCCCTGGTGTTTCATGCGTCCATAGGCCACGATAACCATTTTCCATCAGATGGGCCGCGTGCTTGTCTGCGTGATTCCACGTTTTAGGGAATTTCCGGGTCGGAGGATGTTTTGCGAGGTCGACTCTTATTAATTTGACTAATATTCTTGGCTGGCTTTTACCACAGATAACATAATACTATTTTTACTAACTAATACTTGCTTAATCTACTGCTAAACACATTACGTATACAATAAAAATAAACAAGTGACATACACAACGCAACCAGTGACATAAAAAAGTGTTATTCTATTACATTTTAAATAACGAAAATCGAAATGTTATAAGTATATTTATCACAAAATATTTAATTGGTTGCTTAGTAGTTAAGAAGTTCGGCCTTACGATCGAGAGATCCCAGATTCCACACCTGGCCATTACGCTACCGCTGTAAACACACGTAACACAAGCAATTTAGCTTAGTTGAAGAGGTTAGAGGGAATATTAGTATTTTCGGTTCCTATTATCTATACTAATATTATAAAGAAGTAAAGTTTGTGTGTTTGTATATTTGTTAAATTGTAAGGGGTAATCTCGGGATCTACTGAACCAATTTTAAAAATTCTTTCACCAATAGAAATCCACATTATTGCTGAGTGTCATAGGTTAACAAAAAACCGAAAAATAAAAAGGCTTTTACGCGGTTGTCCGTTTGGCAAAGTGAATCGGAGAAAAAACGGTCGAATGAAAGCGTTTCTTACGAACGCTGCCTTAACTATGAAAGATATTATATTTGTAAGTTCTAGAGAAAAGATGTGGAGCTTGAAAATGCCTACAAAAAAGTCAACGACAGCATATGTCTAACTTATATATTTAAGTTATAAAAAGTAGTATTTTAATATTAGTATAGATAATTATATTTTAAATATTAATAAAATAATTTAAAATTTTAGGTCATATTTATTAGTCATATTACCAAAAATTATGAATCTTTATGAAAATAAGTAAACTCATCGTCTTATGCGTGAAGGCCAAAGCAGCGGACGGTGCGCGATGGCTTCGGGTTTAATTCGGTTCGCGTTCGTGCTCGCTTCGGGAGGAAGGGGGCGTGGCCTTTTACGTCTGAGAGGTAGGTACCCGCGCGGTTCTCATTGAATTTGTTTTTCGCAAATCCCGCAGAAAATGTTTTGTCTTTCGGACAGAGTTACTTTCGAATTTCTATTAGTATGCAAATACAAACTATTTACTACGTATAACCCTTCTTTTGGCAGTTAGAAATTAAAACATAACACACTGTACTAAAAAAGGATTATTAACATTATTAAAGAAAAAAAAACTATAAAATACTATTCGAAATCTCATTCAGATCCAACTATTCAGCAAGTAGTTGGAGGCTATTTTCCTCACTATCTATGCGCTCCGGACATCTGGAGTCGGTTCTCATACACATCAGTGTCAGGTGCCTGTTCTGTCGGCAAAGGCATGTTATCATCTCTATGACAAACCTCATGCTTCCTCGCGAGAGTTTTGTCAATTGCATTGACCTTCTTATCTCCATGCCATTTTTTTATATTTTTTCGTTACTGACCGGCGAAAATGTTATTGTATTTGCATTCGGATCAACGAAAATCCAGAGCGGCTTTTATGCAATATAAATGTTTTTATTTTACTTTATACACAGGAAAACCCGCGACCATGAAAAGTAGTCGAAACGTGGGGCTAAACGTAAATAATACCAAATAAATCGTGATAGAATCCGTTAAAAAGGGACTTTTTTCAACAGATAATAACATATACCTACATATAATCATACCTTTGTCCCCGAAAGGTTAGGAAGAGGTCAATTAACACCCACATTTCACCAATCATTGTAGTCCCACGTAATATGGGGTACTATTATTGACTCGAGCCATGCGTCTGAGGCGAAGTTTGGGCTGTATATATCTGTCTGATGTTAAACAGCCTTATTCCTTAGTCGCGTTGTACGATACGAGGAGAGATGGGTGGTCCAAATTGTACTCTGCCGGAAACAACGCGGCATTGATACAGGTAATAAGTCTAATAGAACTAATAATCCTCTAAAACGTACAAACTCCATTAGCTCCTTGAATGAGCACTGTAACAATTTAATTGTTACTATGTACAAGTTATCAATGAATTTATATGAGAAACTGTATTTTTTATAACAACAAGATAAAACAATGGTCGTTACAGCTATTATGGCAATCATGGTATTAGTCACGGTAGATGTCGTTTGACTTCCGTCTGTTACCTTTTCAATGTCAATGTAATTAATCAATTTATTTCAGATGATACGATATTAGAGTATTCAAATTCAAATTCTTTATTTATTAGAATATGGTGTAGGTAATGGCGTGTTATAAAGATGATAATATAATTCATTTTATGGGTATAATATAGTTTCAGACACTACCTTTGGAGGTAAGTTAACCTCACCTGTGAGCTGGAATATGTACCGATTGAAGGACTTTTCCTTCTAGGGTTGGATGATCATACTGTAATTGCTTCTAAAAAGTCTCCTAGCAATGTAGGAGGAGAGTGAATAAACGGATTTCAGGCTCCGAAGTAAAAATTTTGAACAGATACGAAAACGCAATCGTTAACGCTAGCAGGCAAATATCAAACCAAAATTAGACCGTGAAAAGCGGACCCCCAATTTTGAGGTGAACACTTCGGATGCAACTGGGATGAAGAAGAAGAACGTGAGCATGAGCGTAAAAGGACACACAGTAATCAGCAAATAGCTGGGTTACTAAAAAAAAAACTTACCAAAACATGGCTTTGAGGGAAACTCAAGATAAATGATACTCATATAAAACTTATAACTTAACTTGACGACCTCCGTGGCGTTCGCAGCATTCGACTGCTTTGCAAGGGGTGTGGGTTCGATTCCCGCTCAGTGCAAATATTTACATTTTTACATTGTTCCTATACCTATATGATATGTATGTATTTACAAGAAAAAAGTATCTAAGTATTTTTATCCGCATTCTAGATCCCATAACACAAGCTAGTTAATCTATGCTTACTATGGTCTAGATAGCGTTGTGTAAAATGTCGTGGAATATTTATTTATTCTTTGCCTTGATCTTTGAGTGGAGTGGCGAGACAGCGCACTCGGCCGATGTTCAGTAAGTGCGAACATAGCACCGTGTGCCTTGCACGTTTTTTATACCACTTAGGTATCAGACAAGCACATGGCCCACTTAATGGGAATTGGTTACCGTGGCCTATGGGCGTATGCAACAACAGAGGCGTTACACTCGCGCTGCAGACCATTAAGAAACCATCTGATGCCTTTCTTGAAGAACCCCATATTGTAGGTGCTTGGGAAAACCGTAGCAGGGAGGTCATTCCACAGTTTGAGTGTGCGCGATGAAGTTTTTTTCATAACGCACAGTGAGTCTGTGTTCGCAAAGTGTCAGGATGTAGTGTCAGCACCAACCGTACTTCACACTCGGTCGAATGCACTGTCCTGCGACTCGATGCGTGTGATCAAGGCATTAATGTTGCCCTAATTTCAAGACCCAAATACAGAGAGATAAATACTAATATATTAAAAGTAGAACAACTTATCATTTTGTCTAATTACTTGCATATCATTATGTTTATATTGACTGTACGCATTTTGATTGGGACTAAATAGCTTGACCGATCTGGATAATTTTGCGGATAATTACTTAATTTCTTTTAAGAGTCGTAGTGGTGGGGAAAACGTACAAGCGAGGTTTGAACTCTCCAATCATACTGAATGATTTTGCAAATAAATTGCGTAAATAAATTTATAAAAATTTGACTAAGTGATTACGAATAAATTGCATAATCACTTAGTATTTTTTCTATAAATTTACCAAAATACGTAAAACTACAACAGTAATTTAAAGTAAACACAATTTTCAGGCACGCAACGATCTATTTTCCTCAATTGTATTGTAAATTCTTAAGCAATTTAGACTGTTTTCACAACTAATATTTTTCTAGCAGTGTTATTCTATGTCAATCACTCATTCTATGCAGTACGGCATAGCTAAGTATGTTATTCACTAGCTGTGCCCATGACTTCGTTCGCGTCAAAGTCCACACGAACGAAGTTCAGGTGGACTGCACTTCTACGTGAACAAAGTTTCTGGGTTTATTTTTTTTTTCACAGAACCAGAATACGTTTTCCAAAATAAAAGTAGCAAGAGTCACACCTTATAACATCACTTATCTGCAATAAAAATACTATAAAAATCATCCCAACCACTTTAGAGATAGCAAACAGACACACAGGTATACAGGTATGCTTTATTCATTTATCAAAAAAAATACATTTTATATTTATTTATTTGCAGAGATAATGTGTTCATATACGACAAAAACAAACAAACCGAAACAACAAAGTGTATTTCAAACCGAAAGATATTATCTGTAACCAAAATGAGTTTTAATGGATTGTCGTACATACATACATACAATCATACCCGCGCCCTTATCTCCAGAGGGTTAAGCAGAGCTGAATTAACACCAACAATGTATTCGGTCCCACGTAATAAGGGGTGAACTTATTGCCGTATTCCGGGCACTATTGTTGACTCGAGCTATGCAACTGAGGCTGAGTTTGGGCTGTATATATCTGTCTGTATTAAGATACAATCCACCTAATAAAATTGTAAAATTACATCAAAATAAGGGAATGAATTTAGCCTATTTTATCTTTTAAGTAATATACAATTAATTGTAGTGTAAGTGTATTTATGTAATATACAATTAATTGTACGCCAATCACAATATTATTTATAATACAAAAATTAAGAACACATTTTTTTCAGTCATTTCTTCCAGACAACCAGTATTTTTTACATAATTTAAGTAATACACATACAAATATGTATTTAAAAAAAATAAATATCGAGATTCAAAATAAAATCAAGATTTCGTTCTGGCAGGATAAAATTTACCCGAACACAATATTTTATTTTTATTTTTTTAATACTTTTTAACAATACCGCTGTTATCATTGTATACTATGTTAGATAGTACACTCAGCAACATGAGTGTTCGTGTTTAAATGAATATTCATAAATTGATAGTGGGGTTCAGTGACCGCGTAGTTCAGCTATTGTTTTAGAGGACGCATAATTACAATTTATATTTTTGTTATGTATCAGTTAATGTAGGTTAACAGTTAAAATTAGTTTTCTCTGTGACATGGATGTAGCACGTTAAGGTAAGTTAATGGTCGTGGGTTCGATTCCCGCACTGTGCAAATATGAAAAAAAAAGTACCACAACGCGCAAAGTAATTCAATTGCAATATAGAGGCGTAAATAAATATATTTGATAAGTATGATTGAATTATTTACATAACAAAATTTGTTATGGAAAAAATAAACTGTGGTGTTAGTTCATTCATATAATTTGTACTGCAAAATTGAACTTGAAAATTAGCAGCAAGGTCCGGCGACGTCACGAATATTGAATCAATAGTTGAGCGTGTTTCCATTATCAGTTCATTTCAGTGACTTACGTAGAAAATATAAAGAATGAGAGGCTACTTAAAGCAATTTAGTCAGCATACGTAAGAATATTAAGTTTAGAAATAAGTAGATAGGTTCATTACTCGTTTTATATTTTATTATTTATAATTTCAGTCTATAAAATTGATTTCATAAAACTCTATTTTTTCTTGTTCTATTTACCTTGATGAATATAAAGGAACCCTTTATTTATTGCTGCAGTTATTTATTTTTTAAACATTTTATATTTCTTTATAAAACATAACGGAAAATATTATTTTTAAATATGTTTAATTAAAAACACCAATCCTTCCATTCAAGTTAAAAATATTAGAAGTGGCTTCAAATCCTGGCCATTAATTTTCCAAGATTTGTGGTCGGTATTTGAACCCGGAAGCTCTCAGTCGGAAGGTTGATTTCATAAACACTAACTAACCTCTTAAATATGATATCTCATATTAAGATTATTGTGCCCCATTATATCATAAACATCAGCTCCAAACCACAGCAGACATAATTATTAATTCGTAAAACAATGGAAACACCCACGCCAAAACTCTCAAGTTTATATTTCTACGAATAGCGACGTCCGCAGACCACGCAGGCGCAGTGTACAACGCGAAGAGGTTATGAGCACACGTGTGGCCGTTTCTATCTAAACGATAACATAAAATTTGATTGCCGAACATGAATTCGACGCCGGTGAACCTTTTGGATTTAAAACCCGAAGAATTTAAGAAGTTCCTGGACTCATTTGATCATGTGTTTTCGGATTGTGACGGTATGTTTCATCATTATTTTGTAGGATTATATAATTTTGTTTTAATGTAATCACTGTCGAAAACAAGTTGTGTTAGGAGGGACAACCAAACAACATTTGACAATATACTTCTTGACAAGAGATGTCAAGAAGCAAGCATTTCCTGCGTAAATATAGGGCATCAAAATTGCTGTGGTTGCTGTATTCGCAGCTGTTAGTGTGTGGCCCCTTTTTCTTTGCTTGATATAATATTCCACTGTATTTAGAGTTTGTTGTTCGATTTGGTACATGCATAGCGACCATGTTAGATTAGAATCGGTTGTCTCATGCAATCCTATCTTATTGTTGTATGGTAGCTATTGTTTAAGTGCCGGTATTATATTGCTATGATTCCTGAAGCTAAAGAGAATGCCATCGATAGGAATTCAATTTTTATGACTCCACGTACGGTTATAAAGGTCAAAGTGTGAAATGATTAGAGTGTATGTTGCCAGAGTTACCCCTGACCTGTTGTGGTAGCTCCAGAGAAAGGGTTATGTATTTGATCGATATGTAAGAAGTAAGTATTGAAGGACTAAATCGATATACATAAGAGATTATCCTAAGACTTTTTTTAAGTGTGATCTGGTCACATTTGAATTATAAAATTCTCTCAATTAGACTCTAAGACCTAAGACCGCGGTAGCCTAGTGGTATGAGTAATGAACTGCTGAGACGAGGTCTCGGGTTCGATCGACCTTTAGATGCTTTTCGACGTTATGTGTGTATTTATAACAGGTTTATAAATGTCCGGTTAATGGCAATAGGCTTCTCTTCGCCACTTGGGACCTAAACATAAACTGGCGAAATGTGGGTGCTAGCACCTTTGCCTACCCCTTTGGGCCGTGAGTTTATGTAATGTTATGTTAATTACACCCTAGTTTTAGTCTATTTTCGGAGTTTTTGTTAATCTAAACTATTAACAGTCCAAGTTTTTATTACTTATGTTTTTTTTTAAATAAAAGGTAGGTGTACTAGTTGATAACCAATGACCACTTGCAATGTCATCATTACCTTCATCTTAGTCCCGGTCGCATCTAAATACCTCTAAAACTATCTAAAACATGTAGGTACTATGGAGTTTGGGTTTCGCTTTCATACTCTGTCTTTGTTTGACTTATCTTGGCTTTGCGGAAGCGACTACTGTGTAATATTCTAACCACTTAAAGAGATAATTACCACTAGTGCCTCACTAACTAACTTTAAGCGATTTGTGAAACTACCTAATAGAGGGATACGAAAACAAGATGAATGAGAAAATTGAAAATAAAGCGACAAAGTTCACGTGCACATAGAACAATTGTAACTTAAGTGTGACATTACACGACTGAACGCTGCCACCCAAAACACAAGCATCAGCTTAGTTTGGGAACAGAATCAGTACCTATAGTACCTACTTACATTTATCTGTGAACTAATTTTAAGCCACCTTGTGAACTGTAAATCTTTGTGACAATAAACATTATTATTATTTAAAAGATCTCCGCTCTACAAATAATAAATAAAAACCTGCTACTTAATACTACAACTTATAAAAATAATGTATAAATGTAGGCATAAAATAACAACAAAATCAATAAAAAGTTGTTAACCTAGCTTCATTTCTTCCAACTATATCTGTAGATACTAATTACATCAAAAAAATAATATATTCTTTATTGTACACAAAACACATTTCGACAACAAAATATAGAAGAATATTGTAATACAAAGGCGAGCATTACTCAATGTTCTTTTCTCGTCTCATCCAGCGAACCTTAGAATGATATAAGGAAAATAAAAGATATTGATAGAGGACAAATCCAAGTGTACAGCAAAGTGGATATGACAGACTAGGAAAAAGAAAATTTAGAAAAGTTACACAGCTTAAAACTAAAATAAATACACCCAGGTTGTCTTACGAGCATACTCATTATACGATATAATATAAAAAAATAAATAGATACCTACATAACTACATACGTAAATATATCTAACAAGCTAAAAAGTTCGCCTCTTTGTTTAAACATGTTAATCTCTAGAAGTATAATTGCGTTTTGAAAATTCGATAACCCTGTTCTATCAGAAGATTACAGGCGATTTCAAATCAGACTATAGACTTCAGAAATCAGTTTTACCAATAAGTGGGCAAAACCACGAGTCTCATCTAATTTAGATCTAAGTGGTAAAAAATTGGTTGTTCTCAATGAAGTACCAAGTAGTAAGTACCCTATCCTGGGTATCCACTTTTACATACACCCGCGCACTGACTATATATTATGTGATAATAAAATAATGATTCACCATTGACAGTCGACAAAGTGTTTAAGAGATTGACAATCGAGAGGTCCTGGGATCGAATCCTGGCCATTACACTACGGACGTGAACCCACTCCTAACGTAAGCAATATAGCTTAGCTGGAGGGGTTAGAGGGAATAATAGTAATTTTGGTTCTAATATTCTATAAAAAAGGTCTCGCGATTCTACAAAAACAGTGAATAAAACGCTCTTTCTTTCACTGAGTGAATAAAAAGAAATGAATTTGAATCATGCAGGAATATACTTTTTTTTTTTTTTTTTTTTTTTACGTGCGCAAAATCCCCACGGATACCTCCCCAAGGAATATACTAATTATAGTAAGAATAAAAGGAGCACATGCAAAGAGGTTGCACACTCTCGCTATAAAAACGTAATAAAACCACCAAAACGTAATAACTGGCTGTATGGAATATGGCCTCAGTTAAAAATTTTAAATTAAGAAAAATGAACACTGCCGATTTTCTAAATACTTTTCCTTGTAAAAGTTTATTTTTATGTCATTCATGATAAAAAGCAGAGTACCTAACATGGAAAAAAATCATCTCGACTCTTATATCCCTTGATCCATACAGGATTCTATTCTAGAATTCCTCGCTACGTTTGCGATTCTACTTTAGAACTCTTTGCTCCTCTCGGGATACAACTTAGTACTTCGAAAAGAAAACACAATTTTCCATTTGATTGGTAATTAACTATTAAAATAAGTTTTATCGAAACTATAACATTATCTTTTACTTCATTCATAATACTATGTACATATTTATAGCGATTTCTACTATGGCATAATATAATTATTAATCCATCATAAATCTGTATTTGTTTGATAACCAACGAGTCAAGTTTAATTTATTAATAATATTATATTAGGTATAGAACATGCAAGTTACGTGCAATGTGTAACCATAATCAAAAACTAGCCTTTTATTAAAAATAGCAAAATCGAAAATGTAAAAAAATAATCATATTTGGCAAAATGCGGGTGCTAATGTACAAGTACGGGAATTTACAAGCGTGAGTATATGAGGGATACGAATACGAAAAGCAAAGGCATCTACTATAATAATATGGGGTTCTATATTCTACATGATACATCTACATATATTTTGTTTCCAGCATCCAATCAGCCAAAAAGTGTGAAAATATTTTTTGTCATCCGAATGCACGCCATTTTAAATTTCGCCGGTTTATTTCTAGTTTTATCCAATTTCAGTCTGACATTTATGTAGAAAATGGTTGCTGGTTTTTCCTTCAGACATCCATGCTCTATCCATTTTTAACTAAGCATTCTTTAACTTCTTAAGCTCAATTAATTACGTATTTTACAAAATATATTAGATAGATTTCGAGGAATTCTTTGACGCCTGAACCTGCAGGATTATTTAGATATATATTCTTTTTTATATATATTTTTATTTCTATAATTTCCGTGTATATTATGTAAACAGTTAATTATAATATTAGATAGATAGATCATTCTTTATTTATATCAACAGATTTACAATAGGACAAGTAGGTAGTATGTATACAGTTCAATTTACAATAGACGGCCTTATCGCTGGAAATGATTTCTTCCAGGCAACCTTGAGATGGTCAGTAATATTATAAAAACAAAAGATATGTTTTTTAAATGTATTATGTAATTCATCATGGTCACTCACATTAATATTAGAACTATCGGAACATTTTTCTCCGTGACCATGCAATATTAATAAAAATAAATAATAAATATTCTACAATATTCTACACAATGCTATCTAGACCCATGGTAAGCATTGTTTAACCAGCTTGTGTTATGGGATGTAGACTGCGGATAAATATACTTAGATACTTTTTTTTTGTAAAAACATGCATATTATACATAGAAACACCCAGACCGATGCAAATATAAATATTTATGCATACAAATATTTGCACCGAGCGGGAATCTAACCTGCGCCCCTGCACCATAGATGCCACCCAATATGATAAATATCCTGTTAGCTCTCCTGTATGAGTGTTAATGTTATGTATGATTTTTTTTTATTTTTTTTACGTGCGCAAAATCCCCACGGATACCTCTCCACCGGAGCCGGTGAGAGAGGTTATGTCGGACTCGAACCGACTAAAACGCACGCCGCCTGTGGGTCGTTTTGGTTGCCGAAGGTGAGGTTGACAGGCATATCCCTCGCACCCCGGCCGACCCAGGGTCATCTCTCACGATCTGGCCCTCTTCTCGGGTGTGGGGACTACAGAGTCCCCAACTCGACCCCGGAAACGGGGAGGCGCGCCAGGCGTGCCAGGCGCGCCGCCGCCGCGGCCTGCTTCTGCCAGGGTGACAGGCGGCTCCACCTGTCACCCCCAGGCCGGCGCTCATGGGGGGCGGAGGTCGTTCATCGACCTCTGACGCCCGAGTTGCCTTCGTACGCGGGCAGCTTGGCTTGCGATCCTTCGTCGCTCCCGCTGCCGCTCCCGCCCCGCCCCCTCCTTCACGAGCATTACTTGGTCGCAGAAGGAGGCGCCTACCGCCCACGCAAATGTTATATATGGTTATAATATATGTCGAAAACTGACAATTGAGTTTAGAAGTTATTATAATATGTACTTATATATGACTAGATATGGGCCCAGCCCTCGTGGAATTCTGACCCAGCTACCCATGGGAACCTATTCCAGGGTTAAATTTTATTTAAAGTAGCTCGTGTGTTATTACAGAGTGTAATCTATCCCTGCACAAAATTTCAGCCAATTCCGTTCAGCTGTTTTAGCGTCAGCAACAAACATTCAAGCATCTTCACAAACTTTCACGTTTATAATGCATGACTAGTTTTCAATAACCGCCTGGTTTCCGGCAAAGTAGAATTTGGCTAACTCATCTCTTCCCATGTGGTGTCGTACAAGGCGACTAAGAAATAGGGCTGTTTAACATCAGACAGATATATATACGGTCTCTCTCTGCCTCAGATGCATGCCTCGAGGCAACAATAGTGCCCGGAAAACGGCATTAAGTTCTCCTCTATTACGTGGGACCGAATAGGTACAATGATGTTGAAATATGGGTGTTAATTTACCTCTACCTAACCCTCCGGGGATAAAGGCGTGATTATATGTATGTATGTGTGTATCTTAATACGACAACCCATCAAAAGTTATTTTGGTTACAGATAATATGTTTCGGTTTGAGATACACTTTGTTGTTATTGTCGTATCTGAACACATTATCTGTGCAAATAAATAAAATTAAAGTGTATTTTTTTGAGAAATGAATAAAGCATAGCCTAAAAGCTGTGTGCCTCTGTGTGACTGTTTGTTATCTGTAAAGTGGTTGGGATGATTTTAATAGTAATTTTACTGTAGATAAGTGATGTTAAAAGGCGTGATTTTAAAAAAGGATACCGGTTCCATGAAAAAAATAACTAAACCCAGAAACTTTGTTCGCATTGAAGCGCAGTCTACCTTAACTTCGTCCGTGAGGACTGCGTGTACGTGTGTGGAATGACCTCCCTGCTGCGATTTTCACAGTCACCTACAATATGGGGTTCTTCAAGAGGGGCATCAAAAGGTTTCTTCGTGGTCGGCAGCGCGAGTGTAACACCCCTGGTGTTGCATACGTCCATAGGCCACGGTAACCACTTCCCATCAGGTGTGCCGAGTGCTTGTCTGCCACCTAAGTGGATTAAAAAAAACAGAACAATAAATACTGTAGATATATTTTATGAAAGAACAAAATTGACATTTTATGTCCAGTACATAAATACAGTTACATTTTCTGAGCGTAACTACTCTTACAATAAAGAAAAACAAGAATTTTACATTTAAATTTGGGACCTGTCGTTCATTATTATTTTATCATTTTCACTTTTGTATTCCAATCTGAGTTTAATATTTTTATTTTGATAATAAAGTGAAGGAAAGACAATAAAGAGAACCGAATTGTTGTATTTGTTGTAGTACAATGAAATTTAAGAAACTACCCATGAATTGATTTTCAAATACACATGTCTTATAATCTCACTCCATAGGTGGAATAAATAATCTCAAATCAGTTGGCGACTTGTCAACTCGTAAATTTTTCAGTATAAATATACAGCGGCCAAACGTCGATTAGTAATTATCAACAGATTGCTATCGCACCCACGTATAGCTATGTGTGCAAAATCAACATGCAGTTTATGTTCTTTGGGTGTCTGTTCAGGATAGCATGGGGTGTTATGGTGGTGGAGACCATTAAAAAAAAAGTCCAAATCCATTAGTCATAGACTATATCAAGACAACCCATGCGCCAGCGCCTCGATATCAAGTCTCGGTATATGAAGTCTATGTTAAACTTTAATATTCTTAGGGGTCGTATGGCAGGCAAGTGCGTTACCTCGAGTTGGTGAATTCTTTGACTTGATGCAGAAACATGGAAAGACCGTACACTTTGCGTCTAACAACAGTCTTCGGTCTCCAGAGAACTACGAAGAAAAGTTCAGAGAAGCTAAGATTGGGAATGGATTTGTGAGTATACCTGTAATTATTTTAAATGTAGGTGTTGATACTGTTGAGGTAGCTGTTGATACCTCCTTCTTATAGTAGGTCTCAAAACGTCACGAAAGGTCTCGAAACGTCTCGAAACGTCTCGAAACGTCTTGAAACGACTCGAAACGCCTCGAAACGTCTCGAAAAGCCTCGAGAGATCTCGAAACCTACTACTAATAGTAGGTCTTGAAATGTCTCAAGGCTTAATATTGCATGGAGCATGGAATATTATAACTGATTTTAGTTTTGGCAAGATCTTTCTCCTTGTGACCATTTTCTAACTCAGGGTCTTCTTTCAGTTTGACTGCGATACGGAGTTTCTACTGTTGTTTAGTGGGTGGATTAACTTACAGTTTAGGTTGGTTTGTACCTCAGGGAAGTTGGTAGGTCTCTGTATATCCAGTTTAAAATAATAATGTTAAGAGTCCTTTTTATCGCCTTTATATTTCAAATTACAAAGTGCTCTGAAAATAAATATAATAATAGTACTTAAACCTAATAATTGTCTACAATAAAACGTTATCGTTATGACATTAAACATTAAGTTTACGATTCAGTGCGAGGTATACCTGTCTGGTTAGTTAAGATTAGAGATGGTACTATTTTCCTACATAATAATAAAATAGAAATTATTGTATTTATTTAATCGTTGATAAGACTTTTATTGTGTGTAAAGAGCCCTACCAACACCTTCGGGTCCAAGTCAACACCACCTGCTAGTACAATGGGCGAAGCTCTGACGCAGGCTTTCTATTTGGGAGTGGGAAGTCAGACGGAAGTCGCTTCAAAATAATAATTATAATTAGTGAAACTTGGGCTCCAAAGAGTTTTGAGTACTTAAACTTTTTATTCCCTAGCAGGATGATGAGAGTTCTGAAAGTGGAATTTACAAGACACTATGCTCAAAGTCAAATATTATTAAGGCTATTATATAACACTTATGTAGATCAAAATATACATAATACATTAACAGCTTTACACTTGCAGACTCTGTGAAGCCTTCATTAGTTAAAAGAAAATTGATAAAATATATTGCAGTCAATCTTTACCAATATGCCAGTAAATAAATTCGAATTTGAATACAATCTTCAATTACATGGGACCGAAAGACTATTAATCAATATTGCGCTAATATTATATCTTTTTACGCTAACTATCGCGTTTCAGGATATACAATAAAGTTAACGGGAAATAACGCGATCATGCTTTAGGTATATACATACCTTTGATTTGCCTGACTTTTAATAACATAATTATATCATCTTCCCTTCGATAGTTAATATAGGGACTTCCACATGCCAACAGAAACAGACCCTTGGTATAGCCCTTCTTTAATAGGGCAAGGTTTCGTATCGTCAGCATCTCAAGATTTTATTCCTAAAATTTACCTTCTTGCTCTAGCTTCAATGACACAAATAATAATTTTCCAGTGACTTGAACCAAACCAAAAAAAAATGTAGTTGATTCGGAAATAATCAATATTGCTACTGTTCATTCCTAAGCCCTCACGTAGAAAAATAATATGCTTATGAATATAATTACAATGAGAAAGTCGTCTACCTTAATACTTAAATAATTATTTTTTCAGGGCCGTCTCACTATACCGTCCATAGCTATAGCCGAGTATTTAAAAACAGTGAAATTCAACAAGAAAATATACTGCGTGGCGTGTGATGAAACTATTACAATACTGGAATCTTATGGATTTGATTGTAAATCTGGTGTAAGTTATTCCTTGAATTTATATATCTATTCTGGGAATTTCAGCCTTAGGAGGGACTTTGCCTCACTGTGTGTGTTCTTCGCCTATACGATTGTTTGTGCTCAGATGAATTTTTTGACATGATGACCACAGCTATATTTTATCATCGCACCACTCGTCATCGATAGGGAATTCATTCTCACACATTGTGACCGGAAAGGCGCACCCTTTCCGGTCACAATGTGTGAGAATGATGCGCTAATATAACTATGCGCTATGAAACGAACTTCACCCTACGCACGCTCAAGCTTTGGAATGGACTCCTTGTTGCGGTTTTCCCAAGCAACTACAATATAGGGATTATAAGGTTTTTTCTGGGTTGTGTAACTCTTCTGGTGTTGTATACGTCCACAGGCCACGGTAACCACTTCCATTAGATGGGCTGTATGCTTGTCTTCCCACCTATGTAGTATAAAAAGAAATCTTTATGTCATTACTTCAGCATCCATCGTATTACTTTACTTCAGCTAATATTCTAATCATCATATTAATGGGACTAGGGTCATCTTCATCATATTCGTCATCATCATCTTATGCGACACAACGTTTATTGTTGAATCTTACTTTTCTCAAGGGTTTACTTTATTTGAAAAAAAGACTAACCTTGGCTAACCCAAATAAAATTATTGTCTGAGCTTGAATTTTACAGACAACAAAATTTGAAACTACAAAATAGAAATTAATTTCCAGTTAAACGAATAAGGAAACCAAGGACCATACGGTTCGGAGACGCATTTCTTTGCTGCACCACCCAGACCTGGAATTCTTAACCAGCTCACGTGTTTCCTTCTTCTTACAATCCCAGGTCCTTTAAGTGTCAGTAATGGTGTCCCTCATTCCTGAGACTTTGCCTTTAGCTTATCATCGTGTCCTAGATAAAAAAACCTAAAAATGGCATATATAAGAATTCAAAACAACACACATTACATATTTCTTTTTTTTAATATAAAGTCATAGTTAGACACATGTGTGCTGAAAGCAAGGTCACTTTAGTTACAAATGATTTGTAATTAAAACGAGATAATTTTATTTAAAAATACTGTAATTTATAACGTGATAAGGTTAATTCATAAATGTTATCACATAAACTTAAATGATAAGATTATAAACGATAAGCATTGGGAAGGTTGGGAAAATAATCTTGTTTGTATTGTTTATGTTTCTTAGCCAGCTGTAGGCGTTGACAACTTTGAAGACTACATTCAGTACTTAGAAGATGATCCAGAAATCGGTGCAGTTGTTCTTGACTGTGATTATAACGTGAATTTGGCTAAAATTCACAAAGCAGTCACTTATCTAAAAAGACCTGAAGTTCTTTTCCTGTGTGGAGCAACAGACCGAACAATACACTTCAAACCAGGATACTCAGCTTTAGGTAAATATTACAGAGTTTATCAGCACTAGGTACAACGATTAGAAATTTATCGATCCATGGCAGTTGGTTGAAACGTGATAGTGAACTTTCATGTTTTTAGTTCAGATCTATGGGTTGTATGGGTAGTTAGTAGCAGATTTAGGGTAGCCAGAGCTCACTGGAGAGATTCTCCATGCACAAATTCTCCAGAAACTCTGTGCTTACAGGATCGGCAGTGCGAGTGTGGCTCCTCTCCATACGTCCATAGGCCACGGTAAGGTAACCACTTTCCATCAGGTGGGCCGTGTGCTTGTCTGCCACCTAAGTGGTATAAAAAAAGGTCAAATAAGTTTCTAAGTTCGCTTAGACTCCCTAAGTACGAATTATCTTCTTTTTATTAGGTTCTTTGTGTAATTATATTAGAAGCTATATAAATTTAATTCCGATAAAAGTAATTGCGACTTTCAGTTTTGACATGATGCAATGCCAATTTGTGACTATATAGGTTTTCTACGTATTTTTTTATGATAATTGGTAATGCTGTAATTTGTATGTTTTAAATTTAAAGAATGAGTTTTTGTGTGTATAATTTTCTTACAGATAAGATACCAGCAGAATAAAAATACGAATTTTGTATTGGGTAGAGCTTTACTTACTAATAAAAGAGCTCACCAGGTCCGTTTCTAGATCCTGAATTTTACTTGTGACAGAAGTTATGACCGGTTCGTCTAAGTAAATCTATAGTATTGTTTTAGATAATCCTTGGTAGTTACGAATATTTGCCTGATTTTGTTCGTAATGAATTCAGTGTGCATGTGCCAAGAGAAATTCGGTTCATTATTCCAGAATATTCCTTTCTGTTAACATTGGTTCTGTCTTATTTTGTTGCATATGCAATTTCCTGAATTCCTGAAGTTTTTTTGCTACCTCATAATATAGGAAGTCTACTGTTCTTTTTAAGTGAAACAGATGTAGTTTTTTTTTGAGGGAAAACGCTGTTGATTATGTTGTGTTGTTCTTTCTACTAAGCCAGTTTCTCCAGACTAGAATTTAGTTACAAACATAATAGAACTGTGTCGTCCACATACAAAAGTACTAGCATAGTTAATATAAATCATAACTCATTTATTCATAAGAATATCACACGTCACATAAATACATATCAGCACATATTTTGTCGATTATTACACATCACACTAACAGATTTTCATACAATTCGTTGGTATAGTTAATTTCGGATCAAAACTTGAACTACAACAAAAAAATATAAAACAAATGTCAGATAAACAGTAGAAAGTTTACAATGTCAGCAAATTATAATTATGATACTTAATTAATACTTACAGCCTATGTCACAAATTTAAAAATGTCAGGTTTTAAGTCAAATAATTTCATTTCCAACAAATCACCATAGTGCATGAACTTAATTAATGTCTAAAACGTATCAATATCAATAGCAATATTTAAAATCACATATGATTGCTTTCTTAATATTTTTGTAGTTTCGTTGTTTAAAAATGTTTCAGTAAATAATTCCTGTATCTTGATGATCTTATAATTAATTTATTCTAGTTTAATTCCTAAAACATAGCATTTAAGCAAAATCTTAATAAAAATTATTTCGCAGGTTGCTCTGTTTTCACCCATATCATAGCAAAGGATGCCCAACGCGATCCTATAGTTTTGGCTAAGCCCAGTAAGCTATTTGGAGAACTTGTAATGAAAAAAACCGGAGTGACTGATCCTAGCAGAGTACTGTTCATTGGTGATATGTAAGTAAAACCTATTGCAATACTAGGAAGATTCTAAGCCATTAGTAGTAAATAACTAAGATTGCAAATAATTCCCCTGTACGTGTATGTAGTTACAGAGGAATTATTGATACGTTTAGTGTGTTCAGCATTGTGCATTCAAACAGCCGTATCTATTCTAAGTATATGGAATTTGATCTTATCTGAAATTATTTAATACCTCCTTAAACTTAAGTATCACTGTATGACATCATACAAATTTATTAATTGATATAGGCACAATAAACTTTATAGTAATGTATTGTATTAAATATAATTCTGAGTTCTGTAAAAAAAACACATTAATAGTAATATTCTCTATTTTCAACTAAATAACAGTTGAAAACGACTACTTTATCATCATCATCTAGAGTTGTGTTCAGATTGTATTCGAAACCTTAACCTCGCAACTCAGGGTCCATCTTCCGGTTTTCTCTTTTATTTCGCTCTCTCAAGGTCGGAAAGTCAGACAGCAGTCACTCCCGTCACAACTGTGTAAGCTATTACTAAGATAAAGGGAAGAAGTAAATGTACCTCTGGCTCTTAAATGCGAGTTTGGACTGTGATTTTGAATTAGGGCTCGGATGTAGAGATATCAAGGTATCAAGCTATTTACAAGTTGCGGCGGTGGCGCGCGTGGCACGCCTCGACTGGATTCTGTAGTCCCCACACCCGAGAAGAGGGCCAGATCGTGAGAGCGACCCACAGGCGGCGTGCGTTTTAGTCGGTTCGAGTCCGACATAACCTCCTCCACCGGCTCCGGTGGGGAGGTATCCGTGGGGATTTGGCGCACGTAAAAAAAAAAAAGCTATTTACAAGTTTTTTTTATACCACTTAGGTAGCATACAAGCAAACAGCTCACCTGGAAAGTGGTTACCATAGCCTATGGATGTGTGCAACACCATCGGAGTCACACTCGCACTGCCAACCCTGTAAGCACAGAGAGTATTTGTGCCGTCATTGTGGGTGACAAAGAAGGTCTTTGGTCTTCCTACTGACAGCACAAACACTCTCAAGTGAGCTCTGGCTACTCTACTCACCGCTGGAAACACAACACGAGGTTATATGGGCGTAGTATTCCGTAGGCCGAAGGTACTTCTCCAGTCGGATTTTTCACTGATAATATATTTATTCTTTCTCTAACCTGCAGGATTGAACAAGATGTGGGCTTGGGCAGAAATACCGGCTTCAAGACACTATTGCTCCTCACCCACGTATCCAAGGAGACAATGCTGGCTCACAAAACTACAAAACCCGATTACTATGCCAATTCATTAGGAAGTATAGTACCTCTACTATAACATATTGAATAATGTGTTAAATAAATGTGATGAGTATGTTTCAAGTGTTTTATTTCAAATAACTATATACTTTGATTACAAAATAAAGAAAAGAGCAACTTTAAAGAGTCAGTTACTGAATGTCTAGTGGTCCAAGATGACAGTTACTCTAGACTTACGTGATTTTAGGAAAGATTATTTTTATAGTATTGCATAGCTGCTTCACAGGCAGCAGGTATCAAAGGTGGATATGCTTAATTACTTCAAAGTAGGAAAACTGAATTTTGTTGGCTCCTTATTTATGCATATATTTTGACCCCAAATAATGAAAGAAACGAGGTCGTAGTGTGGACGTCGCGCGGATTGTTCAGATATAATCTTTGATTGGTGGATTAAGCTCCTCCACCGCCGTAGCACTCCATGCTATTTTCAAAAGATAACTAAAAAACACGTAGCTACTGCACATAGAGAGCACATTTTGGGACCAAGATTATAATTTTAAGGCAAAATCTCAGAAAAGAAAGTCAGTATATACACATACCATGTACTCGTAACAAAGTTTCGTTGTATACGGCTAATTCATATTATGTCAACAGTAGATGCTCCTTTATCTTAATAGTTAGCTTATCAGTTATACTCTTTATTTTATAACAGTAAAATTTAAACCGATAATGTTCAAGGTCATTTGAAATCTTCAGCTGTTTCCAAAACACCTATAAATGTACGACATTACAACTGGTGACAAATTTTGTGCAATATGATATTATACATAATTTGACATATTTTATGATCGCTAGATTATAGGATAAGATAAGATAAATACTATTGCACACCAACCATATGATACATAGACAAAGGTACATGGTAGTGACAATTCACAATTGAAATGGGCGATCTTTTCGCGGTCTGCGATCTCTTCTATATAACCAGAATTACAATTTTTCCAAGAAACAAAAATAATGATAAAGACCAATAATATCAAAAATTCTGTAAAGTAGAAAATAAAAAAGAGGAAATGGACTAAATCTGGGACGATGATAATGAACGATATTGACATTCCTATATTTACTATTACTGAATTACTGATTATTAAAAGATTCAATACATTTATGTTTCTCTTCGATAATGACAAGCCACCACTAAACTTGTTATTAATACCAAACCAATAAAAATGGCAGTAGTCTCGTGAGTTGCGAAGCAATGGAAACACACACATGAACCGCCAAAATGTATATTTACCGCATATCGACGTACGCGCAGTTAGTAACGCGACGAGGTCAAGAGCACACGTCTGCTCGTTTCTCGTGAATAGGTGATAACATAAAAAATAGATTACTGAACATGAGTTCGACGCCCGTGAATCTTTTGGATTTAAAACCCGAAGAATTTAAGAAGTTCTTAGACTCATTTGACCATGTGTTTTCGGATTGCGATGGTATGTTTCATAACTTCCTTGTTAGGGTCATTAGTTTATGTAATACATTAGCTATATGAAGTGGAAAACATTAATGATACAAATCTTCACTGTTTGATTGATTTCATTGCTAGTGCTTGATTCCATGACCTCTATTCTAGAAATTGGTAAGATAACCAAGCAAAATGTATACAACACTATTTGACTTTTTATTTACGAGTATATATTACGCAATGAATGAACATTATTAGTCTTCATACGAAACGTCTATCGGTGCACCTTGGGGTTATCCTCAAGGTCGATTCCAATACCGTGACGTCAAATATCATGACGTTCTCCAGCCGTCGCGCGTCCCGTGACGTTGCGTCGGTGTTTATGTGCGTTGTGCATTTAAATATTCGTGCGTCATGTTCGAGACTGGTTGCCTTTATTTATGGTGTTAGTTAATTTTGTTAGTGTGATCTTGTCAAGTTTCTGAATGAATTTTTATAAAGTTTGGTGTAATCGTCTTCTCATTTTAAATGTTAATTATAATATTGCATTTTACTAGAAAATTATCACTACTCATAACTCATTCTTACTCTCTTATTTCTATATTTTAATATAGTAGTCATTCTCTATCTTTGTTGTACTCTCACTTTCTGTTCTGATTACCTTAGCTATATCCTGTTAAAATCTATAAAATTAAATATAATAGTTCTTTACAACTAAAATTACTTAGAGATTCATAATCAATGTAACTTTTATTGACAATGAACCTGTTGTTGATATAACTTAGTTAAAAATAGCTACAACTTTTATTATATAATAAGATTATATTGTGATTGTAATATTTTGATGTAATTCATAACGTTAACGATGTGTAAGTTGTAAATTACGCGATTGTTTTATCAGTCTGTGTATCAATTCATAAAAGTCTCTGTTATGGCTTCTCTTAACATGCATCCCGGTTGCATTCAAGACTTTCACCTTTCATTCAATCCGGGGATTGTGTATCAACTTTTTTGTACATTTTGGGTCTTACATGCTTACTACAGCTTGACGGAAGTGGTCAGTCGTTTGCCACCCACATAGCTGGAAAAGCAAATACTGATCTGCAATGTTGAAGGATTAGGCAGTGGTGAATTAACACCCACATTTGACCAATCATTGTATTCTGGGCACTATTGTTGACTCAAGTCCTGCATCTGACACTTCTGTCTGGGCCTTGTACGACCCCGCATAGGAAGAGATGGGGTGGCCCAAATTCTACACTGCCGGAAACCACGCGGTTTTTTTCTGAAAAATAATGAATCTGACAGTCATGGGCTCTTACTCTACATTCTATATTGAACGTTATATTGTTCTCATAGTCACTCCTAGGAGAAGTTTTAGAATTCACTATTATTACCCGACTGTCAAGGAAGGGTTATCATCATCAATCATATACAGTCAAGCGGTCATTCACATTTTAATAAATCAGAGTGGAATTTGCCAGTGAAGGACCTTGAACTTATAAGAAACGTACGAGTGTATGCTATAACAGGATTATGAAATAAAGGCGGAAGCACATTACTCATTAATTATTATTATTCGCCTTATTCGGCCGCATACAATGATGTGTGGAAGGTAATTCTTCTAAATTTTGCTTTATTCGCACGCAAAACACATAAATATGACCCTAACGTGAGCCATAAAAAAGATAAAATAATTAATATCTAATTCGTGAAAATCAAGATATTTCCAATCATAATTATACAAGGTATCAGGATTTTTCGCGATTAAATCATGGGACATACTATTTCCGCCGACGTAAAAGGTCCCGATACCTTGTTTAATTATGAATTAACACAGCGATTGTTTAAAAATAACATTTAAAATAATTTTCGAGTAACAATCGAGCCATAGTCACACAATAGGTCCCTAAGTTTTGTTACTTTCTGTCCTGATTACAAATTATGTCGCCTTGTACGACACCGCATGGGTAGACACCGAGATGATGCCAAATTTTACACTGTTGGAAACCACGCGGTTAAATACGAATAGCAAATACGGATATCTGTGCACTTATTCATCGTCTACTTGTTTTTTAACTTGTAACTTGTTTTTTTAATTAATTAACATAACATAAACTCACGCCTATATATTAATTTATTTATTATCAAAATACACAAATAAACCATTAGGTAACAGCAGTAATACATAATATTTGTCAAATTTAACACACAGCTTAAAGTTTGGATGGTGTATATGGTTTTTGTTCAAATGACAAATATTTGGGCAAATGAACAAATAAAGAAACGAAGTGTCGTTCCACCTTTATATTTCGTTATAAAAGGATTAATGGCTGACGCCCGGCAACACCAAACAATAGGTACTGAAATCAGTAATAAAATAGCTGCACCGATTAAAAATTAAGTTAGTGAAAATTTTGTTTTAAACTAAAACCCGACTACTGAAAAATCACGCACTAAAAAGTGTTAAACAAGAAAATATCAAGGATAGCCATGGTCATATGCCACTTTTCCCTAGAATGTATTGTTTTGTTAGACTTAAGTATGTATGTATGTGTTGGCGCGATTGGCCACGTGAGCTAGTGGACTGTATTTTGCGGGGATGAAGTTAACTGTTCCATTGACGCTTTACACACAAACAAGACAGGTGATCGGGTTGCCGCGGATGTGATTAGGCATTGAATGCAACCCGAGAAATTAGGAGAGGATGCACTAACCTTTACTACGCCACGTGCTGTTTTGTCATTTGCTGGCTGGGCCGTTGCACCGATCTTCTCTTCCTGGCTCAGGAGCTGCTGTCCACATCACTAAATCACTTGAGGGACACACAAGAGGCACAATCCGATCGGTAAGGGTCTATGAAAGCGGTTAAAATACAACAAATATTATTCATTTCTGAGAGACGCGCGCGCGGTCCGCCATTGCGCTGGCTAGTTCAAAGCGGGACTGAATAAGCGTCTATTTTCACAATTGGCGGGCGAAAACTATTGCTATCTCACTTTAAAAGGTAGCGCGGTAGGGAGATGGGTACAGGATGCGTGTGTTTCCGCGTCAATCACTTGAACTATTACTATAGCGAAAAATATAAATTCTACCATCGGCGCAACCATTCCCCCCGGCTTGAAGGGTTACCTTCAAAACGAAAAATGCGGAACAAATCTAAAGTCTAATCTAAATCTAGGTTTGGGAAATAACAACTAAAATATAAACCTAGGTTTGAACTCGTGCCTACTGCTGGCTAGGCAGAGGGCAGAGGCGAACAACCGGGCGCAGATACGATCCGGTTGCGGTTTTAACCCGTACAACACGAGTTATCCCGCGGGAATCGGGAAAACTTCCTCTACTACTCCTAGAGGCCAATGCAAAGGAGGCGCATTCCCAGTCATAAGGACTACCACCGTACCTACAGTAATTGCAAACAATCGGTTCTCCAACGATTCCAAAACGATTGGACTAATTTATCTAAAAGAGCGTGACGAGTTAGAAGGTGCATTCTATCGTCATCAACATCTATTGCGGGCCAATATTTTAGCGTACTTAAATCACCGGTCAACTCCATATGACCGTGCGTAGATAAAATTCTCAAAAATCGGCCTACATAAACAACACAACGCAACAGTCTCGACCAAGACGAGACGCGATTAGCCAACAACAAAATAAGGGACTCTTCACGCGGGACCGATACAACAAGCGAGTGCTTCTTCTCCTCGGGTGGTTCGGAAACCGTAGTGGGATTGAATTGACTAACTGGCCACTTATCTAACGCGGCATGAATCCAGGACGGTCCACTAAACCATAACGGGTGATCTAAAATTTGCGAAGGAAGCAATCCACGAGAGAGACAATCGGCTGGGTTGTCGGTGCCAGCAACGTGAAAGAGATTTTGTGGCGCTAATTCAGATTGAATTTTGCCACTCTATTAGCGAAGAATGTGTCCCAACGATGGGGCGAAGAGTGGGCCCAACACAAAGCGACTGTTGAGTCCGAAAAAGCTAAAATTCTACTAATATTAATGCGAAAATTTACAATTATGTCAAATAAATTACCTTAAAGATTTTGACCACCATACAAAATGTCATTAAGCGACACGGAAGTGCTAGTCTTAGCACTGCCATCCAAAACCACGCGGAGTTTAGTAGTAAGCCTATCTTCTCTAATAACTCCGTGGTGCGGGATAATGTACGAAGGCTGGGTCCCGCCAGTGTCCGCAGGCGCAGGTGAGATGCAACCTTTATCTAAATATTCGTTAACAACCTCATCACAGGCCCGCTTCAACTTTGGAGACGCCTGCATCTTTCGTTCTAAACAAAGAAAGCGTTTTTCAGCGGATACACGGGAGTCACCGAGCGAAAAAATATCTCCCTTGAAAGGGAGCGCGACAACACAACGACCCTGCTCATCACGAGTAGTCGTGCGACAACAAATCTCCTCAGCCATCTTGTCATCAGGGCTTAGGATAGGTGGGACGTTGACCTCTTCAATTTCCCAGAACTTGCGGATGGTAGACTCCAGTGACGGCTCGACCGTGGAACAGAACGAGGCAGTCGAGTGACTAAAACTATCTATAGAAGCGGGTGCGGAACCAATTATAACAAAACCAAGAACTGTTTCCAGTGCGTGCGGAGCGGGGTACGTCGGTCCCCCTTGAATCTTACGTGATAACTGGAGGTGCGGGAGAATCGAAGCGCCGATCAATATATCGACGACTCCAGGAACAGCGTAAGTCTCATCTGCTAAAGGCAAGTCTTTAAATTTCGTTAATAAAGACGTGTCAACCGGGACGGTAGGCAACTGTTCAGTTATTTTATCTATAACGAGCGAATCCATGTCAAACCAAATATTATTATTAAAACGAGATCTAAACCTTGTTTTAACGGTGCCCTGAACAGCTGACCGTAAGCCTCCAAAACCCTTCACCACTGAGCGGGCTGAACGCTTATTAACATTGAAACCAAGACGTTGACAACAATCTTGAGTAATAAAATTACTTTGCGAAGCGCCATCTAACAGCGCTCGAACAATGCGCGGCTTACCTAATGCATCAACAATAACAACGCGAGCGGTCGCGAGACACACAGTAGTGAGCGCGGCACTAGCTGAGACCGAACACAAGGTGACGTCACTCGCAGCGGTCACCGGGCGGGCCGGAGCGCGCGCGAGCGCGGGCTGCGGCTGCGGCGCAGGCTGCCGTGTGTCACCGCTCGACGAGCCAACTGTGCTCACATTGGATGCGGCATTACTATTCTCAAAATGAAGTAAAGTGTGGTGTCTCGCTTGACATTTGCGACAACCATTTCTACTATTACATAAAACAACGCGGTGTTTAGTACCGAGACAATTAAAACAAAAATTATTAGCGCGAACAAATTTATAACGATCACTAGGCGACAATTTTAAGAAACCAGGACACTTGTACAATTGCGAATGATGAGTATTACACAAAGAGCAAACAGGTGATTGTACATTTGCTGGTGCGGTATTAACATAAGTATGAGTTGATCTCAGTGACCTCGATGAGGCATCTATTTTGCGTTCAGAACCAACAACTTTCTTCGCGCCTTCATGTTTCGATGAAGAGCGCTGCAATACCTTTATATGCTCGCGAACAAAACCTTCTAAGTCTTCGAACTTAGGAATTTTATTGCCGCGATGATCCGACTCAAATAAACGAATGGTTTCGGAATCTAATTTCTTTAAACCCATATACAAAAATAAGAAGTCGCAGAGGTCATCGATCTTTAGGTTCTTTACGGCGCGAACAGATGATGCGAAAGTATCTAGAAATTTCTCTAAGTTTTGATCGTTACATGCCGTAATGGATTTCAAATCAAACATCTGATCTAAATATGCGTTAGCTACCGATCTTTTATCCTCATACTTAGCTTTCAAAGTATTTAAAATTAAATTATAATTTTCGGCACTAAACGTAATTCCAGCGCAAACGGTTATAGCTTTACCAGTCAATTTTTCAACGAGATAATGCAATTTTTCGTGATCTGTCAACGAAACGTTCTTATCTATTGTATTCTCAAAACTATCTATAAATAAACCCCAATTGCGAATGTTACCATCAAATTCGGGTATTTGAATTGGTGGCAACTTAGGTCGGTCGCGAGTGGGATTGGGTCGGTCAGACGGTTTCTCCAAACTCCTAGCGACGCGTTTGATACGACAATACAAATCGTCAAACGACGACAAGGCCTGATAACTCACTGAGTAATCGGGATTTAAATTTAACTCTAAAACGTTGATGTCATGTACTAAAGACTCGAAATCCGTGCGCAAACTATCCAAGTTTTCTATAGAACACAAGAACGAATCTCTAATAGCCAAATCAGAGGTTTTAAGTGCATTATCACAAATCGATTGTACACGAGAGTAAATCATTTCTCTTTTAGCGTATAAAAGTTTCAGTTGAACTTTACTATCGGTACTACCAACCTTTGGGGGCATGTTTACAATTAAATATCAAACTAAAGTGCGGTAAACAACAAAATATGAAATGACTTAATCCTAGCGGTACAGAGCAGCGACGCGGCGTGAGCGATATCCGTAGGTAGGTAGGTACTTATGACTGCGCGTGCAAGCTTGAACGAAACGCGCATAGCAACAGCCAGATCGTACTTACGCGAGCCAGGCCGCTGTCTAGGTTCAACTATTATTTCAGGGATTAAGTATTGCGTAATATCTATTCAAATTAAAATACTTTCGTATGAATTTTAATGAAATGCGAGCGAGGTAGTGCGTTTATTCTCTGTGGAATAAATAACAAAGCGAACTACGACTAAAGATCGATGCGATAAGAGAAATGCGAGCGAGGTATAGCTGTGTACCTACCGTATTAGGTAAATACGATGCGAGCCAGCGGCGAACGGACAACTTAGAAATTGAAACAAATAAAAACAAAGCCAAATGCGTTAGGTATTACACTGTGCCTATGCACTAGGGTGTCTAGTATACCTAAGATCTAACCTAAACGCCTAGATGCGGGGTTTTCTACTAAAATAACTAGGTATTTAGGCGCGGTGCGTTTATTCCCAATAGAATAATAACAAAATTGCGAAACTACGACTAAGTGTCGATACGATACCTAACCTATGTATGTATTAGGTAGGTACGATGCGAGCCAGCGGCGAACGGACAACTTAGAAATTGAAACAAATAAAAACAAAAGCCAAATGCGTTAGGTATTACACTGTGCCTATGCACTAGGGTGTCTAGTATACCTAAGATCTAACCTAAACGCCTAGATGCGGGGTTTTCTACTAAAATAACTAGGTATTTAGGTGCGGTGCGTTTATTCCCAATAGAATAATAACAAAATTGCGAAACTACGACTAAGTGTCGATACGATACCTAACCTATGTATGTATTAGGTAGGTACGATGCGAGCCAGCGGCGAACGGACAACTTAGAAATTGAAACAAATAAAAACAAAAGCCAAATGCGTTAGGTATTACACTGTGCCTATGCACTAGGGTGTCTAGTATACCTAAGATCTAACCTAAACGCCTAGATGCGGGGTTTTCTACTAAAATAACTAGGTATTTAGGTGCGGTGCGTTTATTCCCAATAGAATAATAACAAAATTGCGAAACTACGACTAAGGATCCGGTTCGATCAGGACCAGAAAGAATGTTGGCGCGATTGGCCACGTGAGCTAGTGGACTGTATTTTGCGGGGATGAAGTTAACTGTTCCATTGACGCTTTACACACAAACAAGACAGGTGATCGGGTTGCCGCGGATGTGATTAGGCATTGAATGCAACCCGAGAAATTAGGAGAGGATGCACTAACCTTTACTACGCCACGTGCTGTTTTGTCATTTGCTGGCTGGGCCGTTGCACCGATCTTCTCTTCCTGGCTCAGGAGCTGCTGTCCACATCACTAAATCACTTGAGGGACACACGAGAGGCACAATCCGATCGGTAAGGGTCTATGAAAGCGGTTAAAATACAACAAATATTATTCATTTCTGAGAGACGCGCGCGCGGTCCGCCATTGCGCTGGCTAGTTCAAAGCGGGACTGAATAAGCGTCTATTTTCACAATTGGCGGGCGAAAACTATTGCTATCTCACTTTAAAAGGTAGCGCGGTAGGGAGATGGGTACAGGATGCGTGTGTTTCCGCGTCAATCACTTGAACTATTACTATAGCGAAAAATATAAATTCTACCATCGGCGCAACCAGTATGTAAGTATCATGTATGTATGTAAGTGAAAATCATAACCCTCCTTTCCCTTCGCCGTAGTCAGATAAAAATAGAAGTAAGCATAATAAATGCACCAGCTTGCGCTAAAATGAAGTGATTAAATAATATGAACCAAGTTATTAGTTATAATTAGTTTTGTATGATACAATGAACTGGCTTGTTAATTACCACAGTTATAAAAACAGTTAAGAGCAACAAATATGACTCTACGAGTTGTGCGGATAAATGTAGACCATTCTATTACTATTCTATAATACATACTTTATTTACACACGCCATCGCGCCAGTAGAAACACTACAAAAGTGCAAATGTGCTAGCAAATATGTTAGCCATTGTTTTGGCCGATTATGTGTTATATTACATTAAATAAACCCATAACATAAACTCACGCCTATATCCCCGAAGGGGTTTTTTTTTTACCTCCACATCGGAGCTGGTGGAAGGGGTTATGTCGGACTCGAACCGACTAAAACGCACGCCTCCTGTGGGTCGTTCTTTGTTAAGATCTAGGCAGCACTATGTAATCCTACTTCCTACTTATATTATAAATGTCAATCTTTGTTATTCAATCACTACTCGTATGTGGCTGAAATTTAGAACAAGGATAGATAATTAGGCTTTTGATCCCGGGAATAGATTCCAATAGGGTCCTGGAATGAGATCAAAAGTCTCACTTCATGTTCGTATCAGAAGGTATGCTTTGTTAAGGTATAGACGGCGCTGTGTAATTCTGTTTAATTTGTAAAAATACATTTTAATATTCAATAACATTTATTGCACTTTGATCGCAAAGGTTACCAGTAACTAAACAGCTCCGAATAAAAATATCATTTCCCATATCTTACCATCGTATCTTATCTCTCCTGAAGGAGTCATATGGCTGGGCGATGCATATCCTCGAGTAGGCGAATTTTTCGAGCTGATGGAGAAACATGGCAAGACAGTCAACTTTGTGTCAAACAACAGTCTCCGGTCACGAGAAAATTTCGAAGATAAATTCAAAGACGCTAAGATTAAAAATGGATTCGTAAGTATGAAATTTAATTTAGACATTTCTGTAAAAATTGTATCTATCGATGAACTGTGCTGATGAAAGTTTTTAATAATACCCAAAACAGTTACTAAAAGACTTAAATAAGCCCCAGAACTTACTGTAACCACTAATGCTGCTGAAACTAATACTCCAACAAAATTAATAAGGTACTCTGTTTTGACTTCAGTGAGAGCCTAGTAGTGCCATTGTCAAGTTCCATTATGGACTACTGAGGTGAGGTGTAAAGTTTCAAATAATTAGCCTATTGCAGTCTACTGCTAGACATAGGCCTCTTCCAAACGAAACTTGCACTTTCGTGTTCAGGGTTCACTCTCTTTTTCTTTCTTACCATAATTAAGTTTATTTTGGTTATTACATGAGCTCTTACTGTCAGTCCCATCCACCTTAACAGTCAAGTCAGAAGAGTACATAAATATTTAATTTGCCATATGTTATACGCATATTAAATCATAATTGCATCATTTACCTTAACGATATTAACCTGGCCCCTTATTCTGAGTGACAAACCGTTTCACATTGAGCCTTCGTAAAAGTCGACATAATTTAACTTGGTTTAGTTTTACAACAGTTCTATGTCAATCAAAATTACGATCCTGTATGAAAATAGGCATGAAATGTTACTAATACACTATTTTTTTACAGGAACGTCTCACAATACCATCTGTAGCTATAGCCGAGTATTTGAAAGCAGCAAATTTAGAGAACAAAAAAGTATACTGCGTGTCATGTGACGAAAGTTTAAAAGTATTACAGTCCTATGGGCTCGAATGTGAAACAGGTGTAAGTAAATCTTGACAAAATAATCTTTGCTAAAAAGGTGTATGCAAATATTTGGTTTGGCTTGGACAGACTCTTGTTCACCTGTGTTCAAAGTCTATAAACTTTTAACTGTACCATGTATTTTATGTGAAAGTGCCATATTTGTGAAAAATAATCTATCACTGTTCCATAAAAAGGACAACTTCAATAAAAGGAAAGTTACACACATGACACTTGAGTACCTGGGATATAAATATTTAGACGTAGTTGTGTTTATATGGCTCCACTAATTTACAACTCATTGCCAGCGTCACTTATAGACCTACCTCATAAAAAAATTGTAGTGCATTATATAATGGTTGGTGGACGAGACTTTTTATACAGTGGAGGACTTTTTAAAGAAATATGCATGTCATTCGTACCACTACAGAAATGCGTTGAAGCAGCTGCGCTATTATTGTGACTGCAAAATTTTTAGTTGCTAAGTAGATATTGCTTTGAATACCTAATAATCTGTGTTTGCAAGCTAACTTTATGACGAAATATGCTTGATCACTCTATTTTTTATTTCCATCTTCTGTTGTACAATATTACAAGCAAATAAATAAATGAATTGAATAATAACTGCTACTCAGCCAATTAGAATTCATCAGAGAACACGTAAATCCGTTGGTCCCGGTTGCCATACAAACATCTATAGAAATCGTTACGGGTATTTGGAGAGCCCTAAAGAGTTCAACAACTGGTCCAACTATAGGAAATCGATTTCACCAATGAATTATGGAGGTCAGGCAGTCACTTCACGGTAAATATCGAAGTTTTTCACGGTAAAAACCAACCGCTTCGCAGTAACATTGGAAAACAGATCCCAAAACTGGCTTGGAAAAATGCTCAGAAGACAGCAGACAGCCAAAAAAATAGCTGTACAGGTTAACTTGTTTATCTGTAGGTGGTCTCCTTATCCCTAAATCCAGCAAACTGTATTTTTACTAAAACTATCAACATATACCTTAATCTCAATATACTTAATAATGTCAATCTTCGGATAAGATGAAAGAAAAAATGACTTAAAGGATTATCGTATGATGATATTAAACCATTTTGCACTCAGTTCTGCTTCAGCACTCACTTAAAGTTTAATACCACATATTATACGTTGAGTGTAAGTACTCAGAACTAATATACTAAGTACTATGATGCATTATTATATTTTTCAGTGGGACATAAACTCCACTGGCCGTATTCAAATCTTTTTTTAAATTTTTTCATATAGCTTTTCATCAGGTGGGCCGTGTGCTTGTCTGCCATTAGGTGGCAGACAAGCACACGGCCCACCTAATGGCAGACAAGCACACGGCCCACCTGATGAAAAGTGGTTACCGTGACCTATGATGAACGTGTGTAACACCAGTGGAGTCACATCCGTGCTGCCGACCCTGTAGGAACAGATTTTATGTGCCCTCAGTGCAGAGCACAAAATCAGGACAAACCTTTGGTCTTCCCACTGATAGCACAAAAAGTTCTCCAGTGAGCTCTGGCTACCCTACTCACCACCGGGAACACAACACGAGGTTATTATAGCCGTGGTATTCTGTAGGGTGGAGGTACTTCCCCAGTCGGACTGCACAATTCGGACGGGAATACCCTCGTGTCCTACCTCCTGATCTTTATCAATGAACTGGTTATCAGATCATTCAAATTTATTTAACTCATCGTTTTATCCTATTCATATTTCGGTTAGAAGCCGACATCTTATTAAACAGTAAAGTCTTACTTGTGCTATTTAATATTTACTAGATTTGATAATTATACAATGTTAGATCGTAAGTGTTTAATATATTTCTATTTTAATTTATATAGAGCTTACATTTCCCAGCCCGCTATTGGTGCAGATAATTTTGAAGACTACATCCAGTATTTAGAAGACGATCCAGAGATTGGTGCAGTTGTTTCCGATTTCGACTTCAAGGCTAATTTGGCAAAAGTCCACAGAGCCGTCACTTACCTGAAAAGACAAGAAGTTCTATTCCTATGTGGAGCCACAGACCCAAGAGTACATTTCAACAAACCGGGATATGAAGCTTTAGGTAATTAACTTTTTATCCTAGCGAAATTCCTGAATGCTTCTAAAACGTTTTTTAGAATACATGTTGAAATCTTAGACTTGTTTTCATCGAGTCTGTAATGATTTGCAACTTTCTTAGCAAGTATATTTTATATTTCTTTTTGTAGGTTGTGCAATTTTCACTGACATCATAGCTGATGAGGCAAATCGAAAACCTACAGTATTGGCTAAACCTAGTAAAGTATTCGGAGAGTTTGCTATGAAAAGAGCTGGTGTGACTGATCCTAGCAGAGTGCTGTTTATCGGTGATCTGTAAGTTAAACTATCTAGTGCTTAGCAAAGTTTTATAAAATATTATTAATAGTAATTTGGAGAAGTGCGTGGCTAAGTGGTATGTTAATAAGTTAAGCTATAGGCCTTCTAGCCAGATCAATCTCAAGACGGTTGACTTTGCACATTAAAATTTGAAATTCTTCAATATTTCAAGTATAACTCTTCATACCCATCTATTCATCCTCATACCAACATTTATCTATTTAGGTACTCTTACAAATCTCACACATCCTCACTAATATACATACATAAAGTTTCATATATATACCTGCACCTTGTGAGAAGCAGGTGAGTAGGATAAATGTTGCTTCTGTTGTTGATTTAACATAAAAAAAAAAATTTGCGGTTATGACCTTTTAAATGAAGTACCAACGTCTGTATCGAAAGGGTACTTCTCAATAAATATAAAAATTACGGTACTCAATAAATTTTTTCAGGTGTAATTATCTAAATATATAAATCTAGGTAAGTTAATGAAAGAACGTCCCGTGGGGAATTAGTCGAAGGTATTGAATACTAATGTTAATTTATAAATGGAGTTTAAAGGTTGCGCTGAATGTCCAAAATGAAAAAAATAATATACACACCTGGACTTCTATAACTATGTTGCAAATTGAAAATTGTTTATCGTAATGTGTCTAAGGATACCTATATAACACTTATTCGTATACTTCACACGCGATTATTACACGAGATGAGACTTGTACAGTGGGCTGCAGAAGTAAGTACGTATACAGATTAAGGTCTTTAATCCTTTGAACACTTAAATCTAATTTAACAGAATGAACTATAAGTTACCTATGTTAAAAATTATACACAGTTAGAAGAAGTAAAAAAAAACAGAAATACTTTTATGTAATGTTAATACATTGGTGGCGTGACATATGACGAGTGATATTACTTCATACAATTTCAGTTTCAAATGTTTATCTTCTGCAGCACATTGTACTTGTATCTATAGTAACCACAAAAACTCCTTCTTGTCTCTTCTCAATTCTTATTCGCCTAGACATGCATTCATAAAAGAAAATCATAAGATGTCGTAAACATATTGCTATTGCTATCACGCCCTACGACTACGATATTTTCATCATCATAAACATAAACTCACTCCTATATCTCCGAAGGGGTAGGCAGAGGTGATAGCACCCACATTTCGCCAGTTTATGTTTAGGTCCCAATGTAATAGGTGTCGAGCCTATTGCCATTAACCGGGCACTTATAAACCTGCGATAAATACACACATAACTTCGAAAAGCATCGAAAAGTCCATAACGTGGTACCCTGGGATCGAACCCGAGACCTCTGCAGTCCATTACCCATACCACTTGGCTACCGCGGCTTTTTATTGTGTTATATTCCATTATCTTTTTGTATTCACAGGATCAATCAAGATATAGGCTTGGGCAAGAATACCGGCTTCAAGACTTTGCTTCTACTCACGCACTTTTCTAAAGAGACCATGCTAGCACACGAGACTATCAGACCTGACTACTATGCAGAAACACTAGCAAGCATTGTACCTCTTCTACTTAAATCTTAAAATCAAATATTCGTAATAGATGAGATTATTATTTACTAAGTATTTTCTTTGAAATCCTTTGAATTGGAAAACTAAATTATAGTTTTCAACTGAAACTTACTCCCACGCACACTCAAGCTGTGGAATGACTTCCCTGCTGCGGTTTTCCCATTTTGCATACGTCCATAGGCCACGGTAACCGCTTCCCATCAGGTGGGCCGTGTGCTTGTCTGCCAACTAAGTGGTATAAAAAAAATAAAAATAATAATAACTTTTTAAGAAACAAATAAGTAAGTACATACAGTAAACGCTTCATAATAAATGCTTAAAATGCATTAATTTTGTATGTTCAAAGTAATAAAATGCTTAAACATTACTGTAACTGTAATTTTTAATCAATCGTGAGATTTTGGTAGTTTTTTTTTATACTACTTATGTATCAGACAAGCGCACGGCTTACCTGATGAAAAGTGGTTACCGTGGCCTATGGACGTGTGTAACACCAGAAAATTCACTTGCGCTGCCGATCCTGTAAGCACAGAGTTTCTATTCTTGTTTACTTCTTCTATGAAACTTTCAGATATTCTAGAGAAATTCGGATCTCTCAGTTAGTGGATATTAACGCCGTTCAAGCCAAATCAAAAGGAGGAGAGATAGTTCAGATTCAAATCCCACTCCTAACACAAGTAATTTAGCTTAGTTGGAGGGGTTAAAGGGAATATTAGCAATTTCGGGTACTCAAATTCTTAAAAAAAATTGATCAATGCTAAGAAGATGATTTTGCTTGCTACTGCACTGTTGCAAACTTATTAGGTATTTTAACTTTCTTTTTTTCTTAAGTACAATGGTTTAACTATGGATCACTGTGTGGTGACGGAGAAAGAATACAAGAATTACTACCCCGTCTCATGGTGCCGTAAGAGGCAACTAATGGAAAAATACGTAAACGATATCACTACGAGAGAAGTAAAACTCGAAACAAAACCCTACCCGTCTGGCCAGCGTGAAAACAATGGCCATAGCCTTCCAACATTGGGAGATGTCTATATTCAGCAATGTACTGCGATAGGCCTATTGATTGACTTCGTGTGATAGCTGAAATAAATGAATTTTACCTAGATCAATTAATCATTTAAAATATCACAGTCCATTGCTGTACATATTCCTCTTTCATTTTTATACTCTGTACTTTTAATTTTTCAATATATTTATTATTTAATCTGACTGGCTACGCCTTTCGGTATTTCACTTTACCGAACTTTGAGGATGACGGAACCGGTTTAATAATAAATTTCGCGGAAAAGTACAAGTGAGTTATGAATATGAGCTTTCCTTTTTATTTCTTTTTACTTATAACTATACAAATAAAAATGAAAATAACTCAAAAAGGCTAAACTCACACTGCGCTGCAATACCTTTTTTTATGCTAGTGTAAAACGGCTGCGGTCACTTTTATTGCTGCGCGGTTGCATTCGTATTTTGGCACGAATTCCCAGCGTTTTTCCCTGAATGTTATTCGTATTTACACATTCGATTGAGGATTTTGATTTGTTATTTTACCTTGAATTTCATTTTTTGCTATAGTGTCGATGAAGTATGGATTAGCTTTGTGTAATACTATTAGTCTGTAGTTTCCACAGATTATTCGCTATTTTAGTTCTGGATGCTTCTAAAATTTGCATTTCAGAACTCGAGAACTCGAGGTCCGCTCTCTTAATTCCTTTTAACAATAATATAAGCGACGGCTGTCTGACCTCCCAACTACAAGAGGAAACTCTGTACCTAAGTCTTGTCCATCAATCACGAGGAAAGAGGAAGGAAGAATTTTTTTTATGTATATAGAAAACGTCAATTAGACTTCGCCTTGCCTGATGGTAAACTGAAGGCAAAGTCTCAGAAAAGAGGGTCACCATTACTTACACATACCATGTGAAAATGGTGACACTCAGCTTGACGGCCTCATCATATGCTTTTTCACGGCTCGCTTAAAGGACCCGGGACTGTAGGAAGAAGAAAACACGTGAGCTGGTCAATTTCAATAAGAAGTTAATCATAATTAATCATTGTAGGTCTTAGATGTCACCCGCACACGGTGCAGAACATCCGATCAAGAACAAAGCAGTTCCGTGGCTCTTTACTCTGTCGCAAGGGCCTTCAAACCTTGTAGGTACCTACATAGTAAATGTTTTCTTCATTCTGAGACAGACGAAGCATGGAAAAGTAAAAATAGATGGATAGATAGACTCTTCTTCTTCTTCTTCTTCTTCTTTTTAGACTCTTTATTGTAAATTTTGATTTAATTTTGTACACAAAATTAAATCAAAATTGTTTTTATGCCGTTGACAGCCCTGAAAACTTTGTACTTAATTTAAATAATTTAAAATCAAAATATTACTCATGCGGTCAGTTGTAACCAGAACAATCAAAATTGGAACAAAATTAATAAGTAGGTAGGTACACGACAACAAACACACCTGTGCTTCCGGACCACACATATGAAAATATTTGTGAAATTTTTGTTTGTGCTATTTTTTAAACTCCGACGCAATAACGACGGAGTGTTATAAGTTTGACGTGTCTGTGTGTTTGTGTGTGTGTGTGTGTGTGTTTGTGTGTGTGTGTGTGTGTGTGTTTGTGTGAGTGTGTGTGTGTGTGTTTGTGTGAGTGTGTGTGTGTGTTTGTGTGAGTGTGTGTGTGTGTTTGTGTGTGTGTGTGTGGTTGTGTGTGTGTGTGTGTGTGTATGTGTGTGTGTGTGTGTGTCTGTCTGTGGCATCGTAGCTCCTGAACGGATGAACTGATTTGGATTTACTTTTTTTCTTTGAAAGTTATATTAGTCGGGAGTGTTCTTAGCTATGTTTGAAAAAGATCAGCCCAAGATGGCTGCGGCTACAAAATGATGGAGTACATATTTTTTCTCAACTCACTCAATATGGGTATCAAATGAAAGGGCTTGACTAGTAAAATACAATACAATATGACAAATGTCATACCAAAATGTCCGCCACCACAAAATGGTGAATTATACACACATCAACAAAGTCTAGGGAACAAGGACATTTCTAGTTTTTATTTAAAAACCCTTTCTTGTAATAGTGAGTGTTTTATATAAATACGTGGGGCGCACTATAAGTTTCCGGAATGAATATGAAAAAATACTATTAAAGGTACAAAATTAATTTATTGTTTTTCAAAATAATCTCCCTTGGCGTCTATGCACTTTTTCATTCGATCAAACCAGTTTTGAAAACTTTTGTGCCACTCCTCTGTGGTGACCTCTGAAACGTGTTTTTCATACTCCTCGACAGCCTCTTCTGGTGATGAAAATCGAAACCCAAAAAATAATTTTTGGGAACAGATAAAAGTCACAAGGTGCCAGGTCGGGACTGTATGCAGGATGACTCATGAGTTCTACATTTTTCGCCTTCAAAAAGTCGTTTGTCTGTCTAGCCGTGTGAGAACTAGCATTGTCGTGGTGCAGGATGAAACGGCGTTTACGGTTATTTTTACGGAGTTCATCAATAACTTCCGGCAAACAAATGGTCGTGTACCAGTCACTATTCACAGTACGACGATTTTCTAAAGCAACAGTAGCCACGTGTCCAGTTTTATTAAAAAAAGAAGCAATCATCCGCTTAGATGTACTTTTCACGCGCGCCACTTTGGTTGGTTTCGGCTCATCTTGAAAGACCCATACGCTCGATTGCTGCTTTGTTTTGGGATCGTAGCAATAAATCCATGTTTCGTCACCTGTTACTATGTCCCACACCAAATTTGACGCACCTTCGTTGAATCTGGTAAGCATGGCACTGCACCAAGTGACGCGGTCCGTTTTTTGATCCTCGGTCAAGTTATGTGGGATCCACCGCGAGCACAGCTTTCTCACACCCAAATGTTTGTGTAGGATTGATTGTATTTGACTCATGCCTATTTCTAAGGATGCGCGAATTTCATGGTAGGTCACATGCCTGTCTGTTTCAATCATACGGCGCACAGCATCGATGTTTTTGTTGGTCACAGCGGTGGACGGCCGACCATCGCGAGATTCGTCACTGAGATTGATACGACCACACTTGAATTCTGCAAACCAGCTATAAACAGTCGTCTTGCATGGAGCTTCATCGCCAAAAGCTGTTTCAAGCCGAGCGATGCTCTGTTGAGCCGTCAAATTACACTTAAAATCGTAGAAAATCATACTACGAAAATTTTCCCGAGTTAAATCCATGTTGATGCAGACACACAATTTTTTAAATGGCGCCACAAGGTAAAAACAAAAGACAGTCAGATGAAACAAACTGTATTCTACAGCCAAAGAGTTCTATTTTCAAAACGTTGTAATAAATTTTTAAATATTGTTTATGTAAGTGGCCAGTTCCGGAAACTTTTAGTGTAACCTATGTAGAAGGGTATTTTTATACCGTTTTTAATTTTAATTTTAATAAAAACATTTTCATACCAAATATTTTTTTTTTAAGAAAGAATTGAATAGTGTCAATATTGAGTATTACAACCTTCTATGATTAGGCACAAAAATAACGAGGTAGTAAGAAATACAGTAATTAACCGTACTTTAAACGTTTTTAATAATCTGTAGGACCTCCTAAAGCATTAGCAACAGCTCGACAACGGCGTGGCATACTTAGTATGAGATTGTCAATCATCGTCTGTGGAATATGGCTCCATATACTGCGAAGGTGTAAAAAAAGTTGTTCTTCAGTGTTCAGATTTTCCAAAGAATCACTGAAAGCTCTTCTTCCAAGCAAATCCCAGGTATGCTCTATAGGATTGAGGTCGGCAGACTGAGCAGGCCATTCCAACGTCGTCATATTGTGCTCGTTTAACGCATTGACCACTACCCTCGCGGTGTGTGACCGTGCATTATCTTGCATGAACATAAAATCTTGACCGAACTGCTGTCGATGAGCGATTACCATGTGTATAACCTCCTGAATGTATTGGTTTGCATTCAAATTGCCCCGTATCCAAACGAGGTCGGTCCTTCCACCAAGGCGAATTCCAGCCCATACCATGATTGTTCCACCTTGGTAAGGATGAACTTCTTGCGGATTCTGGAGACGACTCCGACGTCCAGGAACTCGCCATATACGCACTCTTCTCGAATCAGGATGAAAACCGAAGCGAGATTCGTCGGAAAACAGAACCCGTGCCCATTGATGGTCGGTCCACTGTAAATGTGCGTTAGCCCACAATAAGCGACGACCTCGATTTCCACGTCGAAGAGCTGGAACCCTAAGCGGTCTGCGAGCATAAAGATTGGCTTCGCTACACGATGTTCTGACAGTTTGATCGCTAATAACCACTTGATGCTGAGACTGGAGGCCTGCGACCAACTGACGAGCAGTAATCGTGGGTTGCCGCCTTGCGGAATTTTGCAAGAAACGATCTTGTCGCGGGGTAGTAACCCTATTTCGTCCCCTGTGACGTTCGGCAACATCCCCTGTAGACCTGTAGCGTGCCCATAATCTGCAAATTACGCTTGGTTGGGTGTTGACAGCATCCGCTACGTCGCGCTGAGTTCGTCCAGCTTGCAGCATACCAACAGCCCTTAACATCTCTTCGCGACTTAAATGACGACGTGACATGATGACTACAGTCACAAAAATGCACAAACCATACATAAAAGACGTATTATTAATAATAAACGTTATTTACAATCAAAAAAAATAATTTTTATTTTGCCTCAGAGAAACTGCACAATCAAACACTTTTAAAAGTTATCCCTCCATATTCGAAAATCATTACTTATTTAAATTTATTTTTAAATTTCGAACAACTCTGTAATCTACTTTATTCTATTTTTATTTATTTGCTGCCAGTTATTTGCAAAACAAGATTTACACGAAAAAAAATAATTGGGGTCATCTTGTTCCCTAGACTTTGTTGAGGTGTTTATTTTATTTCACAACTCCCTCAATATGGTTATCAAATCAAAGAGCTTGACGAGAAGATCCATTTAAAAAGTATAAATTAAATTAAATTAAAAATTTAAAAAAACCCCGTCACAAAAAACAACCCCTAAAAAGTCGAAAACGAGTTGTGTTAGTTAACTAACCTAACCTAGAAGACAATACCATTTGCCCGAAAAAATCACAAATTACAACGAATCCACCAACTCTCAAACAACCCATCAAACTCGACGTCCTCCGTGGCGTAGCGGTAGAACGTTCGACTGCTACACTGGAGGCACAGGTTCTATTACGGCTCAGTGCAAATAGTTGTATGCATGAATGTGTAAGATTTGCATTGGTAAATATATCCAAGTATGTTTAGCGGCATTGTAGATTCCATAACACAAGCTAGTTAAGCTATGCTTACCATGAGTCTAGATAGCATTGTGTTGAATGTTGTAGAATATTTATTATTATTATTATTTAAACTTTGTATTATAAAGTTGACTGACTCATCGAAGTCCACCTTTACATAAAAATATAGATACGGCCGACCGTAAAGATCAAACGATCCACGATACCTTTATCTGATCCTCACATTCCAAATTCAAAAAATAGCATCAAAGATAAACCGGTCACAATATTGAAATCGCCGACGCGTTCATCCTTGACCTATCAAGCGGCATGTTTGCCGATCCTACCTAACATAGCATAAAACCGAAAGCAATCCACGGTGAGCTTGTTCAACCCTAATAAATCTACCTATGTCCCCATTTTGGAATTTTGTTTACATCGCTGTTACGTGTTAGGAATACCTTGATAGGGTTGCCTCAAAATTATTTTTCTTTTTCTAAATTAGTTTTAATAATGGATTAGAACTTCGGTGTTACTGCAATAACTTGAGGTTCAGGATTCAATTCAGGTAAAATATTATTTAAAACTAGCTGATAATGAAGTTATGAACCTATAGCCTATAGTAATCTCTTTCGATACCAAATTTCAGCCAAATGTGTTCAGTTATTAGAGCGTGATTAAATAACAAACACAAACATATTCACAAACTTTTGCATTTAAAATATTAGTAGGATATGGATAAGAAAATATTCTGCAACATTCTATGTACACAACGCTATCTAGACCCGTGGTAAGTATAGTTTAACTAGCTTGTGTTATGGAATCTAGAATATGGATAAACATACTTAAATACTTTTTTTTTGTAAATACCACGTCTCATGTCTCTACCACGGTGAGTGTTCTGACGAGCTCTTCCAACTAATCCCACCCTCTCCTTTCCTACATAGGACAACACGTGCAGGCCTTAGATGTCACCCTCAGACTGTGCAGAATATACGAGCAAGAACCAAGCGGTTCGGAGACTCTTTTCTTTGCCGCACCACCAAGACCTGGAATTCATTACCAGCACACGTGTTTCCTTCTTCCTACAGTCCCGGGGCCTTTAAGCGGGGCGTGAAAAAGCATCTGATGAGGCCGCCAAGCTGAGTGCCACCATTGTAGCACTTAGTGTCTGTAATGGTGACCCTCTTTCCTAAGACTTTGCCTTTAGCTTACCATCAGGCGAGGTGAGGTCAAGTTGGCGTGTCCTATATAAAAAAAAAATACATGCATATTATACATATAAACACTCAGACCAATGCAAATACCCATATTCATGCATACAAATATTTGCACTGAGCGGGGATCGAAACCAGTCGCCAGTAGCAGTCGCGTTCACTACCGCCACTGAGACACACAGAGGCTGTCATACTTTGATATCGCCAATGGGTTGATTGGCGATATCAAAGTATGACATATAATTTATAGTTATTTGTACGTAAATTGTCAGCAACTCGCCAGATAGTAATAATTATGGTGAAGTATAGAAGATGCGGACTACCATTCTAAATACTTACGCTTCTTCTACATCGGAATGCCAACCCCGATTCCTTCGACATCCTAAAGGTTTAAGGACCACTTTCCTGTCCATCATTCTCTAATTTTGTTTTTACGGGAGCGACTGTTATAGAAAGAAAGAAAGAAAGATCCGTTTATTATACACACTCATACACACTTACACAACACATAAAAAAATAAAAAAAATAGTAAAAACATAAACAGTACCTCTAACCCTGGAAGAAACCTAAAGATACAACCAAAACATGCTACGTGTATATAATCGAGACTCTCTCACTAGAGGCTTTGTCTGTAGCTTACCATCAGGCAGGCGAGGAGAAGTCAAATTGGCGCATTCTATATGAAAAAAATCGCTACAAGCACTTTTATAAGAAAAACAAGTTAAGAGTTGAGTATTCTTCAACACGAGTGCTAGCTGAGTAGTTTTATCGGCCATACAATATTTTTATTAGTATTCTACTGCAGCCATAACTCACTCTACACAGTTGTTGCATACGATTTCTCAGTGGATTACGTGTTATGCGTAATTTAGTGCAGTTTCTTAATGTTTGCCTAGCGTTTCCTAGCGAAGATCCTCCATCTTTTCCCATGGGCGTTGTATAAGGAAACTAATGGAGTGTTCTCCATAATCTCCATTCGACGATAAATATACAGTACATGAAAAAGCAGATGCCTTGATCACACTCGACGAGTGGACTGGCCAGACAGTGCACAAGTAGAACGTCGAGTACTTCGCACGTACAGAGCACTTGGCCGAGTGCACTGTTTGGTCACCACTCAGTATGTATGATTACGGCATAAGCAAAGATATCTATGTATTGGCTGATAGGCTAAAAGGCTGTAGAATGGGAATCGAACTAAATTATTATCGCGAAAGATCACATCACTGCTATTATTTTTTTATAGCTGTCATTCAGATTAGAGTACAAAAAGGCGCTCTATGTACATACGAAAGGTGTCAAAATTCATTAACTTATTTATTTGGTAGCCTCTGCGTCCTGTCCAAATTCAAAATTCATTTCCACCTCTCCTAGGAACCGTTCTAAACAACTTCAATCCCAGTTGTTGCTTAAACTTTTAGCCTGGGTTTTGGTTTAACGATAGGTATTTATTTTTCATAAAAACAATATAGTTCACTTATAATGAGATGCGATACAGATTGTTATTATTATGCTTAACAATAATAAACAAGAACATTGCCGCCTCCAGGCCCTTACATTATTGCTGATATTATTGTAATTCAATTCAATTCAATTTAATTTACAGTAATTGGTAGGTAGTACATATTAATAGTAATAGGTAATATTATTATATGATACAGATTGTCACCATTATAATTACCAATAATAAAACAAGAACATTGCCGCCTCTAGGCCCTTACATTATCGCTGATATTATGTAATTCAATTAAATCCAATTCATTCGGTTTCGTTTTCCTATTCCTCCTTTACAAGAAAGGTTTATCTTGACTTTTGCGGGAGGGAATGTCGTGTGACCTCCAATCTCGAGACGCAAGAAGTTATTTCGATGTTTCATAATATATACACGTTTATTTCGAATGAGTTCTCAAAGGCAATGTGCTGTGGCGCAGTGAATTTACAGTACAACTTCTGATTGATCTTGAAGTTTCCCATATACGAAACTAGTTTGCCACCCCAACTTTGCGTGTGATTCTGGTTAACTGCCATAACTGATGAAGTTGAATAAGTGTGCATGTGTTTCATTACGTTCTATCCTAATATCATAATATGTATACTATATTATTATATAATTATGTGTATATTCAATTTTGAATGACATATAACTTTTCAAAAGCGATTTAGATAGAAAAAAATTAAATGGTCCAGGCGGAATTCATCCCGCGACCTCTCCCTTACAGGGGGAATGCTCTGACCATTAAACCACCGAACCTTTGCCTGAAACCATCCAAATTCTTCTTCGATTTTGAATAGTTAGCACGTCAATCAAATGATATATAACTTGTTTATATATTTAATCTATATATCATTATTCTTTCATCTTTTAAAAATGACAGTCCAATCAAGTCTAATCTATTAAACCCGCCCCTCATCGTACCTGGTGCAAAGGTGCCCAAGACAGTGGCGGCATTGCTCCGTTGAATAGCTATGGCCAACCGTTGCCCCAGGTACGAGCCGGAGCGGGAGTCACCGGTTTTGTCCCTCAACCTGCGTCCTAATTCGCTCACTAGATTTTTGGCATCGGTACTCCAACTACCCATTGTCTCGACCGTAAAGGGAGCGAACATATATTGCTCTGTCAACGCCGCATATTTCTCGCGTTTTTTATCCGCTGCGTCCTCAGCAGCAGCTGCCGGAGACCGGACAGTACGGCTCAGGTGACTAGGCGCAACCGTGGCATCCCACAGACGGCACTTACCATTTTTCCATGGCACCAGAGTAACACCGTGCGGTCTTTTGCCGTCGGATCTGCTGAGGCCAGGTATATCCGCCGACACAAAGGCTCTGTGAAGTATGTCGTTGAGAGCATGGTGGCGCGGAAATCTACCCGTACTTATACGACAACTCAGTGCCATCACGGCGCTCGCCACCATGGAACCGCAGGTGCATCTATGGGGTTCACACAACTTGCAGCCCAGCCGGAGGGCCACCGCCACCCGCAACGAATTGTCATCCAACAAAGTGCCCAGGTGAGGTGAAGACAGCGCGTGCAACCATGCTCCCGATTCCGGCTGTGACACTGCTGGGAGCCTGGCCACATCGGCTTCCGAAGCACCCTCCAACAACTGCTCCTTAAGTCTTCCAGCAATGCCCTCGTCCCAAGCGCGCTGGACATGGGGCACGACTGGACTCGACGCCGCTGAACTGCGGGCAAACCACACTGTCTCGGCGTCGGGCGCAAAGGGCACGGTCACTCTGCCACCATTATTATGGAGGATTACAGTGACGAGATCCGCTAACACATGCGCCGACGCCAGGAAAGCCGGCACACCCACATTCTGCGCGCGTCGCACTCCGATACCTCCGTGACGAATGGGAAGAGTCGCCTGTGTCCACCGAGACTCATTGAGAGATACATTTAGGATCGACTCAACAGTGAATCTAAGGCTGTCGTCGAATGCTGCGACTTTACAGGTAGGCGTAGTCCGCAGAAGATACGTTAGCTTAGGGAGGGCAAAGCACATGCGCAATAAGGCCATCGCGCAGAAAGGTCTTTGAGACGTTCTCGAGCGGTCAGGAGAAGCTTAGTGCGGGAAGAAATTGTTTCTGGCACTCCATAAGGGAAGATAGGAGACCCTAAGAGGGTGAAATAGTATGGAGAAAGTTCTTTGAGGTCAGGCAAAATGGAATTGAAGTGAGAAAAGCAAGAACGAGCTTCAGTACTGCAAGGGAACAATTCGCATTAAGAGGGATTCACCTCCAGACCCAGTTTCTTGAGACGAGGAATCAAAGCGTCCAGATCCTGGCAGACGTCTTCCGGTAAACTCCAGAGGGTCTCATCGTCTAGATACCATAAGTTCAGGTCGGATTTAAGCTCCGTAATGATTTTATGGATCGACAAGGTGAAAACGAGGGGCCCCAGCGGATCCCCTTGCTGAGCACCCACTTGCAAAGAGACCAATTGAAGAAGAGATTAGAGGGATGATGGTACACTTGAAACAGAAAAGGGTAGAGAGAGGGAACCTGATCCTTGACCTCACTCAAAAAAACGTCTCTCTCCAATGTGTTAAAAGCATTTCGTATATCGAGCTTCAGGACCACGCAGTCCAAACGGTCAGGGTCCATGACAAACGCGCGCGTTGCATGGATAGCCACCTCGCATCCCCGACGCGCCCCAAAACCAAGCTGATGCGGCAGCAAATACTCTTTTCTAAATTTAAAAATAATTAAATAAATATTCCAAGACATTCCACACAACGCTATCTAGACATGGGTCTAGATAGCGTTGTGTAGAATGAAACCATGGGGTAAGCATAGCTTAACTAGCTTGTGTTATGGGATCTAAAATGTGGATAAACACACTTAGATACTTTTTTTTTGTAAATACTTACATATTGTACATAGGAACACCCAGACCAATGCAAACATACATATTCATGCATACAAATATTTGCACTGAGCGGGAATCGAACCCGCGCCCCCTGCAAAGCAGTCGAATGCTCTACCGCTACGCCACGGAGATCGATAATTGTCGATACCCTATCATTTCTTCTGCTTCTATCCGTCCAAAGGTTGCCTGGAAGAAAAGGATGTTAACGATAAGGCCGCCCATTTTGAATTATAATTTATTATGAAATTGAAAGAAAAGAAAGATTTTATTCAGGCCCCACATAGCGGGTACCCCACAAAATACAAACAGGTAGGCAGTACAACAGTTAGCAGGTACATCAAATCAAAAACAGTAGGCACATTAAAATTAAACTACGGGTGCAACACTCCACACTATGCGAGCCCAAGTAGGGCCCCATCTCAGCATTGAATGCTGCGCACACCCTTCGTTGGGTATGCACAGCGCTGGTTTTCAGATGGGGCCACTAGGCAGTTTTTTTTTTTTTTTTTTTTTTTTTTTTTTTTATATAGGACACGTCAATTGGACCTCGCCTTGCCTGATGGTAAGCTGAAGGCAAAATCCCAGAAAAGAGGGTCACCATTACTTACACATACCGTGTGACAATGGTGACACTCAGCTTGACGGCCTTATCATATGCTTTTTCACGCCCCGCTTAAAGGACCCGGGACTGTAGGAAGAAGGAAACACGTGAGCTGGTAATGAATTCCAGGCCTTAATGGTGCGACAGAGGAAAGAGTCTCCGAACCGCTTGGTTCTTGATCGGATGTTTTGCACCGTGTGCGGATGACATCTAAGACCTGCACGCGTTGTCCACTTTTATGGTGAACAATAAAAATATCTGAATTATCCAACGATTCGGGACTTATCGCGATTAAATCATGGGACCTATTATTATAGTAACTGGCGAAATGTGGGTGCTAACACCTCTGCCTACCCCTTCGGGGATATAGGCGTGAGTTTATGTTATGTTATGTTTTATACTATTTCTGCCTACGTTTAGTTTGCTGACGAATAGTAAGTTTCATGATTTATTTGCGAAAAGGCCGGAACCGTTGTATAATTATGAATTCACATCGCGATAGCTTAATAAATCTATTTTAGTTTAAATATTTTGTTAGCGCTAGTCCCAGGTAGGCTAGTGAAGGAACCTAGGAATTGTTTTCACTCATTGTATTTCACTCTCAGTATTATTGACACCGATGTGCTCGGACACATACAATAATACTTACCACGTAGGCGTAAAAACACTGGTGATAGTGGTAATCGCTTACCAGACCATCTTTATTACTCATTGGCTTTTTTATACCCATTGGAGACACATTGGAGACCATTGGAGACATCAACAATGTTACAATAGTAGCCCTCAGCTTGACGGCTTAATTAGACATTTAGATGCGGCATTTCTATGCCTTGCTTAGAGGACCAGGGGCTGTCGGATAAAGGAAACATGTGTGCTGGTCAAGAATTATTTTTTAAAAACACTTAGGCAGCAGACAAGGACACGGTCCACCTGATGAAAAGTGGTTACCGTGGCCTATGGAGATAACGCCAAAGGAGTCACATTTGCACTGCCGACCCTGTAAGCATAGAGTTTCTGTGCCATCAGTGTAGGAGACAAAGCAGGACAAGCCTTTAGTCTGCCAAACTCTCCAGTGAGCTCTGGCTATCCTACTCACCGCTGGGAACACAACACAAAGTTATTATGGCCACGGTATTCTGTAGGGTGGAGGTACTTCCCCAGTCGGACTGTTCAATTGGATGGAAATACCGTAGTGTCCTACCTACTACAAAAATTTTACAATTCGAAAACTTTATGATGAAGCAAAGCAAAAAGGAACCAAACCGCTTGGTTCTTGATGGTATTGTTTATACTGTCTGAGAGTGACAACTATGCTTCGCTCGTGTAATCCTGTATAAAAAAGAAAAAGTGGGACTAACTAGAAAACCTCATCGAAACGTTCACCATGGTAGAGACTTCTCTCTATAATATTATGACGAATGTTCAGATGACTATTATTTAAAGACGCAATATACTGAGCTGTTCAGCAGTAAACAAAACTAAAATAAATGCACCTTTAAAAAACTCTCTAACCATCAAACTTTATCTCTACAATTTTTCCAGCCAATTGAACAAGCCGTAAAGCAAACTAGAAGCTAACAATATTCTGTAGGGGTTCAACCCGCGGAACAAACGCTAATTGGGCCCTAGTCAGATGATTGCGTTCGTCAAAACTTTTGCCAGTCTACAGAGAGTTACTATAGACATTGGGTTAACGATTGTATTAAACGTTTTAGACAAAACATTCGTAGTTATTTACTATGCGAATTTTTTATTCGAGATTTTTTTCGGTAGATTTTTTAAATTCAGAAACGAGTATTGACTGGAATTTCGACCTTATATCAAATCTAAGCAGTACAATAAGCAAAATAGTTTCCTTGAGCGAGTCTGGTCTGCTGGAGTCCCATTTGAATAATGATTTTTGAACACCACTCTTGGCTTCACTGTGTTTCACCATTGGTCTAGTGGATCAAACAGTGCTGTTTTGAGTTTAGGGAGATCTACCACTAACCCCAGTGGAGTCGATGTTACATTAAGCTCAATTGTCACTGAAAGAACAAAGAACAGCTGCCGCTTTTTAAAGCAATATATCACAAACAGTTTGAATCTTATGTACGGGAGAATAAGTTCATGGTCATTTGAAGATAAGGGAGCAATATTACGGAAGTACCTAATAAGCAGCAGCGCTCGCCGGCCACTGCTCTTTTAGTAAAAATTGACCCTTAATGTCTATCTAATCACCTAGAACAATGTGCTAAAAGGCATCCATAAAAGAGCGAGAAGTCTAGATCACAGTTTATTATACCAATTGTTGCTAGAAAAAAGTAGATTAGATTAAGAAGTCTTCTGACTGAATGTGTTAAATAAAGTAGAAAGCTCATGTTACGTATACAACAAGCGAACGTGTTGTGTGAACATCGGTCGATACTGAGCAATTAAGCATGCTGATCACGTTACTTCATATTGCCAGTTAGGAACCAAGTTAGTAACTTGAAAGCTGTTGAAGAATAGTACGATTTTACAGTTTATTTGCCGAAGTGTTAGCCCATACAAAACATAAAAATGAAGTTGATTAACTGCTTTCGTCTTGGTGTTCGGAGATCAGATAACAGTCACTTTTATACCACTTAAGTGGCAGACCACTTGACATTCAGCCTGCTGAGAGCCTACCACCAGGACAAGATCTGAACTGGTCCATCTGGAAGTCCTTAAATAGGTTGAGAACTTAGGTCGGCTACTGAAGGGCCAACCAGGATTGGTGACTATGTTTGTGGTGCGGTGCAAATCTACAGTCGATGGACCACCTCCTGTCGTGCCCACTGTGACTCTACACCTGCACAATTGCTGACCTGAATGAAGCGACAGAAGGTGCGGTCAATGTCACCAAATTTTGGATAGAGCATTTAGTTTTTTTTTAATGTTGCCATTGATGCAAATACACTGCCCACTAATAGAAAGTGGATACCGTTGCCTAAGTACGTGTGCAACGCCAGGGGAGTGACACTCATGCTATAGACCCTGTAATAAAAGAGAGTTTCTGTGTCGTTAGTGTAGAAGACGAAGGCAGGACAATCACTTGGTATTCCCACTGACAACTCAAAAACTCTCCAGTGAGCTTCAGTACTTCAGAACTTCAGTAAAAGCCAAAACATGCCACAAAAATGCAACTGAGATTGGTGATTGAATGAAGAAGCAGATGATGGAATGTTATCTCTGCTTACTCCGGAGAGAAAAAAGGGGTGAGTATATTATGTATGTACATAATCATAATCAAGTTTGTACCAAGCCTCCTGTAGATCAAAGGAGTCTTTGCGGTATTTCAAGCGATTGCCCAATTTTTATTGGGAGCCGGTACAAAGTCCGGAAACACTGGCAACATTCATCCGCTAGAATTTATATTGAAAAAAAAAAAGACCAATAAATAAAAATGCGTTCGGATACGTAATCAATTCGCCCTTTTTGCAGCCCAGTGGGCACAGCTTGAGGACAAAATCGAGACTCCTCATCTAGAAAATAGGATACAGAATTGTATAGATTTTAATTCCTTTATTGTTGGACGAAGCAATAAACTAGAAGCGCCTTCTCCAGAGATAGACTGTTATAAGTCAATTTCTATTGAGACAGGTCATTGGAAAATTTGATTTGATTTCTTCCGTTTAATTTGAGAGAGGTTACTATGAAAATTTGATCTAAAAATTTCTCTCCGCACGAAATTCGAACTAAAGACGTAGACAGTATTTTTTATACCACTTAGGTGCTATACATGCACATGGCCCACCTAATGGAAAGTGGTTGCCGTGGCTTATGGACGTGTGCACTAGGGGAGTCACACTCGTGCTGGCGACCATGTAAGAATGGAGTTTATGTACCATATGTACTACATACTAAGAAGTTACTTTGGATTTTAGGCTGCAGTATAGTGTTGTTGAAAATTTACCATTTCTTTTTAATTCGAAAGTAAGTAAAGCTTGTAATCTGGAGTTCGTAGTCAGGACTCCGCTCTGATTAACGAACGAGTTTCAGACTCGCTTTTCCTCTGGAACTAGTCGTGAGACAGTAGTCCTTCCTGTGAAAGCCCAAGTAAAATAATTTATGTTAAGGGGACGTAGACAAGTGAACCTAAGTCTCCATAAAGCAAGCTTTAAATATACTCGAGATCAATTCTCGCATGATGAATTAACTCTGTGTAATTTAAAACCAAAGAAATGCTGTGTAGGTACCCGGTGGAGAAGAAAAGCACCACACCATCTCTTCCTGTGAGTGTCTTGGAAGGCAAATGAGATATATGACTGTTCCAACCGACAGTAAACATACAGCTCATGACTAAGTGCCCACTTGACAGCAATAAGCTCGTCCTTTACATAGAATCAAAAATCCTAATTTACAAATTGTAGGGTGTTTTTTACGTGCGAAAAATCTCCACGAAAACCTCCGCCAGAACCGGTGGGAGAGATTATGCCGGGACCCGAATCGACTTACACACACGGCGTCCGTTGTTGGAAGTCAGAGGTGAAGTCTACAGGCATATCCCTCGCACCCGGGTCATCTCTCTCGACCTACCCCTTCTCGGGAAATGGGAACTGTGGAGTCCCCAACTCATACCCTGAACTCCCCGTAGTGGCAAATTATGCGTATTAATACACCACTGCCAGCTATATGTAGAAATTTTTTATCATTTTGAAATTATGTTTTCCACTTACCTTCATATTTTCTATAAAGGTAGTACACACAGGGTAATAAATACATATTCCAATAAAACATTCGTGTAATTACTTATAAAGGGTGCGTTTCCCACGTTAAAAGTCATAAAACATAAATAAAATTCGACATTTATTTCAGTCGTTTATGACGAACACGTAAAATCGCAATTACACTTAAGATAATTGCGTTTTTACGTGTTCGGTGCAAAGTTTTGGAATATTGAAATAAATTATTGTTTTTTTTTTACCTGTTATGTGATAAATGACCAATACGTTATTGGTTGCCTAATATTAGAACTTGTAGAGTTAGGTGTTACCTAATTCCTTTTTTTTTAATATTGGACCACCTTTCTCTTACCATGCGGTGTCGTACAAGGTAACTAAGGAATAGGTGTTAATTCAGGAATATATTACCAGCTTACGTGTTTTCTTCTTCCTACAGTCTCGGGTCCTTTATGCGGGGCGTGAAAAAGCATATCATGAGGCCGTCAAGCTGAGTGTCACCATTGTCACATGGTACAAGGCAACTAAACGATAGGGCTGTTTAACATCAGACAGATATAGACAGCCCAGACCCAGCCTCAGATGCATGGCTTGTGTCAATAATTGTGCCCTATTGCGTGGGACCGAATTTAATGATTGGTGAAATGGGTGCTAGAATTATCTCTGCCTAACTAACCCTTTAGGAATAAAAACGTGATTATATGTATGTACGTATTTTTATCCTATCTAATATTATTAGAGATCACAGTGGCATAATATGACCTGTAGTAATATGTAGTAATGAGAATTGAGAATTCTTGGAGGAGGTAGGACACGACGGTATTTCCGCCCAATGAAGCAGTCCGACTGGGGAAGTACCTCCGCCCTACAGAATACCGCAGCTATAATAACTTCGTGTTCTATTCCCAGTGATGAGCAGGGTAGCCAGAGCTCACTGGAGAATTTTTGCTGTCAGTGGGAAGACTAAAGGCTTGTCTTGCTTTGTCTTCTACACTGACGGCACAGAAACTCTGTACTTACAGGGATGGCAGCGAGATTGTGACTCCTGTGGTGTTCCAAACGTCCATAGGCCACGGTAACCACTTTCCTAAAGGTGTGTTTGTCTGCCACCTAACTGGCATAAAAAAAATTAATAGGATATCCTAAGGTGGTTTGGGCACTCTATGTGCCTGTACCAATGCGATATTTATGAATTGTAAATTGTGTATCGGTTTTCAGTCTAATTACGAAATTGTTGACATTTGATATTTTCCCACAAGTGGTGTCAGTCATATCACCTTTACAGCGAAGTAAATAATAGGAGAAGGTGTGAAGCGAGGAGATGGTATGATGCGCCGTTATACAGGCTTACTTCTTGCAATAAAATCGTACATGCTTTTGGAGTGTCTCTACCCAACTTCTTGCACTTCACTCTAGCCTCACCCACTAGCGACGTGGAAGAGGCGACCAAAAGGCACGCCTCAATCCACGCTTTTCTGTGTAATTAATAAAACATTTTTTAAAGAATAAATCACATCTATTTAATCAAAATACATTATAGTAGAGGCACTATACTCCCTAATGACTCAGCATAGTAATCGGGTCTTATAGTTTTGTGTGCCATCATCGCTTCTTTTGGTATGTGCGTGAGAACCATCAATGTCTGGAATCCGGTGTTTTTGCCCAAACCTATATCTTGATCGATCCTGCAAACAAAAAGGAAAATAATATAATTCGGTCCCATGTAATAGGGGTTGAGCCTATTGTCATACATCTGTTCCTTAGTAACCTTGTGTTCTACTCTGTCAGGATCCACGTGGCTCTCAATGATTAAATATTATGATAATTAATTTGTACATTCGTTTATTTCTCGCAATTTCTGGTGAGGTGTTGAAAATGAACAGGTCAAAAGCTAAGCACTCAAAGTCTTTCCTAAAAGGTTTAATGTCAGTAGAACGAAAGGCAGAAAGAAAGAAAGAGGGAAAAACAGTAGAGGAATCTCATGAAGTGTGTAAGGACAGAAACAAATAGCGGGCTGTTGACTGTAACTTCCCTAGAGGAATAGACGTGAGAGTAAGTATATTTATGGCTAGAATATAATATGTAGATAGACTATGGCGTAGCATGAATGGAGACAGGTACAGGAGACAAAAGATCCTGTAGGCACGCCTTTGTATTAACAGTACCTAGAACCGAAACCTTTATTATAAATTAGTAACGGTACTATTATACAATGTATGACATGGGGATTATTATCTGTTTGTCTGCAATGGACGCAAAAACTACTAATCAGATTTCGATGTTTTGAAAGGTCAGACTTGAAATCTAATCTTTGATCGCAATCGGTTGATATGACCAAAAGTAGCTATATATGACAGTGATTCAGACTATTTCACTATTCATATCAATAAACATTCAGTATACTGTATATGCCACAGGACACGTATTCTGCACCTAAAATGGGAGACAAACGAGGTCCCAGCGCGCGCAGATTGTTTTGTAATAATAATCTATGTTTGATGAATTTTAGTTAGCAGTAGCACCCCATGCTATCCACAAATGACACCTAAAATACTTGTACCGCGCGTATAGAACACATTTTAGGTCCAATATAATAGGTCTCGAGCAATACAATCGAGTTCTATATTAACTAAATGGGCTTCATAATGATCGAAGTATCGCTCCTGAATATATTTTGTGCAAAATAAACAAAAAACATTAGTCATAGTAATAAAAGATAGTTATCCAATTTCAAGTAATGGCGAACACAGCTGTGAGTGTTCACCAACAGGCTATTTCTCACAGTAAAAAGTTTAGTTTCAATTTCATATACAGCACTTATGAAGTAATAACTAAAATGGAGGTACTATTATATTATTTTTCAAAATACACTCGAGAGCAATGAATCCGGGTCACTTAAAGAATCCTAAAAATCTCGGAAACTAAAAATGCTAGGTTAATGCAATAAATTGTATTTAATAGACAATGTAATACTCCTTAAATGAAGGTATTAAAACTTCTTAGTTATTGTAAAGTTATATCATAAAAAAATCAAATTTGAAAAAGGGCCACTTTCGAAGATGGAACTACGAAATTACAGCATTTGGTGTTGCTTTTGTTTGTAATCTGTCATTTATGTGGGTACATAAACCATGTTGATAGTGCTCTATATTCATTAATCAAGCTGAAATTATGTCGCTTACGCCTGAAGAATGCACCAGAATACTTACAATGCTGGAAACCGGCCGGAGTCAGCGCGATACAGCCAGGACTGTCGGTGTGTCGCTGTCAACAGTACAAAGAGTTCTCCGACGTTACGAAGAAACTGGTTCTAACCTACGCAGACCAGGAACGGGCAGAACCAGGTGTACCACAGCACGAGAAGACCGATACTTGGTGAACACCATGCTTCGAAATCGCTTTCTCACAGGAACTGAACTCACCAATCAGTTTCGACGCCTCGGAGGAAGTAACCCAAGTGCATGGACAGTAAGACGTCGGCTTGCTGAATCTAACTTAAAACCCCTTAGACCTGCAAACGGCCCTAAACTGGAGCGTGGGCATCGTATTTCGAGACTAAGTTATGCCCAGAGCCACGTAAATTGGAGTATTGAAGATTGGTCAAAAGTTATGTTCTCCGACGAATCAAAATTTATGCTCTACAAGCACGATGGAAGACACAGAGTGTATCGAAGACCAGGGGAAAGATTCAAGCAAGCATGCATCGAAGAAAAAGTAGCCTACGGTGGTGGGTCTGTACTTGTGTGGGCCGGAATTTCTTCTGAAAGTCGCACAGAGCTGGTGATCATAGAAAACGGCTCTTTAACTAGCGTAAGATATGTGGAAGAAATCCTCAATGATCACGTTGGTCCATTTATGGTCAATTTAGGTGAGGATGCTATATTTATGCATGACAATGCCAGACCTCATACAGGTAGGATTGTGAATGACTACCTTCAAGAGATGAACATTACTCGTATGGAGTGGCCAGCGCGCAGCCCGGATATCAACCCGATCGAGCATGCTTGGGACGAGCTAGGCAGATGCGTAAAACAACGAAACCCTCCCCCAATCACGCTTCGTGAGCTCAAAATTGCTCTCACAGAGGAATGGGAGAATATTCCCCAAAATCGTATAAGGAACTTGGTGTACAGCATGCCAAACCGCGTAAACGCAGTAATGGAAGCACGAGGAGGCAATACGAAGTATTAAAATTCAAGAAAATCGTAATAAAGTTCAAAAATTTCATGTTTCCTATTTTTGTTTTAAGGAGAGATCAGCAGTTTTTTTCTTTATGTAATTTTGTGTTAATAAAATGTATGGTGACTCATATTTTTTTTACTTTCATTTAAGGAGTATTACATTGTCTATTAAATACAATTTATTGCATTAACCTATCATTTTTAGTTTCCGAGATTTTTAACATTCTTTAAGTGACCCGGATTCATTGCTCTCGAGTGTATTATTCCATTTCCATTCTACTTTCAAAATTATAAAAACGTTACAGAAATAATTTATTTATTATTGCAAATACTGAATTTTTAAATGCAGAATTATAGATACATTCCGTTTTAGATAATTTTACAGAAATTAGATATCCAAATAATATTAAGTTTCTATTTAAGATAATGGACACTTGATCAGTTTTTTTTTTACTTGGCCCGTATATTAGGCATTTAAATATCAGTATATTGTTTAGTATAGAATACCTTACTCTTTTGTATTATTGTAAACTCGAAATATTGAACATCAGATTATAAATTCAAATACCCACTGTTAGTAAAATGGGCGGTCGTATCGCAGACTGCGATCTGTATGAATCATTTCGATGAACTGGAATGATTAGGAGCAACGAGTAACTTGAAATATATATTTATCATTTTCTGTCATGTTTCCAATATTTTGAGAGAACATTCAACAATAAGTTAAAATAGATTTTTATCTGTTTATAGACCGGGAATTTTTTCCTCGTGCTCTAAATTCCCATGGGTGGATATCCATACAGGTGGGGTGCTTATGTCAGTCTCAAACCGACTAAACCGCACGACGTCTGTAGGTCGTAGTTACCGGAGGTGAGACTGCTGGCGACATATAGCACTCCGCACTCTAGCACTCCGCGTGACCTAACGTCATCTTTTTCAAGCTGGCCTCCTTCGAGTGTGGTCCACACAACCGGGATGCTACGTAGATAGGGTTCACTAAATTTTCGATCAGCTAAGTCTCTCTTTTTTTTTACGTGCGGAACATCCCCACGGAGACCCCTCCATCGTATCCGGTGGGAGAAGCTATATCGAACTGGAACCGACTACAACTCACGCCACCTGTGGGTCGTTTTGGTTGCCGAAGGTGAGGTTGACAGACATATCCCTTGCATCCCGGCTGACCCAGAGCCACATCTCTCGATCTGGTCCTTTCCTCGGGTGTAGGGACCACAGAGTCACCAACTAAAAGCTTCTACTGGATCTTCAAGGCGAAAGCTAACGTCATTTGCAAGCTGGTACACCTGCTGATTTAACAGCCTCAGTGGCGTGGCGGTAGTTAACGCGGCCGCTACACAGGCGTGATTTCGATTCCCACTAAGTGCAAACATTTGTATGGGTATTCGTCTTGGTGTGGTCGTACCTCGGAGCATGTTGAGCCTCAGTCGCCACACAACAAACTATAGCCGTAGAAAAGTAGTTGGAGTTCTCTCTCTCTCTCAAATTCTCTCGCGACCTAAATTATAATTATAACGTAATTAAAAAACCCGGCTATGCTGATTTTTCAGATAGTCAGCAAAAGTTATATTCTTCTATAAAAACGTATACGCAGGTAGGAGGATTGAGTGGACGCCCGGCTACAAGGTGAAAGCCTCGGATTCCATTGGCTATGATGATGATGATGTGAATTCAGGTAACTTACATATCACCAATAAACAGCACTCTGCTGGGATCTGAAGCACCAACTCTCCTCATCACAAGCTCACCAAACTCTTTACTAGGCTTGGCTAGCTCCACAGGCTGGCGGTTCACATGCTCTGCTACGGCTTCGGTGAAAAAAGAAACACCTAAAAATTTTCAATATTCATGTTATAGTAGTTATTTTATAACAATGTAATCAATCCACCAAACTTCAAGCTAGCTGAGTGCCACCATTGTAACACTTAGTGTCTGTAATGGTGACCTCTTTCCTGAGACTTTGCCTTAAGCTTACCATCAGGCGAGGTGAGGTCAAGTTGGCGTGTCCTATATATAAAAAAAGAACACCTGCTAAATGACAGACGAGGCTCTGGTGCAGGGTATTCTTTCGAGGTTGGATCAGACGCCAATTGCTTAAACAACTGTAGGAAGAAGGACACACCGGGGTTCCCGATCCATTTCAGCAGTCAGACTGGGGAAGCAGCTCCACCCTACAGAATACCACGGCTATAATAACCTCGTGTTGTGTTCCTGGCGGGGAGTAGCGTAGCTAGAGCTCACTGGAGAGTTTTTGTGCTGTCAGTGGGAAGACCACAGGCTCGTCCTGATTGTGTCTTCTGTACTGACGACACAGAAAGGTTGTTCTTACAGGGTCGGTAGCACGGGTGTGACTCCCCTGGTGTTGCACACGTTCATAGACCGCAGTAACCACTTTCTATCAGGTGGCCCGTATGCATGTCTGCCACCCAAGTTGTATAAAGAAAAGACTTAAAAGTGAAATCAAAAAGAGCAAAACATACCATCGAGGGCAACGCAAGAAGATAATAGCCGTTTTGTTCATTTTTGGACTGAACCTAGTCTTCACGAAGCATATCTTAATGTATATAGACTCATAGTTTTAATGCTAAAAATTACGAGTATCTTGTTTTTTACCGTAGAGTAAGAGCTAATACTCTTACTCTACGGTAAGAGTTATGATTTTTGCGCGTAATCTTCTGAACCTCGTTGCGAACTGATATCTCAAATTAAAGGTATATTTCATCCAGTTTATGGTTTGCAAACAGGTTAAATAGGCACCGCCTGCTATCATACTTCAATGTTCGTTCCCATACCACGGCTGAATTTTGAAATAGTGAGTCAGATGTGGATTAGGCCTACTGGGCATACCACGATAAAAAAAAACGCGCCGCTTTCTCTACCTCATGGTGGTGTGGAAATGAGTATTTCTGCCGAAACGTGTGTTGAACTACAATTTACGGCGCTCGTACGCCGAAACTATTGGTTTTAGAAAGAAAAAGGTTATGACATAAATTGTAGGAAATTTTTTCTCCTATTATTTTGTATAGATATGTTTTTCTTGTAAAATGCGTCGGAAAGGAGTTATTATCAAAAAACTGCTTTTAGGCGCCATTTTTGCAATATGGCGGCGCGAGCGGCAAAGATACGTGGTGGCAAAGTTAAAATTCGGTAAGAGCACGTCAAAATCTATAAAATTACCAATTTTCAAAACTCCCGGAAAACTTTCCAAGTAAAAATACCAAATGAATGTACTATTAATAGCGTTTTTATTTTTAATTGAATTTTTTATACAGCTGTAGGTTCATTGAAATATATTTATTTACATTTAACAGTTACGAAGATTTTATAGTGAAATACATTTTTTTCCCAAAAAATCTCTCCTCAATCAATTCATAGCTCATTCTCCCAAGTAATTTTACGACAACATGCATCCACAGAATATCTTCTTGACAAAATTAGAGACAATCGAAGAAAACACAATGTGTGCCCTGCTGTGCCTCACAGAACTGCGTTAGCCAGTCGACACTTCTCCGTTCTCGGCCCTCGTTTATACAGATTAGCATGTAAACAAAATAATAATCTATACTCTGCACCTATTGTAAAGTGTTAACGCTTAGTTAAAGACTGGCTCCTAACACAGGCCTACGTTGACACGGAGAATCTACTTAAACATATCATTTAGCTCCCATTTCAAAACTATAAAACCTCTATACAAATCAACAACCGTTACATCTGGTAATTTATTTAATCTCACAACTGTTGCAACATATAATAGTATATTCACTCACCCTTCACCCCACATTCACTCACCTTACATTCTCTTACACACGCACTCATAACACACAACACACACAACATATAATCATTCATACAAATGTTCTCATTAATAACCTAAATTAATTTTTACTCATTTAATTTAAGTACCTGCTCATTACCAGTAATACTCGTTAAGCAAAATCATATCGCGGCAGGTCAAGTTTGCCCATTACTAATGACTTGTTTTCCTAACTAGTCTATTATTATAGTTTCTTGTTTGTACTAATATTAAGCATCCCATATTCTGGACGGGAGACCCTGCATCCTGTGATACAGTTTTTAACTAGTACAGGATGCAGGAGATCTTTTCCACTGCACAACATCTCGTAACAAATTGTGCGTATACTTAGGTAAAACAGTGGAAAAACAAATATGTAACACATTTTATAAATAAATAAATAAATAAAAAAAATAAAAAAATAAATAGCTGACCAATAAACTATAGTTTTTCTTTATCTTTCAGCACTAATACCTACCTGTAGTGTTGAGAGAATTTCAACTTGTTCTACTGATGCTTTTCTTTTGTCTAAATCATAAATGAAAATAATAATTGTAATTAGTACGTACCTAATGTGGAGTATCCTTTCTTAAAATGTACAGTTTTGTCTGAGGCGCCGTTTAGGAAAAGGACATCAGGTCTCTTCAGGTAAGTGGCTGCTTTGTGAAGTTTTGCCAAATTCGCATTTATGTCACTGTCGAAAATAACCGCACCGATTTCTGGATCATCTTCTAAGAAGTTGATGTAATCCACAAAACTTTCTGGACCTACAGCGGGCTGGGGAGGACAATGGACTGATTTATGTTTACTGTATACAAGAGAAACTGATCAAAAATATTCACTATGGTTACGTGATTGGTATAACGTTGTATAACTATTATCGGCAGCGCAAGTGTAACGCCCCTGGTGTTGCACGCGTCAATAGGTCATGGTAACCAGTTCCCCCAGGTGAACCGTGTGCTTGTCTGTAACCTAAGTGGTGTAAAAAAAAGGTTTAAGTGCATGATTAGATAACAAGTGTAATGATCTCTGCTTTTCTTTTTTTAAAGGGTTCTTCAAGAAGTGCATCAGGTTTTTACAGGTTCAATAGCACAAGTGTGCTTTCATGAAGGAGCCTGCCTACGGGCCAAGTTGAAGCAGCTTAGCCTGTTAACGCAGGATCTAGGCTGACTAATTCTTTCACCACAATTGCTAGCTCGAGTGTGACGCCTTTGGTGTTGCACACGTCCATAGGCCACCGTAGCGACTACCCATCAGGTGGGCCGTATGTTTGTCTACTATCTGAGTGGTATAAAAAGTGTTACGAATATTTTATAAGTCTCGGTATGGGTTATGCGCAACTATGCCAAAAGTTCTCTGAAATGTACCAAAATGCCAATCATATTCAAATTAGATACGTACATATAATCACGAGGGTTAGACAGAGGTGAATTAACACCCACATTTCATCAATAATTGTATTCGATCCCGCGTAATAGGGGCTGACCCTATTGTCATTTTCCGGGTACTATTGTTGACTTGAGCCATGCATCTGAGGCTGAGTCTGAGCTGTATATATCTGTCTGTACGACACCGCATAGCAAGAGATGGGTGATCCAAATTCTACTCTGCCGGTAACCACGACGATACAGATCGCGGGCCATGATTGCCAATTATGTCCCACTGTATACCATTACTCTTGTTATATCTAACAACAATACTTGCCCCTGTTACACATTCCAACCCGTAGGATTCCAGCATTTTGATAGTTTCGCCACACGCCACGCAGTATACCTTCTTGTTCATATTTGCTGCTTTTAGGTACTCAGCAATAGCTATAGACGGTATTGTGAGGGATTCCTGTAAGAATGAATAGGTACTTTTATCTTATACATTCTATTGAGTGAAATGCAAATATTTTTCAAGTTTACCGTTAACATTGGGAGAGGCTTATGGCCAGCCGTGGACCGCGACGGGTTAATTGATGACGATTGATGAACCGTTAACATTAAGATTTCTTGTGCTCTCTTTCAGTTTTCAATGAATATGTCTATTTTTTTCTTGAAAATCAAATAGAAAATAGGTACATTAGTTTCTTTTTAAATATATAGTACACATCAATTAGACTAAGCTGTAAGCTGAAGGCAAAGTCTCAGAAAAGAGCGTCACCATTACATACATATACCATGTTACAATGACGATTCTCAGCTTGACAGCTTCATCATATGCTTTTTCACACCCCGCGTAAAGGATCCAGGTATGTAGGGAGAAGGAAACACGTTAGCTGGTAATGAATAGTATACTGTGATTATATACCACTTTCCATCACGTGGGCCGTGAGCTTGTCTGCTACCTAAGTGGTATAAACAAATATGCTGATCCCGTTTCTGCGACTTACAAGAATCTATTCGCGGGATAAAAAGTAATACATACAGTGCACGTACTAAGCTGGTAGCGCATTTGGTTGTTGTTGTGTGGAGCAGTATGTTCAGTTTGTACGCGTCGACGCGAGTCCACTGCCTGTAGGTGTGCGCGCTCAAAAGTATACAGATGTGCACGAACATTTCTAGAATGATCGCGCACAATTTGTTGCTGTTTACTTGAGTGAGTTGACCAGAATAAACATTTGTGTTGCATATTCTGCATTACAGTGCGGCACTGGTGGAATTTCACCTTGAAGGTTACATATTGTAGTATAATAGGTTTAGGTGGAATAACTATTTATACCCCTTTTTTACGTGCAGAGACGGAGACGATATGCCGATAAGAGAGGATATGTTGGACTCAAACCGACGAAAACGCACAGCGCCCGTGGGTCGTTGTAGGTTACCGATGGTGAGGTCGACAAGCATATCCCTCGCACCCCTGCCGACCCAAGGCCATCTCTCTCGATCTGGCCCTCCTCGGATGTGGGGACCACAGAGTTCCTCAACTCAAATAATAATATAGGTACATATAGACACTCACAAATCCATTATCAATGTTGGCATCGGCAAACTTTGCTTCATATTTCTCTCGTGACCGTAGACTGTTGTTTGATGCGTAATGAACTGTCTTGCCATGTTTCTTCATCAAATCAAAGAATTCACCAACTCGAGGTAGCGCTTTGGCTTGCCATAGGACTCCTGAGAATATTAAAGATTTAGTTTAGACTAAATTATATAAGGGATTGTCAAGAAAATACTTTATTGGGTGTAAAGGGGCCAACATCCTTTATGCCTAAGTCATTCTCGTTCGTACAGGCGCATTTTTATTGGACGTTAGCGCCCGCATGCGAGGTGTGGTAGATTTATGAAACCGTTTACATTAATCGTTAGTGTGATTTCCCACTATCCGATCCGATATCGGTGTCTGCTCCGATATCCGACATCCAACAGGAAGTAAATACATGAAATATGTATCTGTCTTTTACATTGCCCGGTCCGATATCGGATATCGAAGCTGACACCGCTGTGTCCGCCCGATATCGGATATCAATGTCAATAAGTCACTACAACAGCAAAAGAATAATAAAAAATCAAATGTCATGTCATCTTCAATGGTTCAACAAATTTCTAAGAATTCTGAGGTTGCGCTTATGGATAAATTTTATTGAGTTTATGCACTCGAATAAATAGACATATCCTTGATGTATCGGACCAATTTTATCGGATATGTGAAAACAGCACATGGATATGCCTATCGGACATCAGCTATCTTCAGCTATCGACACCGATATCGGACCGGATAATGTAATAACGGCCTCCGTGTCCATACGCTGGATACGAGAGTTTTCTGTTACGCATGCCAAAGGATCTGAATGCGGAGAACAGTTTACATTCGTCTCCTCGTCTTGTCGTAGTCCCTGAATGCTTTGTATCGACGGCGTTATCCACCGACTAATTTCACTGGTCGTTATCCCGAATGCGGTAAGCCCCCGCGCACATTGTAACTACCGAGTTATCGACCTATGAATTACATTGGTAGTTAGCTCGCCTGCGGGTAGTCCCCGAACTCGGGCAAACGAACGATTTACTGACTAATGAAAACGCGTCTTATGGGATTCAGAACTGTTAGATGGTGCGCCTGCTCAACATCGGACTAGGCTCTGGTGAAGGTTTTAAAGCTAGACGATTAAGCTGATTTACTTATCGATCAAACACAAAAAGCCATCAGGTTCCCAACATTACTGGGAATTATGGAAATTTCATCTGCATTCGAATTACGACGACCCCTGTCACATAGCGAAAGAGCATCTTATTCTAACTGCTAATTCACGTCACGGGTCACGGGTGAAATGCCCGCTGAGTGCAAAAATTTGGTGTATATACATTTCTATATTTTCATTATGGTGGCATTTCACATGGCTAATCGTATTTGCAAATGTGACTTATTTGACAAACAATAACCATGTGTGGACAGTATATTTGACAAAGCATTTGCCTTATTGCCTATATGACCAATACACCGACAAGTCATTTGTTTTTTTTAGCCAATACAGTACCTTTAACAGTAGGTAAAATATCACATTTCACATGAGACACCTCTTTGAAGTGAATACTTTTTTGTGAATTAAATTGGGTATTTGACCAATTTTGGAAACCTATCATAATATATGTAGAATTTTATTTTATCCCTTTTCCAATTTATGTTTTTTGCGATAAATCATTAAAAACAAATAAAAACACATTTTTACTTCGTTAGCTTGAAAAGTGAGCGAAAAACGGTCGGTAACGTCAAATTCGGGTGTGACGTCATAATAAAAATGTGATATACACGAGTACAAAAGATAAAATAATATATGACCAAAGACGAGTAGTGCGACTCACGGCGACAGACGAGTAGTTGTTACAGGACATGTTTTAAATTGTTAAGGCAATTTTTTCGATTGGGACACTCAAATATTGATCTCAAAGGTAGAAATGAGTAGTTACAGTGAGCTCACTAAAATCCAAAGCTTACGGTTGATGAAATCTGTTGTTTCTATTTTTAGGACCACTTTGATCTGCCTAGGTAAGTAAGAAATCAATTTAACCTACAACCCTGTAGAATAATAATAATAACTGACCAAATCTTTTTATAGTATACCGCTACCCGTAATCACTCTCTGGTACCTATCTAGGCATATATACCTATATTCCTAGATATTCAAAGTAATCGATATAAATAAAAATCTTACAGCTCCGTAATGATATGAATAATTACGTATAAACAATATATACATACAGCATAATCTGGCTTATAGAAACTTTATCGCACCTATTATAAGTAGATAAGTAAAAGGAATATGTAATTCACAAAGTATTCCTTGAAACTATTTCAAGTCTTTTTAGTCTAGCTATCTTGTTAATCTACTATGCTGCATTACTTTGGATAAAGATACTTACAGGAAAATATTGCATTCCAAAACTCGGCACAGTAAAAGTTAGTATACCAGGACACGTTTCTCAGACCTAAATCGCGAAACAAACGAGACCCTAACGCGCCCAAAATGTTTTTGTTTTGTTAGCTAAAAGACACTGAAGAAATGTGTACTGCGCGTACAAAGCACAATTTGAGCACATTTTAGGTCCAAGATATATGACCCAAGCTATAGGTAGGTATTGGAAGCAAAGAAATTAGCTATCATTAATGAACCTACATTTAGATAGTTTGAAATGTCCGTTTTTATAATATCATTGCTAAATATTATCCACTTTTCCCAATAACAATATAAGTTATTATTATTTATTAGTAAAAATGCGCGAATTGGGTGACGTCACGTGAACTGTCAACTGATTTGCTTCGTGTAAAATACAGACTAAAAAATCGCAACTTTTGTAAAAAAAAATTATTTTTTTTATTTATTTATTTAACCAGAAAAACATACATTGGGTCTAATGCCTTAGTAGTGTAACAAAAACCAGAAAGGTTTGTCCGTACACTACGTTCGTCGTCGAGTCTATATAATACTAATTCTATACATCAGGTAGGCAAGTTCTTAATCTAGGTAACAATATCAGATTTAAATCTGCACAACAAAAACATGTTACATTGTGGGTACATATGTAGTGCAACAATATAATTTTACTTTCGTTCTGTGTTCGTAATATAATATTTTTTAAGTGTACAGTAAAATAATGTGCGGGTAGATTGGTAAATTTACAGCGCACAATGGCTCACAATATGAATAAGTATGCCGCTGCGACTTATCGAGCTGCTTACAGGATGTTTCATTACTTTTCGATTTTTTCTTTTCTTTGATTTTTAGTTTTATTTTCTAGCTACTTAATTATTTTAGTGTATTAATTAGGTAGGTTTTTAATGTAGCTTTTAGGTTTTTACAATTTATTTTACTTTTAAAATGTTTAGGTAATTTGTTTAATAAGTTAGAGACTATATAGTTCAATGTTCTTTTTCCATGTAGGTTATTGAATCTTGGCATTATCAACTTTTTATTGGTCACGCTCCTGGTTAATTTATTGTGAGAATTAACTATTTGTAGGTCCTCATTAAAGTATTGTTCCGTTATGATATTATATTTTATTTTATCCTGAACTGGCATCAAAGAGCAGTATGAGAACAATTCGTGTTGATTATTTTTATACTCTTCCCTTACCTTCCGGGAAACAATGGTTATCAGAATACGTAACTGTAGTTCATAGATTCTGTCTATTTTTGATTTAAAAGTGCGCCCGTAACTACTCAGTCCGTAAGATATCACTGATTCGCCTAATGCTTTATATAATGATAACAAAATTGGATATGGAATTTTATGCCTTAGTATAGAGAATTTGGCCAGTATTGCGCGCAATTTATCACATACATGTTGAATGTGATTAGACCAAGTTAATCTGTCGTCAATAATCACACCTAGGTAAGTCTGTGCATCCACTACTTCTAGGGCCTCACAGTCACAATTTATATTTTTATGTAAACAATTATGACTGTGCGATATTATTGTAATAGGAGATGTTTTCCTATTTTGATTTGTACTTATATACATAACTTTTATTTTACTACTATTTAGGACGAGTCCGTTATCATGGGACCATTTAGACAGAAGAGTAAAATCGCTTTGTAATTTACCAAGAGCCATGGCAATATCCGAGTCGGCTGAGAGTAAACAAGTATCGTCAGCAAATTGATAGATTTCGCAGTTTTTTATGACGTTTCCTAAACTATTAACGTAAGTTATGTAGTGTAAAGGTCCGAGTACTGAGCCTTGTGCTGTCCCTTCGCTAACGTGAACCTTATCACTGAAAGCGCTATCAACTTTCACCTGGTAAGTGCGGTCCTGTAAATAATTTTTGCACCATTCCAATAACGGACCACGAATCCCACTTTCTTCTAGACTATCTATTATTTTACAGTGGCGGAGTGTATCAAACGCTTTACTATAATCAATGAAAGCTGCAATTACATGTTGTTTGCCATCTAAATGTTTATTGACAGAATCCGTAAAATCCGAAAGTAGCTGTGTAGTGTTCCTACCTGGTTGAAAGCCATACTGTTTTGATGAAATGATGTCATTCTTTTTATAGTATGAATACATTTGATTTCCTATAAATTTTTCGACAACTTTATCAATTGTGGGGAGAATAGTGATAGGTCTATAGTTTTCATAATCTGTATGGCTGTCTTTTTTGTATATTGGCCTAACTATTCCGATTTTCAGCTGGTCAGGATATCTACCGGTGACTATGCTCGTATTAATTAGATTGACAATAGTTGCTGTTATTTTGTCAATTATGCGCTTTATATCACTTGCCCGTATGCCATCTGAATCTGGTGCTTTCTGATTGTTCAGATTTTTTATAATGGGTTGCACCAGGTCTGATCGGGCTTTAGTGAAGTACATTGTAACATTTTTTGGCATACTGTATGATGATTTATCTAGCAATGGGATATCACAATTTGGTGAGATGGACTTCACACTTCTCACAAATGTTATTCGCTATATCACTCGGCCCATTTGTGCTTTTTTCAAATGCTGCAACGATAGACTTGTCAATGTATGTTCTAATTCTTCCGGTTAATCTATTCAGTAATTGCCAGAGTCGTCGTATATTATTTTTGCTTTCATATATTTCTTGTTTTATGTGTTTATTTTTTGTTTTCTTTATTAAATTATTAGCAAAGTTTCTAGCCTTATTATATTTCAAACGCAATATGTTATTATTTGAATCATTTTTCCACTCGATAAATAATTTGTTCTTATATTCACATGCTTTATTTATTTTTTTATTAACCCACGTATTGTTTTGCCGAGACGATCTGGTATTACATTTAATATTGATTTCTGCTTGACTATAGCTTTTATTTATATTATCATTTATAAATGTTACAATTAATATTTGAGTACAATACATTTGTATAGTTATTATTTAGATATAAGCTATCATATGCAATAAATTTCATATTTTATTGTAAAAGTTGTCAAATACCAAATTGTGTTTATCTATATTTGCTAATTTGAATTTGGAATTATTTATTAGATAGATTTTCCAATTTGCTTGTTTCCATAAACGTCCAATAGTTTACCAAATTAATAAACACCTTGGTATATGGATGTTTCTGTGTTTATTATATTCGCATTGCATTCAAGAACCCAAAACAAAAGCTAGTTTAACTATGCTTAATTTGGATCTACATATCTGTCCTAATAAATATTTATTCATTTATATTCCCGCTTTGTCCGCTTAATGCTACTTTTGTTCATATCTTCGGTCCTACTGAACCGATAACGACCATACAAACATCAGATTTTAAGTATGACCAAGCCCTTTCAAACATAAATAAATCACATCAAAATCCGTTGAGTAGTTTTTGCGTACACCGCGGACGTAAGTAAGACGTAGTAATATTTTCTTGTTTAGTAAGTCGTTAATTTAATATAACCAAAGTTTTTTTTTAAATATCTCCAACAAAACATAATCACGTTTCAATTATTTATAGATATTTATATTTTCATTTTATAATATGTATTTTTATTAGAGCATTGATCGCGTAAGACAGGCGCTGCAATCTAATCTCTGTGGAGAAGTTATGATATCAAACTATTTGTTAACAGTAACCCTATCAGTGATGATGATGGTATATGATAAACAGCAAGTATTATATGTTACGACTGTTAAGAACTGATTAGAGCATTAATTATGAAGAAATTTATCGAATAAATTTTAGATGTATAAAATATACAGAATACCTGTTATAGAACTTGAAAAATCTAGTTTGTGAAGACGTTTCAATGTTCTTACTCAAGCACGCTCATACGGCTGAACGGATCTAGTTGATGGAAGGGATATATTATTTATTTATTGTGTACTTTATTTTACGTCAACCCGCCCGTGACATATTTTGAAGACTCAAACTGAGAATGTCAAATATATTCTCATCAAATTCGAAATTTGTAGGTTCTTATAAAAAGTCTTTTTATTTACTTTAGCTTCTATCTATCCTACTGACTTCCTACCCAAAGCAAAATGTTTGACTATTGTAGAAGCTTGATTCTCTTGTTCAAATGTGTGGGAAACGTTTTTGGCGATTTTTCTTTCCTAGTACTCAAAGCTAGAATAGTCCTACAGAGTCTTTTGAACCCCACATGAAATAGGATCGATCCGAACAATTTTTTTTTGGATATTTATAATTTTTCTGGCTGACTGTAAGATTTTGCTAAAATCTGTGAATGCAGTTCAAAGTATCTTAAAAAGTTAGGGCAGGTCTCCTAAGAACATTTTGCTGTAACTACAACAGTTAAGGTATTTGCCGTTCTTTCTTTCTTTAATTCTTTATTGTACACAAGAAAATAATACATCAACAGGTAATCACAAATACATCTTGGTGTACAAAGGCGAGCTTAACTCAATATTGAGTTTTCTCCCAGCAAACCTTTGGGGAATAAAAGTGCAAAAAAAAAATTATAAAAAAAACCAAGTGTACAACAGCAGAAAAAAAACATGTAATACATACTAAGAATGAAAATATTATACATATACAACATTATACATATATATACATTTTAAAAATACATTCCGAATGTTAAGTGTGAAACTCGCTGGGATATACCATGTTTATTGTTTTTTAAGTAACTGATATTTCGGCGTTGTTCTGTTTCTGTATATCACGGTGTCCGTAATCATACCGCCGAAATATCGGTTACTCCCAAAAAAATATATATACATGGTAAATATCCCGGCGAATTTTACACTATTAATGCGAATGGCCATGTCAATCTCAAATCATAAATATATGATAGTCGGAGTTGAATTTTACTGTCTAAAATAATACATAGAACTGACCACTTTGTGTCGCTGGAATAGATTCTCATTCATGGCGGGTACGAGAACAGAATTCCATATGATGGGAGTCACGGGTAAAAAGTAAATAAACATAGCATTGAACTTTCTGTACTACTGATATAATTGTACAAAGTCAGACTTAATGTCAATATTTCTACTAGTCAACTTTTGGATTATGCAGAGATAATGTCAAAAAGGATTTTCAAAGGGCTAGAACGAAGTATTCGTGCTAGAACTATAGTTGCGGCATGCTATGATGGCCGTTTTGACAAGACTGGTTTTGCTCGTTTTCTCTTTTTTGGTGCGCTTAATTTTGAACAATGAACTATTAGACGAATAACTAAGGATCTGGAGGTAGGACACAATTGTATTCCCGTCCCGATTGAGCAGTCTGACTGGGGAAGTACTCCATCGTACAGATTACCACGGCTAAAATAACCTCGTGTTGTGTTCCCGGTGGTGAGTAGGGTAGCCAGAGCTCACAGGAGAATTTTTGTGCTCTCTGTTCTTACAGGGTCGGCAGTATGGGTGTGACTTCCTTGATGTTGCACACTTTCATAGGTCACTGTTACCACTTTCCTTTCATTAAAAATGGCGAGATTGCCACAGAAGATATTAAACTTCACACACCACAAAAGAGAAAACGAGCACAACCAGTCAAAACGACCATCATAGCGTGCCGCCACTATAGTACACAGCACTTCATTATGTGTTAACAAAGGCACCGGTGCTAAACTTTCAAATTAAAAATATGTACTTAAGTATTATGTTATGTAAAAGTTCAGAATGGTTCATAGTTCAACAGCTTACTATAATTACAAAGATTCAAGGTAACAATTCAACATACCATCACAATCCGAAAACACATAATCAAATGAGTCCAAGAACTTCTTAAACTCTTCGGGTTTTAATTCCAAAAGGTTCACGGGCGCTGAACTCATGTTTAATAATATTTTTTTTGTTATAGAAGATAAGAAACAGTCACACGTGTGCTCACTACCTCATCGCATCACATACTGCGCCTGCCTGTGTAGGTATGCGCGTGAGTAGGCATAAGCTGTATTTTAATGTGTGCGTCTCCATTGATTCGTGGAAAAGAAAAATGTAGGTACGTTTGATAAAAATATGAGCTGATGCGTTTGACAAAGATAGTGGTGATAGATAGCTACTTAAATTAAACTGTAATCACGGTAATTATGTTGCATCATGTTGTAATAGTAGCTTACTTTAGAGGACATATATTATGAAGGTCAAAATTTTACAATTAGGTATGTTAAGAAATAATATTAAATAATGCATAAATAAACCATTGGAAAATGATTATTTTGCTGGTTCGGTAGGTTAGTTCTACTGAGAAGATACCAGCAAGAAACTCAGCGAACTATATTAAGTTTACAATTTATTTTGTGCGAGCAAGCAAGAAACTTATGTTGACCACGCATTAACATCATTAAGATATTCATCCACTTTATAGTTAACCTTAACTCATTAAAGTTTTGTTCACTTCTATTTTAAATTTATTTATTGGCATATTAATCAAATCCTGAGGAATTTTATTCAATATTTTTATACAGCCGCCAAATGAATTACCAACCTTATGAAGCCTAAGTTTTGGTACAACTAGTTTATTTTTGTTTCTCGTATTAAAATTGTGTGTTAGGTAGAAAGAAGGAAGCATTTGAACTGGTAATGAATTCCAGGCGTTAATAGTGTGACAAAGAAAAGATTCTCCGAATCGTTTGGTTCTTGAACGGATATTCTGCACCTTATGTGGGTGAAATCTTAGCCCTGCACGTGTTGTCCTGTGTAGGAAAGAAGAGAGTAGTTAAGGAGTCCACCTTTAAGGGATCGAGAGGTTCCAGGATGGAATCCTGGCCGTTACATTATCGACATGAACTGCCTTACTGTGTTTGTACTTCTTAACACAAAATGTTATATGAAAGATAGTCAAATAAATTAGCTGCAAGAGTTTATTAATAAGAGGAGGCAGCACTTTGAATCTTGCTACGGACAGGCTAAGTGCTTTTATTTATTTATTTATTTATATAATCAGGTCCACTTACAGTTATTTACATTTAAACTATAACTAAAACATGCAATAATCATGAAAACACAGTGCAATGCAATAACCACTTACAAATGTACACAACATGTACAAACTTTATATATATCTAAGTAACAACAATTTATTCGCTCCATAGTGGAGTGGTGACTGATAGATGAGTATGTAATGTAATAGTGATGATCAGTTGAATCTACACTATCACGTACACATGCAATTTATTTATAATATTAATATTAATAGTAGACTAATGAAGAGAAATAAGAAGAATAGCCCGACCAATCAAGATCAGGCAATGAGTAAAGAATCGATTTCAGTTTGTTGAGTGAATCACAGTGAATGTCAATTTGATCGCTGCAAGTATTAATAACTTTGGACAACCTCGCGCAAGGGGAGTTAGCACCGAAAACTGTCCTTCGCAACGGTGGGCATAGTGGTGTAATAGCTCTGCGCGAGTGCTTTCGAAACCTAGCAAGTTTTTCAATATTTTTTTTTGTTTTTCAATAAGAATTTTACTATCGAAAATAATAATATTTACTCTAACCCCTCCAGTTAAGCTAAATTGCTTGTGTTAGGTTCACCTTGGCAGTATAATGGCCAGAATTCGAACCCGGGACCTTTTCATCGTAAGATAGATAGATAGATCGCTAGATAATTATTTATTATACACCACCTATTGTGTACCATAGATTAGAGTAAAATTTGTAGTTAGCATGCATACAGTTTAATGTACAATCGGCGGCCTTATCGCTGGAAGCGATTTCTTCCAGACAACCTTGGGATGGACATTAATACACAAAATCTTTTGCTTTATTAGCAAAAGATTTGGTGTAGTTAGCAAATGAATTAGAAACAAGGTGTATTAAAAAACAAAAAGAAAGAAAGATATGAGAGAAGTTCAAATAAAGTAAAAAAATATACAACTTTAGCACATAAACAGATATACGAAACAAATAGTACATACTAATAAGAAGGGAAAATAGTGAGCATATTAATTGTGAGCTGTCACAGTGTTCAAAATGATAGGTAGTAGTCCTTTACCATTCTTTTAAAAAATGTTTAGGGATTTTGCTTTCTTTTTTTTTATATACCACTTAGGTGGCAGACAAGCACACGGCCCAACTGATGGAATGCTTATCTGATACTCAATAAGCGCACAGCCTTGACAGATAATGACTTATCAACAAAATCAGTTGAATGCATTGGCATTCTCAGCCTCAAATTCTCGGATGACCTCAGGCATCTGGTATGTGTGTCATGGAGGAACTGGAATCGTTCTTTGAGATAAGAGGGGGTGGTAGTAAGATTCCATAATCACTAAGCTACCGAAAAACCACGAAACTGACTATGTTTATTCCTGATTACAAGATCTATAAATAATTTTACTAGTTATAATATGTCTAAACCACTAGATATCATATATAGAAATACTTACAAACACATAATTATAGATAACACAACACATAGAATATCAATAACATTACTTTTTTTTAATGTATTTTTTTAATAATATAGGTTTTTGGATATTCACCATTAAGTCACGAGTTCTTTTACATAACATACATACAGTCACGCATCCTTCCCATTGGGATAGACAGGGTTTACTATTAAAAAAAACGTATGACAAAACATAATTTTACAAGCAATGTTTGAAAAACTATATAATCATTTGACAAACTTTCGCTTCGCAAATGTATTATCTTAAAAATAATCATTTGACATAATAATTATTTACTAATAATGAAAAAAATATTCTACAATATTTTACACAGCGCTATCTTGACTCATAGCATATCTTAACTAGCTTGTGTTACGGAATCTAGAACGCAGATAAACATACTTAGAAACTTTAATACATAGGCATAATGAAATTTTTCAAGTAAATATTTAGTCTAATGAGTACTTTATTAAACAACAGTTTGTAAAATGTTAAAATTATCAAGTATAATTTTGTCAAACGTTCTTTTTCAAATGAATTTGTATTTTGTCAAATGATTGACTAAAGAAGTGAAAATCTGTAGTTTTTCTTCTACATTTTTTCACTTCCTACGATCCTGGCATAAGTCTCTTAAATAAACATTAAAGTATATTTGGTTATTTATCTTTTATCTTAATAGCAACCATTTTGATGATAGCACCCAACATAGGTACTAGAAAACAAATAAATATCCTAGACCGATCTAAAGCTTTATATCTTCCATGAGTGCCACTTAATTTCAGTAGATAAAACATCTGCACGCCCGTCTCAGAGGCCATTCACCTCTACTTTCACTGATTGCTATTTAAATTTCAATACAGGTGCATACTTTTAACAACGTAATAAAACCCGTCTAAATTTCACATAAAATTCTATCTAAAATGTATTGTCATCTCGTTTTTCTTAAATGAGTAATGCACTCTGTCTGATTACCTATAATACGCTCTTCATAAAAAAAGAAAGTCTAAAGGGCAAGTTTTGCCTACTTGGGTGTTGGAGGTCGCTCACCGTCCTCCATGAGCGCGGGATTAGGTGACAGATGCGATGCGTGACTCCTCGCGGGACACTGTGGCTCCCATCTGAGAGGGCCGTTTCGAAACTTAAGATGGCCCTGGGTCATCTGGTGGATATATGCTAGTGGCAATCTTACCTCTTGTGACTGACGACCTAAGACAACGTGTGGTTTTAGTCCTTTAGTCCGACATAGTCGCCCCGCCGTCCACAATGGGAGGGGTGAGGGTGGGATATTTCAAAGAATCAAAGAATCAATTTCATTTATTCAGTTTAAGCACACAAAGAGCACATATGAACGTCAAAATTTTACAATTATGTGTGTCAAGAAATAATATAAAAATATTAAATAATGTAAAAATAAACCATTGGAAAATGATTCTTTCGCTGGTTCGGTAGATTAGTTCTACTGAGAAGATACCAGCAAGAAACTCAGCGAACTACATTAGAACTAGATTATTTTTCTTTTGGTTTTTTATTATTAACCGCGGTAGCCTAGTGGTATGGGTAATGGACTGCTGAGACGAGATCTCGGGTTCGATCCCAGGTTTTACTATGGCACACACCAATGATTTTTCGATGCTTTTCGAAGTTATGTGTGTATTTATCGCAGGTTTATAAGTGCCCGGTTAATGGCAATAGGCTCGCCACCTATTACATTGGGACCTAAACATAAACTGGCGAAATGTGGGTGCTAGCACCTCTGCCTACCCCTTCGGGGATATAGGCGTGAGTTTATGTTATGTTATTTTTCTTTTTAAATTTGCTTTAGTTTACAATTTATTTTGTGCGAGCAAGCAAGAGACTTATGTTGACCACGCATTAACATCATTGAGGTACTCATCCACTCTATAGTAACCCTTACTCATTAAAGTTTTTTTCACTTCTTTTTTAAAATTATTTATTGGCATATTAATCTAATTAAAATTAATAATTTGAGGGGATTTCCGCACTATAAAAATTATTTCTACACGCTGGATTGGAAACGACGATGGGTGAGAAAATTCAGGAAGGGCTTCATCCCACACCACTATTGTCGGGTCCAGATCGGCCGAACATGGCTTCCAGTAAGCTCGCGAATGATGCTCAGTCGTTGTGGACCTAACTATTGCTGTTGAATATTTGTGCAAAAATGTACCAAGGCTGTATCTACAACAGCGATACTAGAAAGGTGTAAATAGTCTCGGTGCCGTGTCTGGATATGATAAAGCGCAAGCGACAGCAAAGTGATGGCTACATTCAGCCCGTCTGTCCTTCACGTAACTTTCACAAACACCTAACTGACGTTACACAAATTTGTGATTGACGCCTTTGTCTGTGGAGTTCACATTCGAACATGCACCTATACACTATCAAAATAAAGTCTGTTAGTAGGGTGTGACAACCTCATTCAGCAAGGGTCAATTCGGTGCAGGCATTACACTACCGACGTAGATTCTAACACAAGGAATTTAGCTTAGCTGGAGGGGTTAGAGGGAAAAAAACTGGAACTGAAATTACTAATATTAATATCGGTTCTAGTATTTTTTTTTTAAAAAGAAGGGGTAAAATGCTCGAGCAGTTTTAGTCCACTGAGGACATAGGCCTCTCCCATTGTTGCCTGGCCTTAGCCTCCTGTTCCCACGCTGACAAAACGGGTCGATACAGGGTTTTACTTCGAGATTTCCTTTTCTTGCTGTGATATTCTCTGCGTATTTTTACGTTAGGCGCCTCTTACAACACCCGTCGGATGGTATGGGGTGGTGATACTTGTATTCCTTATCCGTCACCACATAACATATAAAATATAGCTTTACTTAATTTTTTTGTTAAAACGTTTTTTTGTTAAAGCGTTAACGTAAATATTTGCCTTTAAATATTATGAATTGCTGGATTTGAATTTGATAGTGAACGAATCCCTAATGAGTTGTAATTTTGTTGAGTTTTTATGATTTAAAACTTAATTTTAAACTTGTTATGCCTAGAAATGAATCTCAAGACTAAAAATGTACTACTAAAATAATATTAATAATACGCATCTTTATTGTACAACAAGGATATTAGACTACAGTATGAAATATAAGTTTTGTGGTACGTAAAGCTGGCGGCCATATCACTTTGCGGCAATTTCTTACAGGCAACCATAATAACAGGCAAAAGGGCAAATAATACATGTAATATGTATGTTAATACACTGAACCTTTTGCCAACACAGTTGTGATCTGTTTTCCAGTGTGTAATGCGGCTGTTCTTATATATTTCGTGAAGCGACTGCGATCTGACCTCTTCAACCAATTAGCGATATCGAAGTTCTTTAGTAAGACTAGTCGGATTTATGAGAACTTCAAGTACCCGTAACGACTGTCATAGATGTTCGTATGGCAACCGGGACCGACGGCTTAACGTGCTCTCTGAGGCACGAGCAGATGAATGCAAATACCCATATTCATGCATACAAATATAAGCCGGAATCAAACTGCGCTTCCAGCGGAACGGACGCGTTCATTACTGCCACGCCACATAATAGATTACATATATATACATATAACCGCGCCTTTATCCCCGAAGGGTTACGCAGAGGTGAATTAACACCCCCATTTCATCAATCCCACTATGTGGTATTCGGTCCCACGTAATAGGGGGTGAGCCTATTATCGTATTCCGGGCACTATTGTTGACTAGAGCCATGCATCTGAGGCTGAGTCTGGGCTGTATATATCTGTCTGATGTTAAACAGCCCTATCCCTTAGTCGCCTTGTACGACACCACATGGGAGGAGATGGGGTGGTCCAAATTCTACTCTTTAGGGAACCTGTTGTATGTTAATATGTATCTTAAGGGTAATTTACCTATCGTCTTTAAAATATTGCTTACAAGTATTTTTTTTTCAGATCCAATTGATTTATTCCAACATTGACATTGAAAAGGAAGTAGACGGAAGATAAACCATGTCTACCGTGAATAATTACTATAATTACCACTATGGCTACAAAGCCTTTGTTCTATCTTGGTATTATAAAAAAGTTGACTTTCAAATCAGTGTGAATCATTCTATGCGAAATGCTAATTATGGTCGTTACTCTTTTAAAACGATTAGTTTATTTATCTGCTAGGTATTGCCGGTGTACGTGTGCGTGTGTGTGTGAATACACAATGTTTGGATGGCATCCAAACAAAATTAGAAGATTCCTACGAGATCAGAAGCCCAAGTGTAACGCCCCTGGAGATGCAAATGTCCACGTTAACCACTTTCACTTCACTTTCATTATATTAAACAGCTGTCTGAATTTAGTGTCTTACAAGATTTAATTTTTTTTACTTGGACAAATTTTGAAAGGGTCGCGTCGGTCCTAAACTTGAGTGGCATTACAAGTTCTAAACCAGAGTGTAACTGGTTGTCCTGCTATAAAAGTTAACAACTTTAAAATTAAATTATCACGAGATGTTCACTTAAAAAGTTTTCTAATTTTTAACAAAGATACTCAAAAATAACTTGAATAAATTGACTAAAAAGTAGTGATTTGTAATCACTACATAATAAAAAGAGTAAAAAAATAAGTATTATCTTAAAATAACATAACATAAACACACACCTATATCCCCGAAGGGGTAGGCAAAGGTGCTAACACCCACATTTCGCCAGTTTATGTTTAGGTCCCAGTGTAATATTTACATATAACACTAAATAAATCGCGATAGAAAACCCCCAGAGAAAACTGGGGCTGCTGCTAATGGTGATAATGATAAATAAGTCTCTTTCTCCCACCTGATGGAAAGTGGTTACCATGGCATCTGAACGTGTGCAAAACCAAGGGAGTCACAACCGCACTGTCAACCCTGTCGAATGTCGGTAGACGGCAATTAACCGTCGCCGTAAGACGGATATATGTTTAGATGAATTGGAATGGTTTCGGGCGAAGGTTCTGTGACTTAGTGGTCAGAGCGTTACCCCTGTAAGGGAAAGATCGCGGGTTTGAATCCCGCCAGAAGCGATCAATTTTTTTTCTATATTTTAATCGATTTGAATAGTTAGCATACTAAATGCTTTAAAATTTCATTCAATAGACTAACACAGACATCTCATATGCTACCCACCTTTTGTAAAACGTCATTCTATCTAGCTGGTGGCGTCCTACTTACCATTTGCCTTCTTAAGTATATCCATATTCATAAATACTGGTCAATTTACTGGCCAAAAAGATTTACAAAGAATAATCTTAAAAGGGGAGATGAAAGAAAAGATATATCATATTAAAACTTGTAAAAGTTATAGTCTTTAACTGAATTCTTTGAAACGCCTAAGGGGAGAAGGATTTTTGTTAATGCTACAGATAGTATCAAAACTCACACAACTGTGTCGACAAGCGTGCAGCGTTCTTTTAGAGTTACTTTACAAAATTTAACTTCAACGAAAAAGCTTAGCTATTAGGGTAGCTATTCGGTCCTTTTGAAATCAGGATAACAGGCATCGGGTAGAATTCACTAGCGTAACTACGATGAGAATTTTTCCCGTAAAAAAATTCCTTAGAACCTTTTTTTGAATTTAGTACTTTGCGGGTTGTTAGTAAAAGTTAGTAATATTGTAACATAACATAACATAAGCTCACACCTATATCCCCGAAGGGGTAGGCAGAGGTGCTAACACCCACATTTCGCCAGTTTATCCCAATGTAATAGGTGGCTAGCCTATTGCCATTAACCGGGTACTTATAAACCTGCGATAAACTAGTATTTTGTTCTATACTAAAATTAAAGTAACGTATTTCATTAGTAAGCAGATATTTAAACCACCACTGCGGTTTAAGAGGGTGGTTAAAGGTAAATAAATGTTACGATTTGAACAATAAAAAAAAACCTATATATAACGATCTGTACACACTGTGATTTTCTCAACAGTTATATTAAATTAACATCGAGGATCGAATAAAATGGAAATTATATATTATAATGAATTATATAAATGGATGCTATATATTTAATAACTAGTACTGAAAAATGTATGTTAATTTAGTTTGATTCATTCCATTTTAGAAATCAATGAAACGACTAAGGACAGAAATTATCACGGACTTGTTTCATGGGACAAATTGACACTAGAAGAACAATCCCTTCGACTCGGACTTGATTTTGTTTTCTTCATGAGACAATTCGTTCCAAAACTGTTCGAATATTATTATATTATATTACATGAATCACGCCTCCATTCGTGATAAGTTCACCAAAAAGGCCCGTATTCCAGTACGTTACCAGATTCCGTTAATTTAGTTGGAATATTGGCAAGGTTTTACATAGTAAATTAATCATTAAAAAGGTTTTGTGTGTGTGTGAGCGCGTATGTGTGTGTGTGCGTATTTGTGTCTATGTGTGCGTGTGTATGTGTGTGTGTGTGTATGTGTGTGTGTGTGTGTTAACAGTAGCCGCACAGCACTGCCTCAGTGACATCATAATTTAGAATTAGCAACCATTCTCGACATAAAATTGAATCCTAGATATTTTAATGTCATTGTTAGAGTCGATCCACAACTGAACTTTGTTCTGGAATACCGGCCTAAGACTTGTGGATGCCCTACTCAAAAAGCACACAACAGGTTTCTTCAAGCTTGCGTGTATCATTTATGTAGTGTCATTATATAAGATCAGGCCCGTGATATATACCCTTCGCAATCCTTTCATAACGTTAGACATCGCAGTTTTTCATCGTGGCGAACTAGCCAGAAGCGATACGGAGGTGATTTATAGGCGTAGTTGGGTAGCCCTTCGCGTTTTCACCTGGTAGTGTTATCTTAAAGTAGTATTTATGCGTGTGCGGAGGAGGTAATGCTCCCTTTTGTGGTATAAAAGCGATTATAATATGAGGACACGCACTGGTTATTGTCTGCATGTCTCCTGTGATTAATTGTAGGTTCTTGTGAATTTGTCTTCTTCTTCCTCTTAGCGTTAAACCCCATCGCATTTGAAGCTTTCACCTCAAGCCTGGGCTCCGTTTTACTAGTCTAACTGCGGATTTGGCTAAACTTCGAAATTTTCCATGAAGCGAATGCTATCTGACCTCCACAACCCAAGGGCGATATCGAAGCATTGCAGTTAGACCAGTTGTTGAACTTTTTAGTGCTCCAATTACTCGTAACGACTGCCATAGATGTTGGTATGGCAACAGGGACCGACGGTTTAACATGCTCTCCAATGCACGACCAGGCCAATGTAGGCCTGGAAAGCCTGGAATTCATTACCAGCTCACGTGATTACTTCCTCCTACAGTTCTGGAACCTTTAAGCGGGGTGTGAAAAAGCATATGATGAGGCCGTTAAGCTGAGTGTCACCTTTGTCACATAATATGTAAGTAATGGTGAACCTCTTTTTTGAGACTTTGCCTTCAGCTTACCATCTAATTAACATGTCCTATATAAAAAATGCCTATATTCATGCATAGAAATATTTACCCTGAGCGGGGATCGAACCCGCGCCTCCTGCTTAGCAGCCGCGTTCACTACTGCAACGCCATGGAGACGGTCAAAGCACCTTTCACTGCATCTGTATCTCTAGTGAATGTATCTATGCAGCATTATTTGAGCACCAATCTCGGTTGCATTCAAAGTTTGTTCATTGAAGTCCATGCTCCCTTATCCTACTCCTCTTAAGGAATTTGGATTCTCTTGCTTTGACGGGAGCGATAGCCATGCTCCCTAAATAATATAACCTTACAAATAAATTGATCAGAAGGCCAATTCTCTTATTAAAAAAAAATCTGTTCAAAATTCAGTCTCGATCTAATATTAATCTTCCAAATATCAAAATGATCACGACGTCAATGAAAATTGTGTTTAAAGAAGAATAAAAATTATGTTTTTAACATTTGGAAAATTGAGGTTAGATCGAAACTGACTTTATTATATATATACCGAGAATTGATCTTCTGATGTCCAACCAACCGTGAAGAATGTTTTATAATCATATTAGTCAAATAATTTGATATTCATGATGATTTTGACGAAATCGCGCATTGGGAGAAGCCTATATAAGTTCAGCAGCGGACTGCGGTGAGCTAATGATGTGAGCTAATGATGTACCACCACACCACACTTCGCTGATTTATATACATGTACACGGCCCACCTAATGGGAAGCAGAAACAAAAAAGAATAAGCAAAAATATTTATACTTTGCAGAATAACTTATAAGAAATTACTGGATACCAGAGAACGTGTTAGGCAATAGTCACGAGCTTATTCATATTCATAACACTTCCTAACTTTTTAAAAGGTACTAAAACGTTTCCGGTGTGCCATTCAAAAGAAAAGTGATCCATTAACATAATAATAAAAGTCTTTTCTTGCACCCATTCTAAGGTGCGAAGGGTTAGAGTTTTGGCTCCATGATTTGTGATTCCGTTCAGGTATGATCATACAAAGTTAACCCTTCTCAATCTTTTATTACAAAATCGTACGTATTTTTGAGTGTACGTAAAATATCTTCATTTAACCAGTTTAGTGCGTAAGTGCTATGAATAAATAAATAAATAAAATTAAATAAAAATAATTTATTTCGGACAACAACGAATCCATATCTTGTTAGTAACAATATAACCACTTAAAAATATGTTAGTAAAAAAATTGCATTGTCTTTGTTTGTCATTTATGATATTATTTAATGTCAAAATAGAGGAATAGAAGTAATGTCACATAGTAAAAATCTAAACCATTATGTCAAATTTGTGATTTATTTATTAAAATCAATATTAAATTTTTAAGATACGCGTATTTCAAATCCGCCATTCAATTAATAGAATTATTATATTTTTAACTATATTGTGAATAGGACAGCGTAAATTGATTTAATTATGCATTGAAAAAAGGCAAGTTAGCACTCGAAACATTGCTTATATGAAATGACAGTAGATATCGCGTCCTGGGACGCGAGTGAGGACTCAGGGCCGTACACGCTCACCGAGTGTCTGGCGTGGGAGACGCCGAGACGGGAGCTTGTGGCGGCCCTGGGAGTGAGAGTTCTCACGCTCTTCACCTTGCTCGCGGCGATGGTCCGCTGCGCGGATGCGTGGGCAGCCGGCGCCTCCTTCTGCGAGCAAGTAATGCTCGTGAAGGAGGAGGCGGGGCGGGAGCGGCAGCGGGTGCGACGAAGGATCGCAAGCTAAGCTGCCCGCGTACGAAGGCAACTCGGGCGTCGGAAGTCGATGAACGACCTCCGCCCCCCATGAGCGCAGGCCTGGGGGTGACAGGTGGAGCTGCCTGTCACCCTGGCAGAAGCAGGCCGCGGCGGTGGCGCGCCTGGCGCCCCCGTTTCCTGGGACGCGTTGGGGACTCTGTAGTCCCCACTCCCGAGAAGAGGGCCAGATCGTGAGAGATGGCCCTGGGTGACCGGGGTGCGAGGGATATGCCTGTCAACCTCACCTTCGGCCACGAAGGTGAGGTTGAAACGACCCACAGGCGGCGTGCGTTTTAGTCGGTTCGAGTCCGACATAACCTCTTCCACCGGCTCCGGTGGAGAGGTATCCGTGGGGATTTTGCGCACGTAAAAAAAAAAAGTAGATATCGCCTCTGCCTATCCCAGAGGCTATTGTCTCTGCCTATCCCAGAGGGAAATAGGCGTGAGTGTATGTATGTAAGACCAGTACATAAATATCCGCGTGGTAACAGAGAAAGAATACTATCACCCACCCATCTCACCTACCATCTCATTCGAAGGATGTCGTAAGAGGCGACTAACAGAAAAATACGCAAACGATGTCACTGTGAGAGAAGACGTGGAAACGTAGACCAAATCCTCCCAATATTGGGAGGGGTATAGTCCAGCAGTGGATGGGCTGGTTGATTTGATTTGATATAAATACACCGTTATTGAAAATGGGCACGTCTAAAACACTTGAAACTGGTATGTATGAAAAGTTTGTGGACAATTGAGAAAACTGAAACCAGAATATTGAAAAATCACGCCCTAAAAATATTAAACAAAAAAAGATCAAGGATAGCCGTGGTCGTATGCCACTTACGGCCGATCCCAATATGCAACCTTCTATCTGGAGATCGCGGCAATCTGCGATAGAATTCCATCTCCCGATCGATCTCCAACCTGCGTCCCAATAACATTGACTTTCAAACGCCGATTGAATTCGACTATCGATCGAAGATCGATCCCTTCCCTCCCGTGCGTTTCATTCTAAGTAGCTTTTATTGTGATGCGTTCAACGTGAATGCAATTTTTAGATATTTTTCTAACATTGCAAGGTTAATTTTTTTAATGATAAAAAAAGATTCGCAATAATACGTCAAACGCCAGATTTCAATACAGTTTTAGTGTTTAAAGTATTTAAATAATAAGAAAAATCTTTTGTTCATCTCGTCTCTCGTCTTATGAAACGGAACGTCTTCAAGTGTCAAGTCAAATCGAATCCAATCCGTCAAAACCCAAACAAAATAAGCGCGGGAGTCGGAGCTCGTTCGTTCGTTTGTTTTCTTTGGATCGATACAGATTTTGTCTTTGATATAAAATGGAAAGTGGACCGGTAAGTGTCATAATGTTATACGTAATGTGTAAAATTGAACCTTATCATTGTTTTTTTTTGGTAAAAACTTGCAAGCTGACCTCCCGCTGAGTGTAGACGCTTCGTTTCGCGCCTATTCCTAATGTTACTGTGTTTTTTAGATTTCAACTAAGCCCCTCACAAAAGAAGAGAGTAAGATTCTACTTAACTTTGTTGAAGGAAGTAAAATCATTAATAATAAGGCTACAAATGCCACCACAAATAAACTGAAGAATGAAGAGTGGCAACGCATAGCCAATCAGTTTAATGCCGTGGTGACATCTTGCCATCGCACGGCGCAGCAATTGCGTTTGAAGTGGGAAAATCTTAAAAAGAATTCCCGCAAACGCAATACATTAATTCGCATGAACAACATAAAGGTAAGAAATTCGTTTAATGTACTTTATCGTCATTATCTTATCAACCTGAGTGAACTCACATTGGTTTGCAAGATCTCATCAGTAATACCCAGCACACAGAAAGTAACCACAAACATTTTAAGATCTTACCTTCCATGGATTATTTTTGGGTTAATTATCTTTGTTTCATGCATTATTATTATTAAGTATATTTAATGTTTCTGCCTGTGACTAATTTTAGTACCTATTCTATTTTTAGACTGGTGGTGGTGGACCAGATTATATACCTCCAGATGATGTGTTAGACAGGGTTGCTGCTCTGTTGGGCAATACAGTAGACGGTTTACCGGTTAGTTATGGTGGTGATGCTGAAGTGATTGACTTGGTTTGTGCTAAAGTTGGTGGTGGTAGCGGTGGTGGTATTGGGAGTAATGTTGAACTAGATCAACAAGTTTTAACTCTAGAGCCCACCTCATTGTCTCCTGGAATTGAAATATTACAGGAAATAGAATTGGATAATGCTGAGAACTCAGGGGAATTTTCTACAGTGAAGCAAAATAAAATGTTCTTCACTCCCAGAGCCAGTGGTAATATAACATAATTCTTTTATAGTTTAATTTTTTACAAAAACTCAAAATATACTCTCAAAAACTAGAACTCTATCATTTGACTTAATTACCAGTAACATAACTGAGGCCAGCCACACTTCAAAACTGTGTGTGGATCTGCATTGCACTTGTCACCCGAAATATTACTTGTTTAGAGCTAAATGTGATGAAGTAGTTTCTCGCTAATTGTTAATGTTAGTATGTGAGCATGAAGCAACTTTAAAATTCATGATGGTAGTAACATTCATTAAATCTTACAGGTTTTAAAAGAAAACTCAACTACCCCAAATCTGATGACCACAGGGCTGCTAGAAACCAAGCATTGGCCAATTATTATATGTAATATGAAAACCAAGCTTTTAGAATTAAATATGGAAAATGTTTTATTAGAAAATAAGAAATTAAAATTAGAAATAGAGAAATTGCAAAACAATTAAATATTAAAGATAAATTTTAATTAGTATGTACTTATTTTGCTGCTACTAGATGTTATTGTGCCTAGAATTAGTGATAATAGTTATGTTAATATCCTGTTTTAGAAAATATTGTTTAAGATTAATGTTAATGTGTTGTTATTAAATCTCTTCTATATCAATAAGTTAATTGAGCTTCAAAAAGTTACATAGTACAATACAAGTCTGTCAAACATGTACTGTTGTGATATTATTGTTGGTGTGTTTATATATTATTTAGTTTATATGTAATTGTGTAACGTGTATTTTGAGCAATGCCAATATGTTGAGATGTTGTATGGAAAATGTTTATATTAGGAGACGGGCTAGTTCTTGTTGGATCTTTCCTAGCCAATAGGTCCTCTTTGAACCAACATTAATGTACCTACCTATACCTAAATCCTTGATACAACCAGACCGAACAAGTTGAAGAATATATGATACTTGCCATTGATTTCTTTGTATTATTTACCACCCTGGTTATATACCTTGCATACCAATACTAAGTTTATTGATAAAAAGTTTAAGATCACATTTAGTTAATATTCTAAAATATTAGAAACTGTCTTATTTTACATCCCGATGAAGTAGTTATATGTTCAGACATTATGTAGTTATATATCCTGACCTTGTAGTAAATGTAGTTGAATACAAGTAGTTGTAGCAGTTCTACATTTATTCTAAGCTTAAAGCTTATTATTTTACTAAGTTGGAAATTCGTAGATATCTACAGTACCTAAATATTTCTAACTAAATAAGAATTAGACTCCTTATTTAGTTTATCCTATTCTAGATTATTATCATCCTAGTTAATAAAAAATTATAACAATATTTTGGTGGTTTGAATGTAAAACTTAACAGAAGTAATATAAAAAATAACATTTTTACATTAATTTTATTACAAAAACAATCGTATCATAAATTAAAAATTAAACACTCTGGTGAAACAGCAGGAGCAGCTAGTTGTTTGTTGTATAAAATAAGTCTCACTCGTGCAGAGTGGAAAAATAACTATTAATAAGATCAGTCCTTTCTACAATATTTTGCAATCCGAAAGCACGAGGATCAACAAGGCTGACAGGATCTGTAGCTGGACTAGTTGGCATCTCTACTTCTGCAGGCATTTCTTGTATATTGTAGTTTCTACAGATGTTGTGTAGAGCTGCAGTAGCAATTATAACTGTCTGAACAGTTTCAAGGGATAAGCGCAGAGTCAAAAAAATGACTGGGAAACGGCGCTTCCAAACACCAAATGTACTGAAAACAAACGATTCTTGGTTAATTTGTAAGTGAAGAATATTTATATTACAGATACCTGTATACATTGAAAATTAAATGAATATTTCTTACCGTTCTACTACATTTCTAGTTGCAATAATATGAGCATCATTATATTTCTGCTCTGACCTATTGCGGGGATTTAAAACTGGTGTCAATAAATAAGGCCTGTTTGGATAGGCACTGTCACCAAGTAACCAGCGATTGCCATAGGTCCCAATGTCACATTGAGCTGTAAAAAGAAGTCTGATTAAAAATAGAAATGTTTGTTTAATAGACATTGCCATGTCTTTGCTAATAAACCCTTAATTAAATTTATTGTTACTTACCTCTCAAAACAGAGTTGTTAAAGATTGTAGCATCATGTGCGGAGCCAGGCCAACGAGCTACAACATTCATCAGCCTCAAGTCAGCATCACAAACAGCTTGAACATTCAAAGAAAAGTAGCCTTTTCGATTTCTAAACTCTTCACCTATTGTTTGGGCGGAAAAAAAAATCCATTTTACAAATTTTACAGACTTAACTAACATCATGATAAGGCTGTAACATTATTAATATTAACTTACTCGGAGACTGTATGCGTATGTGTGTACCATCAATCGCACCAAGAACTCTTGGGAAATGCGCTATTTGAAAAAACTTATCCACACTGTTTTGGTGCATAAAGATGTATTTGTCATACAGCATTGCAATAGCTTCAGACATGTTTTTTACTATTCGGCATGCTGTTGACTTTGACACTCCCACAAAGTCAGCTATGGCAATAAGCATTGTACCCAATGCATAAAAACGTAAAGTCAACAATAGCTGATGAAGGGGTGAAACTCCATGATTTCTGTAAAGAATACCAAACTGATTAAATTAAATTCTTTGCATGCAATTTTTAAGAGGACTATCATACCAACATAATTATACCTAAAATAAGTATCTAATGTTGCGAGTTGATATTAGCCACAGAACAACAGCTTTTGGTTATGAATATTTAGAAACAATAGAAACTAGACCTATGAGCTTGTCAGCTAATTACTAGTAACCCAGGACTAGGTACAAAGTAATGTTTACACTGCTTTGTTTACTTACCGCTTTGAGGTTACTTTAACATAGGGCATTATTTCTGATAAAAGTACCTCTACTGCAGGTTTGTTGATTCTAAATCTAAACGTAAATTCAGCTTCGCTTAAGCAGTGCATGTAGTTAATGCGGTTGTAGCTCTTTCGACGCACTGGAGGAAGTTCGTCTTCTTCATCTTCCCAATCTGAAAGTTGATCTAGCACTTCCAAGTCACTTTCACTGTCACTAAACATTTTATAATATTTTCAGACTGATAAGTACTGATAACTTGATAAATTAATTGGTATAAAACAGTAAGAAGATATTTTAATAAAGTATTTAAACGTAAGATCGCGACCCAATCCGCCAAATGTCAGAGATTGCAAATTAGGATCACAGATAGATAAAAAAAGAGTTGTCAAAGTCAACAGATTGGTTATTGAAACCCATCAACTGTCTTTTTCGAACAGAGGGCGATCCGAAAACACTCGAATCCAGATTGGTGCCGTGCCCTCTGACGGATAGTTTGCGTTTTCGGATTGCATAACCTATCTGTGGTTTGGTTATTGAAACGCTTTTTTTAATAATTAGATCGAAAACTCGATCGCAGATAGCTGAAAATGGATTGAGATTGCATATTGAAACCGGCCGTTAGTCTAACAAAATAATACATTTTAGGGAAGAGTGGCATACGACCAATGCTATCCTTGATATTTTCTTGTTCATATATTTTTAGAGCGTGATTTTTCAGTAGTCGGGTTTTAGTTTTGAACTTATTTTTTATTTATATTATTTTGTTGGAAGCGATAAGTATAATTTATACATATTTGAAATTTGCTAGTTAAGCCCTTTCAGTTGATACCAAACACGAGTAACACGACATATTTATCTCTAATTTATTTATGACACAGTTCTTTATGACCGCTAGAGGGCGCTACTATAGATTCAGTGACATAGTATATAGCCTATAACCAGTGGATGATTAAAGCGCTTCTAACGATACCTCATTTGTCCAGTTCTAATAAGTGGTTGAGGAGTTATGAGGGAACATATACGATGATACATATATATAGTCGGTCAAAATCATAACCCCCCTTTTACTTCGCCGTAGTTGGGTAAAAACTACAATAATGTTAATGGGAATTAGCGCGATCATGGTACCTTATAGGTACATACATACCGGTTGTGATCACAGGCTGACTTTACAATGCGAGAGTTGAAAAGTTAGATTAGAACCTCGTAGAGAAAAAGCGTGAGCATATTTTTTTTTGTATGCATGTATATATAAAAGAAATCGTAGTGGCAGATGGCATATACCATCTGCCACTACGATTTCTTTTTTTCCCAAGTTCCTACAATATGGGGTTCTTCAAGAGGGGCATTAAAAGGTTTATTCAGGATCGGCAGCGCGAGTATAACGCCCCTGATGTCGCACACGTCCATAGGCTACGGTAACCACATCCCATCAGGTAGACTGTGTGCTTATCTGCCACCTAAGTGGTATAAAAAAAGACTTATTTATCATTATCGTCATTAGCATCAGCCCCAGTTTTCTCTTGGGGTTTTTCTACCACTTTTCTTTACAAATTTGGCTAACTTCAGCTTTTAAGGAAGTGACTGCTATCTTTTTCACTCATTCCTTCACATAACAGGTGAACCGACTTGCAGGTTGGCATGAGTTCTGTAGACTATTTCCTTTATCGTGCTAATATTGAAATTAATAAATAAGGTATGTAAGGTAATATTTTATTTCTATCTCTGTATAAAATAAAAATAAATCAGCAGAAAACAGTAACTTTAAACCAAATTACTTTTTGTTTTAATGTTAAAATTTTACGTTCGGATTTATAAACTCATTACAAATTTTAATTAATTATTTTATAACGAGCAAATCTGTTATGAAAAGGATCACTCCGCAAAAAATATAAAAATACAAATATATTTTCGTTGAAAAAACAATTACAAAGCGTTGTTACATAATGTACTAGCTAACCCACCCCGGTTTCGACTGTGGCATATTTAAAAACCCTTATTACCCTTTTAAGCTAAATACTCGCAATTTATTGATTTTTTGGCTTTGTTGGCATTTATGATTACTGCTCCGCTCTTTTGTATAGTAGCGTGATGATATATAACATATAACCTTCTTCAATAAACGGACTGTTCAACATAAGAATAATTTTTCAATTCGAACCAATACTTTCTGAAATAAGCGCGTTCAACTAAACAAACAATCTTTTCAGCTTTTTAATGTTATTAGTTATTACTTATGGAATAATAGATTGTGTGATATCTATACAATATGCATACACTTCGTATGATTTAAGATTGACATGGTCATTCATGAAACTCGATGAGATATTTACCATGTTTATTATTTACGCTGTGTAACCGATATTAGCTGAGTAGCGCCATGATCACGGTGTAGCCTGTGATCGGTTATATGGTAAATATCCCGACGAATTTTACTCTATTAATGTGTACACTTATACAGTTATGTATGGTGTACACTGGAGAAGTCTATGTCCAGCAGTAGATGCGATTGGCTAAGTAATTGATTGATACAATCAATATGCCAGTGGAAATCTCACTCTCGGAAAATTATGAACCAAGACGGTGTGCAGTTTTAATTCGTTCGAGTTAAAACATTTTATACGATACGTTTTCTGCACTACAAAAAGCTGTCAGTCAAACTACAAAATGACTAAACTTCGATATTGTCCGTGAAGCGACTATCGTATGACCTCCATAACCAACTGGTAATATCGAATGTCTTCAGTTGCAACCTTTCTTCTGGAAGCCATCTCATGCCTGTCTTGCCCAGAAAACAACAGCTACGTACGTGATGAAAATGTTGAAGAAAGTTCTTCCGTGTAGTTTGACAGTTGAGTCCAGATCCAGTGTTGTTATGTTTTTATCAGTGCAATTGAGCCTTTACAGGAGAAACAGTAAGTGATTTTGGTGCACTGAAGGACAGTAATTATCGCTTATAACTGTTGTTTAACATTTGAAATTAGGACTGGGGAAGTTATTATAACGGTTATAATAACTTCGTGTTGTGTTCCCGGTGGTGAGTAGGGTAGAGTTTTTGTGCTGTCAGTGGGATGACCAAAGGCTTGTCCTGCTTTGTCCTCTACACTGACGGCACAAAATCTCTGTTCTTACAGGATCAACAGCATGGATGTGACTCCACTGGTGTTACACACGTTCATAAGTCATGGTAACCACTTTCCATCAGGTGGGCCGTGTGCTTGTCTGCCACCTAAGTTGCATAAAAGAAATAGGTTTTTTAGGTTAAATATTTGTAAAAATAAAACAAACTCACACGTCCCACGTCACACGGTATGTGTAGGTAATGGTGACCATCTTTTCTGAGACTTTACCTTCAGCTTACCATCAGGCAAGGCGAAGTCTAATTGACGTGTTCTATATATATATTTATATAAAACTCAGAGCTAAATTTTTGATGCGTACAGTTTGACTACCCTCAGTCAATCAATGTTGGTAAATAATTAACGGATAACATTCGAATATCATGACAAATTGTAGCAATTTTACTAAGAAACAATCAAATAATTGTTCAGGAAACAACTCTTTGAAATAATTACTAGGAAAGTCAAAGTTATCTACACAGTGCCAGCTTTCTTGATAAATTCGTTCCACGAACTATGGTAATAAGACCTAAGGAACTTTTTTCATCAACTCTAGCAAGTCTCCTGTAAGATGTCGAAGAGCACAAAGGGCTGTTAACGTCTCTTTTTGCATATTTTGTGTAATAAAGTCGTAACTCAAGTGAGAGTTGATTTGAAAAACTTTCGTTTGTGTTTATTTTCAATTTATTTAGTCCATTAGAATTTTGTAATTTTTACCCGACTACTGCGAAGGAAAAGGAGAGTTATGACTTTGACAGGTTATGTATCCTCCTCAACCACTAATTAGATCAGGACAAATGAGGTATCGTTAGAAGCGTCTTCGTCATCCGCTGGTTTTAGGTTATGTAATGTGTCACTGAATCTATTGTGACGCCTTCTAGTGGCCATAAAGTACTGTGTTAAAAAATGAATTTGAGATAAATATGTCGTGTTTGATACTGAAAGGGCTTAAATAGCATATTTCAAATATGTATGAATTGCTCACTCCAAAATAATATCAATAAAAATGAAGTTTAAAACTAAAACCCGACTACTCAAAAAGTATTGTAGGGGTCTCATACTACCAATAATACACACATCAACAAAGTCTAGGGAACAAGGACATTTCTAGTTTTTATTTAAAAACCCTTTCTTGTAATAGTGAGTGTTTTATATCAATAGAAAGGTATTTTTATACCGTTTTTAATTTTAATTTTAATAAAAACATTTTCATACCAATTTTTTTTTTTTTAAGAAAGAATTGAATATTGCCAATATTGAGTATTACAACCTTCTATGATTAGGCACAAAATAACGAGGTAGTAAGAAATACAGTAATTAACCGTACTTTAAACGTTTTTAATAATCTGTAGGACCTCCTAAAGCATTAGCAACAGCTCGACAACGGCGTGGCATACTAAGTATGAGATTGTCAATCATCGTCTGTGGAATATGGCTCCATACACTGCGAAGGTGTAAAAAAAGTTGTTCTTCAGTGTTCAGATTTTCCAAAGAATCACTGAAAGCTCTTCTCCCAAGCAAATCCCAGGCATGCTCTATGGGATTGAGGTCGGCAGACTGAGCAGGCCATTCCAACGTCGTCATATTGTGCTCGCTTAACGCATTGACCACTACCCTCGCGGTGTGTGACCGTGCATTATCTTGCATGAACATAAAATCTTGACCGAACTGCTGTCGATGAGGGATTACCATGGGGTGTATAACCTCCTGAATGTATTGGTTTGCATTCAAATTGCCCCGTATCCAAACGAGGTCGGTCCTTCCACCAAGGCGAATTCCAGCCCATACCATGATTGTTCCACCTTGGTAAGGATGAACTTCTTGCGGATTCTGGAGACGACTCCGACGTCCAGGAACTCGCCATATACGCACTCTTCTCGAATCAGGATGAAAACCGAAGCAAGATTCGTCGGAAAACAGAACCCGTGCCCATTGATGGTCGGTCCACTGTAAATGTGCGTTAGCCCACAATAAGCGACGACCTCGATTTCCACGTCGAAGAGCTGGAACCCTAAACGGTCTGTGAGCATAAAGATTGGCTTCGTGTAGTCTTCTTCTGACAGTTTGATCGCTAATAACCACTTGATGCTGAGACTGGAGGCCTGCGACCAACTGACGAGCAGTAATCGTGGGTTGCCGCCTTGCGGAATTTTGCAAGAAACTATCTTGTCGCGGGGTAGTAACCCTATTTCGTCCCCTGTGACGTTCGGCAACATCCCCTGTAGCCCTGTAGCGTGCCCATAATCTGCAAATTACGCTTGGTTGGGTGTTGACAGCATCCGCTACGTCGCGTTGAGTTCGTCCAGCTTGCAGCATACCAACAGCCCTTAACATCTCTTCGCGACTTAAATGACGACGTGACATGATGACTACAGTCACAAAAATGCACAAACCATACGTAAAAGACGTATTATTGATAATAAACGTTATTTACAATAAAAAAAAAAAATAATTTTTGCCTCAGAGAAACTGCACAATCAAACACTTTTAAAAGTTTTCCCTCCATATTCGAAAATCATTACTTATTTAAATTTATTTTTAAATTTCGAACAACTCTGTAATCTACTTTATTCTATTTTTATTTATTTGCTGCCAGTTATTTGCAAAACAAGATTTACACGAAAAAAAATAATTGGGGTCATCTTGTTCCCTAGACTTTGTTGAGGTGTTTATTTGTTAGGTACCTATTAATAGTATTATATTGTTACTAACACTAGTATTAAGATTATTGTTACTAACACGCTATGGACCCTGGTCCGAAATAAATGATTTTTATTTATTTTTTTATTATTTAAAAATCGCGCTATAAAGAGTATTAAATAAGATAATATCAAGAATAGCCGTGTTCGTATGCCACTTAGTCTATTAAAATAATACAATTTATGGAAGTCAATCATTCAATCAATAAGCCTATCGCAACCCACTGCTGGACATAAGCCTTTCCAATGTTGGGAGGCTTTGGCCTATTGTTTCCACGCTGGTCAGTCGGGTTGGTACTCAGTTTTACTTCGAGTTTTCCTTCTCTTGCAGTGATATCGTCTGCGATTTTTTCCGTTACTCGCCTCTTACGACACCCTTCGTATAAGAAGGGGTAGTGATTCTTGTATTCTTTCTCCATCATCCATCAACAATTTAAAAACATTAATAATATCGAGTATGTAATCTCGCTACGAGAGTAAGCTCAAATAATAAATAAATATTCCACAACATTCTACACAACGCTATCTAGACCCATGGTAAGCATAGCTTAACTAGCTTGTGTTATGGGATCTAGAATACGGATAAACATACTTAGATACTTTTTTTTTGTAAATACATACATATTATACATAGTAACACCCAGACCAATGCAAATAAACATATTTATGCATACAAATATTTGCACTGAGCGGGAATCAAACCCGTATAGCAGTAGAATGCTCTACCGCTATGCCACGGAGGTCAAATCTGTCAAAGAAAACGCTTTCACTAAAAAATAATAATTACGATTTCGATCGCAAACATTCTTTTGGCAATTCTTGAGAAGATAAATGAGTTTTAGAGGTTTACGCCGCAAGAGTATATTTATATTGTGGAAACTTGTAACTTCTGCGGCAAAAGGGCAGTTAACGGTCTCATTTGCATTTATTTTGAATATTTCTACAGTTTTACACTTAAGTATGAAAAAGTAACTTGCTTTATTTAAAACAGGGTTTAGAATAAAATTTACAACCTTTTTGTGTGTGACTCTTCGCTGTGCTGTTGCTTATAAAAATTTAAAAATAAGTTGAATGCGTTTAAAAATTAACAAATTTATATCTGAACCTGAAATGTCGAATGGTCGGATCTGAAGATCCAGATCAAAATCACTATTTTGTCATCGCTATACTTTTTACCCTTTCTAACAAACTGACTCATATATTTATATTATATTTCGTTATTGACATACATCCATGTATAATGTCGGATGTGAAGACTTTCCGAAATATTTGTATGGCATTTCGCATAATATTGTATTCTAAAAGATTCAGCTTGTGAGTAATAATAAATAATTAATTCCAAAATTTTCTAGTTCGACCTTGTTCAAATTAAAATGACTACGTACAAAAACACTCGTCACAAAAAGTTAGCCCTTTAACTTTGGTAAACCGAGTAAAATTTTGATTCAAGTGTTGTCATGACGGAGGACCCTAAGTGGTAAAGTACTCCGTCATATTATCGGAACGATTCAAGGTCCCCCAACATGACATAACTAGGTATGTCGAAGTTAAAGGGCTAAATCAACACAATTTATTTTCAACTTTTTGGTGGATGTTTTTAAATTTTTATTTTACACTTTGTAATTGGTCTACTAGTCAAACTCTTTGATTTGATACCCATATTGAGGGAGTTGTGAAACAAAATGTAATTCACTATTTTATGGTGGTGACCATCTTGGATTTGACATTTGTCATAGTGTATGGTATTTCACTAGTCAAGCTCTTTCATTTGAAACCCATATTTTGGGTGTTGTGAAAAAATATATACTCCGTCATTTTGTGGCGGCGGCCATCTTTGACCGATTTTTTTCATACATAGCTAAGAACACTCCCAAATAATATACGTTTCAAACAAAAAAAACTAAATCAAAATCGGTTCATTCGTTCAGGAGCAACGATGCCACAGAGACACACACACAGACACGTCAAACTTATAACACCCCATCGTTTTTGCGTCGGGGGTTAATAGGAATATTTAGTTGAAGAATCAATAAAGGCTATGAGTATGACAATGGTAATCTTATGAACTACAAAATTATTTTTTATAGCAGATAGCCCGGTCGCAGAGCCAAGTAGAACTTGAAGTTTTAACGCTGGTAAAATCACAGAGCCCATCTAGCTAAATTCAATAACAGAAATAATTTTAAAATTTTTTTGGTCTTCTTCTAATGCAAGTTATGTTAAGTTTATATAGATTTTGATAGGAGGTAAGACACGGCAGTATTTCCGCCCAATTGAACAGTCCGACTGGGGAAGTACCTCCGCCCTACAGAATACCGCGGTAATAATAATAACTTCGTGTTGTGTTCCCAGCGGTGAGTAGGGTAGCCAGAGCTCACTGGAGAATTTGTACTGTCAGTGGGATGACTAAAGACTTGTCCTGCTTTGTCCTCTGCACTGATGGCACAGATACTCTGCGCTTACAGGGTCGGCAGCGCGAGTGTGACTCCTCTGGTGTTACACGCGTCCATATGCCACGGTAACCACTTTCCATCAAGTGGGCCGTGCGCTTGTGTGCTACCTAAGTGGTATAAAAAATAAATCTAGTTGGCTGTATATACGAACACGCGTACATATGAAGAAAGTTGATTCAAATTTCAATCTCTTCCTTTTAGCGTTAATCCTAGTCGCATCTGAAGCTTTCATGTCAGTCTTCGATTTCGATATTTTCCATGAAGCCACTGCCATATGACCTACACAGCCCAAAAGCAATATCAAAGCATTACAGCTAGACCAGCTATTCCCACCTCCTTCCCATGGCCCTACTAACCATCTTGGTTATAACGGGCCGAATCTTGGGAGATGCGCACCCTACTGGCGTCTGCTCTCTTTCAGGCGCGCATTTCTTGACTCCCTACAAATTATTTTATGTGCCCCACCATTTTCGCTCTCTCCCCTTTCTGGGGCAGCACGCCACACTAACAGGCTTCGTCGCCGTTAGAGACCTCACGAGCTTTGCGCCTCTTGTGCCAAACGCGCGCAAAGCTCCGCAGCCGTCCGAAGTTTTGGAGCTAGACCAGCTGTTGGAATTTTTAAGGCTCCAACCACCCGTAACGACTGCCATAGAAGTTGGTATGGCAACCGAGACCGATGGCTTAACGTACTCTCCGAGGCACGTCCAGACCAATGCAAATGCCTATATTCATACATAGAAATATTTGCACTCGGCGGGGATCGAACCCGCTCCTCCTGCATAGTGGCCGCGTTCACTACCGCCACGCCACGGTGGCTGTTGAGGCTGTTAATTCAAATTTCAATATTTTATCTTAATTCAGACACATAATATCATCATCGCTCGAGCCTATTACTTAATTGGGGTCAGTTTTCATCTGACTACGAAACCGCCAATTTTGATATTTGCTGTTTTTTTTTTTGTACCATTTAGTTGGCAGACAAGCACACGGCCCACCTGATGGAAAGTAGTTACCGTGGCCTATGGACGTCTGTAACACCAGAGGAGTCACAGTCGCGCTGCCAACCCTATAAGTACAGAGTTTCTGTGCCGTCAGTAGAAGACAAATCAGGACAAGCCTTTAGTCTTCCCACTGACGGCACAAATTCTCCAGTGAGCTCTGGCTACCCTACTCACCGCTGGGAACACAACACGAAGTTATTATAACCGCGATATTCTGTAGGGCGGAGGTACTTCCCCAGTCGGACTGCTCAATCGGGCGGAAATACCGCCGTGTCCTACCTCCTCATACGAATGACTGCCATCTTATCTCCAAAACTGCTGCTGCTGAATTGCTGTAGTTAGAACAGTTGTTGTTAGGGCTCCAATTACCCGTAAAGACTATTATATATGTTCATAATGGCAAATAGAACCGGCAGCTTAACGTAATTTTCGAGACACGGAGGGGCTCATTGCGTTAAGTGCAGTCACCTATCCTTTTATTGTATTTAGGACACGCCAACTTGATTTCACCTCGCCTGATGGTAAGCTAAAGGCAAAGTCTTCACGCCCCGCTTATAGGACCCGGGACTGTAGGAAGAAAAAAACTTGTAAGCTGGAAATGAATTCCTGGTCTTGTTAGTGCGGCAAACAAAAAAGTCTCCAAAACGCTTGGTTCTCTTAAGACTGACCTGAACAGTATTGCTTAACTTAACAATATTCAGTTACCATTTAGCCATAAGCACCATTAAACCAAATATTATAGTAGAGAAATAAATATGTAAAACTGAACACGAAACCCACGTTCAATATCAGCTTGATCATGATCAATATTAACTTGATGACATCCCCTCTGGGTATCCGAATAAAGCCTCAAAGTTAATAATGATGTACTAAAACCCGTATTTGAAACGGATTTAATTCAAATCACGTCATTATTAGGCAAAGCTTTTTTTAACCTTCATATGCTCGTGACAAATAATGCAATTAATATATTATACACAAAGTATTGATGGTGAAAATGACTTTAGAGATGAGACTTTCACTTACTTTTTTTGACGTGCGAAAATCACACCGAAAACATCGGAGGTAGTGATGTCAGAGTGGCACGGCCTTCAATTACTGAGGGTGAGGTAGCTTATGGTCCATCCAAAAAAATCATGTGGTACGGATTTAACGTTAACCATGACCTGAGTTTTCTTTTCATCAAAATACAACCGAGGTAGGTTCCCCAAAAATTGGGCTAAAATGATTTTCATTTTAAAAACCAAGAATCGTGTTGTTAGTCGGTATTCCAAACCAACGCGAGTATGCGAATGTTAAATACTAAATCGGATTTCCGATGCTGGTAAAATGTGAATTCGATAGTGTAATCGGAAACATTTTGAGCACTGATTGAGCGCAGGAAATTGCTACACTTAAATTGGGATTATAGGTACACCTGTTAATATTCATTTGACGAATTTATGCATACCGTTTAGCTTTTAAATATGTACTGTATAATAACATATCTTCCTATAAAATATATTTTTTGTGCGTAATTTGAACTCTGAACCTCTGGACGTTGACTTTATTTTATACAACTTAGGTGGCACACAATCACACGGCCCACCCGATAGAAAGTGATTAGCGTGGCCTATGGACGTGTGCAATACCTGGGGAGTCCCACTCGTGCTGCCAACCCTGTAAGAATAGAAAGTTTCTGTGCCGTAAGTGTAGTAGACAAAGCAGAACAAGCCTTTGGTCTTCCCACTGTCAACACAATAATTCTCCAGTAAACTCTGGCTACCCTACTCATCGCCGGGCACACAACACGAGGTTATTATGATCGCGGTATTATGTACTTGCGATGCGTTGCGTTAGTCCCCGTTATATCCAATTCCTTCAGCTTGGAGACCTGGGACTTCTTAAATATGATGTGGCTTGGTGGTTCCGACTATATTGGGAGCGCCCACCCTCTACCCTCCAAATTGTGCCAGACTTCAAATCGCATATATTTATCATTTTGTTCTACACTACGCCGGCCAACGAATTACTTTTTATCTAGAGGGGCAGGTCACAAGTCCATCCATCCATTAGCCCAGCGCAGTCTAGTGCTGGACATAGGCCTCTCCCAATGTATCTGTCCTGAAATGTATCAAGTTCTAATCGAGTTATAGTTTCATTTCATTAGTAATTTATGAGGTGAAATGTTTAAAATTCGAAATGCCCTGTATTTACGATTCGTGAAACTCAAGTTTTTACCACTAATTAGGGTAAATATTTACTGTTTACTCCTACCGCTACGAGCTCTGCATTGATTGAGTTACGTTTCAGTTTGGTTTCAATTTTGTGACATTTTTAGAGTAGAAAATAATATTAATGTATGCCAGCTACTTTAATTATAGCTACTTTATTATAGTAGACTTTGGGCCACCCCATCTTTTCCCATACGGTGTCGTACAAGGCGATTAGTCCTATTGCACTAGCTACTGTTATAGCAAAAGTTTTTGACGGCTTAATCAACTTAGAATTGGGCAAATGTATGACTCTGCATGACAATCAGTTTGGGTCAGACCCAAACTATCTACTGAAAGTGCAATACATTGTTTGAAACACATCGTCAGTTACTATACGAAACGAAGAACACCCGTCTATGCGTGCTTCCTCGACCTGTCGAGGGCTTTTGACCTGGTTTCGTATGACATGCTGTGGAAGAAGCTTGAGAACACTAATTTACCACCTGAACTTGTGTCCATCCTCAAGTATTGGTATGCGAATCAGGTCAATAGCGTCAAGTGGGCTGGGGCAATGTCGGAGTCTTACAAGCTAGAATGCGGGGTTAGGCAGGGTGGGTTAACCTCGTCCACTTTGTTTAATTTATATATGGATGCCCTGATTGCCGCGCTCAGCAGCCAGTATATAGGATGACATATAGATGGAGTGTGTGTAAACAATTTAAGTTACGCAGATGATATGGTGCTGCTCAGTGCGTCTATCTGTGGCTTAAGAAAGTTGATTAGGACCTGTGAGGAATATGCTGGTGCACACTGGTTAAAATATAATGTTACGAAGAGCCAATACATGGTCTTTGAGGTCGACGGAGCTAGATGTCCACAGAACCTACCACCTGTTCAACTCAATGGGATTCGTCTGGAGAGAGTGAACCAATTCACTTATCTGGGGCATATACTTACGGTGGACCTCAGGGATCATGCTGATATTGAGCGGGAACGGAGGGCATTGTCCAGGAGGGCAAACATGTTGTCACGTAGGTTCGCGCGGTGTTCTGCCGAAGTAAAGATTACTCTGTTCCGAGCCTACTGCACCTCTTTGTACACATGTAGTCTTTGGGCTAAATACTCGAAAAAAGTCTACAGTACCCTCCGTGTCCAATTTAACAATGCTTTTAGGGTAATGATGGGGCTGCCTCGTACCTGCAGCGCATCAGGCATGTTTGCAGCGGCAAACACAGACTGTTTTCACACAAGTATGCGCAAAAGAGGAGCCTCCCTGATACGCAGGGTGCGAGACAGCTCCAACATCGTCCTGGCAATGATTGCTGACAGGTTGGACTGCCCTTACATTAGGCATTGCTGTCAGAGACACGTCCCGCAATGCCGGATGTAAAGGCTATGTAATAATTTGACATTATTTGATTGACTGACTGATGTTATATATATTTTTGATCATGTCATAATGTATTAATTGATTTATTATTGCGTATTGATTATCATTATTGTATTAATTATTTATTAGTGTCAATTTAATTCCATATTTTTACTCAATTAATTAAATTACTGAATCTAAATTTTTATAAAACCAAATTTATCCTAGCTTTCATGTCCTGCATCGTTACGTATATGGGTGAAATTTACCTGAAATAAATTTATTTTATTTTATTATTTATTTAAAGGATAGGGCTGTTTAACATTAGCCAGAAATATGCAGCCCAGACTCAGCTACAGATGCATGGCATACGGCAAAAGGCTTACCTCCTATTACGTGGGACAGAATAAATGATTGGTGGAATGTGGATGTTAATTCACCTCGTCCAAACCCTCCAGGGACAAAGGCGTGATTATATGTATGTACAGTAAAATAATGGCTACTTTATTAAATAATAATTAAAATATTTAAGCGTCTCTCCCCATTATTATCTGTCAAATTGAATAATTACCTGAAATCACTAACTTAATTCATTAGGCGATGGCTAGACGGTATTAGCCAACAGTGTCTCTGACTGCCAAGTGTCCAACTGTCCAAGTGTCAGGAATATTAGTGTGGCAAGAGGGATGGAGCTTACAAATTAGTTTAGAAGGACTATTCGTGTAGATAAACTAATGAATAATTTTACACGACTCCTTAAAACAAGAGTGTTAAGTAATTAGAATTACAGGTACATGAATTCCAGCGGTGAGGGGCGGAGTCGCCTGTCACCCTAGCAGAAACAGATGGGGACTCCATGGTCTTCACACCCAAAGTGGGCTGTCTCAGAGGACTTGGACTACCATGCACCTATAATGCATTCAATCACGCCGGATATACGGAACAGATTTGAATAAAATTTAATCCAAGGATACACATAATATTATGGTTTGAAATGTGTACACTTTTAATTACCCAACTACGGCGAAGTCAAAGGAAGGTTATGATTTTGACAGACTATGTATGTATGTATGTATGTATGCATGTATGTATGTATGTAGATTGTTCATGTTGATTCATCTGTTCCCTCGTAGTTCCTTAATCACTTATTAGAATTGGATTGGAGTGAACGTACATATACTCGGAACAAACTTTTTACTTTCAACAGAAATTCATTCAGTCAATTAAAAATTAGATTACTTACCACACCTTGTGCTTTTTTGCATGGATGCATGGATACCCTGCCCCGCCGGAGCCAGTAGGAAAGGATATGTCGGAGTCGAACCGTAGGTCGTTTTTGATTGCCGAAGGTGAGGTTGACAGGTATATCCCTCGCACCCCGGCTAACCCAGGGCCATCTCTCTCGATCTGGCCCTCCTTGTGCTTGGGTAGTGTTAGCAGTAGTTTGTAACACAAGTCTAACCGTTATAAACAAAAGCTTAGGTGCGTTATTGTATTTATGAACTGGCCATTGTTTATAAAGTACACCGTTTTTTGTAATTTAAGACCTTAACAAATGAGCGTTTTAAAAGTCTTCGTCACAATAGAAACAGTGGGAACAATGCTGGATGAAAATGTTTTTAAAACACACAAAAATGTTTCATGTTGAACCGTCTGGAGCGAAATGAAACTTTTTTTCTTCATAATAGGTACGAGTACTAGATCCTGCAGAATTTTTACAGAATTGTGTATTTGACTACTATTACAAAACAATATGAAATGTATTGGATGTGATAGCTTTTACGTAAATAATAACTATGTTTGCATATTTATATATGTATTAATTTGATTTGATATTACATGAGGCAAAACGCACAATATCAGTAGACAGTTCGCGTGATGAAACTATAATAAAATTACTTAGCATAACGAAATCTTTCATTGGTTGGTCTCTTCGTAGACATTATTTAATGACGTCACGCGCCAAATGTCACGTGACCGACCATTCTACGCGCACTTTTTAAGCAAACAAAAAAAAGCGTTTTTGTTCTAATTAATGAGGTTGGAGGGAAAATGTTTATTGTAACAGGTATTAAGCAAATTTGTACATCTTTTTAGATAGGGTTCAGAAATTTGTCGAAACCCAACTGCAAAAAATGCTGCGGAATCACCTATTCGTTTTATTTTAACTATCCCTACCTGTATACGGTGCAGTTAGTCTCAATGCAAAATTTCGTGCAAAAGCCGGCGTGTGCGTGTTTTTTTTTTTTTTTTTTATACCACTTAGTTGGCAGACAAGCACACGGCCCACCTGATGGAAAGTAGCTACCGTGGCCTATGGACGTCTGTAACACCAGAGGAGTCACAGTCGCGCTGCCAATCCTGTAAGTACAGAGTTTCTGTGCCGTCAGTAGAAGACAAATTAGGACAAGCCTTTAGTCTTCCCACTGACGGCACAAATCCTCCAGTGAGCTCTGGCTACCCTACTCACCGCTGGGAACACAACACGAAGTTATTATAACCGCGGTATTCTGTAGGGCGGAGGTACTTCCCCAGTCGGACTGCTCAATCGGGCGGATATATGTTTGTTAGGGCGGATGTTTGCTGTCGCCGTTTGCGCTGCCTAGAGGACCCATCCTTCTCCGTCCTTTGGGTACACGTAGACCATGGCCCTACGAGTCAGATCTATGTGTGCATACACACCGTTCCCATACAGGAGATGCTGAGACAACTCGACTCTTTGAATATCTGAGTCAGGCGGCAGATGATGCGCAGGAGCGATTTCCAAATGCCGAAATGGTATTTTTGGGGGATTTTAACGCCTACCACGAGATCTGGTTGGGCTCCTCCAAAACAGACCATGCGGGAAGAGCCGCCCACGCATTTGCTCTGGCGCACGGCCTGACCCAATTGGTGCACGAGGTCACTAGGATACCAAGAAGGTCGGGCCTAGCACCTTCTCTGCTAGACCTTCTGCTGACGAGTGATCCGGACCAGTACAGTGTATCGGTGCGAGCCGCTTTAGGCAACTCCGACCACTGCCTGGTCTGTTCCACAGTGCCTATTATAGCGCCCCCACGACCCGTGCAGGGGAAGCGGCGTCTCTGGCACCTTGGTTCGGGCGCGAGTGCGCGGAAGCTGTTGAACAAAAACAGTCTGCGTACCGCGCTTGGGTAAGGGCGCGCGCCACGCGCCATCCCAATCTGGGCCACTTCAAGGCGGCGTACAACAGAGCCACAAAGGTCTGTAGAAGGGCCTACGTCAGAGCGGATGCCCTGCGCATAGCGCGGCTTGGTCAAGAGCTAGTGATGCATCCCACGGGAAGCCATGGCTACTGGCGACTAGCTAAAGCCGTGCAAGCCAACTTCTGTCAGCCTTCGCTGCCTCCGCTGCGTAACCCTGATGGATCCCTGGCCCATGAGCCGCAAGAGAAGGCAAATCTGCTGGCTAATCTCTTTGCGGCCAACTCCCGAATCGATGATTGTGGTACGCAGCCACCAACACTACCCGACAGTGACCACGCGATGCCTGATATCCATATCAGGCAACGCGATGTCCGTGCAGTGCTGCAATCACTCGATGTCCGGAAAGCCAGTGGTCCGGATGGTATTCCAGCGGTAGTTTTGAAAAAATGTGCAGCGGAGTTGTCTCCAATGCTTACGCGCCTGTACCGGCTATCATACAGTTCGGGTACAGTGCCTTTGCCTTGGAAAGAGACGAATGTTCAGCCGATTCCCAAGAAGGGGGATCGCTCGGAGCCAGCCAACTATCGACCCATAGCCGTCACCTCAGTGCTGTGCAAAGTGTTCGAGCACATAATTAACAAACAGCTCATGCGGTACCTAGAGGATCACTACTTAATTAATGACCGGCAATATGGCTTCAGACCGAAACGGTCAACGGGTGATCTTCTAGCATACGTTACCCATTTTTGGGGTGAGGCTATGGACAAGCACGGCGAGTCACTGGCAATTAGTCTTGACATCGCCAAAGCTTTCGATAGAGTCTGGCACAAATCGCTTCTTTCCAAGCTACCTGCCTTTGGTCTGCCTTCTAGGCTGTGCAACTGGGTTGCTAGCTTCCTGCAGGGGCGCCGTATTCGCGTCCTTTGTGACGGACGAGCTTCGGAGTTTCTGCAGGTTAATGCTGGCGTGCCCCAGGGGTCCGTCTTATCACCCACTCTCTTTCTTCTGCATATCAACGACATGCTGTCTCCCGGCAATGTTCATTGTTATGCAGATGATGGTACTTTGCATGGGAGTTATCATGGATATCCTGCGGAAAAACAGTCAGATATCGCAGAGAAAAGGCAGCTTCTTGTCACTGAGCTTGACGGGATCCTGAATCACATTTCTCAATGGGGCTCTGAGAACCTGGTTGAGTTCAATGCCAAGAAGACGCAGGCATGTGCGTTTACAGCAAAAGTATCTTCTTTCCTTCCCCTCCCCACTCTTCAGAGCACGCCACTGCCATTGCAGGACAATCTCAATATCCTAGGTATGGATGTTCGCTGCAACCTGAATAACAAAAACTACATCGAAAGCATCATCAAAACAGCCTCACGAAAACTCGGAGTCCTGAACAGAGTGAAACGATTTTTCACGCCGGAGCAGCGGTGTCTTCTATACAAGACACAAATTCGCTCCTGTGTGGAGTACTGCTCGCATCTCTGGGATGGTTCAGCAAAGTACTTACTAGATGCTCTCGACAGGTTGCAGCGACGTGCGGTCCGCATCATTGGGAATCCCGAGATCACGAACACCCTAGAACCTTTACAGCTGCGTAGAGATGTTGCGTCCATGGCTGTATTTTACCGTCTGTACCATGGGGAGTGTTCTGATGAGCTCTTCCAATTAGTCCCACCCTCTCCTTTCCTACACAGGACAACGCGTGCAGGTCTTAGATGTCATCCGCACACGGTGCAAAACATCCGATCAAGAACCAAGCGGTTCGGAGACTCTTTCCTCTGTCGCACCATTAAGGCCTGGAATTCATTACCAGCTCACGTGTTTCCTTCTTCCTACAGTCCCGGGTCCTTTAAGCGAGGCGTGAAAAAGCATATGATAAGGCCGTCAAGCTGAGTGTCACCATTGTCACACGGTAAGTGTAAGTAATGGTGACCCTCTTTTCTGGGACTTTGCCTTCAGCTTACCATCAGGCAAGGCGAAGTCCAATTGACGTGTCCTATATAAAAAAAAAAAAAAAAAAAACAATGTAAGTCTACTTCAGACTGCGTAAATTTAGAAGACCGGTTGAGTGCGAGTCTAAGTTTCACAATTAGGTCTACTACTACTACTGTGTATGTCACACAATCCAGTAATGTACGCAACCTTAATTGCCTACTTTATGTTGCTGTTATTACGTAACTTCCATATCGCTAGTGAGTGGTGCAGGATATAAGGCAGTTCACGGAATATATGGAAGTACAGCCGTTACATAGTTGTACTAAAAATTTGACCCTAGCAAAGTCGGGAAAAGGCGTGATGACCTGATAAATATCCAAGATATTAATATAGTTCTATAATATATAAGATCAGACAGATATATACAGCCCATACTCAGCCTCAGATGCATGGCTTGAGTCAACAATAGTGTCAGGAAGACAGCAATAGGCTTACCCCCTATCACGTGGGACCGAATTCAATGATTGGTGAAATCTGGGTGTTAATTCACCTCTGCCTAACCCTCCGGGGACAGAGGCGTGATTGTATGTATGTATATAAGATAATATAGAAGATATAATATATTAAGATAATAGAAAAGTACTGGCCATTTCTGCAAATGACTCTATGAAGTCACAATCTTAGTTTTTTTATACTACTTAGGTGGCAGACAATTAGTTGACAGCCTCCGTGGCGTGGTGGTAGTGAACACGGATGCTACGCAGAAGGCGCGGGTTCGATCCCCGCTCAGTGCAAATATTAGTATGCATGAATATGCATTGATCTGTTCGTCCCTCGTAGAGCCGGTCCCGGTTGCCATAACAACATCTATGGCAGTTGTTACAGGTGGTTGGAGTCCTAAAAAGTCCAACAACTGGTCTAACTACAATACTTCGGTATTGCCTTTGAGTTTTAGAGGTCAAATGGCAGCCGCTTCACGGAAAATATTGAAGTTTAACCAAATCCGCAGTTAGACTGGTAAAGCGGACCCCAGACACCGAGGTGACAGCTTCGGATGCGACTGGGATTAACGCTAAGAGAAAGAAGAATACTTGGATGATAAACAAGCTTGGAAACGAGCTGTTCGCTCAACTATGCTACTCAAGTAAATTTTTGTATTTAGATTAAGTAGACAAGTGAATGTTTGTAAATAGACCAATAAATATAAGAAATGCCGCTGAGTTTCTTACCGGAGTCTTCTCAGGTCCATTTACTAAACTGATATTCATGTTCCTTTTTTGTTGACGTTCTGTAAGTTCCGATATAATGGTCTATACAGAATAAATGATTTTTGACTTTGACTTGACTTTGACTTTGAAGAGAAAAATGAAAGGAAAAAAAGTAGGCCTGATAAATACCCAAGAAATATAACTAATAGTACTGGCATAACAAAGGTACTGACTACAGTGAATTTAATATCACTAGATGCTACAAACCACGCAGTTCTAAACATTTAAAAGTCCCGAAAATCTCAGTAATCAGGAGCCCTAAAAAGTAACTGAATCATCGGGAGTTGTAGGTATAAACATGAAAATAATAAATTGTATACTGTTTTAATTTTTTTGTAATTCAATAATCCAACTAGCATTCATAGAAATGCTCTATTCAAATTTCATTTTCCAATAAATATAAACAAAGAACTCAGTTCCAAAATTATTTTATTTCAACAAAATAATTTTGGTTTAAGATAATTGCGTGTCAAAAAACTCACGCAGTCTTGATTGTTATTATATAATTATATTATGTAAGCTAGATCCTATTGTGAATAATGATCTTCGAACACCGTCGCCTTGAGTTGACACATACCTAATTTGTGAACGGAAGAAAATACAAAAATATTAAGCTATTGTTTAGGTAGAAAAGTCGTCGAAGTGAGGTAAATCCTTATTATTACTCTGCTTAGGGCCTTTACACACGACGTTTTTCCTTTCGGTCGCCATGGTAACCGAGTTTCGTACTCTCGAGAATAAATTGTCATCCTGTCTCGATAACTAACAGACATACTACTAATCAAGACAGACCTAAACATCTTCGTTTGTAACTTGGTTACGAGATAATACGACAATTTCTTCTTAGGTAACTGGTTACAAAACACGGTAAATATGGCGGCCGAAAGGGAAGCTTTTAAGTGAAACGTTATTAAGCCATTTGTCGCTATGCATAAGTGATGAGCTAGTCTTCTGGGATCTTTACGTGAGATCAGTGTGTATTAGTAAACTGAATACGTTTTATCGATACCAACGCATTTGGTAAATTCGTCCTAAGCTGAAGCGACGGGTTGTGGAGGCAGACTCTCACAAACGCGATACAAACAATAAAGTCATGTTTTGCCGATTGCTTTGTGGTATTTTTTTTAACTACTTAGGTGGCGGACTTATGGCAAGTGGTTACCGTGGCCTATGGATGTGTGTAGTACACACAGCGTCAGAGAAAACAGACCCCCTCAATACTTAAAGAATATCGCCGCGGGGGTTCCTTTTCTCTGAAGCTTACCGTACCAGAGGAGTCACACTCGCGCTGCCGACCTTGTAAGCACAGAGTTTCTGTGCCCTCAGTGTAGAAGGCAAAGCAGGACAAACCGTTATCTTCCCACTGACAGCACTAACTCTCCAGTGAGCTCTGGCTACTCTACTCACCGCTAGGAACACAACACGAAAATATTATGGCCGCGGTATTCTGTAGAACGGAGGCACTTCTCTAGTCGGACTGCTCAATTAGACGGACATACCGCAGTGTCCTACCTCCTTAGGTTGCTAACCGTGCGTAATAGTATAATCGTACGTTGCCAGCTCGTTCAAAAATCGTCATGTGAAAAGACCCTTATAGTAGGCACATTCGTGAGTAATAATGTTACGCACCCAAGGGGAGCACAGAGGGCGTAACTTAACAGGGTCGTTACTCATTGGAAAATTAAAGAACTTCAAAGTATGACTTGTAATTTATTTTCCTTCTGTTCACACGAAATATGAGTTCTGAAAGAATGTGTCACACCACAATTATTTTGTTACAAGTGATTATTACTTTTACGCTTACGCTGTGTAGGTATATCGATGGATTGGAGTATATATCATAAAATTAATTTTCATGTAATAGAGATGAGAACAGTCACTACAATCATTTCAAGACTCAGTGCCAGCACAGAGAACAAAAAAGGAGGGAGGATACGACGGTATTCCCGTGCGAATTGAGCAGTCCGACTGGAGAAGTGCCTCCACCATACAGAATAACCTCGTGTTGTGTTCTCGGTGGTGAGCAGGGTAGCCAGAGCTCACTGTAGAGTTTTTGTGGCTGTCAGTGGGAAGACCAAAGGCTTGTCCTGATTTTGTGTTCTGCACTGAGGGCACAGAAAATCTCTGTTCTTACAGGGTCGGCAGCACGGATGTGACTCCACTGGTGTTACACATGTTCATAGGTCACGTAACCACTTTCCATTAGGTGGGCCATGTGCTTGTCTGCCACCTAAGTTGTATAAAAAAAAATTCAATTACTCTTTGAATGAGCTAAGATCAAGATCTACATAAATATACACGGTATATACATTCACGTCTGTAAATTTTTGAAAAGGAGGCAGAGGTGTAATAACACCCACATTTCGCCAACTGAGATATATGTTCCCACAAATATTTAAGTTAAATGTAACTCATCCTCATTTCTACCTATTTCTAATACAATACAAAATTGAATTCTAACAAATCCTATATCCATTTCTCACAGATTCGATCACCGTAACAGACAGCTTGTCACCTCAAAAGTGGAAGTAAAAAGAAAGAACAATTCTTTTTCCCATCTATAACTCTAACTTAAAACATTCACGAAAGAGGGCATTTGTCAAAATATAAGGGTAAAGACATGGTGACTATAGATCACTGGAATGCACAGTGATGTGAAAGAAATGAATTTTGTAACGGTAAGTTGTAGTGTTAGCACAAACCCAACATACATAATATGTATGTAGGGCATGTGCCGTGTGTGGGTGTATGTGTGTGTATGTAGGGCGTGATTATATGTATGTACATATAATCATTATACCCGGAGGGTTAGGCAGAGGTGAATTAACACCCACATTTTACCAATAATTGTATTCGGCCCCACGTAATAGGGGGTGAGCCTATTGCCGTATTCCGGGCACTATTTTTGACTCGAGCCATGCATATGAAGCTGAGTCTGAGCTGTTTATATCTGTCTGATGCTAAACAGGACTATGCCTTAGTCGTCTTGTACGACACCACATGGGAAAAGATGGGGTGGCCCAAATTCTACTCTGCCGGGAACCACGCGGCAGTTTGTGAGATTTTAAGCCTGATGAAAACCTTTCAAATTAAAAACCGCTTCTCTGTTAAGTAGTTCTTGCGTCCATCGCGGACAAACAGACAAACTGACGAGAATTAAATAAAATATTCGTGTCTAGTATCGTTAATATAGCATACCAAGATATTTTTTTTAAATATCTCTAATGTACCGACACGACAACTTACAATTTGTATAATAGTAGAGATTATTTTGATGAGACTCGTATGAGATTATTGACGATATCAAATTCAAAGATCGAAATTATTATAATAGTGAATGTATTTCAGCATCCAACAATAGGCACAAGATTATTTGTTCTGTGATACAAGTCAATCGACATGCAAAGCGAAGTTTTGGTGAATTAGATAATATCACTTTAATGTCACATATTAATACCTATTTTATGATACATTTATTTATTCTGTGATACAAGTCAATCAACATACAAAGTGAAGTTTTGGTGAATTAGATAATATCACTTTGATGTGATTAATACCTATTTCATGAAGCAGGATAGGCAGACACCATATGTTTGCACTTGTCACGTTACACCATACGTACTGCCTTAGGAGGGACTTTGCTTCGCTGTGTGTGTTCTACCGCCTATACAATGGTTTGTGCTCAGATGACTTGTTTGACATGATGCCCATAGCTACATTCTATTGTCGCACCGCTCGCCATAGGCAGGGAATTCATCCTCACACATTGCGACTTGAGACAGTGCGCACTGTGCGGTATGAAAGAAACTTCATCCCACGCACACACAAACTGCTAAATGAACTCCCTGCTGCGCTTTTCCCATGTGCCTACAATACGAGGTTCTTCAAAAGGGGCATTAGAAGGTTTCTTCAGAGTACATAGAATAATTAATATATAGAATTGACACGTCTTTTGACGTTTAAGAAGCTTATACCAATCGTCAACATATTTCTATCCCGTACATTGATCAATCTACGGCAGTAGTAGTAGTAGGACACGGCGGTATTTCCGCCCAATTGAGCAGTCCTTCTGGGGAAGTACCTCCGCCCTACAGAATACCGCGGCTATAATAACTTCGTGTTGTGTTCCCAGCGGTGGGTAGGGTAGCCAGAGCTCACTGGAGAATTTGTGCTGTCAGTGAGCTAAAGGCTTGTCCTGCTTTGTCCTCTACACTGACAGCACAAACACTCTGTGCTTACAGGGGCAGCGCGAGTGTGGCTTTTCTGGTGTTACACACGTCCATAGGCCACGGTAACCACTTTCCATCAGGTGGGCCGTGTGCTTGTCTGCCACCTAAGTGGTATAAAAAAAATCTATACTATTCTACAAAAACTACTATTCTACAGGGGCTAGTCAGGAGTACTCTCAAACGTCGGGCTCGTACGAAAGCCATTATGAAAAAAGATTTTTTTTTATACCACTTAGGTGCGAGACAAGCACGCGGCCCACCTGATGGGAAGTAGTTACCGCGGCCTATGGACGTGTACAACACCAAGGGCGACAGTTTCTTCCTCGATTTCATTAATAAATAATCCATTAACAAAGGTTATTGGTACCGGGGTACCCTGTGTCGACACTTGCCGGGTTTTCTATTAACGTTTCGCTTCCTAATAGTTTTGTCCATCTTCTTTCTTCCACGCGTCGATATAGATAACTCTGTGCACCCACAACGAATAAATGCCTCGCTCCCCGCCTCCGGTCCGTCGGTCTCAGCTCGTAGCTTCACTTGTGCAAGATAACGGTATACATCATCGTAAACGAGAAAACTTTGATTAGGCACGGCTTCAGAAATTCATTAGCACACGCTTCAAGCGAAATTACAGGGCGTTCGTAAAAACTTGGAATTGGGAATACGTGGTTGGCAGGTTGGAATTTAGATGTGTCTTCCTGTAATAATTGGATTTGTTAGGTGTATGAGTACCGGATTCTTGATATTTTATTTTTACACGCGCGTAAAATCCCCACGGATACCTCCCGCCGGAGCCGGGATTTTAGATGCTTTGTAAATCAAACATTTCCAACTCGAATCATATAGTTCAGAATATCGTTTCGTTATCGTACGATAAATTATTGCAATACTTTGCAGCATGTGTTTCTTTTTTAGCTCTGTTTGAACTGCCAATAGATATACAGCAATAGTTTTTTTTTTAAATTTGTAATATTAGTTGGGTATGGTTATTTGATTGGTTGTGCGTCGGAGAGCATGTTAAGGTATCGATCCCGGTTGCCATAAAAGTATCTATGGCAGTCGTTACGGGTAATTGGAGCACTAAAAAAAGTCCAAAAACTGGTGTAACTGCAATGCTTTGATATCGCTTTTGGGTTGTGGAGGTCAGATGGCATTCGCTTCACGGAAAATATTGAAGTTCAACCAAAGTACAGTTACTGATAAAGCGGATCTTATACTCCGCGGTGAAAGTTTCGGATACGATTGGGATTAACGCTAAGTTGAAGAAGACATATTTTGTAATATTAGATAACATGACTGTTTAATGAATTATAATGTAACTAACGTACAAACGGCGACAAAAGTACACATATTGAAAACTCACTTGTACTTTTCCACATTACCAAGTGCCATCAATCTACAGTATAAATAGTCTGCGACAAAAGTAGGTAACCAGTTCTAATTCATTAATTACGTTTTATAAAATAATAAATAAAACATAAAATACACTAACTTTTTCTGAATTATAAAGCCAACTTTTTTTTATATAACATTTTAGGTGGCAGGCAAGCACACGGCCCACCTAATAGAAAGTGGTTTCCATGACCTATGAACGTGTGTAACACCAGCGGAGTCACACCCGTGCTGACCCTGTAAGAGATTTTGTGCCGTCAGTGTAGAGGCCAAAACAGGACAAGCCGATGCTCATCCCACTGACGGCACAAAAACTCTCCAGTGAGCTCTGGCTACCCTACTCACCGCCGGGAACACAACACGAAGTTATTATAACCGTGGTATTCCGTAGGGTGGAGGTGCTTCCCCAGTCGGACTGCTCAATTGGGCGGAAATACCGCCGTGTCCTACCTCCTCAAAAATATCTCAAACATTAAACACATACACATACAGTCACACCTTTTTCCCAGTGGGGTAGGCAGAGACTACAGTTTTCTACTTGCCACGATCCTGGCATACCTCTTTCGCTTCTTGTACTTTCATAATTGTTTCCATACATGCTTGCCGGTTTCGGGTACTCTTGACATGTCCTTTCTTCAAAATGTCACAAACATAAAGTATGTATTCCAATGTAAAAATAATTATCTACAATTTAGAGTTAAGCAACTTGTGTCTTTGACTATGCAATTAAAATTTCAAAGTACGTATCCTAACGACAATGAATTCTTAAAGAGCACTTCGCTTAGAACCGGTTAAGCTAGAATAATGTCCGGTGTTAGCAATTACAAACGTACTAGAAACTACACATCCCCTAATTAGAGGGCAGATAAGTGAATTTAAAATATAGAGGTGGACGAAATTAGTATAAATTGTAAATGTGTGGGCCAGGGACAAACGAAAGGGGCAAATACTGTTATATGTGAGGTGTTACATGTTGAGGGTGCGTTTCGAGGGAACGCTTATTATCCTAGCAAAAGCAGTCCAGGGCAATAGCGGCGGTACGTCGTGCCCGTCCTCCTGTTCCAGGACAACTACATCATTGCTCTTCAATTTACCTATCGCAGTACTCTGCTGGACGTAGACCTATCCTACTATGCGATACAATTGCTCCGATACGATCCTCTAACTTCTGCATCCAGTCTTTCTCAGTTACCATTGCTACATCAGGCATAAGACGCGCGGTTACCATTCTGGGAGTCGATATTTCCAATGACAGTCGATCATTCGACGTAATATCTGGTTAGCCCATTGTCACTTCAGCTAACTTATTCTGCGAGCTATTTCGGTATCTTCAGTTGTTTGTTAGATGACATCAATGCGAATATTCTTCAAAAAAACTCTAAGCATAGTCCTATAATGTCCTTTAATCGTTAATAAATATAATCTAGCCGCAGCTACGACGAGACATGATTTGCAGATTGTAACAAATTACTATTGTGTGTATGCTCTAGTCATTAATTTTATATCAACAGCTAACCCTACAAATCCCAAGCATGTAACATATTAAATAAACTTGTAATTTAATAAATAAAAGGAATTCGACTTATATTACGGTGGTATATTCTCAAACGAAAAATTTTCAATATGAAATTCCGTTACAATATTTCGTGAAAATTGTTGTTTAAATCGAAAGTAGGGTTTGGGATGACAACATTAATTTCCCGGTTACATAATATGTCATAGAAATATAGTCCTTCAGTTCTTGTGAATATTAGTTACAATTGCGTACCTATTATTTTCGAATCTGCAGATAGAATTTGGTTTTGGTTTCAGCGTTCGCGCTTCGTAATTCCCTGTGCGAAATGTTAAGAATTTGTGTCGACATACACATGAACATCTGGTAAGAAATAAAATATCCGTGCTGCCGTACCACGGTCTCATTAAAGGGTTTAAGAGAACTTTGTAGATACTCTTGTACAAATACTAATTAAAGGAATTCTTCAAACAACCTTAAACAATTTACTTTCAAGTGAATATTAATTATTTTAAAACCACATACTGCGTCGTTTCCAACGATTTATTAAGGTTTAGGTAGGTAAAATCTAATGAATATACAAACCAAATATCTATATATTTGGTTTGTATATTCATTAGATTTTTTAAGGTCCTAAATCTGACTGAAGACACAGTGTGCTGCATTAGTGATGTCCATAAATCAAAGAAAGCGTTACTTTTCTTTTCTTAACCATTCTCAACTACTATTTATAGTAAGTACAGAATAGTTCGTTTGGAAGATTTAGCTCTATTTATGTTCTGTAAAGGTGGCTGGGATAGACTGGAAGACTGGCCGAAGGCAGAGGATCGGCTAAAATGGCGCACATTGGGAGAAATCTATGTCCAGCAGTGGACTGAGGTGGGCTAATTGATTGATTGATTGATATTTTCTGTAAGTTTAGAAGTGTTAATAATTTAGAATAGGGTAATCCGAGTTATTAAAACTGGAGAAAAACTCACTGGAGAATTTGTGCTGTCAGTGGGAAGACTAAAGGCTTGTCCTGCTTTGTCTTTTACTGACGGCACAGAAACTCTGTACTTACAGGGTTGGCAGCGCGACTGTGACTCTCTGGTGTTGCAGGCGTCCATAGGCCACGGTAACTACTTTCCATCAGGTGGGCCGTGTGCTTGTCTGCCAACTAAGTGGTATACAAAAAAAAAAAAAAAGCGAATGTTATGAGTTGAAATTTCGTCTCAGATGTTTACTTTTTTCGATAGAATTCTTCACGAGAAAGTAAGGTTTATAAAAAAATATAATATTACCATAAAGTAACATGCATACGGTTCAGTTTTTATAGAATACTCTTATTTGTATTCAAAAGCATTTGTTGCCAGTGCGGAGATATTTACAATGTTAGTAGGAAGCTTTAAGCTATGCACATGTGTACTTAAAACTCTACAACGATGACTCGTTAACCCTACCGCTACTTGATAACAACTTTATTTCAACAATTGTTATATTTTGTCAAAGATTTTCGATCTCGCATAGTTCCCGGCAGAGTAGAATTTGGACCACCCCATATCTTCCCATGCGGTGTCCTACAAGGCGACTAAGGGATTGGGCTTAACATCAGACAGATATATACAGTCCAGACTCAGCCACAGATGAATGGCTTGAGTTAACAATAGTGCCCAAAAGACGGCAATAGGCTTACCTACTATTTCGTGGGATCGAGTTCAATGATTGGTGAAATGTGGGTGTCTGACTAACCGTCCGGGGATAAAGGCGTGATTATTATATATGAATGTATCACAATCACGATCAGTAATAAAAATAAAATATCGTATAATATATTCTGTGAAATATAAATATCAGAGTCATTTATCTGAAAAAATATTTTCTAGATTTCTTTTCCCTTCGCCGTTAAATACCACTATATTATACGTCCTATCAAATTATCACATTCACTTTATCTTTGTCACTTGATATATTACTAAAATTTTTTTAGACTATTCTTTTAGGAATGCTACTTTATGTGGGTACACGCGGCTGGATGTAACCCCCTGTTATATGGGACGGAATTCAATGATTGGTGAAATGTTGGTGTTAATTCACCTCTACCCAACGCTCCGGGGATAAACACTTGATTATCTGTGTATTTTCGACCTGCATTCTTGAAATACTACTAATATTATGAATATGATGGTCTGTGAAGATGTTTGTTACTCAATCACAATCAAACGGCTGCACAAATCTAGTTGAAATTTGGGACAGAGATTGATTATGTATAGTCTAGAATAATACGTTGGCTTTTTTTCTGGGAATAGGTGCCCATAAGTTTGAACAATGAGTTCAATTTAACACGACAGGTGTTACCGACATCAGCTTTTTTTTTACGTGCTCTTAAATATGATATAAATAAACCTAATGAGTAGGTACTTAGTTTGGAATACAATACAAATTTAAGTATATTTTTGTTATATTATTAGCATTCTAAAAGAACGATAACTTAATAATCTTAAACCGCAGGTGCGGTGTGGAATCCTTACATCGTTGGGGAGGGGAGGGGGGGTTCATTGATATACAATAACTTTAAAGGGAATTAACATGATCATGATGTAGGCAACACAAAAGTTTTAAAAGGTACTTCACCAGGCCTACTGTTACCTACTGTTTCAGTTCCGTGGCAAAATTATCGAAATACATTTAGAGTATAAAAAACTACTACAGTAAATTTTCAATCTTTTTTTTTTTTCATATGTGCAAAATCCCCAAGGATACCCCGCCACCGGAATCGGTGGAGGTTATGTTGGACTTGAACCGACTAAAACGTACACCGACTGAGTGGGCCGCCGTAGGCGGTTGCTGGAGGTGCGATTATCTGAGACATGTCCCTCGCACCCCAACCAGTCTAAGATTGTCTCTTATAAGACGGCCCTCTTCGGGTGTGGGGACCATCGAGTTCCCATCTCGATCACGTGTATGGGGAGGCGAGCATCGCACACTGCCGCCTCAGGCTGCTTCTACTAGGATGACAGGCAGTTCCACCCATCACCCCCATTCCTGCGTTCATGGAGGACGTAGGCCATTTTGCGTCTCCGAGTCACCTCTGCTCGCGGGCCGCACGGTTTGCGAGTCTCTTTCGCCCCCGCTCCGCAATCTCCTTCACGGGAGGCGCTGGCAGCCCAAGCATCCGCACAGCAAACCATCGCCGCGAGCATGTAAATTTTCAACCTAACATTAAAATGACTGTAATAACATTGTTGGAGAGTTCTGTCAAGCTGTCAACACACGCAAATACGCTTTCGACAAAAAAAAAATATATTTCGTGATAAACAGTGATTTAACATCTCAATGTTACACCAAAGTGAAGCGAAACAGTTATACTATTAGTGACAGTGTTATCTAAGAACAACTTACAATATTTCAACCAAAATTCTGTGTTTATAATTTGAAATTGATAGTTATAAAACTCGTCAATTGAAAATATTTATAAATCTACCCTCAACATAATTGTGCATTTTAACATTCATTCAATCTGTCAATCCAATGTCATCTGACATCTGGAAAAGTGTTGCCGCATAATTAAATTACCCCAATGAAAGGGGAAAATTCAACATTGCTTGGCGGTGATCCCCAGAATTCCAATGAAAATAAGATTACTAAAGCGATAGGTGAATCTCAGTCACCAAAGACCACAGTGCATCCTAAAACCAACTACCACAAACAACATAGCCGCCAAAGACATCAAATACATCTGCAACACTGCAGTCGTCATTGAGGATCCTAAAAGAAAAATACAATTGTCCAATGCACCAAATGTCGGCCACTCCAAGAACAATTGTATGAGGCCATACCGCTGCGTTAAATGCGCCGGGCAACATAAAACAAGTGACTGTACTAAAAAAGATCACAGCACCCCAGTGAAATGTGCGCTGTGTTTTGGAGAGCATCCCGCAAATTATAAAGGGTGTGAAGTTTACCGCGAAATCTTTAAAAGGCGAAATAGTCAGTTCACACACTCTAGAAGACAGAACCCGGCTCCGGTCCCTCCGACTCCAGTCCCATCGGACACTCAGTCACACCCAGAGCTAACTGTGGACAAAAAGATAGGAAGTCAGAAGACCTTCAATGAAAAAGATACACAACATCAACACATCAGAGAAAAACAAACACCATATCGTCCGACCTACTCGGAAGTCGCTGGTTCTCAAAACACCCAAAAACCTGAGTGGCATGAGGTAACCAACCAAAACTCTGAGTCTAGATCACACACACACCCTTCGTGGAAATCTCCTGAACGAACACATCACACTACAAATGATGGATCTCTCAAGCTAACCCAAGTCATTCAAGATCTAATGAATAAGCAAACTGAAAAAATGGACATGCTGTTCACCCTAATGAGCTCACTCATGGGGCTCATTACGACACTCGTCGAAAAACTAACGTGATGCTCTCATTAAATATTGCGACGTGGAACATTGATGGACTTGCACCGAAGATTAATAAGGTGGAAGTCTTTCTGGATACCCATAAGATTGACATACTCTCAATATCAAAATCTCATTTTACCTCTAGAAGCTCGGTCAAAATAGAAAACTACACAATTTATGACACTAAACATCCGGAGGGAGCAGCGCGAGCAAATGGGGAACAGCTCTGATCATACGATCATCCCTAAAACACCATGAGCTAGCGGAATACCGGACGGAACACCTACAGGCGACTACAATTGCAGTGGAAGGAAAAGCGGGCAGTTTCAACATATCCTCAGTGTATTTGTCCACCCAAGCACAAACTTAAAGAAGAGCAATGGACGCACTACTTCCAAACACTTGGCCCTAGATTTATCGCTGGAGGTGACTGGAATGCCAAACATCCCCACTGGGGCTCAAGATTAACAAGTCCACGAGGGCGCCAACTAAGATTATCAATTGAGTGCAACAATCTAACAACACCATCTACGGCTGAACCAACACACTGGCCCACTGACGAAAATAGACTCCCCGACGTCTTAGACTTCTTCATCTGCAAGGGCATGTCACAATACTTCTTTTCTACTAGCTCCTGTCTGGATGGATCCACAGTTCACACTCCTGTACTCCTAACAATAAGTACAGTCCTATTAGAGTACGAAAAAACACCAACAGGCATACTGATTGGGATTCCTTCCGCGATATCATCGACAAGAAACTTAACCTCAGAATCTCTCTGAAATCACCTGATGACATAGAGCCAGATGCAATCCAGTTTACAAATTTGATTCAAGTCGCATGCTGGTCGACCACTCCCGATAAGTCCTGCAAAAAACTCAAACACAACTCAGTCCCATGGGAAATAAGAAATAAAATCCAAGAAAAAAGACGACTTCGCAGAGTATGGCACAATACTAGACACCGTGAAGACAAACAAGCATATAACAAAGCGATTAAGGAACTGAGGGAACAGCAACCAAGTCCACAAATTATTCATTGTGGAAGGCAACGTCAGACTTAGACCAACCAAAATACACTAGACCACCCCTCAAACTAGAAGGTGGTATGTGGGCTAGAACTCCACAACAAAGAATAGAAACCTTTGCAAACCACCTAGCTAAGGTATTCCAACCCAATGAAGGCATTGGCAATGACTCTGACATAGATGACATACTGAACCAGGAGTTCCAGTTAGACATTCCCATAAAATATACGACCCCTCGTGAGATATTTATGCTCCCATCTCGATTTAACAACAGAAAATCCCCGGGATTTGATTATATTACCAAGGATGTTCTTCTTCAACTACCAAGAAAAGGGATAGTCTTCCTCACGATCCTTTTCAATAGTATTATGAGAGTAGGTTACTATCCAACCATATGGAAAGTCTCCCAAGTCATAATGATCCCCAAAGATGTAAAACCGATCCACGAAGTTGGCTCATATAGACCAATTAGCCTCCTACCTGTTACCTCCAAGCTTTTTGAAAGGGTTCTGCTAGTAAGAATCCTTAAAACCATGCAGGAAAGATATGTAATTCCGGACCAACCAATTCGGATTCAAACAGAAGCACGGCACCATAGAACAGGTGCACAGAGTCGTTGACCATATAAGGAAGACCCTGAAACATAAGGAATATTTCTCGACAGCTTTCCTGGACATCCAACAGGCGTTTGATAAGATCTGGCATAAGGGATTACTCTGCAAGGTCAAAACCCTGCTACCCCATGCGTACTTTGAGTTACTAAAATCTTATATCTCTGGAAGAATATTTCAAGTTAAAGATGGCGAATGTACCTCCAGGTTCCACGAAATTGAAGCGGGAGAACCGCAGGGATCGGTACTGGGGCCAGTGCTGTATACTATCTTCACATGTGACCTACCAGAATCACCAGCCGTAGTAACTGCTACATTCGCAGATGACACTGCCATCCTTGCAAGCAGTAGTAATCGCAGCACCGCCTCTCGAATCCTCCAGCAAGAGTTAGATAAAATAGAGCAGTGGTTAAAAAAAAGGGCGAATAAAACCCATTGCCACAAAGTCTACTCACATCACGTTTGCATTACGCACAGGAGACTGCCCTCCCGTATACCTAGGAAATACCACATTGCCGCACAAGGACTCAGTTAAGTATTTGAGTATGCACCTGGATCGGAGACTCACCTGGAGAACACACATACAAAAAAAAGAGAAGAATTGAACTTGAAATCTCGATACCTCCATTGGTTGCTTGGAAGAAACTCAGTACTGAGTATAGACAACAAACTCCTTGTATATAAGGTCGTACTGAAACCTGTTTGGACATATGGCATCCAGCTCTGGGGATCCGCATGCAAATACAATGTCGCAATTATACAAAGAGCTCAAAATGGCATTCTGTAAAGTTTGGCAAATGCTACATGGTTCCTGAGGAATAGCGAACTGCACGAAGAGCTCAAAATAAATACAGTCAGCGAAGAAATTAAGATATTCTCAGCCACCTACAAACAGCGAATAGCTATGCATCCAAACCCCCTGGCTGTAGAACTCACGAACATAAACTACACCAAGCGACTAAAAAGGAACCACATAATCGAGCTGGATTCGTGACTGAAGGAGGAAGAGATCGAAGGATTTTCCCAAACACCTGCTGACCATACACATCTGCTCATAGTTTATTAAAAAAAAAAGGACTGATAGCAGATTAAAGCACAAAAAAAAATATTAAAATGAAATGTGCCGTAGTTAAACAACGGTACTATAAATACTTACTGGACTGTATATGAGGTTCCGGATTCGATGCATGTGACGAGTAAAATACTCTTATATACCATGCTTACTATATTAAATTATTGTCTGATATTTATTGTATATTTATTATATTTATGTAGGTATATTATATTTATTATTTGTATGTATTAGATAGAATTACTTTATTATATGTTTATTTGTCAATATATAATTATATTTGTGAGTATATTAAATATAATATACCTATGTAATTACTTATTATATTTATATTGTAAAAGTACGCCAAACAACTACCACTCATTCCTACAAATTTAATCACCATCCAAAGGTTGCCTGCCAGAAATCGCTTAAAGCGATAAGGCCGCCCATTGTACTGCCCTTGTTATATAGACTTTTGTAATGTTATGTATTAAAGGTGTACAATAAAGTATATAATAAATAAATAAATAAAATAAATAAGCTTACTAAAAAGGAGAAGTAGTAAGCAGACCCCAGGCTCCGTAGTGAGGGTCTCAGGTGCTACCTAACGACGTATCTGAATCTTCTTTTCTCACATTTCGATCTAAAGACTTAAGCTTTTTAAACCTGTAAGTGTACATTGCAAAAGAACTAAATGCCCTATAAGAACGCATAATTTGGGAACAAAATTCAACCCAATTTGGTTCCCGAATGATGCAAAATTATTTTAAAACTTTCGGTTAGTATATAGACAAAAATAGAAAGGTACTGCAGAGAACTGCATTAGGCTAATTCATTGATCGATAAACGAGAATAAATAAAAGTTGTACATATCTTTGAGTACCTTTTAAAATATTTGTATCTCATTAGCGTGTTTGAAAAATCAGCACAGTGTTTACTTGTTATTTATGAGGTTTCGTGCATGGTAGCCAATTATATGGGTACGGAATATACACAGTGTAACGTGAAGAATTATTGTTTAGCTTTATTTCACTTTGTATCTCAGATATATTAGTCGTGATTGCAGACCGATGTATTAACTGTTTAAATTTTTTATTTTTTTTATTTTTCATCTGACTGGTTTCGCCTTACGTCATTCTCAAAGGTTTGTATTGGCGGTTATAATTTTAAGTTATATTTTTAAATACTACAATATTTGACAATATATACGGTTCTTCAATACAGTTCTTCAATTTTTTTATAATTAAATATTTTTTATACCACTTAGGTGGCAGACAAGCGCACGCCCCACCTGACGTAAAGTGGTTACCGTGGCCTATGAACGTGTGTAACACCAGAGAAGCCACACTCGCGCTGGCGACCCTGTAAGCACAGAGTTTCTGTGCCGTCAGTGTAGATGACAAAGCAGGACAAACCTTAAGTCATCCCACTGACAGCACAAATTCTCCAGTGAGCTCTGGCTACCCTACTCACCGCTGGGAACACAACACGAAGTTATTATAACCGCGGTATTCTGTAGGGCGGAGGTACTTCCCTAGTCGGACTGCTCAATTGGGCGGAAATACCGCCGTGTCCTACCTCCTTCAATTCATTACATATCATTTACAGATAAATTGCTTGTATTAAGGAGTAGGTTCACCAGAAGCACCAAACTCAGAATTCGAATTCGAGACCTCATGGACGTAAGATACCTATTTTTGAAATAATTTAAAGACTATAAATTAAAGGTATAGTATTTCTGAATGAACATCAAGTGTAGGTAAGTACCTACTTACTCGGGATTAAACAGTATTGGTTAGATGGTAGTAGTTGCTTAATGTTGTGGTTCTTGCGGTGATTAGGTAAGCCGGAGCTCCTTAGTCTCTGATATTAAAAGTTATTATAGACCACCATCTGAAAACCGCTTTTTATTAGAGTGGATTGGAACTTACCGAGGCGATACCTATATAGTGAAAGATAGTCGTGTAATATTAATTTTTTGGGTTCCGTACCTCAAAAGGAACTGAAACGGAATCCTTGTAGGATCACTTCATCCGTCTACCACATGCTCAAGTCTATAACTTCTTGAAACTGTGCAAAAATCAAACTTGTAAATATATTATGCTTCAAAATATGTTACATTATAAATATATTACGAATGGAGGTAAGCGGCGGAAATTGGCCGCCGCATCCACGACCAAGGCGGTGACTTCCGATCCGGCTCGTTCCTGGGGCAAAGGTAGGCTATTGCGATTCGGCGGGGCAACGCGGCCAGCATCTTGGGCACCTTTACGCCGGGAACGATGCGGAGTGGGTTGTTTGACGCGACATGATCGCGAGTTTGTTTCGTGTATTTATGTTTTAATTATGTTGTATGTGATAAATAAAAATCTATTACGATTTATGTGGTTAGCCTCGGTAAGCGAGACCAACTCGCATTTGAACGGCTTTTTAGAGGAGAATATGGCCTCTCTATCTCTTTCTGTGGTGTGGTGGAAAAGGTGACTAAGGCATAGGGCTGTTCTGTACTCGACAATAAACATACAGCCCATAACAAAGTACCAGCTTGATGACAATAGGCTCGCCCATTATTAAGTGGGATCGAAAATCATAGCCGTCCAAATCGGAGTGTTAATACCTCTGCCTACCCTTTTAAGGATTTATAGACGTTAATATTATGTATGTATGTACAATAAGTTGTGTTCATTGGATAAAATTTAAAACAGCCTAAGCATGCGACTTAAGGAAAAAGGTCACATCTATCCGATACACAAACCAGGGAAGAAATAAAACAATCTAAAATATTTATCGCTGCATTGCATTCTTTTCGACTTAGTGTAAGCCGAGGGTGGAAGCCATAGCATGGGTAAATAAAAATATACAGCCAGGTCGCTTTATATCCTGGTGTTGAATATATTTATGTGATTGGCTCAGAGGGATAGAGAGGGAGCTATATATCCTTGTATAGCTCCTTCTTTCCTCCTTTGAACCTCCTGAACCTCCTAAAACTGAATTGATTACGCAGGTTGTGGTAGGAAAGCTGTTGAAAAAAAGCCGGTCAAATGCGTCTATAACTTATGCTACATAAACCGTAATAGTTTTTGAATGCATTGACTTAGAAGTTTGAATTTTGTACAGTTTCAGGACATCATTGACCAGGGTATACCTCTATACATTCCTAAGAAAAGGATCTTGACAGACAGACAGACGGACAACGAAGTGATCCTATAAAGGTTCTGTTTTTTTCCCTTTTGGGGTGCGGAACGCTAAAATGAGGCCAGATATTGAGTAGAATAAATTAGAATTCAAACAATTAACTATATGTATTTCAGTATATGTTGATAATACTTTATGTAAAGCCGTATATTAATTTTATTATACTTATACTTATCTCTCTTTCTCTCTCTCTCTCTCTCTCTCTCTCTCTCTCTCTTTCTCTCTCTTCCTTTTGCTTTTCTTTTTAATTCACTTTCTTTTTAGTTTAGCCGATAACTACACCATATCTTTTATTCTTATAACATTACTGTCTATCCCAAGGTTACCTGTAAGAAATCGCTTCAACGATAAGGCCACCCATTGTACATTGAGCTGTATACATGTTACCTACTTGTCCTCCTGTAAATCTCTCGGTGTACTATAAAGAAAATAATATAAAGAATATATCTATCATTCAAAAGTTATTAATAATTCTGTTTAATTCGGAGACTCTTTCCTCAGTCGCACCATTAAGGCCTGGAATTCATTACCAGCTCACATGTTTCCTTCTTCCTACAGTCCCGGGTCCTTTAAGCGGGGCGTCAAAAAGCATATGATGAGGCCGTCAAGCTGAGTGTCACCATTGTCACATGGTATATGTTAGTAATGGTGACCCTCTTTTCTGGGACTTTGCCTTCAGCTTACCATCAGGCAAGGCTAAGTCTAACTGACGTGTCCTATTAAAAAAAAATCAAAATTTTTGATTATATAATATTATTGTACGTCTTATCAGCCATGTTGCAGTGATACTTGTCCTATGTAAATGTATTACTCACCTGTAAGTAACAATAAATTCAAATTTAGAAATAAGCACAACAACAATCACCCCGTCACGTTACTTTTTGTGACGCGAGCTTTTTAAATTTTAAATTTAATTTTTATTTTACACTTTTTGAATTTATCTACCAACCAAGCAATTTTATTTGATACCCATATTGAGGGCTACAGAATATCACGGCCATAATAAACTCGTGTTGCGTCCTCGGCGGTGAGTAGGGTAGCCAGAGCTCACTGGAGGGTTTTTGTGCTGTCCGTGGAAAGGTCAAATGCTTGTCCTGCTTTGTCTTCTACACTGACGGCATAGAAATTCTCAATGCTTGCAGGGTAAGTAGCGTGAGTGTGACTCTCTTGGTTTTGCACACGTTCATAGACCTCGGTGACCACTTCCCGTCAGGTGGGCCGTGTTGCCGGCCACCTAAGTGCTATAAAAAAAAACAAATAAATTACCTGCACAGTTCAGAACACATGTTTGAAATACATCGCATCGTTAAAACTTGCAATGTACCTGGAAAGCCTATATATTTAACGCAATGGCAATAGAGTATCGCATTAAAATTAATTGCAACGGACCCTTTGAACGCAGGCGAGCACTTGCCATAATGACGTCATTTCTGTAATATTATTCCTTGTGACTGTACTTTCTGGTTTAAATTGGAACTGTATGTGGATTCAAAACATTTGAGAATAATATATAATTCTCTGACGTGATTCACAGTGCGAGGTCTAGACAAACTTAGCTTGTAAAAATTATAAATAAAAAGACCTTTAAAAACAAGGAGGTAGGACACGACGGTATTACCGTCCAATTGAGCAGTCCGACTGTGAAAGTACCTCCGTCCAACAGAATACCGCGGCCATAATAACCTCGTTCTGTGTTCCCGGCGGGGAATAGGGCAGCCAGAGCTTACTGGAGCGATTTTATACTGTCAGTGGGCAGACCAAAAGCTTTTCCTGCTTTGTCTTTTACACTGACGGCACAGAAACTGTGTGCTTACAGGGTTGGCAGCGTGAGTCTGGTTTTGTACACATCCATAGGCTATGGTAACCACTTTCCATCATTAGGTGGGTCATGTGCTTGTCTTCCACCTAAGTGGTATAAAAAAAGCTTTTCTTAAAAAATGTTATACTAAAACGAAAATAATAATTTTATGCAATGTTGATTTCAAAAGCTTGTATCGCGCAAGAACTTTATCTGTATTCACTGCAAGGTCTCAATTGGATATTTGATTGTACAGTTAAATAAATTACTTTTAATTAAACCTCATAACGGTAAGTACAATGAATTCTTTATTATTGTCTTATTATTTTATTATTACCCTATCCTAACATCCTATATCATCCTATAACACGAGTCTATTAATCCTTTAATACCAAATATTTTACTCTGTCAGTGATTAAATGGATTCAAATATATAAAAACGATAAAATATGAACGTACGTAATTTTTAACCGACTTTATTAAAGGCGGAGGTTCTGAATTTGATGGGTATGTTGGTTACGCGATATCAAAACCAATCATCAACGGACTTTTATTACACTTGAGGTATTCGATAGGATATACTTTCAGAGTGGTTCCATATCCAATAAATCTAGAAATCTGATGCTAAGATCCTGAGCTAATCAGGAGAAACCCTCAAAATTAAAATGTCAGGAACACGCTTCTGCTTAATTAGTATTAATGTCTAATCACCAGCATCAATGTGATTTCGTTTGCAAAAAAAGAAACCAATTGCCTAGTAGGCACCTACTTCTCTAATAACTGAATTAACAGATCAGTAAATCTGTAAATTCAGTTATTTTTCACTCCTCAATGCCTCTTTTTTGATTCTTGAAGTCAGTTTAACTTTTATGTTAAAATTTTATTCATTACAGTTCTTTTACTTTGCAATAAGCATATTTATAAATTTATAATAACATAAGGTTACTATGAGAAAAATACCAAATTGTTTTATTTATTTATATCATTGACATCGTGATCATGGCACTTGTAACAGCAACAAAATATCGGTTACTCAGAGAAATAATAAACAAGGTAAATATCCCAAAGAGTTTTACACTATTAATATGAATGACCATGTCAATTTCAAATCATACACAACATATTTTATTATTTACTACATGCATTACATCTTACAACTATTTTTTTCAATTTTCTCTCTCTTCAAATTTTATGTCACACACCAAGCACTAAAACACAATTCAATTCAAGTCAATTCTCGCATACATGTCTTGTCTGCCTAAATCCACATACGGTGAACAAAAAGCTGGATATCCACTCACACTGATTAGTTATCGTAGAATCGTTAGTCACCATCCATCATTCTGTCAGGGTGGCTCAACCCGTCCAGCTTTGTCTCTGGAGTGTCCAAACTTGCTGCAGTCTAACAAGAACTGGTATTGAAGTTGACTGAACCGCTTTTTTGAGAATATACGGTTAGTTTTAATGAACGAGCCGGTATTTTTGAAGGATTTGCTATATTATAAAAAGTTCAAGCATATGGTTTACGAATTTCTTAGAGCTCAATGTATTAAAATTGGAGCAAGAACTAGCTGAAAGATATTCATGGCCCAAATGAGATTACAGATGGTTGACAGACAATACACTAAGGTTTGCAGATCAAATAACAGTCGTGCCTGTAAGAACCAAAATTAACTAAATCATAGAGCAGTTAGGCGTCTATGGGGCTACGAATGCAGTCGTGGTCAATGATTTAAAATAAAAACCAAAAAGGTGATGAATAATTACTAAATTACAGATTTAAAGACAAATTCGCGAAATACTTTTTACTAACTAATAAAAATATATTAAACACCCGAAACAAATACGACCGTTTTTTTAATAATTTTATGTAAAGACCGTTTGTAAATTTTTGAGTGTGCAGCAAAGGTTTTCATTTTATAGTGCGACTGTACCCATAGAAAAGTACACGATCGAAGTAACCAACCACAGTTCTTTTGATGGTAATTAACTACGCAATGTGAGTGTAGGATTCCGAACCATGAAAGTGTACAGTCACGAGCAATAATATAATATATACATTGTCACACCTTCCAAAATATGTAAACCTGTAAAGATCGAAAAAGTTAAACTTACGCAATCGGTTGATAAAACGCACAATAAAACGAAACAAAACAATCCGAACAAGAACTGTATCACAACTTCACAAAATATAAACTAAAAACATTCACAAGGGGCTGTAAATAGACCAAGTGTACGAAATGGCGTAAGTTAGGCCATTTGAGCGAACGAATGCGGCATCCATCGAACGCTACGGGTACTGCTGTTGCACAAGTCACGTAAATATCTTCAATGAATGTTATAAATTGATTTTTTCAGCTCCTAAGTGGTTTCGCGTATTCGTGCTCGCCCGAACTTGGAGAGAAGTTTTATTGAGTTTTGGGCTTTACTTCAGCGAAAGAATCTGTTTGTAAGTAATGGCGCTGTAGTTTGTTATTTAGAAAGCTTGTATTATGCTGTAGTTAGTTCCGAAGTAGAATACGTATGAAGTCATAGAAGTTGATTACGGGAAATAGACACCACCAAGACTTCTGAGGGGAAGCAACCTCACCAGTGCACCAGTTGATTGATGGACGAAACTCTAGCACAGATTGAACTCTCAGAGTTTGAAAGCAGTTACTTTCACAAAAACCGTTTAATCCAAACCAAAAGGAAGAGAATGTTATCCACGAAAATCCACATAGGATTTCGAGTTACGCCGAGCCACATGTATGTATTATATGCTTACTGTAAAAATATCGGTAAAGTAAATCCATTGTTCCGAAAAATTCCCTCTCACTTTCACATGAAACAAAATAACTATTTCGTTACATTTAATAACTTCTACTCCATTTGATGCCTAGTCTATCACCGTTCCTACGTAATCATTTAGCTATTAAGCCGGTCTATCAACCTCTTCTACACGATATACTCCTACAACCCGACATCAGAACTCAACGACATCATAACAGGACCATTTTATATCGAGCTCTTATGCTTCACAAATATTGTCGGTATTAGTTTCACTAGAGGGGTCAGATTTAAATGGGCTTTTGCAACGTGTATTGTATTCTCGACGTAGTCACGGATAAGGGTCTTGGAAATTGTTTTACGTGTCACATTATATAACGAACGAGACTGTTCTCTTTGGACGCGTTTTGAATTGTTTAAGTTATCGATCGAGTTTTTGGTGACGAGATTTGAATGATACTCTTGTAGTCAGAATTTTTTTTAGAGTTACTATAATAACGAAATTTCTAGAATGAACGTCGACCGCTCCAGCTAAATTGTTTGTTTTAGGAATGGGTTCATGTTGGTAGTGTTGCGTCTAGGATTCAAACTTGAGATTTCACGGTCAAGACCGACTTCTTAACCACTAAGCTGCCGCGACGCTTTGCACTTCAATTGAATATTGTCTCCAAGAGCAAATAATAAAACTTATTATATCTTAAAGAACACAGCATTAAATTATATTACAAACATACATACATACACTCACGCTTTTTTTCCAGTTGGTAGGCAGAGACTAGTGTTTTCCACTTACCACGATCCTGACATACCTCTTTCACTTCTTCTACTTTCATAATAAATTATTTTAATATAAAAATTCCGTTGGTAAATATATAAAGAATTCCAAAAATACTTTTGATTTAAAAATCTGCAAGTTTTATTAAAACTTTAAAAACCTTTCGGAAATAGTCGATATTCAAAAATGTTTAATAGACATTTAATTAATAGAAAAACAGTACACCAAAAATCACAAATTGATTCTCATTCTCAACTAAACCGATCCCCACCGATGCCAAATCACTGCAATATAAATGTAAATACAGATCCGCAGATGTCATTTAATTAATTCCTATTTTGTTGTATTCCGCCCGCCATAACCTTTTAATTTGATTACCGGCAGTTTGTGGCGGAACGGTTGCGGAATTACCGCATGGATGAGTGTTACTGCTGGCTATGTGATTGGCTGACACTATTAAAATGAAACAAAATTATAAATTCACGATATTGAAATCAATATTAATTAATTAATGTTTTATTTGAAATACGTACAAGTATCAACTTGTATTCTTTCTCATTCACCACACTATTGGATAAGATGAGGTGGTGATCCTGATCAAATACGCAGACGATATCACTACGAGAGAAGGAAAACTCGAAATAAAACCCTGTACCAACCCGTCTGGCCTAAATCCAGTAGTGGACTGGGCTAATTGATTATTTGATATTATTAGAATTTAATTCAATAAAGCTTATGATACTGAAATATACACACATCAACAAAGTCTAGGGAACAAGGACATTTCTACTTTTTATTTAAAAACCCTTTCTTGTAATAGTGAGTGTTTTATATCAATAGAAGGGTATTTTTATACCGCTTTTAATTTTAATTTTAATAAAAACATTCTCATATCATTTTTTTTTTTTTAAGAAAGAATTGAATAGTGCCAATATTGAGTATTACAACCTTCTATGATTAGGCACAAAAATAACGAGGTAGTAAGAAATACAGTAATTAACCGTACTTTAAACGTTTTTAATAATCTGTAGGACCTCCTAAAGCATTAGCAAAAGCTCGACAACGGCGTGGCATACTTAGTATGAGATTGTCAATCATCGTCTGTGGAATATGGCTCCATACACTGCGAAGGTGTAAAAAAAGTTGTTCTTCAGTGTTCAGATTTTCCAAAGAATCACTGAAAGCTCTTCTCCCAAGCAAATCCCAGGCATGCTCTATGAGATTGAGGTCGGCAGACTGAGCAGGCCATTCCAACGTCGTAATATTGTGCTCGCTTAACGCATTGACCACTACCCTTGCGGTGTGTGACCGTGCATTATCTTGCATGAACATAAAATCTTGACCGAACTGCTGTCGATAAGGGATTACCATGGGGTGTATAACCTCCTGAATATATTGGTTTGCATTCAAATTGCCCCGTATCCAAACGAGGTCGGTCCTTCCACCAAGGCGAATTCCAGCCCATACCATGATTGTTCCACCTTGGTAAGGATGAACTTCTTGCGGATTCTGGAGACGACTCCGACGTCCAGGAACTCGCCATATACGCACTCTTCTCGAATCAGGATGAAAACCGAAGCGAGATTCGTCGGAAAACAGAACCCGTGCCCATTGATGGTCGGTCCACCGTAAATGTGCGTTAGCCCACAATAAGCGACGACCTCGATTTCCACGTCGAAGAGCTGGACCCCTAAGCGGTCTGCGAGCATGAAGATTGGCTTCGTGTAGTCTTCTCCTGACAGTTTGATCGCTAATAACCATTTGATGCTGAGACTGGAAGCCTGCGACCAACTGACGAGCAGTAATCGTGGGTTGCCGCCTTGCGGAATTTTGCAAGAAACGATCTTGTCGCGGGGTAGTAACCCTATTTCGTCCCCTGTGACGTTCGGCAACATCCCCTGTAGACCTGTAGCGCGCCCATAATCTGCAAATTACGCTTGGTTGGGTGTTGACAGCATCCGCTACGTCGCGTTGAGTTCGTCCAGCTTGTAGCATATCAACAGCCCTTAACATCTCTTCGCGACTTAAATGACGACGTGACATGATGACTACAGTCACAAAAATGCACAAACCATACGTAAAAGACGTATTATTGATAATAAACGTTATTTACAATCAAAGAAAATAATTTTTATTTTGCCTCAGAGAAACTGCACAATCAAACACTTTTAAAAGTTTTCCCTCCATATTCGAAAATCATTACTTATTTAAATTTATTTTTAAATTTCGAACAACTCTGTAATCTACTTTATTCTATTTTTATTTATTTGCTGCCAGTTATTTGCAAAACAAGATTTACACGAAAAAACAAATTGGGGTCATCTTGTTCCCTAGACTTTGTTGAGGTGTTTATATATATATACGACCTTACATTGGTGACATTGTTGAAGTGGAAGTTAACAGAGGCAGTTTTGACATTAGGTACAGAACTGGTTTCGATAATGAACCCATTACGGCTAGCATTATATATATATATATATATATATATATATATAGGTAACTAGCGAGCCTGACTTCGGCACATCCTACATACTTCGATACTTCTATAAGCCAAGTCTATATTCTTTATTCTGTATTCGTTTAAATATCGGCAATTCAAAACAATACAACACGATTGGTGGCGCATGGCCGAGTGCGGTAATGGACTGTATTGCGGGAAGTAGCTAACTGTTCCATTGACGCTTTACACACAAAAGACAGGTGGTCGGGTTGCCGCGGGAGTGATCCAAGCAATGAATGCAACCCGAGAAATTAGGAGAGGATGCACTAACCTTCACGACACACGTGTTTTCATCGCAGCCGGTACACGGATCTTCTCTTCCTTGCTCAGGAGCTGCCGTCAGCATCACTAGATCACTTGAGGAACACACGAGAGGCACAATCCGATCGGTAAAGGTCTATGAAGCGGTAAAAATGTAACAAATATTAATCATTTTTGAGAGACGCGAGCGCGGTCCGTCATTACGCTGGCTAGTTCAAAGCGAGACTGAGTGTCTATATTTCACAAATGGCGGACGGAAGCTACGTCTATGGTTAGTGCGGAAGGGGAGACGGGTATAAAAGGAGTGTGTTTCCGTGTCAAAAATACAGTTTCTACTTCGGCGCAACCAACGATAAATATCCCGATTACTTTGTTCCTATTGTCAGTGACCATGATGGTTTAAATAACAATCTAAGCAGATTGATCAAGTTGGAATGAACTCACATAGGTGTGACACAACTACCTACTTTGGCAAACTATGATGTATTCGTTGTCTCATCAAAGACTCTGTGAAGTCGCACTTAGGTGGCAGAAAATTAGTTCACAGCCTCTGGGTCGTGGCGATAGTGAACGCGGCCGCTGCGCAGGAGGCATGGGTTCGATTCCCACTCAGTAAAAATATTTGTATGCATAAATATGGGTATTTGCATTGCTCTCGTCTTGTTTCAGAGAGCACGAAAGAAGAAGAAGAACATCTATGGCAGTCGTTACAGGTAGTTGGGGCCCTAAAAAGTCTAACAATTGGTCTAACTGCAATACCTACATCGATTTCACCTTTGGTTGTGGCAGTCGATTCACGGAAAATATTGAAGTTCAGCCGAACCCACAGAATTCGAGATGAAAGCTTCGGATGCAACCACGAATAACGCTAAGATGAAGAAGAAGGTGTCAGCGACAAGCCCACGGCCCACCTGTTGGAAAGTGGCTACTATGGCGTATATACGTGTGCAAAACACTCCACACTGACACCTGTTATTAATGGCATTACTATTTTTTTGTGTGTGTTTAATAAACGTATTTTCTTTCTTTCTTTCTTTCAATAGCAGGGGCGTCACAATCGTGCTGTCGACTCTGTAAGAAGTTTATAATACTCTTCTTGATGAAACCCATAGTAATATAAAAACAAAATACAAATATGAAATGGTGTGCAATGCGGCTCTTCGAAAAACATTTAATTTAAAAATGACAGCCAAATAAATAACAAACAGTTGATAGAGATGGTCCCAGGTGTGTTAACTATAGCCAATTTATTCGTCGTGCATGAAATCGAAATGACTAATGAAGCGAGACAGAAACTTTTAAATATATACATCTATATATAAATGTAAAGTTACATTGGAGATACTTAAAAAGATATTTGGATTATATTACATTAACGATTCTGAAGAGAAAAATATGTAACTTTAGAATACTGGCTGGGTTATTCCTTGCTCACAGAATTGGTATTGCCATTCTACGTGGCAAGGCCGCCAGCCTCCCGGTTGGCATCGATGGGGAGGAATTCTTTGACGCCTGAACCTGCAGGATTGTTTAGGTACATTCTGAATTGCTTTTATATTTTAATTTAGATAATATCCATGTACATTATGTAAATATTTAGAATACTTGTTTGTTTGTTTTTTTTATACAACTTAGGTGCTAGACAAACACACGGCCCACCTGATGGAAAGTGGTTACCGTGACCTATGAACGTGTGTAACACCAGTGGAGTCACAATCGTAAGAACAGAGATTTTATGTGTCTTCAGTGCAGAATACAAAATCAGGACAAGCCTTTGCTCTTCCCACTGACAGCACAAAAACTCTCCTGTGAGCTCTGGCTAACCTACTCACCGCCCGGAACACAACACGAGGTTATTATAGCCGTGGTATTCTGTAGGGTGAAGGTACTTCCCCAGTTGGCCTGCTCAATTCGGATGGGAATATCGTCGTGTCCTACCTCCTCCGAAAATGTTTGTTCAGGATGGACGCATTAATTACTGAACGGATTTAGATCCGGTTTTTTTTATTAAAAATGTCTCAGTCAGACTGTAAATTTTATATTAATTGCGATTGGTTGAGTGGAACCGAAGATATTACCAAAATTGCGATGGCCAACATCCAGCCGCGGGTAGCCACATAAAGTAGCTTTCCTAAAAGAATAGTTTATAAAGAATTTTTGTAATATATCAAGTGAAAAAGATAAAGTGAATGTGATAATTTGATAGGACGTACAATAAAGTGGTATATAACGGCGAAGGGAAAAGAAATCAAGAAAATATTTTTTTCAAATAAATGACTCAGATATTTATATTTCACAGAATATATTATATGACATTTTATTTTTATTACTGCACGAGATTGTGATACATACATACATATAAGCACACCTTTATCCCCGGAGGGTTAGGCAGACGTGAATTAACAAACACATTTCGCCAATCATTGAATTCGGTCCCACGTAATAGGGGGTGAGCATATTGCAGTCTTTCGGCTGTTGGCTCAAGCCATGCATCTGAAGCTGAGTCTGGGCTGTATATATCTGTCTGATGTTAAATAGCCCGATCCCGTCGCCTTGTTCGACATCGTTATGATACAGATATTTGATTGCATTATTAGTAGTTTTACTTATGTTGAAGAACCTAATAATATTCATAGACCAATATCTTGCAATAAGATAAGATAAAACATTGTTCTTATCTTATTGCAAAACATTGGTCAGCACCAGCAAAATCGTCCGGATTCACATGCTCATTGATAGATGAAGCTCTGTTGTGCGCCTTCTCGGACTTAGAAGGTCAAACGGCAGTTACTCCTGCGATAACCAAGAAAGCCAAATCAAAACAGAGTTTATTAAACGTCTAAATATGATTCAAAACATCTAAATGTGAATATTCTTATTTCATACTTTTTTTTTCAATCGATAAATGTCAAAAAACCAACCGAATGATTGTTTTTCGACATTTATCGAAATTGGTGGAAATAATAAATATTACTTTCATGGAATTTGGGCTCCATTGGACTAAAAATTTCCTAATATAGTTTTTTATTTTTATTTTTTTTTAAATATAAATCACAGTTCATAATTAAAAATATAAAGTGCTGCGCATTAATAAGAATTTAACCTTTAAAGCGTTGAATAAATATTTTTACTGTATTTATTATAATTGAAACTTGCTTGGGCAATTTTGTAATGCTATCGAGCGAGTTGAGGACTAAATATAATTAGCAAAGTGAGTTGATAAATGAAGTAACCATTACTGGATTATTGGTCTTTAATTTCCATCTTAATAAAAAAAATTCTTACTAGTAGTCAAATCTAATCACTGCCAACACAATTTGTAGTAAAACGTGGTTTATGACAAAACAAAATTTCAGCCAATTATTTTTTCAACAACGCAGTACAAATACAACGGCCAATCAAAAGTGAACAAACATTTAATTCCCTGGACTCACAGACCATTGTTTAGCTCCACTGTGACGGCGCAACTTGACAGATCAAATTAATATCTGGAGTTCGGCTACTCCCTGAGCAGTTGTCATGTCATAGTTGGCAAAGTGGCCGGTGATGTTAGGGAATATATAATACTGTTAAGAACTACGTTTCAGGTCAGTACCATTTTGATATGTGTCGAACTGGATTGTGGTTGTTTTATAGGTTAGTTGAATGAGGATGTTGGCTCAATACCTTCTTCATCCTCGCGTTAATCTCAGTCGCAACCGAAGTCTTTACCTTGGAGTCTGGGGTTCGTTTTTCCAGCCCAGTTCCGGGTTTCGCTTGATTTTTGATATTTTCCATTAAACGACTGCCATAAATAGCGTTGTGTGGAATATAGAATACAGTCTACATAACTCTATCTAGACCTATGGTAAGTATAGCTTAAATAGCTTGTGTTACGGAATCTAGAATGCCGATAAACACACTTAGATACTTTATTTTTGTAAATACATACATATTATACATAGAAACACCTAGATCAAATGCAACTATACATATTCGTGCATACAAATATTTTTGCACTGAACAGGATTCGAACCCGCGCCTCCTGTATAGCAGTCAAACGTTCTACCGCTACAGTCTTCGCTTCAATGAGTGATCTGATTTAAGAGATGAATATGGCGCAGGATTTTCTTCCGAAATCTGGCGGTCAGACGGCAGTCACAGTGATTGCAATGACTTCAAAATTAAATATTCCGAATGAAAATTTGTAATTTTATTTTATCTAATCTCATGATGAAATGATCACATTAAAAAATTAAAAACAAAACTCGAATGATGGTCTTTACGCACAGAATATCAAGATAAATTTAAAAAATCTATGGCAACTGTATCATGACACTTTTCTTTTCTATTATGATACAACTTCAGCTGTATTTTGTCTACGTGGCTACGTAACACGCATATACATTAATTTTGGTGCTCAATATTTCTGTTTTTTACGCAAATTATATTAATTATTTTATGACATTATGTAGATAAAGTAGTGTATGAAACTGCATATAATTTGGTCATAAACCACTCGTAAGAACCCTGATTATACCACAGATTCATAAACTACTGTTAACCAACTCTTAAAAATGTTTTAATACAGATCACAAAATAGTTACATGAATGTTTATTAAGAAATATAAATTACATTACTAATGATTTATAATCAAAACTATCTGAAATTTATGACAAAACAACACTGAAGAAAAGAAAGAGTACGGCCAAGTTCATTAATATCCAATATAAAACAAAAATAAAATAGTTTTGAAAAAATGTGCAGCGGAGTTGTCTCCAATGCTTACGCGCCTGTACCGGCTATCCTACAGTTCGGGTACAGTGCCTGTGCCTTGGAAAGACGCGAATGTTCAGCCGATTCCCAAGAAGGGGGATCGCTCGGAGCCAGCCAACTATCGACCCATAGCCGTCACCTCAGTGCTGTGCAAAGTGTTCGAGCACATAATTAACAAACAGCTCATGCGGCACCTAGAGGATCACTCCTTAATTAATGACCGGCAATATGGCTTCAGACCGAAACGGTCAACGGGTGATCTTCTAGCATACGTTACCCATCTTTGGGGTGAGGCTATGGACAAGCACGGCGAGTCACTGGCAATTAGTCTTGACATCGCCAAAGCTTTCGATAGAGTCTGGCACAAATCGCTTCTTTCCAAGCTACCTGCCTTTGGTCTGCCTTCTAGGCTGTGTAACTGGGTTGCTAGCTTCCTGCAGGGGCGCCGTATTCGCGTCCTTTGTGACGGACGAGCTTCGGAGTTTCTGCAGGTAAATGCTGGCGTGCCCCAGGGGTCCGTCTTATCACCCACTCTCTTTCTTCTGCATATCAACGGCATGCTGTCTACCGGCAATGTTCATTGTTATGCAGACGATAGCACTATACATGGGAGTTATCATGGACATCCTGCGGCCAACCAGGCAAATATCGCAGAGAAAAGGCAGCTTCTTGTCACTGAGCTTGACGGGATCCTGAATCACATTTCTCAATGGGGCTCTGAGAACCTGGTTGAGTTCAATGCCAAGAATACGCAGGCATGTGCGTTTACAGCAAAAGTATCTTCTTTCCTTCCCCTTCCCACTCTTCAGAGCACGCCACTGCCACTGCAGGACAATCTCAATATCCTAGGTATGGATGTTCGCTGCAACCTGAATAACAAAAATTACATCGAAAGTATCATCAAAACAGCCTCACGAAAACTCGGAGTCCTGAACAGAGTGAGACGATTTTTCACGCCGGAGCAGCGGTGTCTTCTATACAAGACACAAATTCGCTCCTGTGTGGAATACTGCTCGCATCTCTGGGATGGTTCTGCAAAGTACTTACTAGATGCTCTCGACAGGTTGCAGTGACGTGCGGTCCGCATCATTGGGAATCCCGAGATCACGAACACCCTAGAACCTTTACAGCTGCGTAGAGATGTTGTGTCCATGGCTGTATTTTACCGTCTGTACCATGGGGAGTGTTCTGATGAGCACTCCCAATTAGTCCCACCCTCCCCTTTCCTACACAGGACAACGCGTGCAGGTCTTAGATGTCATCCGCACACGGTGCAAAACATCCGATCAAGAACCAAGCGGTTCGGAGACTCTTTCCTCTGTCGCACCATTAAGGCCTGGAATTCATTACCAGCTCACGTGTTTCCTTCTTCCTACAGTCCCGGGTCCTTTAAGCGGGGCGTGAAAAAGCATATGATGAGGCCGTCAAGCTGAGTGTCACCATTGTCACACGGTATGTGTAAGTAATGGTGACCCTCTTTTCTGGGACTTTGCCTTCAGCTTACCATCAGGCAAGGCGAAGTCCAAATGACGTGTCTTATATAAAAAAAAAAAAAAAACCAGTGCATAGCAAATTAACTCAAGTAAAAGGCATGCATAAAATATTTCTTTTCAAGGAAATAGCCGCCTCTCTTATGTTCCATTTGTTATTTCTCGCAACGAATTAAGGATAGTGCCCACAAAACTTAAACTTAAATTTTAATGCACTATCTTGCTGCAAAGTGCAAAGTTTGTGTCAATCCAAATAACTTACTGTTTTATTCGGAACAATAAGGTAGTTTCTTTAATGGAATTGTTGGGACTAAGTGAGTTGAGTGTGTGTTGTTTTGTTGGTTGGAAGGTTTATGAGAATGTCAGTGCAAAGATTTGTACCCATTAACAAGTTGTTTCTGCATTGATTAGAGTGTTTGACTTTCCTCACGAGGATGGGAGGTCATGTGGCGGTCGGTCTCGTAAAAGTAAAAATAAACCAATAAAAAGAGTAATAAGAGATGGAGCCCCGGTCTCCAAAATGCAATCATTGGGCACAACTGGAGAGTCACTATAAGAATAGTGAGGTGTAAAAGAACTTGTCACCCCGTTAGATATCTTTTACTTCATATCTCGAACTTGGCTCTCTTTGCACTTTAAGTTTTTGTAATGATATTATACATTAGTATAAGTGGCCACGTTGCTTTTGTGTTAAACTGCAGATTGCTAAGCATAGTTAAATCTGCTCGACAGAACTTACCGGGTAGCTTATCTAGAGTAAAAGTAGGACATGTTATAAGATGCAGCGATTTAAAATATTATATTAGACTATTACTTTTTGTTTTAATTTATTGTTTTTACTGACGATATATATGAAGAGAAAAGTGTTAAAACAAAAAACTTTACGAAATATATCATTACGTTAACTATCATTGATTTTAAGAGAGAAGGTAGTAATTTTTTGACCATTTTTTCTTTAAAATTCAATTTGCTTGTAATGTGGTACAACAAAAGATGGAAAAAAAAATAGTAATCAAGCATATATAATTCGCCATAAAGTGGGCATGCAAACACAGATTATTAGGTATACAAAGCAATATCTACATAGCAACTAAAATATTGCAGTCACAATAATAGCGCAGCAGTTAAAACACATTTATGTAGAGGTACGAATGACATGCATATTTCTTTAAAAAGTCTTCCACTGTATTCACAGACATCTATAGTAGAGTCACCTCTTAAGAATCAATTTATTGTACTCCATCTACTTATATAAAATTATTTAGCGTTTTAACGAAACATTTGACTGAACAACTGAACGAACAGCACGAACTAACAAGAGACTTGAGAGTTCGACAAGTTAAATGAACTGAATTATGTGTTGCAGTTATATAACTTTTTTTACCTCTTTCCAGTTTGCTTTCTTTGCCTTCGCGCTTGTCGCTCTCTCAATGCTGGGCTATGCGGCTGAAGCACGTGGTTTTAATCATATAAAAATGTTCACGTAGTAGTTGACGCTCGAAAAGGTAAGGCAGGGTGACCTGTCGAAAAATTCTATATCAACATAGCCAGATGATTTCGAATTGAATGAATTTTAATTGAAACTTTTATCTATTTCTTTACATCATACACCTGTCGAAGAAGGTTTCTAATAAAATGAAATTATATTTAGTTACGACTAATGACTAATTTGCTGAAAAACTAAATGCATTATGAACGATCTTCTCGTTTCTATCCCAATCAGTGATTTTGCCATACTTATCCACGGGGAACAAAGTTAATATTACTTAATATATCATTCCTTGTAGTATTGTCAATTATCATTTTACGATATTCCAGGTTTTCAAGCTAAAGCAATCCATGATTTTAATATGTTAAGATATTATTTATTATTCCAATTCTAGGTAGTAGCTAGTATAATGAACTGAATTTCATATATAATTCTTTTCACTAACTAGGTCAGCATTTAGCAGTAACTTGTTTGCAATCACATTTCATTTTAAAAAGTATTTATATACCTCTATCAATACCTATTATAATTACCTAAAGTATATAAATATTAGAAAGAAAGAAAGAAACATTTATTTAGTGCTAAGTGGTCACACATACAGGAAATTACATAATATATTATAATACCATTAGAAGTATTGGAAGCATGTTCACACAATAATAAACATACTTTCAAACTCCAAACGCGACAAACATGCAATCAGTGCGACACACAAATGCACCAAATGGGTGTCCAGTTCAGCATGTGCCAGGTAGAAACCTAGCGCTGGTTTTCAACTGGAGCCCGATAGGGCAGTGACACACGGACGCCATACCGCAAAAGTCATGTGTGAAACTGTGTACGTGTAAATGAAGGTGTCAAGGAGCCATATATATATGATACAATAAATAGCGAATGACAATATATAAATGATAATAATACCATAACATATAAGAATAGTAGGTAAATACATTGGTATATTAAAGTGAGTAAAAAGACAAGTGAGTAAAAATGTAAAACGGTGAATCGGTTGCCATACTTCTGATAAGTTCGAAGACAATCAGATCAATGAAGTATTAGAGTTAACGTTATCCAGCCTCTTTTGAGCTTCCAAGAGGAACAATCGTAAACGTTTCCTAAACGTGGTAATTGTTTTAATGGATCGCAACGGTGGTGGAAGATTATTCCATATTTTGGAAGCTGAATAACGAAAACTGCCCCTAAATGCCTCAGATCGATGCCGAGGTATTCATAGTTGCTGGGAGCACTGTCTTCTCTCACACAATCTGCCGGCAGTTACCCAGCCGAGCTTGTCAAACAAATACCGGGGCTTCCCGCACTTTATGACACCGAACAGAAGACATGTCCACATGCATTTTCCTTCTAGTTTTCATCTTTAAGAGAGAATTTTGACATAGGTAAGGTGTGACATGTCCTCTGGCCGGTATTGAGAAACAGAAACGAGCACAGGCGTGACCCAACAGACGCGGGCCGTAAACTACATCGATGTAATTGAGCTTGGATAACACAAGGGACTCTGTTGCACGAATCCTGAGTTCCTCGGACAGGTGCGGCCTCACTTTATATAGAACTTTCAGACGGTAAAAGCAATTTCGAACGGCCTCTGCGATATGTTGTTCAAATCTAAGGGAAGGATCCACATATAACCCCAAGTTGCAAGCTCCAGCAACCCCATCTATGGTGGGAACACGACTGATCTGACTCTTAGTACCAAATAGTATGTACCTGGTTTTCTGAGTGTTTAATACCAGACAATTACTGTCCGCCCATGCTGCTATGCGTCTGAGATCGGCATTTATTTCATAACAGCCGCTTGATGTTCACCAGGGCTGAATGACAAGTATACCTGCACGTCATCGGCATATACATGGTACTGACAGTTCTGAAGGCAGCTGACTATATCCGCACAATATATACTAAAAAAAATGGGGCCAAGGATCGAACCCTGCGGAACACCTCTTCTGATGGACGCAAGGGGTGAAAAAATTTAATTTCCATGATTAATTTTGAGTGCTACCATCTGCTTGCGACCTTCTAGATAACTGTGAAACCAAGAAAGTGCTCTTTGATCTACACCATAGTATCTGAGTTTAGACAAAAATAACCCCGTATGTATCCCATTAAATGCGCGGGAAAAATCGAGCAGCACCAACACAGTGCACAGCCCCTTGTCTTGTGCAGCTAATATGTTATCTGTTACATCTAACAGCGCCGTGGCCGTGCCGCGTCCTTTAGTTATTGTGGGATCGGTAAAGTGCGATGGAAGCTCCTCATTTGAGTTAACGCGACAGATAGTATTTCTTAAATTTCGCCAAAGTAACCTAGTGTTGTCAATAAGAATATTAATGTGGTGTTTGTAATAGGCGGCTTTTTCATAGTGCAATGAGGTGGTGACCAGAGTTTTTAACTGCTTATAATATTCCCTCCCCGACGCAGACCTAGTGCGGCGGTATTTAGCCAACGCATCGTCTCGCAACTTCATCATCAATTTTATGTTATCGGTGATCCACGGGTACGATGGTTCTTTGAGAAGAGATGTTCTAACTGGGGCATGAGTGTCAAAGACAGTTAAAATATTACGATTAAATGTTTCAACCATAGTATTGACAGAGCTCGCACCAACAAAATCACTCCAATCTAATGTTGCCAAATCGTAGGTGAGACTGTCTTGACATATATCTTTCAAAGGTCTAAATTTGGTAAAAAATGGCTTAATTTTCTCTTTCCTTATATCAAATTCGCAAGTGATAACTGAGTGACCGTTGATTTCACGAAACGGTTCAACAAACATATGCCTTGCGCGCAGATCATTACAAACTAAATCAATGAGAGTTGCACTAGTGTCAGTGAAGTGAGTAGCTGTAGTAACAAACAGCTTAAGACTGAGACTATTTAGGAATTCGGTTACTCGTTTAGATTTTTTGCTCGTCACTAGCATGTCAAAATTAAAATCCCCAAGTGAATTGCAGTGATCACACTCACCCAGGGAAGCAATAGTGTCAGTAATGGCGTCCAGAAACAGCTGTAAGTCCTGCCAAGGAGGTCGATATACCAAAGCTCACTTCTTTCCATTTAGCGTAGATGTCAACCACATTTGTTCAACAGATTTGTATCTTGGAACTACCGGGTGGCTCAAGGTACGCACATTGAACCCACATCTGATGTAATATCTGACACCCCCCTTCCCTATCTTCCACGGCAAACATCAGAGGAGCGCGGAATGTGGCGCAAGCGATAGCCAGGGATAATAGGCGCACGGCCCTCCTCGCCCGGACGAAGCCAGGTCTCATTTACTGCCATTACATCAACTCGGTGTCTATCAAGCAAAGCAATAAAATCATCGTGATGTGTATCTAAAGAGCCTGCATTATGGAAACCAACCTTCAAAAATGTATCCTTAGTCATTGTGAATGTATAGCATACAATCAATACAGTTAACACGATCAATTATACGGTGATTAATACTAACACAAAAGATATCCGTTACCACCCTTACTCGCGAAAGACACATACCTGTTGTGTGTATGACTGTACACTTAAATAGACATATTCCACTATTCCAGTATATACCTGTATAGTTATGTATACTTGTATAGTTATGTAAGGTAGGTACGACTTTGTCAAGTAAATATGGTGTAAAATAAATCGGATCAATTTTTACATAATTTTGAGTTCCTATTAATAAAATAAAGAAAGTTTTAACTGTACAATGCAAATAGTCTACAACAAACTCGTCACAATACTCTAACGTAAACTTGCCAGAATAATATTAAAGTATTTATAACACATAAGTATAATTAAAATATTAAAGTATATATTATTTTACTCTTTGATGCAAGTAGTATATGCTGGGGTCACAGTATGTCAATAATAAAATTACAGCCGTCATTTCTACAACACCTTGATGTAGCCACGATTTACTGCCTAATTTATTGATAGGTAGGACCGGCGGTATTTCTGTCCAATTGAGCAGTCCGCCTGGGGAATTAACTCCGCCCTACAGAATACCGTGGCCATAATAACTTCGTGTTGTGATTTCGGTGGTGAGTAGGGTAGCCAGAGCTCACTGGAGAGTTTGTGCTGTCAGTGGGAAGACTAAAGGCTTGCCCTGCTTTGTCTTCTACACTGACGGCACAGAAACTCTGTGCATATAGGGTCGGTAAGTGTGACTCCTCTGGTGTTACACACGTCCATAGGCCACGGTAACCACTTCCCATCATGTGGGTCGTGTGCTTGTCTGCCACCTAAGTGGTATAAAATATATACATATATATATCTGGGTAAACAAAAGATGGCATACCTACAAAAAAAACGTGTATACCTAAACTTGGATTGGGAATACAAAATGGCGGTTATACTAGAGAATTCAGTAAACTGGCGATAACTAATTTCGATATCGGATTTTTTAATTTTTAATTTTTACTATTTTTTTTCTTCACTTTACAGAATAGAATAGAATAGAAGAATAGATCTTCATTAAAGCCCCTTCATTTGATAAAATTGGAGTTATGTGGTGTCGCTAATCTTGAATTTCAAATTTGTCTGAGTATAGTATTCTACTAGTCAAGGATCTTTTGATGCCCATATTGGGGAAATTGTAAAAAATATATGTAAAATACTCCATTTTGATACTATATTAGTAAGAACACGTTCGACTAATTCACTTTTCAAACAAATAAATAAACTAAATCAAAACTCCCGCCCCGGCTCGTTCCTGGGGCAAAGGTTGGCTATTGCGATTCAGCAAGGCAACTCGACCAGCATCATGGGCACCTTTGCGCCGTTAACGATATGGAGTGTGTTGTTCGACGCGACATAATCGCGAATCAATTTTGTGTATTTATAGGCTATTTGACTAATTTATGTTGTAATCAATCAAAATCAGTTAACCATTAGGGATTACTTATGAATTTAAATATTGGAAAACAAATCGGTACTTAATCAATTGTTGGTTGGACCAATCAGGTGCTACTACAGGGGTACTTCCCATCAGGTGGGCCATGCGCTTGTCTGCCACACAGGTGGTATAAAAATCTTGATTTGATTTTATGAATGAATTTCGTAGGTTTTTCAGTTCTAATATGATCTGTACTCTAAGGTAATTTACTTCCATAATCACTGCGGTAACAGCCCGGTAGACAGCAACTCCTTCTTTATAAAGCACAGGTCCGGCCTCGCATGGAGTACTGCTGTCACGTTTTTGCTGGAGCACCTGCATACCAGCTTGACCCCTTCGACTCAGTGCAAAGACGGGCATTGAGGCTGGTTGCAAATCCCATACTTACAGGTAGTGTGGAACCTCTTAGCCTTAGGAGGGATTTTGCCTCACTGTGTGTTCTACCGCCTATATAATGGTTTGTGCTCAGATGAATTGTTTGACATGATGCCCGTAGCTACATTCTATCATCGCACCTCTCGCCATAGGTAGGGAATTCATCCTCACACATTGCGACCTGAGACGGTACGCACTGTGCGGTATGAAAGAAACTTCATCCCACGCACTCAAGCTGTAGAATGACCTCCCTGCTACGGTTTTCCCAAGCGCCTACAATATGGGGTTCTTCAAGAGGGGCATCAGAAGGTTTCTTCATGGTCGGCAGCGCGAGTGTGACTCCCCTGGTGGTGTTACATACGTCCATAGGCCACGGTAACCGCTTCCCATCAGGTGGGCCGTGTGCTTGTCTGCCAACTAAATGGTATTAAAAAAAATAAAGATGGTAAGGTAGTGTGGTCACAGCAATATGCACACATAGACAGTTTAAAGAGAAATATTGTCATAAGTACTCACACATAACGCTGTGTCTACATTACTGATTTACTAACTGAGGTTTGAACCTATGCCACCATCTCTATAGTTAAAATTTATTATCCGCTTTCGCTTATAACTTAATGTGTCATGTTTTTTTTTACACAAACGCAACGAGCTACAACTGTGCGAATGCACCTGACAACTAGTTACAGTGCAACTTGTTACGTTGCACGATGCAGAACCAGCGGATTTAAATTCCTATGTTAAACTCTCTTTCTTTGTTTCTTTTAAAGGTGACTTAAGTGGAATTAGACTGTAGAAAATGTATTAGAAGGGGTTTAATAACAAAATTGTGTGCATTTCCGTGATTTACATAGCTTGGTAGTACTTCTTACTTTCCACTAATATTATAAATATGAGTTTGAGAAGATGTTTGTATGTGTTTGGAAGTAGGAATGACTGGATGTGTAGATGTTTGTTATTGAATGAAATTTTAAACATTTATTACTCGTCGTAAGACGGATATATAAGAAGATTTGGATGACTTCAGGCAAGGTTCGATGCCTCAGAGCATTCCCCCTGTAAGGGAAGTTTGCGAGTTCGAATCTCACCTGAATTGATTCAAAATTGTAACTATCTTAATAATTTATTTATTTGTATGCATTTGAGATACATAATGAAAAAATAATACTTAAAAATGTCCTCCAAAATATCTTTGTGCGAACGATATTTGACCAATTCCCCCCAACCTAGAGAAGAAAGCCATGAGAGAAGTATACCCACTAGCAGGTGAGGTTAGCTACCACAGGCATAAAAGTCACTACAGTACTTTCAGCAATCAGCGTGGGAGCTGTTACTGTCGTGCATCTTTACAAACAATAGCCTACTTTCTATCGAGTCCACTGTGCTCCAATCCTAATCTCTAATCCGCTATGTGGCATACTGCCACTAGATGCTCCCTCCCCCCCCCTTTTTTTTACGTGCGCATAATCCCCACGGATACCTCCCCACCGGAGCCGGTGGAAGAGTTTATGTCGGACTCGAACCGACTAAAACGCACGCTGCCTGTGGGTCGTTTTGGTTGCCGAAGGTTTGGTTGACAGGCATATCCCTCGCACCCCGGCTGACTCAGGGCCATCTTTCACGAGCTGGCCCTCTCCTCGGGTGTGTGGGGACTACAGAGTCCCCAACTCGTCCCCGGAAAAGCGCAAGCAAGGCGCGCCGCCGCCGCGGCCTGCTTCTGCCAGGGTGACAGGCGGCTCCACCAGTCACCCCCAGGCCTGTGCTCATGGAGGGCGGAGGTCGTTCATCGACCTATGACGCCCGAGTTGCCTTCGTACGCGGGCAGCTTGGCTTGCAATCCACTAGATGGCCCTGGGTACATGTGGATACCACTACTGCACAATGGAGGATCTCCGAATTTTGAGCTGGTCACGTCATGTAATTGTACTGAAAATTGCAATCGAATCAACGAAGAAGAATCATCCTGGTTAGGCCTGGGCAATCTACGGTTTTAGATTCCTCGGGTGAGGTAAACACGGTGTCCCCATCGGACCCTAGCAAGGGAGAACAACTCTCTACAGGGCCGCTATTTACATGGACGGTATTTATCGATGGCTGCTCCCTTGGGAGAGAGAGAAACGCTCCCACCTCCATTTCCCAGAGAGGAGGTTCCGGACCACGAACCCCAACTAAAATAATCCTAAAGTATATGTGGTAAGGGAATAATATTTGATAGGAAAGCGTTTGTTTGCCCTCCGCTAACGCACAAAGTCAATTACGACTGTGTACAGACGAAATTAATATAATGAATGTTTATCAAGCGCTTTTATTATGATTACAGACATAAAAGTATCCTATAAAAATATACAAACATTAACGTTATTGGACTACTGTTGCTGCCGAAAAGTTATTACCGACATCTTTTAATATAATTGGGTATTTGACTGACTAGTCAAATTAGTTACTTTTTACTATACGTACTGTACCCCTAGCACGAAAAACTATCGTGGAGTATTGCGTTTGGCCGTCTGCCTACTGTGAACCTGCGTGTGTGTGAAACCGGTTAACGATAGTTTTTCGTGCTAGGGGTACTGAATGTCACTGTACGTAATTGGACGTCAAACATATCTGTATATATTAAATGCTTTAAAATTTCATTCAGTGCCACAATCTAGTAGAATGAAATGGCATAATAAATATCTGGTATAATCATAATATTATTACTTATGACTATCGTAAACGTATGTCAATCCTATTCTTCGTCATCGATAGCAGAGTCCAAAGGTCCAAAGGTCTGAAAAATAATGATACAGGTGCAAATACGTGGTAAGACTAATTAATTTACAGGCAATTAAACTAAGTACTTCAATAGCCCTCAATTTCAAACAGGTCCACAGTTCTGTTCATTAAAATGACCCATCCACCGCAGCGTTATTTAAACTAAAATCTTAGAATAACAATTGAAATAAGCCTTTATAATCCTAAAACAATTAACTCCAGCATTTGATCTTGTCGTAAGCCTTTACAAAATATGTTCATATGTCCCAATAGTGAGTTGGGTAGATCGTATATCGTGGACAAAGACGGTCTCCGACCACAACCGCACCATACTGTACCCTTTATTTAAATTATTAGATATGGTCCTTGACTTCTCTTCATTTGGGATAACGTTAACATTATTATGTATAATTTTGTTTGGTAGAATGATAGCTTAATTTAGAGTAAGAGATTTAGGAGGGGATTTTATTATTGGTAAAGGTTTTGGATTAGTAATTGTTGTACTCTCTGATATAATTTCTTTCAGCATGACAAACGCAGGATTATCATACAGGTTAATGTCATGATAAGGTTGAAAATTAATTGCATCAGTTTATTTTAGTGTACATCGTAGATATATAGGCCATAAAAACTTGCGATTTTCGACCTTGTGAACAAATGCTCATTTGTCTTGTATTAATTGTACTATTGCTACTCAAATGTTCATTAGTTTGAATAAGGCTCTAAAGTCATGCCATTCAGCTCTGAATTTTGAGGGCTTCAACTAACTGTAGCAAATTAACAAATAGTCGTATGTTGTATGCTTAGCGTGCTCTCTGAGATTCAGAAGAGTCTCATTGTGTTAAGAATTATTACTCCTCCTAACTTGATCATCCATCCACTGACAGCACAGAAACTTTGTTCTTACAGGGTCGGTAGCACGGGTGTGACTCCCCTGGTGTTCCACACGTTTATAGGTCTCGGTAACCACTTTCCATTTGGTGGGCCGTGCGCTTGTCTGTCACCTTAATTGTATAATAAAGAACCAAGTGCTTTGGCAACTCATATCTTTGTGTGTCCTTCTTCCTACATTCTTATTCAGCGGCGTTTGGTAAAGCATCTGATGAAGCCCTCAAGTTCAAAGGCACCATTGTATACCTAATTATCGGTGTCTATAATGACTCTCTTTCTTGAAAATTTGCCTTCGCTTACACTCCGGTAAGGTATTTATTTATAGGAGGTAAGACACGACGGTATTTCCGTCCCAGTTGAGCGGTCCGTCTGGGGAAGTACCTCCACCCAACAGAATACCACTATAATAACCTCGTATTGTGTTCCCGGCGGTGAGTAGGGTAGCCAGAGCTCACTGGAGAGTTTTTGTGCTGTCAATGGGAAGACCAAAGGCTTGTCCTGATTTTGTGTTCCGCATTGAGGGCACGAACGACGAAAAACGTGACGATGTGTCAAATTGAAGTGTCCGATATAAAAAAAAACCTTGCAATATGCTTACTACTAGTGTTACTATTTGGTCACGAGCCTCCCACTTATCCAATAAAATTACCTAGAAGCTATATATCCAATCGATTCTCAGTAGGTGTAGTTAATACGATCATCAGTGTTAGTTAGCCCAGCTCTGTTGACGCGGCGTCAAACCGCACTGTGGTGTTAGCCTAACGAGGGTCTTTCGGATAGTATTCGTGCTAAAATCGTACGCAATTCGGCTATCAGTACCATATATTTACATCACTATAATAATCTATGTACTCATGCCAGATTATACATGACACATGTAACTTTACCTTATACTTAAACAGAAAAAGTCATTGGCAAGTTGTGACGTTTCCTTTCTAAGGGTGATTACTCAATCTATTTACTGTTTATATTTTTACGCAATAACACTTTAACCCGTGCTTTAACGCATTCAACAATACCAGGATTACACAATGAAAGTAAATAAATTAATTTAAATAAATTAAAAAAAAAAGAGTTCCAGTAGCAAAATAAACGGGATATTTACCATGTACACATACAAATAAAATATAATTTCACGTTATATCTACAAAAAATCTTAAGTTCTCAAAAAAGTATTTTGTGAATAAGAAGCATTATAATCATGAATTCATTCACAGAACAGAAAAAAACACTTTATCTTATTATGAATAGCAAAGTCTTGTAAAAATATGTCATCTTTTCCTAATATTTTCCTCCAAAAACTCCTTCCTGTTTTGAAAATATCGTCTAATGAACTATTCAAAATTTTATACATGCTTATTTTTTTTTTGCGAAGTATGACATAAAATGCCTCGTTCGAAAACACAATGGCGACTGACGAGCGCTATTAGCATATCAGTTGCGTCGTTAGACAGCGTTTCAAGCTTTCTGAACGAATAGAACAAGCGGTGGAAAGGCCAAGTTACACATTGAATGTTTTCGAATTTTTCTTTTTTTGATTTTATTTGATTCTCTTTTTTGATTGTGATGGGTATTAATATATTATTCATAGGACATTTACTCTAAGCTTTAGATAACCTATGATTTGTATTGTAACTATTATTTTGAAAGTTTTTAACACTTATTTACATAGTTTTTAGATATAATCATAGAATTTTGGGTAGGTATTTAGAATAATATAGTATTTTTTATATTTTTTTTTTTTACGTGCGCAAAATCCCCACGGATACCTCCCCACCATGTCGGACTCGAACCGACTAAAACGCACGCCGCCTGTGAGTCGTTTTGGTTGCCGAAGGTGAGGTTGACAGGCATATCCCTCGCACCCCGGCCGACCCAGGGCCATCTCTCGCGATCTGGCCCTCGTCTCGGGTGTCCCCAACTCGACCCCGGAAACGGGGAGGCGCGCTAGGCACGCCACCGCCGCGGCCTGTTTCTGCCAGGGTGACAGGCGGCTCCACCTGTCACCCCCAGTATTTTTTATAATAACAATAATAATGTGTGTGTATTCCTAGCATATTAAATTCTCGTAAAAGGGCCTCTACGTCTTGGCTTCGGCCCGAGGCACGCCTTCCAAAGGCCCGGGGCTCCATAGTCCCGAGAGTCAAGGTACTGAGAAACAATAATAATAATAATAATGATGTCTTTATTGTACACCAATTACACATTACACTAGAATATGTGATACAAGTTCCGTGACACGTACAGATGGCGGCCTTATCGCTCTTCGGCAATTTCTTACAGGCAACCATAGGATGGAGATAAGAAAATAGGAGGAGGAGGAGGAGAGAATAAGTAATTAAAAAAAGCTATTGATACTGTTGATTGATGGCACTTAGTGGTGAAACTGGTCAGGTGTAATAATAAAAATACCATGGAAAAAGTACAAGTAAACATTCTTTTTTTTTATATAGGACACGTCAATTGGACTTCGCCTTGCCTGATGGTAAGCTGAAGGCAAAGTCCCAGAAAAGAGGGTCACCATTACTTACACATACCGTGTGACAATGGCGACAGTCAGCTTGACGGCCTCATCATATGCTTTTTCACGCCCCGCTTAAAGGACCCGGGACTATAGGAAGAAGGAAACACGTGAGCTGGTAATGAATTCCAGGCCTTAATGGTGCGACAGAGGAAAGAGTCTCCGAACCGCTTGGTTCTTGATCGAATGTTTTGCACCGTGTGCGGATGGACATCTAAGACCTGCACGTGTTGTCCTGTGTAGGAAAGGGGATTCTCTATTATTCTCTATTTTCTTCACGAAAGGTATATCTGTATAAAATTTCATAGATATTAAATGATATTACATATAGTTTCATTGGTAAATTCAATATTGAAAGCAGTAATCATTAATTAAACGCAAATAAACTGTCTTCACACACAATGAACTAAATAAAACGAACTTTTTGACATACGACAAACTAATTGAATCAACAATATTATCGAGCAATAAAATTAATTCATTTACTTTTTGAAATTATTACGGTTCATTAATGGACTGATTCTATATGCATATCATTCGTATGTTTTCATAAGGCATGGAATACATAGGCCATAAAAATAGAGATATTCGCAATTTTGTCAAAACCTTAAAAATACTTAAAAATTGTTTTCAACCACAGTTGTACTTTTCCACAGTACTTTATTTAACCTGACTAGTTTCGCCTCACGGCGTTCTTAATGGTTTATACTGGCGGTTAAAAACTTATCATTCAAAATACTACTCTATACATCCTTAGTCAAGTTAAAAAACAAAGTACCTACTTTTAAAGTAGTTTCATTAAATATGTGTAGCGAGCTCCACCAAGCGCCATCGATTATACGAGTAATTATCGATTCATTAGTAAGTATAATTCATGTTTATATAACATATCAGTTTTTTTAATATATTAATTTAGATAATTTCCGTGTACATTATGTAAATATATTTTTTTTTAGAATATGGTACAATTTGTATATTTATATATATTCATCAACGTATACTTAAGTGTTGTACCTAAGTTATTAGTAGCTTATAGTATAATATTATAAGCGATTTGGTGTTTACAGTTAGTTTGTATTGTTTGAGTGTATATTTATATTCTTCCTTTAATGTGACATCTAGAAATAAACATAGATTTAAGCTTCCCTCGATCAGATTGGAGTTGTTCAGGGGTAATGCCTATTGTATGGTAATCTCAATTTATAATCATCTCCCGCGAGCGCTACAAGAACTGCCACTGACAAAACTTAAAACACAAGTACATGACTTTTTATTAAACAAAATGTATTACAGTGTACAACAATACCTTGACGATAAGAATACCACAATATTATAGACGGATAAATATATATTTGACATTATGCTTAAGTACCTGCTGACATTAAAACTTACAACTGAATAATTTATTGTTTGACATTATGCCTGTAATATTGACATTGAAAATAAAATCGAATGTATTAATAATTTTGAATATAAAATAATTTTGAAACACTTTGCCTGTAAAGATAATGACATTAAAATTTGCACGCTCTACGGGGCAGAATATGCTGTATTCACTAGCTTTTAAGACCTATAATATTCGAAGCAAATAAATGAATTGAATTGAATTGAATTGAATTGAATTTATTTCTTTCTTTCTTTCTTCTTTAAATAAATAAATAAATCGATAGTATAAATAGTCTAACAACGCACGTTCTAGCTGTGGAATGAACTTTCCTAAGCGACTACAATATGGGACTCTGTAAAAACATCATTGGAAGGTTTCTTCAGGGTCGGCGGCATGATTGTTACGCCTCTGGTGTTGCACACGTCCATAGGCTATGCCTATTAGGTGGGCAGCCACCAAAGTGGTATAAAAATAAGCAAATTATGGGTAAGTTTATATGTAAAAAGTTCCATAAGATTGAACACCGTCGTTTTTGAAATACGTACCGATTTTTTTAACCTAAATGTCCCCTTGACCTATAACATTTAATGTGAACATCACAGCCTTCCATCCAATTTAAAATTGACTCGCTTTTATAGCGAACCATTTTATTGACCAATGCCACCAATACTGCAATAAAAAATGTACGATAAACGGTTTCTACTAATGTTTTATATGCAGGACAATATTTCGGTATATTTTTATCCACAAATTCTGATACATTTTTATTCTTTAAAAGGTGTGAAGAGTCTATTGGGGTTACTAAACTAAGGAGCACAATCTTGGCATTGTCCAAATTAAATTATTTATCATAAAGAAATGATTATGAACGTCTAGACAATAGGGTAGTTTCCTGAGTCATCGAATTCGTACCAATACTACTTAATGTCTTAGTATTTTATCTAAAAATATGTATACTAAACTAAGATATTGCCTAACTAAACTGAAACTATGACTTTTCATTATTTTTAATTCCCAAAATAGCTCAAAATATGTAATTGCACACTGCACGTAAACCTTTAGTCTTCCCACTGACAGCACAAAAACTCTTCAGTGATTTCTGGCCACCCTACTCACCGCCGGGAACACAACACGCGGTTATTATAGCCGTGGTATTCTGTAGGGTGAAGGTACTTCCACAGTCGGACTGGTCAATTGGGACGAGAATACCGTCATGTCCTACCTCCTTTAAATTGGCATCAAATTTCCCAAAAATAACCCAGCAATAAAATTCAAGAAAAAACCCTCTCAATAAAAACTTTAAATCGTCTGTTGTTGATATTACAATGGCGATCTTCTTCTTCAAATTTAATTTACGGCTCCTCAAAATCTGGTAAAATGAAGTAATGGCTAAATAACAATAGGGTTCAAAAATTCTTGCCCCTTTTTGACGGTACTAAATTAACGATCTCTTATGTAAATATTTACGATACCTGTTTACTCACTTATTCCTGTTTTCAACATTTAATCTATATAAAGCAGTATGTTTACTTTCCTTTATCATTCCTGTTACATCTATCTCCAGTTTCTGCTAGCGATCGTCGATTCAGATTGATTGTCTCATTTGAAGAAAAATCTCGTCGATTTTCTTTAAGCAGTGCAAGTGGAAGTCGTCAGTATCGACGTATGAATTTATTAGCCAATACGTCTACTTAAAGGTCCATTGGTTCAGAAATTTTTCGTTCTAAATTTGAAAATCTGCTATGAAATTTTTGTGCTTCTTGAAGCGCTAACAGCTGAATGTAAATTTAAAAATACATAATACTTACTCCTGTTAGTTTTTGCCTACGGTTCCACTTGCTTGCTACCTATTTTTTAATCAGGAGGCAGTACCATGTCAGTTATTTTAGTACTTTCATCGTGGTTGAGTAAAAAATTCCTTATCAATCTTCCTTGGCTGTATTTTACCGTCTCTACCATGGTGAGTGTTCTAATGAGCTCTTTCAACTAATCCCACCCTCCCCTTTCCTACATAGGACTTAGATGTCACCCTTACACTGTGCAGAATATACGAGCAAGAACCAAGCGGTTCGTAGACTCTTTTCTTTGCCGCACTACCAAGACTTGGAATTCATTATTCATATTATTTCATTAGTGTTTTCTTTAAGCGAGGCGTGAAAAAGCATCTGATGAGGCCGCCAATCTGAGCGCCACCATTGTAACATTACTTAGTGTCTGTAATGGCGACCCTCTTTTCTAAGACTTTGCCTTTAGCTTATCATCAGGCGAGGTGAAGTCAAGTTGGCTTGTCCTAGATAAAAACAAGGATTAATCACTAGATTCTATAAATTGGAGAATATTTGGAATAATTCAAAGCAGTTTTAATTTCGTTTAACTGCATAACATGTTTTCATTGTAAAAGTACCAAAAAAATACATATCAACGTAATGTATTCTGCTCCACACGCTCTTTTTAATACCTGGCTGGGACTAAACTCGAGCGAATTTAAACCAACAGACCGACAAACGAGACCTTTTAATATACAGTTTAATGTTTTTATAATGAAAAAAGGATTTATAGGAGCTAATAAGCTTGAGGGACTAATCGTGGATGGAAGCACGTTTGCAACGTGTACGTAATATTAATGGCTTTATCATTACATCGTTCTTATATACCTATGACATATTTGTATTTAACTAGTTGTTGTATGTGGGTTTGCCCGCGTGGATGTCGGTTATAGGAATAGCCTATGTCCTTACGCAAGGACAAATTAATGTTTGTATCAAATGTCATCAAAATCAATGCAGTGGATTAGGCGTGAAAGCATAACAGACAGACAAACCTTCTAAAAATTCGGTCTGAGTTAATAGTAGAAAGAGTAGTGGTAGTGAGCAGTAGAAAATTTAGTAGAGTTACTTTCTCAATAGGCTATTTGACTATTTTTTTAGTCAGTGGGAAGATCAAAAGCTTTTCCTGCTTTGTCTTTTACACTGACGGCGAAAATCTTTGTGGTTACAGGGTCGGTAGCGTGAGTGTGATTCCCTTGGTTTTGCACACGTCCATAGGCCACGGTAACCACTTTTGATTAGATGGGCCGTGTGCTTGTTTGCCACCTAAGTGGTATAAAAAAAATTAGCTCATTACCAATGCAACGGCTAAATTTTGTATCTTGCTCCAAATAAACAAGGTGGACATCTAACATCAAAGAGTCAGTTGCATGAATACCAAGAATGGATTGTAATGAGATAATATCTTCTCGCTACAAAACATTATCAGATAGTACTAAACTTTGATCGTATTCTCGGAACGAGCAATATCAGCTAAAACATCGGTTCACGAAATAAATTTTATATTTCTATTTTTCAAGAATAAGAATTATTTAAGACTTTTTTTATGTAAAGTATCATTCAAAATAAATTAATAAATGAATTTTTATATTTTTTATCTGAAACTCGTAATTTTAACCCAAATATTTAAAATAAAAAAATAAAAAAATATTTAAATTCCCTTATTGTAAATACCTACTCTTGAACAGTGATTAAAACTTCTGCTCACATCATTATCAGTATCATATCATCACTCTTCAAATGACAAGGTATAAAAAACTTAATAATATATCTAAAATTAAAATTGTAATGAAACTGTATAATAGTATTATCCCTCTCTCCAAACATTGTGCTGTGCCCGACAGGGTCCATAATTGTAACTTCATCTTAATCTGACATCTGTATCACATTATGGAATGCAATAAATGTATTGAGTATTGAGTATTGAGTTTTGAATTCAGAGCCCTTACTACGCTCACGAGGACTAGCTATTCACGGGGTCGCATTCATCTAGCTTTGTGCTAAATTTCATAATACATTTTTGCTGTTTTGGCGTAAAGAGGTAACAAACAAAAAGTGACACAGTAGCAGCAATAGCGGCTAATGGGTTTGAAGGTCCACGTTTGATTTCCAGGTGTATAGTAGGTAGTATATTTCAGTTTGAAATATGTCATTGTTAAAAAGTTCTTATTAACAGTAACAGTGAAATGCGTGGATCTTACAATGAATTTAGAGAGTATATTATACAGAATCAAAAAATAACATTTGTTGCCCACGGTCCAATCGCTGAGTCCTACTGATCGGTCCAAGTGCATTCTTTTCATTTCTCTATCATTTTAGAAATATTAAATTGAGCATTGAACCAAGAGCAATATTTTTGTCTGTGGTACTACTTAACACTTACATCAAATGTCGTGACATGGACATATGAGAAGAGATGAAACTAATGTTGTAAAAAAACATGAATGTAGAGTGTAATTTCACTTGTCCGGACCACGGGCAAATGAAATTGCCTTTGGACCAACTAGTAGCACTCAGCATTGAACCACTGGCAATTATCAAATAATGAGTAAATATAAAAGGAAAGGTAAAAAAACTTTGCAACACTAAAAATACTATTACAAATGACAAACGAATTGTTAGCTTATCACCATTAACATTTTGCATTTGATACCGAAAACTATCCAGCCATTTTGAACTGAATTTATATCGCGATCTCGTTTCAGGCACATAAAGGAGGCTTTCATTAAAGTTGACAATAGCCTGTGGGTTGTCTTTTTCATGAAGTGGCAACCTACCATATAAATTAAAATATCGAAATTCGTTCTAGCTTAGGTTTATGGAAAATACATATACTGGTATGTTATTTGACCTTGAAGAAATAGTTGTTTGTCAAAGCAAGTGAAACATGTTGTTTTGTATCTCGAGATCCCACTAAATTAAAATTTGACATGTGCAGAACTAGCTTTCACCAGAGAAACTGCTTAGTAATGACAATCAAGATTTACAATCACATTACAAAGGTGTTTTTATAATCTGCATCACCCTAAGATTGACTGGTAAAAAATGCCTGTGGCATTAAGTCCGCCTTTGTACATCTTTGTGTATTTGTACAAAATGTTTAAATAAAAAAATAATGCTTAGGTATTTATTTAAATATATGACAAAATAGAGTTATTGCTTCACTTCACTTTACTTCATTTCATTTCATAAACAAACGATTATTATAATAAAAATTATAAATAATAACAATATTTACATGTAAACAACCCTCTGAATTATCCAATGGCTTTGCACAACGGAACTGCTTTTCAATTTCGCCTTCTCGAGTCACTCTCGATAGGAAAAATTCCTTGTGGATACTACACCTGCTGCATTATATATAAATGACCACTGTAGCTGTGTGTAATGTTGAATTGAATTTACACTGTGCAAACTTGGATTCCTTTGAATTTTTCATACTACAATATACGATTGCCATTTTATATAGCAACCATGATTGGCTAAGTCAAGTTTTAATAAATACATATATACTCACACCTGTTAATCCCCGAAGGGGTAGCCAGAGATGTATTAACACTCACAATTCACCAATTATGATTATTGGTCCCACGTAATAGGGGGTGAGTCGCTTGCCGTCAAGCAGGGACTTAGTCATGCGCTGTATATTTTACTGTCGGATAGAGAACAGCCCTATCCCTTAGTCGCCTTCTACGACACCCACAGGAAGAGGGGGTGGCCCTTTTTTTATACCACTCACGCCACAAGCACTAGGCCCACCAGATGGAAAGTGGTTACCGTGGTCTATGGACGTGTGCAACACCAGGGGAGAAACACTCGTGCAGCTGACCCTATAAGAATAGAAAGTTTCTGTGCCGTCAGTGTAGAAGTCAAAACAGGACAAGCCTTTGGTCCTGTCACTGACAGCACAAAAACTCTCTGGCGCCTGTACTGTACTGTATTCTGTAGGCCGGAGGTACTTCCCCAGTCGGGCTGCTCATTTGGATGGAAATACCGTCGTGTCTTATCTCTACCGGGAACCTATACTGCCTTTAAATAAATACTTTCTTACTAACGTCTAGTAACGTTACAATAAATGTAATTTCTATTTTTGAGCATATCCCGACGTGAGGCATGGCAAACAATTTGAGTTTTATAAAATTGTATGCAGAACTAAGTGGTGTTCAGTGAGCATCTTTTTTAAAAACTTGTTTAATTTTTCCATTTATTACATTTACTAAGTCACCAGCGTAATTGGACCTATTGATATAATATAACAACCCATTTGACGTACGGTGTTAACTGAAACAAAAGAGCATTGGTGGGTCCATGTAGTATGGTCGATAAAATTGGAAAACATGAAAACATACAGGCGTAGATTTAGAGACAGGAATGTCTTAAAATTAAAATGTCTATCTATGAAAGCGCTTGGCTCTTGGATGAACTACTTTGTATTCTCTTCACAATACAGTCCACCCCAACGTCCATACCAGTTGTCTTTAAAGCTTGATTCTTGTACCATGGGGACGTCTCTCTCTTTCCCACCCTTGAAAATGTAGACTTTTCCGAAATTGATATAATTATTTTCAGAATATAAAGTGCTAATTCTCCACGTGGTCGGAGATTAAATCTTTTATTTCATGGTGTGACCACTTATGGTAGAAACTGTTAGAAATACCTAACAAAATAGTTTACCTTCAGTATGTATCTAACACACTTCAGAAAATAGTATCTTATTATGTAATAGACACCGATAAAGCACTGTCAGATACACACAGGCTTTAGCCTAGTTTGAGAGCCAGTAACAGAACCTCTTGTTGAATATTGATACGCCGAGTTCTAAGACCTTTATTAAAACATTAATTTCAGAGGTAATAAACAATTTTTATTTATATATTCAATTCTGTCAAAATTATTTGCTGCTTTTCTGCTTAAGCAATACCACTGTCATACCAAAGACACGGTTTGAAAATTCATTTAATTTTATACTTTAAATCATTAATATATGCTTCTCTGCTACTCAAAGGTATGCTGGGAGAGAACTCATGTTGACTTAAGCTCGCCTTTGTAGGTATATTTTCTTTGAAATGTTTTTATTTATGATCTCTGTACTGAGTGTGTGCAATAAAAAAATGTGATTAAAGTATTATTGCAGAGAGAATGAAAAAGTGTAATGAAACTCATTTCATTAAATTTTGGATTTCTAAGCGTATAGAAATAAAGTCTACAATTTAATGCCATTTTTGCCGTTCTGTGGTATGACAGTGATTTTGCTTTAGTAGAATTGATGGCCTGGTATTTTTCCTCCACTTCACAATCTGCCGCATGAGTAGTAGGTATTCCCGGAGACTGGACCAACTCTCCAAACCACCACCTCCCCCTGTCATTCCCTCCCCCCGCCATGCCCTGTCTCTCGGCTTCAGGGTGGCCGTCACGGCTAAAAAAAAAAAAAAAAAAAAAAAAAAGTTTGGTGTCTATTCGGGGGTTTTCGGCGATGCCGAGTCGATTGCGCTAATCCGTTTTCGCGTACGACGCACCGTTACAAAGTTACAGAAACGTAATCTGAGGTAATTGACGAACAATTGATAACGGCCGACCCTTGATAACGACCAGCCGTCGTCGCTCAATGTTATCTCGGGTCTGTTGTCTTTTTTGTCAATGTCTGCGTCATAGCCAATGATGACTAAACCTATGATGTAAACGGGTATGTATATGATTTAAAAAAAAGTCCTTTCGCAGTACTAATGTTCTTTATTATTTTCAAAACAATATTTGAATAACTTACTTAGTATGATATCGTTATACAGCGTATTGTTAGTGAACAGGTGCTGGAAATCGGCTAATGACATACCATAATGTTTATAGTATAAATACATTAAACAATATTCGCCACATACTGGAGTGTAATCGTTTTGGATTCGATTAGTGTTGTAATTCCATACTCTGCAATTTCGATCTAAAAACGTACGATGGAAACCTGTGGGTGCTCTACCATAGGAATCAAAGTACTGACCAACTCCATTCGCGTCTATGTGTATAGCAACCCAGTGAGAACCAGGCTTATTGTCGCTATCTAAGTTGCTTATGATATATGTAGGCATATCTACATGAATCGGCAAGCGATTTGCGGCATAAACATTACATTCACTTTTTGAATCCACTTGTCTCAAGTATCTCCGTATTTCTAATGTATTCATGATCGCGTTACGATGTTATCAGGCTCGTAGATTATAAGCAAATAATGAGATCAACAATAATTTAACATATTATAGGGTCTACAAAAACTTTTGTTTTAACTGTAACATGACGTACGAGCTCCCTTTGCTCGCTCCCGCGCATAATAATTTCACTCATAATGAACATTGACCAAATTGGTCTGGTCTATGACAGAGTATCTTAACATACACTGCATTTCGAACATTCACGGTAACATAATATATACAAACACATTGTTAATAAAACAAAGAAATACTTTGTATGAATATATTTTATTGAAAGGATCAATATACAATAATGCAGACTTATTTCTAAAACATATTTAATTCTAATACGCGCTTAATTCTAATACACACTTAATTTTAAAACATTTAAGTTTACTTAACTACTATAGTCAACAGAAATGTTACGGTTTTTATCGATTTCTATAACATTATCAAATTCTGCATAGACAATACAATTAATAGTTTGTGTTAAAGCCGTATCAAAGCGAACTTCTATTCTTACGCTACCATGTTTTATAAGGTTCCAGTGATTAGAAGCATTCGCTGATAAGTCAGGTGTTAAATCGAACGCTAGCAGACAAAACCCTTTGGAATATTGATCTCTAGATATCCCGTTGCCTTCATTAAGGAAATGTATACCTGTACCCGAGAACAACGTATGATAACTAGAAGTAAAAATATTATTCCCAAATGATGGTTGTAAAGCTTTTGAAGGTATTTGTTGTCCGTCTATGTATAAACAAAATGTACTAATATCAAAATTTTCAAAGTTAAATGGGTTTTTAGAGAGATTTCCATTGAATGCTGCATTATTCACAAAACCAACTATACACCGTTTAGGTACTTGACCAAGGAATATGTTATCAAGAGTTTTACCCTGAACACCTGATGGTATCGTTAAAACTTTAACTTCAGCTCGTGTGATAGGATATTTAGCTGTCGTAGATGATAACACTTTTTGATGTGCAAGTAACACAGTTGGATTAATTCGTGCTCTACGAACAATCAGGGTTGCATCTGTAATAGTAACTTTAAATTTAAGGTCATGCGAAGAAGCCATTAGATTAAAATTTTCCCTAGAGCGAACTAATTTTACACACATATCAACACCATTAATCAAAAATTTTTCTTGATTAAATATATCACCATGAAGATGACCAATCATTTCTATTTCTCTACTTTCACTAGCCATTTGTTGTCTCTTTGTAAATCCCTCATTTTTATCATCCATCTCGTCCATTTTCCCAGCTACGTCTTCATACCAAAGACTGCATGATAGATGCGAGTTTTTAGCTGCAGGTGCATAGTTCAATAGTGTTTCTATGTAAGCTCGATAAGCATATGTATTATTTGGAGGTGATACAAGTTTTTGGTTTAAGTACACATCGAGTTGACTAAAAAGCGAATGTAACCAATTGTTAACTGGAGCAACTACTGCACTAGTAGCAAGTTTTGTATTATCCTGGGTTAATATTTTCGCTTTTAGTTGAAGTAAAGTATGAGATAAATCAACGTAGTCGTCGCCTGCTCCGGGTATTTGAAATTCAATAGGTCCATCGTCAGCAAGGGACGAAATGGGCTTATAGTGTATCCATATTCCACTTTCAATACTAGTTTGAGTTGTTGGTAATGCAAATAAATCTAGTTCAGACTTATTCACAAGATTGACTATGTAAAAAAGACATAGTTAATTCGAAAATATATCTTTAATATGATCACTTTTCAATTTTTTTGCGGCTTTCACTCTCGCTGTTATCGAAGGAATGAATGTAGAAAGACGTTTCCGTTTCGTTATATATCCTGATCCAGACATGTTGATGCTATTTATTTTCTTATCAGCTCTGCGTTTCAAATTGGTACCGACCTCTTTGAGTCGGGATTTAATTGATTCCTCCATAGGACGTGCACTGACCATATCCGACAACAGACCAACGCCAGCATTTAAGGCTTCTTTACCAATTGCTTTAGCTCCACTAGATAGTAATGGAAAAACAGATCGAAATAATCCCCCAAGAAAACTTCCAATACCATGTCCTTTTTGATATGGTGCTCCCCTATAGATCACTCCTATACCTGATCCAGCTTGATGGGAATAATAGTGTTGGTAAGGACATGAGATATTATCATGTTGAGAATACATTATAATTTTTGAAAGTGAAGTTTAATGCACACTGTCCCAAATTGGAATGGTATCTTTTGACCAGTGGTTGATCTTATATCTATTTCAATGGTATCAAATTCTCTACGCATAACAGGCAAATAATGGGGTGGAGAAAAAACATGCATTTTATTAGCACCATAAATGTATTTCGAGGGATCTAATGGTATAATTCGCAGAAGTGGAGTCATCACATCCCCAACAATTTGTGGTTCAACTATATCACAATAAACAAATATTTGCGATGGTAAGCCTAAGTGTAAATTAGCCGGACATTTTCCTATATTTTTTTCTACTAAGTTTCTATTTGGTTCAAAACCTAATTGAAGGGCTAATCTGGATGATAATGTTATGGATTTTATATTTTCATCTGATACACTAACCACAACAAACTTTGATATCTCATCATAACGAAATCTTATTTTTTCTCGAATATTATTCATTGCCTTTAAAATGTGATTAATATTGTCATAATTCGTTGCTGGAATGTGTATTTTGTAATATATTAGAGATTCTTTTTTTTCATTAGGCATTTGTGCTAATTTTGCAATGTATATAACATTTTCATGTTCTTGAACCGTAAACATGGTGCATGGATACTGGAATTCCACAACGCCAACCTTCCATTCTCCTTCTAGTATTATTGGTTTCGGTAATTTTGTGGAAAAAATTGATGTTTTGTTATCTGGAAAGTATTCCATGGAACTATTACTTAGTAAAGTTAGATAAAAGCTTTGTTTGTTCATATTTCTTTCAAATTAGTAGCCAAGACCCAGCTATTAAATTTGTCTGGATAACCTCTCCACTTGACTAACACTTCTTTTCTAACACCAGAATATCGAGAACGTATTATTTTATCTACTTTAAAATTGGCAGTGGGGTCAAAGATGATTTTTTGTAACTCTTTTTCATAGAAAGTTCCTATTATCTCTTCGCCCTCTAGGTCTTTAAGAGTGTATACTAACCACGGAGACCGGCGAATTACGGAAGATATTATGAATATTTCATCACTCCAGTTAGATTCATAACCTTTTTGAAAAATATGTTTATGTTTCGTTATTCTGACAAACTCACCAACGCGAAACTTCGATAAAGCGATGTTAGAAGGTTTGTCTTTTCCTTTCTTGTAATATAAATTTTCCCATACAGTAATGATATTATCACGATTAACTTCAGATGGACACATTTTGATACTAGAATGATAACTATGATTATACGAGTACAGCAAATCTTGTAAAACATCAATATATTTATGCGTGTTCTTATGTGTGAAATACCGCCACATTTTCATCTTTAGAGTTCTCTGGAATCTTTCTACAATGCTTGCTTTAATATCAGGATTATTAGTAGTATAATAATTAATATTTTTTGAAGTAAAGTATTTTCGTACGTCTTTGGATACGAATTCTGTCCCTTTGTCAGATTGTATATGTGTAGGTGTAACTTTAGCTTCCATGAATATACTCTCGAAACATGCTTTGATTGTTTCAGAGTTTTTCTTTTTCATTGGTCTCGCAAAGGCATATTTACTAAACACGTCAATAACACAAAGAATATAGTTGAACCCATCATTATAATTTGAGTAAGTTCTCATATCACTCAAGTCAGCCTGCCACAGTTCGTTAATATTAGATAAAATATATTTATTTCTTGAAAAGTTTCTTTGTACAGGTTTATGTAATGTATATGTTTCTTGTGACTCTAACCAGTTCTTCACATCATCTCTTTTTAATTTACCTTTCATTGCTTTGGTTAATTTGCTAAGGCTACTGTACCCTGCAGGATGTGAAGAATCATAATAAATCTTATTTAATTCTAATATGGGGTCCATTTTTCCCAATCTATTTTTCTTTTTACGAAATTTACTTTCAGTTATTGGTGTAGAAAATAATTCATCTGCTGGGATTGAATCTTGATGCTCTTGTGATTGTAGCTTTTTAATATATTCAGATCTTTTTGTGTTACCAATATATATAAGCGGTACTTTGATTTCCTTTAAAGCTGTAGCGAATTTTTGCCATCCAGTAGGTTCACTATTTTTAAGTGTCCTCAATGAATCATTTACCAAATCAACAATATTACTTTCAGGAACTTTTTGACCATCTATAACCACAGTGCCTGTCTCATCCCAATTAATCTTATATTTATTCAAAGAGAGTAAGTTCAACAGTGATTCCCCCCTTTTTATATAGGATTTTGGTATAAGTTTTAAAATGTAATTAGATGTGTATGGTCCTTCATTAGTTTCTTGCAAACTTACTTCCTTTACTGATGTGTTAGAATGGAGTGTAGATATATTATCTTCATCATCAGTAATATACTTCACCGATCTTTTCGAGTCTTGATTTATTATTGGTATTTCATAGGGCATCAGCTAAACAACATCAGAAGACATAGGAAAGAACGATCCTTGGATATTCTCAAAAACAACTAGTTAAAAGTGAAGCTCAAATATCAACAATTGAGGTTAGAATAAAATATTTTTATAACCTAAGTCAATTTGACAGCCGGGAAAATAAACAAATAAACAAATACCCGCAATACCAGTCAATACCCGAACTGACAGTCAGTTGACAACTACCCCGAGAGTTGCCATCACAAAAAATCTACTAAACAAATATTTTCTACCAAGTTGCATTTACGTTCCATTTCACATAACCTCATCTGACAACATGGAAGAGCAATTTCAATTATTGTTTGATAGAATGAAGATAGAAATGGAGAAACAGACAAATGATCTAAAAGAATCTCTGACACAGAATATAATGCATCGAATGGAAGAAAAATTAACTCCTATGATAGAAGAAAATAAAAAATTAAAACAAAAAATTTGTAACCTGGAGAACGAGATTGAGTATTTGAAAAAAGAGAAGAAAAGTAACAATATAGTTATTTATGGTTTAGAAGAGAGTGAAAAATCGGTATTGGAGCTATTTCAAACCGTTAAGGAGATCTTTAAACGAGACTTAAATTTATCCTTGGAAGAAAATGAAATAAACAGACTATACCGTATAGGGAAAAATAAAGTTGGGAGCAAACATAGACCTGTGCTGCTATCATTTATAAATGGATGGAAAAAAGACCAAATTATAAAAAACAAAAAAATGTTGAAGGAAATCTATCTATCGGAAGACTATTCTAAGGAAGTCATAGAAAAGAGAAAGGCTTTGATACCACAGCTGCTAGAGGAGAAGAAAAAGGGAAATATTGCTTTTCTCAACTATGATAAGCTAGTAGTTAAAGGACCCAACTCTGACAAAAGAAAAAGAGAACTATCTACTTCACCAATGTCGACTTCCACCACTAAACCTAAAAAGCAACAAACGATAAGTTCTATTAAAACTAACAGGACAAACGCCTTCGATTTGCTGAGAATTCGATCGAACTCTCTCACTGATATACCCACACATAAAAAACAATAGCAATCATCAACCTGCAAACGGACAATCCAACCAAAATATAAAAACCAAACAAAAGAAACTACACAATCTCTCCCAAGCCGACTGGTCCTCGTGGGGGAAAATGACCACAACCCTCCAACAACACAGGAAAACAATTGTGAAAACAATCACAGTAGATCAAAAATCTATGTTACAGCTCTCAATGTACTTACGCTTAAAAACGATGAAAACCTTACAGAATTAACACATGCGTTAAAACAGATTAAATGGGACATCGTCGGACTGAGCGAAGTAAGGCGAATGGGAGAAAGAATAATTTCGTACCCTGACTTCCTTCTATACCATATAGGCGCAACTCCAGGTCAGTATGGAGTGGGTTTTATTATACAAAAATACCTCGCGACCTATGTGGAAAGCTTCATAGGAATATCAGAGCGCATAGCAGTGATGAATCTTAAGCTGCCGGGGTACAAAGACCCATGGTCCATCATACAAGTATACTCACCTACGGAACAATCAGATACAAGATTAAAGGACTCATTCTACCGAGAACTAAATAAAGCAATCCAAGACCATGCTCACAAAAACCTCGTTGTAATAGGAGACTTCAATGGTCAAATTGGAGAACGACAACCAGATGAGGATACAGTCCTTGGGCCATTTATATATAAAAAAAAGGCCAGAAGTAAAAACGGAGAAAGGCTTGTACACTTTGCTCAGGAGAATGGTTTGAAAATCTTAAACACAGTCTTCAAGAAGAAAAAAAGTAAGATGTGGACCTGGTTATCACCAGACGGGCTAATTAAAAACGAAATAGACTTTATAATGACGAATAAAAGCAGATATTTCTCAAACATGACAGTCCTTAGCAAATTCAACTTCAACACCAACCATCGAATTATCCGAGCAGAACTGATGACGAACCCGCCCAAAATCCCAAGACCAAGAAACAATATGATAAACACAAAACCTACCAAATACCAAACAGCACAAATGGCAAATTCTATAACGAAAAATCTTACAGAATACAACAAAGAGACAACAAACATGAAGGTGCAAGAAAAATACAACTGGTTAGAAAAAACAATCAAAACAGCTATTAAACAGGGAAGTAATAAAAAGGACCTACCCAACGAATGGATGACTACCAAAACCATTAACCTACTTAATCAAAGATCTGACCTAATTAATGGAAAAAATACTAACTATAATAGAAAGCAAATAGCAAAACTCAGTAAAGAAATAAAAGAAAGTATTAGAAAAGATAGAACACAGAAAAGAATGGAAACAATAGAGAGACACATTCTACAGACAGGAGGAATAAAAAAGGCATATAAGGAGTTAAATAGCAAAAAGGACTGGATCATACAGATGAAAGATAGCAATAACTTGAAGGAAAATAGAAGGCAAGGAATATTAGGAATTGCTACATCCTACTACAAGAAACTATATGAAAGCACTATTGTGGAAAAAGAAATAAAGTTGTTGGAAATCTCATCCGTACCCAGCATAATACAGGAGGAAATAGAATTCGCTATAGCAACGCAAAGAGACAATAAAGCTCCAGGACCCGACGGAATAAGTAACGAAGTACTAAAGCAAACGAAACATGCAATAACACCTGTTCTAAAAGACATATTCAATGATATTATAAATACAGAAACGATACCCCAACAATGGACTGAATCTAATATAATCCTTCTGTACAAAAAGGGTGATCAATATGATATCGGAAACTACAGGCCCATAAGCTTGATGTCCAACCTGTACAAAATATTTGCAAAGATCCTACTCAAGCGAATGGAAAGACAACTTGACGAGCAACAGCCTATAGAACAAGCAGGTTTTAGGAAAGACTATTCAGTACTTGATCATATCCATGCTGTTAGGCAAATCATCGAAAAATATACGGAATACCAACTCGAATATTACCTAGCATTTGTCGATTATAGCAAAGCATTCGACTCATTATTACATACAAACATTTGGGAGGCGTTAAAAGAACAAGGGATAGCACAAAAATATATAAGAATAATTAGAAATGTATACAAAAACAGCGCGGCGTGCATTCAATTAGAAAAGAAAGGAAATTCGTTTAAGATACAAAAAGGAGTAAGACAAGGAGATCCTCTCTCTCCAAAACTTTTCTCCTCTGTTTTGGAAATGATTTTTAGAAAACTTGAATGGGAAAATCTAGGTTTGAATATAGATGGCCGCACACTAACACACTTAAGATTTGCCGATGACATTGTGTTATTCGCAAAAACGCCAGAAGATCTAAATAAAATGTTAAATGAGCTAGCATCGGAGAGTGAAAAGGTAGGACTAAAATTGAACCCTGAAAAAACAAAAGTAATGACGAACGGAAATAAAAGCAACATAAACATAGGCGAGACACAAATAGGCTACGTTGAAGAGTATATATATCTTGGACAGCTGATATCACCCAAAGATAATATAAACAAAGAAATCCAAAGAAGAATAGCAAACAGTTGGAAAAGGTATTGGAGCCTAAGCGAAATAATGAAAAACAAAAACCTTCATATAGCAACAAAAAGTAAATTATTCAATGTCTGCATTCTACCAACCCTAATATATGGAAGTCAAACATGGGCCTTAACAAAAAACACCACCGATAGACTTGCTATCTGCCAACGAGCAATGGAGAGAAGCATGATGGGAGTAAAGAGGAGGGATAGAATAGGAAACATTAATATTAGGAGAAAGACCAAGGTACAGGACGTCACCCTAAAAATAAAAAGGCTGAAATGGAAGTGGGCGGGACACATGGCCAGAGGAAAGGATAAATGGAGCAAAATAACAACACGTTGGTACCCAAGGGAAGGCAAAAGGAAAAGAGGCAAACAACAAAAAAGATGGGACGACGATATAAGGCAAGTTGCAGGTACAACATGGAGTAGAGTAGCCATAGAGCGATCAGAATGGAGTAGGTTGGAGGAGGCCTTTGCCAATTGGCAAACGGACTTACAAAAAATAAAGAAGCATCAAATAGTCGAATATACTTAATTTCGAAAAAAAAAACAGTGCAGTGGTTTTTTAAAACTTAATTGTATATTTTGTCCGAATAAAAGGCTTTATTATTATTATTATTATTATTATTTCATAGGGCTGTCGCTCCTCTTTAGTGAAGTTTAAATATCTTTGTAGAGTTTGTAAATATAAAATACACTTCTTTCGATCATCCATATCGCTATTTAAAATGTTTTGCATATCTGTGTCTAAACGAGATAATGGAGTATCAACCGCGTTAGGTTGTTTTAACTTTTCTAATAGAGATGGATCGATGAGTAACATTTTTTTAGCATTATCCATTTTTCTTAGACAAGTGTACTAACCAAGGCACTTAGAACAGAACCCAATATTAGTGGTAGAAATGCACCACCTTTTTGTATTATTAAATGTTTTCTAATTTTGTGTGATCCCTTCCGTACTATTTTTCGTAGAATATTTTTGTATTTTTTCAATTTTGATCTTTCTTTTTCTTTCAATTCTATTTTTCCTTGTAAAACGTTATGAATACATTCACAAATACAATTTATTTCTTCTTCATCGCAGGCTTTTAAAAGAGCTTTTTGATATTTTGGTTTAAGTGTAATCAGAGCGCTTAATAGGCCTTTATGCGTCTTTGTGCTTCCATGCATTGTTAGTAACTAATGGATATCTGTTGATTTCTACTATATTTAAACCCTTTTGATGGTATGTAAACAGTGCAATATCCATCACATGGAAATATCTTTGTTTTAATACGACACATGTCATTTGTTTCTTGTTTTAAATCAATCATAAGATATCCATGTGCATTGTTAGTTGCGTCTTTGTAAGAATCTTCCAAGTATTTTGGATTTTCTGGAAATACTTGTCGTGCCAAGTATCGTATTTGTGTTTTATCTCTTGGATTTTTAAAATAAATTATATAACTTGAATTCAGAGATATGTCTCGTTGACCTTTTCCCTGATGAAATAAATTTTGTGATATGTAAAACACACTTAAATTTCTATGATGACTTCCTTTTGTGAATATATCAACAATACGTCCATCAGACTCTCTCATTAAGTCATCAATTATTAGGAGTTGAGGATCCTTTCCACTAAACATAGATAGATCTGGTATGCCTTGGATGTAATTAACATTTCGTATATTGTATAAAGGTTGCATTTCATCAAAACACCATGTTATTTGATCAAAATTTGTGTTACAAACATCTTTAACAAATTTTATAAAATTTGTTACAAAGACTGACTTTCCACATCCACTTGGACCAGCAACTATCGCAGTAAATGGATGATTGAAGTGGATCATTTTGAAAAACGTCTAAGTAAGTTACGATTTAGACAAAGAATGAAACAATTTGTTAAGAAAATAAGCATTTATATATTTTATTTTAAAAAATTATTACTTAAACAGACTTATAATGATAAACATTTATAACACAATCATATAAACAAATTTACTATATTTTATACATTTATTATACAATCTTATAATAGACAGACTTATAATGATAAAAATTTATGGCACAATATTATAAACAAATTTGTTAAATTTTATTTTATATAATTATTACACAATCTTATAATAGAGAGACCTATAAGGACAAACATTTATAGCAATCTTAAAAACATAATTATATTACAATTAAAGCACGAAGCAAGCGTGTTGCGGCAGTAGATTGTAGAATATTTATTATTTATATTTACAACATACATAAAAAGTTAAATGTTCTTAATTTTATAGTGCCCCCAAGCTAGGGTATTGATAGCGTCTTCCAATATGTATCGTTTAGTGTCATTGTGCGAAAGAGATATTTTATTAACTTTTTGTGTGTATATAGTATGTTTTATTGACTTAAATCTTAACATTTCACTATAATGTATTTTTTCTTCTAACAAACAGCTTTTATAATCATTTAAAGTAAATTTTTTTGTAACACATTTATTAACACCCTTTGCTTTAGCTATAAATTTATTTTGTACGTCCATAGCATACATTTTTGCTCGAAGTCCTACAAACTCTTTAAGAATTTTGCCATTGTTTTCGTCTTTAAAAAATCCTAATCGCTTTTTATTTATTAGAGGTAAACCATATATATTGTCAGGAGGATAATCGGATGTATCAAAGTAATTTTCTAAATTTTCTTTAATATCATGATAAAAATTATTGGTAAATATCTGGTATACTAAACTATCAGTATCTGTATATAATAGTTTAATATTTTCCATATATTTTTCTTTCATAAAATCATAATGAAAGTCATACATTAAAGTTTTTGAAATATCTAAAATACAAAATCCAAGGTAAATCGGTTTGTTGTATAAAACTTGTGTTTTGTTTAATTGTACAGCGATTAAGTCTTCTGAAAATACAGATAAACTATGAAATTCAGGTCTTGCTATTAAAGTTTCAGCTCCCTGAGTTTTCCCACAATTTGTCCAACGGTTCACTAATTTTACATTTACTCGTTTTAAAACATTTTCCATTGTTTTACCAAAAACAGAGTTATTCATTAATTTAAAGAAATCTTTTTCAAAATCTGAAGTTGCCAATGAACGCATGCGAGTGTTCAAATCTATATAAACTTTTAACCACGCTGATTGATTGAACTTAAGAATTTTGTGAATTTTAAGCAAACGAAGTCCTCTTTTCAAACATTGTTTAAGATTCCTATAATGAATGACATAGTTCTTTTTATCATTTAAATTTGGAATCAATTTTTTGTCTTTACTACCACCATAACATATATTTTCAGGACATAACGGCAGATCCGAATGTAAATCGTGTAAATGTTTTGGATATTCTAAGTCAACTTCCAAAATGAAACCATAATCAGCATCGTCAGGAACATGAAAGTTAGTATTAACATCAACCCATTCAAATTTTCCAGTAGGGAGACATTGAGACATAGCCCAACCGTAAAGGTTATTTGCATCCAGATACATTAGAAAAGAAGATGGTACAGAAGGATCATATTCTGACATATAAGAATTATTTGCTTTAGCATGTCTGTTACTACATTGAGATATACCACCGCGAATATTTTTTGCAATAAAAGTAATTTTGTTTATATCAGTTAACAACTCTAAATTTATTTTAGTATGTACTAACATGGCATCCCAACTCAAACCCGGTGCTGTATAATAATGGGCTGGGTCTAATTCATATGTTTTAAGACACACATCTCTAAAATTTTCAAATATATCGGCCAACAATAAAACATCTGTTTTTAAATATAAATCAGAGTATTCTTTCATATTTTTACAATGGAAATGATGCCATACATCTTGAGCATGCTGGTAATCATTTTCAGTAACATGCATATCAGTTAACGAACTATAAAATTTGTCAGGAGTAGGCAGACATGTTAAGTTTAAACATTCGAATGAAGTCATATATTCATAAGGATAAATACCTTTACGTATTAAGCGCCGAAAGTCTTCCTCACATGGAAAATTTAATTTGAGTTCTTTGAATTGTTCTAATAATAAATTTTGAGCCAATTTTTCTAAACTACTAGACATGAATTTAAAAGAATCAAGAAATCTTAATTTCATAACACGGTTATTAATATTTAATATTTTTGAAAAAGAAATGTACTTTTCTTTATTCTCAGGAATGATTTCTATATTACCATCTTCAAAATTGAGACCATGAACAATAAAATGCGAATCATAGTTACCCAAGTTATGTAGAAATATGGGTACGAAGTTTGGTACTCTATACTTTTTAGAACAATGTGTATGTCCAACTCCTTCATATAAACCAGTAAACCAATTATAACAAATCTCAAAATTTTCATTTAAACTATGATTACAAATATAACAGACTTTAGTTTGATTAGACATATTAATATTTTCTTCCGTTAATGGTAACGGACTTTTAACAAATGTATTTTTTTTACAGATATTAACTAAATCATCTTTTATCATTTTCATAAACATAAGTGCACAATCTTTACCAGTATGTGACCTATACTTTGAAAGCCTATCATCATATGAACATTTAATGTAATAGCCAAAGCTATACGTTTCATGTTTTTGGATGTTTTCGGTTGATGAATTATTTGGGTTATTAGAACATCCGTTAATAGGATTCAAAAAAGCTTCAAAGTCAGCGTATATTACGAAGGGTACTCTTAATTTTCGTTCATAATTGTTAAATGATATTTGGTTCGAAGGTGTTAACTCATTAAACCAATTACTTTTTTTATTAGATTCCGATGGTAGTTTTGTTGAAATATGGAAACAATCTTTTTCTTGATGTTGTTTTAAATTATTATGCGATGTAAAGTTTAACAAACAACCATCACAAATATGAACTGCACATTTACTTGATGAAATTTGTTGAGCTACTAACCTTGAAATATTTTTTATATAACAATAATGACCTCTGTTAGCCTGAGTTATGTATAATAAGTTTAAATGGATGTTTTTTTTTTCTTTTGTAAAATGTAACGGGCCAACCACAATATTTTTCTTTTTTCTAGAATCGTAATCTAAACCAAAAACATTTATACTAATATCATTAAGTTTTTCAAATTTATTAATGTCTTTCAATTTTACAGGAAATGAAATATTACCAAATTTTAATTTATTTTTATAAGGAATATAACATGTTACCCTGTCAACATGGGTTTTAGCTGGATATAATGCTGATAAAACTGCCCATCGAAAACATTCGTTATCCCTATTTTGTACATTTATTACTGCTTTTTTAACTTTTATGTCTAATGGTAGGTCTATGTAGAAGGAGCCCCGCAATGGGTTAAATTTATTAACATTCATATCCATGTAATTTATTTTTAGTAAACTCCAACCACTATCTTTTTTTTCAAAATTTGAAATTTTAGTACTTATTTCAGAAGTTATTAAAGAAAAAATCATATCTTTATCATCACCACGACTGAAAACGTAATTAGTTATTTGGAAGTCGAATGTGTTACGTAAGTTTTTAGTTAGCTGTATAAAGTCTGCATTGAGGATAAAATTTACTTTTACAATAAAAAGATCTATGATACATCGTTCAAGTAAAGTAAATACGACATCTTTGATTTCTTTTAAAAATAATTCAGGTGTTTGAAAAGGTTGTGGATTGTTGTCAATAATGATATCAGATTTAATTCTATACGTAATAACTCTATTTCCGAAAGCACTTTCAACTATTTTAACATTTCTTAACTCTGAATCATTCTTTAAAGAATTATTTTTATGTGTATTACTTTTCAAATGGTTACTAAAAAATTTTTTTTTATCGACACATTGCACTGTGAACATTTAATTGTATCATAACTTTCTGTACTCACAGTTTGAAAAAACACTGATGATGTGGATGGTGCTTCAAGATGTATTCTTTTTGCAGTTGAGTCTTCTTCTGTTGTTGTCACAGATTCTGATTTTCTTTTTCCTTTTCCAGTTTGTGATATATGAAATTCCTGGTTGAATTCAGATGACATAAAATCTAACGACACTTCCTCAGCAAGCACCACGAGTTCCGAATTATATAAGTCACAGTTTAATGTATCCATGGTGTATCACTATTAATCTTTATATTTAACACAAGGATTCTTGAATACGCACTGTTTTACTAGATAGATTGTACTACACAATAGTTCATACACTATCAAAACTAAATTAAGGTAGAAGTCTCTGTGTATCTTCACTACTTCAATTATTCATGAAGTATTTAGCACAATCTTCGGTAGCAGCGAGCTGTTTAGTTATATCGTATATGATATCACGTACATTGTTTAGATTCTTGTCCCCATCGTTTGCTGTATAATATTTTACACGCAGCTCGGCATGTTTCCATAGCTCCGTCGGTGCAATTTCTTTAGTCTTCTTCAGATCGTAAATTTCAATTTTTATGAGGTGGGATGCATTATCTCCATCGTCATTGTTTGTGGAGATATATGCTGTACCCCCGTTTGATAAGCGTCCAACAGTAGATGACTTTTTGGAGGCCTTCTTCTTCTTCTTCGATTTCTCAAAGAATTCCTCTATGTCTTTCTTCCTTTTTAGTAGAATGGCGTTCTTTACTTTGTACTCCAGAGTACCTTCCTCGTCACTGCGCTCATCCTCTTCCCCTGGATAGTAAAACTGTTTATATGTATTATCTAGAAACTGAAACAATATAAAATATCTTTTTGAAAAATTTGACATGGACACACGAATAAAAAAGTATAAATGTAATTAAGAACACTATTTGAAATATGATAATACTTACAGCCATAGTAACCACAACGTATGAACAGCACACTGTAATGTATGAAGAATACTATGATATTCAGTTATCAAACTTGTACTTTGGTCTTTTTATTATAGTGTACTAACTTATCCACTGTTGACTACAACGTTTTAACTGAGTTTAGTGAGAGAGAGGGCTCTCTTTTATACACAGCGCATATCTCGTTGCTTTTAGAAACGTAGTAATGATATCCTCAGATAATTTACCTTCAAATAGCGAACCAATTTGTTTGAATTGTAAGCTAAATACCTCAGATAACTGAACTTTTTTGTTGTATTCGATAACCACAAATCCCTACCTACTTAGTCATATTCCCAGATAACAGAAATTTTGCTTATAACGAGTGGTCATTACTTTAGATGACACATACATTTTTGTTTTTTTTGTTTTAGATAGCGACTGACTCGTTCTAATTGTTTGCTGACGACCTTAAATTTAAAGTTACTATTACAGATGCAACCCTGATTGTTCGTAGAGCACGAATTAATCCAACTGTGTTACTTGCACATCAAAAAGTGTTATCATCTACGACAGCTAAATATCCTATCACACGAGCTGAAGTTAAAGTTTTAACGATACCATCAGGTGTTCAGGGTAAAACTCTTGATAACATATTCCTTGGTCAAGTACCTAAACGGTGTATAGTTGGTTTTGTGAATAATGCAGCATTCAATGGAAATCTCTCTAAAAACCCATTTAACTTTGAAAATTTTGATATTAGTACATTTTGTTTATACATAGACGGACAACAAATACCTTCAAAAGCTTTACAACCATCATTTGGGAATAATATTTTTACTTCTAGTTATCATACGTTGTTCTCGGGTACAGGTATACATTTCCTTAATGAAGGCAACGGGATATCTAGAGATCAATATTCCAAAGGGTTTTGTCTGCTAGCGTTCGATTTAACACCTGACTTATCAGCGAATGCTTCTAATCACTGGAACCTTATAAAACATGGTAGCGTAAGAATAGAAGTTCGCTTTGATACGGCTTTAACACAAACTATTAATTGTATTGTCTATGCAGAATTTGATAATGTTATAGAAATCGATAAAAACCGTAACATTTCTGTTGACTATAGTAGTTAAGTAAACTTAAATGTTTTAAAATTAAGTGTGTATTAGAATTAAGCGCGTATTAGAATTAAATATGTTTTAGAAATAAGTCTGCATTATTGTATATTGATCCTTTCAATAAAATATATTCATACAAAGTATTTCTTTGTTTTATTAACAATGTGTTTGTATATATTATGTTACCGTGAATGTTCGAAATGCAGTGTATGTTAAGATACTCTGTCATAGACCAGACCAATTTGGTCAATGTTCATTATGAGTGAAATTATTATGCGCGGGAGCGAGCAAAGGGAGCTCGTACGTCATGTTACAGTTAAAACAAAAGTTTTTGTAGACCCTATAATATGTTAAATTATTGTTGATCTCATTATTTGCTTATAATCTACGAGCCTGATAACATCGTAACGCGATCATGAATACATTAGAAATACGGAGATACTTGAGACAAGTGGATTCAAAAAGTGAATGTAATGTTTATGCCGCAAATCGCTTGCCGATTCATGTAGATATGCCTACATATATCATAAGCAACTTAGATAGCGACAATAAGCCTGGTTCTCACTGGGTTGCTATACACATAGACGCGAATGGAGTTGGTCAGTACTTTGATTCCTATGGTAGAGCACCCACAGGTTTCCATCGTACGTTTTTAGATCGAAATTGCAGAGTATGGAATTACAACACTAATCGAATCCAAAACGATTACACTCCAGTATGTGGCGAATATTGTTTAATGTATTTATACTATAAACATTATGGTATGTCATTAGCCGATTTCCAGCACCTGTTCACTAACAATACGCTGTATAACGATATCATACTAAGTAAGTTATTCAAATATTGTTTTGAAAATAATAAAGAACATTAGTACTGCGAAAGGACTTTTTTTTAAATCATATACATACCCGTTTACATCATAGGTTTAGTCATCATTGGCTATGACGCAGACATTGACAAAAAAGACAACAGACCCGAGATAACATTGAGCGACGACGGCTGGTCGTTATCAAGGGTCGGCCGTTATCAATTGTTCGTCAATTACCTCAGATTACGTTTCTGTAACTTTGTAACGGTGCGTCGTACGCGAAAACGGATTAGCGCAATCGACTCGGCATCGCCGAAAACCCCCGAATAGACACCAAACTTTTTTTTTTTTTTTTTTTTTTTTTTTTTTTTTTAGCCGTGACGGCCACCCTGAAGCCGAGAGACAGGGCATGGCGGGGGGAGGGAATGACAGGGGGAGGTGGTGGTTTGGAGAGTTGGTCCAGTCTCCGGGAATACCTACTACTCGCATGTCTGCTAGTAATAATTAATTTTAAGGAGCCCGACGCTTGCTGTTACTTGAACCGTATTCTCAATTTCTACAAATACATGTACAATTTTACACGGCAACGTCCACAGTTCTTTCCAATGTATTCGCTAAGCGGCAGCGGAGTCCCGCCTAATATTTTATGCAAAGACGAGGCCCGTCTACCGCCGTGACAGACTTCTGTTGTTTGCACAGGAGAGATCAAAAAGGGAATTGGCTCTAAATCCTACAGCCCGCGTTCTGAATAACAAACTAATTCATCTGCCGTTCGACGTTAATTTTAATACATATTTTGGGTATCTCTCTCTTGGTGTGTCATATAAATGTATTGTTATTTTTTGGGTCTGTTATTAAACTCACTTATATATTTTTTTTTTATACAACCTAGGTAGCAGACGACCCACCTGATGGAAACTGGTTACCCTGACCTATGAACATGTGTGAGAATACCTCGGGAGTCACATCCATGCTACCGACCCTATAATAACGTAGAATTTCTGTGCCTTCAGTGCAGAAGACACAATCAGGACAAGCCCTTAGTATTCCCATTGACAGCACAAAAACTCTCAAGTGAGCGCCGGCTACCCTACTCACCGCCGGGAACATGATACAAAGTTATTATAGCCGTGGTTTTCTGTAGAGTGGAGGTACTTCCCCAGTCGGACTGCTCAATTGGGACGGGAATACCGTCGTGTCCATATCCTCATCGACTTATTGCATAATGCTAACTAATTACTAAGTTGACCAGTTATTTACAAATGATCATTGTAATGATTGTTTTAAATCGGGTGTTTTGGTTCCATCAGTTCGACCCACTGGTGGGACCATGGAGAGTTCTTTTTCCCCGTTGTTCCACTGAAATATAGTGGGACTACGCGTAATTTAGCGTTTACCTTTGGTCCTATCACATTTCAAAATAGACAGACGTTACAATGTTACAATAATTAATTATCATTGAATACCTCCCGATTATTTCAATATCAAATAATATTTTTTGATTCCAAGATTTTGTTTCATTCAAATGAATTATTTAAATACGTTCATAGTTATCAATTTATCATACAAAATGTGCAGAATAAATGCAATAATAATTACAGTACGCATATAAATTATAATTTGATTGAAATACGCATTAATTAATTCCAACGAGTTTCTGCATGATTGCAATCCAATATTTGTATTGATGTAACAATGGAGAATTGGATTTAGTTTGATGTGTGGAGGTAACACATTGTGATATTCTGTTGTACGAGTACATACAGTCAGTATCAGATTCTTCTTCTTCTTAGAGTTCTTGACGAACAAAGTACTCAAAATGATCTTAATACCTTGGTTTTCCCCCTTTCCTCTTGACTGATTGTTCTGATATTTATTATACACTTTTAGTCCAGGAAGTAATAGAATTTAAATTAATAAAACAGTTTTATTTGCTTTTAAAACATTAATATGAAGATCATTTTGAGATTTTGTAGTCAAAATAGTTCTGACGCTGACTGTACATTTTCATTGAAATAAACTAAAATTTGTGAGTTTTAATTTAGATTTATCTCATTTTGCTTATTTCAGAACTTCTTTGAATTATCTATTTATCATTATGGGTAACCTTTTAAAGTAAAGTTAAGGGTAAAGTTTTTGTCGATTTTGGATACGTATCAATCAATCAATCATGCCACCACAGTCTACATCATCCTCATTACATCCAGTCCTCTACCTTCCGTATCTAATTTATTTGAATACATAATAGCAATATAAATAGGTATGCATAACAGTAAAAAGTGTAAGGAGGTAGAACACGACGGGGAAGTACCTCCGCCCTACAGAATACCGCGGCCATAATAACCTCGTGTTGTATTCCCGGCGGTGAGTAGGGTAGCCAGAGCTCACTGGAGAGTTTTTGTGCTGTCAGTGGGAAGACCAAAAGCTTGTCCTGCTTTTTTACAGTGATTCAGAAACTCTTGTGCTTACAGGGTTGACAGCGTGAGTGTGACTCCCTTTGTGTTGCACACGTCCATAGGCCACGGTAACCAATTTCTATCAGGTGGGCCGTGTGCTTGTCTGCCAACCAAATGGTATAAAAAAGTAATTTTATCTCACTGTCCATCTATCACTCTGTCCGTTTCTTTCAAGCCTAAACCACTACACCGATTTCGATGGTATTTGGTACATAAATAGAGAGGAGCTAGAGATAGGGCGTAGATTATGATTGGTTGCAATAACTGGCATCTGTGGGCAACAACTAGGAATTACATTCGCACTAGCTAAGCTTGTTTAGGAGTGAATTTACATCGATAGTGTGATGACCAGAATGCAAACTTAAGACGTCTCAATCATAAGGATGACTCCTTAACCACTAAAGAACTGATACCACTCTTGAAATAAAAATAAAAAAATTACTCCAAAAGAGGAAGAGGATATTATGTTCTGCTAAGTGTTGATTATTTAACTTAATTATTTAACAATAAATTATTTAATTGAGCTTATTAAATTAAGAACAGTAAAAGAGCGGTAAAAGTTGCGTCAGTTCTAATTTTATCATTTTTATATATTTTTAATCATCCACTCAATTTATTATAGGAAATTTTTGACTTTTGAATATTATGACGTCACAATAAATTATTTCTTACAAGTTTCTAATTTGACTAGTCAGTCAAATGCCCAATTGCCCGGAACTTTGATCCACAACTTCGAATGTACGTGTCATGGTGGGGCCACTGTAACTACATTAGTTATTTAACATAAGGTCGGAATTAACGCCGACCCTGATCAAATAGACATTATAAAGGTCGCATGTCACTATAGTGACAGTGATCACGGGTGACAACTATGGTGACGACTGTCACCCTTATAGTTTATTTCTTATTCACTAGATGTGAGTTGAATGTTAATTTTACAATTGTGATGAAGTTCTAGTATTTTATTTTTAAATTTATGTTTCCCATGACGCGTTGATACCGTTACTGCTTGACCATCGTTCCTGGGTTTGATTCTATAACCCTGAGTCTAACTTCCAGGTGTTTTTATACCACTTAGGTGGCATACAAGCACACTGCCCATCTGATGGAAAATGGTTATCGTGGCCTATGGACGTGTGTAACACCAGAGGAGTCACACTCGCGCTGCCGACCCTGTATGCACAGAGTTTCTGAGCCGTCAGTGTAGAAGACAAAGCAGGGCAAGCTTTTAGTCTTCCCACTAATAGCACAGACTCTCCAGTGAGCTCTGGCTACCGTACTCACCGCTGGGAACACAACACGAAGTTATTATGGCCGCGGTATTCTGTAGGGCGGAGGTACTTCCCCAGTCGGACCGCCGTGTCCTACCTCCTTGGGTTGAGGTTAGGTTGAGCAAAGTATTAATGATCGAATGGAATTTTCAAGCATTTAGAATGGCAACTATTCAAATCACCGTAAGAAGGATATATAGGAAAATTTGAGTGGCTTCACGCGAGGTTCGGTGGCAGAGTGGTCAGAGCATTCTCCCTGTAAGGGCAAGATCGCGGGTTTGAATTCCGCCTGAATTGATTTCTATTTTTTCCTATCTTAATCGAAAAGTATTAATGAGTTTGCTCTGGAGAACTCATAGTCCACCTTCTAAGAAACAATTCCACTATTCCAAACAAATCAGCATTAATAAAACACCTATATCAAACCACCAAAATGAAATAATTTCAGCAACAGAAAGCGAAGGTAAGCGTCCGGTACCAAGGCCTTCCTATAAATCTAGTCCCATCGGCTTTATTTGACAACGGATATATTTATTGGGTGCTAAATGTGGCCCGTGACCTACGAATAAATTACTGGCAAAACATGTGACTGGGAATCAAGAGGGCTGTTGTTTTGAATATGGAATCAATTTGGATATGTTTGAGCATGTCAATTGTAAATTCAAATTCATGAATGACGAAGATGAATTTTTAGTGGGCTATTCGTGTTGAAATTTTGAGCGGGTTGCCAAATTAATTTAACATGTGTTGTATTTGTAAATGGTTGTGAATGGTCGAGAAAAGATATGGAAGTGATAATACGAGGGTCTTCGTTTAGCTTTTTTGTTATTCCTCGAGTATCTTCAATGTATCGAGATTGGGAGACATTTTTATCTCCAATCACCAGGGTTTCAAACAAACATAAGAAATAAATTTTCTCTTGTAGTCACAATCTTGAAAAATTGAAAACCTTTACAGACATGAATTGATGATGAATATATTATAAATTAACATAGCTAATTTTTTTTACAATCGGATGAACCTAAAAACGTATTATGAACAAAAAACAAAAAATATCTTCAACCAAATTATTGAAACATAGTAAAGTAATAAATCTTTTAGTTCTTATGCGATAAATATTCTCGTTACTGAGGTAAACTGAGATTTATGGTCATGATAGAACTCGTTCATCTAAAGCTCGATATTCTACGTGTTCGCAGTGGGATAGCCGAAAAAGAAAATTCGGAGTCCAAGTTCAATGCCCCCAAGGAACACAAAATCGTTTCACAATTTCCCTGAATGATTTCGAAGGATGACAGGAGAAATTATGAAGAAAGTGATATTAGTTTTGTGATAACAAGTGACATCAAACACTCATATTATATTGACTAACTTGGTCACATAAATTAGGGACGTGTTAGATTTTAAATTTTATTACTCATTAATTAGAGCCGCGTGGTTCCCGGCAGAGTAGAATTGGGCCCACCCCATCTCTTCCCAAACGGTGTCGTACAAGGCGACTAAGGGATATGGCAGCTTTACATCAGACAGATATATACAGCCCAGACTCAGCTTCAGATGCATGACTTGAGTCAACAATAGTGCCCGGAAGACGGCAATAGGCTCATTTCCTATTACGTTGGACTGAATTGAGTGAATGGTGCAATGTGGATGTTAATTCACCTCTGTCTAACCCTCCGGGGATAGAGGTGTGATTATATGTATATATGTAATTCCACAACAAGCCTAAAAGTAAATTATTCTATTAACCATTCTTTACTCATCTGTTACTGTGTCCGTCCCAAATCCGTAATTTGGTTTACTGGAAATTACCCCTTCGACCAAGAACTATATCTAGTATCGAGATCCTCCTCCTCTTAGCCTTAGAAAGGAGGGGCGCGCATCTTGTCTGTTAATGCTAGGGTGACAGGAGGACTGCCTGACCCTCACCACTAAGAAGAAACCCATGCGCTAGGGATTCCATCAATCAACAGGTGTAGTGGTTTGAGTCCAGTCAAACATCTGGGGGCTATATCAGAGATTTTCCAGCTGATGGCTCCTCATGGTACTGTTCAAGGGATGCACACATCCGTAGGAGCTTTGACCCGGAAAATTTTGGTCGCATTTACTTACCCCGAATAATACTGAACATCTTCATTAGTTATCTCCACACAAGTATTAACTGCAGGATATATCTCACTCTTAATTTTATATTCAGCCCACCCATTTCAGTAAACCGCGTTAAACGCTTGACGGCTTATGTTAAAAGGCCTTAATTGTTCTCTACATAAGTAAGTTCGAGACCGTCACTGTGAATAGTCTTCAAGTAAATTCAGTTTAATTATACAGATGCTCCGTATGGCGACCTGGAGCCCAATTCGGTGACTCGACGTTTTTTAACTTTGTGATTTCAAAACTTACGAAAACTTATAAATTTGAAATTTTAATATCAGATTAGAATTTCAATTAAACTTTGTTACTCAAAGTTTTGGTTTACTAAACTCAAAAAAAAAAGGTAGGTTTAATTAATGATCCTTTTATCACACAGATAGAATATATATACTCGAATATATATACAAATATATTATAAGGAATACAAAAGCCCTAATTGATAGAATAAAAAGCGTTTACCGCAACTTTGAAAGTGTGCAACACCAGGGGCATCACACTTGTGCTGCGAACCCTGTAAAAATGTAACACTCATTTTATGTACTCTCATAGTCAAAAATATAAATGCTTTTTTACATTTTACTATTCGAATTGACATCTTGTGTTTCGAAAACGTGGCATTACTGAATTGGAATCTCTTAGCGACATACGTCATTATGTAAGTGACGAATTCGCATTCATTTCACTTAATGAACATTTTCTCATGTTATGGCTTCAAGAATGTGTTTTTGTCTTTCGTTACTTGGCGTAATGCTTTAATTTCTTAAAAGAATCCATTTAATCAAGTAATCAACTTGTGAGTGTGAAAGATGCTTTTAATTAGAAGAATTTAAATGGATATTTGTATTTCATTGAATCTCACTTGAAACCCAGGTTACGTAAAACTTGCATCAGAGCTTTTATCTCAATTGGCAGATAATGTTTCTTTTTTTTATATCACTTGGTTGGCAACAAAGCACACGGCTCACCTGATGGAACGTGGTTAGTCACCAGGTTATCGTGGCCTATGGACGTGGGAAACACCAAGGGAGTCACACTCGCGCTGCCAACCCTGTAAGCACATGAGTTTCTGTACCGTCAATGTAAAAGACAAAGCAGAACAAGCATTTGGTCTTCCCACTGACACCACAAAACTCTCCAGTGAGTTCTGGCTACTCTACTCTCTGCCGAAACATAACACGAGGTTATTATGACCACGGTATTCAGTAGGTAATGAAGTGAAAATAATTTCGACTCAGACCCAAAGATTTTATTAAATGAACTCAGTCTTGTCCATAACCTGTATCACAATCTTGCCTCTAATGCCGCCTTATTTAAAAATATCAATTTTATAAAAAGTGGATCACGTATCTAATAATTTTAAACTTTTTTTTATAAAATGTGGGTAGTGAAAAATAAAATCCATGAACGAACGAAGTACGCGTGCCCCGGTATCGCCGGTTTGCTGAGAATGGCATTGCGCCAAAGAATGCCTTTATTGCTTCGAAGAATTTCCTTTGAAAGAATTCAATAATGCTGGCTAGAATTAAAATATAATGTTGTGTTTATTTCTTTAAGAAATATATAGGGAGAAAATAATGAGACATTTTAGAAGACGTAGGGGGTAAAATAATAGGAATGGAACAACAAAATAGAAAATTAAAAATGTGAAACCGAACCTCAGAACGAGGTGATAATAACTTCTTGTTGTGTTCCCAGCGGTGAGTAGGGTAGCCAGAGCTCACTGGAGAATTTGTGCTGTCAGTGGGATGACTAAAGACTTGTCCTGCTTTGTCCTCTACACTGACAGCACAGAAACTCTGTGCTTACAGGGTCGGCAGCGCGAGTGTGGCTTCTCTGGTGTTACACAGGCCCATAGGCCATGGTAACCACTTCCCATCAGGAGGGCCGTGCGCTTGTCTGCCACCTAAGTGGTATACAAAAAAAAAGAACATCTGTATAACTTTTATTAATATTGAAAATTGTTTATTTAACGTATAAAATTTATCTACATAATGTAATTAAAATCTATATGCCTACCTTCCTTCTAAAATACAATTGTAAATTAGTCGCGTCTGTACATTGAAGAAATTACAAAAATCGTTGGGTTATGTAATATTAACAATCCTGAACACGATATTATTTGTTGCAAATGTCTAGTGATCAAGCTTTCAAAATATTATTCCTTTGATTCCAATAATTTGAACAAAACCGAAGATATAACCAAAATTATTAATAGCCTATATCCACGCTAGCAGAGTCGCGGGCATCAGCTAGCCGTATCTAAATTAAATTGTATTCAGATGTACCCATTTTTAGTATTGTTAAGCGATATTATTAATTAATGAATTAAACTATAAAAAATAAATATTACATACATATAATCCATATATTATACATTATATTATATACATATTAACCATATATTATACATATACATATATTACATGTATAGTATATTAAATCACCATTTATTACACATTTATATTATACTCGTAGTACAGAGAAAGTACTCTTAATACGGGAGATATCCAATTTCTCTCAAAGGAAACATTGCATTGTTTTTAAAAAGAAACAAAACTGCATTCAATGATCTCCAAAACTCGTTAGCCACACCCGAAAATCCGAAAATATAACATCCTGTATTTTTAGGGCATCAATCGATAGTGTAACCGATAAGGATTCAATTTCTCTAATAAATATGGTAAATTGAAATTTGCTACCTTCAGTATTTAGAGTACTTATCTCCCAGGTAAGATCAAACCAACCCTGTATAACAGGAAGACATTCAGACTTTAAATTCCACGTAGCCACCACGAAATGTCGAAACAGGCACTAAACGTATTACCGTACATCGCCTTACAGATCCTCAAACATAGTCACGTACAAAACTTCTTAAACTCCCAACGTGATATAATAACAATGTTTTGGTATTATAAAAGAATTTTCTACTGCGATAGAAACCAATGAAACGACTGGCAGAATTTTATGTTAAAAGTTTTCTATTTTTATTATTACTGTATTTGTCACGTAACTTCTCCTAAAAGGCTGGACTGATTTAGGTGTTATTTTATACGCATTTTTCTCTGGGTTCCTGAATAATTTGGAAATACAATTGGACTCAATAGGTGGCGCTGCTGTTGGTATACTGTTTTATTTCTGGGTAGGTTATCCGACAGTCAACATACTGCCCACGCCTAAGTGCCCGCTTAGCTTCGGGGCGGGAGTGGCAGCGGGAGCGACGAAGGATCGTAAGTCAAGCTGCCCGCGTACGATGGCTACTCGGGCGTCGGAGGTCGATGAACGACCTCCGCACCCTATGAGCGCAGGTCTGGGGGTGACTGGTGGAGCCGCCTGTCAGCCTGGCAGAAGCAGGCCGCGGCGGCGGCGCGTCTGGCGCGCCTCCCCGTTAACCGGGGACGAGTTATGGACTCTGTAGTCCCCACACACCCGAGGAGAGTGTGTGTCAGCCGGAGTTTGAGGGATATGCCTGTCAACGTCACCTTCGGCAACCAAGATGACCCACAGGTGGCGTGCGTTTTAGTTGGTTCGAGTCCGACATAACCTCCTCCACCGGCTCCGGTGGGGAGGTACCCGTGGGGATTTTGCGCACGTAAAAAAAAAAGTGCCCGCTTAGCGGTAATAGGCTCTCCCCCTTTTACGTGGGACTGAAAATCGTAGTTGGTGTAATGTGGGTGTCAATACACCTCTGCCTACCCCTTCGGGTATTTACAGGCATTAATAAATGTATATGTTTGTATATATTGGTTGTATTGGTACATAATAATTATTAATATACATAAAATTAATTTTTTTTAAAATTTTTGTTTATTTCTTTGCGATGGACGATAAAGCTACCAAACGAATTTTGATCAGATTTTTTTTGAGAAAGATTTTGCTTAGACCAAACATCTGCAGTTTTGTTAGATCGGAATTGAGTAGAATCGGAGATATGATCAAAAATCGCGATATAAAAGAAAGCGGACGGAGTCACAGTTAGTCGTATCTGAAGAAAATTGTATTCAGCATTTACAATTTTGTAAAACGATATTGCTCGGAATACATTTGCCTGTTGATAAAATCTTACCTTTTACCTTTAAGCCCTTCCTAGGAGTTATGTTTCTTGATACTTTCGGGCAAATTTAGGGGCAACATCTGTCGTGTATTTTGTAACCCTTTACTGTTAAGGAAGTTTAGAGGGATGGTCTGTGAATAAGATGAGTTAAATTCATAAGTGTTTACAGGAATAGTTTTAATTGTATGCATAAATTTTAATATACTCACGCTTTTCTTCACTCCGAAATCGTGGAATTTGGAAAATCACGTGTCTTTTTTTTATTTGGTCTGTCAATTGACTACACCCTATATAAAGGCGTTACTTACCGTCTACAAAATACTGAACGATATTATTTATTACACGAATATTTACATAATATATTTTTTACATAGTAAAAATATAAAATCAGTACATAATATATACAAACGTGCAGGTCCAGGCTTCGAAGAATTCCTCCCCATCGATGTCAACCAGAATGGTGGCCAGAACGCTGGCGGTATTGCCACGTTGAATGGTAATACCAATTCTTTGCGCAAGGAATAAGCCAGTCCTCTGACCACGGGTATCGTTTATACCTTGGACACTTGGACCCCACAAACACAGCGTACCACTAAACTATGTAAAAAGAAAACTTCTAAGACCCATGAAAACCTAAAGGTAAAATTCCACCAAAATAGTGTGTAACATATTTGCTTACAAACGTTTTGTGCAACACACCAGTAGTACACGTACTAAGTTGGTAGCGCATTTGACGCCCGTTTCCACTGATAAGGCTGAACCTAACTATTGTAAGCACACATTTCAGCATACTTGTGCACGAACATATTCACTGAGCAGGATGTTTAACTTGTACGCGTCGACGCGAGTCCACAGCCCGTACGTGTGTGCGCACAAATGTTTACAGATGTGCGCGAACATTTATATACTGTTGTGCACAATTTGTTATGTAAAAGTATGTTTGCTTGAGTGAGTCAACCAAAATAAACATTTGTGTCACAATATGCATTGCAGTACCGCACAGTTCAGCACACTGGTGAAAGTTCACATTTTCAAATCTATACTTATATTATAAAGCTGAAGAGTTTGTTTGTTTGTTTGAAAGCGCTAATCTCAGATACTACTCGTTTGAATTAAAACATTCTCTGTGTTGTAGAGTCCGTTTATCGACGTAGGTTTTACGCTATATATTTATTTATTTAAACTTCATGCACAAATGTACACAGGCGGACTTAATGCCACAGGCATTCTCTACCAGTCAACCCAATAGGTGGTGCAGAGAATAATAAGGTACGAGCATTATGAAAGGCAACTAGGTAAAATATATATTAATACATACATATATACATAAATACAATATATATACACATAATAATATCTAACCATACATTTATAAATATAATTACAATGAAGTTTCTTCCAATTTATCCAGCATGAACTTCCGAACTCCCATTTTAAATGTGTAACGGCTTGTGGCCCTCCTGATCCTGAGAGGTAGCTCGTTCAAAAGAAATATAGATTGCACAGGTAAGGAAGAGTGGATAAAATCGGAACGATGAGTAGGACAGCGCAAGGCTGTTTGTTGAACGCAAGTTTCTGTCGTGATTGGGAGAATTAGGAGATTTGAGAGGGAGAATTAGGTGCACGTTGGTTCCGACGATGACGAATCGGCAACCAATTTAGTTGCGACCGACAAGCAGACACATGGTCATACTTGTGGAGGTTGAAGACGAATCTGGTACAGTTGTTTAGAAGACGCTCAAATCTGTTAAGATACTCTGCATTCAGGTCAAAGTAACATACATCGCCATAATTAATTATAGGGCATAGTAATGCCTGCACAAGCATTGCTTTGGTGTAGGTAAGGTTCCCTAAATAATAAAAGAGCCAGTAATTAATTAAGTCGTAGCGTGATAATAATTAATATATTATCACGCTACGACTTAAGCGAGCGGAGCAGTGATCATAAATGTCAACAAATTTGACAAATTCCCATGTATTATTTGAAAACTAAAGAAATACAGGCTCAAATAGGTGATATGAGGATACAAAAAGTGCCACGGGCGAAGCTGGGGCGTGTCGGCTAGTATTTAATAAGACGAAAATTAATGAAACGTATAAGTTTTGTACTCTCAAACTTGATGGAACTTCAAAACTTTATGAAATACGAATAAGTAAGCATGTCTGTGTAAATACTGCTATTAAACTAATTAACATTTTTATGACTTAATTAAAGTATGTGGGTAATAAAGTTGGGTTTTATGCGAGGGTCCCTGAGTTATTAATTTTTCTTTATTAGTTTTCTTACTCTATTGGGGTTTGTGGTTATTGATCTAGTTGAGCGGTTTAGGGTAAGTTTGGAAGGGTCAATCTTGTCAGTTATTGGAGCTAAATGTACTTAATTAAATCGTTGCTAAGTTTAAGTAAGAAATTGCTCAAGAATTTGTTTTTTTTTTTGAGTTTCTTGTTAAGTTCTTCTATAAGAAATTGTTATTAGGTAGATACATATTTATTTTCACCCGACTACAGCGAAGCAAAAGGAGGGTAATGATTTTGTCAGGCTATGTATGTGGGTTCAGCTGTTCCCCTCATAGCTTCTCAACCATTTATTAGATTCTGTCAAATGAGGTACCTTTAGAAGCATCTTAGTCGTCCGCTAGTTAAACGTGTTACTGATTCTAATGTGGCGCCCTCTAGCGGTCATAAAGTACTATGTTAAAAAAATAGATTAGATTTTTTTTAAATATAGAACACGTCAATTAGACTTCGCCTTGCCTGATGGTAAGCTGAAGGCAAAGTCTTAGAAAAGAGGGTTACCATTATTTACACGTACCATGTGACAATGGTGACACTCAGCTTGACGGCCTCATCATATGCTTTTTCACGCCTCGCTTAAAGGACCCGGGACTGTAGGAAGAACAAAACACGTGAGCTGGTAATGAATTCCAGGCCTTAATGGTGCGACAGAGGAAAGAGTCACCGAACCGCTTGGTTCTTGATCGGATGTTCTGCACCGTGTGCGGGTGACATCTAAGACCTGCACATGTTGTCCTGTGTAGGAAAGGGGAGGGTGGGACTAATTGGAAGAGCTCATCAGAACACTTACCATGGTACAGACGTTAAACTAAAAGAAATAATTATTTCGTGCTTGGCATCAACTGAAAGGACTTAATTAGCACATTTCAAATATGTATAAAATATACCTATTACTTGCCCCAAAATGATATAAATAAAGAAATTGTGTACAGCGATAAAGCCGCCCTTGTCTTCTCAATTTCTGTAACATGAATATTGTAATTGGCGTACAATAAAGAATATTATAAATAAATAAATGAATCCAAAACCTGACAGAGGTAACAGAAGCGTCTGCTACTGGTAGTCTTACCATCCCCATACTTGGGGACTAAATGGGGACTGCCTGGTCCCCACACCTAATGAGGGCCAGCTAGAAAGGGATGGCCTTAGGTCAGTCCGAATGCGAGGGTAATGCCACCGACAACTTCACTGCCTGCAATCTACGACCCTCAGACGGCATACGTTTTAGTCGGTTCAAATCCGAAATACACTCTTCCAACAGCTCTGGAGGAGGGTATCCGTGAGGATTTTTGCACGATAAAAAAAAATAAAAGACAAGCACATTGCTCACCTGATGTGACGAATATCGTTACTATGGCCTATGAACGTGACAATAGGGCATCACCCTAGTGTTACCCAACCGTTGAAAGAACCCGTATAATATCGATTAAGATATAGAAAAAAAAAAAAAAAATTCTTCCATACATATATCCGTTTCAATAGTAAGCATACTTTAAAATTTCATTCATTCCAATTATAGTTGTTTGGAAACTTAGAAATAGAAAAAATATGTATGATATAATCATGAATATGTTTACAGCTACATATTTAATTCTTTAACTAATATGTAACTTAAGAACCAATTACTCCAAGCAAGTTAATAAAAACACGGTAAAAAGCAAAGAATTAATGTAATGCTCCAACTTCAGCAAATTTAAGTAGCAGATAAGAATCGCTATTTTAAGTTTAACAGCACTAAACACTCTCTGGGGTAGCTTAGGCCGAGCATAGACTAGAGACACGACAGTTTTAACACTGACTAGCAGTGATGAACGTTATTCTATGTATGCTTGTCTACCACTTAAGTTGTATTAAAAAAAACAAATTTAATAAAATGTGACTTGGTTTTTTTTTCAGTTATATTAGAAGCAACTGCCACTGACCCTTCAGTCTAAGTCCGTTTTATTTGACGACGATAGCCGAAACTATGTACTGTTGTTACATACCTATATATCCGATAAAATCGGTCCAATACGACAAGGGTGCATTCATTTGTTCGATAGCACAGACTCAAAAAAAATATAACCATAAGCTCAACCAGAGACTCCTTAGTATCTCTACCATTGAATAAGACATGACATTTGTTTTTTTTTATTATTTTGCTGTTAGTGACGGATTGATATTGATATCCGATATCGGGCCGATAAATGGGAAAGACAGATACATATTTCATTCATTTTACTTCCTGCCTACTATCGGAAGTCGGATATCGGAGCCGACTCCGATATCGGATCGAATGGTGCAAGAACACTATAATTTGTGGTTATTGCCCAATCAGTGACAGTTAGGTAGTTTAACCCGCTGATCGTTTACCATACAGTGAGCGCACTTAACCAGGAGCACTTACAATCGGTCAATATAAATGCAATTTGACATATTTTGCTTACAGCGAAAGGCAAAAGTCATAAAAAAAATAGTTTAAAAACTAAACGATTTTTCAGTAGTCGGGATTTAGTTTCTAAACTTAATTATTTATTTTTATTATTATGGGGCAAGCAGTAGCTATCATTTATACATATTGGAAATGTGCTGATTAAGTACTTTTAGTTGATACCAAGCACAGCGTATTTAGCTTTCCTTTTACTTTATCACCGCAGACAATTCATTCAGTGACGAATGATATGAGCCTATAACCAGCGGACGACCAAGACGCTTCTAATGATACCTCATTTTTATGAGGGAACTGATGAACCTACATACATATATCCTCCCATTCTTTCAAAATGATAACTCTCTTTTGGCTTCACTGTAGTCGGGTAAAAATTAAATTCTTCTTAAGACTGTCGTGTCTTAAGTCTGTACTGAGCTTTAAGCAGTTTACAGCCAATGCCGTCAAGTAGAAGCACTATAATTGCAATAAAAGCACTTAAGCAGTTTCGCTGCTTGTAAACTGTCACAATAGCTAAAGATCCCATTAAACTTTAGCAATTTCTAACTTTTCCTATTAGGCTTACTGCACACATATCGCCTTTACATGTTCCAAATACTTGGAGACGATCGTTTATTGAAAGTTTTGTGTTGCTTTTAGATTTATGAGTAGATTTTGTGTTTAGATTTTTTGGGTATGGTTATTGATTGGATCATGTTATTTACGGTACGAATTTTTATTTATTTTTCGAGTATAGTGCCTAGCTAACTTCGTAACTATGTAATCACTTATCTTTGAAGACGCTTTCGTGGGGCGTGACGGTTTTTGATTTATCTATAAATGCATATGTGCAATTTTTAGACGTTATTTCACCAAGTTTGCCTGTAATTATAGTTACACTAATTTATGAATTTTGTTTACATAGATAGATAGAGTTCATTATGTACACCAACAGATTTACAGTAGAAGAAGAAGTATAGTAAGTAGGCGGCCTTATCACTGAAGTTGTTTAGTCCTGACCAATTCGCTTTGTGATATAAATATTCTATTATCAATTGTCAAAACCTAGGTAACTTAAACCGGGAATCGAATGGACCTCATTTATAAAAGTCAGCATAGACAACGAGAAAAGGTTGACTAAATGAATTTATATTATCTGGATTATCATTCCAAGTTGCCTGCCTCTTGCCCTATTCATTTACAAAGATAAATAGTTGTCATAAATGGTTTAAATTCCACCAATGCTTATAAATCATATCACTAATTTATATCTTATCTACCGGTAATATCACTTTAAATACAAACATTTCAAAAGTTGGAAATGCCATTATTTCAAGGACATTTATTTAGATTCCGGGGCTTATCTGATGCTTCGGAAAACTTAATCTTAACGTATATAAACCTTTTAAGGGATGGAAAGGACGAGTTCAAGGCTGTACTTGCCGGTCTCCATACAAAATAGTCAAAAAAGATTCGTCATTCGTCAATAGGTACTCATATTAAAGAAAAAGCATCATACATATACGAGTAGAACTAGTTAAAACGAATGATAAAAATCCTGCTTAAAATTTTACTAACAAAACATTACACTAAACTACAAAAACATGTCTAAGTTTTAAATCACAAAACCGCTGATAGGACGCCCCAAAAACGCTTCAAGAAATTAAGTAAAGACAAGAATTTCTATACTCTTACCTGTACTAAGAAAACAGTTGAGTAAGCTTCAGGGTAACATCACGAACAAAAGTCATGTAGTGAGTTTACGTAAGTTATGTAATAACCGGGTCTCAAATTCACGACATCTTGTTAGTAATTAACATTCAAGTGCCAATCCCACTAAAACTCAAAGCTTTGTTCGCATTGACAAGACCAACTTTTTTCTGACCTCACAACCTCTGAATCTCAAAATCTAATTTATAACATTGAGATATATTTAACTCACAAAACTAATCCGCTGACACGAAGACGCCTCAAAAACTCTTGAAGAAATTCAGTAAAACCAAGAATTTATATAGTCTTACCTGTACTAAGAAAACAGTGAAGAAACTTCGAGGTAACATCATGAACAAAAGTTATAATACTATCTGGATGCAAACCTTAGCTACCATTTATCTTTGTCGACGGAACTTAACGGAACTTCCCCAAAGTATTTAGTGGGGGAAATTCAAGACAAATTTGGAAACACTGTTTTTATCCGAACGATGTTATGTTTTTGTTTTTCGCATCAAATGTGAGCAGAGGAGTGATGAAATCTTTTATAGATATTGGAGAATTAGGAGCATATTACGTGGAGATATTTTAAATCATTTCATAGTGCTCCTAGAAAAGCTGTAACTTTTTGCACCGGTGCCGGGTGGCGGAAGGGGATTACTGCACTTAAAAACATTTATTACATTTAAATATAAAACCTAATGACTATCTCGGTATACAATATGGGTTTGGGTAAAACATTAAAAGAGTAGGTGCAGAGGGAACGGGATTTGAATTCCAGGTAGGCGGAGCCACGTGCTAGGCTGTAGTAAATAAATTGATGTTTGTTCATTCAAATTGAATATGTACGAGAGTAAATTGCAAGAGTTTTATAATATCCCAACATAATACACTAGATTAAACTCCACATTTAAATTCACGCATTGTTTAAAACTTTAATATTTTGGTCTTGCACTGCGAGCAGTGTTTGCGCTGTGGTTTACACAATATACAAACATTTACCAAATATATTGACAATATTTAAATATGTTTCTGGACGTTTTGTATAAATAACGTGTCTTCAGTTTGAATTTTTCATTTTTGTAGACAGATTGATGTTTTAAAATAAGACTTATTATATTGAACGAATCGTGTAAATAATTAAAACTGGCATATTAGAGCTAAGATTCTTGTTTTTTTTACATTATTGGTTTAATCTTCACCTTTACGCGTTCGATTCTGATCTACAGTACCAACTCTGAGAGGAAAGTTTGCGCAAGAACCTTCATGATAGAACAAGAATTATAAAATAAAAATAAACAAAATTATATAAAATAGTCTCACAAGTCAAGTATTTAGGTATTGAGACGAGGGCCAGATCGTGAGAGATGGCCCTGGGTCGGCCGGGGTGCGAGGGATATGCCTGTCAACCTCACCTTCGGCAACCAAAACGACCCACAGGCGGCGTGCGTTTTAGTCGGTTCGAGTCCGACATAACCTCCTCCACCGGCTCCGGCGGGTATCCGTGGGGATTTTGTGCACGTAAAAAAAAAAAAAGTATTTAGGTATTGTGATAGATCAAAGATTATCCTGGTATCCTCAACTTGAGCAAGTCTTGCAGAAAGAGCCAACGTCCGAGTGCCATCACTGCGACGCGAGCGAGGACTCAGGTCCGCACACGCTCACCGAGTGTCCGGCGTGGGAGACGCCGAGGCGGGAACTTGTGGCGGCCCTGGGAGTGAGGGTTCTCACGCTCTCCACCTTGCTCGCGGCGATGGTTCGCTGCGCGGATGCGTGGGCGGCCGGCGCCTCCTTCTGCGAGCAAGTAATGCTCGTGAAGGAGGAGGCGGGGCGGGAGCGGCAGCGGGAGCGACGAAGGATCGCAAGACAAGCTGCCCGCGTACGAAGGCAACTCGGGCGTCGCACACAAATACACACACACACACGCTAACCTAAAGAACATTCAAATGTATTCTAAGTTTACTTTGTTTACTTTTAAATTATTTTTACTCTTTAAGCCAAATGGCAATATGTTAAACATTCAAAATAAATTTAAGCCAAAATTTATGTAGCAGAAGAGCGGAGTCTCCTGACAAAGGCTTTTATTTGTTTAAAAGGAGGTTCCATTCATTATTTAAGTAAAAATGTATTTTTATATCAATAAAGTTTATTATTATTATTATTATTATAGAATTAGGAATGCATGCTATAAAAACCCAAATCACAGTCCGCACTGATGAGCTGTTGCAATGCTAACTTTTACGTGCCCATTGGCCAAAGAATAATAATGTATTGCGTAATAAATCAATTCGATTTAATTCCACAGTATAAACATTTATCGCAGGCGGAACCCTGAGTATACACTAGTTCCAAATAAACCCAAACTCACTTTTATCCAAAGAATAAAATCGAAACGTGTTCTCTCACACATTTGAGATACGCACTAAAAGAAGGTAGAATTAGATTTTCTCGGAACGTGTCGGCATAATTAACTTTTCTAGTCATTTCTGAACTGTAATGCCACAATTAAAATGGACGTAAACCCGGTTTATCTTTGTAAACCGTCTGCGTTGCGGTTTCGGTTACGTTACCGTCCTGTCATGACGCGATGTCGGCCTACATTTGAATTAGTGACACCTCGCCGACATAATTTATGCAGGCACTGGGACAGGCGGGTTATCGATTTAAGTTTCAGTTCAGAGGTTTTAGGTTTGAATATATGCGACTATACAATGTCCTGAAATGGTCAGTTTTTTTATACAACTTAGGTGGCAGATAAGCACACGGCCCTGAGCTGGATACATCTGCCTGATTTTAAACAGCCGTTGTACGACACCGCATAGGAAGAGATGGGGTGGCCCAAATTCTACTCTGCCATGAACCAAGAGGCTATCTATACAAGTAACATTTTAATCTCGACTTATATCGGCCACACAATCTCGTTATAAGCGCCATTCGCAAGTTACGAGGTCGCTCGTGATTGCTGAGATTACATTCCTTTAGGCCGCTATCATTTCAAAGTTGCCAAACGCCCCTTTATCAAAGTTGACCGATTATCACCCAAAGGATGACTCTCCGACTGCTTCTTCTAATTAAAGTTAAACACGCTGATATATTACTTCAGGTAAATTAGCTCACTGGAGAGTTTGTGCTGTCAGTGGGAAGACTAAAAAGTACTGCTTTGTATTCTACACTGACGGCACAGAAACTCTCTGTGCTTATAGGATCGACAGCGCGAGTGTGACTCCTCTGGTGTTACACATGTCCATAGGCCACGGTACCCACTTTCCATCTGGTGGGCCGTGTGCTTGTCTGTCACCTAAGTAGTTTATAAAAAAAATGTCAGCTGGACTTCGCCTCGCTTGATGATAGGCTGAAGAAAAAGTCTCAGAAAATTATCATTCATTGCATATAATATTATGTTACAATGGTGACACTCAACTTGACGGCCTCATCATACGCTATTTCACGCCCTCTCAAAGGACCTGGGACTGTAAAAAGAAGAAAACACGTGAGCTGGTAATAAATTCCAAGCCTTAATGGTGCGACAAAGGAAAGAGGCTTTGAACCGCTTGGTTCTTGATCGGATATTCTGCGCCCGTATGTGGGTGACATCGAAGCCCTCACGTGTTGTCCTGCGTAGGATTGTAACTTCAATATTAGCTAACCAACAATTTAGATGAAGTCCCTTCTTATCCTGAATAACTTGTACTAGTTTGTGGTGCTGACTTCATACGGTGGAAACGATACCATCGCCCACCAAGTAGATTTGGTCTACCTTCCTCTGTTGCACAATGGAGATCTGGAATGCTCTGCCTGCGCGCGTGTTTCTCTCTTCTATCAGTCCCGAGTTTTTTAAGTATGGCGTGAAAAAAGGGCACAGTAGGAAGAAGAAAACACTTAGTAAGTGGTTGAGTAGATCACCTGGAAGTTCATAAAAACATACCTACATAAAATCACGCCTTTATCCCCGGAGGGTTAGGCAGAGGTGAATTAACACCCACATTTCGCCATCATTGTATTCAGTCCCACGTAAGGAACGTCCCACGGAGGTGAAGTTGCCATATCCCTTGATTATTTGAAACATGTTAACATAAATTAATAGCTCCATTGAGCTTGTCCCTAGAATAATTTTCTATATCCCAAGTTTAACTGCTGCTTCATGTAATGCTTCTGAACATGCAGCACTAACTTGATCAGCATCATATCTATTTGATGAAGTTTAGCTACTATATAAGTTCTTTCATATAATTGGTTAAGCAAAGTGAGTAATGATAATGACATGTAATATTCAACTTAGTAGTGTAGTTCTTTTTTTATTTCTTTAAGTATATTTTTCTCAGTCCTGTTTTAAAATCGATTCCTAACTTCCTCACAACTGCACTGTTTTGTATTGTAATAGATACTGGCCAGTACAGCCAGCTGCACCGATCCCTGATATTACCATAATCCTGAATTCCAATAATTCACCTGGAAAACATGTTGCATAAACATCTGTTTTGACTCTAGCAAATTCAAGTATACAGTTTCAAGAACCAATTACTTGTGAAGGAAATAATTTGTATTTTATGGATACTGTTTTAGTTCTATGTACTAAGATTAAAATCTTTTTAGTATTAATAAGGTTAATAGCATCTCTGCAGCGTAGTGGTAGTGAACGCGACTACTACACAGGAGGCACGGATTCGATTCCCACTCAGTGCTGACGCCATAGATGTTTGTATGACAACCAACCTCCGGAAACAAGTGGCAATTCGTAGGCAAGTGGCAATATTACAATAGAATGACGAATGTACAGTAGAACTCAAAAGTGCAGTAGCAATCCTACGTAATTATAGCTCTATATCTATGGGCTTGTTCCGAAATAAACTTTATTTAATTTAATTTATTTAATTTAATTTATAGCGTCAACATTCTAGCGCTACTTGTGACCTTTTTCTTTTAAGACAATTTACACACACGCATAAATTGTTCTTCCGTAGTAATATTATCGATCATTTCGTTTGTATTTCTTAAGTAACCCGTGGCCGAGTGGTCCTAGGATGAGGTCTACGGCATTTCATAGGTTGACGGTTCAAATCCTACGATCTGGGTATAGTAACACTTTTTGTGTTTCATTTATTTAAATTAATATCTGGTTGATGAGTAAACTATGTTTCTTAAGTAGAATTTATTATTTGTTAAACTTTAGCAAAGATCAGCATAAAATATAAAAAGTATTAAGGTAGATTTGAAATCAAATGGAATAATTACTGGCTTAGAGAAAATAAAATAACGTTGTTGGTTGGTGCACTTAGTTACGAGTCTTGTTATTCCCGTGATTCAATTAAATATTAATTTCAACATGTCTACAAGTAATATTAGTATGGAAGTCAAAGCTAATATTGTGGCTTTACATATGAATGGGTTAAATATAAGTGAAATAGCAAATTAAACTGGCTTATCCGTAAGTATATTATTATAGCATTTAATTTTTATATTATACTAGCTGTCGCCCGCGGCTCCGCCCGCGTGGATATCGGTTATCGCGACCAAACATAGCCTATGTGTTACTCTGTGGTATAAGCTATTTTATTGTTCACAAACTTTCACATTTATAATATTAGTAGGATAATTATTCAAATAGGTCTGGTGTTTTAAATATGTTAATAAACCGTTGCTTACATTAATGTGTAAAAACTTATTTTTAGAGGAATACTGTGAGCCGTTGGGTGAAGAGGTTTGGGGACGAGGGTAGCCTGAAGGTTCGTGCAAGAAGTGGAAGGCCACCGTTGATTAACCACAACCAGCGGAGCTATATGGTGGCAGAGTATGAAACCAATGGTTTCATACCAACACGACGATGGGCCAATGAGTTTGGCACTTCATTGATGACCGTTCGCCGCGTACTCCATGCCGAAGGCCTGCATCACCGGACGCCAGCAATAAAACCGTTTTTAATGCAACGGCATAAAGACGAAAGGTTACGTTTTGCCCGGGAATACCTTGATTTTAACTGGGAAACGACCATATTCTCGGATGAAAAAAATTTTAAGTCCTGTCAGAAGGGAAGGATGCAGTTGTGGCGTAGGAACAATACACGCTGGTCTGACAGTAACATTGTTGCTAACACGGAGTCAGGTAGAATAAGTGTTAATATGTGGGGATGGATCAGCGCGCAAGGACCAGGCGAACTAGAGTTTATTCCACCGCGAGCAAACAGCAGCAGTTATGTGGACGTTTTAAATAATATAATGCTACCTACAGTGCGCAATGTTTTTCCCCGAGATGAATTAAATAACTTTAGTTTTGTGCACGACAGTTGTCCTATACACCGTGGCGTCATAGTTCGCGAATGGCTTAGGGAACATGCAGAGGTCAACGTTATTCCTTGGCCAGCACGATCCCCTGATTTAAACCCTATAGAAAATATATGGGGTATAATGGTCCAAAGATGGGACTCACGGGACGAGAGATGTCCTGAATTATTAAAACAACATTGCATGCAAATATGGGACAATTTACGTGGGACAGATATGTGTCAGAATGTTGTGGAATCCATGCGCCGACGTCTACTCAGCTGTATTGAGAACAACGGAGGTCATACAAAATATTATTAATTATTAGCACAATAACTATTATTAATTATTAATATTTTGTCCGCCTAAAATACTAATTTTACTTAATTGGGTATTTGGAAAAAAGTAATCTTGTTGTTCTAAATATTAAATCTGTAAAGAAAGAATACTTTTGTTACATAACTTACAAGTAAGTAAACCTTACTTAATGATCTTTCCATTTATTACAAAAAATATATTCAATAGCCCAGTTAAGTTAGAAGTAGTTTTTGTGAATTTGGTGAAAAGGGGACGTGCTGGCTATAGGACAAGTTAGTTTAAGATTGTAAGATTGGGGTTAAGTTTCAATCCTCTTTTCCTTGAGAAAACGAATACTTAAGCTATAAACCTCAATAAAATTTACAATGAGCAGGTTGGTAGATAGTAAAAATGAAATATATTAATTTACGAATCAAACATTTTGTATCATTTCTTTTCATAACCCCATAATTAATCACATAAATAATAACTAATGCCAACTTCATGCAAAATTACTATATCAATATTTAAAATTATATTTTTATCATAAATATAAAAAAAACCGTTATAGGCTGGAATCGAACCACAAGTATCTCTAATCGCAGTGAATCAATAGTATCTTGCTTCTGCCACTTAGCTATCAGTTAATTTACTGAGGTTGGCGAATTACTGTTATACTATCTAATGACTCACAGCAGTTGTAAAGAATAATACAGCTATGAAAACATACATATACACCTATAACACAAAAATATATCGTTATCTTTGTCTAGTACGAACTACTCATATTTTGTTGTTCTAGTCTACGCTACGACGCGTCGCGTCGTATTGCATTGAGACATTACACACACACACACATATGTAAACGCCCGGCGCGCGGCAGCCGCACGCCACACCATTTTGAGCCTTGTTGTGCTAATGCACTTATGAGCTCTGACTGTACAAGTGGCAATATTAGAATAGAATGACGAATGTACAAGTGGCAATATTAGAATAGATTGACAAATGTGCAAGTGGCAATATTAGAATAGAATGACAAATATACAAGTGGCAATATTAGAATAGAATGACGAATGTACAAGTGGCAATATTAAAATAGATTGACGAATGTACAAGTGGCAATATTAAAATAGAATGACGAATGTACTAGTGGCAATATTAGAATAGAATGACGAATGTACAAGTGGCAATAGTAAAATAGAATGATGAATGTGCAAGTGGCAATATTAGAATAGAAATACGAATATACAAGTGGCAATATTAGAGTAGAATGACGAATGTACAAGTGGCAATATTAGAATAGAATGACGAATGTACAATTGGCAGGCCTATGTCCAGCAATGGACTGCGGTGGGCTAATTGATTGATTGATTTGACGACTGTCAAACGTGGGAGAGTCAATTATATTAGACTACTTTTGACTTGGACTTTAATATTTAGTTTATTAAAGGACTTATAAAGATAAACAGGCATGTGAAGTTTAATATCTTGATTATCATATTACAAAAGACCAATGTTATGCCTCCACGTTTGGTTAGATAAAATGTCATTTCTGCGAAGGTTTGCTACCGGTACAATTTAGCAGACTAGTGGTTTAAATTAATACCATAGGTATTCAAATTGGACTAGACAGTAAAATACTATATAAAAAGCTTATTTCAAATCAATCTTGCGTGCGTTTAGTTTCCTATAATACAATTTAAAATTAACTCGACTTTCCCCTACGTTCAATCTCATACAATTCTCTTATTTTTTATGACGCTTTTTTAATACGCTGGCCAACAAATTGCCACTTGTCTAGGGGGACAGGCCAGAGGCTTAACGTGCTCTTTGTGGCACAAACAAGTTACAAAGTATTATTATCGTATCTAATCAATCAGAAATACTATTAAAACGCTCCAGTAGGGCTTAGTTTAATCTGCGCCATATTTTTAGCTTCGACACATTAGCGCGGTACCAATTAGTGGTTTGTCGTTAGCGTGTAATTTACTGTCACAATCAGCCACCGGAGTAGAAGATGGTGCCGGATGGTATTACGTGTTCGTTATACTATCCATATACTATTTCTATTTCATTGTTTTTCTGTAATAGTTTTCAGGGTATTGGTAAGCTAGTTGCACAACTTTATCTGTGATTCACACATGAAGAAAAAAATACACCTAGGTATCTGAAGATGAAATACGTTTTTGTGTATTTTTTTTCGACCGACTGAAATTATAAATATTATCACTGGTCCTTTCAGCTAAGACAAATTAGCTGTATAAGAAGTAACAAACATGTGCACAAAGGGCAGGATTTGAACCCGGGAACTCAACATAAATATTGGTGAAACGGCTTTACCGCTAAGTTAAAATAATGAGTAGAGATGTAAGGTATCTCATTACTGTCTTAGAAACTCCTTTGAAGAAACTACCTTTCGAAATTCCAGGGTTCTTTATATACTGGACATAAACATATACTCGGCAATAAGTGGTGTGTAATATATTATTCATATTCACACTGATAGTGTGTGTGTTTGTTCCTTCATTCTTTTTTTATGAAATATACTACCATGAGCAATTAAAACATGTATATTATTATGTCATGTAATAATTTAGTCAATTCCAAGGAGAGTTAGTCTAGTATTATGGATAATGGACTGCTGAGACGAAGTCTTGGGTTCGATCCCAGGTTTTACCATGGCACAATGGCAAAAAGGCACCAATGACTTTTCGATGCTTTTCAAAGTTAAGTGTGTATTTATCGCAGGTTTATAAATGCCCGGTTAATGGCAATAGGCTCGCCACCTATTACATTGGGACCCGAACATAAACTGGCGAAATGTGGGTGCTAAGTACCTTTGCCTACCCCTTCGGGGATATAGGTGTGAGTTTATGTTATGTTGTGCCAAGAAGAGCATTCAATTTCTTTGACTACACGTAATGAAACTAAGCAAGAACGGTGCTAAGACTCGCGCCCCTTGATTAAAGATTGCACTACGATGTTGTGTTACACAAGAAATGTGGTTCGAACTCGCCACAGAGTTGTATTTCGATGTTACAACAAAACATACATATGTACATTCACGCTTGCAAATCCCTGAAGTAGAAAGCAGGGGTGTATTAAAACACACATTTCGACAACGGTTTTCGGATCTATTACCGTCGAATCGGCACTTTATTATAGGCTATATGTTTACTGTCGGATGGACTTACCCCTTAGTCGCCTACGGGAAGAGATGAGATGGTTCTATTCTACACCACTAAGAGCCAATACACCAATAATATGTACTAAAATAATTCTGTATCTGTGTAAACAAAATTCCTTTATTTGATTAAATTCGGTTCCTTCAACAACAACAACAACAAAAACTCACGCTTATATCCCCGAAGTGGTAGGCAGAGGTGCTAGCACCCACATTTCGCCAGTTTATGTTTAGGTCCCAATGTAATAGGTGGCGAGCCTATTGCCATTAACCGGGCACTTATAAACCTGTGTTCGGTTCCTTCATCTTAGCTTTAAACCCCGAAGCTTTCATATTTCGACGTCTGGGGTCTGCTTTACGCAATCTAACCGCGAATTTCCCTGAACTTCAATATTTTTCGTGAAATGACTGCCATCTGACCTTCACAACCCAAATGTGATAGCAAAGTATTGCAACTGCAATAACTAGACCAGGCCACTCTTACTCCAGATGGATGTACTGATTCGATGATGCTGTGAAAAAAACTAAGTATTTATATAAAAAGGTGCGTCGTGTACAGATGCCTTCATTTATGTATAAGCCAATATTTAAACATTTATAACTTCAAAATGATGTTTATTTATATGTATGTTGATAACAATCCTTTTTAGCATGTTTGATTGAGCTAATCTTTTTTTTTTTTTTTTTTTTTATTTAGGACACACCAACTTGACCTCACCTCGCCTGATGGTAAGCTAAAGGCAAAGTCTCAGGAAAGAGGGTCACCATTACAGACACTAAGTGCTACAATGGTGACTCAGCTTGGCGGCCTCATCAGATGCTTTTTCACGCTCCGCTTAAAGGCCCCGGGACTGTAGGAAGAAGGAAACACGTGTGCTGGTAATCTATGGAACTATGCTTTAAACCATGCTTTGGGCTCGTACCAGGTACTGCCATAGATGGTCGCATGGCAACCGAGACCAACGGCTTAACATGCTCTCCGAAGCACGCCGGCATATTCATATTCATGCGTACACATATTTGCACTGAGCGGAGATCGAACTCGCACCTTCTGCGTAGTGGCCGCCTTCACTACCGCCACCCCGCGGAGGCTGTCAACGAGATTGCTTTTGTAAATTTTAGCAGCGTTGCATCTACCGTAAACAACAGCCGGTTTACACTCAAAAGACTACACCTACCTACTCTGCACTTACTATTCCTTGTCACCGGCGAAACTTATTTATATTTTTGTTTGATATGTATTTATAATTGTATTTTTTGTTGATTATATAAATTAAATTTAATGTACACTCACACCCAAGATTAACCTATGCGGGTTTTATGGGTGCTTCTATGAGATGAGCTAATGTAATAATATGGAAATAAATAAAAAAAAATATATGTTTTGATTGTTATTGTGATTGATGATTACCATTTTTATTTAATTTACATAAACATATTTTATGTTACGTAATTTATTAGGTACGAGTTTCGGACACTATAAGATATTGACGAGGTTTAGTTAACTGCAAGTCAGCACACAAAAAGGGGATCTTTGAATCCAACTCTCAGTGCTTACAGGGTTGGCAGTGCGAGTGTGACTCTAAGTTTCAACGTCCATAGGCCACGGTAACCATTTTCTATCAGATGGGTCGTGTGCTTTACTTCAACTTAAGTAGTATATAAAAAATAAGCTTGAGATATTATTGATCCATGTTTTATACGATAGATTATAAATGTGTGGTTGACGAACACCATATCGATTTCACACTATATATAAATCAGATGATAGTTATTACACACGAGATCGAATCAAATCAAAACTATACGATTCGATGGCAGTTAGTTAAGTGGATTAATTCACAACAACTGCACAATCCGTGCAACCGTGCCTTTTGAAATTCGAATTCGATTGTTAGTAGATTTAATCTAATAGCCGTTGAAAGCGGTGGTACAATACACCCGGGTGCATTCAGCTATAGATGCGTTATTTTACGTCAGAACACACCTGATTAAACCCATAATTTTTTAGCTACTGAGTTTGGTATACAGATATTTTGTCTGTAATGTAAAGGGATAACCCCTTTTTTTCAATGCTGAAGGCTAATGATGCGTCAATAATGTTGATGTGTATTCAATTTGCTATATTAACTCTTGAGGAAATTGTAAATAACAATAACTATAAACGATTGCGTTCCATGATTTATAATAAACATACCTTTGAATTGTCTGATGTTTCAACCAGGTTATACCGGGCGTGGTCAGCAAACGTCAGGCAAATCAAAGGTATTTGGTGGGGGTGGGGCGGGGTGAGGGGGTATCCGTGGGGATTTTGCGCACGTAAAAAATAAATAAAAATGATTGCTTTAATTCCCGTTAACATTATTTATCGTATATAACAAGCTATATGATCCAGTGACATTTGATATTAACTAAGTATCATCTTCGCGTTTTCTATGATGCTATTATCAATATAAGAAGTGATTTTATGATGCTAATATTCCTAAATTCATATACTAGGTAAAGTACTCAGCAGCAGGTCAATTAATTTCTGATTCCAGCTACATACATATAGTCATCCCTCCTTCCCAATAGGATAGGCAGATACCACAGGTATCAATTACTGCGATCCTGGCACACATATATCGCTTTTTCTATTTTCATTATTGTTTTTATACATGCTCGCTGGTTTGTTTTGATTCCATCTATCAGCAAACTTATTTAAGTATTACGCTTTTGATAAGATTATTGATTCATCGTCTGGCAAAAAACATCTTAAACGAAGAAAAAAGGGTGTATGTGCCAAGATTGTGTTATTAATTCTACATGAATAACCCGAGTAACGAGATGACAGAAAACCCAAAGATATATCCTCATGAAAGGAACGCCACGTACAATACGCCTTTGATTGTATCTTATGAAGGTATTTCTGCAGCAATAACAAAATATTTGCAAGCTCTAACGAACTAGCTGTTACCCGCAGAACCATCTACGAGGACTTCTGATCCTGTTCTTGCTGCTGACCCTCATCAATAGCGTGATGAAATATTACTTATGACACTTACATTTAATTTGACTTTCTATTGGTAAAATAGATAGATAGATAGATAGATAATTCTTTATTGTACACCAACAGATTTACAGTAGGACAAGTAGGTAGCATCTATACAGTTCAATGTACAATGGGCGGCCCTATCGCTGCAGTGATTTCTTCTAGGCAACCTTGGGATGGACAGTAATGTTATGAAAATAAAAGATATGGTGTAGTTACCGACTAAACTTAAATAGATAGTGTATTAAAACAAAAGAAAGAGAGAAAAGTAAGTAAAATAAAATTAATATACGGCTTTACACAAAAAATATAAACATAAATTCTGACTTTCAAATACATATACATGTATTAAATAAATATATACATAAAGTAGATAGTTCATACTAATACGAAGGGAAAATAGTGAGTGAGCACATAATTGTGAGCTATTACCTACTGTGCACAACATGACAGGTAGTGGTTCTTGACCATTAATTTAAATACATTCACTGACCTTGCCCGTCTGATGTTCAGTGGCAACGCGTTCCATAAGCGCACCGCCCTGACAGTGAAAGACTTGTCAGCAAAGTCAGTAGAATGTATCGGCATACTCAGCCTCAAATTCTCGGACGACCTCAGGCATTTCGTATGTGTGTCATAGAGGAACTGGAATCGTTCCTTGAGATAAGAGGGAGTGTTGGGATTAAACAATACATTATATAACAATGTTAGAATATGGGCATTCCTGCGAATTCGAATTGGGAGCCACTTGAGTTGTTTACGGAAATCAGACACGTGATCATACTTGCGTAAACCAAATATGAATCTTATGCAAAAATTTTGAAGTCGCCCAAGTTTATCTAGTTCCTCTTCTGTTAGATCAGGATAGCTGACATCGGCGTAATCGAGGACAGGAAGAAGAATCGATTGTGCGAGCGCAGTTTTAGTGGCAATTGGGAGAAAGTTTCGGAGCCTTCGTAAGGCACCCGCTGACGCGAAAAGTTTTCGACTAGTTTCCTGTAACTGGATATTCCAAGAAAATGATTTATCCATGAAGATACCCAAGTTTTTGACACTGTCACCAACTGGCACCACTACTCCACCCATAGTAACCTGAGGAAGCTGGGTCCAATCTATTTTAGAACTCAACCTTGGACTACCAATAACAATTACCTGTGTTTTGGACGAATTTAGGGTGAGTCTATGGTTTTTGCTCCATTCGCAAATCCGCTCCAAGTCGTTGTTGAGCACAGTAAAAGCATCGCATAAGTCATTTGGAGAAGCTTGGGTGTAAATTTGTAGGTCATCAGCATAAAGGTGGTAGGATGAAAGTAGTTTTTCGGAGATTGTATTTATAAAGATGGCGAAAAGTAACGGAGATAAAACGCCACCCTGTGGTACACCAGCGGTCACATCACACCAGGAAGAGCTTAATTTTTCGACGCGAATACGCTGCTGGCGACCAGACAGGTAACTACGAAACCACTCAATAGCCGTTGGAGATATGTTAACAGAGCAGAGTATACCGAGCAGAATGTCGAAATCTACGGTATTAAAGGCAATGCTAAAATCAAGTAAGGATAGTAACGTAAGATTTCCTCTATCCATGCCCAGTCTTATATCTTCCGTGATATTAACCAATGCTGTCGCAGTACTATGTCCAGATCTGAAGCCCGATTGTAAAGGGTTTAGTAGTGCGTTTTTATTAAGAATGGAGCTAAGTTGCGAGAGAATGAGGCGCTCTAAAGCTTTGGAAAGAAAAGGAAGGATGGATATAGGACGATAGTCAGAAAAGGAACATGGCTTAGATTTCTTGGGTAAAGGAATTATCTGGGCATTTTTCCACGAGGATGGGAAGATAGCCGAAGAAATGGAATAGTTAAAGACGTGACATAGGATAGGAAGAATTTGCTCTAGAATTGGCACAATCATGTTTCTACTAATGGCATCGCTACCGACAGCATTGGATGAAATAGACAAGATGCTCTTCTTAACATCACAAGCGGTCAATTGGTTGAAGATGAAAGGTGGATGTTCAGGAGTTGGAATAGATGAAAGATATTGCAGTGTATTAGTTTTAGCAGTTCCATTAAAATTGGACGACGTAGAAAAATGTACATTAAGTGCATCTAAATTTAAATTTTTAGGAATTGAGTCTTGACGTGACTTTCCAACTCCTAATGTATTCAGAAATTTCCAGACTTTTGCTGGATCCCCGCTTTCTACCGAGGTATGGATATGTTGGCGTTGTGCATTCCTACACACCCTGTTGCATCTATTTCTGAGGGCCACATACTTCTCCGAATTACTCTGAGTAGCTCTGATTTTATACCTCGCCTTAGCTGCTGCTTTTTTCGCCATCAATTCTTTGATATCAGGTGTAAGCCAAGGTGCAGGTAAATGCTTAACTTTGACGGCACGGATTGGTGCATGCACATCATAAAGCTCTATTATTTTGTGAGATAATACGTTTACTTTAGTGTCCATACAAGTGGATGACAGCAGAGGGCTCCAGTCAATACTATGAGCATCCTCACGAAGTTTGTCAAGGGCAATGCCACCAAAACTGCGCTGCATTATAACTTTAGATTTCTCTTTAGGTGGCCGTATCTTGTAAGAGAGGTAAAAAAAAAAAAAAAAGTATTAAAATCTCCCATAATTATTGTATGCCTATAAGATGGTAAGTAGGTTTCTAGTAAGTGTTCAAAAGAAGGAAAATAATTTACTTTTGACGATGAAGAATAGTAGACACCAAGAAGAACTTTAGAGTGGTTTAGTTCAAGCTCCAGGAAAAGATGTTAGCCAGTATTGGATGGTGTTGGCTGTGGCGGCATACTGATAACTGTATGAGGGGTATATGGCCACCCCGCCACCTCCTACTGGCACTCGATCATTTCTAATAAGCTGAAAACCCGGTAGTGTGTAAGAAGTAGACGGAAGAGAAGGTTTTAACCAAGATTCGGAGACAAGAATAGCATGAATATTTTTATGAACAAGATTAGCCAGCATATCCGGGAAATGAGCAGGAATACTCTGAGCATTTATATGGACTACATTAAAATGCCTGGGAACATCCGAAAACTGCGCCCGAAGAGTATCCTCAAGTGACACAGACGGTATACTCACAAAGCTGTCGTTGAGACTACCAGCAGAGAAAAAACTATCGTCACTATCCAAGTCGTTCATCAAGTATGTGTTTGTAGTTGTACTGTATGTATATATCAGTAAACAGCAAATATAAATAAATCGTATATATAATATATAGTGGTATAAAGTATTAACAACAAATCCACTCACTGTCCACCCGCCAGTCCTGTGTTACAAATAAAGAAAAAAAGTATTTCACAACAACGGAGAATTAACCATGAGTGCCAAAGAAAATTAATGCTACTGGTAATTAACATGAGCTGGGCACACAATAATAAATATTAAAGTTTAAAATAGTAAACTATAACATTAAAACATTGAGATTAAAATGCTCATATTCATGTTAAAAGTAATGCTTAAGGTACCAAAATTTAACCTGGGAACACGGAACGTATTCTGTTATTGTCAATACTGTCAAAGACGTCAAAAAAAAAAACAAACATGACAGAGAGATAAAAAATAAATAGAAATGAAGCAAATAGAAGGTACAGAGAATGTTTTGATATTTGATGAAAAAGTATTGCATAATATGAGAAAGAAGTGAAAAGTTTGCTATAGTATACATGCAAGTTACCCAGCAAGAATCTATCTCTTCAATGCAGTACGTTTAGGCCTGGTAGTACTGATTTTAGAAGTTGCCGCTGCGGTTACTTCATCTTCAGAGCACTGTATTCTGTCCAGATCACTGATTGAAGCAAAGAATAATTTTCAAAATCGGTTCAGTAGATTCAGAGATACCCTCTACAATATCACAAACTCTACCTCTTTATAATAATCTAGCATAGATGACATTTTTTAATTATTTATTTAATAACAAAACAGGATATTACAAATTGATTGAAGTAATATAGCAACAAAGGAACATATCTACTTATTGTATGATTTGAAATTGATATGGTCATTCACATTAAAGGTCGCTCCGCAAAGCCCGTGAAGTACCCAGTAGGCTTCTGCGCTTCTGGGCGGAGCTAGGCTAGCAGCTCTAGCTAATGTACTTCACGCACAACAGCCCAAATGAAGAGGCTAAGTGCAGACAAAATAATCCTCTTTCCATCACGCCTATCGCATCCAGTCTATCTTAGCCACCTTTTTCAGGTTGCACTTTATAATTAACTTTTTCTTTGATATCTTAGTCTGAAACCATTTCTTCATTTTCAAAAACTTAATACACTAGTCCGTGATATCTCAGGTATTCAAGTAATCGGCTGTTTCTAAAATATTTAGAATTTTTGTACTGAAATAATTTATCCTATTTTTTATTTTAAAATTATTCGTACAAACAACACAAAGCATTAAATCAAAAGCCGACTATTCATACTGCATTATTCATACAAACTTCAGTTAGTTTGGTGTTTTCTCGACGGTGACAAAACATGAGTTTCAAAATTGTTCAACAATGTGCATTGCGATCGGACGAGTTAGTTCCATTGTGTAAACCAGAGTCACTAGTGTTGGAGAGCCGGTTGATTGCACAAAGAACGCAAACACCTGAAACTGGACTCGTTTGCATTCAAAAGCAATGTTAAGTTAATGATTATAGGGTTGAATATGGTTTGTATAATATATATTGCATTATTTTTTATGAAGTTTAACATACATGCATACATTTTTTACATATATTCATACCTACATCTTTACGAATTTAACATGCATATCAATAACTGAAACACAGACAGAGTTTTATTTTATACCAATTAGATGGCAGACAAGCACACGGCCCACCTGATAGAAATGGTGGATGGTTACCGTGGCCTATGGACGTATGCAGCGTAATGGGTGTTATAATCGTGATGCGAAACCTTCTAATGCCAAGAATAATGCCTTGAAGAACCCTATGTGACTTTTAATTTCTTTTATTTATTTGATTAAACAAGCCACACCAAGCTTAGTCATCATAACCTTTGTTTTAGTCCCGGAGGCGTTCGAAGACTTCACCTCGGTGTTAGAGGCCTGACGATGGTTAAATGAACTTGGAATATAACTTGAAAAACCTCTTTTATAGATTGGACACAAGGAGGGTATTTTCGAGGTTATACCATGATATCCAGGGATGACACCCCCTCTTCTGCGTGGGGGTACACCTACCGATAGACGGACAAAGTTTTGTTGTAAGATTTCCTCTCGGGGATAGGAGATAAGATTATATTTACCCCTATAGAGGATCCCTGCCGTGGAGGTGAAAGTCTCAAATACAATTTGATTTGTTGAATAACTTAATATGAACTAGCTTTGAAATGAAGTTACAGTTCATTTAGACAACTGTCAATTCATTGGCCAGCGTATTATAGAATGGAACTACGAATGTTTGTCAGTATTTCATTTTGAATAAATCTTAAGGACCTTTTCATACTTAGCGGTCTGCGAGCGGTTTCGGAGCGGAGCGGTTGCGCAGCGAAATAGTCGCGATTGCGAGGAGGAGACGTTGCGGTTGCGCGTTGGAGATATCGCGGTTGCGCAGCTGAGACGTCACGGACTTGTGGTGAATTAACAATATACTGACAATACACTCAGTAATAAAGTAGATTCCAACGAAATGGCTTTGTTAGGGTTTGTTACTGTGTGTGTTATCATAGTGTGACGTAGCGTGGTAACGTTCAACTGCTACGCATGGGGAGTGGTAGATTCCCGCTCAATGCAAATATTTGTACACAAGACAAAAACGTTAGCCTATCCATCTAATAAAATCTATTTATCATCTGGGTCAAGTGGAAACACCCGTATGTTTTACATATGTGTGTGAACAGTCAAAAACAATAACTCCATTGCTTTGAAGTCACATGTGTGCGTCATCGTTACAGGCGTATTAGTGTATTATGTTTATGTGTGCCAGTGTGCACGATCATGAATCGTGCACGATCATGAATCGTGAACGATTGAATATGTGTTAGTGAGTGATTTGCCTGCCATCGAATGAGAAGGTAAATTTCATTAAATTAGCACAGGCTCACGCAATTGAGTGGTACTATAGGCGTAATGGCATTATAAAGGTAGCGAGTTCGAACCGCAACTGTATTGATGTAGTAGTTTTGATTTAATAAATAGTTTTGTTTTTGTTCTTTATTTTGTTTGTTATATTAAGGAACCATACAGTTGTCTTTTATACTTAGTGTTCCGTAGTCTCAAAAATAATATGGAAAATAAAACAACATCATTGTTTCAACGATATAATAATAAAGTAAGATTGTTCAGTAAATAAATAATTTAATTGTGTTGTGTCGTAGAACTACATATATATATGTCACAATGTTTGTAACTAAACTCCTTCTAAACAGTTAGACAGATTTTGATAAACATTTTTGCTAAATAGTATTTAGTAGACCTAAGAATAGTCATATACTATTGTTCGGGATAATTGAAATCCATGTGGTCGTAGCCGAGTGCAACAGGTTTAGGTTTATACATTACACATTCTTTATATAATAAATAGGTTATTCAATATTATCCCTCTGGATGTTTAAATCAGACAAGCATGGACGCAGGTAAACTAATTAACTTTCAGTAACTAAAGTGTAGTGAATCACCATGTTAACGTTTAGAAATTATACTATATGCAAATATAATAACTTCTCATTTCGTTAACAATAACATCACTCACTTATTTTCAGTTCAATTTCTTTATTTCTCAAAATGATGCCACATAATTACCTACATCTTTTAGTTCCTAAGCACTAGTGGAGAAGAAATGGCGCAACAAATTCCAACTTTTATTATAAATATGAATTATAAAATAATACTTATAGATAATAATAGTCATTTATTTGCTTAAATTTGCCTATATATTAGATAGTATATAGTGGTTTTAATTATTCCAAGTTACCTATACCGAAGTATATATACCAAGTATAATTGAAACCACTAAAATTCAGATTTGCAATATAATTAAACAGAAATAATTCAAGTAATATGACCACTAGACCTGCACGGTAGAATATTTATTTTGGCAATATCGCTCACCTGTTTTTCTCCATAAAATTTTGCGTCCATCCCTGTCTGATTTAAAATATTTTTCATCACTATATATTACTATATTGTTGCACCAGTCAAAATTTAAATATCCCCTGGCAAACCTAAACCTACTTCGACGATGAAGATCCCACGTCGAAATTTTTCTTGCCGGTCTGCGACATCTGATCCCAGCTGCCCGAAGATGGTTCCTTACTGTTTGCAATGTAACATAGTGTTCCTTACTGTTTGCAATGTAACATGGTGTTTGGTGGCCATAACACGGGTGGAAGGGGTTTTGAATATGTTTTTCAACCACCTTTTTATGCACAGAACACGCATCGGTGTAGGCAAAGGCTTTGGGGCCAGGCCGAAGACGGTCTCTGGTGCCTGAATCGCCATATCGGCGCACCCACCGCTGCTCTGTAATGGAAAAAAGTAATAAAATTCCTTGTTAAAATTCTGTAAAATTTATATGCCTACTTATATATTTTTGTTTATTATTAGTATTGGGAGATATATAGATTCTCCAGGATGATGATGATTATAAGATCAAATAACTTTCATAATAATAAATTGCAGAAAACACTACTTACCGATATGTTCAATTTTCGAGATATTTCATGTATTCAAATATTTTGCTCATGCAAAGTAATAATATGCGCTCTCATAATAGTTGTAAGTTGTTGATTCATTTTTATAAATAAAAAACAATAAATAAAAAAGTTGTTAATTAACCGTGTGGAAAGCACAACGCATCCAATTGTTGACAGATAAAAATAAAATTATCATGTTATTTTAATCATGAGAATGAGGGTAGCATAAATTCCAATACGAGAAACATTCATGCAATGTGTGTGCAACAATACTCGCTCAGTAATAATAAAAATACTACTGATTTAAGTTGCTATAAAATTATAACTAAAATATCAAGATACTTTTGTGATGTTACCTCAACATTCCCTTAATAGGTAAGTAATTAACATGAAGATATACAAATATTTAAAAGTTCAAAAAGTAAAATTTGACCGTGAATCGAACTCAAAACTTTGCGATATATTAAATCTTATAAAACGAAACTGTAAACCCCGAGGTCACGGAGACTTACTAAGATTCTATCAAAAATTACGTTCATATCCTAGTAATAAGAATTTTATGAGTTATTCTTATTACTAAAGAAAGTTTAACTGATGGATGATAAATAAATACGAATGGTTTTGAATCAATTGTAATTTGCAAGTGTGTAAGTGTGTGTGAATGAGGAAAGGAATTATTGTTACACACACATATATGTAGAACATACTGGTGACCTTTTCTGCTTGCCAAAATCAATATAAAGATATGTATAATACTTATATCACTAGACTGGCTATCGTTTCTGTCTTGTGTACGTATGATCATGTATATTTGCATAGGTCAGGGTGTTGTAAAAAAAAAAATATAAGTGTGTGTAGCCACATTCTAGATTCCATAACACAAGTTATTTAAGCTATGCTTACCATGCGTCTAGATAGTGATGTGGGGAAGATTAAAGTATCTATATTGATTTAGAAACACCACGGCGTCTTCGCCTCGGAACCGCGACGTCTCCGCTGCGAGACCGCTCCGCCCCAAAACCGCCCGCAAACCGCTAGTATGATCAAGCCCTAACACATCTCAGCTAACTTAATTCATCACAGCATTGAATTTGATCCTGATTAAGACTGAAGATAACAATCTAATCAGTCTAATTACAAATATACAGTAGCGAGAGCTGACACGAATTTACGGACAACATTATTTAGCTGTGTTGAATAGTGATATGTAGGTATGTACCTTGTATGTACGTGTTTCGTCTGCGGATTACGTGACTAAGCGTCAACGTTGAAAGTAATGTGCAAAACGGTGTGAGATTTATGACAGAGCCATATCAGGTTTGTTTATTCCGTAATACATAACCTGCACAGAAATGAGCAAAAAAAAAATCATACATGAAAATATACTTCATTATAATAATAATAATAAAACTTTATTTCAGACCTTGATCCATAAACAATGTTAGTAGTACACACTTAAAAGCTATGTTAGTAACAAAATAACACAAAATTACAAAAATCAGTTCATATACCGGCTCCGCCCGCCTGACGCACAGGGAACATGCATATGTATACGCACCCAATGCGTCATGATAGCGCAACACGGCCATGAGAGCGCAGCTTGTGAGCGCGAACATCTATTGCTATAGTTTCGGGTAGTTGGAGTCTTAAAAGATCGACTAGTCTAACTACAGAATTTCAATTTTGCCATTAAGCGTCGGTAGCTTAGTGGTTAAGGAGTCAACCTTACGATCGAAAGGTCTCAGATTCGAATCCTTGCCATTGCACTACAGACGTGAACCCACTCCTAAAACAAGCAATTTAGCTTTTTTATTTTTTACGTGCGCAAAAAGCCCTACGGATACCTCCCCACCGCTGCCGGTGGAGGAGGTTATGTCGGACTCGAACCGACTAAAACGCACGCCGCCTGTGGGTCGTTTTGGTTGCCGAAGGTGAGGTTGACAGGCACCCTCGCACCCCGGCCGACCCAGGGCCATCTCTCACGATCTGGCCCTCGTCTCGGGTGTGGGGACTACAGAGTCCCCAACTCGACCCCAGAAACGGGGAGGCGCGCCAGGAGCGCCACCGCCGCGGCCTGCTTCTGCCAGGGTGACAGGCGGCTCTTTAGCAGCAATTTAGCTTAGCTGGAGGGGTTAGAGGGAATATTAGGTTCTAATATTCTTAAAAAAAAATGGTTGTGGAGTACAGATTGCAGTCGCATCATGGAAAATATCAACGTTCAGTTGTCAAATCGCGCTAAATTATATTTTATATTTGCAGTACAGTGCGCACGACGTACGAGGCGACTATGAAATATACCTGTTTTGTTATCAGACAGTTATATACAGCCCACACTCGTGCTCAGATTCATGTCATGTGTCAACCAATAGTGCCCGGAATAGGGCAATAGGCTCACCCCCTATTACGTAGGACCGATTTCAATGATTGATGAAATGTGGGTGTTAATTCACCTGTACCTAACTCTCCGGGGATAAAAGCGTGATTGTATGTAAAAATGTATATATTCGACATTGACAACCATAGTTTCGATTTTGACCATTTCAGGGAATCGTTGGTTAAAACGGTCGCCCTCAATGTTAAGAGCGACCTACAAGAAACGACCCCAAGATATATATACTTCATTCGATTAGGTAATTAACTAAACGTAAACAATTTTTATGTGTATTTTTAATTAAATAACATACATGGGATTTATCAAAATTAAAAAATACCTAAATCAATTCAGAATATACCTATACAATCCTGCAGGTTCAGACATCGAAGAATTCCTTCCCATCGATGTCAACCGGGAGGGTGGCCAGAAGGTTGGCGGTATAGACACATTGTGGTGGCGCCAGTAGTAGCATACTCAAATCGTCTCGATTGGTTGACGCTGGACACACGCTTCCTGTACCCATCTCCCTCCCGCACTACCTCTAAGTGAAAGATAGCAATAGTTTTCGCCCGCCAATGGACAGTGGCCGCATCGTCACTGCGCATTTTGAACTAGTAAACAATGGCGGCCGCGCACGCGACTCTTAGAAATCAATAATGTTTGTTGGATTTTAACCGCTTTCATAGACCTTTACCGATCGGATTGTGCCTCTCGTGTGTCCCTCAAGTGATTTAGTGATGTGGGCGGCAACTCCTGAGCCAGGAAGAGAAGATCGGTGCACCGGCTGCGACGGCACGTGGCCCCGTGAAGGTTAGTGCATCCTCTCCTAATTTCTCGGGTTGCATTCAATGCCTAAACCACCTCCGCGGCAACCCGATCACCTGTCTTGTTTGTTGTGTAAAGCGTCAATGAAACATGTTAACTTCACCCCCCGCAAAATACAGTCCACTAGCTCAGGTGGCATGAGAATAGCGCCACCATTCCTTTTGGTCCTGGTCGAGCCGGATCCTTGGTCGTAGTTTCGCATTTGTTATTATTCTATTGGGAATAAACGCACCGCACCTAAATACCTAGTTATTTTAGTAGAAAACCCCGCATCTAGGCATTTAGGTTTAGATCTTAGGTATCCTAGACACCCTAGTGCATAGGCACAGTGTAATACCTAACGCATTTGGCTTTTGTTTTTATTTGCTTCAATTTCTAAGTTGTCCGTTCGCCGCTAGCTCGCATCGTATTTACCTAATACGGTAGGTACGCGGTTACACCTCGCTCGCATTTCATTCAAATTCATACGAAAGTATTTTAATTTGAATAGATATTACGCAATACTTAATCCCTGAAATAATAGTTGAACCTAGACAGCGATCTAGCTCGCGTAGGTACGATCTGGCTGTTGCTATGCGCGTTTGTTCAAGCTTGCACTCGCAGTAATAGGTACCTACCTACCTACGGTTATCGCTCGCGCCGCGTCGCTGTTCTATAGGTACCGCTAAAATTAAGTCATTTCATTTGTTGCTTACCGCACTTTGGTTTGATATTTAGTTGTAAACATGCCCCCAAAGGTTGGTAGTACCGATAGTAAAGTTCAATTGAAACTTTTATACGCTAAAAGAGAAATGATTTACTCTCGCGTACAATCGATTTGTGATAATGCACTTAAAACCTCTGATTTGGCCATTAGAGATTCGTTCTTGTGTTCTATAGAAAACTTAGATAGTTTACGCGCGGATTTCGAAACCTTAGTACATGACATCAACGTTTTAGAGTTAAATTTAAATCCCGATTACTCAGTGAGTTATCAGGCCTTGTCGTCGTTTGACGATTTGTATTGTCGTATCAAACGCGTCGCTAGGAGTTTGGAGAAACCGTCTGACCGACCCAATCCCACTCGCGACCGACCTAAGTTGCCACCAATTCAAATACCCGAATTTGATGGTAACATTCGCAATTGGTGTTTATTTATAGATAGTTTTGAGAATACAATAGATAAGAACGATTCGTTGACAGATCACGAAAAATTGCATTATCTCGTTGAAAAATTAACTGGTAAAGCTATAACCGTTTGCGCTGGAATTACGTTTAGTGCCGAAAATTTTAATTTAATTTTAAATACTTTGAAAGCTAAGTATGAGGATAAAAGATCGGTAGCTAACGCATATTTGGATCAGATGTTTGACTTGAAATCCATTACGGCATGTAACGATCAAAACTTAGAGAAGTTTCTAGATACTTTCGCATCATCTGTTCGTGCCCTAAAGAACCTAGTCACTGAAGTCAACTCATACTTATGTTAATACCGCACCAGCACGTGTACAATCACCTGTTTGCTCTTTGTGTAATACTCATCATTCGCAATTGTACAAGTGTCCGGGTTTCCTAAAATTATCGCCTAATGATCGTTATAAATTTGTTCACGCTAATAATTTTTGTTTTAATTGTCTCGGTACTAAACACCGCGTTGTTTTATGTAATAGTAGCAATAGTTGTCGCAAATGTCCAGCGAGACACCACACCTTACTTCATTTTGAAAATAGTAATGCCGCATCCAATGTGAGCACGGTTGGTTCGTCGAGCGGTGACACACGGCGGCCTGCGCCACAGCCGCAGCCCGCACTTGCGCGCGCTCCGGCCCGCCCGGGGACCGCTGCGAATGACGTCACCTTGTGTTCGTTGTCCGCTAGTGATGCGCTCACTACTGTGGTCCTCGCGACTGCTCGCGTTATTGTTGTCGATGCATTAGGTAAACCGCACATTGTTCGAGCGCTATTAGATGGCGCTTCGCAAAGTAATTTTATTACTCAAGATTGTTGTCAACGTCTTGGTTTCAATGTTAATAAGCGTTCGACCCGCTCCGTGGTGAAGGGTTTTGGAGGTTTACAGTCAGCTGTTCATGGCACCGTTAAAACAAGGTTTGGATCTCGTTTTAATAATAATATTTGGTATGACATGGATTCGCTCGTTATAGATAAAATAACTGAACAGTTGCCTACCGTCCCGGTTGACACGTCTTTATTAACGAAATTTAAAGACTTGCCTTTAGCAGATGAGACTTACGCTGTTCCTGGAGTCGTCGATATATTGATCGGCGCTTCGATTCTCCCGCACCTCCAGTTGTCACGTAAGGTTCAAGGGGGACCGACGTACCCCGCTCCGCACGCACTGGAAACAGTTCTTGGTTTTGTTATAATTGGTTCCGCACCCGCTTCTATAGATAGTTTTAGTCACTCGACTGCCTCGTTCTGTTGCACCGTCGAGCCGCCACTGGAGTCTACCATCCGCAAGTTCTGGGAAATTGAAGAGGTCAATGTCCCACCCATCCTAAGCCCTGATGACAAGATGGCTGAGGAGATTTATTGTCGCACGACTACTCGTGATGAGCGGGGTCGTTATGTTGTCGCGCTCCCTTTCAAGGGAGATATTTTTTCGCTCGGTGACTCCCGTGTATCCGCTGAAAGACGCTTTCTTTGTTTAGAACGAAAGATGCAGGCGTCTCCAAAGTTAAAGCAAGCCTATGATGAGGTTGTTAACGAATATTTAGATAAAGGTTACATCTCACCTGCGCCTGCGGACACTGACGAGACCCAGCCTTCGTACATTATCCCGCACCACGGAGTCATTAGAGAAGATAAGCTTACTACTAAGCTCCGCGTAGTTTTGGATGGCAGTGCTAAGACTAGCACTTCCGTGTCGCTTAATGACATTTTGTATTGTGGTCAAAATCTTCAAGGTAATTTATTTAACATAATTGTAAATTTTCGCTTATTCGCTGTTGCACTCTCTGCAGATATTCGACAAATGTTTTTGTGCCTTGAAGTGCGCAAATCCGATCGTAGGTTTCAACGATTTTTGTATAGATTTTCACCGCAAGAACCTTTAATGGTTTACGAATTTAATCGTGTTTGCTTCGGGCTTAAATCTAGCCCTTTTCACGCACTGCGCACCGTCAAGCAGTTGGCCGCTGACGAGGGCGATGCATTTCCGAAAGCGAGAGCCACCATTGAGACGGGCTTAAACATGGATGACTTCGTGTATAGTGTAGATAGCGAGGCAGAGGCTGTCGAGACGGCCGCTCAAGTTATAAGTCTCATGAAGGCTGGTCAATTTGATCTCGTGAAATGGACGAGCAACTCGCAAACTGCGTTAGAGTCGATTCCACCGTCGCACCGATTGTCTTCGGTTAAGGAATTCGATGAAAGTGATACGCACAAGGTGCTCGGTTTAAGCTGGTCGCCCTCATCTGATAAGTTTAGTTTGAAAATTAGTTCGACCCCGCAAACTTGTACTAAACGCATTATCCTGTCGTGTGTGGCACGGATATGGGACGTAATGGGATTCGTAGCTCCTGTCGTTTTGTACGCCAAGCTACTTATAAAAGAGCTTTGGCTTTCCAATTGTGATTGGGACGACACCGCGCCCGACAACATTGCTAAGTTGTGGGCTCGCTTTAGAAAAGAACTTTCTGTGCTTGACCAAATACAAATTCCGCGTCATGTAGGTATATCGCAACATAGTGTTGTTACGGTAGTAGGCTTCGCGGACGCTAGTGAGAAGGCGTATGGAGGAGTAGTTTATTTTCATGTCTCGAATGTAGGTAAGGTTTCAATTAGCCTTATGAGCGCGAAATCAAAGGTCTCTCCCCGTAAGGTCGTCTCTCTGGCACGCCTCGAGCTATGCGCTTTACTATTGTTAGTTAGATTGATCACCTCTATCGCCAATGCTTGTAGTAGTCGCATTAATATTAGTAGAATTTTAGCTTTTTCGGACTTAACAGTCGCTTTGTGTTGGGCCCACTCTTCGCCCCATCGTTGGGACACATTCGTCGCTAATAGAGTGGCAAAAATTCAATCTGAATTAGCGCCACAAAATCTCTTTCACGTTGCTGGCACCGACAACCCAGCCGATTGTCTCTCTCGTGGATTGCTTCCTTCGCAAATTTTAGATCACCCGTTATGGTTTAGTGGACCGTCCTGGATTCATGCCGCGTTAGATAAGTGGCCAGTTAGTCAATTCAATCCCACTACGGTTTCCGAACCACCCGAGGAGAAGAAGCACTCGCTTGTTGTATCGGTCCCACGTGAAGAGTCCCTTATTTTGTTGTTGGCTAATCGCGTCTCGTCTTGGTCGAGACTGTTGCGTTGTGTTGTTTATGCAGGCCGATTTTTGAGAATTTTATCTACGCGCGGTCATATAACCGCCGCTGATTTAGATAAAGCTGAATTGGTCATACTTCGCGAGTTGCAGAAATGTTATTTTGCTTCTGAATTTAAAAATTTAGAATTTAACAAACCTTGTAGTCGTTCTTTCCGACACTTGAAACCATTTTTGGAAGATGGACTCATTCGAGTAGGTGGTCGTTTGAGAAATTCAAGTTTAGGATTTGAACAAAGGCATCCAGTAGTTCTCCCGCGTAAGGACCACGTATTAGATTTGTTAGTAGATTATCATCATAAGGTGAATTGTCACGCTGGTCCCGATTTGTTAATGTCTATTTTGAGACAGAAATACTGGATAATTTCCGCTCGTAATTTGATTCGCGCTAGAGTACACAGATGTGTACCTTGTTTTAAACTCCGCCCGCGTTTTATCGCGCCTGAAATGGCCGATCATCGCTCTTGTCGTGTTGTTCAATCCGCAAAACCTTTCGTACACACCGGCACAGACTTTGCTGGGCCTTTCAAAGTCACCATTGCTCGTGGTCGTGGCATTCGCTCCACGAAAGCTTATGTTTGTTTGTTCATTTGTATGACAACTCGCGCGGTTCATATAGAGTTGACCGGTGATTTAAGTACGCAAAATTTTATGTCCGCTTTTAAACGTTTTTTGTCGCGTCGTGGTCCGGTTAAGCGCATGTATTCGGACAACGGTACAAACTATGTAGGGGCCCGACGTAGTATTTCGGAATTGCACACATTCTTACGGTCTAAGTACTACCAAAGTGAATTCGCTCACATCTTAGCCGAAAATCGCATTGAATGGTACTTTAACACGCCTGCAGCTAGTCATTTTGGTGGTAATTGGGAAGCGAATATTAAAAGCCTTAAGTCGCATCTGTTTCGCGTCATAGGCGAACAGATTCTCTCGTTCGAGGAGTTGAGTACCGTACTCGCTCAAGTAGAGGCGGTGATGAACACGCGTCCGCTGTGTCGGACTCTATCTAGCGATCCGTCAGAGCCATTAGCGTTGACGCCAGCTCACTTCTTAAATACGACTCCTCTAAAATATTTGCCCGCAATAGATGTTGATGACGATAGAATGCACTTTCTAACTCGTCACGCTCTTTTAGATAAATTAGTCCAATCGTTTTGGAATCGTTGGAGAACCGATTATTTGCACACGCTGCAGTCGCGTCAAAAATGGAATACTCCATCCAACCCAATTACTGTAGGTACGGTGGTAGTCCTTATGACTGAGAATGCGCCTCCTTTACATTGGCCTCTAGGAGTAGTAGAGGAAGTTTTTCCCGATTCCCGCGGGATAACTCGTGTTGTACGGGTTAAAACCGCAACCGGATCGTATCTGCGCCCGGTTGTTCGCCTCTGCCCTCTGCCTAGCCAGCAGTAGGCACGAGTTCAAATCTAGATTTATATTTTAGTTGTTATTTCCCAAACCTAGATTTAGATTAGACTTTAGATTTGTTCCGCATTTTTCGTTTTGAAGGTAACCCTTCAAGCCGGGGGGAATGGTGGCGCCAGTAGTAGCATACTCAAATCGTCTCGATTGGTTGACGCTGGACACACGCTTCCTGTACCCATCTCCCTCCCGCACTACCTCTAAGTTAAAGATAGCAATAGTTTTCGCCCGCCAATGGACAGTGGCCGCATCGTCACTGCGCATTTTGAACTAGTAAACAATGGCGGCCGCGCACGCGACTCTTAGAAATTAATAATGTTTGTTGGATTTTAACCGCTTTCATAGACCTTTACCGATCGGATTGTGCCTCTCGTGTGTCCCTCAAGTGATTTAGTGATGTGGGCGGCAACTCCTGAGCCAGGAAGAGAAGATCGGTGCACCGGCTGCGACGGCACGTGGCCCCGTGAAGGTTAGTGCATCCTCTCCTAATTTCTCGGGTTGCATTCAATGCCTAAACCACCTCCGCGGCAACCCGATCACCTGTCTTGTTTGTTGTGTAAAGCGTCAATGAAACATGTTAACTTCACCCCCCGCAAAATACAGTCCACTAGCTCAGGTGGCATGAGAATAGCGCCACTACATTGGATGGCAATACCAATCCTTTGCACAAGAAATAAACCAAATAAACCAGTCCTCAGGTTTAATATAATTATTTGATTTATAAACTAAGTTTATTAATATTTTGCTGTTTAGAAACTCATTTTAAAGACTAAAAACCGAACTCTAACCACTAGTTAGTCAGTCTAGTTTATTTCATTAATATGTGTTTTTATTAAAAGTCGCCACAGGATTGTTTACCTTCTTTAAGTACCTAACTGAATGGAGTCATCATGTCAGCCACACATAGTCCACTGCTGAACATAGGCCTCTCCCACAGACTTCCAGAATGACCGATCTAAAGCAGCCCGCAACCAGCGCTTCCCAGTGACCTTCATGAGGTCGTCCTTCTACCTGGCCGTTGGGCGACCTACGCTACGTTTGCCCGTACGCGGTCGCCATTCCAGAACTTTTTTGCTCCATCGGCCATCTGTTCTGCGCGCTATGTGTCCCGCCCATTGCCACTTCAACGAGCTAATCCGCTGGGCTACGTCGGTTACTTTTGTTCTCCTACGGATATCATCATTTCTGACGCGATCTCGTAAGGAAGTACCGAGCATAGCCCTCTCCATAGCTCGTTGAGCGACTTTGAGCTTTTTCAGGAGACCTATAGTGAGGGACCAAGTTTCAGATCCGTAAGTCATCACTGGTAACACACATTGGTTAAAGACTTTCGTCTTCAGGCACTGAGGTATGTCGGACGAGAAGACGCTGCTGAACTGAACTGAATGGAGTATTGCTGGCATTCTAGCATCATCCAGGAACCATAACCATGACGCCATTTTTGATTTTAACTGCTTCTCTATTACATAGAAGTTATGGCAAGCCAGCTCTCATTAATAATACTCTCAACATTTAACGTAAGTCATGTAGACCACAGACGAAGCATGTAATGTAGATACTCGTTTATTATTCAACACTCGCCTAAGTAACGTCGATAACTCGCGTCAGCACTAGTAAATCTAGATTTGAAATTCGCGTAAGTAATCCGAATTCGGAACTCGCTTTTATCTGGACTTGTGTTTTGATTTATTCTGACGTTGTTTGAATTAGATTGGAATCTAAATATTATGTTAACATAGTGTAGTATATTTCTTGAATCTGTGTAGTTTTAATTTAGTAGAAGACTAACGAAACAGGTGTATGAGGCGAGTGTGGGTGGTACCGTCGGAAGGAAAACGGTATACCATTTCTTTAAAGAAATGGCTTACGGATAAATGTTTTTACACAATGAAAGAGTTTATGACATATAGAATAGAAATAGGGAGTAACTAATCCAAATAATTTAAAATTGAAACTATTTAGTATTGTAATTAATCTACTGACATTTTGTTATCATTTACTAAATTCTATAAATTAATGCAATTCAGTAAGATATGTGCATGTTCTTGTAAGAAATAATTATTGTATTTACTGATAATATTTGCATGCTGCAATCTGCAGCTAAACATGTTGTGCTTTAACATATTGTAAGATCCATGTTACCATGTTTAAAGGCAATTAAAATTATTTAAAGAAAAGACCTAGGCGCACATACCTGGATCAAATCGGGGAAGTTTTAGAAAACGGGCAGGTCAAGAGTACCCTAAACCGACGAGCATGCTTGAAGAATGTAATGAGAGTGAATGAAGCGGGAGTAGTATGTAAGGATCGTAGCAAATGGAGATCCGTGATCTCTACCTACCCTTATGGGAGACAGGCATGGTTTTATGTATGTATGTAATTTTGTATATTGTAAGGACTGGTGCACAGTTTCGGCAGCAGCAATAAAAAGAATACCGAAAGATACTTTCCTTGCTGATATCGATAATGTAAGACCCTAAAATTAATCAGCAAGAATACTGGTTTACATGGGGAGTTGGTGTTGGAAGGTCTATGTACACTCAAATTATATAGTTGATAGTGGGTATGTGGGCGGGTTCGATCCAGTTTAACTGCAAATATTTGTATGCAAGAATATAGGTACTGGTCTGGTCGTGTCTCGGACAGCACATTAAACACGAACAGTCTAATAGTCAACTATTGTTATCGTTATGAGTAGATAGAGCTCTAAAAGGTTCAATAACTGGTCTAACTGCAATGCGTCAATGTCGCTTTTGGGTTGTGGAGGTCAGATGACAGTCACTCTTCGAATTTCGAAATCCAGTCAAATTCGCAGTTAGTCTGGGAAAGTGGACCCTAGACTCCGAGGTGAAAGCTTTGATTGCGATTGGGATTAACACTAAGATGAAGAAGAAGGTGGGTAGTGGGTATATGGGATCTTCTACGGAAGCCAATACACCTGCTAACTGACCGACCGACAAGGTTCTGGCGCAGGATTTCCTATCGTGGTTTGGATATAAGGCGGCAATCGCTACAATACTAATTTATGACATCGATATAAATACGCTAAGCCTCCCAAAATTGGGAGAGGCCTACGTCCAGCAGGGGACTGCAATAGGTTTGATAGATTGATTGATTGATTGACAGTAAACCAAAAAGGGGTAATGTAGACCCTGGGCACCAAAATGTATGGGCCGCGGCCCGCCAGGCGAGGTCACCTTGCCTGGTCGGAGGGTTTCAAAGGAGGTAGGACACGGCGGTATTTCCGCCCAATTGAGCAGTCCGACTGGGGAAGTACCTCCGCCCTACAGAATACCGCGGTTATAATAACTTCGTGTTAGTGTTCCCGGCGGTGTATAGGGTAGTCAGAGCTCACTGGAGAGTTTTTGTGCTGTCAGTGGGATGACCAAAGGCTTGTCCTGCTTTGTCCTCTACACTGACGGCACAAAATCTCTGTTCTTACAGGGTCGGCAGCACGAATGTGAATCCACTGGTGTTACACACGTTCATAGGTCATGGTAACCACTTTCCATCAGGTGGGCCGTGTGCTTGTCTGCCACCTAAGTTGTATATAAAAAAAATGTAGTCCTGGGATACGACCGGAACTCGTAATTAAAGCACCAATTCTGGTCTTTTTTGGTGAAACTACCGTACAAGCAGCAATACCTTAAAATAAGCAAAGAATCTAATTCCATTCCTATATAGAGCAATTGAAGCCAGTAATAGGTTTCCTTTGGAGTGAAAGCAGTCAACGCTGAGTAAAATTGAGGTAGAAAGACGTAATACATGTGTGGTATTTAAACATTTTAGATTGAAAACAGAAAGGAAACTCCACAGTCGTATTTCAATCACAATATTCAACACACCTTTTTTTTTTTTTTTTACGTGCGCAAAATCCCCTCGGATACCTCCCCACCGGAGCCGGTGGAGGAGGTTATGTCGGACTCGAACCGAGTAAAACGCACGCCGCCTGTGGGTCGTTTTGGTTGCCGAAGGTGAGGTTGACGCATATCCCTCGCACCCCGGCCAAAAGATATTCAACACACCTACGATACAGGGATAATCAAGAAATAAGCTCAATGTGAGTTTTTAGTAACGAATATTGTTATTCGTTACTAAAAACTCACATTATTATATATATTATATATTAATAAAGCCTTGTTGGTTCCCGGTGGAGTAGAATTAAAATTCTTTATTTCTCAAAATAGTTCAACGTAATTACATCTTTTTGACTTCAAGTTCTGCTTAAAACCAAGTTTACCACCGCTTCCTAGGCGCTATTGGAGAAGAAATGGTGCAACAACCTCCACTATCGCATTTTCGAGACGTCAATTTCTTTTTTCTTAAGACTAAATATGAACGAATTTACATCAGTCTTGTGTCAAGATAATTAAAAAGTATATTTAAAAAAGCAAAATGCCTCATAACAAAATAATTAACCTAAGTTAAAAGTTAAAATAATTGTTGTAGAAAGTTAAAATATGGTAAAACAAAAGTTCACGTGCCTATTACAAGTGGTTAAGGCGATTAAGTGATAAGGCTTTTCTCCATTCGACGGTAAATGCCTTCAGCTATGAAAAAGTGCCCGCTTGACGGCAATAGGCTCACCCCCATTTGGTGGGACCGAATCACAGTTAATGAAATGTGACGTTTTGTCAACTATCATTCGACAAACAACTAATGTAACAAAAAATAGGGGGATTATGAATGAAATTTTATAGCATTTAATTTGCTAACTGAGTAAGACAGTAAGTGCGTAAAACTGATATTTTTAGGAAGATTCGAATGGCTTCAGGCGAGATTCAGTAGTCCAGTGGTCAAAGCATTCCGCCTGTAAGGAAAAGATATCAGGTTCGCTTCCCACCTGAACTGATTTAAAAAAAATCATATCTTAATCGAGTTTCATTAATTTTCATTTTCACTAATAAGATACAAATTAAACGATATATTATTGGTGGCGCGATTGGCCACGTGCGCTAGTGGACTGTATTGCGGGGAAGAAGTTAACTGTTCCATTGACGCTTTACACACAAAAAGACAGGTGATCGGGTTGCCGCGGACGTGATCCAGGCAATGAATGCAACCCGAGAAATTAGGAGAGGATGCACTAACCTTCACGACACCACGTGTTTTCATCGCAGCCGGTACACGGATCTTCTCTTCCTTGCTCAGGAGCTGCCGCCAGCATCACTAAATCACTTGAGGGACACACGAGAGGCACAATCCGATCGGTAAAGGTCTATGAAGCGGTAAAAATGCAACAAATATTATTCATTTCTGAGAGACGCGTGCGCGGTCCGCCTTTACGCTGGCTAGTTCAAAGAGGGAGTGAGTGTCTATATATCACAAATGGCGGACGGAAACTATATCTAGTACTATACTATGGTTAGTGCGGGAGGGGAGATGGGTATAGAAGGAGTGTGTTTCCGCGTCAAAAAATACAGTTTCTACATCGGCGCAACCATTCCCCCCGGCTTGAAGGGTTACCTTCGAAACGAAAAATGTGGAACAAATCTAATGTCTAATCTAAATCTAGGTTTGGGAAATAACAACTAAAATATAAACATAGATTGGAACTCGTGCCTACTGCTGGCTAGGCAGAGGGCAGAGGCGAACAACCGGGCGCAGATACGATCTGGTTGCAGTTTTAACTCGTACAACACGAGTTATCCCGCGGGCATCGGGAAAAATTTCCTCTACTACTCCTAGAGGCCAATGTAAAGGAGGCGCATTCTCAGTCATAAGGACTACCACCGTACCTACAGTAATTGGGTTAGATGGAGTATTCCATTTTTGACGTGACTGCAGCGTGTGCAAATAATCGGTTCTCCAACGATTCCAAAACGATTGGACCAACTTATCCAAAAGAGCGTGACGAGTTAGAAGGTGCATTCTATCGTCTTCAACATCTATTGCGGGCAAATATTTTAGAGGAGTCGTATTTAAGAAGTGAGCTGGCGTCAGCGCTAATGGCTCTGACGGATCGCTAGATAGAGTCCGACACAGCGGACGCGTGTTCATCACCGCCTCTACTTGAGCAAGTACGGTACTCAACTCCTCGAACGAGAGAATCTGTTCGCCTATGACGCAAAACAGATGCGACTTAAGGCTTTTAATATTCGCTTCCCAATTACCACCAAAATGACTAGCTGCAGGCGTGTTAAAGTACCATTCAATGCGATTTTCGGCTAAGATGTGAGCGAATTCACTTTGGTAGTACTTAGACCGTAAGAATGCGTGCAATTCCGAAATACTACGTCGGGCCCCTACATAGTTTGTACCGTTGTCCGAATACATGCGCTTAACCGGACCCCGACGCGACAAAAAACGTTTAAAAGCGGACATAAAATTTTGCGTACTTAAATCACCGGTCAACTCTATATGAACCGCGCGAGTTGTCATACAAATGAACAAACAAACATAAGCTTTCGTGGAGCGAATGCCACGACCACGAGCAATGGTGACTTTGAAAGGCCCAGCAAAGTCCGTGCCGGTGTGTACGAAAGGTTTTGCGGATTGAACAACACGACAAGAGCGATGATCGGCCATTTCAGGCGCGATAAAACGCGGGCGGAGTTTAAAACAAGGTACACATCTGTGTACTCTAGCGCGAATCAAATTACGAGCGGAAATTATCCAGTATTTCTGTCTCAAAATAGACATTAACAAATCGGGACCAGCGTGACAATTCACCTTATGCTGATAATCTACTAACAAATCTAATACGTGGTCCTTACGCGGGAGAACTACTGGGTGCCTTTGTTCAAATCCTAAACCTGAATTTCTCAAACGACCACCTACTCGAATGAGTCCATCTTCCAAAAATGGTTTCAAGTGTCGGAAAGAACGACTACAAGGTTTGTTAAATTCTAAATTTTTAAATTCAGAAGCAAAATAACATTTCTGCAACTCGAGAAGTATGACCAATTCAGCTTTATCTAAATCAGCGGCGGTTATATGACCGCGCGTAGATAAAATTCTCAAAAATCGGCCTACATAAACAACACAACGCAACAGTCTCGACCAAGACGAGACGCGATTAGCCAACAACAAAATAAGGGACTCTTCACGCGGGACCGATACAACAAGCGAGTGCTTCTTTTCCTCGGGTGGTTCGGAAACCGTAGTGGGATTGTATTGACTAACTGGCCACTTATCTAACGCGGCATGAATCCAGGACGTTCCACTAAACCATAACGGGTGATCTAAAATTTGCGAAGGAAGCAATCCACGAGAGAGACAATCGACTGGGTTGTCGGTGCCAGCAACGTGAAAGAGATTATGTGGCGCTAATTCAGATTGAATTTTTGCCACTCTATTAGCGACGAATGTGTCCCAACGATGGGGCGAAGAGTGGGCCCAACACAAAGCGACTGTTGAGTCCTAAAAGCTAAAATTCTATTAATATTAATGCGAAAATTTACAATTATGTCAAATAAATTACCTTAAAGATTTTGACCACAATACAAAATGTCATTAAGCGACACGGAAGTGCTAGTCTTAGCACTGCCATCCAAAACTACGCGGAGTTTAGTAGTAAGCTTATCTTCTCTAATAACTCCGTGGTGCGGGATAATGTACGAAGGCTGGGTCCCGCCAGTGTCCGCAGGCGCAGGTGAGATGCAACCTTTATCTAAATATTCGTTAACAACCTCATCACAGGCCCGCTTCAACTTTGGAGACGCCTGCATCTTTCGTTCTAAACAAAGAAAGCGTTTTTCAGCGGATACACGGGAGTCACCGAGCGAAAAAATATCTCCCTTGAAAGGGAGTGCGACAACATAACGACCCTGCTCATCACGAGTAGTCGTGCGACAACAAATCTCCTCAGCCATCTTGTCATCAGGGCTTAGGATTGGTGGGACATTGACCTCTTCAATTTCCCGAAACTTGCGGATGGTAGACTCCAGTGGCGGCTCGACGGTGCAACAGAACGAGGCCGTCGAGTGACTAAAACTATCTATAGAAGCGGGTGCGGAACCAATTATAACAAAACCTAGAACTGTTTCCAGTGCGTGCGGAGCGGGGTACGTCGGTCCCCCTTGAATCTTACGTGATAACTGGAGGTGCGGGAGAATCGAAGCGCCGATCAATATATCGACGACTCCAGGAACAGCGTAAGTCTCATCTGCTAAAGGCAAGTCTTTAAATTTCGTTAATAAAGACGTGTCAACCGGGACGGTAGGCAACTGTTCAGTTATTTTATCTATAACGAGCGAATCCATGTCAAACCAAATATTATTATTAAAACGAGATCTAAACCTTGTTTTAACGGTGCCCTGAACAGCTGACCGTAAGCCTCCAAAACCCTTCACCACTGAGCGGGCTGAACGCTTATCAACATTGAAACCAAGACGTTGACAACAATCTTGAGTAATAAAATTACTTTGCGAAGCGCCATCTAACAGCGCTCGAACAATGCGCGGCTTACCTAATGCATCAACAATAACAACGCGAGCGGTCGCGAGACACACAGTAGTGAGTGCAGCACTAGCGGAGAACGAACACAAGGTGACGTCATCCGCAGCGGTCACCGGGCGGGCCGGAGCGCGCGCGAGCGCGGGCTGCGGCTGCGGCGCAGGCTGCCGTGTGTCACCGCTCGACGAGCCAACTGTGCTCACATTGGATGCGGCATTACTATTCTCAAAATGAAGTAAAGTGTGGTGTCTCGCTTGACATTTGCGACAACCATTTCCACTATTACATAAAACAACGCGGTGTCTAGTACCGAGACAATTAAAACAAAAATTATTAGCGCGAACAAATTTATAACGATCACTAGGCGACAATTTTAGGAAACCAGGACACTTGTACAGTTGCGAATGATGAGTACTACACAAAGAGCAAACAGGTGATTGTACACGTGCTGGTGCGGTATTAACATAAGTATGGGTTGACCTCAGTGACCTCGATGAGGCATCTATTTTGCGTTCAGAAGTAACAACCTTCTTCGCGCCTTCATGTTTCGATGAAGAGCGTTGCAATACCTTTATATGCTCGCGAACAAAACTTTCTAAGTCTTCGAACTTAGGAATTTTACTGCCGCGATGATCCGACTCAAACAAACGAATGGTTTCGGAATCTAATTTCTTTAAACCCATATACAAAAATACGAAGTCGCAGAGGTCATCGATCTTTAGGTTCTTTACGGCGCGAACAGCTGACGCGAAAGTATCTAGAAATTTCTCTAAGTTTTGATCGTTACATGCCGTAATAGATTTCAAATCAAACATCTGATCTAAATAGGCGTTAGCTACCGATCTTTTATCCTCATACTTAGCTTTCAAAGTATTTAAAATTAAATTATAATTCTCGGCACTAAACGTAATTCCAGCGCAAACGGTTATAGCTTTACCAGTCAATTTTTCAACGAGATAATGCAATTTTTCGTGATCTGTCAACGAATCGTTCTTATCTATTGTATTCTCAAAACTATCTATAAATAGACACCAATTGCGAATGTTACCATCAAATTCGGGTATTTGAATTGGTGGCAACTTAGGTCGGTCGCGAGTGGGGTTGGGTCGGTCAGACGGTTTCTCCAAACTCCTAGCGACGCGCTTGATACGACAATACAAATCGTCAAACGACGACAAGGCTTGATAACTCACTGAGTAATCGGGATCCAAATTCAACTCTAAAACGTTGATGTCATGTACTAAGGTTTCGAAATCCGCGCGTAGACTATCTAAGTTTTCTATAGAACACAAGAACGAATCTCTAATGGCCAAATCAGAGGTTTTAAGTGCATTATCATAAATCGATTGTACGCGAGAGTAAATCATTTCTTTTTTAGCGTATAAAAGTTTCAATTGAACTTTACCGGTCTTATCAACCTTTGGGGACATGTTTACAATTAAATCTCAAACTAAAGTGCGGTAAACAACAAATATGAAATGACTTAATCTTAGCGGTACAGAGCAGCGACGCGACGCGAGCGATACTCTGCAGGCAGGTAGGTATTTACAACTGTGAATGCACGCTTGAACAAAACGCGCCTAGCAACAGCCAGATCGTACCTACGCGAGCCAGACCGCTGTCCAGGTTCAACTATTATTTCAGAGATTAAGTATTGCGTAATATCTATTCAAATTAAAATACTTTCGTATGAATTGGAATGAGATGCGGGCGAGGTAGGTACAACCACGTATCTACCCACGTAGGTATTAGGTAAATACGATGCGAGCTAGCGGCGAGCGAACAACTTAATTGAAAAAAATAAAACAAAGCCAAATGCGTTAGGTATTACACTGTGCCTATGCACTAGGGTGTCTACTATACCTAAGATCTAAGCCTAAATGCCTAGATGCGGGGTTTTCTACTAAAATAACTAGGTATTTAGGCGCGGTGCGAAAATTGCGAACTACGACTAAGTGTTGATACGATACCTAACCTATGTATGTACTAGGTAGGTGCGATGCGAGCCAGCGGCGAACGGACAACAAAATCTAATCCTAAATGTCTAGATGCGGGGTTTTCTACTAAAATAACCAGGCATTTAGGTGCGGTGCGCTTATTCCCATTAGAATAATAACAAAATACGAACTACGGCTAAGAATCCGGTTCGATCAGGACCAGAGAATGGTGGCGCGATTGGCCACGTGCGCTAGTGGACTGTATTGCGGAGAAGAAGTTAACTGTTCCATTGACGCTTTACACACAAAAAGACAGGTGATCGGGTTGCCGCGGACGTGATCCAGGCAATGAATGCAACCCGAGAAATTAGGAGAGGATGCACTAACCTTCACGACACCACGTGTTTTCATCGCAGCCGGTACACGGATCTTCTCTTCCTTGCTCAGGAGCTGCCGCCAGCATCACTAAATCACTTGAGGGACACACGAGAGGCACAATCCGATCGGTAAAGGTCTATGAAGCGGTAAAAATGCAACAAATATTATTCATTTCTGAGAGACGCGTGCGCGGTCCGCCTTTACGCTGGCTAGTTCAAAGAGGGAGTGAGTGTCTATATATCACAAATGGCGGACGGAAACTATATCTAGTACTATACTATGGTTAGTGCGGGAGGGGAGATGGGTATAGAAGGAGTGTGTTTCCGCGTCAAAAAATACAGTTTCTACATCGGCGCAACCAATTATCTTTAATTGCTATAGACTGCGTATACTTTAATCTGGGTATTATTATTTACTCGAAACTCCATTACTTTTCCAAAAAAACGTAGCATAAGTTACGTCTTATAACATTAGCTATCTCCCGTAAACACGCCATTATAATCAGTCTAGCCACTTCGGAGATTACTCGCAATAAACAGGCAGGAAGATAGACAGACAGACAAAATTAAATTGTTTAAAATTCAATCAGTTGAATGCATCTGGATAAAATGTAGCACATAAATATTATAGTCTGGAATAGCACTTCGACTGCTTTTTATCTCAGTAATAGATTTATACAGTTTACGGGAATGGAAGCAGTATTCAACGTGGATACCCCATTCATAAAACTATCAGATAATCTTAACACACAATCAGATAATGGAATCCATAGACAATAAACTCTGACTATGTTTTTCTGCGTTGTTTACTAACAGAATAATATACCTACACATGACGATAATGAATTGGATCTTTGTTATTCACTGACTGTAGAAAAGTTCCCTATTTGTTAGAATTGCCATGTTTTTAGGTAATATTCTGTTAAACATTGATTGGTAAATATTGCCAAATGTCTATTTCTGTTGAGTTCAACATTTCTGTGCTTCGGAGAGCACGTTAAGCCGTCTGTCACGGTTGTCATACGAGTACAAACGTATATACATCTATACTAATCGTTGAAGGTAGTTGGAACCCTAAAAAATCTGACAACTGGTCTAATTGCAATACTTAGATATCCCAAACGGTTTGTGAACTGGTCATATCATGGAATATATTAAAGATTAGAAAGCGGACACCGGACTCCGAGGTGAAGACCTTGGATGCGATGTGATTACCGCAAGGAGGACATTGTCTTCTGTGTATAGGTACTAGACAAATCGACAGAAGATACAATTGAAATTGAAAACATTCACACTTCTTGGATAAGGCGGGCATGAATTTTGAATTTGGAACGGGATGCATAAACTAGATAAAGGAGTTTATGAATTTTGATACCTATTCATATATAAGCGCACAGGTATAGTGTTCATCTTTTTTTTAATATACATACATACATACATACATATAATAATGCCTTTATCCTCGGAGGTTTAGGCATAGGTGAATTAACACCCACATTTCACCAATAATTGTATTCGGTCCCACTTAATAGGGGGTGAGCCTATTGCCCTTTTCCGGGCACTATTGTTGACTCAAGCCCTGCAACAGAGGCGGAGTCTGGGGTGTACATATCTGTCTGACGTTAAACAGCCTTATAGTAGCCTTGTACGACACTGCATGGGAAGAGATGAGGTGGTCCAAATTCTACTCTGCCAGGAACCACGCAGCTTTTTAATATATTCTACAACATTCCACACAACTCTATCTAGACCCATGGTACATACATACTTTTGGGTAAAGACATACATAGAAAGACTCAGATCAATGATTTTTTTGTAATATTATTGGTATAATTGTGACAAAAACTTGCGTGTTATTGGTGGTCCATTAGTGGCCTTTCGCGATGTAAAACTTCTTGTTCCAAGCAACCAGTCTTGTGTCAAACGTAAAAGTGATTGCGCGTAATAGGAAAACGTCTATATCTTCAATAATTTATACATAAAAATTAAACATAATATTCAATATCTGTTGGAGAAAATACTACCAAATTTTCACAAAGTATAGTAAAATATAAAAGTATGAAACCAAACAAAAAAGGTATCTCATTCACATAATGGATCTCAATATATGACTTTTGATATAACCAGTAGTAGCCTTTAACTAAAAAATTTAATCAGATTACATACATATATATATATCATCACGCCTTCATATCCGGAGGGTTAGGCAAAGGTGAATTAACACCCACATTTTACCAATAATTGTATTTGGTCCACCGTAATAGGAGGTGAGCCTAATGTCGTATGCCGGACACTATTGTTGACTCGAGCCATGCATCTGAGTCTGAGTTAGATTAACTGGTCCATAGAAAATAACTGCACTACAAAGCCATGGCAAAATACCGTAAATATTCATTGCTAGGTCTATTCTTTTTACGTGATTATGGAAGTAAATGTTGGCGCAATTAGCCCAGTCGGCGAATTTATCTTAGATACTATTAGGAAGTAAGGTTGTAGTGTCAGCGATTTGGAATCAAATGAAATTTGTGTGTACTTTTCAAAACATTAAACCGAAATTTCAACCAATATTTTTACGTTCTATTACCGAATTAGTACCTAACTGTATTGTACATTAGATAGTACTAAAACCGATCTTAATACCTTGATTTTCCAACCTTCCTGCAGACTGATTATTTTGATATTTGGTACACACCTTCAATTTGGACAATAACACAATTGAAAACACTAAAACTATTTGATTTGCTCTTATTATAATACTTGGGTTTTAAAATAGGTTTGAGACTTTGTAGTCAAGATCATTTTGACGCTTACTGTAGTCTGATTACCAAGATTCGATACTCCTTTTTTTCATACAACTTAGGTGGCGGACAAGCACACGGCCCACCTGTTCGAAAGTGGTTACCATGACCTATGAACGTGTGTAACACTAGTGGAGTCACATCCGTGCTGCCGACCCTGTAAGAACAGAGATTTTGTGCCGTCAGTGTAGAGGACAAAGCAGGACAAGCCTTTGGTCGTCCCACTGACAGCACAAAAACTCTCCAGTGAGCTCTGGCTACCCTACTCACCGCCGGGAACACAACACGAAGTTATTATAACCGCCGTATTCTGTAGGGCGGAGGTACTTCCTCAGTCGGACTGCTCAATTGGGCGGAAATACCGCCGTGTCCTACCTCCTCAAAAACTCCTTATCTTTCAATAGCAAATCTGACATCTTAGACACTATGCTCATGTCATTGATTTACAATAGATACTCCCATGTTCATTTCATGGTATGAAAATGTAATTTTTCAGCGATTTCGTCATAAGATAATGCTCGTTGTAAACTGAATCGTTACAATCACAAAGCATTCGCTGGTAATATTGAAGTTCTGAGTAGTTAGAATAACTTTTGGAATTTTCAGAACTCTTAACTACCCGTAACTACTGTGTTTGAATTTATGAATAATGTTTATATAATAATACTGTTATATAATATACCGCGGTAGCTTAGGGGTATGGGTAATGGACTGCTGAGACGAGGTCTTGGGTTCGATCCCAGGTTTTGCCATGGCACACACCAATGACTTTTCGATGCTTCTCGAAGTTATGTGTGTATTTATCGCAGGTTTATAAGTACCTGGTTAATGGCAATAGGCTCGCCACCTATTGGGACCTAAACATAAACTGGCGAAATGTGGGTGCTAGCACCTCTGCCTACCCCTTCGGGGATATAGGTGTGAGTTTATGCTATGTTAATAATGCTATATCTAATAGAAGTGATATTTAAAAATGGATTTACATTCAGGTACTAACTGTTCATTCATTCAGCAACCACGTTTTGCGGCAACCGCCGGTCTATGTAGGTTACGAATGTCTAAGCCTAAGAAGTTCTGGCTTGACGTAGTAGAAGGTGACTTGCCTGCAAATTATCTCACTACCTTGAACGCCCAAGACCGAGTGAAGTTGAGGAAGAGCTACCGGAAAGTGAACCCTAAACTACGGGGGCACCTTGGCCTCGAATGGTCTAAAACGTCTAAATGAAGATAATAAATAAATATTCCACAACATTCTACATTACGCTATTTAGATGGCTTAACCAGCTTATGTAATGGAATCTAGAATGCGGATAAACATACTTAGATACTTTTTTTTTGTAAATACATACATTTTATACACGAAAACACCCAGACCAATGCAAATATACATATTCATAGATACAAATATTTGCACTGAGTGGGATACGAAACTGCGCCCCCAGCGTAGCAGTCGGACTTCGCCATCAGTCAAATGATGACTAACCGCATCAAACCGTACAAGGAATCAAAAGGAACTGTTCCCAAAGTATTATTTTCGGTTCTAAACGCCATTACTGAGGCCCGCCCTCACCCACAGTAATGGGTGTAGACACTGTCGGGCACTATTCAGTAAAGTGGATTAAGTTCCTCATTTACTCTCTCTTTTCTTTGCATTCGTCTTCTCTATAAAAAGAAAAGTATCGTATTTGATGTCTTGCTACATTCGTATTTCAGTAAATTTCATTTGACAAAGAAAACGGGTTGCTAGCTATAATGATCTTTACTGCGTTTAATTTACGTATACGATTTTCAAAGAAGACGCTTTACCAACATAAATCTAAGGAAGATATCTAATATTATGATGGCTCCATTGGAAATAATGGAGGAGACTTCCTGCGACTAGATATTAGATTTTTGTATTTAGATATCTATGAATTTTGTGTAAGCTGAATAAATAATAAGTGCTTCATTGTACGACACACATACATATAATCACGCCTTTATCCCCGGAGGGTTAAGAAGAGGTGAATTATCACCCACATTTCACCAATCATTAAATTCGATCCCACGTAATAGGGGGTGAGCCTATTGTCGTTTCCGGGCACTATTTTGCTATATATATATCTATCTGATGTCAAAAACGGCCCTATCCCTTAGTCACCTTGTACGACACCGCATGGGAAGAGATGGGTGGTCCAAATTCTACTCTGCCGGGAAAAACGCGGTGTCGAGTTGACTGTACTAGTTATAAATTTCAGAGGGAATCGAGGAATGAAGCTTTTGTATCGTTGTACAATATCCTTTTAATAACTTTCGGGGAAAACATAAACAAATTTAACTTTCATTTTCACATCACACAATGAAGAGGAGACCTACATGTAGTGTATGTTATACTATGTATGTGGGTATAAATATACCCCTACTTGTCACAACTGAGCACCAGATTTACTTTCTATCTATACATAATAAAGGCTTAAAGAATTTCTATTCCTACAATTTCAGATCCTTCTAAGAACAATCAAGACAGCAAATCTTATTTGTTCACTAATAATAAAGCTTCAAGAAAGCCTTAAAGTTGAAAAAATCCAATAAAAATGTAGGACAGGGAATTTGCAAAAGAAAATCACGATTCTGAACGTGGTTATGTAACATTTGTCGTAGGTCAGTGACTTTAGGTAGCTGGTTGGAGTCACTGCAGACCGTCACGAAATCCTCTAAAGTTATTCAAATGAAGCAGAGCCGCGGAAAACCGAATAAATGCATATTGAATTTGTTTACGTACGTCGAAAAGGAATAGACTATACTTCTCTATTTAAATTTTTCAAACAATCTACATATTATTGCTAGTCCGAATGGATACCTGTGGACCTACTACGAATAGTATCCAGGTAGATGATTTTCAAGCCGAAGTTTCGTCATTGTTGATTAAGTTAGGAAAAATTCAGGAGGGATTTGGACCCGCGATCTTTTCCTTACAAAGGGATATATATACGAGTAGTAATTGTCCCGCATTGAGATACAGAAAAACTTGTGCGGATTTGAGGTGTTACCTTCATTTGGTGCAAACAACTCTGTCAAGAATCAAACAGTTTAGCGCCTCTATTTACTGCACCATAAATGGAATTTTTTACCAGGCAGACCTTTAAGCAGGGTATGAAAAAGCATCCCACGAGTACATGCAGTTGATGGCCACCATTATTGCCCTCATTTCTGACACTTTGGCTTACCATCAGGAAAAGTGAAGTACGGATGTCCCGTCCCTAATGAGCAGTCCGACTGGAGAAGTTCCTCCGCCATACAGAATACCATTGCCATAATAGGGTAGCCAGAGCTCACTGACGAGTTTTTATGCTATCAGTGTTTAGACCAAAGGCTTGTCCTGTATGTCTTCCGCACTGACGTCACAGAAACTCTCTGTTCTTACAGGGTCGGCATCACGGGTGTGACTCCCCTGGTGTTGTCTACGTCTATAGACCACGGTAACCATTTTCCATCAGGTATGGCCGTGGCAGGCCGTATGTTTGCCACCTAAGTTGTATAAATAAAATTGACGGCATAAGACGGCACGTGTTGCATAAACCCTACCGAAAAAAATATGAAGTATTTGTAATGGTACGTAAAAACTATGTCTCTCGTTCGTGTTTTATGCAGCTCCGAGGTTTCGCATGTACCTTTCGTGGTAGCCCCCTGTTTCTTTGTTTCTGTAGCGGCTGCTTCTTTGAACATTACTAATACAGCTTCGTGGACTATACTCTGTTACCTTACTACCTTCGTGGCTGAATCGTTTACCGTTTTGTGTTCAATTTTATCGTTTTCGTTTGTATTAGTACGTAAATAGTTATAAAATAGTTTAGAGAAAATGCAAAAATGTATAGTATACGAAAATTTATAGAAATAGTTACTTTGTGACAATAAGTCGCTAAACTCTTGGTTACCCTGTTTTATCAACCTAATGTGATCATGAGAATTTTTGTACAATGTCATATTTTTTTGTCGCGTGATTTCCGGCAGTGTAGAATTAGGGCCACCCCATGTGCTATCGTACAAAGTGACTAAGGGATAGAACTTTTTAACATCAGACAGATATATACAACCCAGTCAGCCTCAGATGCATGGCTCTAGAGAAAAAGGTGTGTATGTAAAAATATGTACGAAAATAATTGTAAAGTACAATTTAACTACTGCTATTACACGATACTTTGACTTCATCAATCTACCGACAAGACTATTATATAAAAAGAAATATTTTTTATACACTCGCTTTACCACGAGTGGCCATAGGACCCCGAGCTTTACGAGCTCATAAAGTCTCAAGTCTATTCATTTTATGAGTTGAATTTCATCACCATTTCCCAGAATTCCACTTTCCAGTTATCTTTATATTTGTTTTACGACACGCACAGATGAGATTTACAATATTAAATTCAATGGGATCGTTTAATGAAGGAGTTTGTTGAAGAATTAAAGTGGTTAAGTAAGTTTGAAAGCTGTAAGTCGGAATAACCGAAGTTGCGGATCGAGGTTTCGTGCAACTGGTATAATCACCAGCGGTATTAACACATTACAAGTGACTGATCATTTCAAGCAACATTAGTTCCCTTGCCGGTTCCACACTATGAAAAATTTGGTATTTGGGTGCACATGGGTAGCTGGGTAGTTGAAAAAGGTCAACCTCAATTGAGTTCTGAAAAAGTTAAGATAAAAGAAAATACCAACACACCGGAGGAACTTACGAGTGCCTCTGAGAACGTTCTCCGCGCCTCGCCTCTCAGGGCTGCTACACACTGGGCATACAAAATATGACATAATATCCTCGACAGAAGAGGTAGGTTAAAAAAACCTTCTCAAAGTTGAAAATAATATTATTATTATTGTTTCTCAGTACCTTGACTCTCGGGACTATGGAGTCCCGGGCCTTTGGAAGGCGTGTGTCGGGCCGAAGTCAAGACGTAGAGGCCCTTTTAGAAGAATTAAATATGCTAGTAATACACACACATGGCGGAAATCATCCCCGAGCGCACAATATGGTACACGGGGAGATGGTCCCCGCCAGGTGGAGAGACTATTGCTGTGGAGCAAACGAGTCCTAGAGTGGAGACCGCGAGAAGGTAAACGAAAGGTAGGACGCCCCCTAGCCAGATGGACGGACGACCTGAAAAAGGTGGCTGGGACAGACTGGATGCGGAAGGCGGAGGATCGGAGAAAATGGCGCACATTGGGAGAGGCCTATGTCCAGCAGTGGACTGCGGTGGGCTGATTGATTGATTGATTGACCTCTTTCGAGTTCTTTTGCTACGCTGCACTAGCGCTGGTTTCACTCTCACTACAAACTCGAACCCGATTTCGATCACTTTCACGACACACGATGCTTACTGTATCCATCCACATTTGATGTGCTTTTTCTCGGTTGCGTTTGCAAAGACGGACCACTGGAAGCCAGACGTTTGGTAATTGATGTTGATAGTATAAATACCTATAATAATATTATGTAAAGGGACCACACATAAATGATACATAACATTATAGAACTCTTTGATTTGATGTCTTTTATCACACAGCGAGGATTGATCCCGTACTTCCTGCGTAGCGGGAACCATGTTCTCTGCCGCCACGCCACAGACGCTTTTATCAGTCTTATAATGTTTTAATGACCTCGACAGGTCGCAGCAACGCGCGGTCCGCATTTTTAGGAATCCTGAGGTCACAAACACCCTCAAGCCTTTGCAGATGCGTATAGATGTTGCTTCCTTGACTGTATTTTACCGTCTCTACCATAGTTAGTGTTCTTATGAGGTCTTCCAACTATTCCCACTCTCTTCTTTCCTAAACAAGTCAACACATGCAGGGCTTAGATGTCACCATCACACTGTGCAGAATATACAAACAAGAACCAAGCGGTTCGGAGACTTTTTTCTTGGCCGCACTACTAAGACCTGGCATTCACTACCAGCTCAGGTGTTTCCTTCTTCCTTTAAGCGGGGCGTGAAATAGCATCTGATGAGGCTACCGAGCTGAGAGCCACCATTTTAACATAACACGGTTGCAGCGACGTGCGATCCGCATCATTGGGAATCTCGAGGTCTCGAACATCCTAGAACCTTTACAGATGGGTACAGATATTGCGTCCATGGCTGTATTTTACCGTCTGTACCATGGTGAGTGTACTGATGAGCTCTTCCAATTAGTCGCACCCTCCCCTTTCCTACACAGGACAACACGATGTCACCCGCACACTATGCAGAACATGTGATCAAGAACCAGCGGATCGGTGACTCTTTCCTCTGTCGCACCATTAAGGCCTGGAATTCATTACCAGCTCACGTGTTTCCTTCTTCCTACAGTCCCGGGTCCTTAAAGCGGGGCGTGAAAAAGCATATGATGAGGCCGTCGAGCTGAGTGTCACCATTGTCACACGGTATGTGTAAGTAATGGTGACCCTCTCTTCTAAGATTTCACCTTCAGCTTACCATCAGGCAAGGTGAAGTCTTATTGACGTGTTCTATATAATAAAAAAAACTGTATCTGCCGTGGTGACCCTCTTTCCCCAGTCTTTGCCTTCACCTCGCCTGATGGTAAAGCGAGGTGAAGTCGAATTGGCGAGTCCTAGAGTAAGTCCTCCAGCAAATGATTATTTTTATATTTATTTATATATTTATATTCCGTCGATAATTGCTTCGCAAAAAGTCTATTACGCTTACATTAATAAACATTTCTCAAACACATTATAGCTGGGTATAACAATACGAAAAAAATTGTTATACCTAGTTATAATATTACTCAGCTTTTATAGAACTCGAACACGTCGACCATATAACGCATTTTGACAATGTATCTTAATTGCTTTTAGTACATCCATTACTCAGAGTACCAGGCCCTTATTGGTGTAGCAATTACGCGTCAAATTTTTCATGGCTGAAGATACAAATTGCAAAAAATGAGGCCATGGTTTTCCATTGCTTTGAATTCTATAATAACTAGATTACATACAACAGCAAGCAAATAACACTTTTTTTATACAACTTAGGTGGCAGACAAGCACACGGCCCACCTGATGGAAAGTGGTTACCGTGACCTATGAATGTATGTAACACCAGTGGAGTCACATCCGTGCTGCCAACCCTGTAACAACAGAGATTTTCTGTGCCTTCAGTGCAGAACACAAAATCAGGACAAGCCTTTGGTCTTCCCACTGACAACACAAAAACTCTCCAGTGAGCTCTGGCTACCCTACTCACCGCCAGGAACTCAACACGAGGTTGGTATTCTGTAGGGTGGAGGTACTTCCCCAGTCAGACTGCTCAATTCGGACGGGAATACCTTCGTGTCCTACCTCCTAACATAACACTTACTGGAAATAGTAGCAGTACTTTTTGGGTTCCGTAGCCAAAGGGATAATAACTGGACCCTAATACAAAGACGCCAATGTCTGTTTATATAATTGAAGTTTTCACAGATGATTATACACAAGTATTTTTGTTGCTGCTAATACACGTACTACGATAAGCCGAGTGGCTTCCGGCAGAGTGGAATTTGGACCACCTCATCTCTTCCCATACGGTGTCGTACAACGTGACTAAGAGATGTGGCTGTTTAAAATCAAAGACATATATACAGCCAGATACATGAGTGAAGGCAACAATAGTACCCGGAAAAAGGCAATAGGCTCACCCCTATTATGTGGGACTAAATACCTACAATGATTGGTGAAATGTGGGTTCAAAAAATTCACCTCTGCCTCCGGGGATCAAGCCTTGATTATATAAATGCATGCATTAAAACGAATACTAAAAAAAATACAAAATTAATATTTAAGAGACGCTCTCATATAACCAACGTACTATTTTACACTTCTATTTTAAATTTATTTATTAGCATGTTAATCAAATCCTAAGAAATTTTATTAAATATTTTTATACAGCTGCCTACAAACGAATCACCTACCTTGTGAAGCCTAAGTTTTAGTACAACTAGTTTATTTTTCTTCGAAAAGTTTTAGGTTCTTTCGAACATATAAGATATTATCGTAAGTGTATTGAGAAGTAACTGTTTAAATATTAATTTCTTTGAATAATTCTTTTAGCGAGTCACGGGGTCTGAGGCTATAGATCGCTCGTATCGCTTGTTTCTGTCTTACAAACATAATATATTTGCTTTCCTACACGCTGTGCCCCTTCACTCGCACTACCTACGACCTCTGTAGAGCAACGGAGACTGCTGTTGCTGTGGTCTAGTTTTGGCTCAATATAATACAAATACCAGACTATTATATGCCAGACATGACCATTGGCTCGAAGAAGAAGATGTATCATAAGATAATGATTTCACCTCGGAGTCCAAAGCCCACTTTCCATCGTTTACTTCTCCATTTCAAACGATTTTGGGCATCCATGACAGCGAGACTATTGGCATACATCATACTATTGGCATGACATCCTGTACGACACTAAACTTACCCCTCCAAAAGGACCTGGTAGAGGCTACAGCATTGCTTCTCATTATTTTCATTAAAACGTGTTCACTGCAAATACGCAAAACCCACGGTTTTAATTATTTAAAGAAAATAAATACCTTTGATCGCTCGATGTCAACAGTATTTTAATATTTTTGATCAATTCAATTTGCTGCCCACACGGTTTACCTACTGACTTTCTTAATATTTAAATTAAATGTATTGAAATGATTATTTTTGACTGAATTGAAAACTTGCTGTCATTGACAAGGACGCCCACTGAGCATTAAACTTTATACTTCTGTTTGTTAGTACAGCCATTATGTTGCTGGATTGATGTTAATATAAAGTAAATACCTAATTAAAATGTAAGGCTTCTGGATTCAAAACGGAAAAAAATATTCTTGAGTAGAAAATGGTGGGTTAAAAATGGAAACGCCCTACATTTCCATTTTTTTAAACCACTTAGGTGGCAGACAAGCACACGGCCCACCTGATGGGAAGTGGTTACCGTGGCCTATGGACGTATGCAACACCAGGGTTGTTACACTCGCGCTGCCGGCCATGAAGAAACCTTCTGATGCCCCTATTGAAGAAACCCATTTATAAGTACCTAACGATAAAAAAACATTTACGTAATTTTTTCTTCTGCTCGTACAATGCTTTTAATTTTTTTGTTTTCTGTACCTGTTGACAAGCTTTGATATTGCAAAGCGAAAGAACTTCATTAGTATTTGTTTTGTTTGTAATGGTGACCCTATTTTTTGAGAAATGGCCTTTAGCTTACCATCAGGCGAGGTAGTGACGAGTAGTATCATGTACTAATATAACAATGAAGGCTGCTAACGCAGGCATCTTAGTTTGCATACAAGGCTCCCTAATTTCAATAATAGAAAAATATGTTCGTTTGACTAATAAACTATTATTTTTATCTGGAGTCCAAGACATATGCCGGTAACTACACTAAAACACACGTATATTAAGCTTGGTACAGTTGATTAACAAAAGTTCCGATATAAGCTGCCCGATATCCACACACTTGGTAAATTACCTATTCTTTTGAATGGTATAACTGCTATTGCTCGCGACTTATATCTGGGATCTTAAATGTGCTCAATACGCACAGTACACGCTCCTTGGGTATCTTTTGAAGATATCACGGGTTGCTTTTTGTTTTTTATACCACATAGGTGGCAGACATGCAAACAGCCCATCTGATGGAAAGTGCACAGTGGCCAGATGTGTGCAATACCAAGTGAGTCACACTCGCGCTGCCAACCCTGTAAGCATAGAGAGTTTGTGTGCCGTTAGCGTAAAAGTCAAAGCAGGACTAGCCTTTGGTCTTCCTACTGACAACACAAAAACTCTCCAGTGACCTGGCTACTCTACTCACCGCCGGGAACACAACACAAGGTTATTATGACCGCGGTATTCTATAGGGCAGAGGTACTTCCGCAGTCGGACAGCTCGATTAGACGGAGATACTGTCGTGGCGTACCTCCTACAAACTACTTGCTACAGTGGTGGACGAGCGTAAATACACCTAACAGATTATTACAGAACAATCAGGGCTTTTTTTTTTACGTGCGCAAAATCCCCACGGATACCTCCTCGGAGCCGGTGGAGGAGGTTATGTCGGACTCGAACCGACTAAAACGCACGCCGCCTGTAGGTTGTTTTGGTTGCCAAAGGTGAGGTTGACAGGCATATCCCTCGCACCCCGGCCGACCCAGGGCCATCTCTCACGATCTGGCCCTCTTCTCGGGTGTGAGGACTACAGAGTCTCCAACTCGTCCCCGGAAACCCTTCACATTGCTTGCATCAGTATGCCTTTCAACCGTCGATATGGTCACGCCTTTTTCGCAGTGAGGTAAGCAGAGACTACAGTTTTACATTTGCCACGATCCTGGCATACCTCTTTCGCTTATTCTACTTTCATTATTGTTTTCATACATGCTCGCCGGTTTCGTGTATACTTGACATGTACTTTCTCCAAAATGCCATCGTTTTGTAATAAGACCAGGTTAATAAACTTTTTAGGGCATAATTATAATACAGGGGAACGGGATTTATCATGCTTCTCGAGACAAAAATGGGTCTCATTCAGCTATAACAGACTAACTCATCTGAAGACTGACATGGCTAGTAATACCTGACCTGACCCTTGATTCTACTAAAACAAAACCACTGTAATACCACAGACACTAGATGGCATTAAATTTAAGTCTTTATTTCTATACGGCTAAAGTTCAAAATTATATGAAAAGTATTTTATCACGCTTTTTCGTTCACTCTTCAAAGAATCTTTTAATTTTGAACTTTTGCTGCATTGTTTTAAAGTCTAAAACTAAATATTTTTTTAATGGGTGGTAAAAATCCATTTATAGTGGTTCAGGTTGGTATAATAGTGATTTTGCTTTAGCAGAACCGAGGCCCAGATCAATGTGCTTATCTACTCAGTTACCACTTCACCGAGAGCTCCTCAAATATCCAACAACTTCATCCCACTCACGCTCAAGCTGTGGAATGAACTCCTTGCTGCGGTTTTCTCAAGCGACTATAATATGAGGTTCTTCAAGAAGGGGATTAGAAGGTTTCTTCAGGGTCAACAGCATGAGTGTAACGCCCTTGGTATATACGTATACCATAGGTCCACAGGCCACGGTAACCAGATCACATCTGGTGCGCCGAGTGCTTGTCTGTCACTCAAGTGGTATAAAAAAAATGTCATAAGATTCCCGAATGGTAAATTTAGAAGAGACATTAATTCTAACAAGGTTGAAGTTTGCCTAACTTCGAAGGCGGATTAATTAAAGGATTCCATAACAACAATTACTTCCTAGTACCTATTACAAGACGTGGAACATGAAGGGAAACGGATTACATCGGATTTGTATTAAGAACTTGGCTTAGAAGAAAGTGATTTAAAATGTGTTGGAGGATTTCGTTCAGGATTTCCGTTGTTCACTTTTGAAAAGGGATAAAGCGAATAATAATGTATAAAATGAAATGAAATTTTTAAGCATTTAGTATGCTAACTATTCAAAATCGATTAAAATAGAATAAATTTAAACGGTAGCGGTAGCCTAGTGGTATGGGTAATGGACTGCTAAGACCGAGGTCTCGGGTTCGATCCCAGGTTTTACCATGGCACACACCAATGACTTTTCGATGCTCTTCGAAGTTATGTGTGTATTTATCGCAGGTTTACAAGTGTCCGGTTAATGGCAATAGGCTCGCCACCTATTACATTGGGACCCAAACATAAACTGGCGAAATGTGGGTGCTAGCACCTCTGCCTACCCCTTCGGGGATATAGGCGTGAGTTTATGTTATGTTATGTTATGTTAAATTTAAACGGTCCGGGCGGGATTCGTACCCGCGATCTTTCCTTTACAGGGGGAACGCTAGGGCCAATAAGCCACCGAAACTTCGCCTGAAACGATCCAAATTTTTCTATGCATTTAACCGTCTTACGGCGACGGTGGGAGCCATCTACCGATATTCGTACGACTAACTAACTGTCCGACAACTCCACGCGGAGTCGCCGCGATGAGCATAAATTCTGCATACGTGGAGCAAAGACAACATTTATGGGGAATAGTATACTGTGCATGGCACCAAAGCTATATAATAAAATTCCTAACATTTACAACTACATGAATATCCATACTTGACATTAACTTAATATACAGATAATCAGCTCAATTAGGGTTTGGACATTAATATATTTTAGACTTGGACATCGATTTAATAAAAAAAAATCATAAATTCTGACAACCATTATAATTATACTTACCACTTGACATTTAATTAATTCTGACCAGTGATAATTTCCCTATATATTAAAACTATTTACTTTGACTGATAATAGATAATTTGCACTAATTTGTAATTGTTTTGTAAAATAAATGGGGAACATTGTACCAGTATTTCGAACTGCTGCAACAGCTTACGAGCTTCAAAATATACATTGACAGAACATGTTGAAACTTGTAACGTATTATAAGTATTATAAAATGTCACCTGTACCTACACATGTTTCCGCAAATAAAATTATCTTTATCTTATCTTTAAGGGAAAAAACGCAGGTTTGAATCCCGTCTGGACCATTTCAATTTTTTCGATCTTTATCGTTTTTGAATGTATAAAATATCTTACGACTAGCTGATTCCTATGACTCCGCTCGTTCTCACAACCCATTGGATCTTATTATAAAATCTATCACTGTACTAAATTTTATTTGTATTAGTTAATACCATTAGAGCGTGATTGAATTACAAATATCGTAACATTTAAAATATTAATAGAATTATTTTTCACTGTGCTCTATGGATTCAAAGTAAAAATAGCTTAACTAGCATCTATAAAGGCTTCAAATTCATTCATTCATTCATGTAAGGAATAAATATACTCAGATGTATATCTTTCAAAATACAATAATACGATGCATTGAAATACTCCTACGAATTCAAATATATAAATATTCATACAAACAAAAATTTGCTCTTAACATTTCTGATTCTTTACAGTGGAGCAATGAAGAAAAATAAAAGTATTCAAGAATGTATTTTACAGGATGTACAAAGGTGAACTTACTTTCCCCAGCACACCTTTGAGGCCACTGTTACACAATGGTGAAACAATGCACGACTGAAGAGAAATACATAGAAAATAGAATAATAGATATTATGTCTTGAAAGTAATCTATAAACGCAGTACGCGTTTTTGGGTATCTTTTGAGAATAGCATGGGGTGGTTCGGCAGCGAAAAAGTTCAAATCCAACATCGTAGATTATATCCAACCAATTCGCAGGCTCCAGAGCTTCTTTCCCGCCGTGCCTTGAGGTCAATATATAAAATGTTTATATGTATTTTAACTATAATGGTCATTCACATTAGTTTCAAAATAATCGGGAATTTGAATAAAGAACCGGGTACAAGCCAAAACAAAATCGCGAGTGGAGTGGATACAGTGAGCATCGTGTGCCGTGAAAGTGATCGAGATCGGGTTCGGGTTCGAGTTTGTAGTGAGGGTGAAACCAGTGGTAGTACAGATGGCGTAGTAAAAGCACTCGAAAGAGGGTAGATCAATATATTTACTCCTAGAAAAAACTTTTTCTCTGTTCCTCCGCGATCATGGTGCTTACAACAGCGCCGAAATATCGGAAACTCGAAACAATGCAATATGGTAAATATCCCGATTATTTTGATGCTGAAATGCTTATAACGATACTTACACATATGTATTATCCACATTATGATGTTTTAATCGCGAAAGTAACTCTATCTGTGTGTTACACTTTACCGTGTAAGTCACTGAACCTATTTTGATGCAGTTAGTACGTACAGGTTAAGTTTGTCGTGATAACAAATCGTCGACAGTCGCGAGCTTGTCATACAAATGTATACTCCTACAATGTATTTTTAGCGGAAACGCAATAACGAAATACGAAACCATGACAAAAAAACAAGGAAATTGCTTTAAGAACCATTAGGTTATTTACTATAAAAACAACTTTAGCGTGGTATTGTTTTTGGGCAAGCGTGAGTTGTGTAATAAAGAAAATATATAAATACACATCGATTACATAGACCCAATTTTATGTATGTTTATTGTATAAATATAAGTAAACAAAAGAAGAATATAGACAATAATAAATATTTCTCCTTCGAAATTTTTCATTACTCAGTTGTAAACCTGTAAGAAATTGCCACAGAGCGATAAGGCTGAAATCTGTACGTACTGGTTGCGCCGATGGTAGAATTTGTATTTTTTTGCTCAATAGTAGTAATTCAAGTCATTGACACTGAAACACACGCTTCCTGTACCCATCTCCCTCCCGCGCTACCTTTAAAGTGAGATAGCAATAGTTTTCGCCCTGCTCAATTGTCAAAATAGACGCATATTCACTTCCGCTTTTGAACTAAAACAATGGCCGGCGGCGCGCGCGTCTCTCAGAAATTAATAATGTTTGTTGGATTTTAACCGCTTTCATAGACCTTTACCGATCGGATTGTGCCTCTCGTGTGTCCCTCAAGTGATTTAGTGAGGTGGGCAGCAGCTCCTGAGCCAGGAAGAGAAGATCGGTGCAACGGCCCAGCCAGCACGTGGCGTAGTAAAGGTTAGTGCATCCTCTCCTAATTTCTCGGGTTGCATTCAATGCCTAAACCACCTCCGCGGCAACCCGATCACCTATCTTGTTTGTTGTGTAAAGTGTCATATGAAACATGTTAACTTCACCCTCCGCAAAATACAGTCCACTAGCTCAGGTGGCATGAGAATCGCGCCACCATTCTTTTTGGTCCTGGTCGAGCCGGATACTTAGTCGTAGTTTCGCATTTTGTTATGTTATTATTCTATTGGGAATAAACGCACCGCACCTAAATACCTAGTTATTTTAGTAGAAAACCCCGCATCTAGGAATTTAGGTTTAGATCTTAGGTATACTAGACACCCTAGTGCATAGGCACAGCGTAATACCTAACGCATTTGGCTATTTCAATTTCTGGGTTGTCCGTTCGCCGCTGGCTCGCATCGTGTTTACCTGATACCTACATAGGTTAGGTACGTGGTTATACCTCGCTCGCATTTCTCTTATCGTATCGATCCTTAGTCGTAGCTCGCTTTTGTTATTTATTCCACAGGGAATAAACGCACTGCACCTAAATACCTAGTTATTTTAGTAGAAAACCCCGCATCTAGGCATTTAGGTTTAGATCTTAGGTATTCTGACACCATAGTGCATAGGCACAGTGTAATACCTAACGCATTTGGCTTTTGTTTTATTTGTTTCAATTAAGTTGTCCGTTCGCCGCTAGCTCGCATCGTATTTACCTAATACCTACGTGGGTAGATACGTGGTTATACCTCGCTCGCATTTCATTCAAATTCATACGAAAGTATTTTAATTTGAATAGATATTACGCAATACTTAATCCCTGAAATAATAGTTGAACCTAGACAGCGATCTAGCTCGCGTAGGTACGATCTTGTTGCTATGCGCGTTTTGTTCAAGCCGGCACTTGCAGTTATAAGTACCTACCTACCTACGGATATCGTTCGCGCCGCGTCGCTGTACTGTAGGTACCGCTAAGATTAAGTCATTTCATTTGTTGTTTACCGCACTTTAGTTTGATATTAGTTGTAAAAATGCCCCCAAAGGTTGGTAGTACCGATAGTAAAGTTCAACTGAAACTTTTATACGCTAAAAGAGAAATGATTTACTCTCGTGTACAATCGATTTGTGATAATGCACTTAAAACCTCTGATTTGGCTATTAGAGATTCGTTCTTGTGTTCTATAGAAAACTTGGATAGTTTGCGCGCGGATTTCGAATCTTTAGTACATGACATCAACGTTTTAGAGTTAAATTTAAATCCCGATTACTCAGTGAGTTATCAGGCCTTGTCGTCGTTTGACGATTTGTATTGTCGTATCAAACGCGTCGCTAGGAGTTTGGAGAAACCGTCTGACCGACCCAATCCCACTCGCGACCGACCTAAGTTGCCACCAATTCAAATACCCGAATTTGATGGTAACATTCGCAATTGGTGTTTATTTATAGATAGTTTTGAGAATACAATAGATAAGAACGATTCGTTGACAGATCACGAAAAATTGCATTATCTCGTTGAAAAATTAACTGGTAAAGCTATAACCGTTTGCGCTGGAATTACGTTTAGTGCCGAAAATTATAATTTAATTTTAAATACTTTGAAAGCTAAGTATGAGGATAAAAGATCGGTAGCTAATGCATATTTGGATCAGATGTTTGATTTGAAAGCCATTACGGCATGTAACGATCAAAACTTAGAGAAGTTTCTAGATACTTTCGCATCATCTGTTCGCGCCGCAAAGAACCTAAAGATCGATGACCTCTGCGACTTCTTATTTTTGTATATGGGTTTAAAGAAATTAGATTCCGAAACCATTCGTTTATTTGAGTCGGATCATCGCGGCAATAAAATTCCTAAGTTCGAAGACTTAGAAAGTTTTGTTCGCGAGCATATAAAAATATTGCAACGCTCTTCATCGAAACATGAAGGCGCGAAGAAAGTTGTTAGTTCTGAACGCAAAATAGATGCGTCATCGAAGTCACTGAGGTCAACTCATACTTATGTTAATACCGCACCAGCACATGTACAATCACCTGTTTGCTCTTTGTGTAATACTCATCATTCGCAATTGTACAAGTGTCCGGGTTTCCTAAAATTATCGCCTAGTGATCGTTATAAATTTGTTCGCGCTAATAATTTTTGTTTTAATTGTCTCGGTACTAAACACCGCGTTGTTTTATGTAATAGTAGCAATAGTTGTCGAAAATGTCAAGCGAGACACCATACTTTACTTCATTTTGAAAATAGTAATGCCGCATCCAATGTGAGCACAGTTGGTTCGTCGAGCGGTGACACACGGCGGCCTGCGCCACAGCCGCAGCCCGCGCTCGCGCGCGCTCCGGCCCGCCCGGTGACCGCTGCGAATGACGTCACCTTGTGTTCGTTGTCCGCTAGTACTGCGCTCACTACTGTTGTCCTCGCGACTGCTCGCGTTATTGTTGTCGATGCATTAGGTAAACCGCACATTGTTCGAGCGCTATTAGATGGCGCTTCGCAAAGTAATTTTATTACTCAAGATTGTTGTCAACGTCTTGGTTTCAATGTTGATAAGCGTTCAACCCGCTCAGTGGTGAAGGGTTTTGGAGGTTTACAGTCAGCTGTTCATGGCACCGTTAAAACAAGGTTTGGATCTCGTTTTAATAATAATATTTGGTTTGACATGGATTCGCTCGTTATAGATAAAATAACTGAACAGTTGCCTACCGTTCCGGTTGACACGTCTTTATTAACGAAATTTAAAGACTTGCCTTTAGCAGATGAGACTTACGCTGTTCCTGGAGTCGTCGATATATTGATCAGCGCTTCGATTCTCCCGCACCTCCAGTTATCACGTAAGGTTCAAGGGGGACCGACGTACCCCGCTCCGCACGCACTGGAAACAGTTCTAGGTTTTGTTATAATTGGTTCTGCACCCGCTTCTATAGATAGTTTTAGTCACTCGACTGCTTCGTTCTGTTGCACCGTCGAGCCGCCACTGGAGTCTACCATCCGCAAGTTTTGGGAAATTGAAGAGGTCAATGTCCCACCTATCCTAAGCCCTGATGACAAGATGGCTGAGGAGATTTGTTGTCGCACGACTACTCGTGATGAGCAGGGTCGTTGTGTTGTCGCGCTCCCTTTCAAGGGAGATATTTTTTCGCTCGGTGACTCCCGTGTATCCGCTGAAAAACGCTTTCTTTGTTTAGAACGAAAGATGCAGGCGTCTCCAAAGTTAAAGCAAGCCTATGATGAGGTTGTTAACGAATATTTAGATAAAGGTTACATCTCACCTGCGCCTGCGGACACTGACGAGACCCAGCCTTCGTACATTATCCCGCACCACGGAGTTATTAGAGAAGATAAGCTTACTACTAAACTCCGCGTAGTTTTGGATGGCGGTGCTAAGACCAGCACTTCCGTGTCGCTTAATGACATTTTGTATTGTGGTCAAAATCTTTAAGGTAATTTATTTTACATAATTGTAAATTTTCGCATTAATATTAGTAGAATTTTAGCTTTTTCGGACTCAACAGTCGCTTTGTGTTGGGCCCACTCTTCGCCCCATCGTTGGGACACATTCGTCGCTAATAGAGTGGCAAAAATTCAATCTGAATTAGCGCCACAAAATCTCTTTCACGTTGCTGGCACCGACAACCCAGCCGATTGTCTCTCTCGTGGATTGCTTCCTTCGCAAATTTTAGATCACCCGTTATGGTTTAGTGGACCGTCCTGGATTCATGCCGCGTTAGATAAGTGGCCAGTTAGTCAATTCAATCCCACTACGGTTTCCGAACCACCCGAGGAGAAGAAGCACTCGCTTGTTGTATCGGTCCCGCGTGAAGAGTCCCTTATTTTGTTGTTTGCTAATCGCGTCTCGTCTTGGTCGAGACTGTTGCGTTGTGTTGTTTATGTAGGCTGATTTTTGAGAATTTTATCTACGCGCGGTCACATAGAGTTGACCGGTGATTTAAGTACGCAAAAATATTTGCCCGCAATAGATGTTGATGACGATAGAATGCACCTTCTAACTCGTCACGCTCTTTTAGATAAATTAGTCCAATCGTTTTGGAATCGTTGGAGAACCGATTGTTTGCGCACGCTGCAGTCGCGTCAAAAATAGAATACTCCATCTAACCCAATTACTGTAGGTACGGTGGTAGTCCTTATGACTGAGAATGCGCCTCCTTTACATTGGCCTCTAGGGGTAGTAGAGGAAGTTTTTCCCGATTCCCGCGGGATAACTCGTGTTGTACGGGTTAAAACCGCAACCGGATCGTATCTGCGCCCGGTTGTTCGCCTCTGCCCTCTGCCTAGCCAGCAGTAGGCACGAGTTCAAATCTAGGTTTATATTTTAGTTGTTATTTCCCAAACCTAGATTTAGATTAGACTTTAGATTTGTTCCGCATTTTTCGTTTTGAAGGTAACCCTTCAAGCCGGGGGAATGGTTGCGCCGATGGTAGAATTTGTATTTTTTTGCTCAATAGTAGTAATTCAAGTCATTGACACTGAAACACACGCTTCCTGTACCCATCTCCCTCCCGCGCTACCTTTAAAGTGAGATAGCAATAGTTTTCGCCCTGCTCAATTGTCAAAATAGACGCATATTCACTTCCGCTTTTGAACTAAAACAATGGCCAGCGGCGCGCGCGTCTCTCAGAAATTAATAATGTTTATTGGATTTTAACCGCTTTCATAGACCTTTACCGATCGGATTGTGCCTCTCGTGTGTCCCTCAAGTGATTTAGTGAGGTGGGCAGCAGCTCCTGAGCCAGGAAGAGAAGATCGGTGCAACGGCCCAGCCAGCACGTGGCGTAGTAAAGGTTAGTGCATCCTCTCCTAATTTCTCGGGTTGCATTCAATGCCTAAACCACCTCCGCGGCAACCCGATCACCTATCTTGTTTGTTGTGTAAAGTGTCATATGAAACATGTTAACTTCACCCTCCGCATAATACAGTCCACTAGCTCAGGTGGCATGAGAATCGCGCCACCACGTACCTTCCACAAAACTTGTATCTCATATTGTTGTTGCAATTGGTTTACAATAACGACGTTAATTATTATTATTATTAAATTTAGGTTTGAAATGAAACTGTAAATGTTACGTGAAGCGACAACGGTGAAAATCAACCTCCACAATTTTTTTTGGACAAAGCAAACGGGACCGGTGGGAAAGGTTATGTCGGACTCGAACCGACCAAAACGCACGACACCCGTGGGTCGTTTTTGGTTGCCGAAGGTGAGGTTAGTAGGCATATCCCTCACCATATCCCGGCCGACCTAGGGCCATTTCTCTCGATCTGGCGCACTCCTAGGGTGTGGGAACCACAAAGTCCCCAACTCGTCCCCGGCCACAACATCAAAATAATAAAAATAAAAACAAATGTCGTGTCATATTCTATATTACAGATTTCTAAGCAGTTAGTGGTTGAGCCTCTATCGAACAAATGAACGTATCCTTGATATATTGAATCGATTTTATTGGATATATGTAAAAACAGCAAATGGTGTCGGCTATCGGATATCGGCTATCGTCTGTGTAATGTGAAAACGGCCTAAGAATGGACTAGACACTACTAGACTACTACTAGACTACATGACTTTTTATATTTAACATTATGCTTAAGTACCTGCTGACATTAAAACTTACAACTGATTAATTTATTATTTGACATTATGCCTGTAATATTGACATTGAAAATAAAATGATAAGAAAATCGAATATATTAATAATTTTGAATATAAAATAATTTTGAAACACTATGCTTGTAAAGATAATGACATTAAAATTTGCACGCTCTACGGGGCAGAATATATTGTATTCACTAGCTTTTAAGACCTATAATGTAACCATATTCGAAGCAAATAAATGAATTGAATTGAATTGAATAGCTTGTCTTACTCGGGCTCGGTTACCACTGTGAGTCCCACTCACATTTGCAAATATTTCACCAACAAATAACAGACACTTAACTCAAACCAAAGTAACTTGGAGACAGCTTTCACAGTCAAGTTTATAAATTCAGGATATGTATAGAATTTGCATTCAGCAGTGGTTGTAGGTACGATAATGGCATCCACACCACACCGCGCATCGTTCAGGTAAAGCTTTGTGTTTTAAATATTCACGAATCTCACGTTGTGCAGTGCGAAATATATTTGCATGCACATTATATCTCGTTTAAAAACCTAGCCTAGTGGTATGGGTAATGGACTACTGAGACGAGGTCTCGAGTTCGATCCCAGGTTTGACCATGGCACACACCAATGACCTTTCGATGTTTTCCGAAGTTATGTGTGTATTTATCGCACGACGTAGCGTAGCGGTAGAGCATTCGACTGCTATGCAGGGGGCGCGGGTTCGATTCCCGCTCAGTGCAAATATTTGTATGCATGAATATGTATATTTGCATTGGTCTGGGTGTTTCTATGTATAATATGTATGTATTTACAAAAAAAAGTATCAAAGTACGTTTATCCGCATTCTAGATCCCATAACACAAGCTAGTTAAGCTATGCTTATCATGGGTCTAGATAGCGTTGTGTAGAATGTCGTGGAATATTTATTTATTTATTTATTTATTATCGCAGGTTTACAAGTGCCCGGTTAATGGAAATAGGCTCGCCACCTATTACATTGGGACCTAAACATAAACTGGCGAAATGTGGGTGCTAGCACCTCTGCCTTCCCTTTCGGGGATATAGGCGTGAGTTTATGTCATGTCATGTCATGTCATGTAAAAATAAATGAATATAATTACTTCTATATTATACACTACAAGATGTTGACCCTATATAGCCTATGTTCATTCCCAAGGTCTAATCATAACAAAACATAAGCTCATGTCTATTCCCCGAAGGGGTAGGCAGAGGTGATAGCATCCACATTTCGCCAGTTTCTGTTTAGGTTCCTATGTAATAGGTGGTTAGCCTATTGCCATTAACCTGGCACTTATAACCCTGCGATAAATACACACATAACTTCGAAAAGTATCGAAAAGTCATTGTTTTTTTTTTTATACCACTAAGTTGGCAGACAAGTACACGGCCCACCTGATGGGAAGCGGTTACCGTGGGCTATGGACGTATGCAACACCAGGGGTGTCACACTCGTGCTGCCGACCATGAAGAAACCTTCTGATGCCCCTCTTGAAGAACCCCATATTGTAGGCGCTTAGGAAAACCGCAGAAGGGAGGTCATTCCACAGCTTGAGTGTGCGTGGGATGAAGTTTTTTTCATACCGCACAGTGCGCACCGTCTCAGGTCGCAATGTGTGGGGATGAATTCCCTGCCTATGGCGAGAGGTGCGATGATAGAATGTAGCTACAGGCATCATGTCAAACAATTCATCTGAGCACAAACCATTGTATAGGCGGTAGAACACACACAGTGAGGCAAAATCCCTCCTAAGGCTAAGAGGTTCCACTCTACCTGTGAGTATGGGATTGTCAACCAGCCTCAATGCCCGTCTTTGCAACGAGTCGAAGGGGTCAAGCTGGTATGCAGGTGCTCCAGCAAAAAGGTGACAGCAGTACTCCATGTGAGGCCGGACCTGTGCCTTATAAAGAAGGAGTTGCTGCCCCGCAGTGAAGTACTGCTTCGCCCTGTTGAGCACTCCGAGTTTTCTTGATGCCAACTTAACCTTGTCCTGCAAATGACTTCAGTATTAGACGTCGCTGGAGATATCGACACCAAGGATCCCGATACTCGAGGAGATGGTAAGCGGTGTGCCCAGGAATTGCGGCGCTACAATGAATGAGGTTTTCTTAGCGGTGAATACACATACTTGTGTCTTAGTGGGGTTGAATTGGACTAGGTTTAGTTGTCCCCAATCGGATACTCCAGAGAGAGTAGTCTCGATTTTAGACACAAGTTGTTCGCGACTCTTCTCCACCTCGGACTGAGGGATATTTGCACGGCCCGTGTAACACGTGTCCCCGGTACTGTCGTCCGCATAACAATGAATGGAGCCATCAGACAGCATGTCATTGATATGCAGCAGAAACAGCGTCGGAGACAACACAGAGCCTTGTGGGACACCAGTGTTTATGTTCATGCGGTCCGAGCAGCTGCCGTCGACGACAGCTTGGATGTTTCTGTTGGACAGAAAGCTGGCGATCCATTCGCAAAGTCCCTCGGGGAGTCCATAGTACGGCAACTTCGCAAGAAGACCTTTGTGCCAGACCCGATCGAAGACCTTTGCTATATCGACGCTGACCGCTAGTGCCTCACCCCGACTCTCGATGGCTTGCGACCACCGGTTTGTGAGATACACAAGAAGGTCACCGGTTGAGCGACGGTGGCGAAAGCCGTACTGTCGGTCGCTCAGTAGATCGTTTCCTTCAAGGTATCTCAGGAGCTGTGTATTAATGACTATATAGGTTATAGCGATAGGCCTGTAATTGGTTGGATCTGTCCCGTCACCTTTCTTAGGTACAGGGTGCACGAATGCGGTCTTCCACGAGGCTAGAACCTGCCGCGCGGAGTAGGAGAGTGCGAAAAGGCGTGTAAGTACAGGGCACAGCTCGGGGGCGCAGTGTTTAAGCACCATCGCCGGTATATCATCCGGCCCACTCGACTTCCGAACATCTAGGGACTTAAGCTCACGCCGGACCGCCCGTTGCGTGATTTTAACTTCAGACATGGAAGCACCACAGCTAGGAATTATGGGTGGTTCGGCGTCCCCGTCGTTCATAGTCGAGTTTGACGCAAAGAGATTACCCAACAGATCGGCTTTCTCCTTAGCGCCATGGGCCAGACTACCATCGGATTTTTGCAGCGGTGGAAGGCAAGACTGGCAGAAGTTTCCCTCGGCAGCTTTGGCGAGCGACCAAAATGCACGACTGCCAGATGGGTAGCGCGCAAGCCGCTCGCCAATTCTGCCGATGAACTCAAACTTAGCCCTGGCCGTAGCTTTTTTACTAGACCTCGAGGCGGCATTCAACTTTCGCTTCACTTCAGTGATATTAGGATCTTTATTGGCAAGAGCCGTGGTCCAAGCCCTGTATGCAGATTGCTTGTGGTCTCTTGCTTCTCTGCAGGGCCTATTAAACCAAGGGCGTTTGCTCTCTCCTGTTGCAATCCAGCGGTTCGGAATATAGCATTCCATACCCGCTAGGATCGCATCAGCTACTGCTGTTGCACAGGAGCTGGGATCATTTGAAGTGAAGCAAAGCCGCCTCCACGGGTACGACGCGAAGAATTCTCGCAGTCCATCCCAGTCTGCCGACTTGTAGTGCCAGACATGCCGCCATTGAGGTGGCCGCGGTGGTTCAGGCCGCGTGAGAGTCACTTGCGCCCGAACGAGGCTGTGGTCCGAAATACCAAGTGGTGCTTCCACAGTTACTGAGTATTCGTCCGGGCGTGAAGTCAGCAGAAGGTCCAGTATAGAGCTTCCATGGGTCTCTATTTCTGGTGTTCTAGTAATAGAATGCACCAGTTGAGAGAATCCGTAGGTCAGTGCAAAGTCATGAGCAGCCCTTCCCGCAAAATCAGTTCTAGGAGACCCCAGCCGCTCTACGTGGTGAGCGTTGAAATCCCCCAAGAATACTAAATCCGCGGTAGGGTATTGCTCAATTACCTTGTCCGTAGACCGCTGCAGATGCTCAAACAATTGAGCTGTACCCAAGTCACCGCTATGAGACCTGTAGAGGCACGCAAAGATACGGGTGTGGCCACCGTGATCCGTACGTACCCAAAAAGTTAACAGGTCCCTGTCTTCAAGGCCTTGAAGACGGCGGCAGCAAATATCATCCCGGACGTACAAGCATACCCCGGCGCGACTCAGGAAGTTATGCTCGAGTTTGTACCCGGGGTACATTAAGTAGGCTGTATCGGCTGGGCATGATATTTGCGTCTCCGTCAGAAAAAACAAGGTGGGCTGCGCGGTCTCTAAATGTGGATGGACCGCGTTGAGGTTGGTGTGTAGGCCCCTGATGTTACAGAAATCCACATGTATTGTGGACGATGGTACCGCTGTAGTAACGTTATTCTTATTTTTTCCTTTCATGACCTATATGGGGGGTGGGGGGGGGAGGAAGGTATAGAGAGTTTCTGTGCTCCCAGTGCAGAAGACAAAGCTAGGCTTCGTACCTCCACTGACAAGTTGGGGTTGTGTGAGTGGCTGGCGTGGCGGGCGGAAGGGCCCCCGGTCCCCTCCCAAATACTGTAGCCGAGTCCATTCCGGTTTCCTCCTCCGGCACGACTACAGCATCGGGCACTTTACACAGGCTGCTGGTTCAGCCTCCTGGGGCGGAGATTAAGTGATCCCCAGGTTCGGGAACCGTACAACCTGCGGACGGCCAGCGGATAACCGTTTCACCGGGTCTCCCTGACCGCCGCGCCAACATTTCACGCCCCTACAAGTCAGTGGTGTCAATTTAAGCCTACGGCCTATCCACTGACAGCACAAAACCTCTCCGGTTAGCTCTGGCTACCTTACTCACCACCGGGAACACAACACAAGGTTATTATAACCGCGGTATTCTGTAGGGCGGAGGTACTTTCCCAGACGGACTGCTCAATTTGAGACGGGAGATACCGCCGTGTCCTACCTCCTTCAAAAAATGGTGTGTGCCATGGCAATACCTGGGATCGAACCCGAGACCTCGTCTCAGCAGTCCCATACCACTAGGCATAGGATATTTTAAATTACTCAATAGAGTAGAGGGAGGTATGTGGATCGACTGTGCCTATTAAATTTCAATTAGATGATGGTTTTCTAGAAATTACTCGCACTAATCAGTCTTGATTAACAACACGTTTAAAAGAAGCCTTAATTATACCCAAAATTTAACCTCAAACAGATTTTTGCTAGAAATTTAATCTAAAACGAGCAGCCTTCCTACGTCTTGTACATCTAGGGATGAGGTTATCTAAACGTATCGATATTTGCTATTTCCTCCATAGAAAGGATAACATCTTTATCCAAGGTTTTTTTTACGTTCGATAAATGCCCACGGTCAAGCTGGAGCCGGTGGGAGAGGTTATGTCAAACTCGAACCAATTAAAATTTTTATCACCTGCGGGTTGTTTTTGCTTGCCGAAGACGATGTTGACAGGCATTTCTCACCCACCCGACCCAGGGCCATCTCGGCAATATCATCGACTGTGATCAAAGTCCCCAACTCGTCCCCGGAAATTAATTTTCGCTTCAGCCTCATATAATCTCACTACGTATAAATGTAAAAGTTAGGAATGGGTTCTTGACACTTAAAACATGTCAGAACGGCTGCACGAATCTGGATGAAATTAAACAAAGATGTAGATTATACTTAGGAATAATGCATATCGCCCGAGTGTAAAATTTCAACCAAATTAATCTAACTGTGTATGATTTGATATTGACTTGGTCATTTACATTAATAGTAAAACACTCGCTGAGATACTAAAAACTTAAAACGGGAACACATATTGTGAACTCACTTGTACTTTTCCACAGTTTTTATTATTTGTTATTAGACCGAACCGGTTTCGTCTTAAGGCATCCTCAATGGTTTACATGGCATTTAAGAACATTATTTTATAAACATTGTTTGCATAACACTTAGTGGCAGACAGGCACACGGCCCACCTGATGTAAAGTGGTTACCGCGGCCTATGGACGTGCACAACATCAGGGAAGTTACACACGCGCTGCTGACCCTGTAAGTACAAAGAGTGCAGAAGACAAAGCAGGACAAGCCTTTGGTCTTCCCACTGACAGTACAAAAACTATCCAGTGAGCTCTGGCTACCCTACTCACCGCCGCCGGGAACACAATATGAGGTTATTATTGCCACGGTATTCTGTGAGGCAGAGGTACTCCTCCAGTCGGACTGCTAAATTAGACGGAAATACCGTCGTGTCCTACCTCCTGTTGTAAAAGTACAAGTGAGTTCTCAATATGTGTAACAATAAATTCCACCAAGTGGCATCAATCAACAGTATAAAATAGTCTTAAATCAGAAATATTTCAAAAAAAAGTTAATATCCCGTCGAGTGTTTTACTATGACAATCTCTATATTTCTGCTGCCATAAGAAACATAATATAACATAAACTCACGCCTATATCCCCGAAGGGGTAGGCGGAGTTGCTAGCACCCACATTTCGCCAGTTTATGTTTAGGTCCCAATGTAATAGGTGGCGAGCCTATTGCCATTAACCGGGCACTTATAAACCTGCGATAAATACACACATAACTTCAAAAAGCATCGAAAAGTTATTGGTGTGTGCCATGGTAAAACCTGGGATCGAACCCGAGACCTCGTCTCAGCAGTCCATCACCCTTACCACTAGGCTACCGCGGTACACAGACAGTATAAATAGTCTTGAAACGGAAAATTTTAAAAAATATAGTGTAAATTACAAAGTATCGTATATATTCTCGAGTACATCCCTATCGTAACACTGATTAAAAAGGCAAGGGGTTGCTTTGTCGCCACGGTGCGATGGTGGCAGTCTTTTAATCTGAGACTTGTTTTGGAAAGTGGCACGACAGTATGAGCTACACTAACGTTGTGAAGGGGCTAGTGAGTCTTCGAGAGAGGTAGAAAATAATTAAGACTGTATTTTTTGTATTAAGAATACACCTTTTATAGCAGACTAAGAACATATCTATAGGTATACTAATATTATAAAGAGGAAAGATTTGTATTTTTGTATGTAACCAATAAACTCAAAAAGTTCTGAACCGATTTTAATAATTCTTTTTTTATTAGAAAGCTACATTCTTCGTGAGTAACATAGGCTACTTTTTATCTCGATATTCCCATGGGATCAGGATTTACGCGGGTGAAACTGCGGCGCGGTATTAGTACATTATAAAAAGCGAGGGTGCCGTAACTTAAGCTAGATAAACCGAAATATATTTTTAATATGTTGCCTTAGAAGTTTGATTTTTGCACAGTTTTAAGACGTTTTAGTTTTGATTATGTGGTATGAATTTCAACTTGATACCTCCACAAATTCATGAGAAAATGGTCTTAACAGACGAACAGACGGATAACGTTGGGATCCTATAAGGGATCCATTTCCTTTTGAAGTACGTAACACCAAAACAGTAAAATAAGTACTTGAGGCTAAAACAAATCCTCAAAACTCATTTTATTCTTAAAATACTAGAAAGATTACCACTATATCACACCCCATCTCTGCCCATGCGATTTCATACAGGGCTATTTAACATCAGGCAGGTATATACCGCCCAGACTCAGCCTCAATCGCATGGCATTTACTGGTGGTAGAAACTTGGTGGCACAAATTTGTCTCAAGTTTCGACCGGGTAGGTACCACCGTGCACTATTGCGAAAAACCCTCCATAGCAATTCAATCTCGGTTGGATTGTGTTCAGGGGTCAGCATGTGCATAGCCGGGCAGAGGTGGTGGTTGTCGCAGCACTAGTGGGACCAGTGGGTCTTGGCGTAGTCTAGTGGGGATGGCGCGGGGCGATGCGCCGAACAGGGAGACCTGTAGAAACGGTGGTGCCGCTGGCCGCCCGCGGTATAGTACAGGGGCCCAACTGGGGTTAACCACCTTGGGAGGCTGCCTCACCAGGCCGCGCATAATCTCGATATGGTTCGTCGTGCCGGTTGGTGACCGGATTTGGGAGCCCGGCGACTATACTCGGGGGGGTACGGGGGCCCTTCCGTTCGGCGCGTCGGCTCTCGCCATGCCTCACATTCATAGATAAAACCAATATCCCACGCTTTGTCACACGGTGCTGCGGCGGCAATCACTTCTTTTTTCACGCCTTCTCCCACCCAAACTCATGGCAGCGCAATTTACAGAAAAAGGCAACACAGCGGCTCGTCACACTCCCAAAAGCTTGCTATTTGAGGTGGAGTCCACTAACATCTGTGGGCTCCATGCAAACCTCAACGCCGTCCACCAACACCTAGAGACGGCGAAACCTGCCATGTTTTTTCTAACGGAGACGCAAATACACCGCCCTGACGACACGACCTACTTGCTCTACCCTGGCTATGTTCTTGAGGAAAGTTTTCGTGCAAAAGCCGGGGTGTGCGTGTTTGTTAGGGCGGATGTTTGCTGTCGCCGTTTGCGCTGCCTACAGGACCCATCCTTCTCCGTCCTTTGGGTACACGTAGACCATGGCCCTACGAGTCAGATCTATGTGTGCCTCTACCGTTCCCATACAGGAGATGCTGAGACAACTCGACTCTTTGAATATCTGAGTCAGGCGGCAGATGATGCGCAGGAGCGATTTCCGAATGCCGAAATGGTATTTTTGGGGGATTTTAACGCCCACCACGAGATCTGGTTGGGCTCCTCCAAAACAGACCATGCGGGAAGAGCCGCCCACGCATTTGCTCTGGCGCACGGCCTGACCCAATTGGTGCACGAGGTCACTAGGATACCAAGAAGGTCGGGCCAAGCACCTTCTCTGCTAGACCTTCTGCTGACGAGTGATCCGGACCGGTACAGTGTATCGGTGCGAGCCGCTTTAGGCAACTCTGACCACTGTCTGGTCTGTTCCACGGTGCCTATTATAGCGCCCCCACGACCCATGCGGGGGAAGCGGCGTCTCTGGCACTACTCGTCAGCGGACTGGGATGGACTTCGTGACTATTTTGCGTCCATCCCGTGGGTTGAGCGCTGCTTTGAAGGTATGAACCCATCGGATTGTGCTACTGCTGTCGCCGGTGAGATCGGTCTGGGTATGGAATACTATATCTCATACACCGATGTCACCGGTGACCGCGGGGTGCGCCCTTGGTTCGGGCGCGAGTGCGCGGAAGCTGTTGAACAAAAACAGTCTGCGTACCGCGCTTGGGTAAGGGCGCGCGCCACGCGCCATCCCAATCTGGGCCACTTCAAGGCGGCGTACAACAGAGCCACAAAGGTCTGTAGAAGGGCCTATGTCAGAGCGGATGCCCTGCGCATAGCGCGGCTTGGTCAAGAGCTAGTGATGCATCCTACGGGAAGCCGTGGCTACTGGCGACTGGCTAAAGCCGTGCAAGCCAACTTCTGTCAGCCTTCGCTGCCTCCGCTGCGTAACCCTGATGGATCCCTGGCCCATGAGCCGCAAGAGAAGGCAAATCTGCTGGCTAATCTCTTTGCGGCCAACTCCCGAATCGATGATTGTGGTACGCAGCCACCAACACTACCCGACAGTGACCACGCGATGCCTGATATCCATATCAGGCAACGCGATGTCCGTGCAGTGCTGCAATCACTCGATGTCCGGAAAGCCAGTGGTCCGGATGGTATACCAGCGGTAGTTTTGAAAAAATGTGCAGCGGAGTTGTCTCCAATGCTTACGCGCCTGTACCGGCTATCCTACAGTTCGGGTACAGTGCCTTTGCCTTGGAAAGAGGCGAATGTTCAGCCGATTCCCAAGAAGGGGGATCGCTCGGAGCCAGCCAACTATCGACCCATAGCCGTCACCTCAGTGCTGTGCAAAGTGTTCGAGCACATAATTAACAAACAGCTCATGCGGCACCTAGAGGATCACTCCTTAATTAATGACCGGCAATATGGCTTCAGACCGAAACGGTCAACGGGTGATCTTCTAGCATACGTTACCCATCTTTGGGGTGAGGCTATGGACAAGCACGGCGAGTCACTGGCAATTAGTCTTGACATCGCCAAAGCTTTCGATAGAGTATGGCACAAATCGCTTCTTTCTAAGCTACCTGCCTTTGGTCTGCCTTCTAGGCTGTGCAACTGGGTTGCTAGCTTCCTGCAGGGGCGCCGTGTTCGCGTCCTTTGTGACGGACGAGCTTCGGAGTTTCCTCAGGTTAGTGCTGGCGTGCCCCAGGGGTCCGTCTTATCACCCACTCTCTTTCTTCTGCATATCAACGACATGCTGTCTACCGGCAATGTTCATTGTTATGCAGACGATAGCACTTTACATGGGAGTTATCATGGACATCCAGCGGCCAAGCAGTCAGATATCGCAGAGAAAAGGCAGCTTCTTGTCACTGAGCTTGACGGGGTCCTGAATCACATTTCTCAATGGGGCTCTGAGAACCTGGTTGAGTTCAATGCCAAGAAGACGCAGGCATGTGCGTTTACAGCAAAAGTATCTTCTTTCCTTCCCCTCCCCACTCTTCAGAGCACACCACTGCCGCTGCAGGACAATCTCAATATCCTAGGTATGGATGTTCGCTGCAACCTGAATAACAAAAACTACATCGAAAGTATCATCAAAACAGCCTCACGAAAACTCGGAGTCCTGAACAGAGTGAGACGATTTTTCACGCCGGAGCAGCGGTGTCTTCTATACAAGACACAAATTCGCTCCTGTGTGGAGTACTGCTCGCATCTCTGGGATGGTTCAGCAAAGTACTTACTAGATGCTCTCGACAGGTTGCAGCGACGTGCGGTCCGCATCATTGGGAATCCCGAGATCACGAACACCCTAGAACCTTTACAGCTGCGTAGAGATGTTGCGTCCATGGCTGTATTTTACCGTCTGTACCATGGGGAGTGTTCTGATGAGCTCTTTCAATTAGTCCCACCCTCCCCTTTCCTACACAGGACAACGCGTGCAGGTCTTAGATGTCATCCGCACACGGTGCAAGACATCCGATCAAGAACCAAGCGGTTCGGAGACTCTTTCCTCTGTCGCACCATTAAGGCCTGGAATTCATTACCAGCTCACGTGTTTCCTTCTTCCTACAGTCCCGGGTCCTTTAAGCGGGGCGTGAAAAAGCATATGATAAGGCCGTCAAGCTGAGTGTCACCATTGTCACACGGTATGTGTAAGTAATGGTGACCCTCTTTTCTGGGATTTTGCCTTCAGCTTACCATCAGGCAAGGCGAAGTCCAATTGACGTGTCCTATATAAAAAAAAAAAAAAAAAAAAAATGGCTTGAGTTAACAATATTGCTCAGAAGACTGCTATAGGCTCACTCCTTATTACGTGGGACCGAATTTAATGACTGGTGAAATGTGGGTGTTAATTCACCTCTGCCTAACACTCTGGGGATAAAGCCGTGAGTACATTAATTTGTAATTTATCTTTTCTCTTCAATAAGAATTTACTAACAGGTCCCAATATTACAGTGATGACAGCTTGAAGGTTGAATGCAAATATCTTTCGAAATGTAAAGAGAGTTTTAGATATGATCATAATTCAATATTAACTTTTTTTTAATTTATTTAAAGTTTCGAATTTGTTTAAGCTACTTTTTAGCTCACGAATCAAGTCTCACTTATTTAATAAACTAACGCAAAGGTTCTAAATTGAAACCGAATTAAACGAATTGAAGATTTTGATTCTGAACAAATTAATTAATAGCTTTCAACTGAAGTGGAATAAAAATGTATTGCTCGGTTACTATTTCTATTTACTTTTAGAAATGTTTATATGTACATTCATGACTGTATATCCCCGAGGGGTAGGCCACTGCCTACCCCTCGGGGATATACAGTCATACATACAGTCATATACAGTCATGTTGATACGCCACTGCGTATCAACACCCACATTTCACCAAATATGATATTCATCTCACGTAGGCATCTACTGCCATAAAGCGGGCATTTTGTCACGATTGTATTTTTACTGTCAGGTCGAGAACAGCCTTGTCCCTTAGTCACTTTCTATATTATCTACAGTAGGAGATGGGGTGGTAACATCCTCATCTGCGATATCTTGTGTGTAACATACTAATTTCTACAGTGAAACATTAAGGACGTCTAAAGATTACTCAATATGACGTGATCTCACGGTAAGTGTCAAGGGACGTTGCCGGTTCAAATTTGGTCTAGATGATGAAAAAAACATGAGTACCTTAAAATTTATGTGTACATCGAGGTTCTAGTGATCAAATACATACATATAATCACGCCTTTGTCCTTGGCGGGTTAGGCAAAGGTAAATTAACACCCACATTAGACCAATCATAAAGGCTTGTCCTGCTTTGTCCTCTACACTGACGGCACAGAAACTCTGGGCTTACAGGGTCGGAAGCGCGAGTGTGGCTTTTCTGGTGTTACACACGTCCATAGGCCACCTAAGTGGTATAAATAAAAATCATTGAATTCGGTTCCACGTTATTACTCCTATTGGAGGTGAGCCTATTGCCGTCTTCCAGGCACTATTGTTGACTCAAGCCATGCATCTGAGGCTAAGTCTAGGCTGTATATATCTTTCTGATGGTCAACAGCTCTAATATAAGTACGTACAAAGTTCTGTAATCCCTATGAACTATGAGATACTCAATATGTTATCTCACAATTGAAAAACTTTTAATTGACCATCTATGTACTACAATATCTATTTTGTTTTATAGCGAAACTTATCTAGTTTTGTGTACTTACTCCAGTAAACATTAATAACAATTAACACACAGTATTCAAACAGAAATAAAAGAAAACTGCGGTAGCCTAGTGGTTTGGATAATGGACTGCTGAGACGAGGTCTCGGGTTCGATCCCAGGTTTTACCATGGCACACACCAATGACTTTTCGATGCTTTTCGAAGTTATGTGTGTATTTATCGCAGGTTTATAAGTGTCCAGTAAATGGTAATAGGCTCGCCACCTATTACATTGAGACTTAAACATAAACTGGAGAAATGTGAGTGCTAGCACCTTTGCCTACCCCTTCGGGAATATAGGCGTGAGTTTATTTTATGTGTGTTATTTGTTTTAAATGATATGCCTATCAAATCATCCAAAACGCAAGCTTTGATTGCAAGCGAGATTGGACCTTAATTGATGATGATAGAGTTCTACATAAAGTAAAATAAAAAGTATCTGATGAAGCCGTCAAGCTCAGTGCCTCCGATGTAACATGGTACATGTCTGCAATGGTGACTTTACCGTGAGACTTTACCTTCAGCTTACCATCAGGTGAGATAAAGTCTAACTGACGTGTCCTACATAAAAGTAATATAATAGACCCGTCAAATAATTTACACGAATAGGTAGATTATATAAATTTCGACATGACACGTGTATTATGTAACCTCCAAAATTTTATTATAACCGATAAAAAAGGTTACAGTAATAAAATATTCAGCTTGTAATCTTTAAATTATTTCGTTTTATGTTTCACCAAAAGGCATTCGTGAGTGGTGGATAAGTGGTATACGAGAATTATGGTTTTTCATGGATTTAGGGGCGACCAAAATTTCATTTAGTTCGTTATTGTAAAGTGATAAAGTTCACCGAGAATATATTCAAGAGGTAAAAAAAAACGATTTTCTTTACTCTCATTAATAGAATTCATTTCAGCAAGAACATTAAACTCAAGAAGGATATTTTTTATGTTAAGTTCGAGATTATTCAAGTTAATGATTAGCAATATCTGCATTAGTGCCACTGCTGAGGAGTAAATTGCCTTCTGAGTCCTCAAGTCTAAGGTGCACAGGTTGCTTCTAGGTTATTATTGAACATATTATCACTTAACACTAAGATCAAGAAAAGTAAGAAGGGCATGGAATGGAATGGAAAGGGACTCCTTTGTCCGCACTTAGCCTTCTTTTGGGCCATTGTGCGTGTAGAGTACTGGCTAGAGTAACCAGAAACGTAGAAGCTTACTGGGGGCATCACAGGCTTTGCGTTGCGACCTCACTGTACTGAGGATTTGTGATCGTTGATGTGCTACTGCCTCGCATTCCAGTATTACGTGGGCGGCCGTTTCCTCGGCAACAAAACACTCCCTGCAAAGGGGCTGTCCGTAACACCAATGGTGTATAGGTGCTTGTGGAGGGGGCAGTGGACCGTTATTGTTCCCATTATTGTTCTTAGACTTACTGTCTAGTATTAGGAGACGTAAGAGCGGGATTAGAAAGTTCATGGAGGTTCGGAAGCACGAGTAAGAAACTCCTGATGATACACACGTACCTACATAGGTCAATGTAACCAATTAGGGGGCTGTAGACCAACCTGCCCTTAGACAAGTGGCAGTTCGTTGACTGGCGTATTGTAGAATAGAATGACGAATGTACTGGATTTGACGTTTGTGACATGCGTTGTCAACTGTCAAATATGTCAAATCCCATGCATTTGTCATTCTATACTACAATACGCCAGCCAACGAAGAATATTATTATTTCAATATTATTTCCTATCTGTAAATAATCCTTTCCTGGTAGGCAATACTACTATATGTTAATATATTAAGTCCTTTCTACCGTTGAATTGCTTTCTCAGATCTAGTAACAAGATTTTAGTTCACCCCAATCCAATATCTAAGCGGGAGTTAACGTTGTAACAATTCAAAATACCATTAAGCTTATATAAAATGGCTTCCCGGTCCCCAGCGACTATAAGTCATGGGGAGACACAATGCATAGAAAGTAGGAGTCGCACCGCCGACCAGGTATAAATTTCTCTTTTTTGACATTCGCAAAAATGGTATTGTCACCTTCCTTTTTTATTGGTCGCCAGCATTGTTTAAGAGACAGCTATGTGTGTTCGGAATAGATTAAATATTTTGCGTTGTTGTTTACATTTTTTACAAACAATATTTATTGTCGTACAATCAACATCAGATCGATCTTGACAAAAAAGTATTCAAAATGTTTTTAATGGTCTGATATTTGGTACACACCTTTAGTTCAGACAATAAAACAATTTATAACAATAAAACAGTTTGAGTTGCTCTTGATCATTTTAAGACTCTATAGTATAGATATTTTTATTTATTTAATTATAAACTTTTTGCACAAATACACAAAGATTGTACAAAAGCGGACGTAATGCCACAGGCATTTTCTACCAGCCCACCTTAGGGTGGTGCAGAGATATTAATGTCAAAAGAGGTGCACAAAGTGTTGTGGTGAGAGTTTTTCCCAGTTTGGTACACAAAGATGTTCTGACACTGACTTTACTCAAGAAATATAAAGATATCGATTGTGTGCCACAATACTGTGAAGATTATGAAAGTGTGTTCATTTTTTTAAGAGTCCGAAAATTACTAATATTCTGCTCTAATCCCTCCAGCTGAGGTAAATTGCTAGTGTTAGGAGTGGGTTCACGTCGGTAGCGGAATGGTCAGGATTTGGATTGCAACGTGATTGACTAATAGCTGAAATTTAATTTTAAACTTGTTTCCTGATGGCCTGGTAGCGAAGTTACTGGCAAAGTAGAATTTGGACCACCATTTGTCGTAACAAGGCGACTAAGGGATAGGACTGTTTCAAATTAGACAGATATATACAGCCCAGACTCAACTTCAGATGCATGGCTTGAGTCAACAATAGTGCCCGGAAGATATTGTATTCTATTGAAACTAATGAAAAGATAATAATGTGAGGATTTGGCACTAGTTTCCATACCATTGAATTTCAGGGCACTGCCTTCTGGTTCTATATTCTGTAGTAGTATCTACCATATAACAGCATTTCTATTTAAATATCCTATCATTATCTCATCCCGTTGGCATAATACAATGCGACAAAAGGGATAAGACTGTTCCCGATTTAACGATAAACACAGCCCTTAAAAGTTGGTATTGCTAACGTCTATTTATAGAATCCAATCTAATCTAATTCTAAATCTAGTTTCAAAACTCTGGGGCAGGTACAAGATTACGTGGGCTTAATACTTATTGTCGAAAGACATTTTAGCGAAGGCCATTCTTACAAAGTCAAATCATTGAAAGCTTTAAGATCGAATTTTATTGTGAACTATCTGAATTGATATATTATGAAGAGGATGGTGGAGGTGTCTGAAGTCTCCAAGACTACAGACACCTCCACAAGACACAACCTTCTAACAGTAACTATCCATAGGGTGTGTTTAGCGATACCGGTGATTGAGGTGATATGAGTTTAAACGGCTGTATGAAAAGGTCAATCAATACAAATTAATTCCCGTCTTAGCTTTTCGATAATTTGGGGTTGTGGAAATAGGTTCGCAAAATATTTTACAATATTCTCACCTGTATCTTCTCTAAGAGGTACGCATAAGTGTATTAACACCCACTTTTCGCCATCTATGATTTACGGCGCCATGTAATAGAGGACAAGTCTATTGCCGTTAAGTGGGCACTAAGATATGGAATATATGTTTACAGGCAGTTATGGAATTGCCCTATCCCTAAGTCACCTTCTACGACAGCTACGGGAAGGGATTGAGTATTCTTATTCTACTCCAATGAGAACCAATACGAAAAATTAATACTTAACTTAATTTATTTGTACCTGCTTTTTAAGAATAACAAAAATAACAGATATTTCAAATACACTTGTACCTTTTACACTGTATTTTTTATTATTAGACGTGACCGGTTTGATGAATTCTAAACCTTTGACGATGCCGTAAGCTGAAACCGGTTAGGTCTAATACTAAAAATGCTGTGGAAAAATTACAAGTGTATTTCAATATATGTCACAAGAAATAAATCGCTATAAATCATCATATATAAACAGTCTGTAAAAAAGTAGATATTTATAAATGAAAGTTCACTTACTGTATCTTTATTAAAAACGGTATCTGAGTTAGCTAGTCTAGATTTTTTTTTTTTTTTTTTTGCAAAGTATATCTTCACTGGCAGTTATTAAAAAGTCACGATGGATGGTAGTTTGAGCCAGCCAACAGGAATTATGGTGAGCTTAGCCGTAGTCTAATTGCAATTTGATTGTCTGTTAAATTCGCAGCCATCACGGATAGGAGCATTGCAGATATGAATATTGAGTTTCTGGATATAAATTGATGAACTAGCTCTAGCTGTTGCTCATGACTCATCGCTTTTCTGCACAATCGAATAGTTTTCTTACAAAATGGGCATTTCGGGTTTCTTATGAAATATGTGATGGTACATAGTGAAACGGTGCGCACTGAGTGGTATGAAAGAAATTTCATCCTACGCATGCTCAAGCTGTGGAATGACCTCCGTGCTGCAATTTTCCCAAGAGCTTACAATATGAAGTTCTTCAAGAGGGGCATTAGAAGGTTTCTTCATGGTCGGCAGCGCAAGTGTAACGCCCCTGGTGTTGCATACTTCCCTTGGCCACGATAATCACTTCCCATCAGGTGGGCCGCATGCTTGTCTGCCACTTAAGAGGTATAAAAAAAGTATCGAGAATATGCGACGTAGGAGGGTATGTACTACTAAGGTACTAAGGCAGTGTAACCTAATCGAAAAATCGGAAAATTCTAAATTGAGTATAAACCTACCTATTCTAAAAAAAGAAAAAGAGCAACCAAACAACTAATTATCATATTGATTTCCGTTGATATATCCCGCTCTCCCTCCCTTAAGAGCTGTGCTCTTATCGGCGGAGTAATAGCCAATTTTCTCTCTCCTCTTCCAATCCTTTGACCTCCTGATAAGACGCGACTTGTATCTTTTCTTTTATCTGTGCCATAAAGGTTCCTCTTGATCTACCTCTTCTCCTCTTTCCTTCTACCTTCAATTTAATGATATTTTTTAAAAGTTAATTATGTTTTATCAGGTGACCAATCATTTCTCCTTTTCGGTTCTCTATTATTTCCAGTATCGAACTTATTTCCTGTACTTTGTTTAGTACTTTTTCGTTGATCATTGTTTCTGTCCAGCTTATTCCCTCCATCCTTGTCCAGCACCATATTTCGAACGCCTCCATCCTGTCTTTGTCCCGTTATTCACGTTTCACATCCATAGAGTACAATGTTTATCCCGTTAACCCGATTAAAAATTCAAGTAACTTGTAACTACCAGTAATAAAAACGAGCTATCCTTCATAGTGAAGGCAATCAGGAAATTGGCTCACAAAAACTCACCTTTTCTTTATAAACGATTGATTGGCAATCACGTGGGACAATTAAGATGACCCTAGATTTATCACCATCTTATGGATTTATACATACATACATATTCGGCAGCGAAGAATTAACACCCACATTTCACTAATCATATAATTTGGTCGCAAGAGGTGAGCCTATTGCCGTCTTCTGGGCGCTATAGTTGACTTATGCCATGCATCTGAGGCTGAGTCTGGGCTGTAAATATCTATCTGATGTTTAATAGGCCTATGTCTTATTCGCATTGTATGGCACCGCATGGGAAGAGGTGGGCGTAAATATGAGTAATTTAAATTGTAAGTGTAGATTTGGTTTGGATAGTTTGGTACCTACATATTTACTTAAATGTAATAAAACTAAGATCATAATAATATGGTAATATGTAAAATTAGCCTATCACAGTTCACTACTGTACATAGGCTTCTTCCTATGTGCTCTAACTCACCGCTTACCGCATTCAGTCGGTCCCATCCACCTTTTTCAACTCTTCATGTGTTAATATAATGTAATTTTAATAAATAAACACGTTGAGTAACGCTAAAATATGTCATTAGAGTATTAATAAGTATTTTGAAAATTTTTGCATTATTTTTTTACGTGCGCAAAATCCCCACAGATACCACCCCACTGGAGCCGGTGGAGGATGTTATGTCGGACTCGAACCGACTAAAACGCACGCCGCCTGTGGGTCGTTTTGGTTGCCGAAGGTCGAAGTTCATCGACCTACGACACCCGAGTTGCCTTCGTACGCGAGCAGCTTGGCTTGCGATCTTTCGTCGCACCCGCTGCCGCTCCCGCCCCGCCTCCTCCTTCACGAGCATTACTTGCTCGTAGAAGGAGGCGCCGGCCGCTCACGCATCCGCGCAGCGGACCATCGCCGCGAGCAAGGTGGAGAGCGTGAGAACTCTCACTCACAGGGCCACCACAAGCTCCCGTCTCGGCGTCGCCCACGCCGGACACTCGGTGCGTGTGTGCGCCCCCGAGTCCTCACTCGCGTCGCAGTGATGGCACTAAATATTTTGCATTATCGTTTATATTAGTTAAAACAGTTACTCTACGTCCAAGGCTTTGTTGGGATGGTATTGTCCATAATAAAACAGTTTCACATTCACTTATCATAACCCGAAGTACTAAGTTTTAACCCATTTTTACTACAGCATTCTGTTAAGAGTCATCATCAATTTGTATGAATGTTCCGATTGCATTACCACAGTCCCGTTATAACTAAAATGTGTCAGTTGAATTGTTAAGCGAATACAAACCACAAATTAATTGCCCGCAGGAAAACGCAACAGTGCGGATGTCGGCGGTGCAATAGTGTGAACTGCATGGATTAATACCGTTTGTCGGCTGTTATCATTTAGATCTTGATTACAGATGCTTTTACAATATAAACATATTTTTTACATACGCACATACATTTTTTTTTATACCACTTAGTTGGCAGACAAGCACACGGCCCACCTGATGGGAAGCGGTTACCGTGGCCTATGGACGTATACAACACCAGGGGTGTCACACTCGCGCTGCCGTCCATGAAGAAAGCTTCTGATACCCCTCTTGAAGAACCCCATATTGTAGGCGCTCGGGAAAACCGCAGCAGGTAGGTTATTCTACAGCTTGAGTGTGCGTGGCATGAAGTTTCTTTCATACCGCACAGTGCGCACCGTCTCAGGTCGCAATGTGTGAGGACGAATTCCCTGCCTATGGTGAGAGGTGCGATGATAGAACGTAGCTACGGGCATCATGTCAAACAATTCATCTGAGCACAAACCATTGTATAGGCGGTAGAACACACACGGTGAGACAAAATCCCTCCTAAGGCTAAGAGGTTCCACACTACCTGTGAGTATGGGATTGTCAACCAGCCTCAATGCCCGTCTTTATCCCCGGTGGGTTAGGCAGAGGTGAATTCACACCCACATTCACCATCATGTTATCAAAATGGTCGTTCCTACCTTGACCACCTCGATAAATACCGCTTCAAACCTCGAACGAATATATTTTTGACATACATACATACATATAATCACGCCTTTATCTCCGGATTGTTAGGCTGAGGTGAATTAACACCCACATTTCACCGTCACTGTATTTGGTCCCACGTAATAGGGGATGAGCCTATTGCCGTTTTCCGGGCACTATTGCTGCCTCGAGCCATGCATCTCTGACTGAGTCTGGACTGTATATATGTGTATCTGTCTTATCCCTAAGTCGCCTTGTACAACACCGCATGGGAAGAGATGGGGTGGTCCAAATTCTACTCTGCCGGAAACCACGCGGCTTTTATTTATTTTTTAATTAATCTAAAACGATTTACACAACACCATCTAGTCACAAACTATGTATAGCTTAACTAGCTTGTGATGTTCTAGTGATCCATGATCCACATAAACTTATCAGCAAAGTAAAATTAATGTACATGCTATTTGAGACAGTAGCTTAAATTATTATTCTATAAATTTAAAAGTGAAATACTGCTTACTGATTAGTCACGAAATCTCAGAAACTGTAACACCTACAAACTTGAAATATGGCATATAGGTTCCTTATGAGGTGTAGACATACGTTAGAACATAACATAACATAAACTCACGCCTATATCCCTGTAGGGTTAGGCACCCACATTTCGCCAGTTTATGTTTAGGTCCCAATGTACGATATGGCGAGCCTATTGCCACTAACCGGGCACTTATAAACCTGCGATAAGTAAACACACAACTTCGAAAACCATCGGAAAGTCATTGGTGTGTACCATGGTAAAACCTGGAATCGAACCCGAGACCTTGTTAGAACAGATTTTATGAAACTCCACTCCTAAGGTGGGAAAACGGGTCAACGCGTACGAAGTCGCAGGTGACCGTTAATCTTTTACATAAAACTATTTTTTGGACCACTTAGGTGGTAGACAAGCACACGGCCCACCTGATGGAAAGTGGTTACCATGGCCAATGGACGTGTGCAACACCAGAGGAATCACACTCGCGCTGACGACCTTTTTTTTTTTACGTGCGCAAAATCCCCACGGATACCTCCCCACCGGAGCCGGTGGAGGAGGTTATGTCGGACTCGAACCGACTAAAACGCACGTCGCCTGTGGGTCGCTTTGGTTGCCGAAGGTGAGGTTGACAAGCATATCCCTCGCACCCCGGCCGACCCAAGGCCATCTCTCACGATCTGGCCCTCTTCTCGGGTGTGGGGACTACAGAGTCCCCAACTCGTCCCCGGAAACGGGGAGGCGCGCCACACGCGCCACCGCCGCGGCCTGCTTCTGCCAGGGTGAGAGGCGGCTCCACCTGTCACCCCCAGGCCGGCGCTCATGGGGGGCGGAGGTCGTTCATCGACCTCCGACGCCCGAGTTACCTTCGTACGCGGGCAGCTTGTCTTGCGATCCTTCGTCGCTCCCGCCCCGCCTCCTCCTTCACGAGCATTACTTGCTCGCAGAAGGAGGCGCCGGCCGCCCACGCATCCGCGCAATGAACCATCGCCGCGAGCAAGGTGGAGAGCGTGAGAACCCTCACTCCCAGGGCCGCCACAAGCTCCCGCCTCGGCGTCTCCCACGCCGGACACTCGGTGAGCGTGTGCGGACCTGAGTCCTCGCTCGCGTCGCAGTGATGGCACTCGGACGTTGGCTCTTTCTGCATCCGACGCAGATACTTTCCGAAGCATCCGTGCTCGGTGATCATCTGCGTCAGACGGTACGAGAGGCTGCCGTGCGGCCTCTCTAGCCACTCCCCCATGATGGGTCTTACCGCCGTTACTACGGCGTGCCCTGCGCCTGGTCGCCCAAGTCGTATCTCCCATTCCGCCACCATTTCCCTGTGGAGCCGGGATCTCACGGCCCGAATTTCTTCGGGCTCGGGATCGTGACCCCGCTCCCGCGCCGCCTTTCGGAACCGGTATAGCGCCGAAAGGCATCTCGCTTCCAGGATCCATGGTGGCGATCCGGCGAGGAGACTCGCCGCGTTGAATGATATCGTGCGGTACCCCCTTTTGATGCGGCACGCCAACTTCTGCTGCGGACGCTGCAGCAAGGACACCCGTACAGGGCCATGGACCGCACGACACCCGCGTAGAGTCTCCTGCAGGAGTCCTCCGGGCCCCTCAGGTTGGGCAGTAGCCGCGCCAGAGCGTTGCCCACCAATTTGGGGCCCAGACTTCGGAAGTGCTTCCCGAAGTCCCACCGGCCGTCGAGCACGAGCCCCAGATAAACACCTCAACAAAGTCTAGGGAACAAGATGACCCCAATTATTTTTTTTCGTGTAAATCTTGTTTTGCAAATAACTGGCAGCAAATAAATAAAAATAGAATAAAGTAGATTACAGAGTTGTTCGAAATTTAAAAATAAATTTAAATAAGTAATGATTTTCGAATATGGAGGGAAAACTTTTAAAAGTGTTTGATTGTGCAGTTTCTCTGAGGCAAAATAAAAATTATTTTTTTTGATTGTAAATAACGTTTATTATCAATAATACGTCTTTTACGTATGGTTTGTGCATTTTTGTGACTGTAGTCATCATGTCACGTCGTCATTTAAGTCGCGAAGAGATGTTAAGGGCTGTTGGTATGCTGCAAGCTGGACGAACTCAACGCGACGTAGCGGATGCTGTCAACACCCAACCAAGCGTAATTTGCAGATTATGAGCACGCTACAGGTCTACAGGGGATATTGCCGAACGTCACAGGAGACGAAATAGGGTTACTACCCCGCGACAAGATCGTTTCTTGCAAAATTCCGCAAGGCGGCAACCCACGATTACTGCTCGTCGGTTAGTCGCAGGCCTCCAGTCTCAGCATCAAGTGGTTATTAGGGATCAAACTGTCAAAACAAGACTACACGAAGCCAATCTTTATGCTCGCAGACCGCTTAGGGTTCCAGCTCTTCGACGTGGAAATCGAGGTCGTCGCTTATTGTGGGCTAACGCACATTTACAGTGGACCTACCATCAATGGGCACGGGTTCTGTTTTCCGACGAATCTTGCTTCGGTTTTCATCCTGATTCGAGAAGAGTGCGTATATAGACTCCGACGTCCAGGAACTCGCCTCCTGGACGTCGGAGTCGTCTCCAGAATCCGCAAGAAGTTCATCCTTACCAAGGTGGAACAATCATGGTATGGGCTGGAATTCGCCTTGGTGGAAGGACCGACCTCGTTTGGATACGGGGCAATTTGAATGCAAACCAATACATTCAGGAGGTTATACACCCCATGGTAGTCCCTCATCGACAGCAGTTCGGTCAAGATTTTATGTTCATGCAAGATAATGCACGGTCACACACCGCGAGGGTAGTGGTCAATGCGTTAAGCGAGCACAATATGACGACGTTGGAATGGCCTGCTCAGTCTGCCGACCTCAATCCCATAGAGCATGCCTGGGATTTGCTTGGGAGAAGAGCTTTCAGTGATTCTTTGGAAAATCTGAACACTGAAGAACAACTTTTTTTACACCTTCGCAGTGTATGGAGCCATATTCCACAGACGATGATTGACAATCTCATACTAAGTATGCCACGCCGTTGTCGAGCTGTTGCTAATGCTTTAGGAGGTCCTACAGATTATTAAAAACGTTTAAAGTACGGTTAATTACTGTATTTCTTACTACCTCGTTATTTTTGTGCCTAATCATAGAAGGTTGTAATACTCAATATTGGCACTATTCAATTCTTTCTTAAAAAAAAAAAATTGGTATGAAAATGTTTTTATTAAAATTAAAATTAAAAACGGTATAAAAATACCCTTCTATTGATATAAAACACTCACTATTACAAGAAAGGGTTTTTAAATAAAAACTTGAAATGTCCTTGTTCCCTAGACTTTGTTGATGTGTGTATTTCATCTGGGGCTTGATGCCGATGAGAGTGCCTCCCACTGTGAGACTGGAACCAGGTGATGGCGTGCGCCGAGGTCCGTGAAAGAACATGGCCTCGGATTTATGCAAAGCCACCTCAAGGCCCAGCCGCCGGATCCGTTCCACGACTTGAGCAACCGCGGTCGTGGCCCTCAGGATCGCTTCGCGGTATGTAGCCCCGCTCGCCGTCACTAGCGTGTCGTCCGCATAGCACGTGACGGCGGCGCCGTCCGCAAGCTCACCGCGAAGCACCCAGTCGTATCCAATGTTCCACAGTAGCGGCCCAAGAACCGATCCCTGTGGTACACCGCACGACATCTCACGCCGACCGACGCCGATCGCACTTGGGTAGATGACGGCTCTCTCCGTCAGGTACGCCGCGACTATGCGGCGGAGGTAGAGAGGCACACCGTGGTACACGAGTGCCTCCCTGATGCAACTCCAGGGCAAGGTGTTGGCGCTGACGACCTTGTAAGCACAGAGAGTTTCTGTGCCGACAGGGTAGAAGACAAAGCAGATTAAGTCTTTGGTTTTCCACTGACAGCAAAAAACTCTCCAGTGAGCTCTGGCTACCCTACTCACCGCTGGGAACACAACACGAGGCTATTATGGCTGCGGTATTCTGTAGGGCGGAGGTACACCCCCAGTCGGACTGCTCAATTGGACGGAAATACCATCGTCTCCTACATCTTATTACGTACGTACATACGTGAATATATAAATTTAAATGAATATATTTACCTACGTCAAATTTGTCATCATATTTTACAATACCGCCGCGTGGTTCCCGGCAGAGTAGAATTTGGACCACCCCATCTCGTCCCATGCGGAATCGAACAAGGCGACTAAGGGATAGGGCTGTTTAACATCAGACAGATATATACAACCTAGTCTCAGCCTCTGATGCATGGCTCGTATCAACTATAGTGCCTGGAATACGGCAATAGGCTCACCTCCTATTACGTGGGACCGAAACCAATTATTGGTGAAATGTAGGTGTTAATTCACCTCTGCCTAACCCTCCGGGGATAAAAGCGTGATTATATGTATGTATGTATATATTTTACAATACGCCGGCCAACGAATCGCCACTTGTCTAGGGGGACTGACCTAAAGTTAACTAATCACCAACACTTACTAACTACTACTCGCTAACTCATCCAAACGAGCACCAAGATTAGTCGATAGTTAGTTGATTAATTAGTTGGATGACATGCAAGTATTATTTATGAGGGTGTCACAGAATCGTCCCGAAGTCGGATGATACATGGATGTTTTAGTTTAATGTGTGTTGCTAATTGCGTGACATTTGCTTGGAAACTGTCGCGATGTAAATGTTTATAGATATGGGAAATTATGGTTTTGATATTTAAAACTTTATCTTTTAGGTATAAAGGTGTTAGAAGCATTAGCATTAGCTGAGAGATTTGTAGGAGGTAGGACACGGCGGTATTTCCACCCAAATGAGCAGTCCGATTGGGGTAGTCCCTCCGCCCTACAGAATACCACGGCCTTAATAACTTCGTCTTGTGCTCCCAGCAGTGAGTAGGGTAGCCAGAGCTCACTGGAGAAATCGTGCTATCTGTGGGAAGACTGAAGGCTTGTCCTGCTTTGTCTTCTACACTGACGGCACAGAAACTCTGTGCTTACAGGGTCGGAGCGCTCCTCTGTTACACACGCCCATAAGCCGCTGTAATAAATATTAAAAAAAAAATGGTGAAGAGCCATTCTCTACAGCGTAGTCGTTGAAATCTGCTCATATTCACATATTACTTATTTATCTACATTTCATATTTGTATACTATATAATTATTCATGTAACACACTATTTTATAAATGTTGACAAATTACACCAACACTCACTTATATATTTTAATTCTTGTCCGTCCTAAGGTTACCTGGAAGAAATCACTTTAAGTGATAAGGCCGCCCATTGGGCATTTAACTTTAACTTTAATTATGTCTGTAAATCTTTTATTATATTGGTGTTCAATAAAGAATTATCTATCTATCTATTTATCTAACCACTTTCCATCAGGTGGCCCAAAGTGGTATAAAAAATAGCCAGCAAGTAACCATCGCCAGCGCTCACTGCAGTGTTTCTTTCGCTTCTGTTCTAAATTGCTTTTCTAGCATAAATAGAAGGCATTATATGAAAATGTTGCTACTATCGTTTATCTTTCGTTTGGCCCGAAATTTCGGATTTACATTTCATGGTAGTCCTAAGAACTCCATGGAGAGGATAGGATAACTGAGTGCCATTACACAGCTCATGTGTGTTTATTTATTACCCTAGATACTCATAAAATACTTCCTTGTATGCTGCAAGCCTGATAAACAGAGTATACTAATAATAATAGGATTATATCGCAAATAAACTACGCCATGTTCCGTTGATAAAGGCTGGGTAAAAGTTAATTAGGGACTTTACCTTATCAGAGAAACATGACATCATTTACGGGTTATATAATGTCATATTTGGTAAATAAGAAGGCGGAACTATAAAAGTGATACTCATATGGAGTATACAATATAGAAATTACAAAGCGACTGGTCGATGCTTCGCGTGACCAAAGGGCTGACCTCTTTGTCGAACAACGGATTGGCATTGCCATCCAACGGGCCAATGTCGCCAGCCTTTTGGCTACATTACCAGTCGACATCGACGGGGAGGAATTTTTCGATGCTTGAACCTATTGTATCCTATTTTACATTCTTATAAATATTATTTTATATCTTTCTACAATAGTACAATGGATCACTGTAATATAAATACCTACTATTATTATAAATGCGAAAATAACTCTGTCTGTTCATTTGTCAGTCTGTTACGCGTTCACGCCTAAAGAACTCAACAGATATTGATGAACTTTAGTACGAGTATAGAGAAGGACTAGAGGTTGGGAAAGGATTAGAATATGTTAAGTTTGGTTACGATAACCAATATCCATGTGGGTGGAGCCGCGGGCAACAGCTAGTTATGTTATAAATGTATAGTCACAGTTCAATATTGTGGACCTATAACATAATAATTTGTTTATTACCCGGAGTAGGAAGAAAGGAAGGAACTTCAATTCGGAAGATGTCGTTTTTTTTATACCACTTAGGTGGCAGGCAAGCACACGGTCCACCTGATGGAAAGTGGTCACCGTGGCCCATGGACGTTTGCAACACCAGAGGAGTCACAGTCGCGCTGCCAACCCTGTAAATACAGACTTTCCGTCATTGTAGAAGACAAAGCAGGACAAGCCTTTAGTCTTCCCACTGACAGCACAAATTCTCCAGTGAGCTCTGGCTACCCTATAGTTAAAAGTCTTTCAAGAAAAGAAGATAATGGCTTGCTACCACTAGCCAATTTTAGAGCTCTTAACCTTATATTTAGTCAAAATATAATATCGTTATTGTCTAGGTAAGTTCTATAGACACTGTTATACTGACTAAACATTGACGCAAAAGTTAATGGAATAATTTCCTCATATATCCGATTCTACCCGAACACCACTTCTTCGCAGCCAATAAACACGAAATAAAGGCGGATAAAAGTTTCAATAAAGTACGATTTTGTTTCGGTCTTTTCAGAAGCCCGTTACGTCTCGGAAGCGTACAATCTCCCACGCAAGTTGTCCAATAGCAACTTATCCAATTTGTATAGGAGTTTTGGTATACTTACGTGCTTACGTTGAATACTGTATTCTTTGAACGATTCAGACTGTTTTGTTGTGATCTTTTGTTATGGCTGATACAGAATTGATATTGTTATATTACCCACTGACTGTTATTTGGGAAGTCGAGGACTTAACCGGATTTAGCGGATATTTTTCTGTGTTTAGACTGGAAAAAAAGCGATGTTGGCATAATAGCTAAGAAATTAATTTAATAAAAATATTATTCTACAATTCGTACTAAACAGTGCCGTCTAGGCATAAAGTAAACATTAAATAACTAGCATATTCGAATAATTTCCTTAGATTTATTATTGGAAATATATATATATATATAATTGACCGAGTGAGTGAAGTCAACGAGAGTCTCGGTTTCGACATGTTGATCAATTTTATTTCATCAAAAACAAACAGACATTGTTTGTTTTTTTTTATACTACTTAGTTTTCAGACAAGCACACGGCCCACCTGATGGGAAGCGGTTACTGTGGCCTATGGACGTATTCAACACCAGTGGTGTCACACTCGCGCTGCCGACCATGAAGAAACCATCTGATGCCCCTCTTGAAGAACCCCATATTGTAGGCGCTTGGGAAAACCGCAGTAGGGAGATCATTCCACAGCTTGAGTGTGCGTGGGATGAAGTGGGATGATTTTTGTCAGTTCCGGTCCAGAGGGCGCATTTCTTAACCGATTTTCACCAAACTCGCATACGTGATCTTAGATTAAAAGCACATATTTTGTCGAAACCTTTTTTAGATAGGATGTAAAAAGGGGAAAGTTTGCTGTCACGTTATTTATGATCGATAATCATTGATTATTGCTTCAGAAAGCGTCAAGGACATTATTATTCACAAGGTTTTATAAAAAGAAAAAAAAAACATCATCTTCGTTAAAAAAAATAGATGAAATAAGAGGGAAAGTTTGATGTACGTTTGATTAAGAACGGATCTCCTTTATTTTTATGTGAAACCTCCAGAACTAAAGAATAACCGTCTGAAGTTCTGAACATGTGCCAAGGAACTAATTAGAACCACGAAGTACCTTGTTTGTTCTACAAATCTTCAAGATTGTAGATATATTTCAGCTCGCAAACGTTCCTTGTAAATGAAGTATCATTTGCAAGAACTCAAGTTGCACTTTAGAATATTACAATCTCTACTTTGAAAATTTGATTACAGAATATAGCAGATGTCTCTAAGCTCTTGAATTTTTACAAATTTACTTGTAAGAAAATATGGCTTTGAATTTATTATCTTGAAAAATGTTTGTAAGCAAACATTTATTGCAAGTTTTTTGGTGTTTTAAATCTATAAAAGTTCTAATAGCGACAAAACTTAGTTAATAATTTTGGATACGATTCCCTTAGCTAAGAGATGTGCTGTTTTTTATCAGCAATAAATAAACACACATCTAAAAATATCACTGTAACTACGGCTCTTATATTAGTTGTAACTTACTTACATACAGTAACTTAGTACTATTAGAATACATAAAATCAATTAGTATTATTAGAATACATAAAATCACGCCTTTATCCCTGGAGGGTTAGGCAGAGGTGAATTTCCACCCACATTTCACCAATAATTATATTCGGTCCCACGTAATAGGGGGTGAGCCTTTTGCCGTATTCCGGTCACTATTGTTGACTCGAGCCATGCATCTGAGTCTGGGCTGTATATATATGTCTGATGTTAAACAGCCCTATCCTTTAGTCGCCTTGTACGACACCGCATGGGAAGAGATGGGGTGGCCCAAATTCTACTATGCCGGAACCCACGCGGCAAGTAACTTACTTATCTCTATTCATACGGATGGTTACGAACCACGCTGCACGAAACCCCATTGCACCTTTGGGCCTGGTTGAAAATTTCAACTGGAATATTATGTGTGTCTGTTTTATCTTTATCTTCATTCTAGCATTAATCCCAGTCCCATCTGAAGCCTTCACCTCGAAGTCTGGGATCCGCTTTACCAGTCTAACGGATTGAACTATTACTATTCCATGAAACCACTGCTAACTGATCTCCACAACCCAGAGCGAGATCAAAGCATTGCAGTTAGGCCATTTGTTGGACTTTTTAGGGCTCTAATTACCAGTAACAACTGCCATAGATGTTTGTATTGCAACCAGGATTAACGGCTTAATGTGCTCTCCGAGGCATGACCTATGCCAATACCCATATTCATGCATACAAATATTTGCACTAATAGGGGATTGAACCAGTGCCTCCAACGTAGCGGTTGCGTGCCCTACCACCACGCTACAGATGCTATCATATGTGCCTATTTTATATAGTATACAAATTTTATACGTAACTCTCAATACACTAGTCCGACACGCACTTACGGCCGCTTCGGATATTCGATTGTCAATCTAAGAGTATTTTCAATCCCGATTTTTGACAAACGATCGATCAATGCAGAATTGGTATTGTAAATATGTTTATCTCGCTACCAACAGCCTAAATAAAAAAGCTTTCACTTTGGTACAATTTGCGATCTAAAAGTGTCGATCCGTCCTCCCAAAGATCGATTAAGAGAAAAGGATCGACATATCGATCTAAATTAAATAGACAATCCTATTGAAATAGTAAAATCAATAAACGGTTTAAATTATCAATCTTGGATTACAAAATACGGATTGAAACAGCATATATTTTTATGACAATTTCATTTTTTTTTATACTACTTAGGTGGCAGAAAAGCGCACGGCCCACTTTATGGTAAGTGGTTACCGTGGCCTATGGACTTGTGTAACACCAGGAAAGCCACACTCGCGTTGCCGACCCTGTAAGCACAGAGCTTCTGTGCCGTCAGTGTAGAGGACAAAGCAGGACAAGCCTTTAGTCATCCCACTGACGGCACGAATTCTCCAGTAAGCTCTGACTACCCTACTCACCGCTGGGAATACAACACGAAGTTATTATAACCGCGGTATTCTGCAGGGTGGAGGTACTTCCCCAGTCGACTGCTCAATTGGGCGGAAATACCACCGTGTCCTACCTAAAAAGTAACACTTTCCTTAAACAAACTACTTCATAACTGCATACTAACATAATCACCATAAAACCCACCAAAGCATCCTTGAAAACAAGGATATACCTACAATATTTCATTAAAACATATTGTAATCGGAAATGCCATTATAAGAAAAGGACGAAAAGCAAGAACTGATAAAGTATGATTCATCAAGGGTTCACTCACATGAAAAGAATGAATGGGGAACGATGAATGAAAATGATTTATTGTATGTGCTGTGCCAAAACGCGTCGGATCACATTGAACCCTGTTATTAATGCCCTTCTAAAAGGTCAAGTACGTAGTGGAAATAGGATCAAATATTATATAAGATTATTATGTGCGTTGAGATTATGTGACGGAAAAGGGTGAAAGTTTCTTTGTTTTGTTTGTGGGGGGGAAAGTTATTGTTAGAGATAGTTTGTTACTAAGAAGTCAAGGCTAAAGCTTGTCTTTCGGAGTTTGAGGGGATCGATGATGATTATTGTAGGTACCACATCTTTTTTTTGCTTTTGTATACAGACGAGATGGTACGCACTGTGCTGTGTGAAAGAAACTTCATCCCATGCACACTTAAGCTGTGGAATGAACTCCCTGCTGCGGTTTTCCCATGCGCCTACAATATGGGAATCTTCAAAAGGGACATTAGGAGGTTTTTTTTCTGGGTCGGCAGAGCGAGTGAGACGCCTCTGGTGTTGCACACGTCCATAGGCTACGGTCACCACTTCCCATCATTTGGGCCGTGTGCTTGTCTTCCATTTGACATAACATAAACTACCGCCTATATCCCCGAAGTGGTAGGCAAAGGTGTTAGCACCCACATTTTCTCAGTTTATGTTTAGGTCCTAATGCGTGCCACGGTAAAACCTGGGATCAAACCAGAGACCTCGTCTCAGCAGGCCATTACCCATGCCACTAGGAATCTAAGTGGTATAAAAACAAAAAAAAAATATTGGCAACCGCAATTACTAATATTTGCCATAACCCCTCCAACTAAACTAAATTGCTTATGCTAGGAGTGGGTTCACGTCGGTAGTGTAATGGCCAGGAGTCGAACCCGGGACCACTCGATCGTAAGGCCGACTCCTTCACCACTAAGCTACGGCCGCATCCATCTCAACTTATAGTCTTATTGCATTTTAGTTTTAACTCTTAATACAAAAGTACTATTGTCTATAACTCAATCACGTGAAACCGCTTTGGTTGCACAGTTTTGGTTGCACCACAGATAATATAATATAATTCACATAGAAAGAGCTCCTATAGATCACTGATACGGAATCAGTATTCTACTCATGCGTAGGTATTAAATAATATAGGCTACTTCGATATAAACAAATTAAGTTCCCCGTTCACACGTAATAATACCGTTATTCAGGCACGGAACCCTAAAAATAAACAAACAGTTTCGAGTTGAATCTGGCTTTAATTCGCAAAGACCTGAGCTAATATTCTTATCACGCTAACCCCACAAGCATTCTGTAACATAAAACCTTAACAAGCAACACATCAAAAACCCTAGACATTCGTAAAAACCTGAGCAAGAAAAGGCTGAAAATCCTTTAGGAAATCTCGGGTAGTGGGGCAAAAAGCGACAACTCTATATGTGGGTCCGTAGTACCCCCATTATGCGGTAATCACACGTTCTGTCTTCATCCAAACTTGACGGGTGATTGATCGAACCCGGCCGGTATTGCGCGGGTTTGTTCTTTTATTAACTTTCGGTTCGTTCCCTTCTTACGTTTTATTTGCTGCGGGATCAGATATGTGAGTTGTTGTACTTTAATACTAGTGTGGTATCCAGATTCGCGTTTCAGATGAGTTGGCAGGCGGTATGTAATTTTGTTGAAGATTGAGAGTTTTGTTTTGTTTGTAATACGATTTGGTTTCTTTGTGTTATTTTTTTTTATTTTGAATTTTTTTTTGTTTTTATTTACTGTTCTATCCCACTAATATTATAAATGTGAAAGTTTGTGAAGATAACAGCCCACGTGTATTCTAACTGCTGTCTGGATCTGGCTGAAGTTTAATAGGGATAGATTTTAATCTGAAATAATACAAAGGCCACTGTTAGGCTCGACTGCCCAGGAGATGCGGGAACGGGCCGTTTTCAGAAAAAAGTAATTAAAAAAAATTACAACCCTTATCCATCCTAAGACTGACCTGGATAGCATTACTTTACCTTGTCGTTATGTTAACCATATAATTCGAGTTTCGGTTTTCGATTTTTGCTACCTTAGTACTATATAAAATATTATTTTCTGTATCCCATTATAATCTTTATAGGATCCAGACAAACGGCCGAGTTAAGGCATCCCATTAATTAAGCTAAAAGCTCACGTTACGAGTAAAGGCTTAATTAAATAATAAATTGGCAACTCCACCCTACAATGCAATATGACTATTTTGTATATTCCGCGGATCCCCCTAATGGTTATTTTATCGGTAGTTTTAAACGCTCGCGACATTGAAGTAATTGCCGTATTGCTGGCCACACAAAAAGTAAACGACACTTAATAATAGCTGCACGGATCAATTAATGGTTAGGTATAATTTTATTGGTTATTTTTAACGTTGAGAACACTGTAGCGATTTTCGTATTTTGTAAACGTAACGGACATTATCTGTTTCATTTGCTGATACCTACTAATTTTTAGGAAATTAGAATACAGTAAAAGCTGTTTTTCGCGACTGTATTTCACGTTAAAAGTATGCCACGCCTGGTTCCAGACCATAATTATGTCCACTAAATTTCATAGCTGTCCATTCAACCATTCTGGTGAGATTGAGTATTAACATCAAGCTGAGTGTCACCATTGTCACACGGTATGTGTAAGTAATGGTGTCCCTCTTTTCTGGGACTTTGCCTTCAGCTTACCATCAGGCAAGGCGAATTCTAATTGACGTGTTCTACATATATAAAAAAATGTATCCATTAAAACTAACACATTTAAGATATTACTAATTGTAGCTTATAACACGCGGGAAATTCTGACCCTATTCCAGAAACCAATTTCAGAGATAAATATTAACCAGTTATTTCTAACCAAATTGCAGCCACTTGATACTTCAAGTCTTTTGAGCATAGATGAATTACAAAAATAATGTTGATCTTTCACATTAATTTAATATTATATTAAATTGCTAACATAAAAAAAAACAATTGCAAGTTACAAATAGAACACACCATTTTACACGGGTATTGCCAATCGATCTAACGTGATTGGCGCTTCTTGTTGATCCCCTAAACGGTGTTTATATACGAGTACGCGACAAATTTAAAGACACTTTCATTAATATTGCATTCTAAACTCAGTACTTAACATAAGTATGTGATAAATTATATACTTAGGCTTTTCTCCTTCGGGATAGACTGAGGCAATGGCCTTCCATTCCCTATTTTAGACTTAAGGCCAAAATACTAATATTCATTCTGATTTGTTCAGCCATTTTTGCGTAAGAGGCTACAGAATATTCACATACACACGTTTGTCTATTCATCTTCCGAAGCTTTAGTAAGTTGATTTCGTAGCACATCTCGTAGATGCTCGTAGACGCTCGTAGAAATCTCGTAGGTGATTGTAAAATATCGTAGATATATCCATTAGCACTGCACAGTTCAAGCATCTACTTAATCTGCTACAGCAATAATACACACACCATTAGCGTAACTTAATCGTAAGTTAATCGACATACATAATATTTGCTGTATGCATAAAAGTCTTTTGTATCCAGTCAACAATCAGGACAAGATTTTAAGTCTTCCCACTGACAGCACAAAAGCTCTCCAGTGAACTCTGGTTACCCTAGTCTCCGCCGGTCGATTACTGCCGGAGGATTGGTGAAATGTGGGTGTTAATTCACGTCTGCCTAACCCTCCGGCGATAAAGGCGTGATTATATGTATATAGATGAGGTCTAAGACGTTCCGCCACACTAATATTGATTCAAAAATCAAAGGTAGTAACTGCAAGTCGCAAATGGATTAAACCATATCTCGTCAATATTGACAATCTGTTTTAACTCTGATTGGAGGCCGGTGGGCCGGTCAGCAGAACACACCGTGACGTTTCAATGATCGCCCGGTTAAACAAGTTGTTAGTCGACATAGACAATTCACACTTCATCTACTCAATATCGAAGGCTTTCAACGGAGAGCGCAGATTATAAAGTACACGTCTAAGTTCGATTCGTGGGTGGAGTAAAGAGTTATTGAATTTAAACCACTTAGATGGTAAGCACACGATCCACTTGCTGGAAAGTGGAAAGCACCAGGGGAGTCATATTTGCGCTGCCGACCATGTATGTATAGAAAGTTTATGTGTCGTCCGAGTAGAAGACAAAACAGGAGAAGCATTTTTTGGTCTTCCCACTGACAGCAGAAATACTCTCCAGTGAGTTCCAACATTGGGAGAGGCCTATGTCCAGCAGTGAACTGCGTTAGGCTTGATTGGTTGATTATTGAAGGAGGTAGGACACGGCGGTATTTCCGCCCGATTGAGCAGTCCGACTGGGGTAGTACCTCCGCCCTACAGAATACCGCGGCTATAATAACTTCGTGTTGTGTTCCCAGCGGTGAGTAGGGTAGCCAGAGCTCACTGGAGAATTTGTGCTGTCAGTGGGAAGACTAAAGGCTTGTCCTGCTTTGTCTTCTACTGACGGCACAGAAACTCTGTACTTACAGGGTTGGCAGCGCGACTGTGACTCCTCTATTGTTACAGACGTCCATAGGTCACGGTAACCACTTTCCATCAGGTGGGCCGTGTGCTTGTCTGCCAACTAAGTGGTATAAAAAAAAAAATTGAGCTCTGGCTACCCTACTCACCGCTGAGAACACAACATGATGTTATTATGGCCGCGGTATTTTGTAGGGCAGAGGTACTTACCCAGTCGGACTGCTCAATTGGACAGAAATACCGTCGTGTCCTACTTTCGTTAAAATTTCTAATGAGATTTCCAATGGAACCTCGTGGTCTGGAAATGTATCCGAATGGCAAATGATTCTATATTAAATGATTCTATGATCATCATCTCATCTTACCAAAATAAGTTTTCACGTCAAAAAGTAAGGTAGCAGCTCGAACTCAGCAAAACCATTTCACTGTTTACGAATAGATACCTAGTTCTTTGAAACGTCAGTAGCTTAATGGTTAAGGAGACAGTCTTACCATCGAAGGGTCACCGGTTTTAATGGGCATTACCAAGAACCCACTCCTAACGCAGGAAATTCAGCTCAGTTGGAGGAAGAAGTTAAAAATTTTTTTTGGTAAATGATTTTTTTTTCTGTAAATATACATAATTTATACCCACAAATAAATAAATAACTAAATAAATAAATACATCACTTTAATTATTACAAATTACTTACCCACGTATGAAATGAATGTTGTAGGTACTGGCCCCAATTGCTTTGAAGTACACCAAAATGAAGAAATATATTTCTGTTTTCAACAAATTCTAAGGCAACTTACGTATTTAAGTCCTGTTTGATTGACAGAAGTCCTTGAAGAATCACATTTAATGTTTAGGGTACCGCACGTACTCAGTACCTACTATTTGTTTGCACTATCGATATATTTACGACGTACTGTCGTATTCTGCCTGCTCGTTGCATTTTGAATTCGACGGCCTATTAGAGCGTTTTCCCACTATCCGATCCGATATCGGTGTAAGCTCCGATAGCCAACAGGAAGTAAAATGTATGAAATATGTATCATTTTTTCACATTGTCCGGCCCGATATCGGATATCGGAACTGACACCGCTGTGTTCGCCCGATATCGGATATCAATGTCAATCAGTTACCACAACAGCAAAATAATTATAAAAAACAAATGTCATGCCATATTTAATGAACTTCTAAGGAGTCTGTTGTTGAGCTGGTTGATGGTTAACTTTTTTTTTTTTGGATCTGTACTATCGAGCAAATGGACATATCCTTGACGTATCAGATATATGCGAAAACAGCGAATGGTGTTGGCTATCGAATATTGTCTATCGGATATCGGCTATCGTCATCAGACATCGATATCGGACCGGATAATGTGAAAACGGTGTTATTTGAGTCGTACCGTGATGTAAGCTGTTGTCATAGTCATTTATTTTTTATCTTAAACAATATGATTTGTTTCTTATTAACGTCAAAAATGAATCCACTGAAGTTTACCACCGTTTCCAAGGCGCTGGTGGAGAAGAAGTGGCTCAAAAAACTCCACTGCGTCTATAGCCTTCCCCAAGCAACGAGTTATCACATGTAAAAAGTTATTTGTGAATTTCAGCAAACAGCAACACAGTACTAGGTTCTAAGCTTACTCTGCAATAGAAATCAATTACATATTCCTTATTTTATGATACGGAACTCGACCTACTTGAAAACCATTCACATTCAACTAGAATATAACGTCCCACATTTTTTCTATTTCTGTTGACGCCTCGTGTAAGGCAAAACACGTGTTGAGAAATTTTATTTGTCTCTTTTTCATCAGAAGACAGAGTGCTAAAGATTCGAATGTACCTGCCACCTAGAATGTACCAAAACTAAATTTTTTGTGTGACGTTATCACTGGTCTTCTGAAATTCCTGAAATAAATGTTTTAGATTTGGCTCCTGTGCAGGTGCCTACTAAACAGTAGAGAGTTAAGTGCTGAACTTTTCTTCGATATTCATTCTTTTAAAGAGTATTTCTTTTTATGAGATTTACTGATATTAATAGTATCCCCGCGAACATAGGTATTTAAACTATCATGGTCACTCATATTAGTATTAAGATTAGCGGTAAGAATAATACAACATTGTAAATATCCCGATAACTCTAATACTAATATCTCCGCGAAATTATCTGTGTCCTTAGTGTGTTCACATCGATAGTGTAATGGCCAGAACTCCTCAAACAGAATCCATAACCATTAAGCTACCACTTAGAGTTAATGCACATATGGCATTACCGTATTACAAGTCTCTCCTTACACCAAATATTACGTATGAACCAAACATGTGAACTCAGGTCAGCGTCTTAACTAAGTCAATTTTCATTAGATACATCTATCAACCGATGTTCCTAAAAGGAATTCAACCAACAACTACAAGGCATTTAGTATCTGCAACCAATTGAGTACAACTGCATGATGTCCCTTGTCGATAGCTTAAATTATTGAATAAATTGAGTAATAAATTGAGCTACGACAGTAGACACGAGTTCTATTATCATGCATAAAAAATAATGTTTTATGCATTACTTAATTTTTGTGCTTGTGTATACCCTATTTATATTGTTCTAAGTTTGTATACATATAAGCTGAATGCATTCATGCATTCTATGCACATCTTGTAAAGTAAATAAATATTAATCTATATAACCCTTGTTTTAACGTTCGAAAAAGCCCGACGGATCCTCCTGCCGGTGCTTGTGGGAGAGGTTATGTCGGACTCGAACAGACTAAAGCACACAGCACCTGTGTGTCGTTATTGGTTGCCTAAGGTGAAGTTGACAGGCATATCCCTCGCACTCGACCAACCCAGGGCCATCTCTCAAGTGTGCAATTTGTTATTATTTCGAATTTTTGATTTCTTTTTCGATTACTAAGAGGGGCTTTCTTTTCAATAAATAAAGGAATGCATTCTTTGAGTTTTGTATTGTAATTTCTTCAAAATTCAATCAATCAAAATATTTGCCTATTACAGTCAACTGCTAGACGTAATTCTCCCAATATATACTCTAGTTGGGACACAAAAAATCCACCCTTTTAATACACTAATACAGTAGATACCAAGCAATTCAATTGTACATACAATTTAATTTAACGACTTGCACTTGGTATGCATGCAGCTGGTGCGTTTTATGTTTCAATAGATACTTATTATACAATGGTATGAAATCGCACAGATATAAAACTGTTGTTTTATGCTTGAATGGCAAACAAAACCCACCTGATTTTAAGCCGTTATCAGTACCTTTAAACTTTCCCCTAAGGTATCTCCGCCCAATTGAGCAGTCCGACAGGGAAGTACCTCCGCCCTACAGAATACCACGGCCATAATAACTTCGTGTTGTGTCCCAGCGGTGAGTAGAGTAACCAGAGCTCATTGGAGAATTTGTGCTGTCAGTGGGAAGACTAAAGGCTTGTTCTGCTTTGTCTTCTCCACTAACGGCACAGTAAGTCTGTGCTTACAGGTTGCGCACCGCGAGGGTGACTACTCTGTGTTGCACACGTCTACAGACAACGGTAACCACTTTCCATTAGGTGGGCCGTGTACTTAACTGCCACCTAAATGGTATAAAAAACTGATAATCAATCCTACATTTTGATTTGCAAGTACTGATTTGCAAGTACTGATACTGATACTGATACTGATTTGCAAGTACTGATACTGATTTGCAAGTACTGATACTGATACTGATTTGCAAGTACTGATACTGTTTACCTTAACACAGGCTACTTATAGTCTATTTAGGAGAGCAGTAACTCAACCAACCTATTGTAGAAGAACCACCATATGTTTACAAATGTGCAACATTATTTACTGTGTGAAGCTACAATTGTGATTTATGAATAAATTATTATTATTTATTATTAAATAATAATAATTTATTCTCGGGTATGGAATTCATTACTGAGGACAGAATGTCATTGATAATCAGTCAAATCTATCAATGTGAAACGAGATTTAGTACTGAGCATCGTTCTGGAAGACAGACCTAAGTTGCCTCTCTTCAGACGATTTGATATTAGTTTCGGGCTATTGATTAACCTGAAACTAACATATATTTTAACAAGGTGAAGTCAAGTAAGCGTCAACTTGACTTCGCCTCGCCTGATAGTAAGCTAAAGGAATTCCGGTGCTTTTTAACAATCTAAACACCTCCCCATTTCGATTCGAACTGACTAAAACCGCACGCCATCTTGGGTACTGTAAATCTAATCTATTTTTGTACAATAAAGAACTATATATATAGATAGATCTATCCCCATCTTGGTCTCAAAAATTTAAACAGGTAGGTATCTAATATAGCAGCAGTAAAATTTTACCCGCAACACAAAATCCAATAAAATTCACGTTCATTCAATTTAATCCTCATTAACGACCTTATCAATCAATCCTTTTCATTAATTCCACGTAAGTCCTCATCAAATTATACCATTAATAACATTATTTCCTTTTCATTTAGATTTTTGAACCGAATTATTCATTCCCATACATTTTTGGATTATATTGACCTAAGCAAATGAAACATGTATTTTGAGAATTGTTCCAATTAATTCGTATTTCAATATTATGCTTATTACTTCAGTTTATTTTTAATTATTTAGTGTGATTTTAGGACCAGGAAACACATAGCCAGATTTTACATATTTTTTTTTAGTTTTCTTGTTCAGGTACAACCTGCATGTTATGCTGGTAGATAACACACACTAAGCTCGAATAATACTAATTGTATGCATGAATATTTATTTATATGAGACTGATCAACAATTTCAGAGCTGAGTAGAATTTGGACAGGCGACTAAGGGATATGGCTGTTTAACATCAGACAGATGCATGGCTTGAGTCAACAATAGTGCCCGGAAGACGGCAATAGGCTCAACCCCTTTTACGCGGGACCGAATCTAATGATTGGTGAAATATGGGTGTTAATTCACCTCTGCCTAATCCTCCGGGGATGAAAGCATGATTATATATTAGTAAATATATGGTGTCGAAAGGAAGCAGCGAAAATTATAATTTGTGACCTTTATTTTCATATTTACTGGTAACATACATTATAACTAAGGATTATAATTCTTCATTTTAATGTTAATCTCAGTCGCATCCAAAGCTCGGCGTCTGGAGTCCGCTTTACTAGTCTAACTGCGAATTTTACTGAATTTAGCTTTTTTTTTTTTTTTTGTAAAGCGCCAACTACCCATATCGACTGCCATAGATGTTCCTATGGCAACCGGGACTAACAACTTAACATTCTCTCCGAGGCACGAACAGACCAATAAATATTTGCACTGAGTGGGGATCGAACCCGCACCTCCTGCGTAGCGAGCGCGTTCACTATCACCACGCCACAGTGGTTGTCACTAGGAATTATGTTTATTAGATTCTATATTGATTAGTTTGCAGCCTCAGCGATATAAGAATCATTAAATTTTAAAACCCAATATAATATGTTTATTTTATTCTTTCTGAAAAACTTACAGCTAAAATACAGATTAAAAACAATCATAACATAAAATGGCCAATTACAAGTTTTTGCAATTATAGCTATTATTATAACATGTACAAGACGGTAGATAGTATTGCAATAGTAATAATATCACATTATACTGTTACGTCGCATTACACTGTATCAAAAAATTTCCTGCTCAACTTGACTTTAAGTTGATTAGTGCTGGTGAAAAATAAATCTAAATCGTACTCATGGCATAATGAATTGTACGCTCGACACACCCTGATTAGGTAGGAATTTTGTCTGTAGGTGCAGGTTGTTAGCGGCACATATAGTAGCCTTGGTTTCCTCAGACGCACAGATGATACACATAATCCAATCTTACTTAGCAATTCAGAACAATCAATAGAGTGATTTACTAGTTTAAACAGAAGAGTCAAATCAGCTATATTTCTACGTTCGTATAATGGGAGAATGTGGAACCGCCACTGTTAAATATATTTAAGCGAACACTGTGTGGTTCAGCCCACGCAGATGCCTTTTCATACTTCAGTTCACACCGTGAACTATAGAATGAAAATAAACAAACTAAGTGAACTATGTACCTCTAGCCGTACGTGTTACTGTAGTATATGCAAAATAATAGTTATATTTTTACTATACATTCTCTTGGTAAAATACTGGGTAGGTTAAGATGTCATAAGGTAGTCGCTGCCTATAAAACATATCAATCAAAAACAGTAAATCAACTATAAATGGATCCCAGGCTCCATATTGAATACTTTGAACGTAACTTGGAAATAGCTAGGAGGATTATGATGTTTATTTTTGCAAAACATCACGTTTTATTTTGTATTTTTACAAAAAAATATATATCTTTTGCAAAAGTCCTTATGGTCAAGCCCTGTTGACCAGACAAAATTGAGAAAATTGAGAGACTATATTGAATGTGATGCTGTGTACACATCAACCGAATGCAAATGAGTGTTTTTGTCGATTTTATTATTATTATTGAAACCATCAAGGTTCATATTCAAGGTGCTGAGTGTCACAATGTTTATTTATTTATTTATTTACATTTTAAAGAAGGCTTACAGACTAATACAGAAATTGAATACACGAAAATATCATCAAAAACGCTAATTAAAAGCCACCACTTTTATATAATCATATAAAAAGAAAAAAGACAAGAAAACACAATATACAGTTACAAAGCAAAAAAAAAAAACCACAATTACAAAGCTATAATTAAATAAAACAAGAGAGAGCGCAAGGAACGTTACTTAAGTTAAGTTAGTATATCAATCCGCCGATCAAAGTAAGACTCCGCTAGCTGTCGTCTTATAATAGAATGTTCTTAAATATCACTATCAAGTCAGGTCTAACAACAAATAAAAAATAATGTGGAAAAGTACAAGTCAGTTCTCAATATGTGAAACAACAAATTCCAAATAAAATCTAAATAGTTGATCAAAAACAAGATACTGATGTTCATCAACATCACTCTCTCACTTTTGAGCTGACGTTTTTAATATGTAACTGCAATAAAATACAATACAAGTCCAAAAAAATATCAATTTTATACTCTCATAACTCTTCAACGAAATCTTATGCCCAGATTTATTAGACACAAAATATACCATTAAATTGCCGTCGCACTACTGTAAACTTTAACTTAATTAACTGATCAGGGAGTCACTAATGCCCCTATAATGTAGGGGATGATGGAACGGTGCTTCGCACCCTTTCGCATCTAGATTGTGCGAGCTCAAGCTTCAGTTGATGGCAGGCCGTCGAGCAGGTCGCATGTGCCGAGCGAGCGTCCGCCATTTTTAAAAACTGACGGTTACCGGTGTCGCGAGACTGCTGTGAATAAAAATCGTGTTTAACTTTTTTGTGTACAGTGTAAAAAAGGGGATTCAATTGACTATTGGATTTATGTAAGTAATATTTTTATTATAACTTAATTAGAGAGAAATTTATTTAAACGTGTTCAATTATTGAAACGTCTGCGGGGAATAAGACTACGTTTAATGTATTATTTTGATATTTTTTGAATGGTTTAATCTCATAAATTTATGCGTTGAATATATTAGAATTTAATAAATAAATGAAAGATACAATTTGATTTTCTGTACTTTCACTTTCACAAGAATAATTTATGAAATTTCCAGTCGGATGTCAACAAATAAGGTAAAAATTATCATAATAGAATATTTCAATAAAGACATCCATTACTACGCGTAAAACAAAATGTTCACTTATTATATAAGCTCAATATACGATATCAATACAGTGAACCTAAGCCTTAATTTCGTGGTAATATCACATATTACTTTTACTATAATATACATTTAGAACACATATTTTGGAGTCGAACTTCAGTTGTAATTTTCTTTCAACTTTATGATGATTTGGGAGTAGAATAATTCTAGAATAAATTGGCAGTTTGTTTGGAAACGTTTTCAGAATATATGACATTGTATATTTAATGTGGGCTTTCTTTTATTGAAGTGTGATGTAATCACGAACGGAGGTAAAGCAAGTTTTGGAGATACAAGTGGTAAGCTGATTGCCAATCATACATACATACAAACATATATATTATATTCACACCTGTAAACCCCCGAAGAACTAAGAGATGTATTAACACACACATTTCGGGAACTATGATTTTCGGTCCTACGTAACAGGGGACGAGCATACTGCCGACAAGTGGGCGCTTTGTCATGGGATGTATGTTTATTATCTTATGGAGAATAGTCCCATTCCTTGTTTACCTTCTACGGCAACCAGGGAAACAGATCGTGTGGCTTTATTCCACACCACGGGGAGCCAATACAAGATCCTTCATCCTACAGACCCTGGTCCTTTAAGCGAGATGTGAAAAAGATATGATGAGGCCGTCAAGCTGAGTGTCACCTATGTAACATGGTATACGTATATAATGGTGACTCTCTTTTCTGAGACTTTCCCTTCAGCATACTATCAGATAAGACAAAGTCCAATGAACGTGTCCTACATAAAAAAAAATCGAACTTCAATAGATTAAAAAACTTGGGTTTGTATTAGTACTAGGTTTTCTTCTTCAACGTAGTTAATTTCAGTCGCATCTAAAGTTTGCACTTTGGAGCTCTTCCTTCTTCCTGTTTTGGATTATATTGTCTTTTACGGAGGCGACTATCGTCTGAGCAACCATTTCTAAGAGAAAAGCCTGCGCGAAAGCCTAGTCCATCAATTAACACATCTACTGATACGTGGGCGAGGAACCTCATCCAGTATACTTTCTATTGAAGTAGACTTAGGCCCCAAAGACCCCGAAGATCTGGCTAATAAATACCTAATTGTAATAACCAATACCCGTGCGCCGGAAAGGTATTTTAAGAGCAGGAGGTAGGACCTGACTCACTGGTATTCCCAGCCCAATTGAGTAGTCTGACTGGGGAAGTACCACCGCCCCACAGAATACCACAGTCATAATAACCTCGTGTTATGTAGGGTGACGGGAGACGGGAGACTAACCGGCGATGAGTCACTGGAGAGTTTTATGCTATCAGTGGGAAACCTGATTTGTCTTGGACAGTGCCGGCACAGAAACTCATTATTCTTACAGGTTCGGCAGCACGAGTGTACGAACGTACATGGGCCACAGTAACCACTTTCCATCAGGTGGGCCGTGTGCTTGACTGCCACCTACGCTTAATAAAAAAAATTAATAGAGAGCCAATTTTTCAGTAAATCCTTAAAGTAAAATAGAACGTTTATAAAAGCTCCACGATACATAATGCCACTTCAAAAACAGACGTTACAAACAAAATTCTACCTGTCATGAAATTTACAAGTAAAAACAACAGTTTTTACAAAACATTAAAGTAATTACTACATCAGTAATGCGAGAAGGAAAAAAAGCATTGAATTTATATCTTGCAAATTATCTTGCTGAATTTGAAGAGGTCGAGTGAAAGAATTGGGTTAATAAGGATATTCTTGCGATTCAAGCTGCCTTCTTACAACGGGATTTGAACAGTTCCTTTTTTATTTCAACAATCTTAACAATTGCAGATTATATTTTCAGTTGTTTGAATTAGCTTTTGGATTTCTTACAGGTTCTTGCAACTTTCAGTTCTTATTGGTCTTTGTTGCTTGTTTTATCTTTGTTGAATTTTACAGCTCGTAGTATTTATACAAGACTTTTGTTTTAAAATTGCTAAATTTGCTAAACGGTTTTAGTGTTATCTTACGTTTCAAAATGGTAAAAGTTAAACATGTATTTGGTATTAGTAACATAAATAAAATTAATTATATACAATGTTACATATAAAAAGGTATTTATTTGTTCTTCTTCCTTTTGATGGCTTTTGCAGTTTTTCAACAAATTCTAACAGAGCTACGTTAGCCACGTCAGTAAATTGGTTACAGTATGTCCGCCTTCACGGAATTCAGGTGGTCGATCAGGACATGTGTTTGGATTTTAGGAGGCAATATTTATATCACAGAATCATCATCCTCCTGCCCTTATCCCAAGATTATTTGGGGTCGGCGCAACATGTGTTATTTTTCCATTCATCTCTAGTTGCAGTCATTTCAACATTCACTCCCTTCTTAACCATGTCATCTTTCACACAGTCCATCCACCGCATTTTGGGCCTCCCTCTCCCCTTGTAGCCATCCACTTCCATAGTTAGTACCTTCCTTACGACATTATTTTCATCCCTACGCATTACATGCCCGAACCAGGACAAACGATTATCACAGAATCGTTTACATAAACTCATGCCTATATACCAGAAGGGGTAAGCAGAGGTGTTAGCACCCACATTTCGCCAGTTTATGTTTTTAGGTCCCAATGTAATAGGTGGCGAGCCTATTGCCAATAACCGGGCACTTATAAACATGCGATAAATACATACATAACTTCGAAAGGCATCGAAAAGTCATTGGTGTGTGCCATGGTAAAACCTGGGATCGAACCCGAGATCTCGTCTCAGCAGTCCATTACCTATACCACTAGGCTACCGCGGTCATCACAGAAACAGAGTGTAAGAGTATCTAAAAGTCAAAAGCCGCACCACCAAGGGCGATTCATTACCAGCTCATGTGTTTCCTTCTTCCTACAGCCCCGGGTCCTTTAAGCGGGCGTGAAAAAGCATCTGATGAGGCCGTCAAGCTGAGTGCCACCATTGTAACATTACATAGTATCTGTAATGGTGACACTCTTTCCTGAGACTTTGCCTTTAGCTTACCATCAGGCGAGGTGAAGTCAAATTGGCGTGTCCTAGATAATAAAAGTCGAGTCAAATATTTAGATGTCAAAAAATACGGCTCCGTCGATATCGAGTGATATATATTTTTTTTATACCACTTAGTTGGCAGACAAGCACACGGCCCACCTGATGGAAAGTAGTTACCGTGGCCTATGGACGTCTGTAACACCAGAGGAGTCACAGTCGCGCTGCCAACCCTGTAAGTACAGAGTTTCTGTGCCGTCAGTAGAAGACAAAGCAGGACAAGCCATTAGTCTTCCCACTGACAGCACAAATTCTCCAGTGAGCTCTGGTTACCGTACTCACCGCTGGGAACACAACACGAAGTTATTATAACCGCGGTATTCTGTAGGGCGGAGGTACTTCCCCAGTCGGACTGCTCAATCGGGCGGAAATACCGCCGTGTCCTACCTCCTTAGCGATTATAATAGAAATATATAAATAATAGAAATTAATATCCACATATTAATGATGTTTCTTCAAGATTGATGAATATATTACGTTGTTTTTGACTAGTTAAACAAAATTTTCGTACAGGGACTGGATTAATTTTAGTGTACACGGTCAAAATGAAAATTTTCGTAACATGGTCTAATTGAATGGCTGACCCAGGTGTTGTGACGCATCTAACCAGAGATAACCCCAATGATACACAATTTTACTGTGGTTGGGTTCTTGTTGGCAATATTATATAATTGCAATCTGTCCTTTGTTCTGTGTTGCTTTGAAATTGGATTTTCCATATTTTCGAGTCCCCGTCATGACCATTTCAACAAACTGTATTTATTATATTGACTAAACATGATTCATTTAATTCGTTCTTAGTGTTTAACTCCTGACACAAAAACGACGGGGTGTTATTAGTTTGACATGTGTGTGTGTGTGTGTGTGTGTGTGTGTGTGTGTGTGTGTGTGTGTGTGTGTGTGTGTATGTGTGTGTGTCTGTGTGGCATCACAGCTCCTGAACGGGTGAACCGATTTGGATTTAGTTTTTTTGTTTGAAAGGTATATTAGTCAGGAGTGTTCTTAGCTATGTTTGGAAAATATCGCTCAGTGTAAATATTTGTATGCATGAATATGGGTATTTGCACTGGTCTGGTCGTGCCTTGGAAAGCACGATAAGCCGTCGTTCTCAGTTGCCATATGAAAGTCTAATAGCAGTCGTTACGGCTAGTTGGAACCCTAACAAGTCCAATAGCTGGTCTAACTGCAATGCTTCGATATCGCCTTTGGATTGTAGAGGTCTGATGGCAATCACTTCACGGAAAAGATCGAAATTCAATCAAATCCGCAGTTACACTGATAAAGCGGACCCCAGACTGGCGAATGGAATTAACGCTGGGAAGAAGAAGAAAATAAAATACTAACACAATCTTTGATTGATGACTGCGTATTTATGACATTAAGATATTTGATGCAAAGTCACTTTCATATCTAATTATTTCAAACAAAGTCTGTAGTTTCAATATTATAAGTACGTGCCTACTGTGGTGTGCATAATCTATGGCGCCTAATGATATTAATTTTAACAATATTAATATTTACATAATGTACATGGAAGTTATCTAAATTAAAGTATTTAAAAAAGAAAATACTGAATATACCTAAATAATCCTGCAGGTTCAGGCGTTAAAGAATTCCTCCCCATCGACGTCAACCGGAAGGGTGGCCAGAAGGCTGGCGGCATTGCCAAGTTAAATGGCAATACCAATTCTTTGCGCAAGGAATAAACCAGCCCTTTGGTCACGGGTAGCGTCAATTAAACGTTTAAATAATAATGTAATTTGGTTGAAATTGCATACTTATTGATTATTGAATATTACATAATATTCATTCATAACGTAAGCGTAACGTAAGCCGTAACAGACCTGGTGGGGGACTATTGTTGACGAAGCGGCAAGCCTCGGAATGTCTTGATGACGAATTGAAGTGTGAAACTCAAGGGATGGCGAGGCACTGTGGATGCCCTCTGCCCTATCTAACGGCCACTGGACCTTTAGTCATTTGTTTCCTGATTCACACTTAGAAAGAGAAATCGCCTTTTAAAAAATTTGAAATATAATATGTAAATTGTATGGATTTTAGTTACGTAACAGGCAGACACTATTTAACTTAGTTTTGAAACTACACGTGGCAACATAATTCAGTTTGTATACACTTAATAAGCGCCTTTCTCCTTTTGCATATTCAGATCAGGAGTTTAGCTAGTGTTATGATTAACGTGTTTGTAACTTTTCGAATAAAGCTGTATACTTTCTTGGCTACGGCAATTTGATTTTCAGTAATTGTTTTTGAATCATCTTGCATGATACTGGAAGGTTTTTGTGCTGTCAGTGGTAAGACCAAAAGCTTGTCTTGTTTGTCTTTTACACTGACAGCACAGAATCACTCAATGCTTGTAGGGTTGGCAGCGCCAGTGTAACTCTTTGGTTTTGCAGACGTCCATAGGCTACGGTGAGCACTTTCCTTCAGGTGGGCCGCATACTTGTCTGCCACCTAATTGGTATAAAAAAGAAACTTTAAACTGACTGCCACCATTCGTTTGTAACATGCTACGTGTTTGTAATGGTGACCCTCTTTCCTGGGACTTTACCTTTAGTTTACCATCAGGAAGTCAAATTGTCATGTCCTATATAAAAAAAATTCACGCATTGAAATAAAACCATTTTTTAACGGATTCTATTCTATTCTAGTGATTTATTTAGTATTATTTACTTTAAGTCCGAAATTTCGGTTACTTTTCAGCAGCTCATTCGGAGGGGGAAGGGGGGGGGGCTAAAAATGGTAATAGTCTTATCGTGTGTAGTGCAAGTTATATCAAAGTATCCAAACTATGATTAATTATTATTAGTCGCGATAAAATTCAGTGTGATAAAAGTGTTTTTTATCGTGTAAAATGTTATTTGTTTTAACATATTTACCTAATGGAAATGGGAATTATCTAAATGAAAATATAAAACACAATAGAATATACCTATACAAACCTGCAGGTTCAGGCATCAAAGAATCTCTCCCCATCGATGTTACCCGGGCAGGTGGTTAGAGGGTGGTTTTATTTCAATCATCTTTACGTTATTTTATTTCGGCAAATACTCTGCTAGAGTGTAATATGCTTCACTAGTATTTGTTAACCTCTCGTGTGTTAGGTACGAACGGAATTCATCATTAATCTTTTTTTTAATGTGCGTAAAATCCCCACGGATACCCCCACCACTGAAGTGGGAGGTTACGTCGGACTTGAACCGACTAAAATGCACGCCGAATGTGTAGGCAAGTTGCCGGAGGTGAGATTTTCTAAAACATATCCCTCGCACCCGACCGGCCCAGGATCGTCTCTTATAAGACGGCCCTCTTCGTGTGTAGGGTCCACGGAGTCCCCATCTCATCCCCGGTTGGATTCATCATTAATCTTAATATTTCATTACCTCTTCGAAGAGTTCTGACATCTTATCAATTACGCTTTTACTGCTTCAAAATTGTGTTACACCAAATGAGTAATGCTTGGAAGAAGTAAGCTAAAATTAAGCTGAAGGATAGAGTAGCCAGAGAAAACAACCTGTCACTTGCCATGTCCTTAAATAGGTCACGAACTTCATTCACTGTTGTTTGATTTGATTTGAAATTATTCATCTATTATTGAACATTTTGTACAAGCTTATCTGTTTCGAGTTTTTAATCGGCTCTTTTTGATCAGTACTTGCTCTGGAATTTATTTGCTCACTTATATTATCGCAGGTTTATAAGTGCCCGGTTAATGGCAATAGGCAATTACATTGGGACCTAAACATAAACTGGTGAAATGTGGGTGCTAGCGCCTCTGCCTACCCCTTCGGAGATATAGGGATATAGGCGTAGTTTATGTTATGTTATGTTATATTATTGAAGTGTCAGCTGAATTTCATGAAGGAAATATTTTAGTAGTTCACATTTTCTTTGCAATATATTGATTGCTATTGTTGAACGCAATGAACGGAACGTCTAATTGCCATTGGAACTGTCTCAAGTCCTGAGTACATGTATCTGTTTGTTCAATTGTTTGTTTTTAAACTCGTACTAATCTTTATTTTTATAACAAATCATTTCAAATCGCATCCGAATGTATTTGATATCTATTCGTGTAGGTATATTTATTTATATGTATGATGAATGCGTGACAGAGTGTAGGATTTGTATAGATGGAGAAAAAGTGGACCAAGTGAATGAGTTCATATATTTGGGAACATTGTTTACGAGAGATGGAAAGCATGAAGAAGATGTTGAAAGGAGAGTGATGGCTGGAAATAGAGTGAATAGGGCACTACACAACTTTATGAGCAGCCGGAAAGTGTCCGAAAAGGCACGACTGGCTGTACATGGAGGAGTATTGGTGCCGACTCTTATGTATGGTAGTGAAAGTTGGGTGTGGCAGAAAAAGCATCAGAGTAGAGTGAATGCAGTAGAAATGCGTGCGTTGCGAAGTATGTGTGGCTTGACCTTGAAAGATAGAGTGAGAAATAGCGTGATAAGAGAACGATGTGGAGTGATAGAAGATGTAGTGATGAGAATTGAGAGAGGAATGTTGAGATGGTTTGGTCATGTTGAGAGAATGAATGAAAGAAGACTAACGAAACAGGTGTATGAGGCGAGTGTGGATGGTACCGTCGGAAGGGGAAGACCTAGGCGCACATACCTGGACGTGGAAGTTTTAGAAAAGGGGCAGGTCAGGAGTACTCTAAACCGACGAGCATACATGAAGAATGTAATGAGAGTGAATGAAGCGAGAGTAGTATGTCAGGATCGTAGCAAATGGAGATCCGTGATCTCTGCCTACCCCTATGGGAGACAGGCGTGATTTTATGTATGTATGTATGTATATATATATATATATATGTTTTTTAATGTATATATTTATGTATATATTGGTCTATATGTGTATTTAGTTTATGATGTTTGTATATATTTATATGGATAGCCGCGTGGTTTCTGGCAGAGTAGAATTAGGGCCACCCCATCTCTTCCCATGCGGTGTCGTACAAGGCGACTAAGGGATAGGGCTGTTTAACATAAGATAGATATATACAGCCCAGACTCAGCCTCAAATGCATGGCTCGAGTCAACAATAGTGCCCAGAATACGGCAATAGGCTCACCCCGTATTACGGACCGAACACAATTATTGGTGAAATGTACTCACAATTTACACCCGTACTACCCATACTACGCATTACATGTCCTGGTTCGGGCATGTAATGCGTAGGGATGAAAGTAATGTCGTAAGGAACTCACTAACTATGGAAGTGTATGGCTACAAGGGGAGGGGGAGGCCTACAATAAGGTGGATGGACTGTGTGAAAGATGACATGGTTAAGAGGGGAGTGAATGTTGAAATGACTGAAACTAGAGATGAAAGGAAAAAGAACACATGTTGCGCCGACCCCAAATAATCTTGGGATAAGGGCAGGAGGATGATGATGAGTTCCCCTCTGCCTAACCCTCCAGGGATAAAAGCGTGATTATATGTATGTATGTATATTATTATTTTTAATCAATTAATTAAATTTTTATCATATAAAATTATCATTTGTGTACTAAACTGGAAAAAACTCTCACCACAACACATTTGTACACCTACTTTTGAAATAAATAATTATTAAATATAAAAATTCCACAACGTTCCAAAAGATGGGTATCCGTGGGGGTTTTATGCACATTAAAAAATAAATAAATATCCCTGCATCACCCTAAGTTTACTTGGACTGTTAAAAAATGTCAGTGGTATTAAGTCCGCCTTTGTACAATCTTTGTGTATTTGTGCAAAAAGTTTAAATAAATAAATATATCTACATTTTCACGAAACGCTTACTACTGAAACTGGCTTTATAATGTACAGTGAACTGGTGGTAAGTAAACATTTTACCAAGCAAATCTCATACATGTCATCACCAAATCTCTCTCTCCCGGCATAGAAGCCTAAGTTGACTCTGTAACATAAAGACCTAGGTCATCCTGCTTTATAGCACAGAAAGTTTTTGTTCTTACATGGTCGGCAGCATGATTGTGACTCCCTTGATGTTGCACACGCCCATAGGCCACGGTAACCACTATTCATCAGATGGGCCGTGTGCTTGTCTATCACCTAGGTTGTATTTAAATAGTCTCTAGGTATGAGTATCTAATAGGCATGTTAGGTTGTAACTAACTATAACTAACATTTAAATTGTACGTCAGAGTATATGTCATTATAAAATCAATAGTTCTGTATGTTTGATTTGAAAATTGCTGGCTAGCAGTTCAATTCCACTTGTATGTTATGGGGGTCGGAATTATGTAGAGTTCATAACTCATAACTCATAACTGTACTTATTTCTTGTTATAGACTTTGTAATAATATTTATTAGTGGTGTACAATAAAGTATAAGAATGTTCATAAGAATATTACACGTCACATAAATACATTTCAGCACATATTTTGTCGATTATTACACTTCTTACTATCCATGCAATTCGTTAGTAGATATAGTTAAATTCGGATCGACCATAATTTAAACGACAACATAAATAAAAATAAAATGACAGATAACCAGCCGAAAGTATAAAATGTCCGCAATTTATAATAATGATACTTAACAGTTACAGTCTATGTCACAATTGAAAATAAAAACTGTCAGGTTTCGGGGCAAAAAATTATATTTCGAACAAATCATCATAATACACAAACCTAATTAATGTCTAAAACGTATCATTCACATTTAAAAATGTCAGGTTTCAAATCAAAGAAATAAAATAAAAAACGAAAAGAAAATAAAGCATTAAAATGTCAACAGATTATTATCGCTATTTACTAGCAGTGATGTCCATTGACACAATTTCGTCAACTGAGTATATTCTTGTTAAATAAGCCATCGCTTTAACCGACGTTATTTATGCTTTATGTACTTACATTGAATTCTTACAGCGAAAAAATAAAGTGAATATGTCTCGAATTCTGAAATTAATCGTAAATTTCGCATTATATTTCCGCTCAGCTGCTTTGAAATGACTTATAATATTATTTTATTTCATTATTTCCGTAAAATATGTTCTATTGCTGAAATTCTCTAAGTGATACTTCGGTTTACTTTAAATATTTCAGAAATTTATGCTAAACTCGAGAGTAAAAGGAAAATAATATTTGAGTTCCAGATTCCCTACGGTTACTGAGTAAAGAATTCTGTTAATTGGAGGCGTCCTAATTAGTAGGATTCCTTGTTCTTTTTAAAAAGAACACGGTTGAATGTTTGCCTCAATAATTTCAATATAAAAAGGATAATATTATAGTTATAACAAGTTTTGTTGTTGTTTGCCTGCCTTTGTTCCAATTATTTGGAGTCGGCCTGACATTTCATTATCTTCCATATTTTCCTGTTAAAGACCTGATTTTGTAATATTAAGTATCACGTTTCTAAGACGCATAAAACTCATTATTTCCAAAACTCACAAGAATTTAAGTGCAGAGCAAAATCTTACTTATTCAACTAGGAACCTAGGAAAATAAACTTTATGAATCCACTCTCGTTGTTTTTCACGACTAGTGATAAGCACAAATAACGCGCTTGTAGCACCAGGTCCTGTTACAGTCAAATTATATATTATACGACACGGTACGTTATACCCCACGCACCCACAGCGAAAGCCCCCGATCGTGACAACCCGGTGTCAATTGACACTCGCATGATTTATGTATATAGTGATTGAATAACTGTCGTGCATCACGCAGTGTAGCAGGGCAGTATGTATTTTTATTATTGAATGTGTGTGGCACTATGCGAGTTTTCAATGCAAAGAGAGATACATAGAAGCAGCGTAAGAACACGCACTCCCGCGCTACGCCTCGTAATCTGGGGCAGTATGCCAATCGTCTAATAGTTGAAATAATTTAATAGGTGCATTATGACAGACGCCTTAAGTCATAAAAGGTAACGTGGTGCGATTGGAAACATAAAATTATTACAATTTAAGTTAAATCATTTGTTAATAAGATATAACGTGATTTATATTTTGCCGTGACGTAAATAATATATTTACATTTGTGCAAGATCTCGTAAAACAGCTACCTTTTATCGCTTTTGTTTATTAATTTTTGTGTTATAGCTGTATTCTTTGGTTATTACATTTTTATCCCATGGACTCGTTACGTTTATGGTTACCAGTGTATAACTTTTGTAATATTTTGCGTTACTTCTGGCCCTCTTATATTATTTCGGTGTTACACAACTCCAAATGTTACATCGATGTAACTTTGCTGTATCACATACCCATTGGAGTCAACGTTTTATTGTTTTTGAAAATGAAAGAGAAAGTAGCACGATAGTAAATAAATAATAATTATCAAACATGGAAATTATTTAGGGATGTATGATTGATGGTGCTTGGAAATTGGATTGAAATATTGAATAAAGCACATGTACTTTTGGCCAATTTTTTTTTTTTTAAACTTGATCGGTTTCACCTCCCGGCATTCTTAATAGTTACCACTGCAACCGCGTTTTGTGTTACGGGAGGAAAGTAATGTATACATACATACATAAAAACAGGCCTTTAGCCCCGGAGGGTTAGGCAGAGGTGAATTAACACCCACATTTCACGATTGTTGAAATCTGTCCCACGATATAGGGGGAGTGACCCCACGTTATAGGGGGAGTGCCTATTGCCGTCTTCCGGGCACTAATGTCGACTCGAGCCATGCATCTGATGCTGAGTCTGGGCTGTATATATCTGTCTGAACTAATGTATTTTTTTTTTACGTGCGCAAAATCCCCACGGATACCTCCCCACCGGAGCCGGTAGAGGAGGTTATGTCGGACTCGAACCGATTAAAACACACGCCGCCTGTGGGTCGCTTTGGTTGCCGAAGGTGAGGTTGACAGGCATATCCCTCGCACCCCGGCCGACCCAGGGCCATCTCTCACGATCTGGCCCTCTTCTCGGGTGTGGGGACTACAGAGTCCCCAACTCGTCCCCGGAAACGGGGAAGCGCGCTAGGCGCGCCACCGCCGCGGCCTGCTTCTGCCAGGGTGACAGGCGGCTCCACCTGTCACCCCCAGGCCGGCGCTCATGGGGGGCGGAGGTCGTTCATCGACCTCTGACGCCCGAGTTGCCTTAGTACGCGGGCAGCTTGTCTTGCGATCCTTCGTCGCTCCCGCTGCCGCTCCCGCCCCGCCTTCTCCTTCACGAGCATTACTTGCTCGCAGAAGGAGGCGCCGGCCGCCCACGCATCCGCGCAGCGAACCATTGCCGCAAGCAACGAACCATCGCCAATTACAAAAGTTACATTCTGGCAACGCTGCGATTAATCTTTTATAATCTGAATCGATTATTCAGATTCGATTATACAATCAAATAAGACAGTTCAACCCTAGACTACAACTTTATTGTCATAATGCAACTCTTAATTTTTTTTTATATGGGACACGCCAACTTGACTTCACCTCACCTGATGGTAAGCTAAACGCAAAGTCTCAGGAAAGAAGGTCATCATTGCAGACACTAAGTGTTACAATGGTGGCACTCAGCTTGGCGGCCTTTATCAGATGCTTTTCCACGCCCCGCTTAAATGCCCCGGGACTGTAGGAAGAAGGAAACACGTGTGCTGGTAATGAATTCCAGGTCTTAATAATTATTTCTACTATATAAAGAAAGAGGCAAGAATAAGAAAAATGTGAAAAAATTACACAATCACAAAACACACGAAATAGAGCATATTATAACTATTCAATGTTCTTTTTAAGTAACCTCCTTACAATACCTACAAATCCCCAATGAATAGAAACAAATGCGACCGATACAAAATCCGTGATTCCATTAGCGAACCGCTCACTAAGCATTTTAATGTTCTAGAAACTGCCTGTTATTGGGTTCCAAATCGGAATAGTTTTTGTGGGTCAAGCAAATCGATAGATTTTATTACTTTAACATAATTTACTATGTATGTAAATACAGCTTTGAAGCTATATTATAGTAGTATTAAATAGCTTGAATTGTTACTAATTTGGTTTACTTTATTGAACATAGTAGTTAAGTAACAAGCGTGTTGTGTAATGTGTAACTCACAAGTGAATTATAGGTACTAGAAAGTTACTGTGGAACACTAATTTGAACTATGGGTATGAAAAAGTTTTCGTGGAACACATTAGTGTTCCACTAAGTGTTCCACGGGTAGTACTTCAGTTATTTGTAAAACACTAGTAACTTATGTGAGGGCCCTACCATAATATAATGTTACAGTAAATATAGAAAGAAATTCGGCGTTTCTAGTTTCAACCCACAGCTTTCTACCCATGAATATTTATCTCGTAAATTAATAGTTTTAAAATTTCTATTCCGTTTCATCAGCACTTGCTAACGAATAATAAACCTCGTGCGCCGAGGGTGAGGGTTCCGTAAACTATTAGATTTAGAGTCGTCTCTGAATCTAATTGTTTACAGAATCGTTCGTTAACTTAAACCTTCGAATTTATGCTACATAAACCGCAATGTATTTAGATTGTGTTGACTTAGAAGTCTGATATTTGAACAGTTTCAAAATGTTTCAGATCTAAGTATGTGATATGAATTTCAACTAGATCCTTTCACACATTCCTTAGAAAAATGTCTTGATAGACAGGCAGATAAACAACGAAGTGAAGTAAAAAAGGTTTTTTTATTTTAATCTTAATTTTAATTAGGGATTTTTATCCATAAAGGATATGCCAATCCCATCGTACCTTTCGATATTATACAGGACAACAATAATTTATTAAAGTGGGTAAACACATAAGATGCATCAATTCACTGCTGAACCACCAGGGTCAAACGACATAATTTCATAGCCTCTTCAGATTTAGGTCTTGCTAAGATCGTTTGAATGAGACCTATATCCTGTCTATTTAGATTTAGTTCGGTCAGCAGTGAATCGCGTTCGTCTTTATTCCGAACACATTCCATCTGCAAATGTTGTATATCTTCAATTGTATTGCAAACAATTGGGTGAATTTGTTTTTTTCATTAGGTATGCGAACTTTGCCGATGGGAGATGTAAAAAAGGATAAAAACACGTAAGCCAACAATGAGCAAGAATGCAACCCATCCTATCAAAACCAAAAGTTACAGAAGGATTAGCACGGCTGGCAACGAAATTAACTTGTACGAAACTCATGAAGCGCCGGCGACCCTTCTCACAGAAGAAACATAGCTCCAACTTATTTAATTACGATGTTTAAATCGCATAAGGTAGGGTATTTTCATCTTTACGTCAAAAAGCTAGTTACGTACTATGTTAGCGGGTCAAACTTGTGACACAAAAAGTTGCCAGCTGTTAATAACGTAATTAATAACACCTTTCTTCTTTTAGTCCCGGGTTCTTCAAGCAAGGCGTCAAAAAGCATCTACCAAGGCCGTCAAAATAGGGACCACCGTTTTAAGTTTAAACGTATTGGAATTGGTGGTCTGTATCTTTTAGATTGCACCTCAGTTTTTTACCATCTTGGTCTCGGTGCAGTCAATTGACGGACCAAATATATACTAAAAAACCTTAATAGTGGTGAAGGGTATATTGAGGCAGACTAAACAGAAGGAAAAATAACCGCGGTAGCCTAATGGTATGGGTAATGGACTGCAGAGACGAAGTCTGGTTCAATCCCAGGTTTTACCCTGACACATACTAATGACTTTATAATGCTTTTCAAAGTTATGTGTGTATTTATCGCAGGTTTATAAGTGCCCGGTTAATGGCAGTAGGCTCGCCACCTATTACATAGGGACCTAAACATAAACTGGTGAACTGTGGGTGCTAGCACCTCTTCCTACGCCTTCGGGGATATAAGCGTGAGTTTATGTTATGTTATATAAATTTTCAAGGCCAAGTTACCTCAGCTCAAGAGAAAAATCATTGGCCAATCAAGAAATGAGAATGCCTAGAGACCTGAAAATCTAAATAATAGCCCCTCATCTACAAAAGATTCACTCGTACTTGCAAACTGTGATAATTCCCTTTGATGTAGAATAAGGCCATTATCACTCCATCTCTTCCCGGGGTATAGTAGAAAGCTGACTGATCTGATCCGATAGTCAATAGACTATGACGACATGCCTGCTCGTCCCCTATTACGTAGAACCTTACTCTTAGATGGCGAAATATTTGTATAAATATACCTCTATCGACCCATGCGGAGATTTACTGTCGTGAATGTCAATCATCATTATTTGAGACAGTTCATCATCAGTTGGAGTCGGCTTTTTAGTCTAACTAAGATTTGACCGAGCACTAAAACTGAGTTAGGCAAACGTCACGGTACCCACAGGACAGGCTTGTTGTTGTTTTTATTTTTTTTATTACTGAACTTCGATATTTTCCGGGAAGTGACTGCCTTCTGACCTTCATAACCAATGGGCGATAGCGAAGTTTTGTAGTTAAACTAGTCAGACTTTTGAGGGCTCTAACTATCCGTTGGATATTATCTGTCATAGATGTTCGTATGTCAATCAGGACAGACAGCTGAATTCTCCGAGGCACGATCCGACCAATGCAAATACCCATGTTCATGAATACAAATATTTGCACTGAGCCCTACAGATTACCACGGTTATAATAACTTCGTGTTGTGTTCCCGGCGGTGAGTAGGGTAGCCAGAGCTCACTGGAGAGTTTTGTGCTGTCAGTGGGATGACCAAAGGCTTGTCCTGCATTGTCCTCTACACTGACGGCACAAAATCTCTGTTCTTACAGGGTCGCCAGCACGGATGTGACTCCACTGGTGTTACACACGTTCATAGGTCATGATAACCACTTTCCATCAGGTGGGCCGTGTGCTTGTCTGCCACCTAAGTTGTATAAAAAAAAACGAACCTGCGTCTCCTCGGTGACGGCCGCGTTCGCCTCGTCACGGAGGCTGTCGTGAATATATGTCTAGTAAACATTGTTTTTCGGCTGATCGCCTGTTTGCATGATACGAAATTTGAGGACGCCTAAACACAGAAAGCGTAGTTTTTTTAAACAATCCGGAGCAAATGGCAGTAATTATCATTAACCTTCAGTATCGTGGTTTTGTTTAGTTAAGTCCGGTGATGGGAAGCACTTGGAATTGTTATCGCTAAAATAAAGAAAATAGGCTTCTAGATCTTTCTGTACTACTATGAGTTGCCTTAAAAATTACAAGTTTATAGTGAAGTAAATTATTATGCTGTTTTTGATATAATTGAATACTATTTAAAATTAAAAAGTAATAAATTTAAAAAGTAAATAGTTGATAAGTAATTACAATTTATCATTCGTATGTAGTTATCTAAATTAAATAATAAAAAACTACTCTAACTATTCCAAATAGTTAACATTACCAGGTCACTTAAAATTATTGATTAGATGAGATGAGACCATAAAAGTATTGTAAAATAACATTTTAACAATAATTGTAATGTATAATGGGCAGCCTTGTCGCTAACAACGTTTTCTTCCAGGCAACCTCTGGATGGATAGAAGCTAATTAAATGATAGTACATGTATTTTAAAAAGATGAAGGGAAAATGATAAATAGATTAAATATATACATTTACTACACAATATATTATATCTATACAATACCTAATATTTACAATATATACTAATCAGAATCCATATTACATGCTACACAACGTTATAAGTACACAAAATTACATAATATAGTAGTTACTTGTATGTGTATCGTGTGTACAGGTATGTATATATTGTACAGTATAATTACTTAAAATCTACGTGAGCCAACACCATTAAAATATGTACGTGAATACACTTCTATTTACCCCATATGGAACATACAAACGCGAGGATATACAATACAAATCGACAAAGGCGTAAATACGATCATTAATCAACTCCACGAAACATCGCATTCAATAACCAGACAAAACAAACTTTGTTTGGACCCAGCTAATGTTTACAATTCGACACGTAAATTACTCATAAACACACATGACTAAGTTTACTAGCTTTACCTGTTCTTATATTACGTTAGCTGGTCTTCCCCGACTTCGCACATGGCAAACTTCGAATACATAATTCAAAAATGGCACAAGCGGAGCCTGGGAGGGCCAATTACAGTCAAGCAGCCCGCAAAAGGCTTTATGACAGATTTTAAAAAACTATTTCACGATATTTTTACTTTAAACAAAATAAATCCCATTTCTGCAAATAAATATTCTACAGTATTCCACAACATTCCACACAATGCTATCTAGACTTGCGCTTAATATTGGACAACGAACTGTTAGACAAAAAAGTAAAGAAAAATATGGCGAGACTGGCAAAAAGAAAATAAACTTCACACACCAAAAAAGAGAAAACGAGTAAAACCAGTCGTGTCTAAACGGCCATCATAGCGTGCCGCAACTATAGCTTGTGTTATGGAATCTAGAATGCGGATAATCTTTTTTTTTGTAAATACATACATATTATATATACAAACACCCAGACTGATGCAAATATACATATTGAGGTATATAAATATTAGCACTGAGCGGGAATCGAACCCGCGCCTCCTGCGTAGCAGTCGAACCCGAACGTTCTACCGCTACATGAGGTCGTCAAATAACGTTTACAAGGAAAAGTAATCTTATTTAAAATACATTTTATTTAAATTTGGTATGAAAACGTCAATAATATTTACGAAATCGTGACGCCACTCACTTCTGATTAGTGTTCGACCTAATATGGCGGATTTTTATAATTTATTATTTAATTTTCAAAATCAGAATCTAACAGATTTGTTGACGTTTATGATTACTGGCTCTGCTCGCGTTCTTGTATACTATTCGGGTGGCAGGGAAGCACACGGCCCACTTTATAGAAAGCGTTACCATGAATTATAGACGTGTGCAACAACAGAGAGGTCACATTCGTTTTGCCATCTCCGTAAGAACTGAAGAGTCTGTATTAGAGTTGTACAACTCATAATCTTGAAAAGAAGAAAAGAAAGAAAGAAAAGAAAATATGTTTTATTTAGAAAACACAGCGCACATTTTTAGTCTTGCTCAATAAATGGACGATTTAATACTAAAATAATTATTCAATTCAAAACAGTAATGCCTGATTGCGATAGCGTTCAAACAAATAAACTCTTCAGATTTATTGTTCTTAATATAGATTAAGTGACGTCATCATTATTAATTGGATACCACCTAAATTCAGAGCCTACGGTACTGTCTCAGTCAATCCACAAATTGATTCACAACAAATATTAAAGTCTCCTATTCAAAGATCTTGGCGAAGTCTTAGAATATTGTTCCCGCCGAATCCTGCCCCGTAACATTCGGAAACAATAGTCTAGAGTGCTTTTGGTATAATAAATTGGACTTCTGAATGAACATAATAACTTTCATTGGTGATGTTAACGTGGCGCCCTCTATTGTCGCTACAACGTCTAATTCATTAATCTATGTTGGAATGTCTTTACACCGAAAAGTTTCAATTGTTCCTGGTTTTACGTTTATTATTTAGTTCTAGCATGACATTTCTTCAAGTTTCTTGAACTATGCTAACGTTATTGAGGCGATAAGCTTACTGGTACGCTGAAATTCGTACCTTACTGACCTCAAATATTGGTGGTCACTCGTTCCCTGGTCTGTTATTAATTTTAATAGAACGCGTAGAAGGAGAATACTCTGCTGAGTAATTTATTTCTTTCTACTGTATCTTGGCTAACGACAGCACATCCTGTATTTTATTTATTTTGAAAATAGTAATATTTCTATATTATTTTGAGCGGTAAGCGATAAGCTAAGATTAGCTAAAGCTAAATATTTTTAAGCGACAAGCTTAAAATATTTTTGACAATTTTCTACTTCAATTAATTTTACCTGCATAATATTTCAAATATCTTATTTGGTAATCATGATACTCCTCATACTGTAAAAGGCTTCATAATGAAAAAGCAATAAATTCATGGAATTCAACCGTAAAACGAATTTGGTATTCAATGAGCTAGCGTTTTACGATTTTTAAAATATATCCAAAACAATCATGACGCGCAATATAAATAAAACAGGAAGCTATATTCCCAAACTGATTACGGTTTTGGTATTTTCCCAAAGCGTATTTTAGTGCTGCGAACCGTAATCTCACGAGTTAGCAAAAGGGTTTTATGATTTTTTTATTTCAGCACCTTTTCCGTCAAACTTTATATAACTTGAATAAAACAGCTGAAGGAAATTTCGAAGCGTAATAACTGTAATATCGAAAGTTCAGTGCGGTGTGAGGGTCGGACATTAGCACGCTCATAGCCTTGCGTCATTTCGATTTTCAAATTCGATTATTTTATACAGGTAGATGGTTTTTTGACATTGGTTGTTGGTATTTTACTAGCTTCGCCTAACTAGTAACTACGTATAATAACTGCCCTTTTGGAGGGGCTTCTGGCTAAGTGGAAGCTAAACAGGTTAGTATATGTATTGTAAGAATAAGCAATACTTCGATTAAGACAGAATAAATATCGGTTTAGGTGGAATTCAATTTTTCCCTTACATGGAGAATGCTCTGATTACTAAGCTATTGAACATCGCCTGAAGCCATCCAAACTTTCCTATAATGTATATATCCGTCTTGTAGTGAACGGTGGGCGCCATCTTCCGATACTCGTACGAACTACAGGAACCAATGAATAATATACTTGCCAGGTCAAATTTAGGATGGGTGACCTTTCTTGTCATATGACAAGCTGACCATCAGTCCCAGCTGCCATATAAATATACAAAAACAAAAATTGCAATAGTTAGTGGTTAATGGAGCCCTAAAAGTGATAAGAGAATAAAGAATACAGAATTTCAACGAAAAATGTCAGACTTCGGTCATTTTGTAGTCGAGCAGAAAGGGATCCCAATTGTGTTGGAAAAAATCTGTATTGATGGAAGAGGGGGATACATATCCTCATCTTCCTCCTGCATACATCTGAGTACATATGCATGCATGGCCAAATAAATGAATGTACATATTAAATGCTTGTTGGTGTCTTTACCATGTATCACAGTGATTTTCTCTCCTTCTCTTCTTCCTCTTCTTATTCTTCTTCTTCGAGTCAATGGCCAGGTCTTTGGGGAGCTTTTACCTTTAAAGCGAGCCTAGAATTCCTGGCAAAGGCTATACTTTCTTGAAGTTCTCCACTAATGTAGTAAGTTGAAAATGACATATAAGTACTGAAGTCCAATTTGATATTTTATAACTTTAAGTACAATAGAAAGACGTTTCCTGATCTTCCCGTGTATGAGTTTTGTATAAAGCAACTAAGTTATACCCCTTTTGTTGTTTGGATTGTTCATCCAAACACAGATACTTATAAAAGTGCCTTATTGGTGGCAATAGATTCGTTTGCAAACATTTTTCTAGTGTTAATGTTAACTGTACAGACACACACACACACACACACACAAACACAAACACAAACACACACACACACACACACTTTGTGATTTGGTAATTTGTAATTTTGTAATTTTTATATCAATTAATTGTATTGTGACTATTGCGAATTTAATTTAATTTAACTTTGTAACCCAATTTACATTAATTCTCACTATTACTTGGAAAATGAACCTATATAATGTTGGAAGGCTGGTACCTGTGATACAATATTTTAATACATTAGTACAGGCGCCAATGTTTCACTTAACAATATTATCTCTGAACTGTATTATGATAATGTGAAAATGCTGTATGTACTCTTATTTGTTTAAAATAAATAAATCATTCATTCATTCATTCACTGTTCCTACTCCATAAGGTATGTAAAGATTAAAGACTTTTAATTTTGATTTCCATCAATATTTGCAAAAATCTTCAGATCTGTGTTAGTTAACAATTCAAAATAAAAACTTATTTCAACAAATCTTTCAAACTATGTATTAAAAAATCGTTGTGTAATAACAGCTGCATTGTTTTGTTAAATGATCGATGTTATATAAACGAGTAAATACTGTTTTTGCTTACATAGCATCGAAAAAGGAATAAAGACCAATAAAAATTACTGCGGCTCAAAACTGCTCAAAAGTTAAATAAACTTTTCAATTATTATATCAAACAAACCATTAAATCGGTTTTCAAATGCTAATTCCATTAAACCACAACAATACAATAGGAACTCACCAATATTATGATTGTCTATTCGCTCAAAACGACAACAAAAGTTATACACCGACAACAATTGTGACTCTAAACACTTTATTATAAGTTCCATTATTCTCAAAATCATCATTCACGGGGAAGTTGTAGTTTTATAGAAAATGTTTATACATAGGCACCCATTGTGAAAGTTAAGATGTTTGATAATAATTGAAAAAGTTATTGAATACCCTAAAAGGTTTTGTGAATTTATTCATAGACGGTTTCACTATATAAATTACAATTTTGAACGTACTGTGAATGGGAGCTTCTGATGGCTGTTCAGCGTCGCAGTTATAGCAGCCTGAGCGGAATTTAAATTTAGAACTTAGGTATTTTCAAGTGAAGAAAAGTCTTTGTTAAAACAATTTTGAAAAAGGAATGGTTCGTTTTTTATGTAAGGACAGATTTTGTAAAAAGAACAGCTAGATTTTTTCATTGTGAGATTATTTTGACAAAGATCAAGTATTTTTATTCCTTGATGGAGTATTTGCTGTTTGCTATAAAAAATCAGTAGTCAGCTACCACTGCTTGTTCTCTACTGCTGTAAGGAACTATTTTCGCTACAATTGCTATAATTATCACACAATTCTCTTACTAGACTCAATAACTTTTCCTCTGAACTACACTCGAGAGCAATGAATCCGGGTCACTTAAAGAATCCTAAAAATCTCGGAAACTAAAAATGCTAGGTTAATGCAATAAATTGTATTTAATAGACAATGTAATACTCCTTAAATGAAGGTATTAAAACTTCTTAGTTATTGTAAAGTTATATCATAAAAAAATCAAATTTGAAAAAGGGCCACTTTCGAAGATGGAACTACGAAATTACAGCATTTGGTGTTGCTTTTGTTTGTAATCTGTCATTTATGTGGGTACATAAACCATGTTGATAGTGCTCTATATTCATTAATCAAGCTGAAATTATGTCGCTTACGCCTGAAGAATGCACCAGAATACTTACAATGCTGGAAACCGGCCGGAGTCAGCGCGATACAGCCAGGACTGTCGGTGTGTCGCTGTCAACAGTACAAAGAGTTCTCCGACGTTACGAAGAAACTGGTTCTAACCTACGCAGACCAGGAACGGGCAGAACCAGGTGTACCACAGCACGAGAAGACCGATACTTGGTGAACACCATGCTTCGAAATCGCTTTCTCACAGGAACTGAACTCACCAATCAGTTTCGACGCCTCGGAGGAAGTAACCCAAGTGCATGGACAGTAAGACGTCGGCTTGCTGAATCTAACTTAAAACCCCTTAGACCTGCAAACGGCCCTAAACTGGAGCGTGGGCATCGTATTTCGAGACTAAGTTATGCCCAGAGCCACGTAAATTGGAGTATTGAAGATTGGTCAAAAGTTATGTTCTCCGACGAATCAAAATTTATGCTCTACAAGCACGATGGAAGACACAGAGTGTATCGAAGACCAGGGGAAAGATTCAAGCAAGCATGCATCGAAGAAAAAGTAGCCTACGGTGGTGGGTCTGTACTTGTGTGGGCCGGAATTTCTTCTGAAAGTCGCACAGAGCTGGTGATCATAGAAAACGGCTCTTTAACTAGCGTAAGATATGTGGAAGAAATCCTCAATGATCACGTTGGTCCATTTATGGTCAATTTAGGTGAGGATGCTATATTTATGCATGACAATGCCAGACCTCATACAGGTAGGATTGTGAATGACTACCTTCAAGAGATGAACATTACTCGTATGGAGTGGCCAGCGCGCAGCCCGGATATCAACCCGATCGAGCATGCTTGGGACGAGCTAGGCAGATGCGTAAAACAACGAAACCCTCCCCCAATCACGCTTCGTGAGCTCAAAATTGCTCTCACAGAGGAATGGGAGAATATTCCCCAAAATCGTATAAGGAACTTGGTGTACAGCATGCCAAACCGCGTAAACGCAGTAATGGAAGCACGAGGAGGCAATACGAAGTATTAAAATTCAAGAAAATCGTAATAAAGTTCAAAAATTTCATGTTTCCTATTTTTGTTTTAAGGAGAGATCAGCAGTTTTTTTCTTTATGTAATTTTGTGTTAATAAAATGTATGGTGACTCATATTTTTTTTACTTTCATTTAAGGAGTATTACATTGTCTATTAAATACAATTTATTGCATTAACCTATCATTTTTAGTTTCCGAGATTTTTAACATTCTTTAAGTGACCCGGATTCATTGCTCTCGAGTGTATATATAACATTCTTTTCATCTAAATATTAATAAAATTTACACTGTTAATTGTCTTACATTACCCATATGATTATAATTACCCTTTTTACCAAAATGTTAGTTGCATACATTATCCATAGTCCCTCTCCATAATGATCATATGTTCACGCCTACTCATTTATATGTCACCAGCACACATTGCTCGTACATTCAGCGCTCAGTAGCCGGGCACACACAAAGCAAGCTAAATGAAAGCTTGTAAAAACTACGTATTTTAGTTAGTAAAAAATTACCCTGCTTTCTAAAAGAGCATGAAAAATTAAGGTCAGTTTCCTTCATACATTACGGCCTGTGAAATATGGCAGTCATTTTATAGAAAAAATGTTTTTATAATAAAGCATGTCTCGATGGGATTGAGGCTGAATATAGTATTACAAGAATTAATATGGTGTATTTATAGTAACCATAGTTAGTAGACCAGCTTATCGTGGTATATAAACATAAACTCACGCCTATATCCCCGAAGGAGTAGGCAGAGATGCTAGCACCCACATTTCGCCAGTTTATGTTTGGGTCCCAATGTAATAGATGGCGAGCCTATTGCCATTAACCGGGCACTTATAAACCTGCGATAAATACACACAACTTCGAAAAGCATCGAAATATCATTGGTGTGTGCCATGATAAAACCTGGGATCGAACCCGAGACCTCGTCTCAGCAGTCCATTACCCATACCACTAGGCTACCGCGGTTTTTTAACGTGGTATATCTCGGGGCATATATCTAGGAACCAAGTTCTGAGAGAAAGGAGATCCTGGCGCGCGTGGATAGTTTTAATACAATCTAATTGGTAGATTTGAGCAAAAAACAGGAGATGCGCATACATAGCGTATTTTGAGCAGACGTTGGTTCCAAAATATTTGCAACAGCAATAGGCTCACCCGGTATTACGTGGGACTGAATTCAATTATTAGTGAAATGTGGGTAGCGGTTCGGAGACTCTTTCCTCTGTCGCACCATTAAGGCCTGGAATTCATTACCAGCTCACGTGTTTCCTTCTTCCTACAGTCCCGGGTCCTTTGAGCGGGGCGTGAAAAAGCATATGATGAGGCCGTCAAGCTGAGTGTCACCATTGTCACACGGTATGTGTAAGTAATGGGGACCCTCTTTTCTGGGACTTTGCCTTCAGCTTACCATCAGGCAAGGCGAAGTCCAATTGACGTGTCCTATATAAAAAAAAATTATAATTGATTAACCTCCCTCCGGGAACAAAGGCGTGATTAAATGTATAAGCTACAAACTACAGCGTCTGGTGCCTGGTGATAGAGCATTTGGTAGATATAGTTGTGTTATTGAGACCGAGCGTGTTTACTTATGTTAGTCAAGCGGAATAAGTTCGCTGTACTATTTGATTATACCGTTAATATGAATTGAAAAGCAAATTAAAAACAAAACCACGCTTAAACGGCTGAACGGATCTGGCTGAAAGGTATGTAAATATATTACAATATTTTACATACGCTTTACGAGGGTTGCCTTTTAAGTAAAAAAAGAAACATAATATGGCGTATTCAACTTTTTGAATTTAGAATTCGAAAACAAGAGAATGTTTTTCTTTATTGTAACGTCAGTTCATGGTTTGCATGTGGACAAAACTGCAGGAAATAAGCTTGTTGATAATAAATTAAGAAACTGGAGTTAGTTATTAAGTCTAGATAAAAAGTAAAAAGTATTTACTTCCATCTGGCTGAATAAGTACTACTCGCCGTATAGAATTTAAAAAAAGAAACAATGAACGTTATGTTACGTGTATGTATAACGTTGCATAATGGATTCACTACCAGTTTACTTTAACTTCTGACCCTAACTTCCGTAATACATTCATCAGCTTCCGTTTGCCGTACCTTTCGTAACGCCTCCACCAGCTTACCCCCAAGTCAAATGTGCCAAAAGTTTTCACTTAAATAACATTGTATTATTAACTTTCCTTTGGCTACGTATTAAAGTAATCATAAAGAAAAGAAATATCGTTACTGTATCTTGAAAACTTTCCACAAATTTCATAAAAAACACACACAAAATGAGTTACTGTAGAACGCCACCAAATATGCGAGTTGCAAGGTTTAATATCAACACAGCGATTTTTATTAAACTGGTTTCAGCTCCTGTGACACAATACACATGCATTCTTTAGCAGTATGACGTTATAAAAATACCTCAGGTACGGAATATACGACTCGTATAAATGTGAACCTATGTGAAGATGTTTGGATGACTGTTTCTCGTACTCGATCGCTCATAGCGGGTCTAGCTGAAATTTGGATTAAGATAGATTATAATCTTTCTATGACTAGTTACTATAACTAAAGCAAATTTTAAAAAGAAAGATAATCTAGTTCTAATAAAGTTCTCTGAGTTTTTTGCTGGTATCTTCTCAGTAGAACTAACTTACTGAACAATCTAAAGAATCATTTTCCAATGATTTATTTTTACATTATTTAATATTTTTATATTATTTCTTGACATAATTGTAAAATAATAGCGCATAGACAATTTTTTGTCGAACATGGAAATAGTTAAAAATAAATATTAATGACTGTTGTAAATTTGAGACAGTCCATTTGATGTTAAGTAATTGCTATGATCGCTTGCGACACTAAAGAGGTAAATCATACGATACATCCTCTGATTTAAAATACTTAAAGGTATCAATTACCTTGAATCAGACAGTGAGTTTTTAGAGAGCAAAAAAATAGTCAACAAGATGCAAATAATATCTTGAATAGTCACACCGTTCAAATGTATAACAATTATGAGCAGTACTGGCTCTTTGGAAAAAAATTTAAACTCTAATTGTAAAAAATATACAAAGAAGAAAAGGCTTTAACAAAAAAAAACTGACACGTGAAACTCATTCACTAACATTTTCAGACATTTAATTTTGCCTTTTCCATTGAAAACTTTTTGTTGAATTATTTCAACGCGGTTGTTGCTTCATAAATATTTGAGTACAAATATAAATATAATGTCACAGGAAAAATAAACTGCTAAATGATATTTCTAACACCTGCGTTTAGGCTCATTGCACACTGTCAACTAGTCACGGGCGACTCGGTTAACAGCGACTGCTACTTTCATTAGTTCAAATAGGAGTCTACGCACTAAGAGCCATTACGCATTGTCAATTAGTCGACGGTGACTTAAACTCTCGGCGAATAAAACGTAGGCGCGCGACCTAAGACCGAGTGTGTATATACCTTTTTGACATATGAAAGTAAGGCTTTTTACGCGTTGGTGCCCATGCCACGTTAGCGACCTGCCCGCCTACTGCGTGCACTGTTCAATATGTTGAACGGCCAAATGACTTTCTACTGTTCAAAATATTAGCTGCTAAATGTGTAGAGACTCAAACTCACTGGCTGTCGCCAGTGTGTGCCAGCCTAACAGTCGATATCGACTAAATATCCGGAGAGTACTCGACAGTGTGTAATAGGTCTTAGTCACCGGTCTCTTGCCTATATTTTAACCGCCGAGAGACTGAATTGCTGGTGACTAGTCGACCTGGAAGTCTCTTAATAGACTTAAGCCTCGCATTGGCTGCTATAGGAAAAATCGGGTTAAATGGGGATACCTGGACGCGGAGAACTATGATTGTGGTGCACCTCTGCAAACAATGGACCACCTATTGTCATGCCCGTTGTACCATAACATCAGCACAACTATAGACCTCAATGCAGTAAATGAGGCAGCGGTGAAGTTCGCCGAGTTTTAGGCTGCCCAGATGTAATACCACAAAGAACAAATATTGCCATTGACACAATAAAGAGAAAGAAGTTGACAGTACGTACTGGCTCTCACCGGCACCTACAAACGATTACAGCATTAGCTATCCTACATTAGTAACCCCTAATTTAGCCCTTCGTCTTCCATTATTAGTCTATAAATAGTTCACCGCCGCGTGGTTCCCGGCAGAGTAGAATATAGACCACCCCATCTCTTCCCATGTGGTGTCGTACAAGGCGACTAAGGGATAGGGCTGTTTAACATCGGACAGATATATACAGCCCGGACTCAGCCTCGGACGGATGGCTCGAGTCAACAATGGTGCCCGTAATGCGGCAATAGGTTCACCCCCTATTACGTGGGACCGAATACAATTATTGGTGAAATGTGGGTGATAATTCACTTCTGCCTGACCCTTCGGGGATAAAGGCGTGATTATATGTATGTATGTATGTAAATAGTTCAATCCAGCTGTCGGGTAAAGGTTAATTACACAAACATATAATTTGTAAGGGATGCTATGATAAAATACAAGTATTGATGGTGGTAGCCAAATAGTTAATGTCGGATTTGCAATTGGAAGTAGAAAGGAAGTTTAAAAAAAGTTGCTGATTTGTGATAGATCTTATTTAGTGACCTACATGAATATACATACATATAATCACTCCTTTATTCCCGGAGGGTTAGGCAGAGGTGAATTAACACCGACATTTCACCAATCATTCAATTCAGTTCCACGTAATAGGGGGTGAGCCTATTGCCGTCTTCCGGGCACTATTGTTGACCTATCCCTTAGTCGCCTTGTACGACACCGCATAGGATATGATGGGGTGGCCCAAATTCAACTCTGCCGGGAACCACACGGTGGTCTGCCGGAAACCACGCGGCGGAACATACGTGAATATAAAATATTGAATTTTTTATCACGCAAAGAATCCCTCCAGAAACCCCGCCGCCAGAGCCGGTGGGAGAGGTTATGTCAGACTCGAACCGACTAAATCGTACGCCATCTGAGGATCGCAAGTTGAAGGAGGCATATCTCTCGCACCCCGATGACCCAGAACCATCTCTTTGAAGCTGGCCCTCTTTGGGTGTGGGGACCACGGAGTCCTCATCCAATACCCGGGCATGGGAAGGTGCGCCGCCGCATCCTGCTTTTGCTAGGGTAACAGGTTGCTCCACCCGTCACCTAACCTGTAGAAAGCTATGCTAGAATATAAAACCTAATCTATAAATAGAAGCTTTTAGACATCTCTAACCTTTCGATCTTCTACAGTTTGAGTGTTCAAACTTGGGATTTTGCCTATCCTTTACCTATCAATCATCGTGTTCCATTCGACCTCATTTTATACGTCTTCCAATGAAAGGCTGAAATACAATAGAGCAAAAAATGAAACCCTTTGTACTATTAATTATATGGAAGGCTGATATCTTCAGGACCGTAAACCTAAAAATATATTTAGTTTCTGCAGACCATTATTGTAGGTATTTGACGCAGTTCACATATTGGTAGCTCAAATTGCTCGGGTGCAGTATGACAGAAAAAGTTAAATAGAAACCTGTTTTTCCCCGATTACGGTGAAGCAAAAGGAGGGTTATGATTTTGACTGGCTATGTGTGTATGTATGTACGTAGGTTCATCTGTTCCCCATAGCTCCTCAACCACTTATTATAACTGGACAAATATTGTTAGGAGCGTCTTAGTCGTCCGCTGGTTATAGGCTATATAACGTGTCACTAAATCTAATGTGATGCCCTTTAGCGGTCATAAAGTACTGTGTTAAAAACATAATTTGAGAATAACATGTCGTATTTGGTATCAACTGAAAGGGCTTAATTAGCACATTTCAAATATATATAAATTATACCATATGACCCAAAATAATATAAAAAAAAAAATTAGTTTAATACTAAAACCCGACCACAAAAATCTTGATCTAAAAAGTATAAAACAAGAAAATATCAAGGATAGCCGTGGTCGTATGCCTCTTTCCCCTAGAATGTATTGTTTTGTTAGGCTAAGTGGCATAAAGTTTTGGTCGTATCCCCTCTTAATAATAATAATAATATAGATATTTCAATTCCTAACTCTGAAAACATAAAGAAAAAATACACAGAAAAAAAAACAAAAATACATACCACTTGCTGATGAATTACGGCAAATGTGGCATCAACACACAGTTAAAATAATACCCATCATTCTCTCATCCACAGGTCTCATTCCAAAATCATTACACACATCAATCAAAGAATTAGGCCTACATAAAAAAGTATATATTTCATTACAGAGATCAGTTGTTATAGATACATGTTCCATAGTTAGGCGATTCCTCACATCCACTACACAAACACCCACCACAATTCAAAATGAACCGACTCACTTGGCTTAAGCCCGTGATAGGTTCACACATACCAGCCAAAAGCTGAGAAGTTTAAAATAATAATAATGGCTATTAGCCAACAAGCTCGACGCAATCGTAAAGATCTGGCGGCATGCTGGATAGATTATAAGAAAGCGTTCGATTCTGTGCCACATACATGGCTTTTGAGGGTGCTGGAGTTGTATAAAGTGAATGCAACTCTATGTACCTTCTTAAAGTCATGTATGGAGCAGTGGAGGACAGTTCTTGTCTATCCAGGGTGTCGTCGACTTTGGGTAGTGGTGAGCCGATAACAATAGAGCGGGGTATTTTTCAAGGGGACAGTTTGAGTCCCCTTTGGTTCTGCTTAGCCCTGAACCCACTCAGCACTTTGTTAGTGAAATCAGGGTTAGGTTATAGGTTACGAAGAGAGGGTAAGACGGTATCCCACCTGCTTTACATGGATGATTTAAAGTTATTCGCCCACACCAATCCTCAATTAATGGCTTTACTGAAAGAAACCGAAGCATTCAGTAACTCTATTAAAATGGGGTTTGGTGTGGACAAATGCGCAGTCGTTCATGTAAAGCGAGGTAGGGTGGTGGAGTCGGAGGGTCTACAACTCTCTGATTCCATTAACCTAAGATCACTCCTCGTAACTGAGACCTACAAGTACTTGGGTATGTCCCAGGCGTTATGCATCAATGAGGCCGGCATGAAGCAAATGTTACAGGAACGTTTCTTTGGCCGCCTGAAAAAAGTACTTAACAGTCTTTTGTCAGGTGGTAACAAGGTGCGCGCTTGTAACAGTTGGGTCATACCACTCTTGATGTACTCCTTTGGTATACTCAAGTGGACTCAGACTGAACTCGATACCATTGATAGGAGAGTCCGGACTCAGTTGACTGCATTTCGAATGCATCATCCACGGTCGTCAGTCATGAGATTGCACATCCCGCGGCAATGTGGAGGTCGAGGATTTTTAAATATTAAAACTCTACATAATCGCGAGGTGTGCAATCTCAGAGACTATTTTCTTAAGTCTAACGTGGATATGCATCGTGATGTAGTCAACGTAGATACCGGGCTCACCCCGCTCAGTCTGGCTAAGGAGAACTGGCGCAGACCTATAGTAGCTGGTACTGACAGCCGCAAGGAGGTATGGCAGAGTAAGGAGCTACATGGCAGGTTCTATCGGGCCCTCCACAGGCCTGAAGTAGACATACTGGCATCCGTGTCCTGGCTACGTTTTGGTGACCTTTTTGGGGAAACTGAAGGTTTTGTCTGTGCAATTGCTGACGAAGTTATCAAGACGAATAACTACCGGAAGTATATCATTAGGGATGGCACAATTGACATCTGTCGAGCGTGTCACCAGCCTGGTGAATCCCTCAGGCATATTACTTCCGGTTGTTCTCGTCTTGCTAACGGCGAGTACTTGCATAGGCATAATCAAGTAGCCAGGATAATCCATCAGCGACTTGCTCTGAAATACAACCTTGTGGAAGTTGAGATGTCGTACTACAGGTATGTTCCTGAGCCAGTTCTTGAAAATAGTCATATCACATTGTACTGGGATCGATCTATCATCACTGATAGGACTGTTGTAGCCAACAAGCCTGACATTGTGGTGATAGACCGATCCCAACGCCGAGCATTGATTGTTGATATCACCATTCCTCATGACGAGAATCTCGTGAAAGCCGAGAAAGATAAACAGGTTAAGTACTTGGACTTGGCCCACGAGGTTGTCGACATGTGGAATGTTGACTCAGCAATCATTGTTCCGATAGTCGTGTCAGTCAATGGACTAATAGCAAAGAGCCTCGACCAACACCTAAAGAGGCTCGGGTTAGATGGTTGGGTCAAGGGCCAGATGCAGAAGGCTGTGCTTCTTGATACGGCGCGCATCGTGCGGAAGTTTCTTTCTTTGGAGCCCTAACCACCGGTAGCTTAGTCCCTGTACCCGATACCGGTAGAGCACTATTTTTTATATTTTTAAATGGATGTTTTTTATATGTGTTTAAAAATATAATTTATAAGTTGAATATTAAAATAAAGTAAATAATAATAATAAATATTCTACAATATTCTACACAACGCTATCTAGACCCATGGTAAGCATAGCTTAACTAGCTTGTGTTATGGATTCTAGAATACGGATAAACATACTTAAATACTTTTTTTTTTGGAAATATAGGTACATACATATTATACATAGAAACACCCAGACCAATGCTAAAACCCATATTCATGCATACAAATATTTGCACTGAGCGGGGATCAAACCCGCGCCTCCTGCGTAGCAGTCGCGTTCACTACCGACACGCCACAGAGGCTAATGATCTTAATCGATTATCTATCGAGTTATCATAATTTGTGTGGTAAACACATTCCTGTTGTATATTTGGGTAGGTGTGTTCATGTTAGGTTAAGTCAAGGAATGGCTGTAAGGGCAAGGGGGCCAGGGGTCAAGGTCAAACGTCAATGATCAGTCAATCTAGTCGTGTGATATATGGAGAATGTATTAGGGCGTGTTCTCAACAATAGGGTTTTTGCATTCGCACATATGGGGAACTTGTACTTTTCCACAGTATTTTTATTTGTTATTAGACCTGACCTGTTTCGCCTTTGTCATGTTATTGTTCATTCTTTTGAAATGTCTTTGTTTAACTTTTGAGGATGCCGTAAGGCGAAACTGGTCAGGTCTAATAGCAAATAAAAGATGCAGTGGAAAAGTGCAAGTGAGCTCCCTAATGAAATTAGGGATTTACCTGTGAATAAATTTAAAAATGTAGTAAAGAGTAAATTGTGCCAGAAAGGCTAATATAAAAATCAAGAATACTTAGATGATAAACAAGCTTGGAAATGAGCTGTTCCCTCAACTGTGCTACTCAAGTAAATTATTGTACTTAGACTAAGTAGACTTAGTAAATGTTTGTAAATAGAGCAAAAAAAAAATGTCCGCTGAGTTTCTTGCCGGAGTCTTCTAAGGTCGGGCCACGTTTCGAACCGGTGGTACATTTGCTAAACTAGTCTTTTTATATTGAGGTTTTGTAAGTGCTGATTTAATGGTCTATGTAGAATAAATATTTTTTGACTTTTGACTTTTGACTTTCGACTTTTACTGTGGAAATGTACAAGTGAGTTCTCAATATGTGTAACAACAAATTTCACCAAATGCCATCTATCAACAGTATAATATAAATAGTTCAGTTGCCTTCACTTTGAATTTCATTATTGGTTATTTTTATTACAGATGCAACTACCTTTTTATATTATTATTTTTTTATGTTAGGCTATCTCATTCATCATCAACCTCACAGGGATTTAACAGTTTGGTTCGCACTATAGCCCGAAGTTTGTTTATTGTTTTTGTTTCGTATGTTAGTTTATAACAACTAACGTCTAACCTCTCAGCCCCAAGTGAAGAACTTGCAGCAGAACCTCGTCCGTTATTCAACGAGTGAGACCGAGCCGATAGCTTTGCATATCATGTATAAGATATAGCCCACGTTTATGTAAACACTACATGATAGATATATGATTATGATATAACAGGGATATGTCGGTAATGAATACATGATGTATGATTTGATATTGACATGGTCAGTCACATTTTTTTTATACCACTTTGTTAGCAGACAAGCACACGGCCGACCTGATAGATAGCGGATACCGTGGCCTATGGACATATGCAAAACCAAGGGAGTCATACTCGCGCTGCCAACCCTGTAAGCACAGAGTTTCTGTGCCGTCAGTGTAAAAGACAAAGCAGGACAAGCTTTTGGTCTTTCCACTGACAACATCAAAACTCTCCAGTGAGCTCTGGATACTCTACTCACCGCTGGGAATACAACACGAGGTTATTATGGCCGCGGTATTCTATAGGGCGGTACTTCCCCAGTCGGACTGCTCAGTTGGACGGAAATACCGTCGTGTCCTACTTCCTTGAATACATTGATAGTTTAACACTCGCCGGGTACATGGTAAATGTCTCGGCGAAATTTACACTATTAAAATGAATGCATGTTTTAATTACGTTGAATTGAATTGAATTGTTTATTTCAAAGAATATAGTACATCGACGTCTTTACATTATAACAGTGATCATACATATTCTACCATAACTTTATTGGTGTAGAAATATTTAGTTTTACAATGATTATGAAAACAATAGTGTCAAAGAATAATACAGCTTATGTCACACACTCATACATACATACATACAGTCACGCCATTTTTCCAGTGGGGTAGGCAGAAACTACAGTTTTCCAGTTGCCACGATTCTGGCATACCTCTCACATGCAATTAATTAATTATTTCATTAGTCATTTAATTGTTTTAAATCAGTCAATAAAATTTGCTATCCATGAATTCCCTCCGAATAAAAACACTTATCTAATAAAAAATTATACATGTGGAACTTAAATTTAGTCATAGGTAGCGCACTTATCACCAACTGGTAGTTTATTTGTATGCATGAATATACATATTTGCATTGGTCTGGCTGTTTCTATGTATGATATGTATGTATTTACAAAAAAATAGGTATACAGGGTTACTGATTAAGTCGACCTGAATCCTTTGGGGTGGCATAGTTCTTATCATTTCTAACACTTTTCACCACGGAGTACCCCACACGAAACTTAACCCTTTTCTAGCTATTGGACTTTAAAGATTTATTTAAAAAATATCAATTTTTTTTTAACTTATTTTTTTTTGTGCCATTTGCTTGCAATTGGTTGTTCTTATTGTTGTTTTAGTATAGTAGTTTAGATTTATTAATCGAAATAAATAAGTATGTTTAACCGCATTTTAAATTCCATGACACAAGCTAGTTTACCTATGAGATAGCGTTGTGTAGAATATTGTGGATATTTATCGTCCCTTCAATATTGACATATCTTGCTAAATTATCTTTGGTTTATAACAAAGTTGTATGTATTTGACAGTCACAGTCACAGTTAATACAATAGAATCTTATCACGAAAATAATTAAATTCTGAATTCAATTTCGTAACTACATTCTGAAAGCTTAACAATTTTAGCATTGTTCTAGACTGCACCCAATTTTGTATTCCGTAATAACAGAGTTCCTTCGAACTGCCTCCATAATTGGACGCTATTCGGTATACGGGATCGAAACCTGACCGCTCTCAGCGCCGCATATAAATCATTTCTTATTTTATCCTCTTGTTTGTATAAAGGGTTGGGGTATTGTTTCACTTGTCCAATATCTTGGCAGATATTTATTTAAGACGAACTCTTTGTCCGAATAAGTATTCTGTAAACTTTACAAGCTATATATATCTTAAGGTTTCAAACTCGATTGCGACCAAATCAACCACCCGATATCTTTGAATTGGTATGTAGCTCCTGTAGGGTTATACATAGGCTGCTACTTATGTATGCGGAATCTGGGATTCCAAAAATTTTATACGCAATGTCTGACCTCCATGCACATATTCGTTCTTTTTTTAAATACTGGCCGCTAATATTTTTTTTCTTATATACGTTAGTGTTTTGTTTTTGTTGGGTTTAAAATGTCATATCGCTGAAAAAATGGAACTCACTCGTGAAAATATTCGTGCTATGATTTATTACGATTTTCGACGTGGTTTAATGCAACAACAGTGCGTAGATCAATTAACTTCGACTTTTGGTGATGAAGCTCCATCAAAAACGACTGTGTATCACTGGTTTAGTGAGTTTAATCGCGGGCGGAGTAAGCTCACGGACGAAGTTAAAGAAGGTCGCCCGAAATCGGTGGTTGTGCCACAAAATATTGAAGCTGTGCGAAAACTAATAATGCATGACCGCCATGTTACGTATCGCGAGATAGAGGCCATTCTGGGCATATGTATGACGAGCATTCATAGGATAATACATGAACATTTGTCTGTAAAAAAAATTTGTTCGCGTTGGATCCCGCACAACTTAACTGAGGATCAAAAAGATGCTCGCGTCGAATGGTGCAAGAAAACCTTGAAAAAATTCAACGGAGGCGACTCAAAATCTGTTTATAATATCTACACAGGTGACGAATCCTGGATCTACGCGTACAATCCCGAAACTAAACAACAATGAACAGTTTGGGTGTTTCAAAATGAGCCAAACCCTACGAAAGTGGCTCGTGCAAAAAGCACTGTAAAGCAAATGGTGGCCTGCTTTTTTGGTATTAATGGCCATGTGGCTACAATACCACTGGAGAATCGCAGAACGGTTAATTCGGAGTGGTACACGACCATTTTTTTGCCAGAAATATTTGAAGAAATACGCAAAAACAACCAGCGACGCAGAATCATACTTCACCATGACAATGCCAGCTGTCATACATCTCAGGAAACAACTACATTTTTGTATGGTCAAAAAATAGAATTAATGGGTCATCCACCGTACAGCCCTGATTTGGGTCCCAATGATTTCTATTTATTCCCAAATTAAAGAATAAATTACGTGGTCAACGATTTTCGACCCGTGAAGATGCCGTAGACGCGTTCAAACAGCACGTTTTGGAGATACCTCAATCAGAGTGGAAAAAGTGTTTTAAAAATTGGTTTTATCGAATGCAAAAGTGCATCGATCATAGTGGAGAATACTTTGAAAAACAATAAAAGCATATTGAGCCAAATACATTTGTTTATTTTTTCTATTCCGCATACATAAGTAGCAGCCCTCGTATATAGGACGTGTGTAATGTATGCCTCTCATAACTACTAAGAGGCTCAACTGACTTCGATTTTTGTTTAAATTAGGATTATTAATCCCTCTCCTTTACTACACAGGACAACGTGTGCTGGGCTTAGATGTCACCCTCACACTGTGCAGAATATACGAGCAAGATCCAAGCGGTTAAGAGACTTTTTTCTTTACCGCACTACCAATACCTGTAATTCAGTACTAGCTCTTTCTTCAGCCCCGGATCCTTTGAGTAGTGCGGGAAAAAGCTTCTGACGAGGACACCAACCTCAATGCCACCATTTTAACATTACTTAGTGTCTGTAATGGTGAACCTCTTTCTTGACTTCACCTTTCACCTTTAGGCAAAGCCTTTAACTTACCATCAGACGAGGTGAGGTCAAATTGGCATGTATTAAATAAAAAAGGTGATTTAATATGCTGGATTGCCAAGTCTGCAGACAATTGCCAATTGACAATCGTGCTTACCAGGCATGTTAATTCAATTGATTCAATAGAATAACCTATATTTTCCAAGCCATCACAGAATTTCAACTTGATAAAAAAGAAAAAGAAAATTGAACTTAAAACTGGTTGATACTTTATCACACCCCGTTGACAACAGCGATAGATAAAACCATTTTAAACATCACATGCAGTACATGTCATGTCATACACGGCTTAAACCACACGCGAGTCAGTAAATTATAAACGTATTTAATCCAACGGGAACATCTACGGAAGCGACACCTGTCGACATCTCTTATACTTGTTACAAAGCTCGCATATTAAGACAGTCTGTACATTTGTAAGGGTATATTATGACATGGTCATTATGTTCGTGCAAGCATTTCATACCGTTGCGTTTATACTTATTTTTACAAACAATTTGTTGTTGTCAGTGTCAAAATAAACGGGATATTCACCATGTTTCATTGTTTGAGTAAATATCCCGTTTATTTTGATACTGATGTGAGTGACCATGATAGTTTAAATACCTATAATTTGTTGCTGTGTTTGGAATGTAGAATGATACATATATATATATATATACAAATTTCTACTGTCACACTTCTTTCGAAGACAACATCTTTTCAGTTGCAGACAGTATATACATCTTTGAATATAGCTTTTGATATAGGTATTTATTGTCTTTTTTTTAAACGTGCGGAAATTTACTCGGGTACCCTTGGCCGAGGCCATTGGGGTGGTTGTGTCGGACTCGAACCGACTAAAACTGCACGCTTGGCTTGGGCTATCGGTTGCCGAGGGTGAGGTAGCCTCTGGCATATCCTTCGTGCACCCCGATTGACCCAGGGCTATAGAAGGCCCCATCGGGTGTGGGACTACGGCCTACCCATCTTTATTCCCCAGAAAAAAGTGATCTCACAATATACCTGCTGTATGTCGAAAAATAAGAAAGTGGACAAGAAAAAGTAGGGAGTACGACCCCGATTCACAAGACCTCGGTGGAAACTGTATCAGCCGTATTGATGATAGTTATCATCATCCGAAAATTTTCCCAACATAGTTAAGGTCGGTTTTTAAGTCTAACTACGAAGATTCTGATCTTTGATATGTTCCGTAAAGCGACTACAATTTGACATCCACAATCCACTGGCAATATCGGGTTTCGGGTTTCAATGTTTAGATACATCAATTACACTTTGCCTCATCTGTTGGTAAGCTGAACGCAAAGTTTCAGAGAACAGGCTCACTATTTCATACACATAACATATTATAATGGTGACACTCAGTTTAACGACCTCATCAAATGCTTTTCAAGCCTCGCTTAAAGGACCCGGGACTGTAGAAAGAAGGAAACACGTAAGCTGGTAATGAATTCCAGACCATAATGGTACGACAAAGGACTAACTTATAAACTAAGTATTGTTTTCATATGTTTCTTGAACCCTTGTCTAAAATCGTTTTTTCTTACAAACTATAAGTTTCGGAGAACATTGGCACTGGGGATTTGTGCGGTTTCTGTGTTTATATTCAATTTGTGTGAAATATTGACTTTTTCTTACATACCGAGCTAAGGAATAACTCTTAACTCCATTTTGTATTTTCCTAATAAATCCTACAATTTTCCTTGTTTTGTTCACCAATTTCTTCGTTATTTTGATTCTTATATAAATGGTATATTTATTTGAGATACCTACTTAAACCAAAGCATTTTTAATATGTGAGATAATAAGGATCGTAGTTTCTTTTGTGCGTTTCAATTCATAAAAGGTCTTTTTATTAGAATAAAATGAGATAGTTTTATAGTTTTTTTCTCTCTTTTCTTTTATATGTGGCGTGTGTGTATAATAAATGGTTTCTTTCTTTCTTTCTTTCTTTCTAGTTACTGTATTGGTTCTCAGGTTTCTTCTAGTTAGTTTGGTTGTGGTTCAACATTCGATGTTAATATCAAGTCGTAGGTTTAAATTCTGTAGGACCAGGAATAAAAAATGCACGTGATTCTAGCATATACAGTCACGAAATCTGTTAGGAAAGTTGCCCTCGAATTTCACGACTAAGACCACCTATAACTGGTAATCAACCGGGATTCCCTGGGAATTCTCCGAACCTCCGATAGGGGGAAATTAGAGAAGGTTCTGAATCAACCGGGGTGTGGGAAAAATATCTTATGGGCTACCTTCCCTCCAGCACCTGAGGTTCGAGTATGACATAAACACTTCACCACTAACACTGGTGAGACTTAACCCAAACGGGGAGCCCGTTTACATATATGTTATGAAATACCCCTAATAATACCGGTATACACTTCCCACACATCTAAAAAAAAAATCTGATTCTCATTTACTGCTTTTTTTTAGATTGGAATATGTCTATTTCCGTACGTAGGTACTAGGTATATTTAAAAATAAATCTGAAAAATGTCTGTCCTTTCTATACAAACCAGCTCATTCACGTAAAAAGGCTAGGCTCTGTTACCTACAGTATTCATTCTACATAGCAGAATATTTTTTAAGAGAAATTCGCAAATTTTTTTTTTTTTTTTATTTTTTTTTTTTTTTTTTTACTAACAAAGCTAAGGTATCACACGATATCATTCAACGCGGCGAGTCTCCTCGCCGGATCTCCACCATGGATCCTGGAAGCGAGATGCCTTTCGGCGCTATACCGGTTCCGAAGGGCGGCGCGGGAGCGGGGTCACGATCCCGAGCCCGAAGAAATTCGGGCCGTGAGATCCCGGCTCCACAGGGAAATGGTGGCGGAATGGGAGAGACGACTTGGGCAACCAAGCGCAGGGCACGCCGTAGTAACGGCGGTAAGACCCATCATGGGGGAGTGGCTAGAGAGGCCACACGGCAGCCTCTCGTACCGTCTGACGCAGATGATCACCGAGCACGGATGCTTCGGAAAGTATCTGCGTCGGATGCAGAAAGAGCCAACGTCCGAGTGCCATCACTGCGACGCGAGCGAGGACTCAGGTCCGCACACGCTCACCGAGTGTCCGGCGTGGGAGACGCCGAGGCGGGAGCTTGTGACGGCCCTGGGAGTGAGGGTTCTCACGCTCTCCACCTTGCTCGCGGCGATGGTTCGCTGCGCGGATGCGTGGGCGGCCGGCGCCTCCTTTTGCGAGCAAGTAATGCTCGTGAAGGAGGAGGCGGGGCGGGAGCGGCAGCGGGAGCGACGAAGGATCGCAAGACAAGCTGCCCGCGTACGAAGGCAACTCGGGCGTCGGAGGTCGATGAACGACCTCCGCCCCCCATGAGCGCCGGCCTGGGGGTGACAGGTGAAGCCGCCTGTCACCCTGGCAGAAGCAGGCCGCGGCGGTGGCGCGCGTGGCGCGCCTCCCCGTTTCCGGGGACGAGTTGGGGACTCTGTAGTCCCCACACCCGAGAAGAGGGCCATATCGTGAGAGATGGCCCTGGGTCGGCCGGGGTGCGAGGGATATGCCTGTCAACCTCACCTTCGGCAACCAAAACGACCCACAGGCGGCGTGCGTTTTAGTCGGTTCGAGTCCGACATAACCTCCTCCACCGGCTCCGGTGGGGAGGTATCCGTGGGGATTTTGCGCACGTAAAAAAAAAAAAAAAAAAAAAGCTAAGGTATCACGTTGACGAGGACATATGCTATACAAAAAAAATACTCAGCCAAGAGTATAACGGAACTGTATTTTTTTATAGTCAGTGTAAAAACTAGTTGATCATTTTTAGATTTTAATATTTTGTTTTTAAGCAATTACGCTCGCCTTATACTCGTGGAAATATGGTAACCGAGTAGGTTAGCATTAATTGGTCAGTGCTAATCAGGTTACTCTTAGCTTGGGTGATCAGTCTACATACACTGAGACCACACTGAGCCTCGAAAAGCACGTTAAACCGTCGTCGATCCTAATTGCCATTTGAACTTCTATGGAAGTCGGTTTGGGTACAATAAATTAGACCAGTGGTCAAACTGCACAACTTTGATATCAGTGATTCGATATCAGCTCGATATTGTGGAGGTTATAAGGCAGTTAGGCGGGTGAGTAGGGCCAAAAAAGACTTAGATCCCTCCTGTCCTGCATATTCATTTCTACCTCACCCAAGACAACGGATGGCCTGAGGCAGCCGTGCTGTTTTAGTCGGTCCGCGTTAAAAAAATAAAGTCATATGGCAGTTGCTTCACGAAAATACCCCTACTTAGTTGGGAAAAGACTCTACTGATGAGACCTCTCAGTAAGGGGCTCAATAAAATCCATTCCAAAATATATTTACTTTTTTTCATTTTAAATTAAAAGTCAAAATCTTTGTATGTATTATTCTGAATTAGAGTATATATTTCAATCGAGGTAATGTTTTCTTTAGATTTCATTAAATTAATTATTCACGCTGTGTACTCAAATAAATTGCTTTTCTTTAATCAAATGAAGTACATGCGTACTCATATTTTTAATTAAATTACCTGTTCTATTTGTAAAACACATATTTATACTCATGCTTGTATCTTCGACGGGGTAGGCAAAAATATGTGGGCACAAGGACTGATAACAGGGTATATGATATATATGAGTTGTATCTTTACATGTATTTTACATAACATAACATAACATAAACTCACGCCAAAATCCCCGAAGGGGTAGGCAGAGGTGCTAGCACCCACATTTCGCCAGTTTATGTTTAGGTACCAATGTAATAGGTGGCGAGCCTATTGCCATTAACCGGGCATTTATAAACCTGCTATAAATACACAAATAACTTCGAAAAGCATCGAAAAGTCATTGGTGTGTGCCATGGTAAAACCTGGGATCGAACCCGAGACCTTGTCTCAGCAGTACATTACCCATACCACTAGACTACCGCGGTTATTTTATGTAATAAAAATATATTCTAATGAATATAACCTCATTCCTTTTCAGTAGGCAGACTTTAAATAACATACGAAGCAACTGTTGCGTAAGTAATTTTCTTTATTCGTAAAAGAATTATGGCGTAATTTGGCAAAAGTATTTTCTTAATAACAAGTATCAAGAATCGTTAAATTTATTAAATATTTAAAAGTTAAATCCATTAAAGCACTTAAATGTTTTCAACTAAATAAATATTTACTTTTGACGTTTATTCTGATGTCATGTTTTATATCCATTGAAACTTTGAGGAGTGCATTAAAGAAGTAAATAGCTTAATCTAGTTATTTCCTGCAGCTTTGTCTCGCTCTGTGGATGTCAGTAATCGCGGCATGTGCTCTCGACAGGTTGCAGTGTCGTGGGGTCCGCATCATTGGGAATCCCGAGGTCACCAACACCCTAGAGCCTTTGCAGATGCGTAGAGATATTGAGTCCTTGGCAGTATTATACCGACCGTACCATGGTGAATGTTCTGATAAGCTCTTCCAATTAGTCCCACCCTCCCCTTTCCTACACAGGACAACACGTGGAGGGCTTAGATGTCACCCACCCGCACACAGTGCAGGATATTCGATTACGAATCTGCCTTTCTTTTTCTTCTTCCTACAGTCCCATGCGGTGTGAATAAGCACATGAAAAGCATAAGCTGAGTGTCATCATTGTCACATGGTATACCTATGTAAGTAATGGTGACTCTCTTTTTTGAGACTTTACCTTCAGCTTACCATCAGGTAAATCGAAGCTTAATTGACGTGTCCTATATAAAATAAAACCTAGTATACCTAGCACATGCCCTTTCCCTATCACTGTAATAAATTTTATCAAAATCGGTTCATTGGTTTAAGCGTAAAAGCGTAACAGAACGACGTACTTACAGACAGAGCTTACCCATCTTTAAAAGGCAATAAGTTTTTTTGATATATACTTTTTTTTATACCACTTAGGTGGCAGACAAGCACACGGCCCACCTGATGGAAAGTGGTTACCGTGGCTTATGGACGTTTGTAACACCAGAGGAGTCACAGTCGCGTCGCCAACCCTGGAAATACAGAGTTTCTGTGCCGTCAGTGTAGAAGACAAAGCAGGACAAGCCTTTAGTCTTCCCACTGACAGCATAAATTCTTCAGTGAGCTCTGGCTACCCTACTCACCGCTGGAATCACAACACAAAGTTATTATAGCCGCGGTTTTCTGTAGGGCGGAGGTACTTCTTCAGTCGGACTGCTCAATTGGGCGGAAATACCGCCGTGTCCTACCTACGAGTATGTAGGTACCTATAGAAAATTTATATTGAAACTCACTAAAATTATTTATAGACGTAGGTACCCTGAATAGTAATAACATTTGATGTTGTGTTCTTTATTGTTGCTACAACCAGATGTACTCGTCCCACGAAAACTGACAGCGCAAAAACCCTCTTCAACTTTTCAGCTGAAAAGGTTTGTTATCCAGTGAAATCATTCTTTATAAGGGCTAGTACACAACAGTCAAGTCAGGGCCCAGTGATTTCATTCTAATAGTATTTTTTAATTTCAGTCAGCACACGTTTTTTATTGGAAAAAGGGAAATTATAATAAATAAGTTGAAGTGGTGGTCATAAAAAGTTACATGTGCTTAATAGGAACTTTTATTCCGTGCATAAGCTCCTGGGGTTTCACTTCACCGGGGCTAACAGTAAGATAAGCACAGAGTTTCGTTTACCTTTTTTTTTTTTTTTTTTACGTGCGCAAAATCCCCACGGATACCTCCCCACCGAAGCCGGTGGAGGAGGTTATGTCGGACTCGAACCGACTAAAACGCACGCCGCCTGTGGGTCGTTTCGGTTGCCGAAGGTGAGGTTGACAGGCATATCCCTCGCACCCCGGCCGACCCAGGGCCATCTCTCACGATCTGGCCCTCTTCTCGGGTGTGGGGACCACAGAGTCCCCAACTCGTCCCCGGAAACGGGGAGGCGCGCCACGCGCGCCGCCGCCGCGGCCTGCTTCTGCAAGGGTGACAGGCGGCTTCACCTGTCACCCCCAGGCCGGCGCTCATGGGGGGCGGAGGTCGTTCATCGACCTCCGACGCCCGAGTTGCCTTCGTGCGCGGGCAGCTTGTCTAGCGATCCTTCGTCGCTCCCGCTGCCGCTCCCGCCCCGCCTCCTCCTTCACGAGCATTACTTGCTCGCAGAAGGAGGCGCCGGCCGCCCACGCATCCGCGCAGCGAACCATCGCCGCGAGCAAGGTGGAGAGCGTGAGAACCCTCACTCCCAGGGCCGCCACAAGCTCCCGCCTCGGCGTCTCCCACGCCGGACACTCGGTGAGCGTGTGCGGACCTGAGTCCTCGCTCGCGTCGCAGTGATGGCACTCGGACGTTGGCTCTTTCTGCATCCGACGCAGATACTTTCCGAAGCATCCGTGCTCGGTGATCATCTGCGTCAGACGGTACGAGAGGCTGCCGTGTGGCCTCTCTAGCCACTCCCCCATGATGGGTCTTACCGCCGTTACTACGGCGTGCCCTGCGCTTGGTTGCCCAAGTCGTCTCTCCCATTCTGCCACCATTTCCCTGTGGAGCCGGGATCTCACGGCCCGAATTTCTTCGGGCTCGGGATCGTGACCCCGCTCCCGCGCCGCCCTTCGGAACCTGTATAGCGCCGAAAGGCATCTCTCTTCCAGGATCCATGGTGGCGATCCGGCGAGGAGACTCGCCGCGTTGAATGATATGAGTTTCGTTTACCTGAGTTACAAGAGAACTAGGCTCCCAATAGACAGAATATTCTTACGACCCCATCTGACCTTTCTGCGAACATTGGCAACATTGACCAGTATTTGTGATATTAAAACTTCCCTGCATTATAGAGAGGTGCGTGCTACCACCTTGAAATCTATTTCCTTCTTTTTTTCGTGTGCAGAAACCTCCAAGGAGGCTAAAACCCACACACCTACATCTACTACTACCATGATGTAGGTATATCGGTCTCGAACTTACTACTAAACTGCACAGTGTTTCATCATATCGGTCTGAGTGACCAAGGAATCTGAAACACCCTAAGAGCTAGAACAAAAACTACGATGATAAATAAGTACCTCATGACTTGCACTAAGCAAAACGTGAATACCGTGCCAACCTTTTAGTCTAAACCTCTGAACTCTTCCTAATGTTGAAAAACGTTAGTTTAATTTCCCAGCATATGCCCTCGTCAGACCATTTATTTGGATGAAATACGTGTGCTTAATGTGCTGAAAAATATGCTGTGTTGTGTTGTAACAATGTTAGCTTCTATATTTTGACATGCAGCTATATGAAATCGACACGTGACCGATTAATTTATCCATAAATCTCTTCCCTCTTTTTCATGTTTTTACGTGCGTAATACCCCTCCCCCCTTCCACGAAACCGGTGGGGTAGGTTATGTCAGACTTAAAACGACTAAAACGCGGTCTACGTCACTCGAGTTGCCTCCGAGTCCGGGCAGCGTGGTTTGCGAATCTTCTTTGCTCCCGTTCTGCCGTCGTATCCTCGCCGAAAGAGAGGCCGGTAGCCCAAGCATCCTCGCAGCGAAAAATCGCCGAGAAAAAGGTGGCGAGCGTGAGATCTCTCATTCCCAGGGCTATCACCTCAGATTCTTTGCAGTCCAGAGTCCACCTTTCCCAATCTTACTAATCTTCAATATTCTACCGGGACCGATGGTTTAAGGTGCTCTACGAGACACGACCAGAGCAATGCAAATAGTCATTTTCATCTATACAAATATTTGCACCTAATGGAAATCGAATCCACGCTTCCAGCGTAGTAGTCGCGTTCACTACCGCCACACTACTACCTCAGTAGCGTTAACTTCTATTCATCAGGCAGGTTAACTTCTATTCATCGTTTTACCAAATCTCAATTTAGCTACAAAAGTACTACTCCCAAAATGTGTTATGAGAGTACGCACCTACTGCAATAAAAGCCACTATACCTTTATTTATTTAATATTATATTAGTTTATCTTTCTTTTACCGAGTCAAATAACATATTTCGTTCCTATTATAACAAATTACGATCCAGTATTAGATAGTAATGATATAACATCTCAGTTACTAATTCCATCAGGTCCACCTTCGACGGACTCATAAAAATGTTCTATTGTCAATGTTAAATGATATAGAACGTTTAGTATTCCTAAGGTTGCCGAGAAAAGTAATGTAATATGTACTAAATTATTTCGACTCACATTTTTATGGGCTCATCATTGTGTTCTCATTTAATAATAAAATTGTAATGTGATATGTTTACGAGGTATAAACATTTCGAATTATTGGATTACTTGCCAAATAAATTAGAAAGATTAACGTGAAAAATGTTTGATTATATATATTTAATAAAATTATTAAATTAAAACCTAGTGGTATGGGTAATGGACTGCTGAGACGAGGTCTCGGGTTCGATCCCAGGTTTTACCATTGCAAACACCAATGACTTTTCGATGCTTTTCGAAGTTATGTCTGTATTTGTTGCAGGTTTATAAGTGCCCGGTTAAGGTCAATAAGTTCGCCACCTATTACATTGGGACCTAAACATAAACTAGCGAAATGTGGGTGCTAGCATCTCTGCCTACCCCTTCAGGGATATAGGCGTATGTTATGTTAATTTTAAAGCATTCAATGCCAGAAGACGAATATAATATATAGGAAGATTTGATGAAAGATTCCACCGAGGCTTAGTGGTCAGAGTATTCCCCGGCAAGGGAAAGACCGCGGGTTTGAATCCATTCAACTTTACCTATTTTAATTGATATTCATGTATATCAAATATATATTCTAGGTTATACTACAGATCGCTATCTAGATCCAATGCACAGCTTAACTAGCCAGTAGATTTATAGATAGATAGAAATTAAACTGGTCTTAGTTATGGGCCAGGTTATGAGAAGTTACAAGAGCATTTTTGGTTCAAAGACTCTTTCCCTTGCTGCACCACCAAGACCTGAAATTCATTACCGGCTCACGTGTTTTATCCTTCTTGGAGTCCCAGGTAGTTTAAGCGGAGCGTGAAAAAACATCTTATGAGGCTGCCGAGCTGAGTGCCACAATTGAAACATACTACGTGTCTGTAATTGTGACCCTTTTTCCTGAGACTTTGCCTTTAGCTTACCATCAGGAGAGGTGAAGTAAAATTGGCATATTCTAGATAAAAAAAGGCAAATTTTATACCCATTCGTTGCCTTATAACTCACGCGGATTCACTTTGACTTTGATTATAGCTTACAGAATTTTCACCCCTGAACAAAAAAAAAAGATCTTTAAGAAAAATAGATTATTATGAAGTAGATGAGTATCTTGATGATAAAAATGCGTGGTCAACCCAAGTCTCTTGCTTGCTCGTACAACTTTAATTGTAAACTAAACCATATTAAAAAAAAAGATTATCTAGTTCTAAAATAGTTCTATGAGTTTCTTGCTGATATCTTCTCAGTAGAACTAACCTACCGAACCAGCAAAAGAATCATTTTCCAATGTTTTATTTATGCATTGTTTAATATTTTCATAATATTTCTTGAGATAATTGTAAAAATTTGACGTTCATATGTGCCTAAATTGAATAAATGAAATTGATTATTTGATTCTTTGAAACATAATTCAAAAATCGTACAATACTCGTATCTAAGACAAACCTAAATACAGACAAAATACTTAGGTACGTCCAATGGTATTACATAAAAATGGGTACGTCATAACGCTGTAAAACATTATTTGTTCGCACCAAAACATTGAGGTTGAAAAAATATTGGTTTATTACTTTTTTTTATATCGTAAACAAACTGACCGTATAGCAGCCATTAGCACACGAATGAATATTCAAATCAATCAATGCCTACCCCAGTAACTCGTGACCAGTTTGAATATAGGTACAATATATTTACGCTTTTTATCACAGTTAACATTGGAGTTTGAATTATTTTTTTATACCACTTAGGTGGCAGTCAAGCAAACGGCCCACCTGATGGGAATCCGTCTGCTTGTCTGCCATCTTGTCTCAGTGATTACCGTTACCAATGGACGTGCACAACACCAGGGGCGTCAAGCTCTCGCTGCCGACTGAAGGTATACCTCTTTGATGTGAAGTAAATTGTGTCTGTAATGGTGACCCTCTTTCCTGAGACTTTGCCTTTAGCTTACCATCAGGCGAGGTGAAGTCAAGTTGGCGTGTCCTAAATAAAAAAAAGTCTGTATTTGAATGTTTTTATATAAGTCTAATATTTTGTCAAGTTAACAAACGCCTAATAGCAGACTCAAATAGCTAAGTGAAGTGCCATCCTCACATTTTTTTTGTATTAAGTCACCTGATCATGGACGAGCAAGGCTTTAACGCAAGCCTAAGGTTTGGAGAACTACCCAGTAGCTGTTCTCAAAGAAGTCGTACCTATGCGTTAAAAAAAGAGGAGAAGAATCCAAAGTTAAAGCCTCCGATATAACCTAAAAAGACGCTCATTTGACAAATTTCTAAATAACTTTAACAGAAATGTGATGTGATTAAATATGGCATCAATTTTCTCAACAGTGTCAATTAGGGAATTAATTCTAACCTTTTATGGAATTAGGTCTGTAATTTGACTATGACAGTGTTTAATTACCGGGAATGGATCTGAATAGTTTTGGTGTTACAAAGCTTAACATTTCGTAATTAAACATTGTAATGTGGTGTAATTTTCTGCGCACTTTGTAACAAAAGGATGGTTCAATTGTAACTTATTTTATTTGTCACTAGCTGTTTCTCGCGGCATTGCCCGCGTAGAATTTTCCATTCTCACATTTTATGGTAACATATCCCAGGAATAAAAAGTACCTTATGTATTATTCCAGGCTCTTTCCTTAGTCGCACTATGAAGGCCTGGAATTCATTACCAGCTCACGTGTTTCCTTCTTCCTACAGCCCCGGGTCCTTTAAGCGTTGCGTGAAAAAGCATATAATGAGACCGTCAAGCTGGGTGTCACCATTGTAACATGGTATAAGTAAGTAATGGTGACCCTCTTTTCTGAGATTTTGCCTTCAGTTTACCATCAGACGAGGCGAAGTCTAATTGAAGCATCCGATTAAAAAAAAATGTAAATATAATAACCAATTCCTCCAAAGCCGACATACAAATTAAAACAGAAACCGGACACCTGGCTCAAAACGTAAACGCAACTAGGCAATCGTTTTCGGGATAAATATTTAGAGTGTTAACAGTAAATAAAAAAAAATAAAAAAATAATAATCTAGTTCTAATGTAGTTCGCTGAGTTTCTTGCTGGTATCTTCTAAGTAGAACTAACCTACCGAACCAGCGAAAGAATCATTTTCCAATGGTTTATTTTTACATTATTTAATATTTTTATATTATTTCTTGACATACATAATTGTAAAATTTTGACGTTCATATGTGCTCTTTATGTGCCTAAACTGAATAAATGAAATTGATTCTTGATTCTTTGATTAGTATATTTAATTAAATTTTAAAGCATTTAGTATCTTATTCAAGTCGATTAAGATAGGAAAAAAATTTAATCGAATCAGGCAGGATACGAACCTGCGATCTTTTCTATTACAAGGGGAATGCTGACCACTGAGCTACCGAACTTCGCCTGAAGCCATCCAAATCTTACTATATGTACGTTTTGCAGCAACGGTTGAATAGTTAGCATGCTAAATGTTTTAAAATTTGATTCAATATTAATCGCGGTAGCCTAGTGGATAACTGCGGTAGCTTAGTGGTATGGGTAGTGGACGCCTGAGACGAGGTCTCGGGTTCGATCCCAGGTTTTACCATGGCACACACCAATGACTTATCGATGCTTTTCGAAGTTATGTATTATATGTTATGGTGTGTATTTATCACAGATTTATAAGTGCCCGGTTAATGGCAATAGGCTCGCCACCTATTACATTGGGACCTAAACATAAACAGGCGAATGTGGGAACCTCTGCCTACCCTTTCGGGGATATAAGCGTGAGTTTATGTTATGTTATGTTCAATATATATAATTAAATATTTTTCACATTGATCTTTCTAATTTACTTGGCTAGTAATCCAATAATTCGAAATGTTTATACCTCGTAAACATATCACATTACAATTTTATTATTAAATGAGAACACAATGATGAGCTCATAAAAATGTGAGCAGAAATAATTTAGTAAATATTACATTACTTTTCTCGGCAACCTTGGGAATACTAGAGCGTAGAGATATTGCTTCCTTGGCTGTATTTTACCGTCTCTACCATGGTGAGTGTTCTGATGAGCTCTTCCAACTAATCCCACCATCTCCTTTCCTACATAGGACAACACGTGCAGGCCTTAGGTGTCACCCTCACACTGTGCAGAATATACGAGCAAGAACCAAGCGGTTCGGAGACTCTTTTCTTTGCCGGACCACCAAGACTTGGAATTCATTACCAGCACACGTGTTTCCTTCTTTCTGCAGTCCCGGGGCGTGAAAAAGCATCTGATGAGACCGCCAAGCTGAGTGCCACCATTGTAACACTTAGTGTCTGTAATGGTGACCTTCTTTCCTGAGACTTTGCCTTTAGCTTACCATCAGGCGAGGTGAAGTCAAGTTGACGTGTCCTATATAAAAAAAAAAACTAAATGGCTTAGTGGTTAGAGCATTCCCCCTGCAAGGGAAAGATTGTGAGTTCGCATTCCTCCTGAACTGATTCAGATCTTTTCCTCTAGCGACGACCTCCGTGGCGTAGCGGTAGAGCATTCGACTGCTATGCAGGGGACGCGGGTTCGATTCCCGCTCAGTGCAAATATTTGTGTGCATGGATATGTATATTTGCATTTGTCTGGGTGTATCTATGTATAATATGTATGTATTTACAAAAAAAAAAGTATCTAAGTATGTTTATCCGCATTCTAGATTCCATAACAAAAGCTAGTTAAGCTATGCTTACCATGGGTCTAGATAGCTTTGTGTAGAATGTCGTGGAATATTTATTTTTCCTATCTTAATCGGTATTTGCATAGTAACTGGCAACTCAATGGTACTAAATCCATCTAGTAAGGCAGTCCAATCCACCCACAAATATAGCTTATAAAGTCTATTTATTGGTAAGCACTTCCACTCACGAATACAATAGCAGTCTAAGTTGCTTATGAATATTTAAACCGCCATTAGATAATACCAATCGCAGTATTGTGTTAAGTGTATTCTGTTGTATTATAGGTTTGCGTCAATTCAAAGAATATTGTGTCGTAGTTCAGGAGCGAGGTGGGGGAAGGGTATAAGATGCAGAAACTACTAAAAAAGTTTCTTCAGGGTCGGCAGCAGGAGTGCAACGCCCCTTGTGTTGCACATGTTCATAGGCCACGTTAACCACTTTCCATGGCCGTGTGCTTATCTGCCACCTAAGTGGTATGAAAAATCTAATTAATAGTGCAGTTTGTTACTTTTAGTGACAGTTTAGTCATGTAGATATCATAAATTTTTTGACATTGGTTTTCTGTAGTGATGTTTCATGGTATGATCAATAAAAAAGGATGGTAGACCTATATAGGGGTTCACTTATCGTACCAGTACTAGTAGTACCAGGAGGTAGGACACGACGCTAATCCCGTCCCAATTGAGCAGTCCGACTGGGGAAGTACCTCCACCCTATAGAATACCGCTGCTATAATAACCTCATGTTGTGCTCCCGGAGGTCAGTAGGGTAGCCAGAGCTCACTGGAGGGTTGTAGTGCTGTCAGTAGGAAGACTAAACGCTTGTTCTGACTGTGTCTTCTGCATTTACGGCACAGGAACTCTCTGTTCTTACAGGGTCAGCTGCACAGGTGTGACTCCTATGGTGTTGCACACGTTCATAGGTCGCGGTAACCACTTTCCATCATCTGCTGATGCTTGTCTGCCACCTAAGTTGTATAAAAAATTACCAAAACCGTTATTCATAATTCTATTACTATTATCAATATACCATTAGTAACCTGAAAATCTCACCATTGAATTTTAAGCGTTGGCAAACAAAATTAATTATTGGGTTTGCTAAAATTACTCCTTCAAACTACCTAAACAAATCTGAATCAAACAACAAAGAATTTATTTTTAGAAGCGACGAAAATATTTAAAAAATTATACATCATTTTCCGTGCTCGTCGTTAACGAGAAACTGATATCCAATCAATATTATTTAGCTTTATTGAAAACGCAAATAACGATATTATTTTCCTAATTCGATCTCTAAACAAATATCCGATTACTTGTTTCGTATTACAAATATAAAGGTAGAATCAGTACCTAACAATTTTAATTTTCTTTTCTTCTTGTTTATATTGTAAATTGTAATGATTTATTCAGATTTATTACCATACTATTGCTTTTGTTTTTGTTTTGAATTGTTTATGGGATATTCTAGAGCCTATACAACTTAGGTGGCAGACAAGCATAAGGCCCACCCTCACTGCGTGTCTGGCGTGGGAGATGCCGAGACGGTAGCTGGTGGCGGCTCTACCGGTGAGAGCTTTCACGCTCGGTACCATGCTCGCGGCGATGGTTCACTGCGCAAATTGGTGAACGGCTGGTGCCTCCTTCTGTGAGCATGTAATATTCATGAAAGAGGAGGTGGAGCTGTCGAAGATTGATGAATGACCTCCGACCTCATGAGAGTAGGCCAGGGGGTGATGGGTGGAGCCATCTGTCACCCTGGTAGAAGCAGGCTGCGGCGAAGACACACTTTGCGCGTCTCCCTTTTTCCGGGGACGAGTTGGGGAGTCCGTTGTCCCCACACCTGCGAAGGGGCAGATCGCGAGTGATGACCGTGGGTCGGTCAACCTTAATTCCGGCAACTAACAAAGCATCGTGCGTTTTAGTAGGTTGAACGACAATACCGACATAACCGCTGCAACCGACTCCGTGGGAGTTTTTCGCACGTTAAAAGAAACTTGCGTGCCATCACTATTTTGCAAATTACGAATTACTTCTAACTGGCAATTAATTCATGCAATGACCAATAGTTAGACGCGGAATGAGCAGCTCTATCCATTGCCATCAAAATGTGAAAACCGCCAATTTTCGACTTGAGCTATGATGTAAGCTAAGGAACAATTTATAATATTACTGCAACAAACCCGAGCTTTCACCAGCTTGGAATTCTGATCTAGTTTCTGCAACCCTTTAGAACTTGCTCTAGCGGTATAAGTACCTTTCAGCCAGATCCATCAATTAGTTCAAGCGCGATTGAGTAACAAATAATTGCACAAATTTTTCATTTATAATATTAGTGCTATAGGATATTATGGAGCCATCAATGCTACCTCCGATGCAACTCGCTTTATACGATACGGTCTTCACGGTAATTTAATAAAATATTTCAATACATCCAAGCGCCTGATCGTGGCCATTAGAAGATAATAGCCTCACCCGGTTCATAAAGGAATATACTTTATATTAGAACTTTGTGTTTTTCTTACAAGAAAACACCATTATCTGCGTACTATATTTTTCGTGATTTGCTTTTAAGACATCTGCGGTGATAAAGTAGACCTATAATTTTATATTATCTATCCCTATTTCGGTGAATTATACATACATACTATACGATAATCACGCCTTTATCCTACGAGGGTTAAGTAGAGGTGAATTAACACCCACATTTCACCAATCATTGTATTCGGTCCTACGTAATAGGGGGTGGGCCTATTGCCGTTTTCCGGCCACTATTGTTGACGCGAGCCATGAATCTGAGGCTGAGTCTGGGCTGTATATATATATATATATATGTATACATTTATATATTTCTGATATTAAACAGCCCTATATCTTAGTCGCTTACGATACGGCATGGGAAGAGATCGGGTGGTCTAAATTCTACTCTGCCGGGAATTACGCGGTGAATTATATCATGTTGTTAGATTCATCTATGTCTCCACACAAGTGGCAATAGGTACCTGTGTGATTGACAAACGTCAATACGCATGTCAATGTCATATATTCATTATTCTATTCTACAATAAGCCGGCCAACGAATCGTCAAAGCAGCTTTTTTATGTTTCGAACCTCTTCACAGAGCTTTGTCACTTAAACGATAGCTTTGTGTCATCAAAATCTACTCTAAAATGTGGGAATTGATACCATCAACGATACAGAATCGTGTTAATATAAAAATATATTAATAACTACAACAGCGACTAAGAACTGCAGAAAAAGAAATCATTCCTTAATTCGAATCTTCAATAATATGCAGAGCGCGATAAGCACATGTATAGAAGCCCTTACTTTAGCACCGAACATAATACGAGTGGCACTTGGCTTAAGAGTTCATATAAGAGGATGTAGAGGCTTGAGGTCTGAAGGCACTCCCCATTGAGGTCGCGGAGTCATTAGTGCGTAATAAGATACTGGTGTCTTACATTCCTTTTTAGACAAAATAAGAAAGATTTTTATTTTCTGTTAATTTTTGTAGCAGTGATAATGAATTGTATTATTCTTATCAAGTTTGTATTGATGTGTGTGTTTATTAGTAATATTATTCAAGTATGTATATTCGTGATTTTCCTAAGAAACTATAACATACGTAGATAGAAGAGTATTAGATGGTTTTTTACTGAGCAGGAAGCGTAAATGTGACACCCCTGATGTTCTGGTCCCAATTTTTTTTTCTCCAGACCCGTTGGGAGAGGTTGTGTCGGACTCAAACCGACTAAAATACACGCCATCTGAGGGTCGTAAGTTGCTGACATATCCCTCGCACCCCGGCCGACTCAGAGCCATCTCTTTCAAGCTGGCCCTTTTCGGGTGTGGGAACCACGGAGTCCTCATCCAATACCCGGGCATAGGGAGGCGCACAACTCACGCCACCGCCGCTGCTGCCTTACTACTTTGTTCATGAAATCGATGAATATTGTAATCATAAACATATCGAAGGCTATTTATGAACATACGCGTACGTTCACACATGTTATCAATGATACATAGCAAGGTTATAAAAATAATGTTATTCAGGCTCACTTCCCCTAGTGTATTGCTGTCGATATTTGTATTATAAAGCATCGTAGGAAGAAGGTTGCCAAGACAAGGCATGTTTATTTTAAGAACGTTGGAAACATGAGATAAATTTAGCTTGGAACTTCTAGTCTTGGAAACTCTAGTAGGTACTAACCACACTGATATTTGTGTAACAGCTGTTTATCTTCAAACTGAAATTAAACTTGTGGGCAATAATTCACGGTGCAATGAGGAATAAATCTTATTATAACATATAAATTTTTGAATAATATTATCTGGCCGGGGAATGAGAGATGTGCATGTCAACCTCACCTTCGGCAACCAACAAAGACCCACAGAGGCTGTGCGTTTTAGTCGGTTCGAGTCCAACATAACCCGTAGTTATTCGCACGTAAAAAAAATATCTTATACGTATAATACCAAAAGTCATGCCAATACTAAACTAATGGTAAGCCAGCGGTATTTACTGTAATTTACTAGGAAGCGCTTATGCATAAATGGTACGCATTCAATTATTGTAAAATAACATATTATAAATCCAATTTCCATTTCAAAATGAAGTTCCAATTAAAACCGCGATAGCCTAGTGGTATGGGTAATGGACTGCTGAGACGAGGTCTCGGGTTCGATCCCAGGTTTTACTATGGACACACCAATGACTATTCGATGCTTTTCGAAGTTATGTGTGTATTTATCGTAGGTTTATAAGTGCCCGGTTAATGGCAATAGGCTCGCCACCTATTACATTGGGACCTAAACATAAAACTGGCAAAATGTGGGTGCTTAGCACCTCTGCCTACCCCTTCGGGGATATAGGCGTGAATTTATGTTATGTTATGTTATGTTCCAATTAGTCCCACCCTCTCCTTTCCTACACAGGACAATACAGGTGCAGAATATCTGATCAAGAACCAAACTATTCGGAGACTCTTTACTTTGTCGCACCATTAAAGCTAGGAATTCTTTACCAGCTCACGTATTTCCTTCTTCCTACAGTCCCGGATCCTTTAAGCGGGACATGAAAAAGTATATGATGAGGACGTCAAGCTCCATCACGCGAAGAGAGGGTCTAATTGACGGGTCCTATATTAAAAAAAATACACCAAGAAAATTCTCACATTCTGCGGTGCAAATAAGTGTGCAAAAACTATTCGAAATCTAAAAAAGATATCTAATTTTCACCCTGACTAACGAAGAGTCAGGAATTACACGCTACAATATAAGTTACCTATATAAATAAAATCATAAGCGAAAACCATATGGTTTGACCATTATATTAGATACTACTTCCATTTATAGATTAAAACCAGTACAGAGGAAAATCGTTAAGCACATCATATACTCTCACAAAGATTATACAGAGTCTTTGTGAAATCCTGCTTAAATAAAAACAACAAGCTCTGCAATCACTCCAAAATTCAACCACCCATCTGAGCACGCTCCACATACTCCTGAAATTTGAATGTACAAAGTAATATTACCGTAGCTGTAAGAAGGTATCTCTTTATCTCTGAATATGGGAGAGGACTCACTCACGGCTTAAGGGCTCACGTCACTAGGAGCACCAACATTTTATTGAAATCTTTGAAATTTTGACATACACGAAAATAAGCTTTTATAACGACACATGACGGTATTTTAGTACATGGTGTTCTCGTTATGGTATCAGCATTCTTAGATCTATTATTATTTAGATAATATTAGATCTAAGAATGCTGCTACCGATACTCCCATTATACTGATTAAACTCTTAGTCTTTCAACAAAATAGCAATATTGTTAGCGTCGATTCTTGTTTGTCAATAATTTTGATTTCTCCAAACCAATTCAAAGCTAATCTTTTTGTCAAAAAAAAGTTAGTTGGTTAATGTTAGGTATTTATAGAATCTCGTCTTTTTCCAGTGTATATCTTAACATCAAACAACGAAGTTTATATACACAAATTTTATTAAGTTAAAAAAAAACTATAAAATTATGATTAAAATAATATGTCTCAATTTTTTCAATCTTTAACTACATAGTGATATTCATGAAAATCACAGGAAGGAATATTTGTACAGAAAAGTATTAAGCTAACATGGTACTCATATATCCTTATAAATCCGCACGCTTGGTGCCCCCACTTATAACAGGATACAGTACGTTAAGTAGGCCCCGTTTGAAGGATTATATATGCTTTGCAGATTGAGCTTAACATATAATAATAGGCAGTATAATACCTTTGACAACAAACGTTACAAGTTGATCTAAGACGCTGGTTGCATTAATGAATAGGCTGTACGTAATACCAACACGCTAATGGATATTAATGTTTGCATAAATTTAGATTTAATGCCACAATGTGTGTATGTCTTCGTTTATGTGTGTGTATGGTAACTTCAAAACTTAGTTTCTCAAATTAAGATCAAAAACGTATTGTTTAGAACACAGGATGGTCGTGCCTTTTTTTTTACGTGCGCAAAATCCCCACCGATACCTCCCCACCGGAGCCGGTGGAGGAGGTTATGTCGGACTCGAACCGACTAAAACGCACGCCGCCTGTGGGTCGTTTTGGTTGCCGAAGGTGAGGTTGACAGGCATATCCCTCGCACCCCGGCCGACCCAGGGCCATCTCTCACGATCTGGCCCTCGTCTCGGGTGTGGGGACTACAGAGTCCCCAACTCGACCCCGGAAACGGGGAGGCGCGCCAGGCGCGCCGCCGCCGCGGCCTGCTTCTGCCAGGGTGACAGGCGGCTCCACCTGTCACCCCCAGGCCGGCGAGGATGGTCGTGCCTGGGAGAGCACGTTAGGCAGTCGGTCCCGGTTGCCATGCCAACATCTGTGACAGTCGTTACGTGTAGTTGGAATCCTAGAAAAGGTCCAACAACAGGTCTAACTGCAATGTTCGATATCGCCTTTGTGTTGTAGAGGTCATATGACAGTCGCTTCACTGGAAAATATCAAAGTTTAGCCAAATCTGCAGTTAAACTGGAAAAGCGAACCCTTTTTTTTTTTTTTTTTTTTTTACGTGCGCAAAATCCCCACGGATACCTCCCCACCGGACCCGGTGGAGGAGGTTATGTCGGACTCGAACCGACTAAAACGCACGCCGCCTGTGGGTCGTTTCGGTTGCCGAAGGTGAGGTTGACAGGCATATCCCTCGCACCCCGGCCGACCCAGGGCCATCTCTCACGATCTGGCCCTCTTCTCGGGTGTGGGGACCACAGAGTCCCCAACTCGTCCCCGGAAACGGGGAAGCGCGCCACGCGCGCCGCCGCCGCGGCCTGCTTCTGCAAGGGTGACAGGCGGCTTCACCTGTCACCCCCAGGCCGGCGCTCATGGGGGGCGGAGGTCGTTCATCGACCTCCGACGCCCGAGTTGCCTTCGTGCGCGGGCAGCTTGTCTAGCGATCCTTCGTCGCTCCCGCTGCCGCTCCCGCCCCGCCTCCTCCTTCACGAGCATTACTTGCTCGCAGAAGGAGGCGCCGGCCGCCCACGCATCCGCGCAGCGAACCATCGCCGCGAGCAAGGTGGAGAGCGTGAGAACCCTCACTCCCAGGGCCGCCACAAGCTCCCGCCTCGGCGTCTCCCACGCCGGACACTCGGTGAGCGTGTGCGGACCTGAGTCCTCGCTCGCGTCGCAGTGATGGCACTCGGACGTTGGCTCTTTCTGCATCCGACGCAGATACTTTCCGAAGCATCCGTGCTCGGTGATCATCTGCGTCAGACGGTACGAGAGGCTGCCGTGTGGCCTCTCTAGCCACTCCCCCATGATGGGTCTTACCGCCGTTACTACGGCGTGCCCTGCGCTTGGTTGCCCAAGTCGTCTCTCCCATTCCGCCACCATTTCCCTGTGGAGCCGGGATCTCACGGCCCGAATTTCTTCGGGCTCGGGATCGTGACCCCGCTCCCGCGCCGCCCTTCGGAACCGGTATAGCGCCGAAAGGCATCTCGCTTCCAGGATCCATGGTGGGGATCCGGCGAGGAGACTCGCCGCGTTGAAGGATATCGTGCGGTACCCCCTTATGATGCGGCACGCCAACTTCCGCTGCGGACGCTGCAGCAGGAGCATGTGCCGATCACTCAGGGTGTCCGCCCACACGGGACACCCGTACAGGGCCATGGACCGCACGACACCCGCGTAGAGTCTCCTGCAGGAGTCATCCGGGCCCCTCAGGTTGGGCAGTAGCCGCGCCAGAGCGTTGGCTGTGCCCGCCAATTTGGGGCCCAGACTTCGGAAGTGCTTCCCGAAGTCCCACCGGCCGTCGAGCACGAGCCCCAGATATTTCATCTGGGGCTTGATGCCGATGAGAGTGCCTCCCACTGTGAGACTGGAACCAGGTGGTGGCGTGCGCCGAGGTCCATGAAAGAACATGGCCTCGGATTTATGCAAAGCCACCTCAAGGCCCAGCCGCCGGATCCGTTCCACGACTTGAGCAACCGCGGTCGTGGCCCTCAGGATCGCTTCGCGGTGTGTAGCCCCGCTCGCCGTCACTAGCGTGTCGTCCGCATAGCACGTGACGGCGGCGCCGTCCGCAAGCTCACCGCGAAGCACCCAGTCGTATCCAATGTTCCACAGTAGCGGCCCGAGAACCGATCCCTGTGGAACACCGCACGACATCTCACGCCGACCGACGCCGGTCGCACTTGGGTAGATGACGGCTCTCTCCGTCAGGTACGCCCCGACTATGCGGCGGAGGTAGAGAGGCACACCGTGGTACACGAGTGCCTCCCTGATGCAACTCCAGGGCAAGGTGTTGAACGCGTTGGAGATGTCCAAGGACACCGCCAACGTCACCTCGCCCCGGGCAACTGCCTCCTCCGCCAAAGTCCTCACGCGCATGATGGCATCCACGGTGGACCGCCACCGGCGGAAGCCATATTGGGCATCCGCCAGGTCCGGCCCCCTACCAGAGAGGTGCTCGACGAGGCGCTTCGCAATAACTCTTTCAAAGAGCTTGCCCACCTCGTCGAGCAACACAATGGGCCGGTAGCCGGACGGTTCGTCCGCCGGGCGACCCTCCTTTCGGATGAGGACCAGTTTCCCCGTCTTCCACATCTTCGGAAACTGGCCCCGCTCCAAGCATGCGCTGAGGAACCCTCTAAGTCGGGGTTCGAGACCGTCTTCTCCCAGAGCTAGGACCCACGCGCGGCCTGGAATGCCGTCGGGTCCCGGGGCGGTGCTCTTCTTGGCTCTAAGCCTTCGCACCGCCAGCTCCAGTTCTACCCAAGTGACCTCGGGGACTTCGTCGTCAACTACCACACTGGGCGCCACAGGCGACCGAGGTGGCGGAGTCATCTGCGGCGGAACGTGTTCCGCTCGCGCCGGGAACAGGGACTCGACCACTCCACCGAGCAGAGCTGGCTGGAGAACCCGGGTCAACGGCGGGGCCCGGGGGCGCAGCTTTCCTCTTACCATAAGGTAAGGCCGCCCCCATGGGTCCCGCTCCAGCGTCTCCATGAGCTCCTTATAAGCCGCGGCTTTCGCCCGCTTAATCTCCGCTCGGAGGGCATCTCTGGCCTCCCTGTATCCCACATGAAGCTCCGCCACTCGGGGTTCCGTATCTGCGGTTCGGCTACGCCTCCTACGGAGTCTGGTCCACCGGCGGTGCGCGATCACGCAGGCTTGCCGTAGCCCCGCGATCTCCGCAGACCACCAGTAGACCCGACGCCTCGGACTATAGGGTGGTGCCCTAGGCATACCCGCATCGCAGACACGAGTCATGGCCTCCCGGAACCACACCGCCTCATCGTCGATATCGACAGGCCTGTCCGGCGCAATGGCCCAGGCCTGTACGATGGCGGCCTCCAGGAGGACCTCCCGATTCAGTCTCCCAAGCACCCAGCGTGGCTCGCGTGGGGCCGGTATGACCGGCGCATCACCCGCGGGGGGGGAGACATCAAACCGAACGTATCGGTGATCCGCCAGTGTCTCCACCCCCAAGAAAAGCGAACCCTAGACTCCGAGGTGAAAAGCTTCGGATGCGACTGTGATTAACCCTAGGATGGAGAAGAATAATTGTGTAAACATTAGTAGATAAGTTACAATTCATATAGTATAATAGAAGTATGGTCTACTGGGTTTAATTCAATAAAGAGTATAAGAAAATAAATTAATTAAAGTGACTGCGAATGGTAAATTCAAATGCTATGTTCAGCCATATCGGCATACAATATTTTGTGAGAAAATTATTAATTAATTACAAATTATCATACATTAAATTTAAATTACACTTATATATATATATATATATATCATTTATACCAGTCATGTCATATCATATAATATTATTTATAGTCATTCTTATCAATTTTTATTCAAGTGTTTGGTCTTATAAAAATTCATCTATATTGTAGTAGCATTTCGCTACCAGCAGCTTGTGCATTTTGTCTTTAAATATATTTACTGTCTTCACATTTCTAATATGTATTGGAATCTTATTGAAAATGCGTTGCGCTATACAGAATACTCTTTGATGAAGTAGTTTTGTGTTACTTTTCGCCATTCGTAATTTGTCTTTGTGACGATCTCTTGTGGGGAATTCAAACAAGTTGAAATTTAATTTTACGAAAACAGCAGTTTCATATATAAATAGCAAATAAAATAATAAAATAAATGTTTCCAAATCTTGTTCACCTATCGCAGGTTGGGCATGTATGATAGGTGTTAGGTAGTGCTTGACTGGGAAAAATCCTGATATTTAACATCCTTTACAACAACAGGTTATATAATATCCCTAAGTACTCTGTGAGACAGTTAACTGCAAAGACATGATTATGTTATATGCACGATGGATTAAGAACCCATAAAATACTGTAAAATGATTATGAAATAAATTTGATTTGATTTAATTACTTAAAATCATAAAGCAAGTATCTATTTTGTTTTCTTTTATTTTCGTATCTAATAGCCAATTCATCTTTTTATAGTTCTTTTCTGACAACTCCAATTTTGCCTTCAATGTATCTTCGATTGAGAAATGATTTGTGATTTTATTATAATTGTAATATAAATACATCTGCAAAATTATATTCTGCACAAAAAATAATATACACACAAAATAAATATATCACTTCCTCATGCCGCGAAATCTCGGCACAAAAAATAATGTACGGCACGGAATCTCACGGGGCCTCGAACAAAATTATAACGCAATAATATTTTTGCTGGAGAAAATAGAATTTTTTGTATTACGATCACCATTACACAGGAGTCGCCCCTAAATCTTCCTCCAAAAGCATATTTCCGTGAATTGCGAGAGGAGAGGGTTAAATTCATAAATTATTCGAGAAGAGAATCGAATTGTGACTAAATTGAATAATGCAACGACGAAAAACAATTGTACGGAACCCTTATCAAACGATGACAGCCGTTGAATGTCCTAAATACATATTTTTTTATACGAAAATATTTCGAACAAAATTAAATTTATTTTGAAGTGAAAAGGAGTTATTTTTCTTAAAGACGTGAACACAAAATTTTAAAATCAAGTCAGTGAGATTCAATTTCAGAAAGCCCACCATACCAGATGTGGGTGTTAAATCACCTCTGCCTAACCGTCCGAAGATAAAGGCGTGATTTAACACCCACATTTCCCCAATTATTGTATTCGGTCCAACGTAATAGGGGGTGAGACGATTGTCGAATTCCGGGCACTATTGTTGCTGCATCTGAGGATTAGTCTGGGCTGTATATATCTGTCTGATGTTAAACAGCCCTATCCCTTAGTCACCTTGATGGGGTGGTCCAAATTCTACTCTGCCGGGAACCCCACCAGGGCTTCTGAAATATCGTTATACCATTGACATGAGTTTAATGTGACTTCTTGGTCAAGACATTGCGTGAATCTATCATTTAGGGAAAATCACAAAGAATCAATTATTCATTAGGGACACCGCGCTTCGTACGTCCTCCTCAGATGTACGAACCACCACGGCCATACCGAGAGAGATGGCCCTGAGTCGGCCGGGGTGTGAGGGATATGCCTGCGAACCTCACTTCCGGTAACCAACAACAACGACTCACAGGCGCTATGCCTTTTAGTCGGTTCGAGTCCGAAATAACCTCTCCTACCGCCTCCTTTGGGGGAAATTCACACGTAAAAACAGAAATATTAGTTCATCATTTTTTTTTTGTGAATGAATGAATGATTGCGTAATTAGGTACACATTGAGTAATTAATTTACCTGGCACATGAAATTGCTAGGTGGTATTATTTTTAAAGCACGCAGCAAACTGCATGGCTTGCATCTTATTTACACAATTTAAAAACAGTAAAACTATTAAAAAATTTCGATTATACTGCTGTGGTTTTCCCAAGCGACTCCCACATAGAATTCTTCAAAAAGAGTACCAAAAAGATTCTTACAAAGTCAGCAGCACGAGTGTGACGCCCTTGGTGTTGCACCCGTCCGTAGGCCACGGTACCCAATTCCCATCACGTGGACTGTACGGTTGTCTGCTAACTAAGTGGTATAAAAAATTAAGTAGAAATAAGTGTTTGTTTTAAAAGTTTATTATTAATTCAGTATCTACCGACGTTGAAAATAGCAACAGCATTTATTTGTTACCCACACAAGCGACTTTAATAGGCTTAAAGTAGACCTCACACCGTATCAGTAAGTATTGAATGCTTTTAAAGTGGCTAACACATCAAAAATTAATTCTCCACTCCAATGGTATTAAGAGTGATTTTCTACTTGGCAGAAATTTTGTGGCAGATAGTTTGCTTGAAAAATAGTTATTTATATGTATTATAATAGTTGTTTATGGTGTCATCTAAAGTATATACAGTCAATAAAGGAGATACAGTTGCACTTTTTCCTGTAAAGTTGTACGTAAAGGTGCAATCGTATCTCCTTTGCAGACTGTAGACTGAACGGTTTCAGAAATGCAATTTTGTTTACGATGCATTCAAAAAAAAATCTCTCATTGTTAAATATATATTTTATATATATTTTGAAGTTATTGGCAATTTCTATCTGTTCTTGATAGATTATTATATCTATCTTCACTCATACCTTTTATCATCAATTTTATCCTGCAAAGAAACTTTTTAGCCCATGCCACAGAGCAATTTTTATGTTGTAATATATATATAGTATATTTATGTTGTATCACTGTTGTATTAACATTTGGTATATTGTTTACGATACCTGCAAACAGTTTGCACAGTGAAAATAATGCCTTAATTTGATCATAGCGGTTAATTGTTATTAAATAAATATTCATGTGGCTTATGGGCTATAAATTTCTAGAAATGCATAGTTAAATTTGTAATTCAAAGCTAGGAAATTTCGATAAGTATAATTTACATTCATTATATTCATAAACAGGTATGATATCCTAATATTATTATACTGAATATAGATCGCGGTAGCCTAGTGGTATGGGTAATGGACTGCTGAGACGAGGTCTCGGGTTCGATCCCAGGTTATACCATGGCAAACAACAATGACTTTTCGATGCTTTTCGAAGTTATGTGTGTATTTATCGCAGGTTTATAAGTGCCCGGTTAATGGCAATAGCTCGCCACATTGGGACCTAAAAATAAACTGGCGAAATGTGGGTGCTACCACCTCTGCCTATCCCTTCGGGGATATAGGCGTGAGTTTATGTTATGTTACGTTTATATAGATGAATTGAGAGAATTCATGCTTTCTTTTTTTCCTTACCTACCTTGCCTGTTGGCAGACTGAAGAAAAAGTCTCAGGAAAGAAGGATAGACAAAAACAATGTTAGAACAGTGGCCTTCAGGTTGACGGCCTCATCAGATGATGTATACACGCAGTAGACAATAAAAATAATTTTCTTTGATTGAAGCATTCTACTATACGAGTTCAAGAATAGTTAACTTACATTTGTCACTGAATAGATAAAACATATTACCTACTATAATATATCTTTTATGTGAAAAATCCCCACGGATACCTCCCGCTGGAGCCGGTGGAAGAGGTTATGTCGTCACCCATCACCTTCAGGCCTGCGCTCAAGGGGCGAGTGTGAGACTCTCACTCCTAGGGCCTCCACCAGCTCTCGTCTCAGTGTTTCCCACGCCGGACACTCGGTGAGCGTGTGCAGCCCCGAGTCCTCGCTCGCGTTGTAGTGATGGCACTCGGACGTTGGCTCTTTGTGAAGCTCCCGTGCTCGGTGATCATCTGCGTCAGACGGTACGAGAGGCTGCCGTGTGGCCCTTCTAGCCACTCTGCGATACCGCCGCTACTACGTCGTACCCTGCACTTGGTCACTCAAGTGGTAAAAAATTAGGCCCTGACACGCGAGAGGTGAGGCCTTGGATTGGTATTATAATCTGTAACTGGTGGATTTGAGTTCATCCATCACCTTAGCATCCCGTGCTGTCCACAAAAGGCAACCAAAAGACGCATACTGTTCATGTAGAGTATATTTTGTGACGAGCCTAGGTTCAATATAACTATGCCATGATATAATTTTGACCATAGCGTGATTCTTAGCAATGTTAAGTTTACAACCGTGTGTTTTTATTATCGGCCTAGTTAACGGCTATTCGCGTGGTAGTTATATTAGTTAGTATACAATCAGATTTTTACCTTTCACAACATGAAAGTATACAAAATATATTTACATAAAATATTTTTAATTATTTAGGTCACAAAGTAATGCAGTGGAACTCAAGCGTATTGTTTTTTCATTGACAAACATAACAATACAAAACAACATATACATATATTCTGACGTATTTTTCCCTTCACGGTAGGCAGAGCGTTTGTATTGTCGCAAATTAGGTGAGGCCAAGTCCTGATGTTATCAGTTAGTTTGCAAAAAAAACATAAGTATCTCACAATTTTCACAAATTCATATCTTTACTAGAGAATGGTGGCGCGATTGGCCACGTGCGCTAGTGGACTGTATTGCGGGGAAGTAGCTAACTGTTCCATTGACGCTTTACACACAAAAAGACAGGTGATCGGGTTGCCGCGGGCGTGATCCAAGCAATGAATGCAACCCGAGAAATTAGGAGAGGATGCACTAACCTTCACGACACACGTGTTTTCATCGCAGCCGGTACACGGATCTTCTCTTCCTTGCTCAGGAGCTGCCGTCAGCATCACTAGATCACTTGAGGAACACACGAGAGGCACAATCCGATCGGTAAAAGTCTATGAAGCGGTAAAAATGTAACAAATATTATTCATTTTTGAGAGACGCGAGCGCGGTCCGCCTTTACGCTGGCTAGTTCAAAGCGGGAGTGAGTGTCTATATATCACAAATGGCGGACGGAAACTATCTCTAGTACTATACTATGGTTAGTGCGGGAGGGGAGCTGGGTATAGAAGGAGTGTGTTTCCGCGTCAAGAAATACAGCTTCTACATCGGCGCAACCATTCCCCCCGGCTTGAAGGGTTACCTTCGAAACGACAAATGCGAAACAAATCTAAAGTCTAATCTAAATCTAGGTTTGGGAAATAACAACTAAAATATAAACCTAGATTGGAGCTCGTGCCTACTGCTGGCTAGGCAGAGGGCAGAGGCAAACAAACAACACAACGCAACAGTCTCGACCAAGACGAGACGCGATTAGCCAACAACAAAATAAGGGTCTCTTCACGTGGGACCGATACAACAAGCGAGTGCTTCTTCTCCTCGGGTGGTTCGGAAACCGTAGTGGGATTGAATTGACTAACTGGCCACTTATCTAACGCGGCATGAATCCAGGACGGTCCACTAAACCATAACGGGTGATCTAAAATTTGCGAAGGAAGCGATCCACGAGAGAGACAATCGGCTGGGTTGTCGGTGCCAGCAACGTGAAAGAGATTATGTGGCGCCAATTCAGATTGAATTTTTGCCACTCTATTAGCGACGAATGTGTCCCAACGATGGGGCGAAGAGTGGGCCCAACACAAAGCGACTGTTGAGTCCTAAAGCTAAAATTCTACTAATATTAATGCGAAAATTTACAATTATGTCAAATAAATTACCTTAAAGATTCCGACCACAATACAAAATGTCATTAAGCGACACGGAAGTGCTAGTCTTAGCACTGCCATCCAAAACTACGCGGAGTTTTAGTAGTAAGCTTATCTTCTCTAATAACTCCGCGGTGCGGGATAATGTACGAAGGCTGGGTCCCGCCAGTGTCCGCAGGCGCAGGTGAGATGTAACCTTTATCTAAATATTCGTTAACAACCTCATCATAGGCCCGCTTCGACTTTGGGGACGCCTGCATCTTTCGTTCCAAACAAAGAAAGCGTTTTTCAGCGGATACACGGGAGCCACCGAGCGAAAACTTGCGGATGGTAGACTCCAGTGGCGGCTCGACGGTGCAACAGAACGAAGCAGTCGAGTGACTAAAACTATCTATAGAAGCGGGTGCGGAACCAATTATAACAAAACCAAGAACTGTTTCCAGTGCGTGCGGAGCGGGGTACGTCGGTCCCCCTTGAACCTTACGTGATAACTGGAGGTGCGGGAGAATCGAAGCGCCGATCAATATATCGACGACTCCAGGAACAGCGTAAGTCTCATCTGCTAAAGGCAAGTCTTTAAATTTCATTAATAAAGACGTGTCAACCGGGACGGTAGGCAACGGTTCAGCTATTCTATCTATAACGAGCGAATCCATGTCAAACCAAATATTATTATTAAAACGAGATCTAAACCTTGTTTTAACGGTGCCACGAACCGCTGACTGTAAGCTTCCAAAACCCTTCACCACTGAGCGGGTTGAACGCTTATCAACATTGAAACCAAGACGCCGACAACAATCTTGAGTAATAAAATTACTTTGCGAAGCGCCATCTAACAGCGCTCGAACAATGCGCGGCTTACCTAATGCATCAACAATAACAACGCGAGCGGTCGCAAGACACACAGTAGTGAGTGCAGCACTAGCGGAGAACGAACACAAGGTGACGTCATCCGCGGCCACCGGGCGGGCCGGAGCGCGCGCGAGCGCGGGCTGCGGTGTGTCACCGCTCGACGAGCCAACTGTGCTCACATTGGATGCGGCATTACTATTCTCAAAATGAAGCAAAGTGTGGTGTCTCGCTTGACATTTGCGACAACTATTTCTACTATTACATAAAACAACGCGGTGTTTAGTACCGAGACAATTAAAACAAAAATTATTAGCGCGAACAAATTTATAACGATCACTAGGCGACAATTTTAGAAAACCAGGACACCTGTACAGTTGCGAATGATGAGTACTACACAAAGAGCAAACAGGTGATTGTACATGTGCTGGTGCGGTACTAACATAAGTATGAGTTGACCTCAGTGACTTCGATGACGCATCTACTTTGCGTGCAGAATCAACAACTATCTTCGCGCCTTCATGTTTCGATGAAGAGCGTTGCAATACTTTTATATGCTCGCGAACAAAACTTTCTAAGTCTTCGAACTTAGGAATTTTATTGCCGCGATGATCCGACTCAAACAAACGAATGGTTTCGGAATCTAATTTCCTTAAACCCATATACAAAAATACGAAGTCGCAGAGGTCATCGATCTTTAGGTTCTTTACGGCGCGAACAGCTGACGCGAAAGTATCTAGAAATTTCTCTAAGTTTTGATCGTTACATGCCGTAATAGATTTCAAATCAAACATCTGATCTAAATAGGCGTTAGCTACCGATCTTTTATCCTCATACCTAGCTTTCAAAGTATTTAAAATTAAATTATAATTCTCGGCACTAAACGTAATTCCAGCGCAAACGGTTATAGCTTTACCAGTCAATTTTTCAACGAGATAATGCAATTTTTCGTGATCTGTCAACGAATCGTTCTTATCTATTGTATTCTCAAAACTATCTATAAATAGACACCAATTACGAATGTTACCATCAAATTCGGGTATTTGAATTGGTGGCAACTTAGGTCGGTCGCGATTGGGGTTGGGTAGGTCAGCCGGTTTCTCCAAACTCCTAGCGACGCGTTTGATACGACAATACAAATCGTCAAACGACGACAAGGCTTGATAACTCACTGAGTAATCGGGATCCAAATTCAACTCTAAAACGTTGATGTCATGTACTAAGGTTTCGAAATCCGCGCGTAGACTATCTAAGTTTTCTATAGAACACAAGAACGAATCTCTGATGGCCAAATCAGAGGTTTTAAGTGCATTATCATAAATCGATTGTACGCGAGAGTAAATCATTTCTCTTTTAGCGTATAAAAGTTTCAATTGAACTTTACCGGTCTTATCAACCTTTGGGGACATGTTTACAATTAAATCTCAAACTAAAGTGCGGTAAACAACAAATATGAAATGACTTAATCTTAGCGGTACAGAGCAGCGGCGCGGCGCGAGCGATACTCCGCAGGTAAGGTAGGTATTTACAACTGTGAATGCACGCTTGAACAAAACGCGCCTAGCAACAGCCAGGTCGTACTTACGCGAGCCAGACCGCTGTCTAGGTTCAACTATTATTTCAGAGATTAAGTATTGCGTAATATCTATTCAAATTAAAATACTTTCGTATGAATTGGAATGAGATGCGAGCGAACAACGTAATTGAAAAAATAAAACAAAGCCAAATGCGTTAGGTATTACACTGTGCCTATGCACTAGGGTGTCTAGTATACCTAAGATCTAAGCCTAAATGCCTAGATGCGGGGTTTTCTACTAAAATAACTAGGTATTTAGGCGCGGTGCGAAAATTGCGAAATACGACTAAGTGTTGATACGATACCTAACCTATGTATGTACTAGGTAGGTACTATGCGAGCCAGCGGCGAACGGACCACAAATCTAATCCTAAATGTCTGGATGCGGGGGTTTTCTACTAAAATAACCAGGCATTTAGGTGCGGTGCGCTTATTCCCATTAGAATAATAACAAAACTACGAACTACGGCTAAAATCCGGTTCGATCAGGACCAAAAAGAATGGTGGCGCGATTGGCCACGTGCGCTAGTGGACTGTATTGCGGGGAAGTAGCTAACTGTTCCATTGACGCTTTACACACAAAAAGACAGGTGATCGGGTTGCCGCGGGCGTGATCCAAGCAATGAATGCAACCCGAGAAATTAGGAGAGGATGCACTAACCTTCACGACACACGTGTTTTCATCGCAGCCGGTACACGGATCTTCTCTTCCTTGCTCAGGAGCTGCCGTCAGCATCACTAGATCACTTGAGGAACACACGAGAGGCACAATCCGATCGGTAAAAGTCTATGAAGCGGTAAAAATGTAACAAATATTATTCATTTTTGAGAGACGCGAGCGCGGTCCGCCTTTACGCTGGCTAGTTCAAAGCGGGAGTGAGTGTCTATATATCACAAATGGCGGACGGAAACTATCTCTAGTACTATACTATGGTTAGTGCGGGAGGGGAGCTGGGTATAGAAGGAGTGTGTTTCCGCGTCAAGAAATACAGCTTCTACATCGGCGCAACCAGATATTATAAACCCGAAGACATTGTTTATTTGAACGCGCTAATCGCAAGAGGTACTGATTCAAATTTTAAAATAATTTTTGTGTTGATAACACATTTGTCGACGAAGCTTATAGGCTATTTATCATTACGCTACTATTTAAGAGAGCAGAGTCAAAAAATCTGGCAGATTGCCAAACATTATTTGAAAACTAAAAAATTACGGGTTCAAAGGGATTCTTGATTTCAAAATATACCACGAGGGAAGCCGAGCGGGTCGGTTAGTCTATAATAAAACAATTAAGATGTGTGGATTTATCTCTTCAGATGAAGTCACGGATAGTCGCTATTATAAAACATTATCTTCTTCTTCATCTGATCTTGCACTTTGAGCCAGGGTTTGGTTAACTTTTACGGGAGTGACTGCCGTTTAAACCACCCAACCCGAAAAAAATGCCACAGCCTCACCAGCAAATTAGCAGGTATACCAGCTTCTAAGAACTTGTTGGAACCCATTACAGCAGAATAGATAAATAGTACCTTCTAATGAAAATATTTTATCCGTGTGCTGATAGAGAAAGAATACAAGTATCACCACCCCATCTCATCCGACGGGTGTGGTTAGAGGCGACTAACGGAAAGATACGTCTATGATATCAAAAAAGCAAGAGAAGGAAAACTCGAAATAAAACAGTGTACCAATTCGTCTGGTCAGCGTGAAAACAGTAGGTCAAAGCCTGGGGTGCGGGTTGGGTAACCTCCACGTTGGCTTACCTGTTTCTTTTCCCTCTGGACCGCGGTCCTGGGGAACGGAAGCGGGGAGGCTGGTGCACCCTGGACGACGGTTAGTAGACTCTGACTCCAAGGAGAAGGAGCTCTGCTAGCCGTCGACAAATAACCCGACAAGCCCTTTTTAGGGCTAGCGGGCCCAGGCCTTTAAAGTCTGGGTCCTGTCGCTCCCAGTACCCCTCTGCTTTCAGAGGGGACATGGGGGCGACTCAAGGATCCTTGGGATCCCGGGACGGGCCGGCCTACTGCTCGCGCAGAGGCTGGCAGGCATTCGTGCCACCGTCGGTGTTGGGAGAGTTGGCTGCTCTCCCGCGTCGCGTAACCTCCAAGATATCGACAACGACCTGAGTGCTAGCCACACTTGGGAAGCCGGTATCCTGAAGGCCGCGGGGCTTGCCTTAATTGGCCGGCCCGCGACAAGGAAAAGTCTTAAAAACCCGACAGCGAAGTCGATTAAAACCTGTGGACACCTGGGGAAATCCACAGTATATACCCCGCTTCCTGGAATGAGCGTCACCCAGGGAGTGTAGTTTATATCGCGTCATACTCGTGGGATTTAAATGGAGAATTCATCATCAACATATAAACCCAAACCTAGCAGAACAGTCTGCGCGGAGGTCGCGCAGCACCACGACGCGGAGGTCGCGTCCCAAGCCGGGACGGTGTCGGAAGACTTCGACACCGCCAATGAGAGGAGCAGGGCGAACAGCCCGGTGGGTCTGCAGACCCGGAAATCTGCACCACGGCGGAAGAGGAACCGCAAGAAGAAAATCATCCCCGCACCAAAGACTGATTCGGATCTGGATCTCACCCTGACCGACTCGTCGTCTTCCAGCAGCTCCGGTGGGGACGAGACGATGCGCCCTCCTCCGCCCAAGCAGCTAGCGGTTAGCCGCCGAAAGCTGCAAGACGGAAGCACCAAAGCCTCCTCCCGGGCTCCGGCCCCAGAGGATGTGAGGGCGCCGCCGAGTTCCTCCACCTCGGCGGCGCTCTCGCCTCGTATCCAAGATACGACGTCGACGGACGATATAACGTCCAGGGAGGTGATAGAGGCTCTGGAAGGGTGGGGTGGAACCCGCACCGATTCTCCGACGCCGGAGGAGAACCGAGTAACGCAGGCGGCGTCGCGACTCGTCCAACTGCACGACCAACTCAAGGCGGAGCTGACACAATCGCGGCTCGAGAGGGCTCATATGGGCAGGAGGCACATTGAGCTCCTCGACAGCTACGAGAGGATGGCGGCCAGTCACCGCAAGGAGATAAGCAAGATGGCGGCGGAGCTGGCCGAGCTTAAAAAGGTCGTCGCTGGACTGCCGGAGGAGCGGGTGACGCGTTCGGCGCGGCGGAGGCTGGGGGCGCAGCCGGAACGGCCAATGCCGTCAACGCGGCAGCTGTCGCCGGTGCGGTCGAGGTCGCCGCTGCGGTCGAGGTCGCCGCTGCGGCCGGAACCGCTGGCGCAGCCGGAGTTGCCACAGCTGGAGCCTCGACCGGAGTCGCCGGTGCTGCAACCGGCTCGGCCTGCGGACCCGTTGGCGCTCTGCATGGCGGCAATAGCCGCCATGGAGAAGCGTCAGGACGCGGTGCAGGCGGAGCAACGGGCGTGGCGGGTGGCGCAGGAGGAGCGCACCCAGAGGTGGCTGGAGGCCATTATGGACTCCAACCGCAGACCGCCCCTGTCGCCTTCGGTCGGGTATGCCGGAGCAGTAAAGAGGGGTCCCACCTGTCCGGCGGTGGCGAGGTCCCCGCAGGAGTCGGCCAGCGGCCCGTCCACTGCGTCTGCCGCTCCTGCCGCTCCGGCCACTCGGGCTGCTGTCGCCGTGGGAGCCGGGAGCCCCCAGGGAGCGCGGGGTGCCCGGGCCGGAGGCAAGGGGAAGGGCAAGGGTAAGGGGAAGACGTCCCAGGCCTTAGCCCCGACCCCAACCCCGGCCCCGGTTCCAGGTTCGGGTCCTTCCTCGGCTCCGACGCGGGCTGTCTCCTCACCAGAAGGGGGCTGGGAGGTTGCTGGAGCCTCCAAAAAGCGGCGCAAGGCGCTCCGGAAGGCAGCCAAAAAGGCCAGGAAGGCCGAGGCTGCTGCGAGGGGTGTGCCGGGGAGGCTGCGCGTTCCCCGCTCAACCGCCGTCGTCCTAACGATGACGGCGGAGGCGGCGGAGAGGGGCGTGCAGTACGCCCAGATTGTTACACAGGCGAGAGCCTGTGTCGACATGAGGGCCCTTGGGATGCCGGGCCCCATCCGGGTGAAACCCACTCGGACGGGTGCTCGGCTACTCGAGATCCCCGGTGCTTCGAGCGGTCCCCAGGCTGATGCCCTAGCGGCTAAGCTTCGGGACACGTTAGACGCAGCCGACGTCCGGGTGTCCAGGCCCAACAAGTGCGCAGAACTGCGCATTTCGGACCTGGACGACTCCATCACGGCGGAGCAAATCCGCCTCACCGTGGCGGAGGCCGGGGGCTGCCCCCTAGAGGCGGTGAAGGTCGGAGTAATCCGCTTCGGCCGCCGCGGACTGGGGGCGGCAGTTGTCGGCTGCCCCATCGCAGCAGCCAAAAAGGCTGCCGACCGAGGGTTCCTCGCCGTGGGAGGCGTGGTGCGGGTGCAGGTCCGGCTCCTGCAGGCGCGACCGACCAGGTGCTTTAGGTGCCTGTCGGTCGGCCACGTGGGGGTGCAGTGCACGGCGGCGGTGACGGTCGGTGACCGCTGCTTCCGCTGTGGCCAACCCGGTCATACGGCCGGTGGTTGCGAAGCTCCGCTGCACTGCTTCAGGTGTGCAGCGGGGGGCAAACCGGCCGACCATAGGGTTGGTAGCAAGGCCTGCACCGGGGGGGAGCCGAAGCCGCAAGGCGGGAGCTCCACCCAGAGTTCGCGGCGGGACGCGGAGATGGTTCCATAATGGATCCCCAGCTCCGCGTCCTGCAGGCGAATGTGGGCCACGGTGTCGATGCTCAGGGTCTTCTGCTCCAGAGCATGGCACAGTGGTCCGTACACGTCGCCGCTGTCGCCGATCCGTACACTCACCGGCCCCTTGGGCCTGCCTGGGTGGTCGACCTGGACGGGTCGGCGGCACTGGTTTACAACGCCGCTATGGGTGCCCCCCCCCCTGTTGTCGTGGCAAGGGAGCATGGCATCGTAGCGGCGCGTGTGGGGGAGATTGCGGTCGTGGCCGTCTATTTCACGCCGAGCCTACACCGACGCATAGGGGAGTACCGGCAGTCGCTGGAGCGACTGACCGACGTCGTCAACGCCTGCCACCCTCATCCGGTTCTTGTGCTCGGGGACTTCAACGCCTGGTCAGTGACCTGGGGGTCCCGGCACACGAACCCACGAGGGAGGGCTCTGGAGAGCTGGGCCGCTAATCACGGTCTAGTTCTCCAGAATCGCGGGGCCGAAGCCACGTTCGTGACCGCGGAGCGCAGTTCGATTATCGACCTTTTTTTTTTTTTTTTTTTTTTTTTTTATATAGGACACGTCAATTGGACTTCGCCTTGCCTGATGGTAAGCTGAAGGCAAAATCCCAGAAAAGAGGGTCACCATTACTTACACATACCGTGTGACAATGGTGACACTCAGCTTGACGGCCTTATCATATGCTTTTTCACGCCCCGCTTAAAGGACCCGGGACTGTAGGAAGAAGGAAACACGTGAGCTGGTAATGAATTCCAGGCCTTAATGGTGCGACAGAGGAAAGAGTCTCCGAACCGCTTGGTTCTTGATCGGATGTTTTGCACCGTGTGCGGATGACATCTAAGACCTGCACGCGTTGTCCTGTGTAGGAAAGGGGAGGGTGGGACTAATTGGAAGAGCTCATCAGAACACTCCCCATGGTACAGACGGTAAAATACAGCCATGGACGCAACATCTCTACGCAGCTGTAAAGGTTCTAGGGTGTTCGTGATCTCGGGATTCCCAATGATGCGGATCGCACGTCGCTGCAACCTGTCGAGAGCATCTAGTAAGTACTTTGCTGAACCATCCCAGAGATGCGAGCAGTACTCCACACAGGAGCGAATTTGTGTCTTGTATAGAAGACACCGCTGCTCCGGCGTGAAAAATCGTCTCACTCTGTTCAGGACTCCGAGTTTTCGTGAGGCTGTTTTGATGATGCTTTCGATGTAGTTTTTGTTATTTAGGTTGCAGCGAACATCCATACCTAGGATATTGAGATTGTCCTGCAGCGGCAGTGGCGTGCTCTGAAGAGTGGGGAGGGGAAGGAAAGAAGATACTTTTGCTGTAAACGCACATGCCTGCGTCTTCTTGGCATTGAACTCAACCAGGTTCTCAGAGCCCCATTGAGAAATGTGATTCAGGACCCCGTCAAGCTCAGTGACAAGAAGCTGCCTTTTCTCTGCGATATCTGACTGCTTGGCCGCTGGATGTCCATGATAACTCCCATGTAAAGTGCTATCGTCTGCATAACAATGAACATTGCCGGTAGACAGCATGTCGTTGATATGCAGAAGAAAGAGAGTGGGTGATAAGACGGACCCCTGGGGCACGCCAGCATTAACCTGCAGAAACTCTGAAGCTCGTCCGTCACAAAGGACGCGAATACGGCGCCCCTGCAGGAAGCTAGCAACCCAGTTGCACAGCCTAGAAGGCAGACCAAAGGCAGGTAGCTTAGAAAGAAGCGATTTGTGCCAGACTCTATCGAAAGCTTTGGCGATGTCAAGACTAATTGCCAGTGACTCGCCGTGCTTGTCCATAGCCTCACCCCAAAGATGGGTAACGTATGCTAGAAGATCACCCGTTGACCGTTTCGGTCTGAAGCCATATTGCCGGTCATTAATTAAGGAGTGATCCTCTAGGTGCCGCATGAGCTGTTTGTTAATTATGTGCTCAAACACTTTGCACAGCACTGAGGTGACGGCTATGGGTCGATAGTTGGCTGGCTCCGAGCGATCCCCCTTCTTGGGAATCGGCTGAACATTCGCCTCTTTCCAAGGCAAAGGCACTGTACCCGAACTGTAGGATAGCCGGTACAGGCGCGTAAGCATTGGAGACAACTCCGCTGCACATTTTTTCAAAACTACCGCTGGAATACCATCCGGACCACTGGCTTTCCGGACATCGAGTGATTGCAGCACTGCACGGACATCGCGTTGCCTGATATGGATATCAGGCATCGCGTGGTCACTGTCGGGTAGTGTTGGTGGCTGCGTACCACAATCATCGATTCGGGAGTTGGCCGCAAAGAGATTAGCCAGCAGATTTGCCTTCTCTTGCGACTCATGGGCCAGGGATCCATCAGGGTTACGCAGCGGAGGCAGCGAAGGCTGACAGAAGTTGGCTTGCACGGCTTTAGCCAGTCGCCAGTAGCCACGGCTTCCCGTGGGATGCATCACTAGCTCTTGACCAAGCCGCGCTATGCGCAGGGCATCCGCTCTGACATAGGCCCTTCTACAGACCTTTGTGGCTCTGTTGTACGCTGCCTTGAAGTGGCCCAGATTGGGATGGCGCGTGGCGCGCGCCCTTACCCAAGCGCGGTACGCAGACTGTTTTTGTTCAACAGCTTCCGCGCACTCGCGCCCGAACCAAGGGCGCACCCCGCGGTCACCGGTGACATCGGTGTATGAGATATAGTATTCCATACCCAGACCGATCTCACCGGCGACAGCAGTAGCACAATCCGATGGGTTCTTACCTTCAAAGCAGCGCTCAACCCACGGGATGGACGCAAAATAGTCACGAAGTCCATCCCAGTCCGCTGACGAGTAGTGCCAGAGACGCCGCTTCCCCTGCACGGGTCGTGGGGGCGCCGTAATAGGCACCGTGGAACAGACCAGGCAGTGGTCAGAGTTGCCTAACGCGGCTCGCACCGATACACTGTACCGGTCCGGATCACTCGTCAGCAGAAGGTCTAGCAGAGAAGGTGCTTGGCCCGACCTTCTTGGTATCCTAGTGACCTCGTGCACCAATTGGGTCAGGCCGTGCGCCAGAGCAAATGCGTGGGCGGCTCTTCCCGCATGGTCTGTTTTGGAGGAGCCCAACCAGATCTCGTGGTGGGCGTTAAAATCCCCCAAAAATACCATTTCGGCATTCGGAAATCGCTCCTGCGCATCATCTGCCGCCTGACTCAGATATTCAAAGAGTCGAGTTGTCTCAGCATCTCCTGTATGGGAACGGTAGAGGCACACATAGATCTGACTCGTAGGGCCATGGTCTACGTGTACCCAAAGGACGGAGAAGGATGGGTCCTCTAGGCAGCGCAAACGGCGACAGCAAACATCCGCCCTAACAAACACGCACACCCCGGCTTTTGCACGAAAACTTTCCTCAAGAACATAGCCAGGGTAGAGCAAGTAGGTCGTGTCGTCAGGGCGGTGTATTTGCGTCTCCGTTAGAAAAAACATGGCAGGTTTCGCCGTCTCTAGGTGTTGGTGGACGGCGTTGAGGTTTGCATGGAGCCCACAGATGTTAGTGGACTCCACCTCAAATAGCAAGCTTTTGGGAGTGTGACGAGCCGCTGTGTTGCCTTTTTCTATAAATTGCGCTGCCATGAGTTTGGGTGGGAGAAGGCGTGAAAAAAAGAAGTGATTGCCGCCGCAGCACCGTGTGACAAAGCGCGGGATATTGGTTTTATCTATGAATGTGAGGCATGGCGAGAGCCGACGCGCCGAACGGAAGGGCCCCCGTACCCCCCCGAGTATGGTCGCCGGGCTCCCAAATCCGGTCACCAACCGGCACGACGAACCATATCGGGATTATGCGCGGCCTGGTGAGGCAGCCTCCCAAGGTGGTTAACCCCAGTTGGGCCCCTGTACTATACCGCGGGCGGCCAGCGGCACCACCGTTTCTACAGGTCTCCCTGTTCGGCGCATCGCCCCGCGCCATCCCCACTAGACTACGCCAAGACCCACTGGTCCCACTAGTGCTGCGACAACCACCACCTCTGCCCGGCTATGCACATGCTGACCCCTGAACACAATCCAACCGAGATTGAATTGCTATGGAGGGTTTTTCGCAATAGTGCACGGTGGTACCTACCCGGTCGAAACTTGAGACAAATTTGTGCCACCAAGTTTCTACCACCAGTGAACCTATCGTTCGTGACCTATCGTTCGCAGGCGCTTCGCTGTCGCACCGTGTGCGGGACTGGCGTGTTGTTGTGGGGGTGGAGACACTGGCGGATCACCGATACGTTCGGTTTGATGTCTCCCCCCCCGCGGGTGATGCGCCGGTCATACCGGCCCCACGCGAGCCACGCTGGGTGCTTGGAAGACTGAATCGGGAGGTCCTCCTGGAGGCCGCCATCGTACAGGCCTGGGCCATTGCGCCGGACAGGCCTGTCGATATCGACGATGAGGCGGTGTGGTTCCGGGAGGCCATGACTCGTGTCTGCGATGCGGGTATGCCTAGGGCACCACCCTATAGTCCGAGGCGTCGGGTCTACTGGTGGTCTGCGGAGATCGCGAGGCTACGGCAAGCCTGCGTGATCACGCACCGCCGGTGGACCAGACTCCGTAGGAGGCGTAGCCGAACCGCAGATACGGAGCCCCGAGTGGCGGAGCTTCATGTGGGATACAGGGAGGCCAGAGATGCCCTCCGAGCGGAGATTAAGCGGGCGAAAGCCACGGCTTATAAGGAGCTCATGGAGACGCTGGAGCGGGACCCATGGGGGCGGCCTTACCTTATGGTAAGAGGAAAGCTGCGCCCCCGGGCCCCGCCGTTGACCCGGGTTCTCCAGCCAGCTCTGCTCGGTGGAGTGGTCGAGTCCCTGTTCCCGGCGCGAGCGGAACACGTTCCGCCGCAGATGACTCCGCCACCTCGGTCGCCTGTGGCGCCCAGTGTGGTAGTTGACGACGAAGTCCCCGAGGTCACTTGGGTAGAACTGGAGCTGGCGGTGCGAAGGCTTAGAGCCAAGAAGAGCACCGCCCCGGGACCCGACGGCATTCCAGGCCGCGCGTGGGTCCTAGCTCTGGGAGAAGACGGTCTCGAACCCCGACTTAGAGGGTTCCTCAGCGCATGCTTGGAGCGGGGCCAGTTTCCGAAGATGTGGAAGACGGGGAAACTGGTCCTCATCCGAAAGGAGGGTCGCCCGGCGGACGAACCGTCCGGCTACCGGCCCATTGTGTTGCTCGACGAGGTGGGCAAGCTCTTTGAAAGAGTTATTGCGAAGCGCCTCGTCGAGCACCTCTCTGGTAGGGGGCCGGACCTGGCGGATGCCCAATATGGCTTCCGCCGGTGGCGGTCCACAGTGGATGCCATCATGCGCGTGAGGACTTTGGCGGAGGAGGCAGTTGCCCGGGGCGAGGTGACGTTGGCGGTGTCCTTGGACATCTCCAACGCGTTCAACACCTTGCCCTGGAGTTGCATCAGGGAGGCACTCGTGTACCACGGTGTGCCTCTCTACCTCCGCCGCATAGTCGGGGCGTACCTGACGGAGAGAGCCGTCATCTACCCAAGTGCGACCGGCGTCGGTCGGCGTGAGATGTCGTGCGGTGTTCCACAGGGATCGGTTCTCGGGCCGCTACTGTGGAACATTGGATACGACTGGGTGCTTCGCGGTGAGCTTGCGGACGGCGCCGCCGTCACGTGCTATGCGGACGACACGCTAGTGACGGCGAGCGGGGCTACACACCGCGAAGCGATCCTGAGGGCCACGACCGCGGTTGCTCAAGTCGTGGAACGGATCCGGCGGCTGGGCCTTGAGGTGGCTTTGCATAAATCCGAGGCCATGTTCTTTCATGGACCCCGGCGCACGCCACCACCTGGTGCCAGTCTGACAGTGGGAGGCACTCTCATCGGCATCAAGCCCCAGATGAAATATCTGGGGCTCGTGCTCGACGGCCGGTGGGACTTCGGGAAGCACTTCCGAAGTCTGGGCCCCAAATTGGCGGGCACAGCCAACGCTCTGGCGCGGCTACTGCCCAACCTGAGGGGCCCGGATGACTCCTGCAGGAGACTCTACGCGGGTGTCGTGCGGTCCATGGCCCTGTACGGGTGTCCCGTGTGGGCGGACACCCTGAGTGATCGGCACATGCTTCTGCTGCAGCGTCCACAGCGGAAGTTGGCGTGCCGCATCATAAGGGGGTACCGCACGATATCATTCAACGCGGCGAGTCTCCTCGCCGGATCGCCACCATGGATCCTGGAAGCGAGATGCCTTTCGGCGCTATACCGGTTCCGAAGGGCGGCGCGGGAGCGGGGTCACGATCCCGAGCCCGAAGAAATTCGGGCCGTGAGATCCCGGCTCCACAGGGAAATGGTGGCGGAATGGGAGAGACGACTTGGGCAACCAAGCGCAGGGCACGCCGTAGTAACGGCGGTAAGACCCATCATGGGGGAGTGGCTAGAGAGGCCACACGGCAGCCTCTCGTACCGTCTGACGCAGATGATCACCGTGCACGGATGCTTCGGAAAGTATCTGCGTCGGATGCAGAAAGAGCCAACGTCCGAGTGCCATCACTGCGACGCGAGCGAGGACTCAGGTCCGCACACGCTCACCGAGTGTCCGGCGTGGGAGACGCCGAGGCGGGAGCTTGTGGCGGCCCTGGGAGTGAGGGTTCTCACGCTCTCCACCTTGCTCGCGGCGATGGTTCGCTGCGCGGATGCGTGGGCGGCCGGCGCCTCCTTCTGCGAGCAAGTAATGCTCGTGAAGGAGGAGGCGGGGCGGGAGCGGCAGCGGGAGCGACGAAGGATCGCTAGACAAGCTGCCCGCGCACGAAGGCAACTCGGGCGTCGGAGGTCGATGAACGACCTCCGCCCCCCATGAGCGCCGGCCTGGGGGTGACAGGTGAAGCCGCCTGTCACCCTTGCAGAAGCAGGCCGCGGCGGCGGCGCGCGTGGCGCGCCTCCCCGTTTCCGGGGACGAGTTGGGGACTCTGTGGTCCCCACACCCGAGAAGAGGGCCAGATCGTGAGAGATGGCCCTGGGTCGGCCGGGGTGCGAGGGATATGCCTGTCAACCTCACCTTCGGCAACCGAAACGACCCACAGGCGGCGTGCGTTTTAGTCGGTTCGAGTCCGACATAACCTCCTCCACCGGGTCCGGTGGGGAGGTATCCGTGGGGATTTTGCGCACGTAAAAAAAAAAAAAAAAAAAAAAAAAAGTAGGTCAAAGCCTCCCAACATTGGGATAGGCCTATGTCTAGCAGTGGACTGCGATGGACTAACTGATTGATTGACCTTCTGACGTACTTTAGCATCTAATATATTTATGTATCTTCTATGTACATAAAAATCAATCAAAATGTTCGTTTGTCTCGTTAAGACTTGAGAAAGATATTAAGCAGATTTTTGTTTTGAAATGTTGATTATAATAGTCCAGGGGAGATATTTGAATGGTGAAAAAAGATGGAAAAAATGCGAGTAAAACAGAAACTGGAGCGGAAATTGATGGAATCAGCTGACATAAATAAAACCTAAATAATTAAACCTAATTTTGTATGTGCCATAAACGACGTCTAATAGAAACTTAATTGTCAAGAATTAATAATAACTGGGTCTGCAGCAAAATTAAGGTCCTAAACCAAAGCTGAAATTACAGCCTACGAAATATAATTACAAAATCTTTGGTGCTCGTGTTCAAACAGTACATATTATATTATTAATTTAAATATGGTTTCATTTTGTGACAGAGTGGAGGTCGAGAGCTGTAAATTTCATAATTTATTCAATTGTGGGAATTAATGTAACAAGTTAATGATGGTGAATTTTATCGTATACGCTTTTAACTGAACAGTTCTATTTAGAGTAAATACATACTCGCAACAGATGAGTATGTATGAATACATTAACAAAATAATAACAAATTTTACCTTTAGCGCGCAAGAAGCCTTTTCAAAGTAATACCACAAGCAAAATAATTATCTCTTACTAAAATATAGGTTAAATTTAACAGTATAATTAATGCGGTTCGAGATAAAGTTACCAACAAAAGACCAGTCTCTCCAAACAAGATTTTAGTGAGGAAGGAACATAATAAATATCCCAAAATCCTATAACTCAAACAAAATTGTAGCACCATCGTGAAACCCAACACAACATCATAAGACATTAATTTATTCATTAAAGAAATGAGCAAAGAAGCTGAAATATTAACAGGATACTTTTTGTTACAGATAAAAAATGCAAACCCGAAAACGTCAAAGAAAAAGGCGGGTGAAGAGTAGTGTCGTGCGATGGACGTGCCATAGAAAAATGTAACGTGACTGGATAGACTTAGAGATCAAAATGGGTGCTGCGAATTTGTGGCCGATAATGGGCAGTCTCACGAATAGAGACCTGTTAGTGGTGGTTTTGCTTTTGTGTAGGACAATAGTTTGTGACAGTCAGTGTCCAAAGTTTGCGGAGAAGCCATTGGAGACTCGAGTTCAAGATGCTACTATAGTTTTTCGAGCTGTGGTCGTCCAAACACATTATCAGGTGAGTTGTCTTAGTATTTACGTTTATATTTTTTTTTTTTTTTTTTTTTTTTTTTATATACGACACGCCAACTTGACCTCACCTCGCCTGATGGTAAGCTAAAGGCAAAGTCTCAGGAAAGAGGGTCACCATTACAGACACTAAGTGCTACAATGGTGGCACTCAGCTTGGCGGCCTCATCAGATGCTTTTTCACGCCCCGCTTAAAGGCCCCGGGACTGTAGGAAGAAGGAAACACGTGTGCTGGTAATGAATTCCAGGTCTTGGTGGTGCGGCAAAGAAAAGAGTCTCCGAACCGCTTGGTTCTTGCTCGTATATTCTGCACAGTGTGAGGGTGACATCTAAGGCCTGCACGTGTTGTCCTATGTAGGAAAGGAGATGGTGGGATTAGTTGGAAGAGCTCGTCAGAACACTCACCGTGGTAGAGACGGTAAAATACAGCCAAGGAAGCAATATCTCTACGCATCTGCAAAGGCTCGAGGGTGTTCGTGACATTTATCCTTATTATATTTATTATATTATTATATTATATATATCCTTATTTTATCCTTATCTGGTATGTGGGATTACTTAACGCAGAAATTTGTTTGTTCTCGTCTCACTTACAGATATAAACCTAAAGTTGAAGTGGGATAACGATATTGTTTGTCCTATTTCGATACCTAAGAGATGTAATAAACTGTGCGACAGATATTTGGCGTTGTCTAGACACATTTGTTTCTAAGTTAAATGTTAAGTCGTTGTTTTAAGGATTATCGATACATTCAGAACCTTCAAATGCAGTAAACACTTATTTGGCAATAATAACAATTTTACTGGCTTTATTCACACTAGAAGTGTTTAGGTCATCTTGTGTAAGTTCCCGGTATATATCTAGACATAACATGTACTCTTTATATCTACGTACTTCTCATATTTTGGGTGTTTTTTTGAGGATAGCACTGGGTGCTACAGCAGCGCAGGATTTCAAATTTAGCTATCATAGATTATGTCAAACCCATACAGGAATGTTAATGGGAATTAGCGCGATCATGGTGAATGATACATACCTTTAGTTTGCCTGAGCAGGTTACAACAGCCGTAGTCAGCGGTTCACGCCGTCTTCAAATTCGTGAGGTTGAAGGTTCTTCAAAGACGGTGGGCGTGCACCGCTGAGCCAGTCAGTCTGTGACTGCGGCTGGTATAACCTAGTCAAAATATCAGGCAAACGAAAGGTCTGTATATACATATACCACGATCACGTTAATTCCCTTTAACATTATTGTATATCATGGAACGCGATAGTGTAAAAGTTGTTATACCAAAACCATCGGCGCGTGCCAAAGCCTCGTCTCTCTCTCTTTTTTATGATCAAGATCTTTACCCTAGCGTTTATCCTAGTCGCAACCGAAGCTTAAAACTCGGAGTCTGGGGTCCGCTTTTTCCAATCTAACTGCAAATTTGACTTAACTTCGATATTTCTCGTGAAGCAATTACTATCTGCCCTCAACAAACCAAAGGCGATAACGAAGCATTGCAGTTAACATCAAGTTAATTAAGCTTTTTTTTTTACGTCCGCAAAATCCCCACGGATTCCTCCCCACCGAAGCCGGTGGGAGAGGTTATGTCGGACTCGAACCGACTAAAACGCACGCCGCCTGTGGGTCGTTTTGGTTCTCTACGGCCTCTTCTCTCTCTGGCCCTCTCCTCGGGTGTGTGGGGCCTACAGAGTCCCCAACTCGTTCCCGAAAAACGGGGAGGTGCGCCTGGCACGCCGCCGCCGCGGCCTGCTTCTGCCAGGGTGACAGGCGGCTCCACCTGTCACCCCCAAGATAATTAAGCTTGTAATATTGTCAGTATAGCTTTTTCTTTACAGCTTATTTTAATTGAGATCCCTAAAAATACATGGTGACTAAAATGGACAAGAAAATCACTCTAAATTCAACCCACATTTAGCCTGTACAATAGGGATAATAACATAGACAAAGTATAGTTTTTTCTCTACATCTTGCTTGTATTGAGATACCTAAAAATACACGATGACTAAAATGTACAAGAAATTCACTCTAAATTCAACCCACATTTAGCCAGTACAATGGGGACAATCGAATTGTTCATTCTACAAATGGTCGGCTTTACGACTCGAATATGTCATCAAAGACACTTCGCTTAAAATTTTACTGGCCAAGACATCCGTCAAAGATGAGCCTTGAAATGGTAAAGACGCTATCAAGATGAATTTAGTAGCTTTGAGATTAAATTGAAAGGGAGACAAGCGCTTTCAGGTAATTGTAGAGGACAGGGGACAGATTTGGATCTCTGACTTTATTTTGGTACCCAAATCGGTGCTCACAGTCTTGGAGCGTTTTCCCATAATCCGATCCGATATTGATGTCGGCTCCGATCTCCGACATCCGATAGCCGACTGAAAGTAAAATGTATGATTTTTTTTTTATTCCATTTTGGTTTTTTTTTTACACCACTTAGGTGGCAGACAAGCACACGGTCCACCTGATGGAAAGTGATTACAGTGGCCTATGGACGTTTGTAACAACAGAGGAGTCACAGTCGCGCTGCCAACCCTGTAAGTACAGAGCTTCTGTGCCGTTAGTGTAGAAGACAAAGCAGGAGAAGCCTTTAGTCTTCCCACTGACAGCACAAATTCTCCAGTGAGCTCTGGCTACCCTACTCACCACCTAATCACCTTCACCTAATGGAAAGTGGTTACCGTGGCCTATGGACGTGTGCAAAACCAAGGATGTCACACTCGCTCTGCCAACCAACAAGCTTTTGGTCTGCCTACTGACAGCACAAAAACTTTCTATTGAGCTCTGGCTACCCTACTCACCGCTGGGAACACAACAAAAGGTTATTATGGCCGCGGTTTTCTATAGGGCGGAGGTACTTCCCCAGTCGGACTGCTCAATTGGACGGAAATACCGTCGTGTCCTACTTTAGGTCCGTTAGGCCCAATATCAGATATCGGAGCTGACACCGCTGTGATCACCCGATATTGGATAACAAAGTCAATCAGTCACCACAACAGCAGAATAATTTAAAAAAATCAAATTTCATGTCATATTCAATAGTAAAGATTACTGAGGAGTCTAAGGATAAACTTATGCAATGAAATTACATTTTTGAGTCTGTGGTATCAGCAAATGGACGTATCCCTGAAAACAGCACATGGTGTCAGCTATCGGATATCGGCTATCGTCGTCGCACACTGATAACGGACCGGATATTGTAAAAACGGCCTTATTATAATTAAATAGTTGAGACTACATCTGTACTGTAGCTTGCGATAGTCTGAGATCGAATATAAAAAAAAACGAAATTTGAATATAAAAATATTCAAATTTCGTCCAGTATTTTTTGTTATACAACTTAGGTAGCAGGCAAACACACGACACACCTGATGGAAAGTGGTTTTTTTAAGTAGGACACGTCAAGACTTCGCCTTGCCTGATGGTAAGCTGAAGGCAAAGTCTCAGAAAGGAGGGTCACTTACCCATACAATGTGATAATGGTTACCGGGACCTACGACCGTGTGTAACACCAGGGCGGGGTGTCACATCCGTGCTGCCGACCCTGTAAGAACAAAGAGTTTCTGCCGTCAGTGCACAAGATACAATCTAAAAAATCTAAAAAAAACTCTCCAGTGAGATATTCTTACGGTATTGGAGCCCCGAGCCTGTCCAGGCCATTTTAGGGTCAACAAATGCGGCCATAATTCTTTGAACTGCAACCCAGCTTATTATTGGGCGGGTTGAGGTCAATTTAACGATCTAAAAACTACAAAAAAATATATTTACGATCCCACAAAAAATAGAATGAGCCTGATGGCGACTAAAAAAATCTTATAAGGAAATCCCATTATAATTTTACATATTATTAAAAATATGGGGTTAATTCATCCGCCTAACCCTCCGGGGATTAAAGTGTGGTAATGTGTATGTATGTAAGTATTAAAAATATATTACAAAGGTTCCTTCTTCCTACAGTCCCGGGTCCTTTAAGCGGGGCGTGAATAAGCATATGATTTATTTATTTATTTATTTATACTTTATGCACGATGTACATTGGCGGACTTAATGCCGTAGGCATTCTCTGCCAGTCTACCATAGGGTGGTGCAGAGCTAGTACGAGGTAGGCGCATATTAAGAAGAGATGCGTTTGGTTCTATAAGGACTATAGATTAATTATATATAGGTTCCTAAACATAAACCTACCTATATATATTAATATACCTATTATTATACCTACTTATCATACTTAAAATAAATCAGAATAGTTATACATATACATAAATTATTTACACATACTTATCATAAATATAATACATAAATATAGATACTCATTTCAATATGAGTAGAAATATCATTATCGTTGAGACGATGATTCTGCCAATTCTGTGGTGATCAATTGCCGTACCCCAGACTTAAACACATTGCGGCTCCTGCTCTTCCTGATCTCTAGAGGAAGTGCGTTCCATAGGCGAACAGTCTCAACAAAGAAAGAGGAGCCTAAAAAGTTAGTTGTATGAGAAGGAAATGCAAGGATCCGGTTGTCAGTAGAACGAAGATTTCTATCATTCTTGGAACATAATAGCTGAAAGTATGAAGTTAGGTAAGTGGGGACAGTGGGAGAGTTGAGGATGTTGTAAAGAGTAGTAAGTGCACGCAACTTTTTTTTTTTTTTTTTTTTTTATGTGCGCAAAATCCCCACGGATACCTCCCCACCGGAGCCGGTGGAGGAGGTTATGTCGGACTCGAACCGACTAAAACGCACGCCGCCTGTGGGTCGTTTTGGTTGCCGAAGGTGAGGTTGACAGGCATATCCCTCGCACCCCGGCCGACCCAGGGCCATCTCTCACGATATGGCCCTCTTCTCGGGTGTGGGGACTACAGAGTCCCCAACTCGTCCCCGGAAACGGGGAGGCGCGCCACGCGCGCCACCGCCGCGGCCTGCTTCTGCCAGGGTGACAGGCGGCTTCACCTGTCACCCCCAGGCCGGCGCTCATGGGGGGCGGAGGTCGTTCATCGACCTCCGACGCCCGAGTTGCCTTCGTGCGCGGGCAGCTTGTCTTGCGATCCTTCGTCGCTCCCGCTGCCGCTCCCGCCCCGCCTCCTCCTTCACGAGCATTACTTGCTCGCAGAAGGAGGCGCCGGCCGCCCACGCATCCGCGCAGCGAACCATCGCCGCGAGCAAGGTGGAGAGCGTGAGAACCCTCACTCCCAGGGCCGCCACAAGCTCCCGCCTCGGCGTCTCCCACGCCGGACACTCGGTGAGCGTGTGCGGACCTGAGTCCTCGCTCGCGTCGCAGTGATGGCACTCGGACGTTGGCTCTTTCTGCATCCGACGCAGATACTTTCCGAAGCATCCGTGCTCGGTGATCATCTGCGTCAGACGGTACGAGAGGCTGCCGTGTGGCCTCTCTAGCCACTCCCCCATGATGGGTCTTACCGCCGTTACTACGGCGTGCCCTGCGCTTGGTTGCCCAAGTCGTCTCTCCCATTCCACCACCATTTCCCTGTGGAGCCGGGATCTCACGGCCCGAATTTCTTCGGGCTCGGGATCGTGACCCCGCTCCCGCGCCGCCCTTCGGAACCGGTATAGCGCCGAAAGGCATCTCGCTTCCAGGATCCATGGTGGGGATCCGGCGAGGAGACTCGCCGCGTTGAAGGATATCGTGCGGTACCCCCTTATGATGCGGCACGCCAACTTCCGCTGCGGACGCTGCAGCAGGAGCATGTGCCGATCACTCAGGGTGTCCGCCCACACGGGACACCCGTACAGGGCCATGGACCGCACGACACCCGCGTAGAGTCTCCTGCAGGAGTCCTCCGGGCCCCTCAGGTTGGGCAGTAGCCGCGCCAGAGCGTTGGCTGTGCCCGCCAATTTAAGGCCCAGACTTCGGAAGTGCTTCCCGAAGTCCCACCGGCCGTCGAGCACGAGCCCCAGATATTTCATCTGGGGCTTGATGCCGATGAGAGTGCCTCCCACTGTCAGACTGGAACCAGGTGGTGGCGTGCGCCGAGGTCCATGAAAGAACATGGCCTCGGATTTATGCAAAGCCACCTCAAGGCCCAGCCGCCGGATCCGTTCCACGACTTGAGCAACCGCGGTCGTGGCCCTCAGGATCGCTTCGCGGTGTGTAGCCCCGCTCGCCGTCACTAGCGTGTCGTCCGCATAGCACGTGACGGCGGCGCCGTCCGCAAGCTCACCGCGAAGCACCCAGTCGTATCCAATGTTCCACAGTAGCGGCCCGAGAACCGATCCCTGTGGAACACCGCACGACATCTCACGCCGACCGACGCCGGTCGCACTTGGGTAGATGACGGCTCTCTCCGTCAGGTACGCCCCGACTATGCGGCGGAGGTAGAGAGGCACACCGTGGTACACGAGTGCCTCCCTGATGCAACTCCAGGGCAAGGTGTTGAACGCGTTGGAGATGTCCAAGGACACCGCCAACGTCACCTCGCCCCGGGCAACTGCCTCCTCCGCCAAAGTCCTCACGCGCATGATGGCATCCACGGTGGACCGCCACCGGCGGAAGCCATATTGGGCATCCGCCAGGTCCGGCCCCCTACCAGAGAGGTGCTCGACGAGGCGCTTCGCAATAACTCTTTCAAAGAGCTTGCCCACCTCGTCGAGCAACACAATGGGCCGGTAGCCGGACGGTTCGTCCGCCGGGCGACCCTCCTTTCGGATGAGGACCAGTTTCCCCGTCTTCCACATCTTCGGAAACTGGCCCCGCTCCAAGCATGCGCTGAGGAACCCTCTAAGTCGGGGTTCGAGACCGTCTTCTCCCAGAGCTAGGACCCACGCGCGGCCTGGAATGCCGTCGGGTCCCGGGGCGGTGCTCTTCTTGGCTCTAAGCCTTCGCACCGCCAGCTCCAGTTCTACCCAAGTGACCTCGGGGACTTGTCGTCAACTACCACACTGGGCGCCACAGGCGACCGAGGTGGCGGAGTCATCTGCGGCGGAACGTGTTCCGCTCGCGCCGGGAACAGGGACTCGACCACTCCACCGAGCAGAGCTGGCTGGAGAACCCGGGTCAACGGCGGGGCCCGGGGGCGCAGCTTTCCTCTTACCATAAGGTAAGGCCGCCCCCATGGGTCCCGCTCCAGCGTCTCCATGAGCTCCTTGTAAGCCGCGGCTTTCGCCCGCTTAATCTCCGCTCGGAGGGCATCTCTGGCCTCCCTGTATCCCACATGAAGCTCCGCCACTCGGGGCTCCGTATCTGCGGTTCGGCTACGCCTCCTACGGAGTCTGGTCCACCGGCGGTGCGCGATCACGCAGGCTTGCCGTAGCCTCGCGACCTCCGCAGACCACCAGTAGACCCGACGCCTCGGACTATAGGGTGGTGCCCTAGGCATACCCGCATCGCAGACACGAGTCATGGCCTCCCGGAACCACACCGCCTCATCGTCGATATCGACAGGCCTGTCCGGCGCAATGGCCCAGGCCTGTACGATGGCGGCCTCCAGGAGGACCTCCCGATTCAGTCTCCCAAGCACCCAGCGTGGCTCGCGTGGGGCCGGTATGACCGGCGCATCACCCGCGGGGGGGGAGACATCAAACCGAACGTATCGGTGATCCGCCAGTGTCTCCACCCCCACAACAACACGCCAGTCCCGCACACGGTGCGACAGCGAAGCGCCTGCGAACGATAGGTCGATAATCGAACTGCGCTCCGCGGTCACGAACGTGGCTTCGGCCCCGCGATTCTGGAGAACTAGACCGTGATTAGCGGCCCAGCTCTCCAGAGCCCTACCTCGTGGGTTCGTGTGCCGGGACCCCCAGGTCACTGACCAGGCGTTGAAGTCCCCGAGCACAAGAACCGGATGAGGATGACAGGCATTGACGACGTCGGTCAGTCGCTCCAGCGACTGCCGGTACTCCCCTATGCGTCGGTGTAGGCTCGGCGTGAGATAGACGGCCACGACCGCAATCTCCCCCACACGCGCCGCTACGATGCCATGCTCCCTTGCCACAACAACAGGGGGAGGGGCACCCATAGCGGCGTTGTACACCAGTGCCGCCGACCCGTCCAGGTCGACCACCCAGGCAGGCCCAAGGGGCCGGTGAGTGTACGGATCGGCGACAGCGGCGACGTGTATGGACCACTGTGCCATGCTCTGGAGCAGAAGACCCTGAGCATCGGCACCGTGGCCCACGTTCGCCTGCAGGATGCGGAGCTGGGGATCCATTATGGAACCATCTCCGCATCCCGCCGCGAACTTTGGGTGGAGCCCCCGCCTTGCGGCTTCGGCTCCCCCCCGGTGCAGGCCTTGCTGCCAACCCTATGGTCGGCCGGTTTGCCCCCCGCTGCACACCTGAAACAGTGCAGCGGAGCTTCGCATCCACCGGCCGTATGGCCGGGTTGGCCACAGCGGAAGCAGCGGTCACCGACCGTCACCGCCACCGTGCACTGCACCCCCACGTGGCCGACCGACAGGCACCTGAAGCACCTGGTCGGTCGAGCCTGCAGGAGCCGGACCTGCACCCGCACCACGCCTCCAACGGCGAGGAACCCCCGGTCGGCAGCCTTTTTGGCTGCTGCGATGGGGCAGCCGACAACTGCCGCCCCCAGTCCACGGCGGCCGAAGCGGATTGCTCCGACCTTCACCGCCTCTAGGGGGCAGCCCCCGGCCTCCGCCACGGTGAGGCGGATTTGCTCCACCGTGATGGAGTCGTCCAGGTCCGAAATGCGCATTTCTGCGTACTTGTTGGGCCTGGACACCCGGACGTCGGCTGCGTCAAGCGTCTCCCTAAGCTTAGCCGCTAGGGCATCAGCCTGGGGACCGCTCGAAGCGCCTGGGATCTCGAGTAGCCGAGCACCCGTCCGAGTGGGTTTCACCCGGATGGGGCCCGGCATGTCGAGGGCCTTCATGTCAACGCAGGCTCTCGCCTGCGTGACAATCTGGGCGTACTGCACGCCCCTATCCGCCGCCTCCGCCGTCATCGTAAGGACGACGGCGGTTGAGCGGGGGACGCGCAGCCTCCCTGGCACTCCCCTCGCAGCAGCCTCAGCCCTCCTGGCCTTTTTGGCTGCCTTTCGGTTCGCCTTGCGCCGCTTTTTTGAGGCGCCGGCAACCTCCCAGCCCCCCTCCGGCGAGGAGCTCGTGGCGGCTATACCCGCCGAAGTTCGGGCCAGAGCTGGGGCCGGGGCTAGGGCTGGGGACTTCTTCCCCTTGCCCTTCCCCTTTCCCCTTCCCCTGGGCCGCGCGACCTGCGCATCCTGGGGGGGGCTCACAGCCCCCGCAGCGAGAGCAGCCCGAGCGGGCGGAGCGGCATGGGCGGCAAACGCAGCGGACGGGCTGCTGGCCGACCCCTGCGGGGATCCCGCCACTACCGGACAGGTGGGGCCCCTCTTAACTGCCCCGGCATATCCGGCCGGAGCCGCCAGGGGTGGTCGGCGGCTGGAGTCCATTATGGACTCCAGCCAGCTCCGGGTGCGCTCCTCCTGCGCCACCCGCCACGCCCGCTGCTCCGCCAGCGCCTCCTCCTGGCGCTTCTCCATGGCAGCTATTGCCGCCATGCAGAGCGCCAACGGGTCCACAGGCCGAGCCGGCCGCAGCACCGGCGACTCCTGCCGAGCTGGTCGGGCCGGCGACTTCGGCGGCTCCGGCCGCGGCGACTCCAACGGCGCTAGAGGCTCCGGCCGCAGCGGTGACCTCGACCGCACGGGCAACAGCGGCCGCGCCGGCCGTCCCGACGGCGTCGGCTGCAACAGCGGCTCCGGCCGCAGTGGCGACCTTGATCGCACGGGCAACAGCGGATGCGCCGGCGGCGTCGGCTGCGCCACCAGTCGCCGCCGCGCCGACCGCGTAACGCGCTCCGCCGGCAGCCCAGCGACGACCGCTTGGAGGCTCGCCAGATCGGCCGCCATCCTCCCCATCTCCTTGCGGTAATCGGCCGCCATCCGCTCATTGCTCTCCAGGAGCTCCAGGTGCCTCCTGCCCAAATGAGCCCTGTCGAGCTGCAACTCGGCTAACTCCGCCTTCAGGAGGTCGAACAGCTCGACAAGCCGCGTCGTCGCCTGCGTGACCCGGTGCTCCTCCGGCGTCGGAGAATCGGTGCGGGCCCCGGCCCAACCTTCTAGGGCTTCTATCACCTCCTCAGATATTCTGTCGGCGCGAGGCAAGGGTAAGGATGCCGCCGAGGTGGAGGAACTCGGCGGCGCTTCCACATCCTCCGGGGCCCTGAGGCTATCACCACGCTGCAGCTGCGTGCGGCTGACCGCTAGCAGCTTCGGCGGTGGTGGATGCAGCGTCTCGTCACCGTCGTGACTGCTGCTGGTGGAAGAGGAGTCGGTCAAGGTGAGCTCCAAGTCCGACTCCGTCTTCTGTGGTGGAGGGGAAGGAGGAGGAAGAGACTTCTTCCTGAATCTCCTCTTCCGCCGTACAGATTTCCGGGTCTGTAGGCCCACCGGGCTGTTCGCCCTACTCCTCTCCGTGGCGGTGTCGAATTCCTCCGACACCACGGTTTGGGACGCGACCTCCGTGTCGTGGTGCTGCGCGACCTCCGCGCAGACTGTTCTGCTTGGTTTGGGTTTTAATGTTAATATTGAATTTTCCATGTAAATCCCACGAGTAGAACCGATAAAATTACACTCCCCGGGTGACGGCCATTCCGGGAAGCGGGGTACATACTACGGAGGTCCCCTGGTATCCGTAGGTTTTAAGCGACTTCGCTGTCGGGTTTTTCAGACTTTTCCTTGTCGCGGGCCGGCCAATTAAGGCAAGCCCCGCGGCCTTCAGAATATCGGCTTCCCAAGTGTGGCTAGCACTCAGGTCGTTGTCGATATCCTGGAGGTTACGCGACGCGGGAGAGCAGCCAACTCTCCCAGCACCGACGGTGGCACGAATGCCTGCCAGCCTCTGCGCGAGCAGTAGGCCGGCCCGTCCCTGGATCCCATGGATCCTTGTGTCGCCCCCATGTCCCCTCTGAAAGCAGAGGGATACCGGGAGCGACAGGCTAGCCCTAAAAAGGGCTGTTTGGGATGGAAGGGATTCTACGAATCCCTTCCCGCGGGCCTTGCAGGTCCGCCATACCACGACCCCCTCAGGGTCAGCTAGCCCTAAAAAGGGCTTGTCGGGTTATTGGTCGACGGCTAGCAGAGCTCCTTCTCCTTGGAGTCAGAGTCTACTAACCGTCGTCCAGGGTGCACCAGCCTCCCCGCTTCCGTTCCCCAGGACCGCGGTCCAGAGGGAAAAGAAACAGGTAAGCCAACGTGGAGGTTACCCAACCCGCACCCCAAGTGCACGCAACTTACGGCGAGGACGGATGGTTAACCAATTAAGCTGCGAACGGAATGTAGACACGTGGTCGTATTTACGAAGGTTGAAGATGAAACGAATGCAGTTATTGAGAAGACGGTCTAATTTATCGAGAAGGTCTGCATTCAGATCAAAATAGCACACATCACCATAGTCTATCAGAGGAAAAATTAAACTTTGGGCCAACATAACTTTGGTCCTTGTTGGTAGAAAGTTCTTCAGGCGGTATAAAAATCTGAGCCTACCTGTAATTTTCTGGCTCATGTTCGTTACCTGCACACGCCAGTCCATGTTGGAATCGAGGTAGAGTCCTAGGTCCTTAACTGAAGAACTGAAAGGAATTGTTGTTCCGTTGTAGGTAATAGGTGGCAATTTTGTAACATTGACTCTATTCATCAACCTGCCGCTGCCGACTATAATGACCTGGCACTTAGATGGGTTTACGGTTAAACCAAATTTAGTGAACCAGTTTCCCAAAGCTTCCAGATCCCCATTCACGTCGCGAATGGCTCGTGAAACGTCATGACCAGGTGCTTGAGCATAATTATAACTGCAAGTCGTCTGCATACAGATGATATGCACATCGAAGGTTATATGTAGCAAGATTTATAAAAATAGAGAATAATAAGGGAGAGAGAATACCGCCTTGAGGGACACCAGTGTCGAGATTGCACCAGTTCGATGTGGATTCATCAATGCGTACACACTGCTGGCGCCCCTGGAGATAATTTGAGAAAAATTCCAGTGCATCCGATGAGATCTTAAGATGGGAAAGTATAGCTAACAAGATATCGTGATTGACTGTATTAAAGGCATTAGAAAAGTCCACCAAGACAAGCACTGTTACCTTAGTAGCTTCCATGCCAGACCTAATATCACCCGTTACTTTTAGAAGAGCAGTAGTAGTGCTATGACCAGGTCTGAAACCTGACTGTAGCGGGCTTAACAGGCTGTTCTTATAAATAAACGAAGATAGTTGTTTTTGTACACAGGCCTCGAGCACTTTAGACATAAAAGGGAGAATAGAAATGGGGCGGAAGTGATTGGGAAGAGTAGCATTGGATACTTTAGGTAAAGGGATAACGTAGGCTTTACGCCAAAGGGAGGGGAACATTCTAAAGTAGAGACAAAAGTTAATAATATGAGAGATGGCAGGAAGCAGGTGGTCGATTATTGTTACTATCATACGACGACTAATTTTATCATAGCCAACTGCATTAGATGTAATCGATAGCGTTATCTTGATTATGATGAGGCCGTCAAGCATTGTAACATGGTATGTGTAAGTAATGGTGACCCTCTTTTCTGAGACTTTGCCTTTAGCTTACTATCAGGTGAGGCGAAGTTTAACTGATGTGTCCTATATATAAAAAAGTGCTATTTAACTTAGTACCTACTGTTCCTGTTACTAAGGTATCTTTTCCTTCCCTATTTCTAATAATAGCCTTATAGCGGAATCATCATTTAAGAAACCCTCAGTTCAGCGCTACAAGCGAGATATAAAAGCCAACTTGCTCAAAAAATAACGCACGCATAGTATAAAATAGAGGCAAACTCATTAAATAGAATAAATGCTTGCGGTTGTCTCGCTACTTCTCTTACATAGTAGTTAAAAAAGCCATAAACAAAGTAGTAAAATAACAATGAAAACAAAATAAAAGATACTATGTTTGTGTATATTTATGTGTATGTATGTGGATGTATGTGAATGTGAGTCTTTGTATAATATATGTAGTTGTTTAATTCCTAACAATTTACACTACTGTATGTATACTAATTACACTGGTATAGTATAAAAATATTAGCTGGCCCAGCAAACGTTGTTTTGCCGTAGTTGATCGGTTATCGACTGGCGAAGATGGAACATCAAATTGAATTGAGAAAAAAATCGCGATGGAAAAAAAGGGATTGATCATAGAGGGTTGAAAATGTAGGGTTCTTTGTATTTTCTAATGCCGTTTCATGATAAATAAAAAATATCTTACTCTCTCTATGGACTACTCTTAACATTTAGGGCGATGATAAATAGATGTTGTCCGATTCTCAGACCTACTCAATATGCACACAAATTTTCATGAGAATCGGTCAAGTCGTTTCGGAGGAGTATAACTACAAACACCGCGACATGAGAATTTTATAATAGATCGTTACATATGAAATTGCCGTTTTTTTTTTAAGAAATTGGAGTAAACCCAATTTTCAGTACTAACATTTTTGCATTTTTTTTTTGTGTATGAATGAGACAACATTAAGTTAACAAACACTTTCATCAAATCAAATGACATGTATGATAATATAATTGATATACTTAAAAAGTCTGCATAGTGTTCCTATATGCCTAATAAAAAGGCCAGACCTAAATATGTAACCGGTTGGTACAAATATGTGCGTGAAGCGCACGTGGAGGCCCGGCTTTGTTTTCAAACCTGGGTGTTGTATGGCAAATCTAGAACTAGCTTAACCTTCGACCGTATGTGTGCTTCCAGAAAAAACTTTAAATCTAAATTGAAATGGTGTCAAACCAACCAGCAACAGATTAAAATGGACATTATTGCTCAACATAATTCTAAGAAAAACTTTAGTGATTTTTGGAAGCAAGCAAACAGGTTGAATCCTAGAATGGGTTTGCCAGTGAGCGTGGGTGGTGTGCATCGGCCGAGTGAGATTGCGGAGATCTTTAGGCGCCATTTCAATATTAAGTCACCACTGGGTCCCATCTCTCAGGTGCTCGATACGGAGACTGTCATCTCAGACCGAAATGTAACTTTTTCAACAAAAGACGTGAAAACTGTTATTGAGAATATGGTGAGAGGAAAATCTCCAGGGTTAGACGGCCTTAGTATTGAGCACTTGAAGTATGCGGGAATACATCTACCCAGGGTGCTCGCTATGTTCTTTAACCTATGCATGGGACACTCCTATTTACCTGATAAGCTCATGCAGACAGTGGTTGTACCTGTAATAAAAGATAAAACCGACGATCCATCTGACCTGTCTAACTATAGACTGATTTCCTTGGGTTGTGTCATTGCCAAGGTGCTGAACAGTCTGCTTGGCTGGCAATTAGACAAGCACATAGAACTTAATGACTCGCAATTTGGCTTTCGTTCTGGGTTATCCACAGAAAGTGCTATTTATTGCCTCAAGGAGACTGTGCAGTATTATACTGCTAGTAAGACTCCAGTATTTGCATGTTTCCTGGATCTTTCAAAGGCCTTCGACCTGGTATCTTATGTGCTACTCTGGGAAAAATTGAGAACGGAGACAACCTTGCCTTCTGAGGTTGTATCTTTGTTTACATACTGGTACAATAACCAAAACAATAAGGTAAGATGGGGGGAGAGCTGCTCTGATCAGTATAAGCTAGAATGTGGGGTGAGGCAGGGGGGCCTGAACTCACCTAAGTTGTATTGTGTTTATTTAAATAAACTGATAGAGGAACTCAGCAGCGCCAAAATTGGTTGCCATGTTGACGGTGTTTGTATAAACAACATCGGCTATGCTGACGATATGGTGTTGCTGAGTCCGTCGATGCTTGAGAAGGCTGCTGAATATGTGTGAAGGGTACGCCGGGACCCACGGCCTCAAATACAATGCACAAAAGAGTGAGCAGAGCGGGTCCTAAGACCTACACTGATCCGCCTAAAGTCTCACTATGTGGCACGCCTTTAAATCGCGTCGATAGGTTTAAGTATCTGGGGCATTGGGTTTCGGTTGACCTCAAAGATAACTTGGACATTGAGAGGGAGCGCAGGTCCTTGACTGTCCGGTGTAACATGCTCGCCCGCAGGTTTGCGCTTTGTACGAAGGAAGTGAATGTGACGCTGTTCAAAGCATACTGCCAATCCTTTTACACGTGCGGCCTGTGGGCGAGTTTCACGCGTCGGGCATACGATGACCTGCGAGTCCAATATAATAACGCATTCAGGATGCTGATGGGTCTGCCGAGGCATTGCAGCGCCTCAGGGATGTTGGCGGAGAAGCGTGTCGACGACTTCGCAACTATAATAAGAAAGCGCTGTGCTTCCTTATTGAATCGCACGAGGAGCAGCGCCAACAGCATCCTGGCTGCGTTATCAAACCGGTGGGACTCCCCCCTATTTAAAAGGTGGATGGTGGTTCACACCGCCAAAAACACAACCATAAAAATATATGTACCTTACTAACAATAGTATATAAGTGAAAAATGTACGTACTAACCATCTATGGGCTTGTTCCGAAATAAACTTTATTTAATTTAATTTAATTTAATTACATCAGTATCACAATAAACGGGATATTTACCATGTTCCATTGTTTTGATTTTCCGATATTTCGGCGCTGTTGCAAGCACCATGATCACGGAGGAACTGGAGTAGTGGCGGTGAACAGAGAAAAGTTTTTTCCTAGGAGTAATTATATCGTTCTACTAGCGGCGTTCTACAAAAGAATGGATACAATGGACGGATAAGACCACCCAGACTCACCACAAATAAACCCCGGAACTGTAAGGTGGAGAGACAGCCAGCCTTTTTACCCTACATCAAAGGAGTGACAGATAAGATCGCTAACATCCTGAAGAAGGTATCTGTCAAAACTATTTTCACTCCTTTTAAAAAGCTGTCGCAATGCCCACGCTCACCCAAAGATGGCTCCCTACTGGACAGACCGGGAGTGTACAAGATTGACTGTAGCTGTGGCAGTTCTTATATAGGACAAACAAAAACAACGGTTACATGCCGAAACAAGGAACACATCGGGGCAGTCAAAAACAATGAACCGCATAAATCGGGAATCGCTCAACATTTATTGGAGTCCGGTACGAACCACTGGATCGAGCTACATAACCCTCAGATGCTCTCGACAGAACGCCACTATATACCAAGACTGGTTAGGGAAGCAATTGAAATAAAAAAGTATAAAAATTTTAATCGTGAGGATGGTTTTCAACTGCCGAACGTCTGGCATCCAGTGGTCCGTCTTTGCAAAAACAACCGGGCACAAGCCAAAACAAAATCGCGAGTGGATACAGTAAGCATCGTGTGTTGTGAACGTGAACGAGATCGGGTTCGAGTTTGTAGTGAGAGTGAAACCAATAGTAGTGCAGATACGCGTAGTAAAAGAACTCGAAAGAGGGTAGATCGATATAATTACTCCTAGGAAAAAACTTTTTCTCTGTTCACCGCCACTACTCCAGTTCCTCCGTGATCATGGTGTTTGCAACAGCGCCGAAATATCGGAAACTTAAAACAATGAAACATGGTAAATATCCAGTTTATTGTGATACTGATGTGAGTGACCATGATAGTTTAAATACTTTTATTACATTTTTGAAAAGTGACAGCTGTAAAAAAGTAATACGAAATTTATCATCAAAATGGATAGCATTTAAGAAGTACTGTTTTTCAAGATGGAATTTAATTTATCGAGTGGTCAATAAAAACAAAATTTAATACAGAGATGTAAAATCTCGAAATCAATTTTCAAACTAAATATAAAAAATGGAAATAGTTATTAAATTACAGGTATAACGAACTCATGAATCTGTAAGAAAATTTCGGCAATCTCATAGGTAAAGACCTAATATATTACATAATAGGTTAAGTTGACCCCAGAATACTTCCGTGCCGTACCATATACGTAAACGGTATAACTTATACGTATTATTACATATACGGTACGGCATGGAAGCATTCTTTGTATAAGTTAATTTTTACCCATGTTTCCAGTTTAAAAAAATAATTTTGTTGTATTTTTCTTATGAAAATGATTGGGAAATAGAAAGTTCCCTTTTTTACAACATTCTACACCACGCTATCTAGACCTATGGTGAGCATTGTGTTATCGAATATCATGCGGATAAACATACTTAGATACTTTTTGTAAATTCATACATATCATACATAGAAATACCTAGACCAATGCAAGTATACATAATCACGCTTACAAATATTTGCACTGAGCGGGAATCGAACCTTGCGTAGCAGTCTAGCCACAGAGTCCGTCATTTATTATTAGGTTATTTTGCTTCCATGAAACAAAAACAATTATGTTTTAAATACCATAACGTTTTTCCTAGGGATCCTTATATTCTTTATCTATTAACAAAATACCTTAACTGATTATGCCTTAGCTGACAATTTTTTCAGATAGTCTCTACTAACTCAAAGTGGCCTCCCAAGAGATTACATTTAATTGTACTGTTACATTTAATATACCTCTTTCTCACTCTATTTTTTTATATACAACTTAGGTGGCAGACAAGCACACGACCCACCTGATGGAAAGTGGTTACCCTGACCTATGACCGTGTGCAACACCAGAGGAGTCACAGTCGCGCTGCCAACCCTGTAAGTACAGAGTTTCTGTGCCGTCAGTAGAAGACAAAGCAGGATAAACCTTTAGTCTTCCCACTGGGAACACAGCACAAATTCTCCAGTGAGCTCTGGCTACCCTACTCACCGCTGGGAACACAACACGAAGTTATTATAGCCACGGTATTCTGTAGGGCGGAGGTACTTCCCCAGTCGGACTGCTCAATCGGGCGGCAAAACAGCCGTGTCCTACCTCCTTAAAAAACCTATAATCTAAATGTGATTGAAGGTTTATAGATTGTTACTCAATCACGGTAAAAGTATCTCACGTGTGCAATATACTAAGTGAGATTTGACACAATATGCTCTCAGGTGGAGGCAATAATAAAAATAAGTATTTTGTCAATATATCGCAAATATTGCTTAGAACTCACAATATTTTTTACAAAAGACTAAAGCCACGCAACATTGTGTAGATTTATTGCCTCATTTTATTACGTTTTGTCTGAAGTACAGTCATACATCCCTATAACTCCTCCATGTAGTGCCGCGTAACATCTGGATGTTAAAAGAAACTTCGTGATAAAAACATTTTCCCCTAACAAACAAAATAAACTTTCTCCTTCGTAATATGGGCTGAAGTATGTTCCTCTCTTTACGTTAATTAAATGAAGATAATTAAGATAAATTTCAGTAAAGTCATTAACGATATTTGGTGTGTTTATTACAAACAACATTGTTCAAAGCAGGCGCTTAGGTGAGTCAATGCTTGTTATTATTATCTCACAGAAGTATCATATTTAAATATGACTCTTAATTTAGAACTCTCAAAATAGCACTTATGGCAGTTATAATTAACATTTGTAAATTCACAGTCATAAGGTTCAAGAAAAGATCGAGTGTGACTCTTCTGGTGTTACACACGTCCATAGGCCACGGTAACCACTTTCCATCAGGTGGGCCGTGCGATTCTCTACCACTTATGAAAAAAAATACTTTGCAATAAAAAGTAAGCACATTAGTTTCCAGTTTTATTGAACCATATCAGAAAAATAATGATATGCTACTCTAAAACTACTAATAAAAACTAAATTTTAAGTGCGATATTAATAATAATGAAAATGAATTTATTAATCTCATAATTAAAATCCCTTTTTTAGTAAATTTTTTAACTTCAGTCTATGTTAGTACTTATATTTTATAAAAGATTAGTTCATTTTATGTACATATGTACCTTAATATACGGCAGTCATAGCCCCTGTCCACAAGTACCTTGAGCAAACTGTTTCCACTGCCGCGTATTCCATACACCATTGTCGTAATTTTTTGCGCCATAACGCTGAGAAGCTATCAGTAGTTGTGTGAGCGAACATATTTTTTTTTTTTTATATATAGAACAGGTCAATTAGACTTCGCCTTGCCTGATGGTAAACTGAAGGCAAAGTCCCAGAAAAGAGGGTCACCATTACTTACACATACCGTGTGACAGTGGTGACACTCAGCTTGACGGCCTCATCATATGCTTTTTCACGCCCCGCCCACGGGACTGTAGGAAGAAGGAAACACGTGAGCTGGTAATGAATTCCAGGCCTTAATGGTGCGACAGAGGAAAGAGTCTCCGAACCGCTTGGTTCTTGATCGGATGTTCTGCACTATGTGCGGATGACATCTAAGACCTGCACGTGTTGTCCTGTGTAGGAAAGGGGAGGGTGGGACTAATTGGAAGAGCTCATCAGAACACTCCCCATGGTACAGACGGTAAAATACAGCCATGGACGCAACATCTCTACGCATCTGTAAAGGTTGGGGTGTTCGTGACCTCGGGATTCCCAATGATGCGGACCGCACGTCGCTGCAACCTGTCGAGAGCATCTAGTAAGTACTTTGCTGAACCATCCCAGAGATGCGAGCAGTATTCCACACAGGAGCGAATTTGTGTCTTGTATAGAAGACACCGCTGCTCCGGCGTGAAAAATCGTTTCACTCTGTTCAGGACTCCGAGTTACATAACGGCCTAACTACCATATTTGCCGTGAAGCAACTGCCATCTAACCTTCACAACCAATTGGCAATAATGAAGTTCTATATAGACTAGTGACACTTTTGCGGGCTTCAACTACCCGTAACGACTTTCATATATGTTCGCATGGCAAACGAGACGTACGGCTTAACGAGTTCTTCGAGGCACGAAAACACCGAAGCCAATACTAAAAGACATATTCATGTATTTTTTTTGTTTACGTGCGCAAAATCCCCACTGATACCCTCCACCGGAGCCGGTGGAAGAGGTTATGTCGGACTCGAACCGATCAAAACGCACGCCGTGGGTCGTTTTTGATTACCGAAGGTGAGGTATACCCGGCCGACCCAGGGCCATCTCTCACGATCTGGCCCTCTCGTCGGGTGTGGGGACCACAGAGTCCCCAACTCGTCCCCGGTAGCGGGGAGTTTTGCCTTACGGCATCCTCAAAGGTTAACAATAACAGTTAAGAATGATTTAATGATGAGGCACTTTTTTTACGTGCGCAAAATCCCTACGGATACCTCGGACTCGAACCGACTAAAACGCACGCCGCCTGTGGGTCGCTTTGGTTGCCGAAGGTGAGGTTGACAGGCATATCCCTCGCACCCCGGCTGACCCAGGGCCATCTCTCACGATCTGGTCCTCTTCTCGGGTGTGGGGACTACAGAGTCCCAAACTCGACCCCGGAAACGGGGAGGCGCGCCAGATGCACCACCGCCGCGGCCTGCTTCTGCCAGGGTGACAGGCGGCTCCACCTGTCACCCCCAGGCCGGCGCTCATGGGGGGCGGAGGTCGTTCATCGACCTCTGACGCCCGAGTTGCCTTCGTACGCGGGCAGCTTGGCTTGCGATCCTTCGTCGCTCCCGCTGCCACTCCCGCCCCGCCTCCTCCTTCACGAGCATTACTGGCTCGCAGAAGGAGGCGCCGGCCGCCCACGCATCCGCGCAGTGGACCATCGCCGCGAGCGTCTCGGCGTCTCCCACGCCGGACACTCGGTGAGCGTGTGCGGCCCTGAGTCCTCGCTCGCGTCGCAGTGTCGCACTCGGATGTTGGCTCTTTCTCCATCCGACGCAGATACTTCCCGAAGCACCCGTGCTCGGTGATCATCTGCGTCAGACGGTACGAGAGGCTGCCGTGAGGCCTCTCTAGCCACTCCCCCATGATGAGTCTTACCGCCGCTACTACGGCGCGCTCTGCGCCTGGTCGCCCAAGTCGTAGCTCCCATTCCGAATGATGAGGCACTGTAGTCTTGATCTTTTAACACCCGCGTTTTTTAAACGGAGACCTTGTCATTTTGTACATTGCGTAAACTACTGCAAACAAACATTATCCAATTTATGCCAGCAAAAATTTAAATATGATCGTATTCCATTCCCATTTATTCAGTGTAAATAATTCTAATGCTATTAAATACAAAACAGATTCTCAAATACAATTTGATCCGAATTGAAATTCAATGGAATGGCTGACTTTGTTGGCTAGAATGCATTGTTGTTTAATTTATTAATAACTGATTTCGATAGCACGGGATAGTGGTGCTTTTCTGATAGCACGGAATTTGAAAATTTAATGACATTAACGTTGTAGCAGTTATTTTGTACCCGATTGCGCTAACGGAGGTTATGTTTTACGCACGTATAACATAACATAAACTTACGCCTATATCCCCGAAAGGGTAGGCAGAGGTGCTAGCACCCACATTTCGCACGTTTATGTTTTTAGGTCCCAATGTTATAGGTGGCGAGGCTATTGCGATTAACCAGGTACTTATAAACCTGCGGTAGATACACACATAACTTCGAAAAGCATCGAAAAGTCATTGGTGTGTGCCATGGTAAAACCTGGGATCGAACCCGACACCTCGTGTCAGCAGTCCATTACCCATACCACTAGGCTATGTATATGTGTATTTATATTTCTTTTTGAACTACTATAGTCCTCATAGCTCGACGGATTCCAATGAATGAGGTTTCAATTTGAAAAGCCTTATTTCAAGAATATTAACTTGCTAAGCAGTATCCTAAAAAGACCGAAATAAGTTCGATAGCAGGCGGGACCTATTAATTTTAATTTGCATCAAACTTGTTTCGATATTTTCAGGGCGTTGCTTTATCTAAATTATTATAACAGACCATCTATTAAACCGGAGGTGGACCTTATACAGGACACAAACAGTCGCTACTAGGTAGGTCTTATGAAGTGGATGGCAAAAAAGTTATGTCATAATTTCACGTGTTACGTCATCGGCCTATTGCAGTCCAGTACCATACCTATACCCAATAGGCTATACCCAAAGTGTGCCATTATTCCTGATACTCTACCTTCAGCAGACCATGTTTAGGGTCGACAGCGCGAGTGTGATGCCCCTGGTGTTGCACACGGTCATAGGCCACGGTAACCACTTCCCATCAGGTGGGCCGTGTGCTTGTCTACCACCGATAGGGTTAAAAAAAATTGCTCAAGTAAAATTATATCTACTGTATAACTATGGATGTATTTATATACTTTAAAGTAAATACATCAAAGTCAAAGTATTTAATTGTCTTTATTAAAAAAAGTATTTAAATTTACGCCAGAAACAAATACCTGATAAAACCCGTTTCAATATCCAAAAAGGCTGCGATCAGAAAGAAGGAAATAATATCTTTACGTTACTCGGTCACAAGCCACAAATTAGTTCCAACATGGCTCCAACACTCTCTCAGCAAGTATCCGGTGCACCAACACCAATGAAAAACAATCGTGTTACAATAATGAGACAGTTTATCTCGAGAACGCTGAGGTTGTAATTAGAATCCTGTTAATGCCTGCGCTGTTCACTAACTCACTGAAATAGAGGAACACTTAATAAAAGAACTGTTACAGTTTGAAATCTGAGAGAATAATGGGCAAGAAGGATCCGGTGCACCAATGTTACTGGTAAAAAGTGGAAGTTGGAACTGGGCAGTTCATGGTGGAAATGTGAAAGCAGGTAAAATTGAGATCTCAGAAAAAAAGAAAATGCCACTTTGTTAGTGGTTTATTTTGAAAATATCTGTAGGTATATGAAATATCTATATTGTTATAAGTTTGCTTATTTTTATCCTCCTTTTGGTTTGATTTATATGGTTTTTGTGGAAGCAATTAAGAAAGTCTGCATAAGCGTCAATCAGCAGGTGTACCAGTTGCGGATGGGTCTTGGGTACCGCAAATCTTTTTAGGTCTTATAGCATTTTACCATTATCCGATCTCTGTCTTTTGCACTGTCCGGCCCTATATCGGATGTTTTTTTTGCCTATTTAACACGTCTGTTAGACTTCGCCCTGCCTGATAGTAAGCTGAAGGTAAAATCTGAGAAAAGAGGGTCACCATAATATAATGTGACACTCAGCTTGACACCCTCATCATATATGCTTTTCACGTCCCACTTTGTTTGTCCCTACCAGTAATCCTTGTCCCTACAGTTCCGGATCCTTTACCCGGAACTGTAGGGACAAAGATTATTGAATATGACTCAAACTGATTACAACAGACAGATAAAACAGAAGCGACTTTCGATGTTAATGACATTTTCTTAAACACGTGTGCTATCGCGTTCATAAATAACGCTGATCTTTTTTCTTTTTTTTTATATAGAACACGTCAGTTAGACATCGCCTTGCCTGATGGTAAGCTGAAAGCAAAGTCTCAGAAAAGAGGGTCACCATTACTTACACATACCGTGTGACAATGGTGACATTCAGCTTGACGGTCTCATCATATGCTTTTTTACGCCCCGCTTAAAGGACCCGGGACTGTAGAAAGAAGGAAACACGTGAGCTGGTAATGAATTCTAGGCCTTAATGGTGCGATAGAGGAAAGAGTCACCGAACCGCTTGGTTCTTGATCGGATGTCAATAAGGTCGAAAACTGCTTGCAGGATTTTGATAGGTTTTATCATCTTTATCTAGGTGCTATTGAGCAAAAAGAACTTGGCTAGCCAAAAATCGCGTTAAAATCGTGTACAAATACTTTAATTTTCAACGTACTTAAACTTAGCAATTTTATTTAAAATCACTGTTCGATTTACCTACGCAATCACCACTTCGTCACGGCCCTAAAATAGTACTATTCAAGTTAATGTATTTGAAACGAAATAGCTTTCCTATCGTTCACCGGCACCCCAGCGACCCATTTCTTTAGTGCCTCTTATTACTTTCACGGGTCTATAAGCTTGGCTATAAACACTTTAAATTATTGCCTGGCTGTGATGTTAAAAGTAGGTTTTCTTTTGGTTGTACACCTGGAGTATAATTTTTAGAATTTTTATAACGTGAGAATTATTAGATATCGGGATATTTACCAATTGTATTGTTTTTAGTATTCGTGTAAATATATCAGATACTCAAAACAAATATCCCAAAATTTCGTGAGTGGTCATGATACATATATAATACTTAAATACCTATATAAATAGCGTGGTACCCAGCAGAGAGAGGATTTGGGCCACCCCATCTCTTCCCATGCTACGTCGTACAAGGCGACTAAAGGATAGGGCTGTTATGGGAGCCCATACTCAGCCTCAGATGCATGACTCAAGTCAACAATAGTGCCCGGAAGACGGCAATAGGTTCACCCCCTATTACGTGGGACCAAATACAATGATTGGTGAAATGTGGGTGTTAATTCACCTCCGCGTATAAAGGGGTGAGTCATAAATTCAAAAAAAATTCTTTATCTATGTGTTGAATCAATTATAATTATAATTGCATCTCAGGCTTTTAACTTTGGTCCGGTATTAGCTTACTCTATTTGATTTGAATAATACGGATTTTATGCGAGTGACTACTATCTGACCCTCTCCCTACTTTTAAAAGCAAGCCTTATCCATTAATCAGCAAATGTAGCGACAGGCGGGTGAGGTTAACTGGAGCCTCAAATGTCGTAGAGGGCTCCTATACAGCATATGTCATGAATAATATTACAAGTCCTATGTGGACCGACAAGTGCAACAACGAAACACGGTTCGACGCGGCGCGAAAGTATCAAACAGTCGTTGTTTTTTTTGAAGTATGGAAGAGTATGTCACACTTTGCGTCGCGTTACACTTGTCTCTCACGTAACAACGGGTAAGTCAACTGTCAAGGACAACGGTAAGTCAACTCTTTAAGACAAACTGGCTCTCAATGAAGAATTTTGAAGTTAACTTGATACTGTTCATAATTAAATACGGAGAGCGGCTTTTATAAACGTGTTTAAGTGGGGGTTACGTTGCAAACATTATAGGGTACTATAATGTTTGTGACTTGGCTTTATGGAGTAGATTATGTGGAAAATTTGAAAGTGTTTGATGGGGTTCTATAAAACTCATTTAACCAAAGTTAGAACTCTTTAATGATATCTGTGACCTTGTGGTAGTGTTTGACTGTGAAGTCAGAGGTCGAATATTTGAAATTCGATTTCCGATTGGTGCAAATATTGGTACATACATACATACATACATAAAATCACGCCTGTCTCCCATAGGGGTAGGCAGAGATCACGGATCTCCATTTGCTACGATCCTGACATATTACTCTCGCTTCATTCACTCTCATTACATTCTTCATGCATGCTCGTCGGTTTAGAGTACTCCTGACCTGCCCCTTTTCTAAAACTTCCCCGATTTGGTCCAGGTATGTGCGCCTAGGTCTTCCCCTTCCGACGGTACCATCCACACTCGCCTCATACACCTGTTTCGTTAGTCTTCTTTCATTCATTCTCTCAACATGACCAAACCATCTCAACATTCCTCTCTCAATTCTCATCACTACATCTTCTATCACTCCACATCGTTCTCTTATCACGCTATTTCTCACTCTATCTTTCAAGGTCAAGCCACACATACTTCGCAACGCACGCATTTCTACTGCATTCACTCTACTCTGATGCTTTTTCTGCCACACCCAACTTTCACTACCATACAAAAGAGTCGGCACCAATACTCCTCCATGTACAGCCAGTCGTGCCTTTTCGGACACTTTCCGGCTGCTCATAAAGTTGTGTAGTGCCCCATTCACTCTATTTCCAGCCATCACTCTCCTTTCAACATCTTCTTCATGCTTTCCATCTCTCGTAAACAATGTTCCCAAATATATGAACTCATTCACTTGTTCCACTTTTTCTCCATCTATACAAATCCTACACTCTGTCACGCATTCATCTCTTTCAAAAACCATAACTTTTGTCTTACTAACATTCACTTTCATTCCTTTCCTCTCAAAAGCTTCATGCATAGTTGTTACCATCTCCTGCAACTCATCTGCCGATGACGCCAGTAAAACCTGATCATCAGCATAAAGAAGACATTTGACGAGTAAATTCTTCATTTTTAAACCACATTCTTTATCTTTCAAATCTTGCAAACAACTGTCCATGAATAAGTTAAACAGCCATGGTGACGCTACACATCCCTGTCTAACCCCCTTTTGGATACTAAACCATTCAGTGTATGACCCATGTATCCTCACGCAAGCTCTGGAGTCCTCATAGAGAGACTTCACAGCTCGAATAAGGTTGCTGCTCACCCCATACATAGACAGTACCGACCAAAGTTCATTCCTCACCACTTTGTCATAGGCCTTTTCCAAATCCACAAATGCGCAATAGACCTTTTGACTCTTGGCCAAAAATTTCTCGGCTATGCTTCGCAATGAAAAGACCTGATCAGTACATCCCATTCCCTTTCTAAAACCCGCTTGTGCATCCCATATTTTCTCATCGGTTTCTTTCATAACTCTCTCAATCAACACTTTCGCATACAGTTTGCCGACGACGCTGAGTAGGCTAATGCCCCTGTAGTTTTTGCAGTCTTGATGCGAGCCCTTTCCTTTGTAAAGTGGAACTATAACGGCCTTACACCAATCACTTGGTACACGACCGCTAACCCAACATATGTTGAAAAGGCGGCACAACTGACTTGCTACAAGGCCCTGTCCAGCCTTCAGCATCTCGACTGTCACCTTATCATATCCCGCTGCTTTACCAGCTTTCATACTTCTTAATGCACTCACAACTTCATTCATACTAATACCACTTTTATCAGCATCAACATAGTCATCCATCACCAAGGTTAGTGCATGTACACCATCCTCTCTTTCAAACAAACTTTCAAAATAGTCCTGCCATCTTTTTAACACACATTCCTCACCTTTTACAATACTTCCATTCTGGTCTCTAATATTGGTATTCATGAATATTTACAATTCGCTTTAATACACTGAATGTGTTACTGTTTTTCAAATCAATTATAATAAATCAATACAAGTTATGGAGGTCAGGTGGCAGCCCCTTTAAGGAATATGGCAGTTTTACTGGCAATGGTGAACCCCAGACTCTGAGGTAAAGGCCTCGGCTGGGTGTTGATGCAACTTCAAGTACATATATACATATAATCACGCCTATATTAGGGTTAGGCACAGGTGACTTAACACCAACATTGGGCTGTATATAGCTGTCTGAGGTTAAACAGCCCTATTCCTTAGTCGCCTTGTACGACACCGCATGGGAATCATACTTAACTATAAACAAAATTACGCTTATCTGTAATTTGCATTTTAGTATGCGTTTTTTTTTTGTACCACGATTTATAGTGACTTGTATTCACTTTGAAGTTTTATGTCACGCCACACATAAATAAATATTCTACAACATTCTACACAGCGCTATCTAGACACAAGGTAAGCATAACTTAACTAGCTTGTGTTTTGGAATCTAAAATGCGAATAAACATACTTAGATTTTTTAAACAGACAGAATATTATTGATAAATAATACAATGTGTAAAATACTGGAAATTACTTACCACAAGTCGAATTCCAAATACAATTGCGATCAAATGGTGAACCAATGGAAAGAGTGGCTTTATTCTGTCGCTGGAGAAGATTGTTATTAAAATGATTAAAAATTGAATCCATTTCGCTATCCCTGCACTATTTCCTTTTGCTTGGAACGAGAAAATTTTATAGAGGATGTATTGTATAATGTTAATATTATTATTTGTCCGTTATAGTTTAATAAAAGTTTAATATTGTAAGATGATTATTATATGCCGTTTTAAATTGAGTAGGTTAGGTAAGTAGGTCCACAGTAGTATTGTATAGTAAAGAGAGAAGAAAGAAAGAAAGAAAAGAAAAAACATTTATTCACGAACACACAACGTACAGAGAGTCAGACAAATATATATATATACACAACAACAAGATAACACAACAAGAATACTCTCACTGCACATCGTGCGCACCCAAATGGACCACCATCTCATCATGAATGCCCCGCACACCAGGGTATGCGAAGCGCTGGTTTTCAGATGGCGCCGCTAGTGGCTCCGCCGCCACGCAACGCAGCTAACTCATATGGAGTTAAAGATATGCAGTATAAAAATTCAATAAGATAAATGTAGTCATACATTTAATCACTACTGACGACTAAGTGGCATACGATCACAGCTATCCTTGATATGGCTTGAATATATGATATTTTCTTGTTTAATACTTTTCATAACGTGATTTTTCAGTAGCCGGGTTTTAGTTATAAACTTAATTTTTTATAGTTTTTGCATTGCCTCATGTGAAATACAGATAAAAAACTCTACGAATTCATAATTATACAAGGTATCGGGACTTCTCGTGAATTATATCATGGAACTTACTATTTCTGCCGACGTTTCGGATGCGTTGCAGCACCCGTGGTCACGACTTGACTCACGTCGCGGTCGGCAGAAATAGTAAGTTCCAAGATATAATTTGCAAGAAGTCCCGATACCTTATAAAATTAAAAAAAAACTGTTCTTACAGGGTCGGCAGCACAGGTTTTTTTTTATATACCACTTAGGTGGCAGACAAGCACACGGCCCACCTGATGGAATGTGGTTACCGTGACCTATGGACGTGTGTAACACCAGAGAAACCACACTCGCCTGGTTCATAGGTCACAGTAATCACTTTTCATCAGGTGGGCCGTGTACTTGTCTGCCACCTACGTTGAATAAATAAATAAAATAAGAAGCTCTACTTTATATTGTAAAAAAAGAATATGTTTTTGTTTTCTGTAATACATTTTGTTTAGTTACTATTTACATATAAGCTATCATATCCAATTAATCCATACATTTCATATTTTTTTATAATAGTTGTCAAATACACAATTCTGTAAAAATTCTACAGGTAAAAATACTGTAGAATTTACCTATTGTGACGAAAAAAGTTTTGTCTCACTCCAGACGGTTCAACATGAAACATTTGTGTGTGTATTAAAAACATTTTCATCCAGCATTGTTCCCATTGTTTCTATTGCGACGGAGACTTTTAAAACGCTCATTTGTTAAGGTCTTAAATTACAAAAAACTGTGTACTTTATAAACAATGGCCAGTTCATAAATACAATGACGCACCTAAGCTTTTGTTTTAAAATTGTCTGCGTTAGACTTGTGTTATAAATTACTGCTAACACACTACCCATGCACAAGGTGGGACCCGAGGAGGGCCAGATCGAAAGAGTTGGCCCTGGGTTGGCCGGGCCAACTCTCTCGATTGCGCCATGGTCTCGTTTGTCTCGCAACTCTATGGTTAAGTTCATATAGACATTAAAATTATATATATATACAAATAAATGAAATGGGAATTTAAACTATCATGGTCGTTCACTCACTTTTATTTTTTAATTTCAATCGCTCCCCTAACCAATCTTGGTATATAGTGGCGTTTTGTAATACTAAACTTGGAATGTCTATACGTAACCTTAAAATAACAACTTTTCTATTAATTGATGTACCTATACCTTAATGAATGTATAAACTGTATGTAAATGTAAAAAAAAAATTCTGTGTGTCTATCTGTTTGTAACCAAAATTTCCAAAGTGTTTGGGCTGTTTTTTATTTTTAATGTAGAGAACTGATGCTACGAGTACAACGCGTAACTTTGGTAACTTTAAAAAAAAAAGTTAAGGTGCCTCGCGTAAAAAAATAAAACCCAAATAGAAGTTCACGCTGAGGAAGTAGAGGTTACATCCAGTAATCTGTAATCAAATTAGAGTGACTAAATATATTAAACAGAAAAACAGTGTAGGTACATATTGAAAACACACTTAAAGTACAATTGTGTTTTCAATATGTGTAATAACAAATTCCACCAAATTCCATCAATCAACAGTATAAATAGTCAGAAAAACAGTTCAGTTTGCTTTTGACGTGACAACGTCTTATAAATTGGTTTGCCGGGTGACACTTCAAGAAACTGCGTTACGCTCCGCTCACGTTATGCGCTCACAATGAGAGCGAGTGAGAGGCACGCGTCCCTTCCACTCGGGCATGGTTAGCCCGCCTAAGAGCGAGAGAGACAGACATAAAAAGTGAAAGGCACGCGTCCTTACTATTATTTCATCCTTCTTCCTACTATACGAATGAATATTCACATTAAAATTATTTTACCACTCAAAGTCGTTGTCACGTAAAACTTTCGCCCGTATACCGACTTTACAGGCAACCAATTTTTTATCACTTCGTTAGTTTCATTACGCCATACATTTTCTAATGGACTTGTAGGAGAGAATCCATGGGAGTGTAATGTAATTTAAGTAGTTCTACCCTCAACTTTACTACTGCACTAACAAGTTGGTTGTCCGAAGATAGAGAGTAGTAAATAAACGGCCCTAAAGGCCGCCCATAGGGGCAAGTATTGTTATCAAATTACTTACATATTCTCCCAAAATTATGCCCAAAGTAAGTTTGATAAACTTTAACGGCGATCGGAACCGGGGGCCTACTATGCAACACATTCTGAAGCGCAACTTCGAAACTTTCCAAGTTTTCGGGCTATCGGTACTGTCAATTACATTATTTTGCAATTGGGCCTAAAGATAGCACAAGACACTTGACTTATAACCTAACGCAAAATAATCCGAAATAACTCACTCTTCTTGTATATTCATATAAAAACTGAGTCATTTCGGAATATTTACATACGTTTTTTTACGTGCGCACAATCCCCACGGATATCTCCCCACCGGAGCCGGTGGAAGAGGTTATGCCGGACTCGAACCGACTAAAACGCACGCCGCCTGTGGGTCGTTTTGATTGCCGAAGGTGAGGTTGACAGGCATATACCTCGCACCCCGGCCGACCCAGTAACATCTCTCATGATCTGGCCCTCTCCTCGGGAATATTTAAATACTACCGACCATGTTAACTCTTAAAATGTAAATGACATTTAATAAAAAATCAAAGATATTTTTGTCATAATTTTATGGAGATACGTTTGTAAATTTGTTTCGTGCAGCAACTTCAGAAGGTGATTATACATAAATGGTCTGTCTTTCATTCATGTATCGTACTGCTCTGAAGTTGCCGATGTACGCTTCATGATAGGCCCTCAAATCGCAAACAAAAGCAAGACATAAACTTTAACGTCGATCGGAGAACATCGCAAGCAAAAGCGAACATAGTTTTGGTATCGCTAGAGGCTTTCAGAATAACTACAGAACCCCTAACATGAGTAGATAACTTAAAGTTATCTTAACTATTACAGTTTTCGAGAGATCAGCTCGTAAACAATTGGGACGGCATATTATAATCATCTATCAGTCTTTGTTCCAATTATTTGGGGTCGGTACAACATATCATTCTCCAACATACATTCCTGTTAAATGTCAAGCCTTCAGTCACTCTCTTCTTTGCTATATCCTGACGCAATACATTCTTCTTTTCTTGGGTTAACCTCTACCTACTCTTGAAGCTCTGTACATTCATACTTTGAATCTTTTGAATGTAAAAGGCATATGTAATCTGTAATAAATTTATGTTATTAGATACATGAACTTAAGATTTACGTGTTTGCGTGAGAACTTAAGTAATTTACCTGAGCTAGCAAATGCTTTTAGCTCTGTAAGAGAACGTACAAAGTCAAATAACAATTTGAGAGGAAAGTTTTTATTGTTTAATTTTATAGAATTACTATATACATACGTGTAGGGTGACCATGTAAGAAATAGACATTCATATATACAATCATATATTTGTTATATACCCTATTGTACTCTAATTTCAATATTCATGATATAGAAATTAAAAAGATAAAAGGAGTACAAAGGCGGCCTTATCGCTTAACGCAATTTCTTCCCGGCCACATTTGGATGCAAATGTATGTTGGTTGGAGTTGGAGATGGTTGGAGTATTTGAGAGTTGTTAGCGTTTAATTAAAGAGTTATATCATGTACACATATTTAAAAATTCTTATATTTACTCAATAATTATAGACATGCAATATATTACAATTTTTTTTTTTCAGATTGTATATTGGTGAGCGTATAGCAAGTTAAAATAATCCACAGCACACACATACATAAATTACAACACTAAAATAATTAAGTTATCCCAAAAATATTTCGATGCGAAATATGATAATTCACATTATGTTCCAAAACTTACTGGAGAATTTGTGCTGTCTGTGGGAAGACTAAAGGCTTGTCCTGCTTTTTCCTCTACACTGACGACACAGAAACTCTGCACTTACAGGGTTGGCAGTGCGACTGTGACTCCTCTGGTGTTACAAACGTCCATAGGCCACGGTGACCACTTTCCATCAGGTGGGCCGTGTGCTTGTCTGCCAACCAAGTGGTATAAAAAAAGTAATTCCAAAAACAACAAGTTAAAATTTAATAACATTATAAGAATTAGAAAATTAAAAATATTTAATTATTTTTATAGTAGCAAAACCAGTTTTAAAAATTAAAAGCGTGAAAATTTTAATTACATTATTTTTAATGGATTATGGGAAAATCTGTTGAATAACTCCATTTTTGATATTTATGACGCAGTTGTAACTTTGATTTCTCATGGGATGCACGCTCACAAAAATCTTTTGGAAAATATAAACGAGAGCGGCAGGAATTCATTAATAATTTTTACGGTTTGGTTTTATATCTTAAAGCCATATTACATAAGCCAATATAAATTCAATATCCTCAGTTTATTATGTATTATTAATATAGTAAATTGAACACCAATAGAAACTAATACAGGAGTTAAAAAACGGCTAGTGAAGTGTAGATTATAGATAAAAACTGACCAAGTGCAAATTGGACGCACCCATGAAGGGTTCTACACGATTAACAGTTTTATAAGTATTTGTTGTTATAGCGGCAACAAAAGTACATCATCTGTGAAAATTTTAAATGCTTAGCTGACATTTAACGAGATACACCCTAGTGACAGACAGGCAGCCGCGTTTTGTAATAAGATTCATTTTTATCCTCTAGGTACCAAACCGTAAAAATAATTCCCTTTTCGACATTTACAAGCATGATTAATAAAAAATAAAAAAAGTCCGTGATTCCTTTCTTACCGATGGTCAACCTACAAAGCAAGTACAAGACACAATTTCAGATGCGAAACACCTTCACACATTACCTGAGCAGTAACTTTCTCTTACATCAACAGTAATAGAGCCGAGTTAGAATTACCTTCTTAAGCCCATTTGTTACTAAGTAAATATACGAAATGAATCAGGGCTGAGAAAACAAATTACTTCGCTTCGGAAAAGATTCGTGTGGTTTTAGCCTAATGAACTATGAAGTTGGATATATATTTAGCCTAAATAATACATATATGGAGTTTCTCTGTTCATAGATCTAAATTATTTTCTAAAAGTTCAATGTTCTGAGTATAAATAGTACCAAGGCTTAGTAATAGTCTGGGAATGTAGTTTATTTTAAGAAAGGCCCTTCACTTGTAATGAACTAGTCAAGTACAGTCAACGGCAAAAGTTGTTGAATATTAAATAAGTAGTCTTTACTTTTGAACGATATCAATCTTTTTACTATTGGCAGCGCAAGTGCGACTCCCTTAGTGGAGCACACGTCCATAGGCCACAGTAACCACTTTCCATCAGGTGGGCCGTGAGCTTGTCTTTTTTTTATATAACTTAGGTGGTAGACAAGCACACGGCCCACCTGATGGAAAGTGGTTACCGTGACCTATGAAAGTGTGTAACACCAGTGGAGTCACATCCGTGCTGTCGAGCACAAGCCTTTGGTCTTCCCACTGACAGCACAAAAACTCTCCAGTGAGCTCTGGCTACCCTACTCACCACCGGGAACACAACACGAGGTTATTATAGTCGTGCTATTCTGTAGTGTGGAGGTACTTTCCCAGTCGGACTGCTCAATTCGGACGGGAATACCGTCGTGTCCTACCTCCTGAAAAAACTCTGTCTTGTCTGTCAACCAAGTGGTATAAAAAAAATGTATTGTTTGATAAATGGATGTTTCTTACTCAATCTAATCAGAACGGCTAGGTCGCTGCGAATGATAGGCATTAAGATCGATAATAATCTGAAAAAAAAAAAATATATATATATAGGTTAATTTATTCTGCAAATAGGCCCATGAGAGTGAGTCAGCACTCCAATTAGGCAACAGCTGTTCTTCAAATAATACAAATAATAATAACTAGAATAAAGTATTTCTAAAATTCCTCAGAGAGTAAAGTCCCTTAACTTCGTGGTTTTATTTAATAATAAAAGTTTTAACAATACTAAATTTTGCGATCTAAAAATAGGCTATGAAGTTGAAACTGCGCCACACCATTCAGTTCAGACTTTAAGTGGCTTTAAGTTTTTACAATAGAGTGCACAACCTGAAATTACTACTTTATTTTATTTAATTTTGGTTCAGTTTTCATCGCAACTGTACATTTCAGTCATTGGTATAGCCAAAGAACACATTGGTATAGCTATATCAATGACGACCTCCGTGGCGTAGCGGTAGAGCATTGGTGCTATACAGGTTGGATTCCCGCTCAGTGCAAATATTTGTATGCATCAATATGTATATTTGCATTGGTCTGGGTGTTTCTATGAGTATGTATAATACGTATGTATTTAAAAAAAAATATCTAAGTATGTTTATCCGCATTCTTCGTCGAGAAAGCGTCGTGTAGAATGTCGTGGAATGAATTAAATTATTTAAATAGTTCAATTATATTTTTTTATAGAGCAGAATTAGCTTCAGATACCCCCCGATGAAGACGGCCAATCGCCGCTGCTGAGATAACCAAAAATATATTACACATGGATACCATCTAAAAACTGCAAGTGACAATACATTAAAGCATTAGTATCACCAAAAATAAAAACTCACTTTCACTACAATGGAAATGGTACACTTCAAATATTGTAAAGCATTACCAGTACACAAGCTAGTATACTCTTCATTATTAAAAAAAAATTGTAAAAATTCTTTAAAAGAAATCTTGGAATACCCTGTACGCACTCGGGCAGTCTCCGGAAGTCGGTTTCGAACACAGCGTGCAAATAATGCGTATGGCGAGCGTACTATCTGCTATATTAGTCCTAGGCTTATCAACCATCTACCGTCTAATTTACGAGCATGTAACACTGTATCAGGTGTAAAATATAAACTTAAAAATTATTTTTTAGAATCATTGTAAATGGAATTTATATTCATATCATTTTTTTAAAAGAATTTTAGTAACCATCATTACTAATGTTCCCTCTAACCCTCAAACTAAGCTAAATTGCTTGTGCTAGGAGTGGATTTACGTCGGTAGTGTAATGGCCAGAATTTGAAAGGGACTTCTCGATCGTAAGGCAAACTCCTTATCCACTAAGCTGCTTTTTACTAATCTAGTATTGTTTTTTGTAGTACCGTTAGTAAATAAAATTAAAAAAGCATGTCTCTTGCAGCTGGCCCAGAGCCGTCTCTGGTTTCGAGATGGCTTAATCTCTATGTCCCCATCTGGCCCCCTGATATGAGTAGTCGCGCTTGCATCCTATAAGAATTTACAGGCGTGAATATATTTAGTTATGGTAGATATAAATGTATGAATAAGTGGTATTGTTTGAATAGTTCGATTGTGCTGGAAATATTGGTCGCTCACTCTTTACACGCTGTAGGCTATTTACTTTCAGCTGGTGATGTATTGATTGAACGCAAATTGAGCGCGTGAAGTCGCAGCTTCTGGTTTTTCAAAGAAATTAATTCTACAGAATTAAAACAATGTTATTTGTTTTGGTGCTTTAAAATTTATGCTATGATTTGCAATAATTGAATTGTTGTATAAATGGAAACCTCACCTACTAAATACATAAATACATATAATCACGCCTTTATCCCAGAGGGTTAGGCAGTTATTGTATTCGGCCAGAGGATGAGCCTATTGCCGTATTACGGGTACTATTGTTGATCTGAGGCTGAGTCTGGGATGTATATATCGTCTGACGTTAAACAACCATTTCTTTTTACGTGCGCAAAATCCACGGACACCCTCCCCCCACCTGAGCCGGTGGGAGAGGTTGTGTCGAACCGACCAAAACACACGACACCTTTGGGTCGTTTTTGGTTGCCGAAGGTGAGGTTAATAGGCATGCATAGCCCTCGCACTCCGGCCGACACAAGGCCTTCTCTCTCAATCTGACCCTCTCCTCAGGTGTGGGGACCACAGAGTCCCCAACTCGTCCTCGGAAGTGTGAAGGTGCCGCGGCCTGCTTCTGCCAGGGTGACAGGCGGCTCCACCCGTCATCTCCAGGCTTGCGCTCATGGGGGGCGGAGATCGTTCATCGACCTCCGACACCCGAGTTGCCTTCGCACGCGGGCATCTTGGCTCGCGATCCTTCGTCGCTCCCGCTGCCGCACCCGCCCCGCCTCCTCCTTCACGAGCATTGTTTGCTCGCAGAAGGAGGCCAGGCCATCCTCGCATCTTCGCAGCGGAACAACGCCGCGAGCAAGGTGGAGAGCGTGAGTACTCTCACTCTCAGGGCTGCCACCAGTTCCCGTCTCGGCGTCTCCTACGTCAGACGTTAGACAGTTCTATCTTTTAGTCGCCTTGTATGACACCGCATGGGAAGAGATGGGTGATACAAATTCTACTCTGCCAGGAACCACGCGGCACTCAATAGCCAACTCAATAGCCAGTATATACGGCATGTAGACTACATGCTAAGTGACGGACGACATCCGAAGTAGAAACCTCGAATGCAATCAACCAACCAACAGGATAATGATGCTGTTAAGCATTACTCAATGGAAACTACAATAAGATAATACATGACCTGGAAATCAACCCTAAGTCCTTGCAACCACACCGAACATCATGCGATATTACGCATAAGAACCCAGGCTAAATAACCGCTACCTCAATAAAGGTTAAAACTGTAATATTTTTCTCAAATAAAAGCCTTACATGATAATACAACGGGTTCTGTACTTCAATCAGATTACATACGTGAGAATTATATCAACCATATTTCCACGTAATTCTGAAACGTATATTAACCCATGAATATGTAATAACAACCTAATGTTATAGCTCATAAGGTTACTATTGGCTTATCATATTAAACAGGTGATACCGTCATATAATTTTATGGGATAGTATATTCTTATTATTCTAAGTTCAATAAAGGTATGGATTGGATCTCGAATGGAGTTTGTGAGTAATCTTATCGGGGTTATTATTTTTTTTTTTTTTTTTATATAGGACACGTCAATTGGACTTCGCCTTGCCTGATGGTAAGCTGAAGGCAAAATCCCAGAAAAGAGGGTCACCATTACTTACACATACCGTGTGACAATGGTGACACTCAGCTTGACGGCCTTATCATATGCTTTTTCACGCCCCGCTTAAAGGACCCGGGACTGTAGGAAGAAGGAAACACGTGAGCTGGTAATGAATTCCAGGCCTTAATGGTGCGACAGAGGAAAGAGTCTCCGAACCGCTTGGTTCTTGATCGGATGTTTTGCACCGTGTGCGGATGACATCTAAGACCTGCACGCGTTGTCCTGTGTAGGAAAGGGGAGGGTGGGACTAATTGGAAGAGCTCATCAGAACACTCCCCATGGTACAGACGGTAAAATACAGCATACAGCATACAGGTTATGTTATGAAGAGGTTATGTATAAACCTTTCATAGATATTTTGTTTATGAATGTGTGGAGGGAATTTCTGGTGAAAAGTAACTATTATTATAACAGATATTAATAGTCCCCATCTAATGGTAGAATTGCTAGTAGCAGTGTTTATAATATACACTTGTTATATTTAATTTTTCAGACTGTTACCTAATTCTATAAATTGATGGCGGTTGGTGGAACCTGCTGCACAAATTGAATAAGACATTTTGTACTTTTCAGCTATATATATATATATTTTCAAGCCGTACTAAATAAAGTTTAAAAACCTAAAACCAGACCACGGAAAGGTTAAAATACATTCTATAAGAATATTAAAATATTAACCAGAAAAATTTAAAGCTAAAATTAAATGTGACCTTTACTGTATATCAAGGCCACATCGAATTTTCTGAACTCCAATTATAAATGAAACAACAAATAAATTATGTACAACAAAAATGTATCACAAACTTGTAATGATAGGAACAAATTGATCAATAATGAGTACTAAACTTAATTGACGTGACTGTACCACTTAAGTAATATTTTTAAATTGACTTGTAAGTACAGTCATGAATAAAATATTGTATGTTGGTCGAAGTAGGTATACCCTGTGAAGTAAGAAATATTTTTATCTTTCAATACGTATAGTATAAAAGTTCTGTCTATCATTAGAGGCATTTATTAAGTGGGCGACAGTTATTTCGACCAAACTATAGCCTTTGTCCTTTCTTAAGGACTCAATCAATTAATAAACCTATCGGAGTTCACTGCTGGACATAGACCTCTCCCAATATTGGGAAGCTTTGGCCTACTGTTGCTACTGTGGCCTACAGTACGGGTTGGTACAGCGTTTCATTTCGAGTTTTTTTTATACCACTTGGTTGGCAGACAAGCACAGGACCCACCTGATGTAAAGTTTTCCTTCTCTCGCAGTGATATCTTTTGCGTATTTTGCTATTAGCCGCCTCTTACGACACCCTTCGGATAAGATACAATCTACCACCCACATAAAGTTCTGATCCCATGTCTGTAACCCATGTGATGATAACTATTCTTGGTGTGGTCGTAGTGGGTATAGGCTGGGTGTAGGCAGCAAATAATTAACAACACACGGTTTCACTGAATCTATATTGTTTAGAAACACATTACACCTTACAGACAGAAAGTACGGAAGAAAGTCACAGAAGAATAGATAGAAGAGATAGGAGAAGTACGACAAACTAGTTAGCATAAATTATTACAAAGTTACATCAAGATACGTAGCGAGGTGCGCAAGCGCTCAATATTTGCAGTAGACTGGCTAACTATCGAAGGTTCGCGGCGCCCCGAGAGGCGGAGCCTGTGACGTAGGCTATTGTTTACTCGCCGGCCGAGCCGGCCGGCCGAGGATCAATGCAGCCTTTAAATCGTACGATACGATATGATTTAATATTACATAAAGAAAATAAAACACTATAAATAAGTACACACTTCTCTCTCTGCCACAGTTCTCCCCCCCCAGAGACCGCCTAGGACGGGCGATAGTAATCTGGAAATTTGACCTTCCTTCCAGAACGTGTTTTAGTTAGGGTAAGTTTTCCATTTTCTTGCATGTTTTCAGGTACTACTGAATCTGTCTTCGTGGTCTGATCATCAGAGACAAGTGAATACGCTGGTTTCAGTCGTTCTATAGTTACTGTCTGTTCCTTTCCCTTTATTAGTAACTTATAGACTTTGTCACCTCTTTGCAGGATCTTATGAGGTCCAGAATATGCTGGCTGCAGAGGTCCCTTAACGCTGTCATCTCTGACGTAAACGTGAGTTGTGAAAGGTAAGTCTTTGAAAATAAATATATTTCTCCCACAGTGTCTAGACGCCGGCTGAGGTCTGATGATATTCATCGTGGAGCGAAGTCGGGCGATAAAGTCAGTTATGTCCGTAGTTAGGGTTATTCTACAGGATTGTAGGAAATCCCCAGGTAATCTCAGCGTCTCACCATATACAAGTTCGGCAGGTGATGCTTGAATATCTGGTTTGAAAGCAACTCTCATTCCGAGCAGGACCAAAGGTAAGCTTTCTGTCCAATTTTGGTTTCCGTGACATTTTATTGCCGTTTTTAATTGTCTGTGCATACGTTCCACCATACCGTTACTTGCAGGATGATAAGCAGTTGTCCTGTTGCGTTGAAATCCAGCTAGTTCAGCAAGCTGTTTCATTAAAGCTGATTCAAACTGTTTTCCGCGGTCTGTAACTACTTCAACAGGGCATCCATATCTGGCGATCCAGTTACTGATGAACGCTTTGGCAACTGATTCAGCGGAGATATCTGTCAGTGGTATTGCTTCAGGCCATCTGGAGAATCGGTCAACTGCTGTAAGGCAATATCGAAAGCCATCCGACAGTGGTAGTGGACCAACTAAGTCGATATGAATGTGTTGGAATCTGGCACTTGGCAGTTGAAAAGAGCCAAGCGATGGTGTGACATGCCGCGTGATTTTAGTTGACTGACAAGCGTGACATGTCTTTGCCCACTCGCGACAGTCTTTATTGATGTTGGGCCAAACAAAGCGATCCGTAATTAGTTTTGTCGTAGCATTAATGCCTGGATGACTGAGTGAGTGCAGGCTGTTGAATACACGTTGTCTGAATTCAACAGGTACATACGGGCGAGGTGTCTGCTTTGACGTATCACAGTATAACTCCGTCCGTGTTCCAGGTATTACTATTTTGACAAGTTTAAGTGAGGTGTCGCCTTCTAGTATCTGCTTCAGCTCTTTGTCGGAAGTCTGTGACAATGCTACTTTTTCCAGGTCAACGGGTTGTACCAGCTCCTCTATTCTTGAGAGTGCATCTGCTACCACATTGTCTTTCCCGGATATGTGTTGCAGGTCTGTGGTAAATTGCGATATAAAATCGAGATGACGAAATTGTCGAGGTGAGCATTTATCTTTCCTTTGTCGAAATGCGAAACAGATCGGTTTATGGTCTGTATAAACAGTGAAATGGCGTGCCTCAACTAGATGTCGAAAATGCTTAATGGCCTCATATATGGCCAACAACTCTCGGTCGTATGGAGAATAATTTTTTTGGGCTGGATTAAGTTTGCGACTGAAGAAAGCCAGAGGTTGCCATTCTTCGTTAACACATTGCTGCAGTACCGCGCCAATTGTGGTATCAGAAGCGTCAGTGACCAAGGCTAATTTTGCGTTCATATTTGGATGAGCGAGGAGTGTAGCGTCGCATAAACTTTGTTTGCAGGCTTCAAAGGCAGTCAGTGTATCTCCTGCAAGTGTTACAGGATGAGACCCTTTGACTGTCCCAGTAAGTAGGTCATGGAGTAGAGCTTGTGGTTTAGCAGCATTTTTGAGAAATCGGCGATAAAAATTTATCATTCCCAAAAATCTTCTTAGCTCTCTGACATTTTTCGGAATGGGGTATTGACTGATAGCTTCAACTTTACTCTCCATAGGTTTGATACCAGCCGATGATACTGTGCAACCCAGGAAAGTGACTTCTTTTGCTCCAAACACGCACTTGGATGGGTTTATAACCATGCCGAACTCCTTCAATCGAGTAAATAGCTTCTGTAGGTGCTGGTAATGACTTGCTTGGTCCGGAGAAAATATCAAAAAATCATCTAGGTAACTGTAGCAGAAGTCCAGGTTCCTAGTCATCTCGTCCACGAAGCGCTGGAACGTTTGACCTGCATTCCGGAGCCCGAAATTCATGTACGGGAACTCGTACATTCCGATAGGTGTACAGATTGCGGTTTTCGGGATATCCTCAGGATTCACCGGGATTTGGTTAAATGCTTTAACCAGATCGATTTTCGAAAAAAATTTGCAGCCTGAGATGTTTTGCGTGAAGTCCTGGATATGGCGTATTGGATACCTGTCAGGTATTGTGCGTGCGTTCAGTGCACGATAGTCTCCGCATGGTCGCCAGCCGTCATCTTTTTTAGGGACTAGATGCAGAGGTGACGACCATGGACTTTCCGATGGTCGAGCTATTCCAGCTTTTATCATATCATTGAACTCTTGTTTGGCGATCTTCAACTTCTCCGGTGATAGTCGTCTTGGTGTGCCATGCACAGGAGGCCCAGGCGTGGTCCGTATATAGTGGACTGTACTGTGATTTATTACACGATGGGTGCCTGGGGGTCGAGTAACTTCTGGGAATCCTCGAAGTAGTTCCATGTATTTCGACTGACCAATAGTCGTTTTGACGGAGGAGATGGCGTCTGATGATGAAGCTGGCGCTGCAGTTGTCGACAACGAAGTGTTATTGTCGATGAGGCGGCGATTCCGACAATCGACAATCAAGCCGTAATGTGACAGAAAGTCGGCGCCAATGATAGCCTTGCTGACATCAGCTACGATGAAACGCCATGAGAAAGCTCGTCGAAGGCCGAGGTTGAGTTCAAGTTGTAAGAATCCGAAAGTGGCAATAGATGAACCATTAGCCGCGAAGAGTTCGTAAGAAGTTCTTGGTCGTCTGGATTTCGTGGCCGTGTGAGGGAAAACGCAGAGGTCGCTGCCGGTGTCGACCAAGAACTGGGTTTTCGTTTTGCGGTCCGATACGAATAGGCGACCTGAAGTGTTGAGGCAGTCACTTGTCGCCATTAGCGACTGCCGCTGGCTTTTCCCACCCGATAATCGCAGGGTTTGATGCAGGTGCGCGCTTTGTCACCATATTTGTGGTGATAAAAGCAGTTCGGGAACTTGTTGTAATTTGAGTTAGAGCGGGTTCGACTCTTGTCACGATGACCACCAGGTTGTCTCGAGCGTGATCTTCCCGATTTGTCCATCGATAGATGTTTGACTTGGCGGCTAAGTTCTGCAATCTCTCGTGAGAGCTTTTCCAGTAGTGAACCAGGGACAGTGTCAGCAGATGCAACTTGGGGTGTTGAAGGCACCATATCATGCACCTTATCTGCCAGATCTGAGAGTGCTTCTAAAGTAGAAGCTGGTTGAGACGCGATAACAGTCTGCAGGCTGGTTGGCAGGCGACTGGTCCATATTGTACGTATAAAGTCGTTTGGGATATTTTTCCCAGCCAAGTGTCGCAGATGACGCAGAAACTGCGATGGTCGCCTGTCTCCAAGTTCCTCGTGCATTAGAAGTTGAGTCACCTCTTTTTCTCTGCTCGCTGATAACCTCTTGATTAATTCCGCTTTCAGAGTTTCATACTTGTTATTTGCAGGTGGATTGACCAGGATATCTTTGACTTCTGCCGCGTATCGATGTTCCAGGTGACTAGTGACATAATAGTATTTGGTCTCATCTTCCTTAATTTTCGATAGGGCGAAGCTGCCTTCAATCTGAGCAAACCATACAGCAGGCTCTTCCGGCCAAAATGGGGGCAATCGGACTCCGACACGACATAAATCGTATGGTGTAATTGTCTTGTCGCCATCTTTGGCTTGTTTACTAGAAGTAGATGCATCGCCTGATTCCGGCATTTATGTGAGGTTAGATTATCGTAAGTACCTTTCTTCTGGACGATCCGTGTAGGTGTTCTTCTAGAGGGTGTCCAATATACTTGATCCCTCCAGTTCGGGGTCACCAATGTGGTCGTAGTGGGTATAGGCTGGGTGTAGGCAGCAAATAATTAACAACACACGGTTTCACTGAATCTATATTGTTTAGAAACACATTACACCTTACAGACAGAAAGTACGGAAGAAAGTCACAGAAGAATAGATAGAAGAGATAGGAGAAGTACGACAAACTAGTTAGCATAAATTATTACAAAGTTACATCAAGATACGTAGCGAGGTGCGCAAGCGCTCAATATTTGCAGTAGACTGGCTAACTATCGAAGGTTCGCGGCGCCCCGAGAGGCGGAGCCTGTGACGTAGGCTATTGTTTACTCGCCGGCCGAGCCGGCCGGCCGAGGATCAATGCAGCCTTTAAATCGTACGATACGATATGATTTAATATTACATAAAGAAAATAAAACACTATAAATAAGTACACACTTCTCTCTCTGCCACATTGGTAAGTGGCCTATATAGTATTCAAGACTACCTGAATCAAATTCCAGACGGCTTAAAATCTTTTAAATTTTCATTTATATAATATTAGTAGGTCTGATAAAGAGTGCCAGATCGTGAGAGATGGCCCTGGGTCGGCCGGGGTGCGAGGGATATGCCTGTCAACCTCACCTTCGGCAACCAAAACGAGCCACAGGCGGCGTGCGTTTTAGTCGGTTCGAAACCGACATAACCTCCTCCACCGGCTCCGGTGGGGAGGTATCCGTGGGGATTTTGCGCACGTAAAAAAAAAAAAGTAGGTCTGATGAGGTACAAAGAAGAATGGCTTCGATATCGTCATTAAGTTTTGGAGGTCAGAGAGCAGTCGCATCATGGAAAATATCGAAATTCAGCCAAATCTGTAGTTGAACTGGTAAAGTGGACCCCATACTCCGAGGTAAAAGTTTTAAATGCGACTGAGAATAACGCTAAGATGAAGAAGTAAATAAAAAGTAGGATATGTTTTATAAATTGATCGCAATATGAAATTATATAAAGTTTTTATTACATTTCCGATTAGGTATAAGAATTATATTAAATAGAAGGGAGTTGATGGTACAAACAAACGAATAAATATTCAATATAACCTGTTTTCATTCATATAGACATAAACAACTATTTTCACGGCATGGCTACAATACCATGACCACATTCGGAGTAATCAAATTTCCGTATGCGTATCGTATTGTAATATTAAGTCCTCAGAGAACCGAACCAATTTCCACTACTATCTTTATTTTTTGGCTTGTTTTAGTTTTGATATTGTTTTGATATCTATAAATTTGTATATATTAGTAATAAAATGCAACTTCCCCTGCATCAGATTGAATTGCCTGTATTGCAATTAGCTAGAAAAAGTAAAATACCTGTCAAGTTTGTAAATAAATATTGAAAGAAGTCAACATGTCCTACGTCAGATTGAATTGCTTGAATTGCAATTTGCTCGCAAAGAAAAATACCTGTTAGACAAATTTTCTAGGTCATCCCACCTTCCTTAAAAAACACATGCGAGACAAGCTAGGTTTGGTCAGCAGCACGAGTGTGTGAAGAGTATGTGTAATCACATCAGAGTGTCATAAAAGTACTTATTGTTTCGAGGAGGTAGGACACGAAGGTTATTCCGTCCAAATGAAAAGTCCGACTAGGGAGTACCTCCGCTCTTTAATTAACTTCCTACGTAATTGTATCGATTCTTATACTACATACATATAATCACGCTTTTATCCCTGGAGGGCTAGGCAGAGGTGAATTAACACCTCTCTACCCGTCCACCGGAGCCAGTGGGAGAGAATATGTCAGACTCGAACCGAATAAAACGCACAGCGTCTATAGGTCGTTTTTGGTTGTCGAAGGTGAGGTTGACAGGCATATCTCTCATAAAAGGCGCAAGTTTAGAAACCTACTCAAGAAACATGATAAAGTCGTAATACTCTGACCAACCCAGGGTTTGAACACAAGACCTCACGCCCCTCGGGACCTATAAACCAGCATTCCACTACATTGTACTACAGTATATCTTTGAGAATCAAGTTTCATCTTCAGCAAAGTTGCTTCAACTATATGGCAAAGTTTCAATCCACTTTAAACCTCTTTACTTATGGCAACTAACAACCTATATCCTGTAGTCGAGTTTACTAAGTTTGTGGGTCTCATGAGAATAACCGAGCTTAGACCACAATAAAGGCTCAACATATCTCACCAACAGATGCTATATGAAATAATATTGGGCATTATTGAAAGAAGATACATGTGTGTCTGCAATATGTTTAACTTTCAAATAATAATTAATTTTTGTAGCATAGCTTATACAGGTTGTATTTTTGAAACGGGGCCTTAACCGTTGTAATTACAGCAAAATGTATTTAGAAGACCGTCCCTATTTGAGATATTTTGAACTGCATTCACAGATTTTTTTGCAAAATAGTGCAGTTAGCAAGAAGAATGCTAAAAATTTTCCCCGCATACCTCTCGACGCTCGCAAGCCAGTGAAGTCGAGACCACGGATACTACAAAGCGTCTGAAACGTCGGCAGAAATAGTAAGTTCCATGATTTAATCGCGAAAAGTTGTGAACCCGTTGGATAGTTATGAATTTACACCGCGATAGTCCAAAAACATTTTTAGGCGATTTCTGTCTCGCTTAGTACTCAAAACTAAAATGATCCCTAAGAGTCTTTTAATATCAATATGAAACAGGATTTTTGGACTATTAGTATTTTTTTGCTGACTGTGATTTTGAAAAATCTGTGAATGCACTTCACAATATCTCAAAAAGTTAAGGAAGGTCTCCTAAGAACATTAAGCTGTAACTAAAACGATTAAGGTACTTGCCCATACTGCCCCATTTCAAAAATCCACCCTGTTATATGACTATTTTGATAAACTTAGGTATATGGCAATAAATGAGTACAAACGCACAAGTTATAAAAACTCTAAACCTATTAGATAATACATCAAGAGATCTATAAAGACAGATCTGTACTTACGGAATATTAATTTTCAGGAGAATTGCAATCAGACTCAGTATGTTTTTCTACCTTGTGATGAGAAAATTCAGTGGATATTTAAGAAAGAAAATTCAAAAACTTAGTCTCAAGAGGCAAAATAGTCGTGCAAAACCACACCTGTACCACAGGTACAAACGGACAAGAAAGTATTCCCCTTTCAATTAGTGTCGGTAGTAATTTTGCTAAGTGTTTATAGTCTTCTTACTATAAATTCTTATACTTTTACTGTTTTCTATGAATATTAAGTTTTCTAAATCTTCCATCACAGAATACGATACAGTTGCTATTTGTATTTCTTAAGACCTGGATTTCAAAATGATACTCATTTCTCAATCTCTACTTATAACTATAGTTATGGCACGCTATGATAGCCGTTTTGACATGACTGGTTTTGCCCGTTTTTTCTTTTGCGCTTAATATTGGACAACGAACTATTAGATGAATCACTAAAGAAAAATATGGCAGGTATGGCACAGAAGAATACTTCACACACCAGAAAAGAGAAAACGAGCAAAACCAGTCATGTCAAAACGGCCATCATAGCGTGCCGCAATAGTAAATCTGAGGACAAATCGTTGAAAAAAATGACAGCTTTTTTCTCTTTCTATCTATAAAGTCGTAGTTCTGAAATACAGGCTTTAGACCTCTAGATTTTATTTTCCAAAATCTTAGACTCAGGAGGCAAGGAGTTCCATTCCTTACGCACAATGAACGTGTAACAATTTATAGATACGGTTACAAATAAACATGACAAAAAAATTAAAACAAATGAGTCCCAAAGTTACCCAATATTGAGGTCACCATTCATACTCCTGAATTCCAAGTCACTGTCGTACATCTTCTAACTTTAGCTACTTTGTTTAACGAGGTAAAGAAGTATTCCAAAGAGTACGGAAAATATTAATATTTCCCCGCCATCCCTAGCGTATGAGAAAAGACAGATACCTACTAAACCTGTCCTTTCATGCAGAGTAAAATGAACTTTATTGGTTCATGTTAAGGTTGGTTTTGCTTCAATAATTGTTTTATTACTCGTTGGACGATTATCCTCACGTTTTATGGATACGTCGCAGTCATTTTGGGAGATCCGTATTTTGTTCCCTTATCCCACTAAGACGGATAAGCATATGTTTTTATTATTTTTGTTTTTGGAACATGTACGTGTTGAGACACGTTGTAAAATTATACTTTTTTTTGCGAAAGTAGGACATGACACAGTTGGGAGCTACCTGCCTGGATATACTACTGGCAACGAATGCTAATTCATGTTAATTTTGTCTTAGTATATATCTAGTCTTATATTAAAGGAATAAGGCATTTTGTCAAATCGATGAAAGCGGATGATATTCAGACTCACTTTAATCCCTTGCTTAGAATATGGAGCAGGACTCCGGTTACGATCAGCTATCTACGAAATGTTTATGTTTTATGTGAACTTGTAAACGGATTATTTAAAATAAATGTATTATTTTTATTATTAATATTAGGTATAAACCAACCTAGAGAGAACCGTATCCACAGAATATGACGTACGGGTAGACAGCAATAGCTTTTTTTAAAGAATAGTAACTGACATCAGTTCTATTTCCTCTAAACTCCTTCAGCTAAGTTAAAAAAAATTATATATAGAACACGTCAATTAGACTTCGCCTTGCCTGATGGTAAGCTGAAGGCAAAGTCTCATAAAAGAGGGTCACCATTACTTACTCATACAGTGTGACCAATGGTGACACTCAGCTTGACGGCCTCATCATATGCTTTTTCACGACCCGCTTAATGGACCCGGGACTGTAGGAAGAAGGAAACACGTGAGCTGGTAATTAATTCCAGTCCCTAATGGTGCGACAGAGGAAAGAGTCACCGAACCGCTTGGTTCCTGATCGGATGTTCTGCACCGTATGCGGATGACATCTAAGTCTTTGTTAAACTTGGCCATTAATAAAACTATTTGGAATAAATGTTAATTTAACGATTCTTAACCATATTTCTTTTTTCATTGAACAAATTTTAAATTAATGATTCTCAACTATACACATCAGTAGTGTACTTGCTATGGTTCGAACATGGGACTTGGCGAACGTATGGCTGACTTCATAATTATTAAATTGACCGCTTAAACATAAATATTAAATTGAGCGACCATTGTTTTAGGAGCTATATTTTTTGGCTTCTTGAATAGGTAGTGACTAGAGAAACCGCTGTTTACTGTCAGTCAATTTTTTTAATTTTTTTATATTAAAGTAATTTAATCTGATTACTGAATTTAAATAAATAATCCCGACAGAGTAGAATTTGAACCACCCCATCTCTTCCCATGTGTTTGTCGTACAAGGAGACTAAGGGATAAGGCTGTTTAACATCAGACAGATATATACAGCCCAAACTCAGCCTCAGATGCATGGCTCGAGTCAACCATAGTGCCCGAAATACGGCAATAGGCTCACTCCCTGTTACGTGGGACCAAATACAATTATTGGTGAAATGTGTGTGATAATTCACCTCTGCCTACCCCTCCGGAAATAAAGGCGTGATTTTATGTATGTATGTAATAAAAAAATAACTACTAAAATTCACGTTCAGTACTGCAGATCACACATACATACCTGCCTATTTGCGTTTATTCCAGTAGTTTCCACAAAGTCCTTCACAAAGTTTGTAAGGTTTTCTGTAACTTTCTCCTTAATTAGATGTCTTTGACATTCTTCTAGAAGCTTCAACTTACGGTATCAGTTGCCGAGTAGGTTGTAGTTAGTTTCAATTCCTGTTTTATAATTAATCTAATAGTTGATACTAGTATCAACTTTTATTCATCAACATCATAGCGTTGATTCTAGGCAGGATCTGGGAGAAAGCTTACTCCCAGATTCTGCCTAGGATCAACTTTCTTCCTTTGGTTTGACTCATACATCTTTTATGGAAGCAACTGTCATCTGAACTCCTAAACTCGAGAGGAGAAACTGTGCCAAACCTCGTCCAGGGGCTCTAAAAACACTAAACCCATCAAAACTATCTAAATGAACGTATATTTTTTGTTTGTTTCAGAGTAAAACACTGGACCTAGCGCTAGTGTCGATATACAGAGGAGGGGTGGAGCTGGCGTCCATCAGTCAGTATGTGGGTTCACCATACAATACTACCGACAGGTGAGTGATATTGTAAGGTAACACTATCATACATTCTCATCATAAGTTTAAAATTGTTCCCGGCTTTATTCGAGGCCTTGAAGCCCAGGAACCAGCGGTGAGTAGGGTAGCCAGAGCTCACTGGAGAGTTTTTGTATTGTCAGTAGGAAGACCAAAAGCTTGTCCTGCTTTGTCTTTTACACTGACGGCACAGAAACTCTTGTGCTTGCAGGGTTGGCTTGCAGGGTTGGAGTGTGACTCCTTTGGTGTTGCATAAGTCCATAGGCCATGGTAACCACTTTCCATCAGGTGGGCCGTGTGTTTGTCTGCCAACCAAGTGGTATAAAAGTATGTCCGCTTCTTTTTCCTCCTTTTGGTTCAGTATAACTTTTACTGATTTTATGAATTCCTAACTCCGAAAAGAAAGCCTGCTCCAGAACCTCGTCTGTCAATGAAAAGGTTAAACTACCTGCAGTTGAGTTTGCTTACGCCCTTTAGGTTGTGATGGTTTCCCATATATCCGTTTTAGTGGTAACGTAACTTTTAAAATTGGAAGGCGTTGTTAACGCCTTATAATAATGTACCGGTTGCATCTAACAGGATGACATTATGTTAATTTTATTAGGCGCCTTTGTCTACTGAACTAATTGATGTACTTGTCATTCACTCGCCATTATAAATCTGTACAAGAAATCTACTCCGTGTATCATTTTCCAAAAATATAATCGCCTACCGGCCCAAAGACCCCAACCATTGGTCCATCGTAGCCAGATTAATCAAGAAACCAAGGATTATCGTTATCAGACCTGGAATCTACTGAAAAACGGGAATAACCATTGTTTTTGTGAAGTCCGGTCGGCGTCGCACACGTTGCAATGGAATGTGCATTGGAATGCGCTTGATTCGTAGTGTTGTGAGAATATTTGTTTTATATTTTATAACCCAACACTCTTAAAGGTATAGTTAATCATTATTATTAAGAATTCAACGCAATCAAGGTTAAAAAAAAAGCAATTTCTAACTTTTAGTTAAAGTTGTTAAAGTAATTTATAGATTGTTTTTAGTGTCAGATTTAAATATTTGTTAATTTTATTTCGAGATTAGTTAAACCGTAATAACGAAGTTATTTGTGAGTTTAAGCATATATACTTGTGATTAACTAGTATTGAATTACAGTACATTACGTGTAACTTTAAATCTGTGTAGGTACCTACCTACTTAACGAAAAGTTATAGGTGTAACTTTTAACTGTGTTTTAAAGATTATTTATTTATATCTGATTAGGTTTTTTACTTCTTTAAATATTTACTTACCTGTCATAGTCAATATTAGATAGGTACGTTACGTAAGGTATATAGCTTGCAATAGTAGGTGTATAAGTATTGTGCCATTGTTTTTAGAGTTTGTTATAAATTCCAGGTGATCGCACTTGCTTCCCAAAATGACCACATCAGAGTCGATTAAGGAATTAACTAAGAAAAGAGGCAGCTTTAAAGGTCAATTAACATATTTCAGTAAATATTGTTTGGACTTGAAACTGCCATTGACTGGCATCGTTACTAGGGAATTGCAGTCACGTTTAACTCGGATTGAGGGTTTGTATGACCGATTTGACGAGGTGCAGTTGAAAATTGAGTGCCTAGTTGACGACGATGCTGCCGCACAGGTACAGTTTGACGCTCGTGCGGATTTTGAATCACAGTACCATAAAGCGCTTGCGGTTGCGCATGAGATGTTAGGCATATGTACTGTACCGCCTTCGGAAAGCACTAAGAGTGAAGTAGGTAATCGTCAACTCGTCCAGCTACCAACAATTCAATTACCTAAGTTTAATGGTTCGTACGAGAATTGGATTGAATTTCGAGATACCTTTGCCAGTCTCATACATTCAAATAATGATATGGATGACATTAGTAAATTCCATTATTTACGTACTAGCTTGGAGTCTTCTGCACAGGTGGTAATTCAATCTATAGGATTTTCAGCTTCTAATTACAATGTGGCGTGGCAGTTGTTGTGCGAGCGATTCGATAACAAGAGATTATTATTGCAAAATCATATCGCATCATTGTTTACTATTGACAAGATAGTGAAAGAATCTTTTGTCAGTTTAAAACGTTTAATTGATCATGTTAAAAGAAATTTACAAGCATTAGCTGTTTTAGGAGAACCTGTTGACACTTGGGACTCGCTGTTAATTTACATAATAAGTGGGAAATTAGACCAAAAGACTAACAGGAAGTGGGAAGAGTACAAAGGTCGGTTAAATGATGATAAATTTAATAAGTTTGGTGAATTGATGAACTTCTTGTGTAAACATGCTAACTTTTTAGAAAGTTTAGAACTCGCTCACACTCATCATACACAATCAAATTCCAAGGCCAAGTCTATGGTTTCAATACAGCAGACCACTAATAAATCTAGTTCATCTACTAACACATCAAGTAAAATATTATGTCCCAAATGTAAGGGTGACCATATCTTACCTAGCTGCTCACAGTTTTTAGCGCTTAGTAATGAAGCTCGACTTAAGCTGTTGCCCACATTAAAGGTTTGTTTTAATTGCTTAAAGTCGGGTCATTTTGCAAATAATTGTAGAAAACCTGGTTGTAGTATTTGTAAACGCCGTCACAATAGCCTTGTTCACCTAGCTGAGCATAAACCTGCAGTTATTAGTCATACTCAGAATAATAATGTAGTCTTACCTGAGAATGTACCTTCTGCGTTGCCCACCGCTGGGCATAGTGGTCAAACTTTGGCGGTAAAGGTAACTTCTTCTGAGCAACTCGATGTGCTCTTGTCTACTGCATTAGTAAAGATTTACGATAATAATAATAAAGAACATGTTGTAAGGGCAGTTCTAGATAGTGGTAGTACGTCATGTATAATGACGGAACGTTTATGTTCACAATTAAGTTTAACACCGCATTACATAGATAGGTCAATATTGGGAATCAATAACGTTACTGCATACGTAGGTAAAACTTGTCGGGTTAGTATTAAATCATTGAATGATAACTTTACCTCTGACTTTTATTGTTTTGTTTTACCGTGTATAACTAATGATGTACCCAGTCATGATATTGACATTAGTGATCTTAAAATACCTTCAGATATTTGTTTAGCTGATCCTACATTTTATAAGCCTGCTGCTATTGATATGTTGCTAGGTGCTGATCTCTTTTGGGATTTGTTAGGGTCGCAGAGAATAAAATTGGGTAGTAAAAAACCAATGCTCTTTGAAACAAAGTTAGGTTGGATCATATCAGGACCTGTTTCTGGTAGTCATATTTCATTATTGACAAATAATTCATGGTGTTATTTTGTTAAAACTCCTGACGACTGTGACCCCCCAAAATCTGAATGTGAATCTGATTGTGATTTAACACGATTTTGGCAATTAGAGGAGATTGATTCTTCGTCGTCATTTGTTTACTCACATGAGGAAAAACTCTGTGAGGAACATTTTATTAAAACTACGACTCGTCTTGAGGACGGTCGGTTCTGTGTGAGGATCCCTCTAAAGCGGAGTCCTGCTCTTTTAGGTGATTCACTGACCAGAGCAAATCAATGTTTTCTTTCTCTTGAACGTAGATTGAAAACTAAGCCTGACTTAGGTGAAATGTATCGCAATTTCATGTTAGAATATGAGTCCTTGGGCCATATGTCTGCATGTGAACAACCTATTTCAAGTACAAGTGGGTATATTATCCCACATCATGGTGTACGTCGTGATCAGAGCACGACAACCAAGTTAAGGGTTGTTTTTAACGCGAGTAGTCCCACGTCATCAGGAATTTCATTCAATGACCTTCAGATGGTTGGTCCGACTGTTCAGGATGATTTACTGTCAATTTTGCTCCGGTTTCGACAACACAAATACATTTTGTCAGCCGATGTCGAGAAAATGTATAGACAGATTGTTGTTCATCCATCTGATAGGCACTTACAACAAATACTCTGGCGAAATAATGCGGATGAACCCGTAAAGGCGTTTCAGTTAAATACTGTCACGTACGGTACCGCAAGTGCGCCATATCTAGCAACTAGATGTTTAAAACAAATTAGTATGGAATGCAATGATAGTAAAATCACTGAAATCATCGCACATGATTTTTATGTCGATGATTTGCTCACTGGTGGGGATGATCTGGCTGAAGTATTATATATACGCAAGCAGGTAACTGCTGCACTCGCTTCAGCTGGCATGCCATTGAGAAAATGGCAATCCAATGAGCCACAATTGGTGACCGACTGTTCTCGTACGCTTCTTCACTTAAATATGGGATCTCATGAATCCTGCAAGCTTCTCGGTCTTGGCTGGTACGCAGATTCAGATGAACTCTGTTTTCCGATAGGCTTAGTCTTACCAAAAGGTAATAGCAAGCGAGATTTACTATCGGCCATTGCACGAATATTTGACCCTATCGGTCTACTAGCTCCTGCAGTAGTTAGTATGAAAATATTATTACAAAAATTATGGTTACAAAAACTCTCATGGGATGAACCATTAAGCCCAGAGATTCATAAACATTGGAATGATATTTTAAAAACGTTACCTTTGGTTAATGATATTCGGATTCCTAGATTAGTAGTTTGTAATTCATATAAAGTGGTTCAGTTACATATTTGTACAGACGCGTCTGAGCTCGCGTATGGAGCCTGCGCTTATGTTCGTAGTACCAACGATAACGGAGAAGTTTTGGTTCGCTTGTTGTTGGCTAAGAGTCGTGTTGCGCCTATCAAACCCACAACCATTCCTAGATTGGAGTTGTGTGGGGCGTTAGTAGGCACTCGCCTATATGAAAAGATTAGCAAATCTTTAAGAATGCCCATTAGTGAGGTTTGTTTCTGGACCGACTCCACCATCGTGTTGGGTTGGTTGCAAATGCCACCTTCAAAACTTCAGCCTTTTGTACGTAACCGCGTTGCTGAAGTATTAGATAAGGCAGGCAGTTGCTTGTGGCGACACATCCCAACTCAGCTGAATCCTGCAGACCTACTATCCCGTGGTATGGATATTAGTTCCCTGCAAACTTCAACGTTATGGTGGACTGGTCCCGAATTTCTTAGTCACGAACCCATTCAGGTACCTCCTCAGTTAAAATCTGTGACAATCCTGCCAGAGATCAGGCCCAACGTTTCATTAACCACTGTTACTGATACAATTCAACCAACTGAGTTAATTGATATAAGTCGTTTTTCTAACTATCTCCGATTAATACGTACGGTAGCTTACGTTCTCAAATGGATAGATTGTTGCAAAAAACAGCCAGCACTATCATCCTTTTTGACAGAAACTGAACTGAGACGTGCACAGTATTTAATTATCCGACAATGTCAAAGGGAATCTTTTCCAGAATACAATGTTCTATATAGTAATAAAGAATTACCAAAAAAAAGTTCCTTATTGAAATTTAATATATACTTAGATGAACATAAAATCTTACGCGTAGGCGGCCGACTTGACAATTCCGATTATAATTATAATAAAAAACATCCCATTCTATTACAGTCCTCTCACATTTTTACACATTTATTATTTGAATTTGAGCATCGTAGGCTGATGCATGCTGGTCCTCAGCTGCTCCTCGCTTCTATCAGGGAGATTTATTGGCCCATAGGTGGTCGAAGCTTAGCAAGGCATTGCTATCGCAAGTGCGTGCGATGTAGTCGCATGGCAGGCAAAATTGCTACTCCTCTAATGGGAAACTTGCCTCGGCAAAGGGTTTCATCTACCGGTTTTCCATTTGAAAACGTAGGTGTAGATTATGCAGGACCAATCATGTCTGCTACTCGTCAGGGTCGAGGTTGTAGATTGGCAAAGGTATACATCGCGGTTTTTATTTGCTTTAGTACCAAGGCTATCCATCTCGAATTAGTTGGTGACTTGACGAGCAACTTATTTTTAATGGCATTGCATCGGTTTATCTCGCGAAGAGGAAAGCCTATTAACCTCTACTCAGATAACGGCACCTCGTTTGTCGGTGCTTATAATGACTTATCCAATTTTTTAAAGCAAAACTGCAATTCTTTAGGTGAAAGTGTAGCCAACGAAGGCATTAAGTTCCATTTTATTCCGGCTTATAGTCCTCATATGGGCGGTCTCTGGGAAGCAGGTGTCAAATCTACCAAGTACCATTTGCAAAGAGTGTTGGGAAATTGTAATCTGACATATGAAGAGCTCAACACTACTTTGATACAAATTGAAGGAATTTTGAATTCTCGACCGTTGACTCCATTATCTTCTGATCCAGCTGATTGTTCTCCGTTAACGCCAGGTCATTTTATAATTGGACGACCCTTGACATGTTTACCACAGCCAAATTATGAATCTCGTTGCACAAGTAACCTATCCAGATTCCAGCGCATCGAACAGCTCCGTCAACACTTTTGGGCAAGATGGAGCAAGGAGTACATTGCGGAGCTACAACTCAGGGTGAAGTGGCAATCCTGCAAGGACAGTCTTCAGCCGAATACCTTAGTGGTAGTTAAAGAGGATCACCTTCCACCGCTGAAGTGGAAGTTAGGACGGATAGTGGCTGTGCATCCTGGCTCGGATGGCATCGCACGGGTAGCGGATATACGGACATCAACAGGAGTTATTCGGCGTTCATTTAGCAAGATTTGCCCCCTTCCAGTCTCTGGGTAAAAACAACGTTTTTACGGCCGCCGGAATGTTAACGCCTAATAATAATGTACCGGTTGCATCTAACAGGATGACATTATGTTAATTTTATTAGGCGCCTTTGTCTACTGAACTAATTGATGTACTTGTCATTCACTCGCCATTATAAATCTGTACAAGAAATCTACTCCGTGTATCATTTTCGAAAATATAATCGCCTACCGGCCCAAAGACCCCAACCAGGCGTTAACATAACTACTTTTTGGACTGAACGTGAAAAAAAAAGATTTTTACGATATAAAACATATAATTCAAATAGGTTTACCCATTATTACTGATTACTCACCTCAATTCTTCAAAGCATTATGGTGTGAATACTTTGGTTAATAATATAGAAAATAGATTTATATATGATTTTTTATACAGTCAAAGTTAAACGGAATTCCAGTCCTTCACTAAACAAACATTTAACAAACCACTCCTTTCACTTATAAGAAATTTTCCCTTCACCGCGGTTCTCACAAATCATCCTGTTTAGAATTAGGGAAAATAAAAATTGGTATATAATATAGGCCTACCAATAATTTCACCAGTGTAAAGCTTAACTGTATCATTTTACCAACCACCCGCACGGTGTTACGTCTACAAACTGGCTTGCAAACTAAACACGGGCAAAACTGTGGTGAATCTTGTACGTATGGTAGGCCCATAAGACCTCAATCCCGTGCAGTGCAATAAAACGGTTAACAAAACAAACTAGAGGAAAGCCACCGCGTGGTATTGGGGGTGTTAAACTTTGCCCGAGAAGACCAGGGCAAACACGCACAACTTTTGGTTGTGGGCTAAAGTATAAGCGGAATTAGTTAAGTAGATTCTTGGTTTACGGTAAGTTCAAAATTACTTTGACTTTGCGTAAGTGCCATTTATCTAACCTCTTGTGAAATGGTACTTGGAAAACATTGAATTAGGAGTTACTCAACGCTTTAGTGAAAATATAATTTACGATATGTGGTTTCATTATCATCACCTACAATAAGCGCCTACAATATTGAGTTCTTCAAAAGGGGCATCAGAAGGTTTCTTCATGATCGGCACCGCGAGTGTAACGCCCCTAGTATTGTATACGTCCATAGACCATGGTAACCACATTCCAAGCACACGGCACTAGCTTCATCGTGTAATATTTAGTGTAGGGCAAAGACTAATACTAGATATCCAAAACGATTGACAAAATTCTCTACCGAAGTTTTCACTTTTTGTATTAAAATAATGTAATAATATTCTGTTAGCCTTTCCTCAATTCAGTTCGGATCGGTTTTCCAGTCTAACTATGATGCGGCAAAACTTTGATATGAAAATATAAATTTTGTGATTTTGAAATGAAGATCAGATGGCAGTCGCATACTGGCATCTGACCTTCACAACCAAATGGTGATATCTCTGGTTCTGTAGCTAGACTAGTTGGAAGTTTAGGGTTCCTACTACCTGTAACGACTGCCATAGATGTTGTTGTGGTAATTGGTATCGACAGTTTAACGTGCTCTCCAAGGTACGAAACCATCCAGATTAATGCTAATTCGGATATTCACTAATACAAATGTTTGCGTTGAACTGGAATCGAACCGCCAATGTAGTAGTCAAATGCACTACCATCATACCACAGAGGCTTGCTATATTAAAATATTATGTTAATAAAATATATTACATTTAATTTTGAATCCATAACATATTAACAAGAAAACAACTTCTTATGTTGTTTTTTTCTCATTAGTAAAGCTTGCTTCGCAATAGATAAACCACCGCTTATCGCTTGCGTCTTCCAAACGAAGCAAGCTAAAGATTAGTACGGAACTCAATTAAACCAACCAAGTTTCTGAGAGATCGCGATCCGTATAATTAAATTTTCTGAGCAAAAGTGCTGCGTGATCGGAAAGTACTTCTAGTGCAGTGTGGTTGCTGATAAGCTCAGCTTTATTGAAATAAAGAAGATTTTTTGCTTAGCTAGAAGACTGAAGATAATTAACGTCTATTTTTATATTAAGCTCTCTAGATTTCATCAGGCCTCATCTTGTAATGGTAATCGTAATTTAAAGTTAATTTATTTTCGATTGCTACTTCTAATCGAAGTTTTGATTGAATAATGTTTAGAATTGATTGGATAAGAATTTTAGTTTAGATATACCTTAAAACTAAAAATAACAAAGTAGTATAAGATAAAAATGAAACTATAACAACTATTCCAATTAATTCTATAGTATGAGATAAACCTAAACCTAAAATTCAATCCCAGAATTCTCTCATCGGTCTCTAGCAGTAGCGTTCACTTCGACTGGCAGCATTGAATTAAAAGTTACAAGTAGAATTGTTTGCCTTTCTTCTTTATTATACTTTTGTATACAATTAATCTTTATAGCCACGCTGTTCTCAGTTGTACCTGGCACTTTCACCTCTGAGCCTCAAAAACGACCCTCCAACCCACCAGAAAAGTCTACGTCAAATGAGAGAGTAAGCAGGTGTACAAGCTTGCAGATACTGTTGGTCTTGATGTCAAAGTTCTTGTCTCCCCATACACACATATAATATTAATGCTTTACCTACGGCATACGTTCATATATAATTAATTCAACACAATGAAACATGTTGAGAATACAAAAAGCCTTTGAAGTCGAATTACCTTTGTTGTAAGTCCTATTGTTATACTTGACTTACTTGACTTAAGGTCATGTAGCCCCTAGATGGGGCAGAGGGCGTCTACAGTGCGTCGCCATCCCTGTCGGTCTTGAGCTTCACACTTCATTTGACTCCAAGTAATTACGAGGCTCGCCGCTTCTTCAACAATAGTCCACCTCCAGGTCTGTTTGGGACGGCCACGTTTACGCTTCCTTGCGGGTTCCAATCTAGAGCTTGCTTCGGTACATGGTATGGGGTTGCTGTTTATACTCACAATTAAACACTCACCAACAGAAGAAAGGAAAGTTTATTTAAAGCACAGGCACAGAAAGTCAGTTTAAGCATAGGCACAGAAAGATAGGTACAGTTCACTATAGTTTGGCAATAGAAAGCACGGAAGATAGATTGGACGATAGGCGATAGGTACAGACAAAGACTATATTTAGGTATATACTACACTTAGACATATAAGCAACAAGATCGATTAAAGTAAACAAACATGCGGTTTAGCGGAAGGAAATAGCGAGCGCTTCGCGTCGTGTATGGTTAGCGACTGGCTGTGTCCTCTGCGCGTGCGCATCGGTGGAGCGGGTACCTATATAGAACTTATACATCTACATGGCAATGAGTTGAGACACTGTCGATAACTTAATATCGATATTTATGATATCGACAAGTTACATCGACCAACCAATATAATTCACATAAAATAATATTAGATAATATGTAAGTTGCGTAGATTAAGTAAAATGTACAGTCTGCAAATAAAATAAGTATACATGTAATAAATAATATTTATGTAAGTATTGTATATATTATGAGGTACGTTAGGTACCCTACATGGTTACTGTCCCTGTGGCCAATCCAGCTAAATTTTCGTCGTTTGATATGTTGGTGAATAGGGGACTCATTGCAGCGAACCCATAGTTTGCTTTGATAATTTTCGCGGGTCAGTAAATACGGGGGAATAAGATTTGGCGGAGGCAGCGGTTGGTAAACACTTGTTGCTGGTGTGAGATGTATTTTGTGACCTTCCAAGTCTTGCATCCGTATAGCAGTGCGGTTTTAACGTTGGATCGGAATATTTTGAGCTTTACACTCCGAGTTAATTTTCGTAATTGCCATACAGGACGAAGCTGTGCCTATTGGTATAAATGCTCAGGAAATACTTGGAAAATATTAACTTGGTGCAGTCATAGAACTACGGTCAGCATAATTAAACTAAACTCTAGATGTATATTATCTATACTATTCTATAATCATCAAGTGGCTGTATCTGAAAAATAAAATACTTAGGCTATGTTTTTTTCTATATCACTTAGATGGTAGGCAAGCACAAGGCCCACCTGATGGAAAGTGGTTACCGTGGCCTATGGATGTGTGCAATACTGAGAGACTTACATTTGTGTTACCGACCCTGTAAAAATAGATTGTGTAATCGTAAGAGGTACCCACAGGACAGGCTTGCCTAGTGTGGGGCCAACGGACACTTTGTTAAAAAACTGTACGCTTTTTGATAATAAAATATTTTTTATTTTCATTTTCATTTCATTTTCATAGTGAGTTTCTGTGCCGTCAGTCTAGAAGACAAAGCAAGACCAACCTTTAGTTTTTCCACTGATAGTACAAAAACTCTCCAGTGATCTCTGTCTACCCTACTCACCGCCGCTGGGAACACAACACGAAGCTATTATGACCGCGGTATTCTATAGGGTGACGGTATTTGCCCTGTCGGACTGCTAAATTAGGAGGGGAATACCGTCGTGTACTACTCCTACGATACTACAATAATGAACACGAAAACGAAATCGATGTTGTTTTTTGTTAGAAAATTCTTGGGCAGACTTAAAATCTAATTAAAGTCATATTTAATTTTTATAAAAATATTTTGTTTTGTATAGACCAATGAAAAGGAACGATAGAACGAGATAAACGATCTTCTTTCCCATGGTAACAGAATCATTATTCTATAAATATTTCGCTAGTTGGTAGCCTTATTTCAGAGAAACCACTCATCTCACATACTAGAAATCTTCAGCCTTCCTTGAACTTGAGAAAATAACATCAGACATTTCCACTAGACCTACACAAGCTCGGCTCACTAATTACAGAACAAATGAACATTGTTACTGTAGATTGCTTCTCTGAATTTACTTACTTTGTTGCTATCTGAATCGTAATTGCCATTTCTACACAAAGGATTCCCTCATTTAAATTCACGAAATTGGTTTAAGTGGCTATAAATAAGCCAGGTGTGGTCGAAAGAGCTTTACGACTTTGCTGTATCTACTCTCAGTGAGCTGGAAGGAGAAGCATTTACAGTAAAGTAAGCAATGTACCTTTAGGCGCCTTATCTGCGAGTAAATGTTAAGATTTGGTTTGGTTGGGCATACTCGACAGCATCATTGTCTCGGTCGCATTCGAAATCTTCATCTTGAAGCCCGGTGCCTGCTTAAATATGATGTGGCTTAGTTTTTTTAGTTATGTTGAAAACAAATACCTTTTGACCTTCTAGCTTGAGTTAGTTAGTAGCTGAACACTGACAGATTTGTTTGGGTCGCTCACATAGGCCTCCGGCTTGGTTGAGCGATAATTGACTGCTGGGGAAGTACCTTCACCCTATAGAATACCGCGGCCATAATAACCTTGTGGTGTGTTTCCGGCGGTGAGTAGGGTAGCCAAAGCTCACTGTTGAGTTTTTGTGCTGTTAGTGTGAAAACCGAAAGATTGTCTTGTTTTGTCTTTTACACTGACGCCACAGAAACTCTGTGCGTACAGAGTTAAAACCAAGGGAGTCACACTCCCTTGGTTTTGCACACGTTTATAGGCCACGGTAATTATCAGGTGGGCCGTGTGCTTTTCTGCCACCTTTGTGATATAAAAAAAGCTGACCTAGTCTTAATATCCTCGTTTGAGTAGTACCTAGCCTCACCTGAAAGTCACAAATGTAACATATTTATTATAGTCAGCACGACATCTCTTACTCGTATATTCGTAAAGCCCTAAATAGTAAGTAAATATTATTCAGTATGTAAACACACAGTAATACTAATTCCGTAGTCAGCAACAATGTTACTAAGCGGTGTTACTAAGAGTTACCCTTTACAACATGTCGCGCGCTTATGTCCCAGCCTTAACCCTAGAGACGTTTACCAACTTCTAGAAACATTTGTAACATTTTGTTTATTAATTATTTGTACAACTGAACCCACTAAAATAAATTAAATCTTATAATTAACAGTGTAAGAGAGTGTTAATTATAAAATTAAAATGTAATTATAAAAATTGTGGTATTGTTTTTACAAGATCTTTAGGAACAACCTCACCTGCTAGCTGGTATTCCTGCTGGTTATCAGACAAGATTCTGACACAGGCATTCCTCTCGGGATTTCTAGGATAGGGTTTCTAGGAGGTAGAACACGGCGGTATTTCCGCCCAATTGAGCAGTTCGACTGGGGAAGTACCTCCGCCGTACAAATTACCGCGGCCATAATATATTCGTGTCGTGTTCCCATCGGTGAGTAGGGTAGCCAGAGCTCACTGAAGAATTCGTGCTGTCAGTGGGTAGACTAAAGGCTTGTCCTGCTTTGTCTTCTACACTGACGGCACAGAAACTCTGTGCTTACAGGGTCTGCAGGGTGTGGCTCCTCTGGTGTTACATACGTCCATACGTCGCCACGGTAACCACTTTCCATCAGGTGGGCCGTGTGCTTGTCTGTCACCTAAATGGTATAAAAGAATGAAGAAGTTAGACGGAAGTCACTCTCACCAAAACCAAATAAAGAAAAAGTACACTGGATGTCTGGAAGAGATCGCAGACCGCGATAAGACCGCCCATTGTACAACTATCTATGCATGTATCCATCGTATGATTTGATTATTTATCTTATATTATCTTATCTTTGGTGAGTTTGTACTCCAGGTTCCAATGCACACCCATTTTATGTAACTAACACAGTTGTAATGATGACATGCACTAATAAACTATACATTATCCTACGATTTTTATTCCTATACAATATATCGTTATAAATGTACTTGGTAAAAATTGTAAGTATAGTATATTCAATTTTGTAATGGATAAATAAATAAATAATTATGCATGAATAATACTAACATTCTTTTAAATTAATTTGGTTGATTTCTATTTATTTCTATTTGTAGTACTGTAAGCTACAATTGATGTTATAAATGAAACAGAGAACTTCTTTTATTAGTTTGTTGCGAATGAAAAAGTTTTGTATTCTCTTTATTTTTTATTGCTTTTCAAGCAACGAAAAAGTATCTTAGTTTTTTATTCGTGCTGTCTGGAAATAGCAAAGTAATTAGAATCCAAAAAAAACAGATATTAACATTTTAATGACTTACAAATTATTACTGTTTGGTAAAATTCTTCACTTGTAAAGAATACTTGCTCCAATAATGATTTATTCTGTATTCGTGTTCAACGTTAAACAATGGTGTTCGAGGCGAAACTATTTAATGTGACGAAAAAGGTACATTTGTCTTATTCGTCACATATTTTATTTCTTCCTCTTTTGTCTGGAAATGAATTTGAATTATTTATTAATTATTTTATTGATATTTTTCCCATTTATTTAAATGTTCCATAATTATGAGAAGTGTTTAACATCCTAGTAATATTATTAATGTAAAAGTTCCTGAAGATGTTTGGATGTTTGTTAGTGAGTCACACTCAGATGACTAAGCGGATTTGTTTGGTCATCTCTACCTATAGAATATTATATTCTGGAAGCCTAAGATTTTGAAAAAATATTTTATTTTGGCCACAGACAAGTGAACCTGAAAATCAGTCCTCAACTTGGCGACTGCTTCAACTGGAGTATGGCACCATCACAAAGTGAGCTGGTGGTCTTCGCGAGGATCAGTGATCCTGCAGTAGACTTGGAAACCACGCCACCTGACGGCCCGTGGCTTGAAGCTACAGCGGCTGCGGTACCCTGGAGCTTAGGCGTCGATATTGCTATTTGGAATGCTGTCGGTAAGTGGAACTTATTATTATAACCTTGTTTTTATAAATTTACGGATTCTACTCCCAACTTGGATATCAATTTTTTCGATATCAAATTATAAGCAACGTTAATGAATTAATTGCATCAAAACTTAAGATATGATAAGTTAAATCTTTATTGTACACCAACAAATTACAACCAATGTATTTATTAATAATAATAATAATAATATAATAATAAATCATTTATTTCAGGCGTTATAATATCACATATAAATGTTAAATATGAAGTTCGTTTTTGATACAATAATAAATCAAAGAGAAAATAACAGAAAACGCTGTATTTAAAGCTAAATCTATATAATTTGATTAACTCTATTAAATAATACCTACATTTTCACCGTAGGAATCTACCCAATTGTTTTGCCTACTGAGAATGCTACTAATGGAGAATATAATTTTCAAATCAAATCAAATCAAATTCATTTTATTGCGATATATGGGTAGGTACACAGCTGTTACAATTTATGCATTACATAGTTTCACCATATTTCGGCCAAATTGACATGCAATAATCTCATACTATAGAATTGACAGCAAAATTCTGGGAATCTAATAATTAATTACATACTTATCAGAATTAGGGAAAAGAATAGATCATTATAATATACCTATGTTGTCAAAATTATAGATGTCCGTGTTTCGGAACAATAGTACCTAATCATTTTAATGCAAGATACATTAAAATAGTCAATTACAATTAACAAAAGTCTTATCTAATAACAATGTCATTCATTAATAAAATTAAAACATAATATAAAGTAACACTGTCATACATTAATAAAATTAAAACACAATATAAAAATAACAATGTCAAAATCATATGTCATTGATATTCATTTAACCTCCAGTGTGCTGTCATTTAAATAATCATGTACTGTGTAATAGCACCTATTTAACAAAATAATCTTAATTTCTTTTTTAAAAATATTCAGTTCTGATATTTCTTGAATTTTTCGTTGTAATTTATTATAAATTCTAGGAGCCATACACAGAAAACTACTATTCATCAATGTGGATTTGTTTGATGGAATACTTAAAGTATTTTTTTTCCTTTTACTATTTAATTTAGTAAACAGATGCATGTTTTTCCTTACAAATAGCAGCACCTCCAGAATGTATATACATGGTAGCGTTAATACCTTCAACTTTGAGAAGTAAGGCTTACAGCTGTCTGTAGGTTTTAAGTGGCATATAGACCTTATACACCTCTTTTGTGCCACGAATGCGTCTTCATTATCGGATGAGTTGCCCCAGAACATGATACCATATCTCAAGAGAGGTGCAACATAACCATTATAGGCCGTCAAAACGGTTGCTTGGCTAGCTGATTTTCCCAGCATGTAAAGTGCATATGAAAATGAATGAACCTTCTTACACAGTGACTCTATATGGTTTTTCCAACGTAGGTTGTTATCAATGTTCAGGCCCAAAAACTTTGTCGTGCTAACCTCTACAATTTTTTTATTAAAATAATTTATGTCAATATTTTGAATTTTATTTACTCTATTTCTAAATGTCATAAGATTTGTCTTATCAATATTAATATTTAAATTGTTTAATGTCAACCAATTAATTGTATTATTTAATGTTACATTTACTTCTCGTTCTAATTGCACTTTATTATTCCCAGTAAAAACAATTGTACTGTCATCTGCAAATAGAACTGTGTCATAATGAGTTACTTTTGGTAGGTCATTAATATAAATAATGAACAATAGTGGACCAAGTACACTGCCTTGCGGAACACCTAATGTGACATTTCTACACGTTGATGTATATTCAACGACTTTCTTTGATGTGTTAGATATCTTTGTAATTTGAGTGACTTGGGTCCTATTGCTCAGATATGATTTTATTAAGTCGTAGACATTCCCTCTGACTCCATAAGCGTATAATTTTTTTAATAAAATTTTATGGTCCACACAATCAAAGGCCTTTGTTAGATCCATGAACAACGCACACACTTGATATCCACTATCTAAGTTTGTTAGTACCATGGACAAAAACCTATAGATTGCCATATCGATAGATTTATTTTTCCTAAATCCTACTTGCTCGGTACAAAATAAATTATGGTCCTCAAAGTAGTTGTAGATACAGTTATGTATCACCTTCTCAAAAATTTTTGAAATAACAGGCACGAGTGCTATAGGGCGATAATTATGCATACTGTCTCTTTCATTTTTCTTGAACAACGGTTTGACTATGGTCAATTTTAATTGATCAGGGAATACACCATTAGTTATACATAAATTTATTATGTGACTCAGTATATGGGATAGTGCAACGGAAACGAGCTTTATTATTTTAGTTGATATACCATCGTATCCAGTACTATTTGTGTTTTTCAAACTTAATATAATTTTATGTATGTCATTAGGCACTGTGGGCGTCATAAATATAGAATTCAATTCGTATGTCATTGGTGTTTTGTGGTCAATTGATAAACTTTGGTGGATTGAGTCAGTGAAAAAAGTATTAAAACAATTTGCAATTTGTGAAGGTTCTTTTATGATGTTGCCGTCTACTTTTATGTAGTCAATTTGATCATTTAGTGTATTATTCTGATTACCGCGGATAACAGCCCAAGTTGCTTTAGACTTATTAAGAGCTGTTTGAATAAAGTTATCATTTTGCGACCTTTGTGTTAACTTAATGATACGATTTAGTCTTAATGATAGCTCCATGAAGCGATTTCTTGTATTTGCAGTATTTTTCTTTCTATATTCCCACAAAAGTTGGCGCTTGCGCTTACAACAGAGTCTGATACCTTTTGTTAACCATTTTGGGCGGGAAATTTTGGAACGTTTAACCTGTATTATAGGAAAACAGAAGTCATACAGGAATTTGAAGTCCTCATAAAAGCTAGTAAAAGCTAGATTTGGATCCTTAGATGTGAATACTTCATTAAAACTTAAGGAATTTATGAAACCTTTAAATCTTATTTGGTTTTCTTTACTATAATCCCGTTTATCTATGTACCAAGTTGCAAGATGGCTATATGATTTTACTGGACATGTCAGTACCTGCGCTGTGTGATCTGACAGTTTCAAATCTATAACTTCAGCCTTACTTCCACGTACATTAGATAAAATGTTATCTAAGCATCTTCCGCTTGACAGCCGTGTGGGTTCGTTTATGCCCAGCTTCATGTTATATCCACACAACATATCCTTGAATCTACTCGATTCGTCACTATCATCAAGTATGTTTATGTTATAGTCCCCGCAAATAACTACTCTCGCCTTATTATAGCAGTATTTATGGAGTAAAGAATTGAAATTGGTGAAGAATACATCTATATTTTCTGCTTTGGTCCTCGGAGGTCTATAAACGCATATAATAACGATATTATGTTTAATCAAAATTACTCCAGAACATTCCATAATTTTTTCGACTGAATAGGAATTTATTTCTTTTAAGGGGTTATATTTTACCGTATTCCGAACTAAGATACAAGACCCGCCACGTCTGTTTTTTCTACAATATACCGATCCAAAATGATAGTTTTCTAATTTCAGTAATCCTTTGTCGGAATCGATCATGTTGTGTTCAGTAATGCATAGAACATCTATAAAATTTCCAATATCGGCTTCGAGGGAATCGAGGTGCACGACTAGAGACTTCCATTTGGACGCTAAACCATCTAAATTTTGGTGAAGAATGGTAATTCTATTGTGAACGAAAAAAATCTCTTGACTTCTTTGGAGTTGATTCATTATCCACATAGTTAATAATTTTATCTGTTTGAGTGCACTGGTCTCTAAAAGTAATAGTATCATGCCTTGGTTTGTCAATGTTATTGGTCAAGTATAATTTGTATTGTAATTTATAGTCAATGTGTAGCATTTCTTTGAGAAGAATTTGACATTTATGAATCACAAAAGAACCATATTTAGATACAAACTCACAATAGTTCATGTCAATATATTTACAATTAGCAAACTTAGAACATAAGAATTTTAATTCATAATTCAATTTTTGTTCGTTAAGGTAATTATTATATGGTACTTCGGAAATTAAAATATTTGTATTATATGCATTTGTCAAAAACTGTCTGAGATGAAACAATAAATCATTGGGTTGTTTATCATTAACGCCTCCCAGTATAATAACAAAGTCAGTTTTGCGTAATGTGCTAATCTCTTCTTTAGCAGACAAGACGTGTTGCATACAAGCTCCCGACTTCCAGTAAACTTTTACAATAAACTTTTCACCTACCAGTTTTTGAAGGATACCTCGCATTTTATATCCTTGTTGATCTGATAATACTATTATTTTCCGTTTCGAAATTTCATTCATAACTTTTACTGGTGTTACCATTTGTAGACACTGATCATCCGATGGTGGTGGTGATGATGATGACGACGTATCCTTTATTATATGATTTTCGATGGTCGTGGGCCGAGTGACGGATTTCTGTTGCGTTTTTTTGCTACGTGATTTGGGTGTCGTATTATGCATTCTAGTAGGAGTTGTACAAATTGTTTTGTATGCACCATTTAACTTTATAGAATTTTGTAGATCGGCTTTGAGGCGCGAATTTTCGCTATTTAAATTTTCTATTTCGGTGTGAGCACTCAATAATTCACTTGTTAGTGATTGTATACGTTCTTGGAGTTCATTTATGTATTCCATATCAAAGCGAGAACTTTCATTGGGTATACTCCTGATGGTCGCATTCAATTGTTCAGATTGGTTCTCACTATCACTCGTCACAGTCACACCAACAATATTATCATATGAGCTTGCTCTGATTAGTTTGCGATATGTTATGTTATTTGGTTCCGAATCCATTTTTATGGAGATTGTATTTTTATATTAGTATAATCTGGTAAATCTGGTAGAATTATTCTCAAATAAAATCAGTAGGTATGTATCTTCTTAACTAATTATGTTGCAGTTGGTCACCAGTTGCCGCTTTTATATTTTGTCGCTACCGTCGAATTCATACATGGGCCACTGTTGTACGGTACCGACAAATCGTGTCGTACCGAATATAAAAGTGCCTATTCTCTCTTCTATAATTATTTATGGTTCGACTTTTAGGTCTTGAGTATTACTGTGCTTTTACAAAATTGGGTCATTCTTGTTACTGTGAAAAAATTCTTAGGTTTGAATTTAACTGATTTAGACTGATCCTATTTTATATTATTACGATTTTTGCTTCTTAATTTCACTTGTCCACAGGTTTATACTTAAAAGTGTAGTACGTGCATATATTCTTATCAGTTATAACAGAAATTGTTACATCATTTAGGCACTTTAAGATACTTCCCTTATTTGAACTGATTTTTTTATTTCACTGTTGTAATATTTCATTCACGAATTGTAAGTCACTGATAACACTTCTACACATTTCTCGGACGTATTGCTAGATAACAAGCACTTTTTTATGAAAGAAACATAGCTATTTATATTTTTCTAAAATTTTAAATACGGAGTCAATGTTTACATTACGACAACGGTGTTGCCAATTACAGACATAAAGTTCACAAAAGAATATAGAAATCGCACATACAGAACATATTCTCATTACAAGAACAATAAACCTTCTCAAACAGGCCATTGTTATTATTACCAATGATACGAAAACATCTAAACATAAAATCACAAAACATTATATCCCGCATCAAAAGCAGAATAAACTTTCTAACAGTATTTAACAAACAAAATTCCACAACAGATGTTGAGAAACTTTTCCACAAAACTGTAAAACTATTGCAATTACTCGTAGAGGAGAGTTCATCTATCAATATTGCAGGCTGGGCCGGGTGGGGGGAATGGGGGGCGTGTAGCAGGACCTGTGGAGGAGGAAAGCAGACTAGGAGGAGATACTGTTCGAAATCCACCTGTGAGGGGTACGGTGAGCAAGAACGATCGTGTAACTCCTTTAAATGCGAAGGTAAGGCGTATTTAAAATGAGAAATTTAATTGTACTGAATTTGGAACAAAACTTAATCGTTAAATTCGTCGTAGTTTAATTTTGTAATTATTTGGAAAGCTGTTACTATTTGAACTCGATACAATCTTGAATGTAACAGTTTGAGATGACAACCTGAATTTAGTTTTGAACATTTTTAACGAAAAAGATTTTTATTTTAATACCTACCAAAAAGAAATAGTTTTGATTTAAAATCGCAGCTTAAGAAAATTTATAACGTGACATTTTTGCGTATTGTTGTGTATATTGTTTACTACTTACCACTAATAAATTTAGTTTCAAGCTTTGCTCATAAATAAAGAGTCTACTTTATTTTTACAAATAAATCAAAAATCGAGTAAACACAGCGCAAAATCAAGCAAAAAATTGCAACGTAGCAAACTCACCACTCACGGCTATTTCAAAATAATTTCAACTCTATATTTGATGCAGCATTGGTTTTAATTTCAAATAGAACAAATATTTCCAGCACAAATATCAGTTTCAAAACTTAAAACGCAAACGTAATAGTGTCCGTCGCTAAAAAAAACTGCTCTGCATCTAAACTGAAACGTATATTGGATTTTAAATTATATCCAGACTAGCTCGTTAACTGACATCGTAACGGCTGGAAATGGATAGGTCGGGAACTTGTCCAACTAGTTTGATCAAGCATGCATGCAGGCGACGTTTTGATAAAGTGATTTTAGCTCGAGAACAGCTTGTTGCAAGATTATTTTTTGATTGAGTTTGACATAGAACATTGATTGACAGGGTTAACGAGAATGTGGGTATACAGCAACTGTTTCGAGCTAAGCGAAGTTAAGCGATTAAAGGGTTTTGTGTTCTTTTTAGTACCTTACTTTAAGCATCTCGTTTAAGTTAATTATTCTGAAAGATCGATTTTAACTAAGTCTCTCACATCTGGGGTGATTAGTAGAACAGGCGTAACAAATTGGACAAAAAGGCACATTACTTAGTTACATTAAATTACAATTTCTAGTAAATGGTAACCATTTAAAATCAAAACATCCAACTATACTTCATTCGGTTGGGTATAAATGTAAACAATCTTGTAGCGACTTTTTATAAAAACACGTATTAAATAAATAAACTAGGCTAACTAACTGACTAACTAGTGGTTCAACTTCATTTTTTAGTTTTTAAAATGTGTTTGTATTCATCAGGTACAATAAACCCGTTAGCACCGGGGGCAAGGAGGAATTTTCATCCGGCTCAAGCGAGGTGGGGGCCCGTCTCCGACCGGCCACACGCCTTCAGTCTGAGGCCAAACTCCTACATCTGGATTGCTTCCTCAGAACTATTCAGCGCAGGAAAAAGTTTTCCGAGGGAATTCACGCTATTTATATCGCTGAGATTGCGACCGGAGGTGAGTAAATTGCTTAAACTTGAATTATGATGAATGAAGAATTAAGAAAAAAATATATACACTTTCGTATCGCAAATTTTTTTTAGGTAGGGTTCGATTCTCGCTCAGTGCAAATATTTGTGTGCACAAATATGTATATTTGCAATCGTCTGGGTGTGTCTTTGCATAATATGTGTGTATTTACAAAAAAGGTGTCTAAGTATTTTTATTCGCATTCTAGATTCCATAACACTAGCTAGTTAAACTATGCTTATCATGGGTCTAGATCGCGTTGTGTAGAATGTTGTAGAATATTTACAAAATAGTTAACTAAGCGTATAACATTATAATGGTTACTTTTATTTGCAAGTGGAGTGGTCGAGTTATTCTTCATATTCTTCTTTACAAAAACATGGCTCTATCGAACAGAAGTATTCATCATCATCCTCCTGCCCTTATTCCAAGATTATTTGTGGTCGGCGCAACATGTGTTCCTTTTCCATTCATCTCTAGTTGCAGTCATTTCAACTTTCACTTCCTTCTTAACCATGTCATCTTTCACAGAGTCCATCCATTTACACATATGCATTTTAGGTCTCCCTATCCCCTTGTAGCCATCCACTTCCATAGTACCTTCCTTACGACATTACTTTCATCCCTACGCATTACATGCCCGAACCAGGACAAACGATTTCCTCGTAGCTTTTCTATGATTGGTGCTGGTCTCAAACTTCCTCTAATATATTCATTCCTAATCTTATCCATTCTTGTCACACCACACATCCATCTTAACATTAGCATCTCGGCTACATGCAACCGTCTTTCATCCGTCACCTTTACCTTTACATATATATAGTATTGCATATTATAAATATTGTTACTCGTTATAGGAAGCGAGTTGATTTATCTATGCAGGTGTGTAACTTCCAAAACCTTTCAACGGTCCTTATCTTCCAAAATTTCAAGTTCTTAGCGGTTTGGGCTCTGCATTGTTGAATCAGACAATCAGGACAAGGTATATATAGGTACATATATAGATGAACACATTTTGGAGGAGGAAAAAGCTAGAAGGTAGACTCTGAGGTCCGACTTCACCTCAGTCTAGGATGCAATCAGAAAAATACGTGTCCATGACGATGATGGTATTAAGTTTGATCGAATGCAATATTTACAACACAATGTCTATGACATTACGGTACTTTCACTAGATTTCTAATTTAAAATTCTTCCGTAACATCCAGCTCTCGATTATACATAATTAAAATCATTTAGCGACCTCATCGAACTAAAATCAATCAATCAATCAATTAGCCCACAGCAGGACATAGGCCTCTCGCAATGTGCGCCATTTTTTCCGATCCTCTGCCTTCCAGTCTGTTCCAGCCACCAGTTTCAGGTCGTCCGTCCATCTGGCTAGGGGACGTCCTACCGTCCATAATACAATAACAGTGAATAATAATTCATATAATTAAATTTCAAAAGTTAACAAACTAACTTAAACATTTATTTGGTTTTTATTGTTCGAATTTCAAGTTCAATAAATTCTATTTACCCTGATTCGTTAGGGAGTTTCATAAATAAGTTTTGTGAGCTCAATTTTCAACTACAAATTATGTTTGACTTCATCAGTGATTTAAATTTGTCATAATATTTAATGCTATAAAGGATTTAAACGAAAATTTAAGGCTGGTATTCCTCTCACATTGACTGTCGACTGAAGGTCAATACAGACGGCAAAATGCTCAAGTAATTTATAAGTGTTTATTAAATATCAACCTTATTCCTTAACCTTACTATTTTTAGATGAATGTACTGTCACTTTTTTTTCATATACTCGTAGCACAATTCAACGTAACGTCACCTCACATTAGTTTATTCCAATTTAACACATCTTCTCGTTACCATGGCTGCTGAAGAGCAGCCGGCACGCTGGAATCAGTGTTTCACACACAGCTTTATCCCCGGAGGGTTAGGTAAAGGAGAATTAACACCCACATTTCACTAATAATTTTATTCATATTCAGTCCCACGTAATAGGAGTTGAGCCTATTGCCGTATTCCGGGCACTATTGTTGACTTCGAGCCATACACCTGAGGCTGAGTCTGGACTGTATAGATCCGTTAGTCACCGTATCCGACACAAGTGGCCCAAATTCTACTCTGCCAGAATAGAATGCATTAAAAAATGTTTTATTTCACAACTGGTAATTGTTTTTCAATTTTATTTATGCCAAATGTTTAGTGGTAGTTCAGTTTAACTACCACAATATTAACCACATTCTTTATTCACAGAGTGGTGGCTACGGTCAGGGCACATTATTCTCCCTGCGCTCCCGACGTCGCACCGGCTCCTTCCTATCCTTGGAGTTGGCTGGGCGAGGAGCTGCCAGATTAGTCCACGCGGGGGCAGGGAGCTCCCGGTCTATTTACTTAGCTGTACCTTTGTATGACTTCCGTTGGCATCATATTGCTATCAGGTAAGATTAAGAGTATCCTGTAACTTATTGAATTGCATTGAATCATTTGTAGGATTTTTTTTCTTCATACAAGTGGCAATCCCGAGATTGTATACAAAACTTTTATTTTGGCGCCTGGGGTCCGATATCCTTTCCACAATTTTTGTTAATTTTGGCATTAATAGGAGCGACTTCCACCTGATTCTCCAACTTTGAACATGAAAACAGTATTTATCAGATGAGGACTCTATTTTTTTATACCAATTAGGAGGCAGACAAGCGCACGGCCCACCTGTTGGAAAGTGGTTACCGTGGCCTATGACGTGTGTAACACCAGAGAAGCTACACTCGCGCTGTCGACCCTGTAAGCACAGAGTTTCTGTGCCGTTAGTGTAGAGGACAAAGCAGGACTAGCCTCCCACTGACATCACAAATTCTCCAGTTAGCTCTGGCTACCCTACTCACCGCTGAGAACACAACACGAAGTTATTATAACCGCGTGATTCTGTAGGGCGGAGGTACTGCCCCAGTCGGACTGCTCAATTGGGTGGAAATACCCCCGTGTCCTACCTCCTACAAAATGCCCAGGCCCTGGTGCTCCAGAGAGAATTCGAGATCAGATATTAGAATAAGTGACCGAGTAGAGAGGGTATTAGCTAGTGAAAAAAAAACAAAAAGGAAATAAACATTTATTAAACACTCTACTCTCACAGTATCATTTGACAACTCTATTAATAGTGAGCGGGTATATTTACGAAAACTTTCGACAATTCCATTAAAAGTGTATAATGTATGTTTCGTATTTTAATACACATACATTGTTATTTTGTTTGCAAAGAGAAATTAGTTCAATGAAAGGTATGTTTTTGATCAGAATATTGAATTTATTTGAAAAAATTCTGGCAGCTACCAATTTAATTTGAAAAGCTCCAGATTGTGATATGACACTTTATGAACGAGTACATTGCAACGTATTTAAGTATAGGGCGGTAGTGAACTAGACCGCTACGCAGGATGTGCGGGTTCGATTCCTGCTCTGTCCAAATATTTGTAAGCATGCGTATGGGTAATTGCATTGGTCTGATCGTGCCTCGGAGAGCACATTAAGCGTCGATGCCGGCTACCATACGAACATCTATGGTGTCGTTAGTCGTAATTAGAGCCCACAAAAGTCCAAATAGTCTAACTACAGAACTTCGATATGGCCAATTGGTTGTGAATGTCAGATGGCAGTTGCTTCACGGAAAATACTGAAGTTAGAAGAAGAACTAGATAAATGTGTGTTATTTAATTTTATAATAATTATGTGTAAGTATTATCTATTGTATATTTGTGTGATTGAATTATATACAAATCAGTATATATGTAATATGTCTGATGTATGTATTGTTTATGTATGATATTTTTATTCTTAGTATTTATTATATGTATTTTTTCTGCTGTTGTGCATTTGTTTTTTTTTTAATTTTTTTTACACTTTTAATCCCCCAAAGATTTGCTGGGAGAAAACTCAATATTGAGTTAAGCTCACCTTTGTACATAAAGATGTATTTGTGATTACCTGTTGACGTATTATTTTCTTGTGTACAATAAAGAATTAAAAGTTCATCCGCATCTTAGTAAGACTAGAAAGCCGACCCAAACTGAGTTGGGAAAAAGACTCAGAAAATGATGATTCTGTAAAAAAGTATATTTTTCTAGAAACCATATTACCTATGCCTGGTTTACGTCTAATATTGCACTGAATAATATTATCCTTTATGTTTTCTTTTATTATAATGTGCCAAATATACTAGTATTTCTCTAAAATCTGTTAACTCCTCCAGCTTAACTTAATTGCTTATATTAAGAGTAAGTTCACGTATACAGTGTAATGGCTAGGACTCGAATTCAGTACTTCTTGAGCATAATATCCACTCCTTGATGACCTTGATCACTAAGCTACAAAATGTTTATTAATATCATTCTTTCTTACTTCTACATGAGTGGGCAGGCTCTACCCACTCAGGCCTACCCACAGGGATTTACATACGTGAATATTATGTATATATTTATGAAGAAAAACACATTCCTTTATTTTTTCTTGGAGAATTTAAGCGTTTCTCTTTGCAGACTTTGGCTGTTAAGGTATATATTCTAGTTGTATTTAACATCTAAGTTACTTGTCATGACACTCTTGAGACCTACAGTTTCATATCATACTAAATACAAGAGACAGGATGTTTTATTCCCGTTCAGGGTTCAGTATCCGATAGAACCCTATTACTAAAACTACCCTGTCAGTGAGCTGTAGTTCATAAAGTTAACAGTATAGTCTTGAAGAGACAGAAGAAGTACTAAACTACATATTTCAGTACTACTTTTCTTTGTCACACGATAAAGAACTTGAGCGCTCTATTCAGAATAACTAAGCTGAATTGGCAGTGGACTGGTCACGGTTGTCAAAGGACCGATGGCCGTTGGAGCAAACGAATCTGTGTGTGGAAACCGCGAGAAGTCAAATGGAAGGTAGTACACCTCCTAGACAGATGGACTGAAGAGCTGAAAAATGGATGGGACAGACTATACGAAAGGCGGAGGATCTGAAGAAATGGCGCACATTGGGAGAGACCTATGTCCAGCAGTGGACTCCGGTGGACTAATTGATAGATTTGCTCTATCCACACACGCGCTTCTTACAATCTCGAGTATTTTTTTAAGTGAGATGTAAAAAATGGACGAGGCTGTCTAGGTGTCATCACCATTTTAGGATTGACAGCAAAATTTACGGACGTATCTGTCATCAGACTCCCCAACCTCAAGAAGAAAAACTGCATCAAACCCTCTTTCAGTAATCAGCAAATTACTTCAAAAGTGTAACTCTTATATACGGAATCTTTGTGTCCGGTTCACGCTTGGCCGGTTTTCATGTTACCTAGTCGTCAACATTATTAATGTTAGTTTTGTTCCTCCCTAAGTAGTTTACTAAAAGGGAATAAATTGAACAATTCATCTCTGGAGAATATGTTTTGTTCGGTCCATTGTTTGTAAATTAGCCCTTATTGAGATCGTAATTAAGGATGGTATGTTTAGGTAGAGTTCATTTGAGAGTCTGAAGGGAAATAATAGGTATCTGTGTAAGTTTATTGCTGGCAAATGAAATTTATTTGATTTATATTATTACATTGTTTATTAAATTGCCGTTTTATATGGAAAATTGTAATAGAATTTTATTAGATTCTAAACCGAACATTGAGTTGAATGTCACCATTGTAGCATGGCATATGTAAGTAATGGTGACCCTCTTTAGATCCTCTGAGACTCACCATCAGGCGAGGCGAAGTCTAGCTGACGTGTCCTATATAAAAAAGAAAAAAAAAACATAGAATAATATTATTGGTTAGTATATTGGAACCTAATCCTGTACATTAAACTGCTAATGTGAATCCACTCCTAACACAAGCAATATATAATTTAGCTTAGCCAGAGGCGTTATGTTAGTAATAATGGTGTTTTACATTCACCGCATCAGGATGCCTTAATTCCTCTTGAATTCTTTTCGCATCACAAGCTAGTTGAAATTTCTCAAAATGCTCGTGAGAATATAATTGTACATCCTCAGAAAATGTGACATCTACAGAGTATGTCAACGATGTTTATCAAGTTACAAAGCGGATCCCAGTACTGCAAACAAGGTTACACGCAGACAAACAACCTCAAACATGTAGTGTCGCCGTTGGAAAATCTCATTTTCCCATTACACAGCAGCAATGAGACTAATTCAATTTTGCGCGGAGCAACGAAATGAAAACTTTAAGCAAAATTAGCTTTCAAACATTTAATTAAACACCCTGTGTTTTTTAATAACCTTGCCGATTACGGTCCGGTGCAGAAATAATGAAAATTTTCGAGTGCAGGCCTAGGGATTTGAAATTGGTTTTAATAAAGGAACAGGTTAATATATGTACTGAATGGGGTTAGAATATTCAGTATTCACTTAACATAAGAATGAATTAGAAAATAGATTAATTTATCGAATGAAACTTTTTTTGATGGCATTAAGAACCAATGTAAACTTGTGATAACCAAGTTTAACTAAATGAATTTTTATTATTGACCTTAAGATGTTCAACTTTATATTTGAAATACACTTGTATTTTATAAATTTGGCTGAGTACTGACAGCTAGAGAAGTTGTATACTTATCTCCTTGCTTGTACTATCAAAGACCTGGGTTCTAAATTTAAATTCAATCTCCTTTGCCCACATATGATGCGTGAAATCTACACTGATTAGCAGAGTATCTGAATGTAATTGTTACAAAGGATGTTCTATTTGATAGAAATAGGAAGTTCGTTGGTAACTAAACCTATAGTCAACTCAGATAACTCAGAACTTGAACATCAAGTGTTCAAATAATTACCAAGCAATATCTGGTAGTGGTCAACTGGGCTGTGTTGACCATGGACTCAGCTGACCCTAACTACTTTCTGGTAGAAAAGCGAATTTAAATATTTTTCGTTTTTTTATAAAGAATATTAGCAACTGCAATTTCTAATATTCCCTCTAGCCCCTCCATCTAAGGTAAATTGCTCGACCTCTCGATTGTAAGGCTGACTCCTTAACCACTAAGCTATCGACGCTTGAATCGCACTATCGATCTACTTTGGAATGCCGACAAATAGTTATGCAGTTTGGCAACTAATAATTATTGTTAAGTGTCATTATGAAGTTCAATAATTTCGACGAAGCCTTTAAGTAATGTCGACCTTACTCTCCCAAAAATGTCGACTTTGATTCATAATAGCACGAATTTGTTTGCCAATATCCTATCCAATTTATAGCATAAAGCATCCTGTAGATTTACGATTCCCAATGGAACTCCAAAACTAATGTCAAAACCAACTATCTTACCATAAAAAGCTAGAATCAGACATACATATATACCAAAGATAATATACAGACAGAATCACACAGTTGGGATATGAGCAGCGAAGCTACTCGTATTATTCTCTGGGGAGGTATAACCCTATCCTATCTGCTACTAACACGAATAGTTTGATAAGGAGTTTCAGATACGGCTTACTAAGCGTTAGAGTAGCCTACGAGTATAAATACGGTATAGTAAATATTTTAGTGGGAGTATTAGTTTATTATATTAGTATATTAGTGGCGTGGCGGTAATGAACGCGGCCGGTACGCAGCACGTGCGGGTTTGATTACTGCTCAGTGCAAATATGTTGTTGTTACGGGTAGTTGGAGCCTTAAAAGTCCAGCAACTGGTCTAACTGCAATACTTCGATATCGCCTTTGTGTTGTGGAGGTCAAATGGCCAGTCGTTTCAGTCAAATCCGCAGTTAGACTGGTAAAAGCGGACCTCAGACTCCGAGGTAAAGGCTTCAGATGCGACTAAGATTAACTAAATAGATAATTCTTACTAATAGGTAGTATGTATACAGTTTAATGTACAATTGGCGGCCTTATCGCTGGAAGCGAGTTCTTCCGGGAAATCTTGGCATGGACAGTAATGTGATAAAAACAGAAGATATGGTGCAGCTATTGAATAAACTAAATACAAGATTTAAATTATAAACAAAAGAAAGGCAGAGAAAGAATTACCTATAAGTAAAATGAAATAAATATAGGGCTTTACAAAAAGTATTATAAACATAAACATAGAACTTTTTAGATTGGTTCCTCATTACATTTAAAATTACTTTTATTATTAACTATACACATGTAAATGCAACGTGGACCAAGATAAATACGATATTCTCTTGCACTCTATATATTTGCGCTACGCACAACTGGCGCTTGACGTCACTCGCAGGTACAATTTTGTATGGAGCGTTTTCGCCCGACTTGAGAAATTGAATTTTCCCTTTAAAACTATTTATCGTAAAAAAATCTCTTTAGCAGTTTATTATACTAAAGCTATAATTATTCTAAAATAAAAAAAACTGAAGTAGCCTATTGGAACTTTGATATTAAGATTATTTTGAGCACTTTTCTGTTCAATGCTAACCTTCTAATGGTGATTCTACATAATCATCAGCTTCGGGATAACATTCAAGTTCACCTGATAGTACGTTATGCCTGCTAAACCACAAGGTGAAGGTTTTCCTCTTCTTCCCAAGAAGTCAGTCAGCAGACAGTCTCATGAGAGTAGAAAAAATCGTAATAAATAATAGGCGAACCTTGGGTTTCAAAAGCATAAACTTTTGACGTAACTGGAAAATCTCTAGACGGATGATGAGAACAGATTTCAATTATATATTAAAATGAAGTTGTTTATGATGTCAAGTAGGCACATAATATCACATAGCATCTTGATGAAGTTGAAAAAAAAAGTACAATAACCATCTCAGTGTCCATTTTGCAGAACACAGTATACTAGGTAATTATCTTAATTATCGGAACTTTGATAAAGAGCCGTACTAGCACGCACTGTCACGTGAAATATGAAACCTCATTACGTTCGCACATGCTAGAGACGGTTTCTACCGTCTCTGGAAGTGTTATATCATAGAGTTATGTAACTATTTAGATTATTATTACATGATGGGATATTACTTTGAAGTTTTAAAATAACAGGAAAGATACTTAATATCAGACAATAAATCATTAACAAAAAATATTAAAATATGGATTAAGATAGGATTATATATTAATTAATTCAGTTTATGCCACTGAATCGATCACTAATGGCTGAAAAATTCCTTTTTGTATTACTATATACTATATAGTCATTTAATTTTTAGTAATTTTTTAATGTAATATTTTTGAGCTAATTTAATTTATTACAATACTCTTACTCAATTTCTGTTTCACAGTGTTCACGATGACAATACAGTTCGCGCGTACGTCGATTGCCGCTGGCTTCGCACTGATGTCCTTGAAAAAGACGCCCTTGATACTCCCAGGGATGCTGATCTCATTATAGGCTATCTCTTCTCTGTAAGTACCAACTTTATTAACGAAATCGTAAGCAACCCGTGAGAAGGGGTGCTCAATATTTACATAGGACATGTCATGTAATTTCAATTCACCCAAATTGTACGATTGGGGTACCTCAGGGCATGACCCTCGGTCCGAAGGTAAACATGATGTTTTGTGATTGCTACATTTTATGTAATGTAGGGCTTTATTTATATTTATTTAAGGTTTATTATTCTGCAATGTGAATATGAATATTCAAGCTCATTTCCGGTACCTTTTGATGATTTTCATAACTGCATCTGTATTGTTTATATCTATTGCTGGACTTTTTTATAAAAAAATCCCTAATTATATCCCAAAGTGATACAGAAATTTTCACAGAACTTTCCTCGTCATAAATTCCTATATCATTTTGATAGTTACTGGATGTGTAGACAATGGTCTGTTTCTTACCAAATCCTCAACCATTCGTTTGAAAAATAATTGATATAAACAATAATCACTTTACTAAACTTTAAAATAGTTTTAGAGAGATGGTTATTATTTCTTGTATCTTCATAGTCTTATAAACTTCAGACTCGGTATACTTATCTATATTTTATGCAGTTTCACAAGAATACATAGTTTGTTAAACGAAAGTAAACTAAAAATGTTATCAACTGTAAAGCTTTCATATAAGATTTAATAGGCTCTCCATGAAATCTTTCGAAGTACTTGGGAGATGCTTTACAATAATTTTTGAAACAAACACACACCAATACAAACAGCCTTCATGTTATCTTAGATACTGACTCTGGTGGTGCGTATGAGTGATACGTACTCCTTTCGCAGTATTTAATGTTATTTGGTTAGGGGGGACTTTTTAGGTTATATTAGATTATATATATTCCATTTTAAAGATATCCACCAATTTTTTTAGATAGGTGACGTATTTACTGCGGTTATTGTATGTAATAACCTTCTCTGGGTAGTTCGGTGATAATAGGAACAGAAAAACTACTTCCATAGCTGTAATAAATAGTAATGAAATAAAATTAAGTCCTATAAAGATACAAGCTGGAATTTTCTCCTATACACAATATCATAACAATATTTTTTTTACTAGGGTGATCTCGAACAACTGGTCCTAGTACCCAAAGCAGGACAAGCTCATCACCAATGTTCCAGCCAAGCAGTTGGCGTATCTGCGCCTTACGTCGCACTACATGAAACGTAACTCGAATAAATAAACACTTGAAACCAATTCAAGACAAGGAGTAACGTAGGAATTCAGAGGAAATGACAATGACGCCAAATGTGAAATTTTAAACAACTGAAATTGAAGATTAATGGTTTCGTATAAAAATCGAGAAATAACCTGATGTTATGACTAATGTGTAATCTTATATGTATGGAAAATTATAACTATTTGCATTCACACAAATTTCGTTTAGTAAGTTGTGTAAATACCAACATCATACAAATATTTCAGGAGCCCCTATAACAGATTTAAATTGAAAACCAATGAATCTTCAGCGAGCGTGGGATGATGTGGGGGTGAAGCGACTCCAAGTTCAATTATTAGAGGGGGTGACAGGGGCCGATAAGGCTAGACTGCGGGCTGTGTCACAGCCTGAATCTGGAGCGTGGTTACAGGCATTGCCGTCCCCTCACCTAGGCACCCTGCTTGACGACAACTCTCTGCGTGTGGCGGTGGCTTTCCGCCTGGGCTGTAAGGTGTGTGAACCCCACATATGCACCTGCGGTTCCACGGTGGAAGCAAATGGCCATCACGCTATGAGTTGCCGACGGTGCACTGGGAGGTTTCCGCGACACCACGCTCTTAACGATATCGTCCGCAGGGCCCTTGTATCCGCAAACGTCCCCTGTGTGCTTGAGCCTCCGGGCCTGAGCAGGTCGGATGGTAAGAGGCCGGATGGACTGACTTTGGTGCCCTGGAAGAACGGCAAATGTCTACTTTGGGACGTAACGTGTGTCAGCACGGTAGCCGCCAGCCACCTTAGTCGCACCATTCACTCCGCGTCGGCCGCTGCGGAAGACGCCGGCTCAAGGAAGAGGCTTAAGTACGCCGACTTGGAACCGCTGTACCAGTTCGTGCCAATAGCGGTGGAGACTCTGGGGAGTTGGGGCAAGGAAGCTAAAAGCCTTATTAAAGAAATCGGACAGAGGCTCATCGAGGCGACCGGTGACACTCGTTCCGGGTCGTTCCTGGTCCAAAGGCTGTCCATTGCCATCCAACGTGGCAACGCAGCAAGTGTTATGGGCACTTTTGCACCAGGAGCGATCAGGGGCGGGTTATTTGATTAGTAGTTTTGACATATTGTATTGTAACAAATGTATTCGATGTAAAATAAAAGTAATTGAAAAAGAATTTGCATTAATAAACCAATTCGTTGGAAATGTATATTAATTACACATGTTTTCAATTAATTTGTCAGAATTCACAAATTAAAAAGTTGATTTTATTAATTCGCTCAATATACTTCAAAGTTATGAGTATGTTGAGAGGAATATGACCAATATTATTGAAACACATTCGTTCAACGACCGTGTTCATCAAACGGATACTTATAAAAAATTACTGTTTTAATCTGAGGACATAGTGTATGGGTCATTGAGAGATTATATATGTGAAACGATTCAGGCTCTTATTGCTAACTAGTCGAGAGTCGAATACTGTCTGATGGAAATTTATTCGTGTTTTGGACGTAACAAAATTCAATAATACTGTAAGCTCAACATATTGTATAAACTAGGACCATAATGCTGTATAGAATAATGTAGATTATGTGTGGAAAGACATCATTATCAAACTTCAATGAATTTAAATAAACAAATGCAACAGGTTTCAATTTAATAATTATAGTTTAGTGAATTTCATTTTCTATGTCTCTTTCTATGTCAATATTGCTTCATATATATGAAAACTAAGTTCTAATAAACATTATAGAATTTCATACATAGAACGTAATGTTAAGTGACGTAAATGAAAATGTTTCCTTACATATTACTCGGTCAAAACCAGAATATTATGAATATTAAATAATATTCTATGTAATTGTAATATGTGTTTGTAAATTAATTTAAATAAATTAATATATTGTAAACTTAGATTAGTATTTGAAATATTAGCGTTTCTTACATTATAGGGCCTAAAGTGTACATAATGTCTTTAATAGTGAATTTCAATAACTGTATTTAATTCAAGTTAGACAATTTATTTTCTCTAGTAAGTTGTTAATCATATATTAAGTTATTAACATTTATAACACACTTTGTTTTACACTGTAATGTTTTAAAAGAAACTGTTTATAATTCACTTGGATAAATGAATAAAGAAAAATATACTGTACGTGTCTGATGTTTTATTAAATCTATACCTTCACACGGAGCTTTCAAAGTAAGTAATCATAATTTATGAAAAACCTTGTGTAAAATTCTAACACATTCTTGAGAAAACACGAGCACTGTATTCTCTGAACAAAATTTCATTTTTATCTCTGAATTGTATTCCTACAACGGTTTTATTTATGTAGTATGCCATTTACACAAATATATTTTGCTTTTAGTGTATTACTACTGTAAATTAGAAATGAGGAGGGAGAAACCTGGCAACAAATTTCTCAAGGATATTTCATGTTACCTACGTCGTTCTTGAAAAAAAAAAGATATATTGAAACATTTACAATAAAACAGAGATTAAGTTAGAATCTAGTCTTAAGTTTATTAGAACTTAAGAATAATATACATTAGTATACAATGCGAATCTCACTTATATGGTCGCCATCACAGCATAAAAAAGCCGAAATAGAGGAATAAGAAAAAGCTAAGTTAAGAATAATTTCAGTAATAACTACAGACCTCAGTATGTCAATGCCTCATCAAGATCTGGGGGTCCGAAACAGCTTCATCTGCTTGCCGGTACTTATGATTGACAGATGGGCCACTGGCGCAGGTTTCGTCTCCGGCTTACTGTGACAATTTATATTTTAATAGAAACACCGCTTTAGGGTAGACTAAAGCGGAATGTGAGTGGTTTGGGAAATAAAAAAAAACCGTAAGTATAAACGATTGAACGTATTTTCTAGACTTCTCCCTATCCTCGAACCATCTAGCGGGGTCATTGAATATACCAGATAATTTTATAATAATTTCCGAGCAAAACGTTTGGCCATGATTTCGATAGCAAAATCATCTGAAAGTATTAATTTAGCAAATAAAAAAGTTATATTGTATAGGAATAATAGGTGAACGGAATAACGTATGGAGGTTATAATTTTTTTTCTGTTCGAAATGAGTCTAAAATCAGCCTGTATTCGTACTTTGTGATAACATTTTTATTTAATTTTTAGACAACTTTTTTTTTTCAATATCTTTTGTTATTCTTTATTCAAACAAATAGTTTTGTGACAAATCTTTAACATAATTATTATTATTAATCCAGAGCCAGACCTTTTCATATCGGAAGTGATGAAATTAACAATAAATTATAGTTAAAGAGTATACTAAATGTATTTGGTCAACCATACTTTAGACCCTACATGGTATAGAGGACGAAATTAAGTCAGTTAAGTAAGTGTTAACGTAATTAAGGGGCGGTAGCAAATAGCTGAGGCGTCGGACTTGTGGTAAGTGATGTGACGTCACAGAAATTACGTCACACTTCACAACGCACACTTCAAAGTTTTGCAACGCGTAAATGAACCGTGCATGTGATGGCACTCAACTTACTGACCGAACTTCAGTGAGACTAGAAAACTAGGGCGGTGAACTTAGATTTGAATAAATTGTTTTATTGATTTTGGTCCACTGCTGGATATAGGCCTCTCCCAATGTGTACCACTTCGTCAACGTCAGTTTTAGTTGCATCATTGTACTAGTGCAATACCTATATTTTGTCTGTTGGTTCCCGGTGGAGTAGATAAAGTGGCCACCCTATCTCTTTTCGTGGTTATCGTAGAAGAGGATTTAGGAATAGGACTGTTCTCCATCCGACAGTAATCATGCAGTCCGTGATAAGTGCCCGCTTGTCGGTAATAGGCTCGTCAGCTGTAGCGTAACGTGAGACTGAAAATAATAGCGAAATGTAATTAACATCTGTCTACCTCTTCAGAGAAATACCGGGGTAAGTATATATGTATGAATATAATCGTATTAATAAAAGATGAAAATAACTTATTTTTTAAAAAGAAAACCAACTTCACCAATTTTGTAATCAAAAATATTCAAAATCAAACACATATAAAATTGAGATCAAAGAAAAATTGTGTGCAAATATTAATGAGTTCAAATGTGTGTGCGACTGATCAGTCAATATTGATATACATGCGGTTGGAATTCATGGTCGCAGTAATTACTGATTGCCCGCTTTGTTTACATCGAAAAATATCAACTTCAAAAAGGAAAGCGAACTCAATAGCTTCGTTGGATATGAACTGTTTCTAAAGATTTTTTATAGAAAAGGCTATATCTTGAGGATGTAAAAAGGATAAAATGATGTAAAAGAAAGGGTCGGCAGCGCAAGTGTAACACCTCTGGTGTTGCACACGTCCATAGGCCACGGTAACCACTTTCCATCAGATGGACCGCAGTGTGCTTGTCTGCCACCTAAGTGGAATTAAAAAAATAGGCATCAGTCAGTAGGCATCTAGTATTTTTTTTATATCAAGCATTCACACTCATGCTGCCGGTGCGGTAAGAATAAAGAGTTTCTGTGTCATCTGTGCAGAAGATAAAGCAGGTCAAGTCTCTGGTCTTCCCATTGACAGCACAAAAGTCTCCAGAGAGCTTTGGCTACCCTACTCAGCACAGGTAACACAACACGAGGTTATTATATTTAATTTATTTTTATGCCACTTAGGTGGCAGGCAAACACACGGCCCACCTGATGGAAAATGGTTACCGTGGCCTAGGGACTTGTATGACATCAGAGGAGCCACTCTTCTGTGCCGTCAGTGTAGAAGACAAAGCAGGACAAGCCTTTAGTCTTCCCACTGACAGCACAAATTCTCCAGTGAGCTCTGGGTACGCTACTCCCCGCTGGGAACACAACACAAAGTTATTATGACCGCGATATTCTGTAGGGCGGAGGTACTTTCTCAGTCGGACTGCTCAATTGGGCGGAAATACCGCCGTGTCCTACCTCCTATAACGCTTGGCGAGCCGGGGCCTGTTTAAATAATAATAAAGTTAAGATAAAAATTAGCACACGTTTTTAAATTAAACTTGGGCATTGGGTAATTAAATACTACAAAAAACATATAATCACGCCTTTTTTTTTTTTTTATATAGGACACGTCAATTGGACTTCGCCTTGCCTGATGGTAAGCTGAAGGCAAAGTCCCAGAAAAGAGGGTCACCATTACTTACACATACCGTGTGACAATGGTGACACTCAGCTTGACGGCCTTATCATATGCTTTTTCACGCCTCGCTTAAAGGACCCGGGACTGTAGGAAGAAGGAAACACGTGAGCTGGTAATGAATTCCAGGCCTTAATGGTGCGACAGAGGAAAGAGTTTCCGAACCGCTTGGTTCTTGATCGGATGTTTTGCACCGTGTGCGGATGACATCTAAGACCTGCACGTGTTGTCCTGTGTAGGAAAGGGGAGGGTGAGACTAATTGGAAGAGCTCATCAGAACACTCCCCATGGTACAGACGGTAAAATACAGCCATGGACGCAACATCTCTACGCAGCTGTAAAGGTTCTAGGGTGTTCGTGATCTCGGGATTCCCAATGATGCGGACCGCACGTCGCTGCAACCTGTCGAGAGCATCTAGTAAGTACTTTGCTGAACCATCCCAGAGATGCGAGCAGTACTCCACACAGGAGCGAATTTGTGTCTTGTATAGAAGACACCGCTGCTCCGACGTGAAAAATCGTCTCACTCTGTTCAGGACTCCGAGTTTTCGTGAGGCTGTTTTGATGATGCTTTCGATGTAGTTTTTGTTATTCAGGTTGCAGCGAACATCCATACCTAGGATATTGAGATTGTCCTGCAGTGGCAGTGGCGTGCTCTGAAGAGTGGGGAGGGGAAGGAAAGAAGATACTTTTGCTGTAAACGCACATGCCTGCGTCTTCTTGGCATTGAACTCAACCAGGTTCTCAGAGCCCCATTGAGAAATGTGATTCAGGATCCCGTCAAGCTCAGTGACAAGAAGCTGCCTCTTCTCTGCGATATCTGACTGCTTGGCCGCAGGATGTCCATGATAACTCCCATGTAAAGTGCTATCGTCTGCATAACAATGAACATTGCCGGTAGACAGCATGTCGTTGATATGCAGAAGAAAGAGAGTGGGTGATAAGACGGACCCCTGGGGCACGCCAGCATTAACCTGCAGAAACTCCGAAGCTCGTCCGTCACAAAGGACGCGAATACGGCGCCACTGCAGGAAGCTAGCAACCCAGTTGCACAGCCTAGAAGGCAGACCAAAGGCAGGTAGCTTAGAAAGAAGCGATTTGTGCCAGACTCTATCGAAAGCTTTGGCGATGTCAAGACTAATTGCCAGTGACTCGCCGTGCTTGTCCATAGCCTCACCCCAAAGATGGGTAACGTATGCTAGAAGATCACCCGTTGACCGTTTCGGTCTGAAGCCATATTGCCGGTCATTAATTAAGGAGTGATCCTCTAGGTGCCGCATGAGTTGTTTGTTAATTATGTGCTCGAGCACTTTGCACAGCACTGAGGTGACGGCTATGGGTCGATAGTTGGCTGGCTCCGAGCGATCCCCCTTCTTGGGAATCGGCTGAACATTCGCCTCTTTCCAAGGCAAAGGCACTGTACCCGAACTGTAGGATAGCCGGTACAGGCGCGTAAGCATTGGAGACAACTCCGCTGCACATTTTTTCAAAACTACCGCTGGAATACCATCCGGACCACTGGCTTTCCGGACATCGAGTGATTGCAGCACTGCACGGACATCGCGTTGCCTGATATGGATATCAGGCATCGCGTGGTCACTGTCGGGTAGTGTTGGTGGCTGCGTACCACAATCATCGATTCGGGAGTTGGCCGCAAAGAGATTAGCCAGCAGATTTGCCTTCTCTTGCGGCTCATGGGCCAGGGATCCATCAGGGTTACGCAGCGGAGGCAGCGAAGGCTGACAGAAGTTGGCTTGCACGGCTTTAGCCAGTCGCCAGTAGCCACGGCTTCCCGTGGGATGCATCACTAGCTCTTGACCAAGCCGCGCTATGCGCAGGGCATCCGCTCTGACGTAGGCCCTTCTACAGACCTTTGTGGCTCTGTTGTACGCCGCCTTGAAGTGGCCCAGATTGGGATGGCGCGTGGCGCGCGCCCTTACCCAAGCGCGGTACGCAGACTGTTTTTGTTCAACAGCTTCCGCGCACTCGCGCCCGAACCAAGGGCGCACCCCGCGGTCACCGGTGACATCGGTGTATGAGATATAGTATTCCATACCCAGACCGATCTCATCGGCGACAGCAGTAGCACAATCCGATGGGTTCTTACCTTCAAAGCAGCGCTCAACCCACGGGATGGACGGATGACAAATAGTCACGAAGTCCATCCCAGTCCGCTGACGAGTAGTGCCAGAGACGCCGCTTCCCCTGCACGGGTCGTGGGGGCGCTATAATGGGCACCGTGGAACAGACCAGGCAGTGGTCGGAGTTGCCTAAAGCGGCTCGCACCGATACACTGTACCGGTCCGGATCACTCGTCAGCAGAAGGTCTAGCAGAGAAGGTGCTAGCCCCGACCTTCTTGGTATCCTAGTGACCTCGTGCACCAATTGGGTCAGGCCGTGCGCCAGAGCAAATGCGTGGGCGGCTCTTCCCGCATGGTCTGTTTTGGAGGAGCCCAACCAGATCTCGTGGTGGGCGTTAAAATCCCCCAAAAACACCATTTCGGCATTCGGAAATCGCTCCTGCGCATCATCTGCCGCCTGACTCAGATATTCAAAGAGTCGAGTTGTCTCAGCATCTCCTGTATGGGAACGGTAGAGGCACACATAGATCTGACTCGTAGGGCCATGGTCTACGTGTACCCAAAGGACGGAGAAGGATGGGTCCTCTAGGCAGCGCAAACGGCGACAGCAAACATCCGTCCTAACAAACACGCACACCCCGGCTTTTGCACGAAAACTTTCCTCAAGAACATAGCCAGGGTAGAGCAAGTAGGTCGTGTCGTCAGGGCGGTGTATTTGCGTCTCCGTTAGAAAAAACATGGCAGGTTTCGCCGTCTCTAGGTGTTGGTGGACGGCGTTGAGGTTTGCATGGAGCCCACAGATGTTAGTGGACTCCACCTCAAATAGCAAGCTTTTGGGAGTGTGTCGAGCCGCTGTGTTGCCTATTTCTCTGAATTGCGCTGCCATGAGTTTGGGTGGGAGAAGGCGTGAAAAAAGAGGTGATTGCCGCCGCAGCACCGTGTGACAAAGCGCGGGATATTGGTTTTATCTATGAATGTGAGGAGAAAAAAAAAAAGTTGGTGGCGATAACACTATAATTTTTGTTGTTACATTTAAAATCGAAAGACAAAAAGTAAACACAGTATTTTCAGTGCTTTGATGAGTGAATGTGATAGATAACCGTGCACACCTGCTGGTTAAGTGTTATCTCCCCAATTGGTTCACGCAATAATAACACAAACCCACAATGGAGGTTTCCTTACTGGACATGCAGTCATATTTTGAAGAAAGGATGGCTAAGTTCGAGGCTAAATTGCAAGACAAGCCTTCAACCACTACAGACAGCCTGGCGGAAGAGTTTGCAGCATTTAAAAGTTTCGTGTTACAAAGTCTTAAGTCACTTTCCCAGGGGCTTGACACTTTGGCTCGGGAGGTAGACAATTTGGAGACACGGAGCCGTCGAAAAATGCTTCTCTTACATGGCATCGCAGAGAGAAGAGGAGAAGACACATCCGTAGTGGTCAGTGACACTATTAAAGAACACATACGCCTAGATTCTTTTTCTTCTAATGACGTCACGCGGAGCCATAGGATGGGACGACAAACTACCAGTGAGAAGCCCAGGGCTATACTGGTTGAGCTACAGAACGTCGCAGTGAGGGACAGTATATGGTTTTCTAAAACTAAATTAAAAGGTACAGGAATCACTTTTTCCGAATTCTTAACCAGGTCGCGGCATAGTGCATTTATGGCTGCTCGTGATAAGTTCGGTGTTAATAAATGCTGGACCAGAGAAGGCTCCGTATATGTACTTGGCCCGGATGGGAACCGGCATCGAATCCATACGCTCCGTGATCTTGAGAAAATAAAGTGTTCCGATAGTGAAAGTACTGCTGTTAAAATTACCACTGTAAAGACACGACGGGCAGTAGCGAAAAAATAAGGGCTTCACGGATACTTATAGCTATATTGGGATCTATTGTCGGGTAACTTGTCTTTCGTAGATGTCTACTATAGATTTAAACGTTTCTTGGCCATAGTGAGAGATATAACAGATTCTGTCGTGATTTGTTTTTGGATTGCTGTTTTTACTTTATTTTTATTTTATTTTTTTGTTGATCGCCGAGGGAATCTGTAAATGTCCTTATTATTATTTTTTTTCTTTTTTGTTTTCTTATTCCACTATGTAACATAAATTTTCAACAATTATTTCTCACAACTCTTCGATCTCGGACACTGAATGTATTTAAGTAATTGCAAATCAATTACAATAACAATTGAATTGCATCTACTCTGATTAAAATGGGAAAAGAGATCAACTTTTAGACAACAATAACAATGTACTGCCCTAGATCTGTTTTGTAGGTCAAAGTTGTCACAGAGGAATATCGCGTTCCATGTACGAGGTCTAAATGTAACAAGAAGTGAAGCTTTTGTTTGTTTTTTTTTTTGTAAGTATTAGCCTTTTTAGTAGTTCATGCTTCTACTGTTAATGCTATTTTGATACCACATACTTGGAACATTTATACGAATATTTTGTTGCCCGGCATGAATTCTGTTAGTCCCTTACTGCTTTATTTATCAGTATCCTTTTAATAACTATCCATAGAAGTATTCGATCAAACATGTTTCTCTTTCTAATTGTGTTTCAGTTGTTGTTATAAATGCTTTCCATTATTGTAACACGCAACTAGCGGGTGGACAGACTGCAGGTATTCTTGTGTATATATATGTACATATATACAAGTATTATTGTAATTTATTTTTATTGTACTTACTGTATTGACACACATACACACGCACACACACACGCACACACACACACACGCACACTCACACGCACACACACACACAAACACTATTAATGGTTGATTTAAATGATGATAGCTTATTATCTACCGGAAGCTTAAACGATAGCACTGTAAGCCACCGGTCACCGTCACTCGCAGACACTCTTCGGTCTCAATTTTTGGATGTCCCGAGGAATTTCAATGTAGTGTACATAAATGCTCAAAGCATTCCTGCTCATTTCCCGGATATGCTGGCGACCTTTGACTGTGAAAATATTCACGCTATTGTGGTCACTGAGTCTTGGTTAAAACCCTGTCTTCCAACTATTTCTTACTCTCTCCCAGGCTTTCAGCTTATCAGGAATGATCGTACGAGTAACACCGGTGATGGTTACGGTGGTGTGGCCATATACCTGCGGTCTCAAATTCCTTTCGTTGTTGTTGGTGCCTCACCACAACCACCGCCATCCAACTCCGGTGAATATTTACTCCTAGAGCTGAAACTCAATCATACAAAAGTTTTACTTGGTGCATTCTATTCTCCATCAAAACGCCTGAACTATTTTGAGGCTTTTGAAGATATGCTAGAAACATTTGTACCTTCTTACGAGCATGTCATCTTAATGGGAGATTTTAATACCTGCCTTCTACTTAATGACTCACGTTCTTCCTCCCTACGGCGCATTGCAGAATCATGTAATCTATCCATTCTTCCTCTGAATGCCACTCACCATTTTCCTAACTGTACCCCGTCTCTTCTCGATCTGGTCTTAGTTTTTTCACCCAACCATGTAGCTAAACATGGCCAGTGCAATGCTGACGCCTTCTCTTATCATGACTTAATCTATCTTTCTTACCGAATCCGACCGCCCAAACCAAAACCTAAAATTATATTACAACGCAATTTCAACGCCATTAATTTAAAAAATCTCCATGAGGATGTTGTCAAGATAGACTGGGGCACTCTTTTAATGTCAAATTGTGTCGACACTAAAGTGAAGATCTTAACGTCTAATATAGCACAGCTTTATGACATACACGCACCCATGCGAGCCATTAAGTTAAAACATTTGCCTGCACCCTGGCTTACCCAGGATATTAAAGATCTTCTATCTAAAAAAGCTGCAGCTAAGACCAGGTATAAGTTTCGTTCCACGCAAGTGAATTGGGATAAATATGTGACCATTAGAAATCACTGCAACAAGGTGTGTAGGAATGCGCAACGCCAACACATTCATACCTCGGTTGAGAGTGGAGATCCAGCTAAAATCTGGAAGTTTCTCAATACATTAGGAGTTGGAAAATCACGGTCAGATTCTATTCCTAAAGACTTCGATATAAATTCACTCAACGTACACTTTTCTGCTTCGCCCAACTTTGATGGGCCTATAAAAACAAATACATTACAACATCTTTCATCTATTCCAACTCCTAAATACCCACCTTTTAGCTTCGATCAATTAACCGCGTGTGATGTTAAAAAGAGCATAGTAGCAATTTCATCCAATGCTGTGGGCAACGATTGTGTCAGCAGGAATATGATCTTACCTATTCTTGATGAGATCGTGGACATTCTCTGCCATATCTTTAATCACTCATTATCCTGCGGCATTTTTCCGTCTGCGTGGAAAGATGCTCAAATAATTCCTTTACCAAAAAAATCCAAACCATGCTCGTTTACTGATTACCGTCCGATATCCATCCTTTCATTCCTTTCCAAAGCCTTTGAGCGACTCGTCCATACTCAACTTAGTTCTTTTCTGAATAAAAATGAACTTCTCAACCCATTTCAATCTGGTTTCCGACGCGGACACAGTACGACCACAGCATTGGTTAAGATAACTGATGATATAAGAAAGGGCATGGATAGTGGTAGACTTACTTTATTATCTTTACTTGATTTCAGTAATGCTTTTAATACTGTAGATTTCCACATCCTGCTTGGTATACTCAGCTCTATTAACATATCTCCAACGGCTATTGAATGGTTTCGTAGTTACTTGTTCGGTCGCCGGCAACGTATACGCCGATGCGTATACGTTGCCAGCTGGCGTACCGCAGGGTGGCGTTTTATCTCCCTTACTCTTCGCAATTTTTATAAATACCATCTCTGAAAAACTTGTTTCATCCTACCACCTTTACGCCGATGATCTGCAAATCTATACGCAAGCTCCCTCAAGTGACTTAACTAGAGCTATTTGTACGATCAATATGGATCTGGAGCATATTTCCGAATGGAGTAAAAATTATGGACTGACGGTGAATCCAACAAAAACTCAAATAATTGTAGTAGGTGGTCAGCAGCTGATCTCTAGAATCAACTGGTCACAATTGCCGCAAGTTCAATTTGCAGGAGCTATTTTACCAATTAACACTAATCAAAACAAAAATCTGGGTATCTATATTGACAGTACCCTCTCCTGGAGACATCAACTACAACAAACAAGTCGGAAACTCTTTGCATCTGCAGGGGCTTTGCGTCGGTTACGAAATTTCCTTCCAACTTCTACAAAAATTTTGCTTGCTGAATCTCTTCTTCTTCCTGTACTAGATTACGCCGATGTCAGCTATCCTGATCTGACTGAGGAGCAACTTGATAAGCTTGAGCGTCTTCAAAATTTTTGCATTAGATTCATATTCGGCTTACGTAAATATGATCACGTTTCTGAATTCCGTAACAGACTCAAGTGGCTCCCAATTCGTCTTCGCAGGAATGCTCATATTTTAGCATTATTATATAACGTTCTCTTTAATCCAATTACTCCCACTTATCTTAAAGAACGTTTTACATTTCTCCATGACATACAAACGAGATCCTTGAGACCGTCTAGGAACCTGACGCTGGGATTGCCAGCGCATTCTACTGTTTACTATGGCAAATCTTTTACGGTGAAGGCCATTGGCCTATGGAATGCATTGCCAGTAAATATTAAAGAGGCACAATCCATCAATATTTTTAAAACAATGGTAAAGAGACATTATCTCTCTACAGCGTAGTCGTTGAAGTCTTCTCATATTCACTTATTATTTTATTTATCTATATTTCATATTTGTATACTATGTAATTATTCATGTAACACACTATTTTATAAATGTTGACAAATTACACCAACACTCACTTATATACTTAAATTCCTGTCCATCCTAAGGTTGCCTGGAAGAAATCACTTTGAGTGATAAGGCCGCCCATTGTGCATTTAACTGTAACTTTAATTATGTCTGTAAATTTTTTATAATATTGGTGTGCAATAAAGAATTATCTATCTATCTATCTATCTATCATGGCGAGAGCCGACGCGCCGAACGGAAGGGCCCCCGTACCCCCCCGAATATGGTCGCCGGGCTCCCAAATCCGGTCACCAACCGGCACGACGAACCATATCGGGATTATGCGCGGCCTGGTGAGGCAGCCTCCCAAGGTGGTTAACCCCAGTTGGGCCCCTGTACTATACCGCGGGCGGCCAGCGGCACCACCGTTTCTACAGGTCTCCCTGTTCGGCGCATCGCCCCGCGCCATCCCCACTAGACTACGCCAAGACCCACTGGTCCCACTAGTGCTGCGACAACCACCACCTCTGCCCGGCTATGCACTTGCTGACCCCTGAACATAATCCAACCGAGATTGAATTGCTATGGAGGGTTTTTCGCAATAGTGCACGGTGGTACCTACCCGGTCGAAACTTGAGACAAATTTGTGCCACCAAGTTTCTACCACCAGGGTAGAGGTGAATTAATACCCACATTACACCAATCATTGTATTCGGTCTCACGTAATAGGCGGTGAGCGAATTGCCGTATTCAGCCATGCCAAGCCATGGATCTGAGACTGAGTCTGGGCTGAATATATCTTTTTTTTTTTTTTATACCACTTAGTTGGCAGACAAGCACACGGCCCACCTGATGGAAAGTGGTTACCGTGACCTATGGACGTCTGTAACACCAGAGGAGTCACAGTCGCGCTGCCAACCCTGTAAGTACAGAGTTTCTGTGCCGTCAGTAGAAGATAATGCAGCACAAGCCTTTAGTCTTCCCACTGACAGCACAAATTCTCTAGTGAGCTCTGGCTACCCTACTCACCGCTGGGAACACAACACGAAGTTATTATAGCCGCGGTATTCTGTAGGGCGGAGGTACTACCCCAGTCGGACTGCTCAATCGGGCGGTAATACCGCCGTGTCCTACCTCCAATAAAAATCTGTCTGGTGTTAAACAGCCCTATCCCTTAGTCTCCTTGTACGACATCGCAAGGGATGAGATGGGGTGGCCCAAATTCTACTCTGCCGGGAACCACGTGCATGTTAATTATATAATTCAGTCTAATAATTAATTTGATAATAGAATGGGGACAGGAACGTTAGATATAAAATACAGGCCTACGAAAACCTTGTCTTTTGACAATTTATAATAAACATATTATTGAGGTTGAAAATCACAACGAAATATTTGGATGAAATAAGATTTTTTATGGATGTCGAAGTGGGAAATCAATTATAAATTGTTAGATTTTTTAACTCTAAAAATCTAAATAAAAATCCTTAACATTGTTAACATAAAAATTAAAAATGTAACTAAAGTTAATCTACATTGTTAAAACCTGAGAGCCAAAGAGTTAATTATAATATCAATTAAGGTTAATTAAGAAAAGTTACAACAAAAACTTGGGGGTGGCTTACGATATAGATTCAAGTGAATTTAATTAAGGGCACGTTTATATAAAAAAATGGGTCAAATTTGACACAAATTTATATTTAGAAGGATCATGACGAACTGTTAAATTTCGAAGTATTTATTGCTTATCTACCTAGTTTCATCAGGGGGGTTCGATTCCCGCTAAGTGCAAATATGTACATGCATGGATATAGATTAAGCTTAAGCCCTCGGTCCTGGTTGCGATATCAACATTTATGACAGTAGTTACGGATAGTTGCAGCCCTAAATAGTCCAACATCAGGTCTAACTGCAATACTTCGATAACGCCGTTGATAGCCAAATGGCAATAGCTACACGGAAAATATCGAAGTTTAGCGAAAATTCGCAATTAGACTGGTAAAGCGGACCCCAGACTTCGAGATGATAACTTCGGCTTTGACTGAGATTATCGCTAAAATGAAGAAGGAAAAGAAGATCAGCGAAGTTTCGTTGTTTGCAAACAATTATAAACATTTAAATCACAACAACAATAAGTTTCAAAGTATTCAAGTCTAGTCCCGGAAAGAAAAATCTGGCATTTACGTCATTATAATTTTAAAGGCATCCTCTCGTGATTTATTTGACGCAGATCTACGTTCATAAGATCACAATCACCCAGAGAATTCCAATTACGATGGTGGTGTGCGTGATTGGAATATAGAGAGGCACCTACTTATGATTGAAGAGGCGAAGGCGGTTAGAAACGGCGTTAGTTGAGTTAATGCGAGCTGAATGCTTGAGATGGAAAATGAGGTGACGAACGAAACGGTATTTTACCGGATTTGAAATTGAGGTTTGATTAATAAATTGCTATTGTTAGGATTTAGGATAACGCTTGAAGAAATATTTGGAAATGTTAAGCAATGAAAACAGATTATAGATTACGGGCAAAAGCGCCATAAATTTCAGAATATAATAACTTTTTTTTTAAATAGAACACGTCAATTAGACATCGCCTTGCCTGATGGTAAGCTGAAGGCAAAGTCTCAGAAAAGAGGGTCACCATTACTTACACATACCTTGTGACAATTGTGACACTCAGCTTGACGGCCTCATCATATGCTTTTTCACGCAACGCTTAAAGGACCCGGAACTGTAGGAAGAAGGAAACACGTGAGCTGATAATGAATGCCAGTCCTTAATGGTGCGACAGAGGAAAGAGTCACCGAACCGCTTGGTTCTTGATCGGATGTTCTGCACCGTACGCGGGTGACATCTAAGACCTGCACGTGTTGTCCTGTGTAGGAAAGGGGAGGGTGGGACTAATTGGAAGAGCTCATCAGAACACTCACCATGGTACAGACGGTAAAATACAGCCATGGACGCAACATCTCTACGCATCTGTAAAGGTTCTAGGGTGAACCATCCCAGAGATGCGAGCAGTATTCCACACAGGAGCGAATTTGTGTCTTGTGAAAAATCGTCTCACTCTGTTCAGGACTCCGAGTTTTCGTGAGGCTGTTTTGATGATACTTTCGATGTAATTTTTGTTATTCAGGTTGCAGCGAATATCCTTACCTAGGATATTGAGATTGTCCTGCAGTGGCAGTGGCGTGCTCTGAAGAGTGTTTTATATTAAACTGTTATAACTGTTATATATTTAAGCACTCTAATTTATCTAATGCACTCTTATAATAGGATCTTGTGAGTTCTGCTCGGTTTTGCCTGAATACGGTTGGTCACACTGGTGAAAATATTTACCTCTGTACAGTAATAAAAATATAAAACTAATTTCTAATCCCGTTACTAGAAATACTTATATTGCGTCGTGTTAATCTTTTTTTTTACTTGCGCAAAATCCCCACGGATACCCCCCCACCGGAGTCGGTGGAAAAGGTTATGTCGGCCTTGAACCGACCAAAACGCATGCCGCCTGTGGGTCGTTTTTGGTTGCCGAAGGTGAGTTTGACAGGCATATCCCTCGCACCCCGGCCGACCCAGGGCCATCTCTCACGATCTGGCCCTCGCCTCGAGTGTGGGAACCACAGAGTCCTCAACTCGTCCCCAGAAACAGGGAGGCGCCAAGCGCGCTGCCGCCGCGGCCTGCTTTTGCTAGGGTGACAGGCGGCTCCACCAGTCACCCCCACCCGCTCATGGAGGGCGGAGGTCGTTGATCGACCTGTGTTTAACCTAACCTAGTATTAACTCAGTACTTTCTTATGACAATAGAGTTATTTATTTATAATTAATTTATTTAATGTAAATGCCTAATTTCACTGCAAATTCATGCACCTGCTAAATAGTGTTTGAGACTCTGACGCCAATATTCTTCTCCAGGGTAGAGGAATTAGTTGGCAGTCAATTCCAGAAAATCAGAAGACTGCCTTGACTGCCACCCGATCAAAGACGTTATTCGGACTTAGGGTTCGAAAGCACAAAGTTTGGACACAACTGGGAAAATCGTATCAAAATCTGTTAAGTGGTTTAGAACTAAAAACCGATACGTTAAAGTGATAACTATTTTAGTTTAGACTAACTTATGCCTGCGGTTCTACCCGCGGTCCGTTCCTGCTACCACAGGAACCAATACACTGCATAAAAATAAATGGCTATGTGTTGTTTCAGACTATAATATTTTGTGTAACAAATTTCTGCCAAATCCGTTCAGCCGTTAGAGCGTGATTGAATAACAAACATCTTCACAAACTTTCAAATTAATGATATTTTATAGGAAGTAGGATAGCATCTGTCAGTATAATATCATAAGCTGAAACAAATTTATCTATTTCGATATCTCATCCAACAAAAATGTTTAGTATTATTGTAGGTACCAATCGATTTCTCTCACTAATATTTATTATTGGATATCCCGCACATTCCGTGGCGAAAGCCTCCTAAATCTGAGCCTTATATTTATACCACAAACGTGGCTCCTTATAAAGACTCGGTATTTCTTTTGAGGGTATAAATATTGTTTATGTCTAGACTTTTGTATGACTCTGTCCTATATTTGTACAATAAAATATTTTGTAGAAGTGTAATACGTTTGTCTTAGCTAAAACTTTGTTGTGTAAAAGGGCCAAGTTCGGAACAAAAGACGTAAGACTGTCAACACTTCAAGTCTTCAAGACTTGATATTTTATGTTACTCGAAAATAGCAGTTTAACAAATGAAGTTTTGTACAACTTAATTAATTTTATTTCAAAGTATTAATTTATATTCGTCTAAATGTTACAAGTGTAAAATTACAACAAGTACAAATAATTTCCAACCTTGTAATAAAATACTAAGCTATAAGCTGTCTATGTAAAATAAAAGTAGATACTTCAAAAGTTTTATACCTCTAAGACTGACTGCTGTTTGCTGACTAATTAAGTCAGTCACTCATCAGAAAAGTTAGATTAAAACTTGCCAATTTATAAATTCAATATCGTTAAAAATAACATTTTTTCTACGAAATATATTAAGTAACACTGAACTGTTCTGTTTGCGCTTTATAAAGTGCTAAGGCTAACTTGGCACCCGTTCAGATCTTAACTCTCATACCCGTGACACTGTCAACCCCAGATCCCTTTTTGTACCAAACTTGGCTCTCTTTCTTCATTAATATATGTCTGTTAAGTAAATTGTTGTTTTCAGTTCGTGGGTTCTATTACCTACAAAAATTAATATATGCCTTAAAACCAAAAGAGACAAATTATCGTTATAAACATAGAAAATATAGACTAATATTGAAGTTCCTGTTTTATATATCTCTAAAACTCCATGTGACATTTGAAAATAGTCTGGTTATTTGAAAACGTATATAACACCGTGCTTGCGCTTCAATTTATTTTGGTCACAGTAAACTCTCCTGAGCTACACCCGTGCTGCCGACCCTGTAAGAACAGAGTTTCTGTGCCATCAGTTCAGAAGATATAATCAACCTTTGGTCTTCCCACTGATAACACAAAAACTGTCAACTGGTTGCTTGCAGTTTTATTATTGCACGAAGTATTAGGAGGTAGGACACGGCGGTATTTCCGCCTAATTGTGCAGTCCGACTGGCGAAGAACCTCCGCCTTACAGAATACCTTGGCTATTATAACTTTGTGTTGTGTTCCCAGCGGTGAGTAGTGTAGCCAGAGTTCGCTGGAGAATTGGTGCTGTCAGTGGGAAGACTAAAGGCTTGTCCTGCTTTGTCTTCTACACTGACGGCACAGAAACTCTGTACTTACAGGGTTGGCAGCGCGTTTGTGACTCCTCTGGTGTTACTAACGTCCATAGGCCACGGTAACTACTTTCCATCAGGTGGGCCGTGCGCTTGTCTGCCACCTAAGTGGTATAAAAAAACAGAGTTTCTGTGCCGTCAGTACAGAAGATACAATCAACCTTTGGTCTGCCCACTGATAATACAAAAACTGTCAACTGGTTGCTTGTAATTTTATTAATGCACGAAGTATTTGAAATTTCGCGATGAAGACAAAAACTTCTGATTGTATTTTGACACCGCTCTTTTTGTTTGAAAGGTCTTGGTCAATGGCAAGTACTTGAGTAGGACTGGAGATATCTCCAATAGCGACAGTAACCAACTACCGTACGGGTGGTGCCGCGGTCATAGGCTAGTAACAAATAAAAATAGACATTGCAGGTATTCTTTAATTAATAATATTGTTCATAATATATTTCTATAAATGAAAATCTACAAATTAATTAGACCGTCAGAAACAATACAGGAAGTTAAAAGGGAGATTACGACTTTTAGAAGTTTTCACCAAAAAAAAGAAACGGAAAAGTTTTTATAACTGAGATGAAAGGTCTGTGCAAAGTTGTTGCTGGAGCTTTTTATACTAAAAATGTATAATCATCAGAAAAAAAAATAGTTGAGACTCAGACTGGTTTATGAATGAAAAACTTTGAGTATAATGATAGAGCTTTCGTTCAGATTTGATTATTTTTGTAGTTTATAGAATGATATACATTTTATTGGAGAGTAGAATATTTAATATTATGTACACAAGACAAAAACGATAGCCTGTCTAGTGATATAAGTATTATACAGATCGTTATATTGATTTTGGCAAGCAGAAAAAGTTACCACTATGTTCTACATAAATGTGTGTGTAACAAAACTCGTTTCTTCACTCACACACACATATACACTCGCAAATTACAATTGATTCAAAACCATTCGTATTTATTTATCATCAGTTACACTTTCTTTAGTAATAACAATAACTCTTAAAATTCTTATTACTGGTATATGAACGTAGTTTTTGTTTAATTCTTGTAAGTCTCCGTGACCACAGGGTTAACAGGTTCGCTTTTTAAGTGTTAAAATCTTGCAAAGTTTTGAGTTCGAATCCCAGTCAAATTTTACTTTTTGAACTTTTAAATATTTGTATATGGTAGCGCAATTCTCGCCACGTGAGCTAGTGGACTGTATTTCGCGGGGGGTGAAGTTAACTGTTCCATTGACGCTTTACACAACAAACAAGACAGGTGATCGGGTTGCCGCGGATGTGGTTCAGGCAATGAATGCAACCCGAGAAATTAGGAGAGGATGCACTAACCTTCACGACGCCACGTGCTGGCTGGGCCGCCAGTGCACCGATCTTCTCTTCCTGGCTCAGGAGTTGCCGCCCACATCACTAAATCACTTGAGGGACACACGAGAGGCACAATCCGATCGGTAAAGGTCCATGAAAGCGGTTAAAATCCAACAAACATTATTAATTTCTAAGAGACGCGAGCGCCGCGGCCATTGTTTCTAGTTCAATTGCGAAGTTGACTATGCGGCTACTCTGACCATTGGCGCGGCGAAAACTATTGCTATCTTTCACTTAGAGGTAGTGCGGGAGGGAGATGGGTACAGGAAGCGTGTGTCCATTGTCAACAATTTAAATTACTACTATTGAGCGAAAAAAAATACAAATTCTACTATCGGCGCAACCAGTATATCTTCATGTTAATTACTTACCTATTAAGGGAATGTTGAGGTAACATCACAAAAGTATCTTGATATTTTAGTTATTTATTTATAGCAACTTAAATCAGTAGTATTTTTATTATTACTGAGCGAGTATTGTTGCACACACATTGCATTAATGTTTCTCGTATTGGAATTTATGCTACCCTCATTCTCATATATAAATAACATGATAATTTTATTTTTAACTGTCAACAATTGGATGCATTGTGCTTTCCACACGGTTAATTAACAACTTAAACGTTCTTTAATATCACAAACAAAATAAAGAACAAAAACAAAACTATTTATTAACGTAAAACGACTACATCAATATAGTAGCGGTTCGAACTCGATACCTTCGAAATGTCTTTACGCCTGTAATACCACTCAACTACGTGAGCCTGTGCTAAAATTGTGAAATTTACTTTCTCATTCGATGGCAGGCAAATCAGTCACACATATTCAAACGTTCACGATTCACGAATATTCACGATCATGCGCACTGGCACACATAAACGTATTACACTAATACGCCTTTAACGATGACGCACACATGTGACTTCAAAGCAATGAGTTATTGTTGTGTGAACACACATATATGTAAAACATACGGGTGCTTCCACTTGACCCAGATCATGAATACATTTTATTAGATAGATAGGCTATCTTTTTTGTCTTGTGTACATAATATTTTAAAATCACATTTAAATCCACGCAGAAAAATCACAGATTTAATTGGTAGTGTTAGGTAACCCCTTAGTTCAAATTTGACTTCAATTAAATCAGGATTGCGAATTTAACAAAGAGTTTCAGTTCCTAAAAACCTGCTCTTTACTAAAGGATCCTATCATCTACTATCTACTAGTAATACCTTAGAGAAAATGGTAGTACATCTATCAAATTTAGAGACATTTGTGATGACATTAAAGTTGATGGCTTAATCTGAATTTTACCAGTGAAAATTCACTCAGTTTTGCACTGAGTTTCACTCGGTACTTATTAAAATTAATTGATTATAACGTGCAAACGGAATGTAATCGTATTAAAGGCGTTTACATTCATCGTAATAATCAAGATTTCGTATTCTAGAAACTTGAATATACTATAGTATTGATCTAATATTTTATTACGAGAACCTACCGTGAACATAATAACAAGAGCTTTTCCCCGAAATTTTACTTACCAGCGGAAACAGCCCTGATTCAGAAGCCGGAAAATAAACAATCGTTTTTCTGATTTCATTTTGTCACATTGCTTTATTGGAATGTCATCTCCAACGAAAACACAGCTGTTGATAGGTTTATTAAGTTCATCTATTTTCGATTGAACATCTGCGAAAGTTTGGTAAGATTACTCTCTATAGAAATCTGTGTATTTTGATAGACAGATTCCTTAGTGGGACGGTAGTGCACGTGACTGTTACACAGAAAGTGCGAGTTTAATTCCCGCTCAGTGCAAACTTTACACGTATTTATGGCTACTTGCATTGGTCTGGCCCTACCTCGGAAAGCATGGTAAGCTATCGGTTGCTATACGAACATCTAATCATCCATCGTTACCGGTAGTTTGAGCCCTAAAAAGTCCAACAACTAGTCTAATTGCAATACTTTGATATTACTAATGGATTACCGAGGTCAGATAGCAGTCACTTTATGGAAAAATCGAAATTAGACTGCAAAGTTGATCACAATAGAGTTGAGCAAAGGCGCAAAGAATGATGATGAGATACTCTTTTTGTGCACACCACGCATGTCGGATAGTATATTAGGTAAAGATAAGAATTAGACAGATATATATAGCCTAGACCCAACCTCAGATGCATGGTTCGAGTCAACAATAGCGCTTGGAATAGGGCAGTAGGCTCACCCCTCATTACGTGAGACAGAAAACATGAATAGTTTAATGTGGTGTAATATCAATTCCGCTCTGTCTAACACTCCTGTTCCCAGCGGTAAGTGGGGTAGCCAGAGCTCACTGGAGAATTTGTGTTGTCAGTGGGAAGAGTAAAGGCTTGTCCTGCTTTCTACACTGACGGTACAGAAACTCTGTACTTACAGGGTTGACAGCGCGAATGTGACTCTTCTGGTGTTACAAACGTCCATAGGCCACGGTAACCACTTTCTATCAGGTGGGCCGTGTGCTTGTTTGCCATCTAGGTGGTATAAAAAAAAATGACGGTCTTATCTCAGTCTGGGAGTTTCTTCTATACAACCTGTATATGGACTAAATTGCTAGATTCAGGATATTTTGTGGTATGAGTTTTAAATAAACCATCTTTTTCGTACCATGGCGTATAGACGTGTGCAACATCATGAGCGTCACATCTGTAAAAGCCTTCTAAAGCTCTTATTAAAGAACCCCAAATTACAATCTTAATAACATACTACCAGTATGGGCAACCTGCATTTTTTTTAAAAGAATATTAGCAACTATTACTAATATTCCCTCTCACCAATTAAGCTAAATTGCTTGTGCTAGAAGTGGGTTCACTGTCTTATCTATTGCCGTAATGGTACAGACACCAAAGTCAAGCTTCAAATGTCTTGTTATCAATGTTAGTAGACTACTACACAGAATATTACCACACAAGGCTTAAAATATCCTTCAGTCCACTTTTAATACTTGCCCGGGAGGGTATGCAACTGACAGATTCATTTTTTTTCTTATTTCTGGAGCTACCACACATAGATGGTATTCTAATAGACCCTGAATATATATAAGTCGAATTGACCCACGTTGCCCTTCTTTCATTCCCCGGACCCGGGTTCATTCGATTCAACACTTTTTGGACTTAAATTAACGATATACGTAATTCTGAAGTACATGAAAACATTCTGGTAATTAATCTTACTCAGATGTTGACAGAATAAATAATTTATCTTTCCATCCCTTGTGATACTAACTTTAAAATTATATAAGTTCATTCGTTAATTACGTTTAAATGTTTTACTGTAATTTTAAAATACAATGACCAACCCATATCTACTCCTAGATTATAATACAAGTGATCAAACATACATATAATTATGTAACGGTTCGGGAATTGACTAATCGGGAAACTACTAAACATTGAACTTACTATTTTTGACCACGTCTCGGATACGTTGCAACATTTGTAGTCACAACTTGACTGGCTTGCGAGCGTCAGCAAAAAATAGTAAGTTCCCATGATTTAATCGCGCAATTCCTGAACCGTTATATAATTATGATTTCACACTACGATAGTTTAAAAATAATATAAACATACACAGTCCATTAAAAGGTGTATTTTTTTAAACGAATGGTTGTCTTTTTACTAACACAAACAGACACAATCACGATGGTAATATCTACACTTTAGTCTACCCCTCTAGCATACACAGGCGTGAATAACACGAATATTCGCGGTATCGCGGTGTATGTAGCCAAATCTTAGCGAAGTTTTTGGCATATTGCCGAGCTGAAGGCATTTGCTAGCACGCAACCACAGCACGCAACGCATTTTGCTTATGCGGCTATTATCTAGTTTGGAAATAGATATCACAAATGTGTGGGTATAAATTATATTAGAAGTGAAATTATAGCAGCGAAATAACGACCTTTTACTTCTTTCAGCACCGACGAGACAAAAATTAAAAAAAAGTAATATAAGGTCCGCCTAATAACATTAGCTATCTGCAGTAAAAAAAAACTGTCAAAATCGGCCGAGTCATTTTAGAGATTACCCGAAACAATTATAAAGAAAAGGAGTCATATTTTTCCTAAGGTTATTTTCTTTGTTAAAAAATCCGTGTACAACATTAGTATCACAAACAGACACATCAAGTCTATGATCCATAATTGTACAAAGGTTTGGAAATTTTCGCAATTAAATCAGCACCAGTAGTCACGACTTGACTCGAGTGCTGCAACAGCGTCGGCAAAAATAGTAAGTTCAACAATGTGTAATTAATTAATAGAGCGACCATTTGGTTGGAATTAATTAGGACATTGATTATAGATTCTTGATAACAGTAGTTATTGTGCTTATGCTATTTTATCACTTCACAATATAACACGACAGCTTAAGTTACTTACTAGCATATAATTATCCACTATTTCAAATAAATTCGACTACTAACAAAATAAGTAGATCTAGCATATAATTTCGGTTCTGAAACGTGAACACTTACAGTGGGACTGGTCCATAGCTTAAAAGTCGCGCAGCGGGCTATGGAGCGAGCTATGCTTGGAGTTTCTCTGAAGGATAGAATTCGGAACGAGGTTATAAGAGAGAGAACTAAAGTTACCGACATAGGTCACAGAATAAGCAAGTTGAAGTGGCAGTGGGCTTGCCACGTTTGTCGAAGGACCGATGGCCATTGGAGCAAACGAGTTCTAGAGTGGAGACAGCGAGACGGTAAACAAAAGGTAGGACGCCCCCTAGCCAGATGGACGGATGACCTGAAAAAGGTGGCTGGGACAGACTGGATGCAGAAGGCGGAGGATCAGAGAAAATGGCGCACATTGGGAGAGGCCTATGTCCAGCGGTGGACTGCGGTGGGCTAAATGATTGATTGATTGAGCATATAATTATTATCAAGTATAAATAAAAAACCAGCAATTTGGTGTTTCCACTTCCACAAAGAGTGCTGCAACGCATTCGAAGCGTCGGCAAAAATAGTAAGTTTCATGATTTAATCGCGCAATGTCCCGAACTGTATTTTACCGTCTGTACCATGGTGAGTGTTCTGATGAGCTCTTCCAATTAGTACCATCCACCCCTTCCCTACATAGGACAACACGTTCAGGTCTTAGATGTTACCCGCACACGGTGCAGAACATCCGATCAAGAACCAAGCGGTTCGGTGACTCTATCTTCTGTCGCACCATTAACGCCTGGAATTCATTACCAGCTCACGTGTTTCCTTCTTCCTACAGTCCTGGGTCCTTTAAGCGAGGCGTGAAAAAGCATTTGATGAGACCGTCAAGCTGAGTGTCACCATTGTCACATGGTATGTGTAAGTAATGGTGATCCTCTTTTCTGAGACTTTGCCTTCAGCTTACCATCAGGCAGGTCAGGCATCAAGTCTATTTGACGTGTCCTAGATAAAAAAAAAGAACCGTTGCACAATTATGATTTTACACCGCAATGTTTAAAAAAAATCTTTGAATGCATCTATTGGCTTAGATGTATAGATAAAATATCTCGATAATAAATAAAAGTATATTTTTAAGACATTAGGTACACTTTCCATTATAACAGTTTATTCGAGACGTTATCAATAAACCCCTTATTCGCCCAACTTAGCAATAATTCCCGTTACTATACCCTTCAACAGGGACAATAGTGTTCCACAATGCCTATTGTAGCCCATGTTACGACTTATTGGGTATCAATAAGATTATATATGTGATTAAATAGTACTGATTTAATATTTGATTAGCCATGGACGGATTTGTGAATGGGTTTCCGTAACTATTGTGTTCGGTTATCTTAAAACAGGAAATACGGTTTTAGTAATTTTGGTTGTGAATGGTGAGTTTATATTTTAATAGTAACAGTAAAATTTAAGGCTATTCGCATGCATATATTTTATTGACAAGAAATTTATGAACAATGACAGCTTTACTGTCGTTCTGACACTAGAAATAAAATACATTTATTCATCCTTATTTTGTTGGCTACGATTTTCGGTTGTACATAATCAGGGGTGAACCTATTGCTATCAAGCGGGCACTAAAATATGACCTTTGTGTTTACTATCAGATGGGAAATAAGCCTATCCCTTAATCACTTTCTACGACACCCACAGGTTGAGATGGTGTGGCTCTATTCTACTCCACCAGTTATCAATACAGCAAACTTAAAAGAAATAAAATGAAGAAATAGGAACTGCATAAGAATACCACGCGAGAAGAGCCGCGGGTATCAGTTAGTTTAGAATAATATGAACTATCTTCATAATTAAAATCCTATCAATCAATCAATCAGCCCACTGCAGTCCACTGCTGGACATAGGCCTCTCCCAATGTGCACCATTTTCTCCGATCCTTCGCCTTCCGCATCCAGTCTGTCCCAGCCACCTTTTTCAGGTCGTCAGTCCATCTGGCTAGGGGGCGTCCTACCTTTCGTTTACCTTCTCGCGGTCTCCACTCTAGGACTCGTTTGCTCCAACGGCCATCGGTCCTTCGGCAAACGTGGCCAGCGCACTGCCACTTTAACTTGCTTATTTTGTGGCCTATGTCGGTAACTTTGGTTCTCTGTCGAATAACCTCGTTCCGAATTTTATCCTTCAGAGAAACTCCAAGCATAGCTCGCTCCATAGCCCGCTGCGCGACTTTTAAGCTATGGACCAGCCCCACTATAAGTGTCCACGTTTCGGCACCGTAAGTCATAACAGGTAGGACGCACTGTTCAAAGACCTTTGTTTTGAGGCATTGCGGTAGGGGTGAAGAGAAAACTCGACGTAGTTTGCGAAATGCTGCCCAACCCAGTTGGATTCTTCTGGCTAGTTCTTTCTCGAAGTTGTTTTTACCGAGCTGGATAACCTGCCCCAGGTAGACATATTTTTGAACAACTTCGAGTGTCGCCCCTTCGATGGCAATCGGTCTCGGTGCAACATGTTCGTTGAACATAATTTTGGTTTTATCCAAGTTTACACCAAGGCCGACGCGTCGAGAAGCTCCATCTAGGCTATGCAGCATTTCGCCCAGTTGTTCCAACGATTCCGCTACTATGACGATGTCGTCGGCGAACCGAAGATGTGAGATGTACTCACCGTTAATGTTTATACCCTGCCCAGTCCAATCCAGAGTTTTGAAGACGTCCTCCAACGCGTTGGTGAATAGTTTGGGGGATATAACATCTCCCTGTCTCACTCCACGTTGGAGGCTAATAGGTTTCGTCTTCTGGTCTTGGAGCTGGACGGACATTGTGACAGTGTCATACAAGCATCTCAGCACCTCGATGTATCGCCAATCGACACGACACCGCTGTAGGGCATCCAGAACTGCCCAGGTTTCGATGGAGTCGAAGGCTTTTTCGTAGTCCACAAACGCCATACACAGCGGCTGATTGTATTCTTGGGCCTTTTCTACAATCTGCCGAACAGTATGGATGTGGTCCACGGTGCTATAACCTTTTCGAAATCCGGCTTGCTCCGGTGGTTGGAACTCGTCGAGCTTACCCGCAAGACGATTTGTGACGACTCTCGAGAACAGCTTGTAGACATGACTCAGGAGTGAGATGGGCTTGTAGTTCTTCAGCAAGGTCTTATCTCCTTTTTTGAATAACAGTATCACCGCACTCCCGCTCCATGCCCTAGGTGTTAGACCTTGTAGGATGACGGAATTAAAGAGGCTTGCTAGCTCTTTCAGGATTGGAGTTCCGCCTGCTTTCAGGAGCTCAGTAGTAATACCGTCATCACCTGGGCACCTGTTGTTTTTCAGTTGTCTGAGAGCCGCCTCAAACAAATTAAAATCCTAATTAAAATATAATTTATATGCTTACATTGTAAACTAATCGAGAAACTCTATAAATTAACAGCCCCATTTTCTCTATACACACAAAGAATGTTCAAAGTTCGTTTAATTTCAGCGATCAAATTTATTTTAACCTAATTTAAGATCAATATCTAAAGAAAAACCAAATTAACGAACTTCCTCATTCTTGATATTAACACTGAATAGTTTAGTGAAGTTCATTTTCCCGTGTCATAGTATCATGATTACCAGGCAAAACTGCTCGCAAACAATGTGTAATTAATAGAGCGACCACATGGCTAGAATTAATTAGGACATCGATTATAGATTCTTGATAACTGTAGTTATTGTGCTCATGCTATTACAGCTTAAGTTACTAGGATATTATTATCCACCCAAGGAGAAAGCTGAGCATCGAGTTTTTATCAGGGAAGCCCTAACAAAGCATACTAAAACACTATTGTATAATGCGAAAATGCAGTTAAATAAATCTTTCCAGTATATTTGGTGCAAGGAGGGTAGGATATTTGTTAGAAGGAACAGTAATAGTAAAATTTATTATATCCGTACTCAACAAGATATTGACCAACTAAACAAATCTGCTAATAATATAATCTAAGTGCGTTACTTGTATCATCTATCACTCACTTTCACCGAATTTTATTTGTTTAGTTCTAAGTGGGTACCGTAACTACTTACACATTTTGGTTTTTATTTGTTTTTAATAGTAGTTGAGTAATTTTATATTTCTTACAACGCATAGTAATTAGTAATGAATGCAAATACACATAATATAGTTGAAATATTTGACTGCAGTTCCACTCAAGACTTCTTCAAAAAGTTGCCTACTAAGAGTGGTTATTTAAATATAACATGTCTACACCTTAACATCAGATCAATGATAAAAAATTTCACTAAGCTGCTACAACTGATCAACAATTGCGTAATTCCTATAGATATTATAGTGTTAACAGAGGCGGGTATCTCTAATCGCATTGCACCACTATTTAATATACCTACCTACAACATGTACACCCAACTACGCAATAAAAGACGGGGTGGGGGTGTAATTTTATATGTTAAAAATCATCTTAAGTTCACTGAGATTCCACATAATACTAAAACGTTTGAAAGTCTTACGGGTTATCTTAAAATTAACCATAGTCAACACGTGATTGTATGTGCAACGTATAGACCACCAAAAACAAATAAGAACATCTTTGTAAAGGAACTGGGTAATCACGTATCTAAATTTAACTCGGAGCCGAACTTTCTTCTGGTCGGCGATATGAATATCGATCTCAAACGCATATCATCTTATAAAGATTCATATCTGAATACACTTGGCGAGTGTGGATTGACTTGCGGAGTTTCCCAGTACACAAGAATAGAAAAAACACTAAACAAAATCACAAAATCATGCATAGATAACATTTTTGCTCGTTTTCCTGCGAGTCATCCTTACTCGGCGGTGCTCGATGTCGTACTAGCCGATCACCGTGCGCTTTTGTTTACCTGCATCTGTGATGAGGCACCGGAGTGTATACAGGATGTTAACAAACATATTATTGATTATAAAATACTTCACACTGAACTTAAAAATGTTAATTGGTTGACCACTGGTGGCATGCTGTGTCCAAATAAAATTAATGAGTTTATACGTAATGCATTTCAAAGTGCGTGTAAAACTGCTACTAGGGAAAAAAAATGTAAACGAATAAATATAGTGAAAATTCCTTGGATTGACGAAAATATAAACAAATTATGTGAAAAACGAAACCGATTGTTTAAGTCATGGAAGGCCAATCCAAGTGACCAAGAATTAAGGTTAAAATACAATACGATACGAAATAAAACTAATAAAATTTTAGAAAAAAGAAGGAATCAATACTATATTAACCTAATAAATAACAATTTTAACAATACCAAAAAAGTTTTCCAAATTATCAATCAAATGCTTGGTAGGGTGACTTTATCTATTGATTCAGCTATTTTAAAGGCATTTGACGCGCAATGCTTATCAGTCAAACAATTGACTGAGAATTTTGCAACATGCTTTGACAATGCCGTCAAGGATATATCACCAAACTGTAACATCAAGTTATTGGACGACAACCAATACTGCTTGGAAATGGACACGAGTATGTTATTCAAAAAAGCTTCTAGCGATAGAATATATAAAATAATTAAATCATTAAATTCAAATAAATCCCCAGGTATAGATAACATTAAAATTTCACACATAAAGATGGTAGGTAAAGAAATTTCACCAGTAATTGCTAGTCTAATTAATTCAAGTGTTGCAAGTGGCCAGTATCCTGACGAATTAAAGATGGGGTGTGTTAGACCGGTTCATAAGAAAGGCTCCAAATCTAGCTGCTTAAATTACCGGCCTATTACACTATTATCTTCTGTCGACAAAATTATTGAAACATACATTAGCCAGGAAATACATGACTATTACAAAAAACACAATGTTATCACTCAGCACCAGTATGGCTTTCAGTCCGGCAAAAGTACCACACAACTTCTATCGAAATTTACTGATGAGGTGAATACCTACCTTAATGAGAAAAAACATATTTTGGTTCTGTTCATTGACTTCTCACGAGCATTTGATACTCTAGACCATAAAGAACTTCTGAACAAGCTAGATAGCACTGGTGTACGTGGACCATTGCTTCGCTGGTGTGAAAATTACTTAAACAACCGTAAATTCGCAGTTAGGATCAACGACACGTTCAGTGACTATAAAACCGTTACTCAAGGAACTGCACAAGGATCGGTACTTGGGCCCCTTCACTTTCTTTCTTATGTCAATAATATGGCTAACTGCATAAGGTATTCTACCTGCTACCAGTTTGCAGACGACACGTGCATAGTCGCCGCAGACAAAGACCCACAGAAAGCTACTGAACGACTCCAATCTGATTTTGATATGCTGGTGAGATGGTGTCATGACTCAGGTCTAGTAATAAACGCAGACAAGACACAACTACTGCATATTAAATCTCCACATCTTAAAAGCTCTCCGTATGACAGCATAATTGTACATGGTCATAGCTGTTTACATGCGCCACCGGCACAACAGTGTGACTGCCCTTTTATTAAAAATGTTGAGAGCCAGCGATATCTTGGTGTAATAATCGATAACAAAATGAACTGGAGTCTCCATATTGAATATGTTTGTGATAAACTCAGACAGTTCCTCGCTAATATAACATTACTAAAAAATCGCATCCCATATAAGGTCAAAATGATGTTGTATAACTCCCTAGCTGAATCTTATATCCAATACGGACTAAGCAGTTACGGTCGCACATATAGCACATACCTGCAAAGCATATTTAATCTTCAGCGAAGAATTCTCCGTAAAATTGTATCCACAAACATCAAACAGCAGTTCGATGATGATGATTATGGTTTGTTCAATTATTGCAAGATATTACCAGTGCATATTCAAGTAAATAATTTGGTTCTCAAGGAAAACTTTTTTAACCAAGATTTTCGATATAAAATAAACCATCCTGTATGCACTCGGGCGGTGGCTCGAGGAATGTTGTGTGAGCCGAGTGACGCAAAAAACACCTACGGCGAGCGAACGACTGCTTACCTGGTTCCTCGACTAATTAACGCATTACCCCCGGAATTGCGCAATATTGATAGCATTGAGCCCTGCAGTGTCAAAATGAAACTCAAGTTGCATTTCCTAAAATCACTTGTTTAACATTTTTTTTTAACCGCTGAGGCATTGATTATAAACCGCATAGGTTTTCTTTTGTAAATGCTTATGAATCTTTTTACTGTATGTAATTGTTTAGATGATAAATAAATATAAAAAAAAAAAAAAAAAGAATAAATAACAAAATAAGTAGATCTCGCACATAATTATTATCAAGTATGAATATTCAGGGTCGGCAGCGCCAGTGTGACGCCCCTGGTTTTGCACAAGGCCACGGTAATCACTTCCCATCAGGTGGGCGGTGTGCTTATCTACTACCTAAGTGGTACAAAAAAAATTAAGCCTAGTACGGATTTAGTTATTTTTCTTGCCCTTGCATTTGTTATATTTTTATGTATTTCGGTTATTTTATTAGATCAGCGTTCTCTTTTTTTATACCACTTAGGTGGCAGACGAGCACACGGCCCACCTGATGGAAAGTGGTTACCGTGGCCTATGGACGTGTGTAACACCAGAGAAGTCACACTCCCGCTGCCGACCCTGTAAACACAGAGTCTCTGTGCCGTCAGTGTAGAGGACAAAGCAGGACAAGACTTTAGTCATCCCACTGACAGCACAAATTCTCCATTTTTATACTTTTATAAAACTAACTCAATAAAAAATCAAAACGCTCGTTATTTGAATTGTAAATAAAATATACAAAATAACAGTGGGTTGTTAGACGCGACATGATCGCGAGTTTTAAAGAAAAAAAAAGACAATAATAACATAATAATTTAATTCTAATAATATATCGACCTTAGCTAAAAGGTGAACAAGAATATTAGCAATACATTCCTACGTTAGATTTGTAAAACAAATTAAATACTCCAGTGTCCAGCTGTTGCAACAAAACGTGGTTACTTTAAATTTAAGTTGAATAGTAAGAAACTTTTAATTAATGTACTTAACGGGTTGATCTTTGAAACACTTGTGGTTTCTTATTAAATATATATTGTACTTTAAGGAAGTTTTTGGATAATATTGTTGAAAGTGGTACGAATATTTTGTTCATTTTTTGTGTATGACTATGATAATATTTTGTATTTATTTAAATAAATAAAGTCCTTGAATAATAAATAATAATCCTAATAATTATTCTACAACATACAATACAGGAGGTAGGACACGGCGGTATTTCCGTCCAATGGAGTAATCCGACCGGGAAACTACCTCCGCCCTACAGAATACCGCGGCCATAATAACCTCGTGTTGTGTATCCGTCAGTATGTAGGGTAGCCAGAGCTCACTGGAGAGATTTTGTACTGTCAGTGGGAGACCGTAAGCTTGTCCTGCTTTGTCTTTTACACTGATGGCACAGAAACCATGTATTTACAGGGTTTCCAGCGCGAGTTGACTCCCTTGGCGTTCCACACGTCTATAGGCCACGGTAACCGCTTTCCATCAAGTGGGCCGTGTGCTTGTCTGCCAACCAAGTGGTATGAAAAATAAATTCTACACTACGCTATTTAGACACAGTATAGTTTAACCAGCTTGTGTTATGGGATCTAAACTGCTGATAAACAAACTTGGATACTTTTCTTGTACATACTTACATGTTATACATAGAAGAATATAATCATAAGTTTATATTATTTATTTATTGAACTATATGCACTAGTACATAGCCGGACTTAATGTCGCAGGCATTATCTACCTGTCAACCAAGTGTAGTGCAGAGATAAATTAGTAGGTACATAATATTAATGTTTAGGTTAAAAAAAATGTTAATTACGCGAAATATCATTATATTGTCATTAAATCCTCCTTGATATTCATAATAACTGATGTATTTTTTGACTGTCGACCAATGATAAAGGTGTATTATAATTATATCCTTTGTTAACTGTATACAATTATATAGGTATGATATTTCTTGTAACTTCATATTTAGGTACTAACATTAGAAGAACCCTATTTGACTGTGCATTATTTATATAGGATACGTCAATTAGACTTCGCCTCGGCTGATGGTAAGCTGAAGGCAAAGTCTCAGAAAAGAGGGTCACCATTACTTACATATACCTTGTTACAATGATGACACTCAGCTTGACGTCCTCATTATATGCTTTTTCACGCCTCGCTTAAAGGACCCGGGACTGTAGAAAGACGGAAGCACGTGAGCTAGTAATGAATTGCAGGCCTTAATGGTGCAACAAAGGAAAGAGTCATCGAACCGCTTGGTTCTTGATCGGATATTCTACACCGTGTGCGGGTGACATCTAAGCCTTGCACGTGTTGTCCTGTATAGATAAGGAGAGGGTGAGACTAATGTGTTATAGTTTAAATCAAACACACACACACACACACACACACACCATCTATACTGACATCTAACTATAAACTATCTCGCAGTTGCGGCTATTTGGCTTCAACCCAGCGGTATAGCTTTATATGGTGAGCAACTGTGAGCAAATGGCAAGTACTCATTTGCCCATCAATATTTACACAGTAAGTGTAGATAAGAAAGGACTTTATAATATTGAAGCTGTGTGAAAAACTGTTAATTGTAACTTTTGTTATTATAATTTTTTTATACCACTTAGGTGGTAGGTGGTAGAGCACACGGCCCACTTGATGGAAAGTGGTTACCGTGGCCTATGGATGTCTGTAACACCAGAGGAGCCACACTCGCGTTGCCGAACCTGTAAGCACAGACTGACACACAGAACGACTATAGTAAGTAGATCAGTGTAGAAAATAAAGGAGAACAAGTTTTTAGTCTTCCCACCGACAGCACAAATTCTCCAGTGAGCTCTGGCTACCTTACTCACCGCTGGGAACACAATACGAGGTTATTATGGCTGAGGTATTCTGTAGGGCGGAGGTACTTTTCTAGTCGGACTGCTCAATTGGGCGAAAAAACTGCCGTGTCCTACCTCCTTATATACCAATGAGGTTGAATTACACTAAAGACACAAATTATAATCAAGTAGAACTAAATGGTGTAACTAAATTATACTCACTCGATTCATTAAAGATTTCTGTCGTCTGTCTCTGAAATCCAAATTAAAATCGGACCATTTCTGAATAAACCCCTTTCGAACATGATGTAGCGGTAAAATGTACGACTGCTATGCAGGAGACGCGGGCTCGATTCCCATTCCGTGCAAATATTTGTATGCATGAAAATGTATATTTGCATTAGTTTCGGTGGTTTTATGAATTATATGTAGTGTATGTATTTACAAAAAGTAATTTGGTATGTTTTTCGGATTTCTAGATTCCACAATAAAATCTAGTTAAGATATGCTTACCATGGGTCTAGATAGCATTGTATAGAACGTTGTGGAATATTAAAATGGCGGACCTTTTCCCTTTCTAGAATCGGTTAATATTAGCCGATAGCAATTATAACAGTGCTATCATAATTATGTCTCATAATGCTACAGTTGAACTATAACCCAACAAGAACCACAATCATTGCTAAACGACACCCAAATTGACGTTTAATTTACATTAATCTGAACCCAATGTTTGATCTTGAATGCTATTTTAATGTAATTACTTGTTGAATGACGTTTGAACATTGTTTCAGACTTGTGTATGCATTAATTTTGGGATAATATATATATAACACATTAATATATTTAAATGTTAATTTATAGTGACGAGAAGTAATTAATTTCGTTATTTAATTAAAGAATATTTAATCATCACTTAACAACATGTAAGATAGCGGTCAAAGTAAGCCTATTGTCAATACAAAAATGGGACTTCCACGTTCATATATTTCATCGAAAACTATTTAGTTTCAATTATCTCGTGTAGACGAGGCCAATTTATATTTATGAAGTATGTAGATACTTGTATACAGAGCTGTTCAACAGGGTAAGGTAAGCGTAGTAACACAAAATGAAAATGTCACTGCAATACCGAAAAAGGTCAACGCGCCTACAAAAGTTTACACTTCAATAAACACATGACTCGTTCGATAAACACTGACGGCAAAGAGACTCTGTGCTTACAGGGTCGGCAGCGCGAGTGTGGCTTCTCTGGTGTTATACACGTCCATAGGCCACGGTAACCACTTTCCATCAGGTGAGCCGTGTGCTTGTCTGCCACCTAAGTGGTTTAAAAAAATGAAATTACACAGCGTTCGTGTCATTGTGTATGACACACTGCTTTCTTCATTTATTTTATTTATTTATTTACTTAAATAGGCATATCAAAAGTGAAAACATCAAGATTGATAAGACACAATGGCAAGATAATTATGCATGTGCTACACAAATTACAGATATGCACAGCATTGACTGATAGAAAACTTTCTTTATGTATCGGTTTACCTAGGCTAGATTATTATCTGATGCCACAACTCCGATAGCCTAAGAGAAAGAGAGAAAGAAAGACAGAAAGAAAGCCTACACTAAAACCTCATTCGTCAATTAGCAGGTATACCGGTTTGCAAGTAAGGCAAGGCATAACCCACAAACACAAATGCGTCTACACTATACATGACGGAGTCATAAGCGTACAAGAATAAAAATAAGCTTCAGATTTCAGAACCTACTCCTTTTTGGAAGTTGGTAAAAGAATAAGCTAAGATGTCTTAGTATAGAGTTACTATTTTAAAACAATTACTTCATGAATTAGCTGCTAGCAATTTCTTCTTAATTGACTTCAAAAAGGAGGATGGCTCTCAATCCATCAGAATCTTTTCAATACCATACCACTCACTGAGGGCTTATCGCCTCATTAGAATATGTAAAGTGCAGTTAGGTGCACCAATGAGTGCTTTAATCTCTCAGAAACGTGAGAGCTATGAATATTTATGGGGCATTAATGCTTTTTCCAATAACCTGGATTTCACGGGCTTTTAAAAAATATTCATAAATTATGCAATTGGTTACTTTATTTGTTAGTAGCAGTTGCCCGGCTATGGAAACCTATTCCCGGGATAAAGCATTCCTATTTTTGTGCGAAGTTTCAGCCAGATCAGCTCAGCCGTTATTGAATAAAAATCGAGCGTGATTAAATAAGAAACATACAAACATCTTAAAAATATTAGTAGAATGGAATATCGTGAATAGCCACAAGGGGAGAGGAAGACCTAAGAGGAAATGGATGGACTTTGTGAGAAATGATATGGCCAGGAAAGGAGTGAAAGTTGAGATAAAAACCAGAGATGAATGAAAAAGCACACATGTTGCGTCGATTTGTTGTATAATTAGAATTCGTTTTATTTATTTATCAAGTAACACAGTATATGTATATGCAATTACTTATATAATTTATACAAAACTAAGCTAACTATGCAATATATACAAAAAGAGGGAGATTGCATCTTTAGGCATTGAAAAATTCCTCCCCATCGCTACCTACTGGTACCATACCCAAAAGGCTGACGGTATTACCACGCTGAATGGCGATGCCAATTCTTTGAGGGAGTTAAATGCCAGTCCTATGGTCACGGGAAGCGTCGATATGTTGTATTATTATTCATCTCAATTTAGAATAGGTTCGTCTGTTTGTCTGCCTTATATGGCTTTCATGGGACTACCGTCTGAGTCTCATCTCCAAGAGTAAAACCTGCGCTAGAATTTCATCCGTAAATCATCAATCAACATGTTTAGGGGCTTACAGGTGATGAAACGGAGAATTGGCATCGAAATATCTTAATGGGCCTCATATATATTCACTAATTGGTTGTTAACAGTAAATATACTTAAAAAGAAATTAATTAATAATGAAATACCTATATCAGGCACGTGTCAATTTCCAAATTTTATTCTTGGCAACATTGGCAGCTTGCCATAGGCTCTGGCATGCCAATTTGTTATCAAATTGGAGCAAGCGACACATTATTCTTGATGTGATGTTACCTTTCTGCACATACCAGTTGAAAATACCGCATAGACTATGGGGCGTTTTGGGACATTAGGGGTGCCAAAAATGGATTATATGGAAATACCATTAAGTTGAACTGATATTATATGCCATTGACTCTATGAACAAGTAATATTTCAAATCAAGTAGCTAACTTTATTCATTTAGGTCACAAAGTAACAGTTACGAACATCAAGACTATTGCCTCCACATTTACAGACATTATTTTCTAAGTAAGCCCACACATTAATTACCAAGAATATTTTTCTTAACGAAAGACATTAAGAAGTATTTGTTTGGCCTCTGTTATAGGCAGGTGTAGTATGTGAGAAATGAATATGACAATAAAATCTCACAATCAATCATTTCTAATCATCAGTTTACAAATGAAGTAATAATCAAATTGTATTACACCCCTTCAAAACATTTCATTATCTTAATATGAGCAGAACAACTCATTCGCAGAGACATGTTCGTATCACAGTCGGCAGTCGCCTGCCTGGCGTGTTGCCAGACCCGGCTGGGCGGTATGTTCCTCGGAGGTGAATGTGTAATACGAACAGGATTTATGATGTTAATATAATTGTTAACAGCTACTGGCAACACTGCATAAGTATAGAGTCACATATACGTTTAAATCAATTATTGAGAGTGGGAGTTGTGACCTTTTGAGCGTGGATGAGTTACAATTACATAGATATATTTACGAATGTAAATACCCGAAGGGGCAAAGGTTCTCAGTTCCACGTAACAGGAATCGAACCTATTACCAACAAGGGGTCTTTGACATTGGCTGTATTAGTGCGGGGTCAACTCGGAAATAATACGACTCGAGTTAACTCGATTTGAATTCGAGTTACACAACTCGAGTTAGCAGGAAGAAACTGTATATATTTTTTTACAAATTACTATTTACCCGACTACGCCAGGGAAGTGAATGTTTTATTTACGCGCGTAATGTTTGTATGTATGTAGTTTTCTTTGTTCCTCTGTATAAGTAGGTATAACAATTGCATAGATTTTGAATAATTTCGTTAAATGAGCTTTCAATCATAAATGAAAGGTATTAATTTCTCGAGTGTTGTAGGGTACATAAACGAGAATTAATAAATAATTAAATAATGGACAGAATATGCAACTGAATCGTAGTGCCAAATTTTATAGGTGATATTGAAATATATTTTTTTATGGTTTATCATCTGTTTATTATTCACCAAAACTATAATATTGTTACGACCGAAGTCGATATTTTGAAAACTAATAATCGAATCTTCAAGAAATAAAAACGCATTGTTAGTGACGAGGTACTCTACCGATTGACATAGAAAAATCTAGAATCGTCAACAAAAAGTCACAATCTACCTACGAGTACCTACTGAATAAAAACAAACAATAGGTAAATATCGAGAATGAACTCGAAGGTCAGCGACGGCGGCAAGATCAAAGGAAAGTAGGTATTTATCGCTCGCGAACTTTCTAGATGATTCGACACTCCTAATTGAGAGGTATAAAAACACGCTCGCATAGCGACACGATTGATTCTGTCTTTGAGATCGATAACGAACACAGCAAACTTAAGCGACCGAAGAAGATTCTACCTGCGACCTGAGCAACGACTGTGGACTACTGTGAACTACTGAGCGACTGGAACTGTTGAAGAGTACTGTGTGTACTAGTGATTTAATTGTCTAGTTTGTGATGAGCTAATAAATCTCTTCGTTGAGTAAACGGCATTTAATTGTACCTCGTGCACGTAACAATATTGTAACATTTCTGATCAGTGAATATACTAAGGTGGTTATTATGATCGAATAACTTTACAGTAGCAGAATTATTATTAAATTAAAGGAGGTACTTAAAGAACGAATCGCACTTCCATTCTTTTGCTTGGTCTGTTACATCCTATTCCTACAATTCAATTCGAGTTACGAAGAATCCAAATAAAGTTATTTCGAGCTAAACGCAAGTCGAGTTAACTCCGGTTAGCGACTCGAGTTGATCCATCTCTAACCTGTATGTTTACTGTCGAATTGAAAACACCCTATCCCTTAGTCACCTTTTACGACCTTCACGGAAAGAGATGGACTATATTCCATTTGGAAAACTGTACAGATATGTATTCCACAGTAATATAACACTTTTGTGAAGAAATTGTTTCAAATTAATATAACATAACATAAACTCACGCCTATATCCCCGAAGGGGTAGGCAGAGGTACTAGCACCCACATTTCGCCAGTTTATGTTTAGGTCCCAATGTGGCATTAGGTGGCGAGCCTATTGCCATTAACCGGGCACTTATAAACCAGCGATAAATACACACATAACTCCGAAAAGCTCGAAAAGTCATTGGTGTGTGCCATGGTAAAACCTGGGATCGAACCCGAGACCTAGTCTCAGCAGTCCATCACAGATACCACTAGGCTACCGCGGTTTTATATATTGGGCAATAGCTATAATGTATTGCTATAATAGGCCCACACTCCACACACGTGGAATTCTTATTCAGTTCCCATTAGTTATGACAGGAATAAAAAATATTTCAATTGAGATGTCCGACTGGGGAAGTACCTCTTCCCTACAGAATATCTTGTTTCAAATTGTTCGTACACTAAGTAACTAACCAATTATAAAACTAATTAAAATGGCCGCCATCAGAGAATCAATCTTTAACAAGATAATAATATATCCAATGAAATATAACAATCTAATGATAATTATGACATTAATAAATCTCTAATAACTTTCCCCCAAAAGATTGGATCGCAAATGTATAAGTTAGAATTCATTAAACTGACTTCTTGATGAATTATTGATTACTTTTGAGTTTTCATCGTCAAAATTTGAACATTATTAACTTTTCTAACTCTCATTGAAACATCTGCGTAATGGAGTTTTAATTGTTCTCTTTTGCTTATTAGCCGTTACATTTAATATTTATTAAACATTTAAATGTATAATAAATATGTAATTAAGCATGTTTAATACATATGTTCATCATCCTCCAAGTCTATTTTCAACTCTATCAGGGTCAGGTGGATATCGATATTCTTCGTGAAGCGACTGCCATCTAACCTCCATAATGCAGTTGTAGTTCGATCTGATTAACGGACTTTTTTGGACTTCAACCACCCGTAATGAATGTCACAGATGTTAGCTTATAGCTTGACGTGCTCTCCGAGGCACGGAGGGATCTCAATGTTAGACACTCATCTTAGGACTGACCTGTCTAATATTTCTTAACCTTCCAATATGATATACCTTAAATTAAGTATCATAAAAATATCATTCATTCATTACAAAATGACAGACATACAAATACTTACAGGTGAAATACCTAACCTTTATATTTCTTCAGATAAGAAGGTACTGTATTCAATCCAGATAGTTTTTTTTTAATTAGTACATAATTACCGTAATAGAATTAATTAAATATGGTATACACGGCAAATTTATAAAGCGAGTGTGAATGCGAAAACTGTAGTACCCAGTCTACCCCAATGGGAAAAAGGCGTGACTGTATGTATGTTTAAACATCCGAAACTAAAATAGAATTCCATCAATCATTATTAATAATAAAAAAACATATACGTCCATGATTTAATCTAGTTTTATACGATCAGATCGGACCTTAGATTCATGGTCAAATATTTTGCGAACCCGAAACGCAATGAAGAGATATCATATAAATATGCTATCCCTTTTGAAATCCTGTCTGCATAATATATCGAAAAATTTATCACAGTCCTGCTACCCAATTTCTCGCTAGCTACTAGATTCTCGTTATCATCTCACTCAAGCTTCAATATCTTACTCAGTACATTGCCATTTTATCATCGATAGCCGCAGGCGTAGTGGAAAAACGTTCGACTATTTAGTTAGATGTCATCGGTTCTATTCTCGCTGAATATAATCATTATTTGCATATATGAGTATGTATATTTGTAAATAATTGGTAAATCTAAATTGTTTCCGCTATTAACATAAACTGTTAATTATTTATTATATGATCAATTACATTGATAAATTATTTGAAAATTCTTTGTCGACATCAGCATCTGTTTTTTGAAATTATTGTTATTATCATGAATTTAGTTACAAATATATATGTATTGTAATTATACACGCTGGCATCAATGTGAACAATATTCATTTATGTATTATATATAGTTACGTAACTGTATTACCAGGAATTTTGCATGCTGCTAAAACAGCATAATGTGCTGAACAAACATTAATTATAAAACCTATGTACTTAACCATATATTATCCGCAATAAATGAATTCGCATTTGATTTGGATTGGTCTGAACGTTTCTATATATATGTGTATATTACGTAAGTAAGTTAAATGTAAAATCTAAAACAAATAACAGAGTTCAGGACAAATGTGGACCTCACATATTTGAGGAGGCGATAAGACGCAGGGTGCGAATTTTAGTGGACAAATGAGTTCATCGTTCTTAATCTAGATTCCACACTAACATTCCACATTAACACAAGCTCAAACGACTGAACTAATATATACATACATACATACATATAATTATGTCTTTATCCCCGGAGAGCTAGGCAGATGTGAATTAACACCCACATTTCACCATTATTGTACCACGTACCCACGTAATAGGGGTAAGCCTATTGCTGTTTTCCAGGCACTATTGTTGCCTCGAGCCATGCATCTGAGGCGGAGTCTGGGTTGCTTATATCATCCTGTTGTTAAATAGCCCTATCCCTTAGTCGCCTTGTACGACACCGCATGGGAAGAGATGGGATAGTCCAAATTCTACTCTGTCGGAAACCACGCACACTAATATGTTAACGGAATATATTAACTTTTTTATCTGTGCATACACACCGTAGTTCAATTTTACTGCTGGAGTAGGCTTTACATGAGTTGCGAAAACGGAATCAGTATTCAATACAAGCGGAGCCGCGGGCAACAGCTGTCTTGCCAAAAATATCCCTCTCACGCAGTAATATTTTTATTTATTTAATAAAAAATCATTGTGTTTATCGTCCTTTATTGCAGGCCTATGTCAACATCGCCTCGCATCTTTTACGAGGTCACTGAACAGTTTTATATTTTTCCGGAAACTGACCTTTTTTTTATTTTTATTATATATTTACTAACTTACTGTTCTATAACAGTCTAATTTTTTCTTCAATTTAGAATTGTCTCAGCTTCGACTGAGCCAGGCTTCCCCAGAAACTGAAATCCATCACTTGCTCTCGCTCCTTCGTTTGACTTATTTAGCTATACAACACCAAAATTTGATTAGGTGTTAAGAACTAAAATGACCTTATACAATTTGAAAGAAAGATTTATTTATTAAACACACGCTTAAACCTCAAAGTAATTAATTTTAACTAAAACGTCACGATACATTTTATCACGAAAATTAGGTGAAACTAAGTTAATGAAAGAATCAGAAAATTATCATTAATTCTTAGTATTATAATTGTCTCCTAACAAAATTAATAACTCGAGCTTCTATACTTATTAACAAAGTAATCACTTCGCCTCGACTGGATGAGAGAATTAATTAGGAGTTAATTATGACACGTTCTCAAATCATCTACAAAAATAAAAGTGATAAGTTGGTTTATGTATGCTTCTTATAATGTAATTTCGACTCCAGGTTTTTCCATGGCACACACCAAAGACTTTTCGATGCTTTTCGAAGTTATGTGTGTATTTATTGCAGGTTAATAAGTACCCGCTTAAACCTTCGGAGATATAGGCGTGACTTTATGTTATATTATGTTAATAATATAAAAAAGTTCGGTATCATTTGAACTTAAATTTGATATTACATAGAACTTCGGAGGTGGTTCTTAACTATCTTGTTTCGTGTCGGTAAATGGTGCTGCAATCTAGCTATGGGATGTAAAAAAAAACCAAGTACTTCCATAATGGAACTAGGCAATGAAACTGCTGGGATTTCTCTGTTTTTATGAATGTACATCCCGGTGAAACCGGACCATGGGCTGTTCACCCAGACCACCGGCCACAATCACAAAACGCCACCACGGGCATATTTGATATTTAACGTTTTCACTTAACCCGTTATATAATTACAAATTGGAAACATTTGTTCGTGATAGACGCCAAAACTACTGAATGAATTTCAATGTGGTTTTTTTTGTTACAAAGACTTGGTCATACTTAAAATCTTACGTTTGTCTGATTGTAATCGGTTGAGTAGACCTGGAGAAAAGAGATCCACGCAGACGGAGCCGCGGGCGGAAGGCTAGTACACTTTATATGGACTCGCCGCACATGGTTAATGCTATATTTGCGCCACATATTACAAATAGTCACAATTACAAATCTGCAGGGAATTTCCAGCTAGTGGCGCATTGTGGTTGTGGCCGGAAGCCTGTGTGCGGTGACCCTTAATGATAATTTTGGTTTTACTGTCTAGAGAGGTGCATCCACCTGTGTATTTTTTATTTTTTTTATTGATTGTATGTGGATAACTTTTAACACCCAATGTCAAAGGCACCATACAATTCAAGCTTAATCATAGATTAAATACTGGTATAAAATATGTTCAACCATACTACTTACTTACTACGTAGCCGTTGAAATCTTCTCATATTCACATATTATTTATTTATCTAAATTTCATATTTGTATACTATGTAATTATTCATATAACACACTATTTTATAAATGTTGACAAATGACACCAACACTCACTTATATTCTTTAATTCCTGTCCATCCCAGAAATCACTTTTAGTAATAAGGCCGCTCATTGTGATTTTAACTGTAACTTTAATCATGTCTGTAAATTGATGATGATTTTTTAAGAATTACTACATAGTAACTAGACTTTTTAGTTTTTCAACCTGAATACAGACTTTAATATTATTTCTCGTAACTTTATTAAGATCTAATCGTATTTTGTTAAATAGATACAAAGATACATGATAAAATATGTATGTATGTCAGGGAGCTTCCATGTATTATTTACAATGTACAAGAAAAAAGTATTGAATGAAATTTTAAAGCATTTAGTATAATAACTATTCAAATCGATTAAATTTTTTCTAAACTGATTTGAATATTTAGCATACTAAATGCTAAATGCTTTAAAATTTCATTCAATAGTTTGAGCGGAGTCATCAAAAATCAATATTTAATTTTATTTGCAATATCATTCATTGCTGTGCCCGGTTAATGTCGGATAACCTCGTTCCGAATTCTATCCTTCAGAGAAACCCCAAGCATAGCTCGCTCCATAGCCCGTTGTGCGACTTTTAAGCTATGGACCAGCCCCACTGTAAGTGTCCACGTTTCGGCACCATAAGTCTTAACAGGTATGACGCACTGTTCAAAGACTTTTGTTTTAAGGCATTGCGGTAGGGGTGAAGAGAAGACTCGACGTAGTTTGCGATATGCTGCCCAACCTAGTTGGATCCTTCTGAATAGTTCTTTCTCGAAGTTGTTTTTTCCGAGCTGGATAACCTGCTCCAGGTAGATATATTTTTGAACAACTTCGAACATCGCCCCTTCGATGGCAATCGGTCTCGGTGCAACATGTTCGTTGAACATAATTTTGGTTTTATCCAAGTTTACACCGAGGCCAACGCGTCGAGAAGCTCCATCTAGGCTATGCAGCATCTCGCCCAGTTGTTCCAATGATTCCGCTACTATGACGATGTCGTTGGCGAACCGAAGATGTGAGATGTACTCACCGTTAATGTTACCCCGCCCAGTCCAATCCAAAGTCTTGAAGACGTCCTCCAGTGCGTTGGTGAATAGTTTGGGGGATACAACATCCCCCTGTCTCACTCCACGCTGGAGGCTAATAGATTTCGTCTTCTGGTCTTGGAGCTGGACGGATATTGTGGCATTGTTATTATTTATTACATTATATTGTGTTATTATTTTTAAAAATAGAAAAAATATGAGTTTCTTTCTTTATGGGTATATCCGCATTCCAACACCCTTAGGAAACAAGCTAGATAAATTCTGCCTATTTGGAACCTAAATAGCACTGTTACTTAAAAAAAATTGTTAACAGGACTAGAAGTTATTACTAAAATATTTTAGTCTGCACAACAACACGTGGCTTTCATGCAAGATTTCTTATGCATAATAACTATTGCATGATAAGAAAACTCATTATCACTGTTCCAACATATTTATCGCACATATAAATTCATTGTTACATTCTCTATTCAAATCTTGCACAATCTGCACTTTCTTGCGGAAATAGGGGCTCGAGGCGTCCGGAAATGACGTCATATTTCACTTGCCGTAACTGAATGCATAAATTTATAAAAAATAATTTTGTGGTTAAAGTAAACTGGTAAGGCGTGTATTATGGCTTTTTACTACAGTAAATTTGATTTTATTATAACATTTTACAATAGTTTTTAATACAACTTTTTAAATATAAAAGAAAAGGTAAAAAGTAATATTAAAAAATCAAAACAAAAATAATCAATTTACTAAACTTTTAATACTTATTACCAGTGCAACCGTTTTTATGTTAAGACAATTAAAACATGTCCATCCAAAAGCTGCCTGGAAGAGATTGCTTGTAGCGACAAGGCCGCCATTTGTAAATTTATCATAATGTTGTCCGTACATGTATATTATTTGGTGTACAATAAAGGTATATATACCTATCTTATCTTACCAGTGCAATCGTATCACCTCTCCTTTGTCATAAGTGATGTTGCTGGAAGTGTAGAGACACCCCCTCCCCTCACACTAGATGTCTAGTCTAGACATCTAGTGTGAGGGGAGGGGGTGTCTCTACCACATCGAAATTATTTAAATATTCTTAAAAGACGTACAACAAAATTAGGTAGTAAAACTACCCTAAATTTAATTATTAATAGCAACCCTTATAATATCGCAGTTTGTGTACAAAAGATACAAAGTATGAAGTTTACTTAAGCAAGAAAGTTCACTAGTTCACTAGTTCACTAGTCTACTAAGTTTGTACTTAAAGCGCATTTCATAATTCATAGTAGTGTTACGTTTCATTTTAATTTTACCGTAAAAAGGCTTCTACGGAGACGGTTATTTTTAATTTGGTTTATATCTTAACAAACTACTTTTCTTAAAATAGGACACGACGATAATTATGATGCAGAATCCTCGTTGAGACCCGCGGATCTTCGTTCGGGTGTGAGGACTACGCAATTCACACCTGGCCCCTGTTTGTGAGGAGCTGCTTTTGCTAGCGTAACAGGTAGACCTATCACCCCCTACTTAGGAGAAGTTTTCACCATTACATACAAACTGGATGACGCCAGCTCGAGGAAGAGGCTCAAGTACGACGAGTTGTAGCCGCTTTACTATTTCGTACCAGTAGCGGTGGAGACCCTGGGGAGCTGGGGCAAAGAGGCCAAAAGACTTGTAAGAGCGATTGGGCAGAAGCTCATAGAGGCTACTGGTGACTATCGCTCCGGATCGTTCCTGGTGCAGAGGCTGACCATCGCAATTCAGAGTGGAAACGAATCATGTGTGATGGGCACCTTAGCACCGGAGTGATCAGAGGTGAGTTATTTGATTTAAATGGACATATTATTTAATTAGTAGTAAGGTAACATGAATTATTACCTGCAATATTACAGTGGTGACCTTCAGTTGGACGATCATTAGATGATTTTTCACGCCCCTCTTAAAGAACCCGGGACTTTAAATACTGCACAGATTGAGATTTGTGTGTTCTTTTTTTATACAACTTAGGTGGCAGGTATGCCACCTGCCCACCTGATGAAAAGTGGTTATCATAGAATATGGGCGTGTACAACATCAGGGGAGTCACACTCTTGCTGCACCGACCCTGTAAGAACAGAAAATTTATGTTCCGTCAGTGCAGAAGACAAGGTATCCTTTGGTGTTGTATGTATTTACAAAAAAAGTATCTAAGTATGTATATTCGCATTCTAGATTCCAAGCTAGTTAATCCATGTTTATCAACGTATAACGTTGTATAGAATATAGTGGACAATATATTTATATATTTATTCACCCACTTTCCCATTTATAACATTTGTAAGAAGTAGAATTGACGACAAATTTTGACTTTATTTATAACAAACCTTTCGCCATAGGCTAGGAATTCAGCCTCACACATTGCGAACTGAGACGGTGCGCACTGTGCGTTATGAAAGAAACTTCATCCCACGCACACTCAAGCTGTGGAATGACCTCCCTGCCCCACACAAAGACACCCAAGAAAGACACCCCTACAATATGGGGTTCTTCAAGTGGGGCATCAAAAGGTTTCTTCGTGGTCGGCAGCGCGAGTGTAACACCCCTGGTGTTGCATACGTCCATAGGCCACGGTAACCACTTCCCATCAGGTGAGCCGTGTGCTTGTCCGCCACCTAAGTGGTATAAAAAAAACTCATTTATACTTCACTCGTTATCAAAAATTAGTCCCGTTTACGTCCGCAATTAAGATAGGTATTCATTGGACGTATTTTGTTAATGGCATTATACACGTAAATCTCTTTAATACGAGTCTGGGTGCCGTTACGGTGATATATAATTCTGTTTGTTACTGCCTCAGATATATTATAGCAGATGGTCCGTTTTGAGATAATATTCCTTTTTATAAGAGACTGGCTGGTCCGTTATATGGTTTTGCCTTGACCTTAACTATAAGCTGGAAAATGGGAAATTGGGACTCAGACGTGGGCTGATGTTGAGATTAGAAAGAAAGACAACAGTCAGTTTTTGAGAAAAGTCGTAAGTTAAATTGAATTGTCAGTGTTACTACTTTCGCAGAATGAACTCATAATAGCATTTTATAATAGTCTTTCTAACACAATTTAAAGTAATTTGTGCCAGAAAGACTATTATAAAATCCACGAATACTTAGATGATAAATAACCTTATAAATGAGCTGTGCGCTCACCTATGCGACTCAAGTAAATTCTTGTATTTAGACTAAGTAGTCTAAGTAAATGTTTATAATTAGACCAAAAAATGCCTTTTGAGTTTTTTGCCGAAGTCTTTTCAGGTCGGGGCCGCGTCTTCAACCGGTGGTACATTTACTGACTAGTGTTTGATTTTTCCTTTAATATTGACGTTTTGTAAGTACCGATTTTATGAATGAATGTCGAAATAAATGATTTTTGACTTTTGTCATAACGTTTATATTTTTAATTTTTTTTATATTTAGTTTTAAAATAAAACTAAAAGAACTACTATACAACTTAAGCTAAAAAGTATTGTAAGTTTTATTGTATTTTGCTTTCTTGGGTTAAGCGAAGGTCGAAATTCATAGCTGTTGGTAATTCCAAAAAATTTTCTCTATTATATTTAACATTTATATATATTAGTTTAACCGTTGGCTTTTCACGATGTTTATTATAGCAAAAAGATATTTTTATTGGTTTATTCGTATGACTTAAAACATGTGTTCTTAAATTTTAAAAGTGTCAGCACGTATTTGTTAGCCTCTTTACAGAAAGAACCCCAGGGATTAAACCCTTTGATCTAAATAAGTCACGTCGCTACGACTTAGACAGCTACGTTGCTACGGCGTAGATGTTTCGTAGACGATCACAGATTACAGACAGTATTAATCTCGTTTTTTCATTGATTTTTCTTTCTTTTTTGTTGAAATAATAAAAAATACGATATCATAAGAGAAATTGAAGAGTTGGGCAGAGGTGTATTCACACACAATTTTTGCTGTGATTTTGGTCGCATGTAATAGGGGATGAGTCTATTGCCAGTACTGTCATGACAATCACAGTATTCATCAATTTGTACCCGAAGCAAATACTTTACGTTTCAGTATATCTTTTCTAGATTTCGTTAATCGTTTCTTGATTGACTTTCACGGGAGTGACTGGCGTATTACAAACACCTTATGCCTCATGTAGCAATAAAGCCGCCATTTGTACATTTTTTATTATGTTGTCCGTACATGTACTGAAATGTGTTGGTGTTACAGTAAAGATTACCTTATCTTTCCTTAGCCAATCAAAAATGATACTGATTTGACATGGTCCTCGAGGATTTAGGTGAAGTCTTTTCTCATTGGTCATTTTTTGTGACCCATTTTCTCGTTACTAAAAGAAATTGTAATATTATGTAAGAGAATCCTGATGATACTTATATTATGATTACCTAACGTAAACACTGTTCTAGATATATCTGGTAACCAAACTGCTGCCTAATTGCAAAGATTAAAACCTCATTAGAAGGCATCTGGGGTAGTGCAAACACAACTATGCAGGCACTAAATAACTAGATTCAGATTTAGGTCTAATGGAGATCTAAAATTAATTCGTCATTCTAAAGTAAATTTATAACCAGATGCCATATACATACTCATATAATATATGCGCCTACGCCTGTGTTTAAAAGAGTAAATATTATTAACTATCATATTTAAAAAAAATATTTTTCTATAAATATCTCTTCTATTCGAAATGTCACTTTATTCCTCTATAAGCGAGAGCAGAATAGCTCTTTTCTATTAAGGACTTTTTAGCGGGCTGTAAAGTGATTTGAATTCAGAACATATATCGTTCATAGAAATCGAATGCAAATTGAATGCATTACTGGCTGTAACATGTAGGCCGCACGAAGGCCACCCACATGTACGCGTGTTGAGGAAAAAAAAGAAACAAAAGCGCGCGCATTACTTACATATCTCTCTGGCTGTTTACTGGAGATTGATGGTGCTAAGTGAAACTTGCATTCGCACTTTTCTACAGGATTTTGGTTTTACTTTATTTTTGAAAATAAGAAAACTAGAAACGTACTTGTGCCTTATTTAATATTACAGTCTCTATTCTTCTAAGTAATTAGTACATACCTACTTTCTCATAGATAGGGGAAGAAAAGTAGAGTGTATGACTCAAGAGTAAATTATTTTTCCCTCAGGTGATGATATTTGAATCCTTCGCAGCGTTTAGGATTCTACGTTAGAATCCCTCTCTACGCTCGTGATTCAAAGTGCCACCCTCGCGTAAAAATACTACTTTGCTCTATTGTTATACAATCTACTATTGATGCAGTTAATAACTCTGTGATAATGGAGTCTATGCTTGAGAAATATTCAGGGTAAATAATCGATGTACCGTCTCACAGCGATGGTGCAAAGAGAGAATGCGTAAGCTGCCGCTGACTTTTTAACTTACATAGTCTCGCTTGTAAATCCCCGTAAGGGTAAGTAGAGGTGTTTTCACACCTCATTTCGCTACTATGATTTTCAGTTCCATGTAATAGAGCAAAGTTACTTTTGTCCATACTCCAGTCATATGGATTCGTATTAGAAGAGTTTTTGTACCGATATAATATACATACACACATACATAAAATCATGCCTTTATCCGTGGAGGGTTAGGCAGAGGTGAATTAACACCCACATTTCACCATCATTGTAGTCGGTCCCACGTAATAGGGGGTAAGCCTATTGCCGTTTTCCGGGCACTATTGTTGTCTCTAGCCATGCATCTGAGGCTGAGTCTGGGCTGTATATATCTGTTTCATGTTAAATAGCCCTATCCCTTAGTCGCCTTGTAAGACACCGTATGGGAAGAGATGGGGTGGTCCAAATTCAACTTTGCCGGAAACCACCGATATCTATATGTATATACATAATCAAGTGAACTGACTGCGAAAAAGATTTAAACAGATGTTATTTATCAGTACCAGTGACCAGATTAACATACAACTAAATGGGAATATTTTAAATATTGGTAGTCCCAAATCCCATTACATTTAGACATTATGTTTTTTGCGAAGACCCAGTCAATCGAAACTTTTTTATTCTTCACCATTCCCCACATATGTTACCCTAGTTAATGAGGTGAGATTCTACTCGGGTTCAATTGAAAACGGGCCCGTGATATATCGGCCCAATACCTTATGGGGACACTTTATCTAAAAGAGTAATATATTTTTAACACTAAAATTTAATTTACAAAGTTTTATGAATAGTTTAGAATGTTTAGATTATTGAATTTTGCTTTTGAAAATATAAGTGTATTATTCTATCGTTTGTGAAATTGAAACTTATTTTAATAATGATAATTGTAGAGTGTTTTCTTTATTTTCGAATTAATAATAGCATTGAGCATTTAATGAAATTTTAAAGTTTAGCAGCTAACTATTATAAACTGGAAAAAGTGAATGTTCATACGAAACTTAAACTCGTGGTCAGTCTCTTACAGAGGGCTCAGTAGCTCAGTGGTCAGAGCATTCTCCCTGTAAGGGGCTGATCACGGATTCAAGTCTCGTCTAAATATTTGGTGTTTTTCTTTTCAATTTATATCGATTTGATCGATATAATAATCAACAGTAGTATTAACCGGAACTAGCTCGAAATTTGCTACGTTTTTGCTTTAAGATATACTTCTCCTTAAAAGCCTCAAAAGGCAGCTCATTTATATACCATTACCTCTAACAATACGAAACATATCACGCAATTCAATATTTTTGGATAGCCGCAAATAATCTTTGGCATTCGAATAAAAGTTGTCGCCATTTTGAATTTTATTAATTGCTGAATGCACAATTGTCTATCTGGTACGCTTTCATGCCTAAGCCACTTAACCAATCTTGATAAAATTTGGTACATAGATGGACTAGGGCATGGTGCTTTTTGTTGCAAACAAAGGGGTTCAAATAGGGGTTGAAAGTTTCTATGAAATTTCATCGTTTTCGAAGATAGCCTAATAAAATTTGGTACACAGATTTGGGAAAGGGATTAGTCTATGTAATAACCGTAATCCGCGCGGGTAGAGTAGCGGGGAACACCTAGTTTTAATTAAATAATTAATATCGATTTAAATAGTTTAGAGACCACATATAGTCCTATAAATAAATAAAATAAAATAAATTTTATTTCTCACCCACAACCAAATTACAAAATATATTGTTTGCACAGAAAAGAATCTGGTTGTAGATCACTGGTGCCTGTTGCAGGTAATAGATTACCTGTATTACTAGCCACCTGGAACCATTATAATACAATAAGTATGTTGTGCTCAAAAAATAAATTACAGAATAATCGGTTTTGGTTCAAATTTGCTAACGGTGTGAAGTGCTCATCTATAAGTTAGGAATCACCGATTTTATAATTTTTAGAAGTAACGAGCACAACGTGTACGTCTAACCGGCTGTGAGTGCGTGGGGGAATTCAATATATATTTTTAAAAAATATTAACTATAATTTTGTTCTAAAAGTCATCAAATCACACCCATTAATAACCCACCACAAGAAATCTAACACGTGGAATCTAACCTCTCTAACCTTCGAACCTTCTCAGGGTATTAATATCTCCAGATTCATTTCTTAGCTCACAATCTCCTGACCGGTCATAAATCATATGAAGCCGATCCTCAGTGGACATCAGTCGTAATGTGAGTTACGATCATTGTTATCCGATTCTCGGTATTCTTGTGATATTGCGGGTATTCGTGCAATGTTTCTGATTAGTGCGAATGATTCATGATAGTAAGACATTGCTAAATGTATTGTGATATTTATTAAATTGGGAATTATTTATTATTAATTGATTAGCTCTACGATTAATTTAGTATCGAAAGAAATAATAATCATTAACTATATTATGACATTTTCTTGGATATTTCTAGTATGTATGCTACAAAAATAATGTAATTATGTAATTTATAATCGATCAATATTGACTTGTATTATGTATATACATAATATAAGCAATCACACACATTCATGATCGTCCCTAAAAGAAAGGCGCGACCCGACCTGTACCCAGTACATTTTTTTATTTATTTATCAATAAAGGCACATTATGCTATCGTTTTAAAAATATGGTCAAACAGTCAAAAGATTAGGAATAATAATGCCTATATTCAAAGTTAAAATTAAACCACTTGAACCCATTGAAAACAAACACTTTACCTATTAAAACTTCCTTTTGATTTTTTATTTCTATAACTATCAAGTTGGATCCATCAAAAATTTACTACAGGATATAAAGTAATAGATATTCATTATTTCTGAACCAAGAGTTGTTTCACGTAAAGACTAAACTTAAGAACTTGGACAGAGTTAGGTACTCTGTCCAAGTTAAAAAAAAAGGAAGGATTAAAACAAATACAATCAAGCGTAAGCTTGAAAATAGCGTCAGTATTGTATGTTTTTTTCGCAGAAGAGGGCACGCGGTACCCATTAATTGTTTGGAAAAAATGTTCATAGCCTATCTACAAAGATTCGAACATTAAATTATTGGGCGAGTTTTTATTATTTGTAGTAAATGCAAGCTATTTATTTTTTGTACTATTTGCGTATGTAACTTAGCTTGAATTTATGACTTAGGTAAGAATGGATAGGTTTTGGTGTGAGTGTAAAATGAGATGAGTAAGCAATACGCATTTACAACATTCCACACAACGCAAGCTTATAGCTAGCGTTGTGTGGAATGCTTGCTTGTGTTAAGGAATAACTTGTATTTAGACATTTTTTTTGTAAATACATGCATATAGAAAGGTATGAGTTTTATTGACATTCTAATAAAACTTATTCATAAATAAGAAATAATCCAGAATGGGTATCAGTATAATATTTCAGAATTTTATAAAATACTTGAGTTCATTATAATGATGTTCTTCATTAAACAAACATAGTGTTAGAATGGCGAGGTAAAGGAGAATAAATCAAGGCACAAGATAATACAATTATAGAATTTATTCCAATATTGCAATGAGTAGGTACATCTATCGCGTACGAAAGTTAATATTGCAAGTACATACACACGGTATCGGTTGTTCACTGTTAACAAACACACCTTATAGCAAACAGTTATTAATTATACTGTGCAGTACTTACATGGTAATATTACAATACTTCACCCGTATAGTAATAGGGAAGATTTTGATGTTTCCTCGGTAACTCTTTTGAGTCGACTCCGACTACCAAAAATGGCATTAACCCCCGCTATTCTTTTTCAACCCGCCTTTTATGCACACAAGATAGTCAAGCAACATACTTTTAATTTGTTCTATTAATAATATTATTTATGATCTGTTAGTGCCATTTTTAGTATTACAATTAAATATTTATAAATTGCTAATATTTGAGAATAATGTATTTACTTCCAAATTTATAAAATGAGTAATATTATATTAATATTTTAATTTAACACTAATAGTGTTTAACACAATATCCGTTAGCGCCATTTCGATATTACAAATAAATATTCATTTATTGCTAACATTTGATAATAACCGAGTTATCTAACTCTAAATTCGTAATTAAATAAATAATAACGATTAATGACGCTAACATTCGGCCATCTGACAACGCCGTGCGTCCTCGTACGGAATACAGTATAACATACAGTACAGTATAGTATACATACAAGAAAACATAATAATATAAGTAAACAAACATTGACACTTCACCGCTGAGCACAGTGATATATTTGGAAAACTATACAGATTTCAAAAAGGTTCAGGTTTCTTCATAATACATTTATTTTTCTCATTATCTTGTTTGTGGTTATAAAATCAACAAATGGTAAATAACCATGCATATAGGTACCCCTTTTAACTAGGGAACAACATAAACATTGTGCTTATCTTGGCAACAGGCCCCATTATGTCCTGAATACCATGAGCAATATAATTCTTAGTTTATTCTGAATACCATTAGCAACAGGCCCCGATACGTCCTGAATACTGCTGGCAACAGACCTCAATTCACAATACACAATACAATATAGGTAACCTATTAACTAGGGAACACAACATAAACATTGTGCTTATTTTGGCAACAGGCCCCGTTATGTCCTGAATACCATGAGTAATATAATTCTTAGTTTATTCTGAATACCATTAGCAACAGGCCCCGATACGTCCTGAATACTGCTGGCAACAGACCTCAATTCACAATACACAATACAATATAGGTAACCTATTAACAAGGGAACACAACATAAACATTGTGCTTATCTTGGCAACAGGCCCCGTTATGTCCTGAATACCATGAGTAATATAATTCTTAGTTTATTCTGAATACCATTAGCAACAGGCCCCGATACGTCCTGAATACTGCTGGCAACAGACCTCCATTCACAATACGCAATACAATATAGGTAACCTATTAACTAGGGAACACAACATAAACATTGTGCTTATCTTGGCAACAGGCCCCATTATGTCCTGAATACCATGAGTAATATAATGCTTAGTTTATTCTGAATACCATTAGCAACAGGCCCCGATACGTCCTGAATACTGCTGGCAACAGACCTCAATTCATAGGACTCCAGTGGTAACATGCCCCTTTTCATATGTCATGAATACCGGTGGATAGTATTGTACATATTGTGATATTTAGCTAGATATATAATATTAATAATTGAATTAATCTATAAAGTAAAATACTTTAATCTGAAATAAAAGTAAATTAACTACGAACACATTAAGAATCAGCGATTACATAAATAGTTTCAAACCGAGCTATTTTAGTCAATACATATATGTAGCATATTCATTCGGAATCAGTATCACCAGACTCTTCGCTGAATGCCTCATCATGAGGCCTACTAAAATTCAACCATAGCTTTATTTTATCTATCGCAACTACTGAAGAGTAAGACTTATTACCCTTTTTGTCAATGGCGTGTCTTCAATTTGGAACCTGTCACATTTATATATCTTTGTGATCCTATATGGACCCTGATACTTGGTACAAGTTTTTTTTACTTTGGCTGCTAGCAGGGATATTTTTTTCGACGCTAACTAAATCTCCTACATTAAACTTTAGAGATTTACTACGCTTCTTGTCATAGTAGTCTTTTTGTCTTCTTTTGGGATAGTTTGACATGGGAGTTAATATTTTCTCTAATTTGCGAGATATCTTGATTAGTGATTACATCGTGACATCATCGGCTAACTTAGATAATATCTTACCTTCATTATTCCCTGTTAACCTGGTACCAAATAAGGCTTCTGATGGCAAACGATTAATGCCCTTATTAAACGTATTGTTCATACCCCATTGTACATCTAGCAGGTGGTCGTCCCATTTATTATCAGCTAAGCCTATGCACTTGGTACTTAATGAGTCTATTATAATTTTATTATAGCGTTCTAATTGCCCGTTGGCTCTAGAAGTGGTTACGGCATTTAAAACGTGTCTGATACCCTTCTCAGATATAAATTTCTTGAATGCATCAATTGTAAATGAAGTACCACGATCCGTTATCACTCGCCTTGGAACTCCAAAGATGCCAAAATATTCAATTAATACTTTCAAGGTCGTAGATGATTTAGTGTTCCTAACTGCCTTTAGATAAATGTAGTGAGTGTAAGCCTCCACAATTACGAGTATATACATATTACCCTTGCTACTCTTCACAAAGGGTCCTACGTGGTCCACGTGAATGGTATCGAACGGGGTATCGATCTTTTCAATCGGGCGTAGATGGCCTGGTTTTTCCCTCCTAATGATTTCGAATAACTGCATTGTAAACACGAGTTTACATATTTCTTAACAAATGTACGCTCTTCTATCTATCTTAGGAAACCAATAGCTAGCTCTGATCTTTTCTAAGGTCTTTTCAAAGGCAAAATGACCAATATCGTTATGGTTCTGTTTAGCGATTTGCCATCGGACTCCTTTAGGCACTACCCATTTATCACCAGCTGATGTAACTAAATAATTGGTTTTTTTTTTTAAACTTATAGTTAGTTTTAATATCTACGATATTGTTTAGATCTGGATCTCTTTATATTCCTATGATTCTCTGAATATCACTATCTACACTCTGTAATTTGGGTTACCAATTATTATTAACATTCCTAACGACCATTACGTTGTGTTCAATCTCGGGAGCATCTCCTACAGGGTTGCGACTTAAGGCATCTACATGACTCACTGATAAACCCGGTCGGTATTCTATATTGAAATTATACTTTTGCATATATTCCCACCATCAAGCGACACGTGGCAACATGTCTCGTTTTTGGAATGTGGCTCTTAGGTAATTACAGTCGGTAATCATTTTGAATTTGATTACAATTAAGTAGACTGAATTTATGTAAAGATGATGCAACAGCTAATGTTTTGAAATCATACGAGGAATAATTTTGTTCCTCTGGGTAAGTTTGCCTACTAAAATAAGCAACGGGTCTGAGCATATTATCATATTTCTGATGAAAAATGCCAACGACACCTATTTTGCTGGCGTCTGTGTGTAACTCCGTTTTTAAATTTGTATCATATAATGCCAATGTAGGTTTGCACACTAGCGCACTCTTTGAAGACCTGAATGCTTTTTCTTGGTCTGGCCCCTATGACCACTTGATATCCTTCCTAAGTAAATCTGTCAATGATCTAACTGATATAGCAAAACCAGGAACATGTCTTCGAAAGAAACTGGCTAGCCCAAGGAATTGTAGGACGTTATGTTGATTTAATGGAGTGGGGAAGTTTTCGACAGCCTTTACTTTCCGTGAACCTGGATGAATACCTTCTGCAGAGACCTCAAACCACAAGTACGCTACTGAAGGACTAAAGAAAGTACATTTGGACAGATTCAGAGTAAGGCCAGCTTTAAGGAGTAATTCTAATATTGATTCCAAGCGCCCTCACTACTTTCATTTGATTTGGATGGTATTATGACATCATCTAGATAGGCTAAGCTAACTTCTATACTTATTTAATAAAAGAAGCAATTGTTCCCGTTTATCATGGTTAATTGTGACATAGCGTTACATTACTAATACTATCGGAGACCATTGAAACTTGGTGCATTTTAACTTCAGAATCTAGGCCAGAGACTGACTTAATAAGCCTTTCCTTAGGCAGAGAAAGAGGCGTTTTACCCCATGCGTTGAGAACTATCTCTCCAATACCGGATTGGATATGGTACAAACCAGGTAGAATTGTAAATATAGCACCAGATTCAAATCTGGTGTCTCCACTAATGAACAAATCTCCGTTGTACTCTATCTCCGTATATACTTTAACAATCGTCACCCCAGTTACAGAGGTATCATGTGTACAGTTCAAACCTACTTTATAATTATTTAATACCGTATCACTTAATTGTGTAATTTCTAATTGGTCTTTAGTCTTATGTATCTCTATATGCGATTACTCCGTAAAGGTATGGCCTATCGTTAAAGACGGTTGCATAACATTGTCCGGCACTATTACTATTTCTAGATCGGCCACAACGTTATCAATAGATATGGATACTGTTTGTTTACCTAGCGATAGTACAGATGAATTGCCGAAACCTACTAAAATAGAGTTGTCCAAGTTAAACGGGATTCCCAATTTTTTAAATTCAGACCACTTGGAGTTTCTTAAATACGCAAGTAATTTATTAGGGTCATCGAATTGTACCGCCTCTGCTCCCAAGCGTACAGACTTATCGTCAATTCCATGGAGAATACAATCTACCGCCTTTTTTCCAACTATACCGCACCTATTCATTAAAGAAACTTTGTCGTAATAATAATTCTCTAAAGAATCGCCAATATGAGCCCGTTTGGATAACATATCACAAAGCATATGGCCGTAATTTTCAGTGAAAGGAACAGCGGGCCCAAGTTTCTCCTACCACTCTGCCCACGTAAAACGGACAGACGGGAGATCCTCGTACCACCGCTGGGCTAAGCCCCTTATCTTCGGGAGTGTAAAATGAGTAGTCTGCTGTTCAGACCAACCGTAAATAGTCGCGCATTCGTTTACTTTTTGTAGCCTTATTTTCATGGTTTTGTTCTTTCTTGCTTCAGTTGTTATTAAGGTTCCCTAATTTTGACATAGGATTTTCATCGCGCAAAGACTTCAAAGCTGTGACAACATATCATTATTCATACTAGGCTTACCGACATCTTGTGGTACCGCTCCATCCTTGATGGCGTCCTCAGCAACTGGTTTCCGACTTTGTTGAAATGAGCTGCAATCGCCGCCGCGAAGCGTCTCGCAGGGAGGTTTTCTTCCGATTACCACCGACCGTTGGCTGTGAACGCTGTCAGGGCTCTGCGACCGGCGGCATCGTGAACGGTGCCAGCTTCGGCTCCTTGATTGTAGCCGCTGATGATGACGACTGGAACTGGTCCTCTGGTTACGGCTACGGCATCGGGCTGGGCTAGGTGAGCGGCCAAAATGCCGCGGTCGCGGGGTTGTCAGGACACGGCCACGTGAAGTTCTGAGATTTCTTGAACTACATGACCTCATGTCACGTTCACGAGCAGCTGACTGTCTGCTACGGAAACATCGTCCGCTTCCATCCATAGTTTCTGAAATATTAAATAATCGGACAAGATGCTGCATTTCAAATGTATGTAGTGAGAGTTTAACACTAGGCAACCATACTGTAAAGTTTAATTACTGTATTTATGTAGGCGTGTTTAAAATACATGAAGGTATTTATAGTAAATACTAATGGTTTTATTTCTATAGTGAAACAGTACATAATAGCAAAATAATTCCTAATAATGTTACGACGTTTTCAACAAGCTGTTAGGCAGCGAATAGTTTTAGCAATGAGACTTAATTTGCTATAACGTGGGTAGAGTACAGTACAGTACAGTGGTAGCATGTTCGTGTCTAGTTTCACTACATTCAATCAATCAATTTAAAATATTTCGATATACCTACCTAATAATACCTTTAGCTCAGTAGTAATGATTATTTTTAGGTGCAATAATTTTTAAAGACATTATAAATAGAAACTGTCTTTTCTGCCTTGTACCTACTAATTGCCCAATGTTGAAAAAAAAAACAAAAAGAAAAAACTTCTAGAAGTGGGTACGTTTTATAATCCCTCTTCTGAATTGTTAGAATGGCGAGGTAAAGGAGAATAAATCAAGGCACAAGATAATACAATTATAGAATTTATTCCAATATTGCAATGAGTAGGTACATCTATCGCGTACGAAAGTTAATATTGCAAGTACATACACACGGTATCGGTTGTTCACTGTTAACAAACACACCTTATAGCAAACAGTTATTAATTATACTGTGCAGTACTTACATGGTAATATTACAATACTTCACCCGTATAGTAATAGGGAAGATTTTGATGTTTCCTCGGTAACTCTTTTGAGTCGACTCCGACTACCAAAAATGGCATTAACCCCCGCTATTCTTTTTCAACCCGCCTTTTATGCACACAAGATAGTCAAGCAACATACTTTTAATTTGTTCTATTAATAATATTATTTATGATCTGTTAGTGCCATTTTTAGTATTACAATTAAATATTTATAAATTGCTAATATTTGAGAATAATGTATTTACTTCCAAATTTATAAAATGAGTAATATTATATTAATATTTTAATTTAACACTAATAGTGTTTAGCACAATATCCGTTAGCGCCATTTCGATATTACAAATAAATATTCATTCATTGCTAACATTTGATAATAACCGAGTTATCTAACTCTAAATTCGTAATTAAATAAATAATAACGATTAATGACGCTAACAATAGGTATATACGCTCACGCCCATTTTCCTCTGGGGTTGGCAGCTATTTAATGATATTTTCATTATAATTAAAGTATCACTTTTTGCTGCAGTAGAATACAGAATAAATCGGATTCAAAAACAGCGAATTAAGTGGGCAAAATAGATAGTCACGAAAAAAATCCTTTCTGGGGACGAGTTGGGAACTTTGTGGTCTCCACACCTGAGGAGAGGACCAGATCGAGAGAGATGGCACTGCGTCATATACCTGTTAGCCTCACCTTCGGCAACCAAAAACAATACACAAGTGTCGTGCATTTTAGTCGGTTGGAGTCTGACATAACCTTTCACACCGACTCCGGTGGTAGGGCTATCCGTGGGGACATACCACACGTAAAAAAATGCATTCAATTCCTTTTAAAAATATCAATAGATATTTTAATTTCAATAAAAAATATAGCTAAAAGAAACCAAATTTGTATAGAAAGCATTTTATTAATCGTGTTGTTTATCCCGTGCTTCCGTCCTCAGAGGAATAAAACCTCACATAACATTTCGAGAACAGAAGCGGTCTTGTAAAGTGGCAATTAAAGTTTCCTAGTATTAGTACCAGTCTGTTAATGCGCTATGGTTCTACTTTATTTGGACTTAACAACGTTGTTTGGCCACTTGCCACGGGCCTTGTCAGTAGCCGGTGCTAACGCGGTCAGAGGAAAGGGTTTATATTTGTTAATAGAATGATATATTTATTGGTATTTAAACTATCATGGTCACTCACATTCGTTTTAAAGTTATCGGGATATTTGTTGTATTGTTCTGAGTTTCCAATATTTCGGTGCTACATACACAATGTATGTACACCTACTTGTTTAACAGAGTGTCCATATGTTATTTAACTTTTATTCACGTGAAGCAAGAGTTTGAAAGGAGTATGAAAAGAATTGGAAGAGGCCTTTGTTAACATTGGGCAAACAAAATCCATTGTAGTCGGGTTTTAGAAACGTAAAAAGTTGAATAAGAACTAAAATATGACCTAAAATCTGGTAACGTGCAGGTCTTAGATGTCATCCGCACACGGTGCAAAACATCCGATCAAGAACCAAGCGGTTCGGAGACTCTTTCCTCTGTCGCACCATTAAGGCCTGGAATTCATTACCAGCTCACGTGTTTCCTTATTCCTACAGTCCCGGGTCCTTTAAGCGGGGCGTGAAAAAGCATAAGATGAGGCCGTCAAACTGAGTGTCACCATTGTCACACGGTATGTGTAAGTAATGGTGACCCTCTTTTCTGGGACTTTGCCTTCAGCTTACCATCAGGCAAGGCGAAGTCCAATTGACGTGTCCTATATAAAAAAAAATACAAAAGTACCTCTGTCTGTCTTTTACGCTTTCACTCCCGAACAATTAAACCGACCTTGGTGAAATTTTCAACAGAGATATATTAAAGCTTGGAAAAGGACATAGGCTATGTTTAGTCACGATAACCAATATCCACGTAAGCAGAACCGCGGCCAACAGCTATTAACAAATATACTTCAGTCCTAGCAGTTTTTAATAGTACAATAACCATTCAACGGTAATAATATTCCAATAATAACATCATCCAGAAATCCTATAATAATAATAATAATATATCTCTTTATTGCATGTACACAAAGAAGGGATACAGAAAAAATACAATAGGTACATCTTTGTGGCATTACAAGTGGCGGCCTTATTGCACAAGGCAATCTCTACCAGGCAACCATGGGATGGAGTGAAATAGATTAATAGATAGACATAGTGGGCAGTTATAATAGTTCCGGATATATTATACAGTTAATACATACTACTATATATATACATACACACACACACACACATGTATATATATATACATACATACACATATATACACACATATATACACAAATATATCCATACACACATACATACATATACACATACACACACACATATATATACATACACATACACACATACATACACACATATATACACACACATACATATACATATCTATACATACACATACATACTTACTACACATACATAAACAGTTTAAATGAAACGGTACCTACCATAAGGTACCTGATATACTTATATACATTATACTGAAATCAGTGCGGACATAAATAAGGGAGATATAAAAAAAGAAGATAAAGGTAATAGCTATCGTTCCTGTAAGTAATAGGCTGTAACTAGTTTTTTAAAAACGGGCAGAGATTGCGCACGTCTTACGGTTACGGGTAAGGCATTCCACAATCGGACAGCTTGGACGGTATACGACTTATCCATATAACTCGTGGAGTGCGCTGGCATTTTCAGCCTCAAACTCTCCGACGACCTCAAGACCCTAGAATGCGAGTCACCAAGGAATTGGAAGCGTTCTTTCAGATAGATAGGAGTGAGAGGATGAAATAAAACATTATACAGTAGGTAAAGATAATGAGCATTCCGGCGAAGGCGTATAGGTAACCACTTGAGCTTTGCACGAAATTCGGAGATATGATCATATTTGCGAAGTCCAAATATAAATCGTATGCAAAGATTTTGGAGTCTCTCAAGTTTATTTAGTTGGTCTTCAGTAAGATCTGGATAACTAGCATCGGCATAATCAAGGATGGGAAAGAGAAGGGTTTGTGCAAGCGCAGTTTTCGTGGCAATAGGTAGAAAATTTTGAAGTCTACGCAGGGACCCCGCAGAGGCAAACATCCTGCGACTAATCTCTTGAAGCTGAGGACTCCAAGACAATGAGCTGTCCATATATATTCCCAGATTTTTCACTTTATCACTATATGGTAACATAATCCCATCACAGGAGACCTGAGGGAGCAGTGACCAGACAATTCTCGATATATAACTTGAGCTACCAATAATGATAACCTGGGTCTTAGACGGTTTAATTTTCAGACCGTACGATTTACTCCAGTTACATATATGGACCATATCACTGTTAATGATGCCAATAGCATCTGACAGTTTATCCGGAGTAGCTTTCGAGTAAATCTGTAGATCATCTGCGTATAGGTGGTAGGAAGAAGTTAGTTGGTTAGAGATGGAGTTAATGAATACCGCGAAAAGTAGAGGAGACAAAACGCCACCCTGAGGGACGCCAGCAGACGTTAAGCACCAAGAGGACACTGTGTCTTCTATACGAGTACGTTGCCGGCGACCATACAGGTAACTACGAAACCAGTCAATCACTGTCGAAGATATATTAAGGGAGCACAATATCCCGAGCAACACATCGAAGTCAACATTATTAAACGCATTGGTAAAGTCTAACAGTGCTAGGACAGTGAGTTGTCAGTTTTCCATACCTGATCTAATGTCTTCCGTAATATGAACTAGAGTAGTCGTGGTACTGTGACCAGGACGAAATCCGGATTGGGAGGGATTCAAAAGAGAATTTTTAGAGAGGAAACTAATTAATTGAGTATGTATCAGGCGTTCAAGGGCTTTGGAAAGGAAGGAAAGTATAGAGATAGGACGGTATTCAGAAAAGGATGAGGGGTTGCTTTTCTTAGGAATCGGAATTATTTGAGCATCTTTCCATGCGGATGGAAATATGCTGCTGGCAGCTGAAAAGTTAAAAATATGAGTAATTATGGGGAGGATTTCGTCAATAGGTACGATCATATTACGGCTGACACAGTCTGTTCCGACCGCATTGGAAGTGATCGACATTATGCTCTTCTTAACATCACAACTAGTGAACTGAGTGAAAACAAACGGAGAGCAGTTGGGAGAAGCGGTATATGAAAGATTGTTTAGAGTATTTAGTTTAATAGCCGCGTCAAATGTTGACGGGGCTGAGAAGTGTTGATTGAGGGAATTTAAATCGACATCCCTTGAAATGGTGTTTTGATTTTGTGACTTACCGACTCCCAACGATCGTAGAAACTTCCAGACATGAGCTGGATCACCATTCTGGACAGAGTTATGGATATGTTGGCGTTGAGCATTCCTACACACCTTACCGCACCGATTTCTAATCGCTACATATTTCTCTCTATTTAATTCAGTAGGGCGACTTTTGTACCTAGACTTGGCTGCTGCTTTTTTAGATATAAGTATTTTTATTTCATCAGTTAGCCAGGGCGATGGTAAATGTTTTACCCTGATATTTCGTACAGGCGCGTGCAAATCATACAACTGAGTCAGGTTGCTTGTGAACAATTGAACCTTTTCGTTCATGCAATTTGAGTCAAGAAGTGAACTCCAATCAATGGCACTAGCATCCCTGCGCAGGGAACCGAGGTCCATGTCACGAAAATTGCGCTGCGAGAGGACTTTAGGCTTAGATTTAGGCGGGCGAAGTCGATAAGAGAGATATAGTAAGTCATGATAGGAAAACTGAGTAGCGGTGCGTTTACCGTGCTTCACAACACGATTAGGAGAAGAGACAATGATGAGATCAAGTAAAGAAGGTGCACAACCTGGGAAATGATGAGTAGTGTCAGTAGAAAGAATAGACAAGTTGTTAGATCGAATTATCGAGTGCAAGTTAAAAGAACGAGAGTCGTTTTTCAACAAGCAGGTATTGAAATCGCCCATGATTATGCTTTGACTGTACAAAGGTACTAACCTTGGGAAATAGTTAATTTTAGATGAAGGACAGTAGAAAACACCTAGGAGAGTTTTAGAGTGCAGGAGTTCAATTTCCAGGAAGAGATGTTCCCCAGAGACAGGTGGCTGTGGAGACATACTAATTACAGTGAAAGGTATGTGCGTCCGTAGATAAATGGCCACACCACCACCCTTACCAACTGCGCGATCATTCCTGATAAGATTAAAGCCAGGTATAGAATATGCGGCAGTAGGCAGGCACGGATGCAGCCACGACTCTGAAATAAGAATAGCGTGTATATTTGTACAGTCAAATGTTGCCAGTATTGCTGGGAAGTGGGCCGGAATGCTTTGAGCGTTTATGTGGACTGCATTAAAACTCCTGGGAACGTCAGAGAATTCAGAAGCAAGAAATTCGGGAAGCGGTGGACCTTCGTCATCGCTTACATCACTATCCGCAGAATAGTATTCACTATCACTGTCTTCACAATAGTCAGACAATGCCATTATATTATATTGAATTTAACAATATAATAATATAAATAGTTATATAATACAAATAATTATACAATATAAATAATTATATATAAATATATTAAATTTTATATAAAAGATAGAGTTTAGTTAGCTCCATCTGTCGGTGGCAAGAACAAATTAAAACTTTTACACAAAAAGAAAAACAGAATTAAAAAATTAAAATATAAATCAGTGGTCATTTACGGTTTATCAAATCATGCTATTGTCCAGGTACTTACACAACAAAACGTTTGCATTCAACAGTAACAATCCTACAGACATTACCATACACTGACACTAGGAAATGGAACGCAGCCATTACATGGTTTACTACTAATAAAGAACGCAAAAAGAAAAAAAAAAATACCCCTGTCTTTCATCTGTCATGTGTCAGTCTGTCACTGTCATGTCATAATTTGTATTATTGTTTTGTTTACTAATTACTCGTAATGTAATGAGCAGTTTTTTTTTCAAAAAATTGTATGTATTTAGAGGAAAGGTTTATTTTAAATACCTTCATGCACATAATAAAAAGTTACTTACGATATATGAAAGTAATTGAAGGTATTGTTGTAAGTAAAACAGTGAGCTGTACCTGGACTGCAATTTGTGAAAAACTTCCGACTTTATTTTTTCATAGTTGCTACCCGTTTGACTTTTGTTGCCTTCGAGGCGACCCCGACCTCAACTGCTGTTGGCTTGGACTTCTTTTCTGCAAGAATATCTAACTCGGCCAGTGACGCCACTCGATGCCGCACTTCATCGGAGTCGATAACAAAAACATTACCGTCTTTAGTCCAGCTCTTAGTGATGCCGAACCGTGCACGAGCTGCCATGAACACGTCGTATCTGGGTTTTGTCAAGAACTCCGACATTGTGATACCTGTACCTTTCAACTTGATCTTGCTGAACCACAGCCTGTCACGAATGGCTGAGTCCTGCAGTTTAAACAAAAGGGGTCTAGGTTTTTTGGAGGAAGTAGCGCGACCCATCCTCTGGCAACGCCTAATGCTGCAAGCTGGAAAGTCAGTCTGACCGAGTTGTTTCTTAATGATGCCTATCACTGTGTGTGTGGGATTTTCCTCTTTCACTTCATCGACACCATGTAGCAACAGAATTCTGCGCCTCCTCTGCATCTCCATGCCATCCACAGTGTTAGCTAAGGCTTCTACTTGCTGTTGCAACTGCCTCAGAACTTGTGTGACGAATGCTCTGAATTCATTGAATTCTGCCGCTAAACCAGGAAGACTGTGCGATGCATTTGCAGTCTTTTGCAGCTTTGCCTCAAATTCTTCCATCCTCTTGTTGATAGTGCTGCTCATGACTTCCATATTGGCTTGCACGGTGTCCATGTTGATGGTTGGAAATTGTAAGTAAAGTTTTGTTAAAAATGAGATAATATTTGGAAAGGATATTATTGCACCCGGCAGGTAGACACTTTAACTGTTTTTTGATAACATAAGAATAGACTATATTATATTATTAGTAATTTTTACTATTTATTTTTACAGAGCACAAAAATTTGATGTCTATGCTTTGTGACTACCCACAAAACAATCATTATTAATTTCTATTTTGTTTTTCTGTCTATTTTGCTGGGTATTTTTAATGTTCAAAAATAATGATAGGTGTAGTCAGCAAACATATAACCCCAACGATATAACTTTGGAAACATTTAGATGTTCCAAAATAATGGCTAGACATGTTTTCTAAGAAATTTTTAACAAGACGGGTCTAAGTACTAGCGCTTATATATTTATTTTTTTACCTAGGGCACAACAATTTGCCTTCATCTCGCCTGATGGTAAGCTAAAGACAAAGTCTACCACCACCACAGGGTCACCATTACAGGCACTAAGTAATGTAACAATGGTGGCACACAGCTTGGCGGCCTCATCAGATGCTTTTTCACGCCCCGCTTAAAGGATCCGGGACTTAACGAAGAATAAAACACGTGGCATGGTAATGAATTCCAGGTCTTGATGGTGCGGCAAAGAAAAGAGTCTCCGAACCGCTTGGTTTTTGCTCGTATATTCTGCGCAGTGTGAGGGTGACATCTAAGCCCTGCACATGTCCTGTGTAGAATAGCCTTCGAGTGTTAAGGAAATTATTTCGAGGAATAATTACATCACGTATGGATACTACATTAAGGTTCATAAATTTTGTCCTACTTATTCTTTTAAATCAATTTAATGAGATGTGTGTTGTGGTACGACACGACGGTACTTCCGTCCTATTGAGAAGTGCTACTGGGGAAGTATCTCCGCCCTACAGAATACCCCGGCCATAATAGTCTCATGTTGTTTTCCCTGCGGTAAGTAGAATAGCCAGAGCTCACTGGAGAGTTTTTGTGCTGTCAGTGGGAGGATCAAAAGCTTGTCCTGACACTGACAGCACAGAAACTCTCTGTGCTTACAGGGTTGGCAGCGCGATTGTGACTCCCTTGGTGTTGCACACGTCCATAAGCCACGGTTACCATTTTCCATAAGGTGGGCTGTGTGCTTATCTGCCACCCAAGTGATATTAAGAAATAAAAAAATTAAATCATCTAGGTACCTTAGGGAAGAACTGTACTAGTTTTCAAAACTACACAAATTATTTGGTCTGATCGTCAATTTTGTCGACTGAATTTTTCTGACAGTTTATATTGTTTTTCTCTTAATTATATTACACAGAAAATAAAGATTTCCTACTATCTTATTTTAGAAATAGTTTTTAATAAAGAATACAATGTAAATTAATAGAGAATTAGCCAAACGTGAACTCTTGAAAACCTCGTCTACCGTTGGCCTTACAATAGCAAACCCCGATAGGAATAATAAGCTTGGGGCACGCTATCATAATTTATCTTACAATGGCAATACAATGGAGACTTTTTTATTTGTACATTTTTCGTTGTATATTGAATTATTATACAAAGTTTATTAAAAGCCGCGCAGCAGTTGTTTAACATTTATTTATAAAAATAGATCTTTATATTGGAATAAATCAATAAATAATTCGTGTGTAGCTTTTTTTTTAGTCTTCAGAGGACCAATTGCTCATTTCAGAGGACACGACGGTATTCTCGTCCCAATTGAGCAGTCCAACTGGGGAAGTACCTCTGCGCTACTGAGTACCTAAAGCCAATATTAACCTCGTGTAGTGTTTAGTGTAGTGTAGGGTAGCCAGGGCTCACTGGAGAGCTTTTTTATTGTCAGTGAGAAGACAAAAGCTGTGTCCTGATTGTGTCGCCTGCACTGACGTCACGGTAACCACTTTCCAACAGAACAAGTTTCGCCAAATTTGATCGTACAACCAGCAAATCAATTACAGTTCACATTAGAGTACAGAACTTTGCAGTATTAGTACAAACTATTTGGGACACTAATAAAAGTAAATTATTAGTACAGTGCCGGTTCATTCATTTAGCAATGAAAGGGATATTGTGATTACAGCTCTTTTAGCATTTTAATTTAATAAGTTCAGTGAATATTTATTTATCTATTCAGAACGAGTATTATTACAATGCAATTGAAAATTAAAACTAAAACTATTATTAGATAGCTACTAAAATACACTAAAATAAAATAAACATAAAAATTACATACATAATGCGTCATGAAATTCCTCCGTATCATCACCGACCGGTAACGTACCCACAAGGCTGGCAGCATTGCCACGTTGAATGGCAATGCTTATCCTCTGTGCAAGATAATAACCAGTCTTCTGGTCACGCGTAGCGTCGATCAGCTGCTTTGCCAAGTCTTTATATAGAGACCGAGCACTTGGACCCCACGTCCCTAACGTTTCAACCCCAAACGGCTCAAAAACATAATCACCTGTCAGGTTACAGTATTTGCGCTGTTTGAGGTTTTCCGCAGATGCAGCAGCAGCACCGGCACACCCTGCTGTGCTTGAAAGATGTGAAGGCGCAAGAGTGTCGACGCACGTAGCGTCCCACACCAAAGGTCTACCCATCTTCCAAGGTAGCAACGACATACCATCCGCTCTCTTGCCATCGCTACGCACCAGCCCTTTAGGTTCACGAATGGCTGGCACGCCAGCGGTAACTAGAGCACGGCGGATAATGTCGTTGATGCAGGCGTGTCGCGGTATACGCCCAGCGCTTCTGCTGCATGAAAGGCCATGGTGCCCAAGACTGTCGACAGCTTCACCGCAGTGGCATTGATGCGGAGAAATGCACGGCGCTCCTAAGCGAAGGCAAGTGGCAAGGCGGAAAGTAGTATCGTCCAACATAGTACCTATGTTGGGCGATGGAAGTGCCTGAATCCAGAGGCCTGACTCCCATTCCCTCACAGCCAGAAGGCGCGCACGTTCTGTAACATGGGAAGATGTGTGTATTAAGGTATCTCTTACCAGCCTGCAGAGCGGCGCATCCCATTGTCTCTGGGAGAAAGGGTTACCAGGCAACTCAGTGTTGGGACAAGCAGCCTTCCAAGCATTAATAGCATCGGACTTACATGACACCTCAGAGTTAACCTGTGTGTTTATGAGAATTTTCCTGGTTAACTCCTCCTCATATTGTGATTATACAAAAAAAAAAGAAATTGTCGACAGATATTAGAGATACTGCGATTAGGGTAGCCAACTTTTGGCAATGTTAGCAGGATTATAGAGTAACTAACACTTGCACACGGCTTCACTCACATGAAATATCGATCTAATTCCCGCATTTCACGGGAACAATGTTCCAAGGATGTAAAATATCCTACGTTAATCTATCATGTGTCTAATTTCATCGAGATTTGTTCAGTCGTTCTAGAGTGCTTAATCAATTTATTAATCCACTCAAACTTTAGCATATATAATACTAGTGAAATAAGAAGTCAGATAAAAGAGTTTTGACTTAAATTTTGAAGCTATTCTTTCGATTTTTTCATGGTTTTAACCAGTCATGTTCCATTAAGGAGCTTGTTGTAGAAGCATTATTGAATATAATCTTTTGAAGTCAACTATTAAAAACTATAAGTAAGTGAATATTCATATAGTTTTATCGTGGATTATGGATTGCCCCTTTGGGAGAGTGAAATAACATATTTTTCTTGCTTCAGTCTCAAAGGATCTATAATTTTGTCAAACCTTTAAGTTTCCATTAAGTTTATTTTCTATAGCTTAAATCAGCTTTCATAGATACATAAAACACATTCATATAATCACGCCTTCATCCTCGGAGAGTGAGACAGAGGCAAATTAACACCCACATTTCACCAATCATTGAATTTAGTCCCACGTAAAAGGGGGTGAGCCTATTGGCGTCTTCCGGGCACCATTATTGACTCGAGCCATGCATCTGAGCCTGAGTTTGAGTTGTGTATATATGTATGATGTTAAACAGTCCTATCCTTTAGTCGCCTTGTACGACACCACACGGGATGATAAGACACTAAAACAATAATACTAAACGGATTAGTCACTGCCGTGCTAGTTCCAGTTGGAGTCGAAAAGGAGCTCCCCATTTTTTCTCGTTGGTATCGTAGATGGGGACTAAAAGATAAAGCTGTTCTGCAACCGGCAGTAGCGTTTACAACCCATGATAAAGTTTCCGCTTGATGACAATAGGCTCGGCTACTATTACAGGGAACCGAAAATCATACTTGGCGAAATGTGGGTATAATTACACCTCTGCCTACCTCGTCATGAAGTTAAAAATAAAGTAGGCTACCTACTTACTGTATAGTTTCAATCATCAAAGTCAAACTATGAAAAAATTGTTACCCTACCTTAGCACATATCACAGGCGAGTCCCCTACATGTCTTGACCTAATTAAAGAGTCCCCGAGAACCTAAGGAGCCAGGCAAGAGCGCTGTACCCTCAACTTAGTCGGATGTCACTGAAGTATTCAGTATAAGATGACCTGTCTGTTATAACAAACTCAACTAACCTGGAGGTCTACATAAAATAGGGGTTTGTTATTACAAGTCTTATGAGCTTGTTGGTTGGTATTAAAACTTTACTAGTAGTATGGTTATGATATAGGGACTATAATATTGATTTAGAGTTTTAGACAGTTTAATAAGTACTTAGAGTCTTAGTCAACATTTAGCACTAGTTTTGAACTCGGGGCCGTCTTTTTCTATTATATATGAATACTAGCTGTTGCCCGCGGCTCCGCCCGCGTGGATGTCGGTTATCGCTTAGTGTTGGATCAACATTATTGAGCATGTAGGTATGCAATGTTAACAGCCGTAGAAATTAAAACTGTGTGATAGCTGTCAGCATCTTCAAGACTAGTAGAATAACTTAGGTGTATCATATACGCGGGAAGAGCCGCGGGCCACATCTAGTAAGATAATGGTACTACTTTCTGACAGTTAGCTATATCACTATAAAATCAGTTAATTGTTCAACTAGTACAATGATGTATGCGAAAACCTAATGAGCAAACAGTGACACACGTGCGATCTATCAATTATTTGGCACAGATATCAGCTATTGCATGATATTTACAAGTGCCTTGGGATCACATGATGTGAAGGACCACTATATTGACTAAGTAGACTAAGTGTATGTTTGTAAATTGACCAAGAAAACTACTCGTTAACTTTCTCGCCGGAGTCTACTCAGGTGGTCGGGACCGCGTTTCGAACCGGTGGTCCATTTGCTAAACTAGTTTTTATATTTTCTTTTGTATTGACGTTTTGTAAGTACCGATTTAATGGTCTATGCACAATAAATGATTTTTGACTTTGACTTTTGAGTATCTTTTTCAAATGTTTAAAAGTTCTAATATCTTATTTGAAGTAAGATGAATTATAAAATCTCATAACTTGCGCACTGTGCCTCATTGGTAATAGTGGAGGACCTTTACCAACTATAAACTATATAGGGCAACCAACAACACTGTAGTGGTAATCAAGTGATATTACCCATAAACTCAAAGAAGAAAAAGAATTATATACATCAACACACGTGTTTCCTTCTTCCCAAAATCCCGATCAGTTTAATAGGGTATGAAATATCATTAGTCGAGATCATCAAACTGCAAGCGATTATCATTAGTGCAATTATATTCCACAGAATAAGCTAAAAGCAAACAAGAGGTGAGAGAAAAGAAGCTGGCAAGGTCTCAGTCTAATTCTCGCGAGTTCACAATGTTGTATACTGTGGCAGCTTTAAGTAATACGGAAATTAATTATGAGGTTGGTTACTTAACAAACTATAAATTTAAAATTTTCACAGGTGCAGAGGGGACATCTAAGGGGATAATTCATAAAATTTTGCAGGTATAAATTAAAGTTTCTCACTTGAATGCAATAAATAAAATGTTTCACCTCACTGTAATGCTAGAGCAAGATATTGTTAGTATTACAAATAAACCTCCCGAGGAGGGCCAGATCGAGAAAGCTGACCCTGGGTCAGCCGGGGTGCGAGAGATATGGCTGCCGACCTCACCTCTGGCAACCAACGACGACCCCTAGTCGTCGTGCGTTTTAGTCCGTTCGAGTTCGACATAACCTCTTTCACCGGTGCCGGCGGAGAGGGGTATCCGTGAGGATTATTTGCACGTAAAATAAAGTACCTATAACAAATAAATACTTACAACGGTACATATGTATATATCACAGCAAATAAAATTTTAAGCTGGTATTATCTGAACTTGCAAGAGAACGCTCTCAAGGCGTCGTACGTATTAGCGGGGATTAAACGGGAAAGAGCCAGTGTCGGCCGATCTCGTCTTCAGATTTCGAGAAAATCACCATGACAGCGCGCTTATGGCGCAGAATTAACGGGCATACGGACAAAAAAGTGCACAAGCACATGAACTCTTACTAAAGAACTAGAGGTGACTCCACAGCCACTAGTTTAAATTCGAAAGTAAAAATTTCCCTTTTTCATTGTACATTATCATCATTCTACTTGACAATGAGTTTCAAACGCAATCAGAATAATAATTAATAATATGTGTCATGTTACGTTTGGTCAAGTCGAATAAGGAGTCAATTAGGAAACACTCATATGGCTTAAGAAAAAGTAATTAGTTACCGTGAACTATGAACAATTGCGGTACCTGAAGTATTACTTGCGCTTAGCTAATTGATTCATGGTCGTGTACATCGTGTTGAAGTTAAATTTAAATGTAACTACGTTTTGTGTAATAAGTTCATTATTTAAAGGCAAATTCAATTTTAACAAAATGTAATTCGATCGTATCGTGTGACGCTGAAGTATGATATATTTTAACATGGCACGGAAAATATTAAATGAAGTAATATAAGTACAATAATCAGTTAATGCCGAATAATATTATTCTAGTAATGGGAATGGGAATGCCCATTGCTAACTGAATAAAAATATACGCAAAAACTTCTACTAAATCCGTATGTCACGATTGTTACTGAGAGCAAAGATTACCGTTATTACTCTTTTTAGAAAGCAACCGTTCAAGTAAATTACCGGCCCAAGGTCTCGACTAAGTACTCTGTCTTTTAAATACACGTGCAGCTTAGTCTTTAATTAGGTATCGGTACGTATGTAAAGACAATATAAATATAAATAATCTTTATTATATCACTAGTCGTTGCCTACGGCTCTGCCTACCTTTGTTCCAGCCCATGGACACCAAGTTTAGGGATAAAATTAAATAGCCTTAGTGATATTCTGGACTATAATTATATCCATATAATTTCAGCTGGATTCTATAATTATATCCATATAATTTCGGATGGATCAGTCGTTTCAGCGTGATTGAGAAACAAACATCCAATAGTTTGTGTAGTCTGATACTATTAGTAGGAATAGAAAGAAAAAAATTGGTGGAGTGAAATAGGACCACTGCATCTCATTCTGTGGGTGTCCTAAAAGGCAACTAAGAGATATAGCTGTTCACCATCTGACAGTAAATATTCAACCCATGACTAAGTGTCAGCTTGTCGGCAAAAAGCTCGCCCCCTATTACGTAGGACCGATAATCATAGTTGGCGTAATGTGGGTGCTAATACACCTCTACTTTCCCCTTCAGGGATTTAAAGGCGTGAGTATATGTAGGTATGTATTATCATTAGACTGTATGATATTTTAATTATAAAAAGCGTTGATTTGGCTGTTTCATTAAACATTCATCAACAACAAAAAATAGCGTTCATAAGTAGTAAACAAATTATTACCATCAAAACCTTATTAAATTTAGAGAGATTATTATATAGGTACATTTCGGCAGCAGTCGAGAATCCAAAGCAGAAAATGTCAATTCATTTTTCCGGACAGGTAACCGGACATGACAAATTACAGTTTTCCGTGCCGGAGAGCACGTTGAAATTATCCATCACATTTAATTAGGTAATTTGAAATTTAAAAGTAGAACATTACGTAATTTCTTGTTCGAAATTTATATGCAGGTTTTACACCCTACATATTTATTATAAAATCAAAGCCATAGATATGTTTATTCTGCGTGCTTTTATTTTGATTTATTCGGTTTTTACGGGCGTGACTGCCGTTGGACCTTCCAACACTGAAAAGAAAGCCTGTAGCGAAGGCTGTTCATTCATCATAAAGTGTACCAGTTAGCAGTTGTGATAATGAGAGTACCGAAGATTTTAATGGAACCCAAGTCTGCCTAAGTCGAAAATCTTAACGCCATCAAAATAAAAATGCTTATAGCAAATTTTAACTGAGTCACACAAACCACTTATTATTATAATTATTGTTTTAGATTCATATTCTTTCTAAACAGAACCTCTAAACGAATAAAAATAGACTCTCGACCCTCAGCTTCGGCTTGTGAATTTTAATGATCTATTAAACCGTTAAGATAGATGAGACATTATAATTTATTTGAAATTATACTGTTAATTATGTCCTAAATAAATTGTGTGAAGAGATTCTCGAAAAGATCCTTAAGAAATTATAGCAAGTAATTAATGGGCGATAAGAACAAGGGACCGTGTTCTCTGTACGTGAAATAATGAAATTCGTTAATGATCAATGAATGTTCGATAAAGTAATGATTTTGATTTACTTTAGGTGAGTAATTTACAGATTTAATAATTGAAATTTGTAGGTGACGTGTTGGAATTGAATTGAGACCGGTTGTTGAAATCATAATTATAACACAGGTATTGAATAATATGTGCCGATATGTACTCTGGGTAGTGAGAGTTGAATGACCACAGGGGTTCAATTAAAGTAATACTTGATTGCAATTTTAATTGAAATTTAATAAAATTTGAGTGCCAATACCTTTTCTTCCTCAAATGAGTCATTTTGGGGAAACTATAAATTCGTTGTGTACCACACAATAATTATGAATCTAATATTTATTTTTAATTATTCATGGTTATCTCTCCCAATCATTTATATTACGTAATCTTCAAAGAGCGAAATATCATAATTGTAATTTATTTTTTATGAGGCAGTTTCCCGTAGATGAAATGCTACGCCGTAGTAGTGCTACATAGCTAAGAGTACGTACTACGAAAACAGCTTCATTGGGCTTAACTAATACACTAGTGAATAACAAATGTTTCTTACCGAACGATGAACATATATAATTGACCAAAACAAGCTTAACGAGCTCCAATTTGAGGAGAATACTAATAGTCATTGAAATATAAGTTGGTTAAAGGGGGTTGGGTAACAGTGTATGGACTAGTGGTGTCATTTATATTTTCAGCGGTCATCAATAATATTGATTCCATTTCATTGTACTATGACAAACACATCGGAGCTGAGATATCTAGTGTGGAAGGTTTCGACCTTACCTGCAGGGAAAGTATTCTTAATACTAGAAAAATTAAAAATTGTTTCCTTGAAGTGCAATTCTCTATCTCCAGTATTTAGAGTACTTTCCCTGTATATATCTAATGTAGTCTCGCATTTAGAGGCATATAAGGGTAGGCTCCAGTATTTATAGTACTTTCCCTCCGAGGACGGTAGAAAAATTCCACCCTGTATAGCTACGCCCTGATACGGTTCAGAGAAGTTTTTAAACAGTAACTTTTGGTCACTTTATACTGTTTTTTCATATTATACTATTTTCTTTAATGGCTGCTCAAATTCAAAACGACGCCAATTATCCAAACCTCTTTGAAACAAGACTTGTTCACTTCACAAAGCGAGCACATAGTCGGTTTGTTACGAAGCATGTAGAGAGTAACAATTTAGATAACTAATTCCGTTCTTTTTTCGGTGATTTCTATTTTTGAGCACTTATTCTTTTTTACATTTATGTATAATATTATATTTTGAGTTGGCACAAGGTGCACACTTTTTTTTCATATCATCAGCTTCATTACCTTATTTTTACTACCGACTAAAATCACACGGCGTCTTGAATTTAGATGTCAAAGGGTACGGTGGTTATAAGACATGTCCTTCGCGCTCCAGGTACCCCAGAATCATCTCCAATTTTGAGCTGGCTCCCTCAGATATGGGAACCACGGTGTCCTCATCTTGTTCCGGAGAGGCGGAGCGCACATTACGCTGGGGTCCCAGCCTGACACATAGCTCACAATCGCCTCTTTGATCTTCTTTTCTTTTTTTTCGATCCTTCTTTTTTTTCTGAATAGTTCACGATAAAACCTTCACAATATCACATTACGTCTTGTAAAAACAGTCGACCACACAGTGTGAAACAAAAGGAAGAATGAAAAACATTAATGAAGCAATTTGTTTCACGTCTGCACTATACAGGACAGGATTAACGTTATCTAGCCTGGAAAGAACGCAGGGTACAGTGGGGTGGGCCAGGGGTGGCCAGACCGCCACAGTACAAGTAACACAGAAAGAAAATTTGATTTTGTTTGGAGTTATTAACTCTTTGATTAGAACTCACTGGAGAGATTTTGTGCTGTCAGTAGGTAGACCAAAAGCTTGTCCTGCTTTGTCTTTCACACTGATGGCACAGAAACTCTGTGCTTACAGGGTTGGCAGCGACTCCCATGCGACTCCCTTGGTGTTGCACACGTCCATAGGCCACTGTAACCACTTACCATCAGGTGGGCCGTGTGCTTATCTGTCAATCAAGTGCTACAAAAAGAAAAATGATGGTATATACTTTCAGTGGTCATATGGTTTGTAACATTTTAACTGATTTTGAAAAAGAAGGGTACTGATTTTTACTGGGAAAACATAATCGTGATAATTCTACTGTGTATGTGACAGATGACCATAAAGTCACTGGTGATGATAATAATAAGAATGAACAGGACTGATTGATTGAATGATAGCTTAGTGGTTAAGGAGTCGGTCTTGCGATTGAAAGGTGCTTGAAGGTGGTTGGTTGAATCCTGGCTATTAAAGTACAGACATGCATCCACTCTTAACACAAATAAATTAGCTTAACTGCAGGAGTTGGAGGGAATAGTTTAAATTTCAGATACTTATATACGTATTAACAAAAAGTGCATTTATATAGTATGCATGAGTGTACGAAAGGGTTATGTGTGTGGTCTGTGAGAGTGACTATTCGTCATGTCGAATGAGATTGTATATATATCTGTATATTTTAGGGTATATATCTGTATATTTGAGGGTATATATATGTCTATGTGTGTGTGTGAGAGTAGTAGTAGTATGTATTTTCAGTGAGTAAAATAAGAAAATGCCTGCCCATAAGTCACAAGACGGAACTCCACAAACACTCAAGTACACAAAGCACATGAGACGCTATTGAGTACCTAGGGTTTTACATGTTTTCTGATTCTCTGTACGTTGTCTGTTATTGATTAAATGCTTTTACTTTCTTTCTTTCCAAGTTGTGTCTGATCGCTCTGGGATCTTACTCTAAAAGGTCAATAACCAAAGCTTGCATTTGCTACCGTTGCACCTATCGAGATAATTTAGTGAACATTTCCGTATACTTAACTATTTATCTTGAGCACAGCGTAGAGTTAACCTTCTTTCCTTTTTTGTTCGATGACTAAAGTGTGGTTGGGAGGTGTTTCACTAGATCATAGTACACTGGAATAAGTGACGCGTAAATTGAACGCCCATTTTCACACAATAGGGTCCACTATGACCTCAATGTATTGTGCTCCATACGTTACATGGAAATTTACTATCCTACGTATTATATTAGGCTGTATTATTAGCTCAGAGTTAGTTAAATGTCACAGTACAGCTGTTGTGTGTTGGGTTTAAGTTCAATATCAAACATAGTCATCATCATTTCTCTAGTAAGTGTCCTCGAACACATAAAAACCAATACTTTTTATTATTATTTTTACATTTACTATAATTGTTTTTCTATAAGGAAAACCATGAATGGGTATTCTTTCGACGCAGTGATGGTGACTCAAACGTCGAAGGTTACTCGAGGACCTCAGTAATCCTGGAGCCAGGTCTGGCGGTGAGAAGTGAAGTCAGCGTTATGCAAGATTGAGATTCAGTGGTCCTTACACTCGAAACCGGAGAAGACCCTGGGCCGGCCAGGGTTATACAGGGGAAATACTTTATAGACCTTACACCTTGGCATCTGAAGAGCTCATATGGCGTGCAGTTTTAGTCGGTTCGAGCTCGATATTCATATCATTCACAAAAAGCAGGTCATCCATGGAGATGTCCATAGGAAAAAAGGAGTATTTTCTTTTTGGTGTTCAAACATCTCTGCTTACCACTTCAGGAAGCTTATCACTTTCCCATAACAAAGATCAATCTAATTAATATCTATGATACCACTTAACGCATTACAGGGTTACTCGCAAGTACCAACAAGCGTTTAACGGAACGTGATCAATCATCTAAGTAAATAGCCTTTCAATTACAATCAATCACTCAAGTACGACGGAATTAAGCTATTAATCTTAATGTTTAGGTTTATTTGAAGTTGAAGCTGTTACTTCTTTAAGTTTTTGATTATTAATAATTAAAATATTAATGAGGTTGCTGAGTTTTGGCATTAAATGGAGAGATTTTTTTAAGTGTAATGTTTTTTTTATCTAGTACACGCCAATTTGACTTTAGCTCGCCTGATGGTAGGCTAAAGTCAAAGTCTCAGGAAAAAGGGTCATCATTACAGATACTAAGTAATGTTATAATGGTGGCACTCATCAGATGTTTTTTCACGCCCGCTGCTGCGGTTTTCCCAAGCACCTACAATATGGGGTTCTTCAAGAGGGGCATCAGAAGGTTTCTTCGTTGTCGGCAGTGCGAGTGTAAGACCCCTGGTGTTGTATACGTCCATAGGCCACGGTAACCACTTCCCATCAGGTGGGCCATGTGCTTGTCTGCCACTTAAGTAGTATAAAAAAAAAGAACCTGAGACTGTAGGGAGAAGGAAACAAGTGAGCTGGTAATGAATTCCAAGTCTTCGTGGTGCGGCAAAGAAAAGAGTCTCCGAACAGCTTGGTTCTTGATCGTATATTCTGCACAGTGTGAGATACTTGTGGTTAAGTGGTAACTGAATAAGCGATCTATCTTAAGATTATTGATCTTCTTAACACGTCGAGACCCTCCTACCTAAGCTTGTACATACATTTTTTTATGATATTTGTTATAATCAGTTGTTGAGAAATGCACGGTTAGATTACAGAAGGTCGGCCGCGTGGTTCCCGGCAGAGCAGAATTTGGACCACCCCAAGTGTTGTCGTACAAGGCGACTGAGGGATAGGGCTGTTTAGCATCAGACAGAAATATACAGCCCAGACTCAGCCTCAGATGCATGGCTTGAGTCAATAATAGTGCCCGGAAGACGGCAATAGACTCACCTCCTATTAAGTGTGTGGGACCGAATTCAATGATTGGTGAAATGTGGGTGTTCACTCACCTCTGCCTAACCCTCCGGGTATAAAGGCATGATTATATGTATGTATGTATGACAACAGAAAAACTATATCGACAATGTGTTATAAGGGTCAGAAGTCTGTCGCTTTATGGAAAATATCGAGGTTCAGCTATTTCGTGGTTAATCCAAAATCTGACCCCAATTTAGTTAAGAAAAGGCTCAGAGGAGAATAGTGACTTAGTGGTTAAGGCAGTTAATCAGATCCTGTAATCATGAGGTCATGGAATCAAACCCTACACCTACTCCTGTCACAAGCAATTCTGACACCTGAAGTAGTTTACAAAAATTCTGGTAGTTGAAAACCAGAAATATATTTCTTGACATGAAATATGGTAAATCTACCACCAAATATTACCGATCTACCACCAAATGTATTGTGGGCAGAATATGACACCGCGTGTTCGACACGTATAGATATGGAATTCAAGAGATATCATCGTGTTAGATTACTTTTGTGATATTGCACGAAGAAAGAAGAGCGAAGCAGAGTACCGAAGGGAAAGTACATTTTTTTGGCAGAATAACTATTTTAATAAACCATATCATTTTAGTGATAGATAAATCACTCCCATCAACAACAGTTTCTAACATTAAATATTTAAAAAAACCCATCATAGATCCAAAATAAAAATCCAAAAGGTTGAAAATTAACAATCCCTTAAAGGGCATAGTTAATTTTGTCTGATAAACTTAGTAAAATTTTTATTCAAGCGTTGCCATGTCCTTTCATTTAATACCTTCAGCTATTAAATGAAAGGACATGGTGATGCAGACTCACACAAACGCGCGCACGCACACATGCACACACGCACACATGCAAACACGCACACACGGGCACACGCACACACACACACGTCAAACTTATAACACTCCATCGTTTTTGCGTCGGGGGTTAAAAAACTAGTAAATTGAAATTTAATGCAACAATAGCTCTATTCCTAACACGAATTCAATCTCAATAGTTATAAACAAGTATCAAACATATCCCACACTGCAAGTTTCCAACTATCAATCTATTAGAATATATGAGAAACTTCGTTCATAGAATACTACGATAGCCGGGGTTGTTGGGTAGGTTCCGATATGTAGAACATAATTGTGTGCCAATCGATACTCATCAGCAGTACTGTGAGTTCATCAATAGATGCGGGTATATTGTTCGATGTTCATTAGTATTAACATCTATTTCTGCAAATATTTGCAGTACGTTTTAGTGAAGAAGAAAATGATGGACATATAGAAATTATTTGATAGTATTTTTAGCACACCTGATGGAAAATGTGGCCTATGAACGTGTGCAACAACAGGAGAGTCACGCTCATGCTGCTGACTCTGAAAGATCAGAGAGTTTCTATCTCGTCAGTGCAGAAGAAAACGCAAGACAAACATCTGATCTTCCTACTAATAGCGTAGATCCAGTGGCTATCCTACTCACGGCCAGAAACAGAACAATATGTTATTTTGGCCGCGGTAGTGTGAACGTACTTTACGTTCACACTACCCAGTCAGAGTGCTCAATTGGGATGAAAATACCATCGTATGCTACCTCCGTTAAAAGTGTTGATTTAACAAAGTACTTGAAAGTTTTTTAAGAAATTATACTGACCCATTAAGCGTAATTTTCTCAGTAAATACAGAATTGTAAGATAAAAAGGTTATAGTTTGCGTGTTTGTTTAATGTAGACTATTCGATAAAGCAGTTATCAAAATTAAAAGTCTAGTTTACCTTTTAGTTTATTTTAGAAATAATTAATTAAACTAACATTTTTTTTTATGTACACATAAGAACAAATTTAGAGATACACAGGTGAAAATGTTGTAGTACAGAAGCTCTTCCATTTCTATTAGAAATCTCTTCTAGCAGACATGCGAGAGGAGACTAGAGTGAGCAGCCGAAAACTTACTGAAAGTGTGTAACATTGAACTTATTAGTTTAGATTTTGGGTTTTATAGATGGGTTTCCTCTTATTTATTTTCCATATGTGTTAGAAGGCATTTTGAAGAAAGTATATATCAAGAGTACCCAAAACCGGCGAGCATATATGAAAACAATTGTGTAAGTAGAAGAAGCGAAAGAGGTGTGCCAGGATCGGGGCAAGTGGAAAACTGTGGCCTCTGTCTACCCCACTGGGAAAAAGGCGTAACTTATGTATGTATGTATGTTAGATGAATTGAATCTTTATCATTGTCCCTATCAATTTAAGCCCTAAAAATACAGAGTAGTATATCGTTCGATTACCGATTGTGACAAGTCATATTTCGAAGCCTCATCATATGCTTTTTCACGCCCCGTTTAAAGGACCCGGGACTGTAGGAAGAAGGAAACACGTGAGTTGATAATGAATTTCAAGCCTTAATGGTGCGACAAATGAAAGAATTGCTTGGTTCTTGAATAATATTCAGTAATTAAAGTACCTTCACTCCGACTGTGGTTAAAAAATTTAATCCAGTTTGTTGAGCTTCATTGAAAGTTGAACTACAAAACAGATAAACCTTTTTCATTTATTTAATCTCATTACTAGTGCAAAACTCGACGGGATATTTACCATGTTTATAATTTTTGTTGAGCAACCGATATTTCGGAGCTTACAAGCGCCATGATAACGGTGTACAGCGCCGAACATCGCCAAAATATCGGTTGCTCAAATAAAATAAAAAAACATGATCAATATCCCGGCCAGTTTTACACTAGTAATGTGAATGACCATGTAAATCTCAAATCATATTATATCTCAATTTAAAATTAAACTAAACTTCCTAACTAACTCCTATTTACACACATGGCTATGATTGCATCCATAACCATTATAGTAACTGTTCTTGTAAACCCATTGAACAAGAAAAATGTGTTACCTACCTTGGATTGAAAGTGGACGAAAACTTCTCTTGGTCGTACCATATTGAGCACATATGTAGTAAACTTAGAATACTACTAGGTAAATTCTACCACCTAAGCTTTAAAGTACCTACTAGTACGCTCAAATGCCTCTACTTACAATTAGTCGAACCCATATTGGCCTACGCTCTCGACTGCTATGGACTTACATTCAAAAGCTATATTGATAAATTAGAATCGCAACAAATTAGATTTTTAAAACTATTAGTTAGTAGAAAAACCAAAAATAACTGTAAAGGCGATTATTATAAACTTTTCAAAATTTGCAAAATTCTTCCCGTTAGTTTAAAGCATAAATACCTACTTCTTGTTAATAGCCATGGCAGTTGGGAGCGTTACTCACTGGTTGCCCATAACTGTGTAACTAGAAAGGTATCTGCGGGTAAATATGAAGTACCCAGAGTATGCAACTACTTTGGCGACAGAACGCTTGATAAACGAATACCGTACCTACTTAATAGTTTGCCCGCAGATATCAGAAACGAAACTAAAAAAGGCAAATTTGCCAAATTGCTTCGAGACCTCTTAATAAAGCAATTGTAATTGTAATTATGCACTGCAATTAAAAGTTCTTAGATACGGTCAACGGAGTGGATGGGGTCGCACTTTTTCATATAAGTTGTATGAAGAAGTGCGACCTCATCTACTTTGTTGACTGTACATACCTATGCATAATTATATAATAATGTCCGCATGCAAACGTAGCAAACTTTGTTGTCTGTTCCCACAGTCAAACCGTGGAAACGGTTTTGTGGGGCCTTGTTTAGATGTAAGTTATGTAAATAATGGCTAATAAAGATACATAATAATAATAATAATAATAATAAAGCTTTATTTAATTTCATGCAAAATTACATAATAAACGATAACAATTGATAAATTATTAACCTAAAATAATCAATTACATTTGTTCTACTCAAATGAATTTGATTTCTAATTATAAATTTCATTTTGTAAATAGTTCAATTGATATTTGCTTTATTTATCATCTACCTAATTATTTAATGCATGAACCCCGTTCGGGTAAAAGCCTCCCCCAAGGTTTAATTTCCAGTATACACACTCTTTCAGATATTCCAGTAAATTTTATGATCTTATCTTTGTGTTTCTTCCTTACTAGAAAACCTACTCCATATAGTCCTTTTGTTTGGCCTATGTAGTAGAAGATGTATTCATCGTCTTCGATTGTCTTTTCTCCTAGGCGGCGAACTTCGCTCAAACCTATTATATCATGTTTAATATCATCTAGTGCAGCTTTAAGCTCAATATATTTTTGATCAGAAGATAATGATCTTACGTTGAGTGTGCAAATATAAACGGTATTTTTCGTTTTAATAGTTGTTCTTAGGGGGTTTTGGTCGAACTCTCCCGCGGTGACCAGCCGTGCTGGGAGATTACAGTTTTGAGGAGGGTCTGATTTTGATTGCTAAGCTGTGTTGTGGTCTGATGTCTTCGATTGGCGTTGAGGTGATTCTGTTTGGGCGAGAATTAGTTTGGGTTTTTGAATTATATAGTTCTTCATGTCCCCTTTATTTTTCTTAGGTGGTTGTTTACTAGTCTGTTGAACGATTTGGTTGTCAGGGTGGAGCGTTTCTGGGGACTCTGATAGATTTCTTTTGCTTGACTGTTTTTGTGGGGGTTTCTTATTGCTCAGTATAATAATTTTGTCATATTTTATAAAAGCGGTGTTTCCTGCATCTTTTTCTTTCTGTAGTTGGACTTGTAGTTCTTTACGTTTAATTAAGACTTCGATTGGGTAGTCTTCTTTTAAGTAGTAGGAAGTATTTTGAAGATTATGTCTGCTTTTTTGTATTTTTAGTTTGAAACCTAAAGTATTGAATGTTGTTACTATCGGTCGAACTTTTTCACCCTTTTTCCCCAACCTTCTAACAGCTTCTATGTTATAAGTGTCGCATGAAATTTTTATGTATGTTTTTATTATGTTTATTATCATTTTTTCCAGTTCATGGTACGACTTTTCTGTCTCTTCTACGCCAAAAAAGATCAGATTTTTGCGTCTACACTGTCTTTCCAGGTTATTTATTTTATTTGATTGTTCTTCTATTTTTTCCTCCAAAAGCTCGTTTTTCAGTTCTAAGCTATTGAACTTCTCGTTGAGGCTGTTGATTATTGTACCTTTAATATCTTCTTTCATTTCTAACATGTCTTGTTTTTGTTGTTTTATATCTTGTTGCATGCTAATTAACATATTTTTTATTTCATCCATATTTAGTTAAACTTCGCTTAGCGCCCTCTATGGGAACAGGTAAGTACTTCTTAGTAATGGCGATCGAGTTGTCTAAGCGTATTAAGGATATCAAAGTGCGCGTTGAACTAGCACCCGGCTAGAACGTTCTGATGGATTGTAATAGATGGCGCTGGTTGATACTTTGATCGATGATTTAGGTACGGAGATATTATTATGATTACTTAGCACTTTTGAGGTTATAGTTCCTGATGTTTTAGGTTTACGCACTGTTTTAATGTTATTCAAGTTCCAGTTTTTTCGTACACATGCTGCACTAATATTTTTGCACTTTAATAATGATATGTTCTTGGTATCTTAACGAATTTCTAGTGTCATTTGATATAACGGTTTTATCCACTTTTTAATAGTTTTTATTGTATATGCACTTTGTATTATATATTGTTCGAAGTAGTTTGATCACTGGTTTTATATTTTGATTGTAACACTTTGTTTTGGAACACTTAAATAATTTTAAAACTTATTTAATAGCGAGTACGATGTTGACAGTGCCACAGTGGCGCCACTCCTCCACACTTGCCATAAAGATACATACATACATACAAAAAACTAAATTTCACTCCTTAAAAACCACACCACAAATATAGAAAGAGTCATTCTCAATTTTTCATCTTGTTCTTCTTGTGACCTAAACGAATTAAACTTTCAAGTTTAGCCAAGCGCCCTTTCTTATAAAGTTATTCAAGCACGAACCAGCTATAATCATAAATAGCGAGCTAAAATCACCTATACATTTTTACACGCGTATCGTCGGGGATCCATCGATAGCAGAGATAAACAGGGTGGGGAATGAAGTCGTTTGTTCCAAGCGATGGGTACTAGGATATTATGGGTTGCGTGTGAAGAGTACGGAAGAAGTTGTTGAGTGAATAACACTGTTATGGGGGGTTATTCGATATAGAAAGTGATTTGAAATCATAAAATTGATAGCCACGAGGTGTGTTAGAATCTGGAGTATGTGTTTTGTTAATATATGATATGATATGATAATATAGGATGTCGGTTTACATGACTTTTGGTCATAACAGCGGTCCTACTAAACCAATTGCGATCAAACTTAAAATTTTAGATCTCATCAAAACCTTTCAAGCAAAAAAACCTCATCAAAATCCGTTCAGTAATTTTTGCATCCATCCTGTACAAATAGACAAAAATCATCAATCTATTCTAATGAATATTATAGTTTACTTAAACGCGCGAATCTCTGGAAGTACTGGTTAGAAATGAAACATTCTTTCTGTGTTGAATAGCGCGTTTATCGACGAAGGTTTGAGGCTACATCATCACGCTACTACTTAATGAAGCGGAGCAGTAATCATAAAGGTCAACAAATAGGGTACACTTCCATACATTATTTGAAAACTAAGAGGGGGGGGGGGGGAGCATTCCTGGAGCGGATCAGCCAGTATAACAAAAGCCAAGTTTAAAGGTAAAGTTTCAGAAAAGACGTCACCATTTTATTCCTATACATGTTACAATGGTGACACTCAGCTTGACGGCATTAATATATGCTTTTTCACCCTCTTCAAAACTAGTATGTACGATCATATTCATGAAAATCCTACAAATATCCCTATACCTTTGAATTCAGAAATTTCATATTAAATCTACAAGTGGGTACAGAACAGCGTATTATGTAAACTCTAAATTGGATTCCCATTCGCATTGTCATGATGAGTGAATGGAATGAATGCTTTTGTCTTCATTCACTTCACCGTATGAGTGTCTGACTGAACCCTAATTGATAATTTAAAAACTATTTGTTCACTAATTAAAGGAGTTAAATTTCTATAGAACTCATCAAATAATTTTGATACAGATAGATTTTAGTTTGTTCTATAAATATTTTGTTTGATTCCATCCCCTACTATGAACTTTTAAAGGTGATAGTTTCAGAACATGTTTGAAGGTTTGATACTCAATTACGCTCAAATGGCTGAACAGATTTAGCTGCCATCAGGTATAGGAATATATTGTGATCTAAAATAACATATAGATCTAAAGGACACGGTCTAATTTAGCAGTCCGACTGGGGAAGTACCTCCGCCCTACAGAATACCGCGGCCATAATAACTTTGTGCTGTGTTCCCAGCGGTAAGTAGGGTAGCCAGAGCTCACTGCAGAGTTTGTTCTGTCTGTGGGAAGACTAAAGGCGTACCCTGATTTATCTTCTACACGGACGGCACAGAAATTCTGTGCTTACAGGGTCGGCAGCGTGAGTGTGACGTGACTCCTCTGGTGTTACACACGTCCAAAGGTCACGGTAACCACTTTCTATCAAGTGGGCCGTATTTGTCTGCCTCCTTAGTAGTATAAAAAATAGATTACTATTTATCCCTAGAATAAATCCCCATGGATAGCGCAAAAAACTGGTTGGAGTCGCAGGCAACAGCTAGTAATAAGTAAAGTATCCAGTAATAGCAAAAGGATCAATACAAATACATCTGCGTCCATTAGGTCCTTAACCCGCTCCGCAAATAGCATGATACCCTTAACAACTCAAACTTAAACTTGTGGGGAATCTTAAGTCCTTAGCAATGCAAACAGCAAAGGATCCCTCTGAAAGGAAATTAGAGACGGTAGTACAAAGCAAGTAGTTGGTAATAAGGGTGGATGCACTCTTGTAGAATCCTCTCAAATATCAAAAAGTTGCTCGTAAACTTTTTCTACAACTGTGGGGAGCACTCATACAGAAATGAATAGAAATACAGCGATACTTGGTAAACGAAATTTAGCTGGTTCATCTATGTCTTATTGGGTTGTATTCTACTATTCGTGAGGTTGAATAAATGGTCCTTTAACTGGGGCGTGAAAAAGCATCTGATGAGGCCGCAAAGCTGAGTGTCACCATTGTAACATTACTTAGTGTCTGTAATGGTGACCCTCTTTCCTGAGACTTTGCCTATAGCTTACCATCAGGCGAGGTGTAGTCAAAATGGCGTGTACTAGATAAAAAAAAACAAAACTAGCATAAATTTGCATAGAGCTTCAAATTGGTGGGGGTCTCAAATACATTGAACTTGGAATGGACTGGAATGGACTTGTGAATTTTTTTTACTCGAGGTTAAAGATCAAAAATATTGTATTTTCGCATTTTTCTCGTAAACAGTAAGTGTTATCGCAAAAGTAGATTAGACAAAGTTGTAGATCATGCCATTGCCTACAAAATTGGCCTCACACTTTTTCCAGATCATCATTTCTGAGATATCACGATTTCAAAATTGGTAGCAGTCATTACATTCAAAGTTACATGTTCCTATAGTATGATTCATCGACGCATAACTTGAACTGCTGGTGCTCCTATGAACTTGAAATTTTGGCAGCAGATACTTTTTTTTCATGTTGTTAGCATCCACTAAGAAAGGATTTCTAGAATTTTTATTGCTAACTTGTTAAATAACTGATGAAATTTTGTATGACAGCATCTTAGTAACAAAATTTCCAAAAAAAACTATCTTGGCTTTATTGCGAGAAATACAAGACTTCAATATTTTTGACCTTTAACCTTGCGTAAGTATTTATTTATTTATTTATACTTTATTGTACGCACATATATTACATTAATATAAAAAGATGAGATGTAATGTACAAAGGCGAGCTTAACTCAAAGTTGAGTTCTCTTCCAGCAAACCCGGGAGTGCACAGAGGAATTGCAATACGAGAGGCTAAGTCTAGTGCAATAATAATAATAATAAAATAATAAAAATCATAAACAATGTTAGTAGTACACACTTAAAAGCTATGTTAGTAACAAAATAACACAAAATTACAAAAATCAGTTCATATACCGGCATACCGGCATAGTAAGTTGTTAGTGTAAGCGTGTATTTAATAAATGTTATTTTCTTCCTTTCTTTCTTTAAAAATCCCCAAGTTCAATTGATAGGGACTTGTGATATTTATTTTATCTTCGATGCATTTAGGATCCTTGCTAATTTTCAGCTCTATGCTAATTTATGCACGTTCAAATTATTATATTGTCTGGATTATAATATATGCGTGTGAATGTTAGTTACTATTTCAAGTAAAAACTGCTGAATATGTGAGATTAAAATTTTAAGATGCTTGCTCGTGAGATTAAATGATAAATTTCAAGTTAGTGGTCTAGCAGTCAGGGAAAACCTAGACAATCAGCCAAACCCGCAGTTGGAATAAACGTATCCCAGACTCCGAAGGAAAAGTTATACGGAGGAATAAAGTATGCGCTTCACGAAATGAAATAGACATAATCTAAGTATATAAAGAAATAAAATAATACGTAAAAAATGGTGTCCAAATGACAGATGCCGAAGCTTTAGTGGAAATGGAGCAAAAAGACGACAAGGCCGGACTCGCAAAGAATTATTTCTCGGAACAATCAGAAATCAATTTTGTGCCTAAGATAACAAAGACCGCTGACGGAAAAGTATTGAGGACGTGATTGAATAACTCTTTTTTTTTCCTTTCTTTCTTTGTTGGACTTTAAGTTCAGTTGTTTTGTACAAACGTAATTGCTTTGATGTAGATGTCTTATTTTCATTTGTTTTTGGCTAATATTTTTCGAAACAGTTCATTTATAAAAACGGTACCACTTTTTTTTTCAATAGCCCGTGGCTCTACCAGTGTGGACATGCTGTCTTGATTCCGTTCCCCTAATTCATGGATAAAAGTAGTCTATGTATTATTCCAGACTATAAATCTAGATATTTACTAAATTTCAGTCCGATCAATTCAGCGATAAACTTTCACAATTATAATCATTATAGTAGGAATCACCTACTTTGTTCCTACTATATAGGATTAGTATATTTTGTTCATAAAATATTAATATCAATGCATAATACATTCTATGTCATCTATTTAGAGGTCAAGCATGTAGTCGTAATATTACAAAAATAGTTTTTATATTCAAAATAAAATATTAAGGAATACAAACAAATAACAAACAACTAGCCCAGCACAGTCCACTGCTGGGCTAGGCGTCTCCTAATATTGGGAGGCTTTGGCATACTGTTTCCACGCTAGTCAGACGGGTTGGTACAGTTTTTCTTCTCTCGCAGTGATATCGCCTGCATATGTATCCGATGGTCGCCTCTGATGACACTCTTTTGATGAAATAGGTGGTGATACTTGTATCCTTTCTCCGTCACTATACCTAGGAATAAACTGTCAATATATCTACAGAAATATTTTGTTAGTGACATTGACGTCGCTAACAAAAACTCTATAATAACTTACCAACACTTCCAATGAAATACGGCGCTGTACATGAAGGATATGTACAGAACTATATACGTTTATATATACAGGAAAAATTCAGCCAAGTGTGAGTCGGATTCGTGCACGAAGGGTTTTCTAACTCCCCTTAAAATAACTTTTTTCTGTATGGGAGCCCCCTTAAGTGTTAAAGTTATTCTGTTTTCAGTATTTATTGTTATAGGGGTAACAGAAATACATCACTAGTGAGTAAAACTTTAACTGTCTAGCTATTACGGTTCTTGAGAAATAGTCTGGTGACAGGCAGACAGATAGTGGATTCATAATAATAGGGTTCATTTTTACCATACTGCTTTTTACTATTTGGTATGGAACCCAAAAAAACTAAAATGATGAATGTGTAAATACAGAATACAAGACAGGAAATGGAACCACACCGCCGCGCGAAAAAAAGTTATTGAATTCGTAAACTAAAATGACACAAGAAAATGTAATTTCGTACTATTTTGCTGATCATACAGGGCACGTTAGATAGGGTTGTGGGTAACGTGATATAGGGAAATGGATGTAGAGATAACAAAATAGAAAATAAAATAGGTATTGAACACTTTGGGTGCTGTGAAAATTGTACAATGTGAATAACTATGCTTAAAAATTGTTAACGGAAATTAATACGGTTATGATAATGTATATACTACTCTGTCAAGAAAGTACCAGGAAAAAATCAATAATACACAAAAAAATTGTTATTCATCCAAATTTATTTTATCACCTTCAAAGTATGCTCCTTCAGAAACGATACACTTACGTCAACGAATAATCCAATCATCAAAACATTTTTAAACGCTGTTTCCGGAATTGAGTTCAGTTCTCGCCGCGAATTCTCCTTTATGTCTTCTACTGATTGAAAACGGGTGCCATGAAGTGGTAATTTGAGTGTAGGAAAAAGAAAAAAGTCAGCTGGAGCCATATCTGGTGAATATGGTAGTTGCTCGATGGTATTTGTTGAGTGTTTGGACAAAAATTCGTTCACGATGATGGCCTTGTGCGAAGGCGCATTATCGTGGTACAAAATCCAAGAATTTTCTTTACACAAATCTGGCCTTTTTCGTCGAATTTGTTCTCATAAACGTCGCATAACGCTCAAATAATATTCTTTATTTACCGTTTGACCTTCCGGCAAAAATTCCGAGTGCACAACACCGCGATAGTCAAAGAAAACACTTTGACTTTGACTTTTGATCGACTTTGACGTGGTTTTTTCGGTTTTGGTTCAGTTGGAAGGCGCCATTCCGAAGCTTGTTGACTAGTATGCATGTCAAACTCGTAAACCCACGTCTCGTCACCAGTAACAACGCGTTTCATGAATGTTGAGCATTTCCTCAGTGACTCTCATGCGATTTAGTTTTTGAAGAAAATTCAGGTCTTTTGGGACTAGCCGGGCAGCAACACGTTTTATACCCAAATTAATAGTTAAAATGGTACGGATCGACTCGTGAGATACAGAAAGTTCGGCGGCCATCTCTCTCAAACTTGAATGAGGATTTTCAGTCACTATTTCCTTCACTTTTGCGATGTTAACTTCAGTTGCAGACGTAGATGGCCTACCAGAACGAGGCAAATCTTCTATCACATCTCGACCGCTTTTGAACCCTTTGTACCACTCATAAAATACCATTAGCGATGCAAAATTTAAGACAAACTCTTTGTTTGATGTTTTTGTCCATTATGAAATTCGCAATACACACTAGATATTATAAAACTAAAAACAGCACTGTTTTTAACATAAATGACAGATGCAACTCAGACTCCGCGCCAAAATGGAAAGCAGTTGTGCCAATCAAACAACAACAAAAAAACAAAAATTTGAATTGGAAACCATAAACAAAACATTCATTCCCGATACTTTGTTGACTGAATGTATATACCTATAAATTGCCTGACTTTTTGATCAGTTTACTCCAGCTGTGGTCACAGGCTGACAGGAATCAAACGTCAGGCAATTCAAAGGTATGTATGTACCTATATTATCATGATCGCGGTAATTGTTTTTATACCACGTAGGTGGCAGACATGCACACGGCCCACCTGATGGAAAGTGGTTACTGTGGCCTATGCACGTTAGTAACACCATAAGAGTAACAATCGCGCTGCCAACCCTGTAAGTACAGAGTTTCTATGCAATCAGTGTAGAAGACAAAGCAGGACAAGCCTTTAGTCTGCCCACTGACAGCACAAATTCTCCAGTGAGCTCTGGCTACCCTACTCACCGCTTGGAACACAACACGAAGTTATCATAGCCGCGGTATTCTGTAGGGTGGAAATACTTCCCCAGTCGGACTGCTCAAGTGGGTGGAAATACCGCCTTGTCCTACCTTATACCCGTTAACATATAACACCATTTTGAATATAAGATAAAATCATTTTTGAAGAACTAGTAATATTAATTCTTACCGTTACTTTATTACTAGTAACCCTACTTACCTCTCACTCACTTATGATCCAATTTAAGCAGTAACGATTATATGACCCATTTTGTTTTACCGGGATGCCTTCGAACCGCACCGAAATTATTAGTCATCTTTCTAACCCCTCAGCCACCTAAAATCGAATTTAAGCAGCAACTATATATGATCCAATTTATTTTACTGGTATGCAATCTTTACCAGCACTGAAATTACTAGTAGACTTACTAACCTCTCATTCGCTTGATTCGTGAAAGAACTGGCAGCAACTTGCAAGATGAAAGACGGAAAATTAATTGCAGTTTCCCGTTTATTGTTTTCGAGTTTGTTGAACTTTTACCCTGACACGACTTAACTTCTGTCAGCGACAGTACCGCATAAGGATGGCAGTTGTGAAAATAATTATATAGAAATATGCAATACAGCTCGCGACCAGTGGGCCGGAAGAATCGCTACAGTATTGTGGGGGAAAATAAACGGCTGAAAAGTAGGTTAGAGACCATCGAGTGTACTGCAAACAGCGGCGTATCTTAATAAGATTATTTTTGTAACTGAATTTTAATACTTCTTTCCTACTTCCTCGACTAGCTAGTCATTGATGAGATAGATACTAGTAAATAGAAAAGTGTTAGTCGAAGGTTTATTCAGATTAGATTGATGTCCCAAGACGTTTCTATAGAAGAATGTTTAAATAACCAGAATATGTGCTTAGCTCAGTTGGTCAAAATACGCCCCCTGAAAAAGACAGATCCTGGGTTCAGGCCCCATTCACATTGACTTTATCATATTTGCTATATTAGCTAGAACATTAAAAACTTGTGTAAAATAAGTCATTTAGAATTAAATTACGTTTCCAAAATCATTTACATAATATATCTAACGTTGCTTCTCATTTCTAACACAGATTTCAAATAAAAATCATCGAAATTGGAAGTATTATTACTCGATTGAAAATATAATTTGTCACTTGGACATAGTCACAATGCGAATGAGGTCAATTCGCCGCCGCTAATGCTCCTCGGCAGAACGTGACGAGGAAACCACTCATCCATTGGCGCCACGGTGTTTGCGAACCCACTTACCGCTAAGCCGAAAGTGTGGCAAAGTCCACCTCCCTTTTTAATGCGACAAATATTTGAACGATCATATATTTGTTTCAAATATTTTGTTGACAGACTCTGTGGTATGGCGGTAGTGAGCACAGCTGCTATGCAGGAGGCGCGGGTTAGATCCTCACTCAGTGCAATTATTTGTATGCTTTCCATTGTAAATACGCATAGGTCTAGTGGTGCTTCGGCAAGCACGTTAAGCCATTAGTAGCGGTTGCAATACGAAATTCTATGGCAATTGTTACAGGGAATTGAAGCCCTAAAAATTCCAACAACTGTCTAACTGTAATGCTTCAATATCGCTTTTGGGTTGTGGAGGTAATATGGCAGTCGCTTCGTGGAAAATATCAAAGTTCGCCAAATCTGCAGTTAGAGTGATAAATGGACCCCAAACTCCGAGGTGAAAGCTTCGTATTCGACTGAGATTAACGCTAAGATGAAAAAGAATTTGTTGAAAATTGATCGATTAATTCAATTTTGATTGGATAAGTGAACGTCCAAGGCATAATTTGAGAATTGAGCTACAACGGAAGAGAATTTTGAATATCCGAGACGAGTTCCTGTAGCTGGTCTGGTCGTGGGTTCATTTCCAGTGAACGTTTCTCTAATGTAATTGAATTACGAGTATGTAATTATTCAATAAACATATAAAACTATATTTCACCCCTATATAAGTGGCAATTCGATGACCGGCATATTGTAGAATAGAATGAAAAATGTATGGAATTTGACGTACACATTTGACAGTTGTCAACGCATGTCATAAACGCCAAATTCCATATATTCATCGTATGGGAGAGTCAATTATATTGAACCACTTTTGACTTGGACTCGCATATTTAGTTTATACTCGTAAAAGGAACTAGACAAATAGGCATGTAAAATAAAATTTAATGTCTTGATTATCATGCGACAAAAGATTGTTTTATCTCTACGTTAGGTTAGGTACAATGTAGTTTTTGCGAAGATCTGCTACCGGTACAATTTAGCAGACTAGTCGTTTATGGCAGAAGCAGGCCGCGGCGGTGACGCGCCTGACGCGCCTCCCCGTTTCCGGGGACGAGTTGGGGACTCTGTAGTCCCCACACCCGAGAAGAGGGCCAGACCGTGAGAGATGGCCCTGGGTCGGCCGGGGTGCGAGGAATATGCCTGTCAACCTCACCTTCGGCAACCAAAACCACTCACAGGCGGCGTGCGTTTTAGTCGGTTCGAGTGCGACATAACCTCTTCCGCCGGCTCCGGTGGGGAGGTATCCGTGGGGATTTTGCGCACGTAAAAAAAGAAAAAAAACTAGTCGTTTATATTTTAAATTGAACCAGACAATAAAATACTTTTTTTTTTTTATACCACTTAGTTGGCAGACAAGCACACGGCCCACCTGATGGGAAGCGGTTACCGTGGCCTATGGACGTATGCAATACCAGGGGTGTCACACTCGCGCTGCCGACCATGAAGAAACCTTCTGATGCCCCTCTTGAATTATATAAAAAAGCTTATTTCAAATCAGTCTTACGTGCATTTACTCGTAGTAGAAACAAAAATATAATAGGGGGGCTACTGCCTTCAAACGGGTACAAAAATATAGCTAATTATTTATTTTAATAATGAAATTAAATGTATTTGCTTGAAAATAATCGGGTAACATTGGGTGGTCCGATTTAACGAACCAGGTAAATATCGAATTCGAATTCGCTCCCATACGCAATTTTCGTTCGATGTCAACTTTAAATGGTGGATAGTTGGAGGCGACACTAAAGCACAGTTTGGTGTTGCCAGTGTAGAAAAAGTGTTATTTAATGAGAAATCTAGTGGTGGTACCATTTAAAAGGTGACACAATTTACTCGACTTTCCCCTACATAACAATTTGTTTAAATTGTTATTTCGTTATGCTATGAAAGCATAATGCGTACACTGCTACAGTGATTGGTTGTTGCCCATTTACGTCCATCTCCATTGCAAGGCGAATACTGTAATGCGGAACAACGTGATGACGCCAGTATGGAGATACTAGGACATTTTTTGCGCGAATATTTCCTGTCACACAATGAGCTATGCGAGGAGCATAGTTTGGACGAAGGAGTAAGGGAGTAAAATTTTGGAAAATCATGTGTTTTTAATTCTCGCAATGAAAAGGTAAAGTAGATATTTTTGCGAGACTAGATAATGATAGACATAGATAAAAGCTAATACGAAATTCTCAGTGTGCGATTTAGTCTCGCATTTCTACGAGTTCCAAAGTTAAGCACCTCTAATAGAAAGTAATCTTCGAAGCTTCAAAGTGAGCACGAAAATTCTAGAAGTCGAGAGCTATGAATGTTTTATAGGAAGTAGGACACGGCGGTATTTCCGCCCAATTGAGCAGTCCGACTGGGGAAGTACCTCCGCCCTACAGAATACCGTGGTTATAATAACTTCGTGTTGTGTCCCCAGCGGTGAGTAGGGTAGCTAGAGCTCACTGGAGAATTTGTGCTATCAGTGGGATGACTAAAGGCTTGTCCTGCTTTGTCCACTGCATTGACGGCACAGAGACTCTGTGCTTACAGGGTCGGCAGCGCGAGTGTGGCTTCTCTGGTGTTACACACGTCCATAGGTCACCGTAACCACTTTCCATCAGGTGGGCCCGTGCGCTTGTCTGCCACCTAAGTGGTATAAAAAAAAATCATGGAATATTTTTTTTTACCACTGGGCAGACAAGTGTTTGCCGTTGCCTAGGGATGTATGCAAACCAGGTTTGTCTATTCGTACTGCCGGCTCAGTAAATACCTTCCTATGCCTTTCTTGTAAAATTGGGTATAAATAGTCTCTTGGAAAACATAACAAGGAATAAACGGGATATTTACCATGTTTCAATATTTTGAGTTTCTGATATTTCGGCGCTGTTGCAAGCACCATGATCACGGAGGAACTGGAGTAGTGGCGGTGAACAAAGAAAAAGTTTTTTCCTAGGAGTAATTATATCGATCTACCCTCTTTCGAGTTCTTTTACTACGCGTATCTGCACTACTATTGGTTTCACTCTCACTACAAACTCGAACCCGATCTCGATCACGTTCACGACATACGATGCTCACTATATCCACTCGCGATTTTGTTTTAGCTTGTTCCCGGTTGTTTTTGCAAAGACGGACCACTGGATGCCAGACGTTCGGCAGTTGAAACCCATCCTCACGATTGAAATTTTTATTCTTTTTTATTTCAATTGCTTCCCTAACCAGTCTTGGTATATAGTGGCGTTCTGTCGAGAGCATCTGAGGGTTATGTAGCTCGATCCAGTGGTTCGTACCGGACTCCAGTAAATGTTGAGCGATTGCAGATTTATGCGGTTCATTGTTTTTGACTGCCCTAAAGTGTTCCTTGATTCGGCATGTAACCGTTCTTTTTGTTTGTCCTATATAAGAACTGCCACAGCTACAGTCAATCTTGTACACTCCTGGTCTGTCCAGTGGGGAGCCATCTTTGGGTGAGCGCAGGCATTGCGACAGCTTTTTAAAAGGAGTGAAAATAGTTTTGACAGATACCTTCTTCAGGATGTTAGCGATCTTATCTGTCACTCCTTTGATGTAGGTTAAAAAGGCTGGCTGTCTTTCCACCTTATAGTTCCGGGGTTTATTTGTGGTGAATCTGGGTGGTCTTATCCGTCCATTGTATCCATTCTTTTGTAGAACGCCACTTATGTGCAATGTCAATTCTTCCTGTAAATGTTCCTCGTCACATAAACTATATGCGCGGTCAGTAAGTGACGTCACTACAGAATTCAGATGGCGCGGATGATGATGTTAGTCGGCATGCAGGTAGCGGTCAGTGTGAGTGGGTTTCCTGTACACGGAGTGGCTACACGACCCATCCCCATGAACACCGATCCTCACGTCAAGGAAGGCAAGGGTTCTTTCCTCTTCCATTTCGTGCGTAAAGCTCATTTTTCTATGGATGTTGTTGAACTGGGCCACGTATTGTTGTACAACCTTCTCACTCCCCTCCAGTATACAGAAAATGTCATCAACATACCGTTTCCAGATTTTGATGCTTGGGGCGGTAGGTATGGCTATGGATTCGAAATGTTCCATCCACAGGTTAGCCACAACTGGAGCCACCGGACTGCCCATCGCTACTCCATCTATCTGTAGGTAGTACTCATTTCTGTATACGAAGTAGTTTGTGGTCACACAATGTTGCACAAGGTCGGAATATTCTTTAGCGACTCCGTTCTCTGCGATTTTTCGTCTTATGATCTCCAAGCAGTCTGTGATGGGAACATTTGTGAATAGGGACTCCATGTCGAAGCTCACCATCACTTCTTGATCATTGACCAAAGTTTGACGCAAAATCTGAACGAAGTGTCTCGAGTCCTTCACGTACGACGTGGTTCTACCCACCAATGGCTGCAAGATATTCGCCACATGTTTGGCCAGTTCATAGGTCGGCGAGTCAATCTGACTCATTATGGGCCGCAAGGGAGTGTTTGGCTTGTGTATCTTAGGCAGACCATATAGTTTGGGAGGCTGGAGGTTCCTAGGTCGCAGCAGGTGTGCCACTACTTCTTCACCGATAACCTGTTGATGTTCCCTGATCATTTGAACCGGGCTTCGGTTGGTCCTTGCAGTCGGGTTGTAGTTGACCTTCTTATACGTTTTTTCGTCACTCAACAAGTGCCGCATTTTGTCGTCGTATTCCGTGACGTTCATAACTACCGTAGCGTTTCCCTTGTCGGCCCTCAAGACCTGAGATCCTGTCATCGTCTCGTAGGTCGCGAAGTGCACAACGTTCATCGGCAGTCATGTTGGATTGCGGGATCTTTGCTCGACGCAGAGTGAGAGAAACCTCTTGTCTAAGTACCTCAGCGTCATCACCTGGTATTCTATTCCGTATCTGTTTCATGTTAAACAGCCCTATCCCTTAGTCGCCTTATACGACACCGCATGAGAAGAGATGGGGTGGTCCATATTCTACTCTGCCGGAAACCATGCGGCATAATTTCAATAGGTACAAAGAAAAAAAACATGGCTGAAAATTAACTTAACATAAAGAAAACATTTGACAGCCCTGTTAACTAAAATACCTTTTTATAGCCCTATAGGGAAATATGCATTTTATATACTTCGAAGAAATTAATTTATTCTATTCACTGTTATAGGCCCTTGGGTAGACTGAGATCGCCATTTGTCACAGTTTGTTAGTATAACTTAATTTTAGACCAAGTCTATATCCTAAGACCATATTGTATAGACATATTCTTTCTAACAAAATACATCTTTGAAAAACGGCGTATAATGAGTTTTACGTAAGCTAATATCAATAATGTTCTTAAAAATTGTCCATGTGTACAAGTCATGGGATGTATGTACTATAAATTAACGTATACCTAAAGAGTAGCCATTTTTTGTGCTGCCATAAAATAACACTTTCTGCGTCTAGGTTTGGAGTTTGTTTATTGTCTAAGTCTACATCTATACTAATATTATGGAGAAGAAAGATTTGATATAGTTTGTTTGTTTCTATTGAGATGGCTCCTAAACTGCTGAACTAATTTGAAAAACTCCTTTTATTAATATCAATCAAGAATCAAAGAATTAATTTAATTTATTAAGTTGTGCTAAAAGGACACATATGAACGTCAAAATTTTACAATTATGTCAAGTAATATTATAAAAATAGTACTGTAAATAAACCATTGGAAAATTATTCTTTTGCTGGATAAAAAGCCACATTATTTGTGAGTTGCATAGGATATAATATATCATCATGCAACTATCCAAGAGAGAGGAGCAGTTTCCATAAATGACAATAAATCTGGTAGATTCCCATACAATACTTGAAATTCATCCTTGTGGCGAAATGTGGATGTTAATTCATCTTGCTCAAACCGTCCGGGGACAAAGGCGTGATTATATGTATGTATGTAAATATTAATTTTAATACTTTCCTACACAGGACAATACGTGAAAAGCTTTTAAGCTTTGGAATACTTTCCTAACTTACCGTTAGGCCACGGTAATCACTTTCCATCAGGTGGACCGTGTGCTTATCTGCCAAACAAGTGGTATAAAAGAATATCACCGGCATACGGTGCAGAATATCCCATCAAGAACCAAGACTCTTTCGTTTGCCGCTCCATTGAGACCAGGTATTCATTACTAGCTCACTTATTTCCTCCTTCCTAGAGTCCCGGTTCCTTTAAGTAAGGCGTGGAAAAGCATATTTTGAGGCTATCTAGCTGAGTGTCATCATTGTTAGGTATGTAAAGGTGATCCTCTTTCCTGAAACTATGAGGTGAAGTCTAATTAACGTGTCTATTTAAAAATACCTACCGAAATTATTTAAATTTGAGCTTATTTATAAAATTAATAATAAAACAATGTACAGCCCACTGTTGATAAATAAATAAATAATTATTATTATAAGTACCTATGTTATCAAGGGCATTTATACCGAAGAAAAATTGGTATCTCTTGTCATCCCACAGCCGGGGCAGAGTAATGGAACTACCGAAAAAATATCCACGTTTTCGTAATACGCTTTTTGGTGATAAAAAATGGTCTTTATATTTTTCTATCTCATCTTACACATAAATCCGTTATTCTACGAAGGTAAGCCGAATTGTCAAAAACAATTTTCCTTATTTTTTCGTCGTCAAATTTGACACTGAACTTACTACAAAAGCGGGGCTGTTTTTTTTTAGTCAACGGCAAGTAAATTTTGTTTTCAATATTTTTTTTGTTTAAAAAGGAATATTAGAACCGAAATTACTAATATTCCCTCTAATCCCTCCAGCTAAGCTAAATTGCTTGTGTTAGGAGTGGGTTCACTACGGTAGTGTAATGGCCAGGACTCGAACCCGGGGCCTCTCGATGGTAAGGCCGACTCCTTAACCACCAAGCCATTGACGCTTCTTTGATATATGATTAGCTAGCAGTTTTAAACATTATCTGCCAATGAACTATTTAAGCATGTATACTTTCCTGAGACTACTGTCAACTTCTATTCAGGCGATATGTAGTCATATTTACGTAACCTACGAGTATATAAAAAGATGTCAACTATATGAATGTAAATGACATATATAATTGTGTATGTACCGTTGTCAAAACGGCAGACGTGCTAAGTAACTTTTGTTGCTAGCTATATACAAAACATGTAATCGAATAAAAAAACAAAAAGTCGACTGTCATTTAAACGTGAAACGAAATGCCAAAAATGATTTGATAAAATAAAAAGCTTAAATCTCTTTCAATCCAGCATTGTTAAATGTTTTCTCGACTCCGTTTAAAGCAAAACTTCTGGAACTTAGATTGGTTCATTGACTTTTATAAGCTTTGTAACGTTTCACGATTATTGCAGAATTTTCAACAAAAATAAAGCAGTGTTGAACCTTTAGACCTTCACAATCTTTTGAGAGAGAGGCAATCTGGCCAATAATTGCTTTTAGCTTCGTTCGTTTTGTGTTAAGTTAGTGCTTCAATATTTTATCTTATGAAATGTGCCTTTTCTTTTTCTAGAAAGTAAAGATAATATCAAATCACCAACTTTTGCGTTTTAATTTTTTGTACGCGCGGATATCCTCTCGGGCTACCACTGCAGCTAGAAGTGGATATTTCAGATTCAAATCGCCTAAAGCCACATGATTTTTCTAAACGTCAGGGAACCAGTTACGTGCTAGTTAGAATATTGCAGACAAAGATCGACCTTACCGTCAACGTTGGCTATCTTCACGTGTTCTTGGAGAGCAAATCTCTTCTACTTCATAGATAGCCAGCCTTTAGACAAGTGTAGACCGTCCATATTTTATGACAGTTAAAAATATATGTCAGTCCCTTATCTTGATTATTTTATTCAAGTAACGAATGTTAAATGGTTATTATAAATTGACATTTATTCGTCAAATGAATACAAAATATCGAAATTGTACAACAAGCAGTGCTTAGTCCATGTACTGATCAAACAACCCGTCCCTGATCGCTCCCGGTGCAAAAGTGCTCATAATACTTGCTGAGTTGCCACGTTGGATGGCGATAGCTAGTCTTTACACCAGGAATGACCCGAAACGAGTATCACGAGTGCCTCAATGAGCCTTTGTTCGATGTCTTAAATAAGGCTTTTTCCTTCCTTGCCCCAGCTCCCCAGGGCCTCCACCGCTATTAGCACGAAATGGTACAGCGGTTCCAAGTCGACGTACTTACCTCTTCCTTGAACTGGCGTCTTCCGCGGCCGCAAACGGGATTTGATTGCCACTTATCTAGTGGGACTTACCTGCTTTTGCTAGGGCCTTACTTAGCCCAAACCGTTAACCCTAGGATTATCTGTTCTGTGCCACAGGCTCATTCTCATCGAGGACGGAGATTATGTAATAAACATTATATCTATTGAAAACCCTTATATTTTTTTGATTATGTATTGTGGTTTTAATTACTACGTTAGGTACAGTCAGCGTCAGAACAATCATGACTACAAAGTTTCAAAATGATCTTAAAACCAAGGCATTAAGAGCAAATAAAACTGTTTTATTAGTATAAAATGTATTATTGTTCGAACTAAAGGTGTGTACCAAATATCAGAACAATTAGTCAACACGAAGGGGGATAACCAAGGTATTAAGATCATTTTGCTGCTTTGTTCACCAAAATTGGTCTGATGCTGACTGTTCTGAAATTTGTCATCTACGTAGCACAATACGAAAATAGAGTAATAAGACACTACCAATAATACACATATTCTGGACAGAACAAGCATCGTTACAGATTGTATTGTCTATCCAATGAGGCATGAGCATCGTCTGCGCAAATCCTAATAGGTACCTTATTGTCTTTTATTTCGTTATGTTTCTGCTTCTCGTAAATATTTTCGGCTAACTTCATTATTTAGGCATTAGATCGGCCATAGTCAGCTTGTTAAGATTAAATAGACGTTTGTTTTTCTTCGTTTAGTTATTTGTTTGTTCGTTTAGGTATTGTATGGCAATACATATTTATAATAAGTTACCAAATAGCCTCAAAGAAGGTAATACGATCAATGCATTTTAAAGAATACTGTTTACATTACTAATGGATAAAAGTTATTATACTATTGAGCATTTTTCAAATAATGGTAAATTGTGATAATTGACTTTTTTGCATGATCATTTTAACTATCCAATTATGTAATTTTAATTGTAAGACATATTTTTGTGTGCCACACAGTGGTAGAGTATGGCTTACATCTAAATGCTAACATCCAAAATTTATCTACCCACTCACCCATATTATTACAAATAAACTTTCATTTCGTTTCATTTGTTATTCCAATTTGAATGGCTACGTAGTTACTGCGGCTTACTTAACTTTTACATATTTATTTTTTATTGTTTATATATTCACACTTGTATCTTTGTAAGGTAGGTAGGTAGGCATAAAGATATACCTACAAAAATTTCGACAACTATATTTTTAATCCTCGATATGTATAGAATCCCATCAAGATCTATATGGCCAAAAAAACTTCGTTGAAATTAATGGACGAAACTCTGGTACAGATTTGCTGTAGTTGGGAAGTCAGATGGAACTGGAAGTCACTCCCACAAAAGCCAAGAAAACCCAAATCAATAGAAAGAGTAAGAGAGCAGACTGTGTAATAAAGCTTATCTCAATGGTGATAATTATGAAGTGTTTGAAGCCCACGTTAACGGACATTTGCATATCGTCGAATCGCAATTTTTCTGGATCATGTTTTTATAGGATTCATTATTATTTTTCAGTGTCACATAAACTTCTATGATCGTTTTCACACGTTCACGAATCGTGAAAAATTATCGTATGTTTAAAAAATATGAAACGTTCATGATGAATCGGTCTGCGAAACGATCGAACATCGAGATCCCAATGAATGATTATTTTTTATTTGATTACCTACTCTTTTTTTTAAATGCCTCTTGGTTGGCAGACAAGCACTGCAGATGGAAAGCGGTTACCGTGGCCTATGGACGTGTGCAACGCCAAGGGAGTCACACTAGCACTGCCAACCCTGTAAACACAAGAGTTCTTCTTCTTCCCACCGACAGAACAAATTCTCTCCAGTGAGCTCTGCTTAACCTACTCACCGCCGGAAACATAACACGAGGTTATTATGGCCGCGGTATTCTGTAGGGCGGAGGTACTTTTCAGTCGGACTGCTCAATTGGACGAAAATACCGGTGCGTCCTACCTCCATTCCTCCACTCTTCACCAAGTCTTCCATGACGTAACATCGTATATGTGACATAAGCAATTTGAAAAGGCCTTTAAAATGTCTAGGTTGACTCCTATCGGGTTACCCATTCTCCCTCGCTTCATAAATCTGCTTCACCAGTCTTCTTTCGTCGAAGGCCTTGTCAATGAAAGTTTAATAGTACACAAGCATTTAGTTTTATAAGCTTTTTAATTTATTAGTTACTATAGAGGAGTATTTTTTCATTAATTTATAATATAAATTTAAAATCTAAAAGTAAACTTTAAAATGGCAATACAGCTGATGTAATGAAACGACAGACTAGCTTACAGTTGTAACTGTTATAGCTGTCCCGCGGTACGTAATTAAAACTAACGCTTATGGATATTGGAAACATACGGGCTGTTAATTATACAGACCAGGCATGTTGGCACATCACTTAAAGCTAGAGTTCCAGGAATTTAGGTTGGACAGGACACGACGGTATTTCCGTCCCAATTGAGCAGTCTGACTGGGAAAGTACCTCCGCCCTACAGAATACCGCTGTAAAAATAATCTCGTGTTGTTTTTCTGGCTGTTAGTAGGATAACCAGAGTTCACCGAAGAGTTTTAGTGCTGTCAGTGGGAAGACCAAAGGCTTGGTGGCTACACTGACGGCACTCTATATTCTTACAGGATCGGCAGAACGAGTGAGTATCCTCTGGTATCGCACACGTCCGTAGGCCACGGTAACTACTTTCAATCAGTTGAGCCGTGTGCTTGTCTGCCACCTAGTTGTATAAAAAAAATCTTCAGCATCATCCTAGCTGCCGTAATCCCTGTTCCATTCAAAACTAGTATTTTGGGGTCTTCCATTTTGTATGAAATATTTATCTTGATGTTAACCATCCAAGCATTCTTAGATATTTATGATACACAGTAAGGTAAAATTAAACGGACTATTCACCATTCACACGTAAGCCGAATAGGTCCATTTTGAGCATTTGCTATATATCCGTGTGGTGACAGAGAAAAAATACAAGTATCGCCAGCTCATCTCATCCAAAGTGTGTCGCAAGAGGCGACCAACGGAAAAATATGCAACCGATATTACTACGAGATAAAGAAAACTTGACATAAAACCCTGTACCAAATAAATATAAATAAACGTACCAATTATCAGATACATAGGTATGCGGCCGCACCAACCTCGCACTAAACCTATTAGGAACTCAATAACCATACACCACAATAAAAAAAATACTTTATAGAAAACAAAATAAATGCGTAAGAAGTTTTTGTTGGAGCAGCCTGTATGCATGCATTATATCGCCAAGGCACAGCGACGCGGGACGGGGCGGCGCGGTGTGGCCGCCGACGACGCGTTGATTCATTTTTGTATTCTACCTCCAAAGTTCTTACAATTTCTCGCTTGTGTATAAAAATCTGTTATTATTGTAATCTGCTTGAACATTGATCGTAGTGCGATCAATGTTCAAACAGATTACAATAATGCACGGAAAAACTAATGAGTTTATGTAGCATTTTTATGACGAAAGTGTATGTTTTATATTTAATTAAATAAATAAATAATAATAAAAAAAAAACCAGGCTGCGGCCCGCCAAAGTGAATCACACATGTGCAACAGTATTGTTCGACTGTCCAATTATAGTGTATGTCAAATCAATACACGCACACCAAAATCACGATATTCTCAAGTTATACGCTGACAATTATAAGTATACGTGCAATTCCTCTCGTCATCTAGCACAGATAAAATAATAGCAACCTTATGAGAGAGCAATTTGCCTGATCCGCGAGGTTGTCAGCGCAGTACCTTCTTGTAACAGAACGTGTTCATAAAATGTATAAAGACATAATCGACTTAGTTAAAATAACGTGGGTACTCCAAGACTTAAATTAAAGTTAGACGTAAATGAAAGCCTTAAGTCTAAATGAATTAATGAATTTAAGATAAACGTAAATGACGTAGACGAAAATGTAATTATGGTACTAGAACAGTATGGAAGAAAAACATCAGTTAAATCAAATGTATTTTACATACGTACATACTTATAATCACGACTTTGTCCCCGGAAGGTTAGGCAGAGGTAATTTAACACCCACATTTCACCAATCATTGAATTCCTAGGGTTCTCACGCTTTCCACCTTGCTCGCGGCGATGGTCCGCTGCGCGGATGCGTGGGCGGCCGGAGCCTCCTTCTGCGAGCAAGTAATGCTCGTGAAGGAGGAGGCGGGGCGGGAACGGCAGCGGGAGCGACGAAGGATCGCAAGCCAAGCTGCCCGCGTACGAAGGCAACTCGGGCGTCGGAGGTCGATGAACGCCCACCGCCCCCCATGAGCGCCTGCCTGGGGGTGACAGGTGGAGCCGCCTGTCACCCTGGCAGAAGCAGGCCGCGGCGGCGGCACGCTTGGCGCGCCTCCCCGTTTTCCGGGAACGAGTTGGGGACTCTGTAGGACACACCCGAGAAGAGAGTCAGATTGTGAGAGATGGCCCTGGGTCGGCCGGGGTGCGAGGGATATGCCTGTCAACCTCACCTTCGGCAACCAAAACGACCCACAGGTGGCGTGCGTTTTAGTCGGTTCGAGTCCGACAAAACCTCTCCCACCGGCTCCGGTGGGGCGGTATCCGTGGGGATTTTACGCACGTAAAAAAAAAATCATTGAATTCCGTTTCACGTAATAGGGGGTGAGCCATTTCCCGTTTTCCGGGCACTATTGCTGTCTGATGTTAAACGCATACACTTTCCCTTAGTCGCCTTGTACGACACCGCATGGGAAGAGATGGGGTGTTTCAATTCTACTCTGACGGAAACCACACGGTGGATGTATTTTAGGTCGCAGATAAGCACACAGCCCACCTGATGAGAAGTGGTTACCGTAGCCTATACACGTGTGCAACACCAGGGGCCTTCAATCTTCTGATGCCTTTAAAGGTATTTTGAGGTTACGGAAGCAGTAAGTTGGACAAAATTTATAGCTATTTCTACCGAGTAACATTTGAAATGATGCATTCAAGCACTTGCATAAAGCGAGATTTGAACCCACAAGCTCTGACTTACTAGTAAATCTCTCTTCCGAATTGGCGTGTAAGAGTAAAATACAGACAGACAGTTACTTTTACATTTATAACATTAGTATGGATTCTCAGCTACAAATAAAAAAGAGCAATTATGTTTCCATCATACAAAAAAATCCAGTGCTGCCAGAGCACTTAAAACTAGCAGCCGTGGAGATTAAAAATAACTATGTAGTATATGTTTCTTTCTTGTATTGTATTCCTTAAATAACCCCCATTTCAGTATAATTAAACCAGCGGAAAATTAATCAATTTTGTGAATATTTTTTTATTGCCCGCGTGAAATTCCGTTACCAGTAAAACTCTCTTCCGTTATTATAATAATTGTAATCTTATATCTGGTACAGTTCGATGAAATATTTCCCCGTACAAACAAAAGTGCAATGTCACAGTATGCGTTAACGATTGCAGCGAGACCCCCTGTATGTCCGTATTGTTCTAAATTGCCAATAAAAACCAACTGCCCGACTTTTTTCTACAGAGTTTTAATTTAATTAAAAGAAACTGACGCTTCAAATGGACGATTTTAGAACAGTAAATATATTTTTAGCACGCTTTTATTAACTTGTGTACAGTCAGCAAAGGGGATAAGTATATACCATTTCATTTAAAGTTGTATGTACATGTATAAACCTATCTATTATAATCAATTATAGTAATAACCTATATATAATCTAACCCTCTCAGTGTTAAAGGGATAGACTATAAACTCCATGTAACCAATCAATTAAATTATTTAGCCTCTTGCAGTCCACTGCTGGACCTGGTACTCCATCTTCCACATCCAGTCTATCCCAGCAACCTTTTTCAAAATGATTATTATTCATTCATTCATTCAACGTATCGGGACTTTTCGCGATTAAATCATGAAACTTACTATTTCTGCCGACGTTTCGGATGCGTTGCAGCACCCGTGGTCACTTGACTACCTGCGAGCGTCGAGAGGTATACCTATTCAGTTCGTCAGTCCGCCTGGCTGGGAACGTCCCATCTTCCTTTTGCCGTTTGAGTTTAAGAGTGAATAATGGCACCTTAGCACAAGCTTTGATTGCAACCAAGATAGAAACTGCAATGATGATAATGGTTGATGGACATCCAGTGTACAGTCTTTTCTATAAATGTTCTCTCTTGACTTTGTGATCTATTTACTGGTATTCTAAAGATCTTTACTCACATAAAATACTTTTATTACTAATTATCGGTCGACTATGGTGACCAAACATGGCCTACGTCCTTTCCCAAGGTCTATTCTAAGTCTGTACTAAATTTCATCAAAATTGACGTGAAAGCGTGACATACAAACAGACAGTTACTTTTGCATTTAAAACATTAGTATGGATGCTCAGTTATAAATAAAAAAGTGCATATCTGTTTCCATGATACAATAAAATCCAGTGTGTTTAAAACTAGTTGCCGTGGTGATTTAAAATTACATTGTAGTATTTTTTTCTTGTATTGTTTTGCTTAAAAAAATAAAACCCGACTACTGAAAAAGTATTAAACAAGAAAATATCAAGGATAGCCGTTGTCGTATGTCACTTTTCCCTAGAATGTATTGTTTTGGTAAAATAAGTGGCATACGACCACAGCTTTCCATGATATTTTCTTGTTTAAATTTTTTTCAGTTGTGGGGTTTTAGTTTTAAACTTTTTTTTAGATTATTTTGGGGCAAGCAATAGGTATAATTTATACATATTTGAAAATAGCTAATTAAGCCCTTTCTGTTGATACTAAACACGACATATTTATCTCAAATTTTTATTTTTACGCAGTACTTTATGACCGTTAGAGGGCGCCACATTAGGTTCAGTGACACATTATCTAGCCTTTAACCAGCGGACAACTAAGATGCTTCTAACAATATTTGTCTAGTTCTAATAAGTGGTTGAAGACCTATGTGGGAACAGATGATCCCTCCCTCTCCTTTCCTACATAGGACTACACGTGCAGGGCTTAGATGTCACCCACACACGGTGCAGAATATACGAGCAAGACCCAAGCGGTTCAGAGACTCTTTTCTTTGTCGCCCCACAAAGACCTGGAATTCATTAACAGCACACGTGTTTCCTTCTTCCAATAGTACCGGGTCCTTTAAGCGGGGCGTGAAAAAGCATCTGATGAGTCCGCCAAGCTGAGTGCCATCATTGTAACATTACTTAGTGTCTGTAATGGTGACCCTCTTTCCTGGGACTTTGCCTTTAGCTTGCCATCAGGCGAGGTGAAGTCAAGCTGGCGTGTCCTAGGTAAAAAAACCTACATACTTACATAGGTATATACTTAGCCTGTCAAAGTCATAACCCTTTTTTTGCTTCGCCGCAGTCGAGTTATAACACTCATTTCAGTTTATTTAAAGTATTTAAACCAATGGAACATTAATCAATGTTGTGGATACATTTTTTTGCCCGCGGTTCCGTTTGCGTAAAATTATATTTTGATACTAGCAACCCAGGAATATGAAGTAGCCTATAACTAATTCCTAATTATGTATAATCTATCTCTGCAAGTAACTATAGATAGATGGAGCTCTAAGATCCGACAACTGGTATAACTACTGAACTTTAAACTTGTTGCTAATGGGCTGTGGAGGTCGCTTCATGGAAAATTTGTGAAGTTCAGCCACTTCACAAAGACTGATAAAAATTACCTCTGACTCCGTTGTTAAAGCTTTGAATGGAACTGGGGCTAATACAGCCTTTTGAGCGTAATTGCGTAATGCTGGCTCTACAAATGGCTATTTGTGTTTGCTATAGGACATTTATTATACAATTTAGGTGGCAAACAAGCACACAGCCCACCTGATAGAAAGCGGTTACCGTGACCTATGAACGTGTGTAACACCCGTGCTACCGACCCTGTAAGAACATAGAGTTTCTATGCCGTCTGTACAGAAGAAACAATCAGGCTTTGGTAAGATATTTGAAGTATATGCAAACATGCAAATATAGACGAACAGAATTTACTTCACAAAAAAAAGCATTCACTTCAAAGAGGTGAAATGTCACATTTTGTCTACTGTTAAAAGTTACTCTACCGGCCATAAAAATTAAAAAAAAAAACAAATTATGTATTTGGTATTATTCATATTTATCAAATAGGCAATAAGGCAAACGCTATGTCAAATATACTATCCATACATAGTAATTGTTTGTCAAATATGTCGCAAATACAAATACGAATAGCCATATGCAATGCTACCATAACAAAGAATTTAAAAAAACTGAATAGTAATATGAAATGGAACTTTTTCATATTTATTTGACCTTATTTGCAATTAACCTCATTCGACACACACTCAAACAGTGGAATGAACTTCCTGCTGCGGTTTTCTCAAACGACCACAATATAGGGTCCTTCAGAAAGGACATTAGGTTTTTTCAAGGTTAGCAGCACGAATGGAGTTACATACGTCCAAAAATCACGGTCACCACGTTCTATAAGCCTGCCACCTAAATTGTAAAAAAAAACACAAAATATTGTCTATTAACGGTAAATAACTTAGAAAATAGTTCCTATTAAGCATTTAATAGTGTTCTAAATAAAAACGTTTAATTTTCATTTAATGCTTTATATTACTTTCGTTAAAACTTTGTACTTTAGTATCGTTTCAAGGCAAACTTACGTTTAACTGCTATCAAAGCGTTTTAACTTTGAACTCGAGACACTTGAGAACCATTCATTGACACGTATTTAAAACTATGACTGTAAATATTAGAGGGATATGATAGACATGGTGTCTTTTAGTAAGCAAACATATGCAAACAAGCAAACATAGGTAGGACACGGCGGTATATCCGCCCGATTGAGCAGTCCGACTGGGGAAGTACCTCCGGCCTACAGAATACCGCGGTTATAATAACTTCGTGTTGTGTTCCCAGCGGTGAGTAGGGTAGCCAGAGCTCACTGGAGAATTTGTGCCGTCAGTGGGAAGACTAAAGGCTTGTCCTGATTTGTCTTCTACTGACGGCACAGAAACTCTGTACTTACAGGGTTGGCAGCGCGACTGTGACTCCTCTGGTGTTACAGACGTCCATAGGCCACGGTAACTACTTTCCATCAGGTGGGCCGGGTGCTTGTCTGCGAACTAAGTGGTATAAAAAAAGAAAAAAAAATGTATCTATAGATGTTAATTATCCTACTAATATTAAGTCTTTTCCTATGAAATTGCCGAAATTTTCTTACAGATCCATGAGTTCGTTATTCCTGTAATTTTATTAATTAGCTATTTCCATTTTTTCTATTTTGTATGAAAGTTGATTTTAAGATTTTACAACTCTGTATTAAATATTGTTTTTATTGGCCGCTTGATAAATTAAATTCGATCTTCAAAAACAGTACTTCCTAAATGCTATCCATTTTGATGATAAATTTCGTATTACTTTTTCACAGCTGTCACTTTTCAAAAATGTAATAAAAGTGTTTTGTTAGCTTAATGTTGTCTCAATCATAAACAAAAACAAAATCATAAAATTGGGAGTTGTCATTCCTAAAAAAAATGCAGAAATGTTGGTACTGAAAATTTTGTTTCCTCCAATTTCTTCAAAAAAACGGCAAGTTCATAATGTAACGACCTATTATTATAAACGTAAAGTATGTGAAGATGTTTGCTACTCAATCACACGTAAACCGTTAAACAGATTTGAATGTAGATTGTCACATAGATAGGCTATATCCCTAACTTTTCATCATGGGAACAGGTTCTTGAATGTATGAACTTTTTTTATACCACTTAGGTGGCAGTCAAGCACACGGCCCAACTGATGGAAAGTGGTTACCGTGGCCTATGGACGTGTGTAACACCAGAGAAGCCACACTCGCGTTGCCGACGCTGTAAGCACATAGTCTCTGTGCCGTCAGTGTAGAGGATAAAGCAGGATAAGCCTTTAGTTATCCCACTGACAGCACAAATTCTCCAGGGAGCTCTGGCTACCCTACTCAACGCTGGGAACACAACATGAAGTTATTATAACCGCAGTATTCTGTAGGGCGGAGATACTTCCCCAGCCGGACTGCTCGAATTGGGCGGAAATACCGCCATGTCCTACCTCCTAAATTTACTTACATACAAATAGTTTAAAGATAAAAGATAATTCTTTTTATATTTGGCGAATAGTACAAGGCTAAATCCATGCAAATGTTGTTCCTGAGGAATTTCTTCCTGTGGTTTTGGTCGATCTAATTTTATCTAATTCTGATATAGCTACGTCATCATTAGCCCCGATGAGCTAAGTCCTCGGGTGACCCACCACGTAAAAGAAACACGCCATCGATAGATAGGCTTACATAAAACTAATTAAAGCCTGTTAAAAATGGTTGGCACCTTCGTTGCTAAATGAAGACATAGAACAGAAGATCGAGCCTTCGATACGGCACGCAAAGTGTTGATATATCAGTCCGTGGCTGTTAAAGTCCGGTGGGGTTGTTTGATTCTAATCTATGGCGCCGGGGCACTTCGCACGCCGGATTCTCATTTATCTGGCGGGGCACTTTCCGTGTCCGTTTTTAATTTATCTGTCGCTTGTTGTTTAAAACATTAAGGATATTTTACATTTTTTATGTTTATCTTCATATGTATGCGAGTTATTATTTTTTATTGTTTTATAACACGTAAATGAACCGAAGAATAAGCACAACCAAGCTAGAATTCTAGACACTTTTATCTCATTCGCGTGCCATTTTGCATCCAAAGTTTGTAGTTTTCAAGTCTGGAATTTGTTTACCTACCGTTTTATTGTTTTATTTTGACTTTTATGAGAGCGACTGCCATTTGACCTGGTTGGGAACTCTAAGACTTAAAGTATTTAAACTAAAATAGTCACTCACATTAGTATTAAAGCTATCGGGATATTTACCATGTGGTATTGTTCTAATCGGAAACTCAGATGAATATAGCATGGTAAATATCCCCATAGCTTTAATACCCACCTAAGACTATAGTTTACACTATAGCGTTGTTTATCATCAACTCTACTGGCTAGAAGATTTTTTTTTAATGTAGAACTCGTCAATTGATCTTCGCCTTGCCTGATGGTAAGCTGAAGGTAAAGTCTCAGAAAAGAGGGTCACCATTGCTTACACATACCATATGACAATGGTGGTGGTGGGGATGGTGGAGGTGACACTCAGCTTGACGGCCTCATCATATTCTTTTTCACGCCCCGCTTAAAGGACCCGGGACTATAGGAAGAAGGAAACACGTGAGCTGGTAATGAATTCCAGGCCTTATTCTTGCGACAGAGGAAAGAGTCACCGAACCGCTTGGTTCTTGATCGGATATTCTGCACCGTGTGCGGGTGACATCTAAGCCCTGCACTTGTTATCCTAGGTAGGAAAGGGGAGGGTGGGACTAATTATAAGAGCTCATGAGAACACTCACCATGGTACATGGTACATGGTGATTAGGCGGGACTCGGTACCAAAGATCTTAATAGCGCTCCACACACGTGATCTAATAAATAAACAGGTTTGCCACTATGCAACCTTTTATTATGCTTAATTTCAAGCACATCCCATTGCAGTACAATAGGATGTGCTTCAAATAAGTTCCGTTATTCGATTGTCGACCATCGAATGAAGCTACATAAGTGCACTTAAAAAATATTATTCCGCACCGAGTATACGTGGTAGTCGTTCATTTTGAAGTTATACAAATAGAATTTTTATTTAAAATATTTTTCTACGGGTTTCTGAACGAATTCATTAGTAAAGAATTTTAAATAGGTTGAGTGTATTCTGTTGTTTTTCATACACTTAATTGAAATACATTAGAATAGATACGTCATAATAGATAGATATGTCATACATCTCATTCATTGAGCATTTAGGTACAGAAAGTTCATTTCGTAAAACGGTTGGTTCAATTCAAGAAATCACTGAGTCCATTTTTAGCGATTTCCATTTATAGTGATTTCTTGAGGGCCACCCAAATGCCTAGCGGGCGCAACGTAGGACACGTTCGCTGGTTTGAGGAAGGGACATTGCCTTTTCACTAGATTATTATTTTATAGGACACGTTCATTAGACTTCACCTCGCTGATGGAAAGCTGAGGACAAAGTCTCGGAAAAGAGGGTCACCATTACAAATATGTTACAGGTTACAATGGTACACTCAACTTGGCTCTATATCTTATATGCTTTTTCACGCCCCACTTAAAGGACCCGGGATTGTAGGAAGAAGGAAACACGTGATATGGTAATGAATTTCAGGCTTAAATGGTGCGACAAAGTAAAGAGTACGATTCATATATACACCTCTCATTTCTTCTACTTTAAAAATTCAGTAGTGATATAATCATTCAATAAACCAGTTCAATCTCCTATCTTGATGAAATTTCGTACAAATACAGAATTTATGTGACCCAATCACGAACTTCATAGTTTCCAAGAAAACCTAAACAAACATCGTGGTTTCAAATATCCTATAAACATTATATCACTGTAACCTTGTGAACGGACCACTCCAATTTGTACCCGGCTTGGTAAGCAAAGCAAAGCAAAGCTTTGGCCGAGCAAATTTAAATAAAGTTTCAGATACATAGCTTTAACAAAATACGCTGAAATTTGAACCGATCGTGGCATTTGACATGTGCGGTTGAAAAAGTTTGATATTTACGTGAATAATCAGCATTACAATCAAAATTACATTGTTAATAAAAATATTTAGAGGATAAAATTTCCTCGAAATTCCGGATTACGGCTCTACAGGGACATGGTGGCGGAACCAATTAAATTTTTCCTATGTTAATAAAAGAATATCTGAAATTTTCTGTTGCTTTGATGTGGTACGCCAACGCTGAACCAACACGTACGATCATCACTGATGTTGCTGAACGTGCCTGTCTACCTACTGAATTCACTGAGAGTAAGTATAAATTATTTGTTTTCACTTCTTTTCGAAATCACAACATAAAACTTCTTGATACATACTATAATTTTATTTGTTTATTTATATATTTTTAAAGAAGGCTTACAGATTAATATAAATATTGAACACGTATTTAAGATTTTTAGATTGCTAATTAAAAGCTTTTACATTCAAATAATCAAAAAAAGAAAGAAATGAAAACACATAAAGAGAGGAAAATAAAAGAAAAACAAGAAAAGCATAGGAAGTTGGACACAACGGTATTCTAGTCTTAATTGAGCAATGTGATTGGGGACTTCCCCAACCACCACCCCTCAGAATACCACGTCTATAATAACCTCGTGTTGTTTTCCCGGCGGTGTGTAGGGTAGCCAGAGCTCACTGGAGAATTTTTGTGCTGTAAGTGGGAAGACTAAAGACTTGTCCTGATTGTGTCTTCTGCACAGAAACTCTCTGCTCTTATAGGGTCAGTAGCACGAATGTGTTGCACACGTTTATAGGTCATGGTTAATCTGCCACCTAAGTTGTATAAAAAAATACACCTATAAAACAAGAATTACACAAAGCAAGAAACGGTGCGCAAGGAACTTAGTTAGGTACTGGTTGCGCCGATGGTAGAATTTGTATTTTCTCTGCTCAATAGTATTAATTCAAGTCATTGACGCGGAAACACACGCTTCCTGTACCCATCTCCCTCCCGCGCTACCTTTTAAAGTGAGATAGCAATAGTTTCCGCACCGCTCAATTGTCAAAATAGACGCATATTCACTTCGCAATTGAACTAGAAACAATGGCCGCCGCGCACGCGACTCTTAGAAATTAATAATGTTTGTTGGATTTTAACCGCTTTCATGGACCTTTGCCGATCGGATTGTGCCTCGTGTGTCCCTCAAGTGATTTAGTGATGTGGGCGGCAACTCCTGAGCCAGGAAGAGAAGATCGGTGCACCGGCTGCGATGAAAGCACGTGGCGTCGTGAAGGTTAGTGCATCCTCTCCTAATTTCTCGGGTTGCATTCATTGCCTAGACCACATCCGCGGCAACCCGATCACCTGTCTTGTTTGTTGTGTAAAGCGTCAATGGAACAGTTAACTTCACCCCCCGCGAAATACAGTCCACTAGCTCACGTGGCGAGAATTGCGCTACCAGGTACCTACTTCATTTTGTTTATCCATAGTAATTATATTATAAAGTAATGTAACATTTGTTTGCTACTGTATCCATCAATACAATATTACAATTTCATATTGTTGGTACAAATACTACACGGTTATTCAATCACAAAATAAATGAGCACCATTAAAAGCGTCACTCTCCATGAATAATGGCAAATTGTCATTGCGCACAGTACGCTTACGGTATTATTAATGAGGGCCCTAACGAATAAAATATGCCCCCTATAACGAAGTTAATATTTAAGTGGAAAACCCATCAGGCTCTTACCAATGGTACTTAAATAAAATGAAATGGTTGAGATATGAGGTTCATAAATTAGACAAAGATATGAATTATTTATACGTGTGTGATTGGTCACAAATGCTGTCAGGAATTTTCTTTCGATGTAGCCTTAGCATATTTATTAATTGTTTTTAGTCCATACTGAACTAGTGAATTAAGTTGTCACCAAAGTATAGCCTGGAGCTACGTTGACAGAGTCCCTACCTACCTATATTTTCATGTATTGTTATCAATAACGTGCGTAGTATCGTATTTTGCGGACAATAATCTATTTATTTGGCAAGAGATCTTGCATTTTGAATGAAATAAAAAAAAACTTTGTAGACAAAAATATATTTCCCGTATTTTAATGCTAATAATTTTTGGTCCTTCGTGCTGTAAAAACGTATTGTAACCATAACATATGGTCCTTCGTAAAATAAAACGGTGCGCAAGCAACTTAGTTAGGTACTTCATTTTGTATTATCCATAACATAACATATAACATAACATATAACATAACATATAACATAACATAACATATAACATAACATATAACATAACATATAACATAACATATAACATAACATATAACATAACATATAACATAACATATAACATAACATATAACATAACATATAACATAACATATAACATAACATATAACATAACATATAACATAACATATAACATAACATATAACATAACATAAAACATAATATAGACTCACGTCTATATCCCCGAAGGGGTAGGCAGAGGTACTAGCACCCACATCTCGCCAGTTTATGTTTAGGTCCTAATGTAATAGGTGGCGAGCCTATTGCCATTACCCGGGTACTTATAAACCTGCGATAAATACACACATAACTTCGAAAAGCATGATAAAACCTGGGATCGAACCCGAGACCTCGTCTCAGCAGTCCATTACCTTCTTACACGACACTCACTCAAAGGTTTTGAGATTATCGGAGAATCTAAGGTTGAAAATACCGAGTCATTCCACTAACTTTGGTGACAAATCCTTTTCGGTTCAGGCGGCTCAGTTGTGGCATGCTCTGCCAGTGCCTGTCAGGCGTGCTCAGTCCTTGCCTGTTTTCAAAGGACTCGTAATAGATTACTACCTGTCTCTCTGAAGGAGTGAATTGATAAGGTAGTATCTATGAGGTTTCCTGGGATATTTATGGTGTGTATACTTATATATACCTATGTTTATGTGTTTTCTTTTTCATTATTATTGTTTTATCTTCTTTTATATTCTTTATGTACGCCTAACTGCCCTAAACTATTCTTCTTCTATTTTTTCTCTCCATCCTATGGTTGCCTGTAAGAAATTGTCGCAGAGCGATAAGGCCACCAACTGTACGTGCCACAAAACTTAATTAATCTCATATTGTAATGTAATATGTTATTGGTGTACAATAAAGACGTTTTATTATTGTTACCCATACCACTAGGCTACCGCGGCTTTTTTGTAGTTTCAGTATATTTAACTAACATAGGTAAATGTAACACTATAATACCCATCACTTAGAGAGCAGATCCTGATAGCGAAATGCAATTTCTGCAATTCAATCACGTATCAATAGTACTTCAATCAGTACTATTGTCTTCAAACAATATGCTTGATTGCATTTCTATTGTCGTAATCGATTTAGTTTCTTTGTGTAGCGTACGATACTGATCCCACCTCGCTCCAGTTTGCCGCTTACCAAGTTTTCCAATTAATGCATCCAACTATTAGGAGAGGAATAACTTTGATGGCCCGTTACTAATGCCGAGGTTCTGGGTTCGATTAGACAAAATGTTTATCGGTTTTACTGGTAAAATTTTTCATTAGTACATACATACATATAATAACGCTTTTATTCCCGGAGGGTTAGACAGAGGTGAGTTAACACTCACATTTCATCAGTCATTGAATTCGGTCCCACGTAATAGGTGGTGAGCCTATTGCTGTCTTCCGGACACTATTGTTGACTCCAGCCACGCATCCAAGGCTGAGTTCAGGCTGTATATTAGACATCTGTCTAATATTAACCAGTCCCATCCGGTGGTGGGATTCCCACACCGCATGGGAAGAGATGGGGTGGTCCAAAGTCTACTCTGCCGGGAACCACGCGGCGATTTTCAATAGTAGCTTGGAGAAATTGTGCCTGTGTCTATACTTTTTACACATAAGTAACAGAAGGTAGGACGTCCCCAAGCCAGATGGACTGACGACCTGAAAAAGGTGCCTGGGACAGACTGGATGCGGATGGCAAAGGATCGAATAAAAGAGCGCACATTGGGAGAGGTCTATGTCCAGCAGTGAACTGAGGTGGGCTAATTGATTGATTAAGTAGGTATACCTTCACGGCCATGGTTGTTAAAACCGTGTGGAGTGGAAGACTTGGAAACCGCAAATCGGACCCTTGGTTCTGCGAATAAGATCCTACTCTTGAATGATGATTACATAGGTATTAGGTATATTATGGAATAAAGTTCAAATTATTCTTCATTCAATTTAATTGATTGATTGATTGCCCACCTCAGTTCACTGCTGGATATAGGCCTCTCCCAATGTGCGCGATTTTATTCGATCCTTTGCCTATGTAATATAAATCTAGAACACGGCATGATTATATCATACGTGGACGATACTGCTCTCCTTTTTTCTGCTGATACAGAAACAGAAGTGTACGAGCGTGCGCAGATGTTACCATGGCACACACCAATGACTTTTCTCTGCTTCTCGAAGTTATGTGTGTATTTGTCGCAGGTTTATAAGTGCCCGGTTAATGGCAATAGGCTCGCCGCCTATTATATTGGGACCTAAACAGAAACTGGCGAAATGTGGGTGCTAGCACCTCTGCCCGCCCACACCTTCGGCGATATAGGCGTGAGTTTATGTCATGTTATGCAATATAATTTAACCATAAGCTCGCCCACAGAATCTTTAGAAATATCTACCATTGAATATGACATGACATTTGTTTCCTTTTTTATTATTCTGCTGTTGTGATTACTCGTTGACATTGATTTCCGATATCAGGCGTACACAGCGGTGTCAGCGCCGATATCCGATAACGGCCCGGACATTGTGAAAAACAATTACATATTTCATGCACTTTACTTTCAGTTGGCTATCGAATGTCGGATATCGGAGCTAACATCGATATCGGATCGGATAATGGGAAAACTTTCTAACTGTTGATGGAACTATGAAACATTAAGGACATAGATGGCATAACGGCTCTGGTTGTCACCTCGCCAAATGGCACAGCGTCGAGTTTTGCGGCTTCTGCTGTATATGTAAGTCATAAACCAATTATTTTGTGTGATGCACTGTCTGGGCGTAGCTGTGGTCTAATAACTGTATGACTGTGAAGTCTAGGGTTGAGAAAATTGCTTGGAATTTCAACTTTCTTTTACACAAGATAAAGATTTATATATACATACATACAATCATGCCTTTATCCCCGGAGGGTTAGGCAGAGGTGAATTAACACCCACATTTCACCAAAAAGCATCTGATGAGGCCGCCAAGCTGAGTGCCACCATAGTAACACTTTCTTTCCTGAGACTTTGCCTTTAGCTTACCATCAGGCGAGGTAAGGTCAAGTTGGCGTGTCCTATATAAAAAGAATCATTCAATTCAGTCCTACGTGGTGAGCCTATTACTGTCTTCCAGTCACTATTGTTGATTCAAGCCATGCACCTGAGGCTGAGTTTGGGCTGTAAATATCTGTCTATGTTAAACAGTCCTATCCCTTAGTCGCCTTGTACGAACTTACTTGGGAAGAGATGGGGTGATCCAAATTCTACTCGGCCGGGAACCACGCGGTTAATAAAGACTTTTCTACTTTTTTGACTATTCAATTCTAAGTATTGTTACTTTATCCGCTGCTGTCGAAAAGATCGAAACAAATTAGATAGTAGGCAGTACCTGTTTACTAATCATAAACCGTAATATTTATTTATATAGGACGCACCAATTTGACTTCATCTCATCTTTTTAATTATGGTATGACATATACGTATATTTTTTTATACAGCTCAGGTGGCAGACAAGCACACCCACCTGATGGAAAGTGGTTACCATGACCTATGAACGTGTGTAACACCAGTAGAATCACATCCGTGCTGCCGACCCTGTAAGAACAGAGATTTTGTGCCGTCAGTGTAGAGGACAAGCCTTTGGTCATCCCACTGACAGCACAAAAACTCTCCAGTGAGCTCTGGCTACCTTACTCACCGCCGGGAATATGTAATCTTCTTGTAATTTCCTTCATTTTGATACCCTACTCGAAAAACTTGAATGCTCATTTTATTGACAACACGCATATTACCACCAAAAATCCTCCCCATAGTTGTTTTATTATATATTTTTTTGTACCATATGATACTCAAGAGATGAATACCTTTCATTAGAGACCCTATTCGTGGAAATCCGTCCGTTAAACATGTAGAGGAAAACAAAGAAAACTAGATACATACATACACGCGTGACACATTACCCTCGCTGGCACAGTCGGGTAAAAAATCAGTAATGTAGTGGGCGTTTATCCAATAATGCCTTATTGCATGGAGATATAGCTCACTACAAAAGATGCTCTAATAATTCGGGAGCGGTGCACATTGACGTTTGAAGTAACTAAGATAGTTCCTGTCATTAATGAAACAAGTTTTGAATTGAAAATACAGTCACTGGCAAAGTATGCGTCAAGAGTTGTAAACGTACAATACTGTCAACGTGGGAATTAAATTTTAAAGCAATTGAATAGAATAGAATAGAATCGTTTTATTTGTTCAAAACATGTGTGTACATACATAAGCATGCAATAGGTCAGTAATAGTATATATAGTCCAGTCATGTTTTGCCCCATATAGCGGCGTACAAATATATGCATAAGGAGACGCTTAGTCATAAGATGCGCATTAATTACTTTCAATTTTCACTAACAGTTCAATAATCATTATGTAATGTAAAGTCAAATGGATTCAGAAATACAGTATAAATGTCAATATCTTATCAAAAATCATGTCAAATAGATTAAAATACAATAGAAAATGTATTACATATCAATAACAATGGCAAGTATATATTATTAGTAGTTAGTAGTAGTTAGTGGTCAAAATACAGTCAACGATGTCAGAATATTAGGCCTACCTAATAAGTATTTTACTATAATTTATATAATAGCAGTATTTACTAGTTAATGCTAGTTAGTTAAATATCACTCGATCAAAAACACACCTCCATGCAATATTAAAATACGCAAGTAATCATACAAACGCCAATTGTTTTTGCAATTTACAGATCCCAAAACAATATTACTGTACCCGAGCAATTTTCCTCGATTCTATATTTTTTCTTGAAACCAAGGTTCCTTATAAATCTCGCACGACAGCCTCCAGTGACGTTACGTATCAGGCAACAGCCTTATATAAATCATAACTGAGCCTTCTTCCGTTTTTGTGGCTTCAGATGTAGGTAGCATGTTGAGGTGGCACTCCATATGTATTATGTTGGACAGCGTGGGAACTCAGGACATTGATATACGAAAATGAGGTTGAAATGCAATGTAGTAAAATAGTAAACTAAATGCTATATGGTTATAATACCAAAACTTATACCATATAAACAAAACTATTTTGTGGCAATTTTATATCAATTCTTTGTTAATAAATTAAGAAAATAATATTAAAAATTTCATCCTTGTTGGTGCTTACTTGTGTACAGTTTTTTTAAAATTATTTGTTATATTTTTCAGGGTAAGCGGCATTAAACCGACGTTCTGTAACACACCACTCCGCTAAGACCCAAAACTTTATTTTTCAGCAGACCCAAAAAAAATATAGGAAAAAAAAATTGAGGAACCCATGATTCAATGATCTTCGATTAGTTTTAGGGAATCACGCACACTGACATCTTAAAATGCCGCAGTGGAGTTGGTTGTTGGAGTTGGTAGTTTAAATATAATTTTACGTCAAAAAGATGTATTGGCGCCATTTTGAAAAATAAATAAAATTGAAATTGAATAGATTGGAAAAATCTTGCAGCTGTTTAGAGTCAGACCAAGCGGCAAACTATTTTGCTTTCAAATGTTAATTAAATATCAACCTTATTCCGTTTAGAAAAGGTTAAAAGCAGCCCCTACCGGATTTTATGCTGCATTCTATTTTTAAGGATACTCAAATGGCAGCTCATCACGTCAAGTGTCGTAGATTCAGTCAATGCACGGAATAAAAATTTGATTCATGATCTACTAAGCTATAACATTGTGTTATGGTCACGAGATTGGTCGCAGAAAAATCTAAATATATAGACTTAGAGTGAATAGAACAAAATATATTTATCTAACCTACTCTTATACATATTTCTAGATTGTAAGACAGTTTAATATAAGCATAACTTTTCATATCTAACTATCTCTCTATCCAATTTCTAGTTTCATTTCTTATCTAAATAGGTAAGTTGTAACTCTGTGGGCGCGGAAGTGGCGTCGCCAAGTCAAACAGGCAAAACACAAAGCTATTGCACTATTGTAGGAACTTTACTGTTTGAATTCAGATATTAAACTTTACTGAAATCACTTTATTTTTGAATATTTTTTATTGGTTTTGCAGAAGTGTAGTTTCTCATAACTGTATATTTCTTTTTACATTTCTAGTTGACATTAGAATAAAGGCTTTTAATAATTATAATATATTAACACTGACAACGATTTCTGAAAACTTTGTCTGTATAAGGTATCATAAAATAAAAATATGAAAACAAATTAATAAATTATAAATAAATTGTGCTAAACTTTAAAAATATAAAGCTTAACCAAAACAACATTACAACTTGGAAACTATTTACATCTAGAAAATAATATTTTGCTGGTATAAAGGTGGTTGACTTAAAAGACTTGACTTAACTACCTAAACCATGCCTTACTTACTTACTAAAAATACTTTTAAACTTTTACCATGATCGCGTTAATTCCCCTAAACATTATTGTATAGATTTGGCTTTGTTCTTAACGAAATGATTTTTACTTGTTCAATATATAGTTATGTCAAAACGTCACATCCGGTAACAGTAACAATATTTTCTGGCTGTCTTGTATTACGCACATCTGAAAGAATACATTTTCAATGGAAATTATATTAACTCAGTTATTTACCAAATACAAATATAAGTACTCGTATTATGCAAAGAGTGGGTTAAATAAAAAACTTAATTCATTACAATAAAAAAGGTAAAAAAACTTAGATCAATATAACTAAAAAGCTTTGGAAGCACTTAAAATTTTTTTTTAATGAAAAGTAAATTCGGAATTTAAATTTCGGTACCTTAGGGCCGAAATTTAGATCGGTATAATAATATACTTTCAAGGTCTTTCAAGGTAAATTTTCTCAATTACTTTTGTGAGATGTAGGTTTACATCGGTAGTAAAATAGCTAGGATAGAAAACAAAATTGGGCCTAATAACATCCTAGTATCGGCACATTTAGTTTTTGTGGATACCTAAATATTATGCCACATATTTTTGCCCTCCAAAAATATTTTAATAACTGCGAGTGTGACTCCCTTGGTTTTGCACACGTCCATAAGCCACGGTAACCACTTTCTATCAGGTGGGCTGTGTGCTTGTCTGCCACTTAAGTGGTATAAAAAATTTAAAAAAAGCTTCTCTTAATTTTAAGAGCAGTAAAGTACATAAATAATAATATATCAAAATTGTGAAGAGTTGATTGAGATATAGGTAGACTAACAGAATCGGTTCTGGCAGGATTCGATCTTTCCCTTACAGGGGTACCGCTATGACCACTAAGCCACAGAACCTTCGCCTGAAACCATCCAAATTCTTCTATACATTTATCCGCCTGAACCGATTCCATTTTATTTATATCTTAATCGATTTGAATAGTAATGTTATGTTATGTCTCGTCATCATCATCGTCATTGCTGAGATCAGCGTGGTTCCCGGCTGCATCTGAACATAATATAATCTCATATTGCATCGAAGTTCAAGTTTTTTCGAAGCGCCAATCACCTAACCTAAAAAGAAATCATCAATCAGCAAGTGTACTGGTTTGCAGGTGAGGTTTGCTTGACCCGCGAAAATCTTAGTGGGAATCCAAAAATACAAAAAAATGAAGATTTATAAATAACAGAAAATATCCCAAACAATAGTAGTATTACAGTAATGGATTGGTTTATTTTCAAAGTGCATAAAGTTTTGCTTTCAGTACAAAGCCAATCAATCAATGTCGCAGTTGTGTTTGGAGAGCGATGATACAAAGCATTGCTAAAACTCTGCAGTATCTGTGAGCTTTCTATCGTACCTAACCAAACGTCATATGGATTATTGATTAAGGCTGTGATGTCTATTGGTCAGTATGGAAACCAGATTATATAGGATTTGTGTATGTCTACAGATTGTTAAGCGTTTTGATTGTCTATGAGATATTCGAGAATATCCGTTAGGAATAGTGGCATAGATAATTACGTGATTGTAATTATGTGATGGTAGAGCATTCATACGTTAAATATTTGTATGCATGATTTTTTCTACATGTATTGATATAGGTATTTCCCACACACAAGAGCATCTTAAGCCTATGCGCACTATGGTCACCCTCCGTACAACGCCGTCTCAAAAATGGTTTTAGCGAAAATAGGTTCTCCCGAATTCTTTTGACAAAATCAATCAATTGGTCTATCGCAGTCCACTGCTGGACATAGACCTTCCCAATGTTGGGAAGCTTTGGCCCACTATTTCCACGTTGGACAGGCGGTTTGGTACAGGGATCGACAAAAATCAATAGTTAATTAACTGACATTTCACTCCGATATTATTTTTCATTTCATTTATAATAAAATAGATAAAATTGCTTTGGGCAAATTACTCATACAGACATTTCAAATGAGTGTTCTATACATTTTTCATTCAGAGTTGATGAATAATATATTTTTAGAAAGCCCAAGGTATGAAATAGTTAAATAAAATATAATTACAAAAAAATATATTTTGTATAAGCCAATAATCTTGTTTGGAGATGCCTCTCTGTTTATGTGTTGTTTTTTATTTTCAAATGGACATATTTTGAGGTTTACCATATTATGATGGGAAAGCGATTGAAATCAAAAAGTATAAAAATTTCAATCGTGAGGATGGGTTTCAACTACCGAACGTCTGTGCAAAAACAACCGGGAACAAGCCAAAACAAAATCACGAGTGGATACAGTAAGCATTGTGTGTCGTGAACGTGATCGAGATCGGGTACGAGTTTGCAGTGAGAGTGAAACCAGTGGTAAAAGAACTCGAAAGAGAGTAGATCGATATAATTACTCCTAGAAAAACTTTTTCTCTGTTCACCGCCACTACTCCAGTTCCTCTGTGATCCAGCGCCATGCTTACAACAACGCCGAAATATCAGAAACTCAAAATAATGAAACATGGTATGTGATAATTTAGTCCATTATAAAAACAACATGGTTAAATTTTGTGGCAGGAACTTGAGTGAAATTACGTTTGTACCTATCAAGTGCGCGTAAGTAATAACAATGTTTTCCATCTTTAACCACTAATATATTATTATATTTTTAAACCTAACGGCACTGTGATCTACATCGGGACCTGAATATGGATGTCGTAGATCAAGTCATACAAAAATACGCCCATGAAAAGAGACTTTATCATCATGTGAACGTCGAGGCAATCCAGCTCCTTGATATCACTAACAGAGTGAGAAGACTGAAACGGACAAAGCCGTATGAGTTAGTGTAGTGTAGCAATGCAGCTCCTTGATATCACTAACAGAGTGAGAAGACTGAAACGGACAAAGCCGTATGAGTTAGTGTAGTGTAGCAATGCAGCTCCTTGGTATCACTAACAGAGTGAGAAGACTGAAACGGACAAAGCCGTATGAGTTAGTGTAGTTTAGCAATGCAGCTCCTTGATATCACTAACAGAGTGAGAAGACTGAAACGGACAAAGCCGTATGAGTTAGTGTAGTGTCTTAGTGACATATAAATGCAATGATAAGAGCCGCGCACAAAGAACACATGAACAAAGTGGCTTCGTCTTAACAAAAACTAAGTAACTAAATCTTATTGGACACATTCTTAGAAAATATATGTTTAAGTAGTAATTTAGGTAAAATTTATTTACTTATTAGTCAATAGGCTAGATTGTAATATGTATAAAGTATTTCATATTTATCAAGTATTTATCAAGGAGGTAGGACACGGCGGTATTTCCGCCCGATTGAGCAGTCCGACTGGGGTTGTACCTCCGCCCTACAGAATACCGCGGTTATAATAACTTCGTGTTGTGTTCCCAGCGGTGAGTAGGGTAGCCAGAGCTCACTGGAGAATTTTTGCTGTCAGTGGGAAGACTAAAGGCTTGTCCTGCTTTGTCTTCTGCTGACGGCACAGAAACTCTGTACTTACAGGGTTGGCAGCGCGACTGTGACTCCTCTGGTGTTACAGACGTCCATAGGTTACGGTAACCACTTTCCATCAGGTGGGCCGTGTGCTTGTCTGCCAACTAAGTGGTATAAAAAAAAAAAAATAATACTTTATTTAACAAAAAATATTTTTATGTATTTTATTTTCTTTTAAGAGGAGGTAGGACACGACGGTATTTCTGTCCAATTGAGCAGTTCGATTGGGGAAATACCTCCGTCCTACAGAATACCGCGGCCATAATAACCTCGTTTTGTGTTCCTGGTGATGAGTAGGGTAGCCAGAGCTCACTGGAGAGTTTTTGTACTGTCAGCGGTGGGAAGACCAAAAGCTTGTCCTGCTTTGTTTTTTACACCGATGGCATAGAAGGATGGCAGCGCGAGTGTGACTCCCTTGGTGTTGCACACGTCCATAGACCACGGTAACCACTTTCCATCACGTGGGCTGTGTGCTGGTCTGCCTATCAAGTGGAATAAAAAATAAAAAAGTCCATATAATAAACATGCGTGAAAAGTGTTTCAAGTTAATTTGTTTTAAGACAAACGAGATACAGATGTTTTGAGACGGTGAATCCATTTTTGACCATAGTGCGTCTGTGGGTTATCATACAGATATCGTTGGAACCCCAGAAATTCTAACAACTGAAACTGATCTAACTGTACTATTTCGATATCGCTAATGGATAGTGGAGATCAGACGGGAGTCGCTTCACGAATAATGCTGGAACCACTTCGCAGAAAAAAAATAACCGCAGTCTTCGAGATGCGACTCGGGTGTGACTGGAACACTATCGCAGAAAATATTAAATATGAAAAATGCAGTGAATAATTACTGGGTGTACCGTAAATTAATTGTTAAAATAAAATCTGCAACCAAACTTTGATGTTACACTACCTCAAATATTCCTCGATTTCGTAGTTTCTGAATATTCCCAACCATTGGTGGTTTAGCAATGTTCGTTAGTATGTGCTATGGAAGTACTGGCATCGCACATTTCTGAAATTATCCTACGCAATTATGTGAAAAGCAGCACTTCTCTGCTCTCTATTGGTTTGTCAAAACGGCTTAAACCGAATTTAAATGTTGTTTCTCATTAAACAAAATGTTTGAAATTCTGAGAAGATCAAATTTTAATGAGCCATTATTTTTTTGATAAATCGTAAAGATTTAATGGAACTATAAAAATAATATTTGAGACGGGAATCTGCAAACAACCTAAATTTACCTCATTACATTGAAAATGTTTGTGAACTAGCTTAATATAAGTTGATATATCTATTGAATTAATTTTGAAATAGAAAACTTTATTTAAGAATTACCTTTTACAGATAAAATGAAAATATTAAACTAGAAGTAATTAGTACTCGCTCACTAAGATATGCTTTTTAAAATCTGATTTGACTCAGAACTTTGAAAACACAATTAACAATATCACTCTACGAGAAAATGTTAACAGAGTTGTACATATTTTGGCAAGTTTACAAAATTATTTAAATAAAATGGCATAGCATTAAACTACAAGTGTTAAATTAAGTATCTTGGACATGGCAATGCTTGAATATAAATATTACTAGGTTTATCAAAGTTAAAGGCACAATATTTTGAACTTTTTGGAGGTTGTTTTTTGCGACGGGGTTTTTATTTATTATTATTTAACCCTTTTTAAATAGATCTACTAGTCAAGCTCTTTAATTTCATATCCATATTGAGGGAGTAGCGAAAAAAAAATGTAATTCACCATTTTGTGGTGACAGCCATCTTGAAGCCCTTTCATTTGATACCCGTATTAAAGGGGTTGTGAAAAAATATGTACTCCGTCATTTTAAGGCGACAGTATTCTTATACAGATTTTTTCAAACAGCTAAGAAAACTCCTGACTAATGTAACTTTCAAACAAAAAAACTAAATCCAAATCGGTTCATACGTTCAGGAGCTACGATACCACAGACAGACAGACACACACACAGACACGCCAATCTAACACCCCGTCGTTTTTACGTCGGGTGTTAAAAAAGGACAAAATTACTACTTTATATTTTTGCGTCGCGTCGCATTGCGTCGCGTTACCACGCTTGTCCCTCACGAAGGACAACGCCTTATCCTCAATCGTGTTGGTGGGGCTTTATACGCCTACGCTATCAAAGTCTTAATTATATTACAACTCACGCAACATATTCACACCATTTCGAATTCTAATTCAATTCACGAAACTTCTCGAATGTAATCAAACTATATTTAGTTTGAATATATAAACACGTTATACAGACAATATTGATATTTAAGCTCAACTTCCAATTGGTACACGTGACTTCCATTAGCTCAGAATAAAGTCTCGTATTCACTAGGGAATATTTTTAACGTGCGACATGGTGCATAACATGTTACTGGTGGGATAATGTTGCTACAGAAAGTTTTCTGTTGCAATATTGTCTGATAACGTATGATCAATTGTCGAACAAATATCAAACCACGCATTCAAGTTGTGTGCCGTCTGCTAAAACCGCGCATTATGTGTAATATTCCACATAATTGTTGAGTACCACGTGTTGCGTGTTAATTCTTGACTAGTGGATACAAGGCTTTACTTGAAGCAAACTAACGCATGAAATCGAATTGTTTGGCCTTGAATCGACTGCCATCGAATTTTCACAACGCACTGGCAGTAATTCCGTAGTTACCTACTACCTGCTGTCGGACTATTTAGAACTTGTAGTTTCTGCGTTTCATTTAACATTTAAATTGCATGCCCACCTCACTCCCGATCCAGTTTCTCATCTACTATACTATGTCAATAATATAACATTATGGTACGAGTGTGTAAAGTTGGTGATTACCGCTAAGGCGCCATAGACCCGACAGGCGTGGGTCTCAAGAGAGCCGAAGACGGTAATCATCAATACATACGTATATCATACGACGTTTTTCAACATACTTGCGAAGACAATTATACTAAAATAAATTTTTACCCTTGTCGTTTTCAGGTAGTAAACTTTCCATAACGTTAAGCACTTCATTTTTATTTTTTTTAATTTATTTATTAAATTGTGGAACATAGGTTTTACAAAGATCTTAAAATAATAAATATAGGTGCACTATGTCCTGCCACTTACATGGCGTACAAATTAAAATTAAATGTCATCATGATTAGTATTGGTACTTACAGTTATGGTTAGTAGATATCGATTACAAGATTAGTCCTTACTGCTCATAATAATACATTGCTCATAACGCTCAAACAATACATTTTACTGTCATATACATATACAATAATTATAATCTATTGTCAATGTCAATTTAATAAATCTTATGAACCAATAATAATATGTAACAATAAAATCATTAAAATTTCTCGTTTAGATACTCATTGATCGAATAATAGGCTTTCTCTAATAATAATGTGAGCAATTTATTTTTAAACTCTTGTAAAATGTCAATGGAACTTATAGATTTAGGCAGTTTATTATAGATTGTAGGTGCCATGCAGAAGACACTATTCTTATACATGGTTGTTTTAGACGCTACCACGTGGAGTTTACCTGCTCTACGGCTACTACTTACTGGTGAAAATTTTGACCAGTTCCGTCTAACAAACATGCACATTTCGAGAATGTACATGGACGGCATTGTTAATAATTTTAAACTTATAAAATGTGGCTTACATGTATCAGTGGTGTGTAAGTTGCATATTGCTCTGATACAGCGTTTTTGTGCCTTAAAAACCAATTCTTTGCCTACTGCATTCCCCCAGAATATAATACCGTACCTTAAAGTGGACGCAACAAACCCACGGTATGCTGTGAGTACAGTATCTTGATTTGCAGATTTGTTTAACATGTATAAGGCGTATGCGTGTTGATTTAATTTTCCTATAGATCAGACGGTAGACAGCATATATCATTTTCTTCATAATTACTACTTTTGAATGAGTCTATTAATAAATAAATATAATTTCAACAGTGAAAACGAGTTGATAATCATTTTTGCATTAGCAGGAAAAATAATTTGTTTTCCTATGTGCGTGAATCTAGCATAGACCATAGACTAAAAGAATGAGGTTTTTTTTTTCAGAACGTAGAAAATGGGGAATTTAAAGTTTTTACAGAGAAAACATACTGTATATTTGAGTGAAAGTTTTATTTATTAAACTAGTATAATAGAAAACAAGTTGTAATTATCTAAATTGTATAAAACGAGCTATTCATTTATTTGTACTACGATTTTTTTTTGTTTTAAGAGATTAGAGCAACTTAACCAATAACATTTAAAAATAAGCTATATCTCACTAACTTGCGAATTATGTGCCTAATTGCGGTGAAATTAGAGCCACTTTACGAGCAAGTATGCTGAAAAGAATGTTGTATTGTTTTCTCGTAAGAAAATCCTAATATACAGGAAATTACCGCAGATTACACTACTCCACTAACACAAGAAACGTGAATCTGTAGATTTATTTGCGCAAAAAAGAACAACACAGTCGCGACATAATGAATACCAGCCAAATATCTTAACATGGTCCGTAGGAAATGATGTTTGGTGTGAGACACACGGACTTCAATGCTGACAAACACAAAACAGTGTTATATCCTATGTTGTTTTTTTCGTAGCTTATGACAGGGCTCTATATATTGACTGTGTAATATTACAAATATAGGAGGCGATAGGACACTATTTCCGTCCAATTGAGCAGTCCGATTGGAGAAGTAACTCCCACTCAACAGAATACCGCGGCAATAACCTCGTGTTGCATTCCCGAAGGTGAGTAGGGTAACCAGAGGTCACTGGAGAGTATTTGTACCGTCAGTGGGAAGACCAAAAGATTGTCCTGCTTTGTCTTTTACACTATCGGCACAGAAACTCTTGTGTTTATAGGGTTGGCAGCGCGAGTGTGACTCCCTTGGTTTTGCACACGTCCATAGGCCACGATAACCATTTTTCATCAGGTTTTTTTTATACCACTTAGGTGGCAGACAAGCACACGGCCCACCTAATGGAAAGTGGTTACCATGACCTATGAACGTGTGTAACACCAGTGGAGTCACATCCGTGCTGCCAACATCATGTGGACCTTGTGCTTGTCTGCCAACCAAGTGGTATAAAAAAAAAGTATTTTTTATGAAAATGTTTGAATGCTTATTATTCAATCACGCAAAAATGCCTAAATAAATCTAGTAGAAATAATATACGCATATACGCACTAGGCCACTTTCGTTCCTATAGGTTGTGGAAATGAGAACAGTCTTAAACGCAGTAGTTACGGTCCGTAGTAATTATATATTAAACACATACATACATATAATCACGCCTTTATCACTGGAGAGTCAGGCAGAAGTGAATTAACACCCTCAATTCACCATCATTGTATTCGGTCCCACGTAATAGGGGGTGAGCCTATTGCTGTTTACCGGGCACTATTGTTGATTCGAGCCGTGCATCTGAGGCTAAGTCTGGGCTGTATATATCTGTCTGATGTTAAACAGCCCTATCCCTTAGTCACGTTGTACGACACCGCATGGGAAGAGATGGAGTGGTCTAAATTCTACTTTAGCGAAAACATAGTAGCTATTCAAATAATCCCAAAATTATACAAATTCAGAAACAAATTTTTCGGTAACCAAACACTCAAGTATCTGTAGTCACTTAAACCTTTTTTTTTATATTTAATAATCAAATTATGAAATAATAAAGGGAAGTAATTCATTGACAAGTCACTTAGTTCGTGAATCACAGCGCTAACAGGAACGATAGAGAAAGAACTACTAACGAAGCGGGTCCCGACAGCTGGCGCCACGTTTTATATGGCCATTCCGAGCGCCGACATATCAAGCGAACACGTGGATGTTATACGCATATATACGTAGACTATATACATAGTACACAATTCTATAGACATAGTAGCACTACAATGCTGACTAAGAAAAATCTACTACTTTGGTAGAAATTGACATAATATCTTATGATATGCACTTTGATAGTTTAAATAACAATATCTACATTACTAGTGTCGTTCTTTTTCGATGGATTTTATTACTGTTTTTGATTGATGGCACTTGGTAGAAACTGTTACACATCATATTGAATGATACACTTTGTAAATTCATTTATTTATTATACATACAATTACAAAATAATTAAAACATAAATACACGAAACAAACTCGAGATCATGTTGCGTCAAACAACCCACTCCTCATCGTTCCCAGCGCAAAGGTGCCCATGATGCTGGCCGCGTTGCCCCGCTGAATCGCAATAGCCAACCTTTGCCCCAGGAACGAGCCGGATCGTATCGGATTTGTACTTTTCCACTGCATTATTTTTCACCTGACCGGTTTCGCCTCACGGCATTTGAGAATTTGTATTTTCGGTTATAAAGACCTTTGAAACCTTTGAGAATGCCGTGAGGCGAAACCGGTCAGGTGAAAAATAAAATATAGTGGAAAAGTACAAAGTGTCTTATTCAATATGTACCTATTATAATATATTTAATCAACGGCTATTTGCTATATAAGTGAAAAGATATATGTAGTAATGGTACACGTGTGTAGTAATTTTTTGACCAAGCGAAAGTCTCCGTTTCAACCAGGTGTCCAATTAAATGTTTTCTCTGTTTGTTTGTCAGTCAGTTCCGGTCTAGAGGGCGTATTTCTTAACCTATGTTAACCTAAGTTCTTTGATTTTTTTTAAGAGAAAACTTTTGTCTAGAGCTTTTTTTAATACGATGGTAAATGAGGGAGAAAAAGGGGGAAGTTTGCTGTCCCGTTATTTATGAACGGATCTTAGTGATTTCTGGGTGAAACATCAAGGACATGATTCCTCATAGGTTGTTGTTAAAAAAAATATACCTCGTGAAGGTGAACCACGTTATAAACAAAACAAACGAGAAAAAAAGGGGGAAACTTTTGCTCTGCACTGTAGCGTGTTTTTAAATACATCATTATTTTAGTAAAACATCCAGGGCTAATTGAAGTAAGGCTGCTTAAGTAGGTATAATAATGTTTATATTAAGATTTAATAAGTTGGTAATTTAGAGCTCAGGGAGTCAACTTTACGCGGTGCGAGGGATTCCGGCAACCCGAGGCCCACACAGTCAGCGTGCGTTTTCTAGGCACTATTGTTGACTCGAGCCCTGCATCTGAGCCGGAGTCTGGGTTGTCTATATCTGTCTGATGTTAAACTGCCCTGTCCCTTAGTCGCCTTGTACGACACCACATGGGAAGAGATGGGGTGGTCCAAATTCTACTCTCCAGGAAACCACGCAGCTATTTATTAATTAAAAATATTTCTAATTTGCGACCTACTTGAGATCAGTTTTTGTAAACCTGTGTTTCAGGTATGGATTAAACCACTCACAAAAGGGATTGTAGGTGCAACGACTATCAGGGCACAAAAGTGTTCCTATGGCGCTGCACACCCGAGTAATACTGAATACGCACCTTTATTCTAGAATCACCTAATCTAACAACCTTAAAATACCATAAGTTCACAGGTGCGACTTTTATTTATCGATAAAAATATATAGGTATATAAGTATAATATATTTTCGTTATGGTATATTGCCAGAAGCAAACAATTTCACGTAAAAACTGTTTACCCATTTCTTTGCGTCGTCAAAACAGAGTAGTTTTGGGAAATTTGTTTTGGGTAGGCAAATCACATTGCCTGATAGGATGATTTTACCTTATTTGGAATTTATTGCGATACTAGCTGTGCACGTGACTTGGCTGATAGGAATTAGAGCAGTATTTTGTTTTTTTTTTCGCGAAATACCTTACGTGTTATAACATGTAGGCTTTGAGTCTGCTAAAATAAAACCACTGTCATACCACAAACTGTTAAACAATCCAATTAATTTTAGATTTTAAGACAATGCCCTTAAAGTACAAAATTAAAAGGATTTCTGCAAAGTGAATTTAAAATTGTAACAAAACTTTTTGCATTAAATTTTGAACTTTAGCGTATAGAAATAAAGTCTAAAATTTAATGCCATTTATGCAGTGTCTGTGGTATGACAGAGGTTTTGTTTAGTAGAATCAAGGACCTGTTAGCTGTCAGAAAAAATCATCAAAATAGACTCAGCCGTTACCGAGATTAGCATAATCAGACAGAAACATGTTTTATGAGTTCTTCTTTTTCTTTATTTTCTTCTAAATAGTATAAAAAGGTTTTGGTTGTAATTTCTGTCTCCTGGTAGCATCCCTGAGTGAGACAAAGGTATGTTGATAGACAGTAGTTCCCCTGGACGGAGGAGAAAAAGCCTCTCCATTTTTCAATCTAAATGATTACAATTACATTATTAAGCTATTCATATATCTATACAATAGATTACCTGAAATATTTCACCATAGTTAACTTAAAGCCAAATACCTTGCATACCTCAATACCTGTCCAGAAAAGAGACTTATGGGTAGCAATTGCAGTAATTTGGACAGATTAATGAATTTAATTGGACATTAGTTGCTAATAAATGGCATTGTTGTGTCGAGTTTGTTGTGTATGCACATTGTTTATCACTTCCTAAGTGGAAAGCGAAAAGAGTAATGTAGACTGGTAACTACATATATTATAGTCTACTATCGATAAATCGTTATAGATATAAAGTCAAAGTCAGAAGTCATTTTTTCTGCTTAGACCATTGAATTGGCATTTACAAAACGTCAATATAAAAATAAATATGAAATACTTGTTCAGCAAGTGGCCCCGACCAGAGAAGACTCCGGCAAGAAACTCAGCGGGCATTTCTTTTTGGTCTATTTACAAACATTTACTAAATCTATTTAGTCTAAATACAATAAATATATAGTAGATGTTGACAGCGGCTTCGCCCGCGTAGAATTCTGGTCACGTTCACAATATTTCAACTTATGAAAACTTCAGCTAAGAATTAGATGAAGAATTAAGACTGGAAAAATTTCAATACTCAAACAGAACTTGAACCCGCAAATCGATTTGATAGTTAGCATAGTACTTAATTTGTTTAAAATTTCAGCTGCTTGTTGGTTTTGCGTCAGTACAACTATTCCTAAGAATGTGAGTTATCAATTTGAAAAGAAAATTGGGAATTTTAGAAGTTTGCACAATTAAAAGAAGACCACTAGAACTAGAACTATAACCCCAGACAAAAAAAGCCCATAGATTAAGCAGTGGACCGATGAGAGACGAACAGAGAAACAAATACAAACATAAATAATCTGAACATGATTTGCAAAATTTGACCTTATACCAAAATATTAGAACAACAAAAACCTTTATCCAGTGAAATGTAAAGACCAAGTTATAAAAATATCAGAAATAGCAAGTACCAAAACAAATTCCAAGTTTAAAGCAACAGGTGAAACAGTCTCAGCTATAAAATATAACAGCCCATTACAAATAGACAATTCGAAATGACCCATCGACCCGTGACCCCCGACCAATTTCACGAAACAATGAATAAACCATTTTTTGTTTACGATAAATGTAGAGAAGGTATGCTTTTGACAGTAGAGGAACATGGGTTATATGTTATACTAGGCTTCCGCCCGCGGCTTCGCCCGAGTGGATATCAGTTAACGCGATTTTTGCTAATATTTCTTGTCCTACTATACTTTTTCCCATCTGAAACCTTCATCTCGGAATCCGGGGCTCGCTTTTTCCAATCTAACTGGAAGTTTGCTGATTCGATATTACCAAACTCGCAGGTCCTACTCAACCGATTGAGATCTAACAAGGGTTAGATTTTAATTTAACCAAGATCTTTGTGCCGTGTTTAGTATTGTTAATACTAATGGGGCCATTACGATAGCTCTGGGTCAGCCGAGGCGTGAGAGATATGCCAGAGGCAAACCTCACCCCCGGCAATTGGTGAGTCAAAACGATGTTTGGTTTTAGTCGGTTCGGGTCCAACATAACCACCCCCACTGACTCCGAGGAGATTAACACACTATAAAATTATTCTTTTAGGGTTCCGTACCTCAAAAGAAAAAAGTGGAACCCTTATAGGATCACTTCATTGTCTGTCTATCTGTCAAGATTTTTCTCAGAAATCCGTGAAGATATCAAGTTGAAATTCATACCAAATACTCAGTCTGTAACGCCTTGAAGCTGTGAAAAAGGGTATCAAAACCGGGTCCTTCAATCCAGTATTGCAGGGAACCCTCCGTGTGCGAACTCGTCTCGCACTTAGCCGATTTTTATTTTAAATAATATCTTCAATGTACAGACACGACTCCGTTACAATTATTTAATAGTATAGATGTGTTCGACATTTTGACGTATGACTCACTACTTCGATAGAACAATACTTGGCATGGACAGGTTATATTGTTTACGCATCGGTATCAATTTGTAGTAATTGTAGTCGGTCTTTTGTGTTCCAGTTGATAGATAGCATATCTGAGAGTATTGTAGCGAAGGGTTAGGTGTTCTATTCATATAATCCATAATTGTACCAGATTGCGATGAAGCTAGTGAAAGAGGGTTGACGTGTAGGTATGAATGTATTAAGTTTATTTCAACATTTCAATAACAATAATAAGTTTCTTATCGTTGTTATTGAAATGTTGAAATTATTTTAATCAAAAGTTTTGTTTTCCATACTTATCAAGTTATTTAATAGCTTAAGGCAAGTCTGTGTTAGAACTTCGTTTGTCATCAACAAGTATACCTACTGATATTACAGATACCTTTGTGCACAGGTCTTGTTCAGGCTCATACTGTCATTACTGGATAAAAATAACAATATACAGGACCAACACCTACAGGGCTTAGATGACACTCGTATGCGGTGCAAATAATTCCATCGAGAACCAAGCGGCATTGTAACTCTTTTCTTTGCTGTACCATAAAGTCTTGAAATTCTTTTCCAAATCACGTGTTTATTTCTTCCAACAGTCCTGAAGTCTTTCAGAGAGGCGTAGAAAAAGTTTTTTGGTGTCTGTAGGGTGCCTCTCTTTCCTGAAACCTTACCTTTAACTTACAATCAGAAATCATATTGAGGTGTTCCAAATAAAAAATGCTATAGTAAAATCATAGCAATTATATTTGAAGTTCTCCTTATACAATATCAAATGTCAGTTGATCATGCTCCCAATAGGCGAAGAGCCTTTGAGTATCTGTTCTGTGCAATGAGTACCTTGACATGACGGCCGGCCGATGGATATTATCAACATACCTTTGTTACTGAAATTACTACAATCTGAATAATAATCCATATCTATACTTAATTATTACAAATTTGAAAGTAACTCTGTCTGTCTATATGTTATGCTTCCATGCCTAAATCGCTATACCATTTTTTTTAATTTGGTATAGGGATAGATTGGACCTTGAGAAAGGACTTAGGATATGTTTAGGTAAGAGCTAGTAAGTTTTTTTTATATAGAACACACCAACTTGACTTCACCTCGCCTGATGGTAAGCTAAAGGCAAAGTCTCAGGAAAGAGGGTCACCATTACAGACACTAAGTGTTACAATGGTGGCACTCAGCTTGGCGGCCTCATCAGATGCTTTTTCACGCCCCGCTTAAAGGCCCCTGGACTGTAGGAAGAAGGAAACACGAGTGTGTTTTAAATATTTCCGTTTTCTACCCTCGTTTTTTAACCCCAAATTAAAAGAATAACAGCCATCCCGATCTTCACTCCAGCAAAGTATTATGAATTTATAGATGATAGTGTTTATTCACAATGTTTTTTTTTAAATGTTCATACATTTTTATTTTCTAATACCTTTTGTTGACGTTAACTCTTCACTGTCAGCGCTTCTATATGTTTTATTTTTGAATTAATCCCTACGATAGTATGTATGCATACAATGCATCTCACAATTGTAAATTCCCGAGTTCGAATTTAATCCATGACACTATTGACATGAAATAGTAATAACATGTTATAAATATTTGTGAATATTAGAGAATATAAAGCCCTATGTAGGTATGAAATTAACGCCATCTATTAACAACACGTATGAACTAATTATCCAGTATGGCGGTTAACAAAGGTGCATAATAATATTAATGCAAAATTATGCTCCGAAGTTCTTTGCGATCCTATTAAACTCGTATGCTTTACATACGACCTACTTGCATTGGCAAGTAATTTATGCAAAAGTAAAATAATTCCCGCCTTAGTTTGAAAATATATTCAACTAATAGTTTAAGTGTTTTGTTTTTAAACCATAATTTAAGTTGGTGGGAATTATTTACGTTTTACCTAAAAATATGGTCCAGTACAAATACGAAAATACAAAAAAAAGCAAAATAAAATATCCAGTAGGATGGTGATCCTACTTCCCATTCTACCTTACTTTCCATTATTTAAGGTTTAAGGTTTAAAGAATTTATTCTCAAAAAGACATACACAGTCACTTACATGAGAACATAACAATAAATAAGTACTTAAATAGGTCACCGACACGACAAGAGACACGACATCTTTTACGTGAGTTTGTCACCTGACACCTGCTTAATTGTAGAATAGATCCGAATGAAATCTTGTGTGTATGTTTAGTTTTTGGATGGTACTGCTTTTATAGGTAGGAAAACATCTCCTGGAATGGTTAGTAATAACATAATAATTAATTTGGTACAGGGATATAATAGCGTGGAGTTCCGTATCGAACAAAAACTGCTAGTAAAATAACAAAACACATTCAATCTTAACACGATTTATTTTACAGATAGTCTAAAGTATAAAAACTGAATGAATCCTAACAAAATAACAAAGCACACAAAATTATAATTTATTATTGATTTATATTACAAGTCTCAAGTCTAAGGCTAAATGCCTTAAGTTCAAACAATTTAAAAAGTTACCAGCCGTAAGGGTCCTTCCATAGAGATATGCATCAAGAGGTAATGTTTAACGTCGGTATGTGGGACTTAATCTTGTTTAGTCTACGTGAGGTACTGGGTTTACGCTCGCGAGCACTTCTTTACGGCCACATCTATCATTTTCTCCCCGTCTCAGTTTATGTTTCAACGAAAATTAGACGTGTTCTTTTCTATAAATCTACTTCCTTGACGAATGGGATTCTCGCTATTGTTTCTCTTTGTTTGTTTTTATTGTCTTCTTGTTGTGTTTTGATAGCTTTTATTAGTTTTATATATTTTATTTGTTAACCTCTATTTTGCTTCAAATTTAGGTATTATGAAACTGATAATGTTAATGAAAATGTTAATGAATCATTACAGGTAATTAAGCATTATTGTTACTATGCTACCCATATATAATATATGTAAATATTAAACCCATAAATTATTGGAAAATTTCGCATCAAATAAAAACATTTTCAGTGTAGTTTATAAATTCATAAACAAAACAAAATAAAATTTTACCTCGTCTTATAAGTACTTTAATCCACTTATATAATATTTTTCCATACAATAACATTTCTCGATGATTCACAAAATATGATACAATTTTTGGGCTGGCAAATATACAATCTGAAAAAATAATATCCCGCGATTTATTGCAGTCGATTAATCTAAATAACAATTTCCTGTAGTCTAAATGGATAATATCCGCTCCTAATGACTATATAGTGGCAGAGATATATCAAAGTTGATATCAATGAAAACTGGAAAATAATACGGAACAATAAGATTAAGAGTCTTTGCTTTCAAAGGACTACGGGAAATCTTCTTTTGTTTATCATATTGCTTATCACACTGTAGTGTAACAATACTTTAAAATTCGATTTTGATATTTAAAAGTTACGTATTTCAAGCTAAATTTGACAAAAATTTTGTGGTAGACTAGTGTTAAAATGATTGTATGGGGATACTCACTAAAATCTTTGAAATATTCATAAATTTGATGAACGAGGTTCTAGCGTGAGCTCTCTTTTTTGGGTTGGGGCTCATATGACAATCACTTCTATGAAATTCAAAATTAGATTTGCATGCAATCGGATTGGTTTAGACTCCTAAGTAGCTCCTAAATTGCTCCTAAGATTTATAGGGTTCCATACATTACATACAATTACAATTTATATACATTTTAACACATCAAAATATTGATTCAGGTAATAATGACCTTAACATAACTAATCATAAAGGGGATATTACGTGACAGTGTAATATACAACCACATTAAATGCAACGGACAAAGTTGAATCCATTTTAAAGTTAGTTCCGGCGGGGCTTTTAGCGCAATAAATGCCTTCCTTCCTCCACTTTCTTAAAAGTTTCCTTTAAAACAAAAAGATTTGTTTCTTATTCTAGAACAAACGGCCGTCTTAAGCCTCGCTACTGTCTCGCGAGCGATTTTCTTTCAACTATTTTTGCAATTTAAATCGAAATGATGTATTTTCCTTTTGGTTTCCGATTTTCTTTTATTAATCTTCTTTGCTTTCTTCCTTTACCTTAGTCAACGACGGTAATAAGTCGAAATGTTTCAGCCTCGTAGTTTGAGCTATTAGATTCCAATTTTCTTATTAAATGCAACTTCTAGGTTCATATTTATTTAAAAGATTAGCTGTAAGAAAATATTTTATTGTAGATTTTATTTATCTTGAGTATTTGTAAGAACAATAATTGTATGTTACTCTATTTAAACGTGAAATAATTAGTTATTAATTACTATAAATCCAAATCAAAAACTACTTACTTCTTTTTACATTAAGTCTAGAATTTGAATACTATTTACTGGTTTTGTTACGCGAATTGGCCAATCATTGCCTGTAATGATCGAAACTTGAATGAATTTTATCTCTCTGGTAACATCATTTGGGATGAACAAATAAATTGATTGCCTTTTTCTCTTTTACGGAATATGTAATTTAAGCAAGAGTCCTTGTCGCGTTGATACCGATCTCTTCATTCATTTATATAATTAAGTGTAGGTATAAACACGTAAATACTTATACATACTCAAGCCTTTCCTTCTTTAATTCTTTATTGTACACAAGAACATAATACATCAACAGATAATCACAAATACATCTTGATATACAAAGGCGAGCTTAACTCAATATTGAGTTTTCTCCCAGCAAACCTTTGGGAGACTAAAAATGCAAAAAAATGGATAAAAAAGTAACAAGAGCCTTTTTCTGCTGGGGTAGGTTGAGACAACCACTCGCCGTCTATTTCGGTCCTTGAACAGCATTCTGTGCGCAAGTCCAACTTGCTTGGTTTTTTAAATGTTCTCAAGGTTCTTCATTTGAATAAGTAATAGGATAATACAATGTCCTTGTAAACCTTTGAGGATACTGTAAGGCGAAACTGGTCAGGTCTAATAACAATTAAAAACTGTGTGGAAAAGTACAAGTGCGTTCTCAATATGTGTAAGGATAATACAACGTCGTCTCGCCGTATGTTAAGCTATTTAATATAACAAGGCAAGATCTCGTGAAACGGGGTCATCATTATAGATACTAACAATATTACAATGGTGGCCCTCAACTTGACGACCTCATCAGATCCTTTTTCACGCCCCGCTTAAATTCATTTATTTACATTTTAATGTAGTGAAAGCCCTAAAGCCTTTTCTCTGTCATACATTATGCCGCTAAAGTGATTTTTCTTATGAAAGCATAAACAGCTAGGCCCTAGAAAAGAGATCGATTATATATTATGTTAAGCCTTCACATATACAATACCTCAGTGACAGAGAGTTATTTCTTTTTTAAATCCTCTCACTGGTTTGTTTCCAAATTGGTAGGTACAGGTATTTTACACTCACCTTTTGCTTCAATCAGGAACTTTTTCTAGACTTTTTTTGAGAGAATTTTACTTGACTCAGATGTGGAATCCAAAACTAACAAGTAAAGACTTCTTAGACAAAATGGAGTCACATCTTTGTAGGAAAAGTAAATGCAAGTTTGCTGTACTAACAATTTATTACCTTTCTCGTTCTCGTGAATAGTAAAAAGCACCATATACTTAAGCCTTTAGCTAGAAGACAAAAAGATAGTAATCTATATCTATTCTCAATTTCTGGAAAGCTGTTTTTTGTCCCTGGAAATGGGTTTTGAAGGTTGGAGGATTACCTATGCCTATCAGCATTACACGTTGATGATGTAAGATAGTCTTAATATAAATAGGAAGTTTGTATGTTTGTTAACCAGTAACGCATAAAAAGCTGAACAGAATTGTAACTTACAAATACTTTAGAACCTAGATGAACACGTACGATTTTTTTTCATATTGAACCATATTCTTCATGTCTTTCTTCTTTCTTTATATTATCATTTACGAAAGTGACTGTTATACAATAATAACAACTAGCCCATCGCAGTCCAATGCTGGACTAGGCCTCTCCCAATGTTGGGAGGTTTTAGCCTACTGTTTCCACGCTGGCCAGACGGGTTGGTACAGGGCTTTATTTCAAGTTTTCCTTCTCTCGCAGTGATATCGTTTGCGTATTATTCCGTTTGTCGCCTCTTACGACACCCTTTGGATGGGATGGTGTGGTGATAAATGTATTCCTTATACCATACGGACTATGTGTATCAAGGTATGTATGTACCTATACTATGATTGCGTTAATTCCCGTTAACATTATTGTATAGGTATCATGGGACGCAAAAGTTTAAAAGTTATAAAGTGAAGGTCAAGGGAAAGCGTGAACCAGAGCCACGTTCTGAAGTTCACCCAAACAGATCTTGTAAACGGACTAGTTCTAGCACATTTGCATATAGAACGTATTATTGTACTAGGGCCCTAATCCAAAATGTAGGGTAATAAGGAGGTAGTATAAGATCTTTTGATAGGTTTTAATAAATTTGTTCCTATTTCCTTTATTTTGAGTGTTCCACTTTATTAAGTGTACGGTATAATGTCCAAGAAGATTGAAATCCTTCCCTCAGGCAATTTCATTATTACCATTTGGTCGAAGGACGTGAAGTCATATCGCAGGGTCTCGTATGTCCGATAGTTCGGACATAGAAAGTCTTTCATGAGCCTTACCTTTTTTTGTGAATCCAAATTACAATTGATAATGTTACTGTCGAGTTCGGACCGAGAATATATTAAATGGCTACATTTTAAGATTACTTTACTAGCATTTTGGAGTAAGTTTTTATCTTTAAAAATCTTGATGTTCTGTAAGAACATTAACGGTGTAGTCCACTTAGAGCACCCAGCCGAAGAGCACCTGTCTGAATAGCATCTAGCCTTGTCTACGAAGAACACCTATAAAAAAATATCTTCGTTTTTAACTTTTTCTAATGCACATGCTGTATTTATTTCAAAAAAATTTAAGCTTATTAACATAAAATCCACCGTAATATAATCATTTACAATACAAAATGAAATATGCTTAAATTCTCTTAAATATCCATCAGTGCACTAACTATGAGTGTTCTGGTTTAATCTCACATTTGTAGCTCGAAATACACACTAAATATTTTGTATTAAGCACTAAAATGCAAGACCAAGATATAAGAAAAAGGCGGGTGCAGGTAGTAATGTAATAAATAGTATGTTAGGAATTTAATTCGGTTCAAAGAATAATTTCGATTACTTTGATATAGTTTACGATTGGTAGTACAGTCAGCATCAGAGCGATTACAATACGTTGGTGTTAAGATCATTTTGAGACTTTGTAGTCAAGATACTTCTGGTAGTTCTGGTGCTGACTGTAATGTACTTAGATATATTATGTTGGTTTAAGCGATACGTTGACTATCCGTTACGATACGTTGAAATAGTCTATGAGGATAAGTGAAACTATTGTTTTTGGAACTTGATATTTTTTTTGTATCATTTAGGTGGCAGACAAGCACACAACCCACCTAATGGAAAGTGGTTACTGTGGCCTATGGACGTATGCAACACCAGAGGAGTTACACTTGCGCTGCCAACCATGTAAGTACAGAGAGTTTCTGTGCAGTCAGTGTAGAAGACAAAGCAGGACAAGCCTTTGGTTTTCCCAATGACAGCACAAAAACTCTCAAGTGAGCTCTGGCTACCCTACTCACCGCTGGGAATACAACATGAGGTGAGTCGCTGTATTCTGTAGGACGGAGGTACTTCCCCAGTCGGACTGCTCAATTGGACGGAAATACCTTGTTGTCCTGCCTCCATCAGCAATTCTAAACGAAATAGAAAAAACAATTAGGAAATTCTATTCCATAATTTTGTATTTCATAAATTAACTTACTCGAAGCTTCATCCGCGTGTAATTAATGGAGCCCACCACTATTCTTTTTTTTTAATGCTTCAAACAGATAAACTCCTCATGTCAAGTTTTGGTATACGATACGACCAGAGAGATAAAGTTTGGGTAGATGAAGCCTACCAACACCTGGAGAGGCCTGTGCCCAGCAGTGAACTGCGGTTAATTGATAGATTAAGTAACTCTCAACCACATTTAAGCGTTCGCAAGTGCATACCAATAGTATTATGCTATCTGGGACACAATACATATTTCTTCTACGATTATGACTACGATTATTTTTTATTTTTATTTTTTATACAACTTAGGTAGCAGACAAGCACACGGCCCACCTGATGGAAAGTGACCTATGAACGTGTGTAATACCAGTGGATTCACATCTGTGCTGCCGACCCTGTAAGAACAGAGATTTTATGTGCCTTCAGTGCAGAACACAAAATTAAGAAAAGCCTTTGGTCTTCCCACTGACAGCATAAAAACTCTCCAGTGAGCTCTGGCTACCCTACTCACCGCCGGGAACACATCACAAGGTTATTATAGCCGTGGTATTCTGTAGAGTGGAGGTAATTCCCCAGTTATAAACAATTATAAAAAGGTACAATTTAGCCATAATCTGGGTGTCCAAATTATAGTTACATAGTACTTTCTATCACAAAAACATCCGTACTACTCTCATTTAAAAACTCATTTTAAAAAAATATTAAAATATCGCTTATATCCCATGACTTACTATCTTTGTAAGCTACACACGTTACCTGCAAGCGGTACCTACCCGAGTGCATTTCATTTTAACATTTCATCTTATTATGTCTCGTTCACGGATTTTACACCAGCATCATCAAGGTATTATTCTATATTGAAATATATGATCAACTCAGGCAGATACTGTTGTCTGTCCCTACTCAGCTTTGGCTTTTAAAACAGCAGCTGGCTCTCATTAACATCTTCAGAGTGTTGTTTCCAGTTAAATCCGAGACTTTAACCTCAGGGCACGAGCTACTTACTACTATTTCTCCTTTGGTTTGGCTTATATGGTTTTGATTATGCTTTGACTTTGGTTTGCCGCGTGGTTCCCGGCAGAGTAGAATTTGGACCACCCCATCTCTTCCCATGCGGTGTCGCACAAGACGAATAAAGGATAGGGCTGTTTAATATCAGCCAGCTATATACAGTCCAGACTCAGCCTCAGATGCATGGCTTGACTCAATAATAGTGCTCGTAAGACGGCAATAGGTTCACCCCCTTTTACGTGGGACCAAATTCAACGATTGGTGAAATGCGCGTGTTAATTCACCTCAGCCTAACCCTCCGGGGATAAAGGTGTGATTATATGTATATATGTATGTATTTATGAAAGTGACTGTCTTTTGAACTTCCCATTCCGAGACGAAAGTGTACACCAAAGTCTCGTCCAGCATGTTTACTGACTTACAAGTGAGATTGACTTGTCGCCATTGATCCTGGTGGACCCCATATACCGATCAACATAAATTAACATCAATTATCTAAATCTAGCTGGATCTCATCTCATTAAAACATAATGTAGATTTCCATACTTTGCCAAATGTGAGTGAACTCTCAATAGAGATTTGACATTGAGAGCCCATTACAACTGTTCTGTGTTTCAAATAGTTGTGGATTGTACATTTTAAAAACAAAAATCTGTGATGTATAGCGCAATATTTCAATACTCAAATAAAATAATACATTTTACTATTCTCAAACAATCCAATAAACTGAAAAACTAATACAGTTTTCAAAAACAAATAGCAAAACAGACTAAGATGTTAAACCAATATCTCAGAGCCAATCTTTCAATCAACACCTCCAAGAAAGCATTGCTAAATCAATCCGCCATTTTTATCCTGCCAATTCCAACTCAGATGCAATTTGATTAAGATTCTACTACAATTTTTCTTCCACTTCGTTTAAAATCAATTTTCAAGACTTCGTTAGCTTTATCAGCATAAGATAGATTGTCTGCCGACTAGAGATGCCTTCCATTAATTCTATCAGATTTCAGTGAAACTTCACTTTAATCCATTAATTTTGATTGTATTAAAACATTCCATTTTAAATGCTTTTTTTATTGTTGTGACGTTCATTAATCAAGTGTCATCTTAGAACGTATATCGACGCTCAGAACTTTTTAACTACACGTATAGTACTTGCGAAAATGTGATTAGCAATCCAATTCATATCTTTATTCAGTTTAGGTACATAAAATATTCTATTATAATATACGATTACTTACAAATTAAAATAAAACTATGCTAACTATACAATATATACAAAAATGGAATAGAGAAAAAGAGGGAGACTGTAATTTTAGGCATCGAAAAATTCCTCCCCATCGATGTCTACTGGTACCGTGCCCAAGAGGCTGGCGGCATTACCAAGCTGAATGGCGATGCCAATTCTTTGAGCGAGGTAAAGGCCAGCCTTATGGTCACGGGAAGCGTCGATTAGTCGCTTCGCTATTGCGCGCTTGGACCCCACGGACCCAATGTTTCGACTCCAAACGGCTCAAAAATATAATTACCAGTTAAATTGGTATATTTGCGCCGTTTGAGAGACTCCGCTGATGCAGCAGCAGCGCATGCGCAGTCCATCGTAATTGGAAGATGGGAAGGCGCCAGGGTGTCGACGCAAGTTGCATCCCACACCAAAGGCCTACCCATCTTCCAAGGTATCAACGACATACCGTCCGGTCTCTTACCATCGTCGCGAGCCAAGCCAACAGGTTCAAGTATAGCTGGCACGCCGGCAGTGACAAGAGCTCGACGGATAATGTCGTTAATGTTTGCATGTCGGGACATGCGGCCTGCGCTCCTGTTGCAAGACAATCCGTGATGTCCAAGGCTCTCGACAGCTTCTCCACAGAGACACCGATGCGGAGAAACACACGGTGCACCCAAACGGAGGCAAGTCGCAATGCGGAAGGTCGTGTCGTCCAACATTGTTCCAATGTTGGGCGAAGGAAGTGCCTGGAGCCATACACCAGATTCCCATTCACCCACAGCCAATAGACGAGCGCGATCAGCAGCGCTGGTAGCTGTACTGATTAAATGTTTTTAACACCAATACTGAGCAGCTCATCCCATTGCCTTTGGGAAGATGAGTTGGCGGGCATGGCGGCAGTTGGACAAGTCAATTCATGGTATCTATTGCATGGATTGCACAATGTAGATTGTGTCGCTGATGTGGTCACCATTGTTGATGTTGAAGACGGTTTGAGCCAACATAGATAACTTTTTAAGATCCACCTCATTCCTCAGTTCCCTGTCTAATGAATCACCATTTTAGTCACTCTACTTCAAAAAAGTATAGGTTATTCATCAAAAAATATATTTCAAAATTCTGAACACACTATTGCCCACTAACGACCGTAGACATTATCGTGGCAAACGTTTATTTATGCGGTTCGATTATAATCGATTGATGATTACATTTGGGAGTCCAAATCACCAAACTCGTTCTACAAAATGTCCAAAATTTCTCTCGCAATTTTAAATAAAGGTGCCAGTAATTTAAATGTAACTTGCGATCTTCATCATGGTAACATTGAGACCTAAATGAATAAAACATTTAGAATTTCAATTTGACGCAGGTCATTTTCTCTTTGTATCCTTTCGTACATCTAAATATTGTCTATCTGATCTTCTGAACCCTTGAGAAAAGTCATATTTGAATATGAAACGTACATTAAAACTACTGAAACAATAAAACTATTACATATGGTGTACCTTGAACCTAGGTCAGATATTTCGTCAACCGTATAATATTGGTTCGATCCTAGGTTTTACCATGGCACACATCAATGACTTTTCAAAGCTTTTCGAAGTTATGTGTGTATTTATCGCAGGTTTATAAGTGCTCGGTTAATGGCAATAGGCTCGCTATCTATTACATTGGCGCTTAAACACAAACTGGCGAAATGTGGGTGCTAGCACCTCTGCCTACCCCTTCAGGGATATAGGCGTGAGTTTATGTTATGTTATATTGGAGAGCCCTATATCCAGTTATGGACTGCAGTGGGCTGATGATTGATGATGGTATATTGGAGTCAACAATTTTTGAAATCAAAACGTCAAAAGCACACGAAAATCCTTCTTGATGGAAAGTGTTTACCATGGCCTATAACAATAATGTTTATTGTCTTGAAATCAATGAAATACGTAGGTTGTAAGTCCTAGATCCCACACTAGTATTCCCCGTGTTGTGGGATATTAGTTTCTTTCATCCCGTTAAGGATTACAAAGCACAAGCACAGAAAACAATATGACAAAACAAATTATGAAATAATAAAATAATGGACGTGTGTAACACCAGGGGAGTCGCATTTGCGCTGCCGAACCTGTAATGACAAAGAGTTTCGGTGCTGTCAGTGCAGAAAACAAAATGGGACAACTCTTTGGCCTTCCCACTGACAGCTTAAAAAGACCGCTGGGAATACGACACGAGGTAATTATGGCAGCGGTTTTCTATACGACACTGAACTAAAATGAAGCACGAATTTCAATTCTAAAGACAATATTCAAGTTAATTAAAATTAATTGAAATACAATTTTAGTATTAATAAGCATTTGCCAAAAGAAAAACGAATTAAAAGTATTCTATAGAAGTTTGTTCGATGGTCAATAACCTCCGTTAAATATATGAGCTCGCAAGTCACGTGCCGGTTTTCAGACAAAACTAGAAATAACGACTATGGAGGAGTTCGTATTGAATTAGACGTTGTTTAGTGAGTCAAAGGACTCGCCTTGCTGTTAGCCAGGCTGTCTGCAAATTGAGAAACATCTCTAGAAATAATTGCAATCTCATTTAAACTAATTATGCATTTTGATTAAGTATTTAATTTATCCAAGATGGAATGCCCTCGTAAGAGATTTAATGTGGCCACTAAAAACGCAGATGTCAATCACAGAAAACAATTGTAAGAATACATAGAAAATCAACTCGTTGGAGTTGCTAAAATTCTGCCGATACATTCAGTCACCTAAGCTTCTAGAGCACTACAAATACCCGGTAACCTTTGTATATTAAGCGGGCTTGTATTACATCCACCACTCTTCAGATAATCTCAATATCCTAGGTATGGATGTTCGCTGCAACCTGAATAACAAAAATTACATCGAAAGTATCATCAAAACAGCCTCACGAAAACTCAGAGTCCTGAACAGAGTGAGACGGTTTTTCGCACCGGATCAGCAGTATCTTCTATACAAGACACAAATTCGCTCCTGTGTGGAATAATGCTCGCATCTCTGGGATGGTTCAGCAAAGTACTTACTAGATGCTCTCGATAGGTTGCAGCGACGTGTGGTCCGCATCATTGGGAATCCTGAGGTCACGAATACCCTAGAACCTTTACAGATGCGTAGAGATATTGCGTCCATGGCTGTATTTTACTGTCTGTACCATGGTGAGTGTTCTGATGAGCTCTTCTAATTAGTACCATCTTCCCCTTTCCTACACAGGACAACACGTGCAGGTCTTAGATGTCATCCGCACACGGTGCAGAACATCCGATCAAGAACCAAGCTGTTCGGTGACTCTTTCCACTGTCGCACCATTAAGGCCTGGAATTCATTACCAGCTCACTTATTTCCCTCTTCGTACAGTCCCGGGTCCTTTAAGCGGGGTGTGAAAAAGTATATGATGAGGCCGTCAAGCTGAGTGTCACCATTGTCACACGGTATGTGTAAGTAATGGTGACCCTCTTTTCTGAGACTTTGCCTTCAGCTTATCATCAGGCAAGGCGAAGTCTAATTGACGAGTTCTATATAAAAAAAAAAATTAAAACATACATACATATACATAATCAGGCCTTTATCCCTGGATCGTTACGCAGAGGTGTATAAACACCGACATTTCACCATCATTGTATTCGGTCCCATGTAATAGGGGGTGAGTATAATGCCGTTTTCCGGGCACTATTGTTGACTCGACCCATGCATCTGAGGCTGAGTCTGAGCTGTAAATGTGTTTATATGTCTGATGATAAACAGCCCTATCCCTTAGTCGCCTTGTACAATATCCATCCATCCATCTAGTTAGGGGGCATCCTACCTTCCGTTTACCTTTTCGCGGTCTCCAATCTAAGACTCAATTGCTACAAGGGCCATCGATCCTTCAAATCAACAAACGTCGCCAGCCCACTGCCCACACCTATGTCCGTAACTTTAGTTTTCTGTCGAATAACCTCGATCCGAGTTTATCCTTCAGAGAAACTTTAAGCATAGCTTGCTCCATAGCCCGCTGCGCGACTTTTAAGCTATGGACCAGCCTCACTGTAAGTGTCCACGTTTCGGCACCATAAGTCATAATAAGCAGGATCCACTGTTCAAAGACCTTAGTTTTAAGGCACTGCGGTAGAGTTGAGAGAAGAGAAAACCCGATACAGTTTGCGACATGCTTCACAACCCAGCTGAATTTTTCTGGCTATTTCTTTCTCGAAGCTCTATTTTTTAACGATGATGATATAGGCTTAAAGTCTTTTCATTCACTCAGCAAAATACCATGCAATACCCAACTCTAAGAGCATAAAAGTGAAGTCTAAAATTAAATGGCCTTGTTTCCAGTGTCAGTGGTACGACAACGGTTTTATTATGGCACAAAATTACCAAAATCAGGGCCCTGATTTAACTAAAGAACTTCGATATCGGCAGTGATTTTAAGAGGTCAGGTGGCAGTAGCTTCACTGAAAACAAAACAAGCCAACCCTAACTGAGTTGGGAAAAGTTTATTCTCCAGTTTTTTGATTTGCCAGTCCAAAAGAGAGGAATCAAAACCCCTTAGAAATGTATAACGAATAGCAGCAATCTTTCACAAATCATCAATCAAAACAAACCTTTTTGATATATTCTCGCATATATCAGGAATCAAAAACAATCAATACATCACAACAGCATGGAATATGATCATTATTTTGGATATAAGTACATTTGGACAGGCTCCAATCAAATATGTAAATAATGTGGTGACATACTGAATGATGCAGGGTTTGGCAAACAATCGGTATTTTGGACGTTTTAGCACATGTAAATATTCGTAGGGCTAATGGGACTGTTTAGGTAGTTTCATAAAAGAACAAGGTTCAAGTATTTTATAAAATAAATTTTGAAATAATATATTGTAAACAAACATACAAACAACCACACATCATAAATTCAGCAATCTGTTAAAAAATATAAACCAAAACATACTTCTGCATCTGATTAAAAAACCTCCGTCACAGAAAACAACCTCCAAAATGTTGAAAATAAATTGTGCCCCTTAACTTTGACAAACCTAATTCTTTTATTCCAGCGTCCTTACCATGTTGGGGACCTGGTAAGGGGAACTTGTAAAGCACTCCGTCTTATTATCGGAATAATCCAAAGTCCTTCCAATATGGCAATATATGAATATACGTTTCAAATAAAAAAAAAACGAAATTCAAATCGATTCATCCGTTCAGGAGCTATGATGCCGCAGACAGACACACACACACACACACACACAAAATTATGACACCCCGTCTTTTTGCGTGGGGGGTTAAAAAAGGCTTTTATTATGAGATGAATATCAAAACTACCAAACCGCCAAAGTCTCTTTGTATTCCCGAACAAAGAAAACATTATCATAAATGAAAATGTGTTTTCTCAAAAACAGTACAACCAATTTCATTATGCACGAGTAACTTAGGGCCGACTCTTTTAACGAAGCCTAATATTTCAACTACCCAACAGTGTACAGTACAATGAATAGAATGTATTCTAATGTTTTTGTGGTTGGTTCTGGAGCTAGCCCCAGTACGTGGACCTATTCTTCACCCTAGATTTTAATTTGAATAAGGAATTATATATTTAGTTATGCCAATCATCCGCCTCGAAGGACCAACACAAACAGTTGTTCATGTCAGTGCTTTTTCTCTTGTAATATTTTTGACCTAAGATCTTTTGTGTACGTACTGTGACATGTGATATTAAGCAAGCTAACTTTTCTGACTAAAACACGTGTAAAATTGTAAAATTAGACACCGTTTACTGAAAACATATATTTAGTAATGTCAAAGAAATGAAGAAGCCTGTGTATGTCTGCCTTCTAGGCTGTGCAACTGGGTTGCTAGCTTCCTGCAGGGGCGCCGTATTCGCGTCCTTTGTGACGGACGAGCTTCGGAGTTTCTGCAGGTTAATGCTGGCGTGCCCCAGGGGTCCGTCTTATCACCCACTCTCTTTCTTCTGCATATCAACGACATGCTGTCTACCGGCAATGTTCATTGTTATGCAGACGATAGCACTTTACATGGGAGTTATCATGGACATCCAGCGGCCAAGCAGTCAGATATCGCAGAGAAAAGGCAGCTTCTTGTCACTGAGCTTGACGGGGTCCTGAATCACATTTCTCAATGGGGCTCTGAGAACCTGGTTGAGTTCAATGCCAAGAAGACGCAGGCATGTGCGTTTACAGCAAAAGTATCTTCTTTCCTTCCCCTCCCCACTCTTCAGAGCACGCCACTGCCGCTGCAGGACAATCTCAATATCCTAGGTATGGATGTTCGCTGCAACCTGAATAACAAAAACTACGTCGAAAGCATCATCAAAACAGCCTCACGAAAACTCGGAGTCCTGAACAGAGTGAGACGATTTTTCACGACGGAGCAGCGGTGTCTTCTATACAAGACACAAATTCGCTCCTGTGTGGAGTACTGCTCGCATCTCTGGGATGGTTCAGCAAAGTACTTACTAGATGCTCTCGACAGGTTGCAGCGACGTGCGGTCCGCATCATTGGGAATCCCGAGATCACGAACACCCTAGAACCTTTACAGCTGCGTAGAGATGTTGCGTCAATGGCTGTATTTTACCGTCTGTACCATGGGGAGTGTTCTGATGAGCTCTTCCAATTAGTCCCACCCTCCCCTTTCCTACACAGGACAACGCGTGCAGGTCTTAGATGTCATCCGCACACGGTGCAAAACATCCGATCAAGAACCAAGCGGTTCGGAGACTCTTTCCTCTGTCGCACCATTAAGGCCTGGAATTCATTACCAGCTCACGTGTTTCCTTCTTCCTACAGTCCCGGGTCCTTTAAGCGGGGCGTGAAAAAGCATATGATAAGGCCGTCAAGCTGAGTGTCACCATTGTCACACGGTATGTGTAAGTAATGGTGACCCTCTTTTCTGGGATTTTGCCTTCAGCTTACCATCAGGCAAGGCGAAGTCCAATTGACGTGTCCTATATAAAAAAAAAAAAAAAAAAAAAATTTGTAGATTGATTTTGAATTTGCTGATGGATCATCCTTGTCTATCTATTATTGATTTTGATAGAATCCTTCCGCATCTTAGACCTCACAACTCTGCGTAGTTTGTATCTAAATATCTCTCTTTTCCTCTTAGCGTTAATTCCAGTCGCATCCGAAGCTTTTACTACGGTGTCTGGGGTCCGTTTTACCAGGTTAACTGCGGATTTGGCTAAACTTCGATATTTTCCGTGAAGCGACTGCCGTCTGACCTCCACAACCCAAAGGCGATATCGAAGCAGCTAGACCAGTTGTTGGACTTTATAAGGCTCCAATAGTAATAATGCCACAAAACTGTACAGTAAAGAGATTTCTTTATTGTACAGTTTTGTGGCAAAACAAGTGGCGGCCTTATTGCGCAAGGCAATCTCTACCAGGCAACTATGGGATGGAGTGAGATAAATAAATAGATAGATATAGCAGGCAGCTGCCGGTGTACATATTATATTATTTATTTTATATTGTTATTTACTATATACAACTACCCGTATCGACTGCCATAGATGTTGGTTATGGCAATCGGGACTGACAACTTAAAGTGCTTTCCGAGGCACGACCAGACTAATGCAAATATCTATATTGATGCTTAAAAATATTTGCACTGAGCGGGGATCGAAACCGCGGCCGTATTCACTACCGCTACACCACAGAGGCTGTCATTTTATTTAAATAACTCTGTTTACACCAAAATAATACACTATTACTCTAACACTTACAAATTGATGTCGTTATCGCATACATTATGTATATTACGAATTTCATTAGCCTCTTCATGTATAATAAACTCCTTATAAAAGTCTTTTAAAAAAATGAGAACATCATTGTGTTCCGTTACAGCAGAGTTTTATAAACTCACGACGGCTCGCAGTTTCATTATAATAATGCTCGAACGGATCTTTCCACGGATCTTTGATATCGTGGCGATTATTACCTATTGTTTAGTCGCTAAGTGTACCCGTTTTGCAGCGAAAGGCCCTTTTTTCGCTTTTATTTTTCTTTTGCATAATGTTTTTATCAAAGCGCTTTAATATTATTTAAGGACAGCCGTTTTTGGTTGGGTCTTTTATTGAAAAGTGTTATGTGGGAATTTCTTTTGAGTTTAAAGAAGTCAGTGGAGTCTACCCATCGTTTTAATTTTTTTTTCGAACCTGATGGAAAGTGGTTACCGTGATCTGTGGACGTTAGCAATACGAGGAGCGTCACACTGGAGGAACTTTTTAATGCTCTTCTTGTAGAACTCCATATTGTAGTTGCTTAGAAAAACTACAGCAGGGAGTTCAATTCACAGATAAAGCGTGCTTGGAATGAAATTCCTGTCAGTCCTAGTCCTCAGTTATGAATTTGTTTTATACTGTACGTAATTGCGTTAATCATACTAGGAGGTAGGACACGATGGTATTTCCGTCCCAATTGAGCACTCCGACTGGGGAAGTACCTCCACCCTATAAGATATCACGGCCATAATAACCTCATGTTGTGCTCCCGACGATGAGTAGGGTCACCAGAGCTCACTGGAGAGTTTTTGTGCTGTCAGTGGGAAGATCAAGGGCTTGTTCTGCTGTGTCTTCCACACTGACAGTACAGAAACTATATTCTTACAAGGTCTGCAGTACGAGTGTGACTCCCCTGGTGTTACACACGCCCATAGCCCACGGTAACCGCTTTCCATCAGGTGGGTCGTGTGCTAGACTGCCACCTAAGTTATAAAATATCGTGGAAAGCCTGCACTATAGCCTCATTGATCAATAAGAAGGTATACTGGTTTGTAGGTTAGGTTGATTAAGATACCGTTTCTTCTTCATCTTAGCTTAGTTAATCCCAGCCGCATCCGAAGCTTTCACCTCGGAGCCTGGAGTTCGCTTTACCAGTCTAATTGCGGATTTGGCTGAACTTCGATATTTTCCGTAAAGCGACTGCGATCTGACCTTCAAAACCCAAAAGCAATATCGAAGTCAATACTTCAAATAGATCAGATGTTGCTTGCAGATACTTTTTGTACCTGTCTATTTCGTGTTTATTTGAGCAAATAAAAGGTAATATCCTTTTCAATATAAAACAGCAATTTCTACTCCAACCTCCAATATTATCGGAATGTTACATAAATATGTAAATTGTAATATCTAAAGAGCTTAAAGGCTTCCAACGAAAATTAATTAAGTTAATACCGGAATTTTCCTATCAATTTGTTTCGAATCTGTTTATAACAATTCCCAAGGGATGGTATTAGGGGTTTAGTGTAATGGATGGGACTTAGAGCATAAGGGCTCGTTTTACCGATAGTCGTGATAGTGTTAGAGAATTGTCACGAACGATTGATTCTTATCGGGGGACAGGTTGGGTTTCAGTGACAAGAAACAATCTAGAAACTTTTAACTCTTTTATTGTAAAATTTAATATATTAAGAATAAACCGTTTTTCTTGTTCATTTCATGCGGGTACGCCGTAGTCATGATGGAGTGCAGTACTCCATCTAAAAGTTATCCCTAGCACCACTCGGGTGAAGGAATCATGGTATCCGCCTCTTACCACCGGAGAACTACTTATATAAGAGTGACAGGCAGCTGCATCTACCACTCCCGGACTTGCGCTCATGTAGGTCGGAGGTCATCAAACGAAAAGTTTATTTTTTTTATACCACTTAGGTGGCAGACAAGCGCACGGCCCACCTAATGGAAAGTGGTTACCGTGGCCTATGGACGTGTGTAATACCAGAGAAGCCACACTCGCGCTGCCGACCCTGTAAGCACAGAGTTTCTGTGCCGTCAGTGTAGAAGACAAAGCAGGACAAGCCTTTAGTCATCCCACTGACAGCACACCCTACTCACCGCTGGTAACACAACACGAAATTATTATGGCAACGGTATTCTATAGAGCGGAGGTACTTCCACAGTCGGACTGCTCAATTGGGCGGAATTACCGCCGTGTTCTACCTCCTCATGATTAAGTTTAAAGATCTGGTGCAAAGAAGTCAACCAACATCAAAAATACCCTAAAAAGACCGAAGCAGGTTCATCTTCAGACGGAACCCATTTGTAAAATCAACAGAAAAATTTAATAGCTACCTAGTTTAGGCACCAGTCATCCATATAGAAAAATTATATACCATAGATTAAGTCAACTGTAATTGTAAATTCCAAATCAATCAATTAATTAGTCCACCGCAGTCCCCCACGTAAGAAGGCAACTCGGGCGACAGAGGTCGATGAACGACCTCCGCCCCCCATGAGCGCCGGCCTGGGGGTGACAGGTGGAGCCGCCTGTCACCCTGGCAGATGCAGGCCGCGGCGGTGGCGCGCCTAGCGCGCCTCCCCGTTTCCGGGGACGAGTTGGGGAGATCGTGAGAGATGGCCCTGGGTCGGCCGGGGTGCGAGGGATATGCCTGTCAACCTCCAAAGCGACCCACAGGCGGCGTGCGTTTTAGTCGGTTCGAGTCCGACATAACCTCCTCCACCGGCTCCGGTGGGGAGGTATCCGCGGGGATTTTGCGCACGTAATAAAAAATAAAAATAAAAAGTCCACCGCAGACCACTGCTGGACATAGGCCTCTCCCCATGAGCGCCATTTTTTCCATATTCCAAATATGTGATGGGAAAAATAAATGTTATATTTTATTTATTTACTTTAAATGCTACACTGACTAAAGCCACTCCTATTACGTTGACGTCAGAGTTACAGAGTACAATTGCTTAGGCCGTCTTCTCTCTTTACATTGCTTTAAGGGCCTGATTCAATGCATTGTTTACTTCACATCAGAAAGCTTACGGTGCAAAGAAATAAATAAAATGATACCTGGAATCCAGATCTCTAACATTTAAAATGCACTGCTATTATATAGCACACGATAAACATTTCCAATATATTACATCAAAGAGAAACTGAACAATTTCAAACCGTAATCCTGCATTGTGCTATCAAAGAATCTCACACTTATTGTTGAACACAACATAATAATATATCCTGCAAATAATCTCTCGTTTGTCCTTCATGATCACCCAAGCGGTATTAAAAATTCTTGCATTTGCAATATGCACCATGTTACCTCACAATACTGCCACACACAATGCTGACTGTACATAAATATTATGTACAGTCAGCATCAGAATAATATTTACTAGGAAAGTACTCAAAATGATTGTAATACCAAAACTCCAATTTTATATTAGCTATCACATAGCTCAAATAGTTGAAAGCATCTAGAGTGGTAAGATATTAGAGTGTGCATATTGAAACATCTTAGTAATCAATTCTTTTTTTTTTATATATAGGACACATCAATTGGACTTCGCCTTGCCTGATGGTAAGCTGAAGGCAAAGTCCCAGAAAAGTGGGTCACCACTACCCACACATACCGTGTGACAATGGTGGCACTTAGCTTGACGGCCTCATCATATGCTTTTTCACGCCCCGCTTAAAGGACCCGGGACTGTAGGAAGAAAGAAATACGTGAGCTGGTAATGAATTCCAGGCCTTAATGGTGCGACAGAGGAAAGAGTCTCCGAACCGCTTAGTTCTTGATCGGATGTTCTGCACCGTGAGCGTGTGTAATAATATAAGATAGCAGGGTTCATATTGATATGCGTCGGTAGCTAAGTGGTTAAGGAGTTGGCCTTACGATCGAAAGGTCCCGGGTTCGAATCCTGGTCATTACACTACCAACGTGAACCCACTCCTAACAAACGCAATTTAGCTTAGTTGTTGCTAAGTTTCAGGAGATAGGACACGATGGTATTTCCGTCCAATTGAGCAGTCCGACTGGGGAAGTACTGCCACCCTACAGAATACTGCGGTCATAATAACCTCGTGTTGTGCTCCCGGCGGTGAGTAGGGTAGCCAGAGCTCACTGGAGGGTTTTGTGCTGTCTGTGGGAAGACCAAAAACTTGTCCTGCTTTGTCTTTTACACTGACGGCACAGAAATTCTGTGCTTACAGGGTTGGCAGCGCGAGTGTGACTCCCTCGGTTTTGCACACGTTAGGCCACAGTAACCACTTTCCATCAAGTGAGCCGTATGCTTGTCTGCCATCTAAATTGTAAAAAAGGGGTTAGAGGAAATATTAGTAATTTCGGTACTAATATTCTTTAATAAAACTTAAAAAAAAATGTGTGTGAAAATTATCTTTACATAATACCATTTAATCACATTTCTATCCTATTCTTGTATAGCCTCTCTCTTTCATTTTGAACAAAAGACACAAAAGAAATGAAAGAGATCGAGAATCAGAATATTACTTAATTTAATCACATTTTGTATCCTTTTCATGCAAATATGAATAGGATACAAAATTTTGAACCCTTTGCCAGTTTAAATGCCATTGAGTCACCTGTTAGTACACATATTAATATAAACACTCTGCTATCTTACATTATTATGCAGAATTGTATTGCTAAGATGTTTAGGCCACTCTGGATGCTAAAAACTATTTGAACTTTGTGATGGCAAATATAAAATTGGAATTTTGGTATTAAGATCATTTCGAGTACTTTGCTAGTCAAGATTGATCAGATGCTGACTGTACCATCTTTTCCTTTGTACGCACACCAAGGTCTGTTAATCCGAAAACATACGTATTTCTCTTATAGTTTTTCAGGAAAACCGATCATAACTGTATTGATTGTGATCAAATTTAAAGCAGTGCTATGTACATACATACATTATAATCACGCCTTTATCCCCGGAGATTTAGCCATAGGTGAATTAATACCCATATTTCACCAATCATTGTATTCGTTGCTGCGTAAGCATGTATATCTTACTATCATCTGTAATTGGAATTACTAGAATTGTCGTTTAACCCTTTTACATACATACATATAATCACGCCTTTATCCCCGGAGGGCTACGCAGAGGTGAATTATCACCCATATTTCACCAATAATTGTATTCGGTCCCGCGTAATAGGGAGTGAGCCTATTGCCGTATTTCGGGCACTATTATTGACTCGAGCCATGCAACTGAGGCTGAGTCTGGGCTGTATATATCTGTCCGATGTTAACCCTTTTAAATTAAGTTATTGTTTGTATTATGAGTATTTTCACGTCGAAGCACACTCTGAAAGGGTATTATGTAGGTATCCAGGGTTTCTTTGTATAGGGGTTGCATCTATGGCTTTGGCATCATCGGAATCCACTTAGTTCTGCTCCTCATTTTAATTTGGCTAATACAACTTTTATGGAAACGGCTGCCATCTGACTTTCCAACCCCGTAAGGACCTCTTCCATCATGCAGCCAGTGTGGCGGTTAACTCGATACCGCATGTCTTAGACGGGTTCTTTACCCCTCAGCTCAATGATAATACGAGTCTACAAGCCCCTGTTTTCGTACGGTAATCCCCACAGATACCTCCCCTGTTAGCCATTATTGATGGTTATACAGGGTAAGAGGTGTCGTTATCTCCATAGTCCAGGCCCACGCCACTTGGAGGTTCCAGGCCAAGCTGCTTAAGTCTATGAATTAACAGCTAACAAATATCTTTGGTACGCTCCGCTTATACTTGTCCACATCTTTATACGCTCGTACTTACATTAGTTTACAACAGTAAGCTTTAAAATTGCTTGCAAAATTCTGAATCCCTGTACTACACCGGACCCCAATTAGTTTGTCCGAACCTCTATGATCCCCGGCTCGGAGGCAACAGTTCTGGTATTAAAGAAATAATTGTTAACGAAAATGGTTCAGGTGTCTTGTTTGCACACTAAATTTTTTGATACTTTAAAACACTAACAAATGTACACGATTGATAGTTTTGAATAGAAACAATTATAATTATTCATTTATGTAAGTAACAAAGTAACGATAATAAACTTCAAGTAACACTTATGAACAACAAGTAACACTTATCAACATTAAGAATATTACGTTCTACATTTAACCCGGATATGTAAGGTTGTTTTCATTCGTGTGTTGATTGTATTGCTTTTATTTGGATGGGTGTTTCAAACTCATTAATACCAGTGTAAGAGTAAATAATATTGGGTGAACTTTGGTGCAGGCAATATGCTGCTTTGAGATAGTATATAGCCACTTTTATTTCAGAAGTGTTGTAAGGACGTATCCTCCAAAATCACCTTTATAATGAATTGTTGAAGTGAAACAACCATTACAAGCGAGTTCAAAATTTATTTTCTAAGGTTACATTATAAATAGCTTGCCTCCGATCTTAACACCGCCATTCACAATAATGTCAATATGTACTAAGCGCCATCTAGTGGCACATACGTGAACTAAAACTAAGACATTTTATATTCTTTGCGGCGGATCTTGTTAGCGCGATTGACAACAAATAAAATGAGCGCCATCTAGTGACACAGCTATTAATTAACGTTCAAACAAGTGTGTTCCTGTCAATCGCCGGAACAAGATCAGTAGCCACAAATTACAGCTATATATGTTATATATATGCTTAAATTTAAATTATCATTAATACGTCTAGCGCCCTCTAAAGATTGCGGTCACAAGTTATGCCAGTCATAAGTGTTGTTTTATTTGGCTCATTTTCTTCCAGAGAATATCGATTATTTACTTTCTGATATTGAAATGTATACTAATTACAGCTAGTCTGACAATAAAAACTCACGGCCTAGAGGGATGTGTACTAGTAAATAAGTAAACAAGTACTCTATCCCTCTAATAGTAAGCCTTCTTCATCCTAGCGTTAATCCTAGTCATATCCGAAGCTTTCTCCTCAAAGTCTGGGGTCCGCTTTACCAGTATAACTGCGAATTTGGCTAACCCAAACCTCCACAATCCAAAGGCGGTATCGAAGCATTGCAGCTAGACCAGTTGTTGGTCTTTTTAGGGCTCTAACTATCCGTAACGACTGCCTTATATGTTGGTATGGCAACCGGGACCAACGGCTTAACATGCTCTCTGAGCCACGACCAGTCCAATGCAAATGCCTGTATTTATGCATACAATATTTGCACTGAGCGGGGCACTGTGCAGAATATACGAGGAAGAACCAAGCCTTCCTTGCCGCACCACCAAGACCTGGAATTCATTACCAGCTCACGTGTTTCCTTCTTCCTACAGTCCCGGGTCCTTCAAGCAGGGCGTGAAAAAGTATTTGATGAGGCCGCTAAGCTGAGTGCCACCATTGTAACATTACTTAGTGTTTGTAATGGTAACCCACTTTTCTAAGACATTAGCGTATCATCATGCCCAACACAGCCCACATGAAGTCAAGTTGGCGTGTTCTAGATAAAAAAAACTATCCCGTTCTTTCTGCGTAGTGTCCGCGTTCACTACCGCTACGCCACGGAGGTGTCTCCCTTATAGTAAGCAATATCTTATGTTATGTTAAACAGTATGCTGTAATATAACTATGCTCGTAAAATTAGAAAGAAAAGAAAGAAAAAGCATTTATTCAAGAACACACAACGTACAGAGAATCAGATAAATATATAAACATAATAAGGTAACATAATAAGAATACACTCACTGCACATCGTGCGCACCTAAATGGGTCACCATCTCAGCATGCAGTCTCAGCATCTCACCATCTCAGTGCGTGCAGCAGCACACCAGGATAAGCAAAGCACTGGATTTCAGATGGCGCCGCGCCACTAGTGGCTCCGCCGCCACGCAAAACGAATCTGTGACGTTCCAGAACAAGTTACTATCTGATGAAAAAACTAACAGTTCATAAATTATTTCATTGATTGACTGTCACTGGTGATATTCATCTATTACGTCATCAAAAACTCTTCAGTTTCTCCCCATTTCGCATACATCAGCCTAAATTTCCTATTATTTGACGTTGCTATTCATGACGGAATCGCTTTAACGAGCGCGTCACGTTTTGCCATTCATGGCTTTCGTACGCGGCGTGACTGCCGATGCCCTCCTGGCTTCATCATGATGTATTACCAGACTGTGGATTCGAAGCAGGTTTATATGATTAGGAGAATGCTTTTTGTGATTTATATCAAAGAATATAACGGCAATTCTTTAATGGGTGTAGCCCTTTTGATATAATTTTGTTCGTAGTTCGTTTATGACGTGCTATGCGTCATAGGCAAAGTACACTATAACTAGGAAATAATATTATATAAACAGCACGTATCAATAAACAATAATGTCAGCACTAAACTTATATGAGTAAAACCCCACTCTTAATCTCAGTAAAATCATGTAGAATAATTAGTATATAAGAGTGTGTAAATAGTAAATAAATTAATCTTGTTCCAACTGGTAAACCATCTTTTACTCACCTCCGCAATATTGGTGACCCCGACGTGATTTCCTAGTGCTGATATAATTGCAGGCCAACTGCAGCCCTGAAAAGGTTTTCAGCAGCAAACCTAGGAACTATCACAGAAACGGTGGAGCCATATAAGGAAAAATTTACCCAACAGCCCACCAGCTTACTGACCACCACCATCAGCGAAATAGCGAAATAGCACATTTCAGTTGACTTCCCACAAGCGGGTCCAAACCAGCTGAAATATCAAGAGGCTAGAAAAATGGCACCGATAATTCCAGGGACACCTCAAAAAAACCCCGGTACATCGGCTGAATCAATCAGCGACAGCCAGGTGGTGGCTGCAATTAGCATTACGGAGAAAATACCAGCGTTTTGGACAGATTCACCGCGCTTATGGTTCGCGCAATTCGAGGCCATCGTAGCCTCCCAAAAACAAGGTGACGAATATAAATATAACAGCGTCATCGCAAAATTACCAAAAGAGGTCATACATCAAGTCAGCGACATCCTGACGTCACCGCCAAACGCAGACAAGTACCTTAAAATCAAGGAAAGATTAATTGCGTGCTATGAGGAAAGCGAGCAACGACGCTTCCACAAATTGCTTTCGGAGATGGACCTAGGTGACTCAACACCATCACAGCTGTTGAGAAAAATGAAAGAAGCCAGCTGCGACAAAATGACCGAAGATACCATCAGATTATTATGGTTCAGACAGCTTCCGGTATCAATCACCTCCATATTGGCAGTCTCCGAAGACCTCGACCTCACAAAATTATGCGAAATGGCGGACCGAATTTATGAAAATATGCGCTATAAAACCAAAACAAACAACTCGTCACAGGAATCCGCCGACGTTAACTTAATAACAATGCTGACGTCACAATTGCAGCTATGCGAGTTGAAATAAACGAGCTCCGCGGTATGAGTAATCGCCGACCGATGCAACGCAGCAAATTCCGAGCAAGGTCGCAATCACGCTCACGGTCACGTACACGGCTATGTTATTATCACAGACGATTCAAAACAAAAGCATATAAATGCGATCAGCCGTGCTCGTGGATAAATAAAACCGATAAAAATTCGGGAAACGAGAACTAGCGCAGAATAAGACGGGACTCTGTGCCATACACCCCGCCAACCGTCTAACTATAACCGACTCAAACAGTGGTTATAGGTTTTTAGTAGACACGGGAGCAAATATTTCTGTATTACAAAACGCACAGGGTAAGAAAAACCCAAGCAACTACAAACTGTATGCCGCAAACGGGTCAACTATTGAAACTTATGGCGAAAGCACATTAACGCTAAATCTGGGGTTACGCAGACCTTTTACTTGGACGTTTGTAATCGCCGATGTAAAAATGCCTATCTTAGGAGCTGATTTCCTAAAGCACCACAGATTATTAGTGGATCTATACGACAAAAGGCTGATCGACCAAGAAACAAAATTAACGACGCATGCGAAAATTGCAAGAGCAACACACATGCCTTCAATTAGATCCATCGACGCGAAATTACCCGAACATATAAAGCACCTGCTAGAGAAATACGTAAACGTCACTAGACCAACACCACTTAAAAAACCCACAGAACATGGAATACAGCATCACATCATAACAAAAGGTCCTCCAGTTTATGCCCGCGCGCGCCCACTACCACCCGACAAATATAAGGCAGCAAAAAAGGAATTCCAAGAGCTAATAAACTTAGGAATATTAGAACCTTCCAGTAGTCCTTGGGCATCGCCTCTCCACATGGTAAAGAAAAAGAATGGGGAATGGAGGCCATGCGGAGACTACCGCGCGTTAAATAAAATAACAGTTCCCGACAGATATCCCTTGCCAAGACTGTTAGACTTTACATACATCGCAAGTGGAAAAACAATATTCAGCAAAATTGATATAAAGAAGGCGTTCCACCAAATCCCTGTTGCGGAACCAGAAAAGACCGCAATAATCACGCAAATGGGTTTATTTCACTGGAATTACATGCCATTTGGCCTCAGAAATTCAGCCCAAACGTTCCAGAGGTTTATGGACTCCCTGTTTAGAGACCTGGACTATATATATGTTTTCGTGGACGACATACTCATAGCAAGTCAAAATACCGAACAACATTACGTTCAACTAGAGGAAGTATTCACTCGCCTAAGTAAAAACGGCATCTCAATCAATACGAGCAAATGCGAATTCGAAAAGACAGAGATAGATTTCTTAGGTTATCATATAACGAGCCAAGGAATCACCCCCACGTCTGAGAAAGTACGAGTAATAAACGAATACCCAAAGCCAAAGGTGGTAAAGGAGCTACGTCGATTTTTGGGAATGATGAATTTCTACAGAAGTAGCATCCCACACGCCGCCGGACACCAAGCTCCGCTCAACAAATACTTAATAAACTGCAAAAAGAATGACAATACGCCAATCGAGTGGAATACGGAAGCTAACCAAGCATTCGAACACTGCAAACAGGACATAAGAGATGTCACAACACTCGCATTTCCGGAAACAGACACACCACTAGCCATTATGACAGATGCTAGTTTAAAATGTGTAGGCGCCGTACTTCAACAAAAAGTTCAAGGAAAATGGAAACCCATATCATTTTTTTCAAAAGGGTTAAGCGAGACACAAACAAAATATTCCACATACGATCGAGAACTACTCGGTATTTACATGGCAATAAAAAACTTTAGACGACTAATAGAAGGTCGCACATTTACAATATACACTGATCATAAGCCACTGATTCATGCATTCGACAAGAAGCAATCAGTGGATGAATCCCCTAGAAGAATAAGGTACCTAGAATATATTGCACAATTCAGCACAGACATAAGGCACGTCACGGGCAGCGAAAACGTGGTAGCCGACGCACTATCACGGGTAATAGAAACAATAGAACTACCCCAAATTCTCAACTGGCAAGAGGTAAAAAAATACCAAGACTGTGACCCGGAGTTAACAAAACTAAAACAAAATAGGTCACTAAAAATAACACAGGTACCAGTACAAAACAATAATACCAAAATTTATTGTGATATATCCACCGGTACAACAAGGCCATACCTACCACAAAAGTTCAGAAAAACAATTTTTGATAGTTTTCACAACATGAGCCACCCAGGGAAAAACACAACAAAAAAGTTGATAACCGCAAAATACATCTGGACTAGCATGCACAAAGACATTTACGAAATGTGCAAAACATGTTTACAATGCCAGAAATCAAAAGTTCAGCGGCACACAGTATCACCCCTGGGCAAATTTATGCCAGCAGAACGATTTAGCCACATACACATAGACATTGTGGGCCCCCTACCGACATCACAAAACAAAAGATACATCGTCACTATGATCGATCGTTGTACGTCATGGCCAGAAGCATATCCTATTTCGGACATCACAGCAGAAACTGTAGCCAAAACCCTATACGATGGCTGGATCACACGTTTTGGATGCCCCAATTATATAACAACGGATCAAGGACGACAATTCGAGTCTGAGCTATTCAGAAGCCTAACCAAATTCCTGGGTATACAAAAAATCCGTACTACACCATATCACCCTCAATCAAACTCCAAAGTAGAAAGACTGCACAGAACCATGAAAGCAGCTTTGATGGCAAGAGGAAATACCGAAAATTGGACGAAAGAATTACCATCGGTATTATTCGGGATACGTACCAGCATTCGACAAGACACTGGATACTCAGCAGCCGAATTGGTCTACGGAACAACAATAAAATTACCAGCAGCATATTTTGGCGACTGTTCTAAAAACACAACGTATGCAGAGTTTGTGGAGAAAATTAAAGATAACATAACGCACATGACGTCAATTCCACAACGACAAAGCTCAAACAAAAACATATTCGTACACCCACGCTTAGCCGACTGTACACACGTGTTTCTACGATGCGATAAGCTACGTCCTACGCTCACAACACCTTACGACGGACCGTTTCTCGTAGTCAAACGTGACAACAAAATAGTCACGATCAAGCGAAACGGCAGGGAAGTGAACGTGTCGATTGACAGGCTAAAGCCAGCATTCACGACGAGCGACGACAAGATAGAAGCTCAAAATCAAGAGCAAGATAAGGCAGAGCCAATTCAAAACATAAAAAGAACACGTTCGGGAAGAATATCACGACCCACGGTCCGTTTCAAACAATGATATAAAAAGGGCAAAATGAAAATAAAAGTCACTCCACAGCAAGCCACAAGAAACAACACACAAGATGGGAAGCAGTCAAACCCACGAAAAGGAGCAAATAAACATGGTGCAGAACAATAACCTGGCAGCAAAGGCAGAAAAGAACACACACATGGCAGCAGAAATTGAAAAAATAAAAATCTGGATCGGAGTACTCATCGCTATAATTATACTAGCAGCAATAATAATAACAATCACCAGACTCGTACGGAAAACTAACAAAGTCATGGACAAAAAGATAAACAAAATAATCAAGGAAATGCAACAAGTGTAAACAACTGCAGAAAAAGACAACTCAGCAAACAGCGTGCACGGACAAGGTCGACGCACCACAGCAAATAATAACTAGAATTTTTATAAAGGGGGGAGTACTATGACGTGCTATGCGTCATAGGCAAAGTACACTATAACTAGGAAATAATATTATATAAACAGCACGTATCAATAAACAATAATGTCAGCAGTAAACTTATATGAGTAAAACCCCACTCTTAATCTCAGTAAAATCATGTAGAATAATTAGTATATAAGAGTGTGTAAATAGTAAATAAATTAATCTTGTTCCAACTGGTAAACCATCTTTTACTCACCTCCGCAATACGTTTATGGGTATATAAATGCATATTTTTACGTTAGTTACGTTGTTTTAGACGTTAATTGTATCAATTTAAAGCTACCAGCTATGAAGGTTACAGTTAAGTATTTTATGGAAAAAAATAGCCAACAGCCAGTTATAATCATTTTTGTGTCATGAAAATTTTTGGGAGCTAGTCTAACCTCACAATTCCAAGAAAAGATCCTACACCAAAGCCACATTCGTCAATCAACTGGTGTACTAGGTTGCAAATGATATTAGCTCAGGTCCAATAATCTCGCGGCAGTGGCGCGCGTGGCGCGCCTCCCCGTTTCCGGGGACGAGTTGGGGACTCTGTAGTCCCCACACCCGAGAAGAGGGCCAGATCGTGAGAGATGGCCCTGGGTCGGCCGGGGTGCGAGGGATATGCCTGTCAACCTCACCTTCGGCAACCAAAGCGACCCACAGGCGGCGTGCGTTTTAGTCGGTTCGAGTCCGACATAACCTCCTCCACCGGCTCCGGTGGTGAGGTTCCGTGGGGATTTTGCGCACGTAAAAAAAAAAAAAAAGGTCCAATAATCTTGATCGTTCTCAAATACAACCTTATAAGAGTTATAAGAAATAAAATACTACACACTGCCGTTCTTCCGTAAAAATGTATTTAAAAAATTAAATTTTAATAATCATTAATATTATAGGTCTAATGACATCTAATGATTGCGGGACCTTACTACTACAATTTGTAATGATAAGTGATTTAATTAATGGCTATAATAAAATGTGGGCCTGTGTTTTTATTGCGAGATTCTTTCTTTAGTGGTCGGTGTCACGTAGCGAGTCTGGCAATAAATTTAAATGTAGAAGCTCAAGTTTTGCTAGCCATAAGTGTTACTTTATTTAGCTCATTTTCTTCAAGAAAAATTCGATTATTTACTATCTGATATTTGAAATTTATACTAAAAGGTATAAAATAAATGCATACATTTGAGGTATTACAGTTATGTTTGTGTCATTATCTTCGAAAGAATATTCAATGAGACACTGTTCTTCAAATAACTTTCTTCAATAATTCTTTATTTTTATGGAATCTTTTGATTCGATATTAACATTGTCGATTATAAGTGAAACATCGGAAAAGTCACGCCTAATTCTGAACGCGGTATGTAGAGACCACCTGTTACCAATTGCTACCATTCTGCAATACATTTTTCGCTTTTTCTTGTTTCGTAAATGTGTTAATACATGATTGACCTGGCCTTTCTTCAAAATGTCCTCGATCTAATTGAGGAACGTCCGCCTATGTCGACCCTTATCGGTTTGCCCATTCACTCGCTTTATAAATCAATTTCGTCAATTACTGAACAATTCACAAATTATAATGATTTTAGTTTCTAAATTCTAACACAATTACTACTATTACTGATGATACATAACTATATATCTTATACATAAAATTCTCGTGTCACAATGTTAGTTACCTTATTCCTCCGAAACGGCTTTACTGATTTTTACCAAAATTTATATGCACATTCAGTAGGTCTGAGAATCGGGTAGGTACTATCTATTTTTCATACCGATGATAAGTGATAAGAGTTGTTCACCACTAAATTTTTTTTTTAATTTTTGGTCATTTTTTTTTTATGATATATCATTAAAAAACATACAACCCTGAATTTTCAACGCTCTACGATCAACCCCTATTTTTCCATCGCGATTTTTTTTTTTTTTTAATAAATTCCTTTAATTATGATTTTTTCTCAAATTTTTTTTTTAGCCTAAAACCTTTGTGATTATCGACAAAGGTTTTAAGCTATATATCATCACGCTACTACTTAAGAGAGCGGAGCAGTGACCATAAATGTTAATAAATCCGACAGATTCCCATATATTATTTGCAAAATTGAAAAAATACGGTCTCAATTACGTGATATGAGGTTTTAAAATAAGCTAGTTATTATCTATAATCATTATTCAAGATTATTTAACGAAAATTTTTAATAATAATTCCCAAAATCAATATTCCCGAGAAACACACTAGCCACACTTATCGCCACGTCAGCACCAAGGTAACCTGACGTTAATATGAGTGAGCCACCATTCCTGTAGGCGTAGTACTATCTATTCTTTGCTCAAACAGAACAATGAACCTACGATAAAACAGTGAGTTCCCAGTGACTAATTATCCTGCCGACCCTTAGGGCCTGGGGTGATTAACATAACAATTTACATACATTGTAATGCCCTTAAATTATAATCCTGTTCCATTCACAATAGAACTTGGGATCGGGATGTGTAAACTTTGAATATTTCGGATATTACCCGGGTACGGTTATTATTTAGGTAAGGATAAGTAGGTTTAATTGAAATTAAGGGCTGGTGGATTTGATGTTAATTGTTTTGCAGTATTTTGTTAACGTTATTTATAATTTATATGTAATGGTGGTAACACCAATGGGCAAAAATTGACACCCGTATATAATGAAAATAATGTTATTACATTTTCCTAAAATTGTAAACGTAATATAACTGAACGGTTGCTTTATTTTAGCATGTTGATATCTTATCGATTTTGATAGAACCGCAGTAGCCTAGTGGTATGGGTAATGGACTGCTGAGATGAGGTCTCGGGTTCGATACCAGATTTTACCATTGCACACACCAATGACTTTTCGATGCTTTTCGAAGTTATGTGTGTATTTATCAGCAGGCAATAGGTTCGCCACCTATTACATTGGGACCTAAACATAAACTGGCGAAATGTGGATGCTAGCACATCTGCCTACCCCTTCGGGGATATAGGCGTGAGTTTATGTTATGTTGTATCTGTTTTGTGGCGACTGTGGGAGCCATCTACCGATACTCGTACGAACTTTTGGAACCAATAAATGATGTTGCAATCATTTTTAAACATTGATTTTTGATTACTCTATCCTAACATCGTGATTCACGTTTTTTTTTTATATAGGACACGTCAATTGGACTTCGCCTTGCCTGATGGTAAGCTGAAGGCAAAGTCCCAGAAAAGAGGGTCACCATTACTTACACATACCGTGTGACAATGGTGACACTCAGCTTGACGGCCTCATCATATGCTTTTTCACGCCCCGCTTAAAGGACCCGGGACTGTAGGAAGATGGAAACACGTGAGCTGGTAATGAATTCCAGGCCTTAATGGTGCGACAGAGGAAGGAGTCTCCGAACCGCTTGGTTCTTGATCGGATGTTTTGCACCGTGTGCGGATGACATCTAAGACCTGCACGTGTTGTCCTGTGTAGGAAAGTATCATTCTACACTCGAGAGCAATGAATCCGGGTCACTTAAAGAATCCTAAAAATCTCGGAAACTAAAAATGCTAGGTTAATGCAATAAATTGTATTTAATAGACAATGTAATACTCCTTAAATGAAGGTATTAAAACTTCTTAGTTATTGTAAAGTTATATCATAAAAAAATCAAATTTGAAAAAGGGCCACTTTCGAAGATGGAACTACGAAATTACAGCATTTGGTGTTGCTTTTGTTTGTAATCTGTCATTTATGTGGGTACATAAACCATGTTGATAGTGCTCTATATTCATTAATCAAGCTGAAATTATGTCGCTTACGCCTGAAGAATGCACCAGAATACTTACAATGCTGGAAACCGGCCGGAGTCAGCGCGATACAGCCAGGACTGTCGGTGTGTCGCTGTCAACAGTACAAAGAGTTCTCCGACGTTACGAAGAAACTGGTTCTAACCTACGCAGACCAGGAACGGGCAGAACCAGGTGTACCACAGCACGAGAAGACCGATACTTGGTGAACACCATGCTTCGAAATCGCTTTCTCACAGGAACTGAACTCACCAATCAGTTTCGACGCCTCGGAGGAAGTAACCCAAGTGCATGGACAGTAAGACGTCGGCTTGCCGAATCTAACTTAAAACCCCTTAGACCTGCAAACGGCCCTAAACTGGAGCGTGGGCATCGTATTTCGAGACTAAGTTATGCCCAGAGCCACGTAAATTGGAGTATTGAAGATTGGTCAAAAGTTATGTTCTCCGACGAATCAAAATTTATGCTCTACAAGCACGATGGAAGACACAGAGTGTATCGAAGACCAGGGGAAAGATTCAAGCAAGCATGCATCGAAGAAAAAGTAGCCTACGGTGGTGGGTCTGTACTTGTGTGGGCCGGAATTTCTTCTGAAAGTCGCACAGAGCTGGTGATCATAGAAAACGGCTCTTTAACTAGCGTAAGATATGTGGAAGAAATCCTCAATGATCACGTTGGTCCATTTATGGTCAATTTAGGTGAGGATGCTATATTTATGCATGACAATGCCAGACCTCATACAGGTAGGATTGTGAATGACTACCTTCAAGAGATGAACATTACTCGTATGGAGTGGCCAGCGCGCAGCCCGGATATCAACCCGATCGAGCATGCTTGGGACGAGCTAGGCAGATGCGTAAAACAACGAAACCCTCCCCCAATCACGCTTCGTGAGCTCAAAATTGCTCTCACAGAGGAATGGGAGAATATTCCCCAAAATCGTATAAGGAACTTGGTGTACAGCATGCCAAACCGCGTAAACGCAGTAATGGAAGCACGAGGAGGCAATACGAAGTATTAAAATTCAAGAAAATCGTAATAAAGTTCAAAAATTTCATGTTTCCTATTTTTGTTTTAAGGAGAGATCAGCAGTTTTTTTCTTTATGTAATTTTGTGTTAATAAAATGTATGGTGACTCATATTTTTTTTACTTTCATTTAAGGAGTATTACATTGTCTATTAAATACAATTTATTGCATTAACCTATCATTTTTAGTTTCCGAGATTTTTAACATTCTTTAAGTGACCCGGATTCATTGCTCTCGAGAGTATACGGGGGCTTAGTATGTTTGCTATTCAAATCGATTATTATAGGAAAAATTTGATCGTTTTAGGCGAGATTTGAATCCGCAGTCTTTCCCTTACAGGGGGAATGCTATGACCACTGATTCATCGAACCATTTCTCAAGCTATCTATAATTTTTAGCAGTTATATTTAAATAAATTCCATTAAAATTAGTTTTATTTCGACCTGTAACATTCGCGTAAACATCTATAAACACACAACTACAGTAAACAGTAATAATTCCCACTTCACAGCAAGCTACAAATTCTGCATGCCAGCTATAAACCTTGCATCTGATATTAAATCCTGTGGGAATGTTCCGTCTGCAAGATATATGGTGTTGTAGCCTGTGACACAATATTATGTCGATCTGTCCCAGTCTGTCAACGTTTGTTCGGAAGATGAATTGGTATTATTGGCAGTTCCATCGTTAGTTAGTACTAGTTGTCTGCCATTTGAAATGTACGATAAATAAACTTGATTATATGTGAGAGTGAATGATGAAGTTGTACATCGATTTTACTTCATTAATTACTCGGAGTATTTTTTTTATTATAATATACATCAATTTGACTTAATCTCGGAAAGAGAGTCAAGAGGAGGTAGAACACGGCGGTATTTCCGCCCAATTGAGCAGTCCGACTGGGGAAGTACCTCCGCCCTACAGAATACTAAAGCTCACTGGAGAATTCGTGCTGTCAGTGGGAAGACTAAAGGCTTGTCTTGCTTTGTCTTCTACAATGACGGCACAGAGACTCTGCGCTTACAGGGTCTGCAGTGCGAGTGTGGCTCCTCTGGTGTTATATACGCCCATAGGTCATAGCACGTTGTATCAATCAACATTTGAAGTTGCCTGAATTCCTAATATTGTAGAATTATAGGAACAGACTATTCGGCTAGCTACAAAAATACTGTTGATAGGTTACTTGGACTCCTAACCACTGTTACAAACCTAACGCTAAAATTAAGTAAACGTACACTCATGTGCGGTATGAAAGAAACTTCATCTCACGCACACTCAAACTGTGGAATGACCTCCCTGCTGCGGTTTTCCCAAGCGCCTACAATATGGGGTTTTTCAAGAGGGGCATCAGAAGGTTTCTTCATGGTCGACAGCGCGAGTGTGACACCCCTGGTGTTGCATACGTCCATAGGCCATGGTAACCGATTCCCATCAGGTCGGCCGTGTGCTTGTCTGCCAACTAAATGGTATTAAAAAAATGTAGAACAATAACCTTATTAAGATTATATAACAAAAGTTGGTTAAAAACATGTAGAAAATAAACATATGAGATTCTATCAACAAAATCTGTTCTAATTTAATTATATAACCTTTATAGACCCCATAAAGCCCATTACAGTTGATGAAAAGATGCAATATAAGAAATTATATGTACTGAGAAACCTTAATGAGGGTTGAATGGACAACATTTCGGTATAATCGCCGACGATTCAGTTCACAATGGTAGATATAATGAAGGCGAAATAAATGGTGTCACGCTCAAACTCTGGACACACAGAGACATATTTAAGACCAGCAAATTGGAAAAGTTTTGCATTGTTGGAAAGCAAGCTTCGTAATTTAGAAATATTATAGTACAAAGACCGAATATTTGAAAAAGGAAAAATTTACTTTGTAAGTTCATTTTGGTATCTTTAAAAATCAGAAATAATTTTGTCAATATACTTTTTTATACCACTCAGGTGACAGACAAGCACTCAACCCATCTGAAGGAAAGTGGTTACCGTAGGCTATGGACGTATGCAACACCAGGGGAGTAACACTTGCACTGGCGATCCTGAAGAAACCTTCTAATGACTCTCTTATTGTAGACGCTTGAGAAAATCACAGCCGGGAGTTTGAGCCTGCGTTCTTTCATACCGCACAGTCCGGCCAAGCGGTGCTATAGTGTTGGGTGCTAGCGTTCATATATGTTTTATTTAAAGAAAGTCTTTTTTTTGGATCTCTGCTTTTTCGCCAAAAATCGTTTGCCCGATTATCACTTGCCAAGTAACGTTTCCCAGAATTATATTTCGCAGAATAATCATTTGCCAACTTGTGATTTCATTTTGTTTTTATTACCCAACTTCTCAGTTGCCAATGTCATTACAATAATTCTACCAAATGAAACAAAGTCGTCAAAGTGAAAAAATGGCGTAACGTTGGTTGGCAAGTGATAATCAGGTAAACGATTTTTGGCGAAAAGGCAGGACCCCCTTTTTTTTATTAATTTCTACAATTGAATTTATTTCTTTTTAATTTATTGTTTTTTTACTACTAACTACTACTAACTTTTTTATCTTTCCTATATGGGTAGTTTATCAGTAGCACCAGCTTCATCGTATTCCTAGTTGCATCCAAAGTTTTCACTTTGTACTTCGTAGTCCGCCTATTATTTTTGTTTGGTAAGGTATCTTTTGTAAGAATTCGTATCCGTTACGAACGTTGAAAAAAACCGAATAGGTCTTTAGTATTGGATTAAACTTATTCACCGAGTTTTGCGCTGCCGACATCTAATGCCATAAAGTATAAATATATTGATATCAACACGATAAAGAACAAGAAGAAGAATTGGACAATAGATGAACCTGTGGAAATCTGCCTGGTGTCCAAACAAATTTTTGACAACATCAGTATCAAAATAAACGGGATATTTACCATGTTTCATTGTTTGGAGTTTCCGATATTTCGGCGCTGTTGCAAGCACCATGATCACGAAGGAACTGGAGTATTGGCGGTAAACAGAGAAAAAGTTTTTTCTAGGAGTAATTATATCGATCTACCCTCTTTCGAGTTCTTTTACTACGCGTATCTACACTAATAGTAGTGCAGATACGCGTAGTAAAAGAACTCGAAAGAGAAAAAAACTCGGTTTCACTCTCACTACAAACTCAAACCCGATCTCGATCACATTTACGACACACGATGCTTACTGTATCCACTCGCGATTTTGTTTTGGCTTGTTCCCGGTTGTTTTTGCCTAAATTTTTGACAATGTTGTCCCGGTAGGAAAACGTTTAAACCACCTGCTCAGTGTTCTACTCATCAGTGTGTACACAATATTAATATCCGTTATGAAGGATATCAACAAGACGCGGAGCAACAAATAAATGTCATCACAAACAAAGATCTTGAAGGCGAGTACCGACGGGAGGCCGTTTGTCAGAAGTATCAACAGTCATCACGGCAGTATCAATCATTGAAGAAAGGAATGGTATTGTTCAGCGTAGGGTTTCATCATTAAGTCATTATTCCTGTAAAGTATTGTAATATTCTCAAGTAATACTTGAAAACTTATCATCATCCTCGTAGGGGTTTCCTAGTGGCATCCAAAGTCGGCAGATTGAGTCGGTAGTGGCTAAAGACTCAGAATTACGATCGAAGACCCGCGCTCGAATCCGATATCAATCCACTTACAGGGGGAACGCTGTGACAATTGAGCCACCGAACCTTCGCCTGAAAATAGAAAAAATGAAATCACTCTTTACTGTTTAATTTTTTTCTATATTGAGCGATTTAAATAGTTAGCATTTGATGCTTTAAAATTTCGTGCAAAAGACAATATTAATGTATTGTGGGTGGTTCGCTTGTTTTATCGGCTTTTCAGGGAACATAGCCTAGTGGTATGGGTAATGGATTGCTGAGACGAGATCTCGGGTTCGATCCCAGGTTATACCATGGCACACACCAATGACATTTCGATACTATTCGAAGTTATGTGTGTATTTATCGCAGGTTTATAAGTGCCCGGTTAATGGCAATAGGCACGCCACCTATTACATTGGGACCTAAACATAAACTGGCGAAATGTAGGTGCTAGCACCTCTGCCTACCCCTTCGGGGATATAGGCGTAAGTTTATGTTTTATGTTTATGTATGTCAGGGAACGACCAGCGTCCAACCTCCTAACCTCGAGAGGAAAATCTGCACCTCAGTTCAGCCTCAAAGATCTTAGTGCAACTCCATACATAGCGTATACTCAGTAGCAGACCCTTATACACTTTTTATTTAGCAAGCAGCTATAGTTATATAAATTAACCCTAACCTACTAAAAATGGCACTCACATTATTGGCAATAAATTACAATAATAAAATTGTTACTTTTTATCTATTACACGCCAACTTGACTTCACCTCGTCTGATGATAAGCTAAAGGCAAAGTCTGAGTAAAGAGGGTCACTATTAAAGACACTAAATAATGTTACAATAGTGGCACTCAGTTTGGCGGCCTCACCAGATGCTTTTTCACGTCCCGCTTAAAGGACTTCTAAGACTTTTATTATTAAGAACTTCTTTACTCCATTAAAAATATGGTAAGCTCGTATTAACATATAGTTCTGTTAACATACTTACAAAATATAAATATCTCTTTAGTAAGGTAGTATAAATCCAGGCACAGGCAGTCACGTCTCTCTCACATATTCGGGATTCAGGCTATATCCGTCAGCTTATCGTGTTCCCCGTCGCACGCTAAGGTACGAGAATATTCTTTTCTAGAATAGAACATTAATAAAGCTGAAGACATCGTTAGCAGTACTTGAATAATTTTGCATAATATGAATTCCGGTTATAATTTAGGGATGGGAAATAATAAAGTTACTTTGTGCTTCGATTTAATTTTAATTCTACTATCCTAACTGACCAATATTATAAAAAGTACATAAGTACATAATTTGATACACAATCACGCTAAAAGAGCTAAATGAATGTAGCTGAAAACACAAACTGGCAAATATCTAGGGATCTCTATCTATCTCTAATACTAAGGGATAGATAGTCTGGAATAACACATATTTGTTTATTTTATTTTATACCACTTGGTTGACAGACAAGCACACGACCCACCTGGTGGAAAGTGGTTACCGTGGCCTATGGACGTGTGCAACACCGAGGGAGTCAAACTCGCGCTGCCAACCCTGTAGACACAAGAGTTTTAGTGCCGTCAGTGCAAAAGACAAAGCAGGACAAGATTTTGGTCTTCGCACTGACAGTACAAAACTCTCCAGTGAGCTCCAGCTACCCTACTCACCGCCGGGAACACAACTCGAGGTTATTATGGCCGCGGTATTCTGTAGGGCGGACGTACTTCCCCAGTCGGACTGCTCAGTTGGAATATTTTTTATTCCTCTCATAACTTATGGGAACTGAATAAGAATTCCACGTGTGTGGAGTGTGGACCTATTATAGCGGTACCAAGTGTTAGCCGAATCCGTACAGCCGTTTATGCGTGATTTAGTAACAAACATTCAAAAATCTTCATAAACTTTTACATTTGTTAATGGGATAGGATGTTTTACTGTATTCAAAGGTTTATAGAAATGAACCTTGCCCTGTAACGTACGTTGAGGATCCTACCTCCTCGAGGGTCACAACATTATGCAAATAGCTGCCTTTAACTGTCATTATGTGTCGAACTGTGTTATCTTGCATAGGCCTTGACCTTTTATTTCAAAGGGCACTGATATAATGAAAAAATTGTTAGCATCGAAGTAATCGGGATATTTACCATGTTGTATTGTTTTGAGTTTACGATATTTCGGCGCTGTTGCAAACATAATGATCATGGAGGAGCTGGACTATTGGCGGTAAATACCCCGATGACTTTGATAGAGTGAGCATGATAGTTTAAATACGAAAAAAGTGGTACTTACTATATTACCTTTGATTCAGTCATTGAGTATTTACTTTGATTACTCAATACAAAACAAGATTAATCAATCAATCAATTAACCTATGGCAAGTGGAAGACCGGGCGAAATCAATATAATATCAAGAATCCGAATATCAAGTTGAAATTCATACCACATACTCAGGTCTATAACGTCTTAAGCAAATCAAACATCTGAGGCATCGCATTCAAAGTATATCACGGTTTATGTAGCTAAGCAAAATATCGTCACTCTGCTTTTTGTACCATTTTTACAAAGCGACAAACAGAAATACAGCCTGATTGCAGACAGACAGTGGACTTTTATTAATAGGGTTCCTTTTTTACTATTTAAGTACACTACACTCTAAAAAAGGGGTTTTGTAATAAAATGAAAAACGTGAAATATAATGATTGTAATTCAGATGCTAACAGTGTTACCATATCAATTCTATTACACTATAGAACAGGCTCGTTTCTTTGCCGCACCACCAGGACCTGAATTTCATTACCTGCTCACGTGTTTCCTTCTTCCTATAGTCCCGAGTACTTTAAGCGGGGCGTGAAAAAGCTTCTGATAATGTTGCCAAGCTGAGTGCCACCATTGTAACATTACTTAGTGTCTGTAATAATGACCTTCTTGCCTGAGAATTTGCCTTTAGCTTACTATCAGATGAAGTGAAGTCAAATTGGCGTGTCCTAGATAAAATAAATCATTATGACTTATTGTTTAAACGTCCACAATATTGTTACAATAACCATTAAACACGAAAATTGTATCGTTACTACAGGTATAGGTAGGTACTTTTATTTACTAAGACGTTTATTTACCATGTGCCGTGGGACTTCCGAGGCCAGCGTTAAGATTGTACACTTGCTAATTGACAACCTTGGCTCCGAAGTAAGCTTTCTGAATATGTGCACTAGGCGGAAACTTGAGGACTTGGATGTTTAGTAAAATCAAAGATTACGTCAGAGGCTGAAATCGCAACTTCGGTTGTCAGTATCAAATTAATATATTGTTTAATTACAAAACAAACTCAAGATTTGACAATACGTCGGTATTTCCACCCAATTGAGCAGTCCGACTGGGGAAGTACCTCTGCCCTACAGAATACCGCGGTTATAATAACTTCGTGTTGTGTTCCCAGCGGCGAGTAGAGTAGCCAGAGCTCACTGGAGAATTTGTGCTGTCAGTGGGATGACTAAAAGCTTGACCTGCTTTGTCCTCTACACTGACGGCACAGAAACTCTGTGCTTACAGGGTCAGCAGCGCGAGTGTGGCTTTTCTGTGGTTACACACGTCCATTGTCCACGGTAACCACTTTCCATCAGGTGGGCCGTGCGCTTGTCTGCCACCTAAGTGGTATAAAAAAAATGAAGTATCGGTGGCCCCTTCAGTTTATGGAATTATTGGTTCTAATATATCAGTCGAATACTTCATAGCCTCGCCTTGTAGATCAACGAATATTATATCAAAATTACTTTATTTTAATTAGAAATTAACTCGGAAGCTATTTGTTATACCGTTATGCAAAACAATGTTTCACAGAATAACCCACTCCATAGAATGTGTAGTCTATATAATAGGGTACGTACTCAACTTGATATCTTCTATGATAGTTTCAGTACTTTTAAAAAGCATCTTTAATGTTAGCGTTTTGTTTTGTTTATATATTTTTTTGTTGAAGATTTGTGTCAATGTTGCCAACCAACCTACGGTATAATTTGATTGTGTGTATGTTTACATATGTATATACCACTGGCTTAACGAAGTTGTTTAATATTTGAACGTTGTGTACAAATATAATTGGATTTCAGGTTTAAAAAGTGTACTTGAAGATGTTATATTGAATTATGTAATCTGTTATCTGTTTTTGTACCTAATAAAATAAAATAAAAAAATAAAATAAAATAACACCACTAATATAAAAATATCATTATTTTATCAGAAAACATTGCCGTCTGTCCCGGTTGACATACGAACACCTATGGCAGTCGTTACGGGTAGTTAAAGCTCTAAAAAGTCCAACAACTGGTCTAGTGCAATGCTTCGTTGTGACCATTGGGTTGTGAAGATCAGATTACATGCATGGAAAATATCGCAGTTCGGTCAAATCTGCGGCTGGGCCTGTATTCTAGAATAACACTCAGTCCTGAATTTAGATTTATTTGAAAATATATTGTAGCCTAGTGGAATGGGTAATGGACTGCTGAGACGAGGTCTCGGTTTCGATCCCAGGTTTTACCATGGCACACACCAATTACTTTTCTATGTTTTTCGAAGTTATTTGTGTATTTATCGCAGGTTTATAAGTGCACGGTTAATGGCAATAGGCTCGCCACCTATTACTTTGAGATCTAAATATAAACTGGCGGTAGCACCCTCTGCCTACCCCTTCGTGAGTTTATGTTATGTTATGTTAGATTGTATAAAAAGATTGACAGATCTGACAAAATTTCCTTCGCAATCTATCCTCATATCATATCAGAGAAATTGAGATTCCGAACTCTAGCGGACTCCAGATTCTAAAGTGAAAGGTTCAGATGCGACTGGGATTAATGCATGCAATACAATCAAAAAGATTTTATAACAAATAAACTACGAACGAAATAAATAGTTTCAAAAGTACAATGCATCTGTTGAATCTCCTCACGCTCGAGTACATTACTCGTACTGTAAACAGTGTTTGCCATAGCGTTTACAAAGAAAATTGTATCATTACCGCACATAACAGCGGAGTGGTTTACAGTTCCCGCGGCAGCTGCTATATATCACCCGGATGTGTTGAGGAGTTATCACTTTGTTGGACACGGGAGAAAAGAATGCACGAAAGTAGCGTAGTACCTACTTTTTTTATTAAGTCCACGATGAAGGGTTTTATAATATTTTCTTTTCAATTACGCATATTTTTTTTCAAATTCAAGTTCAAATTCAAATATATTTATTGTGAAAATGGGTTACAATGTGATGTCAAAAATGATATAAATTATAAAGTTTCTCCATTCTCCACCTCTAGGCATACAATAGGCAAAATTTTGTGTAATGTACTTAAATAACTTTTTATTGGCGAGGGTTAAGTTTTTACGTACGTGTGAATATAGTTTAGTTTTCTAGGGTTACAAATGAGGTTCAGAATGATTACATAGTATGTCGTACTTATCCGACATGGGTCAACCGATTTTGATGTTCTTTTTTTAACCCCCGACAAAAAAACGACGGGGTGTTATGTGTGTGTGGGTGTGTGTGTGACAGCTTGCGTGCGTGCATGTGTGTGTGTGTGTGTCTGTGGTATCGTAGCTCCTGAACGAAGTAGATATTTCTCACAACTCCGTCAATATGGGTATCAAATGAAAGGGCTAGTAGATCAATAATTGAAAAGTGTTAAATAAAAAATTATTAAAAAAAAAACGAAAACCCCGTAACAAAAATATTCTTCAAAAAGTTGAGAGTAAATTTGTTTTGGTTAGCCCTAGAATTTTCATATACCTAGTAATATTTTGACTCTCGCGGCGATGGTCTGCTGCGCGGATGCGTGGGCGGCCGGCGCCTACTTCTGCGAGTAAGTAATGCTCGTGAAGGAGGAGGCGGGGCGGGAGCGGCAGCGGGAGGGACAAAGGATCGCAAGCCAAACTGCCCGCGTACGAAGGCAACTCGGGCGTCGGAGGTCAATGAACGACCTCCGACCCCCATGAGCGCAGGCCTGGGGGTGACTGGTGGAGCCGCCTGTCACCCTGGCAGAAGCAGGCCGCAGCGGTGGCGCGCTTTTAGCGCCTCCCCGTTTCCGGGGACGAGTTGAGGACTCTGTCGTCCTCAGCAATTGAAATCATAAAATATAAAAATTTCAATAGGGAAGATGGATTCAAGCTATCCGGAACGTGGAATCCAGTGATTAAGATACTAAAACCAAAAAACACAGTGCCGTTAAAAACTGACATAGTGAGTGTGGTGTGTCGCCAGCCTAACCGTTCATAATAAGTGTAATGGTGGGTAGGCGCTCAAAAAATGTTCCCCGCATACATCTCGACGCTCGAAGACTAGTCAAGTCGTGACCACGGGTGCTGCAACGCATCCGAAACGTCGGCAGAAATAGTAAGTTCCAAGATATAATTCGCGAGAAGTCCCGATACCTAGTATAATTATGAATACATCACTTGCTTCAAAATATTATTAATCTTTGTTTCATTCAAATCTTATATTTCTGGTACTGTATCTTACATACATACATGCATATAATCACGACTTTATCTCCGGAGGGTTAGGCAGAGGTGAATTAACACCCACAATTCACCAAACCCGTACGTAATAGGGAGTGAGCCTCTTGCCGTATTCCGGGCACTATAGTTGACTCGACCCATGCATCTGAGGCTGAGTCAACAATAGTGATCTACCGGATCTTAAGACATACATAATCGCCTGTCACATGATTCTATTCACAAACGTCCACGACAAGTGTGACTATAGCGTTCTATAAATGGTCTTAACCTACATACCGACAGATGACACATGAATGAAAAATTGATGATAATTCCGGCACAATCTGCAAATGTGATCGCACGAATAATTTATTTCTGTCTTTGTTACATGTGTTGATCAATGTTTTATATATTTTTTAAGGCTTATTCTCCTAAAGAGAGAAAGAGAAAGAGATACTTGAAAGAAACAACAAAACAACTAGCCCATCGCAGTCCACTGCTGGATTATGCCTCTCTTAATGTAGGGAGGCTTTGGCCTATTGTTTCCACCCTGACCAGATGGGTTGGTACAGGGTTTTATTTCAAGTTTTCCTTCTCACACAGTGATATCGTCTGCGTATTTTTCCGTTAGTCGCCTCTTACGACACCCTTTGGATGAGATGGGGTGGTGTTACTTGTATTCTTTCTTTGTCACCACACGTATATAAATATGGTCCATTACTAGAACTACTTATAGTCGAAGTTCTCAAACTACAAAACGTAAATATTTATTAATAGGTAGTTCTGTGAACAGCATTCTGCCAGATTCTGCAATTCTCAAAAACGAAACCATTAATTTCACTAAAAATCGTAAGTATCTTATTTTACCCAGCCCTGGATGTTTCACTAAAATAATATACAATCAATTAGTCTAACGCAGTCCTCTGCTTTACATAGGCTACGCCCACTGTGCGCCTTTTTGTTCAATTCTCCACCTTCTGCATCGAGTCCAATAATGTTCGTCATTTCTTGAAAAATACAGCTTTCCTCATTTTTACTCTCAACCATAATGTAAGATAGATTTTTTTCACAATAACCTGTTAGGAATCATGTCCCTGATGTTTCAACCAATAATCATCAAAATCCTTACAAAAAACGCAAATGCCAACTACCCACATTTTCTCCTCAATTTGTTCTTCAATCAAAAAAAGCTCGAGACAAAAATTGTGTTTTAAATCAAAAAACATGTGTGCCAAGTTTGGTGAAAGTCAGTTAAGAAATACACCCTCTCGACCGGAAATGACAAACAGACATAGATACAGACAAAAGCAAAAACGTCCACCTAGTCGAAACGTACGAATACGTACTTGATATTTGTATTATGCGACTTGCAACCTCGGACTTAACAGGCAAACACTCTACCGCATCGCCACATAGGTCGTGAAATATTATGAGAAATAAAATACTGACAACACCGACACACATTTTGATCTAGCTAGCTTTACCCGTCCATGTTGAACCACGCGGCAGATTTTTGCTATTGAACATTCTTATTTATATGCAAGCTGTACGCAACATTTCAGAAAATACTCTGATTTAAAATAGTCGTACAAAAAATGTGCTTTATATCCGTATATTTGCAAGCCAACATCCTTCGCGTGTGGTATTCAAATATTTACGCTAGACTACGAACTGAAGGGCTATACTGTTCGGAAGAATGTCGAACTGAATTTTATTCCGTATCGGGAAATATTGCGGAAAATTCCTGTATAGGTTACAGTTATTTTTCACGATATTTTCCGTTTCCGTTATATAATTACTGTTAACGGGAATTTCGTGTGAATAAAAGTGAATGAATCATCCATGGTGATTGTGCACACTTAAAAAAAGTTTACAATACGGTTTCGTTTAAGTCATAAACCAGACTTGAGACATGAATATCTATATTTGTATGTGTTTAGACAGTCGTAGTTTCTAATCTGCGCTCAGCCTTAGGTACTATTTGTTCATGCCCTGTCGCATTCGTGCTTGCACTAATAAATTATCTTGGCTTTGTGTGATTTCTGTATGTACCTCTTTTAATATAAGACCATTGTTTTGAACATAGCTGCATTAATGGTTGCTAAAATACAAGATTACCTTCCAACTCGCGTTCTGTTAAAGTAAGTTGTTTACCTTTGAATAAGGAAATGTCAGATTTAGTGCTTGAACTGACTCAGCAAGTTAAGTTTTAGATATTAAGTGATCTAAATGTTAACAGCGGAGTTAGGGTTGATATCTCAGCTAGCTTATTACTCTTAGTAACCGATTCCATCACAAGCATTTCAGAAATGCATGCTTTTATAAGATTAAATTTAATCTAAGCGAAAAATCAAGAACTGGATTTAATGTTGGATAACAGTACAACATCCATACTAATATTATAAATGCAAATGTAACTCGGTCTGTCTGGCTGACTGTTTGTCTGTCTGTTACGCTTTCACGCCTAAACACCTAAACCACTGATGATTATTTGGTTGCGATAACCAAAATCCGCGCAGGCGGAGCTGCGGGCAACAGCTAGTAAAAATATTAAGAACACCGACTTTTTACTAAAAGTCAACCTTACCTGCAAGCAGATACACCTGGTGATTGACAAACGAGTCCCTGGTACATGTGGGAATATGAAAGCCGTATAAGCTAAACTTACAGTGCTACTGTAGGGAAAGCAGTAATCGAATCCCAAACTCCGAGGTGAAAGTCTCGCATTCAACCTAGTACATTGCTTAATAATAAATAATAATGATATTAAAATATTATTCAATAATCGATACAACGACCGAGACTTCAAATTCAATGAAAATTACTAACTTGAGTTTCAATAGCCTTCTTTAATTTCTGTAGTGTAGGACCTTAAGATTTATTCCTTAATCTTCAAGGATTCCTTTTTATTAATATTTCTTTTCCGAGATTTTAGAATTTTAATCATCATGAATTTTGCGCTTATCGCTTTAACGACACTCTGTTACTAATAAATATTAAATACAATAAAAATAAAACAACTATTATACAACTTATAGCTAAGAACAATTAAAATGCGTCGTAGAATTCCTCCGCATCGCATGCCTCTTGTGGTAGCGTTCCCAGAAGACTGGCAGCATTGCCACGTTGTATGGCAATGCTTATTCTCTGTCCTAAAAAGAGGCCAGCCTTCTGGTCACGAGAAGCGTCGACCATTCGCTTCGCAATCTCACGGAAGAGGTTGCGAGGGCTCGGACCCCATGACTTGGGGTCATGGGGTCCATGGAGTCTCGACTCCAAACGGCACAAATTCATAATCTCCGATGAGATTGGAGTATTTGCGCCGCTTGAGAGCCTCTGCAGAAGCAGCAGCAGCACCAGCACAGCCAGCCGTGCTAGTTATATGGGTAGGAGCCATGGTATCAACGCATGTGGCGTCCCACACCAGAGTCCTACCCATCTTCCATGGCATTAACGACATGCCATCCGGTCTCTTGCCATCGTCACGCGCCAAACCGTTTGGTTCTAGTACAGCTGGTATACCGGCGGTGACAAGAGCACGGCGGACTATGTCGTTGAGGCTGGCGTGCCGTGGAATTCGCCCAGCGCTCCTGCAGCACGACAGACCATGGTGTCCGAGTCTGTCAACGGCTTCTCCACAACGGCATTGATGCGGAGAAACACACGGCGCACCTAAACGGAGACAAGTTGCGATGCGGAAGGTAGTGTCATCTAACATAGTCCCTACGTTAGATGACGGAAGAGCTTGTAGCCAAAGACCCGATTCCCACACTCCTACCGCCAGTAAACGGGCACGCTCAGCAGCATTGGAACATGTATTTAGTAATTTTTTTCCAACTAAGCTGCAGAGCGGCCCGTTCCACTGACGCTGTGAGAAAAGGTTCCTTGGGAGATCGGTGTTTGGACATGCAATTTTCCAAGCGTTCACTGCATCAAATTTTAAAGCATTTAGTATGCTAACTATTCAAATCAATTAAGATATAGAAAAAATTGAATCGCTTCAGACGGGATCCGAACCCGCGATCTTTCCTTTACAGGGGTATATTTCCCTTGAGGGAAAAATCGCTGGTTTCAATCCCACTTGAACCGATTCAATTTTTTCTATATCTTAATCGACTCTGTTACGAAGATTATATAATAGTTATCTGACCGAAACTTATTCCATTTTTGAATATTCAATATAGCTATCCAAATAAACCACCGTATGTCTCATCCCCCAAGAGCACAGATACACACATTAGGTTGGCAGCCACAATCTGCTGCCGGCATCGAGAATCTGTTAAGGATACGATCATTCGATACGACCCCGTTTAAGCAACGCCCCTTTCTGATACTCCGCGAAACGGAACGTGTCGTAAATCGCATCGAAATTGGAATCGAGATTGGTATCGCGATTAAAGTGGGTGGTAGCTACTCCATTTTTTGTGAGTCAATTTAAAATTCGAAGTGATTTTGAATATTTACTGGCGTGATTGAATAATTTCTCGATTAGGATCGTGTTGATATGACATCTTGACTTAGTACGTGATAATCTTCTCGCTCTTCTTAATAAATACTGATATATAAACGGAATTCCTTCTTGCGATGTACTGAGGATACCGTTTTTATGATATTTTGGCTGATGTTCGCAGCATAGATTGTGTTTCTGTAAGTCATGAAACCTATGTGTTATTCCAGACTGTGATTTATCCCTGGGCTAAATTTTGGCCAGATCCGGTCAGTCGTTGGAAAGTCATTGAACAACAAATATCCACAACTCTCTGGGCTTCTGTAGCGTAGTATTAGAATGTTCAGCTTCTACACAGGAGGCGCATGAATATTTATATTTGCATTGGTCTGAGCGTTTCTACGTCTAATATATATGTATTTACATAAAAAAATGTAAGTATTATTGTTCGCATTCTTGATTTCATATCACAAGCTAGTTAAGCTATGCTTACCATGGGTCCAGATAGCGTTGTGTAGAATGTTGTAGAATATTTGCAGTATTTTAGAATCCAAGCATCGTCACAAACTTTTACATTTTTTTTTTTTTTTTAATCTCTTCGATATTTAACGCTAGTGTGAGATAAAATTAACCAGTAGGATTAATTCATAATTCTTGCTGTTACTGCGGTTAGTGTCAGATCAATAACGCAAAATTTAACTCTCAGAATTTGCTCACAATCAATTATTTCTATTCTCTAATTTGCTATTCCTTTATAATCTAACGTCTGACATGCCTTTAGTAGTTCAGACTATTACCGGGGCCCACGCCAGTTATATTCAGTATAGAAATACCGGTAACTTAGTCGTAAAGGAGTCGACCCTACGATCGAGAAGTAGCGGTTTCGATTCCTGGTCATTACAATACCGACTTGACACTATGTAATTTAACTTATCTAAAGGGTTTAGAGGAAATATAAGTCATTTCAATTCTAATATTCTTGTAAAAAAAAATTCCAAGTTTCATAACGCATGTTCTCAAATGAATTACAAAGATAAATGTAAAAATGCTTTAAAATTTTGTTAGATCTGTCAAAACAAAACCAGTTAGTAGTTTTATTCAACCTTCAGTATCACTCATAGTTTGATTTTCATTCATTTAGATTCTGAAAATACTTTTGCTTGCTTGTACTTTTGCTGAATTTGGCTCCTATAAATAAAACAAAGCTACCAAAATATTTATTGAAACAAGTTTCGTCGAATACGAACACACAAATTGATAACGAACTTTGTTCTTTCTAACTAGACTGGTGGAATGTTACAAAACTGCACAGCGAATTCAGTTCTAATTGTGTCCATACTACCTGTTCGGTCTGTATCCTCCAATACACATTGTAACGATCGTAAATGGACAGATGCACGTATTTCCATGCGGAAAATTTTACAGATAACTTTTTATTTCGTGCTGAAATCTCCACGATTGTCTGAATGCCGGTAATGTTGAACTCGAATCAACTAAATCTGCATGTATGCCAGGGTATTAGGTGGCCCTCGTTACCGGTTGACTCTTGGGATTTAACAGTTTTAAGATAGCGCCTTTGGGTATAAGAAGCCCGGTGCCTTTATCGAATCCTCATACCGAGTAAAGCTCGCCTTTGTACATACATCTTATATATTTATTTTGTGTATGACCTCTGTACTGATTGTGTGCAATAAAGAATAAAGAATCCCGCAAAAGAAAACGGAATAACACTAAGTAAATCGTGGAAGGATCCAAATCGAAAAAAAACTTCAAAACCTAAAAACTAAAATAACATTATAAAGATTGGAGAAAAATTAATGAATTTTCAGTCTATGGCGTCTATCTAGAGTCAGATTCTATCATTTCAAACAATTCTTCTAAGCACAAAATCATTGTATAGGCGGTAGAACACACACAGCAAGGCAAAGTCTCTCCTAAGGCTGAGAGGTTCTACATCGCCAACGAGTATGGGATTATCGTCGAGCCTCTACGCCCTTCTTTGCACCGAGTCGAAATAGTCAAGCTAGTATACATGTACTCCGGCAAAAAGGTGACAGCAGTATATCAGTAGTCTTACACGAATTCATTTTCACGTAAACTGAAAACAATATCACTTTGTGAATCATTTATAATCGTCATCTAACAGATTCTAACAAAAAGCTTCCTGAATATTCTACTTGACAATGAGTTTCAAACGTATTCACAACATGAGTAGATACGTTTCAATTGGTTAACATATAAGAAAGAACTGGCTTAAAACTAACTAAAAAAATAAACAAATTAAAGTGTCGGCTAATACAAACTCTTGTAGTTACTTTGGTCAAGCTTAATAAGGGCCCTGTTTATTTCAAGACACTGTTTAGTACAAAAATCACGTAGATGTTAAATCTCCTTGACCGAACCCACTCCATACAAAGTGATGAACTTGGAAACTTCCTAACCATATTCCGAAACGCCTTTGTTTATGTGTAGGCTCGAATAACGCTGAAGTATTTTAAAGTTACTTCTCTCGGGTATTAAGTTGGATGAAGTTTGATCAGATTCTTAGATGTCTGGAGTACCTGTTTGATGTGGATTCAAAGTTAATTTTATTGTCAAGGAAAAGTCAGGACGCTGGAATTTGATATACGGTGTGTGAAATATCTAATACCCTAATAGTTTTGAGATAAAAGGAATCGTTTAGGTATAGGCTGCGGTTCTATTGCTGCAAATGTGTTAGTTTTCAGTTTGATAGAGTACCTCTTATATAGTAGGTAATAAGATTACAGGAAAGGGGCGAGTGGTTAAGTGGTAACAGAATAGGTTAACATATTGCAAAGTTAAACAATTAACTTCAAGTTAGTCTTAGAGTGGGTGACAATTCTTGGCACATTGAGACCCTGTGGCTCAGAGAGCACGTTCAGCCGTTGGTTCCTATTGCCATACGAATATCCAAGCAGTTGAATGACGATTTGGAGCCCAAAAAGGAGGCTTCTTTACGTAATTGTACTAGCAACTTGGATCACGATTTCGTCCGTGAATAAATTCGCAAAAGTAGAAAAATAGAGAAGAGACAAAGATACCTAATTTTCCATACAACCGTTCATCGTCTATTTTACCCCTTTTGTAGTAAGTTTGCCAAAAAATATTTTTCAGTTGTCTCTTACACCATAAAATTGCCTGAAAAATATTTCAAGTCTGAAGGCCAATGGCTTAGGCTCTTTGTTAATGAATCAGTAAGTCGGCACAAGTCATTTTTTATGCTTACTTTTGAACAATTTTTACAATAAGCTCAGCTACTTTATTAACTAACTACACTAAGTTCAAAGCTCCCGTTCAAACAGCATTACTACGTGACACTATGAAATGTAACTACGGAGAGAGTATCTCCACATAGTGCAAATCCCTTGTTAGTCACGGAACCAAATTGGTCTCTGTGCAAAATTTCAGCTCTGCATTGAACCGCTGTCTGGAGACAGAAAAAATTCAAAAACTGCAACCGATATGCAGGGTACCGTAAGTTTTTACTTTTTAAATTGAATGACTTTCCCCTAATTGAGCGCAGGCCTGGGGGTGACGGGTGGAGCCACCTGTCACCCTAGAAGGTGTAGGCCGAGACGGGGTCGCGCGTAGCGCGTCTCCCCGTTTTCGGGGACAAGTGGGGATCCTGTGTGGTACCCGCACCTGAGGAGGGCCAGATCGAGATAGATAGCCCTGGGTCAGCCGTGGTTCAAGGGATATGCCTGTCAATCTCTCATTCTGCACCAACAATGAACGCCTGTGGCGCTGTGTGTTTTAGTCGGTTCGAGTCCTAACATTACCTCTCCTACCAGCTCCGGCGGGGAGGTATTCGTGTAGATATTTTCGAAAAAAAATTATATTATTGAATTTTTGACAGATTACCTAGAAGATTTAGTAGTAGTGAGTAGTGATTGCATAATTTTTTTATGCAATCACTACTACACATACAAAATATCGATTGAGTTGAAAACCTCGATTAAAAAAATCATTAATAGATAAACAAAAACATATGTTAAATTATTATTTATGATCTATCTATACGTAACAATTATTTTTTTATACTACTTAGTTGGCAGACAAGCACACGGCACACCTGATGGAAAGTGGTTACCGTGACCTATGGACGTCTGTAACACCAGAGGAGTCACAGTCGCGCTGCCAACCCTGTAAGTACAGAGTTTCTGTGCCGTCAGTAGAAGACAAAGCAGGACAAGCCCACTGATAGCACAAATTCGCCAGTGAGCTCTGGCTACCCTACTCACCACTGGGAACACAACACGAAGTTATTATAGCTGCGGTATTCTGTAGGGCGGAGGTACTACCCCAGTCGGACTGCTCAATCGGGCGGAAATACCGCCGTGTCCTACCTCCTTAAAACAGTATATTCGTGTCTGTACATTGTATAGTACAGACACGAATATACTGAACTGAATATACAAGAAAAACTCGGTATTGCAATAATTTTAAAAATGATGTATTTTCAAGTAGTCTACACTCGAGAGCAATGAATCCGGGTCACTTAAAGAATGTTAAAAATCTCGGAAACTAAAAATGATAGGTTAATGCAATAAATTGTATTTAATAGACAATGTAATACTCCTTAAATGAAAGTAAAAAAAATATGAGTCACCATACATTTTATTAACACAAAATTACATAAAGAAAAAAACTGCTGATCTCTCCTTAAAACAAAAATAGGAAACATGAAATTTTTGAACTTTATTACGATTTTCTTGAATTTTAATACTTCGTATTGCCTCCTCGTGCTTCCATTACTGCGTTTACGCGGTTTGGCATGCTGTACACCAAGTTCCTTATACGATTTTGGGGAATATTCTCCCATTCCTCTGTGAGAGCAATTTTGAGCTCACGAAGCGTGATTGGGGGAGGGTTTCGTTGTTTTACGCATCTGCCTAGCTCGTCCCAAGCATGCTCGATCGGGTTGATATCCGGGCTGCCCGCTGGCCACTCCATACGAGTAATGTTCATCTCTTGAAGGTAGTCATTCACAATCCTACCTGTATGAGGTCTGGCATTGTCATGCATAAATATAGCATCCTCACCTAAATTGACCATAAATGGACCAACGTGATCATTGAGGATTTCTTCCACATATCTTACGCTAGTTAAAGAGCCGTTTTCTATGATCACCAGCTCTGTGCGACTTTCAGAAGAAATTCCGGCCCACACAAGTACAGACCCACCACCGTAGGCTACTTTTTCTTCGATGCATGCTTGCTTGAATCTTTCCCCTGGTCTTCGATACACTCTGTGTCTTCCATCGTGCTTGTAGAGCATAAATTTTGATTCGTCGGAGAACATAACTTTTGACCAATCTTCAATACTCCAATTTACGTGGCTCTGGGCATAACTTAGTCTCGAAATACGATGCCCACGCTCCAGTTTAGGGCCGTTTGCAGGTCTAAGGGGTTTTAAATTAGATTCAGCAAGCCGACGTCTTACTGTCCATGCACTTGGGTTACTTCCTCCGAGGCGTCGAAACTGATTGGTGAGTTCAGTTCCTGTGAGAAAGCGATTTCGAAGCATGGTGTTCACCAAGTATCGGTCTTCTCGTGCTGTGGTACACCTGGTTCTGCCCGTTCCTGGTCTGCGTAGGTTAGAACCAGTTTCTTCGTAACGTCGGAGAACTCTTTGTACTGTTGACAGCGACACACCGACAGTCCTGGCTGTATCGCGCTGACTCCGGCCGGTTTCCAGCATTGTAAGTATTCTGGTGCATTCTTCAGGCGTAAGCGACATAATTTCAGCTTGATTAATGAATATAGAGCACTATCAACATGGTTTATGTACCCACATAAATGACAGATTACAAACAAAAGCAACACCAAATGCTGTAATTTCGTAGTTCCATCTTCGAAAGTGGCCCTTTTTCAAATTTGATTTTTTTATGATATAACTTTACAATAACTAAGAAGTTTTAATACCTTCATTTAAGGAGTATTACATTGTCTATTAAATACAATTTATTGCATTAACCTAGCATTTTTAGTTTCCGAGATTTTTAGGATTCTTTAAGTGACCCGGATTCATTGCTCTCGAGTGTATTTTGATTGTAATATTATACCTTGCCTTTAACTCTGTTAATAGAGACACTCTGTTGACACAGGCCAAATTGGAAACCCCCAAAATTTTTAAATTTCTCTGGCAGTGCTATAGGCATCCTTCTAAATGGCTTTATAAGGAAAATATTTTAAATTCAGCAGTAGGGTGTCAACAAGGTGATCCTCTTGGACCAGTCATTTTCAGCCTGGCTATTCACCCTATAATTCAGCGACTAAATTCCAAATTTAACGTTTGGTATCTAGATGATGGAACTCTCGGAGGCGACGTAGAAACGGTGTTAAAAGATTTGGCGTTTCTAAAAAAAGAATTTAGTTCAATCGGCCTAGAACTAAATCCCACCAAATGTGAAATTTTTCTCAATGATCAAATTGACAATCTTTCGGTACTCTCAAAATTCAATGCTTTGGCTCCAAATTTAAAAGTTTTACAAAAAAGTTCTCTCCGCCTCCTTGGGTCGCCAATTCTTGAAGATGCTTACGAGTCTTTTGTGGAAGAGAAAATAAATTTCTTTTGTGATGTTTCGGAGCGATTGTACCAAATTAATATACATTCAGCTTTCACCATTATTCGGCATTGTCTTTTCGTACCAAAATTTACACATGCCCTGCGTTCAACTTAACTTTTTAAATTTTTGGAACTTTTAGGTCAAGTGGATAGAGTGCTGCAAGACACTCTATGCAAAATTTTAAATATAAATTTGAACGATCGAGTGTGGCTTCAGGCGTCCCTTCCAGTTCGTCTCGGGGGCCTCGGCGTTCGCAAAATTGCAGATGTAAGTATGCCAGCATTTTTGTCGTCGGTCTATGGCACTGAAGAATTAGTCAGGAAAATTCTAGCTCCTTCCAGCTGTAAATTCTTGGAAAATGACTGGTCCAACTGCCGCCATGCCCGCCAACCCATCTTCCCAAAGGCAATGGGATGAGCCGCTCACTATTGGTGTTAAAAAACATTTAATCAGTACAGCTACCAGCGCTGCTGAGCGCGCTCGCCTATTGGCTGTGGGTGAATGGGAATCTGGTGTATGGCTCCAGGCACTTCCTTCGCCCAACATTGGAACAATGTTGGACGACACGACCTTCCGCATTGCGACTTGCCTACGTTTGGGTGCACCGTGTGTTTCTCCGCATCGGTGTCTCTGTGGAGAAGCTGTCGATAGCCTTGGACATCACGGATTGTCTTGTAGCAGGAGCGCAGGCCGCATGTCCCGACATGCAAACATTAACGACATTATCCGTCGAGCTCTTGTCACCGCCGGCGTGCCAGCTATACTTGAACCTGTTGGCTTGGCTCGCGACGATGGTAAGAGACCGGACGGTATGTCGTTGTTGCCTTGGAAGATGGGTAGGCTTTTGGTGTGGGATGCAACCTGCGTCGACACCCTGGCGCCTGCCCATCTTCCAAGTACGATGGACTGCGCATGCGCTGCTGCTGCATCAGCGGAGACTCTCAAACGGCGCAAATATACCAATTTAACTGGTAATTATAATTTTGAGCCGTTTGGAGTAGAAACGTTGGGTCCGTGGGGTCCAAGCGCGCGCGCGCTATTCAAAGAAATAGCGAAGCGACTAATCGACGCTTCCCGTGACCATAAGGCTGGCCTTTACCTCGCTCAAAGAATTGCCATCGCCATTCAGCGTCGTAATGCCGCCAGCCTCTTGGGCACGGTACCCGTAGAGATCGATGGGGAGGAATTTTTTGATGCCTGAAATTACAGTCTCCCTCTTTTTCTCTATCCCATTTTTGTATATATTGTATAGTTAGCATAGTTTTTAATTTTTAATTTGTAAGTAATTGTATATTATAATAGCATATTTTATTTAATGTATTCAATTAAAGATATTTTTGTCTCCTCATAAATAAGTAATATTGAAAATATTACAATCGAAATAGCATATTATAATAAAAAAAAATTGAGTCATTATAATAAAATAGAGTTATTATAATAAAAACACAGTCGATCGATTAACTACTTCCCTAAAATTGCTTTCTGACTGACGTGACCTTGTCAATTAAATATGACGTATTGGCGCGTAATTTTTGTTCGGTGTTGTAGGCGTGGACGCAAGAACAAAGTTATATTGACCACTGTGTGTGAGCTGTCTAAAAAAACAATAAAATAGTGGACGCACTATAGTAGGTTTGGCTATTAAACAACGAACAAGGCTTTCTTCCTGCAATTGAGAGCAATCGCCACCATAATAGTAAAAAGCTATTAATAAAACACCTAATAAAAACAGGCATTTCTTTAAAAAAATTGTTATACTAAAACGAAAGGTGTGCTGATTTCAATAGCTTGTATCGTACAAGTTCTTTCACAGTTTTCTGTTTGCACTACTAGTTTGTATAAAATTATTGATTTGAATTATTTAGTACAAGATTTTTTTCTTCTATCTAATCCCAATCCCGAGAGGAAAGTCTGTGCCAGAAAGAACCTTACTGGCTTCGGCCACGTTAGCTTGGGCTTATAGGTCTTGACGAGGCTCCATGTTACCATTCTTCCCGATGTATCAATTCAAAAGTTGGATCCTCGAAGGGATTAAGAGAGGTATATTAATACCTACATTTCACTAACTTTGATTTTCATAAATCCCACATAATTCAAGTGCGAAACCATTGATTATGGAGCTTACTTTGATATGGAGTGTATGATTACTAATAGACGGAGAACAGCCCTACCCTTAGTCAACTTCTACGACACGAACAGAAAGAGATGGGGTCACCCTAATCTACTCCACCGGGAACAAACTCGGCTCTACACTTATAAAGTGTCATTAAAAATGTACGGAACATGCAAAAATATTGAATGACGGTAGTGGCAAACTGTGAGCTACAGTCCAATATTCACTACACTTTACACCTGAATGGTCTTTCCGTTTGATTTGATACAGTGCCGTGGTACCTGTTTGTATACTTGTATTAAATGCTTTGGTTGCTAGCGGTGTAGCATTTTATTTCTCCTAGTTTCTAATGGTAGAAAACCTTCAAGAAACTGCATTGACAAATCACGTTGTTTATTTGTGAATTTATACATGATCAACTAACTTACAGGCTCATCATCATTTTTTTTTCTTTGATTGTGGGCAAAATCCCCACGAATACGCCCAGTCGAGGCCGTTGTGGTAAATCCCTAATTTCATTAGGGAGCATGTTAAAAAAGCGTATACAGTTGCCCTGGACAAAATGACTAACTTTTAAAGTCTTCTATCACAGACTACAAGATTGTTTTTGTGTTTGGTATTTATATATTACAAACATACATACATATAATCACGCCTTTATCCCCGAAGGGTTAGGCAGAGGTAAATTAACACCAATTTTTCACTAATCACTGTATTCGGTCCTACGTAATAGGGGTGAGCCTATTGCCGTAGTCCGGGCACTATTGTTGACTCAATCTGAGGCTGAGTCTGGGCTGTGTATATCTGTCTGATGTTAAACAGCCCTATCCCTTAGTCGCCTTGTACGACACCGCATGGGAAGAGATGGGGTGGCCCAAATTCTACCCTGCCGAAAACCACACCGACACATTTTTTTCTTAAATACATTAGATTCTCGAAAAGTCACCACATCGTGAATTCAGGTGCGTATGTAAATTGTATGCTAATTAATCTACTAAGTATTTTACAGACACTTATGTCAAAGCCTGGAGTCGTCTCAATCAGACGACAGACACCAATTTAGACTAAGTGCTAGCATGTAACGCCGACTTTGTACATGTTGTAACGTAATACATTACAAACTATGTTGGGTAAGTACAACATGACAACTATTACCGGTGGTAATGTGTAGTCTTACACTATTGTAGCTATGTGTTGTGTGATAATTGAAAGTTCATGTTCAGAGATCACGTTCATCGTTAGAGGTCACGTTATTTACGTTTACGAGAATATTATAAATTGAAATATAAGGTGTATTTCTTCTTCTTAGGCCTCACCTTATTCTGTAACATGGGTCAGTTTTCCCAATCATGTTTGATTCTCTCGCTCTGTCTTCTTGAATAACCAGAGGTACAATGAGGAAGTTGGTTCCCTCATGTTACTGAATATTTAGGATAGTTTACTTATTTCTATAGTAATAAAGTCAAAATCAATTTTTTTATACCATTTAGGTGGCAGACAAGCACACTGCCCACCTGATGGAAAGTGAAACCTTTTATATCAATTGATAATCTTTCAAGCATGTTTTGATTTTTTTTATTTATTTATTTAAACTTCATGCACAAATGTACACAGGCGGACTTAATGCCACAGGCATTCTCTACCAGTCAACCCAATAGGTGGTGCAGAGAATAACAAGGTAGGTGCATTATGAAAAGTAACTAGGGAAAATATATATTAATACATACATATATACATAAATATATAAATAAAATATACACACATATAGTTATATCCAACCATACATTGATAAATATAATTACAATGAAGTTTCTTCCAAATTATCCAGCATGAGCTTCCGAACTCCCAATTTAAATGTGTGACGGCTTGTGTCCCCCCTGATCCTGAGAGGTAGCTTGTTCCAAAGAAATATAGATAGCACAGGAAAGGAAGAGTGGATGAAATCGGATCGATGAGTAGGACAGCGCAAGACTAGGCTGTTTCTTGAACGCAAGTTTCTGTCGTGATTGGAGCCAAGATATTGGAAATATGATAGGTAAGGTATCTACCTTAAACGATAGGTAAGTGGGAGAATTAGGAGAAGTTAATATAGTATAGAGAGTGCTAGGAGCACGTTGGTTCTGACGCTGACGAATCGGCAACCAATTTAGTTGCGACCGACAAGCAGATGCATGGTCATACTTGCGGAGGTTGAAGACGAATCTGATACAGTTGTTTAGAAGACGGTCAAAACTGTTAAGATACTCTGCATTCAGGTCAAAGTAGCAAACATCGCCAAAATCAATTATAGGGAATAGCAATGCCTGCACAAGCATTGCTTTGGTGTAGGTGGGTAGAAGGTTCCGTAGACGATAAAATGCACGAATCGAACCAGTAATTCTCGGACACACGTGGGATACTTGATCTCTCCAGCTCAGAGTAGAGACAATAGTCAAACCAAGGTCTTTGACTGCCGGGCTCACAGGTATGACTATACCATTGAGTGTGATAGCCGGGAGAGATGCCGCATCCACCCGTCCTCGAATGTGGTCCAGGTCCTGGTTGATTTTCAATACTTTCAATACCTTTTTTCAATACCTTTTCCATTCGCAAGCTTCTTAGGTAAGTAATCAAGTAATCATACTTAATCACGCAGTTTAAATAGCTTTTATATATTTGAGAACTAGGCAGAGTATCTGCCTATTCACTAATAGGTTAGGGCAAATATTATTAGTTTCGGTTACCAACATTCTTTATAAAAATACAGTTCGACGCCACTGTCGTGTTGCGCACGTTTATGGGCCACGATAACCGCTTTCCTTTAGGTGAGCCGTGTGCTTGTCTGCCATCTAAGTAGCATAAAAGAAACTTGAAATAGCCATCATCATCATCATTATCATGTCAGCCGCACATAGTCCACTGCTGAACATAGGCCTCACCCACAGACTTCCAGAATGACCGATCTAAAGCAGCCCGCATCCAGCGCTTCCCTGTGACCTTGATGAGGTCGTCCTTCCACCTGGCCGTAAATAGCCCATAGTATACAAAAATTAACATAACCTTTAACTGTTTTCCTTTGCCTAGTTTCAATTAGATCCAACTATAAATTACAAATAATATCACTACTTCAATTATACCTACAATCTAAAACTAAAAGCAATTCTTTCAAAGCGTAATAACTCTAAAATCTACATAAGATATACCTGAAAGGTTTTTCTCTTATATCAACGGATAATAATCACTGAATTTTAAATTTCAAATTTACAGCACTATTCAATCTGAGCTCCCAGGTGAGAGTTTAAAGCTAGGTAAATTGCTGTATAGAGATGAGCGAGAGATGAACGGAGGTTAAAGGTATGTCTATATTATATTTTACTGGTGGCCTCTAAGCCTCTTTGTGTCTGAGTTATAATAGAATAGAATAGAATAGAATAGAATAGATCTTTATTTGCTAGAACATTGTGATAAGGATGTTACAAATTGTGTCTTATGACTAGGTACATCATGTTCTGCCTAAATTGGGCATGCAAATTTTCCTTATTATCTATACACTTTGGCGTACAAAATGATACGAAGTCAAAAGGAAGCTTATACATTTTAAATCACCTAATCACATTTTTATCTATACTCTTTACTGGTTATGGATAAAAACTCTGTAACAGAATAAAAACATTTGTTTAGCAACCAGTCTTTTAACGTTTTTATAAATTTATTGTACGGTAAAGCTTTGATTTCACTAGGTACACAATTATAAATATATCCACACATAGACAGGCAATTCTTTTTATATACAACTGTTTTTGGTACCTTAGATAAAACTATTCTGTCTGGGTCGCGTGTGTTTCTGGGGTACATCTCCTTTGCTGTTGTAAAGATGTGCTTATTCAGTCTGACAAATTTTGCACATTCAAATATAAACATACTGGGCAAGGTTAACAGTTTAAGTGATTGAAATAGAGGTCTGCAAGATATCCAGGGGGCCACACCGCAAATCGCTCTGATACATTTTTTTTGAACAATGAATGCCTTATTTATGTCAGTTGAGTTCCCCCAAAGAATCAAGCCATAATTTAGAACTACGGCCACATAACCATGGTACGCGCTAAGAACCGTCATTTGCGACGTTATTCTACTTAACTTCGCCAAGACATATACAAACTTGTTTATTTTGCTACATATGTTATTTATGTGGGCTTTCCAATTAATATGTTTATCCAGAATAATACCTAAAAATTTAGTGTGGTCTACTTCCTCGATTTTAATAGCTTTGTACATAATATTAAGGTTTAAGTGTTTACGTCCATATGTGCTAAATTGTATATATTTAGTTTTTGTTAGGTTAACATTAAGACTATTTTCATCCAGCCATTTTATAATGCATTCTATTGATTTATTGATGTCATAGTTATATTTATTTATGTCATGCTTATTAATGTCACAATTAGTAATGTCATATTTATTAAGGTCAGTGTCATTTAAGTAATTGTCAGTTAATTTGGATTTAATTATTATTGAAATGTCATCTGCAAATAGTGTACATGGATGTTCCGTGACCCCGGGAAGGTCATTTATGTATAATAGAAATAATAGAGGGCCTAGCACACTGCCCTGCGGTATGCCAGAGCCGTTAACTCTGTAACTCGAATTAGTTGCTTCTAATTCTTTTTTGTCATTTAGGGAGCTAATTTGAACACATTGTTTTCTATTTGTTAGATATGTTTCTAACCATGACAGCGCATTTCCGCGAATACCGTATTTTTCCAGCTTATTTAATAATATTTTATGTGAAACAAAATCAAATGCTTTCGTCATATCAAAAAATATGACAGTTGTAGCGTTACCATCATCTACACTATCAATGACTTGAGCCATGAGGTTGAAACATGCCGCAGTAGTTGACTTCCCTTTTTGGAATCCAAACTGTTCCTTCCTAAGAATATTATGTTTGGCTAGAAATTCCATGATACGTTTATACATGGCTGTTTCAAATATTTTAGAGAGAACAGACACAAGAGTAATAGGTCTGTAATTTGAAATTGATGATTTGTCTCCTTTTTTATATAGTGGTTTAACAATGGATATTTTCAACAGATCTGGGAAACAGCCTGTGGTAAAAGATAGATTTACCAAATGAGTTAGTACAGGAACAAGTTCATTCGTACTAGCCTTTAAAATTTCAGTCGTAATGTTATCATAGCCCGTCGATTTTGTGTTCTTTAGGGACATTACTATTTTATTAATGTCATAACAGTCGTACGGCTTTAGGAATAGGCTATTGCAATTTGTCTCCACCTTAGTCCCACAACTGTTCTTGTTTATATTACAGTTTATGTAATAATCGTTAAAAAGGTCGGCTATTTCTTTTGACTTACATATTATTTCACCGTTATTTATTATGTTTTTTATAGGTTCAGTTTTACTGTTTTTTCCAGATTCTGCTTTTATTAAATTCCATGAAGATTTGCAAATATTCTTACTGTTACTAATTAGTTTGTCATTGTGCATTTGAATAGATTTATTTATACAACGTCTTAATAGTTTTGTGTATTTTTTGTATATTATTTTGTTCTCCACAGAGGTGTTACTGTAATATGCAAAACGTAGTTTTCTTTTCTGTTTACAACTTTTCCGTAGCCCTTTAGTTATCCACCGTGAGTATCGGCCCTTATTACATCTCTTAATTCGTATGCTAGGAAAACATAGGTTATAGAACAACTGGCAACACTGCTGCCAATAAGTAAACATTAGCTCCGTATATAAAATTATAAGAAAAATAGTTATCTTCATTTATAACGATAGAAACAGATTTAATTCGTTACCAACAAATGTGATATACGTGCAGAAATGTTATAATAATAATAGTGATACATAATATGTGCAAAATAGAAGTGTGAAATGAAGTAACTAGAAAGACCGTCTCTAATCAATTTTTACATGGTAATAATAAAGACCTAAAATAATCTGTGTACGGGCGCTTTTATATTTGGAACGACACGACTTATCGTCACGTTATCAATTAGTCGTAACTGGTAACTATAGAAATCTAAAAGAGGTCAATAAGCGACATCTAGTGACAAACAGCTCAACTAAATAGTATAATGGCAAATAATATCACTTATCGCCGACCTCGCGGAACAAACTCGATGGATGACGACTTCATGAACTTGACGAATAACACTAGTAGAACAATGTTGAATTCTACTATGCTAAGTATACCCGATAATTTCTTAGAAAACAATGACAGTCTACTGAATCTTAATGACCAAGTGAAAACATTGTCAATGCAATTAATGAGTGCCCACCTAGAAATTGAGAACTTGAGCAGTGAGAATGCACACTTAAAAAAGGAACTAGAAAGTAGCCTAAAGACCATCAATACTTATAAGACGATTTGTAAAACGCCGGAGAGAATAAGTACTACACCTTTTAAGCGCTTAAAGAAAACACCTCGCCAAGTTATATCCCCGTCTTATATTCCGATTGTAGGTCCAATTCTTTCAGATACACTACAAAATAGGAACATCATAGCCACCAACGTGCACAGCATAGGTACTCAGACAAACAACGAAAGCCCCACACAACCTTCTGCAAAGGGAATAATATCTACCACCATAAAGGGGCGACCACGTAATTTACACTCGAAGTTACACAACTCTGAAATGAAAAAGACACAACATCAGAGAACAAAATTATGTATCAGTAGTGGTAGTAATATAAAAACCCATTTATCGACAATTGAGGATGTGTTTAGTGCAAATCAATTTGAATATTGTCACTACAAAATGACAAATTCCAACATAAAGGATCGCTTACGTAACATAGAAGAAAAATTGAGAGGTTTCACCATGAATGACTACTGCATAATTATTCTGGGAGAGAATGACCTCAAGAAGGAGACCCATATTATGGATTTAATAAATACAATAAAACATTCCTTACAAAACATTAAACACACCAATAAAATAATTTGTGCACCCACCTATATAAAAGGTGCTCTAATGTATAACTATAGAGTCGAAATGTTTAATGGTATGTTATCTTTAGATATACAAAATAATGACTATGGATACTTCTTTGATAGTAATCTTACATTAACTCATGATATGTTTTCATATAGTACTGGTAAAATTAATAAATACGGCATGCGAGATATATATAGAAGGATCCGAGATAATATTTTGTTTGATGTAAACTCAACTTATTCCTCTGAGTTGACATTTGCTGAAAAACAATCTTCTTATAATAACAAACTTATAGGAGACTACTCAATGACTGATCAGCTTTTTCGTGTATAATACCATCATTGTGTTGCACCAAAATATAGATGGTCTAATAAGTAAGTCTAATATGTTCACATTGTGTTTGGAGAATTTACGTAGTAAGGGTAGGGATGTTGATGTTCTGTGTTTTTGTGAACATAATATGAAGGTGTCTGATGTCAGTTGTCTGCATATTCCTAATTACAAATTGGCCACATATTTTACAAGGAAGTCTAGAAATGGGGGTTCCTGTATTATGGTTAGAAATGGTCTAAAATATAGAGTTGTTGACGATGTAATGAATTATAATGTGTCCAATATTGTTGAGTGTTGTGGAATAGAGCTTATTGAGCATAATATTATTATTATATGTGTATACAGAAACCCACAAAATAGAGACGCTAGTATTAAATTTGACATTTTTATTAATAATTTAGATAATTTACTCCAATCAATTTCCCTTAAAAATAATAAGAAATGTATCGTCTGCGGCGATTTTAATGTTGACATTCTAAAAAATACACCGTTATCACGGCAATTCAAACAATTAATAATGGGTTTTAATTTGAAGTGTGCAATAGATGTACCAACACGTTTATCTAGTGGTACATGTATTGACAACATTCTACACAACATACGTGGAGGTAAAAGTGAGGTTCTAGAACTAGCTGTTTCAGATCACACAGCCCAGTTATTACAGTGTCCTGTGGCTAGAACTTGTAGATCTGATCACTGGTTTACATTCAGACGTGACTTCTCTAAGGAAAATATAGAAAAATTCATTGAGTGCCTACAAAGCCTTAAGTTCAATGATGTATACGAGGAGACAAATCCCAATAATGCGTTTAATTTATTTCATGATACATTCACACTATTTTATGATCTATGTTTTCCAAACGTTAGAGTAAAAAAATCAACCAGAATAAAATCCAAATGGATAAGCCGGGGTATTAGAACATGCTGTAAAAGAAAGCGTCAACTACTATGGAAATATAGACGACATCCAACTAAAGAAAACCGACGCAACTTTAAAGCTTTATCTGCTAGACTTAAGAAGATAATTGAATTTACACAACGGTCACAGAATATCAATGCTTTACACCTGGCGAAAAATAAATGCAAAGCTACATGGCAAATAATAAATAAAAATAAAATTGATTTCCCCAGTGAGAATATTGAACGGATTAAATTAAAGGACCAAATGTTGACTGATCCAAAGGCAATCGCACAAGCCTTTAATAATTTTTATGCAGATCTGGGGACACCGTCTGAACCTACCTCCACGAATAATCGACAATCTTGCCTTTCCTCTAAACTATCATCTATGTTCATGTTGCCTACTGTGCCCCAGGATGTATATAAAATAATAATGGAATTAAAAAACACAGCTAGCACAGGATACGACGGCATTAGCACTAGGATTGTAAAAAGTGTGTCAACTATTATTGCTCCCGTGCTAAGTTATCTTATTAATAATTGTATCACACAGGGTATTTTTCCTGAAAAGCTAAAGTTGTCTCTCATTAAACCACAATTTAAAAAAGAGGATAAAGAGAATATGACTTCTTATAGACCAATAGCTCTGGTACCGGTATTTTCTAAGATCTTCGAAAAGGTCATTCATAACAGTATTAGTAATTACTTTGAGAAATATAATCTGTTTACAGATAACCAAAAAGGTTTCAGAAAAAACAAAAGTATCAATGTTGCCATATATGACTTTCTAAGTACAATTATCTTTAGAATGGACAAAAAACAGCCAGTTCAGGCGCTATATATGGACATGACCAAAGCGTTTGACTATGTAGACCATGGAATATTGATTGACAAATTGAATGCATATGGTATTCGCGGGAATTTGTCATGTTTACTCAAGTCATATCTTGAAAATCGTCAACATATAACTGTAATAAATAAAATATGTAATAGAACTAGGAGTGAAATTTCGTACAAGTCGGACACAAGAACCATACGCTATGGAGTTCCACAGGGAAGTATACTTGGACCACTTCTGTTCATTATCTATGTTAATGACTTCCCATCAGCCACACCATTCCCCATGATCATGTACGCCGACGATAGTACAGTGGTATTCAATAATGATAATCTTGATACCACTGTTTCAGCTATCAACAAAAATATTAATTCTTTGATAAACTGGCTAGAGGTACACAATCTCAAAATTAATTTGCACAAGACATATATAATGGACTTTAATCAAAGGGTTAACAAAACAAATCTAGAAATACAGTATGACGATAAAAAGATAAATAACATTAAAGTAATAAAGTTTTTAGGCCTACAAATTGAAAATACACTAAAGTGGAATGCACAGATTGAAATGGTGAGTAATAGAATACACCAACATGCATATGCATTATACATGCTTGGTAAAATTGTAAACAGGAACACAGTACTTACAGCATACTTTGGACTGGTTGCTTCTACTTTAAGGTATGGGATCATATTTTGGGGCAATGCAACCGGTAAAGAATTAGTTTTTAAAGCTCAAAAGCGATGCATTAGAGCCATATGTAAGATTGAAACGACTGATACATGTAAACCGTATTTTATTAGCCTGAAGATACTGACGATGCCATGTATGTACATATTTGAGATAGTTATGTTTGTTAAACAGAACTGGGAGAAATTCTCTGTTATAACCAGCAGTCGCAGGTCAGACAGGCTATGCTTGGTCCCATCCAAAACGGCCCTATTACATAAAAGTGTATTCGTAATGGCACCTAAGGTTTATAATAAACTGCCTCAAGCTATTAAATCTTGTAAAAACCTACCAATGTTCAAAAAACAATTACAAGCATTTCTCCTGAATAAAGCCTACTATTCAATAGAGGAGTATCTTAATGAAAAGAGTAGTTAATCCGATTTCTGACTTCATTTCTATTAAATTTTACATTATTTTTATTGACATAATTTATATGATTTTTCTTGGTGACATTACTTTTTATTGACACTGCTTGCATTTATAACATTATAATAATTCTATTCAATTTTATATTACTTATTTACTTTGACATAATTTATTTGAATTGATGTATAAATATTCATGAAATTAATTTTCATTTGACACGGCTTGGAATTGTAATAATTCAATTTAATTTTATCTTAATCTCATCAATTTAAATTAATCTTATTTATTTTGACATAATTTATTTGTATTGATCTATTCGAAATTGAAACCTGTACTTAATAATCTGTAAACCACATGTGGTAGGACATAGCGTACATAACATAATTTATAAGACCTTTATACCTAACCTATGATCCACAGAATAAATATTATGATTATGATTATGATTTAAAAAATAACAATCTGATTAAGTCGTGAAAGTATTTATATGCAGAATTCATATCGGATTCAATGTAAATTTCCTGAAAAGATAGATTTGTTAAGCATTCACGGAACTTGAAGATATTGGGTTTACTGTAGTCCCTAACGGTGATGTAATATGCCAGTCCAGGTGTATTTTTGCTCTTTAAAGGTATGTTAAGCACCTGCGCAGTATTGTGATCCGACAACCCCCAATACAAAAGTTCACCAGTTGCTGTTTTGAAGTTACTGATGATATGGTCAATACAGTTGTTTTTTCTGGTTGGGTCTTTGATGTGTAATGTCAAGTCATAGTTCTTTACCAGATCCAAAAACTCTAATGTGGTTTTTTCGAATTTGAGTGTGTTAATATTTAAATCCCCTGCTAAAATAATTTTTTTGTCACATTTGTACAGGAGTTTCTGTAGTAAGCTATTGAGTTGTGTAAAGTAAATATTTATATCGGAGTCAGGAGTTCTATACATACAGATAATCATCATATTCCGTTCAGTGACATCAATGCCGCAACATTCAAAACTGCTGTCTATTGCTAGGCTCTTTGTTAGTTGAATTTCCGTGTATTTAAGGCCACGTTTAGCAGCACACATACTCCTCCCCTTTTTTTGTGATTTTGTCTGCAGTAAGAGGCGGCCAATATATAACCATCAACATTAATGAGATCATCACAACCCAGCCCAACAAATGTTTCAGACAAACAAATAATTTCCGGGTCCCTTTTGTCCTTTTTAAGTTCAAAAATGTTTATTTCCAGATAGTGTATTTTGTTAAAAAGTCCGGCGACATTTTGATGTAGTATTCTAAAATAATTGTTTACAATAGCATTAGTCACGAAAAAAGGTGTCGTTTTGATAATTTTTTTGTATTGAGGTAGGTGTTGTTTGTGTTGCTGTGTCGCGCGTTGGTTTATTAAGTTGGTTTATTTAAATACCATTTGACCGTAGAGTATTCTATGCTAGTATTGTAAAGAGGAAAGATTTGATTGTTTGTTTATCTGTATTGTCTCCGAAACTACTGGACCGATTTGAATGGATGGTCAACTAGACAGAAGCTGAACGGAATCAGAATACCAAGCGGGCAGAGCTACGAGAATTGTTTTAGTTTTGGAATACTTTTGCATCATTTTCTTGACGTTAATACCGTTTGTTTCCTCAATTCTCAACACGCAGTTTTATTCCACTTGAGGTCAAGCTAGCACTCTTTGAGTCTACTCATCCTACTGGGGATTTTTTTTATCCACGTAGTCAGGGGGTTTCTGGATGACGTGATAGTGATCACACCGGTGAAGGTTTATCTGGGATGTCACGGTGCCTACCCCATAGAAAAAGAGGCGTGATTATATGTATGTACGTCAAGGTTATAAAGACTCGGATGGATGCGAGAGTTCTTCGTACAATCTACATAAGATAGTAGGTACATCTTTATAGAATAGACTGATTGGAGTATAATTTTGTCATCGCATTGTGATATTGTCTCAAAACGAAACAGCCTTTCAACAAAACAAAAGGGTATTAAATCAAAATCACTGATACTTTTCTTCCCAATGAACATTCATCGCAACCATTCAATTTTATTCCTACCACAGTCAAATTCCAAAAAAATAAATGCAAAATGTGGCAAACCTCGTTTATCTCTCTGTGGGGCCCCACATTACCGGGGCTCCATCTTGCGCTGCTGAATTCATTACCATTATTATGCATATTGGAAGACTCCCGAGTGCCGTGTAATCTATTTTTCTTTCATTCAATTATTTTCTGTGACCAACCTTTATGTAGTTAGAACTGCATGTTTGAAATTTAAAACTGGTTGAAATGCAAACGGACTTCATTTTTATTTTGAAAACGTTTTCATTTTGTTTATTTGCTAAGTTGGGAATTAGTGAGCCGTAATTCTGTTCTCTTGAGTTATGTTTGTATGCGAGATATTTTTGGAAGTAGTTTTAAATACTTTAGATTATGTTGAAACGAGTTTCTGGTTCAAATTGGTTAAATGTATAGTGGCTTTCATTCGTACAGCATTCGTTCAGAACTATCTAGTCTATAAAGCCTCAAAATAATATCTATCATAATACCAAGGTATTAAGAGCAAATTAGGCAGTTTTATTAATTTACCTAATTGATCGATTGTACATACATATAATACATATAATTACGCCTTTATACCCGTAGGGTTAGGCAGAGGTGAATTATCACCCAGATTTCACCAATCATTGAATCAAGTCCCACGTAATAGGGGGTGAGCTTATTGCCGTCTTCCGGGCACTATTATTGACTCAAGCCATGCATCCGAGGCTGAGTCTGGGCTGTATAAATTTTTCTGATGTTAAACAGGCCTATCCCTTAGTCGCCTTTTACGACACCGTATGGGGTGGTCCAAATTCTACTCTGCCAGGAACCACGATTGATTGTATTATTGTCCGAACTAAAGGCGAATATCAGTCAACAGGAAGAAGGGCGTAACGTATTAAGATTATTTTGAGTGCTTTGTTCGTCAAAATCGATCTGATAATAACTGTACATTTATGTTTTAGTTTTAATATCATTTTTTTTTAAATTTATTTAACCACAAAAATATACATTGGGTCTAATGCCTTAGTAGTGTAACAAAAACCAGAAAGGTTTGTCCGTACACTACGTATATAGCGAGCTTATTGTTATTGATAGTGATACTTAGAAGAGAGAATACCTAAACCAATCTCCTTGCAGCTTTCCCATGCCACATAAAGCCCATTTTCATAATCCTCGTAAATATTTTTTAATTTAGCATCAAAAATAAATTACCGAGTCAAAATTCAATTGGAGTACAGCAGGCTTATTTCTTTCTTCGTACTTGCCAATGAATAAATTAGCATTTTATCTAAATGCGCTATCTCTTTAAAAAGTGCTTTCCGGACATTTTGGGACATAAAGGAAATTGCGATGTAAACGAGGTTTCCTTTTCGATATAAAGTCCAAGAACGTTTTGGCATAAATCAGTTCAGGAGCGCGATTCAGAATAATACTTTTTTAAAACGCGTGATTTCAATACTTGCGAATGCTGATCAAATTTAAAATTTCAAAATCCAATTGAAGCAGTTTGAGTGATTGTGAAGATTGAATTACTAGAATTTCAGCTAACCCTATAAGCTATGTATATTATATTTATTATTTGTATGTATTAGATAGGATTACCTTATTATATATTATGTATTTATGCACATATATAGTTATATTTATGTGTGTATTAGATATAATATACCCATGTAATTACTTATTATAGGTATTTGTTTTGTAAAAGTACGCCAAGCAACTACCACTCATTCCTACAACTTTAATCAGCATCCAAAGGTTGCCTGGCAGAAATCGCTTAAAGCGATAAGGCCGCCCGTACAATGGGTGGCCTTATCGCTGTAAGCGATTTCTTGTTATAGTTAATTCCTTATTATAGTCTTTAGTAATGATATTTATTTATGGTGTACAATAAAGTATTTAATAAGTAAATAAAAATAAATACCGCGGTAGCCTAGTGGTATGGGTAATGGACTGCTGAGACGAGGTTTCGGGTTTGATCCCAAGTTTTACCAATGACTTTTCGATGCTTTTCGAAGTTATGTGTGTATTTATCGCAGGTTTATAAGTGCCCGGTTAATGGCAATAGGCTTGCCACTAACCGGGCACTTATAAACCTGCGATAAATATACATAAACTGGCGAAATGTGGGTACTAGCACCTCTGCCTACCCCTTCGGAGATAAAGACGTGATTTTATGTTATGTTATGTTAAAAATAAATAAGCCTCCAGCTAAGCTAAGTTGCTGGGGAGTGTGTATACGCCATTAGTATAATTTCTAGGATTCGAACCCGGGTCTATTCGATCGTAGGACCAACTCTTTAACCAAAAGCCACCGATGCATTTTTATTATTTACACAGATATTTTTTGATATTTTTCTTTTTTTTCGGTTTTGAAAATGTAACTGAATAGGGCCCCAGGAGATGGCTAGGATAAAATACGTTGGCTTTTGATTCGACTTAAGTCTTCAGTGGCGATGAATTTAGAATACCTGTGTTGATTATGTTTTGATGGCATAATCCGGGTTAAGCCTTATAGGCTTCGCGGTGAGACGATTACTTTTGCACAGGTTTTGAATTTAATTTACAAGTTTGTAAAATTGAAATCGATTTTTTGAGATAAGCTTATTTTAACTATCAGGTACTAGTCACAACTTTTGCGTAAGAAATCTACTGTTTGATAAATATTTTTTTATACCACTTTGGTGGCAGATATGCACACGGCCCAACTGATTGAACTGAACTGGTTCGGCCGTTGTACGCATTACGAAGTGGACGTGTGTCACCTGCTCCTTAAATTTCTATCTGTTCTTTTTTGTGATTGGTTGTCCTTGTGTTTTGCATTTCCTTGTTGCACTTGCCAGTGTCTTACCTGTGGTTCCCACCCAGTAGGCGGTACTAGAGTGAGACAATAATAATTAACATTTAACTGTTTAAATCCAAACTCGAAAAGTGAAAGTAATTGGCGGGGTTTGAACTCCCGTCATCCGAGTGGATCGGTGTGTTTAAGTCGCGTGCTCCACCAACGCGTTACCGTGTAATCACCAGCGGCAGCGAAATAGTGATCTACTACGTGCGGCTGACGTCACTGCGGCATAGCAGCTTGCTACGAACGTAGCGGACTAACGCAGCGGCTACGAAACCGGTACTGATAGGAGGTGGTATCGACTCGTTTATTAATTGCACTGCATTATAACATTAACAGCGACATGGCTCACGTTCAACGTTCTCCACCTATTAGATCATCTAAGACACAAACTAAGTACGTGTCACAGGCACAGTCTGATCCAGATATACATTCCTCAATTAACATTAGTGACAGTGCTAAAACACCTAAGAGTAAACGCCCCCGACAAGAAAATTCCCCGCTCGGCCCCGCTGATGTGTCCATCTCAACGATGCTTACGAATCAGACAACCGTTATGTCGCAACTGGTTTTGGACATAGCAGAAATAAAAAAGCAGAACACACTAATTCAAACGTCGAACACAGAAATACGTAAATCGAATGAAGAAATTGTAAAATCTATATGTTTTATTAACAATCAATTTGAGGACTTGAAAAAGGAAGTAGAAGAGTTAAGAAGAGAGAGAATCGAACACCGGCAATACATTGAGCGACTAGAAAAAAAGGTCCAGGACCTCCAACTTATATCAAGGTGCTCTGGTTTGGAAATCCGTAATATACCCCAGTCTAACAATGAATCCACATCGGGCCTTATCAAAATTGTACGAGATATAGGTCAAACTGTGGGAGTTCAGTTATCTGAAACAGATATACGAGATATCTATCGTCTGCCGTCGAAATCTTCCATTTCTTACTCCACCCCTCGCCCTATAATTGCAGAGCTCACCTCCGTGCAAAAAAAGAAGACTATTTTATCTGCTGTTCACATCTTTAACAAAGATAAGGAGAAAGGTAGTAAAATGAACACAACACTGATCGGTCTCCCAGGACCACAAAAACCTATATTTATTGAAGAACAACTGCCTCCCAGTACAAAAAAGCTTTTCTACCAAGCACGTGAGTTTGCTAAGCAAAACAATCACAAATTTTGCTGGATTTCCAACGGAAATATCTTTATAAGAAAACTAGAGGGTGACAAACAAGTCCTGATTAAGTCGGAAAAATGTCTCCAAGTCTTGAAGCCCAGCATCAAATGACTAATTCTTACAATTTGTTATGTCATATTAGCTTGTTTATTTAAACCTCATATAATAACCCTAGGTATTTCCCAAAAACAATTTATTTTTGTTATTAAATATAAACATACTGCCACGCTCATACAATACATACTCTCAAATACGCACACACTGACATTCCTATTGGAACGTCACTCCCTTTCATCAAAAGAAGCATTAACCACACCCACCCTTCGAAACATAATATATTTCAACAAAGTTCACACTACTCATACTTACATCCAAACAAATTTACAATCTCGTATAAACACCAATCCTCGATACTATATACCCATCCGAAATATAAATCTTAAATTACGTATTACAACTGCACCTAAGGCTACTTTACTAACCCAACAGGATTATATAATAGGCCGGATTATGTTAATAGATATACATACATATCCTATCAAAACTCTCTGCTATACATATACAGGGTGTTACAGAAAGGTGTGGTCATATTTAAGGGTCGTTACACATGCCTGATAACCAGTCGACATGCACCGGCCAATGTACAAATAGTAATAAAGTGATGACATCGTTAGTCGTCTTACAAAATTGTTAAATTCGTTAAAATTTTCGATATTTAGCAAAAGCGGTAGGTCACAACACTATTGTATTTTGTTCTTTCGCGATAAGTTCAATTGAGTTCAATAACCTCTGCAAAATCTCTAATCTCAGCTGTGAGCCTGGTAGCCGGCCTACCAAGCGTAGGTATAGTTAGATACAGGTTACATCAGAGATATTTTGACTATCACTTACCGGGGCGTGTTCTCCTTACAGCGAAACGGTGATGTACCTGATCTGGTACAGTCATAAGAACGCACTAATTTATCACTTCACGATCGCGACACAAGGAGTTTAAACTATCACTTATGTAGGCCACAAAAACATAACGAGTACATGTACACATGAATGGAGTTTATGACGCCACAGTATGCGTGAAACTCCAAGGCATACCTACGTTTAAAAAATTATAGCAACGCGCAACGGCTCGTTGCTCGATGCCGTAACATGCTACCACGCACGCTTCGAAACATATCTGGGGTTACGCTACGTAAATCTCTGATATTCGGGCTTCCATATTCTCTCTGCTGTCACATGCTGTACTGTACACTTTTTCTTCACGTAACCTCAGAGAAAATAGTCGAGCGGAGTGAGATCCGGGGACCTCGCCGGGCAAGCGACTCTCACTTCACCGCCACGCCCAATCCTCTGATCAAAACGCATCTTTAAATACGCGCCAACTTCCCCCTTGAAATGAACGGGTTTCACTCCGATAACCGTTCCAGCTCGCCGGGTATCTACTCGTACTCGGGTCTACTTCAAAATGCTCGAGAATACGATCGTCTAAAGCAGTGGGCGTCGTAGAAGGTCGCCACGAAAACTTCCAGTGTGTTGAAGGCGGTTCACCATCTTCTTAAAACACTCCAAAGAGGGAAACCGCCGACGGTCACCCTCTAGTCTTCCGTCCACAAATATCTCACTGTACAGCCGACGAGCTTTTCGCAAGCTACCATCAGCTGCGCCAACACAAAGCATCATCTAATATTCGCTATTACTAAAAACCGACATTTTCACTGCACAACAGAACAACAACTAGTCTACAAATAAACATGTAAACAACCTACAGAAAAGAAGTCGGCACAAGTAGGTACATACGAATGTTGCCAACCATTAATCTATCTAATTCTAATTATCTAATTTAATACGTAGAATTTTGAAAAATCCACAGACCTTCCTTTCATTTTTAAGGTAAATATGACTGAAAAACCTGCAGTTAACTAATTAATGGTTAAATCAATCCCTTTGTTCAGAACAATATTCTATTTCTACTAAAAAGTACATTGCCTAGGTACATTTTGCTATCTGTTCGCGCTAAAAATCTGAACTGAAAAGTAAATGATAGCTTCGTGCTCAGTGGTTAAGGTCGGCCTTTCTACTGAAAATCACAAGTTTTAATCATACCGAGAGGAGATAGAGCCAGAGTAGAAAGAGGAGAAAAAGTTGAGGAATCAGGAAATAAGTAATACATAAAATTGTCACGATATTTTTCTTTGCATATGACAAGACTTACCTACTCTGCGGGTGACAAGACGCAAAACAAACGAACCGGATTTCGTCTTCTATCTTTTAAAAAGCATAAACGCGTAAAAATACATTTTAATCTACTAATAAATTTACCACTTTTTCATTTGAAATCTACGCTGCTTCTACTATTTTTAACATGCCATCTACAGATTTTATAAAATCAGTTATGGCAACATTGATGCCTACTGTTTTACGCACTTTGGCGCCAAATATTATGTCCTTGGCGGCACCGATTGTTCGTGTCAAAAGCGCCGCCACGCATCGCGGTCTCATCAAAGGACTCCGCGGCCGAACGTATTACCTATGAAATTAGGGTAGAGGTACAGGTTTACGTCCATTTAAAATTTTTATTTTAATATTTAAATCTGGATTTTTCAACTATGACTTTGTGCTTCTTTCAAGTGCAGAAACCCCCTCGCATTGAGTTTGGGTTGGACAATGAATGGACTATCGCGCTCAAATTTAATAAAAACCAGAGTTATGTACTTACTCTGAAAAAAAAAATCGCAGCTACTATTCAATCTACTCGTTATCTGTTGTTATGTAAGAGACAACTTTTTCGACGCCGTGATTTTCGTATCATTCAATAACGGGTGGGCAAACAAACATACGACCCACTGACTGAACAACATTGTTATTAAAAAAGAGTATGTAATTCAGTAGAAATACATCCGATACTAAGAATGCAGAAAATAATAAAATTGTGACCATGGTCGAATACTAGTCAGTTCACCCTATTTAGGTATAGGAAAAAAATAACAAATGATTTTATCGTATCAATTATTTTAGGGTACCGTAAAATCTTGTTTCAAAAATTTTGAAGAAACGACTCTTACATTTTATGTTATCCTGGTATTTGAACATATTTTTGTTCACTTTACCATACCTTTTTATGCTTTAAGAAAGGTTTTGTATTAAATAAAAATTGGTACGGAACCAATCATAATAAAGGGCGTGGCGATTTGGAGTGAAAGAGAAGATATTTTAATTTTATGAAATAGTTTAGGGTACCGCAATGAATGTTACTTTAACGAACACTTATGAAGGACCTCTTAGAGTTATGTTATCCGGGTACGACATGATATACCTTAGTAAGTTCTGTGTGCATTTTTGTACACTGCCGCCGTTATTTATGTTGTGCGCCATTGTGCGCATTATCATGACACCTGGTTTCCCAAACGTAACGAACAAACAAATCTCAAAAAAATCCGATAATAAATAACTACGTAACTCAAACTAAGGCAAACGTGTAACGATCACAGTGTTGCGGATGCTGCTTTTTTATACCACTTAGGTGGCAGACAAGCACATGGCCCACCTGATGAAAATTGGTTACCGTGGCCTATAAACGTATGTAACACCAGAGGGAACGCACTCGCGCTGCCGACCCTGTAATCACAGAGTTTCTGTGCCGTCAGTGTAGAAGACAAAGCAGGACATGCCTTTAGTTTTCTTACTGACAGCACGAATTCTCCAGTGAGCTCTAGCTACCCTAACACAACACGAAGTTATTATGGCCGCGGTATTCTGTTGGGCGGAGGTACTTCCCTAGTCGGACTGCTCAATTGGGCGGAAATACCGCCTTGACCAACCTCCTGCTGGTCTCGAAGGACGAGAGCGTGCGGGGATGCGAGAGGAAAACAACCCTGTTTTCGAACCTGTTGCCATGTTAATTCCGTATGGAAAAGTACGATATCCTCATCTTACCCTGAAAAGGGGCGGCTCCTCAACCAGCCCTTTGAGGCTTTGTCTGCTCTCCACTGTGTCCTATGCTACTCAGGCACACATGAAGAGTCACCCAGCATCCCTTTACAGGGGCATTCCTGCCTCGGTCGGGATTTTGGGAGAGGAGGTGTGCTGCCGTCTTCACGCGCAGTTGCGCTGCGGAGATTCGCAACCAAGCATCTCTATTTATCGTGTACCTACCCAACAACTTGGAATTTTGTTCTATTTAACTTCTCATCAGGTGGGCCGTGTGCTTGTCTGCCACCGAAGTTGAATAAAAACCGAAAATTTATTTTTTGCATAACATTTCAATAAAATTGGGTACGGAACCTATTTTAATTAGTTTAATATTAAGGGGCGTGGCTGGAAATTCGATAGTCCACGACTCCTGGTATTGAATGTAGGTTAACCTTTACCTAAGGTATCTTTGAGATAAGTCTTGCATTTAGCATGGATGATTTCAGGAACATAAAAATGTTTTATTATTGCTAAAAGTAAATGTTGTTTTATTTTAATACTATTTTAACAAGTTTAAGCTGTTTTAGAATTTCTTTGCCCGATATAAAAAAAAAATTGTTTAGGTACAAAGTAAGTAATATGATATTGAGACAGGGCCTATCAAATCCGATCGTTTGGTAAACCTACTCGGGTTCAAACCGTAGAGTTCATTTGTAACAGCGCGCTGCAGCTGCTGCAGCCCTGGTTAGTTTTTTAGTGTTGTGCGTTTGTCGACAATTTCCACTAGCTTACACATGGTCGATAAAAAAGAAAATTAATTATCTACGTGATACAAAGTAAATTGGTGTTTATACTCCCGCGGAAAATTTATTTATATCACACGTAATGCGTCCCTCGAATATGACCACACCTTTCTGTAACACGTTGTATAACCGGTCAATCTTGCTACAATCATTCAAACAAGTACTCATTACCCACAATCACCCACCTATACCAACACTACATTTTATTATTTATAATACACTCGAGAGCAATGAATCCGGGTCACTTAAAGAATCCTAAAAATCTCGGAAACTAAAAATGCTAGGTTAATGCAATAAATTGTATTTAATAGACAATGTAATACTCCTTAAATGAAGGTATTAAAACTTCTTAGTTATTGTAAAGTTATATCATAAAAAAATCAAGGTGAGGATGCTATATTTATGCATGACAATGCCAGACCTCATACAGGTAGGATTGTGAATGACTACCTTCAAGAGATGAACATTACTCGTATGGAGTGGCCAGCGCGCAGCCCGGATATCAACCCGATCGAGCATGCTTGGGACGAGCTAGGCAGATGCGTAAAACAACGAAACCCTCCCCCAATCACGCTTCGTGAGCTCAAAATTGCTCTCACAGAGGAATGGGAGAATATTCCCCAAAATCGTATAAGGAACTTGGTGTACAGCATGCCAAACCGCGTAAACGCAGTAATGGAAGCACGAGGAGGCAATACGAAGTATTAAAATTCAAGAAAATCGTAATAAAGTTCAAAAATTTCATGTTTCCTATTTTTGTTTTAAGGAGAGATCAGCAGTTTTTTTCTTTATGTAATTTTGTGTTAATAAAATGTATGGTGACTCATATTTTTTTTACTTTCATTTAAGGAGTATTACATTGTCTATTAAATACAATTTATTGCATTAACCTATCATTTTTAGTTTCCGAGATTTTTAACATTCTTTAAGTGACCCGGATTCATTGCTCTCGAGTGTATTAAAGGCCGGATTATTGATTGTACTCCCAAAACTGTTGACCACACTTCTTGTCATATCCTCCATCATAAATGGCTACTATTAATAACATCAATACCGAACTTGACTCGTTAACCTTTGGAAACTCGTTCATATGTAATCCTGAGGAATGCACCAAATTAGCGAAACCCAACCCCACTAACTCAACTATTCTGCATGTGAACATACGCAGCATAAATAAAAACTTCGACCAGCTACTCACCCTCCTACATACCTCAAAATTAGCCTTTGATTTCATAGTATTAACAGAATGTTGGCTGGACTCAGTTGTTAATCTGCCTACTTTGCATGGGTTCAAATCGTACCATACTGACATAAACTCCAACCAAAACGATGGTGTCGTTGTATACGCAAGATCCGAACTACAAGTCACGGTTGGGACTCCTAACTTTGGAGGTGGTACTTGTCTTGTCTGCACAACTAATGACAAAAGCTTGGCCATTATCTCCGTGTATCGATCGCATTGTTACGATTCTTTGGGTAACTTTGAACTATTTCTAGAGAGTTTGAACCGCACATATAGTAGTCTCTCCACATGGAAAGATATTGTTTTAATCGGAGATTTAAACATCAATATAGCAAAGGATAGTAAAGACGAACGCAAGGACGACTATCTAACTCTTAACTTATCCCAAGGACTTCTACCTACTCATCTCTTTCCCACTCGATTAAATAGATGCATTGACCATATATTCATCAAAACTCAAAATCCTGACATAACCACACTAGTACTGGACTCACACATTACTGACCATAAGCCCCTTCTACTAATAATTCCTAATACGAGTACTAACGACAAAGACACAACTCCAATGAACTTTAGTAAACAGGTCAACTATGATGCAATAAGAGCTGAATTAGCTAGTGTAGACTTCACCCACTTATTCAACATGCAAATCCCCATATTCCACCCTGTAACTCTCTTGTTTTGCTGAATGTTGATCCAGCTGAAGTGGAATCACTTATTCTCCAACTGCGCGACAATTCGGCTGTGGGATGGGACGGAATATCACCCTTTGTCTTAAAGTTCTGCCGAGATTCACTTATATTGCCCTTGACTCATATAATTAATGTCTGCCTAAGCAAGGGCATATTCCCCAATGCTTTGAAAAAAGCTATAATCCACCCAATCCATAAAGGGGGTGATAGAGGCTGTATCGATAATTACAGGCCTATTTCGGTTCTTAGCTCGCTTTCGGAGGTCTTTGAGAGAGTTCTCAGCAACCGTCTCAGGGACTTCCTAGATACGAACAGAATTATCTCGAACAACCAATATGGCTTCCGCTCAGGGCTATCCACGGAAGATGCTGTAATGGACTTAACCCAATCAGCAGCTGAATTTCTCGACAAACGAATCAAATGCCTTGGCATCTTTTTAGACCTTACTAAGGCCTTCGATACAGTCTCTATACCTATACTCACCTCAAAATTGGAGCGAGTGGGAGTAAGGGGAATCGCTCTGGAAGTCTTTAGAAGCTATCTTTCCAATCGTACTCAGCAAATTAAAATTGGTGATCTCCTCAGTGACGAAGAACCTGTAACATACGGTGTCCCCCAGGGGAGCATCCTTGGCCCAATCCTGTTCAAAATCTACATTAATGACTTGTGTAATATGTCGCTCCCTAATGCAAGAATTTACGCCCACGCAGATGACACCGCTATTCTGGTCCATGGTCCTTCCTGGGACAGGGTCAAAAATAGCTCGGAACTTGCCTTAAATAATATAACGTCTTGGCTAAGCAATAACCTTCTCACGTTGAATCTTAGGAAATCCTGCTTCATTCCCTTCGCCCTTCGCCGTATAACACTACCACATCACAACTTCTCAACAGTAGCACACACATGCGCACAATTATCATCGCCTTGTCTTTGCCCGACCCTCAGTCGAGCGGAAGAAGTGAGGTATCTCGGGATTCAAATTGACTCTGCATTGAACTGGGACAAACATCTAGACTTACTCAAAAATAGAACCATGAGACTCATCCACATATTTAAAGCTCTTCGTAACTCGGCGGATCCTGATACACTGAAGATGGTTTTTTACTCACTATGCCAGTCTATCATAGGTTATTGCATCCCTGTTTGGGGGGGTGCCTATGATTCCCACCTCATGAAAATTGAAAGGGCGCAAAGAGCCATCCTCAAGGTTATGACTAGGAAGCCTCGCCGGTACCCAACTACCCAGTTATATTTGGACTGCAAAATACTAACAGTTCGACAGCTTTACGTCCTTCGTGTTGTCCTTAGAAAGCATTCCAGTGTCTCTCCGTCAGACCCTACTAAGCGCAGATACTCCAATACGTTCTCAACTTCATAGCTGCTACTTTAACATATAATATCGAGGAGTGAGACTCCACTGAAATTTATAATATTTGTTATGTCACTTGCCGAACACTGCCTCTTATGATACAGGGGCAACCCTAGTTTAGGAGGCAGGGTCTTCTCAAATTTAACTGTAACTATAAAAAAAAAAAAAAAAAAAAAAGATGGAAAGTGGTAACCGTGTCCTATGGACGTGTGCCAAGAATGCCATGAGAATCACACTCGCGCTGTCGACAGAGAGTTTCTGTGCCGTCAGTGTAAGAAACAAAGCAGGACAAGTTTTTGATCCTCCCACTGACACCACAAAAACTCGCCAGTGAGCTCTGGCTACCTTACTCACCGCCAGAAACACAATAAAAGGTAATTATGGCCGCGGTATTCTGTACGGTAGAGGTACTTCCCCAGTCGGACTGCTCAATTGGACGTATATACCGCCGTGTCCTACCTCCTAAGTTCAACAAAGGTTCAACTACAAATACTTTTACTGATAAATGATTAAATGATGTCCACGGATATCAATTTTAATCATCGTTTTCATGATAGCGTGACTCCATTAAGGCCTGGAATTCACTACCAGCTCACGTGTTTCCTTCTTTCTACAGTCCCGGGTCCTTTAAACAGGGCGTAAAAAAGCATATGATTAGGCCGTCAAACTGATTGTCACCATGTAACATGGTATATGTATGTAATGGTGACCTTTTCTGAGACTTTGCCTTCAGCTTATCATCAGGCGAGGCGAAGTCTGATTGACGTGTCCTATTTAAAAATATGTTTATCCTCATTCCAGAACCCATATAACAAGTTATGCTTAACTGGGGTCTAGAAAGTGTTATCTTACTGCTATTATAACAAAACCCATAGAAGTCTGTACGAAACATTTTCAAATAACTGCTGAGGATGTTGAAACCCTGAGGTCATCTGAGAATTTGTGGCTGAGAATTTTTTTTTTTTTTTTTTTTATTTATTTACAAGATATCCAACAGCAATTTCAACTTATATAACTAAAACAGTAAATAACACAGTATTTGTTGGCCAATAACAGGATATCATAAGTAACATTTTAATTGAACCGTTGAAAACAGTTGTGAACAGATAACTTAGCTAATGATATATGGATTACATTATACATATATATTTATATATATGCGTGTACATATTTATATAATATAAATAAAATGATAAGATCATAAATAAATATTGAAACATACTAAAAAAATAAATAAATAAGTGTTTGTATTAGTTGTAATGATTTAAGTTAACATAAATACTCAATGTTTATTGTTTTTTTGATATTGATTCTATTATCTCTTTTTTGAAGCTTTTTTTAGACCGGTCGTAAATATCTATATTGCTGAAATTGTTGTTATAGTATTTGCTAACTCGTGAGATGTATTCATTTCTTCCATAATTAGTTTTGCTACGAGGTACGTGAAAGACATCGTGAAGTTCATGTCGGGGGGCTCGCCGGGGTACTATTAGAGACGTAAGCGATAGTAGATCGGGACAGTCGATGTTGGAATTGACTATGTCGTGGAGAAAAGACATGTCCAGCATGATGCGCCTGTTTTCCAGAGCGTCGATTCGATGATGTTTACAAGCTTCCTCATAGGTTGGGAATTCTATTTTCTTTCTGAAGTTAAGATGTTTGATAAATTTCTTTTGTATTCGTTCGATGCTCTTTATGTAAACCGTATATTGTGGGTTCCAGATGATACTTGCAAACTCAAGGATGCTGCGAACGTACGCGTAGTATGCCATCTTAATACATGAGATGTCATTAAATGGTTTGCACACCCGAAACACGAAACCCAGGTTTCTATAAGCCTTATTAACAGCTGTATCTATATGCTTCCTGAATAACATTTTGCTGTCCAAGTATACACCGAGATCTCGAACATCATTAACACGTGTAATTGAATGGTCGTTAATTTTATAGTTATAAAGAATTGGTTTAGGTTTGCGAGTATACGTTATTACGACGCACTTGTCTATGTTTACATTTATTCTATTGCGTTTATAATATTCGAATAAGCGGTCCACATCTGATTGTATTTTTTGGCAATCTTCGACTGTATTAATTTTCAGAAATATTTTTTTGTCATCCGCATATAGTAGATGTTTCGAGTGTTCAAAACATTCATGAATATCGTATAAGTAAGCGTTGTAGAGTAAAGGCCCTAAATGAGATCCCTGAGGAACTCCTGAGGGGATATTTATAAAGTTAGACTTGTGTCCACCCACGATAACAGCCTGTCTTCTTTTATATATATATGATTTGACCCATCGAAATAGGTCGCCCTGAATGCCCAGCTTGCGTAATTTATTAAGGAGGATGACGTGATCAACACGGTCAAAAGCTTTTTCAAAGTCCGTGTGGATCACGTCAACCTGAGCAGGTTGCTCCATACTGTGTAGAACGTAGTTAGTGAAGCTACAAAGATTGGTGCAAACTGACCTACGCCGCAGGAAGCCATGTTGTTGTTCACCGACATTAGAGGCGATCGTGGGATAAATGGAGTCGTAGACTATTCGTTCGAAAATCTTGGAAATACCATTGAGAATGGATATTGGCCTATAGTTTTGAATTATAGTTTTAGAGTCTTTCTTATGGATCGGCACGATATGAGCTTCTTTCCACCTATCGGGGAACATTCCACTCGTAACAGAGCGATTGAATAGTATGGCGAGTGGTTTGCAGATGCTGTCGTGACACCTTTTAAGGAAAATTGCAGGTATGCCATCGCTGCCTGCACCCTTGTTAATATTTAGATTCTTTAAATATTTTGAGAGTATGTCCGGAGTTACAACTATGGTGTTAATATAGCCGCTATCACCCCTGGGAGCTTCTGTCAGTTCTTCGTAATGTGGATAATTAGTTGCTGGGGTGGTAAATACGCTTTGGAAGAAGGCATTGAAAGCCTGAGTAATGTCTTCTCCGTTATCAAATGTCCCATGTCCGTCAGTCATTGTGTTCGGGTAACCTGTATTGCCACATTTACCACGCATAGTGTGTATGAAGCTCCAAAGCAGTTTAGGATTTTGCTTAATGTTTGATTGTGAAGTTTTAATGAAGTTATCGTAACATATGTCTTGTAATACTTTTTGTCTGGCGCGCAAGAGTGAGAATTCGTCATAGTCTCTATTATTGCTAAACTTTTTCCATCTAGAATGGACCTTAGTTTTTTGTTTAATTAATTTAATTAGAGAAGGTGTGTACCATACGGGGTAATTTTGTCCGGCCGTGGTGTGTGATACTGGTACGTGTAATTTAATTATCTCATTAATGTGTTCGTAAAAAAACGGCGACGGCTTCATCGACTGTGCCTTGCTTGAGAAGATAATCCCAATCGATTTTGTCAATGTCTGAATTAATAACGTTATAATCTGCTTTCCAGAATCTTAACCTAGGAGAGGTTGTCTTATTTAAAGTCGGTAAGAATATGTCCTCTGTTTCAATGTCCATCGTCGTGTGACTCGGGTCCTCCTTGACAAGTGGGTGTAATGATTTGTTCACCGATAAGAAGAAATTAGCGAACATCAGATCGATCGTGTGGTCATAATTGTTGGTGAAAAAATTGTATTGGTTAAGGTTCAGTAAACTGCAGGTGTTGATAAGATCAGTCGCGGCCAGCTGAACTTCAATTAGGCCCTCGCGTTCAACAGTGGCAAGAGCTGGAGACCATTTTATGCAGGGCAAATTGAAGTCGCCTGTTAGCATAATAAGGTCGTTGGGACAAGAAGCAGCGACATGTGATATCGAGTCTATAATGTTTTGTATGTTTGCAGGTTGACAGCTATACCCACCCACGACATAGGCAACGCATATGTGTAAATCTCCCGTAAGTCCGCCGATTGAACGCTTGGGAATGGTAACCCACAGATATTCTGAAGTAGGACTACCCCACTCCGGACGCGAAGTAGCCGCTAGAGTTTTCTTTGTGCAGATCATAACGCCCCCTCCCGAAGTAGTCGTTAGCCTATCGTTCCGAAAAACCTCATACCTATGGTCACAAATCTCTGAATTCAAAATACCTGGGTGCAGCCAGGTTTCAGTAATCAAAAGAATGTCTATATCATTGTTTAAAATATTTCTATAAAATTGTAAGGTTTTTGTTCTTAGACCTCTCACATTCTGATAGTATAATTTGAGCTTAATTAGGAGAGAAAAAAGAAACCGAGTAACTTATTCTGTATGTGTTCATAATGAGGTTGTCATTGAGAATGTGAGGGATCGTAATAATAACAATATTATTAATGACACTAACATGCGCCTGACCTTCATCTTCAGTGTGCCAGAGATGTTCATGTTGTGAGTGAGTGTGTAATGAATTATTAAAAAAAAACTCGTCCAGGTGGGCTGTCGACAATAGATAATGATAATTGAGCCAGCTAGTACATATATAGATTGTTGTCTTTCGTATGTATGAATAAGTGTTGTAGTTTAGAGATGCCAATACATTCCATTAACTTTGTTGTCAAATCTTTCACTGTCGAGTTCGAGTTTGTAGTGAGAATGAAACCAGTGGTAGTGCAAATACGCATAGTAATATAACTTGAAAGAGGGTAGACCGATATATTTACTTCCAAAAACTTTTTCACTATGTACCGCCAATACTCCATAGTGATCATAGTGCTTGCTACAGTCCGAAATATCGAAAAATATCCCAAAGCTTTAATACTAATGTGAGTGGCCATGACAGTTTAAATACCTATAAAATTCTACCTAATTTGCCGTTATTTTTCAAACAAGAACTTTAGAACAGCGGAACTGGTATTATTAATATTACATCCTACCGTCCGGCTCGGCATAAATAGACGAAACCTTATTTCCCCAAGGACGTTTCCTCAAGCAATCTCTTGAAAATAAAGATCTTAGTATTCTAGTTGCTCTGACGTCCCTTACAAGCCTGAGACCTTCGGGCCTACCATGAAGCGTAAATACGAAGTTTCGGGCTATTCTTTTTCTCCGCATATCGTGTTAATGGTATTTTAACTCTTAAATACGGTTTCCCAGTGTGCTGCTACCTGGATTGCGTTATTGGTGACTTCCTTGGGTTCCTCCGGAGTATATCTGTTTACATCGGGCTGTAAGTATTCTGAAATGCTTTTATAATGTATGGCTAATCTTGCATAAAACTCAAAATACACCAATAAACGAAGAAAAGAGCAGGCATCTGGCTCCAAAGTGCGAACTTTAGACACTACTTGAATTGGAGCTAGAATGAAGAAACGCGGTGAAGGCACGCGACTTTCGGCCATAACTCAATTGGCCGTATTACATATTAGCTAAATGGTACGTACGTCATTCGTCCGGCTCCGAAGCTTCGAATATACGTCTCATGGTAAACTGTCAGGCGGCCAACAACCAGCAATTACGTTGAGAAGTCAACGTAATTTTGTTCTCGAAAATTTGTTGTCATTTTATTTATTATAATTTAACTAAGTAAGTCGTTTCAGTTGATTGTTTGGTTGTAATCTTTGCAGATTTATCATTACTGTGATTTTGTGTGATTGAAATATAGTCAGAGACAAAATTTGTTGAATGCCATCAAAATTAAAGATAATACAACCGAGACTGAAGTCGTCAAGAGGTCTAAAGATTGTAAGATCGACTAAATAACCCGCTTGGTTCTCATACACTATCTTGTCTATTCCAAATTTGTGCAGCCTCTTAGAGAAGTAACTGCACAGATTTGGAATAGGCAAGATTTGACAATAGAATATAATGATTATTGTATCAATATATGGTAAAGATTATTGTTTCAAAATATGGTAATGATTTTTAAAGGTAGGACACGATGGTATTCCCGTCGTAATTGAGAAATTCGAAGTTTTTTTTCGTACCGCACAGTGCGCACCGTCTCAGATCGCAATGTGTGAGGATGAACTCCCTGCCTAAAACGAGCGGTACGACAATTAAATAAATTGTAGCTGTGAGCATCATTTCGAATAATTCATCTGAGCACAAACCATTATATAGGCGGTAGAACACACACAGCGAGGTGAAGTCCCTCCTAAGGCGTGCGAGAGTTACGCCTGTCAACCTCACCTTTGGCAACCAACAACGACTCATAGGCGCCGTGCGTTTTAGTTGGTTCATATCCGACATAACCTCTCCCACCGGCTCCTTGGGTAGTATCCTTGGGGATTCGTCGCACGTAAAAAAATTCCCTCCTAACGCTGAATATCAATAACGCCAAAATACGTTTCTATCCCATATATTTAACATTCTATTCAATATAACGACAAGTAATAAATTCCTACTTGTGTTAGGGGGCTGTTAACTTAGATTTTATTACGATATACGGAGTTCATCGTATATTACAATGAAATCAGTTTCCACTAACCTGAAACAGAAAAAAAGATCTGTACAGAATCTGTAAGCGAGTTCGCAGTCTGTTTTATTCATAACTAGCTTTCGCAGAAGGTCACGATTTACCCTTTTAAGGATTACATTACCATAAATCTGTTCTTAGTGGTTAGCTTAAAGGCTGATAAATAAAACATATACAAAATGTGGTTAAAATTGTTAAAACTTATTCACGAAATATTGAGGAGGTTAAGAAGCTACACTTTAGAAATCTTCTTCTTTATTTTAGCGTTAATCCCAGTCGCGTCTGAAGCTTTCAGGGGTTCGCTTTACCAGTCCAACTACGAATTTGTCTGAACTTATACATTTATGAAACCGTGAAACGAGGTTAGATGGCAGTCATCTGAACTCAACAATCCAAAGGCGATATCGATACATTGCATAGGTCCATAGGCCATGGTAACCACTTTCGATTAGATGGGCTGTCTGCATCCTAAATGGTATGAAAAAGAGATATACAACAAACGTTTAAAAGCCTTAAATTTATTTATAAGAAATACAGAAACTGAAATCATTCGAGAGCATCCCTTTTCTGCAAAACGAACAAATAGATTAATGAGAATTTATTGTTGTTTTGTCAAGAGTTAATTAATGCCAAAATGTCCTTGTCCGTGCTTAAGTGTAATTTCAACATTTGACAGTTTTCTTCTTCGCAAAGTTTATTAAGGGCCTGAAAAAGTTATTCGAAGGACTCCTTCAGCGTTGTCACTGAACTGAAAAGAATGTTTTTAAACGCTTGTATTAGGTATGATAAATAGATATTTTCTTGAAGTTATAAAAACCGCGTTGCTGCGTGGTTCCTGGCAAAGTGGAATTTGGACCACCTCATATCTTCTCATGCGGTGTCGTACAAGGTGACTAAGGAATAGGGCTGTTTAACATCAGATAATTATATTCAGCCCAGATGCATGGCTTAAGTCACCAATAGTGCCCGGAAGAAGGAAATAGGGTAATCCCCTATTACGTGGGGCCGAATTCAATTATTAGTGAAATGTGGGTGTTAATTCACCTCTGTCTAACCCTTAGGGGATAAAGGCGTGATTGTATGTTTGCATGTATAAAAGCTGATGTGCAGTATTAGTTAGTGCAACTAAAAGCGTGTTTAGGGTTAAATTCGGAGTCCAGCAAAGGATAGTCGCGCGTTCCAGTTGTATCTAATACTTGCACTTTGAAGGCCGCAGTACGCTTTCCTATTTTTTCTCTTGATTTGGCTTATCTTGGACTTTGTTATAAAGTTTGTTGTGCACTAATTGTTTATTGTAACACGACTCAAATGTACATTCGTCCACTTTTAGTGTTAAGGAACTATTGTAACATAAACTCATTCAAAAAATTCCGCAGTGGAGTTTATAATTATACAACGTATCGGCACTTTTCGCGATTAAATCATGGAACTTACTATTTCTACCGACGTTTCAGATGCGTTGCAGCACCCGTGAACACGACTTGCCTTGAATTCGCACTGCGATAGTTTCATAATAACGCAGTGAAGTTTGTTGCCCCATTTCTACTCCACTATCGTATGTCTGTAGCTCAGAGCCATACTTTTTCGTTTAGGCTGACACAATACAAGATTTGACATCCAAGGGTAATCATTCTCCTCAAGACATTCCTATCAGATTTCATCTCCTCAGTCACTCAAATCCTTGCTATGTCATATTTTTCTCTTGTGCATCCTTTGAACAAAAAGTTTTTGTTTGCATAACTCATTAACTGGTAAGCTGCAGGTCCACTGGTGGTGTTTTTTTTGGCGTGTTGAAATAAATTTTCAACATATCTGGGCGCCAAAGCTGCCGAGGGAAGCTTTTGCCAGTCTGCAAAAATCCGATGGTAGTCTGGCCCATGGCGCTAAGGAGAAAGCCGATCTGTTGGGTAATCTCTTTGCGTCAAACTCGACTATGAACGACGGGAACGCCGAACCACCCATAATCCCTAGCTGTGGTGCTTCCATGTTTGAAGTTAAAATGACGCAACGGGTGGTCCGGTGCGAGCTTAAGTCCCTAGATGTTCGGAAGTCGAGTGGGCCGGACGGTATAACGGGGATGGTGCTTAAACACTCTGCCCCCGAGCTGTGCCCTGTACTTACACGTCTTTTCGCACTCTCATACTCCGCAAGGTGGGTCCCGATCTCATGGAAGACCGCATTTGTGCACCCTGTACCTAAGAAAGGTGACAGGACAGATCCGATCATTTACAGGCCTATCGCTGTCACCTCCCTTCTCTCGAAGGTAATGGAGCGTGTTATTAATACACAGCTCCAGAGATACCTTGAGGGAAACGATCTACTGAGCGATCGACAGTACGGCTTTCACCACCGTCGCTCTACCGGTGACCTTCTTGTGTATCTCACAAACCGGTGGGCGCAGGCCATCAAGAGTGTGAGCCATCGGGGTGAGGCACTAGCGGACAGGCTCGATATAGCGAAGGCCTTCGATCGGGTCTGGCACAAAGGTCTTCTTGCGAAGTTGCCATATTATGGACTCCCTGAGGGACTGTGCGAATGGATCTCCAGCTCGCTGGTGTCCCACAAGGCTCCGTGTTGTCTCCGACGCTGTTTCTGCTGCATATCAATGACATGCTGTCTGATAGCTCCATTCATTGTTATGCGGACGGCAATACCGGATACACGTGTTACACGGGCCGTGCAAATATCCCTCAGTCCGAGGTGGAGAGTCGCGAACAACTTGTGTCTGAATTCGAGACTACTCTCTGTGGAGTATCCGTTTTTGGACGACTAAACCTAGTCCAATTCAACCCCATTAAGACACAGGTATGTGTATTCACCGCTAAGAAAACCCCATTCATTGTAGCGCCGCAATTCCTGGGCACACCGCTTACCACCTCCTCGAGTATCCTTGATCGGATCGGAGATCGGGATCCTTGGTGTCGGTATCTCCAGCGACGTCCAATACCGAAATAATTTGCAGGACAAGGTTAAGTTGGCATCAAGAAAACTCGGAGTGCTCAACAGGGCGAAGCAGTACTTCACTGCGGGGCAGCAAATCCTTCTTTATAAAGCACAGGTCCGGCCTCACATGGAGTACTGATGTCACCTTTTTGCTGGAGCGCCTGCATACCAGCTTGACCCCTTCGACTCAGTGCAAAGACGACCATTGAGGCTGGTTGACAATCCCATACTCACAGGTAGTGTGGAACCTCTTAGCCTTAGGAGGGATTTTGCCTCACTGTGTGTGTTCTACCGCCTATACAATGGTTTGTGCTCAGATGAATTGTTTGACATGATGCCCGTAGCTACATTCTATCATCGCACCTCTCGCCATAGGCAGGGAATTCATCCTCACACATTGTGACCTGAGACGGTGCGCACTGTGCTGTATGAAAGAAACTTCATCCCACGCACACTCAAGCTGTGGAATGACCTCCTTGCTGCGGTTTTCCCAAGCGCTTACAATATGGGGTTCTTCAAGAGGGGCATCAAAAGGTTTCTTCATGGTCGGCAGCGCGAGTGTGGCACCCCTGGTGTTGCATACGTCCATAGGCCACGGTAACCGCTTCCCATCAGGTGGGCCGTGTGCTTGTCTGCCAATTAAGTGGTATAAGAAAGAACATTGGGTCTATAAAAAACCTCATAAACCAAGTTTCTCTCACCGTGATTTCTTATTTCACAAACATTAACTGTCGAAACAAAATTAATAAATGTAAGACTCTCTTGATCGAGATTAATCACTTTCACACACATACTGCTACTCTAGCAAGTTATTCTACTTCAACTTCTAATAGATCCTGTAAACTGTCCTCAGTATCAGAATAAACGGGATATTTACCATGTTTCATTATTTTGAGTTTCCGATATTTCGGCGCTGTTGCAAGCACCATGATCACGGAGGAACTGGAGTATTGGCGGTGAACAAAGAAAAAGTTTTTTCTTCTAGGAGTAATTATATCGATCTACCCTCTTTCGAGTTCTTTTACTACGCGTATCTGCACTACTATTGGTTTCACTCTCACCATATACTGATGTCAGTGACCATGATAGTTTAAATACCTATATCCTGTAAACTGTGTTTAGGGCATGATAAGTTCCACTACAGTAATTTATGTAAAATTATGCTTGCATAACGACGACCTGAAAAATGTATAAACTGAATGCGTAAAGCTGATGATCGGGTATTGTGGCGCATATTGGGAGAGGCCTATGTCCAGCAGTGGACTATTATGGGCTATGCTATGATGATGTTTGGATAATTGTGTAGTGCTAGCCAGTACTGGTAAAGTCTGTAATATGTAAAGACGGCGGCCTGTTATCTTCGCTTAAACCAGAAATGATGATAATCAGCTTGGTGGCCTCATCATACGCTTTTTCACGCCCCGCTTAAATAACCCGGAATTGAAGGAATATAAGAAATTCGAGGAATATAAGGAGCAGCAAAGGTCACCGAACCGCTTGGTTCTTGATCTCTGACTCTGCACATGTTGTCCTGTGTAGGAAAGGAGAGGGTCGAACTAATTGGAAAAGCTCATCAGAAGATACACTATTTTACAGACGGTAAAATGAAAAGGCCCCAACAACGTCTGATGCAGTTGACGGTACAAAAAAATATTGAACAGATTTCGATGTGGCTTTTTGCTTAAAATGTCTAGGTCAGACTTAAAATCTTACGTTTGTTTGATCGATATGGGTTTAGTGGAACTAGAGATATGTATGAGGTAGAACATGACGGTACTCCCGTTTCAATTAAGCAATCCGACTAGAGAAGTACCCCTACATAATACTACGGCTACAATAAACTATTGTTGTGCTTTCAGAGGTACACAGAGTAGCCAGAGCTCACTGGAGTTTGCGCTGTCAGTGACAAGACCAAAGGCTTGTGCTGATTGGGTTTTTTGACACTGACAGCACATGAACTCTCTATTGTTATAGGGCCGGCAGCACGGTTGTGACACCCCTGGCGTTGCACACGTACATAGGCCACCGTAACCACGTTCTATTATTATTATTATTGTTTCTCGGTTCCATGACTCTCGGGACTATGGAGTCCCGGGCCTTTGGAAGGCGTGCGTCGGGCCAAAGCCAAGATATGAGGCCCTTTTATGATATTTTAATATGCTAGGAATACACACACATATGGCGGATATCATCCCCAAGCGCACAAAATGATACACCGGGAGATGGTGTGCGGTACTGTGGTCGCGATGGAAACTAAATTATGGGCTATGGGATTGAGAAGTGAATGGACTGGTGAATGAGCTATAGGGGGAGACTAACAGACGCCTGCCGTGACAATAAGTCTCAAACTTGTAAAAAGGCAGGCGGTGACTTGCCAACTCATTGCATGGGCCCCATTAAAATAGCCACATATAGTGCGACCATGGAGCAACATCCGTTGAACGGCTAAGGTTGTCGAGAGGTGAGTCTACGGGGCGCAAGTTCCCTGTAGACCAGTCAGCGTGCCCCCGGCGTTATGACATTTTACACTTCCAACCTGGAGCATAGGTTCTGCTCTTGCAACTCCACTCAGGGCCGGCCAATAAAGGCAAGCACACAAGGTGTGCGGGAATAAATCCTAATCCTCGGGAGAATCGGGGTACGTGGTGTCGCCACGCACCAACAGTTCGCCACAAGCTGCCCTTGCGGGGTATTATTATTATTATATTCTTTATTGTACACCATTAATACATAACATTACTAAAGTCTATATAACAAGGGATCAGTACAATGGGCGGCCTTATCGCTTTAAGCGATTTCTGCGAGGCAACCTTTGGATGGTGATTAAAGTTGTAGGAATGACTGGTAGTTGTTTGACGTACTTTTACAATAGAAATATAATAAGTAATTACATATGTATATTATATTTAATATACACACAAATATAACTATCTATGTTATGTTAGTTCTATCAGGTGTGCTTATCTGCCACCTAAGTTGTTTAAAAAAATATGCCTAAAGCACGCGATAACTCACAATGTACGCGTGCGGAGTCACGGGCTTAGTCTAATTAACAATAAAACACTGTATGGTATTATTAATAATCTTTACAATATCCAATTATATTTAGTTATTTCGTTACACAACACCAAATTTTCTGTAATTATTGCCAGAGGTCTTGATCGTAATTAAACAGCACTCCAAAAATAATGTTAACGAAATGGACTAGGTTTCTGACGTTCTATAAATAGGAGGATTATAAGTAATTATTTTTCATCACTTTGCCGTAGTCATCCTGATTGGATCGTGATATCATAGAAAAGTCTGCTTCTGACAGTGTGAAAATGATTTGGCCAGATTGTGAATGAAGAGATCCATTTTTCATGATCGTAGTTCTCTTTCTTGATATTAAATATGATATTCAATTAAATTCTGCAGTGGTAATCGCAGAATTTAGTAGGATATAAAAATGGTTTTGGCAACTTTGTTTGAATGTCTTGCAAAATACGATACGATATTGTTTTTCACAATCACTGATAAAACTGTATCCTTGTTGATTACGTGATAAGGAGCAGAGGCGACTCTGGCATCGGAGGTCGCAAAATGACCTACATCCCCCATAAGCACGGGCCTGGTGATAGTCGGAGCCGCCTGTCACACTAGCAAAAGCAGGCCGCGGCGGCAGTGCCGGATTTGTGCCTCCCCATACCCGGGGATGAGATGGGGACTCAGTGGTCCCCTGCACCCGTCTTATGAGAGACGGTTCTGGGCCAGCCGGGGTGCTGAGGATATGTTTCAGATAATCACACCTCCGGTAACCTGCGCCTAAATTAAATCGATAGGAAAATAAAACCTTATTTATAACTCATAACTCATAAGAAATAGAGAAATAATAATATTCATGAGAATATTACACGTCACATAAACAACAAACATATCTGCTCCCCTGTTTCTAGTTTATACAACATGTTCTTTTCATTTTAATTATTTATATTTATCATTTTCATTGCAATTGAAAATTAAAACTAAAACTATTATTAGATAGCTACTAAAATACACTAAAATAAAATAAACATAAAAATTGCATACATAATGCGTCATGAAATTCCTCCGCATCATCACCGACCGGTAACGTACCCAGAAGGCTGGCAGCATTGCCACGTTGAATGGCAATGCTTATCCTCTGTGCAAGATAATAACCAGCCTTCTGCAGCAGTTGCTTTGCCAAGTCTTTATATAGAGACCGAGCACTTGGACCCCACGTCCCTAACGTTTCAACCCCAAACGGCTCAAAAACATAATCACCTGTCAGGTTACAGTATTTGCGCCGTATGAGGTTTTCCGCAGATGCAGCAGCAGCACCGGCACACCCTGCTGTGCTTGAAAGATGTGAAGGCCCAAGAATGTCGACGCACGTAGCGTCCCACACCAAAGGTCTACCCATCTTCCAAGGTAGCAACGACACACCATCCGGTCTCTTGCCATCGCTATGCACCAGCCCTTTAGGTTCACGAATGGCTGGCACGCCAGCGGTAACTAGAGCACAGCGGATAATGTCGTTGATGCAGGCGTGTCGCGGTATACGCCCAGCGCTTCTGCTGCATGAAAGGCCATGGTGCCCAAGACTGACGACAGCTTCACCGCTGTGGCAATGATGCGGATAAATGCACAGCGCTCCTAAGCGAAGGCAAGTGGCAAGGCGGAAAGTAATATCGTCCAACATAGTACCTATGTTTTGCGATTGAAGTGCCTGAATCCAGAGGCCTGACTCCCATTCCCCCACAGCCAGAAGGCGCGCACGTTCTGTAACATGGGAAGATGTGTGTATTCATTATTTTAACCGCTCTTCCTTCAACTATATTTTTCACAACCATCGTTATTGTTTACAAAAAAAATCAAAAGATATGTCAAAAAAATTATACTTAATATATTTTTCATTTTACAAATTATTGTCTAATAATAAAATAATTTATTTCGGACCAGGGTCCATAACGTGTTAGTAACAATAATCTTAATACTGGTGTTAGTAACAATATAATGCTATTAATAGGTACCTATCAAATATTTTTGGTAGTTTGAGACCCCCACAATACTAGGACACTGTCTACATAGCGACATTGCTGTTTAATGAATTACTCATTAGACCAAGTATTATTTAAAAAAAAAAACATGCAAAATTGCATGTTATCCTAAGTAAAATTTCATGCCTATGCCTATAAGCATGAAATTTTACTTGGGATAACATCATTTTACAAATTGATATATTTTTTTAAACATGCTAGTTCGAAAAATGTATTACTTTTACTCAATAAGTACACATATAGGATATTTTCACCAGAAAATCATGTAATAAAATTGCCAGGTCAACCGAAACGAAATGGATAGGTTAGATTAGGTTAGAACTGCGACCAGAATATAATTTCTCTTAGTTAGTAGTAGTTAGTACTTAGGTAGTGTGTAATTATTTTAATGATAACATACATTGGTTATCCTATTAGTATTAGTAGACCCTAAATTATTCCTTACTACTGACTTAATTTAGTCAAATGACCATTTCTAAAATAAAATTTTGACAATTGAAATATTTCCTAAGTAACACATTAGCGAAACCTGTATTATGTCAATTGATTCTTTTACACGAAGTAAAGTGACAAAAATGTCTGCAGAAGCAGAATACAAATAAAAAAAAAACAATCTTCTGAATTTAAAACGTGTTTAGTAACTGCTTAGATGGGTGGCAGGCGACGTTACCATGGCATCCTGGTGTGACAGAGCACTTACCCTTCTGTCTTAATATGTTTTCGAAATTAAATATTGTTAAATGATTAGTTTTTCAAAAGTTGTTTGTAAAATGATGTTTTATCGTACGTTTTCTGTTGAAGTATTGGGAACCACTAATACAATAATATTAGAACAATACAGTATTTTATGTAAACAGATGTCTTGATGGCAATAAATGAATATCGTTTTATGAAAGCAGTATGAAGTCACTTGAATTCCACTTGCTGCGTCCGCAACACAAGTTCTTGGAAACATACGGATAGCTATACCATCGAATTTGTCAGATAGACTTAATGGTTTTTTATCGATTTATTTATTTATGTTCAATCAATCTATCAATTAGCCCACTACTGAACTAGACCTCTCCCAATATTATGAGACTTTGGTCTACTGTTTCCACGCTAGCCAGACAGGTTGGTACAGGGTTTTATTTCAAGGTTTCCTTCTCTCGCAGTGATATTCTCGCAGTCTGCGTATTTTTCCGTTAGTCGCCTCTTACGACATCCTTCAGATGCGATGGGGTGGTGATACTTGTATTATTTTTCCTTCACCATACTGATGTTGTTTTTATAGCTGACTTCATTGCTTGTAGAAACCTTGTAGAATTCTTGGAACCAATAATAACCAGTGATCTATTCCAGATTACAATCTAGAGATATTTCCGGTGGGGTGGGAGCGGCAGCGGGAGCGACGAAGGATCGCAAGACAAGCTGCCCGCGTACGAAGGCAACTCGGGCGTCGGAGGTCGATGAACGAACTCCGCCCCCCATGAGCGCCGGCCTGGGGGTGACAGGTGGAGCCGCCTGTCACCCTGGCAGAAGCAGGCCGCGGCGGTGGCGCGCGTGGCGCGCCTCCCCGTTTCCGGGGACGAGTTGGGGACTCTGTAGTCCCCACACCCGAGAAGAGGGCCAGATCGTGAGAGATGGCCCTGGGTCGGCCGGGGTGCGAGGGATATGCCTGTCAACATCACCTTCAGCAACCAAAGCGACCCACAGGCGGCGTGCGTTTTAGTCGGTTCGAGTCCGACATAACCTCCTCCACCGGCTCCGGTGGGGAGGTATCCGTGGGGATTTTGCGCACGTAAAAAAAAAAAGAGATATTTCCGGTTACATTAAAACTTGGAGCTGGATGCGTTCATCTACTCTTTATCCTGCTTTCTATCGTTTGAGTATTTTTACGAATTCCGTCTTACCAACGATAGAAATATCTGCGCAAGAGTGTCGCCCATTCATTAATATGTGTTATAGGCTTGTATTCGGGATTAGCGTTTGGAATATGATGAAGAAAGATAGAAGAAGCAGAGTTTGGAGCTTAAATATCACCTACCTTAGGCGTCAATTAGCCAGACAACACATAGTGGGAAGAACGGGCATGGCACGGCTAAATCACAGTCTCGATCTTTGATGTCTAACGCCAGATGCCTAGGTCGATGAATGACCTCTGCCCCCATGAGCGCAGGCCTGGGGGTGACGGGTGGAGCCGCCTGTCACCCTGGCAGAAGCAGGCTGCGGCAGTGGTGCTCCTCGCGTGCCTCCCCATTTCCGGGGGCGAGTTGGGGACTCTGTGGTCCCCACCCCCGAGGAGAAGGCCACAACGAGAGAAATGGCCATTGGAATGGGTCGGCCGGGGTGCGAGGAATATGCCTGTTAACCTCACCTTCGGCAACCAAAAACGACCTACAGTCGTCTTGCGTTTTGGTTGGTTCGAGTCCGACGTTACCTCTCCCACCGGCTCCGGTAGGGGGAGTATCCGTGGATATTGTGCGCACGTAAAAAAAAGCCAGATGCCTTTTCTGTATACCTAATTCATGTCAAACTAACATGACGAAATAGCTATCCGTATGTCCCACGCAATATGTCGAGCACTTTCGATAAAGCTGACTTGTCACAACCTTGTGGTGTCACTTGAACTATAAGGTCCCATGGGTCACAAAATTTGTATGTACGGTGATCCATCACATTTGGTTAAAAGACGGAGGCTCAAAGGAAAGGGTTCCATACACTATTTTTATTTTGAAATGGCGTCACTTTATTTATATATGATACGTAATATGAAAAGGCACTTCTACTTTATTACCTTTTTTTATGCGAAAAATCCCCACAGATACGCCCACTATGGGAGCCGGTGGAAGAGGTTATGTCGGACTCGAACCGACCAAAACGCACGATGCTTGTGGGTCGCTTTTCGTTGCCGAAGGTGAGGTTGACAGGCATATTACTCGCACCCTGGCCGACCCAGGACCATCTCGCTCAATCAGACCCTCTCCTTGGGTGTGGGGAAGACAGAATCCCGAACACGTGCCCGGATCTACTTTATTACCTACCAACTTTAGAGGAGAATAGTAAAAATATATTTCTATAAGTATTAGTCCAGCAGTAGACTACGGCTTGATTGATTGATTGAAGTATTATTTAAAAACCACTAATTCGATTATTACTGTCGTTCCATAAAAAAAAAATGGTCGTGGGCGAATTCAATTCATACCAAAGTGTAGGCAAATAGTAGGTACGTTTTTTAACTGAGCTATCTTCCATTTTGTTGCATTCCTTAGTTTCTATCACCTAAGACTGTTTAAATTCAAAAGCTACAAAACACAGTGAAGTTGATTCCAAGTTAGTAAATCTGAAAGAACGAACTGCAGCTGTTACATTCCCTAATTTAATCAACAATCAAGCTTAAAGTACATGGTCGTAACTGTAAAAAAGTTATAAAAAAGAAACATTACTTCAAAAAGCAATCAGTGAATTGACTCATGCATCTCCTGTTTTTTTACACACAATTATTAGCATAACACACGATTGTTTCACAACTGACAAAGAGTTTCGTTCATTATTTAAATTACTAAAATATTATAACGGGGGTTTTCCCATGACACACACCAATGACTTTTAGATACTTTTCGAAGTTATGTGTGTATTTATCGCAAGTTTATAAGTGCCCAGTTAATGGCAATAAGCTCGCCACCTATTACATTGGGACCTAAACGTAAACTGGTGAAATGTGTGTGCTAGCGCCTCTGCCTACCTCTTCGGGGATATAGGCGTGAGTTTATGTTGCCATGTTATAATGGGAGTGACTACGGTATGATCATTTTATCTTCGTGTGGAAATTCCCTCTCATTATGCTCGCACTCGAATCGGTTATGTCGAACTCAAACCGATTGAAACCGCACGCCATCTTGGCTCTTAAAATGTCTAAGGTACATAGGTGAAAGATTGTCGAGGGCCGTCTCATAAGAGACGGTCCTGGGCCGGCCGGGTGCGAGGCATGTGTCACAGATAATCTCACCTCCGGCAATCTGCGACCCACACAGACGGCGTGCGTTTTAGTCGGTTCAGGTCCGACATAACCTTCCGCACCGGTATGGTGGGGGTGTCCGTGGGTATTTTGCGCACATTAAAAAAAGGTGAGAGATTGTCTAAAGTACATAGGACTCGGAAATGGGGGATGTAAATTGCGCCACCGCCTCTACCTGCGTCTGCTAGAGTGACAGTTGTCTCCACCTGTCACCGCAAAAGCTGCGCTCTTTGTGGACGAAGGTGGACGCGCGACCACGACCACTAAGTCTCCTCCACCACGCTTCTTTCGCAGTATCATCGTACCGTAACCCTGAGAGGAGGGCCTCATCAGTCAATCAAGCAAGTGAAGTTAACTTGGACCCCAAAGATCTTGGTAGGACCTCTAAAACCACCTTCTGTTTCAAAGCGTGTTTGCCTATTCTGTTTCTGTCTTCCCACTTTAGTAAGTAGGGAAGTAAAATCAAAAACTAAACGTTGCCATCGTAAGTTTTAAATTCCGTACACACGCTCATTTTGAATTCGTTTCACATATAACAATCTACCATTTAGTCTAGATTCACAAGAGTAAAAACACCCAGTTCAGAATTAATTTGAGAATAAACCCGAACCAACATGTTCAACTTCAACTTCAGTGACAAATCCTTGCAGCATTAATCTAAGTAAGCTCTTCTTACTATATAAAAAGTTCAGCCAAGTTATTTCAGCTCCAAAGAAACGTTGTCTGATACCGCGGTCTCATGAAGTCTAGTTTTTAGAAAGTATTTTAGATATTATCTCCCTTTCTAAGTTAACGTCTTAGTTCATTTAAGTGCCTTGTTTAAAGTTCAGAGCTCGTAGTGAGACGTATTTGACTGAATAACTATAATCGTAAACGTTTATTTTCTAAAAGATTTATAAACTACTAGTTTTTAACGGATATTTTTAGAAAATTACGAGATAAAATGAAGCTTAAATTAATCGTGAAGTATTTGATTATTGAAATAAATATAAAAAATTTCTGTACTTTTTATTTTTTCATACCTAACAAAAATGTTTAGCTGTTTTTTAATACCACTTATATGCAAATAAGCATAAGGCTCACCCAAAGGAAAATGGTTACCGTAGCCTATGGACGTGTGCAATACAGGGTGCTAAACTAGTGCTACCGACTTGGTAGGAACCTTAGAGTATACATAAACTATTTATGTCCTGTTAGAATTACATTAGGAATTCATATATATTATTAGATCTCATCATTCATACCCTACTGAAGCCAAAATAACAAAGTTATACATTTATTACCAACTGTTAGGATTCAATTCTGTGGCTCCTGGATCATTTTGATACAGTATTAGAGCAACTCTGATTGAAGATACCATATTATTACCAATCAGAGCAGTTTGTATAGTGTAGCGGTCCATAAACCTGCCAAAACCTATCAAATTAGTTATATATTCATTAGTAAATGATAGCCATTACAGCCGTGAAGGCATAATAAATTATTGTTGAAATAATATTATATCACATTCAATCATTATTCTAAATTGTTTTGGCACCGTTCATGAGATTCGTGAGGTGTTAAAGGGCTACTACATTTTATACTGGAAACAGAAGCTGAAAACTGAAGGATTACAGTATACAGTGGAGTTTAGTGGAGGTTTTACAAACTGAACTTAATTAATTGTGACGAAGTGGAGGAGAGCTTGATCTTTTGATCAACGCTATCAGTTCTTCGGAATTGATCACAATCTCGCTCTTCGGGGCTTGAGATTCATATTCTCGCTCATCGGGGCTTGAGATATTTAATTGATCCGGATCACATATCATAAATCATATATGATATCTTCGACATTAAGGCCTATAAAATATACAGCTGAAAAAGATGCCACAAAAGTTCAAACTATCAAAGACCTATATTGAATCTAATATATATTTCATTGAATAAAATATAAATCCACAGTCTTATCAAATTTTTTTCATTGTCTTTGAAATCCAAAATTGTTAGTAAACAACAAGTTCATTCATTATTTTGAAGCCGTCACTACTGTTATAAAAATCAACTGTTCATTCACAAATTTTGTTAAAGTCAAGTCATAAAACTTGGGATATATTGTTTAAAAAGGGTCATCCATTATAGTTGCATACAAACTGCAGTCCCAAAAGTTAATATTTTTTTAGCTTACGCAAGTTACGAGATAGGAACACGTGTTGAGTTAGACGATACTTAGCAGAAAAAAATAAATTGTTGTGCGATTCAAAAACTTTCTAAGTTAAACAAAAAAACATAAGAGGCGACTAACGAAAAAAGGTGCTGATGGTATCACTACGAGAGAAAGAATTCTCGAAATATAACACTGTACTAACCCAAGGCTAGAGTGGAAATAATAGTCCGAGCCTCCCAACATTGGGATAGGTCAAGCCAGTCCAGCAGTGGACTGCGATGGGTTAATTGATTGATTGAGGCGATTCTTTAATAGTTGAAATTATATAGATAGGGGTGACAAACATATTAAGTGACTAATAATAGACGATATGTTTTCTAATATTCATAAAACATAGAGAGTAACTTTCAACTTAGTTTAATAATTAAACTAACTTAGGATATGATTTAGTTCCAGTATCCCATAAAAATATTAATAAAGAGGAGGTAGGACATGACGGTATTACGTCCCAATTGGGCAGTCCGACTGGGGAAGTACCTCCGTCCTACAGAATACCGCGGCCATAATAACCTCGTGTTGTGTTCCCAGTGGTGAGTAGGTACGGTAGTCAGAGCTCACTGGAGAGTTTTTGTGCTGTCAGTGGGAAGACTAAAACCTTGTCCTGCTTTGTCATTTACACTGACGGCACAGAAACTATCTGTGCTTACAGGGTTGGCAGCGCGAGTGTGACTACCTTGGTATTATACACGTCCATAGGCCACAGTAACCACTTTCCAACAGGTGGGCTGTGAGCTTGTTTGCCATCTAAGTGGTATGAAAAAAAAAAACAAATACAAAATAAACCAAAAAATAAACCACATCTATAAAAAAAATACTAATCGAATAGAGAACCTTCTCCTTTTTGGAAGTCGGTTAAAAAGAATCAGAGTCAGAAGAGACAATCTTTTATAAAATATTTATCCAAATAAACTCACAAGAAATTATCAGGTCTATTTCTTTGAAAATTTTCACAATTTACATAGCTTTCGTAGTCATGTCGCGAGTGATAAATTTACGAGTAAAGGCTATAAATTTTTATTTTACGCGATCCACTCCGAGGATATTTAGCGACGTGAAGACTAAGTGTCCTATCTGTTTTATTGTCTTATAGATTATCTTTATTTCTGTCAGTCTACGTTACATGACTGTTATGCTTTACCTTTGTAAAAGCATTTAAAGTTATATGAACCGTATAAGTTACTGAAAGAGTTTATTTTAAAGTGGCTACAGGAGTTTATAAGGACAATAGCAAATTGTCCACCCAGCAGGGAGATAGATAGATATGTGTAAAATATGTTGTCTCCGATTCTGTTTCTGCCGCATATTAATGACATGTTATCTGATGGCTCTATTCATTGTTATGCAGACAACAGTACCGGGGACACGTGCTACACGGGCTACGGAAATATCCCTCCGATCGAGGTAGAGTAGAGTCGCGAACAACTTGTGTCTGAAATCGAGAATTCTCTCTGAAGTATCCGATTAAGGACGACAAACCTAGTCCAGTACAACCTACTAAGACAAATCGTCCGCAGTCATTTGGAGGACAAGGTTAAGTTGGAACTACAGAAGCTTGGAGTGCTCAACAGGTACTGTACAGTACAGTACTTTACTGTGGGGCAGCGATTCCTTCTTTATAAGACACAGGTTCGGCCCCACATGGAGTACTGCTGTCACCTTTTTACCGGAGCGCCTGCATAACAGCTTGACCCTTTCTACTCTGTGCAAAGACAAAGATGGGCGTTGAGGCAAGTCGACAATCAAATCCTAAGAAGGTACTTTGCCTCGATGTGCGTGTTCTACCACCTATATAATGGTTCGGCTCAGATGAATTGTTTGTCATAATGCCCATAACTACATTCCATCATCGAATCGCTCGCCATAGGTAAGTAATTTATCCTCACACATTGCGGCCAGCAACAGCACAACAAAGGAACTTCATCCCACGCACGCTCAAGCTATGAAATGAATTCGCTCCTGTGGTTTTCCCAAGCGACTAGAATATGGAGTTTTTCTAGAAGGGCATTAGAAGGTTTCTTCAGGATCGGCAGCACAAGTGTAACGCCCTTGGTATTGCATACGTCCATAGGCTACGCCAACTACTTCCCATCAGGTGGGCCATGGGTTTTTCTGTCACCTAAGTGGTATAAAAAATGTATGTATACGGTAGATTTAAAAATAACTTGCATGCTATAAACATATCTTATAGACTCATATCTCCCAAATGTACTCATCATCATGACAGACTTAGTCGCATTCAACGCATGAACTTAGGAGCTTGGAGTGTCTCTCTAACCTTACACAAAATAATGTTAAAATTTTTCTTCTGTCGAGTCGACGTTATATCATGTCGTATTTTATTTTCCCAGGTCGACGACATGTCATGACTTATTTTACTTGCCCATTGTGCGGCTACCCTGATAGCGTTCTATGTTCCCTTAAGGTTTTTTTGTTTTTTTTATATGTGCGGAAAATACACACGGATGCCGGATCTGGTGAGAGAGGTTAAACCGACTAAAACGCACGACGCCTGTGGGTCGTTGATGGTTGCTGAAGGTGAGATTGACAGGCATATCCCTCGCACCCCGGCTGATATAGAGCCATCTCTCTCGATCTGGCCCTCTTCGGGTGTGGGGACCACAGAGTCACCAACCCGTCCTCGGAAACTAGGAGGAGCGCAATAGCTCACCGCCACTGCGGCCTGCTTCTGCCAGGGTGACAGGTGGCTCCACCCGTCAACCCCAGGCCTGCGCTCATGGGGGGACAGAGGTCATTCATCGACCTCGGATGCTCGAGTTCTTCAGTAGGCGGGCAGCATAGCTTGCGATCCTCCTTCGCTCCCACTGCCGCTCTCGCCCCCCGCCTCCTCCTTCACGAGTATTACAATCGCACTCCCAGGGCCGCCACCAGCTCCTGTCTCGGCGTCTCCCACTCCAGACACTCGGTGAGCGTGTGCAGTCCCGAGTCCTCGCTCACGTCACAGTGATGGCACTCAGGTTGCCTCTTTCTCCATCCGACGCAGATACTACCCGAAGCACCTGCGCTCGGTGATTATCTGCGTCAGATGGTACGAGAGACTGCCGTGTGGCCTCTCTAGCCACTCCTCCATGATGGGACTTACCGTCGCCACTACGGTGTGTCCTGAGCTTTACTACTCAAGTTGTAGGTCCCATTCCGCCACCATGTCCCTGAGGAGGAGATAAATTACGGCCCGAATTTTTTCAGAGTCGGGATCGATATAGTTTCAAAAGGTATCTCGCTTCTAGGATCCACGGTGGCGATCCAGTGAGAAGACTCGCCGCCTCAAACGATATCGTATGGCCTTCAATAAAATAATAAACCTCTTTACAAGGATCAAGATTACAACAATAAAACATGAGAGATACAAGTTATATGGTACGTACAGTTCGCGGCCTATCATTGAATAAATCATCCACGTATACAGTCCTAACTACTAAAGTATACATTTAAAACATACAACCCAAAACACAAAATGTCAAGCTTGTTGATTTATACGTTCAATCTACGCACGTTTCGAAGTAAAAACTGTGAAAAGTTTTGATTGAAAACTGAAAACGACACCACCAATCCTCGTGTAAACCGTTTCACGAAATTCGATCATAAAAGCATTTTCTAACAAAATAACAATTTTAGATCATACATTTTTTCTCTATTATAATAAAATATATGTACATGCAATTACTTATAAAATGTATACAAAACAGTGCTAACTATACAATATATACAAAAATTAAATAAAAAGGGAGACTGCGATTCCTCCCTATTGATCTCTACTAGTCTACCTTGCCCAAAAGGCTCGCGGCATCACCACGGTGCGAGGTAAATGTGGAGTGGAGATACGATAAATACCCTTGACGCCACCAATAGTATCATTGGGATTGACCTTTGAAACTGCTTGTGGCGTCATTACGAATAAAAGTTAGTCACGGGTCCATTATGAACAGGGCTACCCCAATCTTTTTGGTTTAGTTTAACAACAAAAAAGATAGGGTAGCCCTAACCAAACCAAAACTATATTCCAAATTTGTATTAAATAAAAATTCTATGAAATATTTTGTTTAACATAAGTACATGAGGAAAAACAGAATATGAATATTAATAAGTGTTGCTATAGAAATTTTCAAGTGCAAAAAATGCCTTGAAGCTCTCGACATAGAAGGAAAAGTGCTCGAGATAACAAAAGAAGGTTTATTCCCTGTTGAATCGTCCAACTTCTAACAGATTGTTAAATTAATTTTATCCTAAACAAACGTACTTAAATATACGTGTATTTAATGTGTTTTCCTCCAGAGAAGTTATAAGAATGTGAGGTAAAATGTTTAATTTATTAATTTAGCGTTTCAACGCGTTTTACATTATATTAAGCTAAGCAGATTATTTAAATAATGAATTTTCATTTTAACTTCTGTAAAAATAATATTAAATTGTTCTCGGTGATTTATTTTAAACATGAAACTATTGATGAATTTAATTAACACGATTTTTATCGTTTTTTTTAAGTGCCCAAAATCCCCTCGGATACCTCCCCACTGGAGCCGGTGGAGGAGGTTATGTCGGACTCGAACCGACTAAAACGCACGCCGCCTGTGGGTCGTTTTGGTTGCCGAATGTGAGGTTGACAGGCATATCCCTCGCACCCCGGCTGACCCAGGGCCATCTCTCACGATCTGGCCCTCTTCTCGAGTGTGGAGACTACAGAGTCCCCAACTCGTCGCCGGAAACGTGGAGGCGCGTGAGGCGCGCCACCGCCGCGGCCTGCTTCTGCCAGGGTGACAGGAGGCTCCACCTGTCACCCCCAGGCATGCGCTCATGGGGGGCAGAGGTCGTTCATCGACCTCCGACGCCCGAGTTGCCTTCGTACGCGGGCTGCTTCACTTGCGATCCTTCGTCGCTACGATTTTTATCCTTGACGAAAAAAGTAAGCACCTACTTCTACCAGTATAATTTCCTATGCCAAAATATTATTGAATTTCTCAAGATAACATTACATAATACTAACATGGTGTCGGTAATGTGTACAATTTGCAATTCTACGAATTCACATACGCCTGTTTACGTGATTACGCCCACGCTGTTAAACGATTTCTGGGAAAACAATATTGCGAATAGTATAACACCCATTCCACCGATAGCTACTCATCATTTTTACATATATCTCAATCAATTACCGTCGCGCAGCGGGCTATGGAGCGAGCTATGCTTGGAGTTTCTTTGAAGGATAGAATTCGGAACGATGTCATCCGACAGAGAACTAAACTTACCTACATAAGCAAGCTGAAGTGGTAGTGAACTGGTCACGTTTGTCGAAGGACCGATGGCTGTTGGAGCAAACGAGTCCATAGAGATGATCACGAGAAAACATACAGAAGGTAGAATACTCCCTAGCGAGATGGATGGACAACCTTTATTTGTTTATTTTATTATACCATTTAGTTGGCAGACAAGCATACTGCCCACCTGATGGGAAGAGTTATTGTGGCCGATGGACAAGCGCTGCCGTCCCTGAAGAAACCTTCTAATGCTTCTCTTGATGAACCTTATATTGAAAGCACCTGGGGAAACCCCAGCAGGGAGTTCATTCCACAGCTTAAGTGTGCGTGTGATGAAGTTTCTTTCATGCCGCACAGCGGGCACTATCTCAGGTCGCAATGCTATGTCTGCCTATGGCGAGCGGCGCAATGATAGAATGCCGATTGAAAAAGATGGCTGAGACAGACTGGATGCGAAAGGCAAAGGATCGGATGAAATGGCGGTAGATTGCGGTAGGCTAATTTATTGATAGAATCCAATGTTGGACATAGGCCTCTCCTAAAGTGCGTCATTGCTCCCGATCTTCCACCTTCTGCATCCACGTCATCCTAGCTACCTTTTTCAGGTCACCAGTACCGGTCCATTTGGTTAGGGCACGTGCACTAGTACTTCAACCAGCTTGAGTGCAATTTGAGTTTTTATCGGATGACCTCAATACGAATTATACCCGAAATACGTACATAGATAAATCTACAGTCGAACAATTGTCAAAAGGCCTATATTAGTAGCCGTGGAAAAAAGTCCGCCTCACAGAAAGTGCATGGCAACATAAATCCACGAGCACATTGCTCACGTACGAACTTTATACACATCACTCTGACTTAAAAATTGTACTCCGCCAAGTAAAATAGAAAACGTGTGTCGGTTTCTGGATGAGGCGCCATTTTGTAACTTAGTTACGTGAGATGGCGTATCAGTAACTTTGTTATTTAAGTAAAGGCGAATACACACTTTGTTATTTGTTAAGCTTTCCTTAATAAACCGCGGTAGCATAGTGGTATGGATAATGGACTGTTGAAACGAGGTTTTTGGTTCGATCCCAGGTTTTACCATGGCACACACCAATGACTTTAGATGCTTTTCGAAGTTATATGTGTATTTACCGCAGGATTATAAGTGCCCGGTTAATGGCAAAAGGTCGTCACCTATATACATTGGGACCTAAACATAAGCTGGCGAAATGTGGGTGCTAGCACCTCTGCCCACCCCTCCAAGGATATGTTATGTATTTTATGATGTCCCAGATAAACTGCAATTGTTGGCCGACGAATTGTGTAAGAATAGAATATTGAATATTGCCGCGTGGTTCCCGGCAGAGTAGAATTTGGAGCATCCCATTTCTTCCCATGCGGTGTCGTACAAGGTACAAGGGCTGTTTAACATCAGTCAGATATATATACAACCCAGACTCAGCATGAGTCAATAATAATGCCCGGAAAACGGCAATAGGCTCACCCCCTATTACGTGGGACCGAATTCAATGATTGGAGAAATGTAGATGTTAATTCACCTCTGCCTAACCCTACGGGGATAAAGGCGTGATTACGAGTATATGTATGTATGTAGAATATTGAAACATATTTTGACATTCATGACAGTCACCAACATATGTCTTCATAAATTCTAAACCTATTTTCTTGTCTATCTTTATCGCCTTTTCTTTCTATTCTACAATACGTCGACCAACGTCTAGAGGGAAGGTACGAATACAATCGACCGCAAACACATTGAATAATACATTACAATATTAATATGAAATATTTTGAATTGTCATGCAGATCAAATCAAATCAAATCGTAACTGGCGGAAAATGAGATCCGACATTATAATGTAAACATCACTTTTGTACCATATTCAACAAATAAATAAATAAAAGTTTGACTTTGACTTTGAAACAATTTTTAGTTTCTATGTGATTCTATTTATTATTACTGAAGGTATTTTTTCAGTAGCTAGTATCCTTCGATTGCATATCACTATGATCCCTAGAAATTAGTCAGATGACTTCATACTGCCTCTCAGAATATTCAGAACCAACTGAAATACGGTGCTGGTGTTTTCTGAAGCAGTCTGCGGTTAGCTTCGAAATGATAACTACAGCGATATGACGCAGGTACATTACGTCTGCTGCTGCTGTATGCAGTCTACAAACTCGTACCTTGTGTGCAGCTGGGCTGCAATATAGACTACTATTGCGACTGAATAACACGAATAACAAAAACACACTGCGAAGTGTGATTCTGCCATAATACATACTTTGCGCAGGTGAGAAACGAAAAGGTAGCGTTTTTTAGATATCTTTTCAGAAAATATGACCGCTGTAAATAACTGATAACATGAGAAAGGTTATTTTTTAGAAATTTCACAATTCGTTGTCAGTACCTATACGTTCCATATTTTTCCTCGTGGCGTTAAAACTGCCAGCTAACAATATAATTATCACACCACGCACGACGTTTCCTTATCACACTCTTTTTTTTACGTGCGGAAAATCCCCACACGGGAGAGGTTATCGGATTCGAAACGACTAAAATGCACGACGCCTGTGGGTTGTATTTAGTTCCCGAAGGTGAATTTCTCGTACCCCGGCCGACCCAGGGCCTTTTCTCTAAATCTGGCCCTCTCGTCGAGTGTGGGGACAACAAAGGCTGTATTGCATGCCACCTACAATCTATAACAAACTGCCTAAATCTGTAGGTTCCGTAGACATTTTAGAAGATTTAAAAAAATATTATTAATTATTAGAAAAAGCATATTATTCGATCAATGAGTAATTAAATGATTTTATTGATATTAATTCATAATTTACTTTATACATTAAATTGACATTCAGGCCTATTATTATTATTGTATAAGGTATGACATTAAAATCTATTGTTTTCAGCATAATGATCAATGTATTAATATGAGCAGTATGACCTAATCTTGTAATTAATAATTATCTACTAACCATAAGTCCCAATACTAACCATAATGACATGTAAATTTAATTTGTTTGCGAAGACCAAAGGATTGTCCTGATTGTGTCTTTTGTACTGAATGACAGCACAGAAACTCTCTGTTCTTAAAGGGTCGGCAGCACGGGTGTCACTGCAATAGTGTTGCACACGTTCATAAGTCGCGGTAACCACTTTTCATCAGGTGAGCTGTCTGCATTTCTGCAACATGAAGTGAGTAAAAAAATATAAGAAATCTCTATATAATGGTACGATTTGCGGGAGAACTGATATGCACTTGTTGAGCGCATACAACGTATATTCGGACTGATAGTTAAACTGACATTAAGGATGTGCCCATAGGGGTGTACTAACATTATAATTATACGCTATTACTAGCTGTTGCCCGTGGCTCCGCCCGCGTGGATGTCAGTTATCGCTTAGTGTTGAGTCAACGCTATTGAGCATGCAGTCTCCGCCCGATCGGTTTAAAATTGACAAAATTTCATACAAAGTTTCATCCCCTATTTTATCCCCTTGGGGGTAGAATTAATAAAAATCCTTACTAAGCGAATGCCTACGATATAACATTTACCTGCATGCCAAATTTCAGCCCGACCCGTCCAGTGGTTTGGGCTGAGCATTGATAGATCACTGTCAGTCAGTCAGTCACCTTTGAGTTATATATATTTAGATTACCTAAGAAATATAACAAACAATCGATAGCATAATAATCAAACACGGAATTACGTTGAACGCCTTTCGAATAACCAGTCTCAGGTTCAAACTAATTGAATGTAAATCTGTCTTGGTGAGAAATGCCGATAATTTGCCAACGAGAAATTAAATGGGGTCGTTTGATTGTCCCACCCTTTGAATATAAATGGCAATCAATTCAGAACTGCCCGAATGCTGTTCTGCAAACGATGTCTTGTCATACACTATGTATAATGAACTATTTGTCATCCCAATTTACCCATATGTTGAATGGTATGATTCTAGGTATGTTTAAATTGGGATGAAAAATATTAAAATTATCTGTATCAAATTAAGAACGTCTGTATCAAATTATGTAGAGGACAGATTTGTTTTCTTTTGTAATAGATAAACTCTTCAACTAATGATCCAATTTCAAAAGTTCTGTAACGAGTAGAGTGTTGCATTATCCTTGAATAGCATAGGATACTTTTGTCCTGATATTCCCACGGGATCAGAGTTTACTCGGGTGAAACCGTGAAGTGATGCTTGCAAGAAATATATTTTAGGATTGAATGAAAGAAGTTTTAAAGTAATTGGTATGCTAAACAGTCCTACAGATTTAGATCTGACAAAGTGAACATACAAGATGGGATTTGCAATCATGCAGTCCTTTTCATCAAGACTTGTTCATCTAGCTCAGTTATATGAGCTAGATGAACAAGTCTTGGATGTTGGAAATTCTCCTATACCTTCGTCTTGCGGCGATAGTCGTGAGTTCAAATTTCGTCTTTATTTTTAACGTGCGAAATATCTCCGTGAATACCCTCACCACTGGAACCGGAGCGAGAGGTTATAGCGGACTCGAACCGACTAAAACGTACCACGCGTGTAGGTCATATTAGGTTGCCGAAGGTGAGATTGACAGGAATATCCCTCACACCCAGGGCCACCTCTCTCGATCTGGCCTTCTCCTCGGGTGTGGGAACCACAGAGTCCCCAACACGTCCCCGGAAACGAGGATTCGCGCAAGGCGCACCGCCGTTTCGGCTTGCTTCTGCCTGGGTGACATTCGGCTCCACCCGTCACTCCTAGGCCTGCGCTCATGGGGAACGAAGGTCATTCAGCGACAAGTTCAAATCTTGTCTTGGCTCCGTTTCTCCGATCTATATTTATAAAATGGAAGAGTTAGTCATTTCATTACGATTTTTATTGTACTACAGAAATATGATTGAGTAACAAAATTGATTTGAAATTTTAGTGACATCACAATATATAAATAGGATATTTCCTCTTAACCTTAAATGACACCCACTTCCATCGGCGACCAATTAGTACCTCACTGCTAATGGAATTTAAAGTCTATAATTGTTTACAGTTTCGGTAAAAGATTCTTGGTAGCAGACATTTAATTAAGAACGAAATATGACCATCGATACGTCCTATAAGAGGTCTAGTTTTAGTAAATATCTTTGGTAAGTAAGAAGGCAAGGAAGGCTAATAAGTGACATTGTATCGTCATAAGCGGAAGAACTGCCGCTTGTGAAAAGAGGTAGAGTTGTCCCATTGTATACATAACATCAAAGGGTCTACCTCTATACCAAATTTCAACAAAATATGTTCAACTTGACTACGGTTAGGCCACTGCTGGACGTAGGTCTCACCCTATGTGCGCCATTTCATTCAATCCGCCGCCTTCCGCATCCAGTCTGTTCCAGCCACCTTTCTCAGATCGTCAGTCCATTTAGCTAAAGGGTGTTCTACCTTCCGTTTGCCTTATCGCGATCTCCACTGTAGGACTCTTTTGCTCCAACGGCCATCGGTCCTTTGACGTCTGTCGACGAATGGCCTATAATATTTCATGTAAGCGGAAGTCTTTCCGCTTACATGAAATATTATAGGCCATTTTTACCTTAGGCGAAGCTGCGGAAATATAATATCTAAGATATCTCTGATATAAAAATAGATTTTCGAGAACGTTCCTCTCACGAAGTAAATCGACATTTGACAAAGGTTCCTGACAGAAAATGAAGTGTCTGTGACTAAATTAGGATACTACGACATTATAACCTCTACGAAATTATGGTGAATCTGATATAAATATATATACACATATATATATATGTGTATATTTAAAGTGATTGTAACTATCTTAGTTGCTATTGCTATTGGTTTTATTGCCTTTGGAAACGTTATTATGGTTTATGCGGTAGTGACAGCGACTGCTATGCAGGGAGTGCGGGTTCGATTCTAGTTTAATGCAAATGTACTTACGAGTTACGATTTCATCCCGTCCGCGGTTGGTTTGTTCTTGAAGCCAAATGGTCCTGGGCGATTTGGGAGGCTGATTGCAGAGGAAGGGGCGGGATCCGCGCTTAGCCCAATATAGTGGTTTCGTTCACGGTTGGGACGGCGGGTTCAAGTGGGCTTGAGGCCAAATGGTTCTGGCCGATTTGGGGTACTGAGTGCGGAGGGAGGGGCGGGATCCACGCCTGGGACAATATAGTGCAAGACTAATGGGTGAGGAGATGCAGATTTGATTTGATCCTCACGGTCAGAAAGCTAAGGTGCAGTCCAGTAGATATGGTTCTATGCATGAATATATATTTGCATTGGTCTGGGTGTTTCCATGCCTCTGAAACCACGCTAAGCCATCGGTCTTGATTGCCATATGTACATCTATGGCAGTTATTATGGGTAAATGGAGCCCTAAAACGTCCAACTAGTCTAACTAGAGAACTTCAAGATCGCTAATTGGTTGTGGACAATTGGTGTGTCTTGTAGTGGTCTCGGCGGCGAGTAGGGTAGCCAGACCTTACTGGAGAGTTTTTGTACTGACAATTGGAAGACCAAAAGCTTGTCCTGCTTTGTCTTCTACACTGACGGCACAGAAACTCTCTATTCTTATAGGATCGGCAGCACGAGTGTGATTCCTCTGGTGTTGCGCACGTCCATAGGCCACGGTAACAACTTTTCCTCAGGTGGGCTGTGTGATTGCCTGCCACCTAAGTGGTATACAAAAGTGGAGGTCATATGGTAGTCGCTTCACGAAATACATCGAAGTTCAATCGCGAAGTTCAATCATAGAATGATGATGTGATGATGGTCGAACTTTAGCTTTATGTGTAGTAGATTTGGGTATACTTAATATGTTTGTCGCATTCCATAAGAAAGAAAGTTATCAGATTAAAATGAAGTTACAATTACGGTACTATCGGACACAGCACAATGTTTGGCCCTGGCAGAAGCAGGTCGCGGCAGTGGCGCGCCTGGTGCGCCTCCCCGTTTCCGGGGACGAGTTGGGGACTCCACACCCAAGAAGAGGGCCAGATCGTGATAGATGGCCCTGGGTCCACCAACCAAAACGACCCACAGGCGGCGTGCGTTTTAGTCGGTTCGAGTCCGACATAATCTCCTCCACCGGCTCCGGTGGGGAGGTATCCGAGGGGATTTTGCGCACGTAAATAAAAAAAAAGCACAATGTTTGGAGAGAGGGAGAATTTAGGTATTTAAACTATCATGGTCACTCACATCAGTATCAGAATAAACGGGGAGTGGATACAGTGAGCATCGTATGTCGTGAACGTGATCGAGATCGGGTTCGAGTTTGTAGTGAGAGTGAAACCAATAGTAGTGCAGATACGCGTAGTAAAAGAACTCGAAAGAGGGTAGATCGATATAATTACTCCTAGGAAAAAAAAAACTTTTTCTTTGTTCACCGCCACTACTCCAGTTCCTCCGTGATCATGGTGCTTGCAACAGCGCCGAAATATCGGAAACTCAAAACAATGAAACATGGTAAATATCCCGTTTATTCTGATACTGAGGGAGAATTTATCAATAAAATATATCATACTAACTGTTACTCGCAGCTCCACTCGCAAGGATGTCGGTTATAGCTACGAAACATAGCCTATGTCCTTTTTGAATGTCTAATCTACCTCTATACAAAATTTCATCAAAATCGGTTCAGCTGTTTAGGCATGAAAGCGTAATATACAGACAGACAGAGTTACTTTTGCATTAATAATATTAGTAAGTATACATAATAATCACCCAACCCCACCAGCCAAGCTCAATTGCTTAGCCAGAATTCAAGCTTATGTCCTCTCAAATATAAGATCAACTACCTAACCACTACACTAACGATGCTTATGTTATTAAACCAAAATAACATATAAACATAACATAACATAAACTCACGCCTATATCCCCGAAGGGGTAGGCAGAGGTGCTAGCACCCACATTTCGCCAGTTTATGTTTAGGTCCCAATGTAATAGGTGGCGAGCCTATTGCCATTAACCGGGCACTTATAAACCTGCGATAAATACACACATAACTTCGAAAAGCATCGAAAAGTCATTGGTGTGTGCCATGGTAAACCTGGAATCGAACCCGAGACCTCGTCTCAGCAGTCCATTACCCATACCACTAGGCTACCGCGGTCTTTTAAACCAAAATATGATGAACAATTTCTCACTGTAACACATAATACCTAAAAGAACATGAAAAGGTTTTTCTTCTATTTTATTATTCATAATCCTTGTTGATTTGTGGGTCAGCTGAGTTGAAAGGACACTATCTAATTCACAAGCAGATAAGTTTTGACGTATTTGAGGTAGAAACCAAAAATAGGTAACAATAGTTATACTAGATATGAAAGTTATTTGAAGACATTTGGGTGTGTCCTTTTACGGATCATTGATTTTAATAAGATTTCTTTGAAATGGATGTAAGCGGACTGAAATATTTGGGCTAAATCAGTCCAGTAGTGAAGTTGGTTAAGGTTTTCATTTATTTTCAGATTCATTTATTTGTTTTTATGTATTTTTCTTATATTTATTTCTATTCTTTAGTTTTACGTATACATAGATTCATTACCAGCTCAGGTGTTTTCTTCTTCCTATAATCCCGGATCCTTTAAGCGGGACGTGAAAAAGCGTATGATGAGGCCGTCAAGCTGAGTGTCACCATTGTCACATGGTATGTGTAAGTAAAGGTGACCGTCCTTTCTGAGACTTTGCCTTCAGCTTACCATCAGACAAGGCGAAGTCTAATTGACGTGTAATAAATATAATAATAACTCGCATCTTCTTTCCTTCCCCTCCCCACTCTTCAGAGCACGCCACTGCCACTGCAGGACAATCTCAATATCGGTATGGATGTTCGCTGCAACCTGAATAACAAAAATTACATCGAAAGTATCATTAAAACAGCCTCACGAAAACTCGGAATCCTGAACAGAGTGAGACGATTTTTCACGCCGGAGCAGCGGTGTCTTCTATACAAGACACAAATTCGCTCCTGTGTGTAATACTGCTCGTATCTCTGGGATGGTTCAGCAAAGTACTTACTAGATGCTCTCGACAGGTTGTAGCGACGTACGGTCCGCATCATTGGGAATCCCAAGATCACGAACACCCTAGAACCTTTACAGATGCGTAGACATGTTGCGTCCATGGCTGTATTTTACCAGTGCCAGACTCTATCGAAAGCTTTGGCGATGTCAAGACTAATTGCCAGTGACTCGCCGTGCTTGTCCATAGTCTCACCCCAAAGATGGGTAACGTATGCTAGAAGATCACCCGTTGACCGTTTCGGTCTGAAGCCATATTGCCGTCAATAATTAAGTAGTGATCCTCTAGGTGCCGCATGAGCTGTTTGTTAATTATGTGCTCGAACACTTTGCACAGCACTGAGGTGACGACTATGGGTCGATAGTTGGCTGGCTCCGAGCGATCCCCATTCTTGGGAATCGGCTGAACATTCGCCTCTTTCCAAGGCAAAGGCACTGTACCCGAACTGTAGGATAGCCGGTACAGGCGCGTAAGCATTGGAGACAACTCCGCTGCACATTTTTTCAAAACTACCGCTGGAATACCATCCGGATCACTGACTTTCCGGACATCGAGTGATTGCAGCACTGCACGGACATCGCGTTGCCTGATATGGATATCAGGCATCGCGTGGTCACTGTCGGGTAGTGTTGGCGGCTGCGTACCACAATCATCGATTCGGGAGTTGGCCGCAAAGAGATTAGCCAGCAGATTTGCCTTCTCTTGCGGCTCATGGGCCAGGGATCCATCAGGGTTACGCAGCGGAGGCAGCGAAGGCTGACAGAAGTTGGCTTGCACGGCTTTAGCCAGTCGCCAGTAGCCACGGCTTCCCGTGGGATGCATCACTAGCTCTTGATCAAGCCGCGCTATGCGCATGGCATCCGCTCTGACGTAGGCCCTTCTGCAGACCTTTGTGGCTCTGTTGTACGCCGCCTTGAAGTGGCCCAGATTGGGATGGCGCGTGGCGCGCGCCCTTACCCAAGCGCGGTACGCAGACTGTTTTTGTTCAACAGCTTCCGCGCACTCGCGCCCGAACCAAGGGCGCACCCCGCGGTCACCGGTGATATCGGTGTATGGGTTCTTACCTTCAAAGCAGCGCTCAACTCACGGGATGGACGCAAAATAGTCACGAAGTCCATCCCAGTCCGCTGACGAGTAGTGCCAGAGACGCCGCTTCCCCTGCACGGGTCGTGGGGGCGCTATAATAGGCACCGTGGAACAGACCAGGCAGTGGTCGGAGTTGCCTAAAGCGGCTCGCACCGATACACTGTACCGGTCCGGATCACTCGTCAGCAGAAGGTCTAGCAGAGAAGGTGCTAGGCCCGATCTTCTTGGTATCCTAGTGACCTCGTGCACCAATTGGGTCAGGTCGTGCGCCAGAGCAAATGCGTGGGCGGCTCTTCCCGCATGGTCTGTTTTGGAGGAGCCCAACCAGATCTCGTGGTGGGCGTTAAAATCCCCCAAAAATACCATTTCGGCATTCGGAAATCGCTCCTGCGCATCATCTGCCGCCTGACTCAGATATTCAAAGAGTCGAGTTGTCTCAGCATCTCCTGTATGGGAACGGTAGAGGCACACATAGATCTGACTCGTAGGGCCATGGTCTACGTGTACCCAAAGGATGGAGAAGGATGGGTCCTCTAGGCAGCGCATGTGTTCTATGTACTACAATCTATATATGAATAAAAACAATACCAACCCAATATTTGTAAGTGACGGTAAAGTTTTCCCAAAAAAACAAAATAATAACCTGAGTATTCATAGTTGTCTAAAGTTACAAACACCTGTGTTTCTATACACGTAAACTGTTTATCATATGATACAGAAAGAAAGAAAGAAAGAAAGAAACATATTTTATTTAGGATAATCACAATGTGAATGCAATAAATACAATTAAATGTGACATTAGGTTACATAGGTGATACATTGCGCAAACCCAAATAGGACAATTTTTTTTATATTTTTTCATATCACTTAGGTAGCAGACAAGCGCACGGCCTACCTGATGGAAAGTAGTTACCGTGGCCTATGGACGTGTTTAACACCAGAGAAGCCAGACTCGCGCTGCCGACCCTGTAAGCACAGAGTATCTGTGCCGTCAGTGTAGAGGATAAAGCAGGACAAGCCTTCAGTCATCCCATTGACAGCACAAATTCACCAGTGAGCTCTGTCTACCCTACTCACCGCTGGGAACACAACACGAAGTTATTATAACCGCGGTATTCTGTAGGGCGGAGGTACTGCCCCAGTCTGACTGCTCAATTGGGCGGAAATAACGTCGTATTCAGCCGGACTCAGCATTGAATGTTGCTACACACACAAAAAAAAATCAGTATGTGCAGCGCTGGTTTTCAGATGGAGCCGCTAGATAATTCTGACACCACGCATGTATCGTATACAAAGGTAAGTACATAATATTAATACAGCTATAATCTTAAGCCCAATACTAACAAAGAGACAGAAAAAGTTAACATTTGCCATTTACCTACTTTATTCACTTAGCACTGAATACAGCATCAAAAACATATCGCATCTATATATATACACTCATTTTCATGTGTTATGTATCTATAGATATATAAAACCGATTCTTTGACTGGACCTGTTCATGCCAATTCATGCTAAACCACTAACATAAACATTTTCTTAATTGATTTTGCATTTTACAACCACAACAATAGTACTATATTATGTCAGCTGTAAATCCTTATTACATTTCGCAAATTAAAACAGTATACTTGATAGCATTAGGTTCTGAGTAACAAATGGAATTTAGATCCAATATTTAGTTAGACCATTATCTTTAAGAGTACCAGACAACAGACAAAGGCGTTCTAAAAAGAGGACACTCGAACAAAGGCAAAGAATTGGTGTCAAACATTGTGAAATAAAAAAATGCCATTTGTGATACACTCGAGAGCAATGAATCCGGGTCACTTAAAGAATCCTAAAAATCTCGGAAACTAAAAATGCTAGGTTAATGCAATAAATTGTATTTAATAGACAATGTAATACTCCTTAAATGAAGGTATTAAAACTTCTTAGTTATTGTAAAGTTATATCATAAAAAAATCAAATTTGAAAAAGGGCCACTTTCGAAGATGGAACTACGAAATTACAGCATTTGGTGTTGCTTTTGTTTGTAATCTGTCATTTATGTGGGTACATAAACCATGTTGATAGTGCTCTATATTCATTAATCAAGCTGAAATTATGTCGCTTACGCCTGAAGAATGCACCAGAATACTTACAATGCTGGAAACCGGCCGGAGTCAGCGCGATACAGCCAGGACTGTCGGTGTGTCGCTGTCAACAGTACAAAGAGTTCTCCGACGTTACGAAGAAACTGGTTCTAACCTACGCAGACCAGGAACGGGCAGAACCAGGTGTACCACAGCACGAGAAGACCGATACTTGGTGAACACCATGCTTCGAAATCGCTTTCTCACAGGAACTGAACTCACCAATCAGTTTCGACGCCTCGGAGGAAGTAACCCAAGTGCATGGACAGTAAGACGTCGGCTTGCTGAATCTAACTTAAAACCCCTTAGACCTGCAAACGGCCCTAAACTGGAGCGTGGGCATCGTATTTCGAGACTAAGTTATGCCCAGAGCCACGTAAATTGGAGTATTGAAGATTGGTCAAAAGTTATGTTCTCCGACGAATCAAAATTTATGCTCTACAAGCACGATGGAAGACACAGAGTGTATCGAAGACCAGGGGAAAGATTCAAGCAAGCATGCATCGAAGAAAAAGTAGCCTACGGTGGTGGGTCTGTACTTGTGTGGGCCGGAATTTCTTCTGAAAGTCGCACAGAGCTGGTGATCATAGAAAACGGCTCTTTAACTAGCGTAAGATATGTGGAAGAAATCCTCAATGATCACGTTGGTCCATTTATGGTCAATTTAGGTGAGGATGCTATATTTATGCATGACAATGCCAGACCTCATACAGGTAGGATTGTGAATGACTACCTTCAAGAGATGAACATTACTCGTATGGAGTGGCCAGCGCGCAGCCCGGATATCAACCCGATCGAGCATGCTTGGGACGAGCTAGGCAGATGCGTAAAACAACGAAACCCTCCCCCAATCACGCTTCGTGAGCTCAAAATTGCTCTCACAGAGGAATGGGAGAATATTCCCCAAAATCGTATAAGGAACTTGGTGTACAGCATGCCAAACCGCGTAAACGCAGTAATGGAAGCACGAGGAGGCAATACGAAGTATTAAAATTCAAGAAAATCGTAATAAAGTTCAAAAATTTCATGTTTCCTATTTTTGTTTTAAGGAGAGATCAGCAGTTTTTTTCTTTATGTAATTTTGTGTTAATAAAATGTATGGTGACTCATATTTTTTTTACTTTCATTTAAGGAGTATTACATTGTCTATTAAATACAATTTATTGCATTAACCTATCATTTTTAGTTTCCGAGATTTTTAACATTCTTTAAGTGACCCGGATTCATTGCTCTCGAGTGTATTTAATTATCTCTTCGAAAAAGAACATACTTTAATAGTAGTCGTACTTTAGTAGTAGTAATTTTCTTAGGAGGTAGGACACGGCAGTATTTGCGCCCAATTGAGTAATCCGACTGGTGAAGTATGCCCTACAGAATACCACGGCTATAATAACTACGTGTTGTGTTCCCAGCGGTGAGTAGGGTAGCCAGAGCTCACTGGAGAATTTGTGCTGTCAGTGGGAAGACTAAAGGTCTTCTGCTGCTTTGTCTTCTATACTGACTTCTCTGGTGTTACAAACATCCATAGGCTACGGTAAATACTTTCCATCAGGTGGGCCGTGTGCTTGTCTGCCATCTAAGTGGTATAAAAAAATAGTAAAACTGCAATATCATTCGTTTCAATAACCGAATAGATCTGGGTGGTAAAACTGGCAGAGAGGCAACGTTACTACGCAACTGTAGGTCTAAAGGAAACAGTATATTGATAATATTTGCCTAAGTTTGGAAAGGTTTGTTTATGCACTATATCGCTTGAGACAAATATCAAGTATAGAAACTGCTCTCAGTGCATATCACGGATATGCCAAAACTAAAATATGCACTAATATGGGGCAATTCTGTAGAGACCAACAAAGCATTCATCGTTCAGAAAAAAATTAACGAGCAATATTTGGTTTACAGCAAATATACAGTTATAAGGAATATTTTAAAAAGTACAATATACTACCACTACCTAGTCTGTACATTTTCAAAATCTGTATTTTCGTACGCAGTCATTTACATCTATTTTGTAAGCACAATGATGCCGTAGTTCGAGCGAGTAGACACATTCATAAGCTTTTAATTCCAAAACGAAGAGTGAATGTTTTTAGTAAAAATGTACATTGTATAATAATACATATTTATAATAAGTGAAGCCTCAAAGAAGTTAATACGAACAATGCATATAAAAGAAAACTCTTTACATTACTAATGGATAAGTCTTCTTATACTATTGACCGCGTGGTTACCGGCAAAGTAGAATTTGGAACATCCCAGCTCTTCCCATGCGGTGTCGTATAAGGCAAATAATGGATAGGGCTGTTTAACATCAGACAGATATATACAGCCCAGACTCAGCCTCAGATACATAGCTTGAGTGCCCGGAAGACGGCAATAGTCTCACCCCTAAGTACGTAGAACCAAATTCAATGATTAAAATAAAATAAATAATAAATATTCCACAACATTCTAGCTTGTATTAACTAGCTTGTGTTGTGGGATCTAGAATGCGGATTATCATACTTAGACACTTTTTTTTGGAAATACATACATACATAGTATTATACATAGAAACATGAATGGTGAAATGTAGGTGTTAATTTATCTCTGCCTAATCCTCCGGGGATAAAGGCGTGATTGTTTGTATGTAGGTATGTATTTACAATACATAAAATCACGCCTTTATCCCCGGAGGGTTAGGCAGAGGTGAATTAACACCCACATTTCGCAACACAGATAGGAAGGAATACTAAATTTGGTAAAACTTAAATATTTGTATATATTAGACTAAAAGAAAAAAAACGCACAGTAAAATAAATTAATTAAATAAATACACCCCGCTCCCACCTATCCCCGAGGTATGAAAGGTATAGCGTGAAAGTACGAGAGGTATACGAGCGGGAAATGGTCTGTTACTAGAGGACAGGAATGAAAGCAAGATAATTAAGATCACTCTATTTATATATATTTAAGTAATGTAATATTGACCCTGAGCGGGTTTACAGTCTTAAGACTGGCACATCAATTAGCCTAGTTAATAAGAAGAAATGTTAAGAATACGTTTCCACGAAGTGTCCCATCACGCAGTGGAAGGGGCTAGATAAAAAAAAAAGAAAACCCCCACATTTCACTAATCGTTGAATTCGGACCCACGTAATAGGGGGTGAGCCTATTGCCGTCTTCCGGGCGCTATTATTGTCGACTCGAGCCATGCATCTGAGGTTGAGTCTGGGCTGCATAATATATACTTATATATGTCTGGTGTTAAACAGCCCCATCCCTTAATCGCCTTGTACGACATCACATGGGAAGAAATGGGGTGGTCGAAATTCTACTCTGCCGGGAACCACGCGGCTTACCAATTTTTAAATAATGGTAAATTGTGATAATTGTCATTTAATTTGCATGATAATATATATGATAATTTTAACTACCGAATAATTTAATTTTAATTGTAAGACATATTTTTGTACGCCACACAGTGGGAGAGTATGGCTTGCACCTAAAATGCAATTATCCAAGACTTCTGTGCCCACTCACCAATATTCTGAGAAATAAACTTACAAATAAAAAAATAAAAAGGCCGCTTTTATGGAATCTTATTAGGATAATAATACGGGTCATATTGAAAATCGTAAAAAGGTCACATATTGATATGAAGTAAGCTTAGTTCTGATTCCTCAATTCAAATGGTTGACAGGTTTGTATGGAAATCCGTAAAAAGGTCCACAAATTATGAATTGTTTTGATGTCAGTTAGTAGAATTGAAAGCATGATTTTCTTTTTTTTAGCCAGATGCTGCTGTGGGCCAGCTCATATAAATAATACATACATACATACATACATACATATAATCACGCCTTTATCCCTGGAGGGTTAGGCAGAGGTGAATTAACACCCACATTTCACCAATAATTGCATTCGGTCCCACGTAATAGTGGGTGGGATTATTGCCGTATTCCGGGCACTATTGTTGACTCGGCAGAGTAGAATTTGGACCACCCATGTCTTCCCATGCGGTGTCGTACAAGGTAACTAAGGAATAAGGCTGTTTAACATCAGACAGATATATACAGCCCAGGCTCAGCCTAAGATGCATGGCTCGAGTCAACAATAGTGCCCGGAAAACGGCAATAGGCTCACCCCCTATTACGTGGGATCGAATTCAATGATTGGTGAAATGTGGGTGTTATTTCACATCTGCCAAACCCTCCGGAACTAAAGGCGTGATTATATGATTATGATGATTTTCTTCTTTATATCATAGCGTATTTATTAAGAATTTGAAAAGCAGAAGGACTAGTATTATACCAAAAGGAATTGAAGATATTGTTATCTTCTAAATATTGCCTAGGACGCAACATCTCATCATAATATCAGCTTCTCTTGATAGTCTTAAGATCTAATTTTGTTCATTTAATCTAGTTAAGTGACCATTGGACAGACGTTTTGTATTAAGTCTGGCAGTAATTACAAACAATTCGCCCATTTTGTCCTCTGGGAGTCTAGTCTTTGATAAAATTGAGATAATGGGATGTGCTTTGTGGCTTCATTTATTTTAACAATTGCTTTTCACTCAATATACAGGGTGTATTTTTGAAACGGGGCAGTAAGGGCAAGTACCTTAACCGTTGCAGTTACAGCAAAACGTTCTTAAAAGACCTTCCCTAACTTTTTGGGACATTTTGAACTGCATTCAATATTTTGTAAAAAAATTACAGTTAGCAAAAAAATGCAAAAAGTTCAAATTTTTTTTATGCCAATCGATTCTATTTCATGTGGGGATCAAAAAACTCTATGGGACCATTTTAGCTTTCAGTACTAGAAAAGACAGAAATCGCCAAAAACGCTTCCCATACATTTCGTACGGAAATATGATAAATCAACTCGAAACTCATAGGTCAGGTAAAATTTTGAACTTTTTTATATAAAAAAAATCATTTAAACATTTAAGAAATTGGTTTATGAAATAAATTGCTCAAAATGATTTCCATTTTCACGAATACATAAGTCTATCCTTTTTTGCACTGAACGAATGGCGGCTAATAATGTTCTGGGACGAATATTACGTAAAATGGTCATTAATGCATCCTTGAGCTCTTGAACACTGGCGTACGTCGTCTTATACACCTCGTTTTTCACGAAGCCCCATAAAAAAAAATTAAGTGGTGTTAGATCGGGGCTACGAGGTGGCCACTGTGTTGAACCATGTGTACCTATCCACTGTGTACCGAATAGGCGGCTCAATTTGGAACGTGAAAGGTGACTGTTATGTGGCGGAGCACCATCTTGTTGAAAATGAACTTTTCAATTCCGACAGGGCCATTCGTCCATCTCGTTTTCAAGATGGTGTAAAATGACTTCATTATACATGGCAGAATTCAGTTTCCCTTCATAAAATTCCACCATTATGACTCGATTGGACATTATACCACACCAACAGTTGAATGAGAAGCGAACCTGATTATGACTTGCCGTAACTCTTAGTGGATTTTCTTTGGACCAATAGTGGTGATTTTTTCTGTTGTACACAAGACAAAAAAGATAGCCTATCCATCTAATAAAATGTATTTATGATCTGGGTCAAGTGGAAGCACCCGTATGTTTTACATATGTGTGTTCACACAACAATAACTCATTGCTTTGAAGTCACATGTGTGCGTCATTGTTAAAGGCGTATTAGTGTAATACGTTTATGTGTGCCAGTGTGCATGATCGTGAATATTCGTGAATCGTGAACGTTTGAATATGTGTGAGTGATTTGCCTGCCATCGAATGAGAAAGTAAATTTCACCATTTTAGCACAGGCTCACGTAGTTGAGTGGTATTACAGGCGTAAAGACATTTCGAAGGTAGCGAGTTCGAACCGCTACTATATTGATGTAGTCGTTTACGTTAATAAATAGTTTTGTTTTTGTTCTTTATTTTGTTTGTGATATTAAAGAACGTTTAAGTTGTTAATTAACCGTGTGGAAAGCACAATGCATCCAATTGTTGACAGTTAAAAATAAAATTATCATGTTATTTTAATCATGAGAATGAGGGTAGCATAAATTCCAATACGAGAAACATTAATGCAATGTGTGTGCAACAATACTCGCTCAGTAATAATAAAAATACTACTGATTTAAGTTGCTATAAATAAATAACTAAAATATCAAGATACTTTTGTGATGTTACCTCAACATTCCCTTAATAGGTAAGTAATTAACATGAAGATATACCTACAAATATTTAAAAGTTCAAAAAGTAAAATTTGACTGGGATTCGAACTCAAAACTTTGCACGATTTTAACACTTAAAAAGCGCATCTGTAAACCCCAGGGCCACGGAGACTTACATGAAAATAACAAAAACTACGTTCATATACCAGTAATAAGAATTTTATAATAATAATAATAATAATAATAATAATTTATTTCTAAGAATATGGTACATTGAGGTCTTTATGTTATTTCACTTGTTCAAACATATTCTACCATACCCTGGTGTAGAAATATTAAATTTTATAATAATAATATTTAAGATTTACAATAGTAATGTCAAATATGTCACTCATGCAATCAATTAATTATTTATTTCTATTACGTTTTACAATAATAATTTAAATTTTACGATAATAATATCAAATATATCACGCATGCAATCAATAATTATTTATTTTATTAGTCATTTATTTGTTTTACATCAGTCAAATGTCCTTAAAATTAAATTTGCTATCCATATATTCCCTCACTGAATAAAAACACTTATCTACTAAGAAATTAAATATGCTGAATTTAAATTTAGTCATAGGTAGCGCTCGCACACCAACTGGCAGTTTATTATATATTTTTATAGCCATACAATATGCATTTGAGGAATATAGATGTATTCTTTGCTGGGGCACTAAAATTTTATAAGGATCTCTACTATTTGTCTTTTTCAATATGTCATCATGTAGCGGAAACATTTGTGGATATTTCTTCACAAATAGGCACATTTCATAAATATAAAGGCAAGGAAATGGCAGAATTCTTAGTTTTTTGAAGATTGGTTTGCAGTGTTCTCGGTATCCGGCTCCATACAGAGCTCTAACACACTTCTTCTGTGCCAGAAGTACACTCTCTACTTCTACCGAGTTACCCCATACAACGATACCATATCGTAGCACTGATGAGATGTATCCATGATACGCTGACAGAGCTGTCTCTCTGGAAGCTATCTGTCTCAATTTCCTTAGAGCGAATACAAACTTGTCTACTTTTGCACATACATTTCCAACATGTTCTTTCCAATTTAAATACTTATCTATTGTTATTCCAAGAAACAGAGTTGAGTTGACAGGTTTAATAAATGTATTGTTAATATTGATATTCGGTGAAGCGCATTTAGAATTATATGTTTCAAACTTAATTATTTTAGTTTTATCGACATTAATCTGTAAGTTGTTGTTTTGTAACCATTGTATTGCCCTATTTAACTCCTGATTAGTTTCAGTTTCTATGTCAGATTTATTTTTACACTTAATCATAAGTGTCGTGTCATCAGCAAAGAGTATACAGTCATGCATAATATTCTTGCTGAAGTCATTTATGTAAATGAGGAACAGTAAGGGCCCCAATACACTCCCTTGAGGAACACCGCAACTATTTATTTTTAATGTTGATGTAAAAGTTACCTCTGTGTTTTTTACTATTTTTGTTATCATAGTGCACTGTTGACGATTTGAGAGATAACTTTCCAACCAATTATAAGCGTTACCTCTTATTCCGTATCTCTCCAGTTTGTTTAGTAGGCGGTTGTGTGGGACGAAGTCAAATGCTTTGCTCATATCTAAAAAGGTAGATAGCACTGACATCTTCTTGTCTAGAGCTTCAGTGACTTGTTTTACAAGCGAAAAACAGGCTAATGCTGTAGAGCTGTTTTTTCTGAATCCAAATTGATTTTCTACTAGTATTTTATTCGTCGTCAAGAAATTATTAAGTTTTTGAAACATGGCTTTTTCAAAAATCTTTGAGAAAATGGGTATTAGGGTTATTGGCCTATAATTACTAATGATTGTGGGGTTTCCCTTTTTAAATAGTGGTTTTATGATTGATAATTTCAATTTAGTTGGAAAAATTCCATCTTCAAACGATTTATTAATTAGGTGGCTCATGGGCATGGCTATACTTTTTGCATTATGTTTGATTAATTTCGTAGTTATTTCGTCATATCCCGTAGCATTTGTGTCGTTTAGTGACCGTATTATTTTTATGACGTCGTCCTGACTTACCGGAGTTATGAACATACTTTGCAATTCATTACTTAAATTTATGTCATTTATTTTACTATAATTTGATTTATTAGTTAATTCTATATAATAATTATTAAAATATTCACAAATGTCACTAGGTTTATTAATTATTTTGTCATTTATTTTCAATTCTTTAATATCCTGATTACTATTATTTGTATTCATATTATTCTTGATAACAGTCCATGTCGCCTGGCATTTATTCTTAGCAGTACTTATAAATCTATTATTATTTATACTTTGAGATTTTTGAATGCATTTTTTCAATATTTTAGTGTAGGTTGTATATTTACTTTTTTGAAATGTCTTGTTTGTCACTTCATTTTGATATTTGTAGTATAATAATCTCTTTTTTCTGCAAGATGTTTTGAGTCCTTTACTTATCCACGAGTTCTTAACTTTTTTATGACCTTTTTTATAACGAACCAAAGGAAAACATAGTTTGAACATAAGCGTGAACAAATCGTGAAAGATATTAAAAGATTGGTCACAGTCCCTTTCTTCATAAATTTCTGTGAATGATAATGCCGAAATACACTGTCTGAATTTATTCATATTATACCAACAGAAGTTTCGTCTTGTTTGATACCAACACGTGTGTTTAGAGTTCTTAATACTTGCATCTGTATAAAACATTAGAGATTGACCTGTATCGTGGTCTGATAGGTTTAGGGTATGCGTACCGGCCACTACATCTGCAACTAGAATATTCGAAGCTATTTGATCTATACTCGTAGCTTTTCTTGTGGGAGTATTGATATGTGTCAGTATGTTATAATTTCGTAAAATAGATAACAATTTTTTTGTGTCTGCATTTATGTTTAAAACATCGATATTCCAATCTCCACACAGTATAATATATTTCTTAATGTTATGCGTTATAATACTTAATAATTTTTCAAGCCTCGTAAAGAACACATCAATGTCTGAACCTGGGATTCTGTAGATACAAACGATTATAAGATTATAGTCAGTTACCTCAATGCCACAGCATTCGAATTCATTGGTAAGAGCTATTTGTCCAATTGATGGTAATGTTTTAAATTCTAGATCGCGTTTAATCAATATACATGAACCGCCTCTTTTTTTATCCCGTCTAGAATAATAAGCAACTAATTTATAATTTGATAATATAAGACTGTTTTCATGACCTGACTGTACAAATGTTTCAGTGAGACATATAAAGTCTATAGGACCAATTTTATCGATTAGATTAGTGATCGTAACTTCAAATACCCCTAATTTATTGAGTATCCCTGCAATATTTTGATGAAATAGTGTTAACCTTTTCCTATTTTCTAATCTAATTTCGTCGCATGCCTCCTTATTCACGAAAAAAACCAATAGTAGATTCCGCTTGGTTATCAAGCATAGAGGATCGATTTAGTGTTGTTGCAATACTTTGCTCATTCTGATTTGCACTAATTTTATCCCTGTGCATTATAGGGAAATAGAATGGTATAGTACCTTTCTTTGCTACTCCCTTGATTCTCTTATTTGATTCAAGAGGTAACATGTTTTTTTTTGCTACCCTTACACTTTTAAGCACTTTTTCATTACAATAATTTATGTAGTTGATCCGATACTCAGTTCTCAGAATTTCTTTGAGTAATAATCTAGAATTAAGTAATGGATTAATCTTGTAGCCACTATCAACAAATTCTACATGTTTTAAATTACTGGAAATTAATTTTAGGATCTGGTTAATATTTCTTACATTCATATATCTATTAATGTGTACATTACCAAGTAAAACGTTCGTATGTGACATATTATATAAGGTATAGTACATAAAAGACTGCATCAAAAGTGGATTCTCGTCACAAGAGCCGGTTATTATAATTACAAAGTCATTTTCATTAAAAATTTTAGTCAATGATAAACAAGATTTTAATATTTCATTCGTAGGAGCATTAGGCTTAATAAATGTCAAAATTGAATACTTATTCCCTAAACTATTCTGTAGTATATTGCCTAGACCTCTTCCTTCTTCACCAGCAAGAATTAGTACGTTTTTCTTCACCATATTTTGTTGCAGTTGTTCGTTATATTTCAGGGTAGATTTCTTACTAGGACTGATAGAGGCAGATGACACAATGTTACTGTCTTTCACCTCGCACTTAGGTGTGCGGTTGTTATTAAAATGAGTAGATTGTTTTGGTGTACAATCCGTTTTTGTAGGGGTCTTATTTGTCTCAGTCACTTTAGTCAAATCATCAATAGTTTTTTTAAGACCTGTATTTTCTATACTCAAATTGTCAATTTTTAATTGTGCCGATTCCAATTGTAAATTTAGGTGTTTCATCTGTAATTTTAGTCGGTTTATTACTTCTTGACTATCCTCTTCGTCTGATATGTCGTGACAGCTATTGTCATTAGTGTTGGGAGCTATCTCGTTATTATTCGATAAGTTTGAGTCATCGTCGTCACTTTTCGTTTCGGAATATTGTTTATGTCGTCGTTGTGTTATATTTCCGAAGAAATTCATCTTTTTATTTTATAATAATTATGTCTCACAAAGCTATTCGCACAAAAAGAGCAAACAAAGCGGGGATCGAACTGCCGTCCTCTTGTGCAAGAGGCAACGCACTCAGCCTCGAGACCAAACGATCATTAAGATAAGTTTTTAAATTTGGTATTCGCTTAGTAAGGAGATATTTTTACTATCAATAGTTTCGTATTATCTCCGTTTTTAATAGGTACCTCCTTTGTACATAAAATAATCCAACAAAATGACTCACTGGTTGGTTCGGTTGCTTGAATGTTTACTTATAATTGAATTTCTTAATATATTTGGACATTTTTACACTATTGTCTGGTGTTTTGTATAACTTCTTTTCGAACTTTTTGTTGTTATAACTATTTTTTTAAAACAAAATTACGCGGAGTCAATCTTATCGTGCGGACGGTGGCTTGTGACTTATGAGTTATTGTTATTACTAAAGAAAGTGTAACTGATGATAAATAAATACGAATGGTTTTGAATCAATTGTAATTTGCAAGTGTATAAGTGTGTGTGAGTGAGGAAACGAGTTTTGTTACACACACATTTATGTAGAACATACTGGTGACTTTTTCTGCTTGCCAAAATCAATATAACGATCTGTATAATACTTATATCACTAGACAGGCTATCGTTTTTGTCTTGTGTACATACCGTTATTGAAAAATTCGTTTCGTCTGACCACAGTATGTAATTTAAAAATTCATGATCTCTGCTTATTTTTCCTCTTAGCCATCTGCAAAAAGTAAGCCTTCGAACATCATCACCCGGATGTAACACTTGAACTATGCGCCCATATCGATAGCACTTGTAGCCGTATTTCTTCCATATCTTTATCACAAGGGAGTGGGATACACCTACTTCAAGGGCGACTTGCCTGGACGATACCTCTGGATATGCTTCGACATAAGTCAGAACCGCAATCTCCGTGTCCATGTCCACACGAGGCTGCCGCTTTCTTTTGAAAGAACCCTGCAATTCCAGGTTTTTCAAAAGATTTGTAATAACCTTTCTTGTTGGCACATGCCGCAACGGATACTTATTGCGGTACCACACTAATGCAGCTCCCGCATTTCGATTATTGACAAAATACGCTTCTAATAAGTCAATTTTTTCACGATTAGAAGACATTTTAGCGAAAATCCTTAATTAATAACTCATACGAAGTTTCTCAGCTGAAACTAAGTATAACACACAGATTTTCGAATCAAATTCGAAATTTGAGGGTAAAAATTCTTTTTATTTAATTTACAGTCAATTCTACCCACTTCCTGGCCATAACAAAAAGTTAGACCATCGTACAAATTTGTTTCTGTTGTCGAAATGTATGGGAAACGTTTTTGGCGATTTCTGTCTTTCCTAGTACTGAAAGCTAAAATGGTCTCATAGAGTTTTTTGATCCCTACATGAAATAGAATCGATTGGCATAAAAAAAAAAATTTGGACTTTTTGCATTTTTTTTTGCCAACTGTAAGTTTTTTACAAAATCTGTGAATGCAGTTCAAAATATGTCAAAAAGTTAGGGAAGGTCTTCTAAGAACGTTTTGCTGTAACTGAAACGGTTAAGGTACTTGCCCTTACTGCCCCGTTTCAAAAATACACCCTGTATAAATCGGAAAATATTTACTTCCAGGATAGATCTCGAGTTTGTGATAGTTCCTCTGACCCTTAAAGCGTGAATTCTATAGAAAAGCAAAACAAATCAAAATTGTACGTATCGACGTAATTATTTTCAGTGATCGCGTCAATATGTACGTTTTTGCTTTTATTATGGCTAACGGTTAATACATACATACCGCTTTTCTCCCTGCAGGGTTAGGCAGTAGTAAAATCCCCCTATTAAATGGGACCGAATACAATTATTGGTGAAATGTGGGTGTTGTCACCTCTGCCTAACGGTTAATATCTTTTCCCTAAAATTCACGCTTATGATATTTTGTAGACGAATTTTAACTATCTGAACAGATCCAGGTAGCTCAGTGAATAGTGTCCCTCATAGAAAGGGTCTATCAAGGGTTCACGTTTTATACAGCATGTAGCTTCTAAATTTTCAATTCTATTAATGCACTAATTACCTAATCAAATAATACAAAATATAGTTAATAGTAATATTGCTTGTTCAAGCTTTAATAATGCGCCCTAAGACTAGGTAGGACAAGGTGGTATTTCCACTTAATTTAGCAGTCCAACTGGGGAAGTACCTCCGCCCTACAGAATAGCGTTGTTATAATAACTTCGTGTTGTGTTCCCAGCGGTGACTAGGGTAGCCAGAGCTCACTGGAGAATTTGTGCTGTCAGTGGGATGACTAAAGGCTTGTCCTGCTTTGTCCTCTACACTGACGGCACAGAAACTCTGTGCTTACATAGTCGGCAGCGCGAGTGCGGCTTCTCTGGTGTTGCACACGTCCATAGGCCAATGTAACCACTTTCCATCAGGTGGGACGTGCGCTTGTCTGCCACCTAAGTGGTATAAAAAAAAATTATACAAGCTCTATTCCTAGACGCAGCAAGTAGCATTTCAATGCAGCGTAAAAAAATATTACCTCCTCGGTATAAGGTGACATACGTCTGTGGACCCAAGTTGGCTGCTGCAGAGTTAACATGTCAGAATGGGGATTTTATCGACCGGTCGCAAGATTCCTGCGATTGCGGGGCCCAATTTCAGTCCATGTCACTTTTGCTTTCCTGTTCGCTGTGCCCCTTCACTTGCACTACTGATGACCTCTGTAGGGCTATAGAGAGCAAACTTTGGGTCAATAAAATTTAAATATCAGACCACTATATGCCAAATCTGGCCATTAACTCGAAGAAAAAGAAGTTGACATATACATACATCCCATAACATGCACATATTGACAGTTTAAAAAACAATATTGACATTAGCAAACACATACAAAACGCTTTTTTCACGTTGTTTTTTGCGATTCTTTTTGAAAGGCTGTGTCTATACACTCTATAGTCTACGTAACTAAGATAAGCTAAGACTGTATTCATATATTATTAGTGTATGAACAGCAATATCAGTGCAAACTGGTGTCAGTCGTAACCTAGATTTTAGAACTAGTGACTTCAGAGATCTAGGTCCTGTTAGTTGTAAAGTCCCAACTCACGGAACACTGAGAATGCATAAATATTTTAAGTGCAAAGCCTCGTGACAGAGGCTCCAACTGGACGATACGAGAAGAGTATCAGCCTCTTTTTAGAATATATTGTTTTGTTAGACTAAGTGGCATACGGCCACGACTATCATTGATATTTTCTTGTTTAATACTTTTTTAGAGAGTGAATCTTATTTTTTTATATTACTTTGGGGCAAGCTATAGTCATAATTTAAACATATTTCTAATTCAGTCCTTTCAGTTGATACGAAACACGACAAATTTATCTCAATTTTTTTTAACACAGTACTTTATTACCACTAGAGGGCGCCACATTAGTTTTAGTGACACAATATATATCCTATAACTAGCGGACGGCTATGATGCTTCTAACGATACCTCATTCATCCAGTTCTAATAAGTGGTTGAGGAGCTATAAGGGAACAGGTGAAGCTACGAACATACATACATACATAGCCTGTCAAAATCACTCCTCACACAACACAATACATCACCTTTTGCTTCGCAGTAGTCGGGTAAAAACTAACAAAAATTAAACATTTGTTTTTGTACTTTATTTTATTAAAATAAAGTACAAAAACATCTTACTCCATATTCGTAATTTTATTTCCAAAAGTTTGAACTTAGGAGCCTAGGCTTCACTCTTTTTCTTCTTTCTCTTTTTTGTTCTATGGCGATTCCAACGATTGCGCCAACTACTCAGTAAATGTTTAAAAAATTATTAATGACGAGACAAAATCCTACCAGAGTCACTGTAGCCACGCTCAGTGTTGTTTCCGTGTGTCCACCCGCCACGAGATTCAGATAGTCGATAAGGACGTGTGGTTTGTCGCACTATTTACACCTGTAATTCCTTACAAGCTTACCTGTTTCTTCTTCCAACAGTAAAAACATCTGATGAGGCCATCAAACTGAGAGCCACCATGGTGACCCTCTTTCAGTAGACTTTGCCTTTAGCTTACCACTAAGTGAGGTAAAGTCAGATTGGCATGTCCTATTTACAATACAATACATATTCACATCACACAAATCCTATCATGTTTCATAACAAAAATTGAAACAGCGTTCCAAAAAAAGAAACTAAAGAAATATCGTCATTTCAATAAAGTTTTCTCGTAAGACATGTTCGATCTTCTCGCAATAATATTCAAATATAAAACACGCGAGCACGGTGCGTCCCGTTTGGAATGCAATCGTGCGAGAAATTAGGGGCAAGTAAGAAACATGTACACTCTAAATTGAAATCTGTCTCGGGTTGTTGAGGCACTCTTGAGTGGCCCAAGATATAACATAAAAGCGATTTTCTTTATTGGACACACATAATATCAAAATCTTTTGTTCTTTGGGATCTACTGCATCGCGCTGGGATACATTCGGCAATGTGTGAATCTATGTGGAATACTTTCGCGCTTGCAACACAGTGGGATTCGAAATTATGTTTGTCGATGTGGCGCTTTTCGTACTAACGTAAGTCACGATTCTGTAGTTTAGAGCTACCAATCATCGCGATCTTATACGTCAAAATTCAATAATATAGGCAGAATTAAGGTATGTGTGAATCGATGTGAAGTACTATCGCTCCAAAGTGCATCACAGTGGCAAATATTCGAAATTATGTGTATCGATGTGGCGCTCTTCGTACTAATGTAAGTCGCGATCCTCTAATTTATCGCAATTGTATACATCAAAATGAAGCATCGTAGAATGAAGGTTTTGCTGTAAAAGTATTACGTTTTGTCTTCTAGACATTGACTTATGCAGGATCATCGCCTTTCCGATACTAAATTTTGTATCAGGACCAGGTTATATCAATATCCTTGCATCAGTCAGAGTTGAATCTTCTTAGCGATTTTTGAGACTATGTGCATTTCATTATGAATAAAATATGAAGTATTAATTTGTCCTTCAATTTTTCTTGTCTCTTCTCACTTGCACCATTGATAATGTCGTCCGTTATTTCGTGAAGTGAGTTTTACGTCGTGAATACGTAATTCATGGAAACCTTTTGAGGTTTTCCACTGGATTTTTTCATGTACCCTTTAATATTTCAACGGCTAAACTTGACAGAGCCTTCCCATTCATGCTGATATTTTTTAAATGAAAACACAAAATGATGCTTATAGTATTTTGAATTCTGACAACTTTAACAAAATTTCCTATATTCAAACTTTTGTAATTTGAAATAACGTATTATTTATTTTTTGTATAGAACCAAAAAGTTACATTCGAAGTATTGCATTTTTTTTCCAAAATTAATATGTCAGTAATCTTCTTTTAGAATTTGAATGATTTGATGAAAGAACACTTTCAGGTTAGGACATTTCTAGATCATCCACAACCTGTTTCCCACGAATCTAATGGAGAAGATAGTTCTTACGTGTAGTTAAATAAATAACATTACAATTTTAATAATGTTACAGAACAAAAAATACAACAGCATATATTTTAACATTTTTTTATTCATAACTTAAAGGAAGTTATCTGAAGGTACCCGAATCCCTGAGGTATACCCTTGCAATGACAAATCCTAAGTGAGATAAAAATATTGATAAAACGTCTCAGCCAGTGCTTAGCTGTCAGTTCAAATAAAAGTTACAAACATCTTCAAGTGTTTTTTTTTTTCATTTTTTTTATTATATTAAATATTCAAAGATTTATATCTTTATTCAGTTTAGGTACATTAAAAAGATTTATATCTTCATTCAAGTGTTTAAAAACATCACCACAAGTTTTGTGAAGTGAAGGTGTTTTAGATTACTGATAAAATTACGCCGGTAGGCGTGGTTCCCGGCAGAGAGAGTAGAATTCGGACCACCCCATCTCTTCCCATGCGTGTCGTACAAGGCGTCTAAGGGATAGGGCTGTTTAATACCTGACAGCTAATACAGCCTAGACTTAGCCTCAAATCCATGGCTTGAGTGTTGACTCAGTTGACAGTACGCGGAAGACGGTAATAGGTTCACCCCCTATTACGTGGGATGGAATTCAATGATTTGTGAAATGTGGATGTTAATTCACCTCTGCCTATCCCTCCAGGGATAAAGGTGTCATTATATGTAAGTATGTTTAAAATTACAAAAATTAGTAATTTTGAAAAATAAAACTATGAATTTAGAAAAACATATAATAACTTCACTCTTTATAACAAAGACAATTCAAAACAAATGGTTAAAAGAATGAATTCAAAAAAATAGAATCACAATTCAAAAAATATAAAAGAAATTATTCAAAAAAGTTTTCGTTTGTGCTTAAATTTTTTCTAAATCCTATCTTGTATTGGTTTACGCCGACTGACTCCCAACAGAGCAATGGAGTTAGATAAACAAGATTCATACGCGTATTACTCGTAATTTAATGTCGCCCAGAGGATTTTATCGAATATTATGTTTATTATGCGTTGTGAATGTATTAATAACCTTAAACAATGTTAAGGAGGAGTTCGGAAAATGAACAATGGGGTAAGTTACCTATTCGCAGGGTCCACTTGGATGGACGGCCGCTTCATGGTTTGTATTTTTTTTTTGTCTAAAAGCATATTAGAACCAAAATTACTAATATTCCCTCTAACCCTCCAGCTAAGCTAAATTGCTTGTGTTAGGAGTGGGTTCACGTTGGTAATGTAATGGCCAAGATTCGAACCCGGGACCTTTCGATCGTAAGGCCGTAATTTGGAAGTTTTGGCACCAACGGGAAGAAAGGCGCATGGGGATATTATTTTTGTGCATTCGTATTTTTATGAATACAAATGGTGGATTTTGATAACGCACACAAGTGTAGGAAAGTGGCATATTACAGTGAAATGTGACTTTTCATGTCTCCCTAGAAAACCTGTACTAAAGTCTCCATAAGTTTACTGAGGCAACAAGCATCATTCATCGTCGTCATCATCATGATCACCATCATCATCATAATCTGCTCATGATAATAATGATGATTAATTAAAAATTAAAATTAAGAAGAAATTAATTAACTGATGACATGGCAGCATGGTCGTAGCGTCTTCGCCGGTTCCGAAAGGAACAAATGAAAAAAAAGGTATGATATTTGAGCGCTTAAAGCGAAAAAGTCACGCTAAAAGTCTGTCGACTGTCAATAGTTATTAGCTCAAGAAGGAGGCCAAGATTTGTAATATTGACCACATTACAGTTCATGGCCTCCAACTACATATACATTGGAGAAAGTAAGAAAAAAGAACGAAATACAATAATGTTTACGGAAAGTAAACGTTAGTTTAAAAATAAACTAAAGATAAAATAAAGATTTTGTATCTATTAAGAAGAAGAAGAAGAAGAAGAAGAAAAAGAAGAAGACAACAACACGCAGTCCCTTAAAGTTTCTTATTTTAATTGCATCAAAAATGTCTGACCGCGATGGATGCTCTTTTTTACCCAACAGCGGCGAAGTAAAAGGAGATTATTATTTTGACAGGCTATGTACCTATATATATATATATGTATGTATGTAGGCTCATCTGTCCCTCACAGCTCCTTAACCACTTATTAGAACTGGACATATGAGGTATCGTTAAAGCGTCTTAGTCAATCGCTGGATATAGTATCACTGTATTGTGGCGCCTTCGCGCGGTCATAAAGTACTATGTTAAAAATATAAATTTAAGATAAATTTGTCGTGTTTGGTATCAACAGAAAGAGCTTAACTAGAACAATTCAAATATGTATAAATTATGTCTATTGCTGGCCCCAAAACAATATTAATAAAAAATAATATCTAGACCCATGGAAAGCATAATTTAACTACTTGTGTTATGGAATCTAGAATACGGATAAACATACTTAAATACTTTTTTTTGTAAATGCTTACATAATATACATAGAAACACCCAGACCAATGCAAATATACATATTCATGCAAACAAATACACTCGAGAGCAATGAATCCGGGTCACTTAAAGAATGTTAAAAATCTCGGAAACTAAAAATGATAGGTTAATGCAATAAATTGTATTTAATAGACAATGTAATACTCCTTAAATGAAAGTAAAAAAAATATGAGTCACCATACATTTTATTAACACAAAATTACATAAAGAAAAAAACTGCTGATCTCTCCTTAAAACAAAAATAGGAAACATGAAATTTTTGAACTTTATTACGATTTTCTTGAATTTTAATACTTCGTATTGCCTCCTCGTGCTTCCATTACTGCGTTTACGCGGTTTGGCATGCTGTACACCAAGTTCCTTATACGATTTTGGGGAATATTCTCCCATTCCTCTGTGAGAGCAATTTTGAGCTCACGAAGCGTGATTGGGGGAGGGTTTCGTTGTTTTACGCATCTGCCTAGCTCGTCCCAAGCATGCTCGATCGGGTTGATATCCGGGCTGCGCGCTGGCCACTCCATACGAGTAATGTTCATCTCTTGAAGGTAGTCATTCACAATCCTACCTGTATGAGGTCTGGCATTGTCATGCATAAATATAGCATCCTCACCTAAATTGACCATAAATGGACCAACGTGATCATTGAGGATTTCTTCCACATATCTTACGCTAGTTAAAGAGCCGTTTTCTATGATCACCAGCTCTGTGCGACTTTCAGAAGAAATTCCGGCCCACACAAGTACAGACCCACCACCGTAGGCTACTTTTTCTTCGATGCATGCTTGCTTGAATCTTTCCCCTGGTCTTCGATACACTCTGTGTCTTCCATCGTGCTTGTAGAGCATAAATTTTGATTCGTCGGAGAACATAACTTTTGACCAATCTTCAATACTCCAATTTACGTGGCTCTGGGCATAACTTAGTCTCGAAATACGATGCCCACGCTCCAGTTTAGGGCCGTTTGCAGGTCTAAGGGGTTTTAAGTTAGATTCAGCAAGCCGACGTCTTACTGTCCATGCACTTGGGTTACTTCCTCCGAGGCGTCGAAACTGATTGGTGAGTTCAGTTCCTGTGAGAAAGCGATTTCGAAGCATGGTGTTCACCAAGTATCGGTCTTCTCGTGCTGTGGTACACCTGGTTCTGCCCGTTCCTGGTCTGCGTAGGTTAGAACCAGTTTCTTCGTAACGTCGGAGAACTCTTTGTACTGTTGACAGCGACACACCGACAGTCCTGGCTGTATCGCGCTGACTCCGGCCGGTTTCCAGCATTGTAAGTATTCTGGTGCATTCTTCAGGCGTAAGCGACATAATTTCAGCTTGATTAATGAATATAGAGCACTATCAACATGGTTTATGTACCCACATAAATGACAGATTACAAACAAAAGCAACACCAAATGCTGTAATTTCGTAGTTCCATCTTCGAAAGTGGCCCTTTTTCAAATTTGATTTTTTTATGATATAACTTTACAATAACTAAGAAGTTTTAATACCTTCATTTAAGGAGTATTACATTGTCTATTAAATACAATTTATTGCATTAACCTAGCATTTTTAGTTTCCGAGATTTTTAGGATTCTTTAAGTGACCCGGATTCATTGCTCTCGAGTGTATTTGCACTGATCGAAAATCGAACCCGCGCCTCCTGCGTAGCAGTCAAACGTTCTACCGCTAAGCCACAGAGGTCGATTTATGTTATCTGTAGGCGGGTTTTAGTTGTAACTTAATTTTTAACACGCTTTTATTAGCTTCACTTGTATGTATGTATGTAAGAAAATCTTGGAATCTTAATTTGGCCCACTTCCCGGTCTTCGATTAGGATGAAATTTTGCACACGCTCTGAGTTCTGATAACAATACTTGACTAGCTAAGAAACGTCATGATATGGGTATCAAATGAAAGGGTTTGCTGTCAAGAAAACGAAAAAAATAGTCACGTGACTTAAATCCAATATGGCGGACGTCCAAGATGGCAGACAGGCTACTTGAAATTTGCTATCAGAAATACGAAAAAGTATAAAATAAATACAATTTCAGTTCGTGATGAACGATAAATAATTACCTATGCGAAATGGTTATAAATAGGTAATCATCTTTATTGAATATTTACTATGATTCATTATGAAAGAAAGCCTGGCGCGTTTTGTCCCCAATAGAGTAAAGATAACATAATTTTTTTTGACGGTCAGGCTTTTAAAATCTTATCTTTGTTTATTCGTAATCGGTTGAACAGAACCGGAGATTTGGCCAAAAGTCGCGATAACCGCCATCTTCGCGGTCGAACTAGCTAGTAATAAATAAATCGGTTGCTGTAAGATTCGACCGCATTTGGGTTGGCCTCAGTCGATTGCAATATTAATGATGTTTTCTGTTCAAATTCGAATGGATGTGTTAAATTTAACACAATTCCAGAGCACATTTATTTTGTAAAATGAATAGTCCTATTTCCATTTGAGCTTTAACTTAAAATATTATGATTTTTTTTATCTAGGACACGCCATCTTAATTTCACCTCGCCTGATGGTAAGATAAAGGCAAAGTCTCAGAAAAGAGGGTCACGATTACATACACTAAGTAATGTTACAATGGTGGCACTCAGCTAGGCGGTCTCATCAGATGCTTTTTCACACCTCGCTTAAAGGATCCGGAACTGTAGGAAGAAGGAAACGCGTCTGCTGGTAATGAATTCCAGGTCAGGTATAATATAGAGACTCTTTTGGTGATACGGCACCAAAAGAGTCTCTATATTATACTAGCTGTCGCTCGTAGCTCCGCCCGTATAGATGTCGGTTTTCATGACAACATATACTCATGCCTGTTCTTTGTCAAGGTCAAATACAAATCGGTTCAGCGGTTCAGGCGTGAAAGCGTAACATACATACAGACAGACAGTTCCTTTTGGATTTATTATATTAATATGGAAGTATGGATTTAATGTTACAGATTTTATTCATTTTTGATCATTCACTTAACCTATAAAAGTATATTATTTGACATTTAACTGTTAAATAATTTAATATTATTAGTGTAATCCTTTTTTTTAATAAACAAATCAAGAAATAATTTATAAATATTAAATACAATAAAAATAAAATAACTATTATACAACTTATAGCTAAGAACAATTAAAATGCGTCGTAGAATTCCTCCGCATCGCATGCCTCTTGTGGTAGCGTTCCCAGAAGACTGGCAGCATTGCCACGTTGTATGGCAATGCTTATTCTCTGTCCTAAAAAGAGGCCAGCCTTCTGGTCACGAGAAGCGTCGACCATTCGCTTCGCAATCTCACGGAAGAGGTTGCGAGCGCTCGGACCCCATGACCCCAAAGTCTCGACTCCAAACGGCACAAATTCATAATCTCCGATGAGATTGGAGTATTTGCGCCGCTTGAGAGCCTCTGCAGAAGCAGCAGCAGCACCAGCGCAGCCAGCCGTGCTAGTTATATGGGTAGGAGCCATGGTATCAACGCATGTGGCGTCCCACACCAGAGTCCTACCCATCTTCCATGGCATTAACGACATGCCATCCGGTCTCTTGCCATCGTCACGCGCCAAACCGTTTGGTTCTAGTACAGCTGGTACACCGGCGGTGACAAGAGCACGGCGGACTATGTCGTTGAGGCTGGCGTGCCGTGGAATTCGCCCAGCGCTCCTGCAGCACGACAGACCATGGTGTCCGAGTCTGTCAACGGCTTCTCCACAACGGCATTGATGCGGAGAAACACACGGCGCACCTAAACGGAGACAAGTTGCGATGCGGAAGGTAGTGTCATCTAAAATAATCCCTACGTTAGATGACGGAAGAGCTTGTAGCCAAAGACCCGATTCCCACACTCCAACCGCCAGTAAACGGGCACGCTCAGCAGCATTGGAACATGTATTTAGTAATTTTTTTCCAACTAAGCTGCAGAGCGGCCCGTCCCACTGACGCTGTGAGGAAAGGTTCCTAGGGAGATCGGTGTTTGGACATGCAATTTTCCAAGCGTTCACTGCATCAGTCTTACACAATACTTCAGAATTAACTAGTGTAGGTGCAAGGATTTTCCTAGTTAATTCTTCCGTACTGTGGACTGAAGACAGGAACGCTGGTAAGCTGACATCTGAAATTTTGCGAATACCGAGCCCACCCAAGCGAATCGGTAGAGTCGCTTGTAGTAAAGCTCGGTCATCCAAGGCCACATTTAAAATTTTGGTGAGGGTATTTTCTATAATTTCGTCCATTTTTTTCAAAATTGTAATATGTTTAAAAAATGGCGTCGATCGTAAGGCATGGGTGAATTTTGGAACGAATAGGCAATACCGAAGAATAGTGAAAGCCGAGTGTATATTTATTTTGAGTAGGCGATCCGAAATGTCACTAAAATTTTGATTGTTACAGATTGAATTGAACTAGAACTATCTTTTGAATGCAATTTTAAAGCATTTAGTATGAAAACTATTCATCAATAACAAAATAAACGGGATATTTACCATATTTCATTGTTCACTGTTCATATCCCGTTTATTTTGATACTGATGCGAGTGACCACGATAGTTTAAATACCTGAAAACTATTCAAATCGATTAAGGTAAGAAAAACTGAATCGATCCATCGCTGCAAGACGAATAAATATAGGGAAATTTGGATGACTTCGGGCGAGGTTCGATAGCTCAGTGGTCAGTTTTCCCCCTGTAAGGAAAAGATCGAGGGTTCGAATCCCATCTGTACCGACTCAGTTTTTTCTATATTAATTGATTTAAATAACTATCTTGTTATATTTACATATATATGTAGTAACTGATGTTGGTGTACAATAAAGACATATCTATCTTATCTACATATCCGCTCACAATCACGCTCAAGATGTGGAATGATCTCCCTGCTGTAGTTTTCCAGGTGATTAAAATATGGGGTTCTTAAAGAAGGGCATTACAAGGTTCTTATAGGGTCGACAGCCCGAGTTTGACGTCTCTGGTGTTGTACACGTCCTTAACCACTTCGCATCAGGTGGGTTGTTTGCTTGTCTGTCACCAAAATTATATTTTATTTTATTTATTTACATTAATGTCTCCTTCTAAAAGTTAATAATGGACGGTGTAGATTGCAGCAATGGTTTATGAACGGACAATCTACCCGGTCAGCAATCACCTTCAGGACTTCGAATAAAAAATTGTTGAACAGAAAATTTAAAAAGTATTAACTTTAACGTTTTAATTTTCTCTTCAACTCATCAGCATTATCATTATTTTAGGGATAGCCATGTTTATATCCATGGCTTTCACTTCGCAGCCTGAGATCCGCTACTCTTTTTTCCTATTTTCCATTTAGCTCCTGTGGTTTTAATAGGAGTAACTAGCGTTTATCCTCCCAACCTCGAAAGGAAAGCCAAGGTCGGAGCCTCATTCGATAATTAGTCGGTGTAATGACCTTCTTCCTACAGTCCCGGGTCCTTTAAGCGGGGCATGAAAAATTATATGATGAGGCCGTCAAGCTAAGTGTCAGCATTGTAACATGGTATATGTATGTAATGGTGACCCTCTTTTGTGAAACGCCCTTTAGCTTACCATAAGGCGATGCAAAGTCTAATTGTCAATCAATCAATTCAATCAATTGGCCTATCGCAGTACACTGCTGGACAAAGGCCGGCTTTGGCCTACTATATCCACGCTAACCAGACGGGTTGGTACAGGGTTTTTTTTCGAGTTTTCCTTCTCTCGCAGTGATATCGTCTGCGTACCTTTCCGTTAGTGGCCTCTTACGACACCATCGTGGTGATACATGTATTATTTCTCCGTCACCACACGGCCTATTCTAATTAATTGACGTGTACTATTTAAAAAAACGCAGGTGAGGTTGCCTTGCCCCTGAAGATTTTAATGGGGGTTCATACACCCCACTAATTATAGCAAATTAACTCAAATGATAAAAAAGTATTATATGAGTTTACACATCAAATTGAATTTGATATTCATAAATCAGTTCTTGTATTCATAAATGACTGTACTAACAGCCAATATTTGCCACAAAAACAAGCGATTTTTATAAAGTGGCAAAACCTCGAACCGTCCACTGCTAATTAATTACGATTCCTGTTTAACGAACCGACGTCGTGTCCCAAGAAATAGACTCCAAAAAAATTTTATGGTGTCTTTTTTCTTAAAGAGGATTGAAATGCCATTTTTTGTGAAGCTTAATGAAATGCTGAAGAGAATCTTTTCGTTTTTTGTGGGAGTCAGAGGAATATTTTCTACTAATAGCTTCTTTTGCAATTGTATATTAATGTTTGCGTGTTTTTTTTTTCAAGCTTTTATTTTGATTGCTTTCAAATCCAATTCTTTTTCAAATTTTAAATCTGTTATCTTCAATTGATTGAGCTGAAACTTTTTACTAAATTTGAAATGTTTGTCTTAGACCATAAGTGTCAAGCTTTTTAAGATGTGAATGAATGAATGAATGAATGAATATAGCCTATCACAGTCCATTGCTGGACATAGGTCTCTCCCAATTTTGGTTGTATTATTTTTTTATTCCGTACCCCGTCTGTCCCACGGTCATCTCCGGTTTCAACATGAGCCCACTCGGGAATAAGTTATACCTAACATCCTAAATCAATGCAAGGATTGTGTTAATACATTTCTGTCTATCCCATCATTATCCTTATAACGAGTTGTCAGTTGCCTCTAAAGTTTCTACATCGGTACTAGGATCTACTTAGTGATTTTTATGCGGCTTTTCCGGCAAAAACTGAACTCCCCTCTCCAAGAAGAAACCCTACTCCGATGTTTAGTAGGTGTATAGACCAGCAAGTGCACCTACTATTAGGTGAAGTTGAATTGGGAACTAAAGGTAGTGCTAGGACTCTATACATCCAAGATCACGTAGGACAGGATATAACTAACCCATGGCGACAATCTATTGCAATAGGGTATTAATTCACACATCAATTCTGCATACCGATCCCCTTAACTACAAGACGTACGATTAATAGGTATATATCTCTGTCTATGTCTGTCTAATATAATTAGTGGAAACTTAATTGAAATCGATAAAACGAATTCAGTGCAAACGTCCCTAGGAACTAGTTCCGTATGTTGGTTTACATAGAAATAGAATAGTCTAGATAGCATAGATAGATAGATAGATAGATAATTCTTTATTGTACACCAACAGATTTACAGTAGGACAAGTAGGTAGCGTGTATACAGTTCAATGTACAATGGGCGGCCTTATCGCTGAAGCGATTTCTTCCATGCAACCTTGGGATGGACATTAATGTTATGAAACAAAAGATATGGTGTAGTTACCGACTAAACTTAAATAGATAGTGTATTCAAATAAAAGAAAGAGAGAAAAGTAAGTAAAATAAAATTAATATACGGCATATGTGCGATAGTAGATACAAAGACACCGCCAACATAATCAGAACACTAAAGTCGTTCAATATCATACAATAATGCTTACATATATACAGTCACGCCTTTTTCCCAGTGGGGTAGGCAGAGACTACTGTTTTCCTGGAATACCTCATTCACTTCTTCTACTTTTATAATTGTTTTCATACATACTCGCCGGTTTCAGGTACTCATGGCATGTCCTTTCTTCAAAATGTCTTCGATTTGATTGACATACGTATACAATAATGTTTACGGAAATTAACGCGATCATGGTACACGTACACACATACCTTTGATTTGCCTGAGTGTGGTATGTGACGGTACATGGCGAAACGAAAAAAAAAATGAGAATGTGCGGGTAGATGAAGAACCTACTGCCTACAACCACTGCGTTAATTTCCGTTGACAGTATTTTATATCATGGATTTTAGGTTGAATATCGATTGGCAAGTTTGTACGTGAACTAAGGTCGAACAGTGGAAAAGCGTAGAAATATTTTGCGCTGGACCAATTTGGTAATACACAAAGTTATTTAACTACCGGACTTTGATATCACCGGAGGATTATAGAGGTCAGATTGCAGTCACTTCATAGAAAATATCAAAGTACAACGATTTCGTAGTTAGACTGGAAATTAACCAAAAAAGTTAGGCAAAGGGTCGGGTAGAAGACTCGGTCTAGTTTGCAGTATCTAGTTTACTCTAAATCCATGTTTGGAAATCTCATTAGACTGTGAGTAAAGCATTGAATTTGTCTTTAGACAATTGAAAGACGTGAGGTTTTCGAAATGGGTTTAATAGATAAAACTTCTATTATTCTATTACAATATGCTGGATAGTATTCTAGGAAATAAATTACACAGCATCACTGCCATATTGCTCATCATGAGTTTTTTGTTGTATTCGTAATTGAAGAAATGCGTGCGTTACGAAGTATGTGTGGATTGACCTTGAGAGATAGAGTGAGAAAGAGTGTGATAAGAGAGCGATGTGGAATGATAGAAGATGTAGCGATGAGAATTGAGAGAGGAATGTTGAGATGGTTCGGTCATGTTGAGAGAATGAATGAAAAAAGACTAACGAAACGGGTGTATGAGGCGAGTGTGGATGGTACCGTCGGAAGAGGAAGACCTAGGTGGACCAATTCGGGAAAGTTTTAGAAAAGGAGCAAGACAGGAGTAACCTAAACTTACGAGCATGCATAAAGAATGTAATGAGAGTGAATGAAGCGAGAGTAGTATGTCAGGATCGTAGCAAATGGAGATACGTGATCTCTGCCTACCCTTATAGGAAACACGCGTGATTTGATGTATATATGTATGTAATTTGCAGGCATTGAAAAAAACAGCACAAGTGAATCGACGGGTGCGAACAGCCAATTTAAAATATAAGTGGATATCTACCGGCTTAGTATAGATCTAACGCAAGATCCAGATCTAACACAAGAACTAGATCAAGCGCAAGATCTAGATCTAGTGCAAGATCTAGATCTAAGTTTAGATTTAAATCTTTTGATGGTTACTGGAACAGTTAATTAAAACTAATAGTATTCGAAACATCGTTTGTGTTTTTTAAGTCTTATACAAAATGTGGACTTTGAGAATTACAACTTTTATATATTTTATGAGTGAGTGAATCATCCAAGGCACTCAACTGAGCCAGATAATTTCTTCAGAGATAGACTGCTTCAAAGTAAATGTTTATTAGGGTAAAGCTTTTTTAGTGTCGACTTAATGGTAATAATTAAGTTTAATCTATGGAGATGATAGGTATGAAATTTTAGTATACGATTTATATGATGTACTGGTTTATGACCGCGGATCCACCTGTGCGGAAAATCAATATTGTTTCCGAAATCTATGTGTTGTTCCAGACCATACTCTATATCTGTACTAAATTTCAACTAGACATGGCCAGCTTTTAGAGCGTTATTGAGTAACAATTTGTAATTTTAGCTGTTGCCTGCGGCTCCACCCGAGTGGAATTCTGTACGCGTTTGGGATAAAAATTTATGATTCATATGTTTATACATTTTTGCAGACTTTACTATATCCCTGTACTAAATTTCAGCCAGGACATTTAGCCATTGAACTGTGATTGTATTATATATATGTGGTGGCGCCAGTAGTAGCATACTCAAATCGTCTCGATTGGTTGACGCTGGACACACGCTTCCTGTACCCATCTCCCTCCCGCACTACCTCTAAGTGAAAGATAGCAATAGTTTTCGCCCGCCAATAGACAGTGGCCGCATCGTCACTTCGCATTGAACTAGTAAACAATGGCGGCCGCGCACGCGACTCTTAGAAATTAATAATGTTTGTTGGATTTTAACCGCTTTCATAGACCTTTACCGATCGGATTGTGCCTCTCGTGTGTCCCTCAAGTGATTTAGTGATGTGGGCGGCAACTCCTGAGCCAGGAAGAGAAGATCGGTGCACCGGCTGCGACGGCACGTGGCCCCGTGAAGGTTAGTGCATCCTCTCCTAATTTCTCGGGTTGCATTCAATGCCTAAACCACCTCCGCGGCAACCCGATCACCTATCTTGTTTGTTGTGTAAAGCGTCAATGAAACATGTTAACTTCATCCCCGCGTAATACAGTCCACTAGCTCAGGTGGCATGAGAATAGCGCCACCATTCTTTTTGGTCCTTCGAGCCGGATACTTAGTCGTAGTTCGCAATTTTGTTATTATTCTATTGGGAATAAACGCACCGCACCTAAATACCTAGTTATTTTAGTAGAAAACCCCGCATCTAGGCATTTAGGTTTAGATCTTAGGTATACTAGACACCCTAGTGCATAGGCACAGTGTAATACCTAACGCATTTGGCTTTTGTTTATTTGTTTCAATTTCTAAGTTGTCCGTTCGCCGCTGGCTCGCATCGTGTTTACCTGATACCTACATAGGTTATGTACGTGGCTATACCTCGCTCGCATTTCTCTTATCGTATCGATCCTTAGTCGTAGCTCGCTTTTGTTATTTATTCCTCAGGGAATAAACGCAACGCACCTAAATACCTAGTTATTTTAGTAGAAAACCCCGCATCTAGGCATTTAGGTTTAGATCTTAGGTATCCTGACACCCTAGTGCATAGGCACAGTGTAATACCTAACGCATTTGGCTTTGTTTTTATTTGTTTCAATTAAGTTGTCCGTTCGCCGCTAGCTCGCATCGTATTTACCTAATACCTACGTGGGTAGATACGTGACCAATACCTCGCTCGCATTTCATTCAAATTCATACGAAAGTATTTTAATTTGAATAGATATTACGCAATACTTAATCCCTGAAATAATAGTTGAACCTAGACAGCGATCTAGCTCGCGTAGGTACGATCTTGTTGCTATGCGCGTTTTGTTCAAGCCGGCACTCGCAGTTATAAGTACCTACCTACCTACGGATATCGTTCGCGCCGCGTCGCTGTACTGTAGGTACCGCTAAGATTAAGTCATTTCATTTGTTGTTTACCGCACTTTAGTTTGATATTAGTTGTAAAAATGCCCCCAAAGGTTGGTAGTACCGATAGTAAAGTTCAACTGAAACTTTTATACGCTAAAAGAGAAATGATTTACTCTCGTGTACAATCGATTTGTGATAATGCACTTAAAACCTCTGATTTGGCTATTAGAGATTCGTTCTTGTGTTCTATAGAAAACTTGGATAGTTTGCGCGCGGATTTCGAGTCTTTAGTACATGACATCAACGTTTTAGAGTTAAATTTAAATCCCGATTACTCAGTGAGTTATCAGGCCTTGTCGTCGTTTGACGATTTGTATTGTCGTATCAAACGCGTCGCTAGGAGTTTGGAGAAACCGTCTGACCGACCCAATCCCACTCGCGACCGACCTAAGTTGCCACCAATTCAAATACCCGAATTTGATGGTAACATTCGCAATTGGTGTTTATTTATAGATAGTTTTGAGAATACAATAGATAAGAACGATTCGTTGACAGATCACGAAAAATTGCATTATCTCGTTGAAAAATTAACTGGTAAAGCTATAACCGTTTGCGCTGGAATTACGTTTAGTGCCGAAAATTATAATTTAATTTTAAATACTTTGAAAGCTAAGTATGAGGATAAAAGATCGGTAGCTAACGCATATTTGGATCAGATGTTTGACTTGAAATCCATTACGGCATGTAACGATCAAAACTTAGAGAAGTTTCTAGATACTTTCGCATCATCTGTTCGCGCCGTAAAGAACCTAAAGATCGATGACCTCTGCGACTTCTTATTTTTGTATATGGGTTTAAAGAAATTAGATTCCGAAACCATTCGATTATTTGAGTCGGATCACCGCGGCAATAAAATTCCTAAGTTCGAAGACTTAGAAAGTTTTGTTCGCGAGCATATAAAAATATTGCAACGCTCTTCATCGAAACATGAAGGCGCGAAGAAAGTTGTTAGTTCGGAACGCAGAATAGATGCGTCATCGAGGTCACTGAGGTCAACTCATACTTATGTTAATACCGCACCAGCACATGTGCAATCACCTGTTTGCTCTTTGTGTAATACTCATCATTCGCAATTGTACAAGTGTCCGGGTTTCCTAAAATTATCGCCTAATGATCGTTATAAATTTGTTCGCGCTAATAATTTTTGTTTTAATTGTCTCGGTACTAAACACCGCGTTGTTTTATGTAATAGTAGAAATAGTTGTCGCAAATGTCAAGCGAGACACCACACTTTACTTCATTTTGAAAATAGTAATGCCGCATCCAATGTGAGCACAGTTGGTTCGTCAAGCGGTGGCACACGGCGGCCTGCGCCACAGCCGCAGCCCGCGCTCGCGCGCGCTCCGGCCCGCCCGGAGACCGCTGCGAATGACGTCACCTTGTGTTCGTTGTCCGCTAGTACTGCGCTCACTACTGTGGTTGTTGTGGTTTGTTGATGCATTAGGTAAACCGCATATTGTTCGAGCGCTATTAGATGGCGCTTCGCAAAGTAATTTTATTACTCAAGATTGTTGTCAACGTCTTGGTTTCAATGTTAATAAGCGTTCGACCCGCTCAGTGGTGAAGGGTTTTGGAGGTTTACAGTCAGCTGTTCATGGCACCGTTAAAACAAGGTTTGGATCTCGTTTTAATAATAATATTTGGTTTGACATGGATTCGCTCGTTATAGATAAAATAACTGAACAGTTGCCTACCGTCCCGGTTGACACGTCTTTATTAACGAAATTTAAAGACTTGCTTTTAGCAGATGAGACTTACGCTGTTCCTGGAGTCGTCGATATATTGATCGGCGCTTCGATTCTCCCGCACCTCCAGTTGTCACGTAAGGTTCAAGGGGGACCGACGTACCCCGCTCCGCACGCACTGGAAACAGTTCTTGGTTTTGTTATAATTGGTTCCGCACCCGCTTCTATAGATAGTTTTAGTCACTCGACTGCCTCGTTCTGTTGCACCGTCGAGCCGCCACTGGAGTCTACCATCCGCAAGTTCTGGGAAATTGAAGAGGTCAATGTCCCACCCATCCTAAGCCCTGATGACAAGATGGCTGAGGAGATTTATTGTCGCACGACTACTCGTGATGAGCGGGGTCGTTATGTTGTCGCGCTCCCTTTCAAGGGAGATATTTTTTCGCTCGGTGACTCCCGTGTATCCGCTGAAAGACGCTTTCTTTGTTTAGAACGAAAGATGCAGGCGTCTCCAAAGTTAAAGCAAGCCTATGATGAGGTTGTTAACGAATATTTAGATAAAGGTTACATCTCACCTGCGCCTGCGGACACTGACGAGACCCAGCCTTCGTACATTATCCCGCACCACGGAGTCATTAGAGAAGATAAGCTTACTACTAAGCTCCGCGTAGTTTTGGATGGCAGTGCTAAGACTAGCACTTCCGTGTCGCTTAATGACATTTTGTATTGTGGTCAAAATCTTCAAGGTAATTTATTTAACATAATTGTAAATTTTCGCTTATTCGCTGTTGCACTCTCTGCAGATATTCGACAAATGTTTTTGTGCCTTGAAGTGCGCAAATCCGATCGTAGGTTTCAACGATTTTTATATAGATTTTCACCGCAAGAACCTTTAATGGTTTACGAATTTAATCGTGTTTGCTTCGGGCTTAAATCTAGCCCTTTTCACGCACTTCGCACCGTCAAGCAGTTGGTCGCTGACTAGGGCGATGCATTTCCGAAAGCGAGAGCCACCATTGAGACGGACTTATACATGGATGACTTCGTGTATAGTGTAGATAGCGAGGCAGAGGCTGTCGAGACGGCCGCTCAAGTTATAAGTCTCATGAAGGCTGGTCAATTTGATCTCGTGAAATGGACGAGCAACTCGCAAACTGCGTTAGAGTCGATTCCACCGTCGCACCGATTGTCTTCGGTTAAGGAATTCGATGAAAGTGATACGCACAAGGTGCTCGGTTTAAGCTGGTCGCCCTCATCTGATAAGTTTAGTTTGAAAATTAGTTCGACCCCGCAAACTTGTACTAAACGCATTATCCTGTCGTGTGTGGCACGGATATGGGACGTAATGGGATTCGTAGCTCCTGTCGTTTTGTACGCCAAGCTACTTATAAAAGAGCTTTGGCTTTCCAATTGTGATTGGGACGACACCGCGCCCGACAACATTGCTAAGTTGTGGGCTCGCTTTAGAAAAGAACTTTCTGTGCTTGACCAAATACAAATTCCGCGTCATGTAGGTATATCGCAACATAGTGTTGTTACGGTAGTAGGCTTCGCGGACGCTAGTGAGAAGGCGTATGGAGGAGTAGTTTATTTTCATGTCTCGAATGTAGGTAAGGTTTCAATTAGCCTTATGAGCGCGAAATCAAAGGTCTCTCCCCGTAAGGTCGTCTCTCTGGCACGCCTCGAGCTATGCGCTTTACTATTGTTAGTTAGATTGATCACCTCTATCGCCAATGCTTGTAGTAGTCGCATTAATATTAGTAGAATTTTAGCTTTTTCGGACTCAACAGTCGCTTTGTGTTGGGCCCACTCTTCGCCCCATCGTTGGGACACATTCGTCGCTAATAGAGTGGCAAAAATTCAATCTGAATTAGCGCCACAAAATCTCTTTCACGCTGCTGGCACCGACAACCCAGCCGATTGTCTCTCTCGTGGATTGCTTCCTTCGCAAATTTTAGATCACCCGTTATGGTTTAGTGGACCGTCCTGGATTCATGCCGCGTTAGATAAGTGGCCAGTTAGTCAATTCAATCCCACTACGGTTTCCGAACCACCCGAGGAGAAGAAGCACTCGCTTGTTGTATCGGTCCCACGTGAAGAGTCCCTTATTTTGTTGTTGGCTAATCGCGTCTCGTCTTGGTCGAGACTGTTGCGTTGTGTTGTTTATGTAGGCCGATTTTTGAGAATTTTATCTACGCGCGGTCATATAACCGCCGCTGATTTAGATAAAGCTGAATTGGTCATACTTCGCGAGTTGCAGAAATGTTATTTTGCTTCTGAATTTAAAAATTTAGAATTTAACAAACCTTGTAGTCGTTCTTTCCGACACTTGAAACCATTTTTGGAAGATGGACTCATTCGAGTAGGTGGTCGTTTGAGAAATTCAAGTTTAGGATTTGAACAAAGGCATCCAGTAGTTCTCCCGCGTAAGGACCACGTATTAGATTTGTTAGTAGATTATCATCATAAGGTGAATTGTCACGCTGGTCCCGATTTGTTAATGTCTATTTTGAGACAGAAATACTGGATAATTTCCGCTCGTAATTTGATTCGCGCTAGAGTACACAGATGTGTACCTTGTTTTAAACTCCGCCCGCGTTTTGTCGCGCCTGAAATGGCCGATCATCGCTCTTGTCGTGTTGTTCAATCCGCAAAACCTTTCGTACACACCGGCACAGACTTTGCTGGGCCTTTCAAAGTCACCATTGCTCGTGGTCGTGGCATTCGCTCCACGAAAGCTTATGTTTGTTTGTTCATTTGTATGACAACTCGCGCGGTTCATATAGAGTTGACCGGTGATTTAAGTACGCAAAATTTTATGTCCGCTTTTAAACGTTTTTTGTCGCGTCGTGGTCCGGTTAAGCGCATGTATTCGGACAACGGTACAAACTATGTAGGGGCCCGACGTAGTATTTCGGAATTGCACACATTCTTACGGTCTAAGTACTACCAAAGTGAATTCGCTCACATCTTAGCCGAAAATCGCATTGAATGGTACTTTAACACGCCTGCAGCTAGTCATTTTGGTGGTGATTGGGAAGCGAATATTAAAAGCCTTAAGTCGCATCTGTTTCGCGTCATAGGCGAACAGATTCTCTCGTTCGAGGAGTTGAGTACCGTACTCGCTCAAGTAGAGGCGGTGATGAACACGCGTCCGCTGTGTCGGACTCTATCTAGCGATCCGTCAGAGCCATTAGCGTTGACGCCAGCTCACTTCTTAAATACGACTCCTCTAAAATATTTGCCCGCAATAGATGTTGATGACGATAGAATGCATCTTCTAACTCGTCACGCTCTTTTAGATAAATTAGTCCAATCGTTTTGGAATCGTTGGAGAACCGATTATTTGCACACGCTGCAGTCGCGTCAAAAATGGAATACTCCATCCAACCCAATTACTGTAGGTACGGTGGTAGTCCTTATGACTGAGAATGCGCCTCCTTTACATTGGCCTCTAGGAGTAGTAGAGGAAGTTTTTCCCGATTCCCGCGGGATAACTCGTGTTGTACGGGTTAAAACCACAACCGGATCGTATCTGCGCCCGGTTGTTCGCCTCTGCCCTCTGCCTAGCCAGCAGTAGGCACGAGTTCAAATCTAGATTTATATTTTAGTTGTTATTTCCCAAACCTAGATTTAGATTAGACTTTAGATTTGTTCCGCATTTTTCGTTTTGAAGGTAACCCTTCAAGCCGGGGGGTATGGTGGCGCCAGTAGTAGCATACTCAAATCGTCTCGATTGGTTGACGCTGGACACACGCTTCCTGTACCCATCTCCCTCCCGCACTACCTCTAAGTGAAAGATAGCAATAGTTTTCGCCCGCCAATGGACAGTGGCCGCATCGTCACTTCGCATTGAACTAGTAAACAATGGCGGCCGCGCACGCGACTCTTAGAAATTAATAATGTTTGTTGGATTTTAACCGCTTTCATAGACCTTTACCGATCGGATTGTGCCTCTAGTGTGTCCCTCAAGTGATTTAGTGATGTGGGCGGCAACTCCTGAGCCAGGAAGAGAAGATCGGTGCACCGGCTGCGACGGCACGTGGCCCCGTGAAGGTTAGTGCATCCTCTCCTAATTTCTCGGGTTGGATTCAATGCCTAAACCACCTCCGCGGCAACCTGATCACCTATCTTGTTTGTTGTGTAAAGCGTCAATGAAACATGTTAACTTCATCCCCGCGTAATACAGTCCACTAGCTCAGGTGGAATGAGAATAGCGCCACCAATATGTGAGTCTACTACTCACCAAAAAAGTTGCGTTTTATTTTTGTATAAAATACGTCAATTATACTTTACTTCTCCTGATGTTAAGCTGAAGGCAAAGTCTCAGGAAAGAGAGTCACCATTACAGACACGTACCATATTACAATGGTAACAGCTTCACGGCCTCATCAGATGCTTTCGTTCATGTCTGGTCTATTATTGATTTTATTCTTTTTAGGGATGAAGGTACATCTCATCATTTACATAAACTTTGAGCTAAGTTTATGACGAAATGGAAGATATTAATTTTCTGTTTTATTTTATATTAAAAGCTTCATTGCGTTGGTAATCGCAAAGATTATTATTCTACATTATCTACTTAGCCATAAACATTTCAGACTTTATTAGAGTAAAGTTTATAACAACATCCAAATTCTTGTGAATAAAATGAAATACTGTATATAAGGATCATAATTTTGTACAGATGGTGCCATTTTTTCATTATATACTTATATCAGTCATCATTCGATTATAAACCTTAACGCTTAATGGTTTATATTGCAATAATTGAAGTGATATGCCTTGAAAGCTAAGATGATAATGATGATGATTGAAAATTATTCAATCATTATTATCATCTTAGCTTTATTCCCGTTTAACTTAATGTTATATCTTAGTAATAATTATCTTTCTTCTTCTTGTGGTCTCAATAACGTTCAGAACTATTATAGCTTTATTACCCCCCTCCCCTTCACCTCGGAGTCTGTCCACTTCTTCCAGTCTAACTGCGGGTTTAACTGATCTTCGAAATTTTTCATAAAACGATTGCCATCTGTCAAGTATTCCAGTTGGATCAGTCGTTGAACTTTTAGCTCCAACTAGCCGTAACGACTGTTATAGATATTCGTATGACAATTGGGACCGAAGGCTTAACGTACTCTGCAAGGCATGACCAGACCAATACATAAACGATATTTATGTATACAAATATTTCAACTGAGCCGGAATCGAAGCCGCACCCGTCTACGTAACGTCGCGTTCACTACCACCACGCCACGGAAGCTGACAGCTAAAACGCACGTTCATTAAATAAAAATTACTCTGTCCCTCTGAATTCGTTAGGACCATTTTTCATACTCGTACGTTGTCCCGTACTTTAGGTACGTGTAGATTTTTTGTATAGTCGTATTGTACGTTTTGTTTAGATAGACGTTGATGGATCGGCTGTGTATGAAACAACAGCAGTACCACTTTTTTTATGCCATTTTTTATGCCAGTGGCATAGGAAACTATTTTTGTTTCGTTGCACAAATTAAAATACTAGGAATAGTTTTTGTAGTGAAAGAAATTTGGTACAATTTAAGTAGGTTCTTGCTACTAGCATTTGCTTTGCTGTTTAAGCGGTATTGTTAAATTATCTTTAGAAGTAACTTTTTAAAACTAAGATGGCCGACGATTCTGTTATGTTATATCAAAATCGCCGGCCATCTTAGTTTAGTATAAACTTTCATTAAATAACTAGATAGATTCATTGATTTTTTGCATACTAAACGCCCAATATTTCACTTTTGCCTTCAGCTTACCATCAGGCAAGGCGAAATCTAATTGACGTGTCCTATATAAAAAAAATTTTTTTGAGCGGAGTCATCAAAAATCAACGTTTAAAAATGATTGCAACATCATTCATTGATTTCAATAGTTTGTACGAATGTCGGTAGATGGCTCCCTCTGTCGGTCACCGTAAGACGGATATATGTGTAGAAGAATTTGGATGGTTTCAGGCGAAGGTTCGGTGGCTTAATGGTCAGAAGGGTTCCCCTGTAAGGGAAAGATCGCGGGTTCAAATCCCGCCTCAACCGTTTAATTTTTTTCTATCTTAATCGATTTTGAATAGTAAGCATACTAAATGCTAAAATTTCCATTCAATGAACTGTATTAAACTAGTCTTCTTATGATTACACAATTAAATCAATTACTTAGTTAAATTTTGCCTCGTTAGTTTAGCAATTAAGGAGTCGGTCGGTCGGTCGGTATCTTCCGAGTTCGAACCCTGGTCTCAATACTATAGACGAGAACCCACTCCTAACATAAGAAATTAATCTTAGTACTAGAAAAATTCCCACTTCACTAATAAAAAAATAAGCCAATTATTTTTGCATTATCACAATCATAAAACTAATTAATCTGTGCTAAAATATACTACATACAAATAGACAAAAAAATATACTACATACAAATAGACAAAAAAATATACTACATACAAATAGACTTAAAAATATACTACATACAAATAGACTAAAAAATGTACTACATACAAATAGACTAAAAAATATACTACATATAAATAGACAAAAAAATATACTACATACAAATAGACTAAAAAATATACTACATACAAATAGACTAAAAAATATACTACATATAAATAGACAAAAAATATACTACATACAAATAGACTAAAAATAGGAAAATATTTGAATCAGTTCAGGCAGGATTCGAATCCACGATCTTTCCCTTACAGGGGGTAACACTCTGGTCACTGAGCAAATGGCTCCCACCGTCACCGTTAGACGGATATATATATATATAGGAATATTTGGATGATTTGAGGCTAGGTTCCGTGTCTCAGAGGTCAAAAAAAAAACCTAGGTATCTTAATCGGAGGATTTATAGGAGGTAGGACACGGCGGTATTTCCGCCCAATTGAGCAGTTCGACTGGGGAAGTACCTCCACCATACAGAATACCGCGGTTATAATAACTTCGTGTAATGTTCCCAGTGGTTAGCAGGGTAGCCAGAGCTCACTGGAGAATTTGTGCTGTCAGTGGGATGACTGAAGGCTTGTCCTGCTTTGTCCTCTGCACTGACGGCACAGAGAATCTGTGCTTACAGGGTCGGCAGCGCGAGTGTGGCTCCTCTGGAGTTACACACGTCCATAGGCCACGGTAACCACTTTCCATCAGGTGGGCCGTGCGCTGCCCGTCTGTCTGCCACCTAAGTGGTATAAAAAAAATCGATTTGAATAGTTAGTATACTAAATACTTTAAAATTCAATTCAATACACAACTAGTTTCAGTATTTAAAAAAAAACATCTATTATGGCGATATCGCTTAGAGCCCAAAGTCATTCAACACCCGCCACAGACATCGCAAACCATAGAACAATATATCAAACAACAGGGACGTTCAATCAGCAACTGTACTATACCATTAATCTTGGGGCCATCGTAGGAAACAAATTAAACACTTTAATACATGAGGCGTGACTAAAAAAGGAAAACAGGGATGAAAAAAGTGCCCTATCGAGTCGGCGCGAAGATATAGAGCGACTGGATTAGTCTTTGTTTTGGGATGTGCCGGATTGTTTTGGTTATTTTTCATGTTGGTAGTACAGTCAGCGACAAAAGGCAAAAGAAAATTACATTAAGCAAAGTAATTTAAATTTCTTAGTGAACAAAAATTGTTTACTTAGTTCTTAGTTAAATTTATGAAGTTTAAAAAAGCATAATTGATATCATTTTATTGAGATTAATAATCTGCTGTTGATGTTCACTTAATTATACATATCCGATGGATGTTATATACAGAGTTTAAATTCTACATTTCAGTTTAGGCACATAAAATATGCTTTTATAATATACAATTACTTACAAACTTATATAAAACTATGCTAACTATACAATATATACAAAAATGGACTTGAGAAAAAGAGGGAGACTGCAATTTTAGGCATCGAAAAATTTCTCCCCGGTACCGTGCCCAAGAGGCTGGCGGCATTACAACGCTGATAGTCAAGAAAATAACCAGATAATCAAATAAATTAATATAATTTCAAATAATTTATCCTCTTATCCACAAATTCATATAAAAGAGATTCTTATCCAAAAATTTTAGAGCTATAAAAAATATCGGTAGGAAAAAAATGGCGAGAAAAAAATATTACTTCAGAACACATTTACAAAAATCTTTTACTATGTCACTTCTAGTAATACCTACATCAGTCCATACCGTTAACCATCAGTTGCGCGACGTAACGCCAGCAAAAAAAGTCAAAGTCCCCCTATATCCGGATTCTAAATCTGTCCACTAACCCCCGCTTTGACGTCTACCGAAACGATACCTTTGATTAGTAATTTTGAATTTCGAAACACATAAATAGTTCGAAATTTAAAACTGAATGAGACTGCCAGTATTTCGTGTAGGAATTTTATGAGTTCGACCTTCTTAGTTAATTTTTTAAGGTTAATGAGTTTAGGCGGATTGTAAGTGGATGGGGCTACGGTGTCAATTAAAATTCGTCCTCCTTGTTAGATAATGCTGATGTACTGGTGTAAAAAAATCTTAAAAGGACATTACTGTCTCAGTGTATCTTTTTAAATAGCTTAAATGTATTATAGTCTATTCGAAGCATATGGTTAGATACATACTTTTTAAATGTTTTCTAAAGTAAATACAACACTTCGGTATCATTTAAATAATAAAATGAATAAGTTTTATAAACCAATTTTTACTTAATAACTATTAAACCAACTATAAAAATACAGGTATTTAATCTATCATGGTCACTTTTCTATGTTTTTTTAAAGAAACTAAGCATCCGCAATCGCTAATATTCCCTCTAAGAAGCTTCAAAATTAACCCCGGGCGAAGTTGGTGTGGGTCAGCTAGTGGTAAATATAGCTCAAATACGAATAAGAAAATATGGAATCGAAGTAGTATGTTACTACAATGAGTATGTACTAAATAAATACGCAAGCATTCTGTTAAATGCATTCCTAATTAAATATAGAGTGTTCTTCTTACAAATTTGAATTTGTTCTCTAGTTAACCAACTATTGCCAATATCAAAATTAAATAGCTTTCTACAATTTAAATTACTATAAATAAACAATGCTTAATATAAATAATAATAAACCTTTAAAACTTCTAAACCAACACTCTCAACGGTATCTCAAGTGAGTGTCTGAATATACTCTATCACAATTCAAATATAGAACACAGGACAGTCTAGACGCCTGCAGACAAAGAATGTCGTTAGGACACACAAAAACTAATAATGTCTCAAGTGTGCGTTGTAGTAATTCGATATTCAAACATCACGACAAGTCCTTTGAAGTTATTAAAAAAAAGTTTCGATTGACTTTAGAGTGTGCGTTCTCAGAGTATGATATTCAGAATTTTGGAGAGTATTAGCATGACTTGTAAAAGGGTTGATATATTCTAAAAGCATAGTGAGTTGAATTTTTTGTCAGTTTTTTTTTTGTAGCTCATAATGCTCCTTGTGTTAACACCGGACGCATCCGAAGCGTTCATCTCAGTCTAGGGTCCGCTTTTCCAGTTTAACTACGTATTTAACTGAACTTCGACGTTTTCCGTGAAGCGACTACCATCTTACCTCGACAACGCATGGGCGATATCGAAGTATTGTAGTTAAATCAGTGAGTGGTTGAACTTTTAAGGGCTCCAATTACCCGTATTGACTGCCTGATGTGAAACACCCAGGCTTAAAACTTACTGAATAAGTCAGGGAGCTTCATCTGCCAACAAACTGTTATACAGTTTGGCAGAAGAAAAATTATTGTAACAGTGCTTGTTTTCCGTAAATAAATTTTATTTCATTATTTCATTTCATTTCAATACTTATAAATGTATTCATACCCACAAATAAACAAATATTGCACAACATTCCATATAATGCTATCTAGACCCACGGTGAGCATAGCTTAACTAGCTTGTGTTATAGAATCTAGAATGCGGATAAACATACTAAGATACTTTTTTTTGTTAATACATACATATATTATCATACATAGAAACACCTAGACCAATGCAAATATATATTTCATCCATACAAATATTAGTATTGAGCAGGAATCGAACCCGCGCCTCCTGCTTAGCAGTCGACCGTTCCACCGCTACGCTACAGAGGCCGTCAGTTAATATTTAATAATTTAATATTTGCACTGAGTGGGTATCGAAGCTGCACTTCCTACGTAGCAGTCTAATACACAACGCCACGCTACGGACGCTGATTTATTAATAGAATCCACGCTCCCAAAAACACGTACTATATTTTTTTTTCACAACTGTATTGACAACCCTATCCACTCGTAATTTACGATCTCACCCGAAGTTTACCGACGTGATTCGCCTACGTCACAGCGCGGTCCTGTTAATGAGAATGGGATCTATCAGTCAGCAAGCGGCCGGAATCAACGATATTGGATGGAGAGCGGATATCTATTTTTGGATTTTATCTTCATCTCTCTGTAAGTGTTCGGGGAGAGATGATGGCGTTATATGGATTTACTTATTTTTGTGAAAAAAAAAATGAATGGCAGGAATGAAAAATACAGTGCAAAAAATTGTATACCTGAATATTATATTTGCATTGGTCTGGGTGTTTCTATATATAATATGAATGTATTTACAAAAAAAAAGTATCTAAGTATGTTTATCCGCATTCTAGATCCCATAACACAAGCCAGTTAAGCTATGCTTACCATGGGTCTCGATAGTATTGTGTAAACTGTCGTGGAATATTTATTTATATTATAGATTTTTTTTTATATAGGACACATCAATTAGACTTCGCCTTGCCTGAGGGTAAGCTGAAGGCAAAGTCTCAGAAAAGAGAGTCACCATTACTTACATATACATGTAACAATGGTGACACTCAGCTTGACGGCCTAAACATGTGCTTTTTCACGCCCCCGTTTAACGGTTTAGATTATTTTTTTTAGGGTTAATACATATTTCAAGAAATAATACTGAAAGTTTCAACCGAGTTCTAAGACTACACTACTGGTGAACAGAAAAAGTAAATTTAACTTTTTTTATACAACTATGGTAGCAGACAAGCACAAGCGTGCCGTGTCTAAAAGACATTTTACCAGCTGTCCTGTTATAATTTTTATTATCATTTTATTTATTTTACTTTATTATCATATTATTTTTTTACAGAGTAGAATTTGGACCACCCCATCTCCTCCCATGCGGTGTCGTACAAGGCGACTAAGCGATAGGGCTGTTTAACATCAGACAGATATATCCAGCTCAGACTCAGGCACAGATACAAGGCTTGAGTCAACAATAATGCCTGGAAGACGGCAATACGCTCACCCCCTATTACGTGGGACCGATTTCAATGATTGGTGAAATGTGGGTGTTAATTCACCTCTGCCTAACCCTCTGGGGATAAAGGCGTGATTATATGTATGTATGTGTATCATTTTATTCCACTGTTATTCTTCACTATGACCATGGCTAAATTTATCTAAGTATTGGTAGCTGGAATTTTAAGTCAAAATAAACAAAATTAAACAATTTTTCAATGTCTAGACATGATGTATCGAAAATAACGAACACTCTTAAAGTCCCTGGAGTTATTTATTTCATTATGAAATTGTTTATTAGTTTATATTTTAGTATAACCTAGATAATGGTATTTAAAACTATCTATCAATATTTATCTGGTTCAAGACTTGTGGTGGTCTCAATTCAAATAGGTTAAAACTGACCATGGGACTGCAAACTGTAATCAGTACAAGGAAAATAATTCAAGGTCATTATTGCCTTGACTTGCCAGGCAAATAATTTTAACTAGAGAGAGATTCCGCTGTATCTTCTTTCTGATAAATCGCCAGGCACTAAGTACCGGTCATCTGTACCATGATGAATGTTCAGATGAGCTGTTCCAATTAGTCCCATCCTCTCCTTTCCTTAACAGGACAACACGTGCAGGGCTTAGATGTCACCCGCACACGGTGCAGAATATTCGTTCAAGAACCAAGCGATTCGGATTCTTTCCTTCGTCACACCATTAAAGCCTAGAATTTATTAACAACTCACGTGTTTCCTTCTTCCTAAAGTCCCGGATTCTTTAAGCAAGACGTGAAAAAGGATATGATGAGGCCGTCAAGCTGAGTGTCACCATTGTAATATGGTTTTTGTTTTTACGTGCGCAAAATCCCCACGGATACCTCCCCACCGGATCCGGTGGAAGAGGTTATGTCGGACTCGAACCAACTAAAACGCACGCCGCCTGTGGGTCGTTTTGGTTGCAGAAGGTGAGATTGACAGGCATATCACTAGCACCCCGGCCGACCCAGGGCTATCTCTCACGATCTGGCGCTCTCCTCGGGTGTGTGGGGACTACAGAGTCCCCAACTCGTTCCCGGAAAACGGGGAGGCGCGCCAGGCGCGCCGCCGCCGCGGCCTGCTTCTGCCAGGTTGACAGGCGGCTCCACCAGTCACCCCCAGGCCTGCGCTCATGGTGGGCGGAGGTCGTTCATCAACCTCCGACGCCCAAGTTGCCTTCGTACGCGGGCAGCTTGGCTTGCGATCCTTCGTCGCTCCCGCTGAGAGAAATGTTTCCTAATGTTTCCTCAGAAGAGTATTATTCATCACATTCACACACATCAAATTATTTGTAAAAGTATTAATTCAAATCGATTAAGCTAGAAAAAATCGAATTAGCCCAGGCGGAGTTCGAATCCGCAATTTTTCCCTTACAGGGGGAACGCTCTGACCACTAAGCCACCGAACCTTCACCTGAAACCATCCAAATTTCTCTTTACATGTATTCGTCATACGGTTCGAATCCCGCCTGGACCGATTCAACTTTTTCTATCATAATCGATGCGAATAGTTGGTCCTAATAAATGTTTCCGAAATTTCATTCAAAAAATGTGGTTTTTTTTATATAGGACACGCCAACTTGACCTCACCTCGCCTGATGGTAAGCTAAAGGCAAAGTCTCAGGAAAGAGGGTCACCATTACACTACGTACTACAATGGTGGCACTCAGCTTGGCGGCCTCATCAGATGCTTTTTCACGCCCCGCTTAAAGGCCCCGGGACTGTAGGAAGAAGGAAACACGTGTGCTGGTAATGAATTCCAGGTCTTGGTGGTGCGGCAAAGAAAAGAGTCTCCGAACCGCTTGGTTCTAGCTCGTATATTCTGCACAGTGTGAGGGTGACATCTAAGCCCTGCACGTGTTGTCCTGTTAAGGAAAGGAGATGGTGGGATTAGTTGGAAGAGCTCGTCAGAGCACTCACCGTGGTAGAGACGGTAAAATACAGATGTAACCAAAAAAAAATCACCAACTTCTGTGGTGGTTTTAGTGTGAAAATATTAACGGTAATCGTCCCTGCCGACCACTTGAGGCGGTTATTTCCAAATCTACCAAATAAAACCGCACGCCTCACGTTAAACTTGTGTCTAACAAAATGTTAATACCAATTTTAAACCACAAACTTTTAGTACATAAATGTAATGTTTGTGCTAATTAATTAACTGAATATTACACAAGTTTCTTCACAATTACTACCACAAAACCTTTATATTTCACATATAACCTGAAATTCATTACCAGCACACGTGTTTCCTTCTTCCTACAGTCCCGGAGCCTTTAAGCGGGGCGTGAAAAAGCATCTGATGAGGCCGCCAAGCTGAGTGCCACCATTGTAACACTAAGTGTCTGTAATGGTGACCCTCTTTCCTGAGACTTTGCCTTTAGCTTACCATCAGGCGAGGTGAGGTCAAGTTGACGTGGCCTATATATATAAAAAAATAACGTTGTTGTTGAAAATATAAACCTCTGCATTTCTGTAAACTCCCTGTAATTAAACGAACTTTTGACACGGCCTCTCCGGCAGCATCAGAATTAGGCAAAACATGACGTTTGCAATTTAACTTTGTTAGAAAGAGATAAGCACACTGACTTAATATTCCTCCGTGGCATAGCGGTAGAGCATTCGACTGCTATGCAGGGGGCGCGGGTTTGATTCCCGCTCAGTGCAAATATTTGTATGCATGAATATGTATATTTGCATTGGTCTGGGTGTTTCTATGTATAATATGTATGTATTTACAAAAAAATGTATCTAAGTATGTTTCTCTGCATTCTAGATCCCATAACACAAGCTAGTTAAGCTACGCTTACCATGCGTCTAGATAGCGTTGTGTAGAATGGCGTGGAATATTTATTATTTATTATTCCTTCGGGGGAGGACACGACAACCACTGAGTCAGGCGACCTGTTCTACTTCAGAGAAGGTGAACAGCTCTCCCAGGGAGGTGTCGGTTTTCTGGTAAAAAAGGACCTCATTAGCAGCGTTGTTGAAATCGGTAGTGTGTCGAACAGGGTAGCGTACCTTATCGTAAAAATCACGAACAGTCGTTCGCTGAAGGTGATACAGGTATATGCGCCGACCTCGCTTCACCCCGACGAAAGTGCCGAGGCCGTATATGAAGATATTGCTAAGGCAATGAATCACACCGCCAAGGCCACATACAACGTTGTTATGGGGGACTTCAATGCTAAAGTGGGAATACAAGAACGCGGTGAGACGAAAATCGGACCTTATGGAGTGGGGTGCAGAAATCACAAATGCTAGTCAACTTCCTCGAGGCGCAGGGGCTCTTCTTAATGAATAGTTTCTTTAAGAAAAAGCCCCACAGGAAGTGGACTTGGCAACGTCGGGACTCTGTGATAAGAAACGAGATAGACTTTTTGATAACGGACAGTAAGCACATATTTAGAGACGTCTCTGTGATCAACAAGTTTAAAACCAGAAGCGATCACAGACTTGTCCGAGGCTCTCTAAATATTAACATCAAGGCTGAAAGATTCCGAATGATACGGTCTACTCTCCGACCTACGCCACTCCAAGTCACTCTAGGGTCCGAAAAGTTCCAATTGGAACTTCAAAATCGTTTCACAACACTGGAAACCACAAACGGCATTGACGAGAAAACCGACACAGTGGTCAAAACATTGCAGGAAGTGTCTCGAAAGTTCTTTCCCGGGAAACGCAAACAGCGAGAGTCCAAGCTCTCACCTGAGAGTCTCGAACTTATGAGAAAAAGGCGTGAGAAGTCATCCACACCGTCCTCTTCGTCAGATGAGAGAGCCTTAAACCGACAAATTAAAAAGCTGATTAGACGCGACCTCCGACGCTACAACACCCATATCGTCCAGGAGGCGATTGAGCGAAATAGGGGGTCGAAAGTGTTCGCTCAGCAGTTGGGGAGGCCCCATCTGACGAAACTTAAAACTGCGGATGGTAAAATGACTGCCTCAAGGTTCGAGATTCTCGATGAGATCGAAAAGTTCTATGGACAGCTATATGCATCACGGACGAGTAAACCTGCGGGACACACCCGATGCGGGGATACCCGATATCGAGCAGTGCGAGTTGGAGGCGGCTCTCAGACAACTGAAAAACAACAGGTGCCCAGGTGATAACGGTATTACTACTGAGCTCCTGAAAGCAGGCGGAACTCCAATCCTGAAAGAGCTAGCAAGCCTCTTTAATTCCGTCATCCTACAAGGTCTAACACCTAGGGCATGGAGCGGGAGTGCGGTGATACTGTTCTTCAAAAAAGGAGATAAGACCTTGCTGAAGAACTACAGGCCCATCTCACTCCTGAGTCATGTCTACAAGCTGTTCTCGAGAGTCGTCACAAATCGTCTTGCGGGTAAGCTCGACGAGTTCCAACCACCGGAGCAAGCCGGGTTTCGAAAAGGTTATAGCACCGTGGACCACATCCATACTGTTCGGCAGATTGTAGAAAAGGCCCAAGAATACAATCAGCCGCTGTGTATGGCGTTTGAGGACTACGAAAAAGCCTTCGACTCCATCGAAACCTGGGCAGTTCTGGATGCCCTACAGCGGTGTCGTGTCGATTGGCGATACATCGAGGTGCTGAGATGCTTGTATGACACTGCCACAATGTCCGTCCAGCTCCAAGACCAGAAGACGAAACCTATTAGCCTCCAACGTGGAGTGAGACAGGGAGATGTTATATCCCCCAAACTATTCACCAACGCGTTGGAGGACGTCTTCAAAACTCTGGATTGGACTGGGCAGGGTATAAACATTAACGGTGAGTACATCTCACATCTTCGATTCGCCGACGACATCGTCATAGAAGCGGAATCGTTGGAACAACTGGGCGAAATTCTGCATAGCCTAGATGGAGCTTCTCGACGCGTCGGCCTTGGTGTAAACTTGGATAAAACCAAAATTATGTTCAACGAACATGTTGCACCGAGACCGATTGCCATCGAAGGGGCGACACTCGAAGTTGTTCAAAAATATGTCTACCTGGGGCAGGTTATCCAGCTCAGTAAAAACAACTTCGAGAAAGAACTAGCCAAAAGAATCCAACTGAATCAAACTACGTCGAGTTTTCTCTTCACCCCTACCGCAATGCCTCAAAACAAAGGTCTTTGAACAGTGCGTCCTACCTGTTATGACTTACGGTGCCGAAACGTGGACACTTACAGTGGGGCTAGTCCATAGCTTAAAAGTCGCGCAGCGGGCTATGGAGCGAGCTATGCTTGGAGTTTCTCTGAAGGATAAAATTCGGAACGAGGTTATTAGACAGAGAACCAAAGTTACCGACATAGGCCACAAAATAAGCAAGTTAAAGTGGCAGTGGGCTGGCCACGTTTGCCGAAGGACCGATGGCCGTTGGAGCAAACGAGTCCTAGAGTGGAGACCGCGAGAAGGTAAACGAAAGGTAGGACGCCCCCTAGCCAGATGGACTGACGACCTGAAAAAGGTGGCTGGGACAGACTGGATGCGGAAGGCGGAGGATCGGAGAAAATGGCGCACATTGGGAGAGGCCTATGTCCAGCAGTGGACTGCAGTGGGCTGATTGATTGATTGATTGATATTATTCCTTAATATTTTTTTGTGAAAGAGATATGCTAACATATAATCGCGCCTTATTACCGGAGGGTTAGGCAGAGGTGAATTAACACCCACATTTCACCGATCATTGAATTCGGTTCTACGTAACAAGGGGTGAGCCTATTGCCGTCTTCCGGGTACTATTGTTGACTCAAGCCATGCATCTGAGGCTGAGTCTGGGCTGTATATATCTGTCTGATGTTAAACAGCCCTAATACTCAGTCTTAAGGTACGAGTTTGTAGTCGACCGCATACTGCAGCAGCATGCATCACGCAGCTGACAGCGTAGCTGGAATCAGATAATATATATTTTTTTGTTTTAATTCCGTGCGGTTTTTCAATGGCGCTGTTTATGCGTATCGAATTTAACAAAGCTGGTTAAAAAACATAATGTGTGAAATTACAAGTTTATAGTCTTATAATATTCAAGACTAAATTTTTGCCCGCATTATCAATTATCGTGACATTACGGCCTCTCTCAAGGTCTAATCTACCTCTATAGCAAATTTCATCAAAATCGGTTCAACGGTTTAGATGTTAAAGCGTAATGTACAGACAGGCAGAGTCTCGAAGGTAGGACACGGCGGTATTTCCGCTCAACTGAGCAGTCCGACTGGGGAAATACCTCCGCCCTAAAGAATACCGCGGCCATAATAACTTCGTGTTGTGTTCCCAGCGGTAAGTAGGGTAGCCAGAGCTCACTGGAGAATTCGTACTGTCAGTGCAGAAATTCTGTGCGCTTACAGGATTGACAGCGCGAGTGCAGCAGTAACCACTTTCCATCAGGTGGGCCGTTCGTTTGTCTGCCACCTAAATGGTATAAAAAAGTAAATCACAAGTAAATCTTCACATTATTCGTCATACATCATCTTAAGGAGTCTTATCAGTCTATACAGACGCACCATAACGCATAAGTTGACCCATAAATTATTGACGTAATAAATCCACTGATTCCACCTAACATTGCCATGGTCCCCAAGGAAAGTCTATCGTCAGCTTCCTTCGACGTAATCGAGTAAATGTTACGCGGAGGACATTTTAATTTCAGTAATAGCATTGCTGTTCAAGTTATCAGAATGTCGCGAGAACGCACTGTGAATTGTGAACTGGAAATGGTTTTGACTGTTACTTCAAAACTAGTGTTAAGTACTAGAGCTGCTTCATAAATAAATTAAATTACTGGTATTTAAACTATCATGGTCACTCATATCAGTATCAAAATAAACGGGATAGTGAGAGTGAAACCAATAGTTTTTTTTTTTTTTACGTGCGCAAAATCCCCACGGTTACCTTCCCACCGGAGCCGGTGGAGGAGGTTATGTCGGACTCGAACCGACTAAAACGAACGCCGCCTGTGGGTCGCTTTGGTTGCCGCAGGTGAGGTTGACAGGCATATCCCTCGCACCCCGGCCGTATGAAACCAATATTAGTGCAGATACGCGTGGTAAAAGAACTCGAAAGAGGGTAGGTCGATATAATTACTCCTAGGAAAAAACTTTTTCTCTATTCACCAGCACTACTCCAGTTCCTCCGTGATCATGGTGCTTGCAACAGCGCCGAAATATCGGAAACTCAAAACAATGAAACATGGTAAATATCCCGTTTATTTTGATACTGAAATTAAATTACTGTTTATACCTTAGTACCTAGTTTTTGCCCATTTACATTTCAATAATCAATACATTTATTGCGTTCCATAATGTGATACAGATGTCAGATTAAGATTAGGTTATAATTATGGACCCAATCGGGCACAGCAGGTTCCCGGCAGAGTAGAATTTGGACCACCCCATCTCGTCCCATGTGGTATCGTACAAGGCGACTAAGGAATAGGGCTGTTTAACTTCAGACAGATATATACAGCCGAGACTCAGTCTCAGATGCACACTTCCTATTACTTGGGACGTATTATGTGGGTGTTAATTCACCTCTGCCTAACCCTCCGGGCATGAAGGCGTTATTATATGTATTTATGTATAATATAGTAAATATCCCGATAGCTCTAATACTTACCTATAGTGTTGATCAAAATCATTAATAAAATTGTAAGGACCTGTTTAGGTACCTACTATTTTATTATCTGAAATATTTTAATGTATAATTCACATCCCCTCATTACTGTAACTGCTTCTCTGTTACTCAAAGGTTTGCTGGGAGAGAACTCATATTGAGTTAAGGTCGCCTTGTTCCCCTGTGCATGTTTCTTGTGATTTTTATTTTGTGTATGTTCTCTATACAGTATCTGAGCAATTTAGAATTAAGAATTAAGGTCCAAGTATGTAATTAATTAAATTTTAACAGTATAAAACACATATTGGCCTGTCTACAGCATCGCAGAGATTGACAATCTGCAGTCCACAGCAGTACACAGCAAAAAAATATTTTAATAAGTAAAATGAGAACAATGGCGAAACAGAATTCGAATATGAAATCTAGATGGCGGAATGAACAGAATGATGAAAAATTAATTTTATTGCTTTCGTTGCACTGGCAACTGCAACGTATTACCAGATCGAACACAATCAGATATTTCGAGAACCGTATTGATGTATTTATTCACTGCATTTAAAATTCGATTCTGAAAATAGCATATCTCGTATTTATAGTCGGAACGTCGTTATTCATCATCCATATTATAATTTTCAGTACAACTGTCTTTAGCAATATTATTTTAATTTTATTTTGTGATTTTCGTTGTGTGAATTCGAGCATTGGAGGTCGATGAATGACCTCCGTCCCATGACCACTGGCCTAGTGACGAGTGGAACCGCCTGTTACCCTGGTAGAAGCAGGTCGCGGCGGCGAAAGGCGTTGCGTGCCTCCCCGTTTCCGAATTGGGGACTCTGTGGTCCCCACACCCGAGGAGTGCTAGATCGAGAGAGACGGCCCTGGGTCGGCCGGGGTGTGAGGGATATGCCTATTAACCTCACCTCCGGCAACTCAAAGTCTTGTCCGACATAACCTCTCCCACCGGCTCTGGTGGTGGGGTTATTCGTGGGGATTTTCCGCACGTAAAAAAAAGGGTAAAGTAAGCTAAAAATGTTTGAAAGTGCTGATACTATCATCTTTTAATTAATATTATTGTAATATTTTAATGTAATATTATTTCAACCTTACTTCATATTTTGACTCGGGCACTACACTCCAATTCACACTATGAAAATGATTATATAATGTAAAATGTAAAATAAAAGGTGTCAAATTGTTGCCAGTTCTCTTTCTTTTTTCTACTTATTATTTTATTTTAGTTTTAATTTTTGTAATGTTTTTTGTTGTCATTGTGCATCATGATGGTTTGTAGGTTTTATAACCTTTTGGATTAAAGTGATGTCAAAAGCACTGTCCGGCCGTCACTGAAAATCAGCGCTGTCCGCCTGCATACAACGCGGACAGCATTAAGCTGAGAGGCGGCCTTTATTTCTACTTGGCTATTGTCACATATTGCTGTACGCTATTGTGCTGTGTATATTTGTTTAATGCTAAGTAAAATGAAAAATGTTTTCTTTTCTTTCTTCTTTCTTTCTAATGTCAAATATGTCAGAAAATTATATTCTGTATTAAATGAATTAAAAAACAGAAATAATTTGTAGATGATGATAAACGTCTGGCATGCTAGCCCGTATCATTTACACTTCACCCTTTCTTCAAACATTCATCAGGATGTAGTTAATTCACCGACTGGTGATTAAAAAACTGGTCAAGTGTGACTCGGACAGAGGGGCAAAGTTATGCTAAATAAATGGCAATTTCACAGCTGTAATAGTATGCAGACTTGATTACGGTTAAAAAGGTCTTCACAGCCAGACAAACGGACAACATAGTGATTATATAAGAGATCCGTTTTCTTCCTTTTGAGGTAATCCAAAAAAGAATACTATTTTTCTAAAATTTCTGTAAACCGCAGTAATTATATATGATAGTTCAACTATGTACTTCGTATAGCGTTTCATCTTTGCATTACGCTAAATTACACTGGTGAAGAATTCCTTTGAGTAAATTAAAGTAAAGTAAATTCCGTTTGGTGTATGTACAAGTAAGTATCATACGAAAATGACGAGATTTTTGAATACGTTGCTCCCGATAGGAAGAACCAGAGGTAGGTATACAATTTTTTGTTACTTTTAAAACTTTTGATACGTGCTGCGAATATTCTTAAATCCGCATTCAGTAAAAAATAAAATATAGTAAAAATAATAACCGAATATAAAACTGTGTGTCAAATTATTCCTGTTTTTATTTTAATTCATTTAATACAGAATACCATTTTCTGACATCTTTAACATTATATTTTACTGTTATAATATGACTGCTTACGCTTCAACATATCTGATGATAAGGACTTTGACCGGTTTCCTGTCAGCACTGGTACGTAGTAGCTACAGGCTCCCCTGATAAATTTGACAGTTCTTCTTAACCCATCTGAAGTCGAAAGAAAAATACAAAAGATGGTTCAATTCAATTCAATTCTTGATTAATGGCTCTGTGCTTTTAGCATCAATTCCGCTAATGTCCCGTAGTAGTTTATAAAATTATTAATGGCGCGACGCCAATGTCAAGTATGTCAAGAAATTTTACCAGAGCCACGTTAGCCACGCCAGTAAATTTGTTCCGTTGTGTGTGTCCGTGTGTGCACGAGATTCAAGAGGTCGATCAGGACGTGTGGTTGGATTTTAGGGGGCCAAAAGATGGTTTATAAATTCTTTAAATGCCAATTTTTTTTTTTTACATTCTCAAAATCCCCACGGATACCTCCCCACCGGAGCCGGTGGAGGAGGTTATGTCGGACTCGAACCGTCTAAAACGCACGCCGCCTGTGGGTCGTTTTGCTTGCCGAAGGTGAGGTTGACAGGCATATCCCTCGCACCCCGGCCGACCCAGGGCCATCTTTAAGTGACAATTAGACAGGTAAACTTACAAAACTCTTTAAAAAAATACAACATATAAATAAATAAGTATAACTTTTTCCTTACCAATTTCGAATAGTATTGATTTTTATTACTTATTAATGGTTCACTACTAAAATAAATCGTGCATAACACAATAACAAACCTAACATGATGTTTTTAAAATTTATTCCAATTGATAGTAAACTGATATGATGATGCCTCCGACCGATTTTGGCCATGGCGACCTCTTCGACTATTAGTCGGCTCGGCGCTGATGCGCTCGAAGATGGCTAACAAAGCTGATCTTCGCGGTTAACTCTCGTGTACACTGAGGACACGTGACAACACCACCTATGTAATGGTACTGCATGACAGCGGGTGGGCGGACTTTCAGCTCATCGCGTTTAACGTTGAACTACACACCTATACAAAAACATTAACATAGTCACATGAAGTATAGAGCACTCTACCCTCCCTAACGTTTCCATCAGTTACATCTGAACTTCAGTTAAAACGAATGACATCGGCATACCTTTCTGTACAGAGTGAACGAACCCGACATTAGTCGTGAACCGCTCGTCTAAAATAACCTGGCGGAGGGCGCTCGCTCCCCTCTTCTTTTGTTCCTATTTTGAAATTCAAAAAATAGAACTGAAGGGTGTTTCGGGATGCGCATGAGTCAGTGTCGGTCGGCGCGCCGGCGCGTGCGCAGTATCCGCCGCGGATATTGGATTGATTGGATTCCGGAATTCCGGTTTTTTTAAAAGTGGTGTGGAGTGGCTCTGTTTAATTGGAATCGATTGTGAATTAGTGAATTGTGTTTTTTATTGATATTTAGAATTTGCTGTTTGGTACGTATTTAGTAATTTTTTGTTAGTCATAAATTATTGCACCACGTGCTGTAAGAACTGAAATATTAATATTAATAATATTTAAAGATCAATTTTAATAAATAAACCATTTAACACTATGGTACTTTTATTATATTAATAATTACGATACTTGCATTGTAATTGTGAAATGTTTATGATGATGATGATGATGATGATGATGATCCAAAAAGGCCGTATTTTCCGTATTCAACCCGAACAATTTCATGTTTATAACGAATTTTTACATTGTTTATTTTATTGAAATTGCGAATTTCACGAACATTGGTTGTTCATTTATTATTTTGGTTGATTTATGGAACCATTTAATTCATTACACAGTGTGTGATTTCACCTGAAGTGCGGTAGAAACTTCTCATGACATAGAGGTAAACTACAGAGACTGTATGTACTTTAGTACCCGAATGACGTAAAAAAAATATTGTATTTGCTATTGACTTTGTTCTGCGTTTTAATTTCTTTGCGTGTAACCCTAAAATTTTCTCCAAAAATAGTAGTCTAGTTACACTTCCTAAAACTCTAGCTATTTACAATTAAAATCCGGTCCAAATTGGCTCAGCTGTTGTGAAGATTACAGACAGGTAAAAAAATTAAAAGTTGCATTTTTGCTATAGGTAAGTAGCGTGTGTAATGTTCCATTATAAAGTAGTTATTTTAACGTCACAAACAGATACTCCTATATTGATTTGCATAGATTTTAGGGTTACATTAAAAATGGTTTACCAGAATACCATTATACCGTAAAATTGCGTAAAACATTAGAATTATTAAAAACAACGCTTGACGAGTTAATGAAGTTGTTGCCGACCTCATTTGTATGAATTGCTAGTGATGGGATGATTGTTTGTACGTGGATAATGTAAATATTATATCCGTAAAATATTTGGTACTTTGATTTTATATTGTTCTTGCAATGAATTTAGTTACTTGTATAAACTGAAACCTGAAAAAAAAACTTTGGAATTTAAATTGAATACATTCACATCTATTTATTGTAGAATCTGATAGATGTGATAGTTTATTTTCTATATAGAACCAGTCTCTTATGACGTGGACTTCATAAAATTTAAATTTAAGTCTACTACAATGGTTGCGGGTGAATAACTGATCACAATTAACCCATGCACACTGCACACTTCGTGCAAATGGTAAAATAAAAAGTATCCATATTATCGTATTATACGATACTCGATACAAGCGATCTTAAGATGCGGTTGTCGAATCTAGTATTTTAGTTTGACACTCTATAAATATAAAAAATGTTCATTATGTAGACCCAACTATCTTCCAACAAACTTTAAAATGCTCGAAGAAAACAGAATCCCATTCAAAAGTAATCTAAATAGATAAAAGAAAAAGAAACACCGGAAAAAGAAAAAGCTGAAGCATTCTCGTAAACAGTGACTTGGTAACAGTGAAACAATATTAAGTAGTTGTAAAATGTAAATAATATAAGTTCAACAAAGTGTAAACTACAGGTAGGATTTTAATCTTCTCACAATTTGAGTTATCTTAGTACTGTTACTGTTACATTTATTATAAAGTTTGTAGAACTGACAGTATTTACATTGTTTTTTTTTTTTTTACGTGCGCAAAATCCCCTCGGGTACCTCCCCACCGGAGCCGGTGGAGGAGGTTATGTCGGACTCGAACCGACTAAAACGCACGCCGCCTGTGGGTCGTTTTGGTTGCCGAAGGTGAGGTTGACAGGCATATCCCTCGCACCCCGGCCGACCCAGGGCCATCTCTCACGATCTGGCCCTCTTCTCGGGTGTGGGGACTACAGAGTCCCCAACTCGTCCCCGAGTATTTACATTGTGAGAAAAACATAATTGCATTGTTATAGAACACAGTAGACTTTTAGTGCAGAATCGTACCTTGTAAGAATTGTGTTTTCTTAGAGTCATTTATTTAGTTAAGTGTTGATTCACCATGGTAATCGAACCCGGGACATGTGGGTTGAGAGGCCGACTCATTAATCACTAAGTTACTGATGCTTCAATGGCAGTGCATGACAATCTGGCATGTGTGGTATGTTGGTCAAACGCACAATGCGCGGTGACCTTCAGCATCTTCATTCATCTACTTAGTTGACCATAGTCATTGTAATAATAAAAACATAAAAAACACATTCTTTGTTATGCGTTTGTGACATTCTTACAAAAATAGCTATTGCTATTCAAAATACAAGCAAGATTATGTAGGTACCAAATCTGCATTAAAAGCTTTCAAATTTTAATTAATGCATCATTTATTTTGTAGCGTGGTTTCCGACAGAGTAGAATTTGGACAACCCCATCTCTTCCCATGCGGTGTCGAACAAGGTGACTAAGGGATAGGGCTGTTTAACACCAGACTGATATAATACAGCCCAGACTCCGCCTCGGATCCATTGCTCAAATCAACAATTGTGCCCGAAAACGGCAATATGCTCACCACCTATTACATGGGACAGAATACAATGATTGGTGAAATGTGAGTATTAATTCACCTCTGCCTAACCCTCCGAGGATAAAGGCGAGATTATATGTATGTATGTAGCTCACCTTAACTTTTGCAGTATGAATTATGTAGCTTATATACCTATTTCCAACCTGAATTATCGAATAGGTAGAAAGGGCGTGTTGGGATTTCCCCATTTGAATTTGACAAGGAAAATACCTTACGGAAACCTGTAGGTTACTCAAGCTTTTCTTATATATATTAGTGAATTGGATTTAAAGAGATATTTGATGACAATAGACAAAGCCAAACTTGATCTAGATAATCCGCTGGCTATACCGAAGTTTTGTGTTAAGACAAGGTTGCTGGACTTTTTAGGGTTAAAATTATCCGTAACAAATGTCACAAATTGTTCTAACGGTTAACGAGACACGATGAAGCATGGGGCGAACTCAATATATTAAGAATAGCCACCCATCCTAGTATTACTGCTTAGCTGCGCAGTCTTAATTATTATATTAAAGATGCCCAATGTTTCTGCAAACAAAATATGAGCTTTTATTTATTGCTTACATAGGTTAAACTTTACAATAATTATTATATTGCTCCTGTTTTGTGCGTGGCTCCCGGCAGAGTAAAATCTGGACAACCCAATTCCTTCCCATGCGGTGTCGTACAAGGCAACTAAATGATAGGGCAGTTCAATATCAGACAGATATATACAGCCCAGAATCTGCCTCAGATGCATAGCTTGAGTCAACAATTGTGCTAGGAAGACGACAATAGGCTCACCCCCTATTGCACCCCCTATTACTTAGGACCGAATTCTATAGTATAAAGTCGTTATTATATGTATGTATGTATTGTGTTCTTCTATATTTACTCGTGAAACCAAGACGAATAGGTTAGTATAGTATTAATCTTTCAGTTATATATGATGTATGTACATCACTATTACATACGTTAATAATAATTCGCGCGTCCGCATGTCCGTGGTAACGAGGCCGTCCGCCAAGCGCGGTCGATAACACTAACAAAAATATTTCTGAACATTTCACTGTTAGTAAACCACTTAGATTGTTTCTCACAAGCAAGAGAGAGAGAGAGAGAGTTAGATTAGTATCTAGGGCTTGCTGGGATTACACGATTTAAAAGTAAACAATAGATCAGCTGTTGGAGTTAACAGTCTGATAAAATCAGGTCATCAGCCGCGTGAAATAGTTTTGATGCTATAAAATGAGACTATTGAACGAGTTACTACGTAACTTCGAATCTTTTTACTAACTATTATTAGCTGTCTCGTTTCCATACATAGACATACATACATAAAGATAAACTTTTTATTATAGGTACAGTTACCAATCGAAATATAGTACAATATAATTTAATTACCTACTAAGGAACTTAAAAGCTGCAACTATTGAACAATTACTTTCAGAAGATGCCGAATACTAACAAGTTTTCTAGGTACCGCTTTTTATGTACACTCCGGATAATTTATACTAGTAGTCGTATTATAAAGCTAAAGAGTTTGTTTGTTTGTTTGGTTTGAACGCCCTAATCTCAGGAGCTACTAGTTCGAATTTAAAAAATCTTTCGGTGTTCAATAGTCCGTTTTTCGATGAAGGTTTTAGGCTATATAATCGCGCTACTACTTAAGGGAGCAAAACAGTGATCATAAATGTCAATAAATCCGACAAATTTCTGTACATTATTTGGAGTTTAACCAATTACGGACTCAAACGGATCAAGACGACAAAACCGGGGCGCGTCAGCTAGTACACCAATAAATCCATAATGAATGTGTTTTTTGGAGTTCAATTGAAGATAGTTAAATTTTTATGCATTATTTTATGTAGAATCTGAAATATAACACGGCATAACTTGGAATATGTTAAACAAATACTGATATTTATTTCAAAATGGCGGGATATATAACGATATTAAATTTCTTCCAAATTTTAGAAGAAAGAAAGATATTTTTATTTCAACTTACTACATCACACAATATTTGACTAATAACATTACCTTATTGAATAGCAAAATAAAATGATAGTTTGAAGTAATAGCTTCAACAGACAGAATCGTGTGGTTTCTCACTATTTCCTGAAAGATAACCACCGTTTCAATCTTCAAACTAACAAATCCTCTAACTTAATGTTCATGAACCGTTTACAATTCAGTTAACTAAATTATAGTAATTGAATCTATCAGTTTAATTTTACCATTTCAGTTACTAACAGTTAGATTGATTACCAATCTAAATTTCCAGATTGTATCCGGATAATTGGCTGTAAATCACTGTACTGGATTCAATAGTGTTACATCGTAAAACAGATACTAGTGAGAATTAAGTTATTGCTATCTTTGGCATCCAAAGAAGTTGATGTCAGAAGTGGGATTGATCAATTATAGAAAATTCACTAAATATACATTAATGCGCTGACTCTAAATTGATCTTTTTCATTCATGCTGTTATTTAATTGATATTTATTGAGCTTATAATTATTATCTACTTACTAAAACTACTTATAAAAAATGAAATTTAATTATAGAGCGCAAATATACATAAAAAATAACATACCTACGTCATCACGCCTTTATTACCGGAGGGTTAGACAGAGGTGAATTAACACCCATTGTTGACACGAGCCATGCATCTGAGCCTGAGTCTGCGTCTGATGCTAAATATCCTTATCCTTCAGTCGCCTTGTACTACACCGTATGGGACGAGATGGGGTGGTACAAATTCTACTCTGCCAGGAACCACGCGGTAATCATCATCCTCCTACCCTTATCCCAAGATTATTTGGGGTCGGCGCAACATGTGTTATTTTTCCATTCATCTCTAGTTGCAGTCATTTCAACATTCACTCCCTTCTTAACAATATCATCATTCACACAGTCCATCCACCTTATTTTAGGCCTCCCTCTCCCCTTGTAGCCATCCACTTCCATAGTTAGTACCTTCCTTACGACGTTACTTTCATCCCTACGCATTACATGCCCGAACCAGGACAAACGATTTCCTCGTAACTTTTCTGTGATTGGTGCTACTCTCAAACTTCCTCTAATATATTCTTTCCTAATCTTATCCATTCTTGTCACACTACACATCCATCTCAACTCGGTATTATAACTCGATAATATAACGATAATAACAATTATTATTACTGTGATTATACAATTATTACTATTATTCCATAACTGTAAAAGTATGTTAGTTAAGTATTTCTATACCGAATTACGGTAGAATAGGTGAAACGTATAATTTTTAAAATACCTGTATTCAGTATATACCAAGAAAAAAATGATTTATTTATATATTATTTACGAGTATTATATACTTTATTGTACGCCAATTACAATATTCATGATACATAAATTGAAAAGACAAGAGTAGTACAAAGAGCTTTACGCAATTTCTTACAGGTAACCTTTATTAATCTATTCTATTCTATAAACAGTTTCTTCCATTTTGTTATACATTAGTATGTGTGCTAAATGTACAGACTGATATTGTCTGGTGAGATAGATACACATGACCTATTATTTTCTGTTTATGCGTCTGGATGGAATCACCAATAGATTCGTTCCTACAGAGTTAGCTAAAAATGAAGCAAGCTATATAATTATTATGTTATAACAATAATTCCATTACATACATTTAACATCAATTTTTATACCAGGAGCTCAATAGGCTACATGTCATTGTGTTTTTGATAATCGAAGAATGACCACTCTATAATAATATAATGCACTGTCAAAGTGAAATATTGTTACGACAAATAGTTTCAAATATATTTGATTTTGAAAATTTTTCACACCGCCCGAAAACGCTCCATACAAAATCGTACTTGTTAGTGACGTCGCACGCCAGTCTCGAATAATGCAAATGTATAGGGTGCAGGTGAATTTTGCATTTATTTCGATCTACGTGGCGTTTACACATATATCGTTCGTAATAAAGGTAATTAGTAATTTAATAAGGGATCTAAAAATTTATGATTTGGGACTGAATTTCATTGTTTATTTTTTACTTACTTTGGGAATTAAAAATAATTAAAAGTCATAGTTGCAGTTTAGTTAGGCAATATCTTATTATACAAATCATACTGACATATTACCCAGTATTGGAAAGAATTGTACGACCTTGTCAAATAGTCTATTTAGTAAACTACCTACGATCATGGAGCATGTGATTTGAAAACTTATGAAATTCCACACAAAAGTAGAAAAAAATTGTTTATTTAGATCACACATAATTTGTCTCCATAAATTTTCAAATCGAATTGAAATCACATGTATTGTAAATGTGGCGTTACTGAATCGGGTCCTGGTTAAACACCCGCCTTAATTTAATACGCGCGTTCCCCGAACCCAGTAATAAACAAGTATGCTATCCCAAATTTTCAACATCGTCATTCCTGTACCATAAATTCCATTCCCTTAAACAATCCTTCGTCGTCCCCTTTGCTTGTTCAGGTATTTCTGTCTTCGTAATTGGGATAAACAGTTAACAAAGATATTTCCTTTATAAAGGGTATTTTGGACGTCTTAGAATGTGGGATTTGAGTGAAATGAATTAAAAATAAACTAGTCAAATGTGATTACATCTCACAAAATATAACACTAGGTATGTAAATTTTAAATACAGACGGACATAAGAGTTTTATTAGTAATGGGTTACCGATTCCAATTAAATATTCTCTTCTTTCCTATCAAGAATAACGCGTTCAGGACTAGGTCAACCCAGTTTCAATTGGTTCCTCTCCTCTTACCTTTACCTTTGCCACACCATGAAGTCTTGGAATTCTAAACCAACACACCTGTTTCCTTTTTTATACAATGACGGGTCCTTTGAGCAAGGCTTCGCATCTGATGAAGCCTTCAAATTAAGGCCATTATTATAATAGCACTGAGGTATGTCGGACGAGAAGAGTATGTCTTCTCTTCCGACATACCTCAGTGCCTGAAGACGAAAGTCTTTAACCAATGTGTGTTACCAGTGATGACTTACAGATCTGAAACGTGGTCCCTCACTATAGGTCTCCTGAAAATGCTCAAAGTCGCTCAACGAGCTATGGAGAGGGCTATGCTCGGTATTTCCTTACGTGATCGCGTCAGAAATGATGATATCCGTAGGAGAACAAAAGTAACCGACGTAGCCCAGCGGATTAGCTCGTTGAAGTGGCAATGGGCGGGACACATAGCGCGCAGAACAGATGGCCGATGGAGCAAAAACGTTCTGGAATGGCGATCGCGTACGGGCAAGCGTAGCGTAGGACGCCCAACTGCCAGGTGGAAGGACGACCTCATGAAGGTCGCCGGGAAGCACTGGATGTGGGCTGCTTTAGATCGGTCATTCTGGAAGTCTGCGGGAGAGGCCTATGTTCAGCAGTGGACTATATGTGGCTGACATGATGATGATGATGATGATTATAATAGCATCATTTGCATCTGCAATAGTGACACTTATTCGTGAAATTTCTTAGCAAACATAGTTGAAAATATTCACGGTAAAGTAAATCTTAACCTCTGCATCCAGAACTGCGTCCCAACTTGTTAGATGTCACCGACAATTCGTGTCTTAAAGTCATTTCGACCAATGAAATCGTAGAAAAGCCCATCGCGTGACCAATAACACATTTTATTGGATACTCAAGAGCCAAGAGTTTACAGCGCCATATTACAGGAGGAACAGCCATCACAAAGCAATCAATCCGTTGAACGTCGCATTCATTACAACTTTGCCCCTGGATAATATTTACGAGAGTTCTCATCCTTCCTTCACAACTCTGGTGACAATGCGGCGGACAAAAGCCGCGGATATTCTACGTCCTGTCCCGGTTACGTACACATCATATTGAGAGAGAAATTCCGCAGTGCATCCGGTACGTCCTTTGTGAACGCCGTTTATAATGGAGCTCGGTTAATGGGATTTCTTGACACTGGTTTAAGGTTTTAATTCAAAGTTCCTTGCACGAGTGAATAGCCCGCTTTATGAGTTTGGAGGTAAGTGTAAGGTATAGTGTTTTATGTAAGATTTTTCAGTGATTCAAGTTTAAGTTTGTAAGTTAGTTTAAAAAAAATCAGTTTTATAAACTCTTTTCTCTGAATTGATTGTAAGTTTGACAGATTAGATACTTTACTAAGGTCTTTAAGAGATCATGTGTTTGAATGTTTGCTAATTTACTACCAACGTAAAAGCTGTTATGTTCAACTAAAATACTAATAATATAGTGCATGCTCTTTTACTTACATATATCAACTCCGAACAGAATTCCTCACGAATAAAAGCTTGTACACAATAAGTAAAGAGCCGTCAACCGAACAATTTTCTGACCCCATTGTACTACTAAAAATTTCCTAGGAGTAACTTATTTAACTTTCACTTGAGACTCAAAACTAGTATATATAAGCACACAAACATAAGCGCGCACTAATTCCAAATAACCAACAAAACACAGTAAGAAATAAATAGGGAACACTTATAGACGTAATTCGAAAGCGGCTAAGGCAACATAATATTGTTTAGGAAACGCGGGGATTCCCCAGGGGTCGCAGTCAGTGTTCGAATTAATGGTACGAAGCTTTTTTCGTAATTGGTACACTGATTAAAGATCAGCGTACTTAAATAATCACGCTCCGGGTGATTGAGTGTACTAATGCGACGAGTCAGGGTTAGTTTCTGTGATATTTAGTGAAATATATAAACACGTCAAAACTGTCTAGGGGTATTTTAGACCAGTATTGTAAAATATTCATGTATAATAACTTTTAAACTATCGCGTTCCTTGAGATACAATAATGTTAAACGGGAATCAACGCGATACTGGTATAGGTACATTTTTTTTTATACCATTTGGTTGGCAGACAAGCACACGTCCCACCTGATGGAAAGTGGATACCGTTTTTTTTTTATATAGAACACGTCAATTAGACATCGCCTTGCCTGATGGTAAGCTGAAGGCAAAGTCTCAGAAAAGAGGGTCACCATTACTTCACATACCGTGTGACAATGGTGACACTCAGCTTGACGGTCTCATCATATGCTTTTTCACGCCCCGTTTAAAGGACCCAGGACTGTCGGAAGAAGGAAACACGTGAGCTGGTAATGAATTCCACCGTACGTGTGCAACGCCAAGGGAGTCACATTTGCGCTGCCAACCCTGTAAATACAAAAGTTTCTGTGCCGTCAGTGTAAAAGACAAAGCAGGACAAAGCGTTTGGTCTTCCCACTGACAGTAGAAAATCTGTCCAGTGAGCTCTGGCTACCCTATTCACCGCCGGGAACACAACACGACTGCTCAATTGGACGGAAATGCCGCCGTGTCCTACCTCCTTTGGTTTCCCTGACGTTTCGACCAGGTTGCACCGGCCGTGGTCACAGGCTGACTGTGGCATAGGTAAATAAAAACCAAAAGTATGTATGTACCTATACGATAATCACATCAAATCTCGTTTAACATTATAATATACTCATGTATAGTCATGAATCTCGATTTGAGACTAGTTTTAAGTATGGATTATAGAACTATACGTGATTGGACATGTTCCTGATAATTTATTTATTTATTTTATTTATTTATTTATTTTATTTATTTATTTAATATAACCATACATTGTTTTTATAGATTATAGCCAAGACAACAATGTAGTACATAATTATTACTTATATATAATACTTGTAATATTTATTAACTTATAGTAGGCAACATTAATAACTTCGTGACTCTAAACATTGGAGTGTCACCCGCTCAAATTCCGCCAATGAACAACAAAGTGTTAAATAAAAGGTATTATGAGTTGTTTAAGTACTGAACTGAACTTTTTTATCTTGCACAAAATCCTCACAGATATCCCAAATGAAAACGGAGCCGGCAACTGTGAATTAACGTACGAATGGGTTAACATATCATTACTGGATCAAAACCCCAAATTAAACAAAGATTAAAAATCGGTTTGTCAGCGTTCATAAAATCTCCACTCAAGTTTAGTTCTAATCTCAAGTGCCGATTCATGTCGTCACCATCGGTTCAGTGGTTTAGTCGTGAAAACGTAATAGTCAAACAGGTATTTATTATCAATTTTTTTTTTTACAAACTCAAGTGGCAAGCAAACTCACGGTCCACCGTAGTGGTTTATAATTGTATGTTAATCAGTTAGCACATTGCAGTCCACTGCTGGACATAAGTCTCTCCCAATCTTGGGAGGCTTTGGCCTACTATTTCCACGCTGGCCAAACAGGCTGGTACAGAGTTATATTTCCAGTTTTCCATCTCTCGCAGTGATATCGTATGCGTATTTTTCTGTTAGTCTCCTCTTACGATACCCGTAGGATAAGATGGTGTGGTGATACTTGTATTGTTTCTCCATCACCACACGAATACCACAATAGTATGATTGATAATAAATTTACTTTTTCATTAAAGTAATTATCGGTAGCAGTAACATTTATAAAAAAAAGAACGTTCATAAAGTTAACAGGTGAAACGTAATTGTACAGAATTTTCCAACACAGCACAGCTGCCGCTAAAATTGTTTGAAATACCGTGAATGTTACCGATAAAAATTGTTTTTCCGTTGGATTTTTGTTCATTACGTTCATGGGATATGGTTTAAAGCGTAAGAAAAGGCGTTTTTTAAAGTAAAACTAGTTTTTGTAGTGCATTACAGTAACAATCATTTTTGTTTTTAATCAGAGTAGTAACAGTATAAGACAAATTTATTATTATCTGTCTTATCCTAAACAACACATCAGATAATCCCTCGGTTCTACATACGTTTTTTAAAATGACGTCATCATAAAACTCTTCTCTTATTGGTTGATGATCAATAGGCAGGTAAAGATTTGCACTTTTCATTTGAATTAATTTTTCAGCCCACTTCATCCAAACATAGAATTCAGCATAATTTTTCCTGTGTAATATCCAGATTTATACATACACCTGTAAATTGAGCAGTTTTTTACATACATACATACATACATACACACATATAATCACACCTTTATTCTCAGAGGGTTAGGCAGAGATGAATTAACACCCACTTTTCACCAATCATTGAATTCGGTCCCACGTAATACGGGTTGAGCCTATTGTCATCCTCCGGGCACTAGTTTTTTTGTTCATATTTATCCAAGTTTATATGAAGGTAGGATATTCCCAAATAAGTAGTCCGACTAGGCAAGTACGTCGGCCCTACAAAATACCGCAGCCATTATAACCTCGTATTGTATTTCCGCCGGTGAGTTGAGTAGCCAGAGCTCACTGGAAAGTTTTTGTGCTGTCAGTGGGAAGATTAAAGGTTTATCCTACTTTGTCTTCAGCATTGATGGCATAGAAACTCTCTGTTCTTACAGGGTCGGCAGCACGAATGTGACTCTCCTGATGTGTCTTTTCACTTTCCATCAGGTGGAAAAGAATGAACCTTGCATGCCTAACTCTATACCTATTTCTAAAGCTCTATCAAAAATATACTACCGTAGAGAATGTTATAGTGTAATTTTATAAGTTATGAAAATATTTTCTGTGAAAAGGAGTACCTATCCAACCAGCCTGTTAAGAAAACGCAAGCATAGAAAAAGTTCTAGCCTTTTTTATTTTCTTTAGCGTTAAGTTCGAACTTCTAGAAAATACTTTACAAAATACTGACTTCAAAAGAGTGGCGTTTTTAGTCACGTAACTTACAATTTTTTTATTCCACTTAGGTGGCATGCAAGCGCACGGCCTATCTGATGGAAAATGGTTACCGTGGCCTATGGACGTGTGTAACACCAGAGAAGCCACACTCGCGCTGCCAACCCAATATTGAATATTATTTAAATTCATCACTGCTTACTATTTATAAGATTAAATAAAGTTAAACACGATGATGATTATGATAGACAGTGTTCAGTCTGAATGCTTAATTTATGCAACAGGTAGATCCAAAAAAAGGAAAAATCAGACAAAATTTTCGTAACACCGTTTAACATAGTAAAATTCTATAAATTAGTCAAAAATAACGAGCTGAAACCTATAAAACAAATCAATTTGTATAGTTAAAAATATCTCCAGCGTATTTTTTAATATAATAATAGTAATATTGCTTAATCCATGTATTAAGCAATATTACTATTATTATATTAAAAGAAATATTACTTACGAGTCCTTCACATATAATTACAAAACTTTTCATTCTTGACGGCACCCTAGACAATTGGCAATTCGATGACCAGTTGTGGAATACAATGAAAAATTATATGGGATTTGACGTATTTAACAGTTGTCAACTAATGTCATAAACGTCAAATCCACTTTATACATATTTTACATTCGTTATTTTATTCTACAATACGCCGGCCAACAAAATTGCCACTCGTCTAGAGAGGCAGAATAGAAATCGTCATAATCTTCATACTTAGACCACACAATACAATACGAGAAACCGGGCGCACGAATAAGTTTATTCCGGCGACACTAATTGGGGAGGACAGATAAATGATTACCATTTTAATTGTTTTTCAAGTTCTGATTGAACACAATCTCGAGTTAGAACATCAATCTTAGTGGTCGGAATATTGCGGGAAATAATATCAAATCAAACCTGTTTGATTGATTCGCCATTTTTCATTTTTGTTTAAACCTAGGACACGCCAACTTAACTGCACCTCGTCTGATGGTAACTTTGCTCTTCGCATCTGCAAAGGCTCGAGGGTGCTCGTGACCTCAGGATTCCCAATAATGCGGACCGCGTGTCGCTGCAACCCGTCAAGAGCATCTAGTAGGTATTTCGCGGAGCGAATTTGTGTCTTATACTCGTAGAGAAGACACCGCAGCTCCGGCGTGAAAAAAATTGTTGCTTTTAATAAATTCTTAAATGTGCACTCGCCGTCAAAAGTTGTTGTGCTATTTTTACATTGAAATATATCAATTGTGTGTAGGTATATACTTTTACAACCTTCAGATGAAAATATTTTTCTAAGCTGATTATTTTACTGAATTTTTTTATTTTTAATTTTTTTATTTATTTTACTGAAACAAACTAAAAAGCTACCACATCGTGCGTTAGTGGTTGCCTGCGTTAATGCGTATTACTTGTGAACCTACCCTGATATCGGAATTTATTTTAAATATACAAGATATTTATATTTAAAACAAATTCCGATATTAAATTTATTAGAACGTTTTTGCAACTGACTGTACACAAATATGTTAGATATTTGCAATCGAGCGAATTGACGACAAAAAAATATTTTGCAATCAAAAAATGCAAACTCGCGCGCGCTAGTGAATTTGAGGGTAGCGAGTTAATGAAAGACCCTAAACTTTTAGAATAGGTAACGGTGGTCGTTAACTTGGAATGTGTTAAGTTAATAGCGTAAGCGACAATGTAGACAGTCTCGTAGCTCTTACTACATATTTACTGTTCAATGTTTTTATCATTCTATCACTGTCAAGATTTATATATCAGACTTTGGTCTGTCAGATGTCATTTTATATTATTTTAATGAAGTTTTCTTGCATCTTAGAAGGTCTATACACCTTCTAAGATGCAAGAAAACTGAAAACGTACCCACGCCCGCGGAGGGTGACATCGAGAGGGTTGGTCCTGGGTCGGCCGGGGCGCGAGGAATATACAAGTCATCCTCACCTTCAGCAACCAACATCGAGCCCCAGGCGCCGTGCGTTTAAGTCTGTTCGAGTCCGATATAACCTCTCCCACCGGCTGCGGTGGGGGATATCCGTGGGCGTAGGTGAAAAAAAATGTGCATAGTTTAACCCCGATGTACAGTACCTTTACATGCAAGTCATTGCACCAGTTAATAACGAAAAAAGCCCGGGTATACTCTATTCTATTAAGGTTGAGAGGTCAGACGACATTTATTGTGGTGATAATTTTTCGGTATCTTTTTATACCAATTGAGTGGCAGACAAGCACACGGCCCACCTGATGGAAAGTGGTTACCGTGGCCTATCGACGAATGCAATACCAGGGGAGTCACACTCGCGCCTACGATCCTCTAAGCACAGAGTGTTATTGTGCCGTCAGTGCAGAAGACAAAGCAGGACAAGCCTTTGGTCTTCCCATTGAGAGTATCTATTTATATCTTCAATAATACTTGTATCTAGTATCCAAGTAGTATTGCGTTGAAAGGTAAATAATTTTTAAGTTGCAGTCTCCCTCTTTTTCACCATTTCATTTTTGTATATATTGTATAGTTAGCATAGTTTTTTATAAATTTTATAAGTATTTTTACTATTTAAATTAAGTTAGTATTTAAATACTTAAATACTAAGTAGTAAGTAAGTAAGTATGTAGTAAAAAGTAAGTAGTTTTGTGTTACTTTTCGCCTTAATTTAAGTATTTAAATTAAGGCGAAATTTAAGTATTTAAATTAAGGCGAAAAGTAACACAAAACTACTTACTTTTTACTACATACTTACTTACTTACTTACTACTTAGTATAGAAAAGTAACACAAAACTACTTCATCAAAGTGTATTCTGTATAGCGCAACGCATTTTCAATAAGATTCCAATACATATCAGAAATGTAAAGACGGTAAATATATTTAAAGACAAAATGCACAAGCTGCTGGTAGCGAAATGTTACTATAATATAGATGAATTTTTAGAAGACCAAACACTAGAATAAAACCTGATATGACATGACTAGTATAAACGAGATAAGTGTAATTTAAATTTAATGTTTAATAATTTCTAATTAATTAATAATTTTCTCACAAAATATTGTATGCCGATATGGCTGAACATAACTGATCAAATTATGTTAACGAACATTTTTATACCTATGTTTCACAATAAAGCATTTGAATTTGAATTTGTAGTGATTTTGTGCTATAAAGAATTAAAGAATAAATAATATTTTCATTTGTTATCCAAAACCCTTTGCATTGCTTATATCTCTAATAACACTTCCATCTCTTAGACATTTCATCAAACAATTAGTTTTATTTGCCAGCGACCCCGACGTTAAATTCTACGAATAGCTTACCTATCCTTTATTTGGAGTGTAAATCGTGGGTATTTATATTTAATAAGACTAACATTTAGTCATACAAACTGGTAATATCACGACGCTGAGAAATGTTTGAGCTGAATGGAGGACTTACCTAAATGCCCCGTTAGCAACTAATGTTTCAACATCTTCAACATTAATTGAAGTAGATATTTGAAGGCTTAAGTATTTTGAACAAGTTGCCTATATAATACAACTAGCAACAGCCCGCAGGTTTACCTGTGTGGAATTTGAATCCCATTAATGCAATCCAATGATACCTATCCCCGGAATATAATTAAAAGTAGCCTGTGTATTATTTCTGACTGTAATGCGTAATATAAAATAACAAACATTTTCACAAATTTTCCCATGAAGGTTTATTCTAAGGATAAGATGTATGTTTTGACCTCCGTGGCGTAGCGGTAGAGTATTCGACTGCTATGCAGGGGGCGCGGGTTCGATTCCCGCTCAGTGCAAATATTTGTATGCATGAATATGTATATTTGCATTGATCTGGGTGTTTCTATGTATAATATGTATGTATTTACAAAAAAAAAAAGTATTTAAGTATGTTTATCCGCATTCTAGATCCCATAACACAAGCTAGTTAAGCTGGGGGTGACAGGTGAAGCCGCCTGTCACCCTGGCAGAAGCAGGCCGCGGCGGTGGCGCGCGTGGCACGCCTCCCCGTTTCCGGGGACGAGTTGGGGACTCTGTAGTCCCCACACCCGAGAAGAGGGCCAGATCGTGAGAGATGGCCCTGGGTCGGCCGGGGTGCGAGGGATATGCCTGTCAACCTCACCTTCGGCAACCAAAACGACCCACAGGCGGCGTGCGTTTTAGTCGGTTCGTGTCCGACATAACCTCCTCCACCGGCTCCGGTGGGGAGGTATCCGTGGGGATTTTGCGCACGTAAAAAAAAAAAAAAAGCTAGTTAAGCTATGCTTATGGGTCTAGATAGCGTTGTGTAGAATGTCGTGGAATATTTATTATTATTATTATTATAAACCATAGACCATCCCTGTATCGATATTCAGCTATACCCCCTTCGGTTATGTAGGTACTTAACGAAACATAAACAATCTTATATTTTTCTGTCTAGAAGAGTTTCTTCATAGGAGGTAGGACACGGCGGTATTGCCGCCCAATTGAGCAGTCCAACTGGGGAGTACCTCCGCCCTACAGAATACCGCGGTTATAATAACTTCGTGTTGTGTTCCCAGCGGTGAGTAGGGTAGCCAGAGCACACTGGAGAATTTGTGCTGTCTGTGGGATGACTAAAGGCTTGTCCTGCTTTGTCCTCTACACTGATGGCACAGAGACTCTGTGATTACAGGGTCGGCAGCGCTTAGCTTCTCTGGTGTTACACACGTTCATAGGCCACGGTAACCACTTTCCATCAGGTGGGCCGTGTGCTTGTCTGCCACCTAGGTGGTATTAAAAAAATAGAAGATAAATGAGTATTTTAAGACTAACAACCGAAATTGAACCTAGTTAGGCAGTTACTTAGACTAGATTATTACTATTATATAGGACATAATGCCCACAGCTACATTCTATCATCGCACCGCTCACCATAGGTAGGGAATTCATCCTCACACATTTTGACCTGAGACGGTGCACCCTGCGCGGTTCACCCACACACACTCCCTGCTGCGATTTTCCCAAGTGCCTACAATATGGGGTTCTTCAAAGGGGCATAAGAAGGTTTCTTCAAAGGTTGGCAGCGCGAGTGTAACGCCCCTGGTGATGCACACATCCATAGGCCACGGTAATCACTTTCCACCAGTCTGTCTGCCACATAAGTGGTGTAAAAAAATATAGCATAACATTACATAAACTCACGCCTATATCCCCGTAGGGGTAGGCAGAGGTGCTAGCACCCATATGTCGCCAGTTTATGTTTAGGTCCTAATGTAATAAGGTGGCGAGCCTAATGCCATTAACCGAGCACTTATAAACCTGCGATAAATACACACATAACTTCGAAAGTAATCAAAAAGTCATTGATGTGTGCCATGGTAAAACTTGGAATCGAACCCGAGACCTCGTCTCAGCAGTCGTGGTAGCCTTGTGGTATGGGTAATCCATACCACAAGGCTACCACGATGGTAAAAAAAGTTTATTGGTTTAACATGTGTTTTTGTACAGAAACGTTACCATATTAGTTAAGTACCTTCCCGAACGGAGTATAGATCAATTCACGCATCCAAGCATCCAAAATTTTTCACGAACTTGTAAATTTGAAATTTCATTCTTCTATTTCGCTCACTCTTTTGTGCCACACGTTCAAAACCAAGGTATTGAGAGTAAATCAAATTGTTTTATTGATTAAAATGTTTAATGTGTTTTCTTTTGATTTAATATTGGTATAATTTAACACACTTAGTTAAAATAGATAATGCAATTACTTATAAAATTGATACAAAACTATGCAATGCAATATATACCAAAATGAAATGGAGAAAAAGAGGGAGACTGCAAGTTTAGGCATCGATCTCCACTGGTACCGTACCCAAAAGGCTGGCGACATTTTTGAGTGAGGTAAAGGTGATTAAAATTGTATTATTGTTTAAACTAAAGGTGTGCACCAAATATCTGAACGATCAGTCAACAGGAAGGGGATATCATTTTGAGCACAATGCTCGTCAAGATCTATCTGTTGCTGACTGTACACATAGCTTGGCATACAAGATTTAATGTGAGCTAGATTTATTGTTTATGTCATAGGCTTTAGGATACATAAATCTACACAACTGATCTATGTATTCTATGATAAGGGAAGAGTCACTCTCTGTCCAAAAGACGGATGTATTTATTTATTATATTGTGGTACACAGATAGGTTATAGGAAGCCTTACTAAGACATCCAGGATTAAGCCAACATCATTTGCAAACTGGTATACCAACTCGATTAAAATTGGAAAAATAAAATCTATTCCTCGAGAACCTCAACTGAAGAGCTCGGGCTAAAATATGAAAGCTCTGTATGCAACTGTGAACACAGATTGAAATTAGGTTTTTTTTATAACACTAACGTGGCAGACAACCACACGCCCCACCCGATTGGAAGGAGTTACTCGTACCGTGGCTTACGGGCGTACGCAACACCAGGTGCGTTATACTTGTGCTACCGACCCTGAAGAAACCTTGTAATGCTCTTGTAAAAGAACCCGATATTGCAAGCACTTGGGAAAACCGCAGCACAGCTTTAGCTTGCGTAGGATGAAGTTTCTTTCAAACAGCGCAGTGCGCACCGTCTCCGGTCGCAATGTACGATAATTATGATGTTGAGACATGCTTTACAAAGACCATGTAATTAAAATAATTTAAGGGCATTATGTCCATGAAAAAAATATTTATAGTCGGAAAATCATTGGACCACAGATATTACATCTAAATACTCAAATACCATTTAATCACATTTAGGATGACAATAACACTTAGCAGTTGAACATTCGTCCAATATTTCGATAGCCGCAAAGTCGAAAACGTTATTGCGACATATAAAAACATGTCCGTATTTTAATATTTCACGCTTGTCACACCATGTCCAAAAGTGTTCAGGCCCATGCCACTCTGTTTCCACAGATTAACCGGCGGGGTCGGCGAGTAGTCTCCGGGGACTCCCCGCTAAAAAAAACATCGGGCAACTTTTCCCCGTAGTGCACGCTCCACGAAAAACTACTGAAAATAAACCGCATTCTAACGACCAGTGGTGAAATAGAGCCACAGTTTTTCTTTTTTTGAATTACAATACCTACAGAATTTGTAACTAGAACTTTTGACCCGTTTTTGATTATTCGGTACTGTTTTTTTATTGAGGTTTGAAGTATCGTGTTACATTAAATAAGAATATTTTGATGATCTGTATGGCGTAGCGATAGAGTGTCCAAATAGTAAGTCAGAGTTCACGGATTGGCTATCAGTTCAGTGTAAATATTTGTGTATTTTTTTTTATACCACTTGGTTGGCAGACAAGCACACGGCCCACCTGACGGAAAGTGGTTACCGTGGCCTATGGACGTTTGTAACACCAGAGGAGTCACAGTCGCGCTGCCAACCCTGTAAATGCAAAGTTTCTGTGCCGTCAGTGTGGAAGAAAAAGCAGGACAAGCCTTTAGTCTTCCCACAGACAGCACAAATTCTCCAGTGAACTCTGGCTACCCTACTCATCGTTGGGAACACAACACGAAGTTATTATAGCCGCGGTATTCTGTAGGGCGGAGGTACTTCCCCAGTCGGACTGCTCAATTGGGCGGAAATACCGCCGTGTCCTACCTCCTTCAAATATATATATTATCTATATAATATCATCATTATCTTATCGTTGATTCTTATATGTTGAAGCTTATATTCAACTAATATAAACTTTCACGGCTCATGCAATGGAGTCAAGGGCAAATTATATTACAGCGACTATTTTCTTTACCGCAACATAAAGGCTTGGATATTTTTGCCTGCTGTGTGCTTTGCTTCTTCGTACAGTGGAATGGCAAGAGGACTCTTTTGTCCGCACTTGCCTCTTTATTTGGGTAGTTGTACGTGAAGAGCATCGGGTAGAGCAGCCAGCTTAGCTCCGCCCAGAAACGCAGAAGCCTACTGGGGACTTCACAGGCTTCGCGGAGCGACCTCACTGTACCGAGGATTTGAGATCGTTGGGAGGCTACTGCCACGCATTCCAGTATTACGTGGGCGGCCTTTTCCTCGTCCCTCTTTCATGAGAATTTGCCTTCAGTTTCCCATCAGAAGCAATTACTTCATTTTTTTTATAGAATTTAGGTGGTGAACAGGCACACGGCCCACCTGATGGACAGCGGCTACCGTTACCTGTGAACGAGTGCAACACCAGGGGAGTTACACCCGTGCACACCGGCAGGAACATAACATTATTATAGCCATAGTATTCTGTAGGTTATTTCCCCAGTCGAACTGCTCAATTGGGACGGGAATACCGTCGTGTTCTACCTCCTACAGAAAATTGACGTGTCCTCTAAAAAAACTGATTTTATAGTAGGTAGTTCAAAATGTAACCATGTAGCACTGTTCATTATTATAAACATTTTATTCACTAAATTCTATAGCCAATTTCAATTACTATTTCGGTCACACGACCCCTAAAATACCCCAACTATCGTGATTCATCAGAGTTCTTAATTTTACTATGAGAACTTCATTTCCTTTTCTCACGCACTAGATAAGCATTTATTCTTGTTAGCGAGCGTGAAATGCCAGAGTACTACTATAAAACAAGGAAAACTTTTTTACAGCCCGCCCTTGAACTCAATACAAAGGAAAATTCCCTCATCAAGTTACATATTAACTTTTATTATAGACCCTCAGTAAAGATATAAAAGCTAAACTTCTAGTTATGAACTGACTAGGTGACTCGTCCCAGCTTCGCCCTTGGCACATTTTGAAACCTCATATCATCCCACGCATACTTAAGCTGTGGAATTAACTCCCTGCTGCGGTTTTCCCATGCGCCTACAATATGGGGTTCTTCAAAAGGGGCATTAGGAGGTTTCTTCAGGGTCGGCAGAGCGAGTGTGACACCCCTATTGTTAACAACGTCCATAGGCCACGGTAACCACTTCCCATCAGGTAGGCCGTGAGCTTGTCTGCCACATAGGTGGTATAAAAAAACATGTTTCTACCGGATTAGATGAAATCAATGAATACTGTTCCGCTCCTTTAAATTCCGTAAAGATATTTAGCCTAAAACCTTCATCGATAATCGTACTATTTAACACAAAAAGAATTTTTCAATTCGATACAGTAGTTCTTGAGATTACCGCGTTCATACAAACAAACAAACTCTTAAGCTTTATAATATTAGCATAGATGGTACGGAATTTATTTCGTTATGTTTGAAGAGTGTAAAAAAGTACCGTTTATATAGTGTTGGATATTTTACGGGAATATATTTCAGTAATAGTTTACTATAAAAATTTTATGTGTAAGTTGGAATGGTGGAAACTGGCAACCCTTTCTTACATGTTTATACAGGGTGTATTTTTGAAACGGGGCAGTAAGGGCAAGTACCTTAACCGTTGCAGTTACAGCAAAACGTTCTTAAAAGACCTTCCCTAACTTTTTGGGACATTTTGAACTGCATTCACAGATTTTGTAAAAAACTTACAGTTAGCAAAAAAAATGCAAAAAGTTCAAAAAATTTTTTTTTATGCCAATCGATTCTATTTCATGTGGGAATCAAAAAACTCTATGGGACCATTTTAGCTTTCAGTACTAGAAAAGACAGAAATCGCCAAAAACGTTTCCCATACATTTCGTACGGAAATATGATAAATCAACTCGAAACTCATAGGTCAGGTAAAATTTTGAACTTTTTTAAATAAAAAAAATCATTTAAACATTTAAGAAATTGGTTTATGAAATAAATTGCTCAAAATGATTTCCATTTTCACGAATACATAAGTCTATCCTTTTTTGCACTGAACGAATGGCGGCTAATAATGTTCTGGGATGAATATTACGTAAAAATTTTTGAAATTAATGCATCCTTGAGCTCTTGAACACTGGCGTACGTCGTCTTATAAACCTCGTTTTTCACGAAGCCCCATAAAAAAAAATCAAGTGGTGTTAGATCGGGGCTACGAGGTGGCCACTGTGTTGGACCATGTGTACCTATCCACTGTGTACCGAATAGGCGGCTGAAATTAGAACGTGAAAGGTGACTGTTATGTGGCGGAGCACCATCTTGTTGAAAATGAACTTTTCGCAATTCCGACAGGGGCCATTCGTCCATCTCGTTTTCAAGATGGTGTAAAATGACTTCATTATACATGGCAGAATTCAGTTTCCCTTCATAAAATTCCACCATTATGACTCGATTGGACATTATACCACACCAACAGTTGAATGAGAAGCTAATAAGTCGCTTCTAATAAGTCAATTTTTTCACGATTAGAAGACATTTTAGCGAAAATCCTTAATTAATAACTCATACGAAGTTTCTCAGCTGAAACTAAGTATAACACACAGATTTTCGAATCAAATTCGAAATTTGAGGGTAAAAATTCTTTTTATTTACTTTACAGTCAATTCTACCCACTTCCTGGCCATAACAAAAAAAATCGTAGAAATTTGTTTCTGTTGCCGAAATGTATGGGAAACGTTTTTGGCGATTTCTGTCTTTCCTAGTACTGAAAGCTAAAATGGTTTCATAGAGTTTTTTGATCCCCACATGAAATAGAATCGATTGGCATAAAAAAATAATTTTTGGACTTTTTGCATTTTTTTTGCCAACTGTAAGTGTTTTACAAAATCTGTGAATGCAGTTCAAAATATGTCAAAAAGTTAGGGAAGGTCTTCTAAGAACGTTTTGCTGTAACTGCAACGGTTAAGGTACTTGCCCTTACTGCCCCGTTTCAAAAATACACCCTGTATAGTTAGAGTAAAGTAAGCTTCATGTATGTATGTGCATAATTTTGCGTATCTCTTTTTTTTCTGTATGAGACCAAGAAGTCCTCTAAATCACCACAACCACCAGCACACAGGTGTCTTTCCTTCTACAGTCCCGGATCCTTTAAACAGCATGAAAAAAAACATATGATGCAGCCCTACAAGCTCATGGCTACCATTGTATCACTGTTGGTGTCTATAATGGTGACCCTCGCTCCTGAAACTATGCCTTAGTGAAGTCATATTGACATGTCCTATCTGAAAAAAAGCATTGCAGCTATTTTTCATGTAGCGGCAAGATCTTACGGGCTCTAACCAACTCTACTTAATAAAATAAATAAATAAATAAAATAGTTTATTTGCATTATACATGGGGTGTTACAATTTTGTGATTGAAGCCTCCTTTTAAGCAAGTAATGCCTGTATTAGGAGACTCCGCTGACCTTGCAAACCAGTTGGGTCAACTGCCTATCGACGGAAGGTACTCTGGCGCAGGTTTCCCTCACGGGGTTTGGAGGTTATACGGCAATCACTCTTATAAAAACTAAAATCCAACCCAAATAAAAGAGAAGGAGTGAGTAGACTCTGTGATGCAATGGAGACAGTGCTAATAGACGACAGACAGAGACAGTATTAATAACTTTTAAACTATGGCGTTCTATAATATACAATAATATTAACGGAAATTAACGCGGAATAAGTACATACATACCTTTGAATTCCAATCATTCTGTGACCACGGCCGGTGAAACCTATACCATGATCGCGTTAATTCCCGTTAACATTTTTATATAGAGACTATTATTTCTGAATGCATTCAAAGCCTGTATTACGAGCATGGGGTCCTCTCTCTCCAAACCTCTCTCGAGATTTGGCTTACTTTGAAGATGCTAATCATTCACAAAAAATTAAGCGTCAGTCTCAGTTAGTGGTATATTGAATGTCCAACCATCCATTTTTGTCAATACTAGTTAACGTTATGACTCATGAGCAGTGAAGTATACGAGTTTATTGCATTAAACATTAAGGTTTACTATATATAAATAGGGATTCCTGACTTTAACTCATGCGTGTATCACCGAAATAAACATAAAAACCTTTATTCTATAAAATTTTGTCGTTGTGGTCATTGGAGATCCAAACACTCGGGCGACAAGATAAAGAAAGAAAGAAAGAATTAATCAAGGAATTAGTGATACTTTTGTGTAAACAACTTCCGTCTGATCCTCCAACCTTACTATGACGGAGCAAGATCACTTAATCAGTAGGTGTGCAAACTTGAATATAAAAATCTCTTTTTCAATCCTAATCTTTGTACCATACCATAACAAGCTCTTTGGTGTAACAAAAAGAAAGCAAGAAAGAAAAAGAAAGAAAGAAAGAAAAAAGAAAGAAAGAAACAAAGAAAGAAAGAAACAAATAAAGAAAGATAGAAAGAAATAAATCTTTATTTGCTGAAAACATGGTTTTACAATGGTAATAGGTTGACAAATAGGTCGGTGTGCAATGGGGTGCTGCGTTGGAGATCGTAGATTTGATTCCCATATTTGTATTCGTGAACATGTCAATTTCGATTGGCATATGAGTGTTTCTATATATAAATTGTATGTATTAAAAATGTGTTTAAGAACTTAATTGTATATTCGGTTTACTATTGTCCAACAAAAAACACATGACAAACATAATTTAACAAACAACGTTTGTAAAGTGATGTATTGCTATATTAACACATATAATTGATATATGTGTACTTATTAGGTAAAAGTACAATGGTTTTTCCAAATACAATGGATAAAAATTATCAATTTTTAAAATGATGTTAAGGCATAATGGATTTTCCTTTTTTTACATACATACATACATATAATCATGCCTTTATCCCCAAAGGGTTAGGCATAGCTGAACTAACACCCACATTTTAACATTTTAATTAAATTCGGTCCCACGTTTTAGGGGGTGAGCCTATTGCCGTCTTCCGGGCACTATTGTTGACTCGAGCCTTGCATCTGTGCCTGAGTCTGAGCTATATATGTCTGTCTAATGTTAAACAGCCCTATCCCTTAGTCGCCTTGTACGACACCGCATGGGAAGAGATGGGGTGCTTTAAATTTTACTCTGCCGGAAACCACGCGGAATTTTTGAATATTTCGTCCAATGAGTAGTTTATTTAACAATAGCTCGTAAAAGATAAATTTATAAATTACAATTTTGTCCATCGTTGTTTTTTGAAATGAAACTTAGTTATATGTTCTTGTCAAATGGTTGAATTCCTGTATATTCACATTCTAGAACCTAAAAAAAAACACAAACTACTTAAGTTATGCTTACTAAGGGTCTAGCTAGAGTTATGTAAAATGTCCTAGAATATTTATTAATTATTTAATGTCTAACTCAAACTGATTGGTCTCAAAACGCTGCCTTAATATTAATACCAAAATTGCTTATCTCACGACAGCTAACGTCTAGACCTCTCTGAGTGAATTACATCAGCTTTGAGATCTACCTATTTCGAAGAATCTCTCGAAAGTGAAATTCCTAGAACCATCTCCAAGAACACTATCTATGTGACTAAACCATGACGAGAAAATGAAATAAAAAGTAAAGTAGAGTAGTTTGGAGAATAATATATTATATAATAACTTACATAATATTTTTTAATGCAATTAGTAATAGCTAGCTTTTGCCCGTGGCTTCACCTGAAGTGGAATTTAGATTCCGGGATAAAATTATACATATAATGCCTGGAGGGTTAGGCAGAGATGAATTAACACCCACATTTCACCAATCATTAAATTTGGTCCCACGTAATAGGGGGTGAGCGTATTGCCATCTTTCGGGCACTAATTGTTGACTCAAGCCATTTATCCGAGGCTGAGTATAGTCTATGAGTAATCCCAGACTGTAATCTATACCTGTACCAGTTAATTTCAACCGTTAGAGCAACAGACATAAACATTTTCATAAATGTTCATATTTATAATATTAATCAATCAATCAATTAGCTCATTGCAGTTCACTATTGGACATAGGCCTTTCCAAATGTTGGGAGGCTTTGGCCTACTGTTTCCACGCTGACATATTCAATAATTAATAATTAATTGGTCGAAACGGTATGTTCCAATAGTGTCACTAAAATCAATTAAAATTCAATATTTTGCATATTCTCTACAAGGTTCAATTACAAGTATAACATAGTTTGAGAATTAGTAATTAAATAGGAAAAGTCGTGATCCAAGACAGAACAGATACTCCTATAGCAATTGAAACCGATGCGATGGCTTAACGTACTCTTCGAAGCAGTGAGAGGTCTTCCAGTGTTAAAATCACCCGTCTGGATAGTACCGCTTAATCTCGCAATATGATAATTTATAATAGCGTTGATAGATATATAAGACGTCCTACACAAACAAACAACATAATATATAATGTATGATACTTATTACAAGAATTCTTTAACACATTGTTCTCGGAGCTGCCAGACCGCGGCGTCGCAACTCGTAAAAAGTTGCGATTCACCGTGACAAACGACGGCAAGGTGTAACTTTTGCCAGGCGGCGTCACCGAGATATAATAAATGGCCGGCGCAGAAACTTGATTACAGAAACTAGGCTGCCGTATTGAACTGATTCTAGGTACTAAGGTTGCGAACTTTTGAAGTTTAGTTCTTGGCTGGTTTCTTGCTAAACAATAGGGAACCAATAATATGAAATCAATCAATTGATAGAGTTTCGGAAACTTGATTGTCATATCAGTATAAAAATAATCGGGATTTTTATCATGTTGAATTGTTTCGAGTTTCCGATATTTATGCGCTCTACTGCTATACAAATGTTATATATTGATGACGACCTCCTTGGCGTAGCGGTAGAGCATTCGACTGCTATGCAGGGGGCGCGGGTTCGATTCCCGCTCAGTGCAAATATTTGTATGCATGAATAAGTATATTTGCATTGGTCTGGGTGTTTCTATGTATAATATGTATGTATTTACAAAAAAAAAAATAGTATCTAAGTATGTTTATCCGCATTCTAGATCCCATAACACAAGCTAGTATGCTTACCATGGGTCTAGATAGCGTTGTGTAGAATGTCGTGAAATATATTTATTATTTATTATTATTTATTATTGATCGGGTTCGAGTTTGTAGTGAGAGTGAAACCAGTGGTAGTGCACATATGCGTAGTAAAATAACTCAAAAGAGGGTAGATCGATATATTTACTCATGAAAACTCTTTTTCCCTGTTCATCGCCAATACTCCAGTTGCTCCGTGATCATGGTGCCTGCAATAGCGCTGAAATATCGGAAACTCGAAACAATACAACATGGTAATTATCCCGATTATTTTGATACTTTGATATGAGTGACCATGATAGTTTAAATACCTATATTGCAAGTCATACTCAGTCATCGAATCAATCATTTATTTTAATACAATATGTCAAAATGGTACAAGCAATGTGTAACCGAGATAGCAGGAGTCGTATAAATCAAACAATTCACTAGCTATTAACAAAGTATAATCACATTTTAATCGAGTTACAATTATAAATATTCAAAGTACTGACCTTAGTGTTTACACAACCTCTGTCAAACGTCGACTGCCTGTAAAGATGGCCGATAGCAAGTTTAAATGACTCACTGATTTGACATTTTGCGTTGACGTTTTCCACAGATATATTTCAGAATTATAATTTGAGAATGTAAGTCATACTAACAGCCCGTAATTATATAAATATAATAATCAGTGATCATATAATAATAATCGTGTAACAGCCGGCCATCCTACAGGAACGAGTCTCTTCGTTCTAATTTCCAATAATAACCACAAATCTACTTGTAGCTATAGTCAACCTTATGAGAGCTACTTCCTTCACAGTCATATGGCTGACTGCGATGTCTCAAGTCATTCATGGGCGACGAGTTCATACGCCAATCCTGCCCGACTCGAAAACATCCTCGCTATAATATATTTCCAATAATAACCACAAATCTACTTGTAGCTATAGTCAACCCTATGAAAGCTACTTCCTTCACAGTCATATGGCTGACTGCGATGTCTCAAGTCATTCATGGGCGACGAGTTCATACGCCAATCCTGCCCGACTCGAAAACATCCTCGCTATAATATATTTCCAATAATAACCACAAATCTACTTGTAGCTATAGTCAACCCTATGAAAGCTACTTCCTTCACAGTCATATGGCTGACTGCGATGCCTCAAGTCATTCATGGGCGACGAGTTCATACGCCAATCCTGCCCGACCCGAAAACATCCTCGCTATAATATATTTCCAATAATAACCACAAATCTACTTGTAGCTATAGTCAACCCTATGAAAGCTACTTCCTTCACAGTCATATGGCTGACTGCGATGCCTCAAGTCATTCATGGGCGACGAGTTCATACGCCAATCCTGCCCGACCCGAAAACATCCTCACTATAATATACATATATAGTAACGCGCGGTAAAAGTTACTTCTTTCACTAATACTGCGCACAACTGCGATGCCTCTTATCACTCATGGACGGCGAGTTCGTACGCCATTCCTGTCCAGTAAGAGAGCACCCTCTGCTTAACTATAGTCATGCATTATGAAAGTTACTTCCTTCACTTACACTCCGCACGACTGCGATGCCCCTAGCGACTATTGGGTAGCGAATTCATACGCCAATCCTTCCCAACAAGGGAGCACCCTCACTGAATAACATTGATCTTCTCTCATAAATCAGCTCAACAATGATACTTCGCTATGCTAGTTACAATCATTATCTTCTCTAGTTTAATCTCATCATTCTAAGTTTAATTGCCATTATTCACTAATATCACATAGCTACTTGTTTTCGTACACTAAATTAAGTTACTTCACTCTCAACAATTCACTCAGAACAAATTATTATCTCTAGCATGATTCTACTAGTTTGAATATCATAATTTAGCTTATTTTCACAATTACACTAATAATCTTAACAACAATAACAATCATTATATAACAGTAGTCAATAATTATCATGATGGCGAATCATTATTTTCACTTGAGGAGTAAGCAGCAGCATTAAAACTAAGCCATGGAAATATTTTATCTATAGCTACGATCGCCTCATATCTTGCCCCCTTCCTAGTCAGAGGTGTGTCCTCTACTAAGAACCTATCATTAGGTAAAATCTTTTTAATTCGATCTTCTTCGAGGACCTTCCTTTACATTTTGCCTGGAGTTTTTTGGATTGCCCTGGCTCTATCACTATTGCTCTTGCTATTCTCACTAAGTCACCCTCTGCATATTTTCTACACCTTTTCCTATGTTTGTCGAATCGCTCTTTCATTTTTATCTGCTTTTTTTTAATTTTCTCGCTATCTTCTAATCTTATATCCTCTAATGTTGCCCTTCCAGCGTCTATATCATCGATTAAGTCATTTAATAACCCTAAGGCCGGGTTGGCTGCCGTCTTACCAAATAATAGTTCAGTAGGTGTTTTTTTTGGTACCTGCTGATATGTTTTGTCGTCTATCTCTATTTGTTTCCCTATTATATTCAAGCTGGTTACGGGATTGGGATTTAATAGTTTTGAAAAATTCTAGAACATCCTCGGGCTTGTCAAATTTAGCTGCTTGAGCTCCAACTCGAACCCCCCTATCGTCAATACCGTACAGAATACAATCTACTGCTTGCTTCCCAAAGATCTTACATCGATTAAGAAGGTTAATTTTTGCAAAGTAATATAATTCAAAGGATTCGCCAGAGCGTGCCCGTCTATCAAGCATGTCTGTTAATACTTCCGCGTAGTTTTCTGTCGCTGGGAATGACTCCCTTAACATTGCTTTCCATTCTAACCAAGTATTCTTAATAGAGGGTAGACCCTGATACCAAGTCTTAGCGAGGCCCGTGAGTTTAGGCAGGGCATAGTGAATAGTTTGCTTGTCACTCCAATTATAGATTTCCATACATTCATCAACCTTATCGAGCCAAATGTTGATCGTCTGTTCTCGCAACATAGGATCGAATTCGAGGATTACGTTGTTTAAAGTCGAACTAGCAAACGATTCACTATTTCCTGTTTTCGATTTAAACAAATTTACAAACTCTTCAAAGAAATCAGCCGCTTCTCGGGGCTTCTTTGACACACTTGCGGTATTGTTATTATTACTTAAGTTTGTTTTAGTCGGTGTCGACAGCTGTCGATCGTGAGGGCCACGTACGCGTGTAGCTTTGCTTGACCTTTCACGTACACTGTGCCGTTCGTCGCGCCGCTTACGCTCTTTACGTACCTCATTTTCCAACACACGAAGCTTCTCCCTCTTACGAGATAGCTTACGTTCTCGCTGTCGCGATGACTGCATGCTGCTTGGAGTCCCACTGCGTCGATAGCTGCGGCGATCGCTTCTTGTCCGACCAGGACTTCGTGTGCGTCGTCTTCGTGGAGTATCACCATTGCGACGAGTGCTACTGCGACTGCGCCGCAAGTTATCACGTCGAAGAGAAGTTCTCATTTCGGGGTTACGGTCACTCATTTACTGAAATCTCAAAAATTCGAGTGTTAATGTTCATTCATTAATCAAGAAGAAACGTATTTCACTGTTTTTGAAACTATCGGTGTGTATTTTTAATAATAATTAATCTCTATTTAATTGGTTACCGAGGCACAACGAGGAGAAAAAAAATAGCATACATAAATTTGTTTATTTTATTTTGTGGGTATACCTACAAAAGTATGAGACGCAATCAATCGAAAATAAATCCATTTACATCTTATTGGAATATTCAGAATCTAGTAATATGGTCACTTTTTCTTGATTAATCGTTACATGTGATTATTAAAGTACATAAATTTTGCTATGAGAACAATTATCAAAGTAATCCGGATTCATCTGTTAGATACATCTATGAATTGTAAAAATAACGGTATGGTTCTAAGCATACGGGTCTATTTTGTGCATCTCAGCCTGTATTTTAACAAGAAATCATTTCAAAGCACTTTATTTAAACTGAAGGCGGTCGAGCTTGTGGGGTGGTATTTGATATAAATGATTTAACAATCACGACATCCCAATTCTGATATGTAATCGAGATAGCAGGAGTCGTATAAATCAAACAATTCACTAGCTATTAACAAAGTATAATCACATTTTAATCGAGTTACAATTATAAATATTCAAAGTACTGACCTTAGTGTTTACACAACCTCTGTCAAACGTCGACTGCCTGTAAAGATGGCCGATAGCAAGTTTAAATGACTCACTGATTTGACATTTTGCGTTGACGTTTTCCACAGATATATTTCAGAATTATAATTTGAGAATGTAAGTCATACTAACAGCCCGTAATTATATAAATATAATAATCAGTGATCATATAATAATAATCGTGTAACAAATGCTTAGTCTATGTACTAATCAAATAACCCGCCCCTGATCGCTCCCGGTGCAAAAGTGCTTATAACACTTGCTGCGTTGCCAAGTTGGATGGCAATGGCCTTTGGACCAGGAACGACCCGGAACGAGTGTCACCGGTCGCCTCGATGAGCCTCTGTCCGATTTCTTTAATAAGGCTTTTAGTTTCCTTGCCCCAACTCCCCAGAGTCTCCACCGCTATTGGCACGAACTGGTACAGCGGTTCCAAGTCGGCGTAATTAAGCATCTTCCTTGAGCCGGCGTCTTCCGCAGCGGCCGACGCGGAGTGAACGGTGCGAATAAGGTGGCTGGCGGCTACCGTGCTGACACACGTTACGTCCCAAAGTAGACATTTGCCGTTCTTCCAGGGCACCAAAGTCAGTCCGTCTGGCCTCTTACCATCCGACCTGCTCAGACCCGGAGGCTCAAGCACACAGGGGACGATGGTGGATACAAGGGCCCTGCGGACGATATCGTTTAGAGCGTGGTGTCGCGGAAACCTCCCAGTGCACCGTCGGCAACTCATAGCGTGATCGAACCAATTAAATTTTGCTATCTCCATACTTATGTACTTTACCTATAGATTCTAAAAATTCCATACTGTATATGTGAAAATTTGTTCATTTTTCAATACTTGATGATCTGAAGTGGCTCTTAGATACAAATTTATCTGAAAGGTACTAAATGGTTTAATGTTTATTGTGCAATTTTAATACGAGAAATAAAAATAAACTAGTTGTACCAAAACTTAGGCTTCACAAGGTTGGTGATTCATTTGTAGTCATAAAAATATTTAATAAAACTTGATTAATATGCCAATAAATAAATTTAAAATAGAAGTGAAAAAAAACTTTAATGAGTAAAGGTTACTATAAAGTGGATGAGTACCTTAATGATGTTAATGCGTGGTCAACATAAGTCTCTTGCTTGCTCGCACAAAATAAATTTTAAACCAAAACAAATTTAAAAAAGAAAAATAATCTAGTTCTAATGTAGTTCGCTGAGTTTCTTGCTGGTATCTTCTCAGTAGAACTAATCTACCGAACCAGCGAAAGAATCATTTTCCAATGGTTTATTTTTACATTATTTAATATTGTTATATTATTTCTTGACATACATAATTGTAAAATTTTGACGTTCATATGTGCTCTTTATGTGCCTAAACTGAATAAATGAAATTGATTCTTTGATTCTTTGATTCTTTGTGAATTTTGTAGTATTTATTAGAAATCTTATATTGTTATCTTTGTTTCAGAATCGCGCCATCATTTATTGGGAAATTGTGAGTATAATTCTAATATTACAATAACATAATATATTTTTTAAAGATTAGGTTATCAGCTAGTATAAGTAAACTTTTTTATTTATTACTAAAAAGGTTACTTTTATTATTCAAAATTATGAATGGACGGTGTATAGTTGAATGGTAAAATGGAGTGATGTTTATTACTCAAACATACCGGAAGGACTGAACAGATCTGGATAAAATTTTACACCCAAATAAGTAGATGGATATGGAATCAAATCCAGAATAGCATAGAGGCTACCATTCATCCTATTAGGTGAACCCTGTATCATAGTTTATGATACAGGGTTCACCTAGTACGAACACCTGAATTATCACCCACATTTCACCAATATTTGTATTCGGTCCCACGTAATAGGGGGTGAGCCTATTGCCGCATTTCGGGCACTATTGTTGACTCGAGCCATGCATCTGATGCTGAGTCTGGGCTGTATATATCTGTCCGATGTTTAACAGCCCTATCCCTAAGTCACCTTGTACGACACCACATGGGAAGAGATGGGGTGGTCCAAATTCTACTCTGCCGGGAACTACGCAGCGAACGAATACCTAAGCATTCCTTATAACCTAATTTAAAATTATGTTGTTATGTTTATTTTCTAGCATATAACTTTTACTTGCATTCAAGCACTGTTATAAGGAGAAATTTGTAGTCAACCTATAGAAATAAAATTATTCTCATTCTCATCCTGGGTACCGTGGTAGCCTAGTGGTGTGGGTAATGGACTGCTACGAGGTCTCGGATTCGATCCCAGGTTTTACCATGGCACACACCAATGACTTTTCGATGCTTTTCGAAGTTACGTGTGTATCGCACGTTTATAAGTGGTCGGTTAATGGTAATAGGCTCGCTATCTATATCATTGGGACCTAAACATAAACTGGCTAAATGTGGGTGCTAGCACCTCTACCTATCCCTTCGGGGATATAAGTGTGAGCTTATGTTATGTCATCCTGGGAACAGATGCAGAATCACAGAGGATGAACAGGTATGAGTAGGAGTACTGATACCTGTAGTCGCTCGGACACATGGAGACGCGAGTCTAGCCTCAGGCAACACATAGTTCATAATTACGTAACTTCAATTTAAAATTACCGCATTAACCCAATATGTACATCGAGGGACCAATTAAAACTGATCTTTCATAAAGTGACAATGATATTTAAAAACCACGGGATATTTCAGACTCTACTCAAAGCATGTGTAAACCAGCGTACAGGACGTTAAAAGATATGAATATTTTTTGCTATTATATCTTAAAAAACATGTTTATAGTTTCAATGCACTGAGATCAACCTCGAAGCATCGTAGAGGTTTCTTACGTAGAAAATCGCTATTTTTTTATACCACTTAGGTGGCACACGGCTTAACTAAAGTGGTTTCCGTGACCTATGGACGTGTGTAGTCGCACTCGTGCAGCTGACGCTGTGAGAACAGAGAATTTTTGTGCAGTAAGTGCAGAAGGTAAAGCTGTATAACCCGTGGTCTTCCTATTGACAATGATAGCACAAATTTTTTCCAGTAATCTATATAAACACGCTACTTCGTAAACAACCTTAAAAAAGTGAGAACATGTTGCCCACAGCTACATTCTATCATCGCACCTCTCGCCATAGGCAGAGAATTCATCCTCAAACTTTGCGACTTGAGACGGTGCGCACTGTACGGTATGAAAAAAACTTCATCTCCTGCACACGAGGGGCATCAGAAGGATTCTTCATGGTCGGCAGCGCAAGTGTAACACCCCTGGTGTTGCATACGTCCATAGGCCACGGTAACCACTTCCCATCAGGTGGGCCGTGTGGTTGTCTACCACCAAAGTGGTATAAAAAAAATGATTAATCCTTTGAGTATCTGGTTAGTTTAATTTTAATCTGCAATTGGTTGATTGGTGCACCACCACTATCCTCCAAAGAGACCTAGAATCGCATTTGCAGCAGCGTGGCTACACATTCAAAATTTTCAATCCTTTTTATGACCGTATTTTGAGGTATTTACTCTGGTTAATGTACGGCGCAGGAAATTATCTTCGATCGACTTGCCGTCGGTATGCACAGGCCTTAAAGAGCACATTCATTTGCATTTTCCCGAATTAACGTTGACAGGAGGCTTATCGCTGTCATCAGCTACATTCGGTGCATGCTTTGAAAAGTGCCGGTTCGAAAAGGGAAGGCTTTAATTGAGCTTTTATTGGCTGAAATCGATTGCTATCATTTACATATGAATGTGATAATGCCTTTTTGTTTTCGGGACAACCGTGTGTGGATTATTTCGTTCCCATCTGTTTTTCTGTGTCTGTAATACTTTTGTTATTTATGGGAAATGTGTTATTAGGTATTCAGTGATATGCCATTTTTATATTTTAGCACAAATTGTAGTAAACCGTCGGTTCCTGCGCTTAACTTTTTTTAAGAGGTATGAACAACATAAAATATAAAAACACACAAATCAACATATAAAACTATTTGCACTAACGTTACTCTCACTACACACTCTAAACACCACAACGCACTGGCAAAACAGAGATAAAGTACGAGATAATAAGAGTAAAATACTAATCGTATTATACTTCTTTAGAAATTCAGATAGAACCACAACAAAATATCGTAAGTAGTTTTAAATGAATAAAAAACAGATCTTGCATGATGTCAATTTATTTTAAAATTTGCTATCAAGCAATAAATTCACTATAAAATGTATTCGCATTTCAACAACTAAAAGCATTGAAAAGGTCCGCTTTGAAATAGAAAATAAAATAAATTGTCGTCCTTGAAGTACCGGCAGCGACCACAACAAACTATTACAATTAACCTAACTCCCAAACGGCCCGGTACTAAAACACATCATGAAAAGTTCATTAAAACATCCCAAAACCCGAATTAACGAAAGAAAATTCGCAACTACCCGCATTTGAACACATATTCACAAATCGCAGGGGACGCAATTGAAACAGGCATTCGCTTAAATAAACAAGAACAGCATTAATGCGGCGCGAAATGTGCCCCTGGAGGCACATTTAAGGTCTCTCAAGTGAAAACCAATAACGTAAATATGTCTGTTAGTAGGTAAGTTGTAGGGAGCCGTAGGTGATGTAATTTCTGAGGCCTAACGGATTAGGGTTTAGCCGGTTTTGAATTTGGAATACTCTGGATACAAATACTTACGGGCTCGCAAATAAAGTGTATACGAGAAAAGGTGATAATATGGTCCTTCAGGCTATTGGATTCAAGGAAAAAGGGGTGAAAATCTCCTTTTTACCTTTAAAATTACTTTTACGACAACTGTTCTGCTGATAGAGGCTTGCTAGATTTTCTGTTATATTCATTTAAATGCTAGTGATAAAGTTTAACTGTTTCTGTTTGGTCTTTGAAACCATCCACTACATGTCTTCGTGCAAATTATATTAAAGCTATACCATTTGACCTTCCTACATACTAATTGCACTCCATATCAAGTCTAGGCCACGGTTCAATTCACTCAATTAGTTTGTGTCGTATATGGAACACTATTCGTTTGAATTATGTTTATTAATTAACTATGTCACAGCACTAGTGTTTGTAATTACAAATGTAATTACATTTTGGATTTCAATGGGTTTCTATTCTTAGATTTATACTCAGGTGTTAATTTAATTTGTCAACTGAGTCTTCTAATGCTGTTGGAGTAAGTTTTATTACTAATGCTCTGGTAAATAATATATAATAAGGCTAAGATTTTGGGAGCTGAAGTCAACCTTTTCGTTCAAGCCAGTCTTTTCTCCTACTTTCATGATCGTTTTCATACTGGTTGCGTTACGCTTGATCTGCTTGTCATCATCATTTTTGTTTTATTTTCGATTGCATCCGATATCTTGACTTTAGGTTTCAGAGTCCTTTTCCAGGATTACTCTTGACCTAAAATGTCCCTAAAAGTCTTCAATCTGATAGATACTTCTGTTGTTTCCTTCACTATCGCTTTATTAAACTGTTTTCGTTTATATCATCATTCATAATCTCTCTGGATATTTCAATCACCTAAGCATCCATTCCTCTTACTCTATCTTGATCTCTCTAACATCCACTAATCAAGCTACTTATCAGTCGATGAAATCTACTATCCAATCTATATCACTCTTACTGTAAAAACTGAATATCTACTATAACACCTAAATGTCAACGTCCAAAAACGCCAAATTGGTGGGCACAGCCAACGCTCTGGCGCGGCTACTGCCCAACCTGAGGGGCCCGGAGTACTCCTGCAGGAGACTCTACGCGGGTGTCGTGCGGTCCATGGCCCTGCACGGGACACCCTCCCGTGCGGGCTGACACCCTGAATGATCGGCACATGCCCCTGCTGCAGCGTCCGCAGCAGAAGTTGGCGTGCCGCATCATAAGGGGGTTCCGCACGATATCATTCAACGCGGCGAGTCTCTGTGTATATGTATGTAGTTTTCTTTGCTCTCTTCTACAGGTCTAACGGCTGGATGGATTAAGATGAATTGGGTCTCAAATGCTTACATTTAGGGTATTCATCTCCCAAGTCTCATAGACTACATAAAATGTCAACAAAAACTATGCGGTGAAATTTTTATGCTGACATGCGTGTTGTCAATTCTTTTTTCGTCAATTTTATAAAGTAGGGTTTCAAATAAAAAGGAATAACAAAGTAACTACAAAATTGCCATATCATATCTAAAAACTTTAAATTAAAATAAATTATTAAAAATAAAATAATTCCGACTGATTGTCTATTTTTAATAATTTATTTTTCCAATCCATATCGATAGGAATAGTTAGTATAGGATATTTAATTACACCTAAATAAGTTCTATCCCATTTTGACCAATCCCTCAAACATTACCGGGCTACATTTCCAACCTACCGCTAATGAACGTTGGTGGTCCTGCCGAAGTTTAAACAATAAATCCTCGTTCATAAGAACACGGCTTTGAACGCATTATAAATCAACATGACTGCCCACTTGTTTACTCACTGTGCCAGTATTAGCATTCTCTATATTGCTAAACTGCAAATACGGTGTTGATCGACTGGAAATCAACAAAGCACTGCACTTAACACGGCTTGTTAATGGGAAAGATATTTTTATCCAGCAAAGTTTATGGTACTTGTACTTATTTACGATAATATGCGCAAAATCCCCATAGATTTTTAGTTGCCGTTATAGGCAATTTTTTGCTGCCGAAGGTGAGGTTAACAGGCATATTCCTCGGATGGCCCTGCGTCGGCCGGGGTGCGAGGGATATGCCTGTCAACCTCACCCTTCGGCAACCAAAACGACCCACAGGCGGCGTGCGATTTAGTCGGTTCGAGTCCAACATAACCTCTCTCACCGGCTCTGGTGGGGAGGTTTCCGTGGGGATTTTGCGCACGTAAAAAAAAAGGCATATTCCTCGCACCCCGGCCGACCCAGGGCCATCTCTCTCGATCTGGCCCCCTCTTCGAGTGTGGGGACCACAGAGTCGATAATATCTTATATGTACGAAAGAATCTTAATCTTTTCGAAAAAAAATCTGATGTATATAATTTTAATATTAGAAACATGCCACTAAATAAATTTAAAATAGAAGTGAAAATAACTTCAATGAATAAAGGTTACTATAAAGTAGATGAGTATCTTGATGATGTAAATGCGTGGTCAACTTAAGTCTCTTGCTTGCTCGCACATAATAAATTGTAAACTAAAGTAAATTCAAAAAAGAAAGATAATCTAGGTCTAATATAGTTCCCTGAGTTTCTTGCTGGTATCTCACTAGAACTAACCTACAGAACCAGTGAAAGATTCATTTTCCAATGGTTTATTTTTACATTATTTAATATTTTTTATATTATTTCTTGACATAAAACAAAATTTGACGTTCATATGTGCTCTTTGTATGCCAAAGCTGAAAAAATGAATTTGATTCTTTGACTTTCGGTAAAGTGTTTATGTCGGAATCGAACCGTATAAGTTCTTCGGTCCCAGGTACTTATTAAAAAAAAATTGTGTCAAAAACATGGTTTACAGAGCTATATATTTACGTAGGCTTCTAGTATATTACACTATTTTTTTTTTTTTATACCACTAAGTTGGCAGACAAGCACACGGCCCACCTGATGGGAAGCGGTTACCGTGGCCTATGGACGTATGCAACACCAGGGGTGTCACACTCGTGCTGCCGACCATGAAGAAACCTTCTGATGCCTCTCTTGAAGAACCCCATATTGTAGGCGCTTGGGAAAACCGCAGCAGGGAGGTCATTCCACAGCTTGAGTGTGCGTGGGATGAAGTTTCTTTCATACCGCACAGTGCGCACCGTCTCAGGTCGCAATGTGTGGGGATGAATTCCCTGCCTATGGCGAGAGGTGCGATGATAGAATGTAGCTACGGGCATCATGTCAAACAATTCATCTGAGCACAAACCATTGTACAGGCGGTAGAACACACACAGTGAGGCAAAATCCCTCCTAAGGCTAAGAGGTTCCACTCTACCTGTGAGTATGGGATTGTCAACCAGCCTCATTGCCCGTCTTTGCAACGAGTCGAAGGGGTCAAGCTGGTATGCAGGTACTTCAGCAAAAAGGTGACAGCAGTACTCCATGTGAGGCCGGACCTGTGCCTTATAAAGAAGGATTCGCTGCCCCGCAGTGAAGTACTGCTTCGCCCTGTTGAGCACTCCGAGTTTTCTTGATGCCAACTTAACCTTGTCCTGCAAATGACTTCGGTATTGGACGTCGCTGGAGATTTCGACACCAAGGATCTCGATACTTGAGGAGATGGTAAGCGGTGTGCCCAGGAATTGCGGCGCTACAATGAATGGGGTTTTCTTAGCGGTGAATACACATACTTGTGTCTTAGTGGGGTTGAATTGGACTAGGTTTAGTCGTCCCCAATTGGATACTCCAGAGAGAGTAGTCTCGATTTTAGACACAAGTTGTTCGCGACTCTTCTCCACCTCGGACTGAGGGATATTTGCACGGCCCGTGTAACACGAGTCCCCGGTACTGTCGTCGGCATAACAATGAATGGAGCCATCAGACAGCATGTCATTGATATGCAGCAGAAACAGCATCGGAGACAACACGGAGCCTTGTGGGACACCAGCGTTTATGTTCATGCGGTCCGAGCAGCTGCCGTCGACGACCGCTTGGATGCTTCTGTTGGACAAAAAGCTGGCGATCCATTCGCAAAGTCCCTCGGGGAGTCCATAGTACGGCAACTTCGCAAGAAGACCTTTGTGCCAGACCCGATCGAAGGCCTTTGCTATATCGAGGCTGACCGCTAGTGCCCCACCCCGACTCTCGATGGCTTGCGACCACCGGTTTGTGAGATACACAAGAAGGTCACCGGTTGAGCGACGGTGGCGAAAGCCGTACTGTCGGTCGCTCAGTAGATCGTTTCCTTCAAGGTTTCTCAGGAGCTGTGTATTAATGACACGCTCCATAACCTTCGAGAGTAGGGAGGTTATAGCGATAGGCCTGTAATTGGTCGGATCTGTCCAGTCACCTTTCTTAGGTACAGGGTGCACGAATGCGGTCTTCCACGAGGCTGGGACCTGCCGCGCGGAGTATGAGAGTGCGAAAAGGCGTGTAAGTACAGGGCACAGCTCGGGGGCGCAGTGTTTAAGCACCATCGCCGGTATACCGTCCGGCCCACTCGACTTCCGAACATCTAGGGACTTAAGCTCACGCCGGACCGCCCGTTGCGTGATTTTAACTTCAGACATGGAAGCACCACAGCTGGGAATTATGGGTGGTTCGGCGTTCCCGTCGTTCATAGTCGAGTTTGACGCAAAGAGATTACCCAACAGATCGGCTTTCTCCTTAGCGCCATGGGCCAGACTACCATCGGATTTTTGCAGCGGTGGAAGGCAAGACTGGCAGAAGTTTCCTTCGGCAGCTTTGGCGAGCGACCAAAATGCACGACTGCCAGATGGGTAGCGCGCAAGCCGCTCGCCAATTCTGCCGATGAACTCAAACTTAGCCCTGGCCGTAGCTTTTTTACTAGACCTCGAGGCGGCATTCAACTTTCGCTTCACTTCAGTGATATTAGGATCTTTATTGGCAAGAGCCGTGGTCCAAGCCCTGTATGCAGATTGCTTGTGGTTTCTTGCTTCTCTGCAGGGCCTATTAAACCAAGGGCGTTTGCTCTCTCCTGTTGCGATCCAGCGGTTCGGAATATAGCATTCCATACCCGCTAGGATCGCATCAGCTACTGCTGTTGCACAGGAGCTGGGATCATTTGAAGTGAAGCAAAGCCGCCTCCACGGGTACGACACGAAGAATTCTCGCAGTCCATCCCAGTCTGCCGACTTGTACTGTACTGTACTGTACTGTGCTTCCACAGTTACTGAGTATTCGTCCGGGCGTGAAGTCAGCAGAAGGTCCAGTATAGAGCTTCTATGGGTCTCTATTTCTGGTGTTCTAGTAATAGAATGCACCAGTTGAGAGAATCCGTAGGTCAGAGCAAAGTCATGAGCGGCCCTTCCCGCAAAATCAGTTCTAGGAGACCCCAGCCACTCTACGTGATGAGCGTTGAAGTCCCCCAAGAATACTAAATCCGTGGTAGGGTATTGCTCAATTACCTTGTCCGCAGACCGCTGCAGATGCTCAAACAATTGAGCTGTACCCAAGTCACCGCTATGAGACCTGTAGAGGCACGCAAAGATACGGATGTGGCCACCGTGATCCGTACGTACCCAAAGAGTTGACAGGTCCCTGTCTTCACGGCCTTGAAGACGGCGGCAGCAAATATCATCCCGGACGTACAAGCATACCCCGGTGCGACTCAGGAAGTTATGCTCGAGATTGTATCCGGGGTACATTAAGTAGGCTGTATCGGCTGGGCATGATATTTGCGTCTCAGTCAGAAAAAACAAGGTGGGCTGCGCGGTCTCTAAATGTAGATGGACCGCGTTGAGGTTGGTGTGTAGGCCCCTGATGTTACAGAAATCCACATGTACTGTGGACGATGGTACCGCTGTAGTAACGTTTTTCTTCTTATTTTTTCCTTTCATGACCTATGTGGGGGGTGGGGGGGAAGAAGGTATAGAGAGTTTCTGTGCTCCCAGTGCAGAAGACAAAGCTAGGCTTCGTACCACCACTGACAATCTGGGGTTGTGTGAGAGGCTGGCGCGGCGGGCGGAAGGGCCCCCGGTCCCCTCCCAAATACTGTAGCCGAGTCCACTCCGGTTTCCTCCTCCGGCACGACTACAGCATCGGGCACTTTACACAGGCTGCTGGTTCAGCCTCCTGGGGCGGAGATTAAGTGATCCCCAGGTTCGGGAACCATACAACCTGCGGGCGGCCAGCGGATAACCGTTTCACCGGGTCTCCCTGACCGCCGCGCCAACATTTCACGCCCCTACAAGTCAGTGGTGTCAATCTAAGCCTACGGTCTTTCCACTGACAGCACAAAACCTCTCCAGTGAGCTCTGGCTACCCTACTCACCACCGGGAACACAACACAAGGTTATTATAACCGCGGTATTCTGTAGGGCGGAGGTACTTCCCCAGACGGACTGCTCAATTTGAGACGGGAGATACCGTCGTGTCCTACCTCCTCCAAAATTACCTATATTTCAGTATGAAAAATATTTCCTAAACTAGGCTATTGCCTGTATTTTAGGTAAACAGTATTGCAGAGGTAATTCGGGTATAGCCTAAGAGCTGAATTTGCCAGGATGTATGGACGTCATAGTATGGAGTACACGTTTTAGAGTATTTCCTAAAATAGCAATTGCTTGAAACTGATTTGAAATTGATCATTATACAGCACTATAAGAAACACAAAACATAATATTTTCTATTAAAACATATATCATCGGTCTGACAGACCAATACCCGGATATGAAGGTTAATAATAAAAAATCCGATCAAGTGCAAGTCGAGCTAGCGCACTGACGGTTCCGTACAAAACTGGATTGAGATATGGACTTAGATTGTTTTCCCATCATCCGATCCGATATCGGTGTCGGCTCCGATATCCGACATTCGACAGTCGATAGGAAGTAAACTGTATGAAATATGTAGAATGTATGAAATAGGTAAAATGTATGAAATATGTAAAATGTATGAAATTTGTAAAATGTATGCTTTTCACATTGTCCGACCTGATATCGGATATCAGAGCTGGCACCGCTGTGTACTCCCGATATCGGATATAAATGTCAATCTTTCACCATAGCAGCAACATAATAATAAAAAAACAAATGTCATCTCATATTCAATGATACAGGTAGTAGAGATTTCTAAGGAGTGTGTAGTTGAGCTCACAATAAGAAATTTTTGAGTCACTGGATCAAATGGACGTATCCTTGACGTATTGGACCGATTGTATCGAATACATGTGCAGCCTTATGTTACTAATATATATAATATATTTTATCCTAGCTCCATGAGAATTTTGCTGCATTAACGGCTGTATCTTTTAATGACATTGATTTCATTTTTTGCTCAGCTTCAAAACATCGCAGACCTGAATAATTGGTATGAATTTCAACTTGATGCCTCTACATGTTCGTGAGACAAAAAGATAAAAGGCAAAAATATAGACAACAAAGTGATAGGATCAAGAGTTCCTTTTTAAGCTTTTGAGGCACGGAACCCTAAAAAACGGTGTAAATTACAAGCACCGATAATTGTTTGCTCGCTACAAATGCTTCCAAACACTTTAAATCTACTGCCGAACCGTAAATCAACGTAAGCAGTATTTACGAACTAAGAACTATTAGCGCCGAAGTATACTAAACAAAGCGGGTAGAACGATAAAATTCTAGTGTTAGTGTACAAGTTTATCAGTTTGTTCAAGTTGTGGTGTAGTTTGTGGAGTGTAAAGCAAGAAAGTGAAAATTTAAAATCGTTGAGAGTATTTTCAAGCTGTGCATCGTCTTTGTAAGAATGCAACTTTAAACTTCAGGCTGATTTATATAGGGTCAGTTACAGACTCCAAATAGAAGGTAATTCATTCACTCAACTCAACTCTCGGCCTCTGTGGCGTAGCAATAGAACGTTCAAATGGTACGCAGGGGGTGTAGGTTCAATTCCCGCTCAGTGCAAATATTTGTGAATATGTATATTTGTATTGTTAGTTCTTTATTGTATATAATATATATGTATAAAAAAAAATATCTAAGTATGTTTATCCGCAGTCTAGATCCCTTAACACAATCTGGTTAAACTATGCTTAGCGTAGGTCAAGATAGCGTTGTGTAGAATGTTGTAGAATAAAAAAAGACTCTAGTGAGTCTTTTTTTTATTCTACAACATTCTACACAACGCTATCTTATAATTATAGTTAATTACAGTTCGTGATTGTGTATTCGTGTCGACACTGAATCTGCCCGAATTCAAAAAGACCTGAACCAACCTTATCTACATACTTGCCGATTGGTAGATAAGATTCCGAAGGTTTTCCACTAGGAGTTAGAGAGTCCAATGGTAGCTCCCGTAAAACATAAGATGTAGCTTATCTTCAAGAAAAAGAGCAGTGGAACGGGCCCATTTCCAAAGTGCAAAGTTTGCATATAAATGCTATGCAATGATGGTGGCAGACCGAATAATCTACGTGAAATATATGATTGCTGATCCATCTCTGCTTTAGCTTTCAATTTATACAGACGTGAGTATTTGTCTGTCTGTTTATTTCCAATCGAATTATACGAATTGCTTCTAGTTTTTAAGTTGGTCGCGTAATCACTTCAAGTTAAATATTTTTTGCTGCTCTTAATTCCTGATTAATGAGATGAGATATTTTTTTATCGACTTCCAAAAGGCTTCCCTTTTGAAATAATTATTTTTATATATTACAGTAATTATTTTTATTTATATGTATGTACACCGATTACTCTGAGATTTATAATCCGATTGACGTGATTCTTTTTTAGTTCGATGCAAAATAATTGCCATTTGGTCCCATAAAAATGTAAAATAGTTTAGATCAGTAGTTTTTATTTTATGAAAATTATGTGTGCTTGTACATGTATATTTTTAACCGACTTCTTTATGTTCTACGATATTTCCGTTGGTTATGAACTGATTTAAAAATTATTTTTGTATCGGGTTTAGTATGACTCACAGGTAGTTCCATATAAATTTCATGGGTACTGAACCTTGAACTCCGGAAGTACACCAGAGAACTCCTCGAAATCAAATAGGTAATGATTGCTTTTCAGCACCATTTATGACGAAGTCACGGTAGGCAATTTTACGATGGTCAAAGACATGCTAGAATTACCTAGTTTTGAACTATGGAGGCAGGCAACAGAATTTCTTAGTGATGTAGGTTTAACATGAATGTCTCGTGTAAGTTATTGAGACCATTAACTCAAAAAGTATGGTCGGCATGCTGGACGGAATTACACCCACTAATAATAAGGGGGACAAAAATAACAAAATTTCAAAACAACAAATTACAGTCACTAAAAAAGCTACGTTTAAAAGAAACCGACTTCCAATCTAAAAGTTATAAAATAACATACACTGACGGACTCATAAACTGCATCAAAGTAATAGACGACTTTGAAATAAATATTTTAACCAAGTATGCATACTTTCTATGCAGATTTAAATTGAAACCTCTAGATTGGTTCGTGAACTTTAAAACAGCGTAGGGTCATATCTTTAAGTTTAAGTTTATGTACTGGAAAGGACCTTAAGACTTTTATTGAAGAAAAAACAGAAATTTAAGAAAAATTGGTTTAATTAAAAAATTGGTTTTAACAATAGACACAAACTTTATGCAAGGGTTTATTTGTGTTTTAATAAGGTGTATTACCCCCACGTGCCCTTATTACGGATTCTAATCGGTTCCGCATAGATTTTATAAGGGTTTTTAAAAGATCTTGCGGAATATTGTCCCATTCTTCTGAAAGTGCTGTTCTTAGTGCTGCCACTGTCGTGGGCGAAGGGTTTCTCGCATATACAGCTCTTTTTAAATTGTCCCAAACATGCTCGATGGGATTAAGATCCGGGCTGCGTGCTGGCCAATTCATTGTACGTATCCCAACCTCTTCGCAATAATGTTGAACCTGTGCAGCTGCATGCGGCCGGGCATTATCCTGCATTAAAGTAAAATTTTCGCCTATGAATCCCATGTAAGGCACCACGTGATCTTCTAATATCTCTGTTATGTAGCGATGTGCTGTCAAACCCCCTCTATTACCGTTTTGACGGACCATGTCTATGAACACAAGTTCGGTTCGCCCGTTCATCGATATGCCACCCCAGACCATACATGAACCGCCTCCAAAAGGAACACGCTCCTCAATGCAACTTTGAGCATATCGCTCCCCACGTCGACGATAGACTCTTCTGCGACCATCTGCACCATATAAACATGTCCTACACTCGTCCGTGAACAATACAGAGGCCCACTGCTCTTCTGTCCAATTCAGGTGATGACGCGCAAATCTTAAGCGAGCTTGTCTGTGAGCTGTAGACAACTTTGGACCATTTGCTGGTCTAAAAGGGGTGATATCCGCTTCCTTTAACCTTCTTCTTATTGTTCGTGCACACACGTTTACTCCACGCACTTCATTAAGCTCGGTTTTGATGTTAACTGACGTGAGGAAACGATTTCGCAGGGAAGTTATAACAATAAATCGGTCATCACGACCTGTGGTTGCTCGAGTTCTGCCTGTACCACGTCTCCTCCTGTAAGAACCTGTCTCTACAAACCTTCTGTATATTCTAGAAACCGTAGACTGGTTTAAATTTAAATTTCTACCAATCGTTCGTTGATCCAAGCCCTCCCGCACCAATGCTACAATTTGTGCCGCTTGTTCGGACGAAGTATCCATATTATGGTTCAAAAACTCTCGATGTGTTAAAAAACTAACCCAACAATTATGCTGGTAACAATAATTCAATTGACAAAACAAAAAAAATCAATGAGAATCAATTTAAAACTTTGCTATAAATAACACGCAAATCTGATACTACAAGTAAATTTTCTTTCCCGGCTATATTCATTTGTTTTACTGCAGTTCTATTTTTAAATTTAATTTTTTTTTAAGATTAAGAGCCAGTCTTTCCATATTTATATAATTTAATCTAAAAAGTTTGCATACTTATTATAAAAAATCCTTTTAGAGTAAACCTGAACTTTGATGCAGTTTATGAGTCCGTCAGTGTAATAAAGATAAGAGAAAAATTACAAAATTTACAGATTTACTGATCTGTAAGAAGTCGGTGCCAACTTTGTAGTGCCTGAACTATTGATTATGCAATCAATTGAAATAAATACGGCCTCTCCGGCTAGGCACCGGCTTTTAACAGTAAATGTGTAAATTCAGTATTTTTTCTCGTATCCTTTTTAAATTATTTTACTGACTTTCAGATTCACATTTCAGTCTATTATTGGATCTAAGATAAGCAAATACTTGAATCATGCAAACGTAATTTAAACTTAATCAACACTTAAAGTGAGTTAAATTAAATTACTCAATTACTTTTTCGAATACTTTTAAGAATTTTGTTTGATATTTTTTTGTATTAACTTTTTATTTAAAATAATTTAACGAGTTTACAAAAATACATCTCAAATTTATTAGTTCGTTTGATAAGTAATTTAATTTAGTTATAAAATTTATACAGACTAATGGAAAATATATTATATTACTACTATATTTTCCATTAGTCTGTGTGATGTCTGGTGAAAAAAGTCTGTCAAGTGCGATTCGGACTCGCGCACCGAGGGTTCCGTAACTTAAGCTACATAAACCGTAATAAATATATTTTGAATGCTTTAACTTAGAAGATTGATTTTTGTACAGTTTCAAGACGTTATAGACCTGAGCATGTGGTATGAGTTTCAATTTGATAAATGACGCATTCTTGAGAAAAAAAAATTGACAGGCAGACAAACAGACAGACAGAAAACGAAGTGATCCTATTAGGGTTCCGTTTTTTCCATTGAGAGGTACGGAACCCTAAAAGCAAATAAATTTATTCTTTAAAGTACTGCTACGCATTTACAGGTAGGGTGACGTATTCTATTTAAAAAAAAGGGTCCGCCATTTTGGATCAGAAGGAATGTCATTTGCAATACTTACTAAATGCCGCGTGGTTCCCGGCAGAGTACAATTTGGGCCACTCCATCTCTTCTCATGCGGTGTCGTACAAGGCGACTAAGAGATAGGGCTGTTTAACATCTGACAGATATATACAGCTCAGGCACAGATACAAGCCTCGAGTCAATAATAGTGTCCGGAAGACGGCAAAATGCTCACCCCCTATTAGGTACTAGTACTTTAAGCGGGACGTGAAAAAGCATCTGATGAGGCCGCCAAGCTGAGTACCACCGTTGTAACAATAATTAGTGTCTGTAATGGTGAACCTCTTTCTTAAGACTTTGCCTTTAGCTAACCTTTAGGCAAGGTGAAGTCAAGTTGGCATGTCCTAGATAAAAAAACGTGACGCCGAAAACAATGATTAGTGAAATATGGGTGTTCATTCACCTCTGCCTAACCCTTCGGTGATAAAGGCGTGATTATATGTATGTACTAATGTATGTAATAAACAGTCCTCCATTGCATACCTTACTGAAAATAAAATATACCCACTCAACTCCTACCAAATTACCCCCTTCCCACGTCTAATAATATCGTAAACTTTACGCCACAAAGCCTTATTTACATAGTTAGGATGTTCAACAAAAAGGGGATCATGGCTAAAAACCGTGAGATATGTTCCCATTTGCATATTTATAGGAAAAGATGTTTTCAATTTCCTTTTGCCTTTTAATATTTATTGGGGCTCGTGATTTCTAAAACAGGATAAGGTTAAAAGTGAATTTGTAATTAATGGAGGGAATTTGCAGAGCCTTCGCTTTGATGCTAAGGTGACCTAGTGGATGCCTCAACAACAGCGATTGCATCTATTTGACATATTGCATTCAAAGTATTTTTGATTGCGGTCTGCCGTGTTTATTTGCGGTGGAGTCGGATAGAGCCTGCCCATTTTTTTATACAACTTAGGTGGCAGACAAGCACACGGCCCACCTGATGGAAAGTGGTTACCGTGGCCTATAAGCGTTTGTGACCAGTGGAGTCACATCCGTACTGTCGACCCTGTAAGAACAAAGATTTTAAGTGCCTTCAGTGCAGAACGCAAAATCAGGACAAGCCTTTGGCCTTCCCACTGATAGCACAAAAACTCGCCAGAGAGCTATGGCTACCCTACGTGTTATTATAGCCGTGGTGTTCTGTACCATTTCCTCCTGTGGGCGTCGTAAAATGCGATCAAAAGATAGGGTTGCTCACCACCCGGCAGTAACCATACAATTCATGTCAAAGGGTCTGATTAACTGCTCACCCCCTATTATGTGGGATAATCATAGTTGTCAAAATGTAGGTGTTAACACACCTCTGTTTACACCTTCTGGGATTAACAGATACGAGTATGTATGCATTGGGTGTGATTATTTATACGCGTCTCTCTTCCTGACTAAGTTGCTCCTCTGCTTACCTCTTCGAGGATTTACAAGCATGATTTTATATGTATGTATAATTAAAATAACTATTCTAGTGTATTAATTTTCTTTCAAGAATAATTTTGCTCTGCAATCAAAATATTTCGCCCTTATAATGAATACTTAAAACGAATTTCCTTCCAAAACGAAACAGTTTTACCGCTCCTCATAGTTTCCCCAACTATGTTCAACAAGATTAGATCAAGTTGCCCTTATTATATCCGTACATTATTATAGCAACCCCTCGGGACTGTGGCCCACGGTCGTAGTTAAACAAGCTATTTTATACGAGCTCACCTGTGTACTATTAATATTATAAAAGTGAAAGTTAGTAAAGATGTTTGTTACTCAATCACTGTCAAACTACAAAACGGATCTTGCTGAATTTGGTACAGAGATTGGTAAAAGAATGGGGTAAATAAAACGTCGCTTTATCCCTGGAATAGGTTCCTATGTGATGCGGCAACGGGATCAGAATTCAACGCAACGTAGCAGCAGTTACCTATAATATAATTTCATCAGTATCAAAATAGAGGGGATATTTACCATGTTTCATTGTTTTGAGTTTCTAATATTTCGGCGCTGTTGCAAGCACCATAATCACGGAGGAACTGGACTAATGGCGGTGAACAGAGAAAAAGCTTTTTCCTAGGAATAATTATATCGATCTACCCTGTTTCGAGTTCTTTTACTACGCGTATCTGCCACCTGTTCACCGCCACTACTCCAATTCCTCCGTGATCATGGTGCTTACAACAGCGCCGAAATATCGGAAACTCAAAACAATGAAACATGGTAAATATCCCGTTTATTTTTATACTGATGTGAGTGACCTTCATAGTTTAAATACCAATATAATTTCTTTTTTTTAAGGTTTTATAATTTTTAAAATTTAAATTTTACAATAAAAGATATAAACTAATATTCACAAGAATATAAAATAGGATAGGATACAAAAGGTATTTAATTTAATTAATTTTTAGATTTGAAAGAGTATTTGATAGGCTTTCTTATGGAGGTACATAGTCATATTGTACTTTTAAAATAACTAAAGATTTTAAAATAACTAACTTTCTCATCTTTTTTTTTTTTTTTTTTTTACGTGCGCAAAATCCCCACGGATACCTCCCCACCGGAGCCGGTGGAGGAGGTTATGTCGGACTCGAACCGACTAAAACGCACGCCGCCTGTGGGTCGTTTCGGTTGCCGAAGGTGAGGTTGACAGGCATATCCCTCGCACCCCGGCCGACCCAGGGCCATCTCTCACGATCTGGCCCTCTTCTCGGGTGTGGGGACCACAGAGTCCCCAACTCGTCCCTGGAAACGGGGAGGCGCGCCACGCGCGCCACCGCCGCGGCCTGCTTCTGCAAGGGTGACAGGCGGCTTCACCTGTCACCCCCAGGCCGGCGCTCATGGGGGGCGGAGGTCGTTCATCGACCTCCGACGCCCGAGTTGCCTTCGTGCGCGGGCAGCTTGTCTAGCGATCCTTCGTCGCTCTCGCTGCCGCTCCCGCCCCGCCTCCTCCTTCACGAGCATTACTTGCTCGCAGAAGGAGGCGCCGGCCGCCCACGCATCCGCGCAGCGAACCATCGCCGCGAGCAAGGTGGAGAGCGTGAGAACCCTCACTCCCAGGGCCGCCACAAGCTCCCGCCTCGGCGTCTCCCACGCCGGACACTCGGTGAGCGTGTGCGGACCTGAGTCCTCGCTCGCGTCGCAGTGATGGCACTCGGACGTTGGCTCTTTCTGCATCCGACGCAGATACTTTCCGAAGCATCCGTGCTCGGTGATCATCTGCGTCAGACGGTACGAGAGGCTGCCGTGTGGCCTCTCTAGCCACTCCCCCATGATGGGTCTTACCGCCGTTACTACGGCGTGCCCTTAACTTTCTCATCTTCGTATTTACCATCACAACGATTCAAGTTGGAACCGATTTATTTTGCTATTTATACTGTTGATTGATGGCACTCTGTGTAATTTGTTGTAACACATATTGAGAACTCACCTGTACTTTTCCACGGTATTTTATATTGTTATTAGACCTGACCGGTTTCACCTGATGGTATCCTCAAAAGTTTTCAATGACATTTAAGAACATTCGCTCCTGTGTGGAATACTGCTCGCATCTCTGGGATGGTTCAGCAAAGTACTTACTATCTAGTAACCGCACATCGCTGCAACCTGTCGAGAGCATCTGCTCTCGACAGGTTGCAGCGACGTGCGGTCCGCATCATTGGGGATCCCGAGGTCACGAACACCCTAGAACCTTTACAGATGCGTAGAGATGTTGCGTCCATGGCTGTATTTTACCGTCTGAACCATGGGGAGTGTTCTGATGAGCTCTTCCAATTAGTCCCACCCTCCCCTATCCTACACAGGACAACACGTGCAGGTCTTAGATGTCATCCGCACACGGTGCAAAACATCCGATCAAGAACCAAGCGGTTCGGAGACTCTTTCCTCTGTCGCACCATTAAGGCCTGGAATTCATTACCAGCCCACGTGTTTCCTTCTTCCTATAGTCCCGGGTCCTTTAAGCGGGGCGTGAAAAAGCATATGATGAGGCCGTCAAGCTGAATGTCACCATTGTCACACGGTATGTGTAAGTAATGGTGACCCTCTTTTCTGGGACTTTGCCTTCAGCTTACCATCAGGCAAGGCGAAGTCCAATTGACGTGTCCTATATAAAAAAAAAAAAACATTCTTTTATAAACATTGCGACACTCTCTTTCTATCTCGACATATATTTCATACGTGGGTAGTTGTGAAATTATATACTGATATTTTAAATTTAAGAACAATTACTATTATTTATTTAACTTACAATTCGATTTATTTTGCCTTGGATATAATGTAATTTATTGGTTCACTGTTCACTATTTTTCTTATATTCCGAAGGAGACCGCTTACGACGACAACTGGAGACGCAGAGTGTACCGTAAAATACACTACTTGAGTATAACAATTATGTTTATTGTTTCAATTCATTGCGGCTTCTCCACGATGCCGTTTATCCGTATTGAAGTTTAAGAAGTAATGTTTATGAAAATTGGTAAATGTATAGTTATAGACAAAGGATTAATAAAGAAAGGATTAATTTTCTTTTATTTCTATAGAATATTCTTGTGCGGTCGGACGACAACAGCACTATTGAGAAGCCGCAATGATCGACAATCATAAATAAAATTATCATATCAAATCAAGTCTATTTCACGGTATACTCCGCGTCTGCAGTTGTCGTATGCGATTGCCTTCAGAATTATACCTTTAAATATCAAGCAATACAACTTTTAGAAGGTTCAGTTCAAAAAAGTGAACCTCCAAAACAAAACTGGTATGGAATCAGTCCCTTTCAGAAGATCTGACCAACTGAACTACTCAGACACGTCTTGGACATTTGAAATGTAGTATGTGTAGTAGTCTTGGGTGGACGGTGCCCACAAACTTCAATGATAGGTACACAAAAAGTGTAATTATCAATTTTTCTAATTCACGAAATTCTACACAAGAATCTCTGAACGAACTTCTTTAGAATAATATAAAACCGTAGAGGTGAGCCACACAAGAGATTAAACGTACAAGTTGAGTAATTTGTGAAAACGGTATAACTGCGGAGTTCCGGGGTATTTCCTCGAGTGGAAAAATACCGGGGGAAAATGGTGAAAATCCCGGAACTCTTGCTCGTACAACACTTAACGTTTGGAGGTTTAATTTTGAGTTTATTTGATTACAACAGTTTAGGGAGTGTGTGGTTGAGATGGAATGGCTTTCTGGATATGTAAATTAGAACGTAGAGGATACGTATTTAATTCTAAGAGGGGATGAAGGCGTCCTGCCTTTTGAAGTTTGGAAAGTTTCTTTTGTAAACGTTATGTGTAAGAAAATATAAACTTTTCTAATATTTTTTAATGAGGTGTATTATAGAGTTAATTTGTTGCGGAGTTCCCATAAAATCTAGGTAACATGGTTATATTTTATACTAATGGGTACGTATTTAGTTCCAAGAGAAGCCTTTTTAAGATTTATGTTTCTTTTACAGACTGTCGGTGTAAGAAAATATGTTTTTTTAAATGAGCGTGTGTTGCTTTTTAGAGCTCTTTAGTTGGTTGTGAAGCCATAAATTTTACACGAAACATCGTCTCCATTTTTATATTTATAGGTCTATATTATTATACTCACTATTCCAAATAAAAGCATCATTAATTTATGATTGTTCCTGGTTGCACCAGTCCTGGTTTAGGGGACCTGGGAGGCACCTGGTTGCCTTCGTCACATAGTCGGGGTTCGTTAAAAGTAGGAGACGTTATTCTTCTCCTACTTTTAGTATGACGGGACTTTTCAGAGAGCAACTGCCATCTAACTTCACAAATGCAGAGGGTGAAGCACCATCGCTTGCTGATGAAGTTGTACCACCTTGCTGGTGAAGTTGCTTTGGGCCCCGTCGATTTGTTTACATTGGCAAAAAATTCAACACCAAAAAGCGACTAAAATATCCTCTTAAAAATATGTAGTCTAAAAATCAACCCTAAATTTTTGATATCCAAACTAACAAACTACTAATTCAAACAAAATTGCCGTAAATATCCCAGGCCATGCACACAGTCCAACATCCGTGTGCAACTTTAGACCAAAATGCTTCTAGAATATTCGAATTTTGCGGTGGAATGTAAATAGTATGACAGAAAGGCTGAACTTTGTCCTCCTAACAGCGCAGACATACTGCCGTAGAAAGGTTAACTTTTTTGATTTAAGAGCTTCGTAAAAAATGCAATATGCTCTAATAGTTTTAGTTTTAAAATACTGTTCGTTCGTAGTTAAGTTTGCCTGAATTGCGGGCACTTATTTATGGTTTTGCTTGTGCCTTTATTGCCTGTATATACATCAAAGAGGTAGGTAGAGATATGAATATACATAACATAACATAAACTCACGCCTATATCGCCGAAGGCGTAGGCAGAGGTGCACATTTCGCCAGTTTATGTTTAGCTCCCAATGTAATAGGTAGCGAGCCTATTGCCATTAACCAGGCACTTATAAACCTGCGATAATTACACACATAACTTCGAAAAGCATCGAAAAGTCAGTTGTTGTTGCCATGGTATAACCTGGGATCGAACCCGAGACCTCGTCTCTGCAGTCCGTTACCCATACCACTAGGCTACCGCAGTTGTAATATACAGTGTTGTGAATATACAGTTACCTGTAAAATCCATATAGTATCTGTGGTGTGGCACTAGAACGTGGCCAACGCAGGAGACGCGAGTTCGACCCCCGCTCAGTGCAAATACCTGTATGAATATAAGTCTTTGCATTGGTCTTGTCGTGCCTAGGAGTGGACATTAAGCCATCGATCCTGGTTGCCTTGGTTAGTGTATAGTGGCCATCTATGGCAGTGGTTACGAATAGTTGGAGCCAACAACTGGCACAGCTGCAATGCTTAATGCTTATATAGCCTTTGGGTTTTGAAGGTCATATGGCAGCCACTTCACTGAAATTATCGAAGTTTAGCCAAATCCACAGTTAGACTGGTGAAACGGACCCCAAACTTCAAGGTTTCAAAGCTTTGGATGCGACTGGAATTAACGTTAAGAGGAAGGACAAAGTCAATATCCATACTAATATTATAAATACGAAAGTAACTCTGTCTACCTGTGTGTTACGCTTTCACGCTTAAACCGCTGACTTGATTTTGATGAAATTTGGTATAGGGGTAGATTAGACCTAGATAAAGGACATAGGGTATGTTTTATCTAGATAGCCTACATCTTAACGAGCGGAGCCGCGGGCAACAGCAACAGCAACCATTAAATAAAGACAGCAGCCGTCATACGAAAAAAACTGATCATTAAGTATAAGATATTTTCTTCAGTTTAATTTTGCTACAACATTATTTCATTGCGAAATGAATATAATTATGAAATGAAATAGAAAGAAGATAGTATCGAAAACAATTTTTAGGTGCTATTCTCCTAAAATGGTGGAGTGAAAGGCGAGATGGTAAAGTTTAATTTCGGAAATAGCAAAGTCGAAATTTATAAATTCATCTTTTTTCATAACTCTAAGAAAATGTTCGAGGTAAATTGAACACCTATGTTCTCTTTGATATATCTCTCTATCTACCAACAAAAGTAGCACATGACAAGTACCTAGTGACATGAAAATTGGTAGTTTGAATATTAAAATTAAATGATAAATTTTTCCTGAACACGAGTCCTGCTCTTCCTATTATAGCTCGAAGACGTACGACCCTCAAAATAGAGTTAGCAGTAAACCAAAGTTAATTTTCTTAACCGCCAACCGAGAAGTCAGTTGCACCGAATAAATCTTGTCTAGTTAATCACTTCTTCAAACTATGAATAACCTTCTGTGAAACATGTAAATGTCAATTCAAAATTTACATTTCCTATGCCAAGAAATTGACAGAGTAAATGGATAATTAAATATTTATTATATAAAATTATTATTTGTGTACCTACCAAACTGAGAAAAACTCTGACCACAACACTTCGTGCACCTACCTCTGATATAAATATCTCTGCATCACCCTAAGGTTGACTGGTAGAAAATGCGTGACATTAAGTCTGCTTTTGTACAATCTTTGTGTATTTGTGCAAAAAGTTTAAATAAATAAAAAAAAATAGACAATCCCAACCACTGAGTTTATTTTGTACTCCATTGGGTAAAAACGGCTGCATTAATTGGGATGAAATTATGCATACTTACAGGATTATGTGTGTTCTATTCCCTATTCCTCCTTATAGGGTCACTTCGTTGTCCTTTTATGTCTGTCTGCCTGTCTATCTGTCAGTCTGTGAATACTTTTTTCTCAAGAATTCTCCTGAAGAAGTTATCCTGAAGAAGAATTACAATGGCTCCGTGGCTCTACCCAACGACACTACTCATAGTGTCAAGGTTAATATTCTATCCTCATGACACTACCGGTAGTGTTAACGTGTTATAGGTTATTTAACAACAGAATCAAACGAAACCGCAGTGCGAACAGTGAACAAAAATGCAAATTAAATGCTATATTTCTGTTACTGACTCGTAAAGCACTGCGCCGTATTTGAAAATCAGCCAACTGTAGTGGATCGAGAAATTCAAATCCTATCCCACACAGCTATTGAATATCAGAAATACTTCCTCCAATAGTTTTTTAAACTGAATATAAATTGCTCACCGACTCTAAAAGTTCTACGTTGAGCGTATATTGAGATACCGATAGTGGTAAAGAAAATAGTGGCGTATATCAGTACTACATACATAGATACATGTACTCTCGCCTGTAAATCCCAGAAGGGGTAGACATATTAACACCCACATTTCGACAACTATGTTTTTCGGCCCCAGATAACAGGCAAAGAGCCTATTGCCGTCAAGCGGGCAATTAGTCATGTGCTGTATGTTTACTGTTTGATGGCGAACGGCCCTATCCCGTGGGGACTACGGGATAGGGCCGTTCGTCATCAGACTATTCACGCCATCAGACTTATCATCATTTTACGACTCTCACAGGAAGAGATGGGGTGGCCCTACTCTACTCCACGTGAACCAACACGGCAAGAGGTAACGAAAAAATAATAGTGGGGTACATAAATAATAGTGGGGTACATCAATGGTACCGAAAAAAAATAATAAAAAATAATAATGGGTTAGATCAATGGTAGGTACTGAAAAGAAAATAGTTGGGTATATCCGTTGTTTACACCGAAAATCATTTTAAGAGATAAGAGGAGGTGGGACACGTTGGTATTTCCGCCCAATTGAGCAGTCCGACTGGGGAAGTACACCGCCCTACAGAATACCGCGGCTAAAATAACTTCGTGTTGTGTTCCCAGCGGTGAGTAGGGTAGCCAGAGCTCATTGAAGAATTTGTGCTGTCAGTGGGAAGACTAAAGGCTTGTCCTGCTTTGTCTTCTACACTGACGGTACAGAAACTCTGTACTTACAGGGTTGGCAGCGCGACTGTGACTCCTCTGGTATTACAAACGTCCATTGGCCACGGTAATCACGGGAATCAATCTGCCACCTAAGTAGTATAATAAAAAAGAAAATAGTGAGATATATCAGCTGGTAAAGAGAACTGGATCTCGATTCTGTTAAAGCAAAACCACTGTAATACCACGGAAACTGTTAAAACATCCATTTAATTTGAGAATTTCAAGCAATGCGATTATAATATACTATATTATAATAATAATGCGAATTTTAGACTTCAACCATATAGGAATAAAGTCTAAAATGTACTGCGATGTTTTGCAGTGTCTGTATGGCGTTGGTTTTGGTTTAGTAGAATCAAAAAACTGTTATGCAGCTACTATCGGTATTAGCTTAACATAATATAAGTAAAATTTTAAACAAATATGACAGAAATTCAAATTTCACATTTGATACAAAAAGTCAAATCGATTTCCAGAAATGAAAATAAGACTCTAAAAAGTGACAAATAAGCGAATTTATTGATCTACTAGAAGCGGGTCTCTAATTCGACAGGTTTGATAAACAATTAATAATAGTACTTAAGGTAAATTTTAATAGAACGATCTTAACTACCTAATTTTAAAATAATCTTAATAATAAGTGTTAAGAGCAAATCAAACTGTTTTATTGGTTTAAATTGTATTATCGTCCGCGGTAGCCTAGTGGTATGGGAAATGGACTGCTGAGATGAGGTCTCGGGTTCGATCCCAGGTTTTACCATGGCACACACCAATGACTATTCGATACTTTTCGAAGTTATGTGTGTATTTATCGCAGGTTTATAAGTGCCCGGTTAATGTCAATAGACTCGCCACCTATTACATTGGGACCTAAACATAAACTGGCGAAATGTGGGTGCTAGCACCTCTGCCTACCCCTTCGGGGATATAGGCGTGAGTTTATGAGATGATGAGATGAGTATCGTCCGAAATAATGTTGAGTACCAAATGTTAAAACAATTAGTCAACTGGAAGGGGGAAAGTGAGTACTATGTTCGACAAGATCCATCTCAAACTGACTGTACATAAACTGAGAAACAGAAACAAAGCGGTTGCCTTCATTCAAAGCTAGAGAAACAGCTTTGTTTATACTGCCATTGATTTACATCTGCGTGCGGGGAGTTATCGTAAAATCTTGGAGGTACCTCGTAAAACGTGAGTGTGTTCTGTGTAGCTCATTTACGGGCACTTGAGCTTCATAACAAATGCATGTCGTTTTTACACACCGATAGTATTTTCTTGACAATATTTATATATGGCTCGACGCTAAGTGGTAGTTGAGTAGGTTAACAACAGGTCTTGGGGGTGACCATTTTTAACGCATCCTAGATTTGAGAATTTTCTGTGATTCGAAGGAGCACGTTAAACTGTCGTGGGGTGCGGTTGCCATACAAACATCTATAACAGTCATTACGAGCCCGGCCTGGGGGTGACAGGTGGAGCCGCCTGTCATCCTGGCAGAAGCAGGCCGCGGCGGTAGCGTGCGTGGCACACCTCCCCGTTTCCGAGGACGAGTTGGGGACTCTGTAGTCCCCACACCTGAGAAGAGGGCCAGATCGTGAGAGATGGCCCTGGGTCGGCCGGGGTGCGAGGGACATGGCTGTCAACCTCACCTTCGGCAACCAAAGCGACCCACCTCCACCGGCTCCGGTGGGGAGGTATCCGTGGGGATTTTGAGCACGTAAAAAAAAAAAAAACTGTCATTACGAGTAGTTGGAGCCCTAAAAGTTACGAAAGCAGAAGTTCGATATCGTCAATGGGTTATGGAAGACATACGATATGGCAGTCGTTTGAGGGAAAATATCGAAGTTAAGACGCTTCGCAGTTAGACTAGAATTACTCCGAATTCCGAGGTGAAGGCCTATCTTGCGACCGTGACTTGTATAAGGGTGATGATGGTTTGTGTATATAGTTATGAATACTTCTTTTTAGGTGCCAAAAATCCCCTCTGATAAGAACCTAAAACGGCCTGGCCGCACGGTATCTTTGGGTCGTTGTTAGCTGCCGGTGGTGAGGTTGGCATGCATATCCCTCGCAACCCGGCTGACCAAGGGCCATCTCTCTCAATCTGGCCCTCCTCACGTACAGTTATGAATACTGTAACTATCGAATATAATAACAGGTGAACGAATATAAAAAAAATATTTAAAATATTTGTTGTTTCTCGCGGCTCCACTGACTTTGCCTTTAGCTTACCATCAGGCGAGGTGAAGTCAAGTTGGCGTGTCCAAGATAAAAAAATGTCCTTTCTTAAGGTCTAATCTACCTCTATACTGAATTTCATCAAAATTGGTCCAGCCAGGAAAGCTTAACAGACACAGCCACACACACATACAGACATACACAGTTACTTTTGCATTTATAATATTAGTATGGAAGTATGGATAGTAAGTTTTATTACTATTATGTAGCACACGAATACACACAAAGACAAAGTTACTCAATAAATATAATAATCATGGTAAATATTCCGGCGAGTTTTACACTAGTAATGTGAATGACCATGTTAATCTCAAATCATACAATACACACAAATAATTTACCCGTTGTTATGCTTTTGAAATTTTATCCCTGACATAACAACCTAATTAGCCAAATAACAGAAATAGAATTTGATTGATATGTGAGCGTTCACAGCAGTTCATCGCTTCCCAGCCAATCATCTAACTCATCTTGTATGCTGTCTGAACGCAGCCAAAGCTTATTCGGCTCATATTCGAGAGTTTATTGGCTTATTACATCATTAAACTGAAGTGTAACACATACCCTTATGATAACATCGTAAAATCAGTGAAATCTGAACAGACACTCAGTCCGTTATGTTTTCATATATAACATAACATAAACTCACGCCTATATCCCCGAAGGGGTAGGTAGAGGTGCTAGCACCCACACTTCGCCAGTTTATGTTTAGGTCTCAATGTAATAGGTGGCGATCCTATTGCCATTAACCGGGCACTTATAAACCTGCGATAAATACACACATAACTTCGAAAAGCATCGAAAAGTCATTGGTGTGTGCCATGGTAAAACTTGGGATCGAACCCGAGACCTCGTCTCTGCAGTCCATTACCCATACCACTAGGCTACCGCGGTTTTTATATATAGGGGTACATATAGGTACTATTATATAATTGTAAAGTGGTTGGTCGTGTCTGTACATTAGAAATTTATAAAAAAATACTTGGGTTGATATTATATTAACGATTCTGAATACAAAAATAATTATTTTGAACTTCTTGTCTGTTTGTCCGAGATTGACACAGAAATTACTCAACTAATAGTTTTTTTTCCTTCAGTCAGTTTTGTTCCCAGCTGCCGACTGCGGTTGTACCAATTAATTTATCAACTACCTACATTAGTAAATAAATACATTTAGTACTAATATTTTAATAAGTTTTGAGTTGTAGATATATATATAATAGTGTTTATAATTTGTTGTAATAATTGTGTTTATAGTTTGTGTGTTTTAAACGGAAAGTTGAATTGTCATTTTGTAAACTTTTATAGGCGCTCTATATTGTATGTTGTATTATAAGATGTGTAATGAACTACTCTTAGATAGCAGTTGCTTGCTCTATACATGGGTATCTATTTTTTTTTATACCACTTTGGTGGCAGACAAGCGCACGGCCCACTTGATGGAAAGTGGTTACCGTGGCCTATGGACGTGTGTAACACCAGAGAAGCCACACTCGCGCTGCCGACCCTGTGAGCACAGTCTCTGTGCCGTCAGTACAGAGGACAAAGCAGGACAAGCCTTTAGTCATCCCACTGACAGCAAAAATTCTTAAGTGAGCTCTGGCTACCCTACCCACCAACACAACACGAAGTTATTTATAACTGCGGTGTTCTGTAGGGCGGAGGTACTTCCCCAGTCGGACTGCTCAATTGGGTGGAAATACCGCCGTGTCCTCCTACCTCCTGTGAGGCTTTTAAGACTAACAACACCTATTCCCACCTCCTTCCCATGGCCCTACCAACCATCTTGGTTATAACGGGCCGAATCTTGGGAGATGCGCACCCTACTGGCGTCTGCTCTCTTTCAGGCGCGCATTTCTTGACTCCCTACAAATTATTTTATGTGCCTCACCATTTTCGCTCTCTCCCCTTTCTGGGGCAGCACGCCACACTAACAGGCTTCGTCGCCGTTAGAGACCTCACGAGCTTTGCGCCTCTCGTGCCAAACTCGCGCAAAGCTCCGCAGCCGTCCGAAGTTTTGGGGTGTACCTACAAGGTCCGAGTAATACATAGGCCCAGCCTCCGATCTTACCACACCTCCCATCATGTTGTCGCGGATGTCATCATACAGGGGGCAGACCCACAGCACATGGTGTAGGTCTTCATCTTCCAAACCACAGAAACATACACTTTCGCTACCAAGGCCAAGGTCATACAATCTCTTTCGAAAACATCCATGTCCAGTGAGGAGCTGGGACAGCTCATAGTCCTAAGACTAACAACAGAAATTGAACCTAGTTAGTCAGTTTACTTAGACTAGATTATTACTATTATATAGGACATTATGCCCACAGCTACATTCTATCATCGCCTCTTGTGCGATAAAGATCATTTAAAAACAAAATCAAACTGAACGAATTTTGATGTGATTGTTCTTATTTGAAAGCTATTGGACATACTTAAAATCATATATTTGTTTGATTGCAATCAATTCAGTAGAACTGGAGATATGTTAACAAAAGTCGCATTGCGTTAACCGATATCGGCGCGGTCGGAGCCGCATGCATATATTAGTACATACATACATATGTTTTCATATGGGAATAATAATGAGGTGTTCTATATGCGTTTATTATTTTAAACTTGGTATACAGGGAGTTTACACTCGCGTTCATGGGGGTAATATCTTTCAAATTTGCACGCGTTGCGTTAATTGGACCCTATGTCTTATAACGACCTGGTTAATTATAATTTATGATGAGTTTTGACTTCATTGTAAGCAAGGCTTTTACATTAATGTTACGGGGAGCTTGTACATTATTATGCAGAGTTTTTACGTTAACATTAAGCATTACATTAGGTTCTTATGTAAAACTTAAGCAGAGCTATTAAATTTTACAAGGTATGTTTGGGGTCTCACCAAAACTTTTGGGACCAAGCTTATCTTACCTGCAAGCCATTTTACCTGCAGATTGAGGAAAGATGTACTAGCGCAGGCTTTTTCACTCAGGATTGGTCAGTCAGAAGGCAATCACTGCATTACATCCAAACATATAGTCACACCTTTCTCCCAGTAGGGTAGACAGAGACTACAGTTTCCACTTGCCACGATTCTGGCAAGTATCTTTCGTCTTCTTTTTTCATAATTGTTTTCATACATGCTCGCCGGTTTCGGGTACTCACTGCATTAAAGTCAATTACATCCTTTTCATTAGTCTGACCTTTTGACCAAGTTACACCGGCCATGGTAACAGACTGCTTGTGATCACGGCCGGTGAAGCCTGGTCAAAACGTCAGGCAAATCAAAGGTAAAGCATGTACATGCACGTACATGTACTGCAAGGTAAAGACCTCGGATGCGACTTTGACTAACGCAAGGATGACAATGATGGGAATTACTAGTATAACATGCTTACATTTTCATATTATCAAAACGTTACACAGAACTGATATTTAACAGTATATGAAATAAAACATGAGCTTGGCAACCAGACAATTTTTTTGCGAGGCAATTGACACGATTTGCGAAAGTGGAATAGGCCAAGCGTGGGCGAGCCCCAACAAAGTTAAAAATACAATATTATCAATTACGGCAGACTGTAGAATCACTTTGAAATGCGCTATCGGTCGATGAACTTATTTGAAATTAGCAAACAAAATTTTAGTTTTATGAATTACAAGTCAATGACCTTAATAGTATCAATCAATATTAGATTTATGCCAATTGGATGTGCCACTGATGGCACAATTCGGAAAAATCTTCATTTTCGTGCCACTGTCACGTTCAGTAGCTTACAACGAAATATTTTTAACGGAAAAGCTTCCTTTTATGTTTAAATTAATATTATGGAAGTAAACGAAGAGAAAGGTGTATGCCATTATCGTAAATTAAAATAAGGTACTTTTCCACTATATTTTTTTCACTTGACCGGTTTCGCCCCACAGTATTCTCAAAGGTTTGTAGGAGACCCATAACCCTGTAAAAACTGGGAAAAACAAATACTCTCCAGTGAGCACTGGCTACTCACCGCCGGGAACACAACACGAGGTTATTGTAGCCGTGGTAGGTATTCTGTAAGGTGGAGGTACTTCCCCAGTAGAACTGCTCAATTGGAACGGGAATACTGACGTCGTGGTAAAGTTATAAATAGTGTAACTGACACGACTTTCCTTTATGTGGATATTGCTAGAAGAGGTAGTTTGCGGATAGAATAACAAAAAAAGAATATGCGGGTGGAGCCACGGGCAGCAATTAGTATTCATCTATCTAAAATTAGTTCAATTGTTCTTTGCCCGTGGGAGTAGTAGATGGTACGCCAACCAAAAGCTGACTGCAAACATTAAATTGTAATTCCAAATTCATTTGCAGATGTTACTTTGACTAAAACTTAAAGAACGCTTTTAATTGAAGGCGTTTAAAATTAACTTACTAATGAGTGCTTGTTATATAAATAAATATGTTATACTAGCAATATATCGCAGTTTCGCCCGCGTAAGTCTCACTCACGTGGGTATATTGAGATAAAAAGTAATCAAGGATGTTACTCAAGGATTATGTCGCATTGTAATGGTGAAAAGAAGAAAATATTTTTTTGTAAATTGGTTCAGTGTTACTCAGTTATATCACCCTTTGTTTCGAACACATAACGCCGCCAACTTGTGTGTTAGGGTTTTCACTTTTCCAAAAAAATAAAATAAAACAACCCAACTAAGCTATTGAATGAAATTTTAAGCATTTAGTATGCTAACTATTCAAAATCGATTAAAATATGAAGACCCAACTAAACGATTAGTATTTTTTATTTTACAAAATATGTATTTACAGTTGTTTAATCTTTATTATTTCTGATGAATTTACCTTCTCTATACTGTTCTGAATCTTTCAAATAATGTTAATAAATATGCTGTTGGAAATTTAATGTTTTTAACAGCTATAACACTTCTAATATGACTTCTGTCAAGACCGACTACAATATTATGTTTGCCAAACTCGGGTCACCCGTATGCTCGCAAGCGTGCGCTAACCCCTAAGTGCTCTTGCAGCCCGGGGCTGTAGCGTGCCGTAGGTACTTAGCTCCGTAGTTTTGGACAAGTGACGTATGCCTGCCTTTATTCCCACTACACCGATCTGATCGCCTGTACGTGTATGTCGTGATTATTCAATTTAGAACTAAATTAGGAATGTTAGAGACTTCAACTCAGGCACAGCGACGAATGTAATATGTTCCCACAGTCCCGAAGGAATTTCCTTCTCAACGTTCAAATTGAGTAATAGCCTGTCATTGTTTTCCTTAGAGATTACAATATGCGGTACTTCGGAAAGGGCATAAAAGTATCTTACAGTCACATTAGAATGTCTCTGGTGAAATTAACGACTAATTGTGATTCTGGCGATGAAATAAAACTAGTTTGAAATAACTAAAATGTATTTCCATCTTAGAGATAGAACTCATCAGCACAGATATAATAACGTACCTAAGGTAAGACAAAATGGACAAAAATTTTGTGACAATTTTTTTTTTATGGAATACATCAAAAACTCTGTATTATACCCTATGTCGCCTAAGATTACGATAGGCCTATGTCCAACAGTGGACTGTGATAGGATAATTGATTGGCAACAAAATAAATACATTCGCTTGTATGTCGGACACACTACTATCGGTCCGTACACACTAACTGAAGAGACGCGAAACTTCAGGCCTGGGGATGACGGGTCACCCTAGTAGAAAAGGTCGCGGTGGCTCCGCGTATTGCGCGCCTCCCTTTACCCGAGGATGAGTTGAGAACTTCTCGATCTCCACACCCAAGAAAAGCCAGATTGAGACAGATGGCCGTGGGTCGGCTAGGGTGCGAGGAAATGCCTGCCAACCTCACCTCCGGCAACTAACAACGACCCACAGACGGCGAGCGTTTTAGTCGATTCGAGTCAGCCATTTGATTAATACAATATTTTATATATAAGTAAGTACGAGTAGGTACAGTATGACTTCACCCCTTTAGATGGCTTACCATACTACTCACAACATCTTAATGCTGTGAATTACTTTAGGCAGTAAACAATATTGGCGTGTCACAGATTGACAGTCTCACATTATCACACGGAAAGCACCCAGATCCGCCGAGAAAACAGTAATAATGATGAATCTCAATCTCTCACCAAATACTAGTACATTCGCGTTCGTTTTCATTCATTAAATGTGTACCCGGCATTACAATAACTCGGTTTTAAAATATGGCTATACGTTATCAAAGACAGTTACTTAACATTCAAACTTGAATTCGTGGCGAATTTTGTTTTTACAGACAGTAGACTTATTTTTCCTAACCCATTGTAAGGCTCCGTTTACATTAGAGATGTGCGAGGTAGGTAGGCGGCGTAAGGATGCAAAGCAGGGCTGTGCTACATTGTGAGTATTTCTACCGGAGATGTGCGAAGGTGCTGAGCGGTGCGAAGATTCGTAGGAACGACGCGACGCTATGAAACGTGCGCGAATGAGCTGTACGAGAATTTGCAGTGGGCTCGTTTCTCGGAGTTCACATTCAACACATCTACAGCACACATTTTTGCCTTGTCTAGCAAACAAAAATATCGCTCCGCTGAGCCATTTCCATGCAGCGCTGAGCGACGAAATCATAATCTCTCTAACACATCTCTTGCTGCGCATCTTCGCACATCACTGTCATCACTTCTAGTGCCGGAGGTTATAATGTTATAAAAACACGGGATTATATTTCAAAGAGACTGAACACATGTTCCAGCGTTTGAAATAAATCACCCCCGAGGGTGAGAACTTTGAATTGCGTAATACGGTAAATCTGTTGGACAACAGCTTTCCAGTACAAAATAAGGGTTCAAAATTGTAGGTATATGTGAAAGAGCTTTGGAGGCAATCCATCCTTAACTGCAAGCCGAAGTAGCTGCTTAATAGTAGACAGGCTTTTTCTCGAAGTTACACGCGTCGTTAGGCAGTCACTCCCACAAAAGTCATCATAACTACCTATTTCTTTTAATATACTCGCAAAAATGCTTGAAATTAGCAATTTTGAGAGCATATTAAAAGAAAAATGGAACAAATATACACGGAATGAAGATGAATATGCCTCTTTGTCTAATCCTGGGGGGGGGGGGGGGGAGGGGTATAAGCTAAAGGGTATAAGACATGAGTGTTATGTATGGCATATAAATTCTCCGCAGTACAGGGATAATGCCTTTGGTATATTTAAACGACAAGTAACTTAAAAACGGCAAACTTTGAGTAAACTTTGGATTTTTTTTAAAAAGGTTGCGTTCTAAATTTGAACATTGTTCTAAGTCTGCAATTTTTTTTTATTGCCACCTATGTCGGCTTTTCCGAGAACCACTGACTTCTGACGTGGAGGTTATAACATAGTATATGACGAGACAAGCAATTTCGAATAAAAAATTTGTTTGTTCATTTAGTAACATATCTAGAAGTCAATATTATAACATGATCTAGGTACCTCATCTCCGAAACTCGAACCCAATCGTCACAGTCTCCATTATGCAACATTTGAAGGTATCAGATAACAAAATCGATTTCCTCTGAGAGTACATCCAGAGTACAAATAGGTTTCATCAGGCTCCCCCCTGAATACAAACGGCTAGATTTAAACCCGGGAAAGTTCCGTAGGTAATGGCCTAGCAATGAGTGTTATACTTTTTTTGCTGCGTGTACTAAGCAGATTTTCTTTGTAGCATGTCTATATGTCCTTCGCTCAGAGGGGAGCGTTGATTATCTTTTTTCTTTTTCTGCCTACCTACTGTTAAGGATTTTTTTATTCTAGGTATCAGACTACCACACGGTCTACCTGATGGAAAGTATGATTCGTTACCAGCACACGTGTTTCCTTTGTCCTACAGTCCCGGGTCCTTTAAGCGGGGCGTGAAAAAATCTGATGAGGCCGTCAAACTGAGTGCCACCATTGTAACATAACTTAGTGTCTGTAATGGTGACCCTCTGTCTTGAGACTTCACCTTTAGCTAACCAAGTCGAGTTGGTGTGTCCTTGATAAAAAAAGGATGGGTGTTATTGTACCTCTGCTTTTTTTCTGTTTTATAATCTCTGTAATGTGTCATCATCAAGGATTCAGACTTATGATCGAAAGATCCCGTGTTCGAATCCTGCACAACCGACAGAAAATGGCATTATGACAAATATTAATTTCTTATTACAAAGGCAAAGGCAAAAAGGCAAAGTCTCAGGAAAGAGGGTCACCATTACAGACACTAAGTAATGTTACAATGGTGGCACTCAGCTTGGCGGCCTCACCAGATGCTTTTTCACGTCCCGCTTAAAACACCCAGGACTGTAGGAAAAAGGCAACACTTGGTCTTGGTAATGCGGCAATGAAAAGAGTCGACATTTCGATAACTTTGATTTTCGGCCCCACATAATAGGGCGCTAGCCTATTACCGCTAAGCGGGCACTTTGTCATAGGCTGAATGTTTGCTGGATTGAGAACAGCCCTATCCCCTTAATCATTTTATACGACACCTACGTTAAAGATGGGTGACCTTATAGTACCCAATCGGAAACAAACATAAGCCTAATGATAATAAGCTCGATCCGGGAATCGATGTCCCATGTAAAAACATCAGCAATACTCACTTCCACTGCGCTACAGAGGCGGTTAACACAAATTCATTATCAAAATTGCCTCTCCTTGTGTTTTGACCACTCAGTTGAAACTAATACAAAATAGAAGGTACGCGTCAAGGGTCTTGTGATCCCTCATAAATATTTTTTCTTTCTCGAAACTTCGTTGAAATTGTCTATTTTATGGGGCAATATGGTGTAAAGATGATTAATATTCTATAAATTCTTACGCAATGCCTTTAGAACCAAAGTATCTATGTATAGCTTAACACACTTGTATAATAATACTTTTTCAGTATTCGGGTTGCAGTATTAAAGTTATTTATTTATTTATATTATTTTTGGCAAGCAATAGATGTAATTTATACATATTTGAAATGTCCTAATTAAGCCCTTTCAGTTGATATCAAACACGACATATTTATCTCAAATTTATTTTTTAACACCGTACGTTATGACCGCTTGAGGGCGCCATATTATATTTAGTGACACTTTATATAGCCTATAACCATCGGACGACTAAAACGCTTCTAACGATACCTCATTTGTTCAGTTCTAATAAGTAGTTGAGCAGCTATGAGGGAACAGATGAACCTATGTATACCAACACACCCTGTAAAAATCATAACCCTCCTTTTACTTCGCCGTAGTTGGGTAAAAAGTCAGTATTACGGGTGTTGAAGCTAGACGTAGCATCTGTAATGGCGGCCATTATTCCGTGGACTGCACCGCAACTTACAAATAGCAAACAGACAATTTGAAAAAAGAATGTCCTAAAATAGGTTTTTTGAATCTAGAATTCAAAACTCCTCCAATAGGAAGCTTTCAGAGTAAACATTAGCCTAATATCCTTTTGTGAATTGAGGGGTAGACTTTATCTACTCTATAATGTTGGTCTACTCCGTTATCGGTAATCAAGTGTGTGAATAGTAATGGTTAATGGAATGGTCCATTAGCGATATAATCCATCTAATGAAAGCATGTTATGTAAGTCGTTAAGCACCTAAGATGCTTGATTTAGGTTGGTATTAGAGCTATTCTACTCCTTAATAACAGTTCAATGGATAATATATCTTGTAACTAGGAGATAAAGTTTAATTATCTCTGTGATATATTTTGCAGTTAAGCCTACAGGCTAAAAATTTACAATTTTTGATGAGTCACCGCAAGGCGCACCTCTATTTAGTACACAAACAGTCGCTACTGGGTAAACATTATCATATTAAAGAAATGGAATTATTATAATTTTGGTGTATATGAATTAAAATATATGAATATACTGTACATCATATGAAATGATAACGAATAGATAATATATTATACCTTTAATTATCAGTTTAATTACAAATGCGAACTTAAATAGTTGAATAGTAATTAAATTGACTACACCACACCGGATGGTAAGCTTGGGTACAATCCAAAGAATAGTGGTCGCCATTACAGATGCCATTCTTAGAATGGCGTCTTTGACAACAAAATCAATTGTTTTGTAAAAGATTTTAGAGTGAATGTGATCTGCAATTTAGAACATGTTAAGCTAATGTCGCTAACTGCAAATAATACAAATCAATCATAAATACCGCGGTAGCCTAGTGGTATGGGTAATGGACTGCTGAGACGAGGTCTCGGGCTCAATCCCAGGATTTACCATGGCACATACCAATGACTTTTAGATGCTTTTCGAAGTAATGTGTGTATTTATCGCAGGTTTATACGTGCCCGGTTAAAGGCAATAGGCTCGCCACCTGTTACATCGGGACCTAAACATAAACTGGCGAAATGTGGGTGCCAGCACCTCTGCCTACCCCTTCGGGGATATAGGCGTGAGTTTATGTTATGTTATGTCAATCATAAATAAATATTCATACATTAATCTATCATCGCATTCAATTTACTTACCACCAATGTTCTTTATTATATTTTCCGCGCCAATTCCTACGTTGATTTCCCCAAACAAATTTCGTTATAAATTTTCACGTACATTCACGTAAATTTTCTCCAGAATTTTCTCTAGAAATGGAGGGAAAATCGCAAAAGTTCCGACACCAGCGTTTAGATATTCATCAATTCGTCTCAATTTTGTACACCCACTTTATTAATTGAAAAACTTTGAGGACTCATTTGACGAAAATTGTATATACCTATGTATATAAATATTGGTATGGGAGTGTTGTGGTAAATATTTGTGGGGCTTCACTAAGATCTCCGGGGCACAAGTAGTCAGGATACCTGCTGTTTAAAAGTACGAGTTCTTAGCTGACCGCATGCAGCAGCAGACGACATATCGCTGCGTCAACGGCGGCGTGTCGTCACGATGAGATGCTTTATGAGATATGAACTGACGACTTGTCGCCTCTGACTGATGCAGTCTTGCCTCTATTGCTGGCCCGCGGACCATTAAGTAAAACATGATTAATGAACCATGACATAAAAGCAAAATGTTCTCAATGTACGATTTAATATTACATAATGATATATCACAAAAAATATACGAGTGTATAATATTTTATAATGGAAATTATAGTGTGTGGGAAATGCGAATGTCTAACAGTTTTATTAAATTCATTGCAACGGATATGACATCAGCCAATACGCTCTTCTCTCCTACCCGCCAAGCCAATACATCAGGCAAAATGGAACCATGTTAATATAATTTAAATGGAAATGAAACTTTGCCAAAATGCTACTGTAAAATTTTCAAATATTTATATGACAGACATGCTGGGATATGAACTGTTTGCTCAACTAAGCTACTCAAATAATGCGTTTCTATCTTCTCACAGTCCCGGTTTCTTTAAGAGGGGTGTGTAAAAGTAATAGATGAAGCTGTCAAGCTAAGAGCAATCATTTTTTTTATACCACTTAGGTGGCAGACAAGCACACGGCCCACCTGATGAAAAGTGGTTACCGTGGCCTATGGACGTGTGTAATATCAGAGAAGCTACACTTGCGATGACCCTTTAAGCACAGAGTCGCTGTGCCGTTAGTGTCGAGAACAAAGCAGGACAAGCCTTTAGTCATCACACTGACAGCACAAATTCTTCAGTGAGCTCTGGCTAGCCTACTCACCGTTAGGAACTCAACACGAAGTTATTATAACATTGTAACATTGTTGGTATATATAATTGTGACCCTCCTTCCTGAGACTTTGCGTTCAGCTTACCATTAGGCGAGGTAAAGCCACATTGACGAGTCCTATAAATAAAATGTCGTGATTAGACCAATGCTTGTAAATAGATAAAAAAGCACACTGAGTTTTTGCCCGGTATTTTATCAGGGTGGGATTGTGTTGCGCCAAGGCTATCTCACTCCTAGCAACTGATAGTCCGAGGCGGCTGTGCGGTTTTAGTAGGTCCGAGTCCGACACAGGGGATGTTCGCACGTTAAAAAAGGAGGTTGAGTTGTGAGCCTGTGATTCTTTTAAAAAAATCTTTAACATCAGTGACTGCATGCTGTGTATTATAGTCTGCCTTAACTTTGCCTGTGGCTGTGAATAACTTCGGCTACCGAAACGAGTTGAGTAGTTTTGTAGTTACAAGGGAACATAGGAATTTGCTCGATACCTGTACAAGCGTACCTATGGATACTATCCATTTCTTTACCCGTCCAACTTCGTGTCAGGGATGATCGGCCTTGATACATTGCGGCTCAGGCGGGAGTTTGCGCACATAATGCACTATTATTTCTTATTAAATTTTAAAGTAGATAACCCGTTGGTGCGTGAGTGTGTCCACTTCTATGTGCCGGACAGCTACATGCGTGGCGCTGGACGACGACAGCATCAGCTCTTGACTTGCCCACCAGCTTGGCACTTTCTTGCATGGAGTAGCCCTACTTATAGAGCTGTTCAATACCTAAATGAGTTTTTGAAAAAGAATTCAAATGCGGACTTATTCCATGATGGGCCAAGTGTCATTGGCACGAGTGTCACAAAATATTTGTGCAATTTATAGCACCCACTGTATGCCTAAAATTATTGTAATTGATGTATTTCATTTTATAATATTGAAGTTTTGATTAGTTTCGAGGAATGTACCATTTAATTATCTAATTAATATAATCTATGTAATGTATTGTATGATGTAATTTTTTTGTAACTGGCAACATATAAGCGCTTTGGCCCAAGCTGTAAGCTTATATTGCGAATAATGAATGAATAAAAAAAAAAAAAATAATAGGAACGGACGTAAATGTCACACTTCATTTATGACCTTGTCACAGTTCAGTAAATTTTAGTTTTAATTTAACCAGTGATATTCACTATGTTTGAATACATTTCATTATTAACTATTAACATTATCATTATTTGCATGTATGTACTTTAGATTTTTTAATTTTTTTAAACAATTTAGGTGGCAGACAAGCACACGGCCCACCTGATAGAAAGTGGTTACCATGACCTATGAACGTGTGTAACACCGGTGGAGTCACATCCGTGCTGCCGACCCTGTAAGAACAGAGATTTTGTGTCGTCAGTGTAGAGGACAAGCCTTTGGTTCATCCCACTGACAACACCAAAACTCTCACCAAAATTTTATGTGTGTTAAGAAATTAATTTTCAATTGAATTTATTTGTGTACAAGGCGACTAAGGGATAGGGCTGTTCACCATCAGAGAGATATATATAACCCAGATTCAGCCTCAGATGCATGACTTGTCAACAATAGTACCCGGACAGCGGCAATAGGCTCACTCTCCCTATTACATGGGACCGAATACAATGATTGGTGAAATGTGGGTTTTAATTCTCCTCTGACTAACCCTCCGGGAATAAAGGCGTGATTATATGTATGTATGAATTGAATTGAATACCAAGCGGATAGATGACCTATCTTTCCGCTTGGTATTCAATTTATTTACTTTTCACCAAGTTCCATTTCTATTTCAGTTATTCTAAAAAGCAGCATTCAGTTGTCAATCTGAACCACTACCTGAATTGCATTTAAACTTCACAGCTCGAAAGCTTGCCAATTATACAGGGTGTAACTTGACCAAAAACTTTTAATCAATCTTTGAAACCCAGAAAACGATATATATAAGTGAAAACGAATCCATACATTCAGAGTACGAACTTTAGAATGAATTCCAAAGTTGAAAGTTTTATGTTGTTACGGGCTCCTTCCAGTACGACTTATTTTGGCCGTAAATCTATTAGGTTAAAATTGTATTAGGAGGACCACACACCGCAAAAGTGTATGAGGATATGATTTGTTGAACGTCTGCCTATTTCGAAAATAGAATGGCTTAGAGAAAACGAGGCGTCGTCGGTTTGACTTATGACAGATTCTGTTTTTAAACCAAACCAACCGTAGAATTGTCTAACAAGGTGCTACAACTAACACACTAACTGTATAAATATTACATTGCTTTTCATTTAACCTGTCTTGCTCATAAGGTTATGCTCGGTTTTTCAGCCGTACCTTTACAAATATAAATATAATAATGTGACTTAGAATGACAGGCATGAGCATTTTCAGCAAAAGTATCTTAGTCCTTCCCCTTCCCACCAGAACACACCGCTGCTACTGCAGTATAACCTTAATACCTTCGTTCGGCGCTGATAAAAGGAACTGACCATTACAAGTGCTACAACCAGTGTAAAAATACTTACTACTTTGGTACATGTTTTATATATCCCATAACAAGTACACATCGACAGTTTAAATACAATATTGACATTAACTCACTTACGTGTAGGTAACGCCGTATTTCGAGCCATTTCGTCTTTTGCGATGCATTTTGTCAGTATTACTTTGTCAATACAGTATATATAGTTTATACATACATATAATCACGCCTTTAGGAGGGCCGGATGGTTAGGCAAAGGTAAATTATCACCCGCATTTCACCAATAATTGTATTCAGTCCCACGTAATAGGGGGTGAGCCTGTTGCCATATTTCGGGCACTATTGTTGACTCGAGCCATGCATCTGAGACTGAGTCTGGGTTGTATATATCTGTCCGATGTTAAACAGCCCTATTCCTTAGTCATCTTGTACGACACCGCATGGGAAGAGATGGGGTGCTCCAAATTCTACTTTGCCGGGAACCACGCGGCGAATTTATAGTTCATAGTATTATATTATAGTTTATAGTATTATATAACAGATGCTGTACCTATACAAAATCAGTGTACAGCCGGCCTTAAACTTCAAGTAATATATGTTTGTTGGTTAAATATATTTCGAAACGTGGTCCCAGTTTCCGAAGTTGTTAACAAAAAGTAACAAACTTTGATTTTTACGCCCAAAAATGTGTTGCAGAAAATTTATAGACTTACGCTTCGGCTAAATTTTGAAGTTTTTGATAAAAGCCCTTGTTTGATGTATTTTGAACGAGAACTTAGTGCCTGAAGTCTATCATACAATATGCTCGTTACGTTGTCGGGATTTATTCATATTCTCGTACCGTCTCGCGGTGTATGCAGAGTATAAAGCTACTGTGTACAGAAAAATAATGCCAAGATTAAAACTAAAAGATCTCTCCCTGGCCATTCAGAGGGGAATAGCTGCCTGCCCGATAGGCACGTTTGGGCGAGAGAATGTTGGTGTGACTTGATCTTCCGGATAAGATTTTTTTATTTTTTTATTTATAGAACACGTCAATTAGACTTCGCCTTGCCTGATGGTAAGTTGAAGGCAAAGTCTCAGAAAAGAGGGTCACCATTACTTACATATACCATGTGACAATGGTGACACTCAGCTTGACGGCCTCATCATATGCTTTTTCACGCCCCGCTTAGAGGACCCGGGACTGTAGGAAGAAGGAAACACGTGAGCTGGTGATGAATTCCAGGCCTTAATGGTGGAAAGAAGGAAGTATTTATTGTTTATTATTTGACATCAAAATTAGTGTTAATGGAAAAAAAAAATTTACTAAATCTTTCTCTCTCACCTTAACCAATGAAAACAAATATAAATGTCTCAACCGGCAATTCTTTCACACGTTTTATGTTTAAGTAATTCAGAACAGTTAATGTGTGTAGCACAGCAACTTTATTCAGGGATTTATTTCAATAGAAAGATTCTTGTAAATTTGTTGGTGTTCAGTAACTGCTGATAGCGGCTATACTACTCTCACTGTATTATATAAAGTTGCCTTTGTATTCTTCTTCAGCTGGAAATATATGGCATATACAGTTAATTATCCCGAAGAAATGGATTGCTTCATCACACGGTTCCATCACATTCGTCATTCACGATTATCAGATACATTCATCATATACGACGAGGTAGGATACAACGGTATTCCCGTCCCAATTGAGCAGTCCGACTGGGGAAGTACTTCCACCTTACAGAATACCACGGCTATAATAACCTTGTGTTGTGTTCCCATGGTGAGTAGGGTAGCCAGAGCTCACTGTAGTGTTTTTGTGCCGTCATAGGGAAGACTAAAGACTTGCCCTGATTGTGTCTTCTGCACTGACGACACCATTGTTGTTTGATATACAGGGAATGTTTTATTTATGAGATGATGCGACACTGCCTGTCGGCGTCAGGTGGCATCTAATGGTGGGAGCTGAAAAACGTTGCTGTGATGGATGGTATTCATCTCAGTGTGTGCCGAGTCTCCTTGCCACTTGCGAACACAACGTACATTTGACTTTGATGTAGAAAACGTGCACAACTCGCCATGCCACATGTTTGCCACGTAAATATGTAACATGTCATCAGAAATATCTGTGCTTGCGAGTGTCATTTGCGTCAGCCAATCGCGCGCCGCGCCGCGCCGCGCCGTGGTGACTGGCGTGGGTGACATTGCGCAACCATAGATAACGAATTGTGGCGGGTATGAGGACTTTGAGTTTTATGTTTTTTGTGTTTTAATTTCTATTTTTTTTTAATTCTGTCTTCATTTTAATTATGTATATATATGTAATGTGCGTTGTGTTTTGCAATAAATGTATTTTCTTTCTCTCTTTCTTTCTTTCTCAACGACATAATCCGCCGTGCTCTTATCACCGCCGGTGTACCAGCTATACTTGAACCGAACGGTTTGGCGCGTGATGATGGCAAGAGACTGGATGGCATGTCGTTAATGCCATGGAACTCTGTACTTACAGGGTTGGCAGCGGGACTGTGACTCCTCTGGTGTTACAAACATCCATAGGCCTCGTTAACCACTTTCCATCAGGTGGGCCGTGTGCTTGTCTGCCACCTAAGTGGTATAATAAAAAATAAAATAAAAAGAGAACTAAGTTGGGAAAAGTCTCAGAGAATGATGATGTAACCATGAAGGTTAAGGTCAACCAGATAACCAGCGTGGCAATACGATGTGACCCTTTCCATGTGTAGGATAAGGACACAATGGTTCCCATACCCGAGGAAACCATCTCGAAACCGGAGATGACCCTGAATCAGCTGGAGTGCAAAATATATGCTCTAGGCAATTTTACATCCCAGCATTTGAAGACCCGAGACGACATTCGGATTTAGTTGGCTCGAGTCCTAAATAATCGTCCCTACTGATCAGCGAGGGGGTATACGAGGGAACCTCCTAAAGAAATAAAAAAAAATGCTCGACCAGACGATTAGTGTAATTACAGTCCAAAATACTCACTCCCTACAGGACACGTTTCAGTCAAGTCGTGACCACGGGTGCTGCAACGCATCCGAAACGTCGCAGGCAGAAATAGTAATAGTAGCAAAAAGTTGCATAATTATGAATTTACATCGCGATAGTTTAAAAATATAATAGCATTGTAAAAAGGGTTCTTTAAATGTCTACCAAACATATTCCCCGGATTTATAGGTATAGACAAAATGCCGCCCGGTAAAACAAATCTAGGGTTCATCGTTAGCACAAATAAGTGAGAACTTATGCAAAGATATCAAAGTCATTACACATCGCAACGCTTTAAAATCAAAGCAAGTGTCTACGAGTATTCTATGCATGTCGCAGTTCATTAAAACGAACCATCCCACTCCCCCATCAGAACAGAAGCTAGAATTAATGATAGTCTACACACCTACAAATACCTGGTTGTACTTGGTGGAACATGCGACAAATATTGAATAAGGCACTTGTACTTTTCCACAGTTTGTAGATGTGGATATTTTTTTTAACGGGAAATTCACTCGGATACCCCCCGCCGAGACCAGTGGGGTGGTTATCTCGGGCTCGAACCGACTAAAACCGCACGGCCCTATTGGGCCATCTGTTGCCGAGGGTGAGTTAGCCTCTGGAAAATCCCTCGCGCACTCTGACTGACCCAGGGCTATAAAAGGCCCCATCGGGTGTGGGACAAAGGCGTCCCTATCTTTCCCCAGAAAAAGTGATGTGGATATGGCTGTTAAAGCGCCTAATTCAAGATATCTATAACCCAATAAAATGTGTTCTGCCGTAATAATATTTTTATCAAAGAAATCAAACGCAAGTATGAAAATGCAGAATGAAATGTCAAAGTGACGTGCCACTTCACTGACGGTTTTTAATCACGTTTTTCGCGTAAGTCCCGTTTGCATCTGAGACTTTCAACTCGGAGCCTGTTGTCTATTTACTTTTTCTTTTCCTTTCGATATACCATTGCGACTGCCGAGAAGAAAACTTACGCTCAAGAGTCGTCTGTTAATCTGCAGGTAGATTCGCAAATTGCTAACAGAATAGGTACACTGTGAGTGTGGTATGTGACGGTACATAGCGAAAACAAAATATTAAAAATATCGAAATGTGCGGGTAGATGAAGACAGCGGGCGTGCACCACTGAGCCAGTCAGCCTGTGACCACGTCCCGTGTAACCTGGTCGAAACATTAGGCAAATCAAAGGTATGTACTCGTATGTACCTATACCATGCACGCGACAGTTTAAGAGTAAGAGTAGATTCATAGATCTTGTAAAGGTCCCCATTCACACCGAATATTGTCTTAAAATGCATTTAATTCGTCAATCTGCTTTGAAAGGTTCATTAATATAGCAATTGTGTATTTTGAATACGTAGCAACGTTTGAACATATTAATTCTATATATTTCACGACTTGAAGGCCTCAAACACAACCCATCATACGAGATGAGATTACACGCGTGTATCACAATAAATATGTACTTCAGAAGTTCAAGTACTGCATAATTCCAAAAATAAGTAACCAAAATAAATTACGGTACACTATCGCCATCATGTCATAGTATTCGGGGAGACCTACAATTTTGGGAGCTAAAGCCAACTACACACGAGGCTTTCTTTTCGGCTAGACACCGGTCGCTCTCGTAAAAGTCAAAATGAATTAAATTTAGACAAGACCCCAAGCTTCATAGTGTAAACTTTGGCTATCGATTGAAGATCAAACTCGGTTGCATATTACTGTATAAATATAAGAGTGGGATTATTCAAGAAGGGCATTAGCCTTCTAATGCCCTTCTTACAGAGTTGGAAGCACGAGTGTAACTCCCCTGGCGTTGCACACGTCCATAGGCCATGAAATTTATTTCCCATCAGCTTTGCCGTACCGTGTGCATGTCTGCCACCTAAGTGGTATGGATATACCCTACATGTCTGAGTCTCACGATATGGCTTAACACCGAGTTCAACGTATGTTTTAGGCGCTTTTTTATCTTTTTATTTTTTACTTATTAGTGTGTTTTTTTTTCTAGAAGTCGGTGCATTTTATTTTTTGTTAAAAAAATACTTGTTATGTGAAAAAATACTACAGATAATTGAAAGAAAGAAAGAAAGAAAAATGTTTACTGTGATGACATTACAGTACAAAAATAAAAACACAAAACGAAAAAAGAGAAAATAAAGAAATGAAATAAAATAAAATATAATTTTATATACTCACCCTCACGGTATGGAGTACGGAGTACGGATTTTATCACAGGTTTATAAGTGCCCGGTTAATGGCAATAGGCTCGCCACCTATTACATTGGGACCTAAACATAAATTGGCGAAATGTGGGTGCTTGCACCTCTGCCTACCCCTTCAGGGATATAGGCGTGAGTTTATGGTATGTCATGTCATGTCATGCCATGTCATGCCATGTCATGTCATGCCATGTCATGTCATGTCATGTCATGTCATGTCATGTCATGTCATGTCATGTCATGATTATGTTAGGTCACACTCACAATGACAATATATTGTAATACAGCACCGCGGCCTAAACAAACTACAAACTTGGACTACTGCTATCCCTGTACAATGGTCCCGTAAACCTACTGAGGCAGGTGGCACGCTGAATTAAAACTTGAACAAAAGACCGTACACAATGAAGCAAGAATGAAAGGCGCGGAAAGACGCTTTCAGGGCGTGCGTAATGAAATCCAACACGTATTTCACGCTACAGTTCACATTATGTTCGTACATGTTGCCTAAATGGAAAGACTTACTGCACGATTGTGATCGATTCTTTATGATAATACTAGCTATCCGTCCGCGACTCCACCCGTGCAGATGTCGGTTATCGCATATGTTTGGTCATATCACCGGCTCTAATCAACCAATTGCGATCATATAAACGTACGAAATTAAGTCGTCCAAGACATTTTAAATTAAAAAAACACAGTACCTAACACTACAAATAATAGATAGAAGATTCTAAAGCATGTAATTAATTTCGCTATCTAGATAGAGGGCCCTATATCTGCCCGCGAGTGTTGTAGAAGGCTTCTAAGGGATAAGGCTGTTTTCCATCTGTTTGTAAACATACATGAAAAATGCCCACTTGGAACAATAAGCTCTCCCCATATTACGTGGGAGCAAAAGTCATACTTTTCGAAAGGTGAGTGTTAATTTACCTGTGTCCAACCGCGGTGGCCTATTGGTATGGGTAATGGACTACTGAGACGAGGTCTCGGGTTCGATCCCAGGTTTTACCATGGCACACACCAATGACTTTTCGATGCTTTTCGAAGTTATGTGTGTATTTATCGCAGGTTTATAAGTGCCCGGTTAATGGCAATAGGCTCGCATTGGGACCTAAACATAAACTGGCGAAATGTGGGTGCTAGCACTTATCTGCCTACCCCTTCGGGATATAGCCGTGAGTTTATGTTATGTTTATGTCTACACCTTAGGGAATTTCCAGGCGTGATTTTGTCTAGACTAAAATGTATGTTAAAATTAAAAAGTGGTAGAAGTATGAAGCTCGTTCAACATCCTCAGAAACCATGCCTGCTAATTACCAGACGAGCTTCTGAGGTAGGCATTCCTCTCGAGGTTCTTGGTCCAGATGGTCACTTCTGTAAAAAATAAACTAAATATAGACAGGAGGTAGGACACGACGGTATTCCCGTCCCAATTGAGCAGCCCGTCACACAGCTATAATAACCTCGTGCACTGACGGCACAGAAACTTTCTATTCTTACACGGTTGGTAGCACTGGTGTAACTCTATTGGTGTTGCACACGTTCATAAGTCACGATAACCACTTTACATCATGTGGGCCGTATACTTGTCTGCCACCTAAGTTGTATAAAAAAATAGAAAAAACGAATAGGAGAGAAGCTGGTTTTGAATCTTATTAGACCCGAGATCAACGGACTACATAACCATACGATCTTATTTTGAAAGCCATTTATAAATGAGGTCCAAATTTTGAGGTCGTACAGGTAACGTTACCAACCAACATATATGTTTGTGTGTTCTAAATTTTATTTTATATTTATTGTGAAAATGGGTAGGTACATGGTGGTGCTGTGATAAATTGTGGTTTCTCCATTCTTCGCCTCAAAGCATACAATATAATTGGTTATAAAATATGCAATATAAAAATTAAACAATTATGTGGGCTACTTTATAATAGATTGAGTTAAAAAAATTATGTCAATCAAATGTCAAAAAATAAGTCATCTATATAATTAAAATCATAACGAGTACATACATACATTCCATTATCAATAGAATATTTTAAATTACACTAAAAAATAATAATAAATCAAATCATAACAAAACAAATTACAACGATTACTGATGATTCTACTGAGACTGTAAGTATATTTTTTCTTCGACCAGCCGTCTACAAAAACCTTTGCACTCATTTGTCATCTTTTAATCATACGACAAAAAAGAAACAAGTACCTACTAAATTCTCAACCGTCTGTCGCACATTTTACTCAAGATATACTCTCACTTATTCGCTCTCTCCTTATAAATTCTGCTCAACGGGCAAGATGCATAATTTTCGAGGTAACAAATCGTCACTGTTGCTAAATTCAGGAAATAAACAAAGCCACAGGTGTACAAAATTAAATACGAACAATATAATACCGGGCCAGATAGAAATAATTTGCGCTTTAATTTGGCAGGATAATACTGCGGGACATTGAATTAAGTTTACTGGATAAGGTTTGGGAGGTGTTGTTATTATTATGTTTTAGAATAAATGAATGCTTGGTTTTCGGGTAGAGAAGATCTTTATGCAGCTAATTAAATATTTTCATTGCTTTTAATCGTCCATTATACAAACAGGCTGTTTTTCATTCCCTTTTAGAACACAGTTACTGTGCTGGCACATTTTACCTAAAGAATTTAAGTTAAGTTTAATCGAATTTATTTTCACTGGTGAAAACTTTAATCGCGCAGCTGACACTAGATGTCGAGTGTGTCTGTGTGAGACCTATAAAGTAAGTAGTGTGAAAGTGACTCATGTACAAAATATTGAGGAATTTTGCACAAATGGTTGAGGAATTTTGCACAAATAGTTGAGGAATTTTGCAAATGATGAAGTTTTGCGCAGAGATACATTATGACTATAGTTTGGAATACCATAAAGGCTATTTTTTATTTCGGCAATAGGTTCCGGTAGAGCTGTGTGGTATTACGATTCCACGTGGATAGTGCTTAGTTTTGATACGTTTTTAATCAGCGATTTCGCTGTGACATATGAGAACCAGGGCTCTTTTCCAGTGGGTTAGGCAAAGATCACATTATGTTTCATTATTATACTTGAAAAAAAAATGCAATCAAACTATGACCTGTGTTCTGTAACCTTTGTTGTGCAAATAAATTATTTGATTTGATTTGATTTGATTGACGAATGATTCTGCCTAATAACCTCACTAAAACGTAGGTTGATTCTATTTTGATCATACTGAATACCAAATTTTCTTTTATTATCTAATCTAATTGAAATGATACATTTTGAACACGTGCCGTTATTGAATAGAGCCTCTGAACTGGCTTTGTATAAAGACTACCTTATATTTGATAATAAAGCCGCTTGATTAATGTTATTGCTTTTGAATAAATAATTGTAAGCCGCCGAATTCAATACGGCTTACACAGATTTAATTTCCTTTGTTGTATGTTGCGAAGATTTCATCGCTTAATCTCTATAATGAAGTTTTTGATTTATCCTTTATTTTAAAGGATTATTTAATTAATCTATTTAAACGGGACCCTGTTGCACTATTGTGACTACAGTATAATTTTATTTGCGCTCGAGCTTGCTCTCTTGTCTTCTAGCTTCACGCCTTTAATTTGCCTTAAGCTCACCTTTTGGCTCCTGCCTTCTCTGTACAATTTAGGCTTTAACCGTGCCACGGGTTAAACACACCTTAAAGTCTTTGCCAATTTTTTTTATGCCACTCTGGTGGCAGACAATCACACGGCCCACCTAATGAAAAGTAGTTACCGTGGCATAGGCGAAATTAGTCGGATCTATTAGTACATAAAAAATACTGTGGAAAAGTACAAGTGAGTTCTCAACATGTGAGATTTAAAAAGGTTTGTTATTATGTCTGCTATGTGTCCGTACGTCCTCCACTCCTTGGCCATATCACAGATACACCTGTACGACCTAATTTCAAGAGCCACTTTATATGTATCATTTTAACCTCATAAATACGGAATACCTCCAAAATGTCGGCACCACAGATAGAAACAAAGAAATCAAAGAGAAACGCAGCAAGCCTGCAAGAGCCAAGTGTAAAGAGTTTATATGGAATACAAGTTATGGTCTATGGTGTATTTTATAAAATTATTTATATTAATCTAAATTAATATTCTACGACATTCTACTTCTACTGCTTTTACATTTCGCTATCTAAACTCTTATTGTGAGTAGTTATGTTAACAATAAATCTCAATCAAGGTTCAAGACCTCCTAAATTATAACTACATATTAAAGGTACAAACGACAGTTTTGACCTCTTTTAATACTCTTTAGATCTTCAAAAATACTTATTGAGCCACTTTTGTAATTGACTGTACGATTTAAAGTGATAACATATACCTAACATCACTTAGTATATTACACATGAGTGATTGGCATTACAATTGAATGATGTAATATAACATTTTCTCACATGTAGTTAGGTCTCCATTCTATCACGCATACCTCACATCACAAGCATGTCTAGTTCACTTTGAAATCGTTAGAAACGGTCCACCTAACATGTCTTTGATGCCTGAGGCTAATTAACATTGACGTATGAATCACTTTATCAGACATTGTTCGTTTAATTGAAGATATCAGATATGAAAATGTATATTGAAATATTTGAATTGAATGGTTAATTGTCTATCATATGTGAATTAGTATTGACCTGTTTGTTTTTTTTACTTACAATAAACCCCTCCCCCCTCCCCTGCTGGGGCCGGTGGGAGAGTTTATGATCTGGCCTTCCTCGGATGTTTATTTTAATGTACGCAAAATTCCCACGGATACCCCCCACCACCGTCCCCGGTGGGGAGGTTATGTCGGACTTGCACCGACTAAAACGCACGCCGACTGTGTTAGCCGCAGGTTGCCGGAGGTGAGATTAAACTGAGACATAACCCTCGCACCCCGGACGGCCTAGGACCGTCTCTTATGAGATGGCTTCTACCACCACTAGCTGTTGACTATAGCTTTATGGCAGTCCCTCCCATTAAAGCAATTTGACCTTCCAGGTAAGGTTGACTGGATCCTGAAGTTAAAGTCAAAACTAAAAATAATACTATATAGACATATAGATAACTAAATCGACAGCTTCTTTGGCATGGCGGTAGTGAACGCGACCGCTTCACCAAAGGCACGTATTCGATTCCCGCTCAGTGCAAATATTTGTATGCATGAATATGGGTATTAGGCTGGTCGTCTGTCACGGTTGCTATACGAACATCTATGGCAGTCATTACGGGTAGTTGGAGCCGTAAAAAGATCAACAACTGGTCTTACTACAATGCTTCGATGTCGCTTTTGGGTTTAGTGGTCAAATGGCAGTCGCTTTACGGAGTATATCGAAATTCAGCCATATCCGCAGTTAGACTGGTAAAGCGTACCCCGAACTCCAAGATGAAAACTTCGGATGCTACTGGAATTAATGATAGGGTGAAGAAGAAGATAAATAACAAATTTTTTAAGATACACAGACAAATTTTTAGCAAATGGATCACCTCACTGATTTGAAACGCGGCTTCGGACTAAGAAGACTCCGGCAAGAAACTCAACGGATCATCTTGATCTAAAGGCATAACTTAACTAACTTAAGTTATGGGTTCTAGAATGGGGATATATACTTTAATAAAAAAACGAAACACCTACACATTATACACAGAAATATCTTTTTTTATACCACTTAGGTGGCAAACAAGCACACGGCCTACCTGATGAAAAGTGGTCACCGTGGCCTATGGACGCGTGCAAAACCAAAAGTCACACTCGCGTTGCCAACCATGCAAGCATTGAGAGTTTCTGTGCCGTCAGTGTAAAAGACAAAGCAGGACAAGCTGTTGGTCTTTCCACTGACAGCACAAAAACCCTCCAGTGAGCTATACATCTAGACCAATACAAATATTCATGCACACAAATATTTGTACTCAGAGGGAAACAAACCCGCGACTTCTGACGTAGCGGTTAAACCATCTACTACGTCACAAAGGAAAGGTCGCCTATATCTCGAAGTTATCAGCATCACATGCTCCGCAAAACAAAACAGCATTTTTATATCTCAACAGCTCATTGCTTCTACTCGAGGTTATCATAATTGTAAGCTCCATGGACTTCAATATGATAACACAGCTTCTGTTAGGGATAATTCACATCTAATCGTGCGTGAGCTCTCCTGTCCGGCAGTTGGTACCCAGTGAATGGAAAGCTCTGATAAGATGATGGTAAGGTTTTATTCGCTAAGTATAGGTTAAGGGTGGGATAAACTAGCTTTTTTGTTCTAGTGGTGTGTATGATATACAATAATAATGAAACAAACAAACAATATATATATTTACAAACAAACCCTGCCATACTGGTTTATGTCTTAATTAATGAAATCCGTCTGTAATTTGGTAGATATGAGGTAATAAACAATATTACAAATATACATTATATAATTAGCCTAATGGTATGGGTAATGGACTGCTGAGACTATGTCTCCTGTTCGATCCCAGGTTTTACCATGACACACACCAATGACTTTTCGATGCTTTTCGAAGTTATGTGTGTATTTATCGCAGGTTCATAAGTGTCCAGTTAATGGCAATAGGCTCGCCACCTATTACATTGGGATCTAAACATAAACTGCCGAAATGTGGGTGCTAGCACCTCTGCCTACCCGTTTTTTTTTTATACCTACCACTTAGTTGGCAGACAAGCACACGGCCCACCTGATGGAAAGTGGTTACCGTGACCTATGGACGTCTGTAACACCAGAGGAGTCACAGTCGCGCTGCCAACCCTGTAAGTACAGAGTTTCTGTGCCGTCAGTAGAAGACAAAGCAGGACAAGCCTTTAGTCTTCCCACTGACAGCACAAATTCTCCAGTGAGCTCTGGCTACCCTTCGGGGATATAGGCGTGAGTTTATGTTATGTTGTGATGTTATGTTACAAACATACAAGATACGCGCGAGAAACATAACCCCTCTTGGCAGTCGGGTAAATCGAGCTCCATGGCAATTCTTACCACGTTCTGAACCGCTTACGGCAGACAAGCACACGGCCCATCTGATGGAAAGTGGATACCATGGCCTATCGATGTGTACAATATCAGGGGCGCACACTAGTGCTGCCGACCCTGTAGTAACTTTCTTGAAGAATTCATAATGATAAGTTTTATTATTAACCAAATATCTACTCTGCACGTTTTATTAAATTTGTTTGTGAAAATATATTAATATTTTAAATTACTTTAAAACTGGATGCAACCACAGTACTTTTTTTAATTTGCTGATTTTCTTTAAGGATAGAAAAATAACTTTGTAAGCTAAAAACATCTTACGCCATTGACCTAGCACTGGCATCACTTGTCGAACCAGTCCGCAGTGTATTTAATCGGAAACCAACCGAGTCTTGAATTACCTAACATTTATAAGACCCATCTAAATTCCATAGGAGACTAAAGGTCACCGCACACAGAAGCTACCAGGATTATTGAGAAAACTAGCTCTCCTAAGCTATGAGATCCTATTCCAGGGATAAAAAATGGCTTGTCTGTTATTCCAGAACATAATGATCAAACAGATAAAAGACCAAAAACTGAACTGGACATTTTACTTTATTTTTTTAATAATTTATTTTACACTTTATTGTACACCAAGTAGAAGCGTTGGTAGCTTAGTGGTTAAGGAGAATAACGATCGAGAGGTCCAGGATTCGAATCTGACCATTACACTACTGACGTGAACCCACTCATAACACAAGCAATTTAGCTTAGTTGGATGGGTGAGAGGGAATATTAGTAATTTCGGTTCTAACATTCTTTAAAAAAAAAAAGAAAAAAAAACGACGGGTTGCACTCCGGGAGTGCCAGCAGAAGTGAAAACTTGAATATTAACGTTGTGCATTTTTGATATTTTGGAATGGTTAGAGAATAATTTTGTACGAATTGCTTTCATTATCAGTATAAAAGTACTAATATTTATGTGGTGGAATACAATATTCATTTATTGCGCTATCGTACACAAACATGACAATTTATATTATATTAAAAATTTAACACTTCAGAACTATTACAATTATTTTACACTAAAAAGTTTATCACCGCCATCACACATGTGACAGTCGTGTGACATTCGCGCAAGCGCCCTGCGCCACCTGTCCTCTCTCGTCTTACGAATTTTCGATCAGGTCACGTGTCCTGACGCGAGTTTAGAAATTTTTACCTATTCCAAAAAAGTACACAGCGCCGCTAAAGAAGTTTTCACTTCAAAAAGAACACATGGTTTAAATTTAAAAATTATTGAAACAGTACAATAGCCCGCCTTAGCGATTTCTGCCAGGCAACCTTTGGATGGTGACTATAGTTGCAGGATTGAGTGGTATTTGTTTTGGCTTTTAAAAGTGGGTGTAATCGTAGCCGATGTTAGGTAGGTTCGCGCAGGACGCAACTGAAACCATTGCTTGCTAGTAACACACTGAACTTTATCACATAAGTAGCTTATAGGTGAGTCGGCACACGCTCACAACTTCACGCTATCCCTTTATCAAATTTCAGCCTTATCTGCTCAACCATTCAAGTGTGACGAAGTAATACTTTATCATACTATGCATATCTACCTCATGGTAGGTATGTATGTACCAATATATTACTTTATTGAATTCTTGTTGATGTATACGGTAAATTTTCTCTATAATATTACACTCAATAATGCACCTACTTAGTCTTTTTCTGCACCACCTTTGGTTGACTGGTAGAGAATGCCTGTGGCATTAAGTCCGCCTATGTACTTGTGCATAAAGTTTAAAATAAATAAATAATAAACATCCAAGCAAGTTTTTTTTTATACCACTTAGGTGGCAGACAAGCACACGGCCCACCTGATGGAAAGTGGTTACCGTGGCCTATGGACGTTTGTAACACCAGAGGAATCACAGTCGCGCTGTCAACCCTGTAAATACAGAGTTTCTGTGCCGTCAGTGTAGAAGACAAAGCAGGACAAGCCTTTAGTCTTCCCACTGACAGCACAAATTTTCCAGTGAGCTCTGGCTACCATACTTACCGCTGGGAACACAACACGAAGTTATAGCCGCGGTATTCTGTAGGGCGGAGGTACTTCCCTATTCGGACTGCTCAATTGGGCGGAAATACCGCCGTGTCCTACCTCCTTAGCTTACTTGTTAAAGAGCCCTACTTACGATTGACAAATTCCGAGTTTTGACCGATGTATACCCACTCCTAGCACAAGCAATTTAGCTTAGTAGGGGTTAGAGGGAATATTAGTCATTGCAGGTGCTAATATTCTTTCAAAAAAAATCAAATATTTGCATCTAGGATTCTAGATACAGTCGTGTAGAATGTCGGGAATATTAATTATTTATTCAAACATTATTCCAAATTCAAATTCATTCCAAAATAAAACATGATTCCAATGCTGGAATTAATAGGAATTCCATTTAAAAACGACGTAAATTACAAATAATCTAAATTATAATTACGATCTATTGAACGATAAATTTGGCAAGTATCTCAGAAAGTCCGCCGATCGAAGTTTTGTAACTTCACAAACTGATTAAAGAAGATTAGACGCTTCTGATTTCTCCTTCTTTGTTTTGACGTTAGATACTTTTTAAGATAATAATATCTTAATTTAGTAGGTTTCGTAACTTCATATATCTTGACTTCAAGTTGCGAAAGACACGAGGCCCTGGCGCGCGCGGATTGGTTTATGATTGGTGGATTTCAGCTCCTCCAACCATCGTAGCACCCTGCCCTAAAAAATGCTAAAAACAACCCTCAAAAGTTAGCCAGAAAACGTGTACTGCGTACTTTTATATTAATGTCATTAGAATCAACAGGTCACAACGACCTGCGGTCTGCATTATTGGGAATCCTGAGGTCATAAACACCCTAGAGCCTTTGCAGATGCGTAGAGATATTGCGTTGAGTATTGTACCGTCTGTGCCATGGTGAATGTTCTGATGAGCTCTTCCAATTAGCCCCACCTTCCCCTTTCCTGCACAGGACAAAACGTGCAGGGCTTAGATGTCACCCGCATACGGTGCAGATTATCCGATCAAGAACCAAGCGGTTCGAATACTCTTTTCTTTATCGTACCATTGAGGCCTGGAGTCCCAGGTCCTTTAAACGGGGCGTGAAAGTATATGATGAGGCCGTCAAGCTGAGTATTGTAACATGGTATATGTAAAACCCTCTTTTCTGAGACTTTGCCTTCAGCTCACCTAATCAACGTCTAATTGACGTATCTTTTTGATTTGGACCGTCCTTCGGGAAAAAGAATGAGCATCCGTCAAAGATCGGCTTACTTCGTCTTTGTAGAGCGTTTCTCTGTCGCACCTCGGACTGACAGCTTAGTAACTTCATAGAGTAGTTAAAACAGTTTGTGTCTTTTATAAATTAAAACTATAACTTCAATTTTAAATACTCTAAAAAATATCAAACTGTAGACATACACTGGACAATAGAGAGAACACATACTTTTTAGTTTACATTCCTTTTTTTCATTGTTTTTCCTATTGCTAATATACAAACCTACTTACCTATATTAATACAGTATTTTAACTTGATATATCGAAATAGATCTAAAATAACATTTTTATCTTTCCGTGTCATTCGGTCTCCGAAAACGCAAGGCGTGAAAATAAACATATATGTATTGTCGCTGAAATATGTTGAAATCTAATGTAATGAAAATTTATTCGCAGAAGACGTAGTCACAATGACATCAATATTTCAGTATGAGATACAGGATGACGTGTTTCAATATTATCAGTATAAACATCGATTTAATAAAATTGATTTGTCTATTTATGACATTAAAATAACAGCGTTTTAATAAATTCATAAGGAATCTTCGTTATCCCAGTCATATCCGAAACTTTTACCTCGAAGGGGGTCTGCTACAGAATACCATGGCTATAATAACCCCGTGTTATGTTTCCGGCGGTAAGTAGGATAGCCAAAACTCACTGGAGAGTTTTTGTACTGTCAGTGGGAAGACCAATGGCTGGTTCTGATTTTGTGTTCTGCCCTGACGGCACAGAAAATCTCTGTTCTTACAGAGTCAGCAGCACGAGTGTGACTCCCCTGGTGTTACACACGTTCATAGGTCATAATAACCAATCTTCATGAAGTGGGCCGTGTAATTGTCTGCCACCTAAGTTGTATAAAAAATAGTATGCTTGTATTTGCGAATGTGGCTGAATATCAATAATTTCCATGAAATGACTGTCATCTGACCTCCACAAACTAATGGCGATATCGAAGCATTGCAGCTAGACCAGTTGTAAGATTTTTTTGAATTCCAACTACCCTTAGCAACAACAAATGCAAATACCAATAATTTTAAGAATCGGCGCAGTTATATAATGTCTACAGAATTATAACTATTATTATAATTATAAATTATAAATCATTCGGAGACTTTTTTCTTTGCCGCACCACCAAGACCTTGAATTCATTACCAGCACACATGTTTCCTTCTTGCTACAGTCCCGGGGCCTTTAAGCGGGGCGTGAAAAAGCATCTGATGAGGCCGCCAAGCTGAGTGCCACCATTGTAGCACTTAGTGTCTGTAATGGTGACCCTCTTTCCTGAGACTTTGCCTTTAGCTTACCATAAGGCGAGGTGAGCTCAAGTTGGCGTGTCCTATTTAAAAAAAAAATTGTCGTAGTGTGTGATCGCCTTAAAAATATGTTCCACTAAGATTTTACACAGAGTTAGGTTTCTTGTGACCTAGATGAAGGTACATAATATAGATCTTCTAAGGTACCTAAGTAGGTATTTCTTTCTACAATCTATCGACACTCAAGTCTATTTATTACTTAACCTACAGTAGAAAAGAATTCAAACTTTTGTATGAAATTTTAAAGCTTTATGCTAACTAATAAAATCGATTAAGATAGGAAAAAAATTATTGGTTCAGGTAGGATTCGAACCCGTGATATTACCCTTACAGAGGGAATGTCTGAAGCCATTCAAATCTTTTTATATATCCGTCTAAGGGCGATCGTGGAAGTCATCTTACTTTTTTTTTTACGTGCGCAAAATCCCCACGGATACCTCCCCACCGGGGCCGGTGGGAGAGGTTATGTCGGACTCGAACCGACTAAAACGCACGCCGCCTGAGGGTCGTTTTGGTTGCCGAAGGTGAGGTTGACAGACATATCCCTCGCACCCCGGCCGACCCAGGGCGAAAGTCATCTTACTGACATTCATACGAACAATTAGAACCAATGAATGATGTTTCAATAAACATTGAATTCTCCGCCCAAACAATTAAATGAATTTTGAAACCATTTAGTATGCTAACTATTCAAATCGATTAAGATAGGAAAAATTGAATCGGTTCAGACGGGATTGAAACCCGCGTTTTTCCCTTACAGGGGAATACTCTGACCATTGAGCCACTGAACCACACCCGAAGCCATCCGCCTTAACAGTTTAATGTGTGCGTCAAATGTGTTATCAGATTCAATCTAATTTTGTTTTTTGGTTGCAGATCACAGTAATCTACAAAATATGTAAGTACTAGCCTAATATTAGTACCGTATACATACATACATATAATCACGCCTTTATCCCTGGAGGGTTAGGCAGAGGTGAATTAACACCCACATTTTAGCAATAATTGTATTCAGTCCCACGTAAGGGGGTGAGCCTATTGCCGTATTCTGGGCACTATTGTTGACTCGAGATATATCTGTCTGATGTTAAACAGCCTTATCCCTTAGTCGCCTTGTACGACACCGCATGGGAAGAGATGGGGTGGCCCTAATTCTACTCTACCGGAAATCACGCGGCAAACCGTGTGCTCGTAGTAAAGCATAAAAGAAGGCCACCATCTCTTAACCGTATGAAGTATTACTGCTATTAGATTCATCACGTACCCGTGATACCACCTAATGACACCCCTAGTAGTGTCAAGGCTTGTTATTCAATCATCATGACAAAGTCAAAGTCAATCTTGTTTCTGTACAAAATGGTGTTTAGGTACATAATGTTCAGATCTCATATTCTGCCGGTTCTGGCGAACAAATTTTACATTAATAAATTTCATTATTATATCATTTAAAAAATCGTCATTATTATAATAACATTTTCATATAGCATGTCCTTTAAATGCTTTTTAAACATGTCAATACACCGAAGATAGTGTCAAACGTATTATTACCATAATCAATCAATCAATCAGCCCACTGCAGTCCACTGCTGGACATAGGCCTCTTCCAATGTGCGCCATTTTCTCCGATCCTCCGCCTTCCGCATCCAGTCTGTCCCAGCCACCTTTTTCAGGTCGTCCGTCCATCTGGCTAGGGGGCGTCCTACCTTTCGTTTACCTTCTCGCGGTCTCCACTCCAGGACTCGTTTGCTCCAACGGCCATCGGTCCTTCAGCAAACGTGGACAGCCCACTGCCACTTCAACTTGCTTATTCTGTGGCTTATGTCGGTAACTTTAGTTCTCTGTCGGATAACCTCGTTCCGAATTCTATCCTTCAGAGAAACTCCAAGCATAGCTCGCTCCATAGCCCGCTGCGCTACTTTTAAGCTATGGACCAGCCCCACTGTAAGTGTCCACGTTTCGGCACCGTAAGTCACAACAGGTAGGACGCACTGTTCAAAGACTGTTCAAAGACTCGACGTAGTTTATATAATATCACTGGTAATTACAAGAATATTTTCCGTAATTGCTAAGTATTGACAAACCTAAAGAAATTAAATCATGAAAAAGAATGTCTCCATTATGACATCAGTAAACAAAACAAAGAATCTTCTGCTTCCAAAATTTATTCATGTTAATATTTCTTAATAAACCGTCCAAAATAAAGTCCTAAAGCATAATTTGGAGCAATTATCGTAATCTGGGAACTTCCGTCAGACAATATTAAGAACAATTTCATAATTTCTAATTATTACTTTGACAAATCACGCAAGCGGCCCTTGAGGCATTGTGTTAATGATCACGGTTTGATACAGGTTTAAATAAGGAATAAAATTCACAGAGGTACGCTGTATTCAGCAATTATAAGATAAAATAATATTTCAAGAAAGAGTAGCGATTTAGGTGGGAAGTGATTTTGTAAAAAAATATGTAGCTTGAAATAAGAGAGCTAATATTTTTTGTGACGTCGTGTGATTTTAAAAATTTACACAATTTCTGCTATGAGATTTATAGTAGAAATTAAATCTTTTGTTAAAAATCAGTGGTCATATGGGTAAACTTCTGTGCACTCCCCGGTTTGCTGGAAGAGAACTCAACATTGAGTTAACCTCACTTTTGTACATAACATTTCACTTCTTTGTATAATATGCCTTTTTTTTTTTACGTACGCAAAATCCCCACGGATACCTCCCCACCGGATGTATAATATGCCTTGTAAGTGTACAATATAGAATAAATAAACAAAATATCGAAGTTTACCTGCTTCACAGTAGACTGGAAAACCAACCCCAGTCGAGTTGGGAAAAGGCTCAAAGAATGAAAAAAATACGGTCACCTAACGGAAAATATAGAAGTGCAGCCGCTTCGTAGTTTGACTGTGGAAAAGCGGACCCCAGACTTCAAGGCCTCGGCACTTCGGTACAGCTGGGACCATCGGCAAAAATGATACTTATAAACTACCTAACAAACAAGGTTCTGAACCAGGTTTTTCTTATTAAAGACTGTGCCAAAATTTCGTCTAATATTAAACAGGTGCACCCAGTAGCAAGTGAGGTAGACTTGGGCCTGAAGGAATTTGTGGGCCCTGAACAACATTACCATTTTTCAATTATCCTGTGTCACGAATATTTTGCCAGATATAGGAAAAAAAAAGACATATGCAGTTTTTTACAAGATGTCGATCACGAGACCAACAAAAATGGATTTTTTTTTTATACCACTCAGATGGCAGACAAGCGCACGGCCCACCTGATGGAAAGTGGTTACCGTGGCCTATGGACGTGTGTAACACCAGAAAAGCCACACTCGTGCTGCCGACCCTGTAAGAACAGAGTTTCTGTGCTGTCAGTGTAGAGGACAAAGCAGGAAAGCTTTTAGTCATCCCACTGACAGCACACAAATTCTCCTGTGAGCTCTGGCTACCCTACTCACCGCTGGAAACACAACACGAACTTATTATAACCGCGGTATTCTGTAGGGCGGTGGTTTTTTTCTAGTCGGACTGCTCAATTGGGCGGAAATACCGCCGGGTCCTACCTCCTATAACTGCATAAATTTGCACTAACCACCTCTTCACATCAATAATATAAAACAGTTTTATCTCTCTTTGTTATGGTTAACTCCGAAGAAAATATTTCAAAGGAATGAAATCTTAAAGTAATTAGTATACGAACTATATAGGTATTTAAACTATCATGGTGACTCACATCAGTATCAAAATTATTGTTTTTTTTTTACTATTTTATTTTATTATTATAAAGATTATTTTGATACTGATAGTATACGGACGACTAATTAATACTACTACATACATACATATATTCACGCCTTTATCCCTGGAGGGTTAGGCAGAGGTGAATTAACACCCACATTTCACCAATAATTGTATACGGTTCCACGTTATAGGGAGTGAGCCTATTGCCGTATTCCGGGCACTATATGTTGACTCGAGCCATGCATCTGAGGCTAAGTCTACTACTACTAAACTGTTATTTATGTCCGTATTATGTAATTTGTTAAGTGAGTTTTAAAAAAGCTATTCAAATCTTTTAAGATAGGAAAAATTGAATCGGTCCAGGTAGAAATCGAACCTGCGATCTCTCCCTTACATAGGGGATTTACCTATATGGGTAAGATCTTAATCGAACATTTCAATAGAGTAAATAATTGAAATTGGAAACGTAACTATGTTTATTTTCCATTTAACCCTTTGTTAACATACGGTGGTTGCTTTGATGTTTTGTTTTGAAACTAACCCCCCCCCCCCCCCCGCTACCCCCTAACATCAGCTTCAGTAAGCCTTGTTTGTATGGTATTAAGTTTAAATGAATTGCTTGAGGCACCGGCGCGGCGTCTATAAATAGATCTTAAAAGCGGTTTAGGGTTATAGACGTATTTTTAGATGATAATAGCTATGCTTTTATCAGCTTGGGTATGTTGAATCGTGGGTGTATAGGGCCCCAGCATGATATTTGGGGCTCAAACCAACCTCACCTGTACTTTTTTTATCCGGCCGACCCAGGGCCATCTCTACCGATCTGGCCCTCTCCTCGGGCCGCCGCGGCCTGCTTCTGCCAGGATGAATCTGTGCCCACTACGTAGCTTATAACTTTCAACATATATAACCTATTTGGCTAGTAGCTATTTGTTAGTGAAAAAAAGTTGAATGAAAAGATTATATTTCATAAGCATTACACAATCACCTTAAATCACCAACTATTAGAGCCTACAGAAAAGGTTTGTGACGTGATAAGTTGCTAACAGTATTGTAAATAAAATACACATGTATAGAATTTAGAATATTATGTGTCGCATCCCTTACCTTACCTAAATGTAGCACCAAACTTAAACACACATAATAAACTGTTCTAAATATAGCTAAAACTTTTAGTCAACCGTTGACTTGTTTATCTTTGGTAATATAAGACGTACCTTGGCGGTATAGATGGGGTTAAGCCGCTGCAGCTGTTAGAATGGGGTGCGTTTCTTTTACAGAATATATTTTTTTTATATAGGACACGTCAATTAGAATTCGCCTTGCCTGATGGTAAGCTGAAGGCAAAGTCCCAGAAAAGTGGGTCACCATTACTTACACATTCCGTGTGACAATGGTGACACTCAGCTTGACGGCCTCATCATATGCTTTTTCACGCCCCGCTTAAAGGACCCGGGACTGTAGGAAGAAGGAAACACGTGAGCTGGTAATGAATTCCAGGCCTTAATGGTGCGACAGAGGAAAGAGTCTCCGAACCGCTTGGTTCTTGATCGGATGTTCTGCACCGTGTGCGGATGACATCTAAGACCTGCACGTGTTGTCCTGTGTAGGAAAGGGGAGGGTGGGACTAATTGGAAGAGCTCATCAGAACACTCCCCATGGTACAGACGGTAAAATACAGCCATGGACGCAACATCTCTACGCATCTGTAAAGGTTCTAGGGTGTTCGTGACCTCGGGGTAGAATATGTAGCAGTTGTAGCCATTTTTAAAAGAAATAAATTTGGTTATATTTTTGGTAGTGTTTATAGTAAGAGGTGTGTTTTCTTCTTCCTCTTAGCTTTAATTCCAGTTGCATCCGAGGCTTCCCCCTCGGAGTCTGAGGTCCGCTTTACTATTCTAACAGCGTTTTTGACTAAACTACAGTATTTTCCGTGAAGCGACTGCGTTCTGACTTCCACAACCCAAAAGTGACATCGAAGCACTGCAGCTAGATCATTTGTTGGACTTTTTAGGGCTCCAAGTACCCGTAACGACTGCCATAGATGTTTGTACAGCAACCGGGACCAACGGCTTAGCGTGCTCTCCGAGGCACGAACAGACCAATATGGTCGTTTTTGGAAACAGCGCTGCCGGGTATAAACGGAGAATAACGAGGTTATAATAACTTCGTGTTGTGTTCCCAGCGGTGAGTAGGGTAGCCAGAGCTCACTGGAGAATTTGTGTTGTCAGTGGGAAGACTAAAGGCTTGTCCTGCTTTGTCTTCTGCTGACGGCACAGAAACTCTGTACTTACAGGGTTGGCAGCGCGACTGTGACTCCTCTGGTGTTACAGACGTCCATAGGTCACGGTAACCACTTTCCATCAGGCGGGCCGTGTGCTTGTCTGCCAACTAAGTGGTATAAAAAAAAACGAGAAATTTCAAATCTAATAAAATTACGGGTGATAATATAGGTATCTAAACTATCATGGTCACTCATATCAGTATCAAAATAAACGGGATATTTACCATGTTTCATTGTTTTGAGTTTCCGATATTTCGGCGCTGTTGCAAGCACCATGATCACGGAGGAACTGGAGTAGTGGCGGTGAACAGAGAAAAAGTTTTTTCTTAGGAGTAATTATATCGATCTACCCTCTTTCGAGTTCTTTTACTACGCGTATCTGCACTACTATTGGTTTCACTCTCACTACAAATTCAAACCCGATCTTGATCACGTTCACGACACACGATGCGTACTGTATCCACTCGCGATTTTGTTTTGGCTTGTTCCCGGTTGTTTTTGCAAAGACGGACCACTGGATGCCAGACGTTCGGCAGTGCCTAAGTACATATACTTAGGCTTACAAACGCTGTGCATATCTATAATTGGGTTATGTACTAGATATAAGTCCACAAAACCTGTTATTTAAGTTTGAAATGTAATATACATAATCTGTGGATGTGCCTACATATACACGCATACAAATATTTACACGGAGCGGGGATCGAACCCGCGCCCCGCGCCGGTCTGATAAATCTGTGTGTATCATACATACATGCATACATATGCTAACGCCCTCCAGGGTAGACAGAGAGAGCATCGCCATTTGCTTCTATCCTGAAACACTTCAATTGTAATTAAACTGTTCATGCAAGCCCGTCAGTTTCCAGTTTACTACCCTTTTTGATTCTTTTGAAGTGTACCAAAAAATCCAACAAAAACCCGATTGGACGCTTCAATGGCCGATCGTGTCCACTGTTTACCGGTGCCTCCTGTTAACAGGCTTGCAGTCCACCATGAGCAGTTGTGTACAGTTGACAAAGGAGATAGGGAGTCACTTTCACATACAACTTCATATGAAAAAGTGTAGTACATATCTCTTTTTTCGACTGTACTACACGCTATAAAATTAGGGTACTTTCCTTTAATTGAAATAAATTATTTTATTGAGCTTTTCAACTATCCACCTAACGATGTACAATAGTATATAACATAAACCCCGAAGGGATAGGCAGAGGTGCTAGCACCCAGTAACCTAGTGGTATGGATAATGGACTGCTGAGACGAGGTCTCGGGATCGATCCCAGGTTTTACCAGGGCATACACCAATGACTTTTCAATGCTTTTCGAAGTTATGTGTGTATTTATCGCAGGTTTATAAGTGCCCGGTTAATGGCAATAGGCTCGCCACCTAGTACATTGGGACCTAAACATAAACTGGCGAAATGTGAGTGCTAGCACCTCTGCCTACCCCTTCGGGGATATAGGCGTGAGTTTAGGTTATGTTATTTAAGTAAAAAGTAACTAGTCAAATATCTAATTTACAGTTTTTAACATGATGGCCTTAACAATGTAGGCGCAGTACAATAAACGGATTGAATTAAAATTCATAACTCAAATTCAAATTCTTTATTTTCAAAATAGTGCAAAATTAATACATCTTATTTTTTTTATTTTTTTTTTCTACACAACACAGATTACTATTGTGATTATCACGAAATTAAGATTATACAATCAAAGTCTGAATTGCAATCCAAAAACTTGTGCAAATAGAAAAACCAAGGAGAATTAATTAACACTAAGTACTTAACAACTATTCAAAGGAATATACACACATATTTATAGCAATTAGGTAGTTACATATTTTTTAATGAGATTTGAATGAAATTTTAAGCATTTAGTATGCTAACTATTCAAAATAGATGTAGATAGAAAAAAATGAAACGGCCCAGGCTTAGTTCAGCCAGGTTCGGTGGCTTAGTGGTCAGAGCATTCCCCATGTAAGGGAAAGATCGCGGGTTCAAATCCCACCTGGACCGTTTCAATTCTTTTCTATCTTAATCGATTATTACATCTTTTTGATAACAAATACTGCTTATAACTAAATTTACCGCTTCCTAGGTGCTAGTGGTGAAGAAACTGCGCAACAAATACCTCAGTGACATTTTTTAAACCTCAATGTACAAATATTAATTTCTTAAAACTAAATATGGAATAATAAACATTTGTCTCGTGAAGAGATTTATAAAGTATACAAAAACTTTAAAATAATAAAAACCTTGTAATAAAATAATAAACCTAAGTTAAAATATCAGTATCAAAATAAACGGGATATTTACCATGTTTCATTGTTTTGAGTTTCCGATATTTCGGCGCATCCCGTTTATTTTGATACTGATGTGAGTGACCATGATAGTTTAAATACCTAAGTTAAAATATGTTAAAAAATAAAATTAAAACACATGATTCACAAGAAATTCAATTAATAACATTTCAGAGCAATAATATAATTTTAAACGAACACAATTCACAGCACCGTCGATATTTTAAGCTACCTTCAATTGATTTAATTAAAACACGATCGAGTTTGACCCAGTTGTGGACTGTCGCTACAGGACGAACCACACCTCTTAATTTGAAATTTATTATATAAAGCTTTTCAATTTTCTTTGCTTGTTTAATGTCTGATATTTCGTTAACGTCACGTTCGCAGCATTTAAACACAGTGTTAACAGGAAATCAAGTGATTATGGCAATTATGTTTAGTTAAATTCTATTTCTGTTTAGTCATACCAAAATAAATATATTATTATAGGATACTAATATTTTCTCTACGACCTTTGTTTAAATATATAATAATTATAAAAAATATGTATTTTTACGAAAGAAACCCAAGTTTCCACATTCTAGAACCCAGATTACAATCTCTGCTTACTTTGTGCCTAGAAGGCGCTGTGTAATATATCCTACTATGTTTATTGCTATTATATTTCCTATCTATTTCCCTTAAGAGTTAGTAAGACTCTGAAACAATGCATAATCTTTTTATATCATAGTTTCAGTTGTCTCCCGGGACCTTAATCATCACTCATAAAACTTTATGTTTGTCCCTTTCTATCTTACAAGGTTTGTGGTACAAGAAAAAGAGATAAAAGTAACTAGTTTAGTAAAAATACGTAACTACGTCACCCACCGCCTAGACTAGCCAACGTAACCACTCCCACCGGCTCTGGCGGGAGGTATCCGTGGGGATTTTTCGCAGGTAAAAAGAAAAATACCCACCGCCTAGAGTGTAGAGACTTTACCAACATCATTAAATACCAAGCCTACTTAACGTGCTAAGTGCACCTTTTTATCAACAGATGAATATCTACTTCAGGCTTTTCTCTCAGGATCAGACGGTTGATATTCATCGAATCGGCACCTATTCAATTCCAGAAATTCTAAATAATACAATTGACTTTTATTTGATTCTCAATAGCACCCCATCTCATTACACACATCATTTGAGTGTCTTACCTCAAATCATTGCAACAAAGGGATGAATCGCTCTAATACCACATCAAACGCTGGATCGCATCTTTAAGAAAGCTTTATCGCGATAACGATCGTTCCCATTAGCTTTGATATCTAATGGAATCATGATCAATGGATATTGCACGGTTTTAATGACATATTATATATCATTAAGGATTCGTGGCTTAGGGGTAACAGAGAATGTTAACACATTGCAAGGTCAATTAATACTATACAAGTCGGTCTTAGCCGATCTTAATCGGATTTATAACTATTTAATTACAATGAATAACTTAAGGGAAATCGCAATTTATACATTTACGCACACCAAAATAAATTCAAGCAGAAAACCCGTTGTATTACTAGATCTGAGGACAGATTGTTTTCTACGACAGTTTTAATCATTGTGAGGGTCGTCGAATCACACCTGACCGTTGTTCTGGAATACGGATCTCTAAAACTTGTGACTTCAAACTTGCAAATGGCTTAGTTCACTCAGAAGACCTCGGAATAACATACATACATACATATAATCACGTCTTTATCCCCGGAGGTGAATTTACACCCACATTTAACAAATCATTGAATTCGGTGCCATGTAATAGGGGATGGGCCTATTGCCGTCTCGCGTATTGTTGACTCAAGCCATGCATCTGAAGCTGAGTCTGGGCTGTATATATCTGTCTGATGTTAGGCAGCCCTTGAAATAAAAACGAATCAATCTATGAATGAATTAAAGGTTTAATAACCTAACATATTTAGAATGGGAATATTCTTATCAGGGACCCAGCAAATTTTTTCCCACTTTAAATATCTTTATCAATATATTCATAGATATATCAAACTCAGCTCCTCCGCACATGTTGCGGGGCCCTCACCAAATGACCAACAAATGTCAGGCCTTTGAGGCTTAACACCCTCATTTGGAGGGTCAGAATGTTCTTCGCAGTATTATTTATGCAAACGCTTGAGATCCCTCGAAGACAGCTCAGTGGAGCTTACGTTCAGATACGTGGTATTGAATTTATGCCCAGATCGTTGTCCGAATTCAATCAAATCAACTTAAAAGTATTTATATTATATCGATTTTTGCAATCGTTTACAAAACGGTTTTATTAACTTCACTAGTAATTGATGTGCATTCATACATACATCATCATCTTCTTCATTTTAGTGTTAATGCTAGTCGCCTCTGAAGCGTTCACCTCGGAGTCTGGGGTCCGCTTCACCAGTCTAGCTGCGGATTTGGCTGAAATTCAATATTTCCTTTGAAGTGACTGCTATCTGACCTGCACAACTCAAAGACTTTTAATGCTCCAACTACCCGTAACAATTGTTATAGATGTTCGTATGGCAACTGCGACCGACGATTTTAAAAGCCACCGAGGCATGACCATCCCAATGCAAATACACATACAGCTTCAATTCGTTGTAGTCTTACGTATTTGGTATAAATTTCAACTTGATAGCTTTATGCATACCTTTTTTTTTTTTACCTGCGCAAAATCCCCACGGATACCTCCCCACCAGAGCCGGTAGAGGAGGTTATGTCGGACTCGAACCGACTAAAACGCACGCCGCCTGCGGGTCGCTTTGGTTGCCGAAGGTGAGGTTGACAGGCATATCCCTCGCAACTTTATGCATACCTGAAAGAAAGGTATTGACAGACAGACACACGAACAGACGGACACCGAAGTGATACAAGGGTTTTTGGGATACGAAAACCTAAAAATTATTAAAGTATTATTATACAACCTTTTAACTACATTGATGGATGCCAATAAGATCAAATATGATCTTGTGGGCATTTTGTAATCGGCGTGGTTCCCGGCAGACTACAATTTGGACCACCCCATCTTTTCCCATGTGGTGTCATACAAGGCGACTAAGAGATAGGGGTGTTTAACATCAGACAGATAGCCCAGGCTCAGCCTCAGATACATGGCTCCAGTTAGCAACAGTGCCCGGAATACGGAAATATGTTCATCCTTTTACGTGGGACCGAATTCTATGATTGGTGAAATGTGGATGTCACCTCTGCCTAACCCTCCAGGGATAAAATCGTGATTATATGTATGCATGTTTGTAGATATAGCAAAAATTAATTGAACGCGCAAAAAATTTAAACATTCTGAAAATGTAGTTACTTTACTTTTCTATCAACCGCGGTAGCCTAGTGGTATGGGTACTGATGAGACGAGGTCTCGGGTTCGATTCCAGGTTTCACCACGGCACATCAATGACTTTTCGATGCTTTTCGAAGTTATCTGTGTATTTATCGCAGGTTTATAAGTGCCTGGCTTATAAGTATGGCAATAGGCTCGCCCACCTATTATATTGGGACCTAAACATAAACTTGCGAAATGTGGGTGCTAGTACCTCTGCCTACCCCTTCGGGGATATAGGCGTGAGTTTATGTTATGTTTACTTTTCCACGTGGGTGGAGCTGCGAGTATATATGTTAGTTTACTCTATAAATACACCGCCATCTTGACGGTATTAGATCAATTTTCGTATTTTTTATACCACTTGGGTGGCAGACAAGCACACGGCCCACCTGATGGGAAGTGGTTACCGTGGCCTATGCACTTGTGCAACACCAGGGGCGCCACACTCGCGCTACCGACCCTGAAGAAACCTCCTAATGCCCCTTTTAAAGAACCCCATATTGTAGGCGCATGGGAAGACTGCAGCAGGGAGTTCATTCCACAGCTTGAGTGTGCGTGAGATGAAGTTTCTTTCATACCGCACAGTGCGTGCCGTCTCAGGTTGCAATGTGTGGGGATGAACTCCCTGCCTACGGCGAGCGGTGCGATGATAGAATGTTCCTGTGGGCATCATGTCAAACATGAGCACAAACCGTTGTTGTCGTATGCCATATACCGGGACCTAATATTTCCATTTGCTTACTTAATCTTTTTCACATTAAGGGAATAACAAATCATTTTCGTTGGGACCAGCTGGTGTAGGCAGATTGGATTTTTTCTCGCATTTTGCGACGACACACTGAGTTTATTTAGAAGTCAGAAAACATTTTAAGAGTTTTTAGTTGAATTAAATTGAGCTTAGATTTGGTGATGAGTGTATAATAATGACTGCAAAGTGATTATAAATAATTAATCATAATAGGCTATTTGATTTTTTTTAACCCCCTTACAGAAAAACGACGGGGTGTTATAAGTTTCATGTGTCTGCGTGTACATGTGTGTGTTTGTGTCTGTCTGTGGCATTATATCACCTGAACGGATGAAGCAAATTAGATTAACTTTTGTATTTTAAAAGATATATAGTCAGGAGTGTTCTTAGCTATGTTAGAAAAAATTAGTCCAAGATGGCCGCCACCACAAAATGACGGAGTGCATATTTCTTCACAACTTTCTCAATATGGGTATCAAATGAAAGAGGTTGGTTATTAGATTACCATAAACTAAAATAAATATCAAATTATCATACACTAAGAAAAAACAAACACATAGACCTTTATGTCCTTACACATAAGCCCTCGTACACGCTCACACACATCCTCTAACATGCATACATGCACAAACACACTCATGCCAACATACATACACACACACACACTCACACACATACATACTTATGTGTGTACGAACACACTCATGTCAACACACATGTACATACTCACACGTACCATTGAGATATCACAGTGAATCATCTTTGTACTCGAAATGAGAGGAGTGTGCGTGACTCCAATCATTTCAAAAATAGAAGCACCTACCCATCCGCCATCCACCCACGCCACGTCTAATGAGACGTACGTCGACTATTTGTATTAAAAGCAGGTGAGCAACGAAATCTCTTTAGAAAAGTATCATGGGGCCCTCACGGGGCCCTCACGTCCCGAATTTACGCTCGTTCTCTTGATTCCAATCGTGATAAGTGAGACGACGATCATTGTACGCACGGCCGATGTATTTGGTGCAAAAACCGAATGTTTGGGACACACTGCTAAGTAACATAGCCAGCAATGTAAATGTATTTTAAAGGTCACTTCAATATGACATCGCTTTGCCTAACGATAACAAAGTCACAGGAAAGAGGGTCACTATTACAGACACCAACTGTAATACAATGATAGCCTTCAGCTTTTCACACGAATTCCAGACGAATTCAGACATTTACCCACAAATAGGTTTTGTAGACAATTTAAATCCCATGATTCGGGCATACGATGACCTGCGAGTCCAATATAATAACGCATTTAGGATGCTGATGGGTCTGCCGAGGCATTGCAGCGCCTCAGGGATGTTTGCGGAGAAGCGTGTCGACGACTTCGCAACTATAATAAGAAAGCGCAGTGCTTCCTTATTGAATCGCACCAGGAGCAGCGCCAACAGCATTCTGGCTGCGTTATCAAACCGGTGGAACTCCCCCCTATTTAAAAGGTGGATGGTGGTTCACACCGCTAAAAACACAAACATAAAAATATATATACCTTACTAACAATAGTATATAAGTGAAAAATGTACGTACTAACCATCTATGGGCTTGTCCCGAAATAAACTTTATTTAATTAATTTAATTTAAATTGTCTACAAAACTTTTAGACAAATCATTTTATTCATTAGACGACTACTTTAAAATATAAATTTAATTTATTGATATTAAAATTGTAATACCTATTGTGATCATTATTAATGTATTTGTTTTGGACATTGTGAATTATCTTAGACATTATTTACTATTATTGCTATATTGACATCCTATTATGACTATGTATTTATTCTACTATGTATTTGAATCTAATTCTCATAATCTTATTTCGGACTTAATTTTAATTTTATTTTGAATAGCTAAGCATGCACATGTAAAGACTTAAATAGAGCCTACGTTAATATTTGCATGCCATTGAATGGTAGATGTGCTGAACTGTAATAATCTTTGTAACATCATGTATGACCACTTTTCTGCAAATAAATAAATTTTGAATTTTTACCACTACAGAAGAAGGAACACTTGTGCTGGTAAAGAAAAGTGTCACCGAACCAAATCGCTTGATTCTTAATAGTCCTTAGTCTTCTGCGAACAACCAAATGATAATGTACAACTAAGCATCCACAGGACAGGCTTGCCTCATGTGGGGCCGCTGGATACGAATTTATTTATAAAAATATGTTATGGAAGTAAAAGATTTTTTTTAAATTATTTATAATTAATTGAGACATTCGATCGTACATCTAGAGATGTATATTTTTATTAGAATTTATTATACGACTTAGGTGACACACGGCACACCTGATGGGAAGTGTTTACCGTGGCCTATGGATGTGTGCGACACCAAGGGCGTTACTCAAGCGCTGCCGACCCTGTAGAAACCTTCTAATGCCCCTCTTGAAGAAATTATCTATAGGAAACGAATTCTGGCAACCATTTCCGAAATTATCACTTTTAATACTGTGGTAGTAGAAATCAAGGCCGCACATTCGAAGCGGTCTCGATTTCTTCCGTTGAATGTTTACCAATCTATCTGCGTGTATATCACAAAAAGATACGCATCAAAATAAAATAAACTTAAACTTGCTGACTACAGCGATACGTGTAATCTAATTATTTTCTATGTTTACACATTGCTCTGGAACGTAAACGCGCGCGTTAAGACGATGATAGTATTTATTTTGTGTTGTATTATCTAAATTAGCAGAGCAAATTCTAGTTAAGAAGCTAAAGGAATGTACAGTAACGTTTGTAGAGGAATTTCTCTTGCAATAGACGCATTTTGAATGTCAAAGGGATCGTTGAAATGTTTATATATATAACGTTTAGTTATAATCAACATTGAAAAGCTATATGACATGTACAACATTTTACACAACGCTATTTAGATCCATGGTAAGGATAGTTTAACTAGATTGTGTTTAGGCCGGAATGGGAGCTACGACTTGGGCGACCAGGCGCAGGGCGCGCCGTAGTAGCGGCGGTAAGACCCATCATGGGGGAGTGGCTAGAGAGGCCACACGGCAGCCTCTCGTACCGTCTGACGCAGATGATCACCGAGCACGGGTGCTTCGGCAAATATCTGCGTCGGATGGAGAAAGAGCCAACGTCCAAGTGCCATCACTGCGACACGAGCGAGGACTCGGGGCCGCACACGCTCACCGAGTGTCCGGCGTGGGAGACGCCGAGGCGGGAGCTTGTGGCGGCCCTGGGAGTGAGGGTTCTCACGCTCTCCACCTTGCTCGCGGCGATGGTTCGCTGCGCGGATGCGTGGGTGGCCGGCGCCTCCTTCTGCGAGCAAGTAATGCTCGTGAAGGAGGAGGCGGGGCGGCAGCGGCAGCGGGAGCGACGAAGGATCGCAAGCCAAGCTGCCCGCGTACGAAGGCAACTCGGGCGTCGGAGGTCGATGAACGACCTCCGCCCCCCATGAGCGCTGGCCTGGGGGTGACAGGTGTGACAGGCCTCCCCGTTTTTCGGGAACGAGTTGGGGACTCTGTAGTCCCCACACACCCGAGGAGAGGGCCAGATCGTGAGAGATGGCCCTGGGTCGGCCAGGGTGCGAGGGATATGCCTGTCAACCTCACCTTCGGCAACCAAAACGACCCACAGGCGGCGTGCGTTTTAGTCGGTTCGAGTCCGACATAACCTCTCCCACCGGCTCCGGTGGGGAGGTATCCGTGGGGATTTTGCGCATGTAAAAAAAAAAACTTGTGTTTAGGCAGAAGTGAATTAAGTTTAACACCTACATTTTACCTATCATTGTATTTGGTCCCACGTAATAGGGGGTGAGCCTATTGCCATATTACGGCCACTATAGTTGATTATTGTGTTATGGAATCTAGAGTGCGGATAATCATACTTAGGTACTTTTTTTTTGTAAATACATACATTTTATACATATAAACACCCAGACAATTGCAAATATACATATTGCATACATACATATACATATAATCACACCTTTATCCCAGGAGGGTTAGGCAGAGGTGAATTAACACCCACATTTCACCAATAATTGTATTCAGTCCCACGTAATAGGGGGTGAGCCTATTGCCGTTTTCCGGGCACTATTGTTGACTCGATTCGTGTATACAAATATTTGAACTTGTGTTAATGATTATATTAATTGAGAATCCTTTGATGATTTGAAGTGTAAACCTCTTCAAGGGCAATCAATGTATTTGAAGTCTATTTGTGTATATAATTGAACCACTTTAAATATTACTAGCTGTTTCCCGCGGCTCTACCTGCGTGAAAATCTGGTCCCGTTCCCGCTGCACCTTCTGTTCTGCTGACTCTCTCCGGCTTTGCTCTTGACCTCTTTGATCTCTGGGATGGTTCAGCAAAGTACTTACTAGATGCTCTCGACAGGTTGCAGCGACGTGCGGTCCGCATCATTGGGAATCCCGAGATCACGAACACCCTAGAACCTTTACAGCTGCGTAGAGATGTTGCGTCCATGGCTGTATTTTACCGTTTGTACCATGGGGAGTGTTCTGATGAGCTCTTCCAATTAGTCCCACCCTCCCCTTTCCTACACAGGACAACACGTGCAGGTCTTAGATGTCATCCGCACACGGTGCAAAACATCCGATCAAGAACCAAGCGGTTCGGAGACTCTTTCCTCTGTCGCACCATTAAGGCCTGGAATTCATTACCAGCTCACGTGTTTCCTTCTTCCTACAGTCCCGGGTCCTTTAAGCGGGGCGTGAAAAAGCATATGATGAGGCCGTCAAGCTGAGTGTCACCATTGTCACACGGTATTGTGTAAGTAATGGTGACCCTCTTTTCTGGGACTTTGCCTTCAGCTTACCATCAGGCAAGGCGAAGTCCAATTGACGTGTCCTATTTAAAAAAAAAAAAAAAACCCTCTTTTCTGGGACTTTGCCTTCAGCTTACCATCAGGCAAGGCGAAGTCCAATTGACGTGTACTATATAAAAAAAAAAAAACATAATTCGAACCCCCATTGCAGGTCCTCAAGCAATATTTCCTTCTTCATAGAATCCGAGGCGGGTTGTGAAAGAATACCTGATTAGGCCGTCGGTGGCTCACTATTGTATATTTGTATCAGCAATGAATATTTTAGCAATGGCTATTTTTAATTGCGTAGTTGCGCAGTGTATTGGACAAAGCATTTGACTTATTTATTCAACAAATGCTTTGTCATATTTTGACAGCCTCTGTGGCGTGGTGGTAGTGAATGCGACTGCTACGCAGGAGGCGCGGGTTCGATCCCCGCTCAGTGCAAATATTTGTATGCATGAATATGAGTATTTGCATTAGTCTGGGTATTTCTATATATAATATTATGTATGTATTTACAAAAAAGAAGTATTTAAGTATGTTTATCCGTATTCTAGATTCCATAACACAAGCTAGTTAAACTATGGTGACCATGGGTCTCGATAGCGTTGTGTAGAATATTTATTTATTTATACACTGTCCATTTGACATATATGGCCAATACGAAATAATTACAATTGACAAGTTATTTAGATTTTCTAAATAATTTAGGGCCTTTTAAGAATAGACAAAATGTGACAATTCACATGTGACACTTCTTTGAAGTGAATACTTTTTTGTCTATATTTGCATGTGTCAAATATTTTACCAAATCAACAAATGCCTGATAGTAAACACAAATAACCATGTGAAGTGCCATATGTAATATGCAATGTGTATAAGCTGTGTGTTACAGATAAATTCATTTAATGATTGTGTCGTTTCATTACAGGTACTACATTCTAGAGTCAACAAACGTGAGTATACTTAACCTTTATGGTTAAACCACATTAGCACGACACTGCAGCGGGGCGGCGCGATTCTACGCTGCAGTGCCGTTATAGTGCGTTTTTCTGCATAAGAAACAGGGGCAAGAATATTTAGTTCGATGCGCCGCTCAGCTGATGCACCGCGCCTCTCTGCTGACTGCGGATTCACTTTTATTTCAACAATTTGGCCGTCTGTATATTGGTCGGATGCGCAGCAAAATCTCCAGAGAGTGCAGCCGGGTTTTACTCTGTATACTATATATTATAGTTTTTGAATTCCAATCTAGGAAAGTATTGCTAAGTACCTCCTATCTGGTGTAGAAGTTATAAGTTAATCTTTAGGTTTCGTTTTTGAATTATATTTTTACTAGAGAACCCCTCACACCCAAACCTTTAATACCCTTCCTCTCTTCTCTCCCGGCGATACACTTGGAGGTCAAACCGCATTTGTTACCATAAAACGTGAAAAACGTTCGAAATCAAAAGGAGAAGAAGAAAAAACCGGACTCTGGGCTCCGAGACCAATGCTAAGATAATGATGATGCTAGTCACCAGAAACCCCTATACCCGATTCCTGAGCCTCAATGGGTCGCATGGTCCATGACAACCTAGATCAAAGTACACTGTTTTTCCGCAGGTTACCCTTTTGACAATCTTCCCCTTTCGTGACACACATAAAAACAAAAACACACGTTAAATACAAACCCCTCTTATTGCATCGGTGGTTAAAATAAAACAATAGATGGTAAGCTACAGATATTGCGCCAGCATCCCCGCGGAGTACTCAATCGTTCACTTTTCTGCACTTCGTATTATTAGTTTTGTAACGTTGAGCGCAGAAAAGTGTTGGCAGCCATGATATTTATTGTTTGCTTCAATATTTTTTTAAATAAATTTACTTCGATTTTATCTACTAATATGGATACCATCTATTATTTGTATGTAGCCTTCTCAATGGATAAAATTGAATGGAATTGAACAGAGTTACTTATCTATATAATACTCCTCGAAAGCATGCTCTTTCAAATAAAAAAAATAGGTTCTCAATAAATGACAGAGAAATTGATGTACATACATTCCGTTAAATTTTCCATCACTTTCCATCAGGTGGGCCGTGTGCTTGTCTGCCAACTAAGTGGTATAAAAAAAAAATAATTGAAGCCTCCTTTTTTGAAATAGGTTAATAAGCACGAGTAAAAATAAATAATTATTACCACTCAAGTACTTCTCCAAGGCATGAAATAAATAAGCATTAATATTATTCAATATTAAACCTACTCAGGCAATCAGTGCACGCAATCTTAGAGACATAAAATCTAACCATACCTTTTGTAATATGAATTCTTTGGATTGTAAGTGGAGAGGGATTCGCGAATTTCGTTTCAAATTTAAATTAAAGATTTATTCTGGGAGGTTCGGACGGAAAAAGGCTACATACCCGTAGGACCTAAAAGTTTGAATCTCATCAGAATTCTATAAATTTTTGTCACACGGTTCATTCTAAAGTCTTTCTAACGATCTGCTTATTATTTTTGATTGGTTTTGTTCACTTTTATTTAGCAGGTGCACCGAGACTAACAGGTCGACAGATCTACTTGTGCCCGAAGTGGGTTTAATTTGAAAGAAAATAATTATTATTGCTTCGTGGGTGTATGTGAGCTAGTTATATTTTATTTGTTTACGTGATAAAATACGAAAGCTAATAATCGACTTTGTCTGATAATATCCAGAAACAAAATATCTGCGATCTAAAATTCCTTTTTACACATGCTTAAGTTAATGATTAGTTAAACATTATAATAAATAAATACTCTTTTTTCCTATATCAGCATCTGTTGCTACATACAGAACCGCAGATATGGTCTCCAGCTATCCAACACGATTCATCTTGACTTTTCGAACGCAACTGCCAACTGGCACCTGAACTACATGATAAAAAAAGCCTGCACCAGAATCTTACCCACCAATCAGTGGCTGCTAGTATGAAATAAGTTTTAACCGTAAAGTAACTCCGTCTGAACCAGCCACAAAGCTATTAATATGAAATACGCAAAGCGGTTTTATTCTCACCTCAGTTGAGTTGGATTAAAATATTTGCTGTTATATTTGTAGGCGGCCATTTCTTTTGTTTCATTTACACGTACAATATCTTTTTATTAGATTCTTTCGATGCAGTAGAACGCTCTGCCGCCTCGTGACATCATCATTCTTCCAAACGTTTCCCAGTCCAGTTTCAATCTACAACTCCACTATGAAACGGTTGGTCTTCTGACCTTCGTCATTTTCCTCGTCGAGAAATCGGAAGCGTCGAACCTCAATTGATGAAATGATAAGAGTGTAACGAATGCCACAGATGTACGAAGACCACCAGAACCAATGATAGAAAGTGGGTCTCTCTGTGTTAAAAATAATCACCCATCCTAAAACTGACCTGGCTAATATCGCTTAACCTTCCAATGTGTAGCAGCTCTGTGAAAGGTAGAAGTAGGTCACAATTCTAAAAGAGGATAGCTCTCACAAATTAAATATTAGACGGACAACGGGAAAGATCCTAAAAAGCTGACCTGTCGGCGAGAGAATGGTGTAATAGGGTTGTACGCGAATTGCCTACACTACATATATACTTATTAGTGATGTGCCACAATTCCGCATTCGTGTCCACGGATATCCGAGAGAGAGAAGTATTAGGGTCAGTGGCATGAGTGTGATGCCCCCGGTGTTACTTATAAACAAAGGCCATGGTGACCACTTCCACATCAGGTAGGCCGTGTGCTGGTCTACCACCTAAGTGGTATACATATATGAAAATCCCAATCCGTGAGATTTTTGACGAATTCTTTACCTTATTAATTTTACATTTATAGATGATATTACTATATTTATAAGCTACTATAGATGTGGCACGCTGTGATGGCTGTTCTGAAATGACTGGTTTTGCTCGTTTTTTGTTTTTAGGTACGCTTAATATTGGACAACAAACTGTAAGACGAATAACTAAGGAAAAATAAGGCGAGACTGGCATAAAAGAAAATAAACTTCACATACCAAAAAAGAGAAAACGAGCAAAACCAGTCGTGTCAAAACGGCCACTACAGTTCAATCGATATATGAAAATCTATTAAATTCCATACATTTTTTTTTTAAATTCAAGTATAGATATTGGACAATGCATGTTGAGTCACATATAGTTTCAAGTGTCACCAATTTCGTTTTAAAGTCACGCGTATCGACATCGATTAAGTGAAAAGTTAAAATCTACATCCGTATTCACAGATCTTGACAATAAGCATCCATATTCAGATCCGTATCCGCTGTCCGCGGATATATCTTTTCAACGATCGGGCACATCACTAATAGCTACGGGTCTTTGATGTCGACGTTACTCCGCTTCGGTGGCCTACTTACTTTAAGTGAGAAGCACAGACTGCTCATAGTTTTTCAGTATGATCAGACGGACGCGACCTCAATAGAAAACCGAAAATATATTTTTTATTGCCAATATTGAAAAATAAATCCTTCATTTCTTTAAAACGCAAAGTGAATGTGTTTTATAATATTACGAAATGAGAATATTACATATCATTTCCAATTTTTATTTTTTATTCAATTCAATACATTCAAACAATTAAAATAAAACTAAAACTAAAATTTTAAACAACTTATAGCCAAAAAATAATTAAAATGCATCAAAGAATTCCTCCGCGTGCATGCCTCTTGTTCGTTCCCAGAAGACTGGCAGCATTGCCACGTTGTATGACAATGCTCATTCTCTGACCTAAAATCAGGCCAGCCTTCTGTTCACGAGAAGTGTCGACCATTAATTATTTACTATGTAGCTGTTACCAGCTCCACCGGAGTAGAACTCTACACAAATTCCCATAATCTATGAGAACTTAATCCAGGGATAAAAAGTCCCTATGTTATTCTAGACTATAACTGTACCAAATTTCAGCCAGATCCATTCAAGCGTTTTGATTGTGATTTACCAACAATCAGTCAAAAATCTAAACAACTTCACAAATTTTGGCATTTTCGATCATAATGTCTACTTACAAGAAAATTGCAAATTTAATTTAAACGCTAATTGCAAATTTAAATATTTAACATGAGTATAGCATACTCAAATGTATACTCTAAGCCCTATTACCACAAAACACGGCGAATATGTATATAAACAGTCGCCATCAGCTAACGTGTGTAAACTATGATAGGCGGCGCCACTTGTCACAATGATTACTCTTCAAAATCATTGTGACAAGTCCGAAGATACATTTATCTGTTTGACCATAATTAAATTACAAAAATCTAATTAACACGTTTTAAGTTTACATACTCAAACACTTAGATACAATTAACTGGGAATTGCACTGTATTAAACGCTAATTGCAAATCTAAACCTCTAATGTAAATATATGGCATCTGTCCCAAGGACCCCTTTCCTGTTACCCATTATAAACACAAACAAAGCGGCCCTGTTGCCACAAAACTCGGCGAAAAATGTATATTAACAGTCACCATCAATCAACAGAAAGAATATAAATAGCTAACGTGTGTAATGCCTCGAAAACTCCGATAGGCGGCGCCACTTGTCACAATGACTTGAAATGGCAATAAAAGGTACAATTTAGATGTTTTTGCAAAAACATTATTGTGTAACGATGGCAATGAATTCAGATTCAACATTTTTTAAAACGAATGAAAAAAATGTTGGGGCATTGTTGAGTCGCCGTACAAAAGGTTGGACCTATAAATTTGTATATTTTTATATAACTGAATAACTGAAGTTAAATTTAATATTTTTATTACTATAATTGGAAAATCAACATTCAGACCGGAATTTGAACCGATAGTCCCTTTTTTGTGCCATCGGGGGTGGTTATGTCTGATACGGACCGACTAAAACCGCACACCATTTTAGGTCTTCAAATACCGGCGTGTAAGATTGCCTAGAGCAATGGTAGCCATTTATTTTATGAGGGGCCTTTCACCACGTTTCTTTGCGCCCCGCGACAACACAATTACTACCTAAGTGGTTTCTTTACCTATTCATTTATTGGTCTATTATTTTAATAATACAGAATCTACTTTATACTTCTAGACTCCCAAAATATAATTATCGCAGGCCATAAACAATTCAGGTCAAAGGACCATCAGCGGGCCGAATTAAATGCTTACGCAGGCCGGAGCTGGCGGGCGGCGGCGGGTCGTACTTTGCCCATAACTGGCTTAGAGCATATCCCTCACTCTCTGTCTGACTTTTCAATAAAAAAAGAAATTGCATAATTCTTACACTCTGTGAGATTTATAAAAAGTAAAACTATCCTGAACAAAGATGGCTCATTGACGACAAGTATAACAAATAAGCCTCTGTGGCGTGGCGGTAGTGAACGCGACTGCTACGTAGGAGGCGCGGGTTCGATCCCCGCTCAGTGCAAATATTTGTATGTATGAATATGGGTATTTGCATTGGTCTGGGTGTTTCTATGTATAATATGTATGTATTTACAAAAAAAAAGTGTTTAAGTATGTTTATCCGCATTCTAGATTCCATAACACAAGCTAGTTAAGCTATGCTTACCATGGGTCTAGTCTAGATAGCGTTGTGTAGAATGTTGTAGAATATTTATTATTATTATTATTATTATTATTATATAAGAAAAGGCAATATCCGCACAAAGGAAACAGACATCAAACAGGAATAAAACACAGGATAAATAGCGGAAATGTGGATGTTAAGGTGGATGTATGGGGTGACTAGAATGGACAGAGTAAGGGATGTTTTAGGGATAGTTTAAAAATTACTAGAATGAATGAAATTGCGCACGCAGCAACAGACAGACGAATTCGATACAGATAGAGTGTTATCTGATTCAACATTAATGAAGGACACTACTTTTTAGTGTGATTGAGTGACAAAAAATTTTCACAGAAGTTCAAATTTATTATAGTTAGTCCTTTAAGCGTGAAAAATCAGCTTACCATCAGGCAATGTGAAGTCAAATTGAAATACATACATACCTACATATTATCATGCCTCTATCCTCGGCGGGTTCGGCAGAGGTGAAATAACACTCACATTTCACCAATCATTAAATTCGGTCATAATAGGGGGTGACCCTTTTACCGTCATTCGGGCACTATTGTTGACTCAGATCATTCATCTGAGGCTGAGTCTGGGCTGTTTATTTATATCTTATGTTAAACAACCCTATCTCTCAGTCGCCTTGTACGACACCGCATGGGAAGAGATGACGTGGTCCAAATTATACTCTGCCGGGAACCATGAGGCCAGGAAAATGGGATGGTTAAATACATATGAATATACCTACTATAGCTACAGTATTACTTACTTATAGTTATATGTTATCCCTTTTTCACTTACCATTTTAGAACAGGACAATAGTAATTTTTCCCTGAAATTCAAAGCCACTGCGCGACGAGGATTTATGTTTGGCACAAATCAAAATTTACGCCTGCAAAACACAAGTTTACAATTCAATTGAGAATGTTTATGGAAACAGCTTTGAATTCTTATACAATGAGCAGTAAAGTTCAATTTAGCTTGCATTTGAATTTTTAACCGTCAACAATCTAAATTGTTTGCTTAACGGCGGGATATGGACGAGCTTGCTATCACACCGTTGCCTAATATGAATTACCTAAGATTTATTACGTATAGTACAATTACTGGATCTCGTAGGTGAAGCTGTAATTCGGTTACATATTTTTTTATTGAAGACTCCCCGTAACGAGCCCCAATGAGACTTCAAATTAATTTCTCCTAAGACGAAATTAATTTTACATAGAGATTCAGAGATATGACAGCCTCTGTGGCGTGGCGGTAGTGAACACGACTGCTACGCAGGAGGCGCGGGTTCGATCCCCGCTCAGTGCAAATATTTGTATGCATGAATATGGGTATTTGCACTGGTCTGGGTGTTTCTATGTATAATATGTATGTATTTACAAAAAAAAAAAAAGTATTTAAGTATGTTTATCCGTATTCTAGATTCCATAACACAAGCTAATTAAACTATGCTTACCATGGGTCTAGATAGCGTTGTGTAGAATGTTGTAGAATATTTATTTATTTATTATTTATTTGTATTTTTAGAAAATTCATAATAACTCATTCTCTGCCAAGTGATTCTCAAAATGTATCAGACTTTAGCCAAACTCACCTACTTGTCAATGCATCTGCTAGACAATAGGGCAGGTTTAACTCAAACTTTACTTATGGGATTGAGAGTTCAGACAGTAACCTCTCTCATAAAATAACATACTACATTACAATAACAACAAACCTATCAAATATGATAAGCAGATCTTAGGACTCAAGTGTAAACTTTTAACGCCAAAATCACTAAAAGGATGATACGGTATCTGATCAAATGATCTATCTGATCAAATGATCTATCTGATCAAATGATCTATCCGGTCAAGTCGACACAATATTACTACCAAAATCATAATTCTACCCTTATTCTCAACATATTACACTTCGGTGTGACATACCACCTAAAGTAAATCAGACAGACGGGGTGACGTCACAGGAAGCGGTGTGGCGGAAGCGAGCGCGTCGCGTTTCCTCTAGATCCGCCCCGGTAGCAGAGAGGCGGTACCCGCGCAAACTACATCACCGAATACCACGATGCAATAAACATGCAAGATTGAACTTCGAATGTAAATGTAAATATTTGTGAAAATGCGAAAATTTTAAAGGTGGAACGAATGAGTAGGCACTGAGCTAGAATATACAAATATATTCATAGCATAGCTTAACTAGCTTGTGTTATGGAATCTAGAATGCGGATAAACATACTTAGATACTTTTAGTGTAAATACATACATATCATACATAGAAAAACCCGGACCAAAGTAAATATACATTTTCAAGCATATAAATATTTGCATTGAGCGGGAATCGAAGCGTAGCAGTAGAACGTTCAACCGCTACGCCACAGAGGATCAATATGACAAATAAATTCTTTTCGTCCGAAGTGGTCGGAGCTACAAAAAAAAAGAGACCGCGTCGTCAGCAGCGGTCAGGTAGCTGTGGTCGTAATATCAAATGATTCCTCTGAACACAAGCTATTAGGCGGTAAAACACAAACACCAAGCAAAGTCCCTCTTAAGGTTGATTGGTTCCACATCGGCACACAGCATGTGATTGGGATATCGTCGACGATCCATATACGAGCAAGAACCAAGTGGTTCGGAGACTCTTTTCTTTGCCGCACCACCAAGACCTGAAATTCATTACCAGCACACGTGTTTCCTTCTTCCTACAATCCCGGGTCCTTTAAGCGTGGCGTGAAAAAGAATCTCATGAGGCCGCCAAGCCGAGAGCCACCATTGTAATATTACTTAGTGTCTGTTACTACAGAGAGCATACTATAAAGTTTCAGATTTCTTAAATGATAACTTGTGACATAAGAATTTATTTGACAACATTATTATTATTGATTGATAACATTTTAATTTGATTTGTCTTACTTTTATTGACATGTATTTCATTGTCATTTTTTAATACTTATTAATTGTAATTTTTTTGAGTTATTTAACTATATAAATTGTGTATTAAATTTGAATATTGATATAACTGACATATTGTGTGGATTGTTGTATTTGATATTTAGTAATGTTTACATTTTTCTTTTTTTTCTTCTTTAATTTATAATTTAAATTTATGAAATATGTAGAATAAATTTATTGACATTTAATATTAACATACATTAAATTTTGTATCTGAATTCACAAATTTGAATGATCTATTACTATAAACTGACACCTAGTAACCTGGTACCTAGTAACTTAATTGAACTTTAAAATATGTAAAATTTTGTACGCCAGAACTGGCAGAATATGGGATCCGACACTATGAGTATAATTTAAACATCATTTTTTTACCATATTCAACAAATAAAGAACTTTGACTTTGACTTTCTGTAATGGTGACCCTCTTTCCTGAGACTTTGCCTTTAGCTTACCATCAGGCGAGGTGAAGTCAAGTTGGCGTGTCCTAGATAAAAAAAAAGATCCTTCACATCACATTGTTGAAGTATTGAACAAGAGTAGACCGAAAGAATTTAAATTTTCGGGCTGAATTCATAAAAAGTATAATGACAGTAGAAAGAGAGAGTAACTCCCACATGTTTCGTATAACTACCACTTGAGCGCTAGTTCTGGTTGTATCCAAAGATTACAATTCGGAGCCTGGAGTCCGCTCTACCATTCCTCCTTTCTGTAATTTAGTTTAGTCGGGCTATTATAGGGACTAAATACCATTTCACAAGACCTCCTTTGATTCGACTCCTAGTTGCTTCATTACTCAACTTCCAATCACTCTTACAATATTCGTTATTCATCTTAAAAACCATCTCCTTTCTCTAAACTTGCCACACGGAAAGGATACTGAATCATCCATACAATTAACAGTGAAAAATATAATTTCCCTTGATAAGCTTCCTTCCTCCGCCACATTTGAGTTTCGTCATTCTTCACGGAAATTAGTTGTACAAATGATACACTCTAGCGCATCAGCGTACTTAGTAGAATGCAATAAAACTTTAAAGTTCGTTAGCGGTGTAATGACCGACTATTTTTGGAACGGAAACGGGGAGAACATCCGTTCGCTGGGGGTCCTGCCAATTTGTTCGGAATTCAAACTTAAAGCTGACTGTAGGTGATTGTACTATTCATTTTCTTTTTAAATGATGTCTTTTATGTGCGTGCACTTTTTATTTAATGGGTTATTTAGTCTGACTTTGTTTGTTTCTTTTTTGAAGATGTTTGAACGTCATTGAAATTTTGTCAGAGGACAGGAATATGATAATTATAAACAGAAATGTTTGAATATTTAATTTAAATTTAAAAATATAAATAAAAAATATAACGTATCAGAGACACAAGGTTTTGGGTTCGAATCTTGACCATCACTCTACTGATGTGGACCCACTTCACGTAAATACAAGCAATTTAGCTGAGCTGGAGGGGTTTTTTAATTCTATTGTACTTACCTACTTTATTCAGTTTAGGTACATAAAGAACACACATGAACGTCAAAATTTTACAATCATATCAAGAAATCACCTCGAATATGCCTCGCAGGTATGGAACCCAATATACAACATTTATATAGACCGCCTTGAAAGTATAGGTACAAAGAAAATTCTTATGGTACCTTCAATTTGAATCTAACTGTTATCTGCTTGACTATCATACACGCTGCAAAAAAATTCATATTTTGCCTTTAGCTGAGCGTAGAAAAATATCGGACATAACGTTTCTAATGTCTTTATTTAATGGTACAACTGAGTTGCCAGAACTGGTATCTAAGGTGGGCCTATACGCACCATCATTGTTTCTGCGCAGGCCGATCTTATTGTACGTCCCTATAGCAAGAACTATATATAGACAACATTCATACCTATTGCGAGCATGTCGTTCTTTTAATGTGGCATGTCGGGAGGTTGATTTGGATTTATTTTGCACTAGTGTTACTAGAATGAAGAAAGCACTATGTGATCAATACTTTGAATGATTTCCATTATCTCTAATATAGTTTCCTAATTTCTAAAATAACTTAATTTGTCTTGACAGTTTTTTGAGACTAATTCTCATGTAAAGATGTAATAATACCTAAATGTGGAAACTGATAATTGGATTGAACCTTTTTTAGCTGTAAGTTTCCCTAAAATTGTAAAATAAAAAAATGAATAAGATATAAAAATATTAAAAAATGTAAATAAACCAGTGGATAATGTTTTCTTCGCTAATTTGGTAGGTTTGTTCTACTGAGAAGATACATGTGTTGGTTTCAAAAGTCCTTAGAAGCCTCTAGTAAAATTTTCTCTATTTTACTATGACAGTTAACATCATTTCAACTTGACACTGGCTTGATTGTCCTCTAGAATAAGTTCATAAATGCCATCTAAGAAAAAAGAAAAAGTTTACTAGTTTGGAAAAAATAACGCTTCAATATTATATCAAATTCGACTTTCAAACTTCGAACGCTCAACTCAAGGCGATGGAATATTGTTGAGGTAACAAAATGAAATAAAAAACCGTTATTTTTCAAAAAGAGAATTGTAAAGTTCGGAAAATTCTCGCCAAAGGATTTTGTGTCGGTGCCAGTTGACAGTTTTGCAGTAAGCTGAGTGCCAACGGAAAATCAACTGTGTTACGTGTCGCAATAGCATATGGCTTTTGAAATTACTATGCAACTACTAAATTATATAATTGAAGGGAAAATTTCTTTATGCGCGTTGAACATTTTTTAAGATGGAAAAGAGCCTGAATAAGCTATTGAACTCACAAATTATGGCAATTCACCGATTATGATAATTCACACACACACCCATATTGTAATACATTACAGTAAATAATATTTTTCGGTTTAATTTTCATTTTGAGTTGCTGTTACTGGTTTTTTAAGTATAAAATACTTTTCATTTTGTATGCATCATCATCATAACGAACGACTGTCCAAATTCCTATCACTTCTGCAGGCAATAAAAATTGACATTTCAAATTGCCATCACACGTAATACGCACAAAGAACTTCTCCCTCACGCTCACCGATAATCCTTTTGTAACCAACTAGTTTGACAGATGAGAATTCTATTGTTGGATATTTTTTCTCGTTTTTACCACGTCCGCTTGAATAATAGATCGCGTCATAAATTTACAAAGTTATCCTCTTGGTGTAAAGTTAACTTTGAAATTCTGTGGAATATTTTGTTGCCCACTCATTCTCATCATCAAGATACTCATCTACTTTATAGTAACCTTTATTCGTTAAAGTTTTTTTCACTTCTATTTTAAATTTATTTAGTGACATGTTAATCAAATCTTGAGGAATTCTATTAAATATTTTTATACAGCTTCCTACAAACTAATCTGTGGCTCCTCTGGTGTTACACGCGTCCATAGACCATGGTAAGCGGTATAAAAAAATCACCAACTTTGTGAAGCCTGAGTTTTGGTACAACTAGTCTATTTTTGTTTTTCATATTAAAATTATGTATTTCGGAAAGATTTAGGTTCTTTAGTACATACTAGATATTATCGTAAATGTATTGAGAAGCAACTGTTAAAATATTAATTTCTTTGAATAAATCTTTCAGCGAGGCACGGGTTCTGATCGCATACAAAAGTTAATATGTATATAATAAAAAATATATTGGCCAAACAGGACGATCTTTTGCAACTAGGGTCGCTGAACATATTAGAGGCTGGAGACTTAAAAAAACTGATTCAAATTTTGCAGAACACCTCTTTAATGAAAACCACTCCTTCGACTCTAAAGTCAACTTTAAAGCACTGCGACTGTGCGACAAAGGCAGAAAAATGAATGCCATGGAAACCCTCGAAATAAATAGAGTACTAAATACAAACAGAAATAATATATTAAATCAGCAATTAGATTTAAGCCCATCACCTCTATTGCAATAATGATGACATCTACATAACTATTTATTCCACTTTATTTGGTTTAATCTCTTAATTTGGTACAATTTGACATAATATTTGACATTGTTAATTTTCATCTGACATTATTCACATTTGACATTATTTAATTTTTCAATGATATTATTATTTCAACATTTATAAGTATTTCTTATAATTTTATATATTTTTTTAATTGATATTATAACTTAAATACATAATAGTAATAATTCATAAATTCAAAATATATTTAGGACCAAATATATATTATTTCCCTAAATTTTGGGAAAAAATGTATACTGGTATACATAATTTTACAACTACCCACATGTGTAATATGTTTGAGTGTCGCAATGTTTCTAATAGGAATGTTCTTAAATGTCATTATTAACCTTTGAGGATTCCGTAAGGCGAAACCGGACAGGTGTAATAAGCAATAAAGTAATGTGGAAAAGTACAAGTGAGTTATCAATATGTGTAACAACAAATTCCACCAAGTGCCATCAATCTACAGTATAAATAGTATTTTTCTTTCTTTCTTTCTTTCTTTCTTTTTTTCTTTCTTTCTTTCTTTCTTTCTTTCTTTCTTTCTTTTTTTGGTTCACTTCACTCGCCACCTAAGCGTTAAAGCCGCATCGGATACTGCTACGCAAATCAACAGGTCTACCTTTTTTATAAATGAATATATGTTATCATAATCACTCAAGTGAAACCTAAGATAAACCTCATCAAAAAAGTAGCTCTAGAAGGCAGAGCCATTAGCAATAGCTAGTAATAATATACGTTTATTACCAATTTCCAATTTGTAATATTTTATCAATTTGTACGAAGCAAAATCGTGTTAATTTTAACGATGCCAATCATTTGCGAAGCAAAAATTGATTTAATGTTATTTATTTGTGAAGCAGCGAGGAAATTATGCGAAGATGGCAACGGGCGTGATGGAGAGTCTATCAGGGGTATTACTATATTGAATCAATTCCAACGCCCCTACCAAGGGGCGAATTTTACATTATCGTGACGTAAATATGATATTTTTAATGGAAATTGAGGTAACGCAGCGGAATCCCACTTTTATGCGCAGTCAGACAAACACAAGAACATGTCAGTTTGCTTACAGAACATTATTGTAACATACATATAATCACGCCTTTAACCCCAAAGGGGTAGGCAGAGGTGAATTAACACCCACATTTCACCAATAATTCGGTCCTACGTAATAGGGGGTGAGCCTATTGCCATCTTCCGGGCACTATTGTTGCCTCGAGCTGTACATCTGAGGCGGAGTCTGGGCTGTATATATCTATTTGATGTTAAACAGTCCTATCCCTTAATCGCCTTGTACGACACCGCATGGGAATGGAATGGAATGGAAAGGGGACTCCCTTGTCCGCACTTAGCCTCCCTTTTGGGCCATTGTGCGTGTGGAGTACTGGCTAGAGTAGCCAGCCTAGCTCCGCCCAGAAGCGCAGAAGCTTACTGGGGGCTTCACAGGCTTCGCGGAGCGACCTCACTGTACCGAGGATTTGTGATCGTTGATAGGCTACTGCTTCACATTCCAGTACTACGTGGGCGGCCGTTTCCTCGGCAGCAAAACATCCCCTGCAAAGGGGACTGTCCGTGACACCAATGGTGTATAGGTGCTTGTGGAGGGGGCAGTGGCCCGTTATAGTCCCCATTATTGTTCTTAGACTTGTTCTGTCTAGTTTTAGGAGACGTTTCGTGAGTCGTTTGTTTACTGATGGCATAACCACTTTTGACTGCTTGCAGTCGGTGGCTTGTGTCCATCTTTGGTTATGTAGTTCCGCGGATCTCTCGCGTGTCCAAGTGCGGAGTTGCGAGAAAGGGATTGGTAGCAATGGTAGCGGGCCATCAACGCTCATACCAGAACCTCTCTTCGCAAGCTCGTCCGCGGCATCATTGCCGTAGGACCCGCTATGCCCCTTTATCCATTGCAGCGTTACTGCATTTGGGGTGGATAGCCTGTTCAGGGCTGTTTGGCACTCCGCTACTAGTGTGCTGTTGGTTATTTGCTGTTCCAGCGCTTGCAAAACTGCTATGCTGTCGGTTAGGAATCTTATATTTAAGCCCTTCACCTTCAGTTCGCTTATTGCTGTCGCAGCAGTTGTTATGGCAACACATTCGCATTGAAAGATCGAGCTGTGCTTGCCTAGTGGTAGGTGGATGTTCAAGCCAAGGTCTAGGGAGTGTACGCCGGCTCCTGAGCCATTTTTTGTTTTGGAGCCGTCAGTGTATACGCGTACCTCTTTAATACCGGAGTAGTCCTTTTCCTCGGCCTGTTTTGTTATTTGGTATTTTTTGTTCCAGAAATATTGTTTAAAAGTTCTATCGCAGGGGGCGGCCATCAGTGGCCGATGTTTTAGGGCTCGTCCAAGGATTGTGGTATGGGGACTGTCGTAATAGTTGCCCCAGAGTCCCAGGTGCCACAACCTAATAGCGTTGATGGTGGCCTCCTGTTGGATGAACAGGTCAAGCGGTACTATGTTGAGGGCAATCTCCATAGCAGCGGTAGGAGTGGTTTTCATGCATCCACAGATTGATGAGCAGGCCAGCCTCTGGAAGGATTTTAGCCTGGCAATCACGGTAGACAGCTCTGTTCGAGTCCACAATACTAAAGCCCCATAGGCTAGCATGGGTCTGATCACTGCTGTGTATAACCACAGAATTATTTTGGGTGAGAGTCCCCATGTAGTGCCCATCATTCTTTTGCATTGGTAAAAGGCAATTGTGCACCTGTTCAGTTTGTGTTCAAGGTGTTTGTTCCAGAGCAATTTGCTGTCGAGAATAACCCCTAGGTATTTGACTTCTTCCCTAAGTGTTAGTTCGGTTGCAAAGAGTTTTGGGAGCTTGTATGGGCCCAGTACTCTTCGGTTTGTGAACATTATTAGTTCTGTTTTCTGGGGGTTGACCGATAGGTCGTGCTTTTCGCACCAGCTTTCGATTATTTTGAAAGCCTGTCTCATGCGGTTGCATATGGCACTTTCGAACAACCCCGATACTAGGATCGTAATGTCGTCCGCATAGCCTACAGTGAAGAGGTTATTTGCGTCTGCGTTAGATCCGTTACAAGCTCGTCCACCACCAGGTTCCATAATAGGGGAGAGAGTACTCCTCCTTGTGGACATCCTCTGCTTACGATACCTCGTGTGGTGGAGTTGACTGTAAGTTGCACCGCCCTCTGTTTAAGCATATTGTCGATCCATTCGACAAGCGTTGAAGGCACGTCATGGTCGAGAAGTGATCTGTTGATGCTGTTAAAATTGGTTTTGTCAAAAGCACCTTCAATGTCAATAAATGCGCCAAGAGTAGGTTGTTTTGATTTTAGTGCTCCACCGATTCGGGACACCACATGGTGAAGTGCCGATTCTGTGGATTTGCCTTCGCTGTAGGCATGTTGATTAGGATGTAAAGGTTTGAGTGTTAGTATCTGACTTCTAATCACTCTGTCGCCTAATCGTTCGAGTGTTTTTAGTAGAAATGAGGTCAGGCTGATGGGTCTAAATGACTTTGCCTGAGTGTAGTCACTTCTACCTGGTTTGGGGATGAATATTATTTTTACCTCCCGCCATTTCAAGGGTATATAGCGGTGTGCGAGACAACCTTGCAAAAGTTTAACAAGGTAGTCTGCTATTATGGGGCCGCTCCATTTTAGGAGTCCTGGAAATATACCGTCCAAGCCTGCTGCCTTGAAAGGTAGGAAGGTGTTGATTGCCCATAGCAGTTTTTCTTTGTTAATGGTTTCTCGAGCCACCTCCCAGTCTTGGTGACTGGTTGGTCGCTCATTTGTGCCCACCCATGAGTAATCGGTTGCTAGTTTGCATCCAGGGAAGTGAGTGGTTAGTAGTATTTCGCTTGTTTCAGCGTCGTTTTTTGTAAAGGTGTTATCTGGTTTTTTGAGGCACCCAATTGATTGGTCGTGCTCTTTTGAGAGGCAAGCTTGGACCTTGGATGCCTGGTTGCTAGTTTCGATGTTTGTGCAGAAGCGTCTCCAGCACTCTACGCTTCTCTGACGTATTTCTTTTTTATATATTTTTTTGTGTGTACATCTCCCAGTCAGTCGGTTCCCTGGTGTTCTTAGCCCTGTTGAAAAGTTTTCTCAACTTGCGTCGTAGCTTCTCAAGGGATAAACACCACCAGTGTCGCCCTTTGCCAACCATTGGTGTGGTGAGGGGGCAGGACTGCTCGTAGCTTGAGATGAGAATTGATGTGATTTCGTTTGTGTAGTAATCTAGGTCGGTAATTTTGAGGTTTTCTGAGGGGTTTTGTAGGTTGTTAAACCTTGCGCTAACTAGACTTACAAATTTTTGTTTGTTTGTCTTGCGTGGCTGCCTACATGATTTTGGTTTTGGTAGCTCTATGTTTATGCAGAATCGAATCCATCTGTGGTCTGAGCATGAGGCCTCTTCGGACACATGCCACTTGGTGATGGATTTTGCTATTCTGGCTGACGCTAGGGTGAGATCTATTATCGTTTGATGGCGAGCGTTAACGAACGTGGGTTCGGAGCCTTGATTTAATAAGTTAAAGTTGTTTGTCAAAATAAAGTTGAGCATTTCCTCACCTCTTTTGTTGGTGTCTTTATTACCCCAGAGAGTGTGGTGCGCGTTCGTGTCGACTGCGATGATGATGTCCAGACACTCCCTCTCGCAGTACTCAGCTAATGAGCTGAGTTCCGGCAGGGGTACGTCTTCGTCGCTCGGCAGGTAGGCGGAAGCAAAGACGATGTCTGGCTGATGCTGGTCACTTCTGCTCAACCTGACGGCTGTCAGGTCCCTTGAGCAGAATTGATTGATTAATAGTGTTGATGAGTATTTAGGTAGGTAGCATGTTCTTGGTTTACTTACGGAAGTATCCAGCAGCAGTTTGCCTCCGGTGTTGTTGAGGCCGCAGACCTTGTTTCCTCTGATCCACGGCTCCTGAATCAGGGCAACGGTCTGCGGGTTTTCTTCCAGCACTCGGCGCAGGGAAGCCGTCGCGGCCTGACTGTGCTGGAGGTTGGCCTGGATTATGTTAGTCCCATAGCGGGGAGGACGGGAGGTCACCAAGTTCACTCCCTCCTCCCCCCTCGGGAAAGCACTCCTCCTCTGAGCCGAGGAGTGGTGACGGTGGTCCATCTTGCCCCATGTCAGCCAATTGCTCAGCTGGCTCGGGAGCACCCGTGTCCATCAGATTCGGCGGCGCCCGCGTCATAGACGTTGACGCCGTCGGCTCGGACGAGACTGCAGTTTCCCGTGCGTCCGGCGGTGTCTGTGTTTGGGCAACGTTTTTCTCCGCGTCCCCCTTAGGAACGACGTTCGGCAGCTGCTCCAGGAAAATGACGTAGATGTTTCCCATTAGGTAATACAGTCTACGCTCATTGGCCAAAGCTAGCCTCGCCTCCGCCTCCGGGATGCGGAAGTGAAGGTTTGTTTTTGTGCCATCCTGGTGTTCCCTCGTTGCAGTGCGGTCCCAGGCATTGATGTTGAGGTGCCTGTTTTGCCGAGCTAGGAGCCTTTGCAGGTTTTCGGGGTTGGCAACGCGGCCAGGCACGCTAACCACGCAGGAGATCTTCCTCGGTATTGCCGATTGCGCCCGAACTACAAGGCTGGTGTTGGGTAGTGGCGATTCCATGGCACTTACCGTAGTAACTAGCCACGCCAGCGTGAAGTCGTCCTCGCACCAAGTTTTGAGGACGCCGTCTGAGTGGTGGGGCCGACCACGAAACCGCAGGTCATTTGGGGTGGTAGAGAGGGAGGCATCGAGGTCCGCCAGGAGTTCTTCCCAGAGTTTGCTCTCGATGTTGTCCCTTATAGCCTCTGCCTGTGCCTGTGACAGATCCTGGAAGGGCTCTGTCATAACAGCCACACAGAGACTGTTGGCGAGGTAAGTGGCAGCTGCTTCAGCGTACGAGCCAGTGGTCCTGCCGGAGTTTCGAGGCTTTTTGCCCTCTCCCGTTGGGGTCACAGTTTCCTCTGGCCGTGAGCGCTTCGTCGGTCTTACGCTGGTTGCTGGTCGTTGTTGTTTCGGTTTAGCGGTGGAGACGGCTGAGCCACCCGTGGAACTTCCAGGGTTAATAGGATGCCTTGCGGCATCTGCTGCGTTCGCTCGTGCTTCTGCTCTCGCTTTGAAGCGTCATCTTTTGGCCGAGGACATCTTTTTGTGTGCTGTCGACCAGGTGGGATCGTTGGTGGTGGGTGATTGTATGGCCTCTCTAAGAGAGGTCATATCCATCGCCTCGGGTGTTGTAGAGTGTTGACCAGAGGTCGCTGTCACCGGGTTGCGTGAGTTCTGGTGGGCCGATTTACCCCGGGTTATTGGGGTCACACCCTTTGACGCAACCTGTTCGGCTGGGTTTCGGGGTGTGGCGCCTTGCGGCGCATTTTGTCCCGAACCAGACCTCAATGCGAGCGGTGGGACACTACTGGGCCCAGCTTCGGGCATTGGACGGGTTGCTGCCCCTGGCATTTTGCCAGTTGCAGATTTTCCCGTTATGCCCTTTGCTGAGGTGGGGCAGGAGGTGGGTGCTTGTGCAGCAGCCTTCCTGGTATAACTCGGTAGAATGTTTGGGCATGATACTGCTTTTTCAGCAGCAATCATGCCCGAGTAAGATGTGGTGGGAAAGGATACTGCTTCTGCAGCAGCGATCTTGACCGATGGTGTTGGTGACGGTGACGATACTGCTTGTGCAGCAGTGATCGTGCCCGAAGGAAGTTTTGGAAGTGCTGCTTTTGCAGCAGCGGTCTTCCTGGTGGTGCTTTTTGTACATGTCTCGGAATCCATGTGTTGTACGAGTAATTTTTTCACCTCGGGAGCTCTCCACCCGCCACGGAGCCCTCACGTCGGTGACGTCGCTTGCATTGCAAGTGATCGCCAGAGCTACTCCCTCGGTATAGGTCCCCTGAGTTGAGAAGAGGACGCGACTGCACACAACGAGATGCGACTTGGTTTTCCACAGCATGAGACGGTGCTGTTTCCATCCAAGCCACCACGCCATGCCGCCTGCCCTTCCCCAACCCACGAGACCTCGCTTAAGCAGCCCGCTTATGGGATGCCACAGCCGATTGATCACAGAAAGCTACTCTGTGACCTCCCGTGTGAGAGGAAATCCAGACCAAAGTGGCGTGTTGCTTGCAGTGTGCAACTACTCCGGCCCACTGCTCGCTCAACCACCAGGACTCCTTCATCCCCCGGTACGGGTCCCCGCGCACGGCACAAACACGCGGGAGGTCATTGCTATCCACCACCTGCTCTTGTTCGGTGATGAACACGCAGAAACATGACCTCTGCATTTCTGCGTTGGTGTGCCTGGAGGTTTTTGTTGCGTCTATTTCTTAGGGAATTAGACCAAGAACAGGACGACAACCTCGAGAAGGATAGTCCACCAGACTTGTTTTGAGGATCTACACGACCTGCGCTCTCCCTCAAAACCACGTCACCCTACCCCTCAGAAGGAGGGGGAGGGTAGGTCCGTGTTGATATTTCTGGTACTTATACCGTCATAGAAAGGTCAACACGGTCCCGTCGACACCGCATGGGAAGAGATGGAGTAGTCCAAATTCTACTCTGCCGGAAACCACGCGGCTAGGCATTATTGTAAATATATATTAGAATTTAGTTTTAGGCAATGGGTAAAAACCCTGTGAAAAATTTTTACAGTGCCTTTATTTTCGTTAATCCTTGCCGACCATCGAGGGCGCTTAAGTCGGACCTGAATCGACAAAAACCGCACGCCGTCTCAGATCTACAGATGTTTTAAGGATGCCCATTAGGCATTAACTTCGCATCACCTAAAATGTAATGATAAAAAAAATACTTTTAAGCCTTATAACCTTTCATGTTTACATTCAAAGTTTCCGTATTACTGTTATATGCCCGACCCAGTTCTCGCCAACATACGTGTCACGTATTACTTAGACCGATCTATCATCACTGACAGGACCATTGTAGCCAACAGGCCTGGTATAACAGTGATAGATCGAACTGACTGCTTGGCAATGACTGTTGATGTCACCTTTCGCCATTAAGAGGCTTTTGTGAAAAATGATTGAGAAATAAATAAAGTAGCTGACCCGCTAAACATGATTCTCCCATATGATTTGTCATAGGAATCAAAATGAATGTAACTATAAAAATTGCAATAGATATTTAAATAACATACATACATACATACATATAATCACACCTTTATCAGACAGAGGTGAATTAATACCCACATTTCACCAAGCATTGTTCACATAATAGGGGGTGAGCCTATTCCCGTCTTCCGGGTACTATTGTTGACTCGAGCCTTGTATCTGTGCCTGAGTCTGAGTTGTATATATGTCTGATGTTAAATAGCCCTATCCCTTAATCGCCTTGTACGACACCACATGGGAAAAGATAGAGTGGCCCAAATTCTACTCTGCCAGGAACCACTATGTTATGTAAAACGACTCGAAAAATCAATTATTGAAAAATAAAAACCCAACTGCCGTCTAAAAAGTCGAAACTAGTTTGATAGCAGACCACCTGCCATTTACCAAACATAAACCGAAAGGAAATTAATGGGCACCACCTGCCTTTAATTGGTCTAACTGCATTCCTATGATGTGTATGACCAATGGATTGTGGAGCTAAGATCACAGTCGGTTCCAAGAAAATTTCGAATATCAGTCAAACTCGCAAGCCGCTCGCCGTAGGCAGGGAGTTCATCCCCACATATTGCAACCTGAGACGGTACGCACTGGGCGGTATGAAAGAAACTTTATCCCACGCACACTCAAGTTGTGGAATGAACCTCCTGCTGCGGTCTTCCCATGCGCCTACAATATGGGGTTCTACAAAAGGGGCATTAGGAGGTTTCTTCAGGGTCGGCAGCGCGAGTGTGACGATCCTGGTGTTGCACGAGTCCATAGGCCACGGTAACCGCTTCCCATCAGGTGGGCCGTGTGCTTGTCTGCCACCTAAGTGGTATAAAAAATAAAAAAAAACTGCTAAAAGCGGACCTCAGATGGACCCGAGCTGAAACCTTCTTATGCGACTAGGATTAACGCTGGGATGAAGATGATTGAAGAAGATATAAATAAATGGTGATGATCACGGTTACATTTTAGCATCGCAGCGTCCGCCCCAGGCAGAAAGTTCATCCACACAGGTTTTGACTGGAAAGTCAAGCTCTAAAAGATCTCCCTGCTGGTTCTTCCAAGCAATTACAAAATGGGATTCTTTAAGGCATTACCACTTACAGCGTTTTAACATGAGCGCGACGACACTGGTGTTTCACAAGACCATAGGTCACGGTAGTCACTTTCCATCAGGAGGGCCGTCTGTAATAATCTCTAATAACTTATAGCTTCTTCTCCTTCATTTGGCTTATACAGCATCTAAGGAAGCTACTACCGTCTGATTTCTAGACCCCGAAAGAAAATTCTGTGCAAGATTTTCGTCCACTAATCAGCAATAAATGTACCAGCTAGCAGATGAGCTCGGCTGGAGCAAAGCTTCGTTAACAAAGATCTTGGCTTCGTCAACTAAGATTTTCGGTCCTATGTAATAGGGAATAAGCCATTGCCGTCAAGCAGGCACTTATTCACAAGCACTATCCTCCTTTTACGATACTGACGGGAAGAGATAGCAAGGTTGCTATTCTACTCCACCGGGGTCGATCACAGCATCGGTTAATTTCCTCTTAAAAATTATAAAGAACAAATAGTAGTAGCCACATCACAAGGCACGACTTATCAACACAAATAATTTCCTATTACAAGCATACACTAAGCCGCTTTTCCAATTTTCTAAAATAAACATTCGGTAGCTCTCGCCTTCGCATTTAAAGCTCAGACGTATATCAAAATGGGGTGTCGTTGTAATTTATACCATAATGTGAACAGATTCCGAAGAAATCTGACGTTATTTGGGAAAGGGGTGTTGATTTTTGCCGCTATATATAGAAGAAATTCGGTATTTCAATCAATGAGATTGCCTGAAACATTTTAACGTTAAGTTGATAATGTATTTGGTATTGACCATAGAGACGTTTGAGGTCTACACTATCGAAGTAATCAGTAACAGGCAAACCAGCGAGCGTTGTAATAATGCCGGAAATAACTGACGGAATATCTAAATCAAGAATATCTCAGAATCTTAAGACTAGTGATGGATAATTCGATAACTAGATTTGTCGATATTGTAGCCGTTTTTACCTTATAGAGTATATGTTTTACCGAGTACGGCAAAGCCAAAGGAAGGTTATGATTTTGACAGTATGTAGGTTCATCTGTTCTCTCATAGCTCCTTAACAACTTATTAGAACTAGGCAAATGAGGTATCGTTAGAATGTCTTGGTCGTCCGCTAGTTATAGGCTATATGATGTGTCACTGAATCTAATGTGGCGCCCTCTAGCGGTCATAAAGTACTAAAACCCGACTACTGAAAAATCATCATACCAAACAAGAAAATATTAAGGACAGCCGTGATCGTATGCCTCTTTTCCCTTATGTTTTGTTAGAGTAAGTGGCATACGATCACGGCTGTCCTTGATATTTTCTTGTTTGATACTTTTAGAGGATAATTTTGCAGAGTTCAAAAAATATATACATAAAGCATTAACGTTCTTTACCCAACCTATTGAATTTGAATTTACAGTTGACTAACTCTTATCGTTATTTGTTACTAAATTGCTTATCCTGGACCTCTGCTATATAGATTACTTACTTGGCATAACGTATAGTATCTTAAGTTTATTAAATAATTTTTACGAAAAAGAAAACGTATATCTAGTCTAAATAATAATTAGTTTAGTTCCTTTTTACAAGCGTATATTGTACGCAGTACTTATAACAAAATTCATTGATATATGTGAAGTAACTAATGTGTTATACAAATAATAAAAGTAATAAATATATTTTTTTTAGATAATTTGTATTTTTACTGTCAAAAAATATAATCCATATTTTTTCCATAAGACTTTTTTATGAGCCGAAGATCTGCAAGTATACCTCTCCCCGCCACTCACACGCGCCGAAGCCGGTGAGGGAGGTTATGTTGGACTAAAACGCACACCGTCTTTAGTCTCACCATCTGTCGTTGCCGGTTGTCGGATGTGAGGTTGACAATCATATCTCTCGCGCAGTCATAGCTCTATAATCCACCCAAGGAGGGCAAGATCGAGAGAATTGGCCCTGTGTCGCCTCACCTTCGGCAACTAACAGCGACTCACAGGCGCCGTGCATTTTGGTTGGTTCGAGTCCGACATAATAAAAAAATAGCTCTATAACCCGTCCCGGCTGCGCATGGGAAAATTTGGTAAAACAAATCTACAGCTCAATTACAACGACACCTTATATTACTGTTATTAGAAACGAATTTATCTCATAATAACATAATTAAATGGCCTTTTGTAATACATACTATCTTGTGCAAATTTTGTATAAATACGATTCGATATACTTTCGTCGACATTGCCCACCCTAGCGTTAACCTATTTCAGTTTAATAGTCTCGTTTATCTTGAATGAACGATTTCCTTGCACTTACCTTTATTTAACTATCATGCAGTAAAAGCTATTGATAGGTATTTTTATATACTAAGTATCAATCAATTAATATAATCAATAACATATGATACATTTTAGTATTGAGAAAGTATTTTACAGGCAACTCTACCCTTGGCAATTAATGATGGCGTGCAGTTTTAATCGGTTCGAGCCAGCGCACTATAAAAATTAACGATAAGATTTGTTGTTTTGTTTTGGAATAATTCCAAATATAAAATGAAATGACAATAATTTGCTCTACCTCCTGTAATATAATATACTGTCATGGCGTCTGAATCACATGCTTAATAGCTTAAAATTTAAAACCGTATTTACTCGATATAAGGTCATTTAATTATTTTTTTATAAATTCGATTATTCTGTCGCTAACCCTGTGAAACACAGTAACTATTTTTTAACCCGTATTCTGTGGAAATGCGGTACTGGATAACATAATGAGTACTACCTACTTCATTTTCATATTCTAAATGCAAACTATATTTTAAATTCATGAAAATGAAACCATGTACTATCACTATCATTACTTAAACACATTAATAGTTTTATCAAGTCTACATAAGTACATTACTTGTGTACGTAATAACAGCGTATATACGTAAAAAACATAAGTACAATAACGACAAAAGAAGCATTAAAAAATCTAATTTATATCACTTTGACCTCCTCCTCACATAAAATAATTAACAAAATATTAAATATATTACGTTTGTCGCCTTCTATGATCCTGAGTCAGTCGGGATGCGCAAGAGATAAGCCAGAGGGTACCTCTCCCCCGGTAACTGATGGCCCGAGACGGCCGTGCGGTTTTCGTCAGTCCGAGTGCAACCTAACCAACCACCATAGCTCCAAGTGGGGGGGGGGGGGTACTCGAGGGAATTTCCGCACGAAAAATAAAATGTTCATAAAACTATTTATATATATAAGATACATGTACCTTCTTCCATCATAAAACTATTTATACATTTAAGAAACATGTGCCTTCTTTCATCATAAAACTATTTATATATATAAGATACATGTACCTTCTTCCATCATAATGCTGATCCCAGTCGCATCCGAAGGCTTTAACCTCGGAGTCTGGGGTCCGTTTATACTTAGAATACTCAGATACTTCACGCACTCACAAACACCCATTCCATTATAATATGCATGCCAATATATTGCTCACATTATACTCGCATCACAAGTTGCCTTAAAAACTCCGACTAACGACCTCCGTGGCGTAGCGGTAGGGCATTCGACTGCTATGCAGGTGGCGCGGGTTCGATTCCCGCTCAGTGCAAATATTTGTATGCATGATTATGTATATTTGCATTGGTCTGGGTGTTTCTATGTATAATATGTATGTATTTACAAAAAAAAGTATCTAAGTATGTTTATCCGCATTCTAGATCCCATAACACAAGCTAATTAAGCTATGCTTACCATGGGTCTAGATAGCATTGTGTAGAATTTTGTGGAATATTTATTTTAAAAAAAAAGCTAAAAAATAGGGGAGGAGATCCTGGTGTCCTGAAATACAGACCTCGAGTCTAGTTTAGGCACTGATCTTCTGCAATAGGTATACATTATAATATTAGTTATAGAAATGAGAGTGTTCACTTCTTCTTACAGTCCCGGGGCCTTTAAGCGGGGCGTGAAAAAGCATCTGATGAGGCCGCCAAGCTGAATGCCACCATTGTAACACTTAGAGTAATGGTGACCCTCTTTTCTGAGACTTTGTCTTTAGCTTACCATCAGGCGAGGTGAAGTCAAGTTGGCGTGTCCTATATAAAAAAAAGCTACCTACTAAAATGTTTAAATTATCGCTCATGTGGTATGAAATAAAAATTTATTATTATTTATATTTTATTTATAAAGGCGATATCTAAGCATTGCAGTAGACCAGTTGTTAGACTTTTTAGAGCTGCATCTACTCGTAACGGCTGTCATAGCCATATTGGTATGACAACCAGGACCGATGGCTTAACGTGCACTCCAGGGCACGACCAGAGCAATGCAAATACCTTCGTGCATAAAAATATTCGAACCCGCGCCTCCTGCTTAGCGGTCGCGTTCACCACCAACAAGCCATGGATACTATTGAGGTATCTATTCTAGTTAAAAAAACGGTTTGTAAATATTTTAGTGTCAATCAACTTATACGGTTGACTATATCTATTTAATGGTGGTATATAAATTTGAATACAGTACGTCAGTATCAAAACTAGTTTAGTTGTGAAGCAGTAACTATGGGTGTTATAAAGTTCATACTTCTGGTAAGTATTTCTTATCAGCATCACCATCATCATCATTATCTGGCTTTACTTCAGAGCCTGAAGTCCGATTAATCAATCATATTCAGATTTGGCTTATGTGGCTCTTAACGCAAAAAGAAGCCAAAGACTGCGAGGGATATGCCTGCCCCGCGGCGGTAGCGCGCCCGGCGCGCCTCCCCGTTTCCGGGGACGAGTTGGGGACTCTGTAGTCCCCACACCCGAGAAGAGGGCCAGATCGCGAGAGATGGCCCTGGGTCGGCCGGGGTGCGAGGGATATGCCTGTCAACCTCACCTTCGGCAACCAAAGCGACCCACAGACGGCGTGCGTTTTAGTCGGTTCGAGTCCGACATAACCTCCTTCACCGGCTCCGGTGGGGAGGTATCCGCGGGGATTTTGCGCACGTAAAAAAAAAACAGGGATATGCCTGCCAACCGTAACCTCCGGCAGCCAACAACGCACCACAGGCGGCGTGCGTTTTAGTCGGTTCAAGTCCGATATAACCTCCCCCACCCACTTCTTCAACAAGAGAAGGAGGTTCATTAATGCACGGGTGTACAGGCTGGTGAGAATATCTATTGCTATAAATGTATAGTAAGTCTGTGACCACGGCCGGTGTAAGCTGGTCGAAACGTCAGGCAAATCACCTGTACCATGATCGCGTAAATTTCCGTTAACATTATTGTAAATCATGGAAAGCGATTGTTTAAAAGTTATGGCTAAAATTTCATTTTCCAATATTTTTAACATACTTGATATGCTGTAGATACTATATAATGAAACCAATAGCTCGAATATTGAGAGAACCAGTTATGAAGATATTTTTTTTCTAATACAGGTCATGTTATGCGCTATTGCGCTTACTTATTGTGCAGACAACTCAACCATGAGTAATAACTCTTCCAGTTCAACTAAGGATCATAAAACAAATATTAATGATAGTGATGATGACGACGAAAATTCTGATAATGTTGATGGCAATGATGGGTTCGATGATGGGTTCGATGATGGGTTCGATGATGGGTTCGATGATGGGTTCGATGATGGGTTCGATGATGGGGACGATGATGGGAATGAGAATGAGGACGATGATGACGACAACAATAGAAAAGAGGACGACGAAAATAATGATGATGATAATAGCAATAATGAGAGTAATAATAGTGAGGATGAGAATCAAGATAATGAAGAGGAAAATCCATGTGCTAAACACGAACCTGAAGAAAAAGAAGAAGATGGTGAAGATACAACTGCAAAAAATATAAAGAATTGAAATATATTAACTGTTAATAATATTATTACAAGTAATATTTTCATTTGCAAATAGTATTGTCACTATATACTGGTAGTACATTTTTTTTTTGTGAGGACCTACAAAATATACATTTTCGTTAAAATTTTCTCCTTATGTATAAACTTGTATATGTGTAATAAATTGATTGATTTGTTAATTGTTATACAGTGTGTTTTTATAATTATTAAATGATTACAAAAAATTCTATTAACTTATTATCAGTGTTAAATACACCACCTGCCACACACCAACACACCAATACACCAACTAAACACCATAGAGTCAGCACAAAAGTCATTGAAAGAGTGTTTAACGAAAAGGATGGAGCAGTTGGAGGTATAGCTTCAAAGCGGTGAACCGGCTAAGGACACTGTGGTGATAGTGGCTGAAGAGTTTCGGATCTTCAGGGAGCTTATGTACGGTATGCTTGGTTTACTGCGTAAACAAATAAATGAGTGTTTTAAGACCAATGACACCACTGAGACCAGACGCCGCCGGTGCAATACACTGTTATTCCTGAGGGATGCAGAATCGATGGATGAAGATTGTAAGAAAGTCATCCTGGACATTCTTCACAAAAATCTTGCTCTGAAGGACTGGCCATCAGCCTATATTGCTACCTGTCACAGGTTAGACGTTTCCAGTAAGGAGAAGCACTGCCCAGTTCTAGAACGCTTTTCCACCCTAGAAGTCAGATCAGCTATATGGAAAACCAAAACAGCCCTGAAAGGAATCACCCGTCTCAATCAGAGAGTTCCTGACCAGGGTAAGACAGGCGGTATTCACCAAGGCAAGGTTACACTTCGGTACTAGGGTTTGTTGGACGCAGGACGGTGTAATTGGGGTCAAGGCAGTAGGCAGAAAATAACTACTACCGATGATTTACTGTCCCTAACTAAGGCACATCCCAAGCCCCCGAGTGCCCATTTATCCAGCAGAGCCAAGAAGAACATTGCGCGAAATGAGTAACGTTTATGTCATACGCATGCTTCATGTAACCCGTTACATGCTACCACTAAAGGCATGCGATGCGGAGGAATTCCACGACGCATTTAATTATTTTTAGCTATAAGTTATAAAATAGTTCTAACAGTTTTATTTTAATAGTTTATTGAACAGTTTAAATGTCTTTTGAATTTTATATAATATTTGATATTGAAATAAAATTTACAAATTCCATTTTTATTTACCATCACAATGATATGTCTCAAATGAAAAGAATCTAGCTAGTTTATTAGAAGTGATCATCACTGAAAAATATTGGCATATTCTAAAATACTATTTGCCATAGTTATCCTATGTCAGCGTTTGTACAATCGATTTTATAGTAGATAGATTATATTCTATATAATATGTCTATGTCATTACACATAGACATTTTATACCAGAAATAGCTTCCCATGGGTAGAAAGAATAGGATTAAAAAATTACGCCTACGGAACCACGGACATCACGTAAATCCTAATCCTGAAAGTAACTCTGTTTGCCTGTCTGTCTATCCGTTACTCTCTGTTACACTTTCACGCGTAAAACGCTGAACTGATCTTATGAAATTTGGTATAGGTGTAGATAAGACCTTAAGAAAGGACAGAGGCTATGTTGTTTGTGATGCGATAGCCGACATCTACCCGGGTGAAGTCGCAGACAACAGCTATTACATAATAAAATTGCTTGCCACAACAGCCTGATTAGTTCTTCAACGTAGAAGTTAAACTGTTAGATCTTTAAACTTGAAATTATTGAAAATTTCACTATTAAAAGGAGGAATGAATGGTTGCATGGAAAGTTCTCCGTTTTCGAAGTAAAAAGCACAGGAATTCTTAGAGCTGAAGAAATATTTTTACGTAAATCAGAATTATTCTAAATTTCATCCCTAACATGACAAATATGGAATTGAAAAAGGTAAAAGATTATGTCAAGTTTCGGACTGAGGTAAAATGAATTGAAAGAATTCGGAACGGAATGCAGGAACTACATAAATGATTTAATGAATTTTGACATTTACCTTTATACACTTACATAGCTTTTTTCACCTGTAGTGTTACAAAATGACAGGTCAAGTTGTGGTCACGGAATCCGTACTCCGTAACCACTACCAAACATTGGTGTCAATTTTTGATTCCGTACTTCCGTAAGTACGGGACCAAAAATTGACACCAGTATTTGGTGCCATACTTCCAATATCGAACTTTAACAAACAAACAATAGTTAAATAATGCAAACGTTAATCATGCGAATACTTTTAATACAAAATTATACAATACTTTTGATCATTCCAAAATTCCATATAATTCGGAATTCTCAATTAAAGATATCCATTTTTTATTCAAATAAGTTATACACTTCTTAATGTAAGTCATTATTTTGAAAATTTTCTTTTATATGAACTATAATTTTATTAGAATTACGAATTCCTTTTTTGGCATGAATATTTTGAATTCAATTAAATTATTACATAATCATTTTCGTCATCATTACCACTACTTCGATTTATTTTTATTAGTTACCATTTCTACACCATTAGCATTGTTGGCATGTTCATTTTCTACATACTTATATTCTCGAAATTCATTCGATCCTACACCATCGTCATCATCATTTTCATCAACTGAATAGTTAACATTTTCATCGAGTTCTTCTACAAAGATGTCTCCTGGCATGATAGCAGGTTTACCTTTTGGTTTTTCTGCAGCATACGACATCGCAAACACGCAAAGTGTGATCTGCAAAAAATAAGATAGGTTTACGTTATCATTCTCATTTTAAACCAATATTTTTAAGAATGAAATTTCAAATTCAGAACGGCATTTGAACCCGTGACGTGAACTATGACCCTTTTTGGAGGGAATAACTAACTTCCGTTTTCGTTAGTTTGAAGGATTTTCGAAGCGAGAATTTCATCTATCCAGGATGCGTTCGCTCAACAAATATATATTTTTCATTTTTATACACATACATTATACATACACACTATAATACATAAGAAATACATACACATACTTTTAAATATATTAGGTGCTTATATATATATAAATGCGTGCGTTGCGAAGTATGTGTGGCTTGACCTTGAAAGATAGAGTGAGAAATAGCGTGATAAGAGAACGATGTGGAGTGATAGAAGATGTAGTGATGAGAATTGAGAGAGGAATGTTGAGATGGTTTGGTCATGTTGAGAGAATGAATGAAAGAAGACTAACGAAACAGGTGTATGAGGCGAGTGTGGATGGTGCCGTCGGAAGGGGAAGACCTAGGCGCACATACCTGGACCAAATCGGGGAAGTTTTAGAAAAGGGGCAGGTCAGGAGTACTCTAAACCGACGAGCATGCATGAAGAATGTAATGAGAGTGAATGAAGCGAGAGTAATATGTCAGGATCGTAGCAAATGGAGATCCGTGATCTCTGCCTACCCCTATGGGAGACAGGCGTGATTTTATGTATGTATGTATATATATATATATATATATATATATATATATAAAGTATATATTACACTACTTTTATTATTCTTATTATATATTATTATATTTTTATTATTAATTTAATATATAAAGACTGATTGATTGATCCCAAAGCGGGTCTTGAGAAAATATCTAACGCGTCTATCAATTTGAATGCCGTTATTGTAACACTCTTATTGTTACACTCTTATTGTAACATCTATATCTTAACAGTGATCCTCATTTGCTTACTACCAGACAAGGTGATATTACGTTAAATTAAATAATCCTATACTTATTTACACTTACCAAAACTAAAATCTTTAGATCAACCATAATTACAGTTTCTTAAAATAAATTTAAAATGAATGCGCTCCACACTAGTTTATATAGACTAAATGTTGACTATAATAAAGTTAAAACTAGTATTATGACAGTATTACCAAACTTTTGCGTGGATTATTCAAAAATGGTAATTAATGACTATAATTAAAAGTACATTTACTTCTACAGGAAATTGAAAAGCTATTATATGCCCACTGTGTTAGATAAAATTCAAATGAAATAATTTAAAGTATCGCAGCTATATAAATTGTCCTCATTACATATAAATTGGTATCGATTATGTTTATTTTTCCACGTTTTCTTTTCATTATTTTCCATGTATTAACGCTATTTCAGTTTTTCATTCCGAATTTTGGATGGAAGGATTTTGGCCATTAGACATTAAGATTTATTTTTGAAGTCACTTGGCCTTCACGCTGGTTTTGAAACGAGGTTCTCATTTAAAACTTATAAGATCTGAAATTGGTTTTATGTTATTATATTTTGAATAAGATATTCTCCGTCTGCGTGTAGTAAAAGCAACAATTCCGTGAACTAAGGACAGTGCCAGCAGTCAAAGTAGACATTGGGGGCGCAAGAATGGCCAGACCAGGAAGTACTATTAATTTTTCGGCTTGCTTCTGATAAGTTCATGCCAAAATTTTCGGATACAATATATCTTTTCAAATACACACATCAACAAAGTCTAGGGAACAAGGACATTTCTAGTTTTTATTTAAAAACCCTTTCTTGTAATAGTGAGTGTTTTATATCAATAGAAGGGTATTTTTATACCGTTTTTAATTTTAATTTTAATAAAAACATTTTCATACCAATTTTTTTTTTTTTTAAGAAAGAATTGAATAGTGCCAATATTGAGAGTAGAGTAATATTGAGAGTTCAACGAACGAAGTGAGTACTGATCTAGAACTCTCAATAGCACATGTACGATTGAGAGTTCTAACTCACTAATATTGTAATATTTACGAACGAAGTGAGTTAGAACTCTCAATCGTACATGTGCGATTGAGAGTTATAAATCAGTGTTCGTAATCATCAGTACTCACTTCGTTCGTTGAACTCTCAATATTACTGATCTAGAACTCTCAATAGCACATGTACGATTGAGAGTTCTAACTCACTAATATTGTAATATTTACGAACGAAGTGAGTTAGAACTCTCAATCTTACATGTGCGATTGAGAGTTATAAATCAGTATTCGTAAAATCATTTACCTAAGCCAACGTTCGACATTTTAATGCTGTTCAATACACTTTCAATACACTACCGTTCCATCGGTTATAAATACATAATGTCATAATTACATCTGTTCATAATCAGTCCGTCAGCATTGCATCAAACATGAAATTCATTAAACAAGCACAATCGTTACAGATTAGTTTAATCTGTAATGATTTACCCAAAATCAAGTTACGCCATGGAGAATTATTGCCGAATACAGTACGTTGCATCATTTGCGGACCATCAAATTGTGGAAAAACCAATTTGTTAATTGGTCTCCTTTTGCACGAAAATGGATTGACATTTCAAAATGTTTATGTATATTCTAAAACTCTATATCAACCAAAGTACATTTTTTTAGAAAAGGTTTTACGAGGAGTACCAGGAGTCAGTTTTCAGAAATATCAGGCAAATGATGACGTTATGAAAGTTTCAGATGCAAAACCTAATTCAGTAATTATTTTTGACGATGTAGCATGTGAAAATCAAAGTAATATGCGTGATTATTTTGCCATGGGAAGACATAAATTGATTGACAGTTTTTATTTAAATCAAACTTATAGCAAAATACCTAAACAACTAATAAGAGATAACGCTAACTTAATTGTGCTTTTTAAGCAAGACGAAATTAATTTGAAACATGTTTATGAAGAACATGTTAACACTGACATGACGTGGTTGGAATTTCGTAACATGTGTTCTCAAATATGGAAAGAGCCTTATGACTATGTTGTGATTAATAAAGACTGTCCTAAAAACAACGGGTGTTATAGAAAAATGTTTGACACTTTTGTAGAATTAGATAAAATTTGAATATTTAAATAGACTGCTTTTAGTTTCTCGTCATTCTTTAATCGACTCTTATTGGATTACCATCTATTTTACATAATGGAAAAATCATTGAAAAAACAAATTGTAGATGCAACACAAGCTGTAAGAAAAAAAATACGTAACATGAAGGATTTTGAAGAAAATAACAGACAAGTGCTTGATACAGTTTTCAAGCCTGTTACAGAATCTCTTAATTTAATAGCCAACACCAATAATCAACCAGTTCTAACAAAAAATGAAGAAAAAGGAGAATTTCATGATCAAATTTCCAACCACGACTTACAGAATGATCAACATATAGAAGAAACAAATGATACCAATGATGAATCAGAAGCCGATATTGACTCTTCATTTGAGTCAATAGTCGATACTAATCCAGATCATGATGTATCATCTTGGTCATTATCTTCAGAAATATTAGCGGATGTACCATTTGGTGTAAGAAATGAACGTGGAAAGTTAATGTTAGGTTTCTCTAGTATAACGATTGGTGATGACGTTATTACTGTAGCCGGACACAAATACAAATGCACACCTGGCTTGCGACAGTTGCTCTTAAAAAAAGACGTTGATCTGAGCTTTGTTACAGATTATGACATGCAAAATTATAAGTCGATGTTACTTGTAACAAATGCACATCGTAGAGATTTTGATTCAAGAAAACCAATTAAAAGTAATAAAGGACAAAAATATATGCAAGTTATTAAACCTCTTTTCGATCAACAAAGTAAAAGTCCAAACTGTGAACCAAAAGTAGGAAAAGGATTACCTTTAACAAAAATGTGGAAAAAAAACACAGATTTTGTATATTGGGATGATCCAAATGAATTGGTTGATAGATTAAAGTTATTAATTGCTTCTCGAGATGCTGGCAACACAGGACTAGATAATGAAATAATATCTATCGTTGAAGAACTACGTGAAAGCAAAATCATTAAATAGACTTACTAATAAGAAATGTCTATCATTTTATTGTACACCGTTCAACACAATACATCTTAAATATGAATTTAGACAAATTTGGTCATTATATTCATAAGCGATTACGTATATCAGAATTGCTGGAATTTTATGATAATGCATTGCTCAAATCTGAAAATGGTGATTACGATTTGAAGACATCGAAGCTAACAGGGGTCAAACCTCCTGAAGATGCAGATGATGCAGTAAACAAAGCATATGTAGATGAATTGAGAACTAAACTAATAACCGACTTACAAAAACTGCAAAATACTATGTTAAACGATGTTCAGATCCAGCTGGAGAAAGCTTTAAAAACAATAGTATCTGAGGCAGTGGTTCACTTGGAAAACAAATTTTATAGTCGGAAAGCAGTTGATGAGATAGTTGAAAACGCAGTTAAATTTGTATTAGATCAAAAGCATAAGCTTGAAAGTTCCTCAAAATGACAAAACAACAAATTGTTAACGAAATACATAAAGCTGCACGAAAAAATTATCCTCGTCGATCTGTAATTTTAAAAGGTATTGATGATTTGTGGCAAGCTGATTTAATCGACATGCAAAACTTGAAAAGATTTAATAAAGGTTATAACTATATTTTAATAGTTATTGATTGCTTCTCAAAGTACGTTTGGATAGAACCACTAAAAACTAAAAATAAGCATGATGTTTCTAACGCATTCGAGAAATTGATATCGACTAACCATCGGATACCAGCTCATCTCCAAACTGATTTGGGTACCGAGTTCTATAATTCAGCATTTCAAAAGCTTATAAAGAACTATAATATTAATCACTACTCAACTTTTTCAACGAAAAAGGCTTCAATTGTAGAACGTGTTATCAGAACTATTAAAAATAAATTGTATAAGTACTTTAGTCTCAGCGGGCACTATAAATGGATAGATTTTGGTTTGGAGAGTGTTGTAAAGACATATAACAACACAAAACATAGCACTATTAAATTAGCACCCGTTGATGTCAATAAATTGAATGAAGCAGATGTTAAAAATAATATTAAGAACTCAATAAAAACGGTATCCTATAAACATAAGCCCAAGTTTATGATTGGTGATAGAGTTAGAATTAGTAAATACAAACAACTATTTGAGAAAGGTTATACACCTAATTGGTCAACGGAACTATTTAATATAAAAAGTATCAATAACACTGTACCAGAAACATATCACATCGAAGATCAACACAAACAAGTTATATCAGGAACCTTTTACAAACACGAACTTCAAAAATCATCTTGTCCAGGTGTCTATTTGATAGAAAAAGTTTTACGAAGGAAAGGAAATAAACTGTTCGTAAAATGGTTGGGCTTAAGTAATAAAGAGAATAGTTGGATTGATAAGACTGCAATAGTGGAATAAATTATATACATAACAGTTATTAATTATAATATTTTGTTCATTATACTATGAGCTATGCAAGGTGGTGGACTACTCAATAGTGTTATTAATCATTTGCCATTTGAACTCCACTTACCCGGCTATAATTATTGCGGACCTGGAACAAAACTTTCAAAACGTTTACTGCGTGGTGATAAAGGTGTAAATAAGCTAGACGAAGCATGTATGTATCACGACATTGCATACGAAAACTATACAGACTTGTCTAATCGTCACAAAGCCGATTTACAACTTTTAAATATGGCCAAACAAAGAATGAAAGCAAAAGATGCTAGTAAAGGAGAAAAGCTTAGTTCGTGGGTAGTGAGTAAAGTTATGAAAGCGAAACTCAAATCTGGTGCTGGTGTTAAGCCATTTCATAATTTGGTTACAAAAATTAAAAGAAAAATCAAGAAACGCGTACCCAAAGATGGTAAATCTTTAATACATGCAGCTTATATGGCTGCTAAAAAAATTGTTCCGTGCGTTCCAAAACTTCGAGTACCACGAGTCATACCTTTACCAAAAACAGGAGGCATTCTGCCTTTAATCCCGATTTTTGCTGGTTTATCAGCTTTAGGAGCTTTGGCTGGTGGCGCAGCGGGTATTGCAAAAACAGTGAATGATTATAAAGAAGGTCAAAAAAAATTACAAGAATCTGAACGTCATAATAAGACTATGGAAGCTATTGCATTAGGTAACGGTTTATACATTAAACCACACAAAAAAGGCAAAGGATTGTTTATAAAATCGTCAAAAAACTAAGTAATAAGCTACCTAATCGTGCCTTAACTAATATCGATATTCAAAATTATGCATATGGTATTCCTTATTTTCGAGGAGTTTACATGAAGGATCAGTTACCAAAAATCCCTAAACGAATTGAATGTGGTATAGTTAACTTAGATAATTCAGAAAACGATGGAACGCATTGGGTAGCTTATGTCAAGGTAAATAATTATTGTGAATATTTTGATAGTTTTGGTGATTTAAGACCACCAATCGAATTGATACGATATTTTAGGAACTGCAATATTAATTATAACTATACAAGATATCAAAAATTTGATACAATAATTTGTGGACATTTGTGTTTAGAATATCTACAATCTTTTTGGAATAAATACTATAAATTTTATACTGTTCTTTAATTTTTATCATTTGCAAGATGACACTCACCTTGTCTATAACTGGAAACTCATCGGTATTAACTACCTTCTATCCAAATACGTTACAATTAATCGGAGAGTATGAATGTGCATTATTACATTTATCCACATATAATTCTATTCCAAATATTGATAAAACAAATAATAAGTTATACTATGGTTCAAATAATGTTATTGAAATACCTGAAGGTACTTATGAGTTGCAAGATATCAGTGATTATTTAAAATCTGAAGTAAAGGATGCATCCATAAAGCTCCATTGCAATAACAACACCTTAAAAACCATGTTATTTTGTACATCAACTATAGATTTTACTAAAGATTGTACGTTCGGAGGTTTGTTGGGGTTTAAAAGACAAGTCTTGGAAGCCAATAAATATCATGTATCAGAGTTTCCAGTCAACATTTTGCCTACAACCGTGATAAGAGTTGAATGTGATATAATTAGCGGTTCCTATATAAACGGACAATCCAGTCACATTCTACATGAATTCGCACTTAATGTCCCACCTGGATACAGAATTATAAAAATACCAAAAAACGCAATTTACTTTCCAATCAACCAAACCAACATCAGCTGCATACAGATCAGACTTTTGGATATAAATAATAACTTAATAAATTTGCGAGGTGAAGAAGTACAGTTGTATCTACACCTCAAAAGAAAAAATGATTGACTATACTAAATATAATATGTTTCTTCCAATTCAAAATAGCAGTTCTACTCGAACTCTCAATCAAGTAAGAACTCGACCTAAAAGGAGAATAAAGTTGAATAAAAACAATAAAGCATTTCTTAAGGCGATTGGTTTGTTAAAATGAATATCCTAGATGTTTTATCCGCTCCAGCCTATGACAACTCTGTGGAAGGAATTGAAATTCACTCTTACAAGCCTTACGTAACAAGTTTTAATAGAAGCGATGAAATCAGGATACCCATTAATCAGCAAGACTTGTATATATTACCATCAGAAAGCACTTTGTTTTTGGAAGGAACTGTTATTGTAAAGAAGGCTGAAAATTCGAAAGAGAGAGTCAGTAACGTTCATTTCACAAACAATAGTTTACTTTACTTGTTTCAAGATATAAGGTACGAAATAAATGGAGTGGAGATAGATAAAATAAAAAATGCCGGTATAACTAGCACGATGAAATCATTTATATCAATGAATGAGAGCGAAGCTAAAACATCTAATGCTTGGGGTTGGAATATCGAGGGAATAAGAAGTTCTAATGGAGGTAGCTTTTCTGCTTCTATACCACTTCGCAACATTCTTGGTTTCGCAGAAGATTTTAAGAAAGTAGTAATAAACAGTAAACATGAACTAATCTTATTACGAAGTAATACCAATCTGAACGCACTAAAACTCAACCCTGGTGAAATTGTAGAAGATATTATCATAAACAAAATAATATGGCGTGTACCGCATGTTAAAGTATCTGATAGAGAAAAAATAAACATTCTAAAATTGTTAGAAAAAGATCGACCACTTCAGATGATATTCAGGAATTGGGATTTGTATGAATATCCAATGTTGCCTAAAACCACCAAACATACTTGGTCAATAAAAACATCTTCGCAAATAGAGAAACCAAGATTTGTCATTATTGGTTTACAGACAAATAGAAAAAATAATGCTACATTTGATATGTCTCGATTTGATCATTGTGAGATTCGTGACGTTAAGGTATACCTTAACTCCACCTACTTCCCATATGAAAATATAAATACAAGTTTCTCGAATAATCGAATTGCTTTAATATATGAAAAATATACTAAATTTCAACAGTCTTATTATGAGCGTCGCGCTGAGCCTTTATTAAGTGAGGAACAATTTAAAAACGTTGCTCCGTTATTCGTCATAGACTGTTCTAGACAGCCAGATAATCTTAAGTCAGGTCCTGTTGTGGACGTAAGAGTGGAAATTGAAAGTGATATTGATATCCCGGATCAAACTTCGGCATATTGTCTTATATTGAACGACTGTATAATTGAGTATAAACCATTAAGCAGCACTGTGAGAAAATTATCATGAACCCGAATACAATTATAGTGGATGTCCAGGGGTTTAAAGACACTTATAATAACTTTATAATCAAGGAATTAGCTCTAGCCACTCGTGTTTATACCCAAACGTTCTTAATAAAGCCCCCATATTTATTTAAATACTTAACTACGAATGAAAAAAAACAAGTTACGTGGTTAGAGAGAAACAGAGGGATTTACTGGAATGAAGGTTATATCGACTATAGAGAATTTCGACGCATAATTGTTCCTTATCTAGAAAATAAAGAAATTATTGTGAAGGGCTTAGAAAAAGTTAAGTGGATTCAAGATCTTTGTATGAATTGTATTTGCGTAGATCTTGGTGAAGACAAGTGCCTAAATTTATCACTTTTGCATCACAAATATTCAAATAATGAGACAAGTTTTAATTGTATTAATCATACTAAACAATGTGCACTTAAAAATGTTTTATGTTTAAAGAACTATTTAATAGAGCAAGAAAGGTAATTTGTCTTCCTGTACACAGATTTAATAAATAAAACAATTTTTTAAAGTAAATGGTTTTTATTTTTTAACCCACATTTTAAATACCTATCTATAATTTTTAACACATTATTTTCACAGTACACACAATAAAAATTTAATTAAATATAAATATGACATCAGCAAATATTATTTGTATAAAAAATTGTATAAATATACATCAGTAAAATGTAGGTACATTTTACTGATTAATATTTCAATAAAACAAACTTTAAATCTTCATTGATTTTTATTTCTTATTATCACTTTTAATGCATAATACCTATATATTATCATTTTTACACCAAATAATATTAAAATATAAATTATTTATGAAATATTAATTTCAATACAAATGACGATCACATTTATTTACAAACTTACACTACACCACTATTTACATAAAATTAATCTAGTTAGGAATATTTTAAAACAAGAACTATTAATAAATGTTAGGGAAAGAATAGCCGCATATTTTTTTTGATATATTATGTATTAAATTTTCGGTTTGATCAGAAATTTCGTCAACTGGATCTTTGACAATATATTGTGCCTTTATTATCTCCTCTTCATTCTCACTTGATCCGCTCAGGTCCTTAATCTCAATTTTGATCAAACGCCGTCCTTTTGTTGGTTCACAGTTTATAACGTATGAAGGTTGTCTATGTTTCTTTAATATTTTACTCACTATTTTTGATTCTGACTTGCGCGTGGATTTTTTTCTCTCGGCGTTTTTTTTAGGTGTTTCACGGTGTGTACTTTGAGCTGCGATCCATAATCGTTCAGTTTCTTCGTCAAATGCATATGGATCTTGCGCATTTGGAAGCGATTCTGGTGAATACAATCCATTTGGCAAACCGTTTCTTTCTTCAGTGTCTTCTATCGCGAATATATTCTCATTTGTGTTCTGAAAATAAAAAAACGTTAGTATGTTATTTACGTTACGTGACGTGTTACCTTTTCTATAAACACAATATTATAATAGTTTTTAAAATCAAATATCTTACCATGTTGTTTGTCGATTTGTAAACTAATAGATAAATTTAAAGTTGCACGTATAATTTACGTCCACGTCGTTAGTGATAAATTCAGAATGAAACAATGAACTTATAAAATTAACAACGGGATTATATAGCCACAGTTTCTGAAAATTGATACTATTTCTAATACATATTTCTTTAAACAACAAAATACTTACGACGTACAAGTTGAAACATGAAAATCCTATCATGTAAAAACACGTATTGTGCATAGCAAAGCAAAAAGATTTCTATGACGTGTTACCTCGCTACTGCAATGATTATTATATAGATATGGGTACTAAGAACAGGTTGAGACATGAAAATTTGAACAAACCTGATTCAGGTACAGTTTACCCTTTACTTACCTATGTGTGTCGCAAAAGTTTTCTATTATGTCACTAGTTGAGAATGAAGTATAATAAAACGAAAATATGATTACATCATGTAGGTATTTATTTATAAATAAGAGTAAAAGACATAGGTAGGTAGGTACATTCTTATAAGATAAAAACTTAAAGTACTTAAATACATTTTTAAACATCACAATGTCATACTTATGAAAAAATAAAACCCATCATAAATTTCAATTAAACGTCCTAAAATTCAGCCTAAAATTGAGCAATTACCCCAAGAAACAGTGTGAATGTTGTCCTTTAATATATACCGCTTATCATCATTGGATGATAATACAACTTTGTTGACACTACGGGTTACTAACTCGTGTTTCAATGATTTAAATAATAAATTTTGTTTACGAGTTATTTCATTATTGGTTAACGTTTTTTTATAATCTGCTTTTACTAAGTCTCTCACTACGCATTTCTTAACACCTTTAGCTTTTTTTAAAGTACATTGCTCAGATTGAATACAATATAATTTGGGACGTAGACCAATGAATTCCCTGATTATTTTACCACCCATTTCATCTTTGAATAGACCTGGCACTTTTTTATTCAAAATCGGTAAACTAAACGGATTACTTGTACTATAATTACTAGTATCAAAATAACTAATAAAGTAGTTTTTCATATCATTGTAAAAGTCGTTAGTTTCAATTTTATAAATAAAACTGTCTGTGTCCGTATAGCATAACTTGATAAGTTCTCTGTAATGTGGGCGCATAATAGAATAGTGAAAATCGTACATATGTTTTTTTGATAGTTCTAATACAGAGAAACCTATATATAGGGGTTTATCCATAACAATTTTTTCAGGTTTCATTTGAATCGCAACCAAATTCTCAGAAAATATAGAAACACTATGGAAGTTAGGTCTGGCAACCAAGGTATCTGCACTTAATCTCTTTTTTGTTTTATTTTCGCTATCACTCCACTGATTTACTAAATGAACTTTTACACGATTTTCATTATTTTCTAGCGTTTTACCGAATATACTGTTATTAAGCAATTTAAAAAAGTCTTGTTCAAATTCGGTCACTGCTTTTTGTCTAAGCTCGGTATTGAGGTCTATATATTGTTTTAAAAATGCTTTTTGCCTAAAAGTTATAACGCGATGCACTTTGTTTAATATTAATCCATGCTTAATACAATTTTTCAAATGTACGTAATGTATTACGTATTTATATTTATCATATAAAGTTGTGACAAGTTTAGAAATTTTTCCTCCAGGAGGCACACATTTCTCAGGACAAAATGGCAAGTCATTATGCAAACGGTGTAAATATTTAGGATAAAGTAAATCTACCTCTAATATGAACCCATAATCTGCATCATCTTTTATATTCATGATATTTAGATTTTCTATCTCATTTTTATCAAGAAACCTGAAGTTTGATAAAGGTAAAGGTTGGCACATAGCATACCCATATAAATTATTGCAATCTAAGTATACAATAAATATATCATCTTGTTGAGGGTCATAATTTTCCATATATTTATTATTACTTTTTACATAACGATGGGAACTCATACAAAGACCTCCTCTTATACCCTCTTGTATTAACCTTATTATTGCTAAATCATCAATAAGTTCTAACTTAATTCCCGTTTTGAGAAGCATCGCGTCCCATGATAAGCTAGGAGCTGTTACATAAAAAGCTGGATCTAATTGATAAAATCGCTTAGAAGTATTTCTAAAGTTTTCAAAAACGTCAGTCAACAAAAGTACGTCAGTTTTGAGGTAAAGATCAGTATAATCACCTAGATTTTTTATTTTAAATTCAGACCATACTAATTTAGCATGCTGGTAATCTGCTAATGAAATATGTTGATTATTTAAGGAATTATAAAAATAACATTTTTCAGGCAGAACTGTCTCCTTATAACGATTTATGTTGCTCATATAATCATAAGGATATACACCTTTTCGCGTAAGTAATTTAAATTGTTTTGGACAAGAGAAATTGTTTTTTAAGTGTATAAACTGTTCTGGTTTCAAACTTTTTACTAATTTGTCTAAACTAGTAGATAAAAATTTAAAGGAGTCCACAAACCGAAGCTGTACAAATTCATTTCTAGAAACTTGTATAAATTTTGTAAAAGAAATGTATGACTCTTTATTTTTAGCTATGATTTTAAGTGAACCGCTAGCTTCTCCTAATTTTTTAATAAAAAGATGGCAATCGTAACCTGAAAGGTTATGAAAGAAAATTGGTATAAATTTCGGAAGTTTATACATCAAATTACAGTAGTTATGTGCGGCTCCTCGATATTGACCTGTCAAATGACAGTGGTCTCTTACTCGGTCTGTGATTAGTAAGTTTTGACAAATATGACAACGAGTGCTTTCATTGAATTTAACAGAATCGTCGTTGTTAAATATAATTGGTACACTATTCGACAGATTGTTGTTAATCCATTGAACATCCCTGTAAATATTCTCAACAAATTTATCTACACAATCTTCCCCACGGTAAGATACAAAACGATTTCTACTTTCATCAAACGAACAAACTATATAATAAGCGAATGCTATAGGTATATGTACCTGACATACTGAGGTACTCGCAACAGAGGGATCCTGGTTGCACCCTTGCACTGGAACCAACATGGCTTCAAAATCTGCGTAAATTACATATGGCACATTTTGTTTCCTTTCGTAGTTTTTAAACTCAATCACTGAACCTTTTTGCGGTAGCTGAGTCATTACACCGGCACATACATGAGAATCAATTTCCATGCTTGATCTAAAAAATAGCAAACACTCATCACAAAAAAATAATTTCCCATTATGGTTAGTTATTTGTTTTCTCACCAAACGCGATAAATCTTTGATCAGACAGTAATGTGAATATCTGCTCTTTTCTAATAATAGTAAATTAACTGTTTTTTTGTTATCATTATTAAACTGTGATTTGTATAAAGGTCCTATGATCTGTCTATTATTTTCTAAACCATATACATTTATTCGTAATCTTGGATTATTTTTTTCAAACATTTGTATATCGGTAAAAGTTACTGGAAATGACATTCCTTCTATGTTAAACAGATTGAAAAAATTTGGATATGAAGAAACTCTCTGAATGTTCCTATTTGCAGGGTAAAGAGCTGCCGTGACCGACCACAGGAAACAATATATATCATTGTTACGAATATTTACACATGCCTTTTTATTTTTAATGATCAGAGGTAAATCAATAAATCTTGAACCACGGAGCGGTTGATATCTATTTATATTTACCTCCATGTAACAGTTATTAAGGAAAGTCCAACCAGAATCCCGCTCTTCAAATTCGTCTATCTTTTTCAGTAATTGATTAGCAACATCTGTAAAGAGCTTTGTAAAATCATAGTTCATACATATAATAATATTTTTGGTTTCAAATGATTTAACTTCTGGTATGTCGTGTTTAAGTAGTACAAACTTTGAGTATATATGAAAGTTAACCTTAAGGGAAGTGTGAGCTGCAAGAGATTGATCAATTAAAGATTTGACCCTACTGTGAAGGTGTCTGAAGAAAACAGGTAAAGATGTCTGTTCGTTCGTGTCAAGAGTATGTAATCTATATGTTGCTAATCGATTTTTAAAAGCAGAGTTCACTTTCTCCACGCCATGATCTAAAGTAATTACGTTATCTGACTTTCGGTGTATTTTACTCCTTAAATGTCCTATCCATTTCTTACCATTTACGTCAACACCACAGCTATCACAGAACGGCATATTAATTTGTGAAACACACAGACAGATTAGGATGGAATTTTTAATTGAAATTTATGATGGTCAATGGATTAATCAAATTTATTTAATATTTTTATGTATTACATACAAATAGATAATTATATTAAGTTTAGTAGGTACGGACTTATTTAAAATTAATTTTATTAGAAAAGAAAGTGGCTTCGGAATCTGCGAACAACTCGCTGGCTTGTCTAACAAATTTTTGTAGTTGAGCCCAGTGAGGAGATTCCTCGTCAGTCCGAAGCTTCAACCACAGCAGGTTTTTTTTCCAAAGGTCGTCGCCACCTTCTTGGACGTCAACCGAGTTGTACACCTTCAAGTCAATGTGGAAGGGACCCTCGGTAGACAGTGTACGCCTCGTTTGACCGTTAGCCACCCGATTGTACAGCACCGATGTGGATGAAGCTCTGCCGGTGTTGACGGTGGGAGTTTCACTGTCGAGGTGGAAGATGTCGTATCCCTTTTGCGCAGCCTTTTTCTTTGAAGCTCTAAAACAGGGAAATTTTCTATATTATAATATTGTACCTTAGTACTTATAATGTTCATTAAATAAATAATAAATGATCATTATGTATATTGTTATGAACTGGACAACATCAGTTTTGCTTTAGTTAGGAATATTACGTGAACAGATTAATAGATGACTGTCATGAACGACACACAAAGTTTGATACTAATGGAACTCGAACCCAAGACTTCTGGATTTGCAATTACTAAACTACTTAGCCAGAAAAATAAATAAATCTCTCATAATAATATTATATTAACAAAAATAACAAAACTAGCACTATTTAACACGTAACCTCGCTCACTCATATTTTGGTACATACCTATTGCGTAATGTTGTTGATTATACGTATTTTAATTGGTAGTATTGGTACCTTATCATCACCTTACATCAGCTGGGTATAAGAGTACTAATGAGTAATAATTACCTCGGACATTCGCTTGAGGTACTTCTAGCAGATGACTTGCGTTTGACGGAGACCTTTTTGAACGTCCCAGCCTCGCTCCTTACCACTCTGTCACAATCGAACTCTTGGTCCGCTCTGAAAACATAATACCTATTATAAGTTACAAATAGTAAATAAATATACAGAAACCTACTCAGAAAACTATCACATTATCTTCACAAAAACTTTCTCATCGTAAAAACTATTTTAACAGCACTAGATTTTTCAGTCGTAAATTATAATATAACCAGCTTTTGCCCGCGGCTTCGCCCGTGTAGATGTCAACATAGCTTTAGTCTTTTCTCATGGTCTGGTCTACCCCACATCCAATTTCATCAATAGGTAAAGCGGTTTAGACGTCAAACCGTTGTTACGCTTTACCTTGTTACAGACAGACAGAAAGAGTTACTTTCGTATATTTTATGATATTAGTATAGATAAGTAATGAACATGTACGTACTGGTACATATGGACGTACCTTATACGATCGCTTGCAACGCTTTTGACAGTTGGTGACGATTTGCGCTTTCCAGCCCCCTTTGCCTTCGAATTTGACTTGACGGCTTCGATCGACGTCGCCCTCGCACTGTTGCCACTATCGTACTCTGAATCCGACCTGTAAATATTATGAACAGAATAGTTATTAAATTGCGACTAGTAACTCAGAAAACGAAGTGTTTAGTCTGCCAATTGCAACAATTCGGTAGTCACTCAAACTAATAAAATTTGACAAGACTAATACGCTAAATACGTTATCACTAGTTAGTATCACTCACCGTCACCGTGCACAAAATAACGATAGGTTTAGTTCTGCCAAATTTGTTTAAAGGTTAAAAAGATTTCTCACTTAAAAACAATAGAACATGGGATAGAATATTTTATAACTTAGGAACTTACATTTTTTAGGTAGGTACAGTGACGATTAAACTCACAAAAAATCTGGAGCCAGGTGTTTAGTCTTCAAGGTGAAAGGTCTTGGTCTTCAAGGTGGAAGGTCTTCAAGATGGTGGCTGCTCCAATGGATTCGTTCAACGGTATAATAACGAAGTCAAAATGAAGCACTGACTGAATGATTTCAGATTTTATAAGAAAATTAATGATAATTTAGCAAAATACGTTAGGGTTGTCACCACGCATAGGAAAAAATATCTCGTCACGTTACGTAATGGAAATAATCAAATTATGATATAAGTCATGTAAATTCTACATGAAAATATTAATAAGTTATACATATCTAATAATAATGTAAATATTTTGTATGATGTAAAGTTTACTTAATATTTACATTCCCCTATTATGTTTGTATACAGTAAATACAGGAAATGGAAATAAAAATTAAACTTAACATTATACATATTATAAAAAATTGTCTTTCTTATAGTTTCATTCTTTAATAATAACTCAAATTGTAATCGCTCAATAGCTCAGTCGGCTGAGCATTCCCCTGTAAGGGAAAGGTCATGGTTTCGAGTTCTACTTGAGCATTTCATTTTTCCCGATGTATTTGAAATAACAAATTGCATTAATAAATGCTGTCAATATTAATTAAAATGTAAACATTTAATTTATTTTATTTTTAGATATAAAATGTGATCAGAAATGAGGTAAGTATTTGATTAAAAAACTAAATTATCTGGATTATAATATTCAAATATTCATTATGTTCAAAGAGTAGGTAATCTCAATAAATTATTTGAAACCAATGTAGATACCTATTAAATCCTTCACACAATATTTTATTGTATCGAAAAATAAGATGTTGTATTAATTTTAATTTATAGATAGTACATTATTAACTAATAGTGGCAGCCCTAATGTAATTCGTGTAAGCATTTTCGACCCATATAACTTCAAAGAATCACATGGAGTAAAATTACATACTCCACGTGTAAAAATCCTACAACCTGTACAATCCTGTATCAATATTGTATTATTATTATTATAATTTTAACGAATAACTTAATTTTTGATCCAACTAATAATTATATTTAAACTTGAAAGTTTTTTAAAGATATTCTTCTTAATATGTAGGTGTATCAATTTGTAATGCATTTGCTGTGGATAAACCTATAAACAAAATAAAAATAAATTATGTTATATTCAATCACACTATAACGGCTAAACGGATCTGGCTAAAATTTGTTCAAGGAAAATGTCAGCCTCCGTGGCGTGATGGATTCGATTCCCGCACGGTGCAATAATTAGTTTGCATGAATATGACTATTTGCATTGGTCTGGGTGTTTATATGTATAATAATTATACAGTAAATTATATACAATTTAGGTACAAGATATGCATAAATGGCGACCTTATTGCTAAAAACAATATCTTACACGCGACCTACATCAACACCTTTGGACCCCAAGCCATCCGATCCTGCTAGGCAGTGCATCCGCTAAATAACAAGCTAGTGTTTAGTACAGGTTTTCATTTCAAGGTAGAGAGTTGGGCAACAGTCGATCTCGATAAAGTCAAAGTGCAAATATATAATACGGTCTTACAATATAGTTTTTATCTATTTACTTTAAATAAGTAGGTATCTATTATACAAATATTATTTTATGTAAAGATTGATCGTAGATGAAATATTAAAAAGTGAAGTCGTAGGTAAAACTAGTCAAGTAATTTCATTTATGGAATATTATTAGCGGTCAGTAGCAGGTGCATTTAGGTATGAGAAATGCTATTGTTTATATCATTATCATATTGCACTCGGCGAAGCTCGACAGCCGCGCGAGTAACGAGACCTCACTGGGAGTGATGTGCCGACAAAGGCTTAGCGACTAGCAACAGACCAAATCGTGGCATCGTTTCATACGTGCTATGTAGGTTGCTATACTTAGGTTATGTAATATTGACTATATTGCACCACCACCTGTAATATTGTAATATTTACGAACGAAGTGAGTACTGATGATTACGAATACTGATTTATAACTCTCAATCGCACATGTACGATTGAGAGTTCTAACTCACTTCGTTCGTAAATATTACAATATTAGTGAGTTAGAACTCTCAATCGTACATGTGCTATTGAGAGTTCTAGATCAGTAATATTGAGAGTTCAACGAACGAAGTGAGTTAGAACTCTCAATATTACTCTACTATTGAGTATTACAACCTTCTATGATTAGGCACAAAAACAACTAGGTAGTAAGAAATACAGTAATTAACCGTACTTTAAACGTTTTTAATAATCTGTAGGACCTCCTAAAGCATTAGCAACAGCTCGACAACGGTGTGGCATACTTAGTATGAGATTGTCAATCATCGTCTGTGGAATATGGCTCCATACACTGCGAAGGAGTAAAAAAAGTTGTTCTTCAGTGTTCAGATTTTCCAAAGAATCACTGAAAGCTCTTCTCCCAAGCAAATCCCAGGCATGCTCTATGGGATTGAGGTCGGCAGACTGAGCAGGCCATTCCAACGTCGTCATATTGTGCTCGCTTAACGCATTGACCACTACCCTCGCGGTGTGTGACCGTGCATTATCTTGCATGAACATAAAATCTTGACCGAACTGCTATCGATGAGGGATTACCATGGGGTGTATAACCTCCTGAATGTATTGGTTTGCATTCAAATTGCCCCGTATCCAAACGAGGTCGGTCCTTCCACCAAGGCGAATTCCAGCCCATACCATGATTGTTCCACCTTGGTAAGGATGAACTTCTTGCGGATTCTGGAGACGATTTCGACGTTCAGGAACTCGCCATATACGCACTCTTCTCGAATCAGGATGAAAACCGAAGCAAGATTCGTCGGAAAACAGAACCCGTGCCCATTGATGGTCGGTCCACTATAAATGTGCGTTAGCCCACAATAAGCGACGACCTCGATTTTCACGTCGAAGAGCTGGAACCCTAAGCGGTCTGCGAGCATAAAGATTGGCTTCGTGTAGTCTTGTTCTGACAGTTTGATCGCTAATAACCACTTGATGCTGAGACTGGAGGCCTGCGACCAACTGACGAGCAGTAATCGTGGGTTGCCGCCTTGCGGAATTTTGCAAGAAACGATCTTGTCGCGGGGTAGTAACCCTAATTCGTCCCCTGTGACGTTCGGCAACATCCCCTTTAGACCTGTAGCGTGCCCATAATCTGCAAATTACGCTTGGTTGGGTGTTGACAGCATCCGCTACGTCGCGTTGAGTTCGTCCAGCTCGCAGCATACCAACAGCCCTTAACATCTCTTCGCGACTTAAATGACGACGTGACATGATGATTACAGTCACAAAAATGCACAAACCATATGTAAAAGACGTATTATTGATAATAAACGTTATTTACCATCAAAAAAAGTATTTTTTATTTTGCAATATTTTTAACTGCACAATCAAACACTTTTAAAATTTTTCCCTCCATATTCGAAAATCATTACTTATTTAAATTTATTTTTGAATTTCGAACAACTCTGTAATCTACTTTATTCTATTTTTATTTATTTGCTGCCAGTTATTTGCAAAACAAGATTTACACGAAAAAAAATAATTGGGGTCATCTTGTTCCCTAGACTTTGTTGAGGTGTTTATATTCAAATAAACAAACCATGGGGGACGGAGGTCGTTCCGTCGACCTCCAACACCCGCGTCACTCACAAATCTACGCAGCGCATCATCGCCGTGAGCAAGGCGACAAGTGGGATTGCTCCCACTCCTAGAGCTTTCACTAGCTCACGCCGGGCACTAGTTGAGCGTATGCAGCCCCGAGTACTCGCTCGCGTCACATTGTTGACACTCGAAGGTTGGTTCTTGCCGGATTCGACGTAGGAAATCCTCGAAGCATCTGTGCCCGGTCTTACCGCCGCTACAACGGTGTACCTACGTGGTAGCCTAAGTCGTCTCTCCCACTCCGTTACCATGTCCCTGCGGAGCTGCGACCTCATGCACCGAATTTCTTCAAGCTCGGATTCGTGTCCCTGCTCTCGCGCCTCCTTTTGGTACCGATATAGCACCGAACGGACTATCACTTCCTGAATCCACGGTAGCAATCCGGCGAGGAAAGAATATGTGCGGTACCCTGTCATCGTCTTCTGCGGAGCACTTAGCATGTGCAAGTGCCTGGCCTTTAGGGTCTTCATCCTTACGGGATACCCTTATAGGACCATTTACCGCATTATTTCCTGGAATCCTCCGGCCCCTTATGTTCCAGATCATTTGCTGCGTCCTTCAATTTGAGAAGCAGTATTCGAAGATGCTCTCCGAAGTCCCATCAGCCGGCGAGCAGGAGCCCCAGATATTGCACCTGGAACTTAATGCCAATTAGAGTGTCTTCACTATGAGGCTGGATCGTTCCGGTGGCGCAAGCCAATGTCCATGAAAAAATATGCCCTCAGTTTTGGACAGAGCCACTTCGAGACCCAGCCGCCAGATCCGTTCCACGACTTGGGCCACTAAAAATAGATTTTTCTTACAAAATATCAGATAATTGCTCCATCGACCAAACACAAGGAGCTTTAGACCTATATAGCATTGCTCTAGCTAGGGTACCTATAATATCTAAAATAAAGCCGGTCAAGTGTGAGTCGGACTTGCACTCCGAGGTTTCCGTATAAAAGTGAACAAAGTTATGCTACATAAAGCGCTAAACCTATATAATGCATTGACTTAGGAGTTTGATTTTTGCACAGTTTCAAGACGTTGCAGATTTGAGCATGTGATATAAATTTCAACTTGATATCTCCACGCCTTCCTGAGAAAAAGGTACATACAGACTGACAGACAGACAGACAAGCAGGGTTCCGTTTTTATTTCCTTCTGAGATACGAAACCCTAAAAACAAGGGCAAATTATAGAAGCTCGCACGGGTTGCAGAAAAATACTATTTACGATACTGACTGAGGGATGCCACCATTGTCTTTGATTTGCAATAAAACAAATGTTATAAAGTGTACCAATAATCTTAGTTCCGATTTTAGTCATTTCTCGGAATCGTTGGTTTATGTTATGAAACCAATGTAGGTAGATACTCCATAGAACTGGCAATTACTCCAATAATCAACGCATTTCAGTCATGGATAGCTACTATGCAGGTAACCACATCTTTTAACTTTTTAATGCATAAGAGATCGACTTATCAATAGGTTAAGTCGATCTTTGTATTCTCTCTATTATTTCTTTGTATTATTACTTACTAATATTCAATTCTGTTTCTTTTTTGTATTTTCACGGTTCTAACGGGCAATTAAGAAAGTAAGAAAGAAAGTTAAACCGTCTCGGTCCCTGTTGCCATACAAACATCTATGGCAGTCGTTACAGGTAGTTGGAGCCCTCAAATGTCAAACTAGTCTAACAACAGTTCGAGAATTGGTTGTGAAATCTAGATGGCAATCACTTCACGAAAAAAAATCGAAGCTCAGCCGTATCTTACTTCGATTAGAAATCCGAACCCAACGGAGTTGGGATCAGTCTCAGAGAATGTTGACTATGGGCTAGACAATCTCACTAGCTATAGGCTTTTTTCTTTATACTACTTACCTATGTGGCAAACAAGCGCACGGCCCACCTGACGGAAAATGGTTACCGTGGCCTATGGACGTGTGTAACTCCAGAGAAGCCACATCCGTGCTGCCGACCCTATAAGTACAGAGTTTCTGTGCCGTCAGTGTAGAGGACAAAGCAGGACAAGCCTTTAGTCATCCCACTGACAGCACAAATTCTCCAGTGAGCTTTGGCTACCCTACTCACCGCTGGGAACACAACACGAAGTTATTGTAACCGCGGTATTCTGTAGGGCGAAGGTACTTTCCCAAAGGCTTAATTCGATGACTTACAAATTGGCGAACAAGTTCCAAAATCTCATGGCAAAAAATATTATATTTAGTATTACAACAACATATATCTTTTTCATAACGCCTAAAGATCTCTCGTATATTTACAACGTAAAAAAGTGTGTTCTCAAGTATGATCACAACATATAGAACTGCCCTGATAGCACATATCCATAAAATTGTTATATTAAGAGATATGTAAGCACTTTGGTACCATCAAACTACTTTGCGGTGTCGTGAATTACAACCAAACACAGTAACACGCTAAAAGCCCTTCGAAGGATATAAATAATATTAGTAAAAGAAATGACAGTAACTGAACTAAACTTCTGATTTATATTTATCGTTTTATTCACTTTTAGCACATATCCTGCGAAATTTTCGCTTTTTTTTCTATACCACTTAGGTGACAGATAAGCACACGGCCCACCTCATGGGAAGTGATTACCGTGACCTTTGGACAACACAGCGCAACACCAGGCGCGTTACAATCTTCTAATGCCCCTCTTGAAGAACTCCATATTGTAGGCGCTTGGGAAAGTGGTAACAGGGAGTTCATTCCACAGCTTGAGTGTGCGCTATGTTTTTTGAGCTGCTTGTGACTAAATGGTTACCAAGTACGTTAGCATATCACAAGGTTAAGCAAAATATAGCAACCACTAGGTTGGCCTTAGGATGGGTGACCATTATTTAGACATTCATACCCTCCGTGACTATGAGAGGTATGTTAAACCGACGATCTCAGTTGCCTTACGAACATTTAAATCATTCGATATACCCATATAGTTGGAGCCCTGAAAAGGGTCCACCTACAGAATTTTACTGTCACTAATGGATTGTAGATGTTATATTGCAGTCACTTCACGGAATATATCTAATTTCAACCGGCTGATAGTTATATTGGTAAAATGGACACTGAACTCCAAAGTAGAGGCCTTGTATGCAACCGGGTCTAACGCATGATAATCCTGTGTACTATATGAAGTCTATGGTTTTTGAGACCAAAACCAACCACAGCTGCGGTGCGGTGCACCTATTATTTGACGGACAAGATTCTGGGGCAGGTTTTCTTCTCGACGTTGGGGGCCCTGCCGTAAAAACCGAGATAATCTAAAAAAATCTGGCGAAGAGAGTATGAAAGTGCAGCCCAGACTTTAATGCAATAACGATTAAGAGATGATGGAGAAAACACACGACGGTATTTCCATCCAATTGAGCACTCCCACTGGGGAAGTACCTCCACCCTTTAAAATACCGCGAGAATACCTAGAGAGTTTTTGTGCTGTCAGTGGGAAGACCAAAAGCTTGTCCTGCTTTGTCTTTTTCACTGACGGCACAAAAACTGTGTGCTTACTGGGTTGGCAACGCAGGTGTGACTCTCTTGGTTTCGCACACGTACATAGGCAACGGTAAGCACTTGTGCACTTTCTCAACAATGTCACGCTTCACGGTGCGTGTCAATGTTGCCTAGTGAAAACTAGGCTATAATCGTTAACAGGAAAAGGTGTGGATACTGTTACGCAAATATGAACAATGCATTTTATGATTTCAAAGTTTTATTTTCAATTAATGGTTTAACTGCGTACGATATTAACATTATTTTGTTAGTTAAGTTTTGACAACATAAGTACAACTTCGATGTCTTATCAGGAAGTTTTTAATTTACTTTCTAGTGTTTTTGCTATTACCTTTTTCTTTATCTTCTTCATCATCATTACCTTTTTTTTTACTACCATATTTGTTATTTTGTTCGCCATTTTCATCTTCTGCTTCTTCTTCTTTTTTTACTTCTTTCCCGTCTTCCTCAGTTTTCTCCTGAAAGTATCTTGTAGTATTTTCTGCCCCTCTCTTAGTTGAGTTTTCAGCGCAGTTTGACAGCGCAACCACGCATAGTGAGATCTGTAAATGAAAAAGATTACGTGAACTATTTATTTGAAAAAAATTAAATGCAAGCGTACATGCAACACTTGTGGTATATTGCATGAATACTTTTATTAATTCAATTATCAATTTGTTAATTCAAACGTCAAATTATTGAAAATTTATTTTCTCATTTCGTCGACGACGGTCCAGCAATATTCGAATATTGACAAAATATCTCAATAGTTTGACGTTGGTACCAATAAGAAAAAACTACAACTAATGAATCAGACTAGTGATAATAAAGAACCATATTCAAATCCAATTATTCACTTAACTTATATCAAAGTTATACGACGAAAATTACTACATAATCTGTGGACGCGGTGCAACGCACATGCGCGATGAGTAAATAGATTGAATCTTGCTCAAATTGTCTGTCATTTTGAGTAAATATATTACTTTTTTCATGAGATTAGATAAAGTAGTATAGGAAACTGCACATAATTTGGTGTTAAAACACTCGTGTTTTAACACCAAATTATGGGGCGAGACAAGCCTCGCCTACAAGTCGGTATTATACACCTGCTGACATACAGACGAGACTCAGGCGCAGGATTTTACGGTTGTGGGTCAGACGACAATTGCTGACGTAAAAGCTAAGATGAACCATATTACTGAAAACGGAATAGGAAAGTATATAATAAATAATTTGTACTTACCAAGACTAGGAGTTTTATGTCAACCATGATTGTGGTCGTTCAAAATACTAATACAGTAGAAGGGTTCCAATACAATTTTAAATTTTAGGTTGTCTACTCTCGTTTATGTAGGAACTATATCGAAAAATTTTGCATTATAAATAGATATAACAGAATTACCATAACGTATTTAGTGAAAAATTCAGTAATATTCTTACTAATTAAGAGGTTTTTTGGCTTCTGTAAGTAATTGGAATGACACTAAAACTTATTTAATATGAAGTTTAATGTTTTATGCTGTCTTTATAAAAACCGTCGCACGAAACCATGACTTTCATCCTGGCCAAGGAAGTCAAAATCGAATCACGGTATCCAGGACATTGTATAACGTGATCTAGGGAAACCCTCAAAATGTATGCAAAGATGCTGTTTATGTAGCTTTTACATAATTTTGTTTCAGTATTTGCCTCTGAAAATCATATTCTCATGATATTAAACTGATGACAGAAACCTAAGCATACGATGGAAGAAACATAATGAAGGATCTACAGAGCGAAAAATAACTGAATTAATAAATTAATTGATCAGTTAGAAGTCAGTGCCTACTTTGTTTGCTGTACCTGAACTACTATGATGCAATCAATTGAAATATGACCTATCAGTCTGGGCACCAACTTTCTTTCCTAACCCGATGAAGTACAGGAAAATCATTCAATCATAGTAAATTTGTTGATTCAGTTATTTTTTGCTCTGTAGATCCTCCATTTTGTTTCTTCTATCGTTTGCTTAGGTTTTTATCACCAGTTTAACAGCATGAGAAGATGATTTTCAAAAACAAATACTCAAACTAAATTATGTAAAAGCAACATAAACAGTATTTTGCCTACATTTTGAGGATTTCCCTAGATCTCGTCGTCCAGAGCCCTGGATTCCGTGATTCGATTTTGACTTCCTTGGGCAGGAACTACCCTTCAATTTCTAACAAAACTAAGAACTATCTACGAACGTCCTGTAAAGTATCATTATTTAGTTATAGTTTATAAATTTTCACTACACTGTTATTTTAATACAAAGGGCATAAGAATTTGTTCTTTTTAAATATTAATAAACTATAACTTAATAATGATACTTTGATTGCTAATACAAGTTAAGGAGGTGCGTTTTCCTGTATTTGAAATTTGAGGGCTTCTCCAGATTTTTCGATCTCAGTTCAGATCCGGATTTCTTGGATATAGGATCACTCTGAAAATATATCTTATTGAATACCACAAGAATAGAATAAAGACCGTTCATAGTTGCGTTTGATATCGGGTAAAAAACATACATAAAAATACCCCTCGAATTAAGAACCTCCTCCATTTTTGAAGTCGGCGATGATTGCCAACAAAAACTACTAAAAGGAATTCCAATTTAACTTTATCAAACAAGTAAATTTTAGTGTTATTCCAATTACTTACAGTAGCCAAAAATTCTCTTAATTAGTTAAAAAATTACTGAATTATTCACTAAATACGTTATGGTAATTCTATATATCTATTATGCAAAAATTTTCGATATAGTTCCTATATAAACGAGAATAGACAAACTTTCAATTTAAAATTGTATTGGAAGCCGTCTACTGTATTAGTATTTTGAACGACCACAATCATGGTTGACATAAAACTTCTAGTCTTGGTAAGTACAAATTGTTTATCATATACTTTCCTATTTCATTTTCAGTAATTTGGTTCATCTTAGCTTTTACGTCAGCAACTGCTGTCTGACCTCAACCGTAAAATTCTACGCCTGAGTCTATCAGGTGTACGGCACCGACTTGCAGGCGAGTCTGGTTTAAATCCTAAAGATCATGCGAAGCATGCTCTTAAGAATAATATAGAAATAAATGCACGTAAATACATAATATAAGGTTATGTATTTGTTGCATAAAATATGTTTTAAGAACACATTATGTGCAGTTTCCTGCACTACTTTATCTAATCTCATGAAATAATTAATATTTTTGCTTAAAATGACAGTCGATTTGAGCAAGAAAAAATCCATTTATCATCGCGCATGTGCGTTGCACTGCGTCCACAGATTATGTAGAGAAAAAATGCATTCACACCTTGTGTCCTGTTGAAGCTGTATCTTAATGGAAAATATTATTATATTACATATGTGTGACTGGTGCGCGTGTCGCGGCTGTTCTACACGGGACGGTGCAGAACGAACGAACGTCTCCAAAAGATAGCGAATAGGAGCGCGCGCTCCTATTCGCTATCTTTTGGAGACGTATAACACACACCTAGACGATATAGACATAATATTAGCAAACTCATACTTGCAATTTAAAGAAATGGCAGCAAAGGTTCTAAGGTCCTCACAGTGATCTTCAGTATAATAGTGATATTGCTACTTTGTTATTTGAAACAAAACTCGCATGCTTATCAATTCAGTTATGTAAAATAATATTACTTTGCGAACATTGATGTGGGTTGGGCGTTTACCTAACAGCGATATGTGCTGTAAACTTCTAATATCATTGTATAACGCATTACTGTTAAATGTTGCAATAAATAAATAAATAAATTACGATACAGTTGCCCATACAGGATTTTTTTTTAAATTTATTATGATACTCTGAGTGTAAAGACTGTCATTAAAGATTTGTTTTTAATTTTTTAATGTTTATATTTCAGTATGAGAGTAGATAAAAAATGATAAGTTACTTTGTGTACGCTTCAAAAACAAAGTTCGGTTAGCGGGACGCCCCTGGTGTTGTACACGTCCATAGGTAATGGCAACCACTTTCCATCAGGTGGACCGTGCGCTTATCTGACACTTATGTGGTATAAAAGAACGATGTTCAACCACCCTCTTCAAAGGTGGTTTTTATCTACTTTTCTGAGTGTTGTATGCTTAGACTGTGCTGCAATCGGAGGTTGTCTATTGTTTACCCGAAGATAATATACGATAATCATAATATTCCCGAATTTCATTTGCCCGAATGTTTTGTTTGCCCTAGAAGACATATGACATACTTTTAATTGCCCGAAACTTAGATACCATAACATACGAGTGCCATACGTATTGTTTTTCATATTTTTAATTGTCATAATAATTATTAAACATAATATTTAAAATCATAATAATCATTACACATGATCTTTAAGCGCCATAATAAATGGTTTTCGAATCTTTTTCCAAGCAAAGCATTTGCACATGATAATTCTACAGCTTTCTGGCACTACGCCGGCTTCGCTTGCTCGGCTCGTGCGTTGTCGTTCATGTTCTAACCTAACCTAACCTAAACCTCAATGTCGATGGGTGTGTAATGTACATATCCGAGTCGGGGTGCCATATGTCTCAATTGCATCCAGTTTCTCCTGATATAAAAATCGTTACACACCCAATGTCGATGGTAAATGATGTTATGGTATGAGATAATTAGGGCATCTAATAATTAGTGCATGTGATAATTAGGGATTACAATGATTATGACAAATGATGTTATGGTAAGTGACTTTATGGGAAACAAAGCTTCCAGCACGTGACTAATATGGTAAATAAGAGTAGGGCAAATGAATATTACGTCATATAATATTATGGCAAATGATATTAGGGCAAATAAAATTCGGGCAAACGGCGGTATACCGCAATCGGATTGTATGATTATTTAATTAATTTATTCCCGGATGAAGTCCGGATCCGGACCGCAAGTAACTGTAATTAAGTCATCCTGCCATACTTGGTTATTTCGTTGGTATTAAACCGCGATAAAAAAGTGACACACCCAGGCTTTCACTTAGAATTTGGCTGTAAATATAAACGTAGGAGAATTTATATTACTCGCAAATTTTGTGACCTAATGAATAAAAATGTTTGATATTACAGCAGAGTAGAGATGTTAAGGAGATAGTAATGTCCGTCGTATAACTTTGATATAAGTTAAGAGGATAATTGGATTTGAATATGGTTCTTTGTTGTCACTAGTCTGATTCATTAGTTATAGTTTTTTTCTTATTGGTTCCACCGTCAAACTATTGAGATATTTTGTCGATATTTCGAACATCAAACTAATTACTGGATTATTAATGAGACAATAAATTTTCAATAATTCGACGTTTGAATTACGAATTGATAAAGCATTTATGCAAAATACCACAGGTGTTGCATGAACGCTTGCAATATAATTTTTTCAAAAAAATAGTTCACAAAGTCTTCTTAATTTACAGACCACACTATGCGTGGTTGCGCTATCGTACTGCGCTGAAAACTCAACCGAGAGCGGTGCAGATAATACTACAGGAAACGTTGAGGAGGAAACTGAGAAAAATGAGAAAGAAGAAGAAGACGGAGAAGGAGAAGAAAAAGACGGAGAAGAAGAAGGCGGTGAAGAAGAAGGCGGTGGAGAAAAAAATGAAGATAAAAATGGCGAACAGGAGAACAATCCTGTCAATGACGGAGAAGTTGAAACCAGGGGTGCTAGAAAGTAAAATTGAAACTTCCTGTCAAGATTTTAAAGTTGTACTAATTTTGTCAACAATGTAAAAACTTAATTGACAAAATAATGTTAATACCATAAGCTGTTTAACCATGAAATGAAAATAAACTTTTAAATCATAAAATGAATTGTACACCTTTTCCTATTAACGATTAAAGCCTAGTGTTCACTAAGCAACATCAACGCGCGCCGTGAAGCGTGACATTGTTGAACAACGTTATTAAAAAAAGCGCCGCAACGTGGGACCTGGTTGTCTGTGCACATTGTAATATATCTATTGTTAGCAAAGTCTGTGCGCCCATAATCGATCGTAGGATAAACAATACACCACACGTCATGATGCATGTCAGCTAGCAAACACGGGCGTGTTGCGCAACGTTGTAGAAAATATCAAATGTTACCTTCAGCATATTTTTCTTCTAAATGGAGAGCAACGCCATCCATTTACTGTCATAGGATGGCAAATTATATATGAAATGTGGGTATTAATAAACCGAAGCTCCCTTCAGAGACTTCCGTATGTTTATTTCATCATTTGTTATTCGTTGTTGCATTCAAGTCTGGGCTGCAATTTCATATTCTCTTCGCCAGAATTAATTTAGATTATCTCGGTTTTTACGGCAGGCCAGCAGGCGCACCGCATCGCAGGTGTGGTTGGTTTTGGTCTCAAAGAGTTTAATTAGATTCCATTTATTCTCGAATAGTACACAGAATCATCATGCGTTAGGCTCGGTCGCATCCAAGGCCTCCAACTCGGAATTCAGTGTCCACTTTTCCAGTCGAATTACCAGTCGGCTGAACTTAGACATATTTCGTAAAGCGACTGACTCAGACATCTACAATCCATTGGTGATAATAAAATTCAGTAGTTAGACCAGTTGTTGTACCCTTTTTATAATTTTTTTTATATCGATTGATATAAATGTTCGTGTGATAACCGAGATCGACGGTTTAACATACTTCTCGAAGTCACCGAGGGAATTAATGTCTAAATTATGGTCACTCATCCTAAGGTCTACCTGCTGGGTGTAGTTTAGTTCTGTTACTCTATATTCTTGTACTAATATTATTTATGTCCTTCGAAGGGCCTTTTAGCCTGTTACTATGCTTGGTTGTAATTCACGACACCGCGAAATTGTTCGACGGTACCAGAATAGAGAAATTCTATATATGTTATGGTTTTACTTAGGAACACACTTTTTTACGTAGAGAATATGCAAAGAATCGTTAAGGGATGTAAACAAGATTTTTTTTTTTATATAGGACACGTCAATTGGACTTCGCCTTGCCTGATGGTAAGCTGAAGGCAAAGTCCCAGAAAAGAGGGTCACCATTACTTACACATACCGTGTGACAATGGTAACACTTAGCTTGACGGCCTTATCATATGCTTTTTCACGCCCCGCTTAAAGGACCCGGGACTGTAGGAAGAAGGAAACACGTGAGCTGGTAATGAATTCCAGGCCCTAATGGTGCGACAGAGGAAAGAGTCTCCGAACCGCTTGGTTCTTGATCGGATGTTTTGCACCGTGTGCGGATGACATCTAAGACCTGCACGCGTTGTCCTGTGTAGGAAAGGGGAGGGTGGGACTAATTGGAAGAGCTCATCAGAACACTCCCCATGGTACAGACGGTAAAATACAGCCATGGACGCAACATCTCTACGCAGCTGTAAAGGTTCTAGGGTGTTCGCGATCTCGGGATTCCCAATGATGCGGACCGCACGTCGCTGCAACCTGTCGAGAGCATCTAGTAAGTACTTTGCTGAACCATCCCAGAGATGCGAGCAGTACTCCACACAGGAGCGAATTTGTGTCTTGTATAGAAGACACCGCTGCTCCGGCGTGAAAAATCGTCTCACTCTGTTCAGGACTCCGAGTTTTCGTGAGGCTGTTTTGATGATGCTTTCGATGTAGTTTTTGTTATTCAGGTTGCAGCGAACATCCATACCTAGGATATTGAGATTGTCCTGCAGTGGCAGTGGCGTGCTCTGAAGAGTGGGGAGGGGAAGGAAAGAAGATACTTTTAGATAGATTTATTTGTTGTTGTTATACTAAAGATAATATTTTTAATCATGAGATTTTGAAACTCTTCGGAAATCTGTGTTTCGGATTATTATATAAATTAAACCAACGATTCCGAAAATTGGCTAAAATCTTAATAAATATAGAAACTAAAGATATCGGTACAATCAAATACATACACTTTTATTGCAAATCAAAGATAATGATGGCCTCCTACGGTTCACAGAGTTGTTGCTTTTATTACACGTAGACGGAAAATGTCACATACACACAAACTGACACGTCAAATTTATAACATTCCGTCGTTTTTGCGTTGGGGGTTAAAAAAAGAGGCTTTGAAAAACGCAACATATCAGAGTTTACGGATATACTGACCTGTTAGAATCAAAGAATCAGAAGAATCAAAGAATCAGTTTAGTAGGCACACAAAGAGCACATATGAACGTCGAAATTTTACTATTATGTCAATAAATAATACAAAAATAAACCATTGGAAAATGATTCTTTCGCTGGTTCGGTAGGTTAGTTCTACTGAGAAGATACCAGCAAGAAACTCAGAGAACTACATAAGAACTAGAATATATTTTTTTAAATTTGCTTTAGTTTTCAATTTATTTTGTGCGAGCAAGCAAGATACTTATGTTGACCACTCATTTACATTCTCAAGATACTCATCTACTTTATCATAACCTTTATTCACTATAGTTTTTTTTCACTTATATTTTAATTTTATTTATGCCAATAAATATTGATTTCAACATCGAACCCGATCTCGATCACGTTCACGACGCACGATGCTTATTGTATCCACTCGCGATTTTGTTTTGACTTGTTCCCGGTTGTTTTTGCAAAGACGGACCACTGGATGCTAGACGTTCGGCAGATGAAACCCATCCTCACGATTGAAATTTTTATACTTTTTGATTTCAACCGCTTCCCTAATCAGTCTTAGTAAATAGCGGCGTTCTGTCGAGAGCATCTGAGGGTTATGTAGTGTATCCAGTCCAATAAGTCCAATAAATGTTGAGCGATTGCAGATTTTTGAGGTTCATTGTTTTTGACTGCCATGATGTGTTCCTTGATTCAGCATGTAACCGTTCTTTTTGTTTGTTCTATCTGAGAACTGCTACAGCTACAGTCAATCTTGTACACTCCCGGCCTGTCCAGTAGGGAGATCTTTGGGTGAGCGCAGGCATTGCGATAGCTTTTTAAAAGGAGTGATGATAGTTTTGAAAGAAACCTTCTTCAGGATGTTAGCGATCTAATCTGTCACTCCGTTGATGTAAGGTAAAAAGGCCGGCTGTCTTTCCACCTTGCAGTCCCGGGGCTTATTTTTGGAGAGTCTGGGTGGTCTTATCCGTCCATTGTATCCATTCTTTTGTAGAACATGGTAAATATCCCGTTTATTTTGATACTGATGTGAGTAACCATGATAGTTTTAATACCTATACAGTTTATTCTTGTTACTCGTATTAAGATTATGTACGTCAGATCTTTTTTCGACAAGATTTAGGTTCTTTCGTACATATTAGATATTATCGTAATTGTACTGAGAACCAACTGTTCAAATATTTCTTTAAAATAATTCTTTCAGCCAGTCACGGGGTCTGAGGCTATAGATCGCTCGTATCGCTCGATTCTGTAGTACAAATATAGTCTCAGTATCGGCAGCTGATCCTCATAGCAGCAGACCGTATGACATAATGCTATGAAAGTAGCTAAAATAAACTAATCGTGCAGTTTCCTCATCAGTCAGTGACCTTATCTTTCTAACCGCATAGGCAGCTGAGCTAAGTCTTCCTGCTAAGGCTGTGATATGAGAACCCCATTGCAGTTTATTATCTAGAGTTATTCCGAGAAAAACTGTGGTATTGACTATTTGGACAGATTCATTATTCATTTTAATGTTAATACCTATCTGTATTACATTAGGCATAGAAAACTTTATACATTTTGTTTTCTTCGCATTGAGAAGCAAGTTGTTACTTGTAAACCAATGCAATATTTCAAAAAGGGTATTATTCACACCGTCAAGTACTACTTTAGGTCTATCAGTCTTAAAAATGAATGATGTATCATCAGCAAATAATACAATTTCACGAAGATTTGTAGCGAAGTCAGGAAGATCATTAACGTATATCAAGTATAACAAAGGATCCTAATATCGAGCCCTGGAGTACTCCCATAACTTTTTTTTTTTTTTTTTTTACGTGCGCAAAATCCCCACGGATACCTCCTCACCGGAGCCGGTGGAGGAGGTTATGTCGGACTCGAACCGACTAAAACGCACGCCGCCTGTCACGCACGGTCGTTTTGGTTGCCGAAGGTGAGGTTGACAGGCATATCCCTCGCACCCCGGCCGACCCAGGGCCATCTCTCACGATCTGGCCCTCTTCTCGGGTGTGGGGACTACAGAGTCCCCAACTCGTCCCCGGAAAAGGGGAGGCGCGCCACGCGCGCCACCGCCGCGGCCTGCTTCTGCCAGGGTGACAGGCGGCTTCACCTGTCACCCCCAGGCCGGCGCTCATGGGGGGCGGAGGTCGTTCATCGACCTCCGACGCCCGAGTTGCCTTCGTACGCGGGCAGCTTGTCTTGCGATCCTTCGTCGCTCCCGCTGCCGCTCTCGCCCCGCCTCCTCCTTCACGAGTACTCCCATAACTAATAGCACCAGGAGAGTCAGTGCTATTAACATTAAATTATTGAATTCTGTCAGTGAAGTTTTTTTTTTTTTTTTTTTTATATAGGACACGTCAATTGGACTTCGCCTTGCCTGATGGTAAGCTGAAGGCAAAGTCCCAGAAAAGAGGGAGACTAAAGTAAGACTTAAGTAAGCTAAGTGAGCCGCTTAAAACAGGTGTTGTATATGTAAGTAGGTACGCGCGGCGCGTTACTCCCCACCTATTTCGATGTACCGGCCAATGAATAAATCAGTGCATAGTAAGCCAGCGATTGTTTTACTTGTCCTTCTATTCCGCATACATAACAGTGGCGACGATTATAAAATGTCTAACGTGCAATTTGGTATTTTAAGTACATTCGACCACAATACACAGAGCTGGAAGACGTATAAAGGCCGGATAACACAATTCTTTATTGCGAATAATATCAATGCGATCACGGATGCGACGGGCGAGAAAAGGAAAGCGATCCTGCTTAGTGCACTCGTTGAGGGTACCTACAAGCTAGCTACAGACTTAATATTGCCGAAGGATGTGGAAACTGTACCGTATCAGGACCTGTTGTTTCTCCTGGATAACCACTTCACTCCAAAATGTGTAGGATTTGGTGAGCGTCATAAATTCTACGTGGCCAGTCAACAGGTAGGGGAATCCCATTCACAGTGGGCGGCGCGATTGCGAGGCCTGTCAGCGAGGTGTGGGTTTCTCAATGTAGAAGAAGCTCTCCGTGACAAGTTTATTATGGGGATGCAGCCAGAACGCGAAAAGGAAAAGCTACCACCATCACGGACCACATATAGGAACATAAGGCGATTGTGCCCGTCGTAAACGATTGATACACGCAACATACCTACACATATTATTTTGCCTCCATTATAGGTCATCAGCTGTTTTCGCGTACTCGATAATGACACATCTTTAAAATATTTTTTATAGAAGGTTTCTGATATTACCGATACCGCAGAACCACTATCAATTTCAAATTTACATGGGATGCTATTAATAATAACGGTTTCCACCACAGGTTCCCCCTTATGTGAACGAATGTGAAACAACTTACCGTCATCGGCATTGTCATCCTCACCCTTGTCACGACAATCCACGTCTACGTAGTTCACTTTTGTGCACATTTTACGCAAGTGGCCTTTTACGTGACATTTTTTACATGTATAATTCGCGAATTTACAATCAGCTGACTTGTGGTTCGTATACCCACATACCGTACACTTCTCTTTGCCTGTACTTGTTTTGCTATTGGAAATTTTAAAAAGCGGTTGATCCGTCGTAGACATCTGCATACCAGCACAGGCCGCGGCTGCGCTCAGATTCTCTGCCATCTCCACGACCATAGCCAGCGTCAGATCGGCCAGGTCCTTCGTGTAAAGCTTTTCCTTTTCGCGTCCTGGCTGCATCCCCATAATAAACTTGTCACGGAGAGCTTCTTCTACATTGAGAAACCCACACCTCGCTGACAGGCCTCGCAATCGCGCCGCCCACTGTGAATGGGATTCCCCTACCTGTTGACTGGCCACGTAGAATTTATGACGCTCACCAAATCCTACACATTTTGGAGTGAAGTGGTTATCCAGGAGAAACAACAGGTCCTGATACGGTACAGTTTCCACATCCTTCGGCAATATTAAGTCTGTAGCTAGCTTGTAGGTACCCTCAACGAGTGCACTAAGCAGGATCGCTTTCCTTTTCTCGCCCGTCGCATCCGTGATCGCATTGATATTATTCGCAATAAAGAATTGTGTTATCCGGCCTTTATACGTCTTCCAGCTCTGTGTATTGTGGTCGAATGTACTTAAAATACCAAATTGCACGTTAGACATTTTATAATCGTCGCCACTGTTATGTATGCGGAATAGAAGGACAAGTAAAACAATCGCTGGCTTACTATGCACTGATTTATTCATTGGCCGGTACATCGAGATAGGTGGGGAGTAACGCGCCGCGCGTACCTACTTACATATACAACACCTGTTTTAAGCGGCTCACTTAGCTTACTTAAGTCTTACTTCACTGACAGAATTCAATAATTTAATGTTAATAGCACTGACTCTCCTGGTGCTACGTGGGGTGCACTATAAGTATCCGGAATGGATATGAAAAAATACTATTAAAGGTACAAAATTAATTTATTGTTTTTCAAAATAATCTCCCTTGGCGTCTATGCACTTTTTCATTCGATCAAACCAGTTTTGAAAACTTTTGTGCCACTCCTCTGTGGTGACCTCTGAAACGTGTTTTTCATACTCCTCGACAGCCTCTTCTGGTGATGAAAATCGTTGGCCGCGTAATTGGTTCTTAATTTTTGGGAACAGATAAAAGTCACAAGGTGCCAGGTCGGGACTGTATGCAGGATGACTCATGAGTTCTACATTTTTCGCCTTCAAAAAGTCGTTTGTCTGTCTGGCCGTGTGAGAACTAGCATTGTCGTGGTGCAGGATGATACGGCGTTTACGGTTATTTTTACGGAGTTCGTCAATAACTTCCGACAAACAAATGGTCGTGTACCAGTCACTATTCACAGTACGACGATTTTCTAAAGCAACAGTAGCCACGTGTCCAGTTTTATTAAAAAAAGAAGCAATCATCCGCTTAGATGCACTTTTCACGCGCGCCACTTTGGTTGGTTTCGGCTCATCTTGAAAGACCCATACGCTCGATTGCTGCTTTGTTTTGGGATCGTAGCAATAAATCCATGTTTCGTCACCTGTTACTATGTCCCACACCAAATTTGACGCACCTTCGTTGAATCTGGTAAGCATGGCACTGCACCAAGTGACGCGGTCCGTTTTTTGATCCTCGGTCAAGTTATGTGGGATCCACCGCGAGCACAGCTTTCTCACACCAAAATGTTTGTGTAGGATTGATTGTATTTGACTCATGCCTATTTCTAAGGATGCGCGAATTTCATGGTAGGTCACATGCCTGTCTGTTTCAATCATACGGCGCACAGCATCGATGTTTTTGTTGGTCACAGCGGTGGACGGCCGACCATCGCGAGATTCGTCACTGAGATTGATACGACCACGCTTGAATTCTGCAAACCAGCTATAAACAGTCGTCTTGCATGGAGCTTCATCGCCAAAAGCTGTTTCAAGCCGAGCGATGCTCTGTTGAGCCGTCAAATTACACTTAAAATCGTAGAAAATCATACTACGAAAATTTTCCCGAGTTAAATCCATGTTGATGCAGACACACAATTTTTTAAATGGCGCCACAAGGTAAAAACAAAAGACAGTCAGATGAAACAAACTGTATTTTACAGCCAAAGAGTTCTATTTTCAAATGTTGTAATAAATTTTTAAATATTGTTTATGTAAGTGGCCAGTTCCGGAAACTTTTAGTGTAACCTATGTATTAGTTATGGGAGTACTCGTGAAGGAGGAGGCGGGGCGAGAGCGGCAGCGGGAGCGACGAAGGATCGCAAGACAAGCTGCCCGCGTACGAAGGCAACTCGGGCGTCGGAGGTCGATGAACGACCTCCGCCCCCCATGAGCGCCGGCCTGGGGGTGACAGGTGAAGCCGCCTGTCACCCTGGCAGAAGCAGGCCGCGGCGGTGGCGCGCGTGGCGCGCCTCCCCGTTTCCGGGGACGAGTTGGGGACTCTGTAGTCCCCACACCCGAGAAGAGGGCCAGATCGTGAGAGATGGCCCTGGGTCGGCCGGGGTGCGAGGGATATGCCTGTCAACCTCACCTTCGGCAACCAAAACGACCGTGCGTGACAGGCGGCGTGCGTTTTAGTCGGTTCGAGTCCGACATAACCTCCTCCACCGGCTCCGGTGAGGAGGTATGCGTGGGGATTTTGCGCACGTAAAAAAAAAAAAAGTTATGGGAGTACTCCAGGGCTCGATATTAGGATCCTTTGTTATACTTGATATACGTTAATGATCTTCCTGACTTCGCTACAAATCTTCGTGAAATTGTATTATTTGCTGATGATACATCATTCATTTTTAAGACTGATAGACATAAAGTAGTACTTGACGGTGTGAATAATACCCTTTTTGAAATATTGCATTGGTTTACAAGTAACAACTTGCTGCTCATTGCGAAGAAAACAAAATGTATAAAGTTTTCTATGCCTAATGTAAGACAGATAGGTATTAACATTAAAATGAATAATGAATCTGTCCAAATAGTCAATACCACAGTTTTTCTCGGAATAACTCTAGATAATAAACTGCAATGGGGTTCTCATATCACAGCCTTAGCAGGAAGACTTAGCTCAGCTGCCTATGCGGTTAGAAAGATAAGGTCACTGACTGATGAGGAAACTGCACGATTAGTTTATTTTAGCTACTTTTTATTTTTATTTTCTTTTATTGGGACACAAAACAGTTACACATTATGTCATACAAAATGAAAGTTACCATTGTTAAATTTGGTAAATGTATAACCCACACTTATGTCCGCAAAATAATATAGTGAATAAAGAGTTAAATTTGTGCTAATCCTGAGCCATATTGACTCAAAGAAGTGTAGATATAGCTTGCTTTCTAAATTCCCTGTGCGAAAGTGCGAAAATATCTAAATTAGGGAAGTGCGTGTTATAATTATCCAAAAGGCGACGCAGGGGCGCGCGTACCCCGGCGTTGGTTCTGCACTTCGCAGTGTGAAAGAGCCTGGGCACGCGCGCCTCTCGCCGGTTTACAGTTCTTGGTACAATGTAACATATATTGTTACAAATATTGGAACAATCAAATCTATTGTTACACATTCCATGCAGCATCATGACTTTTAGAAGATTACGTCTAGACTCCAGGCTAATAAGTTTGTAATGGTCAAGGGTCTCAGGATAGGACATTGTCAATCTTGAGCGGCAGCATCTGTAATGCATCGACCTAAGAAATTTTTTCTGCACCGTTTCAAGCCTATTCACGTAACAGCTGTAGTAAGGAGACCAAATAGGAATTGCAAATTCCAACTGAGAACGTACCAGTATTTTGTATAACAGTAAGTAGGTAGAAGTGCGTTTAAAATTATTGGAAGTTCTCATAATGAAGCCGTACATCCGGTATGCTTTATCAATAATATTATCTACATGCTGGTCGAAATGCAATTTGGAGTCTAGTGTTACGCCGAGATCCCGGACAGAGTAAACGGCCTTTAGTGGGGTGGATTGCAAAATATAATCGTAAGAGGTCTTGTTCTTCTTTTTAGTGAAAGATATTACACTACATTTAGGTAGACTAAGCTGAAGTTTATTAACTGTACAGTACAAGGACAGCCTGTCAAGATCCTCCTGTAGTAGTGCACAGTCGTGTATGTTCTTGCAGGATTTGTATATTTTTATGTCATCCGCATACATCAAAAAGTGAGAGTTAATAAAACAAGGTTTAATGTCGTTGACATATAGAATAAAGAGGAGCGGGCCAATTATGGACCCTTGCGGAATTCCAGAAGTGACCGCAATAGCCCCAGATTCCACACCATTGACGACCACCTTTTGAGTTCTGTTCGAGATATAGGCCATAAACCACCGCAACAAATTTCCACGTATGCCGTTGTATGCTATTTTATCTAAAAGTAATTTGTGGTCCACCTTATCAAATGCCTTCCGGAAGTCCGTGTACACAGCGTCCACCTGAATCTGCTTGTCCATATTATCAAATAAATAATTGGTAAACAGCATTAGGTTTGTATTAGTCGAACGTCGTTGAACGAAACCATGCTGTTCCGATATGATAATCTGGTGAATTAGTGGGTATAACCTACTGTGCACTAAGCGCTCGAAAAGCTTCGACAAGGCGGACAGTATAGAAATAGGTCGGTAGTTCTCAATATTGGACTTATCCCCACTTTTATGTACCGGCGTGATAAACGCGAGCTTCCATATGTTTGGGAAAATGCCTTCATTAAGACATTTATTAAATATTAAATATAACGGGAGTGCAATATTTTCAGAGACTTTTTTAATGAATAGGGGAGGCAAGCCGTCGGGCCCCGGGCCCTTGTGCACATCCAACTTTTTTAAAGCACATCTAATAGAGTCCAGTGGCAGCTGTATGTCGGAGATACATATTGCGTTGTCAGCGTATGTGCTAGGGGGCTCCCAGTCGACAGGGTTAAGAAAAGAGGGTTCATATACAGATTTGAAAAAAGTGGAAAACATATCACATATTTCAGCTGGATGATTGGAGTTTCGGCTATCGAGGTACATGTTGGCCGGGATACCCGACTTTCCCTTCTTATGTGACACATAAGTCCAGAATCGTTTAATGCTGAGAGGGATACTATCCTCAACTGACTCAATATATTTTTTAAAGCACTTACCTGATTCGGCTTTGAATTGCTTACGATAAAATGAAAATGTCTCGTAATGGGATAAATTTTTGTATTTTTTCCACTTAATCCAGGCGCGTTCTTTATTTTTAAAAGTACGTATAAGAGCTGAGCTAAACCACACCGGAAAACGTGTAGACTTAGGCTTACATAGCGGGATATGTAGTTTTATTATACTATACATTATCTCATAAAACGCATCAACTGATTGTTCAGCTGAGCGATTCAGGAGACAATGATTCCAATCTACTTCGCAAAGGTCACGATTAATAATCTCGTAATTTGCAGTAAAAAAATTATGTTTTGGGTGGAAGTGACTCTTCATGGGGGTTAAATTGGTCTCTAGAGTAGAAAATGCAGAGAAGGCGGGGTGGTGTGGGACGAGAGGGACAAGCGGTGGGCACGTAGTAACTTGACATTCAATGCTGGACATAAACAAATCCAGTATACGTCCGCGGTCGTTCTTTATTCCATTATATTGAGAAGCATCTATGAAAGACATAAATTCACATAAGTATTGACTAATAGGCGTAGATGGTTGAGGGGTTAAATACTTACTATGGGGACTGTCTGTCCAGGCAATATCGGGTCGGTTAAAGTCTCCGGCGATGAAGAACGTGTCCGTACTATTATCGTTAATAATCCGCTGTAGCATTTCAAAGTGTGACGTATAAATTTCCTCCTGGGTGCCAGGAGGTATATAAGAAACACTAATAACGTGACGCTTAGATAGGACGGATGCAGGCAGTAGCACTGCAACGTGTTCAAGTACGGCGTTCGCATGCTGTGTCAGGAGGCCGGCGGGGCGCAGGGTGCGTAGAACGGCGATCAAAACCCCACCACCATCGAGCTTACCAGTGCTAGCTCGGTCTCGATCACACCTAAACACCCTATAACGGTCGTCTATGAATTCAGTATCAGCAATGTTTGGCATAAGCCAAGTCTCGGTTAGCACTATGACGTCATAAGAATAAGACATTATATTCATGAATAAGGTATGCAACTTAGTACGCAGACCCTGACAGTTCTGATAATAAAATGATAAGTTATATTCATCCATTGGTAACAGAAATAAAGTACAAATGAGAATAATTGTTAAGGAAGTAGTGGGGACCTGCTGCGAAGTCCTTCTGTCCAGCTGGTAGCCTGGAGTCAGGAGTTAATAAATATGTAAACAAATATCGTAATGTAAATATGACGCAGAAGTTAACATGAAATGCATAACAATATAACACAATACGTACAAGAAATATTAGATGTGGGTAGTTCCACAAAATTATAAAATCATAGAAAAAATAACTAATAAGCTTTGAGCGGCAAAGCTTAATGAGTACCAAATTAAATCGCTCAAATACCATTATTTCACTTAAATTTGCAAGAGGAACAATTAGTATATGGGCAAAAAAAAGCAGAGGTGGGTACTTAAAAAACAAAAGTGCACTTTTATACAGACAATAACATACAATAGTTAATTTTATGCCCAGATATTTAACAGTAAACGCACAGAGTAATGTAGGCTTCAGAGGTTGAAAACAATAGAAAAAAATAGGTGAATAAGGAGGAGTATGTGGTTGTACTATCTTATTACATAGACTTATTGGAAGACAGATCAGGTGAATTTTATAAACATTATGAAAATAGTCCTCAATTGCGGGCGGAGTATGGTTTAATTTTGGAAAGATCGGCTTCGGAACGAATGACGCAAACAGGTTTGGTGATATCCGCTCGAACGAGTATAACGCCATGCTTGATCCAGGTAAAACGATGTCCGTTTTGTTTGGCCGTTTCCCTAGTTTGACGAAATAATTTTTTGTTCTGAAGTGTGAGGTGCTCATTGATGTATATTTTAGTAGGTGTACCTTGTAACTGTAGTTCATCTGATGTGATACCTTTCTTAAGGCGTACTGCCGCAAGAATATTATCTCGTACTATTTGGGTGGAGAATTTTACCACTATGTTCTTGGGGCGGGAAGTGCTAGATTTGAACTGGGGTACACGGTGAATCGTCATAATATCACGTGAAGATATGGGCAGCTTTATGATGTTGGAGATGTTTTCTAATAGTGACATGAGGTTCTCGCCGCGCCTCTCTGGTAAATTGCTGATCTCAATATTACAGTTGCGAGCTTTTTGTTCTGCCTCTTCTAATCTGGCCTCCAAAGTAGCTATGCGCTGCTCGTATGCCTGGGATGAAGAAATTTGTTTTTCTAAGGCTGATACTCGTGACGTTACGACTCGGGATGTTTTCTCAAGGTCATCGTATTTATCACTGAGAAATTTTATAGATGAATGAACTTCGCCGACTTCGGCGAGAAGTAGCGAAAACTTCTCGTCTTGTTTAGAAAGCCAAGACTCCAACATGACTTTTATGTTTGACTCGAGCGTTTTAAATTCCTCCTGGAAATGTTCACGGATGTTGTTACCGGTGGTGCTCGGCAGGCCTTTGCGAAACGTGACGTAGGGTGGTGGAGATTCCTTATCTAATGGGTATCCTTCTACACTCATTTCACTGGTAGGTGAGTTGCCAGGATGAGCAAACGTACTGTTTTTCGCAGACATAGTTGGTCTCTGTACGCGGCACTACTCTGTGTCAAGTAACGCTTGGAACACAAACGGCGATGGCTGATAACACCGGTGAATAGATCGCACGCACACACACGCAAGTAAGTTTGCACTTAGAAATAACGAGTGAATAATATAGATGCCACAACCGGTTCGGGCTCGGACGCACGACGGAATGTACTTTCATAGCATTATGTCATACGGTCTGCTGCTATGAGGATCAGCTGCCGATACTGAGACTATATTTGTACTACAGAATCGAGCGATACGAGCGATCTATAGCCTCAGACCCCGTGACTGGCTGAAAGAATTATTTTAAAGAAATATTTGAACAGTTGGTTCTCAGTACAATTACGATAATATCTAATATGTACGAAAGAACCTAAATCTTGTCGAAAAAAGATCTGACGTACATAATCTTAATACGAGTAACAAGAATAAACTGTATAGGTATTAAAACTATCATGGTTACTCACATCAGTATCAAAATAAACGGGATATTTACCATGTTCTACAAAAGAATGGATACAATGGACGGATAAGACCACCCAGACTCTCCAAAAATAAGCCCCGGGACTGCAAGGTGGAAAGACAGCCGGCCTTTTTACCTTACATCAACGGAGTGACAGATTAGATCGCTAACATCCTGAAGAAGGTTTCTTTCAAAACTATCATCACTCCTTTTAAAAAGCTATCGCAATGCCTGCGCTCACCCAAAGGTCTCCCTACTGGACAGGCCGGGAGTGTACAAGATTGACTGTAGCTGTAGCAGTTCTCAGATAGAACAAACAAAAAGAACGGTTACATGCCGAATCAAGGAACACATCATGGCAGTCAAAAACAATGAACCTCAAAAATCTGCAATCGCTCAACATTTATTGGACTTATTGGACTGGATACACTACATAACCCTCAGATGCTCTCGACAGAACGCCGCTATTTACTAAGACTGATTAGGGAAGCGGTTGAAATCAAAAAGTATAAAAATTTCAATCGTGAGGATGGGTTTCATCTGCCGAACGTCTAGCATCCAGTGGTCCGTCTTTGCAAAAACAACCGGGAACAAGTCAAAACAAAATCGCGAGTGGATACAATAAGCATCGTGCGTCGTGAACGTGATCGAGATCGGGTTCGATGTTGAAATCAATATTTATTGGCATAAATAAAATTAAAATATAAGTGAAAAAAAACTATAGTGAATAAAGGTTATGATAAAGTAGATGAGTATCTTGAGAATGTAAATGAGTGGTCAACATAAGTATCTTGCTTGCTCGCACAAAATAAATTGAAAACTAAAGCAAATTTAAAAAAATATATTCTAGTTCTTATGTAGTTCTCTGAGTTTCTTGCTGGTATCTTCTCAGTAGAACTAACCTACCGAACCAGCGAAAGAATCATTTTCCAATGGTTTATTTTTGTATTATTTATTGACATAATAGTAAAATTTCGACGTTCATATGTGCTCTTTGTGTGCCTACTAAACTGATTCTTTGATTCTTCTGATTCTTTGATTCTAACAGGTCAGTATATCCGTAAACTCTGATATGTTGCGTTTTTCAAAGCCTCTTTTTTTAACCCCCAACGCAAAAACGACGGAATGTTATAAATTTGACGTGTCAGTTTGTGTGTATGTGACATTTTCCGTCTACGTGTAATAAAAGCAACAACTCTGTGAACCGTAGGAGGCCATCATTATCTTTGATTTGCAATAAAAGTGTATGTATTTGATTGTACCGATAACTTTAGTTTCTATATTTATTAAGATTTTAGCCAATTTTCGGAATCGTTGGTTTAATTTATATAATAATCCGAAACACAGATTTCCGAAGAGTTTCAAAATCTCATGATTAAAAATATTATCTTTAGTATAACAACAACAAATAAATCTATCTAAAAGTATTTTCTTTCCTTCCCCTCCCCACTCTTCAGAGCACGCCACTGCCACTGCAGGACAATCTCAATATCCTAGGTATGGATGTTCGCTGCAACCTGAATAACAAAAACTACATCGAAAGCATCATCAAAACAGCCTCACGAAAACTCGGAGTCCTGAACAGAGTGAGACGATTTTTCACGCCGGAGCAGCGGTGTCTTCTATACAAGACACAAATTCGCTCCTGTGTGGAGTACTGCTCGCATCTCTGGGATGGTTCAGCAAAGTACTTACTAGATGCTCTCGACAGGTTGCAGCGACGTGCGGTCCGCATCATTGGGAATCCCGAGATCACGAACACCCTAGAACCTTTACAGCTGCGTAGAGATGTTGCGTCCATGGCTGTATGATGAGCTCTTCCAATTAGTCCCACCCTCCCCTTTCCTACACAGGACAACGCGTGCAGGTCTTAGATGTCATCCGCACACGGTGCAAAACATCCGATCAAGAACCAAGCGGTTCGGAGACTCTTTCCTCTGTCGCACCATTAGGGCCTGGAATTCATTACCAGCTCACGTGTTTCCTTCTTCCTACAGTCCCGGGTCCTTTAAGCGGGGCGTGAAAAAGCATATGATAAGGCCGTCAAGCTAAGTGTTACCATTGTCACACGGTATGTGTAAGTAATGGTGACCCTCTTTTCTGGGACTTTGCCTTCAGCTTACCATCAGGCAAGGCGAAGTCCAATTGACGTGTCCTATATAAAAAAAAAAAATCTTGTTTACATCCCTTAACGATTCTTTGCATATTCTCTACGTAAAAAAGTGTGTTCCTAAGTAAAACCATAACATATATAGAATTTCTCTATTCTGGTACCGTCGAACAATTTCGCGGTGTCGTGAATTACAACCAAGCATAGTAACAGGCTAAAAGGCCCTTCGAAGGACATAAATAATATTAGTACAAGAATATAGAGTAACAGAACTAAACTACACCCAGCAGGTAGACCTTAGGATGAGTGACCATAATTTAGACATTAATTCCCTCGGTGACTTCGAGAAGTATGTTAAACCGTCGATCTCGGTTATCACACGAACATTTATATCAATCGATATAAAAAAAATTATAAAAAGGGTACAACAACTGGTCTAACTACTGAATTTTATTATCACCAATGGATTGTAGATGTCTGAGTCAGTCGCTTTACGAAATATGTCTAAGTTCAGCCGCCTGGTAATTCGACTGGAAAAGTGGACACTGAATTCCGAGTTGGAGGCCTTGGATGCGACCGAGCCTAACGCATGATGATTCTGTGTACTATTCGAGAATAAATGGAATCTAATTAAACTCTTTGAGACCAAAACCAACCACACCTGCGATGCGGTGCGCCTGCTGGCCTGCCGTAAAAACCGAGATAATCTAAATTAATTCTGGCGAAGAGAATATGAAATTGCAGCCCAGACTTGAATGCAACAACGAATAACAAATGATGAAATAAACATACGGAAGTCTCTGAAGGGAGCTTCGGTTTATTAATACCCACATTTCATATATAATTTGCCATCCTATGACACACACGGTGCAAAACATCCGATCAAGAACCAAGCGGTTCGGAGACTCTTTCCTCTGTCGCACCATTAAGGCCTGGAATTCATTACCGTATCACGTGTTTCCTTCTTCCTACAGTCCCGGGTCCTTTAAGCGGGGCGTGAAAAAGCATATGATGAGGCCGTCAAGCTGAGTGTCACCATTGCAACACGGTATGTGTAAGTAATGGTGACCCTCTATTCTGGGACTTTGCCTTCAGCTTACCATCAGGCAAGGCGAAGTCCAATTGACGTGTCCTATATAAAAAAAAAAAAAAAAAATGTAAATGGATGGCGTTGCTCTCCATTTAGAAGAAAAATATGCTGAAGGTAACATTTGATATTTTCTACAACGTTGCGCAACACGCCCGTGTTTGCCAGCTGACATGCATCATGACGTGTGGTGTATTGTTTATCCTACGATCGATTATGGGCGCACAGACTTTGCTAACAATAGATATATTACAATGTGCACAGACAACCAGGCCCACGTTGCGGCGCTTTTTTTAATAACGTTGTTCAACAATGTCACGCTTCACGGCGCGCGTTGATGTTGCTTAGTGAACACTAGGCTTTAATCGTTAATAGGAAAAGGTGTACAATTCATTTTATGATTTAAAAGTTTATTTTCATTTCATGGTTAAACAGCTTATGGTATTAACATTATTTTGTCAATTAAGTTTTTACATTGTTGACAAAATTAGTACAACTTTAAAATCTTGACAGGAAGTTTCAATTTTACTTTCTAGCACCCCTGGTTTCAACTTCTCCGTCATTGGCAGGATTGTTCTCCTGTTCGCCATTTTTATCTTCATTTTTTTCTCCACCGCCTTCTTCTTCACCGCCTTCTTCTTCTCCGTCTTTTTCTTCTCCTTCTCCGTCTTCTTCTTCTCCTTCTCCGTCTTTTTCTTCTTTCTCATTTTTCTCAGTTTCCTCCTCAACGTTTCCTGTAGTATTTTCTGCACCTCTCTCGGTTGAGCTTTCAGCGCAGTACGATAGCGCAACCACGCATAGTGTGGTCTGTAAATTAAGAAGACTTTGTGAACTATTTTTTTGAAAAAATTATATTGCAAGCGTTCATGCAACACCTGTGGTATTTTGCATAAATGCTTTATCAATTCGTAATTCAAACGTCGAATTATTGAAAATTTATTGTCTCATTAATAATCCAGTAATTAGTTTGATGTTCGAAATATCGACAAAATATCTCAATAGTTTGACGGTGGAACCAATAAGAAAAAAACTATAACTAATGAATCAGACTAGTGACAACAAAGAACCATATTCAAATCCAATTATCCTCTTAACTTATATCAAAGTTATACGACGGACATTACTATCTCCTTAACATCTCTACTCTGCTGTAATATCAAACATTTTTATTCATTAGGTCACAAAATTTGCGAGTAATATAAATTCTCCTACGTTTATATTTACAGCCAAATTCTAAGTGAAAGCCTGGGTGTGTCACTTTTTTATCGCGGTTTAATACCAACGAAATAACCAAGTATGGCAGGATGACTTAATTATAGTTACTTGCGGTCCGGATCCGGACTTCATCCGGGAATAAATTAATTAAATAATCATACAATCCGATTGCGGTATACCGCCGTTTGCCCGAATTTTATTTGCCCTAATATTATATGACGTAATATTCATTTGCCCTACTCTTATTTACCATATTAGTCACGTGCTGGAAGCTTTGTTTCCCATAAAGTCACTTACCATAACATCATTTGTCATAATCATTGTAATCCCTAATTATCACATGCACTAATTATTAGATGCCCTAATTATCTCATACCATAACATCATTTACCATCGACATTGGGTGTGTAACGATTTTTATATCAGGAGAAACTGGATGCAATTGAGACTTATGGCACCCCGACTCGGATATGTACATTACACACCCATCGACATTGAGGTTTAGGTTAGGTTAGGTTAGAACATGAACGACAACGCACGAGCCGAGCAAGCGAAGCCGGCGTAGTGCCAGAAAGCTGTAGAATTATCATGTGCAAATGCTTTGCTTGGAAAAAGATTCGAAAACCATTTATTATGGCGCTTAAAGATCATGTGTAATGATTATTATGATTTTAAATATTATGTCTAATAATTATTATGACAATTAAAAATATGAAAAACAATACGTATGGCACTCGTATGTTATGGTATCTAAGTTTCGGGCAATTAAAAGTATGTCATATGTCTTCTAGGGCAAACAAAACATTCGGGCAAATGAAATTCGGGAATATTATGATTATGGTATATTATCTTCGGGTAAACAATAGACAACCTCCGATTGCAGCACAGTCTAAGCATACAACACTCAGAAAAGTAGATAAAAACCACCTTTGAAGAGGGTGGTTGAACATCGTTCTTTTATACCACATAAGTGTCAGATAAGCGCACGGCCCACCTGATGGAAAGTGGTTGCCGTTACCTTTGGACGTGTACAACACCAGGGGCGTCCCGCTAACCGAACTTTGTTTTTGAAGCGTACACAAAGTAACTTATCATTTTTTATCTACTCTCATACTGAAATATAAACATTAAAAAATTAAAAACAAATCTTTAATGACAGTCTTTACACTCAGAGTATCATAATAAATTTAAAAAAAAATCCTGTATGGGCAACTGTATCGTAATTTATTTATTTATTTATTGCAACATTTAACAGTAATGCGTTATACAATGATATTAGAAGTTTACAGCACATATCGCTGTTAGGTAAACGCACAACCCACATCAATGTTCGCAAAGTAATATTATTTTACATAACTGAATTGATAAGCATGCGAGTTTTGTTTCAAATAACAAAGTAGCAATATCACTATTATACTGAAGATCACTGTGAGGACCTTAGAACCTTTGCTGCCATTTCTTTAAATTGCAAGTATGAGTTTGCTAATATTATGTCTATATCGTCTAGGTGTGTGTTGTACGTCTCCAAAAGATAGCGAATAGGAGCGCGCGCTCCTATTCGCTATCTTTTGGAGACGTTCGTTCGTTCTGCACCGTCCCGTGTAGAACCGCCGCGACACGCGCACCAGTCACAACATATGTAATATAATAACATTTTCCATTAAAATACAGCTTCAACAGGACACAAGGTGTGAATGCATTTTTTCTCTACATAATCTGTGGACGCAGTGCAACGCACATGCGCGATGATAAATAGATTTTTTCTTGCTCAAATCAACTGTCATTTTAAGCAAAAATATTAATTATTTCATGAGATTAGATAAAGTAGTGCAGGAAACTGCACATAATGTGTTCTTAAAACATATTTTATGCAACAAATACATAACCTTATATTATGTATTTACGTGCATTTATTTCTATATTATTCTTAAGAGCATGCTTCGCATAATCTTTAGGATTGAAACCAGACTCGCCTGCAAGTCGGTGCCGTACACCTGATAGACTCAGGCGTAGAATTTTACGGTTGAGGTCAGACAGCAGTTGCTGACGTAAAAGCTAAGATGAACCAAATTACTGAAAATGAAATAGGAAAGTATATGATAAACAATTTGTACTTACCAAGACTAGAAGTTTTATGTCAACCATGATTGTGGTCGTTCAAAATACTAATACAGTAGACGGCTTCCAATACAATTTTAAATTGAAAGTTTGTCTATTCTCGTTTATATAGGAACTATATCGAAAATTTTTGCATAATAGATATATAGAATTACCATAACGTATTTAGTGAATAATTCAGTAATTTTCGAACTAATTAAGATAATTTTTGGCTACTGTAAGTAATTGGAATGACACTAAAATTTACTTGTTTGATAAAGTTAAATTGGAATTCCTTTTAGTAGTTTTTGTTGGCAATCATCGCCGACTTCAAAAAAGGAGGAGGTTCTTAATTCGAGGGGTATTTTTATGTATGTTTTTTACCCGATATCAAACGCAACTATGAACGGTCTTTATTCTATTCTTGTGGTATTCAATAAGATATATTTTCATAATGATCCTATATCCAAGAAATCCGGATCTGAACTGAGATCGTGGAAAAATCTGGAGAAGCCCTCAAATTTCATACAGGACAACGCACCTGCTTAACTTGTATTAGCAATCAAAGTATCATTATTAAGTTATAGTTTATTAATTTTTAAAAAGAACAAATTCTTATGCCCTTTGTATTAAAATAACAGTGTAGTGAAAATTTATAAACTATAACTAAATAATGATACTTTACAGGACGTTCGTAGATAGTTCTTAGTTTTGTTAGAAATTGAAGGGTAGTTCCTGCCCAAGGAAGTCAAAATCGAATCACGGAATCCAGGGCTCTAGACGACGAGATCTAGGGAAATCCTCAAAATGTAGGCAAAAATACTGTTTATGTTGCTTTTACATAATTTAATTTGAGTATTTGTCTTTGAAAATCATCTTCTCATGCTGTTAAACTGGTGATAAAAACCTAAGCAAACGATAGAAGAAACAAAATGGAGGATCTACAGAGCGAAAAATAACTGAATCAACAAATTTACTGAAATTTATTAGAACTCAGTGCCTACTTTGTTTGCTGTACCTGAACTACTATGATGTAATCAATTGAAATATGGCCTCTCGTTCTAGGGACCAACTTCTAACAGATCAGGAAATCTGTAAATTCAGTTATTTTTCGCTTTTCAGTTCAGAGCCTCTATTTTTAAATCCAGACGCAAAAAAGATGGGGTGTACAAGTTTGATGTGTCTGTTTGTGTGTGTGACATTCTCCGTCGATGTGTAGTAACAATTCTGTGAACTGAAGGAGGCCTTCATTGTCTTTGATTTGCAATAAAAGAGTATGTATTTGATTGTACCGACAACTTTAGTTCCTATATTTGATTTTGCCTGATAAAACTATCAATAATGCTCTCAATGTCATTCAAGTGCACGTATATTTGTAATATCGGCTTTTATTTGCAATTAAATATTGACTTCCCAACTTCCATTTTGCGTGACGAATCAACAAGGATGTTCTATTGGTGTAATCCGTTGTACCAATTGTTCTACGCTCCCAAGAAACCAATGTAGATACTCCTTAGCTCCGTCGCATTTGACCGAACTCCCATTATGTGTCACGAGACACGTGTGAGACCTATAATAATAGCACAGTTCTTTTAAGAATCTTTGACTAAGTAATAACCAAATAGGTTAACACATTATAAAAGTAGTATGTTCAACTGTCGGTCTCATTTGCTGTACGAACTTTTATATCAGTGGGTGGGTACGAGCCCTAAAAAGGGTCCAACAGCTGGTCTAACTACAGAATGTCAATGTCTCCAACGGTTTGTGGATGTCAAATTGCAGTCGCTTCATGGAATATCGAAGTTCAGCCGCTTCGTTGTTAGATTGGAGAAGTGGACATTGAACTCCGAGGTGGAGGCCTTGGATGTGACCGGGTCTAACACATGATGATCCTGTCGACTTTTCGAGGGAATGAAGTCTAACTAAGGTCTTTGAGATCAAAACCAACCACGCCTGCGATACGGTGCGCCTACTAATTGACGGACAAGACTCTGGGGCAGGTTTTCTTCACGGCCTGATGTAAAAACCGCGATAATCTAAATCAATTATAGTGAAGAGAGTTTGATAAAGAGTAAGAGAGTGGACCGCAAATTTCAAAGTGCATACTTTGGATGCAACCACGATTGAGAGATGGTGGATAAAACATACTTAACTTAATGAAGGAAGCATCGGTGTATAAACACCCACAGCCTATTGCCATCAAGCGGGCACTTTGTCATAAGATGTATGTTTACTGTCGGATGGAGGGCAATGCCATCTATATAGAAGAAGAATATGGGTATTAAGCATATCAAATAGCAAATATTTGACGAGCAACACGTAATGCTCAACAATTTCTAGAATGTTGCGCAATAAGTGCGTGTTTGCCAGCTGACGTGCAACATGATGTATATCTTATTGTTTGTTCTACGATTGACGATACGTGGACAGACTTTAGAAATATATATGTGTATATATATATATATATATATATATATATATATATATATATATATGTATATATCGACATGGATAGACAACAATGTCCTGCAGTGCTGCGCGTCTTTGTTTAACAACGTTTTTCAACAATATTGCGCTGATTGCGCAACACGGCGCACATCAATGTTGCCTAATGATAATTACGAAATGCCCCCTGTCCGCTTAAAAAACCACCGGAGTTTCATGAGATCCACTCTGGTTACAGAGAATCCCCTACAGCGAGCGAGAGAGAAAAGGTGGGAAGAAAAGCATTCAGCTCCGGTAGGGTTCATCAGACCAAGCAAAAACCTGCCGCCTGGATTCCATCTCCAGTAGCCAACTTGGAAATCTTTAAACTGCCTTCGGACCCAGATTGGCCGCTGCAAAGAAAACATGGTAAAATGGGGCTTTATCGACGGGTCGCAAGAATACTGTGACTGCGAGGCCCAATTTCAGTCCATGTCACATTTGCTTTCCTGCTCGATGTGCCCCTTCACCTGCACTGCCGACGACCTATGAAGAGCAACGGAGAGCTCTGTTGTTGTGGCCAAGTTCTGGGTCAATAAAATTTAAATACCCGACCATTATATGTCTGACCTAGCCATTGACTCGAAGAAAGAAGAGTGATAACTAGGCTTTAACCGTTAACAGGAAAAAGTGTGGATACTTTTACATAAAAAATGAGCAATTCTTTTCATTATTTCATAGTTTATTTTCATTTCATGATTAAATAGTTTATGATATTAACCTTATTTTAATAGTTAAGTTTTGCATCGTTATTTGTACAACTTTTAAGTCTTGACAGGCAATTTTAAATTTACTTTCTATTATTTTTGCTATCACCATCTTCATTATCATCGCCAAAGTCGTCTTCACAGCCATCTTCACTTAGCTGGCAACTTTCGTCATCTTCTGGATTTTCAGCATCGTCGTCCTCAGTATTATCCTCTATGTATTTTGTATCATTTTTTGCACTACTTTTGGTTGAGTCTTCTGCACAGTATGACAGCGTAACAACACATAGTGTGATCTGCAAATAGAGAAATTGTTGTGGACTATTTATTAAAAAGATGTAATGCAAGCGTTCATGCAAAACCTGCAGTTTAAGGACACCTGAATTTTGACTTGTTCTCATTCATTTTGTGAAATAGTGATTATTTTTTCTCATTTATTCGACGGTACAAAAATATGTTTGATGATCGGACAAAAAGAACAGAATCGCAGAAAATAAACGGTTATACTAAAAAGACAAAAAACGTCGAACTAATGAATCGGATTAGTTACAACAAAGAACCATCTTCAAATCCAATTATTCACTTAAAGTTAAACGATTATTAATATATACTTTAATCATACGATTATAAATTATTTCCCATTTTACTCATTTTTGACGTTATCTGCACCGGCCTAAATAGATTTCTTTCTATATTATTCTGAAGAGCATGCTTCACACAATCTTTGGGGTAGAAACAAGCCTCGCCTGCAAATCGGTACACCTGCCGATAGACAGACGAGACTCAGGCGCAGGACTTTGCGCTTGAGGGTCAGACAGCAGTTGCAAACGTAAAAGCCAAGATAAACCAAAAATGCTGAAAAAGTAATAGGAAAGCAGATGATGATCAATTTGTACTTACCAAGACTAGGAGTTTTATGTCAACCATGATTTTGGTATTTCAAAATACTCATACAGTAGGTGACTTCTAATACATATTTAAAATTGGTCTACGCTCATTTATATAGGAATTATATCAAAAAAAATTTGCATAATAGATATAATAGAATTACCATAATGTATTTAGTGAATAATTCAGTAATATTGTTTCTAATTAAGAGGTTTATTGGCTTCTGTAAGTAATTGGAATGATACTAACGCTTATCCTTACGTGAGCGATTTTGAAGCGGGGCGAAGCGGCGCGATGACAACAAACAGTCAATACATATTAAAATGGCGAAAGCTACGTAACCAAAAGCCTGCAGGTCGCCCTGAGACGCAACACGATTTGAAGCGAACGCGATCAGATGGTTTGATTTGCGCGAATGTGGCGCAGTGGCGATTATTGAAGTATCATTTTATTTGAAAGTGGTCAAACGTACCGAGAGATTTGAGCATTGTGATTGGGTGGCTTCACACACAAACAGGTTCATTGTAGACAGGCAGCCAATCGCAATGCTCCGTTCTCTGGTTACGTTCACGATACGATTATATCGTATTATATTTATTATTTTTCGTGCTAGGGTTACTATTCGCGCGCAGGACAAGGCCACTGCAAGGCATCGCAACGCAATGGATTTGCGTGAAATAGTATCAAATCGCTTCGCAATTCGCTTAGAATCGTATGACGTAGTCTTACTTGTTTGATAAACTTAAATTGGAATTCGTTTAAAACTTTTGCAGGTAGTTTTCGTTGATATTCAAAAGCAAAAGGAAAGTCGGTAGATGTCGTCGGGTCAAGATGGTTGTATAGGAGAATTTTAAATGCTCAAGTATGGCTCGGTAGCTCAGTGGTCAGAGCATTTCCAGTGTAAGGGACTGGTCGCGGGCTCTAGTTCCGCCTGAAAATTCACTTATTCCTATCTAAATCGATTTGAATTCCCAGTTGATTCTCCTAAAATTCGTCCACTAGAATAAAAGTTGTAGATTCTTTTGATATATTATATGTCCATTGGTCTTCTCATAGGAGATCAGTTAGTTCTTCTTTTGTACTCAAGTGGTATGTTTGGCTGGCAGACAAGCACACGGCCCACCTGATGGAAAATGGTAACCGTGGCCTATGGACGTGTGCAACAACAAGAGAGTCACACTCGCGCTGCCAACCCTGTAAGCACAAGAGTTTCTGTGCCGCCGTTAGCGTAAAATACAAAGCAGGATAAGCTTTTGGTATTTCCACTGACAACTCATAAACTCTCCAGTGAGCTCTGGCTACCCTACTAACCGCCGGGAACACAACACGAGGCTATTATGGCCGCGGTATTATGTAGGGCGGAGTTACTTCCCCAGTTGGACTGCTCAATTGGACGAAAATACCGTCATGTCCATCCAAAAATACAGTTTTATCCCTCTTTGAGATTGTATCCACTTGACAAATAAATAAAGTGGGAATTGAAACTCTGATTAACCAAATAAAAAAACGGCATTGAAAAATACACGATTCGTTCAAAGTATGTTGTCGAAGCTTTCCCAGTATTCGCTATGTTCAAAGAAACATCGGTACTCATTACCTCAAAGTGTACGCTTAAAGAAATGCAACCTCCCAATTTCTATTTGAAAAATACAAATCAATTCGAGATTTATTTTTACAAAACACATATGGGGACGTTTGTTGGTACATTCTGGGTTTTGCCAAGATTTATCCGGTATTAACTATTTAATTCTTTATTGCACACATAAAGTACAGAGGTCATACTCAAAATAAATATGTAAGAAATATGTAGAAAGGCGAGCTTAACTCAATATGAGTTCTCTACGGGCAAACCTTTGAGTAGCAGAGAAGCAGTTAAAGTAATAAGGGGATGTTTAGTGTACATTAAATTTCAGATAAAAGAAACCCCAAAGAGGTACATATATATACACATAAACATACATACACAGCATACATATTACACCTACGAACATACATACATACATACATACATACATACACACATACATAAACATAATGCATACATATAGATAGACACATAAATATATTCAGATTTTTGCCCGAATTTTGTCAGTTTTTGTTAATACTGTTGATTGGTGGCGCTTGGTGGAACCTGCTACGCATATTGAATAAGACGCTGCACTTTTCCACTACGAGTATATTCCATTTTTCACCTCACCGGTTTCGCCTCATGGCATTCTCAAAGGAATTTGTATTGGCGATTATAAAGTTATATATTCTAAAATACTACAATATTTAAAAATATTTTACATAGTTTTAAAATTATGAATATCAGTTTCAACTTTTTTCCCAGTATTAGGGGAAATTATTTTAATGCGCTATTTTGTTTAATCAGTTTACTGTATGTAATATCCCCTATTCACAGCTCTGTATTGGCCTTGTAATACACGTATTCATCCAAAAGATAACACTAGATTAGGGACTAGTTTTAAACGTGTAAACACAGTCCATAGCAATCAGCAAGTACTGCGCTAATTACAATTATTAGCATAGCTTATCGGCAAAACTGAGGAGCGAGCAACTTTCATGGTGAACCTGTAGACATATTAGGAGCAAAGAGCGGCATGTCGGTACTGAACACGGCCATTACACAGAAGGCTCGGGTTTGATCCTCGTTCAGTGCGAATATTTGAATGCATATGGGTATTTGCATTGGTCTGGTCGTCAGTCCCTGTTGCCATGCCAACATCTGTGGCAATCGTTACGGGTAGTTGAAGCACTAAAAAGTTCAACAATTGGTCTAATTGCAATGCTTTGATGCCCTTGGGTTATGGAGCTCAGATGGCAGTGACTTCACGGAAAATATCGAAGTTCAGCCATATCCACCGTGAGTCGTTAGACTGGTAAAATGGACCCTAGAATTCGAGGTGAAAGCTTCGAATGCAACTGGGATTAATATTAAGATGAAGAAGAGGAGGGGAGATAAAACTACATACATATATATATGCTCACGCCTATTTCCTTCTAGGGTAGTCAGAGACAACAGCCAGCCTTTTATTTCTATCCTAATATAGTTCAAGAGCTTCCTCTACTGTACTTGTCATGCAGCTCACTGGTTTTGGATATTTCTGACCACTATTTCAATGATAATCATAATCCCGAGCCTTTGCAGATGCATACAGATGTTACGTCCTTGGGAGATTATTTACCGTCTGTACCATGGTGAATGTTCTGATGAGCTCTTCCAATTAGTCCCACCCTCTCCTTTCTACAATGGGCAACACGTGCAAGTCTTAGATGTCACCTGTTATGTTCGGAGACTCTTTCCTTTGTTGCAGCATTAAGGCCTGGAATTCATTACCAGCTTACGTATTTCCTTCCTCCTACAGCCCCGGGTCCTTTAAGCGGGTTGTAAAAAAGTCAAGCTGAGTGTCACCATTGTAACATGGTACATGTATGTAATAGTGACCCTCTTTTCTGGGAGTTTGTCTTCAGCTTACTATCTGGCTAGGTGAAGTGTAATTAACGTATCTAATGGCAATGCCTAATAGAATGAAGTTTCCAAATGCAAGTAAAAATCTTGTAAAGATAGAATAGTTTGCTGAGGTGCGAAACAGGATCAACCAATAAAACTATTGAATGTCTACCATCAGAAATAAAAACCTATTCTAAAGAACTACAATATACTCTGGTTTCCTATCAACCGTTTCTCGAATGCATGTTAGACGGCAATCCTTATTTGCTAAGCACCTGATTCCTTTTCTTATTTGTAAGGCTTTGGCTTAACTGAAGCTTAAGTCTTCTTCAATTTATCGAATTTTTGTTGAAACTTGAATGAATGGGATGGTGGGGTGAGTGAATATTGTAAATAGTCACCAACAAAAGTAGTTAAGAAATTTTTATCTATAAACGCCGACTGTGTGCACTGACCCCGATGATGGGGATATCCATGGGGATTTTGAACACATTAAAAAACTGGTATGATTCCGAGGCCGACCGCAGATAGCATCAGCAGACACAGTGTCCCATGAATAAATAGACTTGAATATGATAATTTTATTTAGTGTTTTAATTCAGGCTTCTCAATGATACCGTTTATCCGTCTCAAAGTTTAACAAGTAATCGCACAAAAATATTACATAGAAATAAAAGAAAATCAGTTCCGCAATCCGCTCATTTATCTAAAACAATAAATTCACCTCTATTTCACATACATTACTTATTAAACTTAAATACGGATAAACAGCGCCATTGAAACGCAGCAATGAATTTAAGTTATAAACAAAATTATCACATTCAAGTCTATTTATTTCATGATGCGCTCTGCGTCTGCTGCTGTGCAACACCTGCGTGCTGCAGAATCCGCAATCAAACCTTTATTGTTTATTACTGAACATGATGATTGAATTTAAAATTTTGAAATTGGAACGAGACACAGACAATGAATTATGAATTGTGGCATAAATATCTTTAAATTATTTTTGTAATGCTATTTTTGGTCTTTCGTGATCATTTTAAATTTGATATTTTTTTATTTTAATAAGTTTTGTTTATATTACGTGCAGCCATCCAGTGCTATACATAGATGGTTTGGAAAAAATTATTTAGTCTGTCTATTGCCTTAAATTTTGTTATCATTTTAAACCAATAGACATTATACGGAACATTCACAATGCGTAACTATTTGTTCATGTGTCACTATTACCAATAGAAATATTTTCGCAGTGCATTATTACACAGTACAGTAATAATTTTTCTTATTACCTATGTCATCAATAAATATTTTATATTTTCCTTCCATGTATAAAATAAAACATGTTTTCTGCCTTGTAACAAAATGGCATTGTTTAATACTACAAACAAATATTCTAAGAATTTATAAAAGAGTTTATAAAACACTTTCAACTTATAACTAATCATTCAGTTGACGTCGATAACTCAAATAGTCAATAGACTTGACTTTGATATCTCGAATTTTGAATTTCGAATATATTTCCAAAATGGGTGTAGATACACATCCAGAGAGAAGTAATGCGCTACTTTATTGTACTCTTATAGTGCTACTTCTGAGTGTGAGTATTGAACTTTTTATATTTAAGAAAACCCCTTTTGGTCACTTCTATGAATATAAGTAGAGTTTTTCTTAATCATTGTTGCACTGGTATTCTCCTATTTTTTTAGCACGATTTATGATTTATTAAATACTATGGAATCTGAACCTGTAATTTTTTCATCTTTCCTTTAGGTACTGGTGTAACAATTGCACAAGATGAAGCAGAACCCGTAGCCTTCAGGGATATGATAATTTTGTTCAAGAAACCTTTTCAAAATTTTCATAATTTCAATCTTGAACCAAATCTTTATATTGTGTATTATTATTAGTTTATTTTCATTCCATTATTGTATGGTAATCGAGTTTCTTCTTTGCTATTAAATTTTGGTACTGTTTTTCTCTATTTGTTATTCTCTAATTGTCATTTCTATATCGTCTCTGTTACCTGAACTATTTAAATAACTAGTTTAAACTCTGATATTACCTTGTTCTTTTGCAGTATTTTTGGTATTTAGATCTTGAATTATAATACTTAAGTACCTATGTATAGTATAGATAATTTATGTATGATAGTATGAGTTTTTTTACTATTATCCGTATTATATTACAAATCAACGAGACATTTATCATGTCTTATTTTCAGCGTCTGACATTACGTTAAACGTTGATTCTAATACTAATTATAGTTCCCATGATAGTTAAAATATCTACAATATATCCGAATTCTAGGTCTATACTTCAGGAGAAGTCAACAGTACAGAAAACCTAAGCTACTTGTTGAATTATCCAGATGTGCCTGAACTGACAACTGTTACTGTTGAGGAGATCGCGCAGTACCCAGATTTTATTTATGGTAGATAGAATTTTTATTCGTATTGTTTAAATATGTATAATATATAAATATGTTATGTTAGTTTTTCACAAATATTTCCATCTATTGAGCTCGAATTTTGACCCACTCTAAAGATCGTTTGCCATTTTTTTCCGCGGGTTAATTATTTTTTTGCGAATCTCCGTTTGATAAGAATAGGAGATACTTATATAATTATTATTAGTGCCTAACTTGTAAAAATAATAGTTAGTACACTTATTTATTTTATTTCAGGAACCATCATTATTGGGAATACTAAACTTAGTTTTTCGAACATGTATAAATTAAACAAGGCTACTCTCATGATTTTTTCGCAATACTGTCGGCTGTTAAAACTATTTTTATACCAATTCTGCCGCAATTTATTTATTATTATTATTTATCTTTATTAAAATATACAACTTATAAATTATATTTTTAAATACATAAAAAACATCTATTTAAAAATATAAAAAATAGTGCTCCACCGGTATCGGGTACAGGGACCAATCTACCGGTGGTTAGAGCTCCAGAGAAAGGAACTTCTGCAATATGCGCGCCGTATCAAGAAGCACAGCCTTCTGCATCTGGCCCTTGACCCAACCATCTAACCCGAGCCTCTTTATTATTATTATTTTTTACGTTTCTTTTCTTCTAATTATTTATTACATTCAATTACTGTTTAAAATTTCAAATAAATATCTACATTATTAAGTTCATTTATATTCATATCTTACTAAGGTTGCCATGAAGAAATTACTTTCAGCAGCATGGCCGCCATTTGTATGAGATTATGTTAATTCTGTATTCCATATTATGTGAATTCCATACTATGTATATTCCATATTATGTTCCATTCTATATTATGTGTATTTGATTGTTGAAGTTAATAATAAAATGTAGTTAATTGTACATATTTTTATTTTATTGAACCTGAAAGCTAATTGCCCCAATTGTACTTTCAAAGCATCCAGGAATCCATTGAAACCCAGTGAGCCGTGTGTTTTTCTGCCACCTAAGTGGTTTAAAAAACCAGGCGTTTTGGACTCGCGCACCGGGTTCCGTAACTTAAAGAAAAAAAACTTAGAAATTTGATTTTTACACAGTTTCATGATCTTTTTTAAAGAATATTAAACCGAAATTACTAATATTCCCTCCATCTAAACTATTTTTTTTGTGCTAGGAGTGGGTTCACGTTGGTTATGTAGTGGCTAGGATTCGAAACCAGGACCTCTCGATCGTTAAGCCGACTCCTTTACCACTAAGTTACTAATACTTATACGCTTGCTACTTTATAGACCTGAGTTTGTCTGAGTATTTCAACTTGATACTTCCACGCATTCCTAAGGATTGACAGACAGACAGACAGACGGTCAATGTAATGATCCTATGAGGGTTCCGATTATTTCCTTTTCAGATACGGTATCCTAAAAATACACAAAAAATTATCCAAGTTGGTCCAACCGCTCATGAGGAGGTAGATGACAAACACAGTGACAAATCTCTTGAGTAGACTTTTTTTTATACCCCTTAGGTGGCAGACAAGCACAGGCCCACCTGATGGAAAGTGGTTACCATGGCCTATGGACGTTTGTAACATCAGAGGAGTCACAGTCGCGCTGCCAACCCTGTAATTACGGAGTTTCTGCGCCGTAAGTGTAGAAGACAAATCAGGATAAGCCTTTATTCTTCCCACTGACAGCATAAATTCTCCAGTGAGCTCTGGCTACCCTACTCGTCGCTGGGAACACAACACGGAGTTATTATAGCCGCGGTATTTTGTTGGGCGGAGGTACTTCCCCAGTCGGACTACTCAATTGGGCGGAAATACCGCCGTGTCCTACCTCCTCCAAGACTTCAATCAATCAATCAGCCCACCGCAGTCCACTGCTGGACATAGGCCTCTCCCAATGTGCGCCATTTTCTCCGATCCTCCGCCTTCCGCATTCAGTCTGTCCCAGCCACCTTTTTCAGGTCGTCCGTCCATCTGGCCATGTCCCCTAGGGCGTCCTACCTTTCGTTTACCTTCTCGCGGTCTCCACTCTAGGACTCGTTTGCTCCAACGGCCATCGGTCCTTCGGCAAACGTGGCCAGCCCACTGCCACTTCAACTTGCTTATTCTGTGGCCTATGTCGGTAACTTTAGTTCTTTGTCGGATAACCTGGTTCCGAATTCTATCCTTCAGAGAAACTCCAAGCATAGTTCGCTCCATAGCCTTTTAAGCTATGGACCAGCCCCACTGTAAGTGTCTACGTTTTGGCACCGTAAGACATAACAGGTAGGACGTACTGTTCAAAGACCTTTGTTTTGAGGCATTGCGGTAGGGATGAAGAGAAGACTCCAAGACTTACTACAGCTTATCGCTTGAACATTTAGTCGTCAATTCCTTATATCAAAAAGCTACATTATTAAGTTTCGAAACTTTCACAATCCCTTTTGCCTTTATCACTGTCTTAACCGCTTTGAAGTCACAGAGAATATTATTGACACTTAGCGGGTTTTCCAATATTCGACTTTGACATCATATTTTGGAGGTTTATCCACGCTACAATCCTTAAATGAACACTGTCTTGTCTAAAGCTTTTATGATTTATTTGTTACTAAATGGTATTTGTTTTTTACACATATCAAATATTATATTTTGAAGATAACAAATACAAATCCATTATACAACTAACAATAACTACATACATACTAAACTAATAAAAATATTAAAATGCGTCGTGGAATTCCCCCTCTTGTGGTAGCGTACCCAGAACACTGGCAGCCTTGTATGGCAATGCTTATTTTCTGACCTAAAACTTGGCCAGCCTTCTGGTCACGAAAAGCGTCGAAGACGCTTCGCAATCTCCCTGAAGACCCCATGACCCCAAAGTTGCTACTCCAAACGGCACAAATTCATAATCTTCGATGATATTGGAATTTTGTGTGCCGCTGGAGAGCCTCTGCAGAAGCAGCAGCAGCACCAGTACAGCCAACCGTGCTAGTTATATGGGTAGGAGCAATGATATCAACACATGTGGCGTCCCACACCAGAGTCCTACCCATCTTACATAGCATTAACGACATTATTTGATAGTTTTGTAAAATCAATACCAATCGATAAGTCTTTTTTATACAATTTAGGTTACAGACAAGCACAAGTCCCACTGGATCGAAAGTGGTTGCTTTGACATATGCGCGTGTGTTACATCAGGGGAATCACACACTCGTGCTGCCGACCCTGTAAAAACAGATTGTTTCTGCGCCGTCAGTGCAGAAAAAAAAGCGAAGCAAACCTTTGGTCTTCCTACTGACAGCACAAAAACTCTCCAGTGAGTTCTGGCTTACACTGACACGAGGTTATTATGGCCGAGGCATTCTGTAGGGTTGAGGTACTTCCGCAGGGATGGGTATACCGTCGTGTCTTACCTCCCACAAATCTATTGTAGTATTCTTGCTGAATATAGACCTCTCCCAACTGAGTTGGGTAAAGATTCAGAGAAAGATGATGATGCGTAGCTAAAGGTTGAACTAAACCCTGAACCCTGGCTCTATCTAGGACAAGCCAATTTGACTTCACCTCACCTGATGGTATAGCTAAAGGCAAAATCTTAATAAAGAGGGTCACCATGACAGACACTAAGTAATGTTACAATAGTGGCACTCAGCTTGGCAGCCTCATCAGATGCTTTTTGACTAATTTGCAAATGATCTTTTAAATGAAAATTGCTAAAAAAAAATATTCTATAAATTTTCAAAGAAAAAAATTGTAGAAATGGTTTAAGGTCCACAGCAGTGGGCTCACTTCCTTTGGCTTAAAATAACACAAACAAGGTAACAAAGATAAACCAACTGATTCAGGTATTCATTACCTTTAATTAGAAACTTCTATAAATTAAAAGCAGCCCATAGAATGGTTAAGAACTTGCTAACTTCTGACTTATTGTCGGATATAAATTACAGTAACTTTTGAGAATAAATCTTGGCTTGATCTCCGAGATATTGGAGTCGAATGAGAATTATAGAACGACCGCGACCGCTATATCGCGCCTTAGGTGCGCGCGGAATGGCGGGGGGCGAGGTAAAAAAAGAGAAAGAAAGTGTCTGAGTCGAGAGTGAGCGAGAAACTGCCGTGAGCGGCGAACTGACCAAATCTGACGTACAGATTTTTTTTTACGGCATGTAGGAGGTAGGACACGATGGTATTCCCGTCCGGATTGAGCAGTCCGACTAGGGAAGTACCTCCACCCATGTTCCCGGCAGTGAGTAGGGTAGCCAGAGCTCACTGGAAAGTTTTTGTGCCATCAGTGGGAAGACCAAAGGCTTGTCCTGATTTTGTGTTCTGCACTGAAGGCACTTAAAATCTCTGTTCTTTTCTTACAGGGTCGGCAGCACGGATGTGACTCCATTGGTGTTACACACGTTCATAGGCCACGGTAACTACTTTCCATCAGGTGGGCCGTGTGCTTGTCTGCCACCTAAGTTGTATATAAAAATAAAAAAATTCTACACAACGCTATCTAGACCCATAGTAAGCATAGCTTAACTATCTTGTGTATCTAGAAAGCGGATAAACATACTTACATACTTTTTTTTTGTAAATACATACATATTTTACATAGAAACACCCAGACCAATGCATACAAATATTTGTACTGAGCGGGAATCGAACTCGCGCTATTGCATAGCAGTCGAAAGCTCTACCGCTTCGCCAGGAAGGTCGTGGCTGACGTTCGATTGGTTGATGCATTTTTTTAAATAGTTTATTTTTTACGCTGCGTGGTATGGCCCGACCTGACTATGTCTAAAGAGGTTGTATATAGTGTATGTTTTAAGCACTATCTTTAATTCCGTCTGTTTGTATACAGTCGACAAAGGACATGCGGTTGCACTGTTTCACATAACATTGAGTGTAAATGTGCAACCGTGTCTCCTTTGTCGACTGTACAAAGCCTACATCATTTACACATTTTCAGGCGAGAATTTATTCTCTGCCACAATGTGTTGGATTACCATCAAATATCTGTTCGTCCCCGTGACCGGAATCCGAACAGAAATAATCACTAAGTTAATTGTTTAATTATGTAGAAACCCAATCTTTCACGGAGAATATAACTTTCCCTTACTTGCTGATCTAAGGAAAAGATTTGGGCTCCAGTTATAAGAGGTAGCGTTTTTTCAACTTATAGTGATATCACAAAAGTTTAATTATTTTAAATATCTGTTTTAATATAATATCTAATAAATACCGCCACCTTGTGGAAATGTACAATTACTAATGGACAGATTAGGTCATTATTGTCCGCTTGGAGTTAGAAACTCAGATAACAGTCACTACCACAAAAGTGGGGGAGTGACTAGAGAGGCCACACGGCAGCCTTTCGTACCGTCTGACGCAGATGATCACCGAGCACGGGTGCTTCGGGAAGTATCTGCGTCGGATGGAGAAAGAGCCAACGTCCGAGTTCCATCACTGCGACGCGAGCGAGGACTCAGGGCCGCACACGCTCACTGAGCGTCCGGCGTGGGAGACACTGAAATGGGAGCTTGCGGCCGCGCGGACCGCGGCGGCGGTGCGCCTGGCGCGCCTCCCCGTTTTCCGGGGACGAGTTGGGGACTCTGTAGTCCCAACACACCCGAGGAGAGGGCCAGATCGTGAGAGATGGCCCTGGGTCGGCCGGGGTGCGAGGGATATGCCTGTCAACCTCACCTTCGGCAACCAAAACGACCCACAGGCGGCGTGCGTTTTAGTCGGTTCGAGTCCGACATAACCTCTTCCGGCTCCGGTGGGGGTATCCGCGGGGATTTTGCGTACGTAAAAAAAAACTACCATAAAAGTGAAATACAACATAAAATCACTCCTTTATCCCCGAAGGCTTAGGCATAGGTGAAATAACACCCACATTTCACCAATTATTGTTTTCGGCCCCACGAGGGTAAGCCTATTGTCGTCTTCCGGGCACTATTGTTGACTCGAGCCTTGTATCTGTGTTTGAGTCTGGGCAGTATATATCTATCTGATGTTAAACAGCTCTATCTCTTAGTCGCCTTGTACAACACCACATGGGAAGAGATGAGGTGGCCCAAATTCTACTCTGCCGGGAGGCACACGGCTAAAATAAATCAAATTAAAAGAGGAAAAGAAGTAAACGACCATTGCAAAGCCTCGAATGCAACCAGGTTCAATGCTGAGTTAATGATTAGCATCCTCATGATCGAAATGAATATTTTTTTCGTTGACTCCTCCAATTAAAGTAAACTTTTTGTGTTAGTGTAATGACCGGGGCTCGACCCCGGGACCCCCCATGCGCGAATGGCGCCTTAGCCAATAATACAGTTGTAGGTATAACATTATGTATTCATAGACTCAACTATATAACGCCAATTTAATAACATTTGAGGTGAGTAATCAAATAGTAGAAATAATAATCGTGACGTAGTCTGACTGTGTATAATACGTCAAACAAAGTATGATTCTTTTCTTTGTAGTGAAAGATAAGCGGCTCGTTGGTCTAGGGGTATGATTCTCGCTTTGGGTGCGAGAGGTCCCGGGTTCAAATCCCGGACGAGCCCTCTTTTTACCTGAAGAACCGCTAAGATTTTTTATATTTTTTTATATTATATATCTTGAAATAACTAAAGTATCTAATATTGTTATTAAAAATAATATTTTTTTTTAATGATTACTCATCACCATCTAGTCAAATCCGAGGTTTTCACTTTATACCCTGTACACCTTTTCTTAATTTGACTAATACGGCTTTTATGTAAGCCATTGCTCTCTGACCTCCCACTCCAAGCCAAGCCTAAAGCCTCATTGATGAATCAGTAAATATATGTTATTCCTATCAACTCGCAAGTACCAACCTAGGGCCCTAAGATCTTCGTGGGGCCCCAAAAATACTCAAAATCGCTACCGCTAATACTGATACCCCTCCCAATCTAATCCCCACGTCAGTACAAAGTTACGACACGGTTGATTGGCCACCGCTGACTGTCAAACGAGATAATACTCGCATTTATTTGCACTTAACCCTCTGCGTGCGCCTCTGACCTAGACGTGGTTAAACCCCATTTGGGTACATACAGTGCGTAAAGGGTTAGTTTTGTTTATTTGTTTGTAGAATGGTCATAGTTTTGGGATGAGATTTGATGAAGGTTTTTTCACATTCACCACTCTGTAGTTTAACAGCTACAGCAAATTAATAAGAAAATAAAAATTTTACTTTTTTTTTTATACCACTTGGGTGGGCATATGCGGCCCGTTACCTTGGCTTATGGACATGTGCAGCACCAGGGGCCCCACTCACGTGCTTCCGACCCTGTAAAAATAGAGCTTCTGTGCCGTCAGTGCAGAAGACAAAATAGGACAAGCATTGTTCTTCCCGCTGACAGCATAAAAACTCTCCAGTTAGCTCTGGCCGGAACTCACCGCCGGAAAATACAACACGAGGTTATTATGGCCGCGGTATTCTGTAGGGCATCTGTAGAGCAAAATAAAGGAATGTTGTCCTTTGAGTGAAATTCGCTATCTCTAGTATTTAGAGTACTTTCCCTCCAGGTAAGGACAAAATCTTCCATCCTGTACTTCCTCTGCTACTGACTGCTCATTTCGAACGGTAATACCGTCGCGTTCTACCCTTATTAAATTAGTTTATTTATTATTAGTTACGTATTGTTGAAATGCATTTTTATCCAACTCCTTCCAATGCTACCGACCTTCTTGGTTATAACGGGCTAGGGAGTATTATGGAGTGGAACTCACAATTCCATGCCGCACCATAAAGACTGGAAATTATTTACCTACACACATGTAATATTAGTAACCCTTTTTCATGAGACTTTATCTTCAGCGGGGTAGAAGTCATATTGACGTGACTATTATAAAATGAAACACATGTCCTAGAATAGCTTTTTAATGCGCTCAAAACGCTCGAAATTACTTTTGAGCTGCCTTCACTTAAGCTTAATTACAGTTGCAAACGAATGACAGACACTCTGAAGCTTTAACCCCGGATAATAGTTCGTTTAATGTTTCACGATGCAGTTGCAACTGTGTTGATATTCAAAAAGTAAGTGGTAAGTTTAGGATAACGACTCCCGAGTAATAGAGTGTTTATTTTGTAGCACTTCATGTTTTATATCTATACTAATATCAGATAAGTTGTTCAGAAAATAAGTTATACAGAAAATAATGTCGGTAATCAAAAAACATTCATACAAACATATAATCACGCCTTTATCCCCAGAGAGTTAGGCAGAGGTAAATTAACACCCACATTTCATCAATCATTGAATTCAGTCCTACGTAATAGGGGGTGAGGGTCGCCTTGTACGACACCGCATGGGGAGAGGTGGGGTGGCCCTAATTCTACTCTGCCAGAAAACCACGCGGCAAAGCAAACAACATAACTAATATAATATACCTAAATATAAAACACAGATAAACATACTAGAAATGATTAATTTGGAATGTTGTGTAAACAGCACTTCCACGGGCCGGATATTAAAAACCAATCGCCTGAAAGGGCCTATCACATATAATCGCGGGGCGCCTCTGAAAAAAACATTGTGCGGTGTTAGGACAGGGCCGCAGGAAATGAAACGCGGCGGTCCACCACACTACAAAATACGTTTGAGTCAATATAAGCTACGCATCAGATGTGGGGGTTAAGTTTTTTTTTATTATCATACATACTCTTGTGCTATACTCTTGGTTCACAAAACTGTTTTAAAAGTTTGCCTGTGAACTCATTTGGGTCTCTGTTTTAACATAAATGGTTTATTTACATATGAATTTATGGGTTGCAAAGAAGGGTTATAATTTTGATGGGCTATATATGTATGTATGTAAGTTGATCTATCTGCTCATAGCTCTTCAAATGCTTATTAGAACCAGACAAATGAGGTATCGTTAGAAGTGCCTTGGACGTCCGCTGGTTAAAGGCTATATGACGTGTCATTGAATCTTCTGTGTGGTGGGGTCTTATGCCACTTAGTCTAACTAAACAATACATTTTATTGAAAATTAGCTAACTATTACGGCTATTCTTGATATTTTTGATTTTCGTGATGTTTCAGTAAGTATTCGGGTTTTAGTTTAAAACAATTTTTTTTTTATTATCTATTATTATATAGAGTTCTAATTGTGGTGTATATCAAGACTTTCAAAGCCTCTGAACACTTGCTAACTGGTGTATACAATTTCAAAAGAATTGTCACAATTTCAAAGTAAGGTGAACGCGCCTTTTAAAACGACTTAAAAAAGGAGATGATTAATTATATTCGACGTAAAACTAGAAATAAAAAATTTTTACTCGTATTTCTGTCTTTTCAGTTTTCAATTGAGTTCCTGAGTGTCAGTTTTTCGTGGTTTATCATTATAATATTTATCATCATGCATGAAAGCAACAGTATATCTGACCATTGGTGGTCTTTCCCGAATCAAAATCTGAGCTTAGGTGTTAGTTCTACTACTATACATACATACATAGAAATAATAGATTGTGTTAAACCATTGCGGTGTAAATCCATAATTATATAACGGTTCGGGACTTCGGAAGTTTCGCGATAAATCTTGACTGTCAAATCTTAACTAAGGATGCTGCAACACATCGGAAACGTCGGCAAAAATACCTAAATCCATGATTTACTCGCGAACGTCTCGAACCATTATATAATTATGAATAATTGATTGTATCTATACCGCTGCTGATTCCCTGTCGAGTGGAATTGTTACAATGATATTTCGTCACATGTCCTACTTACACTAGTTCCACATCTGTCAAACACTATTTCCGCTCGAAATCGCACTGTAATCGATGTGGAGCTGTTCAAAGGTACTGAACATTCTACAGCAGTTTCATTATAGCCCGTTTATCCCCTTGTATAATTAATCAGAAATAGTGTTGTGACACAATAATCGAATTTAGAATCGATGTTTTGAAATTATTGGAAGTATTTTACAAGAGCAATGGTCTGGCTTGCTGTCCCGTTTGGATCGGAGAGTCGAACTTATCAGGTGATGCATTAAAGAGAGAATTCTGGGATAGATGAAATATCCACAGTAAGAAAATTCAGTTAATCGGAGTTTTATACCACTTAGGTGGCAGACAAGCATACGGCCCACCTGATGGGAAGTGGTTACCGTGGTCAATGTACGTGTGCGACACCAGGGGCGTTACACTCGCGCTGCCGACCGTGAAGAAACCTTCTAATGACCGTCTTGAAGAACCCCATATTGTAGGCACTTGGGAAAACCGCAGCAGAGAGTTCACTTCACAGCATTTGACAATATGCCTCGATATTGTGTAATTTACTAGTCATATGGATAGTAGAGAAGAATAACATCAATAAAATTAGACGTACCGTTTCAATGATTCATTCAATTTACCCTATTGCAGTCCACTGCTGTTGGTCACGAGCTTCTTCCAATGTGCGCTATTGCCCCCGATCCTCCGCCATCCGCCTATCCCAACCACTCCATTCAGGTCGTCAGTCCATCTGACTGTGGGGCGCTCCACCTTCCGTTTGCCGATTCGCGCTCTAGACTCGTTTGCTCCAACAGCTATCGATCCTCCGGCAAATGTGGCCAGACAATTGCCGCTGCAGTTTGCTTATTCTGGCTGACTATATCGCTAACTTTAAAGAAAAGCCTAGCTCGCTCTATAACCCATGCCCAGCCAGCTCCTTCAGTCAATCAATTTAGCCTATCGCACTCTACTGTTGGATTTAGGTCTCTCTCAATATGCGGTATTGCTCCCGAGCCCAGCACCTTAAATTGTATATGCCCAATATTTCCCGCAAAATTTCCCATCACTATTCCGTCCATGTTACTGGGCACGTGTGAACCATGAACAAAAGATTGGGATAACCCATTTATCTGAGACGAGGATGTGCCGCATGTTCGCGAATTAAGCTCACATCCACCTACAGATCAAACTCAACAAGTTATGCCTTGTATAAGATTAGTAAGCCTTTGTATCTTGTGAATTGCTCTGATGTAATAAATAGAACGGAGATTATTAGATATGTGTTATATATTGTTAGGAAATCTACGAGATTGAGGATATTTGAAGACATTTGGTAGATTTCTTTAATGTAATCACATAGTTTAAGATGTATGTAGGTGCTACGTATAAAAGTTAATCAGAAAAAAATAGTGCTTCTATTTTGCAGCCTCGATCTGTAAATATTAAATGTATTGTCAAAAATCAGTAACGATATTTTCCTCTCTCTCTCTCCCTCTCTCGTTCTCTCTTTCTCTTTCTTTCTTTTTTTCTTTCTTTCTTGCCTTCTTTGTTTCTATTAACCCTCTTTTCATTGAAATCGTGGTTGTTTTTGACATTTCATTTGATTTAGATCAGGTTTGTAGGAGAACTGTGCTTCTGTTACGGTTTGGTGGAAACGGCTTGAAGGTACATGATATGTGAATTTTCAATTAGCCACTTTTGGATGTAGGCCTCTCAAAATTTTGGTAGGCTTGTTTGCATATAGTTATGCAATTTCAGCGCACTCCTTTCGAAATAACAAAACATAAAACATAATATTAAACTCACGTCTATATCCCCGAAGGGGTAGGCAGAGGTGCTAGCACCCACATTTCGTCAGTTTAGGTTTAGGTCCCAATGTAATAGGTGGCGAGCCTATTGCCATTAACCGGGCACTTATAAACTTGCGATAAATACACACACAACTTCGAAAAGCATCGAAAAGTCATTGGTGCGTGCTGTGGTAAAACCTGGGATCGAACCTAAGACCTCGTCTCAGCAGTCCATTACCCATACCACTTTTTTCGGAGGAGGTTATGTCGGACTCGAACCGACTAAAACGCACGCTGCCTGTGGGTCGTTTTGGTTGCCGAAGGTGAGGTTGACAGGCATATCCCTCGCACCCCGGCCGACCCAGGGCCATCACTCACGATCTGGCCCTCTTCTCGGGTGTGGGGACTGCAGAGTCCCCAACTCGTCAACGGAAATCGTCGACCTCTGACGCCCGAGGTGCTTTCGTACGCGGGCAGCTTGGCTTGCGATCCTTCGTCGCACCCGCTGCCGCTCCCGCCCCGCCTCATTACCCAAACCACTAAGCTACAGCGGTTTTTTTTCCTTTCGAAATACTTCCGATAATTCTTTTCTCTTCTCATTGTTGAGAAGATATCGTTATTAATCAGCCTTTTGGGCCGTCTCTATATATTATCGTCTCCAACACTTTTTAGCTACCACTTGAGGGGGTTTGTAGGTAAAGTGGGAATAAAATCTTTCAACTGATTTTACAGGTGTATCTTATTGATTCTCCCATTCTCGATTCCCCTAGAATTTACTTAATAAAGCGTTTCATCACGCTATTATAAAATATTCTAGACTAAACCGATTTTAGTATGGACTGAGAAGGCGAAACCGGTATTTTTGGTAGATTCCCAATTCGTAATCAGCAACATACCGATGTACAAATAGGTAAGTTTCTAAAAATATTTCTCACCATTACAAAAGCTCAATAACCTGAACTAAAATAGACAGTCCAATGAACCACAGAAAAATAATATTTGGACGATTTATTTGTGCTTACAACACCCTACAGGGGGTTTATGAGGGTGCGTAATCTATTTTTAACTCGTGGCAACATTAGTATCACACCTGGTCCGGGATGCCCATAAGTCAATAGCCTTGTTAATGTAGAACAGAAATGTGGGTATCAGCTGTTAGGGTTTTTTAAGGTACATCTAATAAAAGATGTGATTTATGAGTGCTCTGGAGTGCATGCAGCTGGATGACAAAATACTAGAATTTTTTGTAGGATATATTTAAATTTCTTAAAATTAATCACATACTTATTTACCAACTTATTATTTTTAAGTTCGAAGTGAACTCTATATTATTTACAAAATATAATTATTGATCACAAAATTGTACTGTTCATAAAATTCAACAATACATCGTAAAAACGTGTTTATTAATATTGATCATCACATCCTTTGAACCTTGTCCCTAACTACATAGGTACGACTCCAAAACTTATAAAAATACAAATTTTATATTAGCGCCATCTACCGTTGTACTGTCTAACTATTACAAAGTGTAATCACCATGCTATCCACAGTACTCGTAGTAGCGCGACCTATATGGAACGCTTCTTAGTTCGTTCGTTAGTTCTGTGTATGTTTACTAGATGGCGCTGTATTACATTTTATTTTATTTAAATTTTGATTTATTAGTAGAATGACTTCTTTTTTATTATTACGACCACAAATAATTGTGAGTACTGTGGAACATGACTAGAAAAGCATATATAATCTCATAAATTATTGCAGTTTAACGTTTTGAGTGACTGAATCTCACCTATAATTTCTTTTGTTTCAGATTGCCCTCTACAATCGAACGAATAATTCCTGCAAAATTAGTCAGAAAAAGTTCCTAGTAGATTAGTTCAGCATAAAAATGTATAATTCTAACGAATTCCTGCACAGTGCTGGCGTCAGCCGGCACATGCAGGCTACGGGCGAGACCCCTTCACAAAAAACTAGCATGAAGCGACGCTCATGTGAAGTGCCTCTAGGCGATATATCGGCCAATAATTTCAAAGTATCCCTTAGCGATTTGACTAGTGAGGGGCCAAATTACGACTGCCGATCACTGCGTTCGATAAAATCCGAAGATAGCCGATCAGTGCGAAGCTATCGGCCGATTGACAGCCGAAGCTATAAAAATTTCCGATCCTCATTAGCCGATATTTCTGGTCTTTCTGGGTATTCGCTGTCGAGACCTCCTAGCTATGATCAACTGTCTCGACGGTCTCTAGTCGAAGGTCCTGAGGCTCAGGGTATTACTTCGAGTATTGAAGGAGTGCTGTGGTCGGATGAAGAAGAGACGGAGTACTTCTTACAGGAAAATATTACGACTGCGTGGAATGAAGGTAAGAACAACAATTTTTTCAATTTAACTTTATTTATTTATTTATAAAACGTTTTCAATAAAATTCGTAAAAAACACACATTTTAGTTCCCTGCCCGCCGAAGGATGGGAGGGAACGACTACAATAGGGATTTCACCCTGAAAAAAATTACACAAGTGCTTCATTAGTAAAAACATATTTATAATTTTATTTGACAACGTTATAGCAACACTAATAATATTACCAATCACTTTTTTTTATACCACTTAGTTGACAGACAAGCACACGGCCCACCTGATGGAAAGTAGTTACCGCGACCTTTGGACGTGTGCAACACCAAGGGAGTCGCACTCGCGCTATCAACCCTGTAAGCACAAAGTTTCTGTGTCGTCAGTGTAAAAGAAAAAGCAGGTCAAGCTTTTGGTCCTACCCACCATTTTACCGAATAATTTTCAGACCAAACACACGTTTGGCGCCTAAACATGAAAATTTAAAATTTTGCCGCTAAAATTACCCACAAACCTCAACAATACCATTTTACTTTTAAAACCTAAATTCAATCACATAAGGAAATGCCTTCGCTTAAAAACACAAACTTTATGTTCGGCAAAGTTCAACAAACCTTCCATCTGCTGGATGATCAATGGCCCACATTACGATAATTAAAAACGGCGGTAATGTTAGATGTAATGCGATACCATTGACGCTGTGTAAATATTTGGGTGAGGAGACGACTGATTTGAGAAGGGTACGAGGAAAAATTGGTAATTAGATGTTTGACTATATGGTTATTTATTGGTTGTAATATTTAGCTTTTGTTTGTTTTATAAAACCATAAAGGTAAACCTCATATAAACTTGCCCGGTAACACTTGATACTTGCCTCTATGAATATAAGAGAACCCTATTCAGAATATAAATTAAAAAAAATCGAGTTCGTGGATAAGACGCGAATGTGAATTTCGAAAAGCTCATGATCAAATACTATTCATCATCGTTACATACTTCTTTTATCATCTTTTAGTTTATGAGCAAAAAATTGATAAGTAGGTATTTCGAAAAACCAGAATTTCGACAGCAATGCGCAACTTTATTTTGTTGTAGTATATTATACAGATGATATACAAATAACAAGAACAGGAGGTTCAACTCAGGCTCAGCTCGTCTTCAATAGATACATTTCCCACTTTTCACTGCTCATCTCCCCTTCAATGTAAACACACCTTAACACACTGAGCGGCGTTCTAACCTTATATAAAGGCCCACAGACAAGAGCTTCCTGCAGATCGTATCTTGATCGATGACTGGCTAGCGACAGCCTCTAATTGAGGCTAGTAATGAAACTACTGTATTGAATCAACTTTCTTCTACGCGGGTAATGAAACGCGGGCAAAATAAAATTGAATGTATTTTCATACTAATATTATAGACATATACCTATAGATTTGTTACTATTTCACGCAACAACGATTGAAAGAATCTGGAAGAAGCACAGAGATAGGTTATGGTCCGGAATAGCATATATTTTATGTATGTATACTTTATTGTACATATAAATAACATTAAAACAAAAAGATGAGATGGAATGTACAAAGGCGAGCTTAACTCAAAGTTGAGTTCTCTTCCAGCAAAGCCGGGAGTGCACAGAGGAATTGCAATACGAGAGGCAAAATCTCGTGTACATGAAAGTGTAGATTTAATATAAAAAGGTATACATGTTTCTTTTTATTCAGGGAATAGATTTCTGTTGCCTCTGTGGTGGATGAAGATATTCCCAATCGCATCTCGCATGTATGAATGATATTCAGGTTCCCGTGTTATGGAATAAGAATTTCATGCAGGTTGAGCCGTGGGCAACATCTAGTCTTTAATATATCTGAATCTAAAATATATTTGAATCTATAATTTATCTGAATCTATAATATATCTGAATCTAGCTGGTCCCCGAAGGGTCAGTCCTAAATCATTGCATTTTTTTTGTTTCGTAGCTTCCAGCAGAGTAGAATTTGGACCACCCCATCTCTTCCCATATGCTATCGTACCAGGTGACTAAGGGATAGGGCTGTTTAGCATCAGACAGATATATACAGCCCAGACAGCCTCAAATGCATGGCTTGTGACGACAATAGTGCCCGGAAAACACCAATTGGCTCATCTCATATTACGTTAGGATGAATACAATGATTGGTGAAAGGCGGGGTGGTAATTCACCTTTGCCTGACCCTCCGGGGATAAAGGCGTGATTATATATAGTATATAGTTCGGTACAACCGTGCCTCGGTAAGCACTTTATGCCTTCGGTCCCATACGAACATATATGGTAGCCGTTACAAGTAGTTAGAGCCCTCAATAGTCTGATTAGACTAACTACAGAATTTTGATATAGCCAATTGGTTGTGGAGGTCAGATGGCAGTTGCTTTACGGAAAATATCGAAGTTCAGCCGCATTACAGTTAGACTTCGACCGTACAATCATTTGCTAATGCTATTACTTACTAATTTAAAAGTTAAAATCATGTAGAGGTTACTCATAACATTAACATAGATAGATAGATAGATAGATAATTCTTTATTGTACACCAACAGATTTACAGTAGGACAAGTAGGTAGCATGTATACAGTTCAATGTACAATGGGCGGCCTTATCGCTGAAGCGATTTCTTCCAGGCAACCTTGGGATGGACAGTAATGTTATGAAAACAAAAGATATGGTGTAGTTACCGACTAAACTTGAATAGATAGAGTATTAAAACAAAAGAAAGAGAGAAAAGTAAGTAAAATAAAATTAATATACGGCTTTACAGAAAAAATATCAACATAAATTCTAACATACAAATACATATACATGTATTAAATAAATATATACATAAAGTAGATAGTTCATACTAATACGAAGGGAAAATAGTGAGTGAGCACATAATTTAAATACATTCACTGACTTTGCCTGTCTGATGTTCAGTGGCAACGCGTTCCATAAGCGCACCGCCCTCACAGTGAAAGACTTGTCAGCAAAGTCAGTAGAATGTATTGGCATACTCAGCCTCAAATTCTCGGACGACCTCAGGCATTTCGTATGTGTGTCATAGAGGTCATAGGTGTCATATAACATAAACTCACACCTATATCCCCGAAGGGGTAGGCAGAGGCGCAAGCATCCACATTTGCCAGTTCATGTTTAGGTCCCATTGCCATTGCCATTAACCGGGCACTTTTAAACTTGCGATAAATACACACATAACTTGGAAAAGCATCGAAAAGTCATTGGGTGTGTGCATTAGTAAAACCTGCGATCGAACCCGAGGCCTCGTCTCAGCAGTCCATTACCCATACCACCAGGCTACCGCGGTTACATACTCATAAAATACACAATCATAAAAAGTAATGACAAGCTGCAATAATGGTGGTCCCAATAAATAAACCGATAATAACTGAGTATGTAGGTAATTGTGTACTAAAAACTAGAATATGGACAACTGTGGTCGCAAAACAACTATAGATGATAATGTGTAATACGACTGCAGTTAGAAAAAGCAATGAGTTCAAGTATTACTATTAGTTCACGATATTACATTCATGATATTCATCTCACCTGACGGCACGGTAAAGGCAAAGTCTCAGGAATGACGGTTTAATATTACAAACACAATTAATATTACAATGGTGGCCCACAGTTTGACGACCTCGGTGTTATTTACCATAATTTTAGAAGCTTTGATCTTAACGTTCATTGTGACCTAAATGAGTCTAGATATTTGATAAGGATTCCACATACATACATACATATAATCACGCCTTTATCCCCGAAGGGTTACGCAGAGGTGAATACCCATATTTCACCAATCATTGAATTTGGTCTCACATAATAGACTGTAAGCCAATTGCCATCTTCTAGGCACTATTGTTGACACAAGCCGCTGGGCTGTATCTATCTGTCTGTTGATAAACAGCCCTATCCCTAAGTCGCTTTATACGACACCGCATGGGAAGAGATTAGATGGTCGAAATTCTACTATCGGGAACCACGTGGCTTAAGCCTGATTAGGATCACTCTTGTGATAAACTTTGATTAAGTAGAATTGACGTCAATAAGATGTAACAATTACCTATCATATTTAGAAGTAAAGAACATTAACATTGGACTTCAAGCGTAGGTCTACGAAATTTGAGGAGGTAGGACACGGCGGCATTTCCGCCCAATTGAGCAGTCTGACTGGGGAAGTACCTCCGCCCGACAGAAAACCGCGGTTATAATAACTTAATGTTGTGTTCCTAGCGGTGAGTAGGGTAGCCAGAGCTCACTGGAGAATTTGTGTTGTCAGGGCGATGACTATAAGCTTGTCCTGATTTCTCCTCTACACTGACGGCACAGAAATTCTGTGCTTACAGGGTCGGCAGCGCGAGTGTGGGTTATCTGTTGTAACATAGGTCCATACATACGGCCACGGTAACCACTTTCCATCAGGTGGGCCGTACGCTTGTCTGCCTCCTAAGCGGTATTACAAAAAATTCACATATCAAACGAGTTACAATCGATGTTAAATTGAGTTGTATCGTCAATAACTCGTAGTAGAGCCTTCAAGGCTGGTATATAAACCTAATTGGCACAAGAGAGAGTGCCACATCCAGACAGATAAATCTGAATTAACACGATCACTCTAGTTAATTGAAGGTTGTAAATCTGCTCGGTCAAGGGAGAAAATCTTGGAGCTGATGTTGTTTAAGCGACGAAAAATGTATTAGTGGAGATATTTTTGTGAATTCAGCTGTAATACCATGTTTTATCATTATATCAGCCCTTCTAGACTAGTAGTTCTTTTTTAAAGTGCGAAAAATCCCCACGGATACCCCACCACCGGAGCCGGTGGGAGAGGTTATGTCAGACTCGAACCAACTATAGCGCACGACGCCTGTGGGTCGGTTTTAGTTTCCGAAGGTGAGGTTGACAGTATCAGGCTTATTTGTAACTCATACCCCCCCGGTATGGGAAACAGTGGAGATTTGCGCGAATAAAAAAATAAGCCTGACACTGATTCCAAAATAGGCTTGCGCCTGTATTTTGGGAATCAGTTTTTTTGTCAGACTTCAAATCTGCCGTACGTTCGATCGTTTAGTACAGCCGGAGAAATGACCAAAAGTCGTGATAACCAACATCCTGATCATCATTTAGTCATTTGAAAAAAGAAAATAGAGTTTCAAGACATAAGAACTTTTGTGTACTAATTTGAGTATCATCCTTATGGTTAGTAGTTTTTATTTTGCCTGCACCTACCTCAATGCATCTCTGCATCACCCTAAGGTAGGTAAACTGTCAAATAATGCCTTTGGCATTAAGACCACCTTTGTACAATAAACTGTGCATAAAGTTAAAAAATAAATAAATAAGAACATGTCTAGTTAGGTACAGGGATTACAGTTAACCTGGGTGCAATGACGTCATTATGGCTAGGTGTCTAGACAGCTAAGTGATGCGTCTGACCGCTACTGGCAGGCGACAGGTTGGGTTAGAAACGCACGTTATTTACATATCGTGACGAGACTAGTAATAAAAATCTGTTCAAAATTCAGTATTAATCTAATTTCAATCTCCCAAATGTCAAAACCTGTATTCTCATCAATTTGTACGTAAAACATTGACATTGTGATCATTTTTACCCGACTACGCAAAGTAGGGTTATGATTTTGACAGGCTATGTATGTATGTGTAAATATATGTATGTAAGTTCATCCTGAACTACTTATTAGAACTGGACATATGAAGTGTCTTAATCGTCCGCTGGTTAAAGGCTATATGAGGTATCACTGAATCTAATGTAGCGCCCTCTAGCAGACATAAAGTACTGTGTTAAAAAATAAACTTAAGGTAAATACACCATGTTTGGTATCATCTGAAAGGGCTTCATTAGCACATTACAAATATGTATAAATTTTAGTCGTGCTTGCCCCAAAATAATATAAATAAAAAAATAAGTTTTAAACTAAAACTACAGAAAAATCACGCTTTAAAAAGTATTAAACAAGAAAATATCAAGGATAGCCGTGGTCGTATGCCATTAGTCTAACAAAACACAACATTCTAGGAAAAACTGGCATACGACTATGGCTATCCTTGTAACTTTCTTGTTTAATACCTTTCAAAGAGTGATTTTTCAGTGGTCGGGTTTTAGTTTTAAACTTATTGTCATCCTACCAAGTCAACTCATTTCCAAGCTTGTTTGTCGTCCAATTATTCTGCATTTTATCGGTATCCCATAGCAATCTACCCAATCACATATCTATGACAAAGTCTTTATCATACACATATTATACAGCTTTCTACACACCCTAATCAAAGCTTATATTGATATTCTGGTCGCCACCCGTTTCTTAAGACACACATGAACATACCACTATGTATGCAAATAGGAGAAAATATACAGCTAAAACTGCAGCTTACCTTTTGATTAAGTGGCTTGGCTACCGTAGTAGCCTACATTTCTCTATACTATGTAGTTATCTAGTGATATTTATTTGATATGGACAGGGGAAATTTTCTAGATGACTCATAAGTGGCTATTACTTAGATAGGGTTTACTTTTAGTATGATAGAACTTGTCAGCAACCCGTTAACAGAACTCTGTCAACGGGCTGACCGACCGACCAACTGACCGAGGAGGTAGGATACGACGGTATTCCCGTCCCAAATGAGCAGTCCGACTGGGGAAGTACCTCCACATTTAGTAATTACCGGGGTGCGAGGAACATATCTCTTGTTTATCCTTATATAAGGTTGCCGGAGGCGAGACATCTCAGATTATCTTTCTTACCGCCGGCAACCTGTGGCCCACACAGTCGGCGTGCGTTTTAGTTGGTTCAAGCCCGACATAACTAACCCTGCCGACTCTGGTAGTGGGAGTAACCGCCTCACGGTCAGTAGTGGTAACCGTGAGGATTTTGCGCACAATTAAAAAAAAGGTTTTAAGTAATTACACTGAAATCACACTCTAAGATTCGTAACGACTCTGAGGATGATAACATATACCTGTTCTAAGTGTAAATGATGATTGCACTGAGTGAGAATCGAACCCACTATCTCTAAATTAGTATGCGTTTAATATACCGCTACGACACATAATATGTAAGTACGGCGTCATAACGACACTGAATTTTCCCTTAATCATTTTAAAATAATTAATTCATACCTTTCCCCCTACATTTCTTTACTTTCATAGAAAATATACCAGCTATACCCTGGCAACTTATTTAACATATGAAAGCTTCTAGTGCATGTGAAATTAAGCACTAATTAACATAGGTGTGTTAAAGCGTTGGTAGCATCGTTCGAATCCTGCGTGTTACTCATTTCCAATATAGGTAAGTTTGCTTAGCTGTATGGTTTAACGGAAATACGGTAATTTCCGTTACGTAATAGTATTTTTAAAAACCAATCTGATGTTAGATGGTATGGGCATCCGTCCATGTCATGAATCTTCTTTAATGTCTGTGGTTAGGGCTGATTCTGCCAAAATAAATGACAAGCTGCTGCTCGCACACCATCTTCATCGAATTTGGAGCCCGCTCCCGCTACCCATGGGGAGTGGACACCTATTCTAGTGATAATAAGTAGGGAATGTAATATTCCAGAGTATAATCTATCCTTATATATTATATATTACATATATTATATCCTTATACATATAGTATTATCTATCTATCCCATACCGCGGTAGCCTAGTGGTATGGCTAATGGACTGCTGAGAAGAGGTTTCGGGTTCGATCCCAGGTTTTACCATGGCACACACTAATGACTTTTCGATGCTTTTCGAAGTTATGTGTGTATTTATCGCAGGTATATAAGTGCGCGGTTAATGGCAATAGGCTCCCCACCTATTACATTAGGACCAAACTGGCGAAATGTGGGTGCTAGCACCTCTGCCTACCCCTTCGGGGATATAGGCGTGAGTTTATGTTATATTATGTAATCTATCCCTATACAAAATATCAGCAAAAACTGTTCAGCCATTTGGGCGTCAAACTTTGTAAACACACAACTCTCAGTCTACTTTCGATATCAAAATCTAAAACATGGTCAGCAATCTAAACATTTTGGATCTACGCCATCTTTGACACTTAGTGAGCATCAAGTTAATCTGCAAACGGCACTTTCTGCACACTTTCCACCAGCTCTATAAATAATCACCACAGATTTAGAATACGCTAGATCTACACCACCAAAAGGTTGACTAGTAGAACTTTAGTCAACAGTCAAATCACTGACTGACGCTGAACAAGCATTAAGTCCACTACTGTACGACTGTTAAATAAAATAAATAAATAAATACGGTGTGCATCAATATCGGTTGCTTATTCTGCGATAGCAAATAAAAATTGGTAACTTCGGTTTTCCAAGAACAACTTTAAAAGTATGTCTCTGTCTGTACCCTCAGTACGCTAGTTCGAATCGCACTTGACTGGTTTTTAATATTGATGGTTTACTGGTGAGAGTGAATGTGGGCTAGAGTAAGCGCTAAGGCGTGGAAGGCTAGTCTTTTTTAGTAGGTAAGTGATTGAAGGACAGATTGCTTTATCTAGTTTGTTCTAAGTCTGTGAGATTAACATTCTCACGGTAGATACGCCTATTTCAATAAATACATATCAACTCTCTCGATCGTTACTTATAGTGATGGGCCAGCAGATTTATCGATTAGGTTTCATGACAAAAAAATCCTATTTCGATTATTCTGATTAGGAGATTTTTGGAACAATAAATTAAACTACTTTTATTTTAATAGCAAAAGGCGTGTTGCCAGTAAATGTCAAAACAAAAAAAAGAACATAGACATTTTTTTTTCAATGAGATACACATATACATATATACATTCATACATAAAATCACGCCTGTTTCCTATAGGGGTAGGCAGAGATCAAGATCCGGACATAGTACTCTCGCTTCATTCAATCTCATTACATTCTTCATGCATGCTCGTCGGTTTAGAGTACTTCTGACCTGCACCTTTTCTAAAACTTCCCCGATTTGGTCCAGGTATGTGCGCCTAGGACTTCCCCATCCAACGGTACCATCCACACTCGCCTCATACACCGTATCGTTAGTCTTCTATCATTCTCCTTCTTCGTGTCATTTCTTCATTCAATTCATTCAATTTCATTCATTAATTGTTTTCATTCATTCAATGATATATTATTTACATGAAATATAATAATATGAACTATAATACGTTATAATATTTGCCTATTTCCTTTGCACAAATTTCAAATGCTATAAAAACTTATATAGGGATAAATATGTTTCTATCTCAATTGTTTGGTAATGTTAAACGGAGATAGCAGTACCCTAGATTCATGAATGCAATTAGCATACATTTTCTCTCAAAGGTCTACGGCATTTTCAATCCAATCTCGATAATTGTTTCGAAGTATTTATAGTTATCTAAAAACGCTTTGCGAAGAAAATTGTAGAGCAAAGCATTTTGCAGTAAAACTGTGATTATGACTTATAATCAGATTACTTACATATAGTAAAGCTGAATGTTAATACGAGTTAGTTGATTATTGTAGATGTAGAGTAAAAATATATCTCTAATCTTTTATAGACAGTAATGGATACATATGTATAAAGTGCCTTCCTTCAAAAGGTAATTTGTATAATATGTGTATAGTGAAAATATACTCGTCTGCAAATTTCTTTTGTAGGATAGATCTAAAACTAAACTGTAAAATGTATTTTAAAATGAAATATAATAATAGGTCGTTTATTATTGCCGTTTTTTTAAAGAAATTGGAGGAAACCCAATTTTCAGTACTATCATTTTTGCATTTTTTTTTAGGAATGACAAATTTTATGAATTTTTTGAGTATGAATGAGAAAACATTAAGCTAACAAACACTATAATCAAATTTTTGATAGTTGACAGCTGTAGAAAAGTAGTCAAAATGGATAGCATTTAGGAAGTACTGTTTTTGAAGATCGAATTTAATTTATCAAGCGGCCAATAAAAATAAAATTTAATACAGAGTTGTAAAATCTTGAAACCAACTTTCAAACAAAATATACATACTTAACTGAAATACGTAAAACTGAATAACGAACTCATGAATCTGTAAGAAAATTTCGGCAATTTCAAGACCTAATATATGGATAGTTGCAAGAAAAATAAAGCTGTTGTATTTACAGCTTATAATACAGAATTCAAATAAAAAGAAATAACTAGAAAATCAACCGCATAAGAAATGAACCACTAACCGTAACTAACAGACACACATATTTGCATACGATACATTTCCGATTACTAGGCTAATTATCGAACATGACAGAACTCGATACATCCATTTAAAGGCACATCACTAGTTAGCAGAAAATACCGAAGAATCTAGGTACGTCCTTACTCTCACATGTAAACAGGTTATTTGAAACATGGTTATCTAGGGATCTAGTATTTGCTACTAGTAATTATTTCTAATTACTAATTATGTTATAGTGATAGTTTCTGGTAGATAAATTAATCGGTACTTTAAATTTTCTAGATGTTTCTCGATACGTCGATTAGCAGAGGCAAACCAGTAATATTTGTGATCTTTTCTTATAAGGAGAAGATGTTCCGATGTTTGTTATTCATTCAAGTTCTAACCGGAATAATATTTGGTAATACATACATACATATAATCACACCTTTATCCCCGGAGGGTTAGACAGAGGTGAATTAACACCCACATTTCACCAATCATTGAATTCTGTCCCACGTGAACCTATTGCCGTTTTCTGGACACTCTTGTTGCCTCGAGTCATGCATCTGAGGCTAAGTCTGGGCTGTATAGTCTGATGTTGAACAGCCCTAAATTTGGTAATAAATATCAATATCGTCCCTGGTGCAAAGGTTAGCTATTGCGATCCAGCGCGGAAATGCAGCCAGTGTTCTGGACTTCCTTGCACCAGATACGACCAGGGTCGGGTTATTTAGCTAACAAAGGCTTTGTTAGCTGCTTGACATTATATTTGGCATAACATAACATTACATAAACTCACGCCTATATCCCCGAAGGAGTAGGCAGAGGTGTTAACACCCACATTTCGCCAGTTTATGTTTAGGTCCCAATGTAATAGGTGGCGAGCCTATTGCCATTAACCTGGCACTTATAAACCTGCGATAAAAACAGACATAACTTCAAAAAGCATCGAAAAGTCATTGGTGTGTGCCATGGTAAAACCTGGGATCGAACCCGAGACCTCGTCTCAGCAGTCCATTACCTTTACCACTAGGTTACCGCGGTATTTTTTATTCAAAACTTTATTATTAGTTAGAAAATCTCACCATGGATAGTGGAAAAGGTTTTAAAATTACAAGAGGGCGGACCCGCGGGCTACAGCTAGTGAATGATAAAATGTTTTTAAATTTTTTTTTTATACCACTTAGTTGGCAGACAAGCACACGGCCCACCTGATGGGAAGCGGTTACCGTGGCCTATGGACGTATGCAACACCAGGGGTGTCACACTCGCGCTGCCAACCATGAAGAAACCTTCTGATGCCCTTCTTGAAGAACTTTTATCTCTATCTGTAACTATCTCATCATCACCATTCTCTGACCAATTCTTCTAACTAAGATGCGGCTGAACTTCGATATTTTCCTTGGAGCGACTGCCACCTGACCTCCATAACCAATTGGTGCTATCGTAGTTCTGTAGTTAGACTAGTCGGTCTTTTGAGGGCTCCAACTACTGGTAACGACTGCTATCATAGCATCGGAAAGTCATTGGTGTGTGCCATGGTAAAACCTGGGATCGAACCCGAGACCTCGTCTCCCACTACCCATACCACTAGACTACCGCGATTTAATTTAGTACTAAATATATTTAATAAAACCATTACATACATAAACAATTTAGACATTATTAAAAATAAAAATAAAAAATATTAAGAACTAGTATTAAGAACATAATCTAGGACTTATTTGACTGTATTATATACTGCAATAATTGGCCTTCATAAAGAGACAAATATGGCGCGGCATAAAAATAACAGCCGTTATAAGAGACAAATAAGTTGATTCAATCTCAGCGATTGCAAAAGGGTGGATTGTGTTGTTTACGTCCTAGAGAAAATTTACATACATACATAATCACGCCTTTATCCCCGGAAGGTTAGGCAGAGGTGAATTAACACCCATAATTCACCAATCATTGTATTTGGTCCCACGTAGGTAATAGGTGGGTGAGCCTATTGTCGTATTCCGAGCACTGTTGTTGACTCGAGCCATGCATCTGAGACTAAGCCTGGGCTGTATTTATCTGTCTGATGTTTGTCTAGTCTGTCTAGATGGTTGTCTAGAGCAATTTTTGAAGTATAATAACCGGTTTTAATTAGGCCTGGGGCCGCGGCGGCGCGCGTTAGGCGTCTCCCCATTTCCGGGGACGAGTTGGGGAGCTTGTGGACCCCTCACCCGAGGAGAGCCAGATTGAGAGATGTGCCCTGGGTCAGCCGTGGTGTGAGGGATATACCTGTCAACCTCACCTTCGGCAATCAACAATGACCCACAGGCGCCGTGAATTTCTGTCGATTTGAGTCCGACATAACCTCTACCACCAGCTTCGGCGGGGAGGCATCCGTGGGGATTTTTCCGCACGTAAAAAAACCGGTTTTAATTGCTTAATTAAAACCGGTGATGATATACCAGCGTGTCTGGCCAGCGTGGAAATAGTAGTAGCATGCATACCAGCTTTACCCCTTGTGAAAATGGTTGACAATCCTATACTCGCAGGTGGTGTGGAACCTATATGTATGTTCTACCGCCTATACAATGGTTTATGCTCAGATGAATTGTTTGACATGATGCCCACAATTACATTCTATCATCGCGCTTCTCGCCATTGGCAGGGAATTCACCCTCACACATTGCGAACTGAGACGGTGCGTACTGTGCGGAATGAAAGAAACTTCTTTTATGAAAGAGTTTTGATCCCGTTCCCACAGCCTATGGGGACAAATGTAGCCTATGTATTATTCCAGACTATCCTAGAAGCAAATTTCAACCAGATCCGTTAAGCCGATTGAAAAACAAACAGCCAAATACCAAAACATATATACATTTTCACAAATTTTCAAATATTAATATTAGTAGGATTGGATAGGAAGTAAGAAGGAAGTAGTAGAAATATACAATTCCCGGTTTTCGATACCTTCCTGCCACCTACATTTGCCACGTAATACGGGATAAGCTAATTATAATATTTATTTATATTTTAGTGCTGGTCAGCTGAGAACAAGCCCATCCACCCTACAAAAAAAGGTACAAAATAAACACAATTATCGTGCCAGCAGTTTAATCAAGCGACTTTCGCGTTCCTTTCACTTGCAAATCAATTACAATTTAATCTTAGAGCGAATTAAATGCACTTTGTTATATCTTTGCTTTGATTAAACGTTGTTTTTAAAGTGATATTTATTTTGGCGCCGACTTTTAATAATTAATTAATTATGAACAAGATTAAATTATTATAATTCGAAGGGAGCAATTAATTTAAGCGTATGATTTGATATTTAAATTTATATTTAAAGTTTTGGATATTTATACAAAATTGTTTTAATGTCTACACAGTTCGGTAACTTTTTAGCCTATAGACTAGCCTGTAGACTAAAAAGAAAACAGGAGGTAGGACACCATATATTCCCGTCCCAATTGAGCAGCCCAACTGGGGAAATAACTCCGCACTACAGTATACCGTAGCCATAATAACCTAGTGTTCCTGGCGGTGAGTAGGGTAGCCAGAGCTCACTGGAGAGTTTTTTTTGTTGTCAGTGGGAAGAATAAAGGCTTGTCTTTTGCACTGAGGGCACAGAAACTCTCTGTTCTTTCAGGGTCGGCAGCACGAGTGTCCTGGTTTTGCTTACGTCCATGGACCACAGTAACCACTTTCCATCAGGTGGACTGTTTGCATGCCAGCCACCTGAGTTGTAGAGAAAGAAAGATTCAATAACCCGGAGACCGCTTAGTCCTTCTTCATCTTTTGTTTTGACTATAATGGCTTTTAAGAGAGTAACTGCCGTCGACCTCCTAGACTTGGCCAACCCAATAATGTCTATCTAAATTATTTATTGCTTCAATAACCTAAATATTCCATCAATCAAATACTAAACAGCTCCACACCTAAACAATTTGCAGGCTGACACAGTAATTGACGAACTTTCATTGTCTGATTGTCTGTTCATCTGTTTATTAGCACAAATAGGCAATCATTGCAAACAATTGTCTACAAACACGTGCAAACAGTATTGATTAAATTGTGGGGCGCGGCTTAGTATGTTGCCCGTTAAATAAATAAAAAGGCCTGTTAATTAAATTGGCAAAAAAAATATTCATTTCATTTATTTTAACCGACTTTCAAAAAGGACGTGGTTCTCAATTTGATTAGTATTTTTTATGTATGTATACCGATTACTCTGCGATTTATAATTCGCTTTACGTGATTTTTTTTAGTTATATATAATAAAAGACAAACTACACGCTTGACAATAATAGGGGGACGTGAGAACAAAAATCACAGTTATCAAAATGTTATTACTACACTGCCTACCCCTTCAGGGATGAACAGAATATATGTATGTCAACAAATCCCCAATAACATTGCTTAATGTGCACAAACTCCGTAAAAATAGGTAAACGTGATCCTATGTTGTGTAACAAGATGTCAGTGTTGCCAGTGCAGATACACGAAAGTGGCACAATGAAGCAAGTACGTACCTATTCGAGCGAATTTTACACGTGTATCAACAAGGAATCAAACGGGAGTTCCATATATAGAAGGTACTCGTTGACTTTATGGTAGGGTGACACTAAATTGCTCGATGTAAGGACTTTGTATTTTCCATTCTCGAAGGACGGAGATTGTTCTGCGATCTCCATCACCCGATATACCTTTTACATGTATATTAGTGGAGTTCATTGGGTACACAAGGGCCGTATCACCACCTTTGGGGCCTAACATTTACCGGTTAGGGCATACAACAGACAAGACAACTAGTAAATCGTTATGTGTATAGGTATTGATGATGACCGGTGCCCTTCTTTCTTTAGGCTTCATTAGGTACAGCTTCTTGCCAACAAAGAGAAAGACATATTAACGTGACCTAAATAAAAATAATAGCATAAAGACTTTTCATAATACGTCATGGCTCTAATTGTTTAAATAAAACTTCTGAAATTAATTCAGTAGCTTTTATTCAATGAAATTCAATTACCAAGCGTAAATATTAATATTCCATGCACTATTTACTTTATTTATATTTGATTTGACTTTATGTTAATATTTTGGATGTAAAAAAATTAAATATTCTAACCAATCCAATCGATTAAGATAGGGAAAGAAACTATTATTAGGTAGAATTGAGCCAGTCTTCATTTTTAAAGAGTTCCAAGCCTATTTATTAAATAAAATAAGGTATTTTTCCAGCATATTTTATTTTTTAACCAAGTTCGATAAAGAAACTGAAATACGTAGAAAAGGCCTGAGATATTTTTTTATATAGGACACGTCAAATAGACTTCGCCTTGCCTGATGGTAAGCTGAAGGCAATCTTAGAAAAGAAGGTCACCATTACTTACATATACTATGTCATAAGGATGATACTCATCTTGACGGCCTCATCATATGCTTTTTCACGCCCCGCTTAAAGGACCCGGGACTGTAGGGAATTGGAAATTCTTACCTTGTGCCTACTTAATGCCACACAATCCCAATGGTATGGTATGGAATGGCGGGCTACTATCCGCAACTCCACGTCATGGCCCGATTTTTTTTAAACATAATATAACATAAATTCACGCCTGTATCCCCGAAGGGGTAGGCAGAGGTGCTAGCACCCAAATTTCGCCAGTTTATGTTTAGGTCCCAATGTAATAGATGGCGAACCTATTGCCATTAACCGGGCACTTATAAACCTGCGATAAATACACACATAACTTCGAAAAGTATCGAAAAGTAATTGGTGTGTGCCATGGTAAAATCTGGGATCGAACTCGAGACCTTGTCTCAGCAGTCCCCATACCACTAGGCTACCGTAGTTTTTTAGTTTTTTCGGGAAGGTAGATATTTCTTTCGATCCACACCTAATAAATATGCTCTATTTTTTTTTTTTATACCATTACTTGGCAGACAAGCACACGGCCCACCTGATGGAAAGTAGTTACCGTGGCCTATGGACGTCTGTAACACCAGAGGAGTCACAGTCGCACTGCCAACCCTGTAAGTACCTACAGAGTTTCTGTGCCGTCAGTAGAAGACAAATCAGGACAAGCCTTTAGTCTTCCCACTGACGGCACAAATTCTCCAGTGAGCTCTGGCTACCCTACTCACCGAGTTTCCAAAGTTTAGAGAAGCTTACGAAGAAAATGGGACACAAGAAAACGGATTGAGACTGTCCATCGCCCTTCTAACTTCATAGCCACCGTACTGGCTATCACAGTTATTGGAAAGATAATGTTTGAAGCCAGATGTGCAGTATAACGGACGTAAATATTTAAACTTTTTTCTCTGGCTTCCGTAATGAAATTTTATTTGAAAAAGTTTTCTTATATGCGTTTGTTTAGAATACACCTTTATGAACTTTCATAGTAAAAACATGAAAATAATATTTATATTTTGTTTCGAGTACGTGTAATATATCACTGGTTCACTGGTACTGTGGTAAAATATATTATGTGGTATTTTTGTGGTACTTAATAAAACATTAGAAGGAAGTTTGTACAGCTATGTTTTTCTTAGAAAAGGATGAACTGTCTTTAGTTAAGTACTGCTCACTGGAGAATTCGTGCCGTCAGTGGTAAGACTAAAAGCTTGTCCTGCTTTGTCTTCTATACTGACGGCACAGAAACTCTGTGCTTACAGGGTCGGCAGCGCGAGTGTGGCTCCTCTGGTGTTACAAACGTCCATAGGCCACGGTAACTACTACCCATCAGGTGGGCCGTGTGCTTGTCTGCCACCTAAGTGGTATGAAAAATAAAAAAAAGTACTGTACAGTAACTGTGTTACCAGAAAACTCTCTGCTGCGGTTTTCCTATGCGCCTACAATTTGGGGTTCATTAAAAGAGGCATTAGAAGGTTTGATCAGGGTCGGCAACGCGAGTGTGACTCCCCTGGTGTGGCACACAGTCAGGTGGGCTATGTACTTGTCTGGTGTGAAAAAGGTGATACTACATTAGAATCGAAACTTTTGACCCATTGATCGCTCTTCTACTTTGGACAATGAAACAAATAAGGACCCAATTAAGAGTTCATTTACTGGTCATCAACCTATTTTAGACCAGAACTAGAACCAGACCATTGACCAAAAAATTAATATTAACCCTAGCACTGCAGGTGCTACTTGTATGTATGTATCGGCGGCATCCTACGAATGTGCCTGCCAATTAAATTAAATCTATATACGTTTGTTTTGTTGCAAAAAACCCAACCGGCCTCATACCACTTACTGACGCGTTAATCTTATTAATTGAAGCTGACAGTTGCTTTCACAGAACATAATCGTTCATGTTCACTGTCTGAACGGAATGAGTGAATGATTTGATTAAGTCGAATGATTTAACTTGAAATTAACTTTTTAAGATTGCTGTAAGCCGCGTGATTCCCCGCAGAATAGAATTTGGGCCACCTCATCTCTTCCCATGCGGTGTCGTACAAGGCGACTAAGGCTGTTTAATATCAGACAGATCTAAACAGCCCAGACTCGGCCTCAGATAAATGGCTTGAGTCAACAATAGTGCCCGGAAGAAACCAGAAACCCTCTCTTTTTACAGGGTTGGCAGCACGAGTAGGCTTGTTCATTCCACGCACACTCAAGCTATGGAATGAACTCCCTGCAGCAGCTTTCCCAACAATATGGAGTTCGTAACAATATGGGGTTCTTCAATAAAAGCATTAGAAGGTTTCTATAGGTTCAGCAGCGCCTGAGTCACACTCGTTTTTTTTTTATACCACTTAGGTGGCAGACAAGCGCACGGCCCACCTGATGGAAAGTGGTTACCGTGGCCTATGGACGTGTGTAACACCAGAGGAGCCACACTCGCGCTGCCGATCCTGTAAGCACAGAGTCTCTGACTGTAGAGGACAAAGCAGGACAAGTCTTTAGCCATCCCACCGACGACAGCACAAATTCTCCAGTTTGACGTTTAATAAAAAGACACGAATAAGACTTGACAGAGAAACCCAATAAAGAACGTTCTAATTTCAAATAACTCAAATTCCTTGAACTTAGAACGTCTACAGTGTTGCCGAAATGCTTTCAGACTTTTTTTTAGAAAAGTTCTCACGCTCTTGTACCGCCGTACTTCATCACAATACTTAACTGCGCTGGGTGAGGCGGGAATCAATTTCGAATTTGGAATATAACACTGCAAAGACTAAAATCGCCTATTTTTTTCATTGTAAAATAATACCTGCTTTATAATTTATAATAGGTACCTATTTTTATAAAACCTATTTGTAATTTTTACATTTTATCAACAATTATTAATTGATGTTTTAATTTATTACTATAATGTTATTGATTTTATTTATTGTCAATAAAATGTATAAAAGCTATAATAAAACCAACATTCCCAGGAACTGAAGATACCATCAATTATGTTAGGTCAGCCCAAATTCTCTTGGTACTTGTATGCGTCCCATTTTCGTCATCTTACGAAATCATTGGTTTCACTAATAATAATAATAATAATAATAACTTTATTACCGTTAACAAATTTTGCATTACAGTTACAGTGTACACAGGTATAATATATATATCTTATAGTGCAAATGTAAAAATTGTGTTCAGTGATTTATAAGTTGAATCTCTGCCATCCAAGCTAAGATTTAACTTGTGTTATGGATGACAGGACACTCCTCTTAATAGTACAAGTTAATTACAAATTACGCACGTTAGTTTTGACTTTTTGAGTAATAACAAAGAAAAGAAAAGGAAATTCACACCATGATTACTTGGATCAATTTTTTTTATCATTATACGTATAGTGTGTGTATGTGTGTGTGTGTTTGTGTTTGTATTTGTATATCACTGTATTTAGTCATACCAACGAATCTGTACACTTGAGGTTGGTGCACCACCGTCCCTACAATGTCAAATCGTGCGAAATTGACCCTGATATAAAACAGTATTGACAGTCTCTGTGGCGTGGCGGTAGTGAACGCAGCCGCTACGCAGGAGGCGTGGGTTCGATCCCTGCTCAGTATACAATTATTTTTGTATGCATGAATATAGGTATTTGCAATAGTCTGGTTGTGCCTCGGAGAGCACGTTAAGCCGTCGGTCCCGGTTGCCATAAGAACATCTATGGCAGTAGTTGGAGCCCTAAAAAGTTCAACAACTGGTCACCTTCGATTTCGCCGGAAAATCTCGAAGTTCAGAAAAATACACAGTTAGACTGGTAAAGCGGACCCCAGACTCCGAGGTGGAAGCCTCGGATAAGACTGGGATTAACGCTAAGAGGAAGAAGAAAAAGAAATAAAACAGTATGTATTTGATAGTGACAAGAAAAATACTGACCCGGAAAAACACTGAATACCGCGGTTATAATAACTTTGTTTTGTGTTCCCAGCGGTGAGTAGGGTAGCCAGAGCTCACTGGAGAATTTGTGCTGTCAGTAGGATGACCAATGGCTGGTCCTTCTTTGTCATCTACACTGACGGCACAGATACTCTGTGCTTACAGGGTCGGCAGCGCGAGTGTGGCTCCTCTGGTGTTACACACGTCCATAGGCCACGGTAACCACTTTCCATCAGGTGGGCCGTGCGCTTGTCTGTCACCTAAGTGGTATAAAAAAAAAGAAAACCGTATAAACGTAAATATAAACGTAACCGTAAATACGGATTCTTCCCACACCTATACGATCAGTCTACAACACAACAAATACAGTCTTTGTCATTTTCTCTCAAAACAAAATGACCATTCTAAAAATAAACAAAGTACGTTTTGTACATGTATGGAGAATGATTCATTCATACAAATATCGCTACTGAGTGGCCGATGTGACCGTGTCCTGAGGTGCAACGCAACAATGGAACAGGTTGCTCTCCCTTTATAGCAAACAATTTACTTATTAGATGGGAGAAAAATTGGGCCGCTAATATTGCGCTCCGTTGGTGTGGTATGGCGATGAAAGTGAAATTTTGAACCCTAAATAAAATATTTTCTTTCAAATTAAGGAGAAATTGAGGTCCAAGAAAAAGAAAGAATGGATTGCGTGAAAGAGGATATTTCAAAGAAAGGAATGACTGAGGAAATAGTATGTGACAGAAGTTTTATAAAGAAGAATAACGTGTAGCGCCAACCGCAAGTAATAGTAAAAAAAAATTGGGACAAGAAATTATGAACGTGAAAAGAATTTTTTGAAAATTATTAAATATCACAAATTAAGTCAATACACAAGTTAATATCTCTAAATTAAGTTAATCGCTTTGACTTTGTCTTCAGCTTACCATCAAGGAGGCGAATTCTAACTGACGTGTTCTATATAAAAAATCGCGAGTATTATAGGAAGTTTAAATATTTTTAACAGTGAATTAAAAATTAGGAAGCGAGCGTTTGTTTGTACAACTTATGTGACAGACAAGCACACGGCCCACCTGATGGAAAGTGGTTACCGTGACCTATGAACGTGTGCAACATCAGGGGAGTTATACTCGCGCTACCGACCCTGTGAGAACAGAGTTTCTATGCCGTCTTGATGAAATTTCGCACAGATATTCTCTTATCGTCTTTGTTCGTCTTTTTGTATTCTTCTGGAATAAAAGAGACCTTCAAAATTATACTTCTCGCGAATTAAATCATGGAACTTACTATCAAGTCAAGTCGTGACCACGGGTACCGCAACGCATCCGAAACCGTCAGCAGAAATAGTAAGTTCCATGATTTAATTCGCGAGAAATACCAATACCTTGTATTATTTTATTTTTTTTATACCACTTAGTTGGCAGACAATCACACGGCCCACCTGATGGAAAGTGGTTACCGTGACCTATGGACGTCTGTAACACCATAGGAGTCACAGTCGCGCTGACAACCCTGTAAGTACAGAGTTTCTGTGCCATCAGTAGAAGACAAAGCAGGACAAGCCTTTAGTCTTCCCACTGGCAGCACAAATTCTCCAGTGAGCTCTGGCTGCCCTACTCACCGCTGGGAACACAACACGAAGTTATTATAGCCGCGGTATTCTGTAGGGCGGAGGTACTACCCCAGTCGGACTGCTCAATCGGGCGGAAATACCGCCGTGTCCTACCTCCTTTCATGTATAATTATGAATAGAGACATTTCCGGAATGTACCCGGGAGTAAGTTTGTATCAGGCACCGTTCGCTTGCAGTGAGTATTCACATCACTCAGCGCCATTTTAGGGTTCTCCGAGCAAGTATAAGCGTTCGACCGATGAGTCACAGAGTCAATGCACGGAACCCAACCGCGCGCCTTTGATGATACTTTTTTCAATATTACCTTTTTGCAAACCCCATCAGGTCTGGCAGGGCTTCAATATTATTTATATTGATAAATTCTTGCTATTCACGACTGGTAAGAAGAATATCTGACTTAGTGACTTTAGTGGCAGTTCGGTTGGCCTCGAAAGGGTTATTTTTGATAACATTTGATTATGTACCTACTTACATACTTACATATAATCACGCCTTTATCCTCGGAGGGTTAGGCAGAGGCGTATTAACATCCACATTTCACCTATCATTGAATTCGGTCCCACGTAACACCGTGAGCATATTGCCGTCTTCCGAGCACTATTGTTGACTCAAACCATGCATCTGAGGCTGAGTCTGGGCTGTATACTCGTATATCTGTCTGATGTTAAACAGCCCTATCCCTTAGTCGCCTTGTAGGACACCGCATGGGAAGAGGTGGGGTGGTCCAAATTATGTACTTGTTAAAACATTTTTAGATAATTCTGTTCAGATAATCCTCTCTTATCTTAACTTACCTCTTATTATTTTCTAATTTAAAAGGAATATTTGGACGTTTATTAATCACACACATCTAGTTGAAATATGATACGTTCAAAAAAATTTTTTTACATACATACATTCATACCTTTTTCCCACTGGGGTAGGCAGAGACTACACTTCTCCACTTGCCACGATCCTGGCACACATCTTTTGCTTCTTCTACTTTCATAATTGTTTTCATACATGCTCGCCAGTTTCGGGTGCTCTTGACATGTCCTTTCTTCAAAATGCCTTCGATTTGATCAATGTGACGTATGTCTACGTCGACCCCTACCGGGTTGTCCATTCACCCTCGCTTCATAAATTTATTTCGTCAGTCTTCTGTCGTCCATACTCTCCATGTGTCGAAAATCGAAATCATCTAAGCATCCCTTACCCTACTTTCGTCACTGCATTGCAATATCAAAACAAAAAATACTGACCCCACAGGTCTATCTAGTCCAGACTATATATCTGTAGGTACATAGTTCTGTAGGACTGTAGTATATCATCCTTAGCGAAGGTTTCCATGGGGTTACCTACTTATATTATTTCTGGGATAGATGTTCGTCAAAATTCTACAAGATGGCGTCACTCGTACTACGAGTGACACCAGTACATGGATAACACAAGAAAAATGCAAACAGACTGTAAACTTTAAAGCTATCTTAATAATTTCAAATAAGTATTTGTTCTACCAAAGAGTTTGGCCAGCAAAAGATGGTTAAAAGAACGGCGGCAAATTTGAAAAATCAACGGGTTGTCACACCGATTATGCATCGACAAAACGGAGTTGATACCATGATTTTTTTTAGTTTTTAGGAATGCATAATAACCAGTCTATATGAAAGTAATGACATATATTATGTTTATTGTACCTTTATAGTACAATAAACATATGTCATATATGTCCTTATATAAAATTAAATTCAAAAAACATGTGTTTATGCGGTATAACGCTTTGAAAACATAGTTTACCGGAAAAACTGACGTGTTTGTACTTTATTATACAAACTATTTTATTTTAAGATATGCATGAGTAATAAATCAGGAAATATCCTATATGAACATCAGTCTCAATATTTTAAATATTAATTTTAAACATTATTTAAAAAATAATTTATGCCCAATTAGTACAAAAAAGGCTCGCCTCCTATTACATTGGGACCTAAACATAAACTGGCGAAATGTGGGTGCTAGCACCTCTGCCTACCCCTTCGGGGATATAAGCGTGAGTTTATGTTATGTTTATGTTAGTACAAAATATTAGATATTTATTTAGAATCAATACTTTATTAATCATACAATTTGACCAGTTTTAAAAATAATCAATTAATTTTGAGAATTTTATAAGTATCAAGAAGTTTTCGAAGACCACAAAAATACTGACAGAAAAGAACTGTTGCCATATAAAAGTTTTGAAAAAATGATTTGTTCTCGTTGGCCATATTCTATGAAAGCTATTACGAGCTTTACAACTTCAATGAGAGCTTTCTAATACTAAAGTTAATTAACTGTAATTAAAACGCAGTCTCGATTGATATAAGGATGTTGCTATTTAACAAGATTTCGCAATTAGATATAAATTACGGTTAAGTTTATTTATGTTTATAGGTACATGATAAGTAGTTGGGCGAGAAAGCGCCGTCCTGGTGTGTGGCAGGAGGCTGAACTAGGTCTGCCTACTGAGTTTGCTTGAATATAAAGTTTTATTCCGACACTGATAAGAAAAACTAACCCGCCAGAACAACAGGCAATTTATTGTCCGGCTTATTATAGAATAAAATGATGAATGTATGGGCTTGACACATATTTTGATGTTTATTTCGTTGAACACAACATAACATAAACTCACGCCTTTATCCCCGAAGGGGTAGGCAGAGGCGTTAGCACCCACATTTCGCCAGTTTATGTTTAGGTCCCAATGTGGGCGAGCCTATTGCCATTAACCTGGCACTAATAAACCTACGATAAATACACACATAACTTCGAAAAATATCGGAAAGTCATTGGTATGTGCTGTGGTATAACCTGGGATCGAACCCGAGAACTCGTCTCAGCAGTCCATTACCCATACCACTAGGCTACCGCGGTTATTATTATATATTATTTCGTTAACGTATGTCAATCTCAAACATTAATGAATATATTCTTTCTGTTCTACAAACATATTACCACACGTCTAAGAGGGCTGATCGAGGGCAAAAACTTATTAGTAGTGGAAAATTGGTTTAACAGAGCAACCGAAATTACTAATATTCCCTCTAACCCCTTCAACTAAGCTAAATTGCTTGTACTAGGAGTGGGTTCATGTCGATAGTGTAATGGCCAGGATTCGAACACAGGACCTCTCGTTCGTAAGGCTGACTCTTTAACCACTAAGCTACCGCGACGATTCAAATTTTACTCTACGTGATATTTTTTATGAAAAAAAAAACATGAAAGTGAAATGACATATGTTTATTGTATTTTTTGTATAAAATCCTTCTAAAAAAATAAAGAAAAAGCATGTACTTAAGCAGTATCACGCTTGCAGACTTGTATTACCGAAAAAACTGACGTGACGTACAAAACAAAAATTTTTTTTAGATATTCATGAGTAATAAATCAGGACTTTTAAAATTTACTTGTATGAACATCAGACTCAATATTCCATATTTAAAAGATAATTATTGGCCAATAAGTATAAAATATTGGATAATTATTTAAAACCAATAATATATTAATCTTACAATTTGACTAGTATTAATAAGAATCAATTCACTTTGAGAATTATCCGCAATTATAACATTTTCTGAGTATCAAGAAGTTTTCGAAGACTATAAAATTTGGCAGGAAAAAACTATTGCGATATAAAAGTTTTGAAAAAATGATTTGTCCATCTTTCGTTGGCGAGAGTCTATGAATGTATCCATGAATATATGTGAAATATATTCAAAATTCGAACATTTACAAGACACCCCAGACCAACTAACTTTTTAAAGTATAGTGATTAAAATCATTATCTATCGTTACGCAAATTAATATTGCCATTACTTCTTTAACGATTTATTTATATTGGATTTGAAATTAATAGATTTGTAATTAAATAGCTTATTTAATGGTGGATATTCTGCGAACTAGTTCGAGTGGTGTCCACGGATTTTTACAAGTAAGGAAGATCAACACTCAGATTTTAAAACTAGATTAATAATCTAAAAGCCGTATTAAAGAAATCGGACAGAGGCTCATCGAGGCGACCGGTGACACTCGTTCCGGGTTGTTCCTGGTCCAAAGGCTGTCCATTGCCATCCAACTTGGCAACGCAGCAAGTGTTATGGGCACTTTTGCACCGGGAGCGATCAGGGGCGGGTTATTTGATTAGTACATAGACTAAGCATTGCTTGTTGTACCATTTTGACATATTGTATTAAAATAAATGTAGTATAAGTAGATACATTATATAAATTAGATATAAAAAACTTATTATTAAAGTTAATATAAATTTGTTAATTTTGAAATAGACTTTCTCCCGTCATCAGTTTTCATTTTGGAGTCCAGGACTGAATTTGGTTTATACGGATTTTTACTGCCGTCTGAGCTCCCAACCCTGAAATAAAACCACGTCGGTGCCGAAGAACCAAATATCGAGTAATAAGCTAGTTTACATGCTCTATTAAGCAGAATATGCTGTACCTTCTAGTTTTAAGATACAATCTTTGTAACCATATTCGAAACAAATAAGCGATTGAATTGAATTGAATATTGTGTTTTTACACTCAGACCAAGAAAAATAGACAAATTCAAACATATGTTAAACTAAGTGGGAATCGAACCCGCGAACTTTGACATGACAGTCGAATGTTCTACCACCATGCCACACAGGTTGTCAACGTATACAAATATCATCTCGCAAAATTATATCAATCACCGAAACTTATAATAAAAATTCCGCCCGCATAACCACATTTTTTTTTGTCCTAAATTCATGCAGTTCATAAACTTCCAATAAATAATACAATAGATCCAAAACCGTCAGAAAAGCAACAATATTAATAATGAACTTAGACGAAATCGTTACTTACTATTTCGTCGCACAATCCCGACAAAAAACAACAAAAGACTTTTTTTGTTCCCAAAAAAACTATGGGAACAAAACAAGGGCCCGAAGTCCCGGACGTTTAAAAATGTTAGGAGCGCGTCTCGATGAGTACGGGAGCGGAATTTAAAACAGGACTCCTTAAAGGAAATGTTGGGGATGCCTCAGGGTCTGATGAAAAACATCCAGACGATGAATCAGAACTCGGTCTGAGCTTTGAAATAGCTGGAGTTATTGTTTTTGTTATAAATTTAGATGCGTGTGATGTTTTGGAGATAGAAAGATACAAGAATTTTATAAATGGACAAGTAAATCTGCCTGTTCGTTAACTTTTTAGGATTGAACTGTTTAACTGATAATATTAAAAGGAGGTAGGACACGACGGTATTACTGTCCAATCGAGCAGTCCGAAGAACCTCCGCCCTACAGAATACCGCGGCCATAATAACCTAGTGTAGTGTCCCTGTCAGTGAGTAGGGTAGTCAAAGCTCACTAGAGAATTTTTGTGTCAGGCAGTGGGAAGACCAAAAGCTTGTCCTACTTTGTCTTTTACACTGACGGCACAGAAACTGTGTGTGCTTCAGGGTTAGCAGCGCGAGTGTCTCCCTTGGTGTTGCACACGTCCACAGGTCATCTTAACTGCTTTTCATCGAGTGGGCTTGTCTGCCACCTTAGTGGTATAAAAAAAGGAGATATCAAATTTCGGGCTTGACATTTCTGGCAATTAAGACTTATAATCCGCCAATTAGAGTCACATACATTTCTTTTTCCGTATTCAAGATCACAGCTGATGTTACTCTCAGTTAAATCTGAAGTCTCTATTGGAGCCCAGGTTTCGTTCTCGCACTATATCTCCCACGTATATCTGTGATGTCTCCTGATTGACCTCCCTTTTTTTTTTTTTTTTTTACGTGCGCAAAATCCCCACGGATACCTCCCCACCGGAGCCGGTGGAGGAGGTTATGTCGGACACGAACCGACTAAAACGCACGCCGCCTGTGGGTTGTTTTGGTTGCCGAAGGTGAGGTTGACAGGCATATCCCTCGCACCCCGGCCGACACAGGGCCATCTCTCACGATCTGGCCCTCTTCTCGGGTGTGGGGACTACAGAGTCCCCAACGTGATGTCTCCTGATGAACCTCCCTGATGAGTTTAATTCGACCTCGGATGCAGTCAGGAAAATACACACAATACAAAGACTGATCGGAAGAAATTGCGTAAAGCGATATGGCCGCTCTTTGCACTGCTCTTGTCTTCTTAAATTCTGTATCATGAATATTATAATTGGCTTATAATAAAGTATACAATAAATAAATAAATGTGACATGATGATGATATTGATGATAGTCTCCTGATTTGGCTTGCTGAGTGCTGCTGCCGTCTGACTACCAATACCGACTGGAAATCCAGGGTCTCGTCGCATCATCAGGTGCACCGGTTAGAAGGTGAAATTAGATTGGGGCTTGAAGTTTTAGAGTCTTACTGATACTAACCCCATCCTTATCCAATAAAATCTGGCCTTTTAGTTAAATACGAGTATTTTGTCAAAAAATAACGTATAATTTTACATAAACCAATATAGATGCACAATTTAACAGATTTTTGTCTAAATGGGGCATTAGAAACTTTTCTAAGTGTTCTAATTATGGTCTAATTTTCACTTCTGTACCATCGTTGAGCCTGTGTTTGTATGGGAATCGAGTTTCTCCTCTGGCACATAGATAGTCTGGGTAATGGACTGCAGAGACGAGGTCTCGGGTTCGATCCCAGGTTTTACCATGGCACACACCAATGACTTTTCGATGCTTTTCGAAGTTATGAGTGTATTTATCGCAGGTTTATAAGTGCCCGGTTAATGGCAATAGGCTCGCCACCATTGGGACCTAAACATAAACTGGCGAAATGTGGGTGCTAGCACCTCTGCCTACCCCTTCGGGGATATAGGCGTGAGTTTATGAGTTTATGATGCACATAGATAGTTTTAACCTGAAGATGTACTTTTTTTTAGAAGATAGCAATTAACGTCAATATAGAGTTGTCACACCTGCGGAACCACGGACAGCAACAGACTAATTAATTTTAATTATTAAGTAGCTGGTCTCCACATAAACCACTTTATTTTTTAATGTACTATAGATGTAAAGGATATTTATTAATCAAATAAATTGAACATCGAATATTCAACACGTTTAACGTCTCGATAAATATTTAATGAAGATAATAATTTAAATGAGTTAAATTAGATATGTATTTATCGTAGTGTAGTAGGTAAATCTGAATTTATATACATTTAAAAATTAGTCACGTATTCACTGTCATCAAGATTACCATATACTTATACGTTTTTTTATACCACTTAAGTGGCAGACATACACACGGTCCACCTGATGGAAAGTAGTTACTATGGTCTATGGCCGTGTGTAAAACCAAGGGAGTCACTGTAAGCACAGAGAGTTTATGTGCCGTCAGTGTAAAGACAAAGCCGGACAAGCCTTAGGGGAGTACCGGCAGTCGCTGGAGCGACTGACCGACGTCGTCAACGCCTGCCACCCTCATCCGGTTCTTGTGCTCGGGGACTTCAACGCCTGGTCAGTGACCTGGGGGTCCCGGCACACGAACCCACGAGGTAGGGCTCTGGAGAGCTGGGCCGCTAATCACGGTCTAGTTCTCCAGAATCGCGGGGCCGAAGCCACGTTCGTGGCCGCGGAGCGCAGTTCGATTATCGACCTATCGTTCGCAGGCGCTTCGCTGTCGCACCGTGTGCGGGACTGGCGTGTTGTTGTGGGGGTGGAGACACTGGCGGATCACCGATACGTTCGGTTTGATGTCTCCCCCCCCGCGGGTGATGCGCCGGTCATACCGGCCCCACGCGAGCCACGCTGGGTGCTTGGGAGACTGAATCGGGAGGTCCTCCTGGAGGCCGCCATCGTACAGGCCTGGGCCATTGCGCCGGACAGGCCTGTCGATATCGACGATGAGGCGGTGTGGTTCCGGGAGGCCATGACTCGTGTCTGCGATGCGGGTATGCCTAGGGCACCACCCTATAGTCCGAGGCGTCGGGTCTACTGGTGGTCTGCGGAGATCGCGAGGCTACGGCAAGCCTGCGTGATCGCGCACCGCCGGTGGACCAGACTCCGTAGGAGGCGTAGCCGAACCGCAGATACGGAGCCCCGAGTGGCGGAGCTTCATGTGGGATACAGGGAGGCCAGAGATGCCCTCCGAGCGGAGATTAAGCGGGCGAAAGCCGCGGCTTATAAGGAGCTCATGGAGACGCTGGAGCGGGACCCATGGGGGCGGCCTTACCTTATGGTAAGAGGAAAGCTGCGCCCCCGAGCCCCGCCGTTGACCCGGGTTCTCCAGCCAGCTCTGCTCGGTGGAGTGGTCGAGTCCCTGTTCCCGGCGCGAGCGGAACACGTTCCGCCGCAGATGACTCCGCCACCTCGGTCGCCTGTGGCGCCCAGTGTGGTAGTTGACGACGAAGTCCCCGAGGTCACTTGGGTAGAACTGGAGCTGGCGGTGCGAAGGCTTAGAGCCAAGAAGAGCACCGCCCCGGGACCCGACGGCATTCCAGGCCGCGCGTGGGTCCTAGCTCTGGGAGAAGACGGTCTCGAACCCCGGCTGAGAGGGTTCCTCAGCGCATGCTTGGAGCGGGGCCAGTTTCCGAAGATGTGGAAGACGGGGAAACTGGTCCTCATCCGAAAGGAGGGTCGCCCGGCGGACGAACCGTCCGGCTACCGGCCCATTGTGTTGCTCGACGAGGTGGGCAAGCTCTTTGAAAGAGTTATTGCGAAGCGCCTCGTCGAGCACCTCTCTGGTAGGGGGCCGGACCTGGCGGATGCCCAATATGGCTTCCGCCGGTGGCGGTCCACCGTGGATGCCATCATGCGCGTGAGGACTTTGGCGGAGGAGGCAGTTGCCCGGGGTGAGGTGACGTTGGCGGTGTCCTTGGACATCTCCAACGCGTTCAACACCTTGCCCTGGAGTTGCATCAGGGAGGCACTCGTGTACCACGGTGTGCCTCTCTACCTCCGCCGCATAGTCGGGGCGTACCTGACGGAGAGAGCCGTCATCTACCCAAGTGCGACCGGCGTCGGTCGGCGTGAGATGTCGTGCGGTGTTCCACAGGGATCGGTTCTCGGGCCGCTACTGTGGAACATTGGATACGACTGGGTGCTTCGCGGTGAGCTTGCGGACGGCGCCGTCGTCACGTGCTATGCGGACGACACGCTAGTGACGGCGAGCGGAGCTACACACCGCGAAGCGATCCTGAGGGCCACGACCGCGGTTGCTCAAGTCGTGGAACGGATCCGGCGGCTGGGCCTTGAGGTGGCTTTGCATAAATCCGAGGCCATGTTCTTTCATGGACCTCGGCGCACGCCACCACCTGGTTCCAATCTCACAGTGGGAGGCACTCTCATCGGCATCAAGCCCCAGATGAAATATCTGGGGCTCGTGCTCGACGGCCGGTGGGACTTCGGGAAGCACTTCCGAAGTCTGGGCCCCAAACTGGCGGGCACAGCCAACGCTCTGGCGCGGCTACTGCCCAACCTGAGGGGCCCGGATGACTCCTGCAGGAGACTCTACGCGGGTGTCGTGCGGTCCATGGCCCTGTACGGGTGTCCCGTGTGGGCGGACACCCTGAGTGATCGGCACATGCTTCTGCTGCAGCGTCCGCAGCGGAAGTTGGCGTGCCGCATCATAAGGGGGTACCGCACGATATCATTCAACGCGGCGAGTCTCCTCGCCGGATCGCCACCATGGCTCCTGGAAGCGAGATGCCTTTCGGCGCTATACAGGTTCCGAAGGGCGGCGCGGGAGCGGGGTCACGATCCCGAGCCCGAAGAAATTCGGGCCGTGAGATCCCGGCTCCACAGGGAAATGGTGGCAGAATGGGAGAGACGACTTGGGCAACCAAGCGCAGGGCACGCCGTAGTAACGGCGGTAAGACCCATCATGGGGGAGTGGCTAGAGAGGCCACACGGCAGCCTCTCGTACCGTCTGACGCAGATGATCACCGAGCACGGATGCTTCGGAAAGTATCTGCGTCGGATGCAGAAAGAGCCAACGTCCGAGTGCCATCACTGCGACGCGAGCGAGGACTCAGGTCCGCACACGCTCACCGAGTGTCCGGCGTGGGAGACGCCGAGGCGGGAGCTTGTGGCGGCCCTGGGAGTGAGGGTTCTCACGCTCTCCACCTTGCTCGCGGCGATGGTTCGCTGCGCGGATGCGTGGGCGGCCGGCGCCTCCTTCTGCGAGCAAGTAATGCTCGTGAAGGAGGAGGCGGGGCGGGAGCGGCAGCGGGAGCGACGAAGGATCGCTAGACAAGCTGCCCGCGCACGAAGGCAACTCGGGCGTCGGAGGTCGATGAACGACCTCCGCCCCCCATGAGCGCCGGCCTGGGGGTGACAGGTGAAGCCGCCTGTCACCCTGGCAGAAGCAGGCCGCGGTGGCGGCGCGCGTGGCGCGCCTCCCCGTTTCCGGGGACGAGTTGGGGACTCTGTGGTCCCCACACCCGAGAAGAGGGCCAGATCGTGAGAGATGGCCCTGGGTCGGCCGGGGTGCGAGGGATATGCCTGTCAACCTCACCTTCGGCAACCGAAACGACCCACAGGCGGCGTGCGTTTTAGTCGGTTCGAGTCCGACATAACCTCCTCCACCGGCTCCGGTGGGGAGGTATCCGTGGGGATTTTGCGCACGTAAAAAAAAAAAAAAAAAAAGCCGGACAAGCCTTTGGTCTTCCCGCTGACAGCACAACAACCCTCCAGTGAACTCTCGCTACCCTACTCACCGCTGGGAACACAACACGGGGTTATTATGGCCGCGGTATTCTATAGGGCGGAGGTACTTCCCCAATCGGACTGCTCAATTGGACGGAAATACCGTCGTGTCCTACCGGTGGAGTAGAATAATACCATCCCATCTCTAACTGTGGGTATCGTAGAAGGTGTCTAAGGGATAGGTCTGTTCTCCATTCGACAGTAAACGTACAGTCCATGACTAAAACTCGGCTTGAAAAGCTCCATGACTAAAACTCAGGCTTCATAAAGTTGGTGATACGTTTTTAGGCAGTTATATAAAAATGTTTAATAAAATTCCTCAAAATTTGGTTGACATGCCACTAAATAAATTTAAAATAACATAACATAACATAAACTGACGCCTATATCCCCGAAGGGGTAGGCAGAGGTGCTAGCACCCACATTTCGCCAGTTTATGTTTAGGTCCCAATGCAATAGGTGGCGAGCCTATTGCCATTAACCGGGCACTTATAAACCTGCGATAAATACACACATAACTTCAAAAAGCATCGAAAAGTCAGTGGTATGTGCCATGGTAAAACCTGGGATAGAATCGAACCCGAGACCTCGTCTCAGCAGTCCATTACCCATACCATTAGGCTAACGCGGTATATTTAAAATAAAAGTGTAAAAATGAGTTTAATGAATATAAATAATAGATCAGTATTTTGATGCGTGTTCAACCTAAGTCTCTTGCTTGATCGCACAACATAAATTGTAAACAAACCATATTAAAAAAATAAATCTAGTTGTAATATAGTTCTCTGAGGTTCTTGCTGATATCTTCTCAGTAGAACTAACCTACCGAACCAGCGAAAGAATCATTTTCCAATAGTTTATTTATACATTATTTAATATATTTATAATATTTCTTGACGTAATTGTAAAAGTTTGACATTCATATGTGCTCTTTATGTGCCTAATCTGAATAAATAAAATTACTTCTTTGCTTTAATCTTTGATTCTTGACTTGTAATAGGCTCGCCGCCTATTAGGTACTTACATGGAACCAAAAATTATATTTTTCGTAATGTGATAATACACCACTGCCTACCCCTCAGGAATTTACAGGCGTGAGAATATGTATGTGTATATGAAATAATATAGATAACAGTTACAAATTAGTAACTTACAAAATGAAATATCAAATCTTAACTGCACGGTCTAATTACTATCACATTTCGCACTTGCAAAATTATTGTATCAAAAATGAATGTTGCACAATATTGTAACTCCAATTAAATTACAATTAAATTTTAAAAGATCTTGCTTCATATTTTTTGTGTAAATACATAATCATATTTACAATCATACCTACATACCGCCGCATGGTTTCCGGCAGAGTAGAATTAGGACCACCCCATCTCTTCCCGTGCGGTGTCGTACAAGGCGACTAATGGATAGAGCTGTTTAACATCAGACAGATATATACAGCCCAGACTCAGCCTCAGATGAATGGCTCCAGTCAACAATGGTGCCCGAAATGCGGCAATAGTCTCACCCCCAATTACGTGAGACCGAATACAATTATTGGTGAAATATAGGTGTTAATTTACGCACGCGGCACTTTTTACAAACATATACTTTGGTAAAAACATTGTTAAATTTTTTGTTAAAAAACTACATCACTAAGTAATTGTTTTGATTAAAATACAAAACATAAACTAAGCTAGAACTCCAATTTATAGAGTTTTTTTTTATAAAGCTTAGGTGGCAGACTAGCACACAGCCCACCTGATGGAAAGTGGTTACCGTGGCCTATAGAGGTGTGCAACACCAAGAGAGCCACACTTGTTGCCGACCCTGTAAGAATAGAGTTTCTGTGGCGTTAGTGTAGAAGAAAGCAGAACAAGCCTTTAGTCTTCCACCTCCCACTGACAGTACAATAACTCTCCAGTGAGCTCTGGTTTCCATTCACCGCCGGGAACACAACACAAGGTTATTGGCCACGGTATTCTGTAGGGCGGAGGTACTTCCCCTGTCGTAGTGCTCAATTTTCTGCCATCCCCAATCAATGATATTTAAATTCAGCTAAAGGAGGTTTCAATACAAGATAAAGTATTGGCAATACAGGTAATTTGCGCCTACTTACATAAAAAAACATGTCTACTTTTTATAAATTGTTCAAGTTTCGACCATAAATATTATTGCGTAGAGTACGCCCAACGTCTGTATAAGAATGGGTCATTATGTAAATGATGTATAATGACCAGTATTTCTGATCATTAAACGTTAAATTTGAACCTTTTTACGATCGATTGAAATCGGTATCGGTTTTAAGCTTATTAATATCGAATATAAAATAAACATTGATGACGATTTTCTATAGAAAATGAATGATAGTTGTATTTGAATATTGTGTAATTTGATATCATGAACACTGGCCACTAAGGTGAACTGACAATGGAAATAGAGCCATCTTATGATAATTTATTATGCACTGACGACTTGAATAAAAGGTATCGAATGTTACAAAAGAGGTATTCTACATAAAATGAGTTTTACGTATTGCATAGTCAAATCAAAAGTATGATTAATAATATTGAAACAAAATTTACCTAAACCCACTTAATGACACCGAAATAAAATCACGCTCCTCTCAGTTTAAGGCAAGCAGAGATAATATATTTTACCACGCACGATTCTAATACACGTAAACATAATAGGGATTGAGCCTATTGCCGCCTTCCGGGCACTATTGTTGACTCAAGCCATGCATCTGAGGCTGAATCTGGGCTGTATGTATCTGTCTGATGTTAATGTTTGTACACCATTTTAATTAGGTCACCTGTACCTGTGTACAGTCAGCGTCAAAACGATGCTATCTTGACCACAAAGTTAAGAGCAAATCAAAACTGTTTTATTGATGTAAATTGTATTATCATACGAAATAAAAGCGTGTACGAAATATTAGACCAATCCGTCAACAGGAACAGGGGAAGCCAAGGCATTACGATCCCTACAGAATACCGCGGTTATAATAACTTCGTGCTGTGTTCCCAGCGGTGAGTAGGGTAGCCAGAGCTCACTGGAGAATTTGTGCTGTCAGTGGGATGACTAATGGCTTGTCCTGCTTTGTCCTCTACACTGACGGCACAGAAACTCTGTGCTTACAGGGTCGGCAGCGCTAGTGTGGCTCCTCTGGTGTTACACACGTCCATAGGCCACAGTAACCACTTTTCATCAGGTTGGCCGTGCTCTTGTCTGCCACTTAAGAGGTATAAAAAAAATAAAAAATTTAAATACCTCCCTTGTTCTTACTTCCAAAGTTCAAAACTTTTAACTCAATTGTTTTCGTAACTAGTGTTTACGTCCTGGCTTTCACTCTTATATGATCATTTTGTCATTCTTGAATCACTCAAGATGATTAATGGTCTACAAAATTATATGGTGGTCGCGTCTACCTTTGACGAAATTGGCCGGGGAATAGGGCCTTTGACCATAAAAATAAAAAAGAGACTCAGTGTGGGAACATCCCTTCAAGCATTAAGATGGTTTTGGTTGTTTTTTTTTTCAATCGATCGTGAGGATGCTCGTTCTGATCAAAGCGTTATAACTAACTTACCGATTTTATGGTTTTAATATCAATCAGGAAAGTTGATAAGCTTTGACTAGCGAGTCTTGATATAGTTTAATTATAATAGAAATGGAGAAACTCGTTTTCCGGACATGAACTAGATTCACGAACACCCTAGAGCCTTTGCAAATGCGTAGAGATGTTGTGTCCTTGGCAGTATTTTAACGTCTATACCATGGTGAATGTTCTGATGAGCTCTTCCAATTAGTCCCACCCTCCCCTTTCTTACACAGGACAATACGTGCAGGGCTTAGATGTCACCCGCACACGGTGCAGAATATTCGATCAAGAACCAAGCAGTTCGGTGATTCTTTGCTTTGTCGCACCATTAAGGCCTTGAATTCATTACCAGCTCACGTGTTTCCTTCTTCCTACAGTCCCGGGTCGTTTAAGCGGGGCGTGAAAAAGCATATGATGAGGCCGTCAAGCTGAGTGTCACCATTGTCACACGGTATGTGTAAGTAATGGTGACCCTCTTTTCTGGGACTTTGCCTTCAGCTTACCATCAGGCAAGGCGAAGTCCAATTGATGTGTCCTATATAAAAAAAAAAGTTATAAAGTAGAGGGTGCTATAATTACTTTGTTCTTAACACATGCATATCGAACAATGCGTGATCACTCGAGGGAAGGACTCGCACTCGCTACCCCTTTTACAACTTGGAATAATTATTGCGGGCCTCGTTATGCAAACAAAATCGAATTTATGCTTGATAGCACTTTTCATCATGTCTGTTAATATATTTTGAACAATATTTATGATTATGTGGAATAAATTACGGAATATATTGAAGGGATTGAACTGAAAAGGTAGGTAGAGAATCTTCCGTTTTCAGTATAAAAGACATATTTGGGTGCTGGTGTAGTGTCCCTGGTGTTAGTACAAAAATATTCTTAGACATTCTACACTTGTAATAATTAAAAATATATGTGTTATTACAAAGTAAAAAAAATTGGTTCGCAAGCGTCAGATGTAATAATAAAAAATGGGTGTCATGTGACAATGTAAAAAAGTAAGTGTGTAATCTCCTATTTAAAAGAAATATAAATAAAATTGGTTTGTAAGTACATTACCATAAAAGTTCGGGCGCCTTGGAGATACACATGCCTAAGATAATCAGCGGATATTGGAAACTTTTAATCTTCCGGAGGTGAGCTAAATGAAACCAAACTGTGAGGTTTAAGGTTTTATTGTCCACTCCAGTGTGCATTTAGAAATAGTTGCAAGGATACATTCCTAATGTATATCTAACCTTAAATTTAAAATTAGATTTTTATAAGCTATGTCTATATTATCCTACGTCAATATGATTCTATGTCACCAATGCACTTTTAGGTCATTTTGAAGTTTAGATTTAAAATATAATTAAAGTAAGCTCACGGCATCCCTCGGCGAGTATATGTAAACACAGCAGCGAGAAAGCTCGTAGCAGGCGAAGTTTTCAGTTTAAGCCCATGCGGTACATCCATGTTTGAGGTGAAAAGTCCAAACCCTCCATAAGGAAATGCAGATGACCGAAGACAAAGGAACGCCGAAAAAGGTCCAAAGAAAAGAGAAAAGGCAAAGCCAAAGGGCAAAGGCGGTTCCAATTTGGAAACCTGTAATAAAATTGCATGTCATTAGAACAAACTCCAATATAGGGCACGAGGTCCTAATTTTTTATAAATTTGCGCGACTTACCGCCTTAATTTGCTGGAACAATGCCAATAGCAAAAGAAATCATAATATTTTCAGATTAAGAGCTGAAACAATAGAATTTTAACAATTATTTTTCAAATTAGGAGCGTGGCGAATTTCCATCAAAGGGAATCTTATTAAAAAATAACAACTCACCAGAAATAAACTATAATTCCACAAGAGGATAGTTGTGAGGACACAAACTATTATCCTTTAGGCCAAAATACTCTCATTTTTATGAGATTTATTGAAATTAAGTTACGAAGCCATGAATATCGACCATTCCGTCTCAATATAGGAAAAAAGGTGCTTTTGACAGCGATACGTCAAAATGTCATTCACTCCGCGCTCCGAAACCTTTCGTTCAAAAATAGAATTAAAACAGGTGTGACGACGTTCGCAGAGCGCGTCGTTACATTACATCCCTCCCCAAAAAGAAAAAAGAAAGAAAGAAACTTCCTTTTCTAATGAAAATTATGAGAGTCCAGAACAAAATTCCAAAAAACCTCAAAAGACAAAATGTCTTGCAACATTTTTCAATAAACAAAAAAGGCAATGCGAAAGCATCTTGCATTGGGTGTTGCAGAAACAATTATAAATTAAAGAATGGGAAAGCATTCCTAAAAATCAAAGAATGTGAAAACACTCGAAAAGTAAAGAACCAAACTCAGAAAAGAGTAAAAACTTATTTCAACACAAAAGTGAAAATAAATCCTTCAATAAAACAAATTAAACAATCCCTACTCAATTCCATTCCAGATATCGATTAGGCGACCAACGCCGTCGAATCTAATCCTTGATCTTAACCAGCCTTCTAGCATCAATACAAAAGTGCGGTTGAGCTCCTACGCCACCGACTCTATACCAGCTATTCCTGAAACAAAAATATGAAACTAACAAGATATCGGTTAAGCACCAACGCTGCCGAATCTGAAAGAAAATCGGTAAAAACAATGAAGTTTTCCCACTGTCGGTTAGGTTGAAAAGCCGCCGACTTCAAATTCCTATTCCAACATCTAAAACGTCAAAACAAAATCACAACAAAAGTGTCGTAATAATATATTTATAAGCATTGTGATCGGCATAACACCACCAACTTTCCGAGCACAAGCAAAATATAAAGAAAATATGACAATTGTGACCAGTACAACACCACTGACTTTCTGAGCACAACCGCATAAGAAAAGTATGACATTTGCGACCGGCACAACACCACCGACATCCCGTGCGCAAAGCATAAAAAATGTAACAATGTGTATAAAAACACAATCGTACAAAAAGAGAAAAACGGCAATTACGACCGGCTCAACACCACCAGCTTCCCGTGCGCAAAGCGTAAGGTGTGACTATGTGTATGAAACACAATAGCACAAAAAATTGTAAAGTCCAGTAAGACACAAGTTTCCCAAAAAATGGTATAACAAGGTGTGTAAAAAATGCATAAAATGCGTCCAATCCGAGAATCTTAATACTAAGAAAATAACCCAGAACTGTACAAAAATAAAGTTCAAGAAACTTAATTTTCCATTCCCTAAGTGAGTGGAAATAAGTCAAGTGAATTTAATGTAGAAAATGAATATTAAATTTCACTCCTATATTAGAGTAGAAACTAAATTCCTAAATTTGTACAAAATATACAATATTAAATATACAAGTGTATAAAAATATATACAGGAAAATAATCCTATACAACAAAGATAAATAAAAATTATAAGATCTTTTGATGTGGAACAATTTGTTAATATGGAGTAGAGTTACACAATAACAAGTCCTAAAATGACCTAAGTTATTTTTGAAGGAAACTAAAATTGAAATTAATAAATTGTTGTGAAGTTCCTAACATACATCTCCTTTCAACACCCCTCAACCTTTCAAACATCACCTCATAGTGGGGTCATACTTCAAACAAAGTACCAAAGACAAAGATAGACATTGTCAAAACAAGAATAATTTTAATATTTAATTATGTCTTTGATATGATAACGACCAGTATAGTTTTTATTAAGGTCTTTTAAAACATAAACATTAGAGGAAATTTTATCTATTATTTCACACTTAACAAACTTAGGTGCTAACTTAGCCGAAAAGAATGCAGGAGCATTAGACTGCACAAAACTTCTCCTCCACACTATATCTCCCACCTCAAAAGAAATGACCTTCCTTCCTATATTATAATAACGCGCATTACGCTTATAAGCTTTAAGCAATGAAGCTTGAACTTTTATAAAAATATCACTAAGTGATTTAAGTGAATAAGCAAATGAAGACCTATCAACAACATCAAGTTGATTGAGGTTATCAAAAGAATTACTAAAACGGTGCAATGAAGCATCAAAAATAAGTTCTCTACCGAACATGAGAAAATTAGGAGTGAAATCTGTAGCTAGATTCACACTACTATTTAAAGCTAATTGAACATGAGGCAAATACTTTGACCAAGTTCTATGATCATCTTTAACAAAACAAGAAATACATGTTTCGACTGTTTTGTTATATCTCTCTACAGGATTATTTTGAGGTGTATATAAAGTATTATAAAATATTTTACTAATATTATAACTTTTTAGAAAATCTACATTTTGAGTTAAGTTATCACAAACAAAAATTTTATGTTTAACTAAATGAGTAAGACCTAAGCCTCTCTTTTCATAAGAAATATTTTCAAAAAGTGAAATAATTTTATTTAACTCGTGTTTCTCAGAAGGAGAAAGTTCAGAAACAGAAGTAACTGCATTTACACAAGTAGTGGATTCATATTCAAAAGTAATATTATTCCATAAGTCTTTAGCAAGATTAAATTTCAACCAAAAGTCAAATCCCAAAATAATTGAAGGTTTAAAAGAAGGTATTATCAAAAAATCTACATTTTTAGTTAAGTTATCACAAGTGATAGGTAAAACCATAGTTCCAATAACATTGTGTGCAGAACCATCAGCAGTAACAGCGTTACCTTTATAAGGTTTAAATTTATAACCTAATTGCAAAAATGTTTGATGAATATTAGAACCGAGTACACAACTACAAGCTCCACTATCTAACAAACCTGAATAAAATTTATTATTAATATTAAAATTTAAATAAGGTCTAGTGTCTTTATGTTTAACAAACAAAATAGGAGCAGCCCTGATATTATTAAAGAAAACTTTCAAATAATCCAACCAATCATTAAATTCTTTCTTACAAGTGGCTTCATTCGGAGCATTGCTAAATTTTTTCAACATCGAGTCACCAGAAGTTTTATCAAAAACTAGGGCTCGATGGGACCTGATACGTTTTTTGACTGAACAGTATTTGAATTACAAACTTCGCAATTCTTCGTAGTGACGCCAAGCTTGTGACATTTAAAACAAATTACACCTGGAAATGTAGGGCAATTTTTATAAGAATGTCCAGAGGACTTACATTTTAAACAAGTTAAATCATCTGATTTAACAGCACTAATTTGAGCAGAATATTTTTCTTTTTTAATACTTTTATTCTCACTCAAGTTCTTTCTTGACACAAAATTCTCTAATTCTCTGCTGAGGTTAATAAATTCGTCGATAGAAGAAATAGTTCTACCAAACACAAAAGGTGTGTAAATATTCAACATGTTATGTTTAATAATAGTTATGAGGGTAGCATCAAAAACAGGCATAGACAAACGGCTAGCCATATCCATTATGTCTGTAATAAAATCTGGTAATGACTCAGTTATCTTTTGTTTACGAGTACGGAGTTCCTGTTCCAAATGATAATCAAATTCAACTCTATCAAAACGTTTCAACAACGCAGCCTTCAAATCCTGCCAAGAAGCAATACGAATACGAACACTACGAAACCATTTAAGCGCAGTGGTAGTAGAGATAGAGTGGTAGAGATTTGACGGCACAAATTTGTCACAAATTTCGACCGGGTTGGTACCACCGTGCAATATTGCGAAAAACCCTTCATAGTAATTCAATTTCGGTTGGATTGCGTTCAGGGATCAGCAAATGCATAGCCGGGTAGGGGTGATGGTGGTTGCAGCACTAGTGGGACCAGTGGGTCTTGGCGTAGTCTAGTGAGGATGGTGCGGGGCGACGCGCCGGTCAGGGAGACCCGTAGAAACGGTGGTGCCGCTGGCCGCCCGCGGTATAGTACAGAGGCCCAACTGGGACTAACCACCCTGGAAGGCTGCCTCACCAGACCGCGCATAATCCCGGTATGGCTCGTCGTGCCGGTTGGTGACCGGAAGTGGGGGCCAGGCGACCATATTCGGGGGGGTACGGGGGCCCTTCCGTACGGCGTGTCGGCTCACGCCATGCCTCATAATCATAGACAAAACCAATATCCCGCACTTTGTCACGCGGTGCTGCGACGACAATCACCTCTTTTTTTCACGCCCTTTTCTCCTTTTCATCATGGCAGCGCATTTAAGAGTATTGGGCAACACAGCGGCTCTACAGACTCCCACAAGCTCGCTATTTGAGGTGGAGTCCACTAACATCTGTGGACTCCATGCGAACCTCAACGCCGTCCACCAACACCTTGAGACGGCGAAACCAGATATGCTCTTTCTCACGGAGACACAAATAGGCCGCCCTGATGACACGACCTACTTGCTTTACCCCGGCTATGTTATCGAGGAAAATTTCCGTGCAAAAGCCGGGGTGTGCGTGTTTGTTAGGGCGGATGTTTGTTGTCGCCGTTTGCGCTGCCTTGAGGACCCATCCTTTTCAACCCTATGGGTACACGTAGACCATGGCTCTACGAGTCAGATCTATGTGTGCCTCTACCGTTCCCATACAGGAGATGCTGAGACAACTCGACTCTTTGAATATCTGAGTCAGGCGGCAGATGATGCGCAGGAACGGTTTCCGAACGCCGAAGTGGTATTTTTGGGGGACTTTAACGCCCACCACGAAACCTGGTTGGGCTCCTCCAAAACAGACCATGCGGGAAGAGCCGCCCATGCATTTGCTCTGGCGCATGGCCTGACCCAATTGGTACACGAGGTCACTAGAATACCAAGAAGGTCGGGCCTAGCACCCTCTCTGCTAGACCTTCTGCTGACGAGTCACCCAGACCTGTACAGTGTTTCGGTACAAGCCGCTTTAGGCAATTCCGACCACTGTCTGGTCTGCTCCAAGGTGCCAATTATAGCGCCTTCACGACCCGTGCAGGGGAAGCGGCGTCTCTGGCACTACTCGTCAGCAGATTGGGATGGGCTGCGCAACTATTTTGCGTCCATCCCGTGGGTTGAACGCTGCTTTGAAGGTAAGAAACCCTCGGATTGTGCTACTGCTGTTGCCGGTGAGATCGGTCTGGGTATGGAATACTATATTCCGTACACTGATGTCACCGGTGCCCGAGGAGTGCGCCCTTGGTTCGGGCGCGAGTGTGCGGGGGCTGTTGATCAAAAGCAGTCCGCGTATCGCGCTTGGGTGAGGGCGCGTGCCACGCACGATCCCAATGTGAGCCACTTCAAGGCGGCGTACAACAGAGCCACAAAGGTCTGCAAGAGGGCTTACGTCAAAGCGGATGCCCTGCGCATTGCGCGGCTTGGTCAAGAGCTAGTGGCACATCCCACGGGCAGCCGTGGATACTGGCGACTGGCCAAAGCCGTGCAGGCCAACTTCTGTCAGCCTTCGCTGCCACCGCTGCGCTACCCTGATGGATCCCTGGCCCATGGACCGCAAGAGAAAGCCAATATGCTAGTAAATCTCTTTGCGGCCAATTCCCGAGTCGATGATTGCGGTATACAGCCGCCGACACTACCCAATGGTGACCACGTAATGCCTGAAATACGTATCAGGCAATGCGATGTTCGTGCGGTGCTTCAATCACTCGATGTCCGGAAAGCCAGTGGCCCGGATGGTATTCCAGCGGTGGTCTTACAAAAATGTGCAGCGGAGTTGTCTCCGATGCTTACGCGGCTGTACCGACTGTCCTACAGCTCGGGTACAGTGCCTTCGGCTTGGAAAGAGGCGAATGTACAGCCGATCCCCAAGAAGGGGGATCGCTCAGAGCCAGCCAACTATCGACCCATAGCCGTCACCTCAGTGCTGTGCAAGGTCTTCGAGCACATCATTAACAAACAGCTCATGCGTCACCTAGAGGATCACTCCTTAATTAATGACCGGCAATATGGCTTCAGGCCGAAACGGTCAACGGGTGATCTTCTAGCATACGTTACCCATCTTTGGGGTGAGGCTATGGACAAGCACGGCGAGTCACTGGCAATTAGTCTTGATATCGCCAAAGCTTTCGATAGAGTCTGGCACAAATCGCTTCTCTCCAAGCTACCAGCCTTTGGTCTGCCTCCTAGACTGTGCAACTGGATTGCTAGTTTCCTGCAGGAGCGCCGTATCCGCGTCCTCTGTGATGGACGGGCTTCGGAGTTCTTGCAAATAAATGCTGGCGTACCGCAGGGGTCTGTATTATCTCCCACTCTCTTTCTTCTGCATATCAACGACATGCTGTCCACCGGCAGCATACATTGCTATGCAGACGATAGCACCGTACACGGGAGTTATCACGGACAACCTGCGGCCAAACAGTCTGATATCGTGGAAAAAAGACAGCTTCTTGTCACTGAACTGGACCGGATCTAGAATCACATTTCTCAATGGGGCTCCGAGAACATGGTCGAGTTCAATGCCAAGAAGACGCAGGCTTGTGCGTTCACAGCAAAGGTATCTTCTTTCCTTCCCCTTCCCACTCTTCAGAGCACGCCACTTCCACTGCAGGACAATCTCTATATCCTAGGCATGGATATTCGCTGCAAACTGAATAACAGAAATTACATCGAGAGCATCATCAAAACAGCCTCGCGGAAACTCGGACTCCTAAACAAAGTGAGACGTTTTTTCACGCCGGAGCAGCGGTGTCTTCTCTATAAGACACAAATTCGCTCCTGCGTGGAATACTGCTCGCATCTCTGGGATGGCTCCGCGAAATACCTACTAGATGCTCTCGACAGGTTGCAGCGACGCGCGGTCCGAATTATTGGGAACCCTGAGGTCACGAACACCCTCGAGCCTTTGCAGATGCGTAGAGATATTGCTTCCTTGGCTGTATTTTACCGTCTCTACCACGGTGAGTGTTCTGACGAGCTCTTCCAACTAATCCCACCATCTCCTTTCCTACATAGGACAACACGTGCAGGCCTTAGATATCACCCTCACACTGTGCAGAATATACGAGCAAGAACCAAGCGGTTCGGAGACTCTTTTCTTTGCCGCACCACCAAGACCTGGAATTCATTACCAGCACACGTGTTTCCTTCTTCCTACAGTCCCGGGGCCTTTAAGCGGGGCGTGAAAAAGCATCTGATGAGGCCGCCAAGCTGAGTGCCACCATTGTAGCACTTAGTGTCTGTAATGGTGACCCTCTTTCCTGAGACTTTGCCTTTAGCTTACCATCAGGCGAGGTGAGGTCAAGTTGGCGTGTCCTATATAAAAAAAAAAAAAAAAAAAAAAAAAGTGCCTGACAAAAGATCAGAGAATGAACTAACCAAAAAATATTCATTAAAATTTTTAAACAAGAAATATTCTTCCACTTGAGTAATAAATTCCCTAACGCACGATTTACCATCATACAAAAGCTTACTTCGTTTTAAATCAGGCAACTTAGTAACAGAAGGCAAGTTTTTCTTCAAATTATCATTCAATAAAACATTCATCATATTAAATGAAGATGCGGCTCTCAGACTATGATCACCAGCTTCAGACAAATCAGCCATGACATGAGGCATCTCATGAGTAGAAGTACCAACTGGAACATCATTAACTAGAATATTCTCAAACAAAGGCGGGACCTGTATTTCCTTATCCATGTTTGATTTATAAAAGGATGTGAAAATCTAATAAAAAGTTGTATTAAATACACTATAAGTTTCTAATTAAAGTATCAATTAAAGTTTCTAATTAAAGTTAATTAAATTATGAATGAAGTTAATTGCATTGATAGCAAAACGCTAAACTCAAAAGTCAAACAAACTCATAGAATGGAATGTTATTGTTGCAAAAGTTATTTAGGTCAAATGCCTATAAAGATAAAAATGCATTAGTGATTCACAAAATAAATTATTTATGTCTACTTAAGGTAAACAGCAAATATTCAAATATTACTATGTTTTCACACATGTGAATAGAGGTTAAGAACTAGTAATTATATAATATTACTAAGTGGAAAATCTTACCTGTAATAAACAAAAGCTATATAAGATAAAAGAATTATAACAATAACCATGTTATACAAATTGAAACATTCACCTGTAATTGAGAGATACAAACAATAGTACTAACTTGTAGTATGATTAGTTTTGCAAAGTAAACAATAACAAAGATTTACTGTAATACACAGTTATGTAACAGTAAAATACATGAAGAAAACACTGTTCTTAACATGTTAAAGTAAAAAATAATGCAAAGGTGACAAGGAATAAAGATACATGCACACTGTCATGTCCCTGTTCGCGAGTGCCAATTGTAATAATTAAAAATATATGTGTTATTACAAAGTAAAAAAAATTGGTTCGCAAGCGTCAGATGTAATAATAAAAAATGGGTGTCATGTGACAATGTAAAAAAGTAAGTGTGTAATCTCCTATTTAAAAGAAATATAAATAAAATTGGTTTGTAAGTACATTACCATAAAAGTTCGGGCGCCTTGGAGATACACATGCCTAAGATAATCAGCGGATATTGGAAACTTTTAATCTTCCGGAGGTGAGCTAAATGAAACCAAACTGTGAGGTTTAAGGTTTTATTGTCCACTCCAGTGTGCATTTAGAAATAGTTGCAAGGATACATTCCTAATGTATATCTAACCTTAAATTTAAAATTAGATTTTTATAAGCTATGTCTATATTATCCTACGTCAATATGATTCTATGTCACCAATGCACTTTTAGGTCATTTTGAAGTTTAGATTTAAAATATAATTAAAGTAAGCTCACGGCATCCCTCGGCGAGTATATGTAAACACAGCAGCGAGAAAGCTCGTAGCAGGCGAAGTTTTCAGTTTAAGCCCATGCGGTACATCCATGTTTGAGGTGAAAAGTCCAAACCCTCCATAAGGAAATGCAGATGACCGAAGACAAAGGAACGCCGAAAAAGGTCCAAAGAAAAGAGAAAAGGCAAAGCCAAAGGGCAAAGGCGGTTCCAATTTGGAAACCTGTAATAAAATTGCATGTCATTAGAACAAACTCCAATATAGGGCACGAGGTCCTAATTTTTTATAAATTTGCGCGACTTACCGCCTTAATTTGCTGGAACAATGCCAATAGCAAAAGAAATCATAATATTTTCAGATTAAGAGCTGAAACAATAGAATTTTAACAATTATTTTTCAAATTAGGAGCGTGGCGAATTTCCATCAAAGGGAATCTTATTAAAAAATAACAACTCACCAGAAATAAACTATAATTCCACAAGAGGATAGTTGTGAGGACACAAACTATTATCCTTTAGGCCAAAATACTCTCATTTTTATGAGATTTATTGAAATTAAGTTACGAAGCCATGAATATCGACCATTCCGTCTCAATATAGGAAAAAAGGTGCTTTTGACAGCGATACGTCAAAATGTCATTCACTCCGCGCTCCGAAACCTTTCGTTCAAAAATAGAATTAAAACAGGTGTGACGACGTTCGCAGAGCGCGTCGTTACACACTGTCATCTATACTCAAAGGATGCATAGTTTAATTAGATTACGTTGAGTTCTGGAATACTGATAAAAAAAATTATGCAAACAAAATATAGGTAAGTAACAAATTAAATACTAGTTTATATTAAGAAACAAAGTAATATTAAAGATTAAGAAACGTGTCAAATACAAATACATTATTGTACGTAGGTATATAATAATAGAATCAGATAATAATAATAATACAATCATGCATGCAGGTCAGTCACTCACTACAACATGAACCTAGTCGCACATGTCAGCAAAAGCGCGCAGCGTCATTCGCGTCAGTGAGGCGTCAGACGTCGGACGTCAGCGCGCGCGCCGCAACCGTTAAAATTCAAATTTCAAAAACCGAACAGACCTAAACCGTAACATTTCAAAACAAAGATTAAGTCTAGTGTGTGTAAAAATACTTTATTAAACATATATTTCGTGAGTGATTTCAGTGATAATAATAATAAATATTATTATTTTGTGGATTCTGTACTGTGTGTTCATGTAGAGACAAGTGGTTGTGACCTTCTGTGTTGTAAAAAAGGAGTTTGTTCTTAAACTTGTATGAATAAGTGATGGAAATATGAATTCGAAAAAATTGGAATGCTTTGATGACGATGATTCTGTGGATGGAAAGCCGAGTCTCAGCTTTTTAGGTAAGAAGAGCAAAATATTGTGTTGTTTAGTTATTCTATGGCGTGCATAATCGTTGTCTAGTTTGAATTAATTTGAACTTATTCAAAGAATAAAGTTACAAGTGATTAAGAACTGAATTAGTTGATTACCCTGTCGCTAATATTATCCACCTTAATAATCCCGCTTAATAATAAAAGAAAAAAGTTCTAGCAAGTTTTGTAGGTATAAACTGTCCTGTAAAGTTACGATTTTGTATAAGTAACTTTATTCCGTGGACAAGTAGGTCTAGTATGTTTAAAATTGTAGATAAGACGTCAAAGATTATTCTATGCCAAATATAGGGAGGTACCAGAAGTACCTACTTCATATCGCTGCGCTGTTCTGTAGAGATTTTACAAAAGTGACCTTATCCATTGGATGGGTCGAGAGAAGGTCATTATGTCAAAGATTATTTACATACATATGATTCTGTATAAGGTTTAGGACCTACTTGAAATAGCTGCCCCGTAACGTTGAAATTTTGCAGAAATGACTATCCGATGAATAAGTTAAAAATTGTAAGTCAAATGATAATTCTGTGCAAGACAATGGTACTTCATATCGATGTCTTGTAAAGTATAAATTTTGCAGAAATGACTTTATTCCATGGATAGGTCGAGCCACGTTTATAATTTTACCCATGTCAAAGATTGTTCTGTGCAACTTACTTCATATTGCTGTCCTGTAAAGTAGAAATTTTGCAGAAATGACTTTATTCCATGGATAGGTCGAGATAATGTTTAAAATTACAATGTCAAAGATTAACTATAATAATAGAAATACTATCGGGAACTTTGCTGAAGAGATCATGATTCCCCAATGGGCATTATTATCTTTAGATTAGATTTCCACATCAGTAATTTTAAAACCAATTTAGGTATCTAGTATGCGGGCTGCAGCTGGGTTGTCTGTTTTTATGAGCTATGAAGACGATTAGTCGTATTCGAGACTCGAATACCCGATTCTATTTAAATGAAGACATTTGTGATTATAATTATGAACTTGTCCTTTTACGAGTGTATTTATAAATACTTAGTTTGTACTAAATTTGCACGGAAAAGGTTTTTTACTTTTACTATGTCGTAGGACCCCTAGGTCTAGCTTAAAAAAATTACCTAGGTATAATTTTTTTTTAAAGCGGGGAAAACAAATTGAATCTGTGTAAAATCGAAGTGGGTTGCCAGTTTATAAAGTGAACAAGTAAGGTAAATACCAAAAACGTCAAGTTATCCAAAAAACTTTAATAGTTTCTAGCAATTGCAATAATTATTTCATTCCTTGAAAGCACCGACCGCATTTTATCGTGGCGTAAACACAACACTTTATGTCTCAGGTCACTTGGATTTTAAACTTAACCGACTTTTGGTTTCACATCAGGTTTTGTATCATTACGTTTTTGCTACACACAATGCACTTTGGTAACTTAAATTTCATTAGGTTGGTACCTACTACTGAAGGTATGAAACAAAAAAAAAATATTGTGAGGAACCACTCCTTGACCAGCAGTAATGCGTAACTTTTTGTAGCTATCACACAAATGACATCACAAAAAGGCACGTTATGTTTATACTCATAGATGTCAAAATACATTACTAACCTCATTTTGTTTAGTTTCTGCGTTTCGTTCCAAATTCGAAATTAATTCCCACCTCACCCAGGAACCGTGACACAGGTTTTGTTCTGAATCAATTATGTATTATAAAAAATGGCACTAAGTACCTACTTATAAAAAAGATTGAATTATTTACTAATAACACGCCTATATTATTAATTTGTTTGAATTATATTGTTATTTAATGTGTATTATAATTTTTCTTTGTAGGTACATACTTACTTTTTTTTGCGTAGTGTACTGTCGCGTCTCTGATTGGTGCATATAAGAATATTTTTTATTGTCGCCATTTTTCAGTCAGTTTATAATATATAATTGTTCTGTATAGCTTATCTCGAAGAGAGTACACATGAGACTCTTTACCCCGTATATGCATATACGTAGTTCAATATAAAAATTACAAAACTATTATCCAACATTTCGCAATATGGTCTAAATCTGGGTTGTGGGGGTGTATTGACTCATAGACAAATTCTACCACGTATCCTGGTATGAGTCAAGTCCATCGAAGGTCCATAACCCACGCCAATAACTTTGTTTGTAAGCTGAAGAGTTTATGTAGGCAGAAGAAATTCAATATTAGTTGCCATTGTCAAGACTCAAGACATTTGCGTTAGTAACGAGAGAATTTAAAAAAAAAAGTGAAATAGACATTGACGGTTCGTGGGTGCGCAGTAGGATTGAATTTTGAATTTAGAACGGGATACAGGAATTAGATAAACGAGGTAATACATTTTGTGGCTTATGCGCATAGTATTAGCGTGCCTTTTTTGTAAAATTGCGCAATGATAGTCTTTCGCGGTATTAATTTTTTATGCCGTACTGCCAGTCTATACAGACAAGTCAATGGCTACAGATATACTTACAATCTAGACTCGTTAAAAGGAGAAAGTAATAAAATGAGGTTATAATTCCGATATGAAATTATCACTACGGCTTATTCCTTTTTTCAAAGTGCTCTTGTTGCGTCTACTGTTGTGGTACGCTTGATTAGTTTTGTGCATTTCTCTTGACATGAGGAAAAATGCATATTTTAAAAAAGTAATTAAATTAAACGTGGTTGTGCGAAGCGGGAATTAAACTCATCGTTCAACTCTTGGCAATGACCTGAACATTTTCTCACATAATTGCAAATATATCCATTAATAATTACGTATCTAGTACATGTTTTTAAAGATTATTTTAATGACACATCACTTAATGTATTGTCGATACTTGATACGCTTGTAATCTTTCTCAATTTGAATCGATTATTTTGATCAATATGTAAAATTCGGCGTTCTTTATTGAATATTTGATTGAGTTCTTCAGTGCTAAACGACTTTGTTGCTGTAAATTAATTTTTTTTTTTTATTATAGATAGAAAAAAGTATAGACTTTCTTTTTTAATATTGTTAATAACTTTTAAAGAGATTACATTGTTTTGTGAGTTTTGTTTTTCTTTTCTGTGAAGTAATTAATTTTTTTTTTAGTTATTTATTGTCAGACTGACAGCCTCTGTGGCGTGGCGGTAGTGAACGCGGCCGCTACTAAGGAGGTGCGGGTTCGATCTCTGCTCAGTGCAAATATTAGTACGCATGAATATGGGTATTTGCATTGGTCTGATCGTGCCTCAGAGAGCACGTTAAGTCGTCGGTCCCGGTTGCCATACGAACATCTATGGCAGTCGTTATGGGTAGTTGGAGCCCTAAGTCTAACAACTGGTCTAACTGCAATGATTCGATATCGCCTTTGGGTTGTGGAGGTCCGCAGTTGGACTGGTAAAGCTAACCCCAGACTCGGACGTGAAAGCTTCTGATGTGACTGGGAATAACTCTAAGATGATGAAGAAGAAGTTATTTTTTGATGTTTTCTGCATACTATAACTACTATAAGAGAAGCTATTTAGAATAAAAACTGTGTCCCGTTTCGCGATGGTCTCGCTTACTTACTGTGATTTGGAGGGCTTGGGAAATCCGCTCGAAGCGATTAAATACGCCTTCTATCTGGTACACGACCATGGCAAGTTTAAAGTTACCGTGGCCTATGGACGTTTGTAACACCAGAGGAATCACAGTCGCGCTGCCAACCCTGTAAGTACAGAGTTTCTATGCCGTCAGTGTAGAAGACAAAGCAGGACAAGCCTTTAGTCTTCCCACTGACAGCACAAATTCTCCAGTGAGCTCTGGCTACCCTACTCACCGCTGGGAACACAACACGAAGTTATTATAGCCGCGTTATTCTGTAGGGCGGAGGTACTTCTCCAGTCGGACTGCTCAATTGGACGGAAATACCGCCGAATCCTACCTCCTGTCATTTTTCTTATAAGTAAAGAAATTAAAAAAGAAGTTGGTAGCCCCAAGATGGTTGTCTAGGAGAATACTCAACAGGGAATCACAATTCTTTTCACATTACCTACTATTTTCTATTGCAAAATAATATCGAAAATATTACTTAGATTACTGGGAGGAGAGGTGGGGAGAATTCGATCAATATTAAACGTGGGTGGAGCCACGGGTGTTGGCTAGTTTAAAAACACATACAATCACGCCTTTATCCCCGGAGGGTTAGGTAGAGGTGAATTAACACCCACATTTCACCAATCGTTGAATTCGGTCCCACGTAATAGCGGGTGAGCATATTGCCGTCTTCCGGGCACTATTGTCGACTCAAGCCATACATCTGAGTCTGAGTCTGGGCTGTATATATATATCTGTCTGATGTTAAACAGCCCTATCCCTTAGTCGCCTTGTACGACACCGCATGGGAAGAGATGTTGTGGCCCAAATTCTACTCTGCCGGGAACCACGCGGCAATAGTTTAAAAATAAGGGTTTGTTTTATCAATAACTACACAGATAACAAAGGGAAGCCGTATTGTTATGTGTTACTCCTATTAGTTATCGGCTTAACCTATTTAGATAAAAATGAAATTAGTTATGGCTTCTCATATCGCTAGGCATTCGTCAAAGTTAATAGCTTTAAACTTTCTTGAGGAAAACTTGATGTTGCCTTTTACGCCGTCTAATGAATTCTAGTTAAATTACCTCGCAATGACTGATCCTGCATCGCGATATAGAAATCTTACGGTAATTTCAACACAGTTTCTGACATGGCAAGCCTGAACCCTATCACAAAAATCGAGTTTTCATTTACCTAGCAATCAATTATTATTTGTTCCATAGTTGAAATCGCAAACATCTAAATCTCAATTAAAATTAGACTTTGTTCCTTTAAAAATAGGTCTCAAAATCGCATCTTCGACTACAAATCCTTAGTTTTTGTTTTGCAACCAAAGACACGCACCTGTGTAGACTAGCTTTTTTACAGTTATGAATACATTTTGATGATAGACACGTCAAAAACTATTTGTCATGATCAAGTTGAGATGATGACGTCACTTACTGTGGAGTCACTTTGCAATGACCTTGGATGAACAATACAATAGTTGCACGGAAGTGTTGAAGCTTTGAATGTTGTCTGATCTGTAGGATCAAGTTTAAATTCGTAACTTAGATTTTTGTCTATCGACTGTTGCATTCTACAAAGTCTGGTTAGGTAATTCACAACTAAGGTGTGTGGAATGCTAGTTTTTAACATGCTCCTCTTGATCCTTTACTTCACCCTCTGCAAATGATACATCTGGCTGATATATCATACTTTTTTTGTGTCACGATTATCATTTACTGGACCACGGCAAGTTATCAGGACGACAGACGGCAAGCCATGTCCTGATGCTAATGTTGGTACTACAATATTATAAACAAATTAGAAGTCTATAGACTCTAAATTCAAAATTCAAAATTTTTCCATTTCTAAATGTAAATTACATGCCTGTTAAAATCTCAGGATTTCAAATTTAGAGATTCTTTTTTCAAAATTTTAACTTTTTATAAATCTAAATGTACATTACATGGCGGCTTTCAAACAAACTTCCAAAGCTGCCAGTAGTTTCGAAGTAAAATATATATCCATCTAGTGTTTGCAAAGATTGCAATAGTACCTCCACTTCCCCTGCCTATCTCTTTGACGTAGCAAGATATGCATATACAGAGGGTGAAAGTAACGTCGAAAGCTTTAACGTACCTGCAAATGGAAATAAAGATATCCATTCTCAAGCAATTACTCGTTCTTGTAACAATTATATCTAATAAAAGGAGTTAGTTTGATTAAAATATATTATTAGAAAAAATATTGATTAGATTGATATTGATACTGATTTTGCTGTTAATTTTTCAAATCAGTTTAAATCTTTAAATAACGTTTTCCAGAATTATAAATAACAGGTACCTAAAATTAGACTTTGTTCGTTTAAAAATAGGTTCTAAAATAGGAATCAGAATTGGAGTATTTGGTTAGGAACTCAGGAACTTCCACACGGACGACGGAAATGTTTAAAATTATACAAAATTAATACTTAGCGTTAATTTATACATTTGTAAGTCACAATAGAACTAAGATATTATTTATTTTATTTATATATTTATTTAGTAATGTACCTACTGTACATTACATAGTCCAACAAAAACGAACAGATGGTTTGACTGTGGTATCAAGAAAAACAAGTAAATATAAATTTAATTACGTACACAGAACTATGTCATAAAAAAAAAAAAATTAAACAATGAGACTCTAAACTTGAAAAAAATGTTTCCAACAATGTCTGCTAGTAAAGAATAAATAAATCTAATACGAAGCTAACCTCATACATTTTAATAAGAGATATGTTAATTTTATTTACTATTTTTATTGCTTTGAGTTAAGCCATTTCAACTGAGTACGTACACTCGAAGTATTATGAGATAATCTACCAAAAGAATCTGTCATATACGGGAATTAGAAAGCTTATTATAAAACGATACGAGCTTCTATATCATAAATATATTATTCGATTATATTAAAACGATTGTGGGAGATACGATTATAATAATCGATTCGGATAATCGTACCTTCATGGTGAATGGTATAATGTATAGAATGTTAAAGTTATGTACTGTGAAATGTGAGAGACTCACGTGAAATTTATTTGAGCTCTTGTTTTGTGCCGCAAGTAATCAGGGACGGAGTCTATTGCCATCAAATGGGAACTTTTCCACTTGCATAAATTGGTAATCTAATCCAACCTTATTTTATAAACTGTTTAAAACAAAATTGTCACGGTCACGGTTCAGATCCAAGGAGTGGCGTGAATGTATTTTGAATTTGGAACGGGATGCGGATTAGAGAAATGAGCTTACGAATTTTTAAATTTGGAACAAGTTGATAAATTTAAAAAAAATATGGTTGTTGACAGTGATATAACTTTCAAACAATACCCCACCCCCTCTTGCTACTGCAGGTTACAGTTGTGAGACTACCCCTATCACATATTTGCAATTTTACAGCTGAAAATTAATTAAAACAGCAGTTCCGAAATTAGTTTTATTTCCATTTCAATTATTTTTCAAGGAATGAACAAAACAAAAAATAATTAAAATATTATAATTTCTAAAGATACAAAAAGTTTCGTACAGTCAGCGTCAGAACGATCTTGACTACAAAGTTTCAAACTATTTTTATAGATTTAAATTGTATTTATTATCCGAACTAAAGGTGTGTACCAAATATCAGAACACACACAAAAGGGAGGGAGGAAAACCAAAGCATTAAGATCATTTTGAGATTCTTTCCCGTCAAGATTAATCTGATGCCTGTAAGTATATTAACACTACATAACAGTCTGGCATCGCGATTTTTATTATTTTTATTGACTGTCTAATACCAACCTTAGGAATTTTTACTTCCGCACGAAAAGCATCATAAAATCGTATCACAACACACTTCATATTAACTTCCTAATGATGAGAGTGATCCGAAATCGCGGTTCAACTAATAAAAGATTAGCAGTTTAAAAATTTTAGTGCTTTATAAAAATTCTTGCTTAAAAGAAATTTTTATAATCCCACTTTTATAAGATTGAATCCCACTATGAATTGATAATAATAAACTAAGTTTTAGAAATTTAAGCCGCCTGTGCACTATAGTTCAACATGTCCCGTTTGTGTTTGAAGTTTATGGGACCATATCGAGATGGGACCATAACAAATGACCATACCAAGATAGGTTCACGTCAAGGTAGGACCGTGCTAAAATGGGACCATACCAAAATCTTTGAGGCCCAACCTCACTAGCTGAAACACCTGCAAGTCTGTACACCAGCTTGTTAGTGGATGAGGCTTTGACACAAGCTTTCCTCTTGGGGTTGGTGACTCGGAAAGCAATCACCTCCATAAAAGCTGTATTTAAGACAACTCAAAGGGAGGAAGTGTAGTTTGAGGTGAAAGACTAGGTTGAGGTAATACCGCGGCCATAATAACCTCGTGTTGTGTTTGGTGAGTAGGGTAGCCAGAGCTCACTGGAGGGTGTTTGTGCTGTCAGTAGGAAGATCAAAATCTTATCCTGCTTTGTCTTTTACACTGACGGCACAGAAACTCTCAATGCTTGCAGGGTTGGCAGCGCGAGTGACTCTCTTGGTTTTGCACGCGTCCATAGGCCACGATGACCACTTACCATCAAGTGGGCCGTGTGCTTGTCTGCCACCTAAGTGGTATAAAAAAAACTTAAGTTTTAACAGAAGTTTTAATATACCGCAGCCGGCGCATAATATTGGCGTACGTTGGCCCAACATGTACAGTCGTCATAACCAGTGGTTTCGAATAAGTTTTGAGTACTGAGACCGTTTGAATTTCATTTGATTGCAATTCCAAGAACTGAATCCGTGGCTGTACCAGCAGTTAATAATAAATGAAACATTATTATTATTACACTAGCATAAGTACTTATAACAATAGCGTTTATTGTTTGGCGTTTTATTGAGGATGTCAAGAGCAACATGCGAGGAATACGCAGAAAATGGTCTACCTTCTTAATACTCGTAGTATGTTTTTTGATCCAATGCGAAAAGTGTACTTAGTGATCAATTTGCACCAATTTTTGGCATAATTTTTTGATCCAATACGTAAGTGTACTTAATGATCAATTTGCACCAACTTTTGGCATAATTTTTTGATCCAATACGAAAGTGTACTTAATGATCAATTTGCACCAACTTTTGGCATAATTTTTTGATCCAATACGAAAGTGTACTTAGTGATCAATTTGCACGACTTTTTGGCATAATTTTTTATTCAATACGAAAGTGTACTTAGTGATCAATTTGCTCCAATTTTTGGCATAATTTTTTGATCCGAAAGTGTACTTAGTGATCAATTTGCACGAATTTTTGGCATAATTTTTTGATCCAATACGAAAGTGTTCTTAGTGATCAATTTGCACTAATTTTTTGCGAAAAAATATATAAATTTGATGAATTTACTATTGTAAAAGGGAGAGGTTTTTTAAATAAATCTTCTAAAGTAGGGGAAAATGGTAAAGTAACGGAAAAAGTAGTTCCTATAATTATGTTATTTTTCTCTCACGCGGGAATTGAATTCTAGACTCCTGGTACATTAACGCAAAAAAGTAGTTTATTTAATAATGTTCTTTTTCTCTCACGCGGGAATTTAATTCTATACCCCTCAATAGAACACAAATAGGTACGGGCACGGGACAGACTATTTTAACATATTTCAGACTATTTTAATAATTCTAAAAAATTGTCCTAAACTCTAACCATTTATACTATAATATCTATCATAATATCGTTCTGTATATTTTCCCCTTCGTACCCACAAGTCCCGTTAATCCCCTTTAAGCTGTGAACACACTGAGCGACAAGCACCGTGTAAGCATTTAGTGCGGTCTACTAAACAGCTAAGGGACGAATAATCTATCCTATTCATGCCCGACTTATTATTCTTAGAAAGCTTTTTCATGCAATTGAGCGGCAATCGTACCTCTATTGTTAAATATTGCTAAATAATAGGAAATCATCCTTATGTCGCAAAGACTTTACAAACAAACATTACAAAATTACGATCGAATGAAAAAATGCAATTGCAATAAAAAAGATTCGATTTGATGATAAAAGATCACTATAACAATACGAATAAACAAACAAACAGAATTCTTTGATGTCTGAATCTGCAGGATTGGTTAGGTAACAAATAGTATTTTAATTAAAAAAAAAACAATATTGATAACACATATTGAAATACACTTGTACTTTTTCGCACAGTATTTTTTATTATTACACCTGGCCGGTTTCGCCTTACGGCATCCTTAAGGGTTTACAATAAAAAGGGGATATTGATTTTTATACAGTCGATTAGGTTCTTTCCTCAATCATTGTTTATACTTAGGTACTTAATATTAATATAAAAAAATATCATTCAGAAATTTACATTTTAACTTCAAATTTTAAAAACTACATCTCTATTATTTCTAAAAGTTTTGACCAAAATGCATTGATCATGGGCAATTCGATCATGTCCACGGATGATTAGACTGTACAGTCTAATTATCCATGAACATGATCGAATCGTAATTTTTAAATTAACTCTATTTTAAAAATGTAATATGTAATCGAAGTAAAGCCGAAGCGCAACCTAATTAAAACAAATGAGTTTATTGAGTTCAGAGTATCATAAACAAGTGATCTTTTTACATTTAATCGATTCAAATTAAACGATTACTGATTTATAGATTCATTTACCGTAATTATATGCAAATATTTGATCGTGTAATCAAATATTTAAATTTAAATCAGAAACAAGATAGATGTTTGTTTTGATTAAATACTATCTTGAATGTTTTACTTAGAGGAATTTGTTTTTTAACATTATTATGTCACCTGTTTTCATAGTTTGTAAACGTTTCAATAAGTGACAGAACCATGCTTACTCTATTGTAAATACAAAGTTAACAATGGCGCTTAAACGAAGACATTCCAATGGCCATGATGTGTATTAATAAATTGCTTATAACGAATATGATATCTCACCTCAGATTCAGCTGTCGAAATATGTTTTATAGAATACCAAGATAGCACGTGACATGACCTTCCGCCTAAATTCTACTTTTTTCTGTCAAAATTTTTGTAATCAACACAGGACAAGATTATTAATAATTTTAGAGGGAAGGTGATCTATATATGTCATAAACATAACATAAACTCACGCCTATATCCCCGAAGGGGTAGGCAGAAGTCGCCAGTTTATATTTAGGTCAATTGGGACCTAAGCATAAATTGACGAAATGTGGGTGGAATGTGGATGACGTAATGTGGATTAATGGCATTAGGCTCGCCGCCTATTACATTGGCAATAGGTGGCGAGCCTATTGCCATTAATCGGACACTTATAAAACCTGCGATACATATACACACAACTTCGAAAAGCATCGAAAAGTCATTGTTGTGTGCCATGGTAAAATCTGGGATCGAACCCGAGACCTCGTGTCAGCAGTCCATTACCCATACCACTAGGCTACCACGGCATTCTGTATATGTAATTAAATATAACTAAAATAGAATGTTAAGTTACTTTACTGACTGAAAGTTTACAAGCATGTGTAACATTTATTGAAAGTGGAATTTCCTTCAGAATCTGTAATTATACTACATTAATTTTATTAGTCATTAAGGGAATTATTATGAGCTTAACGTCAATGTGCCGACTTAAGTTTTACCAGTTAAAAGTAATAGCGAACATTTACAAAATGCGTAAAGTTAAAAATGGTCACAATATCCATAAAATTTATAGTGAATAAAATGTAGGGAGACGTGTGGGTCTGCGTTCTAAAGATTGAGGATTCTTACAAGTTTACGATTGTGCAATATTGACATAATCTGCATAGTTAATATCAACAATGGTGTGTACTGCATCTTAGCATCTATTTGAATTCTTAATTATTATCTAGATAATAACGAAAGTGCTTGCGTGACCTAGTTTCATTTCAACACCATCTCGAATAATTTTTAAGTCTGTTACTTCAATATTTTACTGTATGAGAAATCAAACTATTTAAATACCTACGTTATAATGCAATTAAATTTCAATCACAAAGCTGTAAAAGAATTACTTGTTTAATAGTATTAGTTATTGAGAAAGTTGTAACGTTTAAATATAGAGAAAGTGGTTCCCAACTAACTAGAATACAAGAGCCACCCTATCTCTTCCCACTAGAGCTGTCGTACAAGACCACTAAGCGCTAGGGCTGTTCTCTATCCAACAGTAAAGATATAAGAAACAACATAGTTCTGACCAGATTTCACTGTATCTTATTTTATTACAAATATATTTTTATTATTTGAACTAATAACTTGATAAGTGGTACAACCTGACACGGTACGCACTGTGCGGTATGAAAGAAATTTCATCCCACGCACACTCAAGCTGTGGAATGAACTCCCTGCTGCGGTCTTCCCATGCGCCTACAATATGGGGTTCTTCAAAAGGGTCATTAGGAGGTTTCTTCAGGGTCGGCAGCGTGAGTGTGACGCCCTTGGTGTTGCACGAGTCCATAGGCCACGGTAACCACTTCCATCAGGTGGTCCGTGTGCTTGTCTGCCACCTAAGTGGTATAAAAAAAAACATAGTTCTGACCAGATTTCACTGTATCTTATTTTATTACAAATATGTTTCTATTATTTGAACTAATATCTTGATAAGTGTTACTTAACTTAGTTATCACTTAAAAACTACGTAAGCAATCAAAGTGTACAGCACTTACTTAAATGTTAGAATTCAATAAAACTAAAAACAGACAATTTCAACACACGATTTCTTCTAACTCTGGGAAGTCGGAACCTGTTTTCCAATAACCCATCGATTCTAATACATATGCTAACAGGTGGAGTAAGACAAAGGATCTTGCCTAAACAAACAGTGACCCACTAATTTGTACAGTTAATATTTGACCTAACTTCACTGGTACGCTTCCAAAAACAGATAATGCATTTCGGGAGGCAGAGCTTTGAGAAAAAAAATGTAAATATTATTATTAGGTGCTGAACTTTAAATGTTTATTAGCTTTTTTCATTGTTTTAAGTAGTAAAAGCATTACAGACAAAGCTATGTTAAAGAAACAAGGGCACATACAAAAATATATTTAATTAAAACTGACTTAGTCTTGACTTCTCGTTTTGTTTTTGTTAATTATGTAATATTCTAGAAAATCCAGCTGTTTTTCTTCGATTATGAAATAAATAATGTAATAAATAAACCGAATTAGAATTACTAGTTACTAAGTACTTTGCCGCGTGGTTTCCGGTAGAGTAGAATTAGGGCCACCCCCTCTTCCCATGCGGTGTCGTACAAGGCGAGTAAGGGATAGGGCTGTTTAACATCAGACAGATATATACAGTCCAGACTCAGCCTCAGATGCATGGCTCGAGTCAACAATAGTGCCCAGAATATAGCAATAAAGTTCACCCCCTATTACGTGGGACCGAATACAATTATTAGTGAAATGTGGTAGTTAATTCACCTCTGCCTAACCATTCACTCAAGCTGTGGAATGACCTCCCTGCTGCGGTTTTCCCAAGCGCCTACAATATGGGGTTCTTCAAGAGGGGCATCAGAAGGTTTCTTCATGGTCGGCAGCGCGAGTGTGACACCCCTGGTGTTGCATACGTCCATAGGCCACGGTAACCGCTTCCCATCAGGTGGGCCGTGTGCTTGTCTGCCAACTAAGTGGTATAAAAAAAAAAACAAGAATAAAGCCGTGATTATATGTATGTATATATGTACTAAGTACTTACGATAGCAATACGTACCTGCTGAACCATGGTATTATTGTTGTTGCGAGGTTTCGTAAAATGAGTATCTAATTGTTTTACAATTTTTGAATGAAATTTTAAAGCATTTAGTATGCTAACTATTGAAATCCATTAAGATATTATTAAAGAAAAAACTGCACTGGTTCAGGGGGGATTCGAACCCGCGATCTTTCTCTTACAGGGGGAACACTCTGACCACTAAGCCACAGAACCTTCGCCCGAAATCATCCAAATTCTTCTATACAAATATCCGTCTTTCGGCGACGGACATTGAAATGTTTAAAATTCTCCGTGATTAATACCCGTTGTCTTGAATTTTAATAATTTTACAAATTGCAATTTGGTGTTGCAAAAGCCGTTTCGAAATCAGCTTTACAACATGACATAAATATATCTTATCTTATCTACCATCTGTCTAATAAAATATATTTTTAAATGTTTATTTTTTTCCGTATCTTTACTTATCTTTTTATACCTTCAAAAGTCCTGTCATACGTTTATTATATATTTGTATTTGTTAATGGATATTTTTTGCAACTTTACGTCGTTTTTAGAATTTGTGATACAGTTAGAGCATTTTGATAGTTTCGGTATAATTAACTGCAACACTAATTTCAAATAAAATCTAAAAAATATTATACAGATATATACAATCCAGACTCAGCCTCAGATGCATGGCTCGAGTCAACAATAGTGCCCAGAATATAGCAATAAAGTTCACCCCCTATTACGTGGGACCGAATACAATTATTGGTGAAATGTGGTAGGTAGTTAATTCACCTCTGCCTAACCATTCACTCAAGCTGTGGAATGACCTCCCTGCTGCGGTTTTCCCAAGCGCCTACAATATGGGGTTCTTCAAGAGGGGCATCAGAAGGTTTCTTCATGGTCGGCAGCGCGAGTGTGACACCCCTGGTGTTGTATACGTCCGTAGGCCACGGTAACCGCTTCCCATCAGGTGGGCCGTGTGCTTGTCTGCCAACTAAGTGGTATAAAAAAAAAACAAGAATAAAGCCGTGATTATATGTATGTATATATATACTAAGTACTTACGATAGCAATACGTACCTGCTGAACCATGGTATTATTGTTGTTGCGAGGTTTCGTAAAATGAGTATCTAATTGTTTTACAATTTTTGAATGAAATTTTAAAGCATTTAGTATGCTAACTATTGAAATCCATTAAGATATTATTATAGAAAAAACTGCACCGGTTCAGGCGGGATTCGAACCCGCGATCTTTCTCTTACAGGGGGAACATTCTGACGACTAAGCCACAGAACCTTCGCCCGAAATCATCCAAATTCTTCTATACATATATCCGGCTTACGGCGGATATTGAAATGTTTAAAATTCTCCGTGATTAATACCCGTTGTCTTGAATTTTAATAATTTTACAAATTGCAATTTGGTGTTGCAAACGCCGTTTCCAAATCAGCTTTACAACATGACATAAATATATCTTATCTTATCTACCTATCTGTCTAATAAAATATATTTTTAAATGTTTACTTTTTTTCGTATCTTTACTTATCTTTTTATAGCTTCAAAAATCCTGTTATACGTTTATTATATATTTGTATTTGTTAATGGATATTTTTTGCAATTTTACGTCGTTTTTAGAATTTGTGATACAGTTAGAGCATTTTGATAGTTTCGGTATAATTAACTGCAACACTAATTTCAAATAAAATCTAAAAAATATTATACAGATATATACAACCCAGACTCAGCCTCAGATGCATGGCTCGAGTCAACAATAGTGACCGGAATATGGCAATAGGCTCACCCGCTATTACGCGACCGAATACAATGATTGGTGAAATGTGGGTGTTAATTCACTTCTGCCCAACCCTCAGGGAATAAAGGCGTGATTATATGTTTGTATGTATGTATGTACAATCTCAGTTTTATACTAATTAACTGATATTAATATACCACTAGATATGATTATAATTCTACTAATGTCATTTCATCTAACTAGGTATCATGTTTCCCACCAGAGGGGCCATTTGAGTCACCCGGGGTGCAAGGGAAATGCATTACCCAGCATAACCTTACCTCCAACTTACGGTTAGGTTTAGATCAAACGAAGTATCACGTGGCATCTTTGGGCCCGAAACTTCGGTCAGCAGCTACACAGAACGACCAAACGTTACATGATGGGGGCCTTTGAATTTATAAATAAGAAAGTATGAAACCACTTTTGCAGCTAACTGTACAAGATATTTTTATCAGTACATAAAGTAGTATCTGATGTTAATTAAACTTGTTTGTTAGAAATAGCGACTGCTAAGTGTATGTTTAGAGTCTAGACTTCGAGATACTGGCTATAACTAATTATTTCGTTGAGAAAATTATAAGTCATAACTCAGAAGGCTGGATTTACAACTTTTTACGTGAGAAAAATCCCCACGGTTACCCCCCCGCCGGAGCTGGTGGTAGAGGTTATGTTGAACTCGAAACGCACGGCGCCTGTGAATCGTTGTTGGTACCCGAAGGTAAGGTTGACAGGCATGTCCCACGCACTCCGGCCGACCGAGAGCCATATCTCTCGATCTGGCCCTCCTCGGGTGTGGGGAACACTGAGTTCCCCAACTCTTCTCCGGGATCGGAGAAGCCGCGGCCTGCTTCTGCCACGGTGACAGGCGGCTCCACCCGTCAACGCTAGATCTGCGCTCATGGGGGCCAGAGGTCGTAGCTGGACTTGCAACAATAATTAAAGTAGACTTATAATACAGTTTTGCAATAAAAATTGATACATACATACATATAACCACACCGTTATCCGCGAAAGGTTAGACAGAGGAGAATTAACACCCACATTTTACCAATTATTGTTTTCGGCCCAACGTTATAGGGGTGAGCCTATTGCCGTTTTCCGGACACTATTGTTGACTCGAGCCATGTACTTACGTGTACCTGTGCCCGAGTGTGAGCTGTATACATATAGCTGTATACTTCTTAGAAATCTCGAAGTTGTAAATCCTATGCTATTAAATGAGCAATCGTTATCTTGTACATCTGTGTATTATCATATATTAGCACCTTGAAAACGGCTTTAACGATTTCGATGGAAATCAAGGTTGGAGAGTTAGATGGCAGTCGCTTACGTAAAAGCCAAAAAAGCCGAATAAATAGAACAGCGAACTCGGGGACCCAAAGTGCAAGACTATGGACGTGACCAGGTAACTAGACTAACTCTGTGACTATGATCTGAGACCATAAGACGCTGTATCCTAATTTTCTACCGTAATAATATAAAAATCTATTACAAACATTTACAACCAGTTAACAATTCCTTTACTGGTAACACCATAACTAATTGAATCGAGATTTGTATATCAGAAGTCCTGTGGGCGTCCAACATTTGTCATCTCTTTCACTCTCACATTGTAGAAAAGAGAGAGGTATGAGGTCTATTATTGTTAACAGAGGGACAGGAGCAGGTTTAAAATATTAGGGTTGTCCGTTGTGACTTTGCGTCGATAATCGATACGCTCCGATTACAATTTTATAATGGGTATACTTTGATATTTATATTAGGGGCTTATCGCGTGTGGAGTAAGATTTGTCTTTAAGAATAGGAATGTGTAATATGTAAGCAGTGTGACTTGAAAGGAGGTAATAAAAAAAATAAAGATGGTTATCGTACCATATGTATACGTAGGATATGTTAAGGTGATTTAGGAACCAACGAGTATTGTTTTAACGACGAGTCCATTATTACAGTGTCGAGTAATGAGTTATTTCAAGAGGGAAGCCGGTGGTAAAATACTCTTTTGACTTAGTTCGTTATGAACCATGCGACGCATTGCGAAGCCGATAGGAATCGGGTTACAGGGTTAGCTTGTAACCGCGTGGTTCCCGGCACAGTAGAATTTGGGCCTCCCCATCTATTCCTATGTGGTGTCCTACAAGGCTACTAAGGGATAGGGCCGTTTAACATCAGACAGATATATACAGTCCAGACTCGGCCTCAGGTGCATGACTCTAGTCAGCAATTATTGCCCGGAATACGGCAATAGGCTCACCCCCTATTACGTGGGACCGAAGACAATGATTAATTCACCTCTGCCTAACCCTCCGGGGATAAAGGCGTGTTTATATGTATGTAGATTGTAATCTGTGTTCCTGTTTACATCATTATTATAATTAAAAACTACATACTAGTGCAAGGCTTATGTAGAAACATTTTTGAAAATCGATGATGATGATTTTGTTGAGTTCGATGAGAAGGATCCTGATTCCCGAATAATCGCAATATTCACAGCACCTGTTCCAACTTACGGCTCGAATCAATAAAATGACTGTTCTAATTTCAAAAATACTTTAAGTACCTACCTGTGTACAGCCCTAGTTCCAAATTCAAAAATCATTTTTAAGAACTAAAAACATGGCGGCGTTGCATTACCTGCCGATACCATAAAAAGGCCGAATAAAAAACGTATCAAACGCACCATCTGCCTTAGTTTTGTGTTTCAAACACCCGCTAATTGAAAAGGGACCATTGACTTCAGTGAAATATCATTATCACCTTTGGAGAGTTTTATACTCTCATGTTCACTGATAGGTATATACAATTTAATGTTTTTAAACGAATATTTCTTGTATGTACACTATCCACTATCTCAGAAACAGCTAACGATTCAGATGTACCCTAAATATTTTGTTTTATAGTTAATCTTTGTTGTAAGGTATCTTCCCTGAAATACTAAACCGATATTCTTTCTCATTAATTTTTAGTGATGACGTCAAATTTGTAAATATTGGAACTACTAGTAGTTGAATCATTCAAATTGTTAAATTTTTTACAATTTAATTAGATGAAACAAACCATTTTTATAACAAAATAAACATTTACTGGATTTAGCCTGTCTAACTGTCTTTCTCTTTGTTTGTTCTGGCTAATCTCCGAAGTCACGCCTCCGATTTTGACGAAAATCTCACTAGTAGACAACTAATATTATAGGACGTGACTTAGCATATTAAAAGAAAATAATTAAGAATCCGTGCAAAAACAATAAAACCTATAAAATTATGAACAAATAAGCTTAAAGCAAACGAAGTCGCTGGTAGGAGCTAGTTACAATAATAAAGATTATAAAGACCGTTGAGAAGAGCAGTGTAGATTTCTAATTAAAGCAAAGCTCCCGCCGTATACGAATTTTATACCTGTAGTTAAATGTTAAAGGTATCTTTGATGTACTTTTTATAGTTTTATTACCATAATAACAACCTTTGCATTATACTCCTTGTGCAATATTATTGTAAAGAAATATAGAAGTAACATTTTACTTTGTTTTTAACTTAACGATTTTTTCTTGTCAATTTCATTAATTACATTTTTAAACAATTATTTATGCTTACTATTTCGAGTCCTAGATGTCGACTTTCTTAAATTTAAACTTTTTATTAATTCATATGTAATACATATTATGATTTTAATTACGTTCTGAATTATTATGGGAAACATTTGGTCAAATAAATTAGATTGTATTTCATTCAATCAATCACTCAATGGATTCACACTCATCGCACTGGACTGCTGTGGGCTAACAGCAGTCCAGTGCTGGACATTGGCCTCTCCCAATGCCCATTTTCTCCAATCCTCGAACGAAAGGTAGGACGCCTCCTAGCCAGATGGTCGGACGACTTAAAAAGGGTGGCTGGGACAAACTGGATGCGGTATTTCATTATGATGATGAAATAATGTCTATAATGGTGATCTTCTTTCCTCTTCAGCTTATATTTATATGAACTCATATTTACGTGTCCAATATAAAAAGAAAGTTTATATATTTTGTCAGTGACTGTACCTTGTGAGTCTGACTACCATTCAAACCCAGGATTTCTCAATTAAATACCGACTCTTGGGCCACTAACCTGTTGCGACACTGTCGAGGTTCAGCGGCATTCTTTTTTGTGATATATTCCATGTTTACAACAGCCTCAATGATACATTTTCATCTCAATCCCATCACGCATTCGAACACACAGACATTTGTTAACCAAACCACAGAATGCATATTTGTTTCGAATGTTTCAACACACTACATTTAAATCTCCCGACCAACCAAACACCACCGTATCTGCTGACCCAAATTAGACCATCGGATACGTGTACCTTTCATTACCATAGGAGATTATTAGAAAGCATTAAACGAACATATTAAGCTGGTAAATACAACCTAGAATGAGTCCTAATACTTGGATGATAAAGTTGAATTTAAATTGAAGATGTGTTTTATGTCTTAAGGTGCTCTTTCACAAGGAGCGTTAACTTGTAATGGAACTTTCAGATTCGATTTTGAGCATTACATTACAATACTGACTCTTGTAATTTCACCATATATGTTGCTTTAAAATATTACAAATATTAACACTGTACTGCTCAAATTATATCATTAGTATTTGCGTGCTATAATTTTCAATTCACCTCATTTGTTGAATTTATGCTCGGAAATGTGGGTGTTAATTCACCTCTGCCTAAATTTCCCGGAATAAAGATTGTATGTATATGTTATGCTCAGGCTCTACGTTTCCTTCTCCTTCTTTCTCCTTCGCTGTCGGACTCGCCAACTTCGAGAGGAAAACCTGTCCTAGTACTTCTCCCATTAACCAGCAAATGAGACCTGGGCAATAAAGATGGCTCCATGGCACCTTTTCATACCGATGTAATATACAAATTTCTCACACTGTAACGATCCCTTCGTTTCTGTCACTGAATAACACTCTACTCTGTATCATTTTTTTTATATACCACTTAGGTGGCAGACAAGCACACGGCCCTTCTGATGGAAAGTGGTTACCGTGGCCTATAGACATGTGCAAAACCAAGGGAGTCACATTCGCAGTGCCAACCTTGTAAGCACAGAGAGTTTCTGTGCCGTCAGTGTAAAAGATGAAGCAGGACAAGCTTTTGGTTTTCCCACTGACAGCACAAAAATTCTCTAGTGAGCTCTGGCGAGTCTACTCACCGCCGGGTACACAACACAAGGTTATAATGGCCGCGGTATTCTGTAGGGCGGAGGTACTTCCCCAGTCGGAATGCACATTTGGGCGCAAATACCGTCGTTGCATGCGAACGCTCCCAGTGACTGACTACCCTAACGAATCCTGTTTTAAATAAATTTCCTACCAAGACAGTTAATTATTGATAATCAGGAACAGTTTGCGTTTAAACCAATAGTTTATAACGAACAATCATCGTCCCTTGACGGTTCTATTAATAATAATGTAGACATTTTTAATAACCTGCTGTAGATAATGATTTAGAAGGCTTTTACTTTGTAATTACATTTTAATTATACGTTAAGTAGTTGACAGATTCATTATTTACTTACTTGTTTTTATTGCTACTGTGGCCACAGATTAGATAATACTTCAACGTTGTCGTTCAATTTTTATTGATCAATCTTTTTTTTAACATGAGTTGAATTATAGCTTACGTATTTATTTTAATGAAAATATTTTATTTTTTTGTAACCTTTTTTAACCTTTAATTGATTTCAACTACTTATTAGAAATATTTTTAGAGTTCCGTACCTCAAAAGGAAAATCAAACCCTTATAGGATCACTTCGTTTTCCATCTGTGTGTCAAGACTTTTTTCTCAAGAATACCTGGAGGTATCAAGTTGTAATTCATATCACATACTTATATCTATAACATCTTGAAACTTTGCAAAACTCAAACTTATAAATCAACGCAATCAAAATATATTAAGGTTTAAATAGCTTAAGGTCGTCTCTAAATCTAATTTTGTACGGAACCGTCGGTGCACGAATCCGACTCGTACTTGGCTGGTTTTTTTTTATACAGTAATAATGACATTTTGTATGCTGACACCGTTTTTACGGTTATGTACCTAAAGGGTAAAACAAGGCCATATTACTTAGACTCCACTGTCGGCTGTCTCTCTGTATATTATTTCATTACCAATCATCTAGGTAATTAGCACAGATACAGTCAGCAAACAGCTACCTGATTGACAGCAGCAGGCCAATTCACTATAAATTAAAATATTCACTGTTTAACCTCAAATAAGTACTTTTGCCTACCTTTTTGCGGACATACATACAATCACGCTTGTATATCCCCGAAGGGGCAGGCAGAGGTATATTAACACCTACATTTCGCATGATTTTCGGTCCCAAAATTTTTTTATACTACTTAGGTGGCAGACAAGCACACAAACCACTTGATGGAAAGTGGTTACCGTGGCCTATGATAGATGATAGCCTATTGCCGTGAAGCACTTTGTCATGAGCTGGATGTTTACTTCCTTCTACGGCACCCACGGTAATAGATGGGGTTACCCTATAAAACATGCAGCTATGAATATTATGCATATGGCAACACAGCTTCTGTTAACAGGCCCTTTATTCCAATCAAGTGTTACGCAATATCGTTCTTAATTTAAATAAAAACCGAGAGTCAATTTGTTAAGGGCGTTACTTGAAGGCAATTACTTTTTTTTTCAGCATCGGCAACGACATTGTGGTTTAATTTGATTGCCAATAAAAAAAGTAATTAGGCGATCATGATAAAAACTGTTGCAACTTTGAAGTGTTAATTAAACTATACCAACTACTTTTATAATTTTTGTAACTACCTATATTATATTTACCCGTCTACGGCAAAGTTAAAGAAGGGTTATGATTTTGATCTTTCTCTAGAATGTATTGTATTTATTAGACTAAATTGCATACGAACACGGCTATCCTCGAAAACTTCTTGTTTAATACTTTTTAGGTTATGTTTTTTTAGTAGTCGGGTTTTTTAATAAATGCATAGGACCACACTAAGATCTTTGGTGGCCAAGCCAAATTCTAGTATTTTTCTAGTTAAACAATTTTGTTTCCTTGGTCTAAAACGCTTGCAACACCTGAGTGACGCATTAATGGCAATTCCCATCATAAGATTTAAACTTGACAATGTTTAAAATGTAGTCTTGATCACATCTCAATTTCTCAAATGTCAAAAACTGTATTCTCTTAACATAATTTTCAAGAGAGAACATCGACATCTTGATCGCTGTTGACCATTTGGTAGATTGAAATTAGATGACACTGAATTTTGAACAGATTTTTGTTAGTAGAATTGGATTCTCAGTTTTATGGCTTTTTAAGTTGAAATAAAACTATTATTAATTAATTTAAAATCGATCTACTTAGTGTTATTTTATTATTTACATAGATAATATAAATTTGTTGTTTTATTCACTGAAAATAGATAAATAAAGATAATTATTGGTTGGTTCGACTAATCTTATGCCGATATCAACCAAATGCAAGGTCATTGACCAGTAAATTAGTCTTGTTTTTAATTTTATTATGTTTTAAAGTCGGTCTCTTATCACTTCTCTTTGGCCATAAAATCATTTTGTAAATGAGTGTACATAAAAGATTTTGTACTGAACCATGTTAAATAATAAGTAGGTCGTTCAATTTTGAACCTTATGTTGATGACGGGAGGCTTTAAATCTCTGTTGGCATAAAAGGTTATAAATTACGTTAGTACGAAAATATTCGGAATATTTTTATTCATGTGTTGCATGATAACACTTTATGAAATAATGTGCTAGTATTGAATACCAGTTTAACTATTAAAAAAAAAAATATTAGCAATAAAAGTGGCTAATATTCACGCTAACCCTAGCCCTGGAGGGAGGGTAATTGAGTTACATTGTGTGAATTATGGCCAGGATTCGAATCGAACCCGGAAACTCTCGATTTTTAGGCCGACTTCTTAACCATTAAGCTATCACGACGAAAGTCAACGAAAATAAAAAACAAGAATACAAAACATTAACCTCTGTACACATTGTACCAAAAACATGCTGGCCCAGCATGTTAGTCCAACGTGTACAGCTCTACTTGGCGGTATGTTTGTAGTTGGTATCTACCCAATGCCCATTTGTCCCAATCTATTGGTCCAACATCGGCCTAATGTGTAGAGTGGCTATTACAAAAAGATTACAGACGCCGTTTTCTTAAGACCGTCTTTATTGACATACTGCCATTTTGATTAACTCAAGAGCGGATATCAAAACGGCAAATCAACCCAATTTAAAATGTATGTCAGTTTTAAATCCAATACCGTTGGCAACACCGTTAATCCATTTTTAATCAAAACTTTATAAGCATCAATTTTAGCATCAGTGAGGTCTACGAGAATATGCTAAATCATTATTACGTATCGAGTGAATATTCTGACCCTGAATATATCTGTGTTAATATTTGTACGAAGTTTAATTTAATACTAGAATCTATTAGGAATAAAAAGTAACCACATTCCCAAATATAATATTACTAGCTGACCCCCTGTGTGGTGATGGAGAAAGAATACAAGTATCACCACCCCATCTCATCCGAAGGGTGTCGTAAGAGGCGACTCATGGAAACATACGCAAACCATATCAATGCGAGAGAAGGAAAACTCGAAATAAAACCCTGTACCAACCCGTCTGGCCAGCGTGGAAACAGTAGGTCAAAGACTCCCAACATTGGGAGAGGCCTAGTCCAGCAGTGGACTGCGATGGGCTAGTTGATTGATTTGACCCCCTAACTTCACCCTTGGTTTATTTTGAAATCTCATATCACCTATTTGAGTCCATATTTCTTTAGTTTTCAAATAATGTATGGGAATCTGTCAGATTTTTTAACGTTTATGATCACTGCTCCGCTTCCTTAAATAGTAGCGTGACGATGTATAGCCTAAAATCTTTGTCGATAAACGGACTATTCAACACAAAAGGATTTTTTCAATTCGAACTAGTAATTCCGGAGATTAACGCGTTCAAACAAACAAACTCTACAGCTTTATAATATTATTATAGATCTATTTCAACCAACCGATAGAACATTATTGAATAACAAATATCCAAATATTTTTACTTTTTTAATATAATTAGGATAAGATTCTGAAACGCAATAAATGGCACAAGTGGTTTCACCATCAAAAAGTATTATAAATTCTTAGCAATATCCTCTCTTTTAATTTTAAGTCAATGACCATTCAGCAATATTTTAAGTCGAAATAATTATAGCCAATGACGTGAATTCAGACCACACCTGGCTATATAAATAATATTTAAAAATGTAGGTCCAAGTATAAATAAAAGACTGTTTAATATACCTGCAGGGCTTCCCACCATGGGTGCAGATAACATTTTAGTTCATACTTAAATACACTCATAACAAAACGAAAGTAAATTTCCCGCCATTTAAAATGCTACATATGCACTAAATCATTTCATGAGCCGTAGGCCTCTAAGGCTGCCTTTCCACCAGAGATATGTTACGAGGATGTAAAAACTAAGCTATAAAACTATTTGATCAGTTCCACTATGTTTTTTTTATACCACTTAGGTGACAGACAAGCACACGGCCCACCTGATAGAAAGTGGTTACCGTGGCTTATGGACGTTTGTAATACCAGAGGAGTCATAGTTGCGCTGCCAACCCTGTAAGTACAGAGTTTCTGTGCCGTCAGTGCAGAAGACAAAGCAGGACAAGCCTTTAGTCTTCCCACTGACAGCACAAATTCTCCAGTGAGCTCTGGCTACCCTACTCACCGCTGGGAACACAACACAAAGTTATTATAGCCGTGGTATTCTGTAGGGCGGAGGTACTTCCCTAGTCGGACTTCTCAATTGGGCGGAAATTCCGCCGTGTCGAGTAAGATGTGCTATGAAGATGATCATCTCAGGCTATGCGATGTAGCACGCATCCACAGCACACATTCATAACACGCATATTGCCATATAAAAAAACGTAGCTTAGATAGATAGATAGATAGATAATTCTTTATTATACACCAACAGATTTACAGTAGGACAAGTAGGTAGCATGTATACAGTTCAATGTACAATGGGCGGCCTTATCGCTGAAGCGATTTCTTCCAGGCAATCTTGGGATGGACAGTAATGTTATAAAAACAAAAGATATGGCGTAGTTACCGACAAACTTAAATAATACCGACTAAAATTAAAACAAAAGAAAGCGAGAAAAGTAAGTAAAATAAAATTAATATACGGATTTACACAAAAAAACATCAACATAAATACTGACATACAAATACATGCATTAAATAAATATATACATAAAGCACATAATTGTGAGCTATTACCTACTGTGCACAACATGATAGGTAGTGGTTCTTGACCATTAATTTAAATACATTTAGGGATTTTGCCCGTCTGATGTTCAATCAGCCGAATCTGTATCCACCAGTGCTAGCATAGCATATGTGGACCAATGAATATGATTGGTCCGTAGCATAGCACATCTCTGGTGGAAAGACAGCCTTAAAGTCGATCGTGCTCCAATAAATGCTACATATGAAAAGATTTATTTTTTCTCTGTACAGACTATTAATATCGGTTCAATAGCCCTTGTTGTGTAAGAATGACGTAAGCTCCACCTGCTTGCTAAGTAATCACGCAACAAAGAATAAAGGCCTTGAAGGCTAGACGTAGACAAACACAAGACAATTTCGGAGAGAATTGAGGCTGACTTTCATGACCTTTTGTTTTGTTAATCTCTAGATGACGTGAGAGCATGTCTAAAATCTTCATTAGAAAGCAATAGGAAAGTAATTCTGTCTGTGTGGTTAGCTAAATTTCTGATGAGTTCTTAAAAAAAATTGGCAACAAAACAGCGCGGGATCTGGAGAAATAAATAAGTTATTTTGAACTCAACTCTTCAGAACTTTTGATTTCACATGGTTTCGAACAATTTTATGGACAAAATACACTTAGTATGTTATAAGAGAACTCCAATAAAATTATAATTTATGGAATTAAAATTTTATATTTTATAGAATTTCGACACCAAATCTGTTCGAAACATATTTTTAACAAGTAAATTAAGTAGCGAGAACTCTTTCATAGGTCAAGGAAACCTTAAACTAGTAAATAATACCTACAGAGGTCACTTTACCTTATATAGAGAAGATGCGTGTCAATAAATACATCTCTGTCGTTGTACTCAATCCATCATTAATACTGTCACTTAAAATTGACCCCAACGCGCTTGGAAATTGGCCAGCTTGATGGTAATTTGCGTGTAGGTCGTAAGCACATCTTAAATTGCAACACTATAGACAGATTCGTTCTCTCAATACATTGACACACTGAATTGTCACTATATTGACATAACTGCGTCCAATATAGCCTCAATGAAACTGTTCTTGAGACTGTATTTGTCATTGTTATTTTTTATTTATCCCTTATTGGCGAGTCGCTACAGCTTCGCGAGGAAGCAATTTGGTTTATTATTCTTCAAGAGTTTATAGGTTCGTTTCCCCGTTCTTCAGAATCTATTATATCTATCTTATATTTTTATACTTTGCGTAAAATATTATACGCAAAGTGTACGGCTGAACCGTACAGTTTGCGTAAAATATCTTAAAATATGTTAAAATTGTATCAAAATCTGTTGTAATGTTTCGCGGAAGTTAGCCGATAAAAGTGACATTAAATTAACAGATGAAGAAAAGTAATGAAGAGATGTTGCCAATAGTGGACCAATTATAATGAAAAATAACTACTAGAGAGGTATACTTCCCGTCATAGCACACGGACCCTCTGATGGAAAGTGGTAACCGTGACCTATGAACGTGTGCAACACCAGGGGAATCACACCCGTGCTACCGACCCTATTAAAAAGAGAGTTTCTGTGCCGTCAGTGCAAAAGAAACAATCAGGACAAGCCTTTGCTCTTCCCACTGACAACACAAAAACTCTCCAGTGAGCTCTGGCTACCCTAATCAACGCCGGGAACACAACACAAGGTTATTATAATCATGGTACTCTGTAGAGTGGAGGTTGGACTGTTCAATTAGGACGGAAATACCGTATACCTTCTGCAATTATAGTCGAACTAAACGAGTCGAACGAACCTATCGAAATAACGGACTTGTTTCACTGAATTATTTGCTACACTAGAATAGCAAATCGAAAACAATAATCACATGCCATACTTAGGGTAACTAGGGCAAGAGGCGGGTCTTCTGTTATCATTTTTCATTCACAAAGCAGATATAACGTGGCCTCTAAATCCAAATGATAAATACTATAAATATAGTTTTATAATATTTATCATTTGAGCATAATGTTTAGCGTGTATAATGGCAAGAAAATAACTTTACAATGCGCTTGAGCTGCGCAGAAAATGTTTAGAACTCTGGTGGTTTTGTGGGGCGTGTATATTAGGCCATGTAAAGATTTGATTGTTTTTTTGGTTGAAACTTTTCAACGTTGTTCAAGATTAGAATTGAAGTTATCGGCATAATTACCATGTTGTATTGTTCTGAGTTGCCGATATTTAGGCGCTACGCTGTTGCTAGCACCATTCTTCATACTCCGTGATCCTGGTGCTTGCAACAGCGCCGAAATTACGAAAACTCAGAATAATAAAACTTGGTATATATCTCGAAAACTTTAATACTAATGTGAGTGACCATGATAGTTTAGTTTTTGACCTATTTATTCAAGATGTGTGCCGGCACTTATACAATATCCAATCTACAAACATACGGGCCGAACCAACACCATCTTCGGTTTTAAAAATGACCCCGTAGGGTATGGGAACCACGGTGTCCTTCTTCTACTTCCATAATTGTTTCTTGCTTAATCTAGTTAGTTACTTTCTTAGTTTATTGTCTTGCTTTTTTTATACCACTTAGGTGACAAGCACACGCCCCACCTGATGGAAAGTGGTTACCGTGCCTTATGGACGTATACAAAACCAAGAGAGCCACACTCGCGCTGCCAACACTGTAATCATTGAGAGTTTCTGTGCCGTCAGTGTAAAAGATAAAGCAGGACAAGCTTTTGCTCTTCCCACTGACAGCACAAAATCTCTCCAGTGAGCTCTGGTTACCCTATTCACCGCCGGGAACACAACACGAGGTTATTATGGCCACGGTATTCTATAGGGCGGAGGTACTTCCCCAGTCGGACTGTTCAATTGGACGGAAATACCGTCGTGTCCTTCCTCCTCCTATAATTATTAATAGTTACACCTACATTAGCTTGTTAATCTTTCTCCTTTTGTTTGACTGTCAGTTAATTAGATATTTAATGTGGGCATGCGACCAAATTATGGAATAAGTGGGCAGTGGATATCTAAATGCCAAATGAGGTGTGTTGAATTTATTGTATTCTGTTGTTCCATATTGATTGGTTGATTGATTGATTGCGTTGTGTTTATTATGTTCGTGATTGATGTTTCCTCTGATGTCTTTATGACTGTATTTTGGTAATGTTGAGAAGCTGGTGTCGTTATTAATCTTCATAACGGGTCATTATTGTTTTTCTTTGTATAGTTATAAGACAATCACGCTTACTGGTGGTACTTTTGCTTATAATTTTTATAATATTTTACTTTTCACGTATCCTTCCATTAAGATATACGCCTATTTTTGGAGAAAAAACTAGAAATAAGTACACGTTAGCTGCGTGGTTTCCGGCAGAGTATAATTTGGACCACCCCATCTCTTCTCATGTGGTGTCGTACAAGGTGACTAAGGGCTGTTTAACATCAGACAGATATATACAGCCCAGACTCAGTCTCAGATGCATGGCTTGAATCAACAATAGTGACCTGAAGACGGCAATAGCCTCACCCTCTATTACATAGAACCGAATTCAATGATTGATGAAATGTGGGTATTAATTCACTTCTAACCAACCCTCCAGGATAAAGGTGTTATTATATGAATGTATATATAACGCAGTATAAGTATGACGATAGATCGCCTCTTTGGCATACTGTCTTAGATTCGATAATCAAAGTGTTATATGTTTTTTTAGCAGACAGCAATATGCTAGTGCACATTACCTACTTAATGTTAAATGAATAATAATGTCAAATTACTAAATATTATCAATAAAACACCTTTTAGAAATTAACTTTTTAGGAGATGCGCAGCGGACAACCAGACAGACACATAAAAGTGACTTGTTTTACACTTAATCTTGACTCACTGTGTTCCACGTTTTATATCATGTAATAAACCTAGTCTTGACTCAATGTCCCATCCATATTCAATTTCATTATTATCTACAGTACGTGACCTCTCTTCCATACTATTATGAAATTGTATGTCTGTACGTCCTATTTCCTGTTTATGCATGTAAATGTAAAAGTTTGTGAAGTTTTTTATATAACTAAGATGGGATACAAGCACACGGCCCACCTGATGGAAATTGGTTACTGTGGCCTATAGAAGTGTGCTACAACACGAGAGTCAAACATGTGCTGCTGACTTATAGAGAACTAAAGCAGGACAATTCTTTTGTCTTCTCACTGATAGCACAAAATCTCTCCAGTGAGCTCTAGCTGCACTCACCGCTAGGAACACAACACTAGTTATTATGGCCGCGGTATTCTATATTTTTGGATATTATACACATATAGCTGCGTGGTTCCCAGCATAGCCGCGTGGTTCCCGGCAGAGTACAATTTGAACCATCCCATCTCTTCCCATGCGGTGTCGTACAAGGCGACTAAGCGATAGGGCTGTTTAACAAAAGACATGTATGTCCCAGACTCAGCCTCAAATGCATGGCTTGAGTCAACAATAGTGCCCGTAAGATGGCAATAGGCTCACCCCCTATTACGTGGGACCGAGTTCCATTATTGGTGAAATGTGGGTGTTAATTCACCTCTGCCTAACCCTCCGGGGATAAAGGGGTGAATATATGTATGTATGTATGTACTCAACCGCGCTCTAGCCACTGAATGAATGTGCCTGAAATTGTACAAGGCTAGATTCAATCAATCAGTCATTCAATTAGCCCAGCAGCAGTCCACTGCTGAACTAAGGCCTCTCCCAAGGCTAGATTATAGTTTGAAATAACACATAGGCTATTATCCATCCCGGGAATAGGTTTCTTTAGATGCCGGGAAACTGATAGAAAATTTAGACGGTTGAAGCCGTGGGCATCAAGTCAGTTGGATCATAAAATTACATGTCGCAATAGTCTCATCTCTCCGCATTTATTGTAAGGTTTTATTGGTAAGTATTATCGTTCGTGCCAGCCACTTATAATTCATTTCAACAGCTTTATGTATTAATGTTGTATTGTTGTTAATAAATTTTATAACAACAACATTGCCTGATGTTTATTAATGTGTATTCTCGATTTATTACATACTCGTCGAATCCGTGACCACTTTTACTTCTCTTCTCGGGTAATGCGAAATTGTATAGGTTAGGTCTTATAAATTAAAGCCAAGTCAGCAGTGAGATGCAATACTGAGATGATGTGCCTACTGTTTTTGATTTGATGTACCGGCTAATTGTTGTATTGCCTACCTGTTTGTATTTGGTGGGGTGCCCGCTGTGTGGGGCTTGAATAAAATATTTTTCTTTCTTTCTTTCTTTCTTTCTTTCTTTCTTTCTTTCAGTCGATATTAATAAGACGACCTCGCCCTCCTTTTTTCTAATTTGTCTAATTCAAAAATATAAGAACATAACGAGGATTCGGCACCGTGTGGGCTTTCTATTAGGGTATTGACGTACGTTGGTTTTCTTAATATGAGTATTATGAATAGTTAGCTTTAAGTCAATTGCTTCCTACGTATATGTACATAGGAGTCATTCACTTTAAGCTGTAGCTATAATCACGCCTATGAATCCCCGAACGGGTAGGCAGAGGTATATTAACATCCACATATGGCAAACTCTGATTTCAATCCCATGTAGGCTCTACGTATTACTGTCAAGTGGGTTTGTCAGGGGCTGTACGTTTATTGTCAGATGGAGAACAGACCTATGCCCTAGTAGCCTCCTACGTCACCCACAGGAAAAATGGGGTATTCTACTCCTCCAGGAACACAGTATGTTACAATATAATTATTTTTTATAATAATACACATACTAACACAGTAGCTGCGTGGTTTCCGACAGAGTAGAATTTCGACCATCTCTTCCCATGCCGTACAAGGCGACTAAGGGATAGGGCTGTTTAACATCAGACAGATATATACAGCCCAGACTCCGCCTCATATGCATGGCTCGAGTCGACAATAGTGCCCGAAAAATGGCAATAGACTTACTCACTATTACGTTTATGAGTCTTAATTCACTGCTGCTTATCCCTCCGGGGATAAAGACGTGATTATATGTATGTATGTATGTACTAACACAGTCTAACGAACACTTTCATTCATTCAACTGTGATAATGTGTGGGTGTATGTGTACAAATACTCGTATTAGACATGCAAATATATTGTAGTACCCACAATTCCTATCACAGCGGTCGAATACTGCGCCACACAGGCCGCAGTACTCTCAAATAACAATTTTCTTTCCCTTTATCTTTATCGTAAAGAACAATTACCTTTATTCAAATCTGTGCCGGCGACTAGTACTAAAGCTGGTTGTGGACATTGGCCCAATATGCACCAATGTTGGCGGCATTATACAGGGATAAGTTTTCGTAAATTATAGTGTTAGAAAAAAAAAATAGGATAATAGTTTTCAGGCAAAAGTATATTGTGGAACTTATTGATTTAGTTCTATGAAATGTTTGTTCCCCACCAAGGTCTAATTTAACTTCTTTGGTGTATGTACCTATATCTGTTTTCTAGATTGAGAGTCAAATAGCCAAAAATAGACAAAAATGAAGCGGATGCAACCGGGGTTAATGCTTTGTTGATGTTAATGAAATGACTAGTCAATCAATACCCGTATTTCACCAACTTTGATTTTCGGTCCCACGTATATATAGCGTCTATTGCCGTCAAACGGGCACTTTATCAAGGGTTTTCACTGTCAGATGAAAAACAGCCCCTATCTCTAGCCGTCTTCTATGATACCCACAGGAAGAGATGATTACTATACTACTCCACCGAGAACCAATCCAATCCTTTCAACTAAACAGACTTACTATAAAAGCTCTCATGTTTTACAGTTATAATCAATCTCTTCCCATCATTGGTGAAATGCCCTTGGCGCACATTGGCGCACGTTGGCCCAACATGTACAGACAGCAAAACAATTCTCGTCCGTTACGTTCAAACGGTCGATCGCTACAAAGTCGTGTCTTCCGTTTCTATCGATATATCGAGATGGATTCGATATCGCTGCGTAATAAATTGGCTGCCGACTGTATCTTCTGAATGCAAGCACCGTTAACGAGTAATAGATTAAGTTGCTTTCACACTATCGTACAGCCGTTGCGATTTGGCTTAATTAATTTTGTAGCCAGTGGCTTAAGCGTGTAAATTTAAGCCAGTGACTTATATAAGTGAATAAATTTTGGTTCATTGTGAGAAATATGGCTGATTTGATATTTAAATATTTTAGCTTGTTATTAGTTTAATAAACAGGTGTTATATCTTTAACATCTTTTAGTTGATTTATTTAACGTATATCTCGATATCATTAATAGGTAGATATTTATTGGACATGCACCTGTCTTATGAATGTGAAAGAATGTGAAAAACAGGCTTATCTGCCCCACAAAGACCTCGCTTATCTCATTTGGCAAGCCGATATACTTGGTTATTAGTGAACGACACTCTGGCATAGGCTTTCTGGGGCTGGGAAGTCAAACAGCAGTCGGTCCAAACGCCGTATAAACCAAACCAAAACGGGTAGTAGGAGTAAGCAGACCTCGTACTACAACCGAAACCCATGTTAATTAGACGATGATCTTTCAAAGTATTATATTTTTGGACTTCACGTGATGTATTTTTGTTATGGTCATGGATAGAGGTCAGGTTGGATAGTGTTGCCTATACAATCAATCAATCAGCCCACTGCAGTCCACTGCTGGACATAGGCCTCTCCCAATGTGCGCCATTTTCTCCGATCCTCCGCCTTCCGCATCCAGTCTGTCCCAGCCACCTTTTTCAGGTCGTCAGTCCATCTGGCTAGGGGGCGTCCTACCTTTCGTTTACCTTCTCGCGGTCTCCACTCTAGGACTCGTTTGCTCCAACGGCCATCGGTCCTTCGGCAAACGTACGCCTTTACAATATTTTTTACATACATACATACATATAATCACACCTTTATCTCCGGAGGGTTAGGCAGAGATTAACACCCACATTTCACCAATCATTGTATTCTGTCCCACGTAACAGGGGGTGAGCCTATTGCCGTATTCCGGGCGCTATTGTTGACTCGAGCCATGCATTTGAGGCTGCGTCTGGGCTGTATATATCTGTCTGATGTTAAACAGCACTATCCCTTAGTCGCCTTGTACGATACCGCATGGGAAGAGATGGGGTGGCTCAAATTCTACTCAGTTGGAAACCACACCGCAAAATATTTGTTTTTATTACTAATTTTATTTTTATATTGTAACTTGAAGAATATAATAATGAACCGTTTTTTATGTGCTGCACTTATGCGAAAACAAACGATTTTTTTTTCTCTTCTTTCCAAACAGCTCTATATTTTAATACCCTTTCAAAATATTTTAGTTCAAAGTAGCATTACTTACATACTTCTGACAAAGGAAATAGCCTTGTTCAGAGCTAAAAACACTCAATTAATGCTATGCAATCTGTTAGTTCTCTAACAATATTGAAATATAAATTATTTCCTAAGACCTTTAGCAGAGAAATCTAGCAATAAGTATAAAATGTTACTGCTTCGGACCCTTCAATTTGGCTCAGCTTTCACTGTTTCGTTGCTTGCAGTAGTTTAAATACGAGATCTTTGTTTTAGTTGCTGTCTTGTACCCAATGACTTAGATCTGAAGTACCTATACTAGTACTCACTGGAGAGTTTTTGTACTGTCAGTGGGAAGATCAAAAGCTTGTCCTGCTTTATCTTTTACACTGACGGTATAGAAACTCTTGTGCTTACAGGGTTGGCAACGTGAGTGTGACTCCCTTGGTCTTGCACACGTCCATAGGCCACGGGTTACCTACTACTACTACCTTACTTACTTACCTAATACTACTACTTTCCATCAGGTGGGCCGTGTTCTTGTCTGCCAACCAAGTGGTATAAAAATAATAAATAAAAAAAAAAGACAAATTAAATTTTCGTTGGTACCGAATTTACTATAAAATTTTACCTAACTAATCTTAATTAGTTTAAAAGGACTAAAATATCTTACTTTTGAAGCTTAAAATTTGAGTATTAGTCATCAACACTTAGATTTTTATAAGACGATATGAGTACCAATTTATGCACCCTAAGTGAAGGTAATTAGAAGTTAAAAATAACAAACTACAGCATCGCCTGTATATGTATGTAGAAGGAGTTTTTGAAGATAAATTAATGTAGTCATTAAATAAATTGCAAGTAATTATTGTAGATCTAAATCAGAATGTATTATCAGCGGTTATCCCGGTTGTATCTGAGGCCTTTCACCCTCTTTGGCTTAAACATCTTTTATGGAAGTAACTACAGTTTGACTTCCCAACCCCTAACTAATCTCCCCCGTTTCCGGGGACGAGTTGGGGACTCTGTAGTCCCCACACCCGAGAAGAGGGCCAGATCGTGATAGATGGCCCTGGGTCGGCCGGGGTGCGAGGGATATGCCTGTCAACCTCGTCTTCGGCAACCAAAGCGACCCACAGGCGGCGTGCGTTTTAGTCAGTTCGAGTCCGACATAACCTCCTCCACCGGCTCCGGTGGGGAGGTATCCGTGGGGATTTTGCGCACGTAAAAAAAAAATAACCCCTAACTAATAGATAACCTGCGGTAGAGCCTTATCCGTTAGTTATCAGGTATGCCGGCTGTAGGGCACGGCGGCAGCGCATTCCCGGGGACGTTTGGGGACTCCCCGCACCCGAGGAGGGCCAGATCGAGAGTGATCCCCTGGGTCGGCCAAGGTGCGAGGAATATGCCTGTCAATCTCACCGTCGGCAACCAACAACGACCCACAGGCGCCGTGCATTTTAGTCGTTTCGAGTGCGACAAAACCTCTCCCACCGGTTTCAGAGGGGTAGGAGGGGAGGGGGTATTCGTGGGGATTGTTCGCCCGTAAAAAACAGGTTTTCTGGCAAGGTCGGTTTTGGCCTCTAAGATCTTGCGGAACCTAATTTCCAAAAGCTTCTCTATCATTATTTTACTTGCTTATAACTCTTTGCTATCTTATCAAATTAAATTTAACCTCCTATGCAGAATTACTAAACTGTATACATAACACACATTCGTAGTATTACCCGATGTATCACTGAATGGTTTATTTACTTAATCTCAATCTATTGCAGCACAGCAGTCACAAGTGGGTCTCGTAACATGTACAAATATAACCATTACGTTTGTACCTTATCTGCCTTTGAAGTTTTATTTCCTGTGCTTATCTGTGGAATGTATTAGGACTTGTATACATTTCTTATTACTTTGGTTATTTATAGTTTCTTTCCTCAATTTATAACTCTTTATCCTGAGTAATCTGCCAGTGCCAACACTAATATTATAAATAAGAAAGGTTTTTTTTATCTAGGACACGCCAACTTAACTTCACCTCGCCTCGACGAGTTGGGGACTCTGTAGTCCCCACACCCGAGAAGAGGGCCAGATCGTGAGAGATGGCCCTGGGTCGGCCGGGGTGCGAGGGATATGCCTGTCAACCTCACCTTCGGCAACCAAAGCGACCCACAGGCGGCGTGCGTTTTAGTCGGTTCGAGTCCGACATAACCTCCTCCACCGGCTCCGGTGGGGAGGTATCCGTGGGGATTTTGCGCAGGTAAAAAAAAAAAAAGCCCATATAACTAGTTTTAGTATTTAAGTTATGCCTAATTTGAGTCAATATGACTCTAATTAGAATATCATACGTACTAGAATATTTAATAATTTTTATTCACTTATTTAATTGTCGGTTTATCTTTTGTTACAGGTAAATTAATCTTCAGAAATGACATCAAAGATCCTGGTAATAGTAAACTTTGGTAATACCATCTCGGAGTGTGAGGGAAATGCTTTATCACTTTACACTCCGAGATTTGAAGATACGAGATGGCGTGCGGTTTTAGTCGGTTCGATTACGACATAACCGCCCCCGCTGACAGCGGGGGTAAACACGACTGCTTTTGTTATATGCGCATAATCCCCACGGTTTGGGGAGGTTATGTTGGGCTTGAACCAAGTTGCTGGAGGTAAGGTTGGCAATCATATCCCACCACGGACCACAGAGTCCCCAACTGCTACGCAGAGGGCACGGGATCGATTCTCGCCTTGTCGAGCCTGGAAGATTACGTTAAGCCGTCGCTCCTGGTTTTCATACGACCATCTATGGCAATAAACTAAATTATAAATAACAGCCATTTTCGCTATGCCAACACACAAACTAACAATAACAAAACAAATAATTATAACAATTTAAATTATAACCATAATTCACTTTCAACCTTACTATCTAGTTCAGTTTAACTCATAATTTTCAAGAAATATATGTTGTGTCTTTCTCTAAATACTGTAAAAAGATAAGGACAACGATTATGATTGGCAATAACGGAACCTATAATTTGAGGGAGTGTAACAATAATTTTGAAGTCACGTACCTACAAAGTACTATTCAAACATTAGTCACAGTGATTGATAAAATCAAGTTTGTTGCTTCATTCATTATTGTTAATACAAAACAATATCTTTTGTCATGTAGTTTTCTAGTTTGAACTATTTTAATCCTTTTAATATCTTTTTTTTTACGCATACCCCCCCAACGGAGCCGGTGGAAGAGGCAATGTCGGACTCGAACCGACCAAAACGCCGCCTGTGGGTCGCTTTTGGTTGCCGAAGGTGAGGTTAACAGGCATATCCCTCGCACCCCGGCCGACCCAGGGCCATCTCTCACGATCTGGCCGTCTCCTCGGGTGTAGGGACCACAGAGTCCCCAACTCGTCCCCGGAAATAGGGGGGCCGCCGCGGCCTGCTTTTGCCAGGGTGACAGGTGCCTCCACCAGTCACTCCCAGGCAATCCTTTTAATATCTAGATTATAAGAGTTACTCCATGTCTCGCCTAGACGGTCAGTAGCTTAGTGGTTAGGAAGTCGGCCTTACGATCGAAAGGTCTCGGTTCCGAGTCCTAGTTATTACACTACCGACGTGAAGCCACTCCTAACACAAGCAATTTAGCCTAGATGGAGGATTTAGAGGGAATAATAGTATTTTTTTATACCACTTAGGTGGCAGGACAAGCACACGGCCCACCTCATGGGAAGTGGTTACTGTGGCCTATGGACGTGTGTAACACCAGGAGCGTCAAACTCGCGCTGCCGACCCTGAAGAAACCTCCTAATGCCCCTTTTGAAGAACCCCATATTGTACGCGCAAATATTAGTAATTTCGGTTCTAATATTCTTTAAAATATTACTATTTCTAAATTACTATCAAAAAGAATCGATGAGCTGTCTTTACAATCACTTTGGAGTCTTGCCACCCCATCTCTTCCCATGCGTTGTTATACAAGGCGACTAAAGGATAGGGCTGTTTAACATCAGAGATATATTACAGCCCAGACTCAGCCTCACATGCATGGTTATTCAACAATAGTGCCCGGATTACGGTAATAGGCTCACACTCTATTACGTGGGACCGAATACAATGATTGGTAAAATGTGACTGTTAATTCACCTCTGCTTAACCCTCCGAGGATAAAGACGTGATTATCTGTATGTATGTTGTGATTATCATCTCTCATACACATCTGTTCAACCATTCTGGCACGATTGAATAATCAATACCATGCATAATACATTCGCACTCATAATACTTGTAGTGATAAATATGGATTGTGAACGAAACAACAACACTCCAATTAATCATTCAATCACAACTGTTCATTTATCTCCTTCTAAACAGATACAGTTTAAGGCCTAACATCTAACGTTACAATAATTCTCAACAAAACATATAATATAACAATTTCTCTCAACAAAAACTGTCATTATAATCAATTAAAGTGAAAACTGTGATGGTCACGGCAATTCTACTCGTTTGGCTGGTCGCAGGCTTTCTAAAGACCAATTAAATACTGCCTACTTCTGTAGACGATGATGCTAAGATAAATAGTGATGAGCTAGGACAGAGATACTTAAACTTTTAGTATTCGTAAGTATGTTGTATTAAATAAATATTTATAAAACATATTGGCATCCCCCTTTTTTTTTTACGAGCGCAATATCCCCACGGATACCTCCCCACCGGAGCCAGTGGAAGAGGTTATGTCGGTCTCAAACCGCCGCCTTTGTGTCGTTTTGGTTGCCGAAGGTGAGGTTGACAGGCATATCCCTCGCACCCCGGCCGACCCAGGGCCATCTCTCACAATCTGGCCCTCTCTTCAGGTGTGTGGGGACTACAGAGTCCCCAACTCGTCCCCGGAAAACGGGGAGACGCGTCAGGCGCGCCTCCGCCGCGTCCTGCTTCTGCCAGGGTGACAGGCGGCTCCACCAGTCACCCCCAGGCCTGCGCTCATGGGGGTCGGAGGTCGTTCATCGCCCTCCGACGCCCGAGTTGCCTTCGTACGCGGGCAGCTTGGCTTGCGATCCTTCGTCGATATTGGCACCCTCTGAGTGACTGAGTTTTCTCATCTCAGTTGGAATAGGTGGTTCAGTCTAACAAAGAAGTAGCTGAACTTCGATATTTTCCATGAAGCGACTGTCATCTGACTTCCACAAGTAGGATATAACGGTATATCCGTCCAATTGAGAAGTCCAACTAGGGAAGTAACTCTGCCATATAGAATACCGCGGCCATAATAACCTTGTGTTGTGTTCCCGGTGGTTACTAGAGAGTTTTTGTTCTTTCAGTGGGAAAACCAAAAGCTTCTCCTGCTTTGTCTTTTACACTGACGGTACAGAAACTCTCAGTGCTAACAGGGTTGGCAGCGCGAGTGTGACTCCCTTGGTTTTGCACCCGTCCATAGGTCACGGTAACCATTTTCCATCAGGTGGTCTGCCACCTAATATACCAATGTTTACGTAAGCATGGGGGGAGGAGGGGGGGGGGTAAGAATTATGCTGAAAAGAGGGGGGGAGCGGGGGGGGGGTAAAAATTGTAATAAATCTGATTATGTAATACTTGAACGGCCCCTATGTATACATAAATATGGCAAATATATAATAAGCTCTTTCATACAGTAACTGTAAACTCTGGTAACCTATATTCGGTTTTTATATTATCCTTCTTGTTATAAACAACAATAAAACGTCAAATTAACATAAGTGTTGACTCAAGTATCAGTTTTTAAAACACCAAACGACCTTATATGTCCAAATCTAGAAGATAATTTGTTCTCCTTAAATATTATGTTTAAACAAATTGATATTCAATGACCCAAACTACGTTTTTTATTTTTATTTTTGGGTATGGCTTAAGATTGATGCAAATATTTTGTAAGGTGTATCGATCAAGGTTTAATTTCGTCAAACGAATACCAAACAAAATTATACCAGTTCAAACCCAATTAACCAACCAACAACTCTCAAATACTCCAACCAACATACATTTCCATCCAAAGGTTGACTGGAAGAATATAGGACTGATCTACGGCATCCATCACAAACCTTCTTTTGGTTTCAAGGAATGTTGTATTATCATGTTTTTTATGTAAACTTTAAATGTGAAATACATAAAAAGGAAAAAAAAAGCAGGATCTAGATAGTACTGCAACCTGTCTAATTATTGAATTTCGATGACACCAATACAAATACCCAATACAAAAACCAATAAAAAGGTTTTGGTGGGGATTCGGCGGATTACGGCGGATATATTTATAGAAGAATTTGGATGGTTTTTTTTTCTTTTTTTATACCACTTAGTTGGCAGACAAGCACACGGCACACCTGATGGGAAGCGGTTACCGTGGCCTATGGACGTATGGACGTATGCAACACTAGGGGTGTCACACTCGCGCTGCCGACCATTAAGAAACCTTCTGATGCCCCGAAGAACCCCATATCGTAGGCGCTTGGGAAAACCGCAGCAGGGAGGTCATTCCACAGCTTGAGTATGCGTGGGATGAAGTTTCTTTCATACCGCACACGGTTTTGGGTAAGTTCTGTGGCTTAGTGGTCAGAACGTTCCCTTGTAAGGGAAAGATCGCGGGTTTGAAACATGTCTGAACCGGTTCAATTTTTTCTATATCTTAATTAATATGTATAACGTTATTAATATACCTACATAATAATATACAAGATCCAAGATCATATTTAAATACATAATTCTCATCAATATTAATATTTTTTTTAGGTAGTGTACATGCTAATTGGTAATTTGAATTGGCAGTTAATTTCAGATACGTCATTATAAATTGGTGTGGCTAGCTTTTATGGATTTTCGTGCGCATTAATCTGAATTGTTAATGTTTATCTTGCTACTGGAAGTAATAAAATGGCTTAATAGCCTAGGTGTTGTTATTTGATACTTGTCTGTTAGTCATACCAGGAATATTTAATTTCAAAAGAAAAAATATGGTTAAATAGTATAATTAATATACATACATACGTACATATCATCACGCCTTAATCCCCGGACGGTTAGGCAGAGGTGAATTAACATCCAAATTTCACCAATCATTTGAATTCGGTTCCACGTAATAGTGGGTGAACCTATTGCCGTGTTCCCGGCCCTATTGTTAAGTCAAGCCATGCATCTGAGACTGAGTATGTGGAAAACACACTCATAATAAACCATAATATCAACGTTCGTCGCGTCTAATCGCAAACACAGCGGCCCATTGAATCTCAAGAATCTAGATTTAATTGAGCAAACTAATTATATTGAATGTTACGAAGTAGATTACATCTCTTATGGGAATGAAGTCGTCTTACATAGATGGCCATGATAAGCTTAGATGAATTCAGTCACTGCCTACGAAAATGATATATAACATCGTTAAAGGATATATAGATAAGGAAGAGAGATAGACAAGTTAGATACGTAAGCGTAAATTGAGCACCGAATTATTAATAAACAATTAGTAATATCACTACAGAATGGTGTGTAGAAAGCATCTAGTTACAAAGAAAAAGGCTGAATAGAATAAGCTATTTGCCAAGCTCTTCCGATTCTTCCCAATACTGCTTAATATGTTAGTTTGTTGGCCTGGGAGTGGAGGGTGGAACCGCCTGTCACCCTGGCAGAAGCAGGCCGCGGCGGCAGCGGTGCGCCTTGCGCGCTTCCCCGTTTCTTGGGTACGTGTTCGGGACTCTGTGGTCCTTACACCCGAGGAGAGGACCATGTTTAGAGATATGGCCCTGGGTCGGCCGGGGTGCGAGGAATATACCTGTCAACTTCACTTTCGGCAACCAAAAACGACCCACAGGCGTCGTGCGTTTTAGTCGGTTCGATTCCAACATAACCGCTCCCACCGGCTCCGGTAGTGGAGGTATACGTGGGGATTTTTCGCACGTGAAAAGGAAATATATTATAGTTTCTTCTGAAAAATATGCCTTGCAAAATAAGATAAAGCCTTACCAAACTGAAACTATGATTTTTCATTATTTCTAATTCCCACAGTTAGACAAAATATAAAGAATCAAATACTGTCCCAATTATTAACATTTTAGATTCCTCATTAAAAGTAAACGCAACGTAGACAAAGATAAATGCGATATTCTCTTGCACTCCATACGTTTAGACTACGCGCGGCGGGTGAGTGACGTCACGCACAAGTACGATTTTGTGTGGAGCGTTTTCGGGCGGCGCGAGAAATCCAATTTTCAAAATAAAATATCCTTAAAACTATTTGTCTTAAGATTTTTTCACTTTAGTAGTTCACTATGTTATCATACAGTGGTAATTTTTCAAGAATAGAAAAAATAAGTAACCGCGGTAGCCTAGTGGTATGAGTAACGGACTGATTTCATCATGGCACACACCAATGACTTTTCGATGCTTTTCGAAGTTATGTGTGTATTTATCGCAGGTTTATAAGTGCCCGGTTAATGGCAATAGGCTCGCCACCTTTGGGACCTAAACATAAACTGGCGATATGTGGGGTGCTAGCACCTCTGCCTACCCCTTCGGGGATATAGGCGTGAGTTTATGTTATGTTATGTAAAAAAAGAGACCTAATAGCACCTTCAGGGCTCTAGTCTACCTCATTTGCTGCTCTCAGATGCCAGATGGATATCACTTTCGTAAAAGCCATCAAACCAATCAAAAATAATAGCGGATACATGCGGAAAATCGCTAGGATGATAATAAATTTAGAAACATCACATAAAGTATTTATTTACCCCTTTTACTTAGAAACAATGGCTACTACTAAGTCATTTAGCAATAACAGTTGTTACAAACGGAAATACCACAAAAATAATGATGAATAATTCTTAGAAAGACAATGGAGACATCAGTATTACACATGATAAAACAGAGATAGTACTAGACACTAGAAATAGATAACAAGTTTGTTTCAAAGCTGCGTGTACGCTGGACGAACTGAGCTCGAACAGAGCTTGTGACTTTTTTTGATGTGCGAAAAATCCCCACGGAACTGGTGGAAGAGGTTATGTCGGACTCGAACCGACTAAAACGCACGACGTCTGGGAGTCGTTAGCTGCCGGAGGTGAAATTGACAGGCATATCCGTCGGCCTGCTGCCGGCATATCTACCCCGGTCGACCCAGGGACATCTGACTCTATCTAGCCTTCGGGTGTGGGGCCCACGGAATCCCCAACTTCTACCTGGAGACGGGGAGGTGAGGTGACAGGCAGCTCCACCCATCACCCCCAGGCCTGTGCTCACAGCGGACGGAGCTCATTTATCGATCTCCGACGCTCGAGTTGCCTCAATACGCGGGCAGTGTGGTTTGCGATCCTCCTTCGCTCCCGCTACCAGCTCTTGACTACTTGACCATGAATCTCATACGCAGTCGTAACGTGAGGTGGACGTTAGGTTTCAATTGGTGAACGTAGAAGACAGAACTGGCGTAAAACTAAACCAATATTTGGCTAATATGTACACAATTACGGTACGGTTATTCAAGCCTAATAAATGCCCAGAATGCCAATTCTCGTTCTAAAATCATGTTAAATAATGAAATGGTTTTTGACATTTGTTCAATGCAACAAATGTCAAAAACCATTAACAGGTTAGATCGAGACAAAATATTGAAAAGAATTAGAGTATTGGCCTTTTGGACCTATATCCACTGTCATGAAAAGTAATTTTCCGCAGCGTCCTTTTGTCACTTTGTGTTCGAAAACAAACTAACAATTGGCGAAACACAGTTGAGCACGAATAATTTGCTCAAGGCGAACTCGTATGAGACTCGTAAGTCGGTCCACACTATACAAATTCGTGCTCGACTTGCGTTCCTCTCGTGCTCGGCTAGCATAGACGCAGCTTTAGAACATTCTTAATAGTTCTAGTTACATGTTCCACAGACTACTGATGGTAATGTAGATAGTATGTTTTACGTGTTGTTTATGTGTATCACTGCTTTCCCACGTTTGTTAAGTCTCAATTCTTTTAGTTTATTATACTTTTCTGTCATTGTAGCTTTCTTAGAATGTTTCACAATGTGTTTAATCCTCATCATAATCTCAACATTGTCCCCGGATGTAGGTATTGGACGTAATTTCTCCTCCTTTAAGTTTGGCTTACAGTTACGGGTAGATAGAAGATAGATACTACTTTATTGTACACCAATACATTTGTAGCTGAGACAAGTAGGTAGCATCCATAAACAGTTTTAATGTACAATGGACGGCCTTATCACTGAAAGCGATTTCTTCCAGGCAACCTTGGGATGGACAGTAATGTGACAAGATAAAAGATATATGGCGTAGTTATCATATAAAACCAGATAAAAGGTGAACTAAAACAAAAGAAAGAAAGAGAAAAGTACAAATAAAGGAAAAATATACAGCTTTACGTAAAATAATATTAACATAATCGCATAACCATAACACAAATGGGTATACAAAATAAACTAGTAGATATAAAAATATAAAATAAGCAATACATGTTCGTTAATCTCGTGTGTGTGGTAGACTTGGCCCTGGTAGTCCTTGGTGGAGTCCAATACTACAATGATTGCTTTATGGTTCGATATACTAAAATATCACTTTAGTAATGCATCATTTTAATAGCCTTTTTCAGCACCAGAAGTGGGTTTCCATAGTGTCTGAATCAGGAGGGCTACCACGAAACATCTGCAGTTCCGTACAAAACACGAACAAAAGAACTATTTCGCCAGTTGCCATGACATCACGTTGTAGGTTTTAAACCGAACCAAAGTGTCACGTACCATTTTAGGATAAACGTATCTCATGGAACCGATTGTTCGAAACTTCGATTCGCAACTACACATTTTTGATGGTAGGTAGACCTTCTGATATTAACCCAAGAGATAGAGAAGGAAACGGACATCGATTGCAAATCACATAACATTACATAAACTCACGTCTGTATCCCCGAAGGGGTAAGCAGAGGTGCTAGCGCCTACATTTCGCCAGTTTATGTTTAGGTCCCAATGTAATACACACATCAACAAAGTCTAGGGAACAAGGACATTTCTAGTTTTTATTTAAAAACCCTTTCTTGTAATAGTGAGTGTTTTATATCAATAGAAGGGTATTTTTATACCGTTTTTAATTTTAATTTTAATAAAAACATTTTCGTACCAAATTTTTTTTTTTTTAAGAACGAATTGAATAGTGCCAATATTGAGTATTACAACCTTCTATGATTAGGCACAAAAATAACGAGGTAGTAAGAAATACAGTAATTAACCGTACTTTAAACGTTTTTAATAATCTGTAGGACCTCCTAAAGCATTAGCAACAGCTCGACAACGGCGTGGCATACTTAGTATGAGATTGTCAATCATCGTCTGTGGAATATGGCTCCATACACTGCGAAGGTGTAAAAAAAGTTGTTCTTCAGTGTTCAGATTTTCCAAAGAATCACTGAAAGCTCTTCTCCCAAGCAAATCCCAGGCATGCTCTATGGGATTGAGGTCGGCAGACTGAGCAGGCCATTCCAACGTCGTCATATTGTGCTCGCTTAACGCATTGACCACTACCCTCGCGGTGTGTGACCGTGCATTATCTTGCATGAACATAAAATCTTGACCGAACTGCTGTCGATGAGGGATTACCATGGGGTGTATAACCTCCTGAATGTATTGGTTTGCATTCAAATTGCCCCGTATCCAAACGAGGTCGGTCCTTCCACCAAGGCGAATTCCAGCCCATACCATGATTGTTCCACCTTGGTAAGGATGAACTTCTTGCGGATTCTGGAGACGACTCCGACGTCCAGGAACTCGCCATATACGCACTCTTCTCGAATCAGGATGAAAACCGAAGCAAGATTCGTCGGAAAACAGAACCCGTGCCCATTGATGGTCGGTCCACTGTAAATGTGCGTTAGCCCACAATAAGCGACGACCTCGATTTCCACGTCGAAGAGCTGGAACCCTAAGCGGTCTGCGAGCATAAAGATTGGCTTCGTGTAGTCTTCTTCTGACAGTTTGATCGCTAATAACCACTTGATGCTGAGACTGGAGGCCTGCGACCAACTGACGAGCAGTAATCGTGGGTTGCCGCCTTGCGGAATTTTGCAAGAAACGTTCTTGTCGCGGGGTAGTAACCCTATTTCGTCCCCTGTGACGTTCGGCAACATCCCCTGTAGACCTGTAGCGTGCCCATAATCTGCAAATTACGCTTGGTTGGGTGTTGACAGCATCCGCTACGTCGCGTTGAGTTCGTCCAGCTTGCAGCATACCAACAGCCCTTAACATCTCTTCGCGACTTAAATGACGACGTGACATGATGACTACAGTCACAAAAATGCACAAACCATACGTAAAAGACGTATTATTGATAATTAAATGTTATTTACAATCAAAAAAAATAATTTTTATTTTGCCTCAGAGAAACTGCACAATCAAACACTTTTAAAAGTTTTCCCTCCATATTCGAAAAATAATTTAAATTTATTTTTAAATTTCGAACAACTCTGTAATCTACTTTATTCTATTTTTATTTATTTGCTGCCAGTTATTTGCAAAACAAGATTTACACGAAAAAAAATAATTGGGGTCATCTTGTTCCCTAGACTTTGTTGAGGTGTTTAGGTGGTGAACCTATTACCATTAACCGGGCACTTATAAACCTGCGATAAATACACACATAACTTCGAAAAGCATCAAGTCATTGGTGTGTGCCATGATAAAACCTGGGATCGAACCCGAGACCTCGTCTCAGCAGTCCATTACCCATACCACTAGGCTACTGCAAATCACGGTTTTAAGTATAGGTTCATTATTATAGTTGTTGCTGATTTCAACGTTTATAACGGGTGTATCGTTAAACAACAATATACAAATACTAAATAATGTACAATATGAAGTAAGAAAATGTATAATATCAATTACAATAATATGAATTGAGGAACCTAATGTTCTTGAACTTTCGGGTTTAATGATAACGACGTGATTCCACATGATTACATGAGAAAATAAGGCATATAATATTCTTCAACAGATCTGAACCGTCTGCTGTGAAATATCTTTTATTGTTTTAAAACACAAAGGTCACAAATTCGTGAAATAATATACGCAGGTGCTTGATAAAATAATTCCACACGACAAGCATCTGTCAGGAACATATGGAGCAAACAAGGCTTTACAAAGACCCCGAGGGTCTTTATAAAGCCCCAGATACATACACACACCGAGAAGAGGGCCAGATCGTGAGAGATGGCCCTGGGTCGGCCGGGGTACGAGGGATATGCCTGTCAACCACACCTTCGGCAACCAAAACGACCCACAAGCGGCGTGCGTTTTAGTCGGTTCGAGTCCGACATAACCTCTTCCACCGGCTCCGGTGAGGAGGTATCCGAGGGATTTTGCGCACGTAAAAAAGAAAAAAAAAGATACATACACACATATAATCAAGAGGAATCATTGTATACGGACCCACGTAATAGGGAGTGAGCCTATTGCCGTATTCCGGGCACTATTGTTGACTCGAGCCATACATCTGAGGCTGAGTCTGGGCTGTATATATCTGTCTAATGTTAAACAGCCCTATCCCTTAGTCGCCTTGTACGACACCGCATGGGAATAGATGGGGCGGCCCAAATTCTACTCTGTCGAGAACCACGCGGCCCCAGATAATACCACACAATAATACAAATATATCCGAAGGGTAGGAATAAATGTATCAACACCCACATTTCACCAATCATGATTTTCGGTTTAAATTGGGGGCGAGCTTATTGCAGTCAAGCGGGAACTTTGCCCGCTGTACGTTTACTGTTAGATGGAGAACAGCCCTATTCCTTAAGCTAAATAAAATTCAAACTTTTTTACTTCCAACTTTGCGGTAAGAAATTCAAAAGCCAAATTACCATTTGAGATAATGCATGAGGCATTCTGTGCCATAAATGGCACTCTGAAAGTGATACCAAACGGTTTGCACCAAATATGGCGTCGCGATCCAGTTTCTAAAGGAATACGAAATAATGCGAATGGATGGGCGGACGAAATTGAAGATGATTGTTGTGTAAGATCATGTTTTAGTCTTGTTGTTTTGTTTGTTTGTATATCAGTTAAGTGCTTTGTGCTATTATTTTTGTTATGTTTGACTGGCTTATCTTGTTATAACTTGTTTCTGATAAATTTTTCATTGCATTTGTCTGTTTACAGTGTTAAAATAGTTTTAAATAAATTTATAATATTGTGTGTTTATGAAAAACTACTCGTCTACGATTTGGTTGTACTTATATACCTACTTATAACAAGACAACTTAACTAGACCCTCTTATAAAACTCTTCAATATCGGCTTTCATTGCTTGATGCTATATTTAGCAAGATTAGTAGTTTTACCGCCATCTTTGTCCCTTTTGAAAGATAAGACATTTAAAAAAAAGCCCTTGGCATGGCATGTCTTAGGTTAATAAAAATCACTAACTTCTAAATAGTTTTTGTTCTATGTTCGAAATTTAAAATTCTCTCCATTCCACTCTGTCACATTTTTTGGGTTGTTCCGTCTTCATATCACGAAAACTCATACCTTTTCGAAATGTATTCACTCATACTGCATTTTATTTGATTTTTGACCTAAGAAGCGTATCCTATAGTAACTATAAATATGTACATATAAATCATTGTAACTACATTAAAATTTTAAACTGTACCACAGTCAAACCGAATATACATTCCATTCATCAAAACAATTCACTATAGTTGACCTCCATTAATAAACACCACTTAAGTCTTTCACAATCTTGACCCTGTACCATAATCTCTCAAAATCTCCTTTGTGACGCTTATCTGGCACTCTCAAATTGATTTACAATAAATATGGAGCGCTATCAACCGCATTTCTTAAGTCCATCCATCACTTTTATATTGCACTGTTATCATTTATCTGTGCCGGATCAAACTGTGTCAAAGTCTGTGTTGTTGGTAGGAACTTAATTATCTTTTATAAGTTAAGTAATTGTGGTATTCCTATTTGTGTTATGTTTCTGGTTTATCATATTTTGTTCATAAACAAAGTTCAATCTTTAACTAAGTCTACCAAATCTAGCAATATAAACACATACATACATACATACAGTCATACCTTTTTCCAGTGAGGTAGGCAGAGACTACAGTTTTCCACTTACCACGATCCTGGAATACCTCCTTCACTTCTACTTTCATAATTGTTTTTATACATAAGATTGAAGGTATTTTAAAGAAAGGATTCTTTAAATTGCCTTCGATCTGATTGACATACGTATTATGTCTACGTCGACCCCTACAGGGTTGTCCATTCACCATCGCTTCATAAATTTGTTTCCTTGATTTCCAGCCATAACTCTTCTTCGAACGCAAACTTCGAACCTAAGTACACAAGCTCTTTCACTTCTCCTCTCTCTCTCTCTCTCTTTCTACTTCATCAGAACTTGGCAGTTATAAATAGATCCTTTTTATATATTTGTGCTTCTCTCCATATCGTGGAAAAGATTGTAATTTGCACTTCTATTACCTGTAGTGATCTTGGACTTGTTTGAAATATTATGTAATAGTTGTGTTCAGTAACTCATTTTTTGATCACCTACAGATCTTAATATTATCTTAAGATACCTTTGTTGTTGAGGCCTGCACACAATGCGGACAGCATTAAGCTGAGAGGCGGCTTTTATTTCTACTTGGTTTTTGTCACATATTGCTGTACTGTGTATATCTGTTTTAATGCTAAGTAAAATATTAATAATATGTTCGGGGACGAGTTGGGATCGGGGACGAGTTGGGGACTCTGTAGTCCCCACACCCGAGAAGAGGGCCAGATCGTCAGAGATGGCCCTGGGTCGGCCGGGGTGCGAGGGATATGCCTGTCAACCTCACCTTCGGCAACAAAAGCGACCCACAGGCGGTGTGCGTTTTAGTCGGTTCGAGTCCGACATAACCTCCTCAATCGGCTCCGGTGGGGAGGTATATGTGGGGATTTTGCGCACGTAAAAAAAAGTAAAATAATAAATGTTTTCTTTCTTTCTAGGTTAACATACATAAATATTACTGTAATTTTAATTATTCTATTTTCTATCTTGAAGCCCTCTGAGTACATAATTTTTCTTATTTTTTCATTTCTTTTTTTTTTCAAACTAATGCTTTTGTATCAACTGTTTTAGTTCTATGTATTTATTTAAATTTCTTATTAAAATTTTGAGACATCCACAATATTATTGATTGTAATTAATTTAACCTCGCATGGAAAGCGATCATAAAACAAAATGACAGCTGAAATACTTACCCTAATTATTTCTTTGTATGATAGTCCTTCTCAAGAGATTATAGTCATACAAACTCAGCATACTTGTTCTTCGAGATTTAGTATATTATGTTCCACTCTCGGCCGGTCAATGTTACTCGAGCGTGAAGTATTACACGAGTCTATATTTATAACCAACGTACTTGTTGTTTTGTCCTTGAAATGTTATCCTTTGTTGATATCTTAAGCTTAACAATAATCTACTCCAGCGCATGTGGAATTAAAATTGCGCTTGTCATGGGAAATAAACTTATGAATGTGTAACGGGAGCGTTACTAAAGTGTGATCGGGTGAGGCGAACGAAAGTCCTCAACTTTCGTTCGCCTCACCAGAAAAAAATAGTGGAGATAGAAAGAGAGGGACTTACGTTTCATATATTACTGTAGGAGCAAGAGAGAGGTAGCACACATTTTCTTTATCTATTTCTCTCATAGCCAGTTACGTTTCGAATATCAACGACACCGTGCACATCTTTTCCATTTCGCTTCTGTCGTGTCGTCAAAAGCGTAATCGTTTTTTTTAAGAATTAGGTTTTTAATAATTTTTGTTTTTTTTTTTATTTTAATTTTTTTGATTGATTTGATTTTAAATTTGTTTTTATTCCGGCCTTTATTGGTGCGAATACGAACTACTGACTAGTCTCCCTACTAAACTACTTATCGTGAATCACCTGGGGTAACACTTGCAGCTGACTGATTAGGAGCATCACCTCGAAGATCTTGGTGAAGCACTATGGTACACCTTTAGTGATAGTACGATGTATGCATCGTACTATCACTAAAGGTGTACCACATAAGTATGTTCTAGTTGTTTTCCTATATTTTAATTACTAATTATAAATTGTTCATTCTTTAAATAACAAACCACGTTAGTTAACATGTTTAGTTATTCAAAATCGTACGAAACGTGCCATTTACAATGTAGAGGCTCCTGTTTCCTTTGATGAACGATTCAAAGTAACCGCTAACAGTGTTGGTTTGTTCTATTTTAGGCGAAGGAAGTATTTCTTCGCGTGAACGTTCTTCAAACAACCCCAGTAAGCGGAGTAGAGTGCTTTGTACATAGACACTCACAAACGCAAAGATTGTGTGCAATATCATACATTTTTTTTTACGTGCGCAAAATCCCCACGGATACCTCCCCACCAGAGCCGGTAGAAGAGGTTATGTCGGACTCGAACTGACTAAAACGCACGCCGCCGCCTGTGGGTCGTTTTGATTGCCGAAGGTGAGGTTGACAGGCATATCCCTCGCATCCCGGCCGACCCAGGGCCTTCTCTCATGATCTGGCCCTCTCCTCGGGTGTGTGGGGACTACAGAGTCCCCAATTCGTCCCCGGAAACGGGGAGGCGCGCGAGAGTGACTTCCCTGGTGTTAATCACGTACCGTAGACAACGGTTACCACTTTCCATCAGGTGGGCCGTGTGCTTGTCTGCCGCCTGTATAAAAAAAAATTCATATTCCCGTATGTCCATAATATACATAAAGTTATATGAACGGTTAAAATGCAACTGGAACTTAATAGTTTTGCGTGAAACGTGTTGTACGTTCCCAGATTGCGTGAAACGCGCGTCGAACGTTTAACAACAGTTCGTGTGTAAGGACCCTAATATAACAATGGATTACGTAAAAGTGACCACCTGGTGATCGGATCACTATAATTGTTCCATTGATTGATACAGCCATTATTTGCTCCCATGTTTTATGGGCCATGTACTGTCAAGTTCGTTCCCATTACTGTATGTTCATTTTATAGCTAGAGTATAAACTCGGTGTAACTTAAATTGGTAATATAGTTCGAGATATTTGTATTTGTCAATGACGTATCATTATATAGATAGGCCGTACAGGAACACCCTAGAACCTTTACAGCTGCGTAGAGATGTTGCGTCCATGGCTGTATTTTACCGTCTGTACCATGGGGAGTGTTCTGATGAGCTCTTCCAATTAGTCCCACCCTCCCCTTTCCTACACAGGACAACGCGTGCAGGTCTTAGATGTCATCCGCACACGGTGCAAAACATCCGATCAAGAACCAAGCGGTTCGGAGACTCTTTCCTCTGTCGCACCATTAAGGCCTGGAATTCATTACCAGCTCACGTGTTTCCTTCTTCCTACAGTCCCGGGTCCTTTAAGCGGGGCGTGAAAAAGCATATGATAAGGCCGTCAAGCTGAGTGTCACCATTGTCACACGGTATGTGTAAGTAATGGTGACCCTCTTTTCTGGGATTTTGCCTTCAGCTTACCATCAGGCAAGGCGAAGTCCAATTGACGTGTCCTATATAAAAAAAAAAAAAAAAAAAAAAAAAAAAAAAAAAAACATGGCGGCCTTGAAAATGGTGCAAACACTAAGTAATGTATGAAAATAAATATAGCTACTTACTCGCGTCATTAAATAAACGTAATTATTATTAATGTATATGATTTTTTTATTTTTTTTCTATGAATAATATTATTGTTTTTTCGAATTTATTATTAATGACGTTTTTTTTTGCGTAGCGCATTGTCGTGTCTTGATTGGTGCATAGGATCACTCCGTTGTCCGTCTGTTTGTCTGTCTGTCTGTCAAGACGTTTTCTCTCAGGAATGCCTGGAGGTATCAAGTTGAAATACATACCACACCCTTAGGCCTATAACATCTTGAAATTATGCAAAAATCAAACTTCTAAATCAACGCATTCAAAATATATTACAGTTTATGTAGCTTACGTTACGGAAGTCTCGGTGCGTGAGTACGACTCGCACTTGACCGGCTTTATTGTAGTCATTTTAGAGTGCGGACAACGTATCTATAGTTTATAATAAGTCATTGGTATTTGTACGTTCAATTGGTATGAGTGTTAGCATTTATTGTACTTAATAGCTTAAGTGCGTATATCTAAGAAATTTATGTGAGCAGATAAAGATATTGTAACTGATAGTGAAGTCTAGAGCCTGTATATCATTAGAAATATAGGTTATAGACATACAGCTAGACCTACAATATTATCACATAATAGCTTTTTGTTATCGTGCGAAAAATTCCTACGGATATCCCCCTCTCTTCTCCTCCTGCTCCTGGAGAGGAAGTTACCAGAGGTGATGTTGGATTTAACTTCAATAGGTCTACATGGGGTCAGCAGAGGTGTGTCAACAGCTGCAATTCGGTGTAATTTCGGTTCGTCCAAGTTAAACTCATCTGCGAACTAGCAGGTACACTTGCTGATAAGACACCAAACCAACTTCAATTCTTATTCAAATCGAAGGCATCCAAAGCTTCGGGGTTCGGTGGCTCAGTCGTCATAGCGTTCCTTCCTAATCGAGGGTCTGAAGCCCGTCTGAACTGATTCAAAATATTTCTTATCTTAATTAATTTAAATAGTTAGCATATCAAATGCTTGACCAGGGTTTGAGGGATATGCCTGTTAACCTCACCTTCGGCAACCAAACGACCCACAGGCGTCGTGCGTTTTAGTCGGTTCGAGTTCGACATAACCTCTCTCACCGGCTCTGGTGCTGGGGTATCCGTGGGGATGTTCCGTACGTAAAATAAAGCTAACCAAAGGCTTTAAAATTGTATTTAATCAATAGTGATATTTAGTAGAAAACTTTCAAAACTACTTCGTTAACATTTCAAAATGGCGTCGTACAAATATGCAATCATAATGTCTGTAGCACAGAATGGTTAATGTCTGTCAAGCAATCATACTATTAAATTAAACATGATTTAGTTTTCATTACTCAAATGAATTATTTAAGGTACAGAATAGAAATATAGCTTTAACAGTTAAATTTTATGTTGCACGCTATATCATACATTAATATTTTTACATATAAAATTCTGCCGCATTTGTGTTTCTCACCTAACTTCTCATAAACGGCAAAACTATTTTTTAGAGGAGGTAGAAAACAACGGTATTTCCGTCCAATTGAGCCAACTGGGGAAGTACCTCCACCCTACAGAATACCGCTGCCATAATAACCTCGTGTTGTGTTCCCGGCGGTGAGTAAGTTAGCCAGAGCTCACTGGAGAGCTTTTGTACTATCAGTTGGAAGACCAAAACTTGTCCTGCTTTGTCTTTTACACTGTCGGCACAGAAAGTCTTGTGCTTACTTGGTGTTGCACACGTCCATAGGCCACATTAACCTCTTTCCATCAGGTGAGATGTGTGCTTGTCTGCCTGCCAACCAAGTGGTATAAAAAAATGGAATTTTTGTGTCTATATATCACTAAGTGTCTGTATGGTCTGATGCAAGTCTTTCCGGTCCATTCCACCTATACTGAAGTTTAAAGATCATGAGTTCTATGTCATACGAATAGTAATATGGGAATCAATATAGAATTTCGAGTTTGAAACGAGACGCCGAGCATAGATTAATGGGCTCAAGTGGGCCGTATACTTGTTTGCCACCTAAGTTGTATAAAAATATTTTTTATACCACTTAGGTGAGCACACGGCCCACCCGGGAAGTGGGAAGTGGTTACCGTAGCCTATGGACTTGTGCGATACCAGTGGCATTATCACTGCCGACCTCGAAGAAATCTAAAGCCCCTCTTGAAAGACCCAATATTGTAGGCACTTAGGAAAACTGCATCTTTTTTTTTTTTTTTTACGTGCGCAAAATCCCCACGGATACCTCCCCATCGGAGCCGGTGGAGGAGGTTATGTCGAACTCGAACCGACTAAAACGCACGCCGCCTGTAGGTTGCTTTGGTTGCCGAAGGTGAGGTTGACAGGCATATCCCTCGCACCCCGGCCGAGGAAAACTGCATCTAGTGAGTTATTAATTTTTTTACACCTGCCTGCATATGCATAGCGTATCTTTTTGTAATGTCATCTGTATGACATTTATAAAAAAAATCATCAACTTTTTATTCCATACATCCAGTCTAGTAGCCCTAGAGCTAGAACTCAAGTAGATCTAAACAAACATCTAGGCTGACGTCAGTACCTAAACGTGCTACAAGATAAGTTCTATCTGTGCGTTTAATAGCTGTTCTTGAATAATTATGCGTGATTTAATTTATTCCACTGCGCATATAAATGTTATGATGGAATATTTACTTAATAAACTCGTAGGCTGGAGTATATTTTGACACGTTTTCAACTATTATAGATTCAATACCTGCGTGTTTGTTTGAAGGTCTTCTAATATATTTATTATACTACAAGCAAGCCCGTCCCGGCTTCACCCATTTTAAGCCACGTTATATGCCCGCGATTTATTAATTTTTAAATAACTTATGAAAATCTGTCAGATTTGCTGTCCTTTTTAGGGTTTCGTAACTGAAAAGATTTGATCCAGTAATTTATGAGATTACCACGTTTAACCAAACAAACATTCAACTCTTCAGCATGATAATATTACCATAGATTTGATAGCTATCGAAAGTTTCTACTACGTTTGTATATCCAACGCACTATGACTCTGCGTTGATGAATCAGTGAGGATAAACGGTCATGAACCTCAAAACCCTTTAATCACTTCCGTCTTCACACCCCACGTGTGATATTTTCCATCGATCCATGGAAAATATCGAAGTTCAGCTACTTCTTTCATTCCAACTGAGATGAGAAATCTCTGGGTGGATGCTAATATATTTTATAAATATTTAATACCTCCGCCCTACAGAATACCGCGTCCATAATAACCTCGTGTTGTGTTCTCGGCGGTGAGTAGGGTAGCCTTAGCTCACTGGAGAGTTTTTGTACTATCAGTGGGAAAACCAAAAGCTTGTCCAACTTTGTCTTTTACAGATACCGTACAGAAAGTCTCTGTGCTTGCAGTGCGACTTCCTTGGTGTTGCACACGTCCATAGGCCACGGTAACCGTCGCCTAAGTTGTATAAAAAAATTGAAATAACATAATATCTTGACCACATTGTACTAGCCATGGCAAGTGTAATGTCGTTACAACGTAGTCATCTTATCAATATACTTACGCATAGACATTATTTTTTCTTTAAGAAGAATATTAACCACCGTAATTACTAATATTCCCTCTAACCCCTCCAACTAAGCTAAATTGCTTGTGCTAGGAGTGGGTTCAAATCGGTAGTGGTCAGGATTCGAACCTAGGGTCTCTCGAACGTCACGCCGATTCCTCAACCACTAAGCTACCGAAGCTTTAGTATATTGATCAGACATGTATATTAGTAGTGAAATACCTTCTTATAGAAGTAAATAAATATTTTATCCATTACGTAATTTGTTTTCTTTAGCATAACAGTTAAGATCTATGAAGGACTTCTGTTTTATGACTAAACAATGTTGCATTCTAAGTTATAAGGGACAATATAATGTATGTGTATTAATACATTTCTTTGTTTGTAATATCTTATGAATTTCTTTATTAATAGAATCAAGGAATGATAAATAAACCAATAGATTTTGATGTGCAAAAAGTATGATGATTTTTATTAGACAGCCTCTGTGGCGCAGCGGTAGTGAACACGACTGCTACACAGGAGGCGCGGGTTCGATCTCCGCTCAGTGCAAATATTTGTATGCATGAATATGGGTATTTGCATTGGTCTGGGTGTTACTATGTATAATATGTATTTACAAAAAAAAGTATTTAAGTATGTTCATCCGTATTCTAGATTCCATAACACAAGCTAGTTAAACTATACTTACCATGAGTCTAGATAGCGTTGTGTAGAATGTTTAATTTATATCTTTATAGATGTCTCCAATAATAATTATTCTTTTTGTTACAGGTAATTATTTCCTCAAACTACATCGACATTGGGCAGCACTTTGGGTTTTGGCAGCGAACCATTGCCGTGAGCAAGGTGGCGGGCGTGAGAACTCTCACTCCCAGGGCCGCCACCAGCTCCCGTCTCGGCGTCTCCCAAGCCGGACTTTCGGTGAGCGTGTGTGGCCCCGAGTCCTCTCTCGCGTCGCAGTGATGGCACTCAGACGTTGGCTCTTTCTCTATCCGACGCAGATACTGCCCGAAGCACCCGTACTCGGTGATCATCTGCGTCAGACGGTACGAGAGGCTGCCATGTGGCCTCTAGCTACTCCCCCATGATGGGTCTTATCATCGCTACTATGGGGTGCCCTTAGGTACAAACTTTGTAATAACCGACTCATGCGTTATTTCACCATTTTTAAACAACGATTAATGATGAAAATGATTATCAACAGTATAAAAATATAATATTTATCTAGATAGTGGACCTACACAATATAACGTACATAAAATTTACCTATAATTGTCATAAAGAGTCAAGCAGGATGTATTGTACATTCTACAAAACACTCAAATGTTGATTTTAGTATTGTAAATATATGTTTATGTAAGTATGTTATGTTCAGTTTGCAACTCATGCTTATATTTTACAATAACTTTGAAGGAAATGAGCTCATAGGATGTTTATTGTTTAGTTAAATTGTTTTTATATCGTCTAAACTTCAAATTAGAAGAAAGATCTTTGAGTAATGATTGTTCGGCCTTTTTTATTATAAAGAACTTCTATCACAAGAACATTAATCCCATAAGTCCCTTAGGTAAAGTTGCTGATAGACTTAGCATTTACGTATAAAAGAAAATAGAACATTCGCCGATTTTTTTTAATTTGTCGAAATGAACAGTGAACTGAAAAGAACACAACAAAGGTACGAACATGAACATGATTTATAAGTTAGTAATTATCGTCAAATAAAAAGCTCGCGTAACATTCTCAGGAGTGCTCATTACAAATGAGTGCTGAAATATCGTATAATACTAATATATCTGGTACCTATACCAGCTTTCTCTCATGCGGTCTTGGACATAAAACAGTAGATATTACGATTCTAATAATTGCTGCTAAAAGCTTACTTTTAATTGTCTCCTGATATACAGGTTAACAACTTAGTTCAGGAGACAACGACTCTGTACTATGGTTTATGGTTTTAAAAAATAAATAAATCAAATATATAATTCTTTAGCTTTGCTTTTTTTCCACTTGGTTGGCAGATAAACACACGACAAACCTGATCGAAAGTGGTTACCGTGGCTTTAAGTTTGAGTTTTGCGCTGCCAACCCTGTAAGCACCAGAGTTTCTGTGCGGTCAGTGTAAAAGACAAAGCATGACAAGCTTTTGGTCTTCCCACTGACAGTACAAAAACTCTCCAGTGAGAGTAGCTACCCTACTCACCGCCGGGAACACAACACGAAATTATTATGACCGCGGTATTCTGTAGAGCGGAGGTACTTCCCTAGTTGGACTGCTCAATTACAGAAATACCGTCGTGTCCTACCTCCTCCTTGCTTATGGCTTATTGATGTTATTATAAGTATCGATTATGTATCTAATTATGTGGTCACATATGGCAATTGGTCATGTATATATATAAAACTACTGAGGTTAATAACTGTATTATCTTGTGCAGTTATGAATGGAACTTATCTTACTATGGGTCATTGAAAATTTCTGTTAGATAACCTTTTATGTTTGGACTCTGTCCGAGATACTATTTATAAGTGATGTTTCCTTGATTACTCTAATGAAGAATTTTTGATCAGAAGACCAATTTTTCAATAAAAATATGTTCAAAATTCAATCTTGATATAATCTGCCTAATATCAAAAACATGATTCTTGTTAGGAACACATTTTTCAAGAAAGACATCTTGTTAAGAAAGAAAGGAAATAATTCAACGTCAGCTGATGATGATACAATTTACAAGTTATTTAGCTTATTTAATTTAACCACAGCCAGTAGTACGTATTTAACAAATTGTGACAATTCACATTTTTGACACCACATTGAAGTGAAAACTTTTTAAGCGCTTTAATCCCGTTTTTGGTCCGGTCAGTAAATATAAATAAACATTCCACGACATTCTACACAAGGCTATCTAGACCCATAGTAAGCATAGCTTAACTAGCTTGTGTTATGGAATCTACAATGCTGGTAAACATATTTAGATACTTTTTTTGTAAATACAACTACACATAGAAACACTCAGACCAATGCAAATATATATATTCGTGCTTACAAATATTTGAACTGAGCGTGAACCGAACCCGCGCCCCCTGCAGTCGAATGCTCTACCGCTACGCCACGGAGGTTTTATACACGCAGTTTTCACTTCTGTCACCATTCCCGGAGTGACCATTTCCTTCACAATATCGATACTAAACTTCTAAACACAAATATATAAATCCAACTCTCACTGCCCATATAAGTAATATGAGTTCAAACCTATTAACAATTCAGCCTCCGATATGCCTTAGAGCACACAATGCGATACAATTTTAGCGTCAATCTCATTGACACGCCATCTATTGGCTTTATTGTGAGACAGAGTTATCATGATCCTAACGGCCGTCAGTTCTGAAGACACACAAATATCTTTGTATTGTTAGCCGATCAAGTACTTGGGAAGTAACGAAGCGAGACTAATCACGGATATTGGGAGGTAATGGTAGATTGCGAAAGGTAGATTCGTTTGGTTTAAGTTTTTTATTAGAAGATTGTGCTTATTGGTTGAATAGTTATGTTGATTAAGTTGAGTAGGTATAATATAGGTATTTAAACTAGCATGGTCACTGACATCAGTATCAGAATAAACGGGATATTTATCATGTTTCATTATTGTGAGTTTCCGATATTTCGGCGCTGTTGCAAGCACCATGATCACGGAGGAACTGGAGTAGTGGCGGTGAACAAAGAAAAAGTTTTTTCTTCTAGGAGTAATTATATCGATCTACCCTCTTTCGAGTTCTTTTACTACGCGTATCTGCACTACTATTGGTTTCACTCTCACTACAAACTCGAACCCGATCTCGATCACGTTCACGACATACGATGCTCACTGTATCCACTCGCGATTTTGTTTTAGCTTGTTCCCGGTTGTTTTTACAATAATGAAACATGGTAAATATCCCGTTTATTCTGATACTGTTCAGTAGGTATAGTTTTAGAGGAGGTAGGACACGACGGTATTCCCGTCCGAATTGAGCAGTCCGACAGGGTAAGTACCTCCACACCTGCAGAATACCACGGCTATAATAACCTCGTGTTGTGTTCCCGGCGGTGAGTAGGGTAGCCAGAGCTCACTGGAGAGTTTTTGTGCTGTCAATGGGAAAACCAAAGGCTTGTCCTGATTTTGTGTTCTGCACTGAAGGCACAATCTCTGTTCTTACAGGGTCGGCAGCATGGATGTGACTCCACTGGTTTTATACACGTTTATAGGTCACGGTAACCACTTTCAATCAGGTGGGCCATGTGCTTGTCTGCTACCTAAGTTGTATAAAAAAAAGTTAGCCTACATCGCGGTAGCCTAGTGGTATAGGTAATGGACTGCTGAGACGAGGTCTCGGGTTCGATCCCAGGTTTTGCCATGGCACACACCAATGACTTTCAGATGCATTTAAAAGTTATGCATGTATTTATCGCAGGTTTACAAGTGCCCGGTTAATGGCAATAGGCTCGCCACCTATAACATTGGGACCTAAACATAAACTGGCGAAATGTGAGTGCTAGCACCTCTGCCTACCCCTTCGGGGATATAGGCGTGAGTTTATGTTATAGTTAGAGTTTAATTGATAACCTCTATGGCTTGGCGGTAGTGAAAACGGTCGCTACGCAGGAGGTCCGGGTTCAGTTTCACGATCCGCTTGAAGAACCCAAGATTGTCTTCTACACTGACGCCACAGAGACTCTGTGCTTACAGGGTCAGCAGCGCGAGTGTGACTCCTCTGGTGTTACACACGTCCATAGGCCACGGTAACCACTTTCCATCAGGTGCGCCATGTGCTTGTTTGCCACCTCAATCAATTAGCCCACCGCAGTCCACTGCTGGACATAGGCTTCTCCCAATGTGCGCCATTTTCTCCGATCCTCCGCCTTCCGCATCCAGTCTGTCCCAGCCACCTTTTTGAGGTTGTCCGTTTATCTGGCTAGGGGCTCTCTACCTTTCGTTTACCTTCTTGCGGTCTCCACTCTAGGACTCGTTTGCTCCAACGGCCATCGGTCCTACGACAAACGTGGCCAGCCCACTGCCACTTCAACTTGCTTATTCTGTGACCTGTATTGGTAACTTTAGTTCTCTGTCGGATAACCTCGTTCCAAATTCTATCATTTAGAGAAACTCCAAGCATAGCTCGCTCCATAGCCCGCTGCGCGACTTTTAAGCTTTGGACCAGCCCCACTGTAAGTGTCCACCTTTCGGCACCATAAGTCATAACAGGTAGGACGCACTGTTCAAAGACCTTTGTCTGCCACCTAAGTGGCATAAAAAAATATTTAAATACTTCTTTGCTTTGATCAGGAATCGAATCCGCTACCTTTAGTGTAGCAACCGGTTTACCGCCATGGCATACAGGTAGAGGCCATAAAACTATAATACAGAAAACATCAGTTACCATAACATTTTAGAACTAAATACCCACCTACGTTCATGTTGAACAAGCAACCCACATAATCACCATAGAATCAATTACCCTCATAACCTTATTGACATCTTTTACGGTCTTTGACTTTTAGGTAGAACAGATCTAAGTATTACGAAAGATATCTATAATATAGTTTAATTGTCAAGTGGTGTCTATGCATTTAAATATAAAAAAAATTGGTTGATGTGTTATTAACGATACCTACTGAAAACTTATTTTTTTTAGGAATTATTGTCTGTTTTTAGGGTTCCGTACCTCAAAAGGATAAACTTATAGGATCATTTCGTTGTCCGTCTGTCTGTCTATCAAGACCTTTTTCTCAGGAACGCGAGGAGATATCAAGTTGAAATTCATACCACACACTCAGGTCTATAACGACTTGAAATATCGGAAACTCAAAACAATGAAACATGGTAAATTTCCCGTTTATTTTAATATTGAGATAGATAATTCTTTATTGTACACCAATAGCTTACAGTAGAACTTGTAGGTAGCATTGCATACAGTTTAATGTACAATGGGCGGCCTTATAGCTGAAAGTGATTTATTCCAGGCAACCTTACGTATTTTTATATCGCTTAGGTGGCAGACAAGCACACGGCGTACCTGGAAGGAAGGTAAAACACCAATAGCGACACACTCGTGCCGTGGACCCTATAAAAATCTTCTGATACCTTTCTTAAATAACCCCATGTTGTATTCTCATAGGTAAACTGCAACAGTTGCGTGCATTGATTTTGAAACTACTGTTAACCACAGTCTTACTTATCAAACTTCCTACCTGCTTATATTAATTCTAACTAGATGAAAGTACGGGCTTTTCTACGCGAAGTGATTAACACTTGAACTGGTCCATTCGATCAGTGCCAATGATTAGAGAACTAACTTACGTTCGTTCAGTTGAACGGTTTTGAACGAGTGAACGATTTAAAGATAGCAGATGAACGCTATTATTTCTTTGAATAATAATTTATTGTGTATTTAAGCAGACAAGACCATGCATTTATGAAACATAGAGGCTCTGACAGATGTGTAACAGGATACTTTTGTCAAAAGCCTCTATGTGTATTAAATGCTCAGAGGTTCAGGTGTAATCATTTCTCTCGGATTTAGAGGATCACACAGCAGATTGCTCCGGAAAATGCTAAAACATACTAATAAGTCTATTTATACTGTAGATTGATGGCACTTGGTGGAATTTGTTGTTACACATATTGATAACTCACTTGTACTTTTCCACATTACTTTATTGCTTATTACACCTTGAGGATGCCGTATTTGAGGATGCCGTAAGGCGAAACCGGTCAGGTGTAATAAGTAATAAAGTAATGTGGAAAAGTACAAGTGAGTCATCAATATGTGTACTAATAAGTGTAATTATAGAATCAAAGTAAAAGCTTTGAATGTATACAGAATTTTTTATGCCAATTAAGTGGTAAACAAGCACATGGCCCACCTAATGGGAAGTGGTTAGGGGTGGTAGGGGCGTTACACTCATGCTATCGACCCTGAAGAAACCTTCTAATGCCCTTCTTAGAGAACCACTCTGAAGAAGATAATCTCATTATATAGACTGGACGCACGATTAGTCTTGGTTCAAGTATCACAGAATACAAAAAGTTTTATTAGATAAACTTATTTTCTAAATTTGTAAATGTCAAGAAATTATAATTTTAACTCTTATCTACATTGACACTTCATTAATAAGATTGCACAATTGTAATAACTCTGATGACAACCTCTGAGATACCTGTCGCGGTTATAAATGTTATGAATTAAGCATATTAAACTTTACACTAGTAGATGGAGAAGTAAATATGAGAAAAATAATCATATTAAAGTCAATGCACAATATGATTTTTTTCTCCTTCGCACCCAATCAATTAGCCCATAGCACTCTACTATACACTGGACATTTCGCACCCAAATTATTGTGTATTTTTCTTATCAATGGGCCCACATTTGGCCACTATCTTACCTGTTGGTAAGTTACGAAGTGTGTTCCATTGTCGATCACACGGCGATGGGTCGAGTCCAGCAGTGGACTGCGACGGACTAGTTTCTGTAGTGGTTCGTTGTTGACTTTAATTTATACCCTTATAGCTAAAAAATAATAAAAATTCATCGTGGAATTCCTCCGCATCGCATGCCTCTTGTGATAGCGTTCCCCGTAGACTGGCAGCATTGCCACGTTGCAATATATATATATATATATATATATATCCCCATTTTGTATTTTTAACAAGCTTTTAGCTCGTTGCTTGTGATATTTGGTAGCAGTAGTAGGATGATAAAATAGGCTTGGTGTAATCGAGTGATCTTATTGATACGCGTGTCTAATATAGCTCTATTGAATGAAATTTTAAAGCATATATCATGCATTTGCATTTGAATATAGCACTAGTTGCGATTCCACTAAAATAACCTCTTTCTTTTAGGTAGACACTTTCTTATTCCATCGTTCTTATAAGAGCTCTAATAGTGTTATCTGATTTCGCTGTACATTCTAAACTTAAACGAACGACTCAGGGTTATAAGGTTCGCGTGAATTTGACAGAGAACTTAGAATTTAATTGCAAAATTTTAATTGGCCGCTGCGAAAGTTGCTCCTTATAGTCCCAGCGGTTACGTTCATTTACTGTTAATTTAACTGATATAAATGTTTGAGTTAGACCACTGTCTCTAGTTTTCCTAAAAATATTTAGATTTTTTTTATTAATCTAAGACACGTCAATTTGACCTCGCCTGATGGTAAGCTACAGGCAAAGGTCTCAGGAAAGAGGGTCACCATTACAGACACTAAGTAATGTTACAATGGTGGCACTCAGCTTGACGGCCTCATCTGATGCTTTTTCATGCCCCGCTTAAAGGATCCGGGACTGTAGGAAGATGGAAATGTTTAGCGGGCACTTGATCATGGGCTGAATGTTTGCTGTCGAACAGTCCTATCCCTTAGCCGCCTTCTACGACAATGACAGGAAGAGAGGGGGTAGCCCCATTCTACTCCACCAGTCTAGTATTATAAAGAGAAGTTAATGAATATTTATTTCTTTTGTTAGTAATCAATCTCTCTTTGTTCCAATATATGAATTCCTAACTATACCTTTGTTAAATGACAACTAACTCCGCCATCACAACTTCCCCTTGACTTTTATGTCTGACTTCTCACTTTCAATTCAACTTTCAAATCATACAACTAAACTTTATAAACAACCAGAACAAAATTTAACCAAAATATTTACCCGCTTGTTGAATACAAATTAAATAGATACAATTTATTAACAATAAAATATTGACTACCAATAAACACGGTAAACACCAATAAATTTAAAACAAAGTCACTAGAGCGGAGGGAATCAAACATTCTAGCGAAGCGTTTATTCTGGTGACAAATTTATTCAAACCTGCAAGTAGAGCGTTTGGAACAAGTAGTCTGCACATTTCAATGGCAGGTTTTGCAACACCGTGTTTGCAGACAAGCCGGCGTATTTCTACACAATTCATTGATAACATGCGTAGGCGCACCAGACGTGGCCATTCATGAATTAGGCAACGCTTGCCCACGCGCATAACGGTACCACTTGCATACAAGTAAATTATGAAGTTTAATTAATACGAATTTGTGTTTTATAATAATTTATAAAGACGGGAAGCTGTTAATCAAATGTAAAGTGAAATTCAATTTTGGATTGAATGAGAGTGTACGTCTCTTTATGTAGTATTTTACAAGATGTAAGTTATGTGGTAATTTACTGTTTACGGTCAGTAGTTTACGACTTAAGATAATAACTATTTAGATTCTAAGTGGTTTGCTGCGCAACAACTACATAATGCCCTAAATTTAATACTGAGTAATAAAACTTTCAAAGGCTCAGCACCTCACTTAAGACTTCTAGAGGTATGGGACAAGGTTCTGGCGTAGGTTTCCAGGGTTAAGAGGCTAGACGGCAGTTACTACTGGCAAAGTCATGTATTTTAAATCAAAGTTTGAAGACAATTCGAATTCGAATTTTCCTACATAGGACAACACGTGCAGGGCTTAGCAGTCACCATCACACTGTGCAGAATATACGAGCAAGAACTTTTCTTTGCCGCACCACCAAGACCTGGAATTAATTACCAGCACACGTGTTTACCTGGGGCTCGACGCTTTGTGCTTACAGAATTGCACAGTTGTACCTGTACATAATATACACCCACACAATAAAACATATTACGAATAATTGTAAACCTTTTTAAACTCTGATTAAAAATACCACCACATACCACAACATACTTACTGTTTTGAAATTTCTTCAATTAATTTTAATTAAGTACAAATATACGTTTAATCTAATACCAGAGATCTCGCATTAACTTTTTTTTTTTTCGTTGAAACGCACTCCGTGTTTGACACCCACGCCTTTTGACAGTTGACACTATTAACTAACAGTTGTATACAGCTGTATCTTTTACCGATGTTTTATGATGCTTTCGTAAGTATACATTAGAATCTCTAGTCGAGATAAAACGTTCGTATATTACGTTAGAAGTCACAGGTTCGATTCTCGCTCTTGTTTGCATGAATAAGTTTATATATAGGTCTGGGTATTTTTATACAATGTGTACATATGTGTATAGGCGTTGCGAACTGGTGGACAGTTTGACAAATATTAGTTAGTAAGTAAAATTGGAAAAAAATAATTGTTTTGTTTTGACTTAACGGCGAAAATTGTATAGTAAAAATTCATATTTAACTTTTAAAAATTCATTTTAAGCCTAAACTTACCATCATATATTCTAGAAATGGTTTAGTTTAACGAGATGCGCATTTGTGCTTCATAAGCGACGCCAAAATTAGATTTTCACAATGTGTAATTCTGAATTTATCAAAAATAATTAAAATATATTTTATTTTTAATAGAAATGTCAGCCAATTAGTCGTTTGACACCTGGATATTATGACAACTGTGCATTGTGACAATTGGACATTCTTTTCTTGCCATTTTGAGACACTGGACATTATGACGTTTGGCCGAACATACCCCGTACTCCATCTTTCTAATTTGTCATTCATATTCATATGTTATGCATATTTCATTTACTTAATTCCCGTTTTTCATTTTATATAATATTTCCTTATTCGTAATGGCAACAGTATTTAGAACTGTACCTTGTAATTAATTTACTTTTATTAACCTCAACAGAATATCAACAACGTTAAATCTACATAATTAAAAAAAACAGTTCAATTACCTCTTATGACTTAACGACCTCCCGTCATTTGAATATTATGGAACTACTAACTTATGCTCGTGGCTTCCCTCGTGAGAAATACTGATACCACCCAATCATAGGAACCTAGAATAATAATTATATAATATTTCGATAAAAAGTAGGACACGACGTATTTCCGTCCCAATTGAATAGTCCGACTAGGGAAGTTCCCTACAGAATACCGCGGCCATAATAATCTCGTCTTGTTTCCGCCTGTGAGTAGGGTAGCTAGAGTTCACTGAAGAGTTATTGTACTGTCAGTGCGAAGACCAAAGGCTTGTCCTGCTTTGTTTTCTGCACTGACGGCACAGAAACTCTCTATTCTTAGAGGGTCGCCAGCATGAGTGTGACGGGCTTGGTGCTGCACAGGACCATAGGTTACGGTAACCACATTTCATCGGGTGGGCCGTGTGCTTGTCTGTCACCTAAGTTGTATAAAGAAAACAACCTATTCCCGGGGTGAGGAGTAACCAATGTTTTATTTCACTATAAAAATATATATAGTAACTAGCTGACCAGCTTCACCCGAGGCCTACCTGCTTTAAAACCCCGTATCAGCCCTTTAAGCCATATTTGGTCGAAATTTAAATACCTATTACTGCTCCGCTCCTTGGAACAGTAGCGTGATGATATATAACCTATAACCTTCAATAAACGGGCTATTCAACACATTATAAATTCGGGATAACAGCGGTAGCCTAGTATGGGTAATGGACTGCTGAGACGAGGTTTCGGGTTCGATCCCAGGTTTTACCATGGCATAAACCAATGACTTTTCGATGCTTTTCGAAGCTATGTGTGTATTTATCGCAGGTTTATAGTTGCCCGGTTAATGGCAATAGGCCCGCCACCTATTACATCATAAACTGGCGAAATGGTGGTGGTGCTAGCACCTCTGCTACCACTTCAGGGATACAGGCGTGAGTTTATGTTATGTTATCAATTCGAATTAGTAGTTCCTGAGATTAGCGACATCAACCAAACAAACAAACAAACTCTTCAAGTTTATTAATATTGAATATATAGAAAATTATCGACGAAACAATTAAAAAAACAGTTATCAGTTTCCCTCGTGAACAATGATACCGTTGGTCAGCGGGTTCGATCCTACTGTACGCCTCTTTGTCTGACGTCCCTTGACACATGGAACCGGTTCCGTAAATAGGCCATTGTTCTATTGTGTCTTAATCCGGACCGTTGTTTTTATGGGCTACCTTTTTTGTGAGGTCAATAATACTTCGCCAATATTCATTCATACTTGAATGTTTTAATAAAAAACTGCGTTGACTAGCATAATAAAGATAAGTAACAATAATTTAAGTTTAAGTTGATGTCCAGTTACAACAAAAAAGCTATTCAAAAATTGTCCTCAATTAGAAAATCATACATACATACATATAAGCCCGGAGGGTTAGGCAGAGGTGAATAAACAATCATATTTCACCAATCATTGAATTCGGTCCCACGTAATAGGAGATGAGTCTATTGCCGTTTTCCGGGCACTATTGTTGACTCAAGCCATACAGCTGAGGCTGAGTCTGGGCTGTATAAATCTGTCTGATGTTAAACAGCCCTATCCCTTAGTCGCCTAGTACGACACCGTATGGAAAGAGATGGGGTGGTCCAAATTCTGCTCTGCCGGGAATCACGCGGCTCTCTGCCGGGAAGGTAAAAAAACTGAAATCAAATAAGTGTTCATGACATCTACGTTTACGGATTCGATTTTCACTCAATTTAAAACATTTGAACTAAAGAATGAATATTTTTTTCCTTGCTTGATGTTGAAAAAACATCTGATCAGACCGTGTAACTCTGAGCCATATTTCAGGCGAGGTGAAAACATATTGACGTGCCAGTTTAAAATAAAAATACAAAAAGATTTATAAGATGGTTTACCCTCATTTTGAACCTCATATTAGGTAAAGTAAGTTACTCTTATAGTTTGTGTTAGAACATAATTACACAATACCGTCTACACTGTGTAATTATGTCCTAGCTACACATATCTACATGTCATAGCTCAATTAACATCAGCTCCTTTCAAAAGACCCCTTATTTTAGTTCGTTAACAAGTCCATTGAACAAAAACACCTTCAAAGCTACTGAACCACTTTCACTGGCGACACACTTCTGCAATCAGTTAACAAGATAACTTATCTGTTACGTACTATAGCCGCTCGCGTTGGTCGAAGGAAAACACGAAACATGATACCTTGGGTGAACAAATAATCTTATCCTGTCCGCATAATCATATGTCATTTGCCCACAACTTAGAGTCTTCCTTAAAGGCCTATGGGACCCTGTCGCGTGCGGACTTTTTGTAATAACCTTATACTTGGTGAATTTGAGGTCTTCCACCGCCAAAGCACCCTGTACAATCGTCAAAAGCTTGAGGAGGTAGGACACGGCGGTATTTCCGCCCAATTGAGCAGTCAGACTGGGGAAGTACCTCCGCCCTACAGAATACCGCGGTTATAATAACTTCGTGTTGTGTTCCCGGCGGTGAGTAGGGTAGCCAGAGCTCACTGGAGAGTTTTTGTGCTGTCAGTGGGACGACCAAAGGCTTGTCCTGCTTTGTCCTCTACATTGACGGCACAAAATCTCTGTTCTTACAGGGTCGGCAGCACGGATGTGACTCCACTGGTGTTACACACGTTCATAGGTCATGGTAACCACTTTCCATCAGGTGGGCCGTGTGCATGTCTGCCACCTAAGTTGTATAAAAAAAGTTTACTGCACGTATAGAGCATTTTAGGAGCACATTTTTGGTCCAAGATCAAGGTCCTGAGCAATATACATATACCGCTTATCATACACTCTAAGACCCATTCATTCTATCCCAGTTATATCGTTGAAAATCTAAAGTCATACACTATTCCTGCCTATTTTTTTTTTGTACAGTCAGCGTCAGAACGATCTTGGTATTAAGAGCTAATCAGTCTGTTGCAAGTTTTATTAATGTATATTATATTATTTTCCGAACTAAAGGTGGGTACCAAATATCAGAACAATTAATAAACAGGAAGGCAAGTTTCAATTTCTTTACTTTTCGTATAGTACATCTTTTTGAAGTCAAATTTTACTTATACAAACCGCGGTAGCCTAGTGGTATGGGTAATGGACTGCTGAGACGAGGTCTCGGTTTCGATCCCATGTTTTACAATGGCACACACCAATGACTTTTCGATGTTTTTCGATGTTATGTGTGTATTTATCGCAGGTTCATAAGTGCCCGGGTAATGGCAATAGGCTCGCCTATTACATTGGGACCTAAACATAAACTGGCGAAATGTGGGTGCTAGCACCTCTGCCTACCCCTTCGGGGATATAGGCGTGAGTTTATGTTATGTTCATAAATATACTTTGCAGCATCAGAATGAGGTGAAATGAATTGGGCATCGAACCCGAGACCTCGTCTCAGCAGTCCTTTACCCATACCACTAGGCTACCGCGACTTTATATATATTTATGAGATGTGTAATATTTGATAAATGTAAATAATGTAATTTGTTACAATAGGGCAGACATGTCTTACGACAAAAGTCCTGTAAATAAATAAAGATTTAAAAAAATCATTTGTGGACAATTTAAGTATCGAGTTTTTTCATGCGCATACGCAAGTATCGAAAACGATTGACATTTCGAACAAGGAACATGTTGTAACGGTTATTACCGGTCAATGGGACTTGGATTCTGATTGGTGTAATGCGTATGTCTGGTTCATTCAGAAAATGGTGTTTATACCACGTTGCATTGAGTGTAGTAATAAGTTATTGCATTGGATTAAGCATAAATTTGTATTAATGGAAGTAAAGGATAGGGTATGTTTGTGTATTGTTAATGTTTAATTCATAAACAGGAACTTATGTGAACATGAATAACATTATAGAAGTTAATTTTACTCGTCTATTTGTAATTTACAAGCCAGAACATGGACGTATTGGTGATATATTTACATAAATATATGTGTTTTTCTATGGAGGTGAACAGAAACATAAAATAAACACCTTGGTGGGATTAGTTGGAAGAGCTCGTCAGAACACTCACCGTGGTAGAGACGGTAAAATACAGCCAAGGAAGCAATATCTCTACGCATCTGCAAAGGCTCGAGGGTGTTCGTGAACTCAGGGTTCCCAATAATTCGGACCGCGCGTCGCTGCAACCTGTCGAGAGCATCTAGTAGGTATTTCGCGGAGCCATCCCAGAGATGCGAGCAGTATTCCACGCAGGAGCGAATTTGTGTCTTATAGAGAAGACACCGCTGCTCCGGCGTGAAAAAAACGTCTCACTTTGTTTAGGAGTCCGAGTTTCCGCGAGGCTGTTTTGATGATGCTCTCGATGTAATGTGAAGGTAGGTAACTGAAATTACCAACATTCCCTCTAACCCCTCCCCTCCAGCTAAGCTAAATTGCTTGTGTTAGGAGTGGTTGAGTGGATCTCAGAAGTAAAACAGTCGATGGTAAGGTATACTTCTTAAAGTATAAGAAGACTTAAACACCTTTAACTCTTTCGTTTGTCGCACCATTAGGTCCTGGAATTCATTATCAGCTCACGTGTTGCCTTCTTCGTACAGTCCCGGGTCCTTTAAGCGGGGCGTGAAAAAGCATATGATGAGGCCGTCAAGCTGAGTGTCACCATTGTAACACAGTATATGTAAGTAATGGTGACTTTCTTTTCTGAGACTTTGCCTTCAGCTCATTCCCAGGCGAGGTGAAGTCTAATTAACGTGTCCTATATAAAAAAAAAACTTATAAGTTGGGACCCTCCTCCAATTAACCAAAGAAACTTACTTAAGCGATATGAAACTCAAAAACAATCCTACAATGCCTATATGCTCAAATTTACAGAACTTACTACCACATGGAATGAAATTAACGAATATTTTGATAACAAAACACAATTTAAGATGATACAGCTATCTATGAAATTCAAAGATTTTGGTCAAGAGTTCATTAGCTGTATCTTAGTCATTTCGAAAATACTTTATTAACATAATTTATGCCTACATTAATTGTGTGTGGTCTAATATCATTCTAATTTAAATATTTATAAGGTACCTAAATCGTTCAAGTTCAAATCTAGCTGTATATCCTGAGTAGGTAAGACAAGGTATATCTATGTAACTAATATCAAAAAATACTCGCCCAGAATTGATTAAAATCTGTACAGAGTGTACAGGTACTGGAAAATTTGCATAAGGTTAATTACAAACCTGCTGTTGTAAATTTCACAACATGAGAATAATATTATAAGATAGTAATCTTGCTGCAAGTATACGCAAAAACATCTCTTACATCCTAGAAACACAGTTAACATAACATAAACTCACGCCTATATCCCTGAAGGGGTAGGCAGAGGTGCTAGCATCCATATTTCGCCAGTTTATGTTTAGGTCCCAATATAATGGTGGCGAGCCTATTGCTATTAACCGGGCACTTACAAACCTGCGATAAATACACACATAACATCGAAAAATCATTGGTGTGTGCCATGGTAAAACCTGGGACTGCTGAGACGAGGTCTCGGGTTCGACCCGAGACCTCGTCTCAGCAGTCCATTACCCATACCACAAGGCTACAGTTAACATTACTCTAAAAACTAATAGTAGATAATGATATTTGTAAATTCTGAAGACAAGTAATCCTAAAACTGTGGAAGCAAATGGCCTGATGTTAGAAGAGCAGTTATTAAACTCAGAAAAAATATTTGATACATATTTTTAGAAATAGGCAAACAATTACATACCAAATACATCCGAAAGCGGAAGCAGAGCTGTACTATAAACCCACTGCCTATATTTTTATAGTTTCTCATAATACTGTCAATCGACTACTATAAGATTAAGTGCCATTAAGTGATATATAAAAAGTATTGAAAGATTTAAAGTAAACAAAGAGAAATGTGAAAAAACTTTTACAGAAAGTTGAGTCAGTTTTTTTTATCTAGGACACGCCAACTTGACTTCGCCTCGCCTGATGGTAAGCTACAGACAAAGTCTCAGGAAAGAGGGTCACCATTACAGACACTAAGTAATGTTACAATGGTGGTACTCAGCTTGGCAGCCTCATCATATGCTTTTTCACGCCCCGCTTAAAGGAAGAAGGAAACACGTGTGTTGGTAATGAATTCCAGGTCTTGGTGGTGCGGCAAAGAAAAGAGTCTCCGAACCGAAGTGTAAAAACAGTAGGGCTGGCACTTCTCAGTATAACAAAGGACAGACTGAAACACAACATATTGAATCTTCTAACTACTCAGAACTAAATTAGCTTAAAATAATAATACCGACTACTTAATACTCAAACGACAACACCTTTTATATGAAACTCATGAGATGGTGACTCAGATCTTGAAACGTTAAGTGAATCATTGCAGTGATGGAAAGTAATCTGGAACAAAAGTGAGAATGTGTACTTATGTCAAGGCGATAGTCGTACAGCTTACAATTACATACATACACATGTACATATATATGTAAGATGTATGTATGAGTGAGTGTGGAAATTAAGTTACGGACTGATAAAGTAGCGAATTTTCCAGAGATGCTATTGATTGGGGACGCCGTAGTCCCACACCCGAGAGGGCCTGGGCCCAGGTCAGTCGGGGTGCGCGAAGTGTCAAGGGGATTTCCGCAATTTAAAAAAAATATCTTGATCCAATAGAATACAGATGAAAACCACTTTCCTATGTAACGTTACGTTTAGTGTTCCAAGGAGGTAGGACACGGCGGTATTTCCGTACCGTATGCAGGACCTCCGCGCTATAGAATACCGCGGCTATAATAACTTCGTGTTGTGTTCCCAGCGGTGAGTAGGGTAGCCAGAGCTCACTAGAGAATTTGTGCTGTCAGTGGGAAGACTAAATGCTTGTCCCATGCTTTGTCTTCTACACTGACGACAGTAAGTGTTCTGTACTTACAGGGTTGGCAGCGCGACTGTGATTTTTCTGGTGTTACAAATGTCCATAGGCCACGGTAACCAGTTTCCATCATTGGTCGATCTCTAGTGACGTCACCCAGTCCGACCAATGACACTCTCTATCAAGGCTATCGCAGCGCTATGCTCAACGTCATTTCCTTAGACAATTGTATTGCTATTGGGTATTAAGAAGCTAAGGTGAAGTCCAGGTGACAAGAACCACCATTTCAGATTTTCCGAACTACAAAATGGAGGTCCGTACTTTGACGGCTTTGGCAGATGCTTGCTCCACTTGAAGAATTTAAGATCATAAGAAAAAGGGAACACGTAAAAATATTTATAATTACAATAGGTATATTGTTCAACACTGCATAATAAATGAATATGAAACATACATAATTCACCATCCTACTATAAAATAAACATAAGAAATAAAATTGTACAACATTTACCATTTCTGAGTATTACATCATATTTAAAACGGTTGATACTATAAAAAAATTGGTAGCCATATGTGCAAACAGGCCACTAGAGTCTAAACCAACAAGTATGGAACTGTATTACAAGCAATTTCTGGGCCAATGAACTTCTAGGGAAAAAAATATTAAGTATAATATATTGTGATATGGGAATATTGACCTGAAAAGTTACTGAGATATAATGAATGCGCAAGGCGGAAGATCGGGTGCTGTGGCGCATATTGGATGAGGCTTATATCCAGGAGGGGACAACAATAAGCTAATTGATTGACTGAAGGGAATATTGGTGGAAAGTGTAGAAGTTACGATAAAGAAAGGAAATAGTTATTTCGGACACGCTGAGAGGGTGTACGAAAGAAGACCGACGTAATAGATTTATGGGATCTTGTGAATAGGCAACCTGTTATGAGTCAACTTAGGTGTACTTAGGTATGTAAAAAAGATATTTTGAGGAAAGGGCAGTACAAATGAAAGTTAAATAAGACAAAGATGGTATGCCAAGATCGTAAGATCGTCCCATGATCCATGATCCATGTCCCATGATACCAAGAACGTCCCATGCGACTTGATTCATTGCGATCTCATTCACATTCTTACTTGACCATTATAAATGCATACGACTGTAGATTATTAACTATTAAGTTTGATAACATTGAAGAAATAAATCTTAAGCAAAATACATAGGTATATAATATTATACAGCATACTACCCGCATGCTAGCTTAAGCGATATCTTTTCAAGTTAAATCTATTTTAAGATACCAAAACATAAACTGTAATAATTCAAATTTCTTCCAAGTCTGGCTAAGATAAAAGAGATCCATATGTTATAAGATATTAAATTATAACATTCAATAAACAAAGAGATAATAAAAAGTAAACTGTATTTCATAGGAATTCATATAAAAACTAATAATATAGTAACAGACAGACATCCCTCTTGTGAACACGTGGTAAAACAGGAAGGAAGTATTAATTTAGTTCTCGATGAATAGAACTCGGCGTTTTTTTAGTAAACATAATGAGACTCTTATGTGTGAAACGTCTGTCGAAATATGGGGAAGTATAAAATGAGTTTTTGTTCATGAGCAGCTTTTTTTTTAATTGTGCAAAGTCGATTGGTACTTGGTTTTCAAAATTGTGAAAATTTGTCTTTAATAGTGTGATTTTAGGCAAAACGCACGACGCCTGTGTGTCGTTTTTTGGTTGCCGAAGGTGAGGTTAACAGGCATATCCCTCGTACCTCGGCCGACCCAGGGCCATCTCTCTCGATTTGGCCCTTTCCTCGGGTGTGGGTACCACAGAGTTCCCAACTCGTCCACGGAAATGGGAAGGCGTGCAATGCGCACCGTCGCCGCGGCCTGCTTCTGCCAGGGTGACCGACCCCCATGAGTTACCTTCGTACGCGTGCAGCTTGGCTTGCGATCTTTCGTCGCTCCCGCTGCCGCTCCCGTGGGATTTTAGGCTGATACCTTGGTCGTGAGTACATACATAGTATTCAGGGTCTGAAGATAGAATAGAAAAGAGGTCAGGGAATTTTGAAACTGAATAAGATAAAATTATCAAACTTGGGTTCATTTGCTTTGTCTTGTTTTAGTTTTAGTGCTACTGAATTTTGAATAATAGTTTTAGATATATTTTTGTTAATAATTTTGAAAATATGTTAATTCTTTGTACAACTATATGACTGTAAAACATTTCTTCCATAAACATTTCCCTTACCTTTCCTCAATAACTTTAAACAGCTGTATAATATATAGTAGGTAGGTACTTTTAGTTATCAATTACCTATGTTCATGTTCATCCACAGGTCCAATATCTAGACAATCATTATTATTATGTACCGTTTTCAAACACATCACTTAGTATAAATTTTCTGCGCAATAATTTCTTTAGACAATGTGCCTGCTTACATATACACTGACAATACGTTTGAACAGGCCACAAATCATGCTCATACTGGCACTCAACTCGTAATGGCGAATGTGAGCTAGAAACAAAAGCACTACCATTTAAACTGACATTAGTTACACCGTTGTTAGAATTGATTTATATTTCGTGGTTTTTAAAGTTAATATTTAAAGAGAAACCATCGTCTTTATTGTTGATACATTTTGAAACACCAGGAGCGGTTGGGGCTCCACTAAGACCTTTATCGATAACGTAATCTCACCTCCAAGTCCATGCATCAGCTAACCTACAAACAAGGTCCCGGTGCAGGCTTTCTTCTCGAGGCAGAGAGATCAGATGGTAGGCACTCTCATAAAAAAACCAAAAGAAAAATTATAAATGAACCTCAGATTCCGAACATCTAATGAATCTGTTTCGTCAATATATATCATTAAATAATATGAGAATATCTAGACGCCTGTGTAACAGGTGGCCGGGAACCGTTTTATCACACTTCCTATGCAAGTTTGCGGGCGTAACGTTGCCCTCTAAATTGTCTGATGCCTTCAATGGTTATAGAATAATACCATCGGCCCATTGTTTCATTGTATAGATCTGATATTATATTGAAACTTGCACGTGCGTTTGAAGAGATTTTTGGTTGAACATGCCATATGAATCTTAAAGGGGTTTCACAGGGCACTGTCTTAGGACCTCGGAATTATTTATTTGATACATGGAAAAGTTACAGTTAAAAAAATCCAGTAATTTGAAGCAACTTATTCATCTGAGAGCCAATTACAAGTTCTCACTTCGAGTTTCAGATTAATGAATATTATTTGATAAAAACTAAGGCTGAAGACTTACAATCTAATTAATAAGCGATATTCTGATGATTATTATTATCAGAATTTGTGCCCAAATTATTCAAACACTTGACTTTAAACAATGAATTACGCGATTTATTTCCAAGTAAAAGGTTTTATTCTTAAACTAGACATAGGTTTTCTTATACTAGTGAAATAAACAATAAATCTCAGCTACAGTTGCATGGTACGGCGTGCTGACCCCCTGATAACATCTTATCAGCAGCGATAAAGAAATAAACTTTACCTGCTGTGAGTCATAGAAATCTTGAACTATTGGATATTGAAGGAATTCTAGTGACTGTTTGATATGGCATGGTATTTTCTAGGAAACTCCGTTTATTGTTATTCAATTTGAAAGGGTATTCGTTTTCCCATTTTCATTATTATTTATGTTTACATCTGCAATCTAAAAATATCTAAAATATCCGATCACAAACCAAGCGGTTTGGTGACTCTTTCCTTTGTCGCAACATTAAGGCGTGGAATTAATTATCAGCTTTCGTGTTTCCTTCTTCCCACAGTCCTTTAAGCGGGGCGTGAAAAAGCATATGTTGAGCCCGTCAAGCTATTGCCCATTGTAACATGGTATATGTAAGTAATGGTGACCCTCTTTTTTGAGACTTTGCCTTCAGCTTACCATCAGGCGAGGCGAATTCTAATTGAATAAGAAAAATATACATTTAAATTCCGAGCTAAATAAATATCACTGAATCATTTATATTCAGAAGCTTCATAATAAACATCAACCCATAAAAATCACATAAAATAAACAAACATGTCAAAATACCCCCTACTGTGACTACTGTCAATTTTCAGATAACCTTAAAACGTTGACTTTTATTTTTTGGTCCTTTTTTTGCTGAAGAACCATTGAAAAATGAACCCAATACCATTGCAATACAGTATAATATCTTGTTAACCAAAGGTTATAACAATTACGTAACTAAAAAAATTGCAGCATACTTAAAGCCATATTTCTTAATTTGTCCTTGTTTTTTACAAACTACGAGTGTTACGTGCATTTTGCATACAATTACTGATTTTCCTGACATATTACAAAAGAATGAACACTATAATGACTCCATCGCACTTCTTTTAAAACAATAGATGTTGCCACATAAGCATTGTACAAAATCATGTAGAAACTTGGTGGCACAAATTTGTCTCAAGTTTCGACCGGGTAGGTACCACCGTGCACTATTGTGAAAAACCCTCCATAGCAATTCAATCTCGGTTGGATTGTGTTCAGGGGTCAGCAAGTGCATAGCCGGGCAGAGGTGGTGGTTGTCGCAGCACTAGTGGGACCAGTGGGTCTTGGCGTAGTCTAGTGGGGATGGCGCGGGGCGATGCGCCGAACAGGGAGACCTGTAGAAACGGTGGTGCCGCTGGCCGCCCGCGGTATAGTACAGGGGCCCAACTGGGGTTAACCACCTTGGGAGGCTGCCTCACCAGGCCGCGCATAATCCCGATATGGTTCGTCGTGCCGGTTGGTGACCGGATTTGGGAGCCCGGCGACCATACTCGGGGGGGTACGGGGGCCCTTCCGTTCGGCGCGTCGGCTCTCGCCATGCCTCACATTCATAGATAAAACCAATATCCCGCGCTTTGTCACACGGTGCTGCGGCGGCAATCACCTCTTTTTTCACGCCTTCTCCCACCCAAACTCATGGCAGCGCAATTAAGAGAAATAGGCAACACAGCGGCTCGTCACACTCCCAAAAGCTTGCTATTTGAGGTGGAGTCCACTAACATCTGTGGGCTCCATGCAAACCTCAACGCCGTCCACCAACACCTAGAGACGGCGAAACCTGCCATGTTTTTTCTAACGGAGACGCAAATACACCGCCCTGACGACACGACCTACTTGCTCTACCCTGGCTATGTTCTTGAGGAAAGTTTTCGTGCAAAAGCCGGGGTGTGCGTGTTTGTTAGGGCGGATGTTTGCTGTCGCCGTTTGCGCTGCCTAGAGGACCCATCCTTCTCCGTCCTTTGGGTACACGTAGACCATGGCCCTACGAGTCAGATCTATGTGTGCCTCTACCGTTACCATACAGGAGATGCTGAGACAACTCGACTCTTTGAATATCTGAGTCAGGCGGCAGATGATGCGCAGGAGCGATTTCCGAATGCCGAAATGGTATTTTTGGGGGATTTTAACGCCCACCACGAGATCTGGTTGGGCTCCTCCAAAACAGACCATGCGGGAAGAGCCGCCCACGCATTTGCTCTGGCGCACGGCCTGACCCAATTGGTGCACGAGGTCACTAGGATACCAAGAAGGTCGGGCCTAGCACCTTCTCTGCTAGACCTTCTGCTGACGAGTGATCCGGACCAGTACAGTGTATCGGTGCGAGCCGCTTTAGGCAACTCCGACCACTGCCTGGTCTGTTCCACGGTGCCTATTATAGCGCCCCCACGACCCGTGCAGGGGAAGCGGCGTCTCTGGCACTACTCGTCAGCGGACTGGGATGGACTTCGTGACTATTTTGCGTCCATCCCGTGGGTTGAGCGCTGCTTTGAAGGTAAGAACCCATCGGATTGTGCTACTGCTGTCGCCGGTGAGATCGGTCTGGGTATGGAATACTATATCTCATACACCGATGTCACCGGTGACCGCGGGGTGCGCCCTTGGTTCGGGCGCGAGTGCGCGGAAGCTGTTGAACAAAAACAGTCTGCGTACCGCGCTTGGGTAAGGGCGCGCGCCACGCGCCATCCCAATCTGGGCCACTTCAAGGCGGCGTACAACAGAGCCACAAAGGTCTGTAGAAGGGCCTACGTCAGAGCGGATGCCCTGCGCATAGCGCGGCTTGGTCAAGAGCTAGTGATGCATCCCACGGGAAGCCGTGGCTACTGGCGACTGGCTAAAGCCGTGCAAGCCAACTTCTGTCAGCCTTCGCTGCCTCCGCTGCGTAACCCTGATGGATCCCTGGCCCATGAGCCGCAAGAGAAGGCAAATCTGCTGGCTAATCTCTTTGCGGCCAACTCCCGAATCGATGATTGTGGTACGCAGCCACCCACACTACCCGACAGTGACCACGCGATGCCTGATATCCATATCAGGCAACGCGATGTCCGTGCAGTGCTGCAATCACTCGATGTCCGGAAAGCCAGTGGTCCGGATGGTATTCCAGCGGTAGTTTTGAAAAAATGTGCAGCGGAGTTGTCTCCAATGCTTACGCGCCTGTACCGGCTATCCTACAGTTCGGGTATAGTGCCTTTGCCTTGGAAAGAGGCGAATGTTCAGCCGATTCCCAAGAAGGGGGATCGCTCGGAGCCAGCCAACTATCGACCCATAGCCGTCACCTCAGTGCTGTGCAAAGTGTTCGAGCACATAATTAACAAACAGCTCATGCGGTACCTAGAGGATCACTACTTAATTAATGACCGGCAATATGGCTTCAGACCGAAACGGTCAACGGGTGATCTTCTAGCATACGTTACCCATCTTTGGGGTGAGGCTATGGACAAGCACGGCGAGTCACTGGCAATTAGTCTTGACATCGCCAAAGCTTTCGATAGAGTCTGGCACAAATCGCTCCAAGCTACCTGCCTTTGGTCTGCCTTCTAGGCTGTGCAACTGGGTTGCTAGCTTCCTGCAGGGGCGCCGTATTCGCGTCCTTTGTGACGGACGAGCTTCGGAGTTTCTGCAGGTAAATGCTGGCGTGCCCCAGGGGTCCGTCTTATCACCCACTCTCTTTCTTCTGCATATCAACGACATGCTGTCTACCGGCAATGTTCATTGTTATGCAGATGATAGTACTTTACATGGGAGTTATCATGGACATCCTACGGCCAAACAGTCAGATATCGCAGAGAAAAGGCAGCTTCTTGTCACTGAGCTTGACGGGATCCTGAATCACATTTCTCAATGGGGCTCTGAGAACCTGGTTGAGTTCAATGCCAAGAAGACGCAGGCATGTGCGTTTACAGCAAAAGTATCTTCTTTCCTTCCCCTCCCCACTCTTCAGAGCACGCCACTGCCATTGCAGGACAATCTCAATATCCTAGGTATGGATGTTCGCTGCAACCTGAATAACAAAAACTACATCGAAAGCATCATCAAAACAGCCTCACGAAAACTCGGAGTCCTGAACAGAGTGAAACGATTTTTCACGCCGGAGCAGCGGTGTCTTCTATACAAGACACAAATTCGCTCCTGTGTGGAGTACTGCTCGCATCTCTGGGATGGTTCAGCAAAGTACTTACTAGATGCTCTCGACAGGTTGCAGCAACGTGCGGTCCGCATCATTGGGAATCCCGAGATCACGAACACCCTAGAACCTTTACAGCTGCGTAGAGATGTTGCGTCCATGGCTGTATTTTACCGTCTGTACCATGGGGAGTGTTCTGATGAGCTCTTCCAATTAGTCCCACCCTCTCCTTTCCTACACAGGACAACGCGTGCAGGTCTTAGATGTCATCCGCACACGGTGCAAAACATCCGATCAAGAACCAAGCGGTTCGGAGACTCTTTCCTCTGTCGCACCATTAAGGCCTGGAATTCATTACCAGCTCACGTGTTTCCTTCTTCCTACAGTCCCGGGTCCTTTAAGCGAGGCGTGAAAAAGCATATGATAAGGCCGTCAAGCTGAGTGTCACCATTGTCACACGATAAGTGTAAGTAATGGTGACCCTCTTTTCTGGGACTTTGCCTTCAGCTTACCACCAGGCAAGGCGAAGTCCAATTGACGTGTCCTATATAAAAAAAAAAAAAAAAAAAAAAAATCTCCGCGGGGAAAGCGTCTGAGCAGAAGTTTCTCTCTTCAAGAAGGCTTAGTAAATACATCTGATTTCTCTGTAAAAGGCAGAAGTGCTACCGACTTTTTTATCTCGCTGTTGGAGAGTCTTCCTCTGGAGTAGATCCTAGAAATCTTTAAACAGATTTCGGAGTCAGACCGGCCGTAGCAAAGAAATCTGCCTAGGTATGAAATAGGCCTGAATAACATCGACAGTATCGACAATGCAAATGTGGATTCAGCTAGTTTAAAAACAAACCTGTTATGTATGTAATGCACAATTATATAAAAAGTAATTTGATTCTAAAAGGCACGCACGTTTCCTTGCAGGAACTGAGTTTTGGCACACGTAGGCATATTCATTTTATATTTATGCGAAGCTAATGTAAACGCCGATCCAATCAAAGTTTTAATGCAAAATTATTGTTATTGAAACCCAAAATGGATAACCCAATTTAGTTTGGATCACCATCGTTGCATGTCGATGGGTGGTCCAAAACGATCCAAATTACTGTCGATAAAAATAAGAGCATTGTTCAGAATCCTCAAACTATAATAAAAATAACTTATTGTATGGATGTTCGTGGGATTACATCTAAGGAAAAGGTGGATCGGGTGACAAGATTACACAAATCAGTAAGTGTAGGTGTCATAAATGATATTTGTTGTTCTTTAAAAGAGATTTTTAAACCTCTGGCGCACACTTTCCTCTCATTGTAGGAGGACAGATGGCAACCTCTACTATAGAAGCTAACATTAAGCTCTCCTTATGTGGCTTTCCACATCAGGGTAAATTCGTAGGAAAGTGGACGCCGGGCTACAAGCTTTGGATGCAACTTGAAGTTATAAGTGCAGTTAAAAATCATGACTTAAATTAAGACTTTACTCTATTGTCTCCACTTCACCACAAAAGCCATAAAAATATTCAATTCACCATTGTCAGCTACAAACCACAACGATTACCATCTAGGTTTAAACGCGAAAATCATTGGGCTATGTACTAAACACCATCATTATTTCAACCTTGTGTCTGGCCGGACGCGCCATGGTTGACAATAGACTCGGATATTCGCTTGTCTGAACTAGTGACGTACTCAGCACTGACTCATTGAAAATGGTGTTTGCAATTATGCGCTCGTTAAAATTGCTGTTGTCGTGATGAATATGGAATTTGTGATGTGCAAAATGCGACATAAGCGTACATATACATATGTATGGCACTATTATAGAAAGTGAGGTATATAAGGGTATTTAAACTCTTCGGGATCCAAACCAATCGCACCTGCTATCTTCTTATTAACGGATGAGCTTCTATTGCAGGTGTTTCATCCCCGATTGGGATGTTAGATGAAAATCACTGCAACAACAAAATCAAAAGTATGTTTAATTTAATTAAATTTCCCAGAATAGTTATATAATATTATAAAACTGAACTTAGCGAAACATATATGTATTGGCATGTTTTTTTTTATACCACTTAGGTGGCAGACAAGCGCACGGCCAACCTGATGGAAAGTGGTTACCGTGGCGTATGGACGTGTGTAACACCAGAGAAGCGACACTCGCGCTGCCGACCCTGTAAGCACAGAGTTTCTGTGCCGTCAGTGTAGAGGACAAAGCAGGTCTTTAGTCATCCTACTGACAGCACAAATTCTCCAGTGAGCTCTGGCTGCCCTACTCACCGCTGGGAACACAACACGAAGTTATTATAACCGCGGTATTCTGTAGGGTCCCCCCCAGTCGGACTTCTCAATTGGGCGGAAATATCACCGTGTCCTACCTCCTCACTATAATGTCTAAAACAACAAACATAGGTTACATAACTTTAGCGCTAGGCGTCTTGAAAGCGATAATATTAAGAGGTCATCTGCAAAGATAGTAAAGCCTGATAGTCCGATATCAAATAACTAACAATGAATGGGGACATCACAAGAGCACTTATAAGGAATCGACTATAATATCACTTCTCTATTTGATAACGTTTACAGTAAAGATACTCTAAGATTAATAAATGTCAATAAACTGATATTCATAACATAACATAAACTCACGCCTATATCCCCGAAGGGGTAGGCAGAGGTGCTAACACCCACATTTCGCCAGTTTATGTTTAGGTCCCAATAGATGACGAGCCTATTGCCATTAACCGGGCACTTATAAACCTGTGATAAATACACACATAACTTCGAAAAGCATCGAAAAGTCAGTGGTGTGTGCCATGGTAAAACCTGGGATCGAACCCGAGACCAACTGATATTCCATTGATGCAGTATTGATAAATTGTACAAAATTTATTTTTGGGTTCATTGATGGTTATTAATTTTGTGAGATTTAAAAAAAATATATATACATAGGTATTTAAATTATCATGGTCACTCATATCAGTATCAAAACAATCAGGATATTTACCATGTTGCATTGTTTTGAGTTTCCGATATCCCGGCAGAGTAGAATTTGGACCACCCCATCTCTTTTTATGCGGTGTCGTACAAGGCGACTAACGGATAGGACTGTCAATTGAGTCAATAATAATGCCCGGATGATAGCAATAGACTCATCTCCTATTACGTGGGACCGATTGGTGAAATGTAAGTGTTAATTCCCCTCTGACTTACCCTCCGGGGATAAAGGTGTGATTATATGTATGTATGTGTGTAATAATTGAAAAAAGTCCACATTCAAAACATGAATACTCTGTAGTCTTTTTCTAACAGCAATATTTTTTTTTATATAGGACACACCCCGCTTAACGGTCCCGGGACTGTAGGAAGAAAGAACAAATGAAATAAGACTGAGCTACTTGGACCAGTCTTACATTGAACTTGTTTCCATAAGTATTTCCCAGAATACATACATACATATAATCACGCCTTTATCCCCGGAGGGTTAGGCAGAGGTGAATTAATACCCACATTTCACAAATCATTGTATTCGTTCCCACGTAGAAGGGAGTGAGAGTATTGCCATCTTCCGGGCGCTATTGTTGTTTCGAGCCATGCTTCTGAAGCTGAGTCTGGGCTGTATATATCTGTCTGATGTGAAACAGCTCTATCGTTTAGTCGACTTGTACGACACCGCATGGGAAGAGATAGGGTGGCCCAAATTCTACTCTGACAGAAACCACGGAACCACGCCGCGGGAAGCACGCGATAGTAGTCACGAATGGTGTTTTTTATAGCGGGATAAGAAACTTTCATGTGGTTTGCGAGCATGGCCGCAGTTTCATGATTATACATACTATAAAAACAGAAGTAAGTCTAATCTTTAGTTAATTTTTAGCGTCTTGACAGTTTACATATGTATAGCTGCCATGTAATAATCTACTACATATATAACACGTACCCAACTAACTGCTATCTACACAAAAAAAAACTAGAAAATCATCCCGTAGTATCTCAGAATTCGTATCGCCGTCGGCTTATAGTGATCTAGCGCCAAGATAATCTTCTCCAGCATCACAAACCACTTCACGTAAACTTGAGCAATTTTTCCTGTTGCAATGTAGAAAGCTCATTCTAGGTTCATGCTCTTCGTCTGTTTGTTTGTGTCGCTTTTTCTAGGCAACAGTTAACCTTTGAACTATGAGTGGCGGTGAAGAAGTCTGTGTAGGTTTTTGGAGAATGATATTGTAAGTAGTCTGCAAAGTTATGGAGTTATATTGTTCAAGTTTTTGTTGTTTAATTCTGTATGATACATGCCTTATAAATACTTCATTTGCTGTTTTATATCTCCATTACACAATATTTCAACAACCCCGAGGGTGATATCATTAATACAGGATTACGACTACATTTTCCTTCAGTCACGTGTTTCCTTCTTCCTAAAATTCCAGGTCCTTTAAGAGAGAGATAGTACACGACGGTATTTCCGTCCAATTGAACAGTCCGACTGGGGAAGTACCTCCGTCCTACAGAATACCACGGCCATAATAACCTCATGTTGTGTTCCCGGCGGTGAATAGGGTAGCCAGAGTTCACTGGAGTGTTTTTGTACTGTCAGTGTGAAGAACAAAAGCTTGTTCTGCTTTGTCTTTTACACTGACGGCAAAAACTATTGTGCTTACAGGGTTGGCAGCGCGATGGTGACTCTCTTGGTGTTGCACACGTCCATAGGCCACGGTAACCACTTTCCATCAGGTGGGCCGTGTGCTTGTCTGCCAACCAAGTGATATACAAAAAAAGTGGTGCGCCAGGCTGACTACCACCATTATAAGATACTACGTGTCTGTAATGGTGACTCTTTCCTGAGACTTTTCCTTAGCTTACCATCAGGCGAGGTGAAGTCAAATCACAAAAATGAAATAGTGGGATGTACAGTAATAATTCTGACCTCGAATTATCTACAATGCTTATCACGTCACATACATTATTTAACCTTAACTATATTAAATAAACAATTGTAAATTTATTATTTCGTTATCTTGGCGCCTCTTCCGTAAACATTATTAACAAATCCATGAATAATAACAAAAGAATTCACACAACTAGGACACAATATATTAACAATATTATCCAACAAAGGGAATTATTGTGGTAAACTGGTAACCGAGCAGGCTAGCACATTGCAAGGTTAAGCTGCACACACCAGATTAGTCTTAGGTTGAACACTCTTAACATATTGAGACATCTCCATGATTTAGTAGCATAGCTTTAGCTTTAGTAGCGCGCTGAGCCGTCAAAAGCTACTCCTGCAATTAAAATACACTGTGGACATTTCACTCATACGTACTAAACGTTTGACCAATACGTTCATCATGCGTACTGCCGAGGAGTGGAAATGCCTTGCCCGAATCTATGTTGCCGGATAGCTACAAAAATGTCTTCAAGACTAGAGTGGATAGGTTACTTCTAGGCATGCATGCTCCTTCATCGACTACTTCGGCACTTACCAACAGGTGAGATAGTGATCAAATGCTAGCCTATCAATCATTAAAAATAACACTTGTAGCATTAGTAAAGGGTAGTTGAAGGCCATTATCCAAAAAAGAATAAGAGACAGAATTTGATTGAGATTGAATTTTGAACATAAAATGTTAGGAGAATTAGGCAGCCATTGGTTTTGGCTGTCGCTTGACAGAAAATATCGAAGCTTATCCATTACATAGTAAGACCAGTAAGAGTTGAGAAAAGGTTCTGCGGACAATTATTCGCAACATATACACTGGTAATAAAACATTCGTCTTCCCCATCCGATATAATCGCATAACTAGTTATACATTATCTGTAATCTTCAGACCAACACGCAGATGTGAAGTCAAGCGCAGAAATGGACGCTAAGTAACGTTTACGATTAGATTAGCGGATGTGCGTCGGCGCCGGCAATCGGTTGACACCTCCGTCACGACGTTTAATACACGCTATGATTGCAATCGTAATAAAAAATATATTTATGGTTAGAAAATGTTGTTTATTGTTTGTTTGTGTTTAAAATTGTGAGACCTTTGGGGCTTCGGGGTCCATACCAACTCACCTGCAAGCCTGCTGAATAAACAACGTGGCTCTGAATTCGAGGCGTTGAATTTTCTGTAGGGGTTGACCCATCAGACAACAGTCGTTCAGTCAAATAAAGGCGTAAAAGAAAAGAGTGAACTATTTTATGAAGTTTTCTGGGATTTTTCTTATGAGCCGATATCGAAAAGTTGTAACATAACGTTAAATATCTTATTACCTTCTACAAAAACTAGGGTATCAAATGCAAAAATACTCTTATTGACTTGTTCAAAGAAACAAAATCTTCAAGTATAGATTACAGAAATAAATCTTGCCACAATGGTAATCAGTTTTATTTCATGTATCATCAATTACTGATTAATTAATTGATAAGAATTACATGATTAATTCATTATGTCAAATGTTTTTAATCCTTACACAGTCAACCTTATTATCGTTCAAAGTATTTCGACGGTGAAATTCTCGATACTCAAAAGATTAATGTACTTAACCACACTTTAATTTTCTGGCCTGATATTAATTGGCGACATAAAATGAAAAAGTTGCGTCAAAAGATTGCATTTCGGAGCCTGAGGTCCGCATACCGGCATTTCCAGGAGCTACTTGTTGACTAACGTCTAATATTTTTACCCTTAGTGGAAAGCCCACCACCCTACTTTATAAAAATATTTCTTGACACCGTCTGTTGCCTTTTCTGGATTAAAAAGTAGGTATTGCCATTCCAATGTATAAGTCCACCTCTGTGCCAAATTTCATTGAGACTCGTTGAGCCATTCTGCCGTGAAACAACTATCCAAAACATTATTGACATTGCATTGTATATTTTGTACAATCATAATTCTGGCTATACATTACCTGATTCCAAGCAAAAGACAAGTCTACTAGCTTTCCTTAAAATTGTTCACCAAGTTTTTAAACAGTAAATAGTACTCTTATCACATTCTAGAATAATTTATCGTATCACCCAGTACCACCGTAAATTACACTTGAAGAGTTACAATAACTAATAAGTCTATAATTAGAATCTGTCCATAAGGTCAAGATCGAGCTGCGGTTACTATTCGCAATCTTGCAGACCCAGTCTCTGCGATATAATACTGCTAATGAGCTGATAAAGTAATGATTATGATGATTTTGCAAAAATATGTATTTCTTTTTTATATTTTTCGATTCAAGATATGACTGGTCTGTCGAATGCTTTGCAAATACAATTTACTAATTAAATTTAAACTAATTAATTCATTATCATTTGGCTAACCTTATCTGAATGGTTCAGGGTGACATTTTGCAGTCGGACATGATGCAGTAAGACTCACATGTCACACCTTACGACGTCATACCAGCTATTCTTGGATCTTTCATCTGATCCCTCAACCTGTTAAAAGCGACATGACCAGACGTTTTTTTTTACCTTTTTTATATTTTTTATACCACCTAGGTGGCAGACAAGCATACGGCCAACCTGATAGAAAGTGGTTACCGTGGCCTATGGACGTTTGTAACACTAGAGGAGTCACACTCGCGCTGCCAACCCTGTAATTACAGAGTTTCTGTGCCGTCAGTGTAGAAGACAAAGCAGGACAAGCCTTTAATCTTTCCACTGACAGCACAAATTCTCCAAATTTATCTATACTCAGCTTTAAATAACACAGCTAATATCACCACATTAGCTGTGGCTATCATATATTTCAAAAGTTGCATCAGACATGTATCCCAATAATTGCAAAATCTCCTCAGGCAGTAAGGTATACTGAAGAACCATCAAAAGCGACAGTAAGAATTTACAATCAGGTAGACTGTTTGCTACTTTAATAACACAAAAAATGAATATCATAGCAGGAACGCATACATCGAAGGAAATAAACGTATCTAAGTCTTATCTCGTATACTGTAACTTGGTATCTATCGGGGCCACCAAAATCGTTTTCTGTGAAGCAATAATATCAACTTTATCAATATAAACGTGATACGGGAACGGCTAGACATGGCCACTTACCCAGAATATCTTTTTGTTGATTATATTTTCTTTTATCTGTGTAATCTAATCGATATGCGTTTACATATTTAAGAGTAGGCTTGAAGTAGAGTGTTGTGACACATCATTGTGTTTAACGCCATCTAGTACAAGAGAGCGGAAATACTTCATAATAATATATATATATATATAATATAACCCGATTGCAACTAACCTCCTTGCTAGGTGCAAGTTAGTTCATACATATTTATCACAGTCAACGGTAAAATACGAATAAACATTTATTTTTATATATCTTATTCCAAAAACAACATAAAACTAGATTTTTTTTACGATATCGATTAATAAGCTAGAAATAAAAATAAATGTGTAGTTTTTAAATTCGGGTGTTATGTTAACACATTATTATTTGGGAGATTAGCGACCTCACGCAGTTTTATGCGTCTGTCAAACATGAAAACAACTTCGAGATTGAGCCCACCAATCTAGATTTTTAAAATATGCATCGTAACTAGGTTTATATATGCAAAACTAGGTGAAAGGGGTTAAAGCATTAGATGCGCCACCTAGAGGTTGCGGGTTCATATCACAGCAAATACAAAAACGTCCTAAACCTACTTTAACACTTAATTTAAGTGGATTAATTAACAGGAATACTAGTTTTTGTTTATTAATTCAGTTTAATTAAGTACCTATACTTTTGTTAAGCGTACTCTTAAAGAAGAAAATCAAATACAATTATGCAACATGCAAATACACTATAAAATACAGTATCTAATGACAGGTAAGATAATATTATTTGTTACTTATCTTACAAATCTCCATAAATATAGCTAAATCACAATGCTTATAATATCATAACACATTAAAATATTGTATGACTAACAAGTACTGATAAGTATTCAAAGAAATTACACAATGTCATAAAGTCATAACAAAATTAAAAAGTATAGATTTCTCAACATTTAAAACAGACACTTCTATCGTTGCTATCACAGATAAAAAATGATATAGACGAAATTGTCGATGGTAATCTTTTCGATTGGCGGCCAATGTTTGGCGCCAGTCTGTAAATAAAAGATAATAAGATTATCGATGGTGTGATTATTATTATAATGGCAAGACGGTGTCCCTTGATAGATTGTTCGATATTTGAAAAAGAATAATTAACAATGACTGATATACACATATGAATGGCGGGAGGTTGATTATAACAACTTTTAATAATTTTATTAGAATAATTAATATACCTTCGTAGGTGCGCTAATTTTTACAGTAACTGTCTAGCTTCCTTTTTACCTCGTTACCTTCACCGGGTGGTGTTGGTAGGAGAGAAAGATCGTAAAGACGTGAAGGCTTCAGATCAATTGATATTGATAGGACATAGGCCTCTGCCAATGTGCGTCATTTTATCCGATCCCGATGTCTTCCGCATCCAGTCTGTCCCAGCCACCTTATTCAGGTCGTCTGTTCATCTGGCTAGGGGGTGTCCTACCCTCCGTTTGCCTTCTTGCGGTCTCTACTCTAAGACTCGTTTGCTCCAACGTAAATGCTTCAGAAATCTTAAATGATGCTATTGACTCTACTACTTTCAAATCTATTTTAAGTTAAATAAAAGAATCAATTTCATTTAAGTCACTTCCTTGATAGTGGCTCTGCGTGGATCCCGACAGAGTAGTATTCGGACCACCCCATCTCATCCCATGCGGTGTCGTACAAGGCGACTAGGGGATAGGGCTGTTTAATATCAGACAGATATATACAGCCCAAATTTAGCCTCAAATGCATGGCTCGAGTCAACAATAGTGCCGGGAATACGGCAATAGGCTCACCCCCTATTACATGGGACTGAATTTAATGATTCACCAATGTGGGTGTTAATTCACCTCTGCCTAACCCTCCAGGGATGAAGGCGTGATTATATGTATGTAGTATAACTGCGCGTGCTTGACCCCAATTGGTACCAGGCAGAGGTGATAACATACTAATTGTAATTTTGTTCTACATTTCTTAAGAGCATCGTTGTTGCATCCGCCGATGCGATAGGAATCATTCCTATCATTATCATTACTGATTCTATCTTTAGATTAAAGGTTTCTGCCTACACCCGCTAACGAGAACATAGTCAGCTCATAATTATCAGTACTCGTAAAATGATATCCTGTAGCGCCCAATTAATTACATTAAAACCAGTTAGTTTTATTTTTTAACTCATCTTGCCACTCTTATCGGTAATGAAATAAGGTTCATTTTTGAACAAATTCTATTTTCCCATCTGCATAACATACATTGCATAATAAACTTAACAGTACATCATGTACAGAGGAATGCAGTCAATTGTTTCTTATGACATAAGTAATAAAGTCGAAAATTGATTGTTGTTTTTAAAATGTGAATGTTTTATTGTAGTTCCAATGAATGTTTTCTTAAGACATTCTTGTCCATAAATAGTAAGAGAATAATGTATCGGCGCCGGCGCATGTGTGTACAGTATATACCTACATACCTATAGCAGAACTAAAAGATAATGTTTTCTGATAAATAAGTACGACTGCAAAGAACTAATTTATTAGGGACTTGACTCTTGAAGTAATTACACAGTGTGATAATGCCCACCAACAAACAGGCTGTTTTCTAAGGAGGTAGGACACGGCGGTATATCCGCCCAATTGAGCAGTCCGACTGGGGAAGTACCTCCGCCCCACTGAATACCGCGGCTATAATAACTTCGTGTTGTGTTCCCAGCGGTGAGTAGGGTAGCCAGAGCTCACTGGAGAATTTATGCTGTCAGTGGGAAGACTAAAAGCTTGTCCTGCTTTGTCCTCTACACTGACGGCACAAAATCTCTGTTCTTACAGGGTCGGCAGCACGGATGTGACTCCACTGGTGTTACACACGTTCATAGATCATGGTAACCACTTTCCATCAAGTAGGCCGTGTGCTTGCCTGCCACCTAAGTTGTACAAAAAAAATAACTTGTCCTATCCGTTCGTATATCTGTCCTCTCCCTGTGTCCTTTGTGTGTCATTCATTATCCTTCAAAATGATGCAGATTACATTATTTTTAGCTATACACGCGGCTCCTCCGTTCACGTGGATTGCGGTTTTCGCGACTTATCATAGCTATGTCCTATCTCAAGGTCTAAATCTACCTCTATATATATATATGTATACCAAAATTTTTCTAAATCGGTTCAGTGGTTTAGGCATCATATGTCATAAATAGTACAGTTATTATATATTAGTATGGATTATGATCGAAGTGCAGATCTCTAGAAATATTGGAAATGCGGAGATGTATAATACGAGTAATTTGTTATTTTTTAACATGTGATTTATCACATGAAGAAAATGGAATTTACTGACAATAAAGCAAAGTAAAATCAAATGAATGTAGATATGAATAAGGAAAATCGCAAAAATAAAACATTGATAAAATAAAAATGTACGACGGTATCAGTCACGAAATACTAAAAATCGTGTACGTGTAGTACTAAGAAGGTATAGTGATACTAAATTTCTAAGTAGTAACTAATAACACGAGTAGTAGTAGTAAAAAATAATTTTATGATTATATGTGTGTGTTACATTGATGTGTTGTGATGTCATTGAGTGATGTGAAATGAATTTCTAGTTTAACTGTACATATATTAGCATGACAATAAAATTTTATTAGTTCAACATGCCTAACCAATATGTTAATGACGATATAATTCTTATAAGATCACTAAGAATTTAATAATTTACCTAATCCTCTGTCTAAGTCAAAATAAAAACAAAAGGTTTATTTTTTATCATGAACATAAAAACTTTCATTTTCACATTTCGCAAATATTAGAAAAAGTATTCAGTGGCTGCCACTTTTGTGGATATTTCTGTGTCTACAGAATTTTGTTTAATTTTCTTCTTAGCTACTACATGCGAATTTTGATTGTTATTCAATTCAGAATTTACTTGATGTTTTACACCGGAACTTCGTGTTGGTATAACATAGAGAATTACCATCAACAAGTCATTAAATTATATATGTCTGGTCAAAGTGTGAATTTCTCTATTATTTTATATTTTGAGATGCATGTATTTTTGTTTTAACTTTTAAGTTATTTATATGTGTAAAACGCTAAATGTATACAATGTGTGTTCCTAGCGGTGAGTAGGGTAGTCAGAGCTAACTGGAGAATTTGTGCTGTCAGTGGGAACACTAAAGACTTGTCCTGCTTTGTCTTCTACATTGACGGCACAAATACTTTGTGCTTACAGGGTCGGCAGCGCGAATGTGGCTCCTCTGGTGTTACACATGTCCATAGGCCACGGTAACCACTTTCCATCAGGTGGGCCGTGTGCTTGTCTGCCACCTAAGTGCTATACAAAAACAGCATACAATTGCTGTATGTTTTAAAACGTAAAACTCGGAAAACAATCTAAGGATTGATTTGAAATTTTGTTAGGACTTTACTCAAAGTGCTTATAATTTGTCAAAGTTAGGTGATCTTTACTCAAAGTGCTTATAATTTATCGAAGTTAGGTGGTCATTGCAACTGGTACTAGTACAAAGTACATAAAGTGTAAACCACTTAGAGCATTCTCTAATTGATTGAAAGTCCTGTAAGAGGACCTAATATCTGTGTTATGCTTTTCTACCAGATTGCTCTGGCTGTGCTCACAAGTTGACTCAAACCCATTAATACTTCTATTGGTTACCTTTCTCATCACTTCATTATCATCCTCATACCGATTTTTCACTTTCGTCCGAAGTCCGGGATCAGTTAATTGATTTGATTGGCATATCAGCTTTTCCGAGAGGTACAGACTTTCTTCTCCAGAGTCAGAGCGAGTAAGTTCTTATTCTTTATCAGATAAACTTAATAAACCTGCTGCGGTTTTGGCAAACGCCTACAATATATGGTTCTTCAAGAGGGGCATCAGAAGTTTTCTTCAAAGTCGGCAGCGCGAGTGTAACGTCTCTGGTGTTGCATACATTCATAGACCAAGGCAATCACTTTCCATCAGGTGGGCCGTATGCTTGTCTGCCAGCTAAGTGTTATAAAAAAAAACATTAAGTTAACCACAAATTAAGTAACATTTATGTAACAAACTACGGTACCGTTTTATTTACAAAACATTGGAACAAAACGCCTTTATTCTCGTTAGTTGCTAACTGTGTAATCGCGATCATAATTCTTAAACCAAGCTTCTTTGTATCGGTTTATTTGAACATATATATGTGGTTTTGGCTTTAATTTAATGGGTTGCTTTTAAACCTAACCTAGTGGTATGGGTAAGGTAGCCTAGTGGTATGGGTAATGGACTGCTAAGACGAGGTCTCGGGTTCGATCCCAAGTTTTACCATGGCACACACCAATGACTTTTCGATGCTTTTCGAAGTTATGTGTGTATTTATCGCAGGTTTATAAGTGCCTGGTTAATGGCAATAGGCTCGCCACCTATTACATTGGGACCTAAACATAAACTGGCGAAATATGGGTGCTAGCACCTCTGCCTACCCCTTTGGGGATATAGGCGTGAGTTTATGTTATGTTATGCTTTTAAACCTAAATGTATTTTAAGATGTATTGTTATTGTATCTCTTTAAGTAGTTTGAGTTTGTTCATAACTTTTATTCCTTGGAATGCCAACACCATTTACACTCTTGAGGGAGTTCCGCTCATCGGCTTCTGTTTTGTTGGTTAATCAGTAACCATGGAAACCTATGCGTGATGCGACGTGATTGAATAACAAACATCCAACCATCTTCATAAATTTTCACATTTATATAATACTAGCTGACCCACCCCAGCTTCGCCCGGGGTATATTTTGAAGCTTCATATCCCTTTGAGCCCGTATGTTTTAGTCTTCAAAATATGTATGAAATATTGCCGGCTTTGTTAACATTTATTATCAATGCTCCGCTCCCTTAAGTAGTAGCGTGACTATATATAGCCTAAAACCTTCCTCGATAAATGGACTACCCAACACTGAAAGAATTATTCAAATCGGACCAGTAGTTCCAGAGATTAGCGCGTTCAAACAAACAAACAAACAAACTCTGCAGCTTTATAAAATTAGTATAGATTTTAAAGAATATTAGAACCGAAATTTCTAATATTCCCTCTAACACCTCCAGCTAAGCTAAATTGCTTGTGCTAGGAGTAGTGTAATAACCAGGATTCGAATCAGGGACCTTTCGATCGTAAGGCCGACTCCTTAACCACTAAGCTAGCTAAGCACTAAGAAGTAACTAGTCTTTTTTTTTTTTAATCTGTGTCTGAACTAGATAAGTTAATATCTGTACAATTCAGACAGCAGCCCCAACCATAATAGATCATACTATGTAAGATCATGTCAAGATAGAAATTAATAAATAAATAGGTAGCTACAGTAAGCATAATATATTTCTAATAATTATTAACCAAGTCATAGTTTAGTTCTCTAATTTTATCTTGGAACAACGATAATGACTAAATTAATATTGCTAATTTTAACCATAAATTCATTTACAATACCACAATCACTATTTCCTTCACATTTACTTACACCATCAGGAATATTATGTAATTTCTGTGTACTTATATAAAGACGTACCTTTAACTTGTTATTTTCTTCTGTTTGCAGGTAAGACATTATGGCCGTCTACTTGCTGTCCTAGCTACTGGATACTACTGGGTAATTGAAGATTACAGGAGCGAGTATTTCTATACTAATATTATAGATAGTGTAAATCTTGCTAGCTTTGTGATATACTTAACTCTAGATATTTGAAAAATATAGCACCATTCAAAAGGTCTTAAAATGTGCAATATTTTTGACACACCTTAATAGAAGGAATGTAAAGGTTTGGTTTTTTTTTTTGCGTGCACAAAGTCCCTACGAATACCTCCCCACAAGGAGCAGGTGGAAGAGATTATGTCGGACTCGAAACGACTAAAACACACGCCGCCTGTGGGTCGTTTTGGTTGCCGAACGTGAGGTTGACAGGCATATCCCTCGCACCCCGGCCGACACAGGGCCATCTCTCACGATCTGGCCCTCTCCTTGGGTGTGTGGGGACTACAGAGTCCCCAACTCATCCCCGGAAAACAGGGAGGCGCCAGGCCCGTCGCCGCCGCGGCCTGCTTCTGCCAGGGTGACAGGCGGCTCCACCAGTCACCCCAGGCCTGTGCTCATGAGGGGCGGAGGTCGTTCATCGACCTCTGACGCCCGAGTTGCCTTTGTACACGGGCAGCTTGGCTTGCGATCCTTCGTTCTTCCCGCTGCCGCTCCCGCCCCAACTCCTCCTTCACGAGCATTACTTGCTCGCAGAAGGAGGCGCCGGCCGCCCACGCATACGCGCAGCGGACCATCGCCGCCAGCAAGGTGGAGAGCGTGAGAACCCTCACTCCCAGGGCCGCCACATGGTTTTTATGATTATAACTGGAGTGATTAACTTCTAGTGTACCTACTCTGAGAGGAAAACCTGTGCCTTAGGATTGCCGTTCATTCAGCATGTGCGCCGGTTTGCAGGCGATGTTTGCTTGGACCTTACACAGGTCTTAGTGAAACTCCATACATCCACAACATATGTAAAAAATGCCTATATCGATAGAGAAGAGGTGTGATCGTATGTACATAAACAATTACTGACTTTTCGAAAATAATTTAACTTCTACCCAGGGAATGTTTTACATACCACACCATTTTAAACAGTATACTATAAAGTCCCTTTTATTTACCCTCGAATTAGCCCCGATGTAATCTTAAGTTTATTTCCACTATCACCGACTTTTACTACTGCAACTTTAACTTTACATTCTCTTTTATTATCTGCCGTTCTTATTGCTACGAAAATAAGGTTCATAATTAAATGTCCGCTTGTTACTTAGATGTGATATAAATTTGTTGTAAACATAGTTCATGTTATTTGCCGTTGATAAGTTAATTTGGTTTACGGTATTTTGCCCCCTGACTAGAGTTTGCGTGTGTGTCACCCATGTTGTATTTTACGCTTACATATGAAAATAATACAGCAATTTCTGTTTTGATAACTATTAAATTCTATTATTTATTTGGCTGTAAACATTTTATATTATTTAAATTGGCAATTTGAATTTAGTTAACCTTTATACGGTAGCTGTTAACGGTGGCCATTAATTTAGTCGAACATTTAATGAATTGTAAATCGTTCTGTTGCTTTCAACAATCTAGACTTTGGTTAATTGCATACATAAACCCATGCTATTCTGCTTATTACCCTGGATCAACCGAAGAGTAAGAAGATCTTCCTTTACTTTACAGTCGCCTAACGTCTGTGACTGTCCTACCGGTTTCTAGCGCATCTGATCTATAATTTTTTCAGTACATTATCAATTGTGGAACCGTCTGTTACCCTAGCAGAAGCGAGCCGCGGCGGTGGCGCGAGTTGTGCGCCTCCCCATACCCGGGGATCGGATGAGGACTCTGTGGTCCCCACACCCGAAGAGAACCAGCTTGAAAGAGATGACTCTGGGTCGGCCGGGGTGCGAGGGATAAGCCTCCGGCAATATCACCTCCGGCAACTTACGATACTCAGATGGCGTGCGTTTTAGTCGGTTCGAGTCCAACATAACCTCTCCCACTGGCTCTGGTGGAGGGTTTCCGTAGGGATTATCCGCACGATAAAAAATAGGGAGAAAAATACATTTTCAATTTGATTACTGTAAATTCTGCCAGGATATGCGGGCTGGTCTGCCCACTAATACATGCCTTGCACGCTTGATATATCTTTCGCTCAGAACTCATTCTTTCTACGTGATTTTACCACACCCTCTCTCCTCCTTTGAATTGCAATTCTCCTGTGAATTACATTTCGCCAAAATCAAGTTAACATTTCATAATGAAGTGTACCAACAAATCGAGCAATAAATCTCTTCTGTTGGGGAGTCAACACACTTCGTGACTATAATGGCGTCTTGCCTGTGTACCTCGTAATTTATTACTGAACAATTTTAAGTCGTAATTGTGCAAGTAAATGATTCTTAACGCCCCTTTGTTTTGTGGTGCGAAAATTAATCGATTATTGTAATAAACTTCGACTTGTGAAAGAGCGTGGAAGTCGTGTTGTTTTCTCTATCTCCTTGATTGAGAGGTTAAGGGTTATCCTGTCCTAAATTGATATCATCTGGCAGATTAACTTGGTGGGAATTGTAATTGTGTGAATGTTAAATTGTGTGGTTGCTTTTGGCTGGTTACGTGCTGGTTCAAAACCGGACAGTGTGCATTATTTTACTTTTGCCTAATGATAATCTGTAGCTATATTATAAGTTACTCATTGTGCTTATCAGAAATAGAATATTTTTCTTTCTCTTTTTTTTTCCTTCTTTCTATCTTTACTTCTTCCTTTCTTTCCTTCTTTCTTTTATTCTTTTTCTTTCTATTATATTTGGGTCTAATCCTATAGGATTCTTGTAATTATATATATATATATATATATATATATATATATATATATATATATATATATAATATAAATTAGTTAAATTTGGACACATGATTCATGATAATGTTTTCACTGAAGGCTTATATCCACAATTCCTTTTATTTTTTTCCCCTTATCCATACATATTTGTGACAATACACAAGTGCTGTCTTTGGTATTGCTTATATTGGATACCATCTTACCTCTTTTTTCCTTGTCTATAGATGCATGCTCACCGTCAATTGGATCGTGTGCTTATCCTTTCGAGAGAAACTTATGCTGTCATCAATTTACTTCGAGATTCCATAATCACTTTCTAACTAATCGCTATCTATCTTATAACCATCTAGATCTTCATAGCGGTTAACATCAAATGGTTTTTATTTTTATCACGATTTTCTAAACATTTGCTTGCAATTTATATCGAGATTGTATTATCCGACATAAAGACCTAATCCATACTAATATTATAAAGCTGAAGAGTTTGTTTGTTTGTTTGGTTGAACACGTTAATCTCAGGAGTTACTGCTTCGAATTGAAAAAATATTTTTCTTTTGAATTGCCCATTTTTCGAGAAAGATTATAGGCATTCTCATACTATAACCATATATAGAGTAATAACCATTAATGTCTCATACAATCAATCAATCAATTAGCCTATTTGCAATCCACTGAATGACATAGGCCTTTATACGGCATTTATAGGTAGGACACGACGGTATTTCCGTCCAATTGAGCAGTCCGAGCAGTACTTCCACCCTATAGACTACCGCGGCCATAATAACCTTGTGTTGTGTTCCCTTCGGTGAGTAGGGTAGCCAGAGCTCACTAGAGAATTTTTGTGCTGTCAGTGGGAAGACCAAAAGCTTGACCTGCTTTATCTTTTACACTGACTGCACAGAAACTCTCAGTGCTTACAGGGCTGGCAGCGCGAGTGTGACTCCTTTGGATTTGCATACGTCCATAGGCCTCGGTAACCACCTATCATCAGGTTGGCCGTGTACTTGTCACCTAAGTCGTATTAAAAAAAAAACAACCTTTTTCAGGTCGTCAGTCTATCAGGCTATGGGTCGTTTATGGCATTATGTAAAAAAGAAAATACGGTTTGTTGAAGTAAGCCATGAGCAAAGCCGGAGTGTGTCGGCTATTAGAACTAGAAAGTGAGTTATATCGTAGACTCGTGATGACATTATCACACAAATACATTCAGCTATACACCTCTTCACGGTTTGTGAATGAAAACAATCGTATCTTAGATCAGAACCGATACATTTAGCGGGGTTTAACAGCCTGGACGTAATAAATTATGTGCGGTCTTTATAATAGTCTTATTAATGTTTTTATGCTTTGTATACTGTTTAGCTTAGTTATTATCGTTTTTAGTCTGTTCAGAGAGGTACAATACATGTAGAATTTGTATATATCTGTAGATATTGATATGTAATAGCGAGCGTACGTCTTTCGGGTACTTTTTGTTTTTCTGGGACCCTCTTTTCTGGGACTTTGCCTTCAGCTTACCATCAGGCAAGGCGAAGTCTAATTGACGTGTTCTATATACAAAAAATAAAACTTTTCATGGCTTGATTACTGATAATACATACATATAATCACGTCTTTATCCCCAGAGAGGTTAGGCAGAGGTTAATTAACACCCACATTTCACCAATCATTCAATTCGGTCCCACGTGATAAAGGGTGTGCCTATTGCCTTCTTCCGGGCACTATTGTTGGCTCGAGCTATGCATCTGAGGCTGAGTCTCGGCTGTATTATTTGTCTGATGTTAAACAGCCCTATCCCTTAGTCGCTTTGTACGACACCGCATGGGAAGAGATGGGGTGGCCCAAATTCTACTTTTTATCATATCTATAAATATCTTATTACTCATCAAATAAAAATAGACAATTCGTGCGAAGATCATCTGATTTATCATTTTGTAGTTCACTTATTTATATCGGCCATCTTGTCAGGCCGTACTACACTCGAGAGCAATGAATCCGGGTCACTTAAAGAATGTTAAAAATCTCGGAAACTAAAAATGATAGGTTAATGCAATAAATTGTATTTAATAGACAATGTAATACTCCTTAAATGAAAGTAAAAAAAATATGAGTCACCATACATTTTATTAACACAAAATTACATAAAGAAAAAAACTGCTGATCTCTCCTTAAAACAAAAATAGGAAACATGAAATTTTTGAACTTTATTACGATTTTCTTGAATTTTAATACTTCGTATTGCCTCCTCGTGCTTCCATTACTGCGTTTACGCGGTTTGGCATGCTGTACACCAAGTTCCTTATACGATTTTGGGGAATATTCTCCCATTCCTCTGTGAGAGCAATTTTGAGCTCACGAAGCGTGATTGGGGGAGGGTTTCGTTGTTTTACGCATCTGCCTAGCTCGTCCCAAGCATGCTCGATCGGGTTGATATCCGGGCTGCGCGCTGGCCACTCCATACGAGTAATGTTCATCTCTTGAAGGTAGTCATTCACAATCCTACCTGTATGAGGTCTGGCATTGTCATGCATAAATATAGCATCCTCACCTAAATTGACCATAAATGGACCAACGTGATCATTGAGGATTTCTTCCACATATCTTACGCTAGTTAAAGAGCCGTTTTCTATGATCACCAGCTCTGTGCGACTTTCAGAAGAAATTCCGGCCCACACAAGTACAGACCCACCACCGTAGGCTACTTTTTCTTCGATGCATGCTTGCTTGAATCTTTCCCCTGGTCTTCGATACACTCTGTGTCTTCCATCGTGCTTGTAGAGCATAAATTTTGATTCGTCGGAGAACATAACTTTTGACCAATCTTCAATACTCCAATTTACGTGGCTCTGGGCATAACTTAGTCTCGAAATACGATGCCCACGCTCCAGTTTAGGGCCGTTTGCAGGTCTAAGGGGTTTTAAGTTAGATTCAGCAAGCCGACGTCTTACTGTCCATGCACTTGGGTTACTTCCTCCGAGGCGTCGAAACTGATTGGTGAGTTCAGTTCCTGTGAGAAAGCGATTTCGAAGCATGGTGTTCACCAAGTATCGGTCTTCTCGTGCTGTGGTACACCTGGTTCTGCCCGTTCCTGGTCTGCGTAGGTTAGAACCAGTTTCTTCGTAACGTCGGAGAACTCTTTGTACTGTTGACAGCGACACACCGACAGTCCTGGCTGTATCGCGCTGACTCCGGCCGGTTTCCAGCATTGTAAGTATTCTGGTGCATTCTTCAGGCGTAAGCGACATAATTTCAGCTTGATTAATGAATATAGAGCACTATCAACATGGTTTATGTACCCACATAAATGACAGATTACAAACAAAAGCAACACCAAATGCTGTAATTTCGTAGTTCCATCTTCGAAAGTGGCCCTTTTTCAAATTTGATTTTTTTATGATATAACTTTACAATAACTAAGAAGTTTTAATACCTTCATTTAAGGAGTATTACATTGTCTATTAAATACAATTTATTGCATTAACCTAGCATTTTTAGTTTCCGAGATTTTTAGGATTCTTTAAGTGACCCGGATTCATTGCTCTCGAGTGTATTTGTTGCTTTCACTCACAAACTCGAAGCTCGAACGATAAACAAAATCACAACACGCCGACATGAATCCGCATAAATTCTCTTGCATTCAATACAAAATATACGTTTATATCTGATCAGTGGTTGTCAATGCGAAAATGGCGGGGCAAACAAAATCTGAGCGGTAAATGTCATCGGACGCACTGCGGGCGTGGTTCGTTGTACAGTCACCTTCAGATTGATCTTGACGAAATAAGTACCCAAAATGATTTTAATGCCTTGGTTTTTCGCCCTACTTGTTTTCTTTTTTTATCTAGGTCACGCCAACTTGACTTCACCTCGCCTGATGGTAAGCTAAAGGCAAAAGTCTCAGGAAAAAGGGTCACCATTACAGACACTAAGTAATGTTACAATGGTGGCACTCGGCTTGGCGGCCGTGAGCTGGTAATGAATTGCAGGTCTTGGTAGTGCGGCAAAGAAAAGAGTCTCCAAACCGCTTGGTTCTTGCTCGTATATTCTGCACAGTGTGAGGGTAACATCTAAGCTCTGCACGTGTTGTCCTATGTAGGGAAGGAGAGGGTGGGATTAGTTGGAAGAGCTTATCAGAACACCACCATGGTAGAGATGGTGATTTTTCTCATATCACCTTATTTTGAACAATAATACAATTAAAATTCATAAACCTTTTTATTTTACTTTTTATACCACTTAGGTGGCAGATAAGCACACGGCCCGCCTGATGGAAAGTGGTTACCGTGGCCTATGGACGTGTAAAACACCAGAGAAGCCACACTCGCGCTGCCGACCCTGTAAGCACAGAGTCTCTGTGCCGTCAGTGTAGAGGACAAAGCAGGACAAGCCTTTAATAATCCTACTGACAGCACAAATTCTCCAGTGAGCTCTGGTTACCCTACTCACCGCTGGGAACACAACACGAAGTTATTATAACCGCGGTGTTCTGTAGGGCGAAGGCACTTCCTCAGTCGGACTGCTTAATTGGGCGGAAGTACCGATGTGTCCTACCTCCTATAGTTTATATAGTTTGATTTCCTCTTAATTACCATGGTATTAAGGTCATTTTGAGGCTTTGTAGTCAAGATAGTTCTGACGCTGCCTGTACGGGGAGAAATCGAAAAACGTACAACTATTTTGTTGGTACAATATATAATTTAGATATCAACTTAACGGTTCATATTGAATTAGTCACGATTTCAAATCGAGACGCTTCCGTGACCTCTACCAATGTATGTCTAGATGAAATGCAAATAAAGCCGACTTTCGTAACCCGAAGTAGCGGTCATTGTCAAAGGAATATCGTTTAGAAGGATTTAAGAGTAATAAAATTCCTAAAATGGCATTTCAATATGGCTGAAATATGGCGGCGGTATGTGTTACTGCTAATAAAGTTTGCCTTATATATAACAATGGGTTTGTAAATAATGTGGCGAAACCTGTATTTGGTTAAATATGCTGTCATTTTTTGTTAATGGATCTCTTTGGTACTGGTGTGATGGATTTTTAGGGTACCGTACCCAAATGTAAAATGTAAAATCGGTACCATATTAGTAAGACTCCGTGGAATGTCTGTCTGGCGTGATAGGTAGACAGTGGAAATTTTCACAGATAATGTACGCATACGCAATAAACTACGGCACCGTTTATACACAAGTCTGGCTCGCACTTGGCTGGTTTTTTATTATGAGCTTTGTTCAAAATCTTGATTTAGGGTCTTTGGCACCGAATACAGATTTTTTATTATAAATTATGATTAATTTTGATGACATTCTGAATTTGGCAAATTATAAGCGAATTTTTATTGGTTCAGTATTTTGTCCTAATTTATGACCATACTTTAGTATTGTTATGTTACGTTTAAAAATATTCATACCTTAACGGCAGTTCCTCTCATACCAATTATAATTTTGTCGCTATAATTTGAAGAAAGTTTTTTGTGACTTATTTCATTATTTGCGCGCCAAAACTATTACTTGCTACAAAAAGAAAAATAAACTTATTACATTAACAGTAGATAATAATCAAGTCTTGCAAAAACTTTTTTAGAAGCCTCCTTTTCTTAATTCAAAAATTGGAATAAATTTAAATGCTAATATTTTTTTTTAATCAAGTCATGCAAAGGAACCAAACAATTCGTCGTCGATATACATCAGGAGCGGGCGTGAATAACTAATGAGAACTTTTTGTATGTCACTTTCAATTTTAGTTAATTGATTCGTGTATAGATAAGACGGACATGTTGGACAGAAAGAAAGTGATCCATATCTCTTGAACATAATGCTAGAACAGTAGACTCGTGTCTGACAGTTTTTGATGGCGGCCATTTTGTTAGCTGTTCTAAACAATGTTATGTTTAGGCGGGAGATTTGACAGTTTATAAATTATCTTTTTAATAGACTTCGTTTAGTTTAGCCAGTCTGTTATTAACTAGTTTTAGATAGACATTTATAGGTTTCATTAAATTAAAATATTTACGGAATTGTTGTATAGCAAGTACCTACATAATTATAAATTTAAAACGTCAGTATAGTGGTTATGGTCAGGCTTATGATCGAGAGGTCGGGTTCGGATCCTGGCAATTATACTACCACGTGAACACACTCCTTAGGGTTTATTTGACATATCAGGAAGGGTTAGTGGGGTTATACTGATAATTTCATTTACAAGCCGAATAAAAAAAAATAAAGAGACACGGGCGGCCAAGAGATGATGACGCAATGGAATAGAACCGAGTACCGAGTGCAGCATCTGATACTGCAGAGGTCCTACTATCCTTTTTACAACGTTATGAATAAAAACTACTTGGTGACGATAAAGTTAAAAATATTAATTTTAAAAAAAAATGTTAATCACTACAGTTTGTCTTTCTTTTTTACCTGTTTGTAATTTAATTATCTAGAAGTTTAGTCTAGTATAGTTTTGGTTATTTACATTTCTAGCCCTACCATGGCTGCCTCTGAAAATCAACGCTGTCTGCCAGCACCACTACGCGTATAGCGTCACACTGAGAGGTTACCATTATTCTATGTTATTTTTCATATTCTGTTTTTGTTTCTTTTTTGTATTAGTTATGTAGAATAAAAACAATTTTCTTTGTTTCGTTCTTCCTTTCTTTCTTTCTTTTCTTAAACGTTTGTGAAGATGTCTGGACGTTTGTTCTTCTAACAGCTGATCATATCTGACTGAAATTTTATACTGAGATAGTTTGCACTCTGGAATAACACACTTATTTACCTTCTCGTAGATTTAATATAACTACCTACACATACCTATCCAATATAAGGCAACTGTCTCGAATCTATACGCACACATAAAATCTCAGGTCGTGCAAGTAATTCTTACAAGAACCTACAAATTTAGAACACATTCTCAGGAACAACAGTGAGCTTTCTCAAAACTTATCTGTCCATCTGAGTAACTGCAGCAATAAACATAACAGGAATATATTAAGATGATGTGCTGTTTTGAGAGCAAGACTCAGAGTCACGAAAGTGAGAGCACGATTTATAGTGTGGTCGCACAGAGCTGTGACAAACGTGTCGGGGTCCGAATTGGAACGTTTTGCAGATGTAGATTGACATCGTGTCGTTGAACACAGCTAGATGGAAAACTTGAAATAATTGGACTAGACAGTTGTATTCCAATCATGCTTGTACTTAAAAAATAACTTGTGATCGAAAGTGATAACTGGATCCTTTTTGTACATGCGGAAAGGTTTCACGTCATTGGAGGTACGATATTAGGTGGATATATTGGATTCGAACTGACTAAAACTCGAACAGTTTCGTTATAATGGCCTGGGTGGCTGGGGCATCTGATATATGCGCTTCTAGAAATGGTATCCCATTTGCATATGCACAACTGGCCCTTCAATAATTTATATACATACGCGTTTATCCTCGAAAAGGTGAATTAACATCCACATTTCACCAATAATTGAATTGGGTCCCACGTAATAAGGGGTGAGACTATTGCCTTCTTCCGGATACTGTTAACTCAAGCTTTGCATCTGAGGCTGAATCTGGGTTGTATATATCTGTCTGATGTTAAACAGCTCTATACCTTAGTAGGTGGTTCAAATTCTGCTCTGCCGGGAACAATATTTGCAATTAATGCAGTACATAATTCAGATCTGCAGTTTAATACACATTAAAATTATTTGCTGTATGCTTTTTGACTCATGTGACAATTAGGGACACAATATCGATCCTCATGGTTGCTGTGTAAAGTTTCATTTTTCCGAGCTTGGTAGGTACGTCACATATACTTCACCTCTATTAATGTACTGATCTATATTCAGAGCTTCTATTATCCACCGGAGTAATCGATTTGACTTTGACAAGTTCCGCATTCCCTTCTATAAATGCATCAATATCTATAGGAAATGCATGTAACGTCCAGTAATTACTGAATACAATTGGGTATTTGATAATTATTACAAAAAAATATGAAATGTTTTGGATATGATAGCTTATACGTACATGACAACTTACAAAATGTATTTCACAAAAAGATGAATTTTAAATATTTTATTTTTACAAAATAAATTGAACTTTTATAACTATCTGTACGCAAACTGTCAACGCATCTGTTGACAGTTTGCGTGACGTAACTATAAATTTTTTACCCAAGCTTTCAGCAATCGTTTTACTTTTTATTTCTTTGACTATATGTTTACTGTATATATAGACAAAACATAACGTGTAATAAAATTAACTCCTGGAAAAGATATGTTAATTTTTCACTCATTATTTAATATTACGCTTATGTTTATTTGCTAACACTACCAAGGGGCCGCAATTCAGAATTCAGGGCCTCTTGTGTCGTGATACGCGCGCGTTAGCTCAAGAAACATACCTACCTACGAAGCACCCACCGGTCATTGACTTCCAAAAATCAGCTGCTCACTGCAATCCCTGTGCTGTACATATCGATGTGGTACGGTTAGCATAAGCGATGATGTGATGATTAGTGATGTCAATTTTTGTATCCTTTTTTTTTTTTTTACGTGCGCAAAAGCCCCACGGATACCTCCCCACCGGGGCCGGTGGAGGAGGTTATGTCGGACTCGAACCGACTAAAACGCACGCCGCCTGTGGGTCGTTTTGGTTGCCGAAGGTGAGGTTGACAGGCATATCCCTCGCACCCCGGCCGACCCAGGGCCATCTCTAACGATCTGGCTCTCTTCTCGGGTGTGGGGACTACAGAGTCCCCAACTCGTCCCCGGAAACGGGGAGGCGTGCCAGGTGCGCCACCGCCGCGGCCTGCTTCTGCCAGGGTCACAGGCGGCTCCACCTGTCACCCCCAGGCCGGCGCTCAGACAGGCAGCTTGTCTTGCGATCCTTCGTCGCTCCCGCTGCCGCTCCCGCCCCGCCTCCTCCTTCACGAGCATTACTTGCTCGCAGAAGGAGGCGCAATTTTTGTAGTCTTTACAACTGAATTTTATTAATTTAATACCAAGTAATCTAACAAAGTTCCGAGATTTCATTATGATAAACGTTATATTGTCGCAAAAGACGGGTAAAAATACTCGTTACATCTGAGTAAACTAATGTCAATATTATTTTTAAACTGTCAATGTGTGCATTGTAGGTACATGTACAGGAAGCGTCGGTAGCTTAGTGGTCAAGGAGTATGCCTTACGATCGAGAGGACCCGGGTTCGACTCCTGGCTATTACACTACCAACGTGAACCCACTTCTAGCACAAGCAATTTTTAGCTTAGTTGGAGGGGTTAGAGGTAATATTAGTAATCGCGGCTGCTAATATTCTTAATGTCAAACTTATACTATTTTGTAGCTATTTTTATACGCCGCGTTATAGTGGACATAACTGTGTCTATAGAGTTTGTATATAGTCTAAGTTTTTCTTCTTGTTTGTACGTATATAGTTTCCTTGTACATAGTTGTTTGTACCAAACATAGGCGTTCTACATTGACATATTTGTTCGTAACGTTACTTAACGAGTACTTAGTTACAGTTCCCGGTTTCGCTTTTATGGCGTTGTTGGTACCTACTTATGTGTAGGGTATGCTAATTGATGATAATTCATCATCTTCATTCATCATTTACCAGTTTTTTTTTATACCACTTAGTTGGACGACAAGCACACGGCCCACCTGATGGGAAGCGGTTACCGTGGCCTATGGACGTATGCAACACCAGGGGTGTCACACTCGCGCTGCCGACCATTAAGAAACCTTCTGATGCCCCTCTTGAAGAACCCCATATTGTAGGCGCTTGGGAAAACCGCAGCAGGGATGTCATTCCACAGCTTGAGTGTGCCAGACCAGTTGCGTCTAAGTCTGGTGATTAACTAGATTACCCACCGCTGTACGACACCGCATGGTAAGAGATGAGGTGGCCCAAATTCTAATCTGCCAGGTACTGCGTGACCACTGATACTTGTACAAGTATATATGTGAGCTTCTATCAATTTACCGTAGTCGATATGGGGGCAATCGAAGAACATTTACAACAGATCTAATTCACTGAAACAGTACAAACCTTTCTCAATTACTGTGGCAATAAACTTTATTATGCCAATTCCTACTAAGTTTGGACTATGCTTAATTAGCTAGATGCTAACTATCATTTTCTGTATGTATGTATGTATGTATATATGTATGTACAGTCCCCGAAAAAAGTTGCTTAACACTAAAATATTTATAAACTTTCTACATTACTTTTTATAATGACGCTACTCATGGTTATTCGTATTTGCGTATTTGATACAATACGTAGTTACATACATATGAAATTACAGTTTATTTGAAGAAATTGAAAGAAACGCAATTTTCAGTACTAACATTTTTGCATTTTTTTCAGGAATGACAAATCCAAATTTTATGATATTTTTTGTGTATGAATGAGACAACATTCAGCTAACAAACACTTTTATTACGTTTTTGAAAAGTGACAGCTGTAAAAAAGTAATACGAAATTTATCATCAAAATGGATAGCATTTAGGAAGTACTGTTTTTGAAGATCGAATTTAATTTATCAAGCGGCCAGTAAAAACAAAATTTAATACAGAGTTGTGTAAAATCGTGAAATTAACTTTCAAACAAAATATAAATAATGGAAATAGCTATTAAATTACAGGAATAACGAACTCATGAATCTGTAAGAAAATTTCGTAAATTTCATAGGTTTAAGACCTAATATTTGACAAACAATTACCATGTGTGGATAGTGTATTTGACAAAGCATTTGCCTGTCATTTGCTATTTGACAAGTTATTTAATTCTTTTTATATTTATGGCCAGTAAAGTACCTTTAAAACAGTAAACGAAATGTGACATTTCAAATGTGACACCTCTTTGAAGTGAATACTTTTTTGTGAAGTAAATTATGTTTGTCTATATGTGCATGTATATATTACGTCAATTATTTTGCCAAATCAACAAACGCCCAATAGCAATCAGACATAGCCAAGTCCCATCATTATATTGTACACGTCAATATGACTTACAGGAAAGAGGATCACCATTAAAAACAGCAGCAATTTTATGCCCTCAGTTTGACGAACTCATCAGATGTTTTTTTTCAAAACCCGGGATTGTAGGTAGAAGGAAACATATTTAGTGAGCTGGTAAAGAATATCAAGACTTTATGTTGTGAAAAAGAAGAGTCGTCAAATCGCTTTTATTTCCAGCTGTCCGCCGGTGATTTCGCATGAATTTATTGTCTGTTATTATTTTGCGCCCGGTTAATGGCAATAGGCTCGCCACCTATTATATTGGGAGTTTATGCTTAATGAACTGGCGAAATGTGGGTGCTAACACCTCTGCCTACCCCTTTTTTTTTTTCTTTTTTTTTTTTACGTGCGCAAAATCCCCACGGATACCTCCCCACCGGAGCCGGTGGAGGAGGTTATGTCGGACTCGAACCGACTAAAACGCACGCCGCCTGTGGGTCGTTTTGGTTGCCGAAGGTGAGGTTGACAGGCATATCCCTCGCACCCCGGCCGACCCAGGGCCATCTCTCACGATCTGGCCCTCTTCTCGGGTGTGGGGACTACAGAGTCCCCAACTCGTCCCCGGAAACGGGGAAGCGCGTCACGCGCGCCACCGCCGCGGCACTTCTGCCTACCCCTTCGGGGATATAGGCGTGAGTTTATGTTATGTTATTATTTTGCACAGAACCCTAATTCTTATGGAATAAAAGTAGCATAAAAAAATCAAATCAATTAGCCCACCGTAGTTCACTGCTGGACATGGGCCTCTCTCATGAAAGGGATAAATGTACTTAGATACAGTGGTTTTTTTTTCAGTTCATTTTTTTTTGTGTAAGTATATTCATACCTATCTATACTAGCCAGTCTTGCAGCCAACTACTACCAGTATTTGCACTCCGCGGAAATCGAACCTTCATGTAACTTAACTTTTCTGTCGTAGACTGTACATTTAATTATGACTAGTAGAGTTACTATTAAATTATCTACAGTTGCACTATCAGATAGTTGCTGTAAGATTGATCCCATTTGAATTATGGCCGGGACTGTACAAGTTATGTTTAAGTTTTATCTTTATTGAGTTCTCATTTAGATGGTTTGAGTTCTTGAGATAATTGTTGAGATGCGAGATTCGAAATTAGATTGGAAGAGTAAATACAGGATGTATGTTTTAATATTTATTTATTTCTATATAGTAAATCAAATTGTAGTGTTTGTAAAAATAAGTCCGACATAAAGAAACTTTCTGTTCTTTCGGGGTCGACAGTACGAGTGTGAATCCCCTGGTGTTACACACGTTTATAGGTAACGGTAACCACTTTCAATCAGGTGGACCGTGTGCTTGTCTGCCACCTAAGTTGTATAACAAAACATAACTCCGGCTCTGGCAGGGGGGGTAACCTTGGGGATTTTTCGAACGTAAAAAAATGGGAGATTTTTAATGATTACCTACACTTGAATACCTACTTGATATTTATGTATATAGTCTAACTACAGGACTTCGATATTGCCAATTGTTTCTGGAGGTCATATGGCAGTCGCTTCACGCAAAATATCGAAGTTCAGCCGCGGCACAGTTAGATTAAAAACCCGACGAAAGATGAATCGAGGAGAGACTCAGAGGATGATGATTGTTTATCTTTCTGCATGTTTGTTTTGTCAACTCGCTGATGTGGTTAGGCCTATTTCCGATTCCACTTGCCAGTGAAAATCTCATTAAAATTGGCCCAATCACACACGCCTTATAATATCGTCATTAGCGACTGCAAATAACTTTAGATCCACTCCCCACTAGGGCTACTCCTGTGCTATAATTTAATCCATTTTATTGAGTCATACGCACGTCATAAGTCAAATAGGCTACTAGACTTTTTTTTTCGTTGTTGATCAATTATCTCTTTTATTATTATATATTATATAATATATTGAACTGCGAAAGAGAAATATTCTTATAATAATTTTTTTAAAGATATTTCATTTTGAAAATTCAATTTCTCAAGCAGGCCGAAAACGCTCCGTACAAATATCGTGCTTGCGAGTGACGTCACACGCCAGTTACGCGTTGTGCAAATGTGTGGAGTTCTAGAGAATATCGGGTTTATCTCAGTCCACTTTGCATTTGTGTATAGTTCATAATAAAAGTAATTTGAAATTTAATGAGAAATCCAAAAAGGTTAAAATTTTAGCTTTATTTAATTGTTTACATTTTGACTTTTATTGTAAATTAAAAATAATTAAGTCATAGTTTCATTTGTGTCAGGAAATATTTCATTTTACAAGGCATATTTTTCTGTAAGAAACTAAGATATTAAGCGGTATTGGAAAGAATCAGACAACCATGTCATATAGCCTACTGAGATAAAAACCGAATCACTAGTAATCTCTATGTCCTACCCCTTTCGAAGAAACGGAATCCAATACAAAAACAATTCCCTTTCATTTTCAAAACGGTCAGTCTAAAACAATCAACACTAAATACAGACATCCTTCCAAAGACGGTGTTAAACATGTTTTGCACCTTTCCAAAAATAGCTCTCAGACAGACAGACATAGAAAAAGTAAAAAAGCTGGACAAACATTACTTGGCTGTTAGCCCAAGGGACTGTTTACACTCGACGCGTATTACCGGTTGCTTCTTTACCTGTGGCCCGATTTTATTACTACACGTTTACATGCCAACAAGAGCGCGGTAGCCTAGTGGTATGGGTAATGGACTGCTGAGACGAGGTCTCGGGTTCGATCCCAGGTTTTACCACAGCACACACCAATTATTTTCGATGCTTTTCGAAGTTATGTGTGTATTTATCGCAGGTTTATAAGTGCCCGGTTAATGGCAATAGGCTCGCCACCTATTACATTGGGACCTAAACACAAACTGGCGAAATGTGAGTGCTAGCAACTCTGCCTACCCTTTCGGGGATATAGGTGTGAGTTTATGTTATGTTGTGTTATGTAAACGCCGTAAATCTGTAAATTCATTTTTTTAATGCTTTTTAGTGGCCCTTTTTTGGTTCTTGAAGTTGACCTAATTTTTTTACAAAAACAAACAGTAAAAAAATTCGGATAGAACAGATCGCTGAAAAATTATAATTAGGTTAAATATTGACACTTATTTGTACCGGTGGCTCCATCCGCGTTGAAGTCGGTTTCCGCGACTAAACGAAGTCTACGTCCTTTTCCAAGGTCTTATCTATCACTGCACTGAATTCCATCAAAATCGGTTCAGCAGTTTAGGCATAAAAGCGAGACAGAGAGTTACTTTCGTCTATTTTTTTATACGTTTGATTGATGGCACTTGGTAGAATTTGTTGTTACACATATTACCTAAACCTTTGAGTAACTATTAAACCTTTGAGAATGCCGTAAGGCGAAACCGGTCAGGTCTAATATAACAAATAAAAAATAATGTGGAAAAGTACAAGTGAGTTCTCAATATAAGTTATTTTCGTATTTATAACATTATTTAATGTCGATTTTACGTGTTTAATATATTGAAATGCAAAGAACTCGTTCACATTAAAGCCCTGAACAAAACAGGTATTTAAAAATTACCTCCGCAATAACAAGTGTTCAGTATTTACGCTATCTATATAAAAGTACTAATGGACAGAACGGTTAAGAAAACATTAATAGCTGATAAACTGACTCGTAAATCTGTCTGTGCGCACTTATCTCCGTAACTAGAGTTTATCTAGTATGTGAAAGCTTAGCTAAGTGGAACCTATTGACCAACTGAGAAATACGTTTTTACTCTACTAAGTATGTATATTCACGGTTATACATCTTCGGAAGAGGTAGGCAGATGTGTTTTTATACCACTTTTTTATTTTATTTTATACCACTTAGTTGGCAGACAAGCCCACGGCCCACCTGATGGAAAGTGGTTACCGTGAATTATAGTCGTCTGTAACACCAGAGGAGTCACAGTCGCGCTGCCAACCCAGTAAGTACCGAGTTTCTGTGCCATCAGTAGAAGACAAAGCAGGACAAGCCCACTGACAGCACAAATTCTCCAGTAAGCTCTGGCTACCCTACTCACCGCTGGGAACACAACACGAAGTTATTATAGCCGCGGTATTCTGTAGGGCGGAGGTACCTACTACCCCAGTCGGACTGCTCAATCGGGCGGAAATACCGCCGTGTCCTACCTAGGTGTGTACCTAGGTGGCAGGTAAGCACACGACCCACCTGATGGGAAGTGGTTACCGTGGCCTATGGACGTATGCAACAGCAGAGGTGTTACACTCGCGCTGCCAACCATGAAGAAACCTTCTGATGCCCCTCTTGAAGAACCCCATATTGTAGGTGCTTGAGAAAATCGCAGCAGAGAGGTCATTCCACAGCTTGAGTGTGTGTAGGATGAAGTTTCTTTCATACCGCACAATGCTCACTGCCTCTGGTAATGTCTGTTATATAAAAATGTGTATTTTATATATACTTCATTTTGTTACATATTATGTTTTATGACCTCCCCAACTCTTGAGGTATATCCCGCACCAGAGTTTTTTTAAATTGATACCAATTTTTGCATTCCCTACATCCAGTCTAACCATTGAAGTCAAGTCATTGCGTCCCTGTCTCCAATACTTCTTCTTCCTCATCGTCTTAGTGTTATTCCCAGTCGAATCTGAAGCTATCACCTCGGCGTCTAGGGTCCGCTTTACCTACGAAGGCAACTCGGGCGTCCCCACACCCGAGACGAGGGCCAGATCGTGAGAGATGGCCCTGGGTCGGCCGGGGTGCGAGGGATATGCCTGTCAACCTCACCTTCGGCAGCCAAAACGACCCACAGGCGGCGTGCGTTTTGGTCGGTTCGAGTCCGACATAACCTCCTCCACCGGCTCCGGTGGGGAGGTATCCGTGGAGATTTTGCGCACGTAAAAAAAAAAAAAAAAAGGTCCGCTTTATTGTCCAGTCTTACTGCGGATTTGGCAGAACTTCGCTATTACCAGGAGATAGGACACGGCGGTATTTTTCCGTCCAATTGAGCAACCCGACTGGGAAAGTACCTCTGCCCTATAGAATACCTCGGCCATAATAAATTCGTGTTGTGTTCCCAACTGTGAGTAGTGTAGCCAGAGCTCACTGGAGAGTTTGTGCTGTCAGTAGGAAGACCAAAGACTTGCCCTGCTTTGTCCTCTACACTGACGGCACAGAAACTCGGCGAGTGTGACTCCTTTGATGTTACAAACTTCCATAGGTCACGGTAACCACTTTCCATCAGGTGGGCCGTGTGCTTGTCTGCCACCTAAGTGGTATAAAAAAACCGTGAAGCGACTGTCATCTGACCTCCACAACCCAAAGGCTATATCGAAAGCATTGCAGCTAGACCAGATGTTGAATTTTTAAGGGCTCCAACTATCCCTAACGATTGTATAGCAACCGGGACCAACGGCTTAAAGGGAGCAGACCCATGCAAATACCCATATTCATGCATACAAATATTTGCACAGAGCGGGAATGGAACCCGCGCCTCCTGCGTAGTAGCCGTGTTCATTTCATTACCGCCTCGCCAGACGCTGTGACATGAATACTTCTTATTATTGATAGTCGGCTCCTTCGAGCGTGATAGAAAATCAAATGAGCTTCACACGTAAGTCGTGAGCTCTCACTGAATATTGCACGATATGGTGTTTTGCTAATTCCATGGCTTGTGGTGTGGTCTTGTGCTATGTTTAGATGATGACAGTATGTCTAGAGATCGGTACTATGGTAACGATGATTATCAGAAACATGTTTGTTTCTTTTAATAGGTTACTGTATCTAATATGCAGCATTGATCACATGGGAATCAAGTGGTAGACAAGCACACAGTCTACCTGACGGAAGACATGTCCATATTCCACAGTTACCGTCGTCACATTCGTGCTGCCGATTCTTTTTTATGCGCAAAATCCTCACGGATACCCCAACTACCAGAGCCAGTGGGGGAGGTTATGTCGGACTTGAACGCACGCTGACTCTGTGGGCTGCTGGTTGCCGGAGTTCAGATTATCTGAGACATATCCCTCGCACCTCGGCCGGCCCAGGACTGTCTCTATTGAGATGGACCTCTTTGGTGCTTAGGACCACGGAGTCCCCATCTGTTCCACGGGTATGGTCGAAGCCTGCTTCTGCTAGGGTGACAGGCGGCTCTACCCGTCACTGCCAGGTCCGCGCTCATGGTGGACGGAGGTCATATTGCTACCTCCAAGTCGCCTTAGCTCGCGGGCCTCGCGATTTGCGAATCTCCTTCGCTCCCGCTCCGTCATCACCTTCACGAGGATAACTTGCTCGCAGAAGGAGGCGCCAGTAGCCCACGCATCAGCGCAGTGTGCTGCCGACCCTGTAATACTGATTAGTGCCTATCATTCAATCGAAATATCGAGTAAACAGAACATAATATACCTATTTAACTTGTAAATATTTTGCCGCGATAATATCGCCGCTCATATCTAGTAAGTATGTGCAAAAGACGGGAAAGTTTTAATAACAACAGATCAATGTCATCAAGGGTTCCCAATAAATTTTTCGACCACATTTTAGAATAAGCCTTGAAAACAGCTAGTACTTACCACACACCGTGTAAGCATAGACTTTCTGTGCCGGACAAGCCTTTAGTCTTCCCACTGACAGCACAAATTCTCCAGTGAGTTCTGGCTACCCTACTCACCGCTGGGAACACAACACGAAGTTATTATAGCCGCGGTATTCTGTAGGGCGGAGGTACTTCCCTAGTCGGAGTGCTCAATTGGGCGGAAATACCGCCGTGTCCTACCTCCTATAATGTCACCCGCATATGGTGCAGAATATCCGATCAAGAACCAAGCGGTTCGGAGACTATTTCCTTTATCGCACCATTAAGGCCTGGAATTCATTACCAGCTCACGTGTTACCTTCTTCCTTTGGTCCCGGGTCCTTTAAACGGGGTGTGATAAAGCGTATAGTGAGGACGTCAAGCTGAGTGTCACCATTGTAACATGGTAGGTATATGTATGTAATGGTTACCCTCTTTTCTGAGACTTGGCCTTCAGCTTACTATCAGGCGATGCGAAGTTTTTTTGACGTGTCGTATATAAAAAAGTCACAAAATAGATATCGACTACTTATATAAAGTAAAGTTATTGTGTTCATCTACTTTTGAGAGTATACAGTCACCTTCAAAAGTATTTTAACACAAACCGTCCAGTCAGCTCCCTACTCAATAGTTCACTGACACCTGTATTCCTATCATAAAATAACATCTATTCATTAGGTACCCATGGAATCAATGCCCTTGACCGTCAGCAGGTGTCATTGTCACGGTGTTGTTTCGAGGGTGAGTGTTCCCCATATAATGGTTCGAAACGCTTGAAGTCACATAAAGTTACATTTCATGTGAATTTATATTGTTATTTCGAACCACTCCCACGGTATATGATTTTAGAGTGTATACTATTAACTAATGTACCTATATGGTAATATTGGTAATACATTTTAAATGTTCGTTTGTTTGAACGCGATTATCTCTGGAACGAAACGTGTAATTTCACAAATTCTTCGTCTACGCGGACATATTTTTTTTTTTTTTCAGTATGTACCCTTATTATTTAAGAAATGTTATTCCTTATAATATCAGCTATTCTGCCAGTGAAAGGGCCGTCAAAATCAGCCTAGCCAACTAAACAGACAGACAATTTAAAAATAAATCTGTATGTTTCCTATAACTATACATACTCATTCTGCTCTTAATTAATTAATATTACATTTCATTAATTTTAATTGTACTACTATAAGGTGTTCTTCAAGAGGGGCATTAGAAGGTTTCTTCAGGGTCGGTTGCGCGAGTATAACGCCCTTGGTGTTGCATACGTCTATAGTTAAGCCAAGCTGCCCGCGTACGAAGGCAACTCGGGCGTCGGAGGTCGATGAACGACCTCCGCCCCACATGAGCGCAGGCCTGGGGGTGATAGGTGGAGCCGCCTGTCACCGTAGCAGAAGCAGGCCGCGGCGGTGGCGCGCCTGGCGCGCCTCCCCGGTTCCGGGTATGAGTTGGGGGACTCTGTAGTCCCCACACCCGAGAAGAGGGCCAGATCGTGAGAGATTTCCCTGGGTCGGCCGGGGTGCGAGGGATATGCCTGTCAACCTCACCTTCGGCAACCAAAACGACCCACAGGCGGCGTGCGTTTTAGTCGGTTCGAGTCCGACATAACCTCCTCCACCGGCTCCGGTGGGGAGGTATCCGTGGGGATTTTGCGCACGTAAAAAAAAAACGTCTATAGTTCACGATATCACTTACAATCAAGTAGGCCGCATGCTTGTCTGCCACCTAAGTGGTATAAACAAAAATAACCTTCCTTAGGGATCCGAACAAAGCCGCATGACCTAGGTACCACGAATATCTGTGATAGGTCACGTATATATAGAGGAAGAAGATACTGGATTTACCTGTAATAGGTACACTTCATAACACAAAAAAAAACTTAGCCATCCCTAATATTATTATATCTGGCCCGTTTATATTTTTAAATAATTCTGAGAAACATAATATTATAGATTAATATATCTACACATGAAAGTAAGCCGCCGTCGGAAGCCGTTATCTGAATCAATAAAGGTACTTTAGCCCACATGTAAGGCACCGCGGCGCCTTGTACCTAGAGATAAGTACCACAAACATCAGTCACGATACACTAAGGTAATAATAATAATAATTACTAGGTATCTTACTAGTCTTATTTGACAGCCTCGGTGGCGTGGCGGTAGTGAACGCGACTGCTACGCAGGAGGCGCGGGTTCGATCTCCGCTCAGTGCAAATATTTGTATGCATGAATATGGGTATTTGCATTGGTCTGGGTGTTTCTATGTATAATATATGTATGTATAATTATTCGAGGAGGTAGGACACGGCGGTATTTCCGCCCGATTGAGCAGTCCGACTGGGGTAGTACCTCCGCCCTACAGAATACCGCGGCTATAATAACTTCGTGTTGTGTTCCCAGCGGTGAGTAGGGTAGCCAGAGCTCACTGGAGAATTTGTGCTGTCAGTGGGAAGACTAAAGGCTTGTCCTGCTTTGTCTTCTACTGACGGCACAGAAACTCTGTACTTACAGGGTTGGCAGCGCGACTGTTACTCCTCTGGTGTTACAGACGTCCATAGGTCACGGTAACCACTTTCCATCAGGTGGGCCGTGTGCTTGTCTGCCAACTAAGTGGTATAAAAAAATAATAAAAAAAATATGTATATATTTACAAAAAAAAAAGTATTTAAGTATGTTTATTCGTATTCTAGTTTCGATAACACAAGCTAGTTAAACTATGCTTACCATGGGTCTAGATAGCGTGGTGTAGAATGTTGTAGAGTATATATAGAATATAGTACCAGTTACTAGTACCCTGGATACTCGTCTCAGCAGTCTTAGTAGTTTAAGGGACTCTCGCATCGCCCCTAGAACTGTCCCATAATCTTAGTTCTGTTCACTTCTTGTCTAGTATACCTAACCAGAAGTCATTGATCTATCTACACTGCTTCTCCTCAAGATTATTACGAGCCTGTCACATTGATCAAATGAATTGCTTTGTTAAACAATAAATCAAACGACTTAAACGGTAGCTGAGATAGTTATAATTTCAGACATAAATTATAATTGTTAATTTTGTTTAATTGCAATCATTAACGCGGAATAAATTGTAACTCCTTAGTTGAGAATGCTTTCACGACATCGTCATCATTATCATCACCATCATCATCATCATCATCATCATCATCATCATCACCACCACCATCACCAAGGATTGTACTTTAGAGCTTTTTAATCTCTGATTAGACGATTTTTTACTGCTGACGTAATATAACATAAACTCACGCCTATATCCCCGAAGGGGTAGGCAGAAGTAATGTAATAGGTGGCGAGCCTATTGCCATTAACCGGGCACTTATAAATCTGCGATAAATACACACGTAACTTCGAAAATTCATTGGTGTGTGCCATGGTAAAACCTGGGATCGAACCCGAGACCTCGTCTCAGCAATCCATTACCCATACCACTAGGCTACCGCGCTGAAAACAATAAAATACTTATAAAGCGTAACAGCTAATTTTATTATAGAAAGCCCACCCGTCCTAAAACCGACCTGACTAGTTTTACCATATAGCCACCAGCCCCTTATGTATCTGACCGTTTTTGTTTAAAATGTGATGACTCATTAGAAAAAAACTTGACAAAATGGTAAGCGCGATTGTAATATAAGTGGCTTCACATCGATAGTGTAAATCCCATGATTTGAACCCGACACCTCTCGATCGTGTAAGACCGACTCTCAACAACCAAGCTACCGACGCGACGCTTCATTGCTATAATTAATTACAAACAAACATACAGCTCGTGTCAAAACAGGTCCCTTTTACTTCTTAATGAATATCTAAAATTAACTTTCAAACCAAAGAGTTCCATTCGTCATACCGGAATGCATTCAATCATATCGATTAATAAATCGATATAATATATCGGTATAACATCGATTTTCTTTTGATCGATTGCGTGGTACACGTGGCCCCTGGCATGTTGCCATGGCATTGAATTGTTTTTTTTTTATACCACTTAGGTAGCAGACAAGCACACGGTCCACCTTATGAAAAGTGGTTACCGTGACACCAGATGAATCACACTCGCGCAGCCGACCCTGTATGCACAGTTTCTGTGCCGTTAGTGTAGAAAACAAAGCAGGGCAAGCCTTTAGTCTTTCCACTGACATCACAAACTCTCCAGTGAGCTCTGGCTACCCTACTCACCACTGGGAACACAACACGAAGTTATTGTGGCCTCGGTATTCTGAATGGCGGAGGTACTTCCCCAGTCGAACTGCTCAATTGGACGAAAATACCGACGTGTCCTGCCTCTTGGAACATACTTAATATGTTTAATAATTTTTGAAGAGCAAAGCTTATTTAGGCGCGTTGGTAAAATTTTGAGAAGGGACTAAAACAATTCCACTAGCGACACTGTTACCTTTACCTGTCGGTAACAGTGTCGCGAATTCAATCATAGATACGAGTGTATTATAGATTACAGAGATGTACAATATTGACCAAGTTTTCACTTCTGTCGGCACTTATGGAGTGCCAATGTTACTTTTTTAAAGTAAAAAACTAAAAATGTTTGATCCCGGATCCCGTTATGAGTGCAATTTAAAAAAAATATTACTTAGTGGATGTGAATGTTCATAATTATCATATAAGAAATCTCCTGCCAGAAGTTTATGCCAGCTGCCCAGCGGTTGAGTGTTTGACATGTGTTTGTGTTGGGAAATTAACCCAGAGGTCTCTCCAGAGTCCACCCATGAAAATAAATTTAATTCTTTTATCCGTGTAGGCTAGGTTTAGGCTCTGTGCGAGAAAATTATTTTTTATAAGTATATATTTCAGTTCCTAGTACTCTTTGAAAAATCATACAAGAAAATGGGATGGTCCAGCTGTATTTTTACTGTAGAATAAAGAATAGTCTATATTCTTGTAGGCTGGACTTAGTACAGCAATGTAGAAGATAGCTTGGACTTTGTACCCTACTTCGCCAGACCCCATATTATAGTCTATCTATATTATTATGCTCCAAATCATTTTGCAGTAATTTATCAATAAAACAAAACGGCAGCAACCATTCCATACGATCAATGAGCTAAATTATTATCATAACAATTGCTGTCATCATTGGTACAGTCGGAGACAAAAGTCGTAGAGAGTTTTTGTGCTGTCAGTGGGAAAACCAAACGCTTGTCCTGCTTCGTTGATTACACCGACGGCACAGAAACTTTCTGTGCTTACAGGGTTAGCAGCGCATGTGTAACTCCCTTGGTTTTGCTCCCTTGGTTGTCTGCCACCTAAATCGTATAAAAAAATCTATCTTGGCTTAATACATACTTTAAAGTAATAAATTGAATTTATAATCTAAAATAATTTGCAAATAAGGATTTTAAAATCAGAATTGTAAAAAAAACGTCGAATATAAAGCTAGGAGACGGTATGATGAGCCAATAAACAGGCTGATTTAGTTGAGCGTCTAGTGTGCCTGTAGCTCGCTATAGCTCTCCGACAATACTGTTAAACTGCTTGATTCAGCGTCAAATCTTTAGCATACGGGTATATACTTAATATTCTATGTAAGTAATGTCTGCAGATTTTGAGAATACAATTTTACAATGTGATGTTGTGTGTAAATCAACAATGAGGTATTTCACGATGCATTTTTAAACAAATATTCTACACGATGCAATCGTTTTTAAGTTGGTTAAAGTTTATTATTAATAGCTATCCTCTTTAGCCTACCAACAAGTGAAGTGGTTATTAGAAATCGGTTTACACCACTAGTCTGGAAAGTTTTGGTGCTGTCAGTGGGAAGACCAAAAGCTTGTCCTGCTTTGTCTTTTACACTGACAGCACAGAAACTCTCTGTGCTTACAGGGTTGATAGCGCGAGTGTGACTCCCTTGGTTTGGCACACGTCCATAGGCCACGGCAACCACTTTCCATCAGGTGGGCCGTGTGCTTGTCTGCCACCTATGTAGTATAAAAAAAAAGTCTAAGTGGAGTTTGACTCCGCAACCTCGTGATTGCAAGTCTCTTAGCCACTAGACCATGGCATTGAAACACTGGAGTTTTGATAAAGTTAGTTACGTTATAGACCTGAGTATGTGGTATGAACTTCAACTTGATGCCTCCACGTATTCCTGAGATTTAGATCTTAACAGACAGACTAACAGACGGACAACGAAGTGATCCTGTTTTCACCTTTTTCCTTTTGAGGTATGGAACTCTAAAAATCAACTTAAAAATGTTGAATCACTTTTGTTAGTCGTTGTACTAATGAAACAGATGACGCTTCACTACAATTACACTCTCCGATCGCGGGTCTCTTCTCAGAAATATTTATGCAGTGTAAAATAGTTGATGAATTGCTAAGATTGTTAATTAATTCTGACATATTTAGCTTTATAGGCAGTAGTACCCACGTCATCATGCAATTTTATTTATCATCAAGGTTGATAGAAATATCATTGTGATTTATTCTTCTATATTAATTACATTTACACTGAAACCTACATATCACGTATGTCACAGAATTTTCCAAGATAAGCTGAAGGACGAAGACCATATTTCGCCAATAATGTTTCTTGTTTTCGAATAAATTCTAGAACCCATTGCTGTCAATCGATCAAAAATTATAAATTTCACAAAAAATATTTTTGCTAACACTGCCTACATTATTACGTCACACAAAACCAATGTGTTCACGGCTGTACCGAAACATTTTTAAAATTAAACATCATCAAGGTAAAAGTACTAAACAAAAAAGGGCCCATAAAATATACCATTCCCTTACATTGTGGTATGAATAGAGATGAAAAGGCCTAGGGGATAGCTTATGGGAAAGGGATTACACTTGGCAACAAAAGTATACAAACATAATACTCTCATTTGTCTAGGCTTGACAGGAGGTTACCTTGTTTGAGAAAGAAAGAAAGAAAGGTAAATTGAATACATACTTGACATCTATAATGTTTCAACAGAATATGCAGGTACTTATCTAAAAATCTAGAGATTTATGAAATTTGCTGCTCGCTGGTTTCGCCTCGGTACTAGAACTCGGAACTAGAATCTTAAACTTTCTTTTTTTATATAGGTTTTTTTCATCTAGGACACGCCAATTTAACTTCACCTTATCTGATGGTAAGCTAAAGGCAAAGTCACAGTAAACATGGTCACTATTACTGACACTAAGTAATATTTCAATGGTGACACTCAGCTTGGCGGATGCATTTGATGCTTTTCACGCTCCGCTTAAACTCAATCGCTCTTTAGTTATTTCTGTCATTAAAACCATCGCATAAGGGAAATGTTTCAATAGAAAATAATAGCAATATATATTATATTAACCAGTCTACAATCACCTTGATGTATTTATTCAAAGTCCAACTCACTCTACGATACAAACCACTTATGTATAATTTATTATTGGAGTTGTTATGTTCAAGATCATATTCATATGCAGCTGCCATGTTATATCATTGTTATTAATGTCAATAAACTAGATGTTGACATTAGATGCCGATTCAATGTTTCTTTCTATCTTAATCGCTTTGAATAGTTAGCATACTATAAAATGATTTAAAATTTCATTCAATTGCTTGAACGGAGTCATCAAAAATTTATGTTTAAAAATGATTACAACATATTGATAGTTCGGATGAATATCGCTAGATGGCTCTCAACCGTCGCCGTAAGACCGATATATGTATAGAAGAATTTGGATGGTTTCAGGCGAAGGTGTTAGTGTTCAGAGCGTTCCCCCTGTAAAATAAAGATCGTGAGTTTGAATCCCGTCTGGATAATTAATAGAAGCATCGGAATCAATGGTAAACAGAGTATATAGAAGTTCGAAATTTTATTATTTATTTATTCATTTAAAATACCCGCCGAACGAGTATATAATAATTTGTCCACTAATTGACCTTTAAGGGTCAATTTAGATTAGTTGAAAAAATTCTTGAGCTATTTTAAGTAACTAAATATCAACCTTATTTCATTTGACAATATGGCATAATCTTATAGACAGTATCGCGTTATTGCTTACTTTTTCAAACATTGTTTTAATGAAAAAATATTGATATTTATTGAACACTAAAAAGCTGCTAGAGCCTTTTTTCCACTTGATTAGTATTTTTTGTCGGACCATCAGTATTTGACTTGTTTTTAATGAAAAACGCTGTCGTTTAAACCTCCAAAAATAAGTGGTCAACTCAAAATATAATTATACTACGTACAATTCTGATTCCGTTCCCGCTGCACCTTCTGTTCAGCTTCCTTCTTTAGTAATCGGGTAAAGATGCTTTATGCAGTGCTCGGGGATTCTTACGTAAGTTACTCGTGTCGGCTAATAATAAAAACATATTACTACTATTCCATATTACAGCTTCACGTCAGTTATTAAAGCTTTGTATTAACTTCGTTCTGAACACATCATTGTTATAGAGAAATTAATGATGTAACTTAATATCTAACAGGTAATAAAAGAATGAGATAACATTATTAGTATGAAAGTTATTGCTCAAAGGTATTACGAGATAGGTGTTTAAATATTTGGTATAAAAAAAACTTGAAACAATAGAAACATGGTAAATATCCCGATAATTTTGATACTGATGGTGTTACGAAATTTTCTATGGCAAGATAACAATGCTTAGGTCAATTATTACAGTTCGAAAGACACTGTTTACCATTTTTTGGCATATGAATGTACTTTTGCTATTAAATATATACATATTCCGGGCACTAGCCAGGAATATATAGGCTCACCCTCCCATTACGTGTAACTGTATACAATGGTAAAATGTGGTAGAAAGATGTTAATTCACCTCTACCTAACCCTCCGAGTATAAAGGCGTATGTATGTATGTATGCATTAAATGTCTAATACAGGCAGCATAATACAATATTTTTTCTAACAGTTATCTCACAAAGTCTAGACGGTAAACGGCGCCGTGTCGGGTTAAGGCAAATAATTGAGATCAGACTAACAGCAAAAAGATAGACCAATATTGACTTTTAACACATAAACACGCAAAAATAAGCCTTTAACCTGCAGCTGGCAGGCTTACTTTAGGTAAACAAAACGAGTTAAACTCTGTTTAGCTTAAACAACTGTAGTTTTAGCCCAATACTTACACAAGAAGCAAATTATGACCTACGAACAAAGGCCAATGATCCAGGATCTAACACATCAGGGTCGCCTATATTGGCCAAGTCTCAAATTACAGACTCCTACAATTCGTACGGCTCAGGTGGCAGACAAGCACACGGCCCACCTGATAGGAAGTGGTTACCGTGGCCTATGGACGTATGCAACAGCAGAGTGTTACACTCGCGCTGCCGACCATGAAGAAACCTTCTGATATCCCTCTTTAAGAACCCCATATTGTAGGTGCTTGGGAAAACCGAATATAGGCAATAACACCTTTGGAACTCTGTGAAGTCGGCGTCCCTCTCTGTCGTCTCCTGCCATTTATCTGCGGATATGGCTCGCCCGTTATTGCAATAGATGGCAGACGCCATCGGTAGAGATCTATGGGGTTCTTCAAAAGGGGCATTAGGAGGTTTCTTATGGGGTTCTTCAAAAGGGGCATTAGGAGGTTTCTTCAGGATCGGCAGCGCGAGTGTGACGCTCCTGGTATTGCACGAGTCCATAGGCCACGGTAACCACTTCCCATCAGGTGGGCCGTGTGCTTGTCTGCCACCTAAGTGGTATAAAAAAAAAGACGCTTCACGGACAAAATGGAACTTCAGCCGCGTCATAATAAGACTGAAATAGCGAACCCGGGACTCCGAGACGAAGGCCTCAGATGCCACCAGGACTAACGCAGACTAAAGTGTGGTAAAATGTTTCACATCTGCTAGATTCATTTAGTTTTATACAATTAGTTACTTGTCATCAATTTATTCTTTGAAATCTTTATACGTCTGCTTTACAACTCAAACTGGACCATATTATGAATGAAATTTCACAAAAATGGCTACTTCGTTCTCAGAATTTAAAATTTGTTTATAATCAGTGACTAAGATTAATGACACATTGTAATGACAAAATCTTAATGATGGTGTCACACGCTCTGTGAGTCATGGACCTGCCTCGATATTTAGTTTACAGTTCGCTTACCTATATTGCTATGATGATAAACTACAAATATTTATTTAGATATAAATTAACTAAGATTTGTGGTTGGAGGCGGTCAAGGAAATTGCCCACTTATTTCTTTTCATTAAGGTAGTATGCGCACTAATTTTCTTTCGTAACTTCATTTATAGGCATTTCACTTACTGATGAAAATGCAAAAGTTATCTTATTTTTAAGTAAAAGAAACCTACAGCTTTTTTACAAGTGGAAGTTCTTTTTCTTTCAGTTTACGCGATATCTCATCAATTTGAATACAGGTTTGGTTATTGTAACCCAATCATACCAAAACGGCTGAATGGATTTTGATAAAATTTGGCACAGAGATAAATTATAGTGTGAGAATTTTTTCACCTAAACTAAATTGACCCTTAGAGATCATTTTTTTTTTTTTTTTTTTTTATATAGGACACGTCAATTGGACTTCGCCTTGCCTGATGGTAAGCTGATATATGATGGTATTTTCCAGCAATTAATATAAATTACATAACATAAACTGGCGAAATGTGGGTGCTTGCACCTCTGCCTAGCCCTTCGGGGATATAGGCGTGAGTTTAAGTTAAGTTAAGTTACATAACTGAGCTTATTAAATTAAGAACGGTAAAAAAGCTGTAAAAGTTGCGTCTGTTCTTATTTGTCACTACTTCATGTTAATAACAATTTTATTAATAATCATTATTTCTTGTTTCAGGTAAACATCATATTAACTAATAATAATCCTGGTGAATACAGACAACTCTAATGGTAATACTTGCGCAAAACAGTGTAGATACACCTGCACGCGGCTTCTTTATGTTTAATCATAGTATGTTAAAATTTTCGGGGTGGGAATGGATGGGATTTGACTTATATGACAGTCGTTAACGCATGTCATAAACGTCAAATCCCATACATTCGTCATTTTATTCCACAATACGCCGCGCCGGCGTATTACTGCTTCAATTCGATTAAAGACAAAATTTAATCGATTCAGGCAGGATTCGAACCCGCGATCTTTCCCTTACAGGGGGAACGCTCTGACCACTAAGCCACAGAACCTTCGCCTGAAATCACCCAAATTCTTCCATACATATACGTCTTACGGCGACGGTTAAGAGCCATCTACCGATATTCGTACGAATTATCGGTACCAATGAATGACGTTGCACTCATTGTAAAACTTTGATTTTTAATGACTCCGATCTATTGAATGACATTTTCAAGCATTTAGTATGCCGCGATAGCCTAGTGGTATGGGTAATGGACTCCTGAGACGAGGTTTTGGATTTACTATGGCACACACCAATGACTTTTCGATGCTTTTCGAAGTTATGTGTGTATGTATCAGTTCGGATTCGAACTCGCGATCTTTCCCTTACAGGGGGAACGTTCTGACCACTAAGCCTCAGAATGACCGCTTTTTTTTTTTTACGTGCGCAAAATCCCCACGGATACCTCCCCACCGGAGCCGGTGGAGGAGGTTATGTCGGACTCGAACCGACTAAAACGCACGCCGCCTGTGGGTCGCTTTGGTTGCCGAAGGTGAGGTTGACAGGCATATCCCTCGCACCCCGGCTGACCCAGGGCCATTTCTCACGATCTGGCCCTCTTCTCGGGTGTGGGGACTACAGAGTCCCCAACTCGTCCCCGGAAACGGGGAGGCGCGCCACGCGCGCCACCGCCGCGGCCTGCTTCTGTCAGGGTGACAGGCGGCTCCACCTGTCACCCCCAGGCAGGCGCTCATGGGGGGCGGAGGTCGTTCATCGACCTCCCACGCCCGAGTTGCCTTCGAACGCGGGCAGCTTGTCTTGCGATCCTTCGTCGCTCCCGCTGCCGCTCCCGCCCCGCCTCCTCCTTCACGAGCATTACTTGCTCGCAGAAGGAGGCGGAGATACAGGACTGAGCATTGTCCTACTGAGATACAGGTCTACAATTGCAAAAGTTCTTGCTTCTGACTTCTTGCTTTTAGGAATCTTAATATGTTGCTCCAATATCGAACATACATTACTTGCGTACCATTGGCCGGTACATTAAAATAAAAGTATAATACTATAAAGAGCATTAATAAGGGCAAAGCAATTATATGTTTAATTATTTCATTCAGAAATTGGCAGTGCCAATTTGGGACAGTTACTCTGCATTCGAGATTATTAATTATTACTTGTATACCTGCGATTTTGTTCATCTCATGTTTTGTTGCATGGATCCTTTATTTTTTAATAAAAATAGCCTAAATCTGCTCAGAATCGGCTGAGCCACAGAGAATACAAACAATCTTTAACACATACATTTCTTTGTTAAACATTTGCTTTAGATTACAAGAACTTGTCTACTTGACATAACATAACATAAGCTCACACGTATATCCCCGAAGGGGTAGACAGAGGTGCTAGCACCCACATTTCACCAGTTTATGTTTAGGTCCCAATGTAATAGGTGGCGAACCTATTGCCATTAACCGGGCACTTATAAACCTGCGATAAATACACACATAACTTCGAAAAGCATCGAATAGTCATTGGTGTGTGCCATGGTAAAACCTGCGATCGAACCCGAGACCTCGTCTAAGCAGTCCATTACCCATACTACTGGGCTACCGCGGCTTGACAGCTTGAATAAATTTTAGCAAATAGATTAGAGAGTGTACAGCATGCAGCTTTTAAATTGACATGTAAGAACGAAAAGAGAGAGTCTAGGTAAGATCTGATAGATCTGATGCTAAGATTGTATTAAAATGTAATGCCTTGCGATAAAAAGCTATTCGTGACAAAGATCTAAGTGTATTTAGATGACTTGGTCACGTAGAACGCATAAAGTAAAGACTGAATAGAGAAATTTGTCCCATAAATACAGGCAGATGTATGTTGTGGGTTTTCTTTCGCAATTGGAAAAGCCAGGTAGCGTGATAAACATAATGATAGCACATGAAAAGTATTAGGAACTGTTAAGGGGCGACGACTCCGAGGTCCCCACAACCCCAAGAGGGCCATGTCATAAGAGACGGTTAATTAGACGGATAATTTCACCTCTGACAACCTGCGGCCCACACAGTCGGCGTGCGTTTTAGTCGGTACTGATATAACCACCGGGGCCGGTACGGATCCGTGGGAATTTTGCGAACATTAAAAAAAGGTGCAGTTAATGGATTAATTTTAGGTTTATATATCGATGCGTGTAAAAGTGGCTTGGGATGAAAATTACTGCCTGTCTGTATTGAATTATGTATGACCAAACCGAGATCCACGCAGGAGAAGCTGCGGGTATGAGCTAGTAACGTTATATAAATCTACCTAAGTCCTGCAGTCCAAACCCTCTAGACAAATGGCAATTCGTCATTTCATAAATGTCAACGAAAAATAACAAATCCTATACTTTTCATTGCATTTTTACTCCATAAACTCACGTTATATTTCTAAACACTCCTGTCCATCCAAAGATTGCCTTGAAGAGATTGTTGTTTACAATAAGGCCGTCCATTGTACATTATTTTATATAAAAATCTATGTTCATTTGTGTATTTTGTTGTACAATAATGAATATTTCATTCTTTTCTACAATACGCCAACTAATTGCCACTTGCCTAAAGATGCCCATGAAAAGGTAGACAATAAAGAGAAGTAGACAGGAAAAGGCAGACAATCAGAGTTAATTTCGCATTTATAATATTAGTACGAATTCGTATTCCGAAGTACTAAACTTCGCCTCAGGGACTATGTAAAGTCGTCGGTGTCAGCACTAAATTTATAGCCATTGACAGTACGCATTATGTATGAAGTTAGTGGCTATAAATTTTATGACAAAAATTTGAATCTTTAAATATTATGACTAACAAACGCATGTATCTTTGAGGTGATGATATCGGATTAGCTCATATATAACCATTATGTACAAACTCATAGCTTTATATATATGAGAAAACGATGCTTGCGTGCTTCCAATTTCAATATTATGTCATGATAGAATATGTTTGATATTATATGTTATATATAGAATATGTTTGATGATTGATAGTTATGGTAGAATATGTTTGAACAACTGTAATAACATAAAGACCTCAATGTACCATATTCTTAGAAAAAAAAATGAAAATAATAGATATGCAAAAGTAATAATAAATCAAATAGGTCATTGAAGGAGAAAGTTTTATCCATTTGAGAAAAAGTAATAACATATCTACTTGAGATAAGCCTCTTCTGATGTGCGCCATACCTCCCGATCCTCCGCCTTGCATATCTAGTAAATACCAGTTCCCTTTTTCAAGATTTTTTAAATACCAATTAAGTGCGTTTTTTCTAAGCGACTATAATATGGTGTCTTTTTAGAAAGGCATTAGAAGGTTTTTCCAGTGTCGGCATCACAAGTGTAACTCCTCTGGTGTTGCATACGTTCATACGCCACGGTAACCACTTCCATCAGGTGGGTCGTATGTTTATCTGCCACCTAAGTAGTATAAAAAGGTGACAGACAAGCACACGGGCCCACCTAATGAGATGTGGCTACATTGGCCTAGAGACGTTTGCCACACCAGAGGCGTCACACTCGTGCTGTCGACCTTGTAAGAACCTTACAGAAATTTGGATATCTCCTTAAGAGTTTCACCATGATTTCCAATATGATGAACTAACTATTAATATAAATTTAAGGTACAATTTAGGAATATGGTTGCGTTAATATATAGCTTCTAAAAAATCATAAATTCAAAATCTTTATTTCTCAAAATAGTGTAACGTAATTATATCTTTTAGACTCCAAATGTTCTGCTGAAAATTAAGTTTACCACCGCTTCATAGGCACTAGTGGAAAAGAAACGGCGCACCAAATAAATAACAGAAGTGCGAATTAATAAAAAAATGTTTTCAATGTTCAAATATATAATTAACTAGCTGATCTCCTTCTGTTCTTGAGATAACAAGTCGCCTATGTTTTAGTACCATTCAGCCGTTAGAATGTAACTGAGTAACAAACATCCAAACATCAAAAACTTTTACAGTTACAATGTTAAATAGAATGTATTGTCATCCGGATTATTCATCACTGACAAAATGAGTAAATGTTAACAGAAGCATATTAAAAAACTAGAATACAACTATGTGACTTGTCAAACTCGTCCGATTAAGATATTATATATTTATGCAAATTGTAATTACAGTTTCCGTTGTTCGTGAGAAAACTGTCGCATACAACATAATGAAGCAATAATCAAATAGTTCAATGACAGGAGAAAGTTAATATAAGATAAGGTAATGGAATACCTAATTGCTCAGATAAATAACAAATATAAAGCAAGCAAGTGGCAATTCACTGGCCGGCGTATTGTATATAGAATAAACCTAAAAATACGCCTTATGCTTCTCAATATAAGGCGTAATTTTAGGTTTATAACAGTCGTCAACGTATGCCAATACTATATACATTGATCAACCTATTCTATTGTTGTCCACAAACATATTGCCACTTCAAATCGAAAAAAATATCGAAAGATTTTTCCATATTTTAATCAATTTGAACAGTTAGCAGACTAGATGCTTTAAAAAGAAGAAGAGGTTGATCGCGGAAATTGACCGCCGCATCCACGACCAAGGCGGTGACTTACGATCCGGCTCGTTCCTGGGGCAAAGGTTGGCGATTCAGCGGGGCAACGCGGCCAGCATCATGGGCACCTTTGCGCCGGGAACGATGCGGAGTGGGTTGTTTGACGCGACATGATCGCGAGTTTGTTTCGTGTATTTATGTTTTAATTATTAAATAGTTTGAGCGGAGTCATCAAAAATTAATGTTCGAAAATGATTTCAACATCATTCATTGTTTCCGATAATTCGTACGAATATCGGTGAATGGATCTTAGTCGTCACCGTAAGACGTACGACGGATATAAAAGAATTTGGATTGTTTCGGGCGAAGATTCTTTTATTTAGTGGTCAGAGCGTTCCTCCTTACTAGCAGTACGTAGTGAGTGATAAAAACTTGCCTTTCTAATAAATAAAAAAAAATACTTAGACCACAAAATCAGCAACTTTCCACAATCAAATCGTCTCAGCCACTTTTTTCAAGTCCTCAGTCACATAATTGTATAAATTACAAGCTTCACTTGCATATTTTGAAATCTAATATCACCCATTTTTCTCTAATTTTCAAATAATGTATGGAAAATCTGCCTGAATTGTTGCCATTTATGATCACTGTTCCGCTCCCTGAAGTAGTAGCGTGACGATATATAGCATAAAACCTTCGTCGATGAACGGACTATTCAACACAAAAAGATATTTTCAATTCGAACCAGTATTTCTTGACATTAGCGCGTTCAAACAAACAAACTCTTCAGCTTTATAACATTAATGTTGATATAAAAACGCCATACTAACTTCGGCGAAGTATGTTCACAAGAAAAGAAAATTGCTTTTGATACATTCGACTTAAAAGTCAATAATTAAAAAAATTTGATTGATCCATAAAGTAGTTACGATTGCTCATTAATTATATAGCCACGAAGGATTTAATTAGCACATATGCATTATAAAGGCTGTGCATATCAACACGAAAATGCACATTCATCAACAATTATTTTATATCAATTTTTTATTAGTTATATGTGAAAGTAAAATGGTTCCTTTTATAGTTCAAGGCTCAGATGCTAATATAATAAATTATCCTCATTCTGTTTATCTTGGGGTGGATTGCATGATAGATAAACATACAGAGTCTGGTAATTGGATGTGCGGTTCTTCTGTTTTGACCCAGGACGTGCTTTTAACAGCCGCGCATTGTCTAGCTTCCTGTACAAAGTATAGTTCAGTAGCTGTATCTGCTGGGAATGCTGTGGCCTTAAAGGGGGTTACATCCACAGTTACTAGATTCATAGTCCACAATGGTTATAATGAAGAGAATATTGATATAAGTCATGACATTGCTTTGGCCAAACTCAAGACTCGATTACATTTAGGTACGAATGTGAAGCGTATAGCACTGATGCAACATCCTCCAGGGAACAAAGAAGCTGAACTAGCCGGCTGGGGTGTGATTGATGTAAGTTTGTTTTTAAAAGTACCTACTTTTTTTCTACTTGGATAAAAGAATGAAGAATGTAAATACCACTATTTCTTGCAAGCTTTGCCTCTCATATTAATAACTCTATTGTTAACTCCCTATCTAAACATCTCGTTACCAATGTCCGATTCATACAAATAAAAATACTGTTATTCATCACAAATAGCTTATAATCGGGGCATTAGTCTAGATATTGATCAGATTACCCACCAGACTATAGAGCAGGCCACAAACCAGACTACAAATCATACTAAACGCCAGACTATACACCAGGCTGCAAACCATAGTACAGATCAGACCACATGACAGAGAATAAACCACACTACAGTTCAGACTATACACCAAACTACAAACCATACTTTACATCAGACTACAAACCATACTATAGATCAGACTGAAAACCAGGCTACAAACCATATTACACACCAGACTGCAAACCATGCTATACACCAGAATACAAACCATACAACACACCAGACTACAAACCAAACTACAAAGTCAAAGTCAAAAATCATTTATTCTGCATAGACCAATAAATCGGCGCTTACAAAACGACAATATAAAAAGAAATATGAAAGGCTAGTTTAGCAAATGAACCACCGGAACCGGCGGCCCAGACCTCAGAAAATCCCGGCGAGAAACTCAGCTGGTTTTTTTTTTATCAATTTACAAACATTTACTAAGTCTACTTAGTCTAAATACAATGAGCAGCATAGTTGAGCGAACAGCTCATTTCCAAGCTTGTTCATCATCTAAGTATTCTTGGATTTTATAATAGCCTTACTTTTTTTTTTACGTGCGCATAATCCCCACGGATACCTCCCCACCGGAGCCGGTGGAAAAGGTTATGTCGGACTCGAACCGACCAAAACGCAAGCCGCCTGTGGGTCGTTTTTGATTGCCGAAGGTGTGGTTGACAGGCTTATCCCTCGCACCCCGGCCGACCCAGGGCCATCTCTTACGATCTGGCCCTCTTCTCGGGTATGGGGACTACAGAGTCCCCAACTCATCCCCGGAAACGAGGAGGCGCGCGAGGCGCCTTACTGGCACAATTTACTCTTTACCTACTGCATTTTTAAATTCATTCACAGGTAAATCCCTAATTTCACTAGGGAGAGACTAGACTATAACAAGAAAAGAAGCCTAAAAAAATAATTTAATTTCAGATTTATTAATTATTTTTTAGGAATACCGTCATACACCAACAAACCAACTACAACAAGCAAAACAATATTTGGTAGACCACCAATCGTGTATACATTTATTGAAGTCGATCCCCGATGGCTGTTTCTGTGCGACTGGCAGGACCAAACAGGGTTATGCTGCTCCGTAAGATATTGTATTTATTTATTTATACCGCACTACCGCACGCGGGGGAAGAGGGAGGGGGGGGGGGTAAGAAAAGAGAGATAGATAGAGCATGAGACGAGAGCGCTATCAACTGGCATGAGAGCAGTACAGCGCTTGCGGTTGGTTTATACCTATATATCTACCTATGACGTATTCTGAGACCTGCCAAATACGTTTACACAAAAAAATCATAAAAATCGTTATGTTATGTTTATTTGGTATGACAGTGGTTTTGCTTCAGGAGAATCAAGGGCCTGGTGTTGCACACGTTCATAGGCCACTTTCCATCAGGTGGGCTGTGTGCTTGCCTGCTACCTAAGTGGAATAAAATAAAATGTATGGAAATCTACCAGATTTATGAATATTTATGGTTACCTACTGCACCGCTCCCTTGAATAATGGCATGATGATATATAGACTAGGTTACATACAAATATTGTGGCTTTTCATTCCATGCATACAGTCATTTCGAAGCCTAATGAATGCAAACAAACATTTAAATATTTCCCCTTTATAATATTATATTAGTGTTCCTATTGTTATAAAGGGCAAAGATTGTATTTACAATGATTATTTACTAATTAAATCTATTATAATATGTACAATAAAAAAATCTAAAACAACATGTTAGGAAAAATTAAAATGCGTCGTGGAATTCCTCCGCATTCCTTGCCTCTTGTGGTATCGTTCCCAGAAAACTGGCAGCAATGCCACATTGTATGGCAATGCTTATTCTCTGACCTAAGAAAAGATTTAAGGCTCTTACTAATAAAAGCTAGCACCTCTGCCTACCCCTTCGGAGATATAGGCGTGAGTTTATGTTTATGTGTGTTATTTACTAATAAAAAAATACACAGAGTAGTTATGTCAAAACTTTGCTATAACAGTTGTATATACCCTGTAGTAAGAGCATTTTTGGGGAAGTACCTCCGCCCTACAGAATACCGTGGCTATAATAACTTCGTGTTGTGTTCCCAGCGGTGAGTAGGGTAACCAGAGCTCACTGGAGAATTAGTGCTGTCAGTGGGAAGACTAAAGGCTTGTCCTGCTTTCTCTTCTACACTGACGGCACAGAAACTCTGTATTTACAGGGTTGGCAGCGCGACTGTAACTCCTCTGGTGTTACAAACGTCCATAGGCCACGGTAACCACTTTCCATCAGGTGGGCCGTGTGCTTGTCTGCCACCTAAGTGGTATAAAAAAAAAGCATTAATGTTTTGTATAGATAGACAGATAGATAAATTATTGATATTTTTTTTCAGAGGTGACTCTGGTAGTGCCCTTATTATCGAAGGGTATATTCAGATCGGGCTGGTCTCCTATAAAATACCTAAGATGAGTAAAACGGTGGTGATCTACACAAATGTCACGTTCTACTACAATTGGGTTCAAAACCAGTTGCGAAAAATAACATGTATGCAATAACATCTCCGCTTTCAAATATTTTTGTAACAATTCTCATCATTTTACAATAACATGTATGCGATAACACCTCCGCTTTCAAATATTTTTGTAACAATTCTCATCATTTTACAATAACAGGTATGCGATAACACCTCCGCTTTCAAATAATTTTGTAACAATTCTCATCATTTTACAGTAACATGTATGCGATAACACCTCCGCTTTCAAATAATTTTGTAACAATTCGCATCATTTTACAACATGTATGCGATAACACCTCCGCTTTCAAATAATTTTGTAACAATTCTCATCATTTTACAATAGCATCATCATTACTAAAGCGAAACCACTGTCATACCAAATTACTTCAAAAAATGGCATTAAATTTTAGACTTTATTGTTGTATTCTTAAAATCCAAAATTAAATGAAAAGAGTTTCATTAAACTTTTTCTTTCCTCCGCAAAAAGGTTTTCAATTATGGACTTTGAAAGCATTGCTTTAAAGGCTAAAATTAAATGGATTTTAGCTGTGTCCGTGGTATGACGTCATTCTCCTCCATGCATTCCTGTCAGAGGTCATCTCAGTCACTCCCTTCCTTGCCATATATTCTTTCATGTAATCCATCCACCTTTTCTTGGTCCTACCTCTGCTACAATGAGAATTTTACACATTTAATGTGTATCTTGAGATTATTTCACATTAAATGTGTAAAATTCTCGTTAATTTCATCTAATAAATTGAATTTGTTTAAAATAGTTTTATTTCAAATCTCTACATCGAGTCACAAAAGAATAGAACCCCAACCCGGACTCCAAATAGCGAACTTTCAGTGCAATTATAATGTTTTGTAACTGGCAGGGAATCCCCTAAGGTGAAAAAAAAAACTTGCGTGACAGTCTTTGGCGACTGCCGATAAATGTGACAATACTTTTTGCTCATCCAAATAGAGCTGAACGTGCGTAAATAGTTATATAGTCATGACGTCTGAATAAGGGGCGCCTAGGCTCAGGCCTGGGTGTGACGGCTGGATCCGCTTCTCACCCTGGCAGAAGCAAGCCGTGGAGGAGGCGCGCGTTGCGAGTTGGGGACTCTGTGGTCCACCACATCCGAAGAGGGCTAGATCGAGAGAGATGGCCCTGGGTCGGCCGGGGGGCAAGGGATATACTGTACGTATGGTATGTACTTCACCTTCGGCAACCAAAACTGTGTGGATTTTTGCACGTAACAAAGGACACCCAAGGCTTCGCCTATTGGGCGGCCGGCGCCTCCTTCTGCGAGCAAGTAATGCTCGTGAAGGAGGAGGCGGGGCGGGAGCGGCAGCGGGAGCGACGAAGGATCGCAAGCCAAGCTGCCCGCGTACGAAGGCAACTCGGGCGTCGGAGGTCGATGAACGACCTCCGCCCCCCATGAGCGCCGGCCTGGGGGTGACAGGTGGAGCCGCCGGTTACCCTGGCAGAAGCAGGCTGCGGCGGTGGCGCGCCTAGCGCGCCTCCCCGTTTTCGGGGTCGAGTTGGGGACTCTGTAGTCCCCACACCCGAGACGAGGGCCAGATCGTGAGAGATGGCCCTGGGTCGGCCGGGGTGCGAGGGATATGCCTGTCAACCTCACCTTCGGCAACCAAAACGACCCACAGGCGGCGTGCGTTTTAGTCGGTTCGAGTCCGACATAACCTCCTCCACCGGCTCCGGTGGGGAGGTATCCGTGGGGATTTTGCGCACGTAAAAAAAAAAAAAAAAAAAAAAAAGGCTTCGCCTATTCTGATATGAGCGTGACGAACTACGACGTCAGTTTTGTTACACCAAAAGGTGTTTCACTAAAGAAGTTTAAACTTTAAAAAATAACATTGAAGTTAGTAAAATGTTCTTTCAAAGTTTATAATTATTCAACAAATAGACGATACCGAAGCTATTAAAGCTTCTTTTTGCTTTTATTTGACCTTAACGAAGGGTCGGTGAAATCGGTTTAAGTCAATAAAGACAAGATTTACGACGGGCTATCACGAATAAGTTTAGTTAACAACAAATTGCTTTCGATAAAGAATGTACGGAACCGTAATTTATATGAAATAACAATATTTATTTTTGAGTTTTAATTGGTTTCGTAAGTTAGAAGGAGATTGAAATTTGTTTGAGTTTGAATATGCAGCTTGTTCTCAGCAAAATTTAAAAATGCGGTGAGCATTCACTGAACGCCTGACAGATGAGAAAAATCAAAGTTGATTGCTGGGACACATACTGTCCACTCATAAAAAAGATAGATAGATAGAAATATAGATACTCTTGATAACACACCAAACATATGATACGTACAGAGGACAGTGTATGACAGTACGTAAGATATGGGCCTTTTGAAACTTCATTATTTTCAGCGTCTGCTGTCTTATCCGGAGATATGCCTATCCAAGCATTCAGGTGCTCGATCTGCGTACTGTTTCGTGCAAATAGTATTTATTTATTGCACGAAATGCTCATCATATTGTGCAACTGCAACGGACGGCATTTGAGATGTACTTATTAATACTTGGAGACTTTAATTTTAATAATAAATAAGTGCATAAAATATCTAAACCATAAAAAATAATACGTATCTATTTATGCGTATTTTATGCGGTATCAACGAAATTTTTTTGTCAATCAAATAATATTCGCATGCAATCAAGATTGCATACGAAAGTTATTGACTACGACTAAACACTGACATATTAGGTTTTAAAATATTCCATACAAAGTCACTCATTGACAAAAGATTAACATAACCTACTTTTGAACGAATGTCGTAAGCAAATGAACCAAAAATCTGTATGTGAGTCGCATTTGCCATACACGGTGAAAATTGGCGGCGCGCGCGCAGCCAGGCGCCACACGGTGACTCATGAAATGTCACCATTACTGTACTGCACTTATGAGCGTTGAAAAACAAAATTGAGAACTAACAAAGAATATTATTTTATTAAATTATTATTATCAAAGTTAAGTTGTCACTTTAGAATTTAAAAAACATTCACGCACTTGTTAACGAAATGGGGGAGAAAACCTCGAAGCGTCGGTAACTTAATGATTAACGTATCGGCCTTGCGATCGAGAGGTTTCGGGTTGGATACTTTATTTTTTTTGTTTTTTTTTACGTGCGCAAAATCCCCACGGATACCTCCCCACCGGAGCCGGTGGAGGAGGTTATGTCGGGCTCGAACCGACTAAAACGCACGCCGCCTGTGGGTCGTTTTGGTTGCTGAAGGTGAGGTTGACAGGCATATCCCTCGCACCCCGGCCGACCCAGGGCCATTTCTAACGATCTGGCCCTCTTCTCGGGTGTGGGGACTACAGAATCCCCAACTCGTCCCCGGAAACGGGGAGGCGCGTCAGGTGCGCCACCGCCGCGGCCTGCTTCTGCCAGGGTGACAGGCGGCTCCACCTGTCACCCCCAGGACGGGTTGGATACTGGCCGTTGATTCTGCTAAAGCAAAACTCTCATACCGCGAACACTACTAAAAAATCATTTAATTTTCGACTTTAAGACAATGTTTTTACAGTTCAAAATTAAAAGGCTTTTGGCTTTGGAAAGGCAGGAACAATTAAGTAGAATGAAACTATTTTTATTTAATTACGGACTTCAGCGTATAGTTATAAGGTCTAAAATTTAATGCCATTTTTTGCAGTGTATATATCTAGGACACGCCAATTTGACTTCACCTGGCCTGATAGTAAGCTAAAGGTATAGAGGGTCACCATTAGATATACTAAGTAATGCTACAATGGTGGTAATGATACTTTTTCACGCCCCGCTTAAAGGACCCGGGACTGTAGGAAAAAGGAAACACGTGAGCTGGTACGAGTAATGAATTCCAGGACCTCAATCTTTAAAAAAATAGATTATATGTCAACCGATTGGATATTATTGCAACATCATAAAATAAAATAAAAACAAGCTATCTGTTTTCTCTTCATATTAATAAAGCTGAGCTGATTGACACATCCTTTTATACATTCACTCAGTGGTCGATCGCACACCGTTACACTGTGTCGGTTGCTGGAAAACATCATCACTGTGTTGCTATACTATTGTAAAATTGTAAATTAGTTAGAGGTCTCGGGTTCGATCCCAGGTTTTACCATGGAACACATCAATGACTTTTCGATGCTATTCGATGCTTTTCGAAGTTATGTGTGTATTTATCACAGGTTTATAAGTGCCCGGTTAGTGGCAATAGGCTCGCCACCTATTACATTGGGACCTAAACATAAACTGGCGAAATGTGAGTGCTAGCACCTCTGCCTACCCCTTCGGGGATATAGGCGTGAGTTTTTGTTATGTTATGTTATGTAAATTAGTTGTGTCTATAAAAATGAGACATTAAAAATAGTACTGTAAGTACGTACGTACGTAAGTACTCAAAACGAAATTTACCAGGACAGAGCCGCGAGTATCAGCTAGTGGTATACCCAGTGTTGCCATACTGTCACTGAAGATACGGTATTTGATTTTTTATGCATGATTTTGCGGTTAGTTTTTTTTTTTTTTTTTTTTATATAGGACACGTCAATTGGACTTCGCCTTGCCTGATGGTAAGCTGAAGGCAAAATCCCAGAAAAGAGGGTCACCATTACTTACACATACCGTGTGACAATGGTGACACTCAGCTTGACGGCCTTATCATATGTTTTTTCACGCCCCGCTTAAAGGACCCGTGACTGTAGGAAGAAGGAAACACGTGAGCTGGTAATGAATTCCAGGCCTTAATGGTGCGACAGAGGAAAGAGTCTCCGAACCGCTTGGTTCTTGATCGGATGTTTTGCACCGTGTGCGGATGACATCTAAGACCTGCACGCGTTGTCCTGTGTAGGAAAGGGGAGGGTGGGACTAATTGGAAGAGCTCATCAGAACACTCCCCATGGTACAGACGGTAAAATACAGCCATGGACGCAACATCTCTACGCAGCTGTAAAGGTTCTAGGTTGTTCGTGATCTCGGGATTCCCAATGATGCGGACCGCACGTCGCTGCAACCTGTCGAGAGCATCTAGTAAGTACTTTGCTGAACCATCCCAGAGATGCGAGCAGTACTCCACACAGGAGCGAATTTTTGTCTTGTATAGAAGACACCGCTGCTCCGGCGTGAAAAATCGTCTCACTCTGTTCAGGACTCCGAGTTTTCGTGAGGCTGTTTTGATGATGCTTTCGATGTAGTTTTTGTTATTCAGGTTGCAGCGAACATCCATACCTAGGATATTGAGATTGTCCTGCAGCGGCAGTGGCGTGCTCTGAAGAGTGGGGAGGGGAAGGAAAGAAGATACTTTTGCTGTAAACGCACATGCCTGCGTCTTCTTGGCATTGAACTCAACCAGGTTCTCAGAGCCCCATTGAGAAATGTGATTCAGGACCCCGTCAAGCTCAGTGACAAGAAGCTGCCTTTTCTCTGCGATATCTGACTGCTTGGCCGCTGGATGTCCATGATAACTCCCATGTAAAGTGCTATCGTCTGCATAACAATGAACATTGCCGGTAGACAGCATGTCGTTGATATGCAGAAGAAAGAGAGTGGGTGATAAGACGGACCCCTGGGGCACGCCAGCATTAACCTGCAGAAACTCCGAAGCTCGTCCGTCACAAAGGACGCGAATACGGCGCCCCTGCAGGAAGCTAGCAACCCAGTTGCACAGCCTAGAAGGCAGATCAAAGGCAGGTAGCTTAGAAATTATTTAATGACTTTGATGACAAATATTAAAGCTCGGTACAGTACATATTATCTAGAGATATTTATGGCGTATGATGTATGGTTATTTTATATAATATGCAGTAGTAGGAGAAGTACCTTAAACATTATGTATTAAATAAATTCCTCTGTGGCGTAGCGGTAATACCTTCGACTGCTACACAGGAGGCGCGGGCTCGATTCCCGCTCAGTGCAAAATATTTGTATGCAATGAATATGTATATTTGCCTGTCTGAGTGTATGTATGTATTTACAAAAAAAAAACTGCATTCTAGATTCCATAACACAAGCTGTTAAGCTATGCTTGAAATAGGTCTAGATAGCGCTGTGTAGAATGTTGTAGAATAGATTTATTTAAAATGTCAAAATTTTAAGTTTGTGGCTCAGTGGTTTAGGATCTATTTTGATCAATCAGATAGTCAGTCAGTTCGAAATATATATAGTGAGATTATAAATGCTTGTTGGTGGAAATATGTACAGAGAGATTATAAATAAATGTTTGTAATTCTGGCCAATCTATTAAGAACTGTTCTGCTGAACGGATTAAGTGACAATAAATCTGTAAAATTACGTGTTTCTTTACTAAGCAAGTCAGCGACCATTGTGACGAATAGAAAAAAGCGCTTTAAAAAGGAAATGATGTACATTTCCTCTCACCATTCGTAAACTGTGTCAAAATGACAGACTCACTTGCCAACCTTGCCCTATACCCACACCCACACATCGGCTCAAACAATCAACGCATGCACGGAAATGCTATAATTCAATGCATGCGCGCTCACACATCGCAGGCGGGGCAAAGTATCAGCGGTTTGGCAATTGTATTATTAAATTTTATTTTATTTCCGCCTCATTATAATAATATATATTAACTTTTACATTAAGTGTGGGAGCGATGTTTACATGCACGTAACCAATAATAGTGATACAAATTGAAATTCTTTACTTACTAGAATTCTTGTGCTGTCAGAGGGAAGACTAAAGGCTTGTCCTGATTTTGTATTCTGCACTGACTGCACGGAAACTCTCCGTTCTTGAAGGATCGGTAGCACGGGTGTGACTGCTCTGGTGTTGCACACGTTCATAGGTCACAATAACCACTTTCCAGCAGGTGGGCCACCTAAGTTGTGTATTTTTTTTAAACCACTTCCGCCTTGGTCACACGCACCGAGACAGACGTTTCCTAGGAGTAATTATATCGATCTAAATATCCCGTTTATTTTGATACTGATAGAAGAAGTGAGCAGGAAAACAGATGCAAATATTAATTTATAATCGTTATATTTACATCTCTATTATATCTCTATCATTTAAATATATATATATATATATAGTACTATTAGTACATTGCGTTTCTGTACCATCTATTTGCAATTAAACTAAGTTGTGGTACACACGTCATAAATGGCGCACAGGGCCTAATTAGCGCTAGCATAGTGAGCTCTAGCTAGCATTTCATATAATTAAACCTCTGCTTGTGCATAAAATAAACATATTACTTACCTGTTCTTGTAAATTGCAACATGTATAAGCATATATGGGCATGCATGCAGAAAGAAAAACAGTTTAACCAACATATATCCTGTAATATTATAGACACACTTATCATACTTGTCGCGTGGTTTCCGGCAGAGTAGAATTAGGGCCACCCCATCTCTTCCCATGCGGTGTCGTACAAGGCGACTAAGGGATAGGTCTGTTTAAAATCAGATATATATATATATATTATACAGTCTAGACTCAGCCTCAGATGCATGGCTCGATACAACAATAGTGCCCGGAATACGGCAAAAGACTCACCCCCTATTACGTGGGACCGAATACAATTTTTGGTGAAATGTGGGTGTTAATTCACCTCTGCCTAGCCCTCCAGGGATTAAGGCTAAGGATTAAGGTATATATGTATGTATGTGTACTTGCCAATATGGAGGACTGATTTAAAAAAACGCATTTGATTAATCAAATGAGTTTTTTTGTCATCAAATACATTTGCTAGTAGTGCTTGCCCAAGGTTGCCATTTTCGCGACTATTGATCATACCTCCAATTCTATTCAATCAATGACGATCGAACATACCTACAGCAAATTTTAAATCTAAACAAAACCTCTCTTGCAAAAAATCGCATGAAAATCAGTTCAATATTTCTTGCGTTCATCGCGGACAAACAAAAAAAAAACTGCCGATAGAAGTCAAAACTAAGTAACTTTTGAATATTGTATCGACGTGATGTGACGCGATCGGTAACGACCCCAGCGTTCGGTGACGTTTACGTGAATTCCATGATTTATGTTCGCCCAAAAAGTGCTCAACGCCTATGATGAAGAGATGTTTTCATTTCAAAAATGTATTCAGAATCATTAATATAAGATAAGTTAACCCTCAAATGTGAAGACACGACTACTTTATAATTATTATACCAGTATAGAAACATAAGCGGCCATATCAGTTTAAAGATGGAGACTAAATGACTTCAAGTCCAGTGTTTTGAGTTCAACTGTCGCATAACAAAAAAACTTCCACCGTTTATAAATGTATTTTTTCTGAATAAAACGAGATAACGACATCGAAGCTCCTAATAAGGCTATATGTACAAACGTTTTATGTATTTATTATACAAATATATTCCCTCTTGAGGTCCATATTGAAATAAATGAACTGAGAATGGTTTCCTTGTGGTTTTGTTGATATTGTTTAAAGTAAAGGTGGGAACAGACCTGTACGTGCCACATACAATAGATTAAAAAAATTAAAATACCTAACCTCACCTACAAGGCGGCATAACTGATGATGACAAACATGCTTCTAGCGTAGGCTTTCTTCTGGAGGTTAGGGTATCAGATTCTAATCGCTCCCGTAATAGTAATTCAAAATATACCAATCATAGAAAGAAGAAGAAGAAAATGAAATAAACATTTTATTAAAATTAGAGTAACTTGTCATCCAGTTGGCATACTATTTAACACACCAAAACAAAATTATTCCAAACAGTTATAGAAGGGTACGAATTGAATTGATGCTTTACAAATCAGTGTGCTCATTCAATAGCATGGCCCACTACGCTTTCACATCGTTCTACATCCTGAACTCATTCAATCATCTGTCAGTATTATATTTCACTGAACGCATTCCTTAACTAACGTACTATCAATCACATGCTAAAATGTTAAAGAACTAAATCAATCTGTAGCTCTGAAAACCACATTCTTTTGGCCAATAAACATTAATTCTAACATGAATGCTCGCATTTAATGCACACGCACTCCGCATGTCTGTTAACGCCTTTATAAACATATATGGCTATTATGAATATTGGTAGACGTACAAGAATTTGCAAAAGTAAACACAGATAAGATAATGTTGTAAAATTGTATTGTTTTCCGTTCAAAGATAACTAAGTCTGTCTTGCTCACGGATAGATAACACAATACTAAAGTGTAGGTAAGTTTTTTATACCACTTAGGTTAGACTTGGAAATTAACCATTCCTAGTCTTAAAAGTTCGCATTCTACATCACATAACACTAGCTAGTTGAACTCTGCTTACTTGGGTCTAGATAGCGCTGTTTAAAAAATAATGTAATTAAATCAAAAATATATTATAAGCTTTTGTTCGCACTGTAAAATTTCGTCAAAAAATAATGACTTTCGTCATCACTTTATGCACTAATCAGAGACGCGACAGTGAGCTACGAAAAAATAACATCTATAATAATAAATTCGTACTAATAGTATGATTATTGATATAATAAAGTAGCTATATTTTTTATACTCAGTGTTCGCGCTATTCTTAGAAGCTTCCATGTTTCTGAATGATCTTTTATAAACTTGTGGATAATTAAAAAAAAAGTTTAAAATAACATATAAAGTTAAGTTTACAAGTCAAAAACTGTGAAAAGAAATTGAGTGCTTACCTTGCCATCTAAATGTAGCTGAGTACCCTTGGAGTGAGTCCATCCAAGCCGAACTGGATACTATACACCTGGACCTATCTCCTTATAGCTGATATATCATTCATTCTTTCATTCAATCAAAGCAATTCGTATCACTCACTGTTCACCACGCTAGAACAAAGACTCCCCTCCCAATTTGTGTCCCAATGCCGTCAGTGGTTAACAAAAAACCTTAAACTTTTGCTTTTATCGCTCGTCGCATTAGTTTCGTAAATCTATAAGCTTACTAAGTTTAATCTTATAAGTGACTGTTAAGCTATAAAGATTTATAACAACAAAATTAGAAGGTATCTGTTGAGAAATTAAAATAGATGTTGTTATAAAGTCTTTCTGAACTGCCAAATGAATTATATGGAATAAATTTGGCTGTTTTCTATTGGAATAAGACCACAATGTTCCAATTCTTATGATCACCAACCAGTTACCAGGTTAAATTACTCTAAATAGCGAAAATATTGTAGGTAGGAATTTATTAATTCACCAACAATGTTCAAAAACCTTATTTATCTACAAAAAAGCAGTTATATAATTGTAAGTTCTCAGGGTTCAATGGAAATTTTCACCGGTAAAAGCATCGGATATGCACGAATGCCTATACCTGATTTTAAATCCTGCTTTAATCAAGTTCTACCGGTGCTTAGCGAGTCACTTAATGTCTAAAAATGCAGCTCACATCCTAAAAGTCAGGTAAACGAACTGCATTTTTATGTATGTGATTCACCAATAGGCTGTATTCACATCAAAGGATTGTATGATTTGAATCTTACTAATATTCCGAAGGGTGTAAGAGGCGACTAACGGAAAATACGCATATGATATCACTGCGAGAGAAGGAAAACTTGAAATAAAGCTCTATACCAACCCGTCTGGCTAGCGTGGAAACAGTAGGCCAAATCCTCCCAACATTGGGTGAGGCCTATGTCCAGCAGTGGACTGCATTCGGTTTGATTGATTGATTGATTAATAATATTAAAAATGTAAAAGTTGGTGAATACGTTTGTGATTCAATTACGCTTTGGCGCTGAACAGGTCTGGCTGAAATTTGAAACATGAATAGATTAATAATCTGGAATTGGTGAAATGTGAGTGCTAATTCACCACTGCCTAACCCTCCGGGGATAAAGGCGTGATTATATGTATGTATGTATGGAATAAAATATCCGAAGTGTTTAAAACTGACGAAAGTCAAATACCTCGAACATTACTCAAAGAATCAAAAAATCAATTTCATTTATTCAGTTTGCACACAAAGAGCACATATGAACGTCAAAATTTTACAATTTTTTTAGGTATGTCAATAAATAATATAAAAATATTAAATAATGTAAAAATAAACCATTGGAAAACTACTGACTACTGAGAAAGAGATCTACTGAGAAGATACCAGCAAGAAACTCAGCGAACTATATTAGAACTAGATAATTTTTTTTTTAAATTTGCTTTAGTTTACATTTTACTTTGTGCGAGCAAGCAAGAGACTTATGTTGACCACGCATTGACATCATTAGGATACTCATCCACTTTATAGTAACCTTTACTCATTAAATATAGGTATTTAAACTATCATGGTCACTGACATCAGTATCAGAATAAACGGGATATTTACCATGTTTCATTATTTTGAGTTTCCGATATTTCGGCGCTGTTGCAAGCACCATGATCACGGAGGAACTGGAGTAGTGGCGGTGAACAAAGAAAAAGTTTTTTCTTCTAGGAGTAATTATATCGATCTACCCTCTTTCGAGTTCTTTTACTACGCGTATCTGCACTACTATTGGTTTCACTCTCACTACAAACTATAAAAACTATAAACTATAAATATAAACTATAAAATATAAAAAACTATAAAAATAATGAAACATGGTAAATATCCCGTTTATTCTGATACTGATTTACTCATTAAAGTTTTTTCTTTCTTTACTTCTTTCTCGTCTTTACTTCCCTGTGTACCGTGCAGTATTTCATATAAAGTACTGCTTCCCTTACTTGGTTTTGTTCATATAGTACACAAAACCTCGACACTTAAATCGCGATATAAACTTACCTTTGCAATATTGCAGTACTTATAAAGTGATTCATGGTAGAGAACTTTGGTTGTAAATTTAATGGGTGTTATTAGTAACCGTAAAGTTTATAGTAACAAACCTTAATATCAATCATTGGGAGGTGTGAGTTTTATAGGTGAAAGATGTATTAAAAGTTATAACAAAGCAATATATGGTGTGATACTATGTTTAACATTAATTACAAACTACTGTCAATGTCTTTTCCCTGTTGGTGAATTAATAATGGACGGAAACTTTATTAATGTGAAAGTCAGTGAAGATAAGGTTGTGTTGTGAATGTTATTCTGGGTATTTTAATTTTCTTTAGGTAGATTAAGAAGGAGCTTAACACATTCTTAGTTACTGTACACTTTAGGACTACAATGTTTTATAAAATAATAAACGAAACATGAAATATACATAAAATATTTATTTTTTGTTTTTTATATACCACTTAGGTGGCTGACAAGCACACGGCCCACCTGATGGGAAGTGGTTACCGTGGCCATGGGGGTCACACTCGTGCTCCCGACCCTGAAGAAACCTCCTAATGGCCCTTTAAAAGAACCCCATATTGTAGGCGCATGGGAAAACCGCAGCAGGGAAACCATTTGGAAGGTTGTACGGGTCTGAAAATATCCCGTACCATCTATTGAATACTCAGACTTAGGTTGTTGGACAACCGGCTTACCTCATTAATTATTTTAGTTCAAATCTGATACCTGAGACCTAATAATTGCAGTTACTAATATTCTTTAAAAAAATGACCCAAGCAAGAAAAATCTATATTTAAAAAAACAAGTTAATCTTTATAACAAGAATGGCGGCCGACCAATTTCAATGGCACCAATTAATAATAAATAAAATAAAATTACGGTAGCAAGTATTGCAACACTGTACTTTGTTTACAAAAATCGATAAAAGTCCAAAAAGGATATTATTAATTATTATTATTATATTTTTATTTTATTGCAAGTAATTATGAGGTGTCGGTTGCAGCACTTTCCATTTTCAAATCAACTATTTTTATTACACACATTATTTTATCCGATAAACAACTTTCAATTTTATCGATAACGCATAAAAATCGATATATTATATCGATAAATAGTAATAAAAGTGTAAGTGGTATTTTAAAATTATACAACCTTAAGAACTAATTTAATTTTATTATTTCACTGACGCCCTCTATTTAAAGGTGTTAAGTTGTTAACAAGATCTGCGGCGGCGGCGCGCCTCCCCATTTTCGGGGACGAGTTGGGTACTCTGTGGTCCCCACACCCGAGGAGAGGGCCAGATCGAGAGAGATTAGCCCTGGGTCGGACGGGGTGCGAGGGATATGCCTGTTAACCTCATCTTCGGCAACCAAAAATGACCTACAGGCGTCGTGCGTTTTGATCAGTTCGAGTCCGACATAACATCTCCAACCTACAAATCCGGTAGGGGGGGGGGGATCCGTGGGGACTTTGCGCCTGTAAAAAAAAATTGTTAAGAAGATTACTTTTGTACTTACTTACTTTAACTTTTTCTCACTTACAATGTTACCCACGCTTACTTTTTACAAAGCCTAAGTGCAGTGCAAAATAATTTTACTATCCCGTCGTTATCGGTGATTCCCCAACACTAAAACTTAAACCGCATTTTTGTAAAGGTATTCATAAATTTAAATGCAATGTATTTTAGAGATAGATTTTATTTTTAAGGTAGTAGGTATAAGTAACCCTTGTAGAACCTATTACCTACCTATATTTTACTATTTTACTTCAAAAGGTTAAGCGGTTTCTTATCATACATTATTAACACACTACATATTCAAAACTGTCCTACTTTTAACTGTATTTGACTAAGTACTTAATTAAAATTCTACTATTAATAGCAAGATAAATATTTATAAAGTTGAAATTAATAATTGTAATTCAAAAAATATTAAATGCAATGAAAAATTTGCTCTATAAACTACATTTAAAATGACAATATTAATTGGGCGAAAAAAAAAAGCTACATTTATTAATGGTTCTATTTTTATTAGGATCTGTCCAGACTTACATAAGTAAAAATAATAAAATAATTAATAAATTCGATTCCTTGTTGCTCTAAACTATGACAACTAACAAATTATTGTTAAAAAAGTGACACCTTTCTCTGTTTCGCCTGTACATTCGTATTCAGTGCTAACGTAAACAAGGTTTTGTAATAGGATTAAAGTTATCCCGACCTAATTGCGTTGATGCTGCGAAATATGTGGCATTCATTGTTGCTATTAATAATGTTTGTGAATTATAGTAATATTTTAAACTAGTTCATAAAATAAAACAGGAGGCTGTCAAAGATTTGTGAGGCTTTGCAGATAACAATTTGAAATAGAATTTATCTTTACCGGATTAAGTTACGATTTATTTTCTGTTATTTTATTATTATACTTTCAGAGATATTTTGGTTGTTTTTTTGCGTAAACAACAAGTTCACATAGCTAATTTTAATGATATTATGTAGAATTTGTAATGTGAGAAAGATTTTTAAAATAAAATCATTTTTTACGGATTTTGTCGTTCGTCTGGTATCATATCGTAAATAATGGTATCGCGTAAACTTCAAACAGTATCATATTGTTACAATAAATTTGTGACAAAATCTTTGTCACAAATTAATTGCCTTATACGAACGCACCCTAAATCTGTTTTAAACTACATAGTTAATTACTCGGCCATTTTGTAGTGCATTTAACTAAATGGACTTGTTTATAACATCAATTATTGACTATCAATATTCATAAAGCATGGCTTACTTAGTACGATATCTTGGAGCGTGCTCCAAAATTTGTATTTTTAGATAATAAATACAGTAATCTGTGCTTTTAGAATAGACATTAACGTTTTAAATATTGTGTACTTAATTAATATTTCTGACGTGTAGTTAAAATTTATCGATAGGACTATAATTTTCAAAAAATCACATCATGTTATTCCCTCTTTGTGATCCTTGGGAATTACATACTTTAATACTTGATCTCAAGGTTATCCCTTTTATCAATTTAAATACACCAAAAATGCATTCGATTATGTTGTACGCTTGCAAAGATTTCCAAAAAGTAATAAAAAATTCAAAAACATGTCAAAGTAAAGAAATTAATAATTTAATTATAGTTTGAACACCACTGTACCTTTTAATAAACCGCGGGAAAATTAATTAGATTTAATATTTAAAAAAAAACTTAACTATTTAAATCATCATCATCCTCCAGTGATGATGGACAACGCAACTAAACTTTCCAATCTAGCTGCTTCGACTTCTATTTGATCGAAGTCTGGCGGGCCGTAATTTGTACGACTGTCTCAAAACCCTTCCAGACAAATGAGACAACAAAGCCAGAATGAGACATCACGCACGCTCCTGTCTGTTAACCTGTTATCTAAACACCAACAGTAATGGACCACCTGGGCAAATATCAATACGTGAGTACATAGTGGAGTGCTCGGGGTGGTATTTCGTCCTGTTAACAAACTGTTTCGGTTGATGTTTAAACCTTTTTGGAGAGTACTGTATTTGAATTTCGAATTCCAATAAACATAGACGATGGAATAGGAAGGAACTCTTTAAAAAAAGCAAACCAGAAAAATACACTAATGACGCTACAAATATATGTACCTACCAAAAAATCTGTGAAAAGGCTAAAATCGGAGTTTTTTTTTATACTACTTAGTTGGCAGACAAGTTACCGTGGCCTATGGACGTGTGCAACGCAAAGGGAGTCACACTCGCGCAACCCTGTAAACACAAGAGTTTCTGTGCCGTCAGTGTTAAAGATAAATCAGGATAAGCTTTTGGTCTTCCCACTGACAGTATAAAATCTCTCTAGTGAGCTCTGGCTACCCTACTCACCGCCGGAAACACAACACGAGGTTATTATGGCCGTGGTATTCTGTAGGTCGGAGATACTTCCCCAGTCGGACTGCTCAATTGGACGGAAATACCGCCGTGTCCTACCTCCTGCAAAAAGTTACGGTTGACGATGTCAAATGTATACTGTTTTATTGCACAAAAATTACTTTAAGTTCAACCATACGTTCTGATCGACCACCTGAATGCCGTGGGGGTGGACACACGTAAACGAATTCACTGATGTGTCTAACGTGGCTCTGAAAAAACTTGACATTGGCGTCTCAGCATTGATTTTATAGACATTTACTTGACATTATTAAAATTGGGCGATTTGCTGCAAAAAGGAAAAGCACATAAAAGTCAGTTTACTTGATTTGCCACCATTGAAGGAACGGTGGCGGCTCAATTAACGGATCTGTATTTTTTACTTTAACTAATAATTTTTTATATCTTGTTTCAGGTAAACATCATGATTACCAGTAATATCTCAAGTGTATCTGGTAGGTTTTTCACGCAGCACTTCTTACAAACAAGTCGCTGAGTAATATTCTTTTCTTTTAGTCGCGGTGTTCTGCTTTGCTAGATCTAGATGGCGTAAAATTTATTATAGAATATTATTATTATTCGACCTAGCACTAATATCCTTTGAAAAAGATATTAGTGTCGATTCTATTAAAAGATTTCGATTTTTTTTTTTATACCACTTAGTTGGCAGACAAGCACACGGCCCACCTGATGGAAAGTGGTTACCGTGACCTATGGACGTCTGTGACACCAGAGGAGTCACAGTCGCGCTGCCAACCCTGTAAGTACAGAGTTTCTGTGCCGTCAGTAGAAGACAAAGCAGGACAAGTCTTTAGTCTTCCCACTGATTGCACAAATTCTCCAGTGAGCTCTGGCTACCCTACTCACCGCTGGGAACACAACACGAAGTTATTATAGCCGCGGTATTCTGTAGAGCGGAGGTACTACCCCAGTCAGACTGCTCAATCGGGCGGAAATACCGCCGTGTCCTACCTCCTACATTATACTATAATTTTGCTTGTTTAAGAACTTATTTAAATTCTATTCCAAATCATTATGGTTTGCTGATGCCAATATTGAAATCTGAAAAACAACTAAACAGACTTTAAAATCAACATAACATTTAGACATTTTTGTTTAGTTTTATGAAAATGTGCAACAGAATCGACTCCATTTTATGAAATCGCTGATATTTAATATACTAAAGCGGCTTAAACAAAACAGTCTTGGTAACTGGCAACTTTCGAAACAGATTAAAAAGTAGTTAACCAGAAATAAGGATTATCTGTTCTAATGTTCGAAATTTAAATCCAAGATTGTGTTTAATCTGTTACATATTAGGTCTAGCAACATTGAAGCTGGTTATTGCGGCCAGTGACCATGTTAAGGGCATAATGGCGTCTATTTAGCAGGTGTGAATAAGTGTTGATAATGGCTTATTCACACCAAATGTGTTAGCCCCCTTATTTATAGAGTAAATAGGTGTATTAGACTACAACGAAGTCTTTTTCGCACATACTTTATTGAAAGATTATTTCTGTGTTTACCAGTTAGGTGTAAACTATACAGAAAAAGTGCAAGATATAATCAAAACAAATTGTCGTGATTTTGTCGTATTGTCGCCTCGATTCGTACGATTTTATTTTGCCTTTTCTATTATGAAGAACGGTGACAATAGCGACTAGTCCTTTCTGCCTGTTGCTATATGAAATATAAATATTTATTCATTAGCACATGGTTGGTTTAAGCTAATCTTAATACCCAGATTAATTAAATAGCTGTCGTCCGCAACCTGGTTCTCATAAAACATGATTTTATGATTAAGGCTGGCATGGGCTCTTTTAGAATGTAGGTACACATAATTACGTCTACTAACGACTTAAGCTTAAAGTGTAGTAGTGTAAGGTAGTTAAATGGAGGACTCGGTGCTACGATCGAGTGGTCCTAAGTTTGAATCCTGGCGATAACACCACTGACGAAATCCCCCGAAATTATTAGCATTATAATGGCCTGATAAATCGCTGTTTTAAAACCGAAAAAAAATTAAGGGTCTCGAGAACGGGGGGAATCGCAACTAACCCGAAAAAATCAGGTCTAACCTAAAACCCACAGCACTACCCGCAACCTGAAGCGTCGGTAGCTTAGTGATTAAAGAGTCGGCCTTACGATCGAGAGGTCCTGGCCATTACACTACCGATGTGAACCCACCCATTCTTTTAAAAAAAGCTATTCCAGAAATAAAAAATAGCCTATGTGTTATCCAGACTAAAATTATCTCTTTGGAATTTCATCCAAAGGTCCAATTTATAAATAAAAATATCATTCTGATCTCAATCTGCTGAATATCAAAAACGGGATTCTCGTAACACAATTTTAACACATATATTGATCGTTTTGATATTAAATCGAAACTGAATTTTGAACAAATGTTTACTACAAGGAGTATTTCTCTGATTCGTTCAGCCGTTTGCATACTTGAAGTAACAAACATTCAATCATGCAAATATTTTCGCAAATTTCCACATGTATAGTATTAGTAGGAAGTAGGATAGCTTATCAAGATATACCTATATTGACATTACTCACGCAGGTATTGAAGCCGTTGCAATCGTTACGTAATCTAATAGAAACCCGACCTATTCAGCAACAAGTCTAACCTAGATTGAAAGAAATCCTTGCTAGGACGGCAGTATCTAGCTAATGGAGAAGCGTGTCATGGTCAATTGTCTGCTACCAATGTGGCTAATTGTGAATTAATGGAGTAAGGACTTCAATAGTTGTATTTTATTTTATTGTTATAAGGTGTTCAGGTTTATAAGTGCCCGGTTAATGGCAATAGGCTCGCCACCTATTACATTGGGAGCTCACTAACCGGGGTCGACCTCACAGTACAACTACACACATTTGCCAATTTTTTTTATACAACTGGTGGCAGATAAATACAATATGTGGTTTTTCAAAAGGGGTATTAGAAGGTTTCTTCAGGGTCGGCAGCGCGAGTGTGACGCACCTAGTGTTGCAAACGTCCATAGGCCACGGTAACTAGATACTTCCCATCAGGTGGGCCGTGTGCTTGTCTGCCACCAAAGTGGTATAAAAAAAAAGTAGTTACCGTGGCATATGGGCGTGTACATCAGGGGTTACACTAGTCCAGCGGACCCTGTAAGAACAGAGAGTGTCTGTAGCGTCAGTGCAGAAGACAGGTGGAGCCGCCTGTTACCCTGGCAGTCGCAGGCTGCGGCTCGCTTTCGGTGAGGAGGGCCAGATCTAGAGAGATGGCCCTGGGTCGGCCGGGGTGCGAGGTGCCTGTCAACCTCACCTTTGGCAACCAAAAACGACCTATCGCCGTGTGTTTTAGTCGGCTTGAGTCCGAGATAACCTCTCCCACCGTCTCCGGCTTTATCTGTGGGGATTCAAAATATTCAATCTATTTTAAGTCAATTCATGATTCATTCTCTGTTGCCACTTTTCGTTAAAATTACCAGATTTAGTCAAACATAACTTCCTTTTTTTAACCAGAATCGCTTAAAACCACCAAATTATCATATTATCAAACTCCAAAACCGGATAGACGTTAAAAGAGTTAATACAGCTTAATACTTTGTATCCCATGCCGTTATCTGTGGTTAGAATATGCTGTTATATCTCCTCATTCATTCTATAGTATAGTAATCAACATATATATTGACCGCAAGATGAGAGAGAAACTAGTTCTTGGCCCGCGCGAATTAGTTTGATATAATATAACAGTATCATTTATTGTTCAGTAGTATATTAACATAGGACGAAAAGAAATAGAGAAACTTAGCAAATATCACGGACTTAAAGTAGAAATCACCCGTTTATGGAATACACACAAAGAAACCATACCCATAGTTTTTTTTTACGTGCGCAAAATCCCCTCCGGAGCCGGTGGAAGAGGTTATGTCGGACTCGAACCGACCAAAATGCACACCGCCTGTGGGTATGTTTTTGGTTGCCGAAGGTGAGGTTAACAGGCATATCCGCCGACCCAGGGCCATTTCTCTCGATCTGGCCCTCTCGAGTATGGGGACCACAGAGTCCCCGACTGGTACCCGGAAATGGGGAGGCGCGCAAGGCGTGCGTCTGCCAGCGTGACTGGCGGCTCCACCGTCACCCCCAGGCCTGCGCTCATGGGGGGCAGAGGTCTTTCATCGACCTAACCATACCCATAGTAATAGGCACGACAGAAGTAGTAGCTAAAAGTATACATAGATACATAAATAAACTAAATGCAAACATTAATACTCGTATAGACATATTGCAAAAACAAGTAGCCATTCATACTTCTACAATAATAAGTAAACTTTTAGGGGACACAGTATTTATAATTTCAGGGGAATCCGAACCTCCTCTTCACTGAGGGGCGCAGGGCGGGAGTTAGGAAAATATCAAGTGTAAACTTCTAAAGAATTTTTTTTTTAAACCATATTGATATATGAAATTGGTGGATTTGATCACCTCAGCCGCCGTAGCACCTAGTACTGTCATCAAAATTCACCCAAAATGTGTGCCTATTCGTGGGTACGTGTGTACTAGGCTCAAGATATATGCCGGTAGCTATACACTCCCGGTAGTATTGTTCTAGATAACGTCAAATTATTCAATTAAACCAACACTCTCGTACCGACACCGCGGCTAGGACAATTGATAAATATTACAAAGGATTTTGAATCTTATTCATGAAAGCGATAAGTTACAAATTTGGTTGTGGTATTGGTAGGAAAATTATTGAAAGTGTTATATAGTTTTGGCCTGCTTTAAGCTGTGAATTAGATTAAGGAAATGGAATAAAAACATTTTTGTTTGTTTGTTTTTAGAGTTAATATTGAAGTTTGAAATCTGCGTCAAGACAGTAGAGGAATCTCGGGAATTTTTTTTTATATACCACGTAGGTGGCAGTTAAGCGCACCTGATAGAAAGTGGTTACCGTGGCCTATGGACATGTGTAACACCAGAGAAACCATACTCGCACAGCCGACCCTGTGAGCACAGAGTCTCTGTGCCGTCAGTGTACAGGACAAAGCAGGACAAGCCTTTAGTCATCCCACTGACAGCACAAATTCTCCAGTGAGCTCTGGCTACCCCACTCACCGCTGGGAACACAACACGAAGTTATTATAACCGCGGTATTCTGTAGGGCGGAGGTACTTCCCGCGTCGGACCTCCTATAAACTGAGCACAAAAGCTGAGTACATACCATGATTATCATTATACCATACCTATATAGTACCAGTCTTAGTTGAACACAAAGCATGTACTTTAGAAATTCAAATTCAAATCATTTATTGCTGACCAAATACACATAGATTTTACAATTTATATTTCAGTACTTAAAAACTTAGCGCCTTTTCCAGGCATTGCAACATTTATTTCACATATTTTATTTATTGAGGTAGTTAAGTACTTATATTATTGTCTAGGTATTTAAACTATCCTGGTCACTCACATCAGTATCAAAACAATGAAACATGGTAAATATCCCGTTTATTTTAATACTGATATATTATTGTCTTCTAGATATTGCAGACTCCAACGAAATTTAATCGAATACAGTAATAAATAAGATACCAAATACAAAATGCATTAAATGAACCATATAATAAATGAATTAACTGTCAAGTTAACCCTGGAGGATACGGTTCCTCTATAACCTGCAGGATTATTTAGATATATATATTCTTCTTGATATATATTTTAATTTTGATAACTTCCGTGTATATTATGTAAATATTAAATATAAATGTTTATTAATAAATTTAATTACTGTCAAGTTTGAACACGCTTAAATTAAATACAGAAATTATTAAATGTCAAATTCAATTAAAATAAATTAAACACAATATACAATGAACTTGCATGCTTGTATAGGTATATTCTTTATTGTTTTTATATTTTAATTTACATAATACATAATGCCTTCCGCATCCAGTCTGTCCCAGCCACCTATTTCAGGTCATCCATCCATCTGGCTAGGGGGCGTCCTACCTTCCGTTTACCTTCTCGCGGTCTCCACTCTAGGACTCGTTTGCTCCAACGGCCTATATATACACCCATTATTATCTCTGCCTACCCCGAAAGGAAAAACACACGTGCTTAAACTATCTAGCCTTGGGCATTCATTAGTAATTCTTAGTAACGTAATGACATATGTTTAGCGTTTCTTTGGAGCAAATTGAATGTAATCATCTCAAGTAGCCTACGGGGGCAGGAACACTGTCAGGAGACCTATTTAGTAATCATAGCAGCGTCACTTGAGAGTTGGTGATTAACCTTTATATTCTTGTGAAGTGTTCTAAATTCCGCTGCATTCCTACAACTGTAATATGCCCAGCCATTACGCAAAAAGCGTCAGTAGCTTATTGGTTAAAGAGTCGGCCTTACGATCGAAAGGATCAAATTATGATAAATATTCCACGACATTCTACACAATAATGACTTTTCGATGCTTTTGGAAGTTATATGAGTATATGTCGTAGGTTTATAAGTGCCCGGTTAATGGCAATAGGCTCGCCACCTATTACATTGGGACCTAAACATAAACTGGCGAAATGTGGGTGCTAGCACCTCTGCCTACCCTTTCGGGGATATAGGCGTGCGTTTATGTTATGCTATGTTTATTCTACACAACGCTATCTAGACCCATGGTGATATCTAGACTGACTATTACTTTTTCAACGACTCTTGATCATAATATGTGTAGTAAATTCATGAAGATTTTTTTTTATACCACTTGGTTGGCAGACAAGAACATGGCTCACCTGATTGAAAGTGGTAAAGTGGTTACAGTGGCCTATGGACGTGTGCAACACAATAGGAGTCACACTCGCGCTGCCAAACCTGTATGCACAAGAGTTTCTGTGCCGTCAGTGTAAAAGACAAAGCAGGACAAGCTTTTAGTCTTCCCACTGACAGTTCAAAAACTCTCTAGTGAGCTCTGGCTACCCTACTCACCGCCATATAAAATTTACTATGAAACAAATATGCATACAATACAGCACTTGACACTTGATACGAATATTTACTGCGTATATTATTTATGCTTGCTTATGCTAATAAATTGTGTTAAGTATAGATATTTAAAACGTATAAGTAGTTTGTATGAATCTGTATGAGGAAGGCGTTCAGTGCCTGTAACACAGTTAATACTAGCACAGGCACAGAAGTTCAATCGGTCTCCAAAAAAATGTGCATGCTAAATATTATTTAGGTCTTTTATGTTTGATAGAGACAGAGAAACTGTATTTTGCTTATTAATACATATTCATGAATACAAATATTTTGCACCGAGCGAATCCTAGCCGATGTGAAGCCACTCCTAACACAAGCAATTTAGCTTAGTTGGAGGGTTAGAGGTAATATTAGTGATTTCGATTACTAATATTATTGAAAGAAAAAACCGATTCCGAACAAAGCCATACGCTTAAGGTTAAACAAAACAGTAAGCGGAGTTCAGACTCCAAAGTGCAAACTTTGAACGTAACTGGGAAATCGCTGAGTACCATGATGATGATAGTTCCCACTACTGTACCTGCAGTAGGTACACCGGGAAACACTTGGAGCATGGAAATTAATGTAAAGTAAATTGAAGGAGTTTGAGGGTCTGTCAGCCTTACGATACAATAATGTCCATGTCTGTTTATTAGGTAGATATGTCCAAATATTGATTGATTCTATTTTGATCATGATATCCTATACAAAATCATCCATTCAACGTTGTGCTTGTACTTTCACAGCGGCTGCATTTGCCACTGCTGAGTTCCAAATTCATAATTTTAACATTATAATTAATACGTCTTAATTCACTGGAATTTCTCTATTAGATCTATTATGAGATCGAATAATAGATCTATTGTGCGATTTAGATCTAAACAAAACACCTCCATGTATAAAGGGCCGCAACGTGACAGCTACCATTAAAACGATCATTAATAACAATAAAAATTATTAATGAAACGTATCATTATACCACCTACTTACACGTAATATAATTGGTATAATTGTAGAGCAATGGAAATATAGATCGATTTCTTTGATAGTGATTTCTAAACTTACGGTATACTGTATCTATTGCAATTGAACTATTTTGTTCTCCATTTGTTAGTAAATATACAGTCCATGAAGCTCTCTTGATGGCAATTTCTGTTAAAGAGACCGAAAAAAGTTCCAGATGCAACCAGGAACAACACTGAGAAGAAAATGATTACTGTACATCGCGTATTTTTATAGAATTACTTCACAATTACTTGCTCTGTTGCTACGACCCGTTCATGCGTCCCATAGGAACCTATTCTCGGGATTAAAAGTGGCCTTTGCGTTATTTCGGGATATATATTGTAGGATACAGTTTCCACAGCGGATTGAAGGAGTCTCGATAAGTCACATCACAGGGAATCCTAGTGGAAACAATTCTTTTTCTATTATTCATCTATGGTTATAGATCATTGGAGAATAATTTACACCTTTACAGCGTCAGACCCGGTTGCATCCAAAGCTTGAACATTGTAACGCTGGGCCTGTTTAATTCTCTTTTTGGTTTGTCTAATAACATTTAGGTATTCTGCATTGCCGTCTTACCTCCCATTACGCATCAGTAGCTTAGTGGTTAAGAAGTTGGCCAGGGTTCGAATCCAGGCTAAACTATAGACGTGAACCCACTCCTCCTAACACACGCAATTTAGCTTAGCTGGAAGGATTGGGGTTACAATATTAGTAATTTCGGTTCTAATATTCCTTTTAAAACTAATTCTATATACCTTCTGTGGAAAAATATTAAACTAGATGTTCATACGAATGGAGCAGCGCGTGCTTCGGACTTCTAATTGTCATTAAATATTTTAAACATTCAATAAACGACATAACCAATGGCAATACTTATCTAACCTGAATCTAAGACGCATCAAACGTAGCTTCTAACTCTGGCAAGATTCAGTCCAACTGGGTCACGGTCCTACATAATTCATTCCGTATAGGGTCCACTTTATCTGATCATCCGCACGCAACCCAACGCGTGCGATGCGTGCTAAATAACAGCATCGCATGTGAACGTAATGCGTGCATACGAACAACGCATCTAATTGAGAAATTGTTCATATGGATAGCGAATATTAATAGACTTATGGTGTTTATTTTGTGTGTGTAAGCCCTTTCATTATTTTTAAAAGAGGACAAATTATATTTCTATAGGTCTTTTAGTTGAAATACCAGCTTTCGTTGCACAGTGCTAGTAATAGCGTCTTCTGTACATAAGATTATAGGGTCGGGCATGTATTAAATCTTAATTTTTTTTAAATTGTAAATACTATTGCCGTAAAAGAAATATGTGCCATTGAAGGTACTCTATGAGTATGAGTTAAATTCATAACACAATAATCGGCATCATGGCAAGAAGGGTTTCTTACAGAGTAGCAAGCACGCCTCTGGTGTTGCACACACCCACAAACCACGGTAACAACTTCCTATCAAGTGGAACGTGCTTATCTGACACCTAAGTGGTATAAAAACTAAGACTTTTTCCACTGTCGGCAGTCTGTGAGTCTGTATATAAGGTAAAAAGTATTTACTTCACAAAGCACACATGTGTAGTACCTATCATAATTATTGTTAAATCGGTTCATAACTCCATAACTCAGTACAATTTGTGATCGAGAGGGTCCTGGGTTGGCTGGGGTGCGAGGGATATGCTTGTTAAACTCACCTTCCGCAACCAAAAACGACCCACAGGCGTCGTGCGTTTTAGTCTGTTCAAGTCCGACATAACCTCTCCTACCGGCTCCAATGGTGGGGGGATATTTCGCACGTAAAAAAATGTAATATTTTTTAACTCATCTTTCTCTCAAGTATGTAATTATTGGAGAATATAATAGAACATAACGCACATAAGTGTTGTTCACAAACGCACACATACACACACACACACACACACACACACATACACACACACACATAGCATAGTTAGTGCAGTGAACTTTAGCATTGTGGGGATAAAGTTACTTGTAACTCATATACTTCCTAGTGAGCACGGATTATTTACCTCATCCTATAATAAACCGGGAACTGAGGAACTGTGTACAGAAAAGAGAGCTATTTTACTCCCGCTTATAGAGGAACAAAGTGACACTTTTCAAATGGAAGGGATAAAAAATAATTTTATATCTGGGATATGGCTGTATAAATATAATAAAGGTTACTATAAAGTAGATGAGTATCTTGATGATGTGAATGCGTGGTCAACATAAGTCTTTTGCTCGCTCGCACAAAAAAAATTGTAAACTAAAGCAAATATACTTTGCTTCTCCGTTTAGGTGCGCCGTGTGTTTCTCCGCATCAATGCCGCTGTGGAGAAGCCGTTGACAGACTCGGACACCATGGTCTGTCGTGCTGCAGGAGCGCAGGGCGAATTCCACGGCACGCCAGCCTCAATGACATAATCCGCCGTGCTCTTGTCACCGCCGGTGTACCAGCTGTACTAGAACCAAACGGTTTGGCGCGTGACGATGGCAAGAGACCGGATGGCATGTCGTTAATGCCATGGAAGATGGGTAGGACTCTGGTGTGGGACGCCACATGCGTTGATACCATGGCTCCTACCCATATAACTAGCACGGCTGGCTGTGCTGGAGCTGCTGCTGCTTCTGCAGAGGCTCTCAAGCGGCGCAAATACTCCAATCTCATCGGAGATTATGAATTTGTGCCGTTTGGAGTCGAGACTTTGGGGTCATGGGGTCCGAGCGCTCGCAACCTCTTCCGTGAGATTGCGAAGCGTATGGTCGACGCTTCTCGTGACCAGAAGGCTGGCCTCTTTTTAGGTCAGAGAATAAGCATTGCCATACAACGTGGCAATGCTGCCAGTCTTCTGGGAACGCTGCCACAAGAGGCATGCGATGCGGAGGAATTCTACGACGCATTTTAATTGTTCTTAGCTATAAGTTGTATAATAGTTATTTTATTTTTATTGTATTTAATATTTATAAATTATTTCTGTATAGATTAGTTAGAATAAAAACTACGATATAATATTTGTAACACATTGTAAACATCTAAACTTATTATAATCTAACTAAGATAATATATCATTGTACATATATATACCCTTGCTATAGAATATATAAGAAAATTTAAAAAAGAAAAATATTAATCTAATTCTAATATAGTTCTCTGAGTTCTTCTCAGTAGAATTAACCTACTCACCAGCGAAAGAATCATTTTCCAATCGTTTACTTTTACATTATTTAATATTATTTTTTGACCGCGTGGTTCCCAGTAGAATTTGAACTACCCCATCTCTTCTCATGCGGGTGTCGCTGTCGTACAAGGCGACTAAGAGATAGGGCTGTTTAACATCAGACAGATATATACATCTCGGATTCGGTCGACGGATACATGCATCGAGTCAACAACAGTGTCCGGAAAACAGCAATAGGCTCACCCCCTATTACGTGGGACCGAATACAATGATTGGTGAAATGTGGTTGTTAATTTACCTCTGCCTAACCCTCCGAGGATAAAGGCGTGATTATGTGTATGTGTGTATTTTTGGACATATTTGTAAAATGAATAAACGGGATATTTACCATGTTTCACTATTTTGAGCTTCCGATATTTCGGCGCTGTTGCAAGCACCAACAGCGCCGAAATATCGGAAGCTCAAAATAGTGAAACATGGTAAATATCCCGTTTATTCTGATACTGATGTCAGTGACCATGATAGTTTAAATACCTATATATTTGTAAAATTTTGATGTTCGTATGTGCTTGCTTAAGCTGAATATATCAAAATTGATTGTTTGATTGTTTGATTCTTGAATATTAAATACTAGCTGTAGCCCACGGCTCCGCCCGCGTCGTTGGTAGTTATTACGACTTTTGATCATGTCTTATTTTGCTACTCAACCTCATTGCGGTCAATCATACATAAGATTTTAAGTCTAACCAAGACCTTTCTAATAAAAATAAAACCATATCAATAGCTTTTCCAGCTATTGCGAACACAAGTCAAGTGCGAGTGGTACTCATACTCCCGAGGGTTCCGTGCAAAATTGTATTCAATGACGAATTTGTGTTACGTAAACCGCAATATATTCTGATTGCCTTGACTTGGTAGTTTGATTTTTGGACAGAATCAAGATGTTACAGGCCTGGAATGAAGTTCAACTTAATACATCCACGGATTACTGATGGAAAGGTCTTGATAGACAGACAGACAGACAACCAAGTTGAGATTTTATGTATGTATGTATGTAAAGAAAAGACTAGCTTAGCCCCGGAGTTTCACCCACCAAACTTGTTGCAATTCCACTACGACTTCACACCGTTTTTATCATCTTTTTTCTTAGTAGGTACTAGGCTCCTTCCCTAAACTGGAAAGTGTCTCTGTACACTACCTATATGGTAAGAATCCTAACTTATCAACAGGCAGTCGATTTAACGGTTTAAAAACCTTTTTTTTACGTGCGCAAAATCTCCACGGATACCTCCCCACCGGAGCCGGTGGAGGAGGTTATGTCGGACTCGAACCGACTAAAACGCACGCCGCCTGTGGGTCGTTTTGGTTGCCGAAGGTGAGGTTGACAGGCATATCCCTCGCACCCCGGTCGACTCAGGGCCATCTCTCACGATCTGGCCCTCTTCTCGGGTGTGGGGACTACAGAGTCCCCAACTCATCCCCGGAAACGGGGAGGCGCGCCAGACGATTTAAATACCTATGTAACAAACAAACAAACTCAACAGCTACATTATTAGTTTAAATTAAATATTCTAAGCTGCTCGTTGGTTTTTCATCGACACCATCTTACTGTGAACAACAGATCAGTATGCGATTTTTTTTTACATATAACAGTAAAATTCTGTGAGTCACACAGTTTTGAACAATACCCAGACTGTCTTCGGAAAATGCAGGAAGAATATTAACTATTCGTATGTCTGTTTGTTTAGTACATGGAACTTTTACACTCAAAATTTTTTTTTATACTACCTAGGTGGACAAGCACACGGCCCACCTGATGGATAGTGGTCACCGTGGCCTAAAGACGTTAGTAACACCAGAGGGCCTGCCGACTGCCGACCCTGTAAGCACAGAGAGTTTCTGTGCCGTCAGTGTAGACGACAAAGCAGGACTTTAGCCTTCCCACTGACTGCACAATTTCTCCAGTGAGCTCTGACTACCCTACTCACCGTCAAGAACACAACACGAAGTTATGGCCGCGGTATTCTGTACTTCCCCAGTCGGTCTGCTCAATTGGGCGGAAATACCGCCGTATCCTACCTCTCCGATATCCGATATAATATACGATTGTTTTTTATCTAGGACACGCCAATTTGACTTAACCTCGTCTGATGGTAAGATAAAGACAAAGGCTCTCGGCTTGGCGGCCTCATTAGATGCTTTTTCACGCCCCGCTTAAAGGACCCGGGACTGTGGAAGAAGGAAACACATACCTAAGCTAGTAATGAATTGCAGGTCTTCTTGGTGTAGCAAAGAAAAGTCTTACAAATTAGCAGTAGAGAAAAAAATTCCAGATTTTCCTCTTTTTTTAATTGCACTTTATACTATGCCAAGGTTTAGTAGAAAAAGAAGTTATTATTCTCTATGTACTGAAACCAAAGGCTCAGATTCGACGACTACCCTCACTGGGTCCATTTCTAGGTTCATTTCTAGGAGGTAGGACACGGCGGTATTTCCGTCCAATTGAGCAGTCTGACTGGGGAAGTAACTCCGCCCTACTGAATACCGCGGCCATAATAACCTCGTGTTGTGTTCCCAGCGATGAGTAAGGTAGCCGGAGCTCACTGGAAAGATTTTGTACTGTCAGTGGGAAGACCAAAAGCTTGTCCTGCTTTGTATTTTACACTGACGGCACATAATATACTCTTGTGTTTACAAGGTTGGCAGCGCGAGTGTGACTCCCTTGGCGTTGCACACGTCCATAGGCCATGGTAACCACTTTCCATCAAGTGGGCCGATTACTTGTCTGCCAGCCAAGTGGTATAAAAAAAAGGTTTTTTTTAAACTGGATAACCTATTTATGCAACATAACATATTATTATTATATATTAACATATTTACTCTTTTTCACACAAACATCCCAACAACACATAATATGTAGTAGAATTTGGACCACCCAATTTCTTCCCATGCGGTGTCGTACAAGGCGACGTAGGGATGGGGCTGTTTAACATCAAATACAGCCCAGACTCAGCCTCAGATGCAGGGCTTAAGTCAACAATAGCGCCCGGATGTCGGCAATAGACTCACCCCCTATTACGTGGGACCGAATTCAATGATTGGTGAAATATGGGTGTTAATTCACCTCTGCCTAACCCTCCGGGGATAAGCGCGTGATTATATGTATGTATAGTAATATCACAGTTGAGGAGCGTGTAATAAAGGGAACAGAGAAATTCTAATTACTTGAATGTAATTGTTATTTAATTATGCAATTACATAGCAAGATGAAAGCAAAGCTATCAATTAATCTTAATTCGTCTCATCTTAGGATGTGACCGACATGGTAGCCACTTTTTTTATACCACTTAGGTGGCAGACAAGCACACGGCCCACCTGATGGAATGTGGTTACCGTGGCCTATGGACGCGTGTCATATAACACCAAAAGGAGCCACAGTCGCGCTGCCGACCCTGTAAGCACAGAGTTTCTGTGCTGTCAGTGTAGAAGACAAAGCAGGACAAGCCTTTAGACTTCCCACTGACAGCACAAATTCTGCAGTGAGCTCTGGCTACCGTAATCACCGCTGGGAACACAACATGAGGTTATTACGGCCGCGGTATTCCGTAGGGCCCCCCAGTCAGACTGCTCAATTGGACGGAAATACCGCCGTGTCCTACCTCCTAGAAATGGACCCAGAGAGGGTAGTCGCTGAATCTGAGCCTACTTAGATTGACTTACCATCAAGTGGGGTGCATTCAATTTGACGTTTTAAATAGGTATACTCATATTAAAAAATCAAATTTTTGATCCTAGTTTAAAAATGATAGCCCACTATTAGACACTTCTTATGCTTGGCGCAACCCACATATTACTAATATTCTTGTAAGCCTATTCAACTAAGCTAAATTAGGAGTTAGGAGTATATTAAGAACATCTAAAGTCATCACAGGCAGTACTCAGGAATACTGCGAACCTAAGTTACTTTTTACCCACAAGTATCTAATGGCAAATCTCCTAGCTACACTTTAAATAAGAACTCCATGATACTCATTTCACATATAACGTAAAAAGAACTGTCAAAGACCTGTCACAAACGTCATTATAACTAAGAGCTGTCATAAATAATCTTGCATTGAGTAAAGTTGTTACCGTTAATGCCTCCCATCTACTTGTCAATCGGTAGTGTTGTACCCGATCCGGTTAATGAGTGTAATCGATAGTCGATAGTATCGGATAACTAGGCGATACATGACAAGTAGGTCGCAACGTCTAGTAAATAAGGTGGTTTAGATTTCACTGCGAGATTCGGTTCCTATTATCGCATATTCAATGAGATTTTATCGATATAGTTTAGCAATTCCTGCATTGACAATGTTGGTATTGGGTGTGAACATTAATTAATAAAGATAACTAAGTAAGTATCCTTAATTAAAATGTAAATTAATTGCTATATAAAGTTTGAAGATACTTAAACGTACTAAATCGAGCCCCAATGTAAAAACAGGGACAAGATGCAACAGGGACAAATGTCTTTAAATTCCCTGAAGGGAAAATCACACTTATCTTTCAATTTTGATGCTATTGCCGTCAATAAGATAGGTTTTAAATGTTATATGTGTTTTTAATCAAATGAAGAACAACCCTATTCTCTAATCACCCGCGAAAACTGCACATAAAAAAAAAGAATTGCATTCGAAATTTAAAAGCTAAAGTTTTAAACTAACGTTTTTGACTCGAAGACATTACAGACACAGTGTCGACAAACACATTTATGTAGTACATTTTACGAGCCATAGAATACAAGTTACGGGTTCGTGGAAAACGAGAGCAGCAAAGTAAGACGCAAAGTTTTTGCTTGGATTTGAACTCCAGGGAAAGATGGCAATATGGATTAATATACAGAAAAAGTTACAATTATCGTGTATTGGAAGATGGATTGCTTGTTGAAAGTGCTTTTTATCGAGTTATACCTTATTCGTGTTATTACTATTGAGAATTATATTTTCTGACGGATATTACAACGGGTCTGTAGAACATTAATTGTATCTAATGAATTTATATTAAAAATTAATTCTTGATAGCGAGTACAAATGCTGTGGTTGACGTCGAAAGCTGGACTCGTGGGTCAGAGTTACAGTAATTGAATTTTGTAGGTAGGTGAACTTATGGTAACATATTGGGCACCTAATTTTCCCCGAAGTGCTAGGCAGAGGTGTAATAACAACACCCACATTTCGCCAACTATGATTTTCGATTCCACGTAATAGGTGCTGAGTCTATTGCCGTCTGTTTACTGATGGACTGAGCCTATTCTATTAAGACTTTGCCTTACTTTACCATCAGGCGAGGTGAAGTCAAGTTGGCGTGTCCTAAAAAAAAATATTCTGTTGATTGGTGGCCGGCTACATATTACTTTGTACTTTTTGACTCTTTTTACTAAGAGTCCCCAACTCGTTCCCGGAAAACGGGGAGGCGCGCAAGGCGCACCGTCGCCGCGGTCTGCTTCTGCCAGGGTGACAGGCGGCTCCACCTGTCAACCCCAGGCCGGCGCTCATGGGGGGCGGAGGTCGTTCATCGAACTCTGACGCCCGAGTAGCCTTCGTACGCGGGCAGCTTGGCTTGCGATCCTTCGTCGCTCCCGCTGCCGCTCCCGCCCTGCCTCCTCCTTCACGAGCATTTGAGAATGGAGTGGGGCGAAACCGGTCAGATGAAAAATAAAATACAATGGACAAGTACAATTGTCTTATTCAATATTAGTATATTCTACTCCACTGGGAACAACACTAAAACGAATATTTTAGTCCTTAAATTATACAAATTAGTTAATAGTTCCGATCCATGCTAAAAAAGTAAATAAAATAAAGTTTTAACTGTATTTTAAAGCCGTTTGTATCGCATAAAAATGAGCCTCGGAATGTGCTGTGCTGCTAACGATGCGGTTTTTCTCTGCAGTCCAGTTTATATACGAGTCCTGATTTTGAATTCAATGATAAGAGCAAAAACTTAACAGCTTACGTTTCCTCTTCAGCGATTAATGGTTCTACAGCAGCTAGTTTCTAGCCTCATCAGAAAGTCGCGATTGTAAATTGTAGACGTCAAAGTCTTTCTGTATATTGTTATAAAATTGTAAATTTAATCATTAACATTTATCTATTTTCACTTATTAAATATATTATAATATATAAATGAATTAAAAAAATTATGAAATAAAACACAAGTTAAATGCGTCGTGGTATTCTTTGGAGACATTGGAGATTTTATATAAACAATATATTTTTTTTATACCACTTAGGTGGCAGACAAGCACACGGCCCACCCGATGGGAAGCGGTTACCGTGGCCTATGGACGTGTGTAACACCAGGGGTGTTACACATAATATTTTATATTTTTTTTTGTTTTTTAAAAAGAATATTAGAACTGAAATTACTAATATTCCCTCTAACCCCTCCAGCTAAGCTAAATTGCTTGTGTTAGGAGTGGGTTCACGTCGGTAGTGTAATAGCCAGGATTCGAACCCGGGACCTCTCGATCGTAAGGCCGACTCCATAACCATTCTGTCTGTCTTTTTTCTTTGTCTATTTATTCACAATGATTGCAAAACATACTGAACGGATTTGGTTGTGGGTGTCCTGAAATTTTGAACTGTTTTTTTTATATGCTTGCTGAGTTTCTAGAAATATAAAACTGAGGTTCTCTGAGGTTTGTTTTATTTAATATGTATAGTGATCCTGTGAGTGTATGATGTGTTAAATCTAATTAAACTCGATCATATTCACCGATGGAACCTAACCTAACGGTTGTTGCAATCGTCAAGCAAACTTACCAAACCAAAAAAAAATGTTCTTTTAAATTTATGTCGGGAAAAGTAAACATCTAAGACGGGACTTGCATCCACGACCAATAGTACAATTATAAGAAAAGTTGGCATACTATAATGCTTAAAAAAACATAGTTTTTTAGGGTTTTGTACAATCTCTCACAATGGGCTAGGAAAAAGTACAGAACCCTTATAGGATTTTTGAAGAGGTAGAACACGGTGGTATTTCCGACCAATTGAGCAGTCCGACTGGGGAAGTACCTCCGCCCTACAGAATACCGCGGTTATAATAACTTCGTGTTGTGTTCCCGGCGGTGAGTAGGGTAGCCAGAGCTCACTGGAGAATTTTTGTGTACATACGATAAAGAGATATATTATTATTATTGTTTCTCAGTACCATGACTCTCGGGACTATGGAGTCCCGGACCTTTGGAAGGCGTGCGTCGGGCCGAAGCCAAGACGTAGAGGCTCTTTTATGAGAATTTAATATGCTAGGAATACATATTATTACACATTATTATTATGAGTTACGGAACCCCTCGGTAGGCGAATCCTGCTCACACTAGATTTTCATTAAATACTAGCTGACCCACCCCAGCTTCGCCCGGGGTATATTTTGAAGCTTCATATCCCTTTGAGCCCGTATGTTTTAGTCTTCAAAATATGTATGAAAAATTGCCGGATTTGTTAATATTTATTATCAATGCTCCGCTCCCTTAAGTAGTAGCGTGATGGTATATAGCCTAAAACCTTCCTCGATAAATGGACTACCCAACACTGAAAGAATCATTCAAATCGGACCAGTAGTTCCAGAGATTAGCGCGTTCAAACAAACAAACAAACAAACTCTGCAGCTTTATAATATACTCTCCAGCTTTATAATATTAGTATAGATAATACATAGTACATTCAAACATAGGCATATACAAGTAAACAGTTATTTTTATAGTGTCTAATTTTGGTCGGATTCCCGCGAAACAGTGCACTACAACACGGAGATTGTCAAGAGAAGCCTTTACAAGCGCTGATTCTACACAACCGGTCGTAATTCCACACCTATAGGGATGTAGCTGTCACTTTATCGATATGTAGCACATATGAATACCGATGTTATTTTCGCTAAACTAGTATCTACTACTATATACCTATTTTACTAAATAAAATATTATGAGAATCTATATACTTATACACATACATACAAATAATCACACCTTAATGCCTGGAGGTTTAGGCAGAGGTGAATTAACACCCACATTTCACCAATAATTGTATTCGGTCCCACGTAATAGGGGGTGAGTCTATTGCCGTCTTCTGGGCACTATTTTTGACTCGAGCCATGCATTTGAGGCTGTGTGTGGGATGTTAAACAGCTCTATCCCTTAGTCACCTTGTACGACACCGCATGGGAAGAGATGGGGTATTCCAAATTCTACTCTGCCGGGAACCACGCGGCTATCTGCCGGAAACAACGCGGCTATGCCGGGAACCCCGCGGCTAATAAATGCTATTTGAAATTAAAAGCCCTATCCTAACTTTTTTTCAAATCTGTTTTAGCGTTGTAACGCGATTGAGTGTCAAACATTTATTCAAACTTTACCACTTATGAATATCACATAAAAATAAGATAGTGAATATATTATAACCTATGTTCCACAAATAAATGATGATTATGATTATGATTACATCGTAAATTATAACTTAAATTTAATAGTGCACTTCATCGAGAGTTAAAACGTCTAAATGACACGTGCGAAGTGCCATTAGGGTTGTTATACCTAGTTTATATGAGCGCTTTCTTATAAGAAAGTCTTTTGCATTAGCAGGTGAGGTTCTAAAGTCCACATTATTTATATTTAGTTGTTCCATCTGACATCTATTCCACAACAACTCACAACTTTGTCTCACTAATTTATCTTCAGTATGAAAATAATAAAATGTAACTGTTAACAATTCATTATTATCACTCACGTCACCCAACGTTGCCTTAAAGACAAGAAAAAGATTGATTAATTCAATTCAATTCAATTTATTTATTTCTAAACAAACATAGTTTGTATTGAAATGTCAATTTTAACTAATAAATACATACAATTAATGAAAATACACTATAACGTCAAAATGAAATAAAATTTAATAAAATTTTAGATACAACCAGCTACACTTTACATTTAGTCAGAAAAATATTTTATTTGAAATTTATCACCGCAGTAAACCCAAAGAAGTACCAATTGTTTTAAGTTATAACCAAGTTATGCTCGCTTTATCGAACATAATAAATACTTACATGTTATTCAGTGGTTAGTCACTATTCAGTGAATAACTGATATTTATGTATTTACTTATCTAATAGCGTTCAATGCTTGTGTTAGAAGTGGATTCACGTTAGTAGTGGCCAATTTCGAATCCGAAGCCTCGCGATAGTAAAGCTGACTACTTAACCATTAGGTACTGATGCCTGTATGTGTCATATTTCTTATCGCATTTTTTTAATATCACTTAGGGCAGACAAGTACACGGACCACCTCATTGGAAGTGGTTACCGTGGCCTATGGACGTATGCAACACCAGGGGTTTTACACTCGCGCTGCCGACCACGAAGAAACCTTCTGATGCCCGTCTTGAAGAACCCCATATTGTAGGTGCTTGGGAAAACCGCAGCAGGGAGGTCATTCGTGTTTCACTTCAACTCGAATTCAACCTTTTGATATTTAAGCAATTGATATCAAAAGGTTGAATTCTATATTTTACTTGCCTATAATCATTTCTTTCAACACGTAAACTGTCAATACTTTAATAACCATTCCTCTAGAGCAAGTAGCAAGCAAGAGTCAGACATCAAATTGATAAAATGATGACGTATGCGCGATTCGTTGCGTATTTATCATTGAAACAAACCTGGTATTTTAATACCTGTTACATTTTCTAATTTACATATTAGTAACAAGTAACATATTATCGATACATGGTCCCATCACTAGCGGCCAGACAGGTATTATTAGGTCTTCCTGCTCTCCATTTGCAGGCTAACACGACAATTGTGTGCGCTGCATTCACTTCTATAGTCGATGTAATGATTTGTTAGCTGTACAGTTATACGGTTCGATGCAAAATTGTAAAGAGTGGGGATACAATTTTATTAGGTATGGGTTTTTAATATTTCATATTTTATTGTATTAGGTAGGACACAACAGTATTTCCGTCCAATTTTGCAGTCTGACTGGGGAAGTTCCTCCGCCCTACAGAATACCGCGTCCATTATAACCTCGTGTTGTGTTCCCGGCGGTGATTAGGGTAGCCAGAGCTTACTGGAGAATTTGTGCTGTCAGTGAAAAGACCAAAAGCTTATCCTACTTTGTCTTTTACACTGACGGCACAAAAACTCTCAATGCTTGCGGGGTTGGCAGCGCGAGTGTGACTCTCTTGGTTTTGCACGCGTCCATAGGCCACGGTGACCACTTTCCATCAGGGGAGGCCGTGTGTTTGTCTGCCACCTAAGTGGTATAAAAAAAATATGGTATATTTTTTGTACGGACTTAATCTATATCTATAAAAATATTAAAAATGCTAAAGTAACTGTCTGTTACACTTTCATGCCAAAACCACTGACACAAATTTAATGAAATTTGGCACAGGAGTAGATTAGATCTTTGGAAAGGATATGCTATGTTTGGTAGCGATAACCGACACCCACGCAGGCGGAACCATGAGCAACAACTAGTGATTAATAAAGGCTTTTAAATATTACTAAATTAGTTCACACTAAACACACCCTTATGGGGTATTGTTCAATGTTGAGTATCGAATGCACTATTATTAGCACAATGTCATTTTTATACTGCGCGAAGTGGAAATTTTCGGGATTGAGGGACATTTTTAAGAAACATTAGGTAGATTTATGAAAGTTTACTGCATGGAGATCGTATATATTTTATTAGAAAACTACCCAAAGTGCTAAATAAATTTGTCTCTGCTAAAAGGTAGGTATATAATTGGAACGCAATACATTGAATTGAAAAAATATTTTTGGGTTGAATAGTCCGTTTATTGACGAAGGTGTTAGGCGAAATATCATTACGCTACTACTTAAAGGAGCGAAGCCGTGATCATAAATGTCAACCAATACGACAAATATCCATACATTATTTGAAGAAGAAAAAATTACGGGCGCAAAGATGTTTCAAAATATATCAATAGCAAATATGGCGGGTCAGCTAGTGTAAAGATAATGTTGAAATCATTTTCGGGATCTATAATTTTTTTTAAGAAACTTTATATAAAGGGTTTCCAGAACCTAATCCATGGTGAAGTTATTTTTTATTAGAAAGCTACCTAAAAGATATACCTACAATTGAATCGCAATGAATAAGTAAACCGTGTAATAATTGCGCCTTAATGTTATACTCTCGATTTCGTATACTAAAATTACATACAACAACCAATATTCAACACGATAACACTCCAAAATAATAGTAATTGTATCAAATTCAAAAACAATATCGATTACCGAATCGATTACGCTCTCAATTATTTCTTGACAATCGCTATACCCCAGACTTACGATAGTATCTAAATAAAAACCACGTATAATCACCAAATCGATTAAACACCGTAAAAAATTGTGCCCCGAGTCAAAAACGAAAGTCGATTCCTAAAAGTAATAATCGTTATCGCATCGAGACTGTATATCGATTCGCGTCTCGGATCGTAAAGGCCTTATCGAGAAGGGAACTGCCTCTACTAGCCGGCTTGATTAGTTCCGTATACACTGTTAAAGGGTAATTTTTTAGCTGTATTCATCAATATTATTACAAATTTATTACTTTACTTAATCATCAAACTTTCTTTTGATACGGTTTTCCCAGAACGCTGTACTGAAGCATTATCATTCTCTTACGAGTGGGACCTCAATTTATCTGAAGAGATTTAGTGGACACAGAGTACGAATTTTAGGGGACCAATGGATTCGCACCCTATATAGAGCCACGCTATTGTACGTATGTGTAAAAATTCATACACACGTACTAACAGTCACGCCTTTTTCCCAGTGGGGTAGGCAGAGACTACAGTTTTCCTCTTGCCACGATCCTGGCATGCCACTTTCGCTTCTTCTCTCTTCGTAAAAATTCCAAATTCGAAACTCCTGTAGATCCTCCATAGGCCACGGTAACCGCTTTCCATCAGATGGGCCGCGTGCTTGTCTGTCAACTAAGTGGTATAAAAAAATGAAACGTGCTTATCTGCCACGTAAGTGGTATAAAAAACCTACAAAATGTTTCCAATGTGTCGCGTCTATTCATATCATGTGTATCGTAGTACGCATCAAACGGCAGTCATAGTTAGTTAATAGATATTATACAGTTAGTAATACTAGTTAGCATTAACTTGAGTAGGTACTTGCTATCCAACTACCCATGGCTGGCGCCAGCAAAGGACCCGCGGAGTTTCACATAACATAAACTTACTAAGTACCTGTAATAATCTATTTTATACTTTTTTTTTACGTGCGCAATTTCCCGACGGACAGCTCCCCACCGGAGCCGGTCGAAGAGGTTATGTCGGACTCGAACCGAGTAAAACGCACGTCGCCTGTGAGTCGTTTTGGTTGCCGAAGGTGAGGTTGACAGGCCGACCCAGGGCCATCTCTCACGATCTGGCCCTCTCCTCGGGTGTGTGGGGACTACAGAGTCCCCAACTCGTCTCCGGAAAACGGGGAGACGCATCGGGCGCGCCGCCGCCGCGGCCTGCTTCTGCCAGGGTGACAGGCGGCTCCACCAGTCACCCCCAGGCCTGCGCTGGGGGGGGGGGGGGGCGGAGGTCGTTCATCGACCTCTGACGCCCTATCTATTTTATACTAGGTACATACCACCCGCGCAGTACACATACACGCACACAAAATATATGATATAAGTATATCTATATTGAGTACACATTGAATAATACTACCCAACAAGGTTAGAAATAACATACATACATATAATCACTCCTTTATCCCCGGAGGATTAGGCAGAGTTGAATTAACACCCATATTTCATCAATTATTTGCCGCGTGGTTTCCGGCAGAGTAGAATTAGTGGGTGTTAATTCACTTCTGCCTAACCGTCCAGGGACAAAGGCGTGATTATATGTATGTATGTATGTATTTCACCAATCATTAAATCCGGTCCCACGTACTAGGGAATGAGCCTATTGCCGTCTTCCGGGCATAGAAATAAACAGCCGCCATTTGCTTTTGCCGTATTTTGACGTCACCAACACTGAAATGGAAGTCTGCCGCGGAGATTCCTCACTTGACTGCCAAATGGACCAGCTGATAGGTGAAATTGGTTTGGACCGTGAAGACGTCAATAGGGCCACACCCATGGATAGCATTAGAAGGTTCCTACTGGGTTATCAGCACGAATATGACACCTCTGGTGTTGCTCAAGTCCTTAGGCCAAGGTAACTACTTTCCGCCAAGGGGGCCGTTTACTTGTCTGTCACGGTGCAGAATATCCAATCAAGAACCAAGCAATTCGCTGACTCTTTCCTTGGTCACACCATTAAGGCCTGGAATTCATTACCAGCTCACGTGTTTCCTTCTTCCTACACTCCCGGGTACTTTAAGCGGGTCGTGAAAAATGATATGATGAGGCCGTTAAGCTGAGTGTCACCATTGTCACATGGTATGTGTAAGTAATGGTGACCCTCTTTTCTGAGACTTTGCCTTCAGCTTTTTTTTTTTAATTTACCAGCATCAGGTGAGCGAAGTCTAATTGACGTGTACTATATAAAAAAAAATAAGTAGTATAAAAAGCATTGCAATTATTATTGCATCTTAAGCCTTCATGGAGACCGAAGTCCGTTTTCCAGCATTTTATACCTCAGCTTCGCACACTTCAGGGTATACTTGGTAGTGCAGTCATTGGCACGCATTTCATCCGCTAATAGCAGGCAATAACTTCATAAAACTGTTACAAACATCCACTTAAATATCAATTACAATAGTACAATACAGATAAGTTCTAGTACGGGTCAACGCCCTCTGCCGGTGCGCAAGAGTCGACGAGAGTCATCACTTCGTCATTGTTATAGCGAAATTACTTTCAAGTTTAAAGATAAAAGTTAATATTGCGCGTCTCATGGTTTTTATGAGGCTACTGTAAAAGAAATAATAAAATAGAATCAGTTGTCTATGCTTTGAGTGTTAGGTTATTGATCTTTGACGGTTGGTACGTAAAGCGACTGCCATCATGACCTCCACAATCCTAAGGCGATATTACAGCATTGCAGCTAGACGAGTTGTTGAATTTTAGGGCTCCAACAACCAGTAACGAGTGTAACGAATGTTGGTATGGCAACCAGGACCAAGAGCTTAACGTACTCTCCGAGGCACAACCAGATCTATTAAAATATCCGTATTCACGCGTACAAATATTCGCCATCAAACCTGCGCCTTCTGCGTAGCGGCCGCATTTACTTCCGCTACGCTACAGAGGCTGTCGAGAGAGAGAGGAGAGAGAGAGAGAGAGAGAGAGAGAGAGAGAGAGGAGAGAGAGAGAGAATGTAGTAGAAAATTATATAATATAACCCATCCTATAACCTATAATATAACACGTAGCTGAATTTTAATGTGCCTACTGTTTTGATTTGATGTACCTGCTAATTGTTATATTGCTTACCTGTTTGTATTTGGTGGGGTGCCCGCTGTGTGGAGCTTGAATAAAATATTTTTCTTTCTTTCTTTCTTTCCATCCATCCATCTATACAAACAAACTTTCACATCCATAATATTAGTTGGATATTTATTGATATATATCACTTCCATTGTTCATCTTATTATGTAGCTGAATGTACCACAATTCAATCAATTGCTAATGTCCACAGGTTCAAATTCCAAATAGATGTATGTCATACCAATTGACGACAAATGGTAGGTAATATTTGCGTTCAATGTTTTCGTTTCTCTTTTATAGAGCTCATAAATCTTTGTAAAGAGGTTGTTTAACAAAAATTAATGGTTTGGGCGTGTTTGTAGTTTTTATACCTTGTTAGGTGAGAATAGTACCGTTTCATTGCGAATAGGGGTGTGTCAATAATAAGTATGTTATTAAAATAATAGTACACAGTTATAATTCAATATAACATTTCTAATTCGTTCATATATCATTCTCGAATTATTGGTTCACGCATCTGATTGATACAATTTTGAAGAGACACTAGTTATTAGCAGAAATGAAAGTTGGCAGTTATTTTTTTATGCCTATACTACCTTGCAAATTTGCAGAATAAACGAGTTAGTCGCCATGCCTCCGGAAATTTAATATGGTTTTAAAAAATAGCATCTTATCACGCTATTAAACAAAAATATTCTTGGGTAATTAAAAACAGGGGGAATCGCATTTAACAAATATACTAAGTACGGTTTGCCTGTACGCAATTACATTTAGCAATAATTTTCTATTTCATGTTTCCGTATTATATATCGACGTAAAATAAAGTTTATTTCTGTTCTACGACCATCGTTTAATTCAATGTCAAATATTTTGTAAAATTATTTATAAAATACTCTCTTTTTTTGGGCAGTCGGATAATAAAACTCACATGCACAGAAAATCCTACCTCTAGTCTAGGGTTGTCACAAATACTGAGTTCTAGAAAGCTCATAATCTTTACAGAAACAGCCTTAGGCCGCGAAAGTGCCGACATGAAATGTTTTCAATTCAACAATGGCTGACACGGTGCGCATGCGGTTTAGACGTAATATATAACCTCATAAAATAGCAGAAGAGGTTATTTATAAGGAGGCTTTACATAAAACTTCATTACAAAGACATTGTACACTTGAGTTTTATGTTAGAATTTAAATAAGTCAAACGTGATTTAAACACACTTCAATGAGACACTATTTTCTCTCCATAGGTCCCATTTTTATAAAATATTTATCATTTGACGCTTCTGTATTTTAATTATTCAAATTAAATATCTACCTATTTAATTTTGAAATTTAAAAGAACAACATTAATCATTATTCAAAATACAAGATCCTGAACGAGCGCGAAAGAAAAAGTGTGTAATATAACAGTTAACGTAACTAATAAGCTGATAAATCAAAATCTAAATACCACAGCCATAAAAAATTCTTATTAAATTATTTCTCCAAACATCATCTGATTAATTTTTATGTGTTTCCATCAATAAAATCGAATGTGCCATAAATAAAACAGAGTGATTACATGTTACCAACTTAATAAATAAAATAATAAATGATTATAATACCGTATTGATCGAGCTGGTTGAGTCTGCTACTGGTATGATCTTGATCGGGCCTTTTTAATTATAAGGCACGGGAATTTAATAAAATTCAGCATGTAATGTCAGAATAAACTGATGCGGATGCCAAATTTTAGATTATTTTTTTTAAGAATCTTGGAACTTATTTGACTAATATTCCCTGTAACATTTTTTAAATGTTAGTGAGAATATTAGTTCATTTATCATTTATATAAGTTCCAAATATGAATGTATAGGGCTTTAGGATCAGGATGTCAAATGCGTGACTCTTTAGACTCCGATGATATGACGTTTAACTGGTCACAGGAATGAATAACAACGGCATGTTGCGCCAGCTTTAAATATTTAGGACAAGGGCAGGCAAATCATTATGAATCTGATGCTTGACAAGCAATACAATGGGTAACGCCTTCATTAATTAATCAAAATATTTGCGTCATAATAACTATCGAACCCATTAACATTCCTATCTTATTTCAGCTATGCATTGAAAAAAGACAGTTTCAATCTAGTCAAAAAAAGTATAGTCGTCTAAGATATTTTGTTAGGAGGTGGTAACCATTCTGGGACTCGACCATTTCTCGGACACATTCCCGGACACAAAACACAGAATGCATTGTTATCCTAATGAGTATTTAAAGATGAAGGAATGTCACTTTAGGAGTGGTCAAGACGACCTTTGAAACTTTGTATTTGGAATTCGTACTTGGAATTAAAATGTTTTTTAAAAGCATTCTTAATTTTAGGACGTCGTTGGTGCAACATGCCTGCTATTGCAAATTCTTACGTTATTTTTAAATGATCAAGTTTTATATTAAAAAACTATCTAAGTTACATACATTAAAATCAGTAGATACAACTTAACATGGAGTGGAATTGAATGAACAGTGAACTCACAAGTAAGACTGTGTGGATTAGCCGAAGTTAGGGACAAATAAGCCTTAATTGAATAGTTGTACCTAATATGAATTTCATTTTAAAGGATTTTTATTGGATTTTTTCCAGTATAGCTCTAATTATTTGTTATTATTTACACTTTTACACCAGTGGTTTAATTTCAAAGAGTGATATTCGCATAAGTCAGGACGGTATCATTCACTTGTAAAATTAAATAATAACACTTCACACAAAAAATAAATAAATTTCTTAAAATATTAATATTTCATATACTTACTTCTCAGTCAATTAATTTCTTTAACATAATCCGTTTTTCGTTATCATAATTATCTCGTTAAGTTTTTAACAGAACTAGTCCACATCATAAATAACTTTCTTAAGGTATAAATAAACATATTTTATTAACGTACTTACGTAAATTCCTATGTGTTTTAGGCCTTTGAACTATAAAAAAGTAATATAATAACTTTTTTTTAATTTATTCACAGAAAATATAGTATTCTAAGATCAAATTTTGATATGGTAACATAATTTTATGCTTTACTCTGCTCATAAGTAAACCTTGGCTTTACAGAGCACAGAACACATAGGTATGAGAAAGAAACGCGTAATGTGTACTGAGTATATGGTGTGTTTATTGTGTTATGGTGACCGTATAACTGGTGTGTATAAAATGATCATTTTGAACAAAATAAACCAGAAATCTCTAAAACTTGATTTTCTTGTAACCAGGAAAAGAGTGTTTAAATATCTCAGAAGAAACATAAATTATTATTTTACCTGGCAACTATCTCCATTCCATTCTATTTTTAAATCTTGCACCGGTTTGAAACAGATGTTTGCCCATTTGAATTTCGAACTAATTTCCATGGTGTTTTGTATTTCCGCCATTTTAGTATTTTAAGTTATTGTAAAACATATTTATTACAGGAAATCAATTCTATGTTTTTCAAATTACAACTTATCATGACAATTAAAGCTTTGAAAACTGGACCAATGGGTTGCCAGTTGTCATTAAAATATTTTTACAACAGCTTTTATACAAGTAGTGTGAAGTATTTTATGTTACATGTAATATAAGTCGGCATACGACTACCTACCTACTAATGACTTCCGTTATAATGTCTCGAATAAGGAGAACAGTTTTACTGGTATGTAAATTTGTACTTAAGACCAGCACACAATGACAGTGGTATGACAAAGTACGTATTTTGAACTGAAATTATTTAGAATAATACACACTAGCACATAATTTTAAAGACCTGTCAGACATGAAAGTCGTTAGTAACTATACATTTGTGAAAACTGTACATTTGTGATTTTACTAACGCATAAATTTATTTTAAATTTAAAACATGAAGTAGTGTTTCACTGCCACATATCTTAATTTGGAAAGTTTCAAATGTGGCACTAATTATCTTTTTAAACCATCTAGTCAAGGAGACGCAGTGCTTGTTACACAGTTTCAGAATATAATATATTTCATTAACGACGGCCGTCTGAACTCCACAACCTATTGACGTTGTCGAAGCAAGACACGACCAGACCAATGCAAATTCATGCATACAAATATTTACACTAAGCGGGAATCGATCCCCGTCCCCTGCATAGTGATCGTGCTCACTACCGCCAAGCCGCTGTGGCTTCGGGCTTCAAATAAACTTAATAAATAATATCACATATTACCTAATTCGTAATCCAATACAGACAGGAATTAAAAGATAAAAATTTCAGCGTCTATGTTATAAGGCTGTCCATTTATACACGGATAATACATGGCATAACTCACGCAAACGTCTGCGTTATAAATCTATATTAAAGCTCACAAGAGCACTTACAATACAAATATATATCATAAATTGTACTTAGCACGTAGCATATCGATTTACACCCAATTTTGCCTTCACAACAATGTAATCTCAGTCATAAAATTGGATCTTCTCTGAGTATAAAACGATAATTTATTCGAGTTTATTCGCAAAGGCATTTATCGTAAATTATACAATACCTTTAGACATTAATTTTTTTATGATAAACGAGGTCATTCACTCCTCTGGTCCTCGTGGTACCAAAAAAAAAAGATTAATTGCCATTTAAAAAAATCCAAAAGTTACTAAGTTATTACTTTTATTTACTAAAAGTAATAAATTAATAATATTGTAAAAAAATTCTATTATTTACCAAAAAAATTAAATATTGGTTAGTTCCCAGTCATTGCCGTATTAAATAGCTAGATTAGCGTATAGCTGTAAGGCATTAATAAAAAAGTCGCGATAACATTTTTGAAAATGGCAACATCGTGATTGAAATAAAGAAGTCTGCTTAACTAGAATAATAGCAGCTATAACGCTATGTAAAATGTTACCATACGTGATAATTATCTGTTTGGAATAGATGCTAAATTACATGTGGCCACCATGAAGCCTATCATTACAGTACCGATGATAGTCTTCTTGTTGGCCGTGTGAACTTGTTACCATGTCATTTAAAAAAGAAAGTAATGGCGTGCGTAATAATTTTGTTTTGTACTAGCTCACGAAATAATACTAACAAGATAAAGTGAAATCGCTAAGACAATTTCACTGCAAAAAAAAACATTTCAAAAATGTTTAGTAAATGCATCTTTACGCACAGATGTGGGAATATTTGTATATTTTCTAGATAACGTCGTATTTATTTGTGAAGCTATTGTGAAATTAGAGGAAGCGAAAGGATAAACCCTTCGCAAGGATTACCGTAGCAAGTGGAAACATAGTGATCTCTGCCAAGCCCAATGGGAAAATATCGTGATTGAAGTATGTAAATCGTTTAGTATATATTTTACATATATTAAGGTATCTTTTACTTTTAGTCATAGCGAAATATGGGTGTTAATAAACCTCTACCTGAAGGGGTATTCAGGGATTCGTAATATATCTATGTATGGTACTAGTATTATACCCGTGAAAATACATACATACATATAATTACGCCTTTATCCTCGGAGGGTTAGGCAGAGATGAATAAACACGCACATTTCACCAATCATTGAATTCCATCCCACGTAATAGGCGGTGAGCGTATTGCCGTCTTCCAGGCATTATTGTTGACTCAAGCCATGCATCTGAGGCTGAGTCTGGGCTGTAAATATCAGTGAGATGTTAAACAGCCCTATCCCTTAGTCGCCTTGTACGACACTGCATGGGAAGAGATGGGGTGGTCCAAATTCTACTCTGGCAAGAAAAACGCGGATCATTGAACGTGAAATTTTAAAAGTTAATAAGTACATATCTGCATCACACATCTAAACAGTGATAAAACTGAGCACTTGTCAAGAAGCCGTCCACGCATATATCACGCCTATTAGTACAGTAGAATGGCCATGTTTTGATAAGCGAGCACCTACACTAAGAGGTGCTCGCACATATTGATTTTAGTATAATAGCAGAGCAAACTATAGCTCTTCACTGCTAATGCAAACCACAGTAGGACATTTCACATGTAGTTGCTATACAAATTATATATTCTGTATCTCGTACGATTTTTTTTACTCTTTTTTATAAATTCAAAAAAGGAATATAAGTAGTAGTTAATGATGCTAGTAGTTTTTTTTTAATATTTAATTTCTTCTTTTCTTATTGATGATGGCTTCTGCAGCGAATCGCCGCAATTATGCCAATGTCAATTAAATATCTTTAATTATTAATGACGAGATGTTGACGATGATGATAATGACGATTAATGAGATGATTGCTCAGTAAAGTTGTGGGGACTTTACTAGAAGCTCCCTTTGGGATATTTGGAACCAACACGAATAGTCACAATTCACTGTAATATGTCATATTTGGCAAGCACTTTTAGGTAGGACAATAATACAATTTAAATGAATAAAACACTTTGATTTGCTCTTAATTTTCACTATTGTGCGGCCCCTAGCAACCGAGTCATAATAACAGTGGGAATGAGCGAATCAGATAATAAAAAGAGTTTCCATACGACGAGGTGATATAGTAATGTTTATTATGACTAAACACACTTATTACATAAAAGACATTCAGTTCTTAACACGAACCTGCTTATTAAATATGGTTTTAAGCTTTTCTATACCAATGTTGGCGTAAATGACACGTTTGAATGATTTACGAGTGTTTGAACGCGATCAGAAGGCGTGCGGCATATTAAATTAACTAGTTTAAGTGTCAACGAGCTTTGTATACCATTTTTTATGAATATTAAAGGCATTGACTTAAAAGCCTATTTTATTTGATTTAAAAAAAAACATCACTTTAGATGACGTGAGTTTGTCTAACGGTTCTAAATTTAAATGAACTTTGGCGTTCCAATTTTGAATTGCCTGGAAGTACGTTCATTATCGTGTTGTTTTGGCTACGAGGTATTAACCCACTAGTACCCTAAAGTTCGTAACCTGGACGCATTCATCCCCTGGTCTTATTTGTTCAAAATGTATTATCTGGGAGCACGTTCTTACTCATTGACTCGAGTTCGAAATCCTTGTTGAAGGGAATTTGCTGTTAGCAACAACATCAAAATCCGAACATCTAAACATTGCATCACTAATAATAACTGGAAGAAAACAATAGCATGTGCCTTCTCTTTCACTCTCGAAGACAAAACGAGCAGTTCAGAAACCTATGAAGACAGCGTCAATCAGTTGACAAAGTGTTAATGTGGGGGCGTGCCTCATTTCCGAACGTATTCAATTGTATTTATGGAGCGTAACATTCACCAGCTGTCATAACTTTTTTTTAATAAGTGTAAGTAGTGTCTTGAGACCACACATGTTTCTAGGCAGAGTTAGTTTATTAGTCTAGATCGTGGAACCCTTTTCTACATTAATGACTTGAGTATATTTGGGGCCCCCAGAGTCGGCAGGGCAAGTATGACGCCCCTAGTATTGCATACGTCCATAGACCATGATAACCACTTTCCACCATGGGTGCTTGTCTGGCACCTAAGTGGTATAAAAAATTCGGACCCGAACCAACATCACCTGCTATTGTTGACTCGAGCCATGCATCTGAGGCTGAGTCTGGGTTGTATATATCTGTATGATGTTAAACAGCCCTATCTCTTATTCGCATTATTCGACAACACATGAAGAAATGTGCTTACAGGGTTGGCAGCGCGAGTGTGACTCCCTTGGTTTTGCACACGTCCATAGGCCACGGTAACTACTTCCCATCAGGTGGACCGTGAGCTTGTCTGCCACCAAAATGGTATAAAAAAAAGTATTTAAAAAAATGGGGTGGCTCAAATTCTACTCTGCCGGAAGCTACGCGGCTACCCATTCCTATGTATTTTTTTATTTTTTTATACCACTTAGGTGGCAGACAAGCACACGGCCCACCTGATGGAAAGTGGTTCCCGTAGCCGGTGGACGTTTGTTACACCAGAGTACCCTGTAAGTATAGAGTTTTTGTGCCCTCAGTGTAGAAGACAAAGCAGGACAAGTCTTCCCACTGACAGCACAAATTCTCCAGTGAGCTCTGTCTACACTACTCACCGCTGGGAACACAACAACAAGTTATTATAGCCGCGGTATTCTGTAGGTACTATGTTTGGTGTGCAATAAAGAATATATATATTTTTCTATCAATCTATGTATGCCTACTAGTAATCCAGTATTCGTGAGAGTTCTTTAAACACACAGGGTGTCTAAAGAACCCTAGTTGAAATTAAAAATGAATTGAAAAGTCATCGCACAAAAACCCCTTGTCATAGACAGTTGATCTTACTTTATAAATAGAGTCGACAGGTCGTGATAACGACTAAAACTATGGGATAATAGAATAGTATAAAAAGTCGAGGGGTGTATGAAAGGGTACTAACTGCATATTGAGGGTAAACTATTAATTGAACTCTATGGAATTTGTGGAACTGTATAATTAATTATTGATATAGTACTCCCGTAAATGTGAGAAAGGGTAGTTGTATTTGTGGGGTTGCTTTTTTACGCAGGACTGGACCCTGTGGTTTTTTTTTGATTGAGAAAAGTAATACGTATTCCTTAGGGATGAAAACAAAATGGTGTTCCTAAATAATGATACTTTTCTGCGGAAGAAGTATTTTTTTGAAAAATATATAAAAAAAAAAATTATCAAATTATCACACAAAACTGGGTCCGTCGATTCTTTATATATAATACAATGTATAAAAAATAATATTTCTTAGGAATGTAGTCAACTCTTATTATTCTAAAAAAATGTATTTATATCAAGTTAGACATGAATGAATTGAGCTTTACTAGTGTAATATTCGCCGGGATATTTGCCATGATAATGGCGCTTGTACCAGTGCCGAAATATCGGTTGCTCAACAAAAATAATAAACATGGTAAATATCCCGGCAAGTATTACACTAGTTATGTGAATGACCATGTCAATCTCAAGTCATGAATTGAGCTTTTCTGCAAACATTGTGTACTAATGATCTTATTTTCATTTGTTACAGGTAATTACACAGTTTTCCTGTATGTACAAAAATGGAGCAAAGATCCAAACGACAGATAGTAAGCGAATACCACCACCTATGAACGGTCTAAGAGTATAATCACATATTATAACTACACGTACGCGTGGAACTTGCAAATAAGCTTTCCTTTTCCGAAGTGCTTGATGAGGCCTCATAGACTCAATTTCATACGTGGTAAAAAGGTTACGAACCCGTACGACTTTAAATTTGAATTCAATCTTAAAAACAACTGAATGATCCTTATTTTAAGACCCATCCTAATTTTGAGATCGTAAGGATACGTAGTTGGTTAAAAAAATTGGTTCGTCTCTATTACCCTTAATTTGTTTGCCTTGATTTTTTTTTTTTTTTTTTACGTGCGCAAAATCCCCACGGATATCTCCCCACCGGAGCCGGTGGAGGAGGTTATGTCGGACTCGAACCGACTAAAACGCACGCCGCCTGTGGGTCGTTTTGGTTGCCGAAGGTGAGGTTGACAGGCATATCCCTCGCACCCCGGCCGACCCAGGGCCATCTCTCACGATCTGGCCCTCTTCTCGGGTTGTGGGGACTACAGTCCCCAACTCGACCCCGGAAACGGGGAGGCGCGCCAGGCGCGCCACCGCCGCGGCCTGCTTCTGCCAGGGTGACAGGCGGCTCCACCTGTCACCCCCAGGCCGGCGCTCATGAGGGGCGGAGGTCGTTCATCGACCTCCGACGCCCGAGTTGCCTTCGTATATATAATACAGTGATAAAATGCTATAAATAAACCGAAGAATTTTCAGGGGAATTGTGGCTAACTCAAAAAAAATACCTATATATAAATAAATAAATTATACTCTTTCAAGGATATACAAACGTAAGCAATATAAAAAATATATCAATATAACCAAATAACACTTCTAAAACCTCTTAATCCTCGCTATCAGAATAATTTGCCGAGACCAATCCGCGTCAATAGATATTGCACAGCAATTAATTAGCATTGTCACCCATTGCCAACAAGCCCACGCATACTTATGAGGGTATTATGGGATTAACTTCCGATAGCGGCGTTATGGTAATACAATATATTAGTAGTAAGTACCTACTATGGGAAATCGTTGATACACTGTTTATGGGATGTATTGTCATTGGAATACTTTGAGTAGAAAAGGGTCACTTCATCTCTTCCCTTGAGGCATCCAAAACGGACTAAGGGAAAGGACTATATTCCATCGACAGTGAATACACACACAAACACAAATAAATAAAACTAATTTGTCGATTTCTCATTATTATCTAAGGTAATGTTATTTGTCTTTCTTATGTGTCACTATAATAATCTTAAGTATCATTATAAGATTTTACAAAAGATACAACTCACTAAATTCCAAAATACAGGTCAATACCTAGTTTGAAATTGAGAACCCTAATTTTATGTAATTTCTAAAATAGCGGAAAACCATTATGTGCTTAATCGTGTAACTTTTTCTGTGAAATAAAGTTTATTATTATTATTATAATATATACCACCTGCTTGACGGCAAAAGGCTCGCCCCCTATTACGTAGGACCAAAAATGGTATCTAGTAAAATGTTAATACACCCTTGCTTACTCCTTTGGCGATTTATAAGCGTGATTATAGCTTTTTTAATTTTTGCACAAATAAAATAGTCGTACATTGGAGTCGGCCATACGATCGTGAGGTCCCGGTTTCGAATCCTGTACATTACACTACCGACGTGAACCCACTCCTAGCACAAGCAATTTAGCTTAGTTGGAGGGGTTAGATGGAATATTAGTAATTGCGGTTGCTAATATTCTTTATAAAAAAATAACTACGTTTGTAAAATTTATATTAATAAGAAATCAGGGAAGAAAATACATTTATTAAGGACACGCACATGATGATGATGATGATGATTATGATTTCTGCTATAAACTGGTAAAAAAAGACTATTTTTTTAGACTAGGGGTCGCACTTCAAAATGTCGCCTACGATTTTTTAAATTCGCACGTGATTCTTAATGTCGACGTTGCCCTAAATCTATAATAATCTAATCAAAAAAATAACTTTTTCATCATTTATCATACAACAAATGTTCAAATAGAAATAAACTTAATATATAAATTTGAAAATGATAAAACATGCAATGTATCTAGGTATAAATCAACACGCTCACTTCAAAAATTTATTTCTCTAATAAATGATCGCCATTTCGCTAATTTATTCAACAATTTTTAATTATTTATCTACAGAAAAGATTACAATTTTAACACCAAATTTAGCCTTAAGCCATGGATGGGTACATTTTGAAATATTGCTCTAACGGAAAAATAATAGTCCATATATCGCCAAAAACATACTCGAATGAACATAACATAACATAAACTCACGCCTATATCCCCGAAGGGGTAGGCAGAGACACTAGCACACACATTTCGCCAGTTTGTGTTTAGGTCCCAATGTAATAGGTGGCGAGCCTATTGCCATTAACCGGGCACTTATAAACCTGCGATAAATACACAGATAACTTCGAAAAGTCATTGGTATGTGCTATGGTAAACCTGGGATCGAACCCGAGACCTCGTCTCAGTAGTCCATCACCCATACCACTAGGCTATCGCGGTCCTCGAATGAAAGTTTTTGTTTTAAGAACATGATCGAATGAAACTGTAAAAGATGTTCCTACAGTTCTTTAAGTGGACCGTGAAAAACCATCTGATGAGGCCGTTAAGCTGAACACCACCAATCATTGTTAGTGTCTGTAATGGTGAACCTCTTTCCTGAGACTTTGTCTTCAGCTTACTATCCTCAACGCGCAAGTCGTCATGACGTGTCCTATAAAAAAATCAAATTCCGATATGATTAAATACTTATTCTACCTAATTAAAGCATCGGTGGTTCAATCCATCAAAGTATTTCAAATAACAACTATATGTTATCTGTTTAAAGGCTTTTCAGATTTAAAAAAAAAAACCGAGTCTTAAGATTCAAAAAAGGAATTCACCTTTATACAATTAACCATATTGTGCAGCTCTGTACAAAAAGCACTTAACCCGCTATCGCTTAAATTAGCACGCGCGTCGAGTGGCCACAATAAGTGCCATGTAAGCCGCTGATCCGGTTTTTATGGTGCGTCTGTATTGACAGCGATTAGGGGATTTTCGTTATTTCACGTTATTGCACGCGAAACTTCAACAACACTTTGAGAAGATCTAGTAAGTATTCACAACAGTCTTGCGAGTTATAAATTTTAGTAAATGCATATAATTGTTTACTCACGCCTGTCTCCTGTACGTCCCTGAAGGGATATGCAGAAGTGTATTAACACTCACAATTAACCAATTATGATTTTCGGTACCACGTAATGGGGGGCAAGCCTACCAGCGTCAAGCGGGCACTTTCTTATAGACTGTATATTTACTATCGAATTGAGAATAGCATTATCCCTTAGTTTCCTTCTACGATACCCACAGGAAGGACACGCCCTATTTTACTCCTCCGAGAACTTACACAGCAATTCTCGCAAATTTAGTCAAAAGTAGACTCGTATACTTACGTGTCTAATATGCCCGGTAAAAGCACAGACAAACAATTTTTACACTCCCAACGTAAAGGCTAAACAATCTGGCTGTAACCGTGGATTCTGATGCCGTTCCCGCAACCCATAGCCACCCATAGGGACCGGAGTACCGACTCATATCACCATTGTAATTGGTGATTCAATTTTTTTGCATATAAAATAACGACACTCATCAATCATAAACGCTAACAATGGAACCTCACCCTAAACAAAAAATATCACATTTCGTCACAAGGTTTTCGTTTTAAAATCTTATCATTTGGCTCCCGTTTTACATGTTAAACGATAAACAAATTTATTATTGATACTTAAATACACAATTTATTGTTCAAGTCCGATACATAACCGTTCATTATGTTCTTAAATTATTTCAATAAGAACTTTACTGTAATACATATAATCACGACTTCATCCTCGGACACCCACATTTCATCAATAATTGTATTTGGTCCCACGTAAAAGGGGGTGAGCCTATTACTGAATTTCAGGCACTATTGTTGACATGCGCCATGCATCTGGATGGCGAGGCTGAGTCTCGGTTGACTGATGTTTAACTGCCCTATCCCTTAGTCGCCTTGTACGACACCGCATGGGAAGAGTTGGGTTAACCCAAATTCTACTCTGCCGGAAACCACGCAGCTAACTGCTACTGTAATAACATAACCTTGATATAATTATTATTATATTGAAAACATACGGGAATAAAACACTATTGATATTAAATAAGCCATAAATTTTATTATCAAAGTTGTCAAACCAGTTTTTTAGGAGTAATGATGGTATAGGCGGTTAAATGAACTCCTACGCAATTTTTATGAGAATTCGTTATGGATATGTGGGTTCCGTTATACAAGGAAACATATATATGACGTAAAAATAAAGTATGCACCAGAGTCAACATTCTACCCTGAAGCAACTTGACTGATAGCCTCTGTAGCGTGGCGTTAGTTCATTTATTATTTATTCATTTATTTATATTGCATGAATAAATAAATAATAAATTCATTTGACTGCTATGTATGCGGTGCTGGTTCAATTACCGCCATTTATTCTGTCTATGTACCTTTTTTTTTACGTGCGCAAAATCCCCACGGATACCTCTCCACCGGAGCCGGTGGAAGAGGTTATGTCGGACTCGAACCGACTAAAACGCACGCCGCCTGTGGGTCGTTTTGGTTGCCGAAGGTGAGGTTGACAGGCATATCCCTTGCACCCCGGCCGACCCAGGGCCATCTCTCACGATCTGGCCCTCTTCTCGGGTGTGGGGACTACGGAGTCCCCAACTCGTCCCCGGAAACGGGGAGGCGTGTCAGTGTACCTTTAACACTCCGAGAGTTATCGTGCCTCGGAGAGCACGGTAAGCCGTTGATCCCAGTTGTCATACGAACATCTATGGCAGTCGTTATGGGTAGTTGGAAGCCTCAAAATAGTCCGACTAATCTAACTACAGAACATCGACATCGCTAATTGGATGTGGAGGTCATATGGCAGTCGCTATAGTAGATAGTTTAGACTTTAAAACCAACCCCCAGCTTAGTTGGGAAAAGACGCGTTCAGCATTCCTTAAACCAGTGGTGGGCAAACTATTTTTATGGGTGGCCAGAAAGTGTTCAAATTTTTAGTGGAGGAACAGAATTTATTTACTACGATAGCTCCCCCTTTCCCCCGGAGACGAGGGTGGTTAGGATTTGTTATAGTGTTCGAGCATATCGTTAAAAATATGCAAAACCGGTATGTCAATCTTTGCTCTATCACCACGCCTCTTTGCGCACCCGCAACGCAATCATGACCTACGCAGTCAGTAGCTGGTTTCTTTACCTATTCGTCCATTATTTTAATAATATAGAATCTATTTTATACTTATGGATCGCCAAAATATAATTATCGCGGGCCATATGCTTGCGCGGGCCGGAGCTGACCCGCGTGCCGTCCTTTTCACATCACTGCCTTAGCCTGTACCAGTTTGTGAGAATGCTAAAGGCCTTATCTCCTCTATATTTACATTCAACCCAATACAAAAGCATTATTTACCCAACCCGCACATTGAATCCGATACCCCATCAGTCTCTTTCACTATTACTACCCGACCCATGAATCCTAAATAATTTACCACTTGCAAATCTCATTATTTCCGTACCAAAACAACTTAAGTTCCAACAAGTACCGTTTAATGTCAAAGACGCTTAAAGTATCAGTTAATATCGTTTTTATATGGTGTTACCCAATACAGACTTTCTTGTAAAGAGGTAAAAGTCTCATTGGTTTTCTGTATCATTGCTATATGTGCAATAATAAACTCTGCAGGTGGCAACACTCGCAGTTTGCACGCTGCCATATTTTATTCACGCAAATTGTCCTGTTGCTCCCGTGGCATACTTTTTATATCTTTTGCAGAGTTGAAATTTATACCACTTAGGTGGCAGATAAGCACACGGCCCACCTGATGGGAAGTGGTTAAGGTGGCCTATGGACGTGTGTTTACTCGCGCTGCCGACCTTCAAATGTCCTTCTTGATGAATCCCTCTGAAGAAGAAAATCTCATATTATAGACTGTACGCATGATTAGACTTGGATCATGTATCACAGAATACAGAGTTTTATAAAACTAACTTATTGTAGTCGCTTAGGAAAACCACAGCAGGGAGTTAATTCCACAGCTTTTATTACTTATATTTATGATATGCTACATATATGATATATTATTTTACTTCGAACTTATTCAAAGTACAGCGGGGGAGAACTAAATTGTTGGACAACACTCCACTTACGCGAGCTATTACCACCCTTAACATAGTTGCTGAAAAAGTAGATGTGTTCTCGTGTTCGCTGAGTGAATTCGTAAGGGTTACATTTCATATGTTATGCCAATTAAATTATTATTTGTTTCAATTATTATTTACATTATTATATTGTGTATTATGTAATGTTATGTTATGTTGGAATTATTAATTGAATTATTTATCAAAGATTGTTTTAAATTGGAAATTACTTATTAATTTATCATTTTTTACATGTTTTTAAATCGTTAAGGTTGTGTTACTACTTTGTCGCACTGGGTTTGCCTGTAATGATTTATGTATGTAAGAAATAAATAAATAAATAAAAATAAATTATTACTTACACTTCACTGGAGTTTCAGTAACTATTCAACAGCAATGGTCGCGGGGTGACTTAAAATGGTAGTTGTCACATAATTTAAAGTGCTCGCGTTCCTGTAAATTTCCAATTGTATGATATATAGACCACTTAGCAACGAGACCTCTTTTCCTACACGTGTCAGACCAAATTCCTAAACAATAATAAACCGATTCATTCAATGTTCATTACGCAACCCGCAACTGCAACCGTTGCATAATAATTGCACAATTTATACAACCGAACAGTTTACATATTGCTCGGTTAAATAATAAGGCTTTATAATAATTGCGGCGACAAACTCACGCAATATTGCGGTTCGCAATAAATTTTTAGTGTAATTGCCGAGTTTGAAGTTTTTGCGAATTCGATCGCGATTGAATAATGAGGTGAAATACGTAAGGCGTTAATTGTACAGAAAAGGTAAGAGAAAGATATACCTTTTATTGCAAAAAAAGAGAAGAAGTTAAAATAGGGGATGAATGAAAGTTCTTTATTTTATTAAACCTAATGAAAGGACTCAGGTTATGTTTCGTTAACCAACATCCAAACGAATGGACCCGCGGGCAACAGTTTTGTATAAATGAAAACATCAAAAAATTTCAAAATATTTAATTGCCGATCGCTACCATCATCTATCTCTCGCCATAGGCAGGGAATTCATCCTTACACATTGCGAACTGAGACGGTGCGCACTGTGCGATATGAAAGAAACCTCATCCTAGGCACACTCAAGCTGTGGAATGACCTCCCTGCTGCGGTTTTCCCAAGCACCTACAATATGAGGTTCTGCAAGAGGAGCATCAGAAGGTTTCTTCATGATCGGTAGCGCGAGTGTAACACCCCTGGCGTTGCATTGTCCATAGGCCACGGTAACCACTTCCCATCAGGTGGGCCGTGTGCTTGTCTGCCACCTAAGTGGTATAAAAAGAAAATTCGAATTTCAAAATTCGGAATATTATAATTTCTTAAGAAACCAAACTCACAATTATTCAAATATACAAAATATGTTTACCCATAATACGAATAATTACTCCGAAGTAAAGATCCGTACTTCGTATAAATTAAGTTTTTCGTATTCATGTAATGTACCCCAGTAGGTATAAAGATAATCAGGCCACCACCATATACGAGTATATCTCGAAATGTATTCCCATCATTGATGTTCTTATCTGGCACTCATAAGCTCCCTTCAATCAATCACAAAGACCTTAATACACGTCCGTATCATACCTCTATAATTTCAATTTCTCTTTAAATATAACCATGATGAATTTTACGTCAAGAAATCGCGATGTCAAATGAACAAACTGGTTGTAATCAAAAGAGCGTTGGTGGACCTGAAAGGAAGGAAACCAATAAATGTATTATACTCATATTGCTTATATTTTGAGGTTATTATGGGCCCCACCAAGATATTTGGAGCCCCCTGTGACCCTTTTTTTATATACCACTTAGGTGGCAGACAAGCACACGGCCCACCTGATGGTAAATGGTTACCGTGGCCTATGGATGTGTGCAAAACTAAGGTAGTCACACTCGCGCTGCCAACCCTGTAAGCATAGAGAGTTTCTGAGCCGTCAGTGTGAAAGGCAAAGCAGGACTAGTTTTTGGTCTTCCAACTGACAGCATAAAAACTCTTCAGTGAGCTCTAGCTACCCTACTCCCGCCGGGAAAAGAACAGGAGGTTATTAAGGCCGCGGTAAAAAAAATAATTATATGTTACTTGAAAAAATGGAACTTACTGCTAGCTGGTACAACTGACAATCAATTGGCGAGGTTCTGGCGCAGATTATCTTCTCGGTTTAGATGGAAGACGGCACTCGTTCCCTTAAAAGCCCTAATCAAACCCCCGGACCTAGGTCCCGATGCGTGGTGGTAAGTTTATGACAATTTATGGCTAAATGTTTATGTTGCGCTTTCACGCAAAAGCGGCTAAATGAATCTGAATAAAATATAGCACATAAGCTACTTTATATCTCGGGAATATGTTCTTATGCATCGCGAGACCGTGAGCTCTATCACACGAGCAGAGTCTCGAGCAAAAGCTAGTTCAACTGTAAATACCTGTCTCTAACACCAGATTAAAAAACCACAAAGCATAGACGAAAACCTGTGTAATAAATCTATCTATTGAGTATTTAATAATCCATCTATTCTAACACAATAAGTATTCACTATTGTGTTAGGAAATCAATCGCTAATTTTATGGCCAATAATATTAAAATAATGTTTTATTCAACCATATTTTATTAAGGACATTTCACCACAACCAGATGAAAGTAATTGGCTCTCGTGAAAACAGGGGTGTCACAAAAAATTTAACTGAATTTAACACAAAACGTATTAGTGCTAGCATGCACAGATAATGGTGGTTTTCATGTGGTAGATTTCACTTATAGCTTCTTATCATGAGGCGGGAAGAAGGCATTTTGATGTCATTAAAAATAGCGTCAAATGGCTCCAACAACAACAATGGTTCACCCTGGAGTCAATTTGACTTAAGTGTTTCGGACTTTTCTGGTAGCGGCTGTGAAGTCATATTGATAACATTTGTGTCGATCCCGGGTGCATCCAAATTTTGCTGTTTGGAACCTATTCGGCTTATATGAGCGCCTACAATATGGGGTTCTTCAAGAGGGGCATCAGAAGGTTTTTTAGGGTCGGCAGCTTGTCAACAAAAGTGCTTACAGGTTTTGCAGCACGAGTGTGCCTCCCTTGGTGTTGCACTCGTCCATAAGCCACGGTAACCACTTTCCAACAGGTGGGCCGTATGCTTGTCAACCAACCAAGTGTCATAAAAAACAGGAATCATTTTATAATACCGTAACTATAAGCAAACACAACTTATAACCACCGGTCTACTAATTCCATTACAAACTAAATCCAATACATCATTACAGGAATCCAATAAATCTTACCTTCTACACCTTTCGAGCGAACTATCAATAAATACTATTGCGAAAAAGATCACGCTCAGAGACTTTGCTATAGGACCAGGATAAAAGCTGGGGTATTACGTAAAAGCCGCGTCTAACGACCAGACCTTATTCGGCTGTTACAGTATGGTTGTCGCTTACGTTGAATTGTGAGGGCTAAAAATAGCGTAAAGTGAATCTTTATTTATTTAGAGATCTCGTGTTATCATGTTCTCTCGATGACTTCTACAGGCATTGTACAGGCTTGTCTGCCACCTAAGTTGTATAAAAAAAGGTATATCTACTACGAGACTGGCTGTAAGGAACAAAAAAATTGGTGTCGGTTCAAAACCACGATCTGTTCACTTACTTTTTGTAGCTGGCATTACAAATGGCATTGCATCGCACTGCAAGCAATTTGGCATAATTACATGTTTTAGGAGAATATTAGTAATTTCGGTTTTTACTATTTAAAAAGAAAACCTACCAGTAAAAAATGGCACGTGAGAGGTAGGCAAACGTTTATTATTACATACATGCTACCTTCTTGTCCTACTGTAAATCTGTTGGTGTGCAATAAAGAATTATCTATATATCTATCTACATTTCCCCAATTGCGTTTTTGTCCCTACTAAATTGAAGGTAAACTTATTGTACAGGTGCAATAGACCCCAAAAGCACCAATGACTGATTTCGAAAACCTTATTGTATTTGTAGAAATTATTAACGGCTAGTTAAGACTGAATGTTTTGCGGTCTTATCTTGCAGGTCTTAGGATAAGTACGCATTAAAATTATATATAATTATTTGTAATTTTAATGCGTACTTATCCTAAAATGATAACAGGATCATCTTATTCAAAAACATAACCCTTCTTGGCAATCGGTAATTGGGTTCTGGATAACGCTAGCCTTATCTCATAACTATGCTAATTCTGTTCTGAAATTTAAAATACATATATCAAACTAAATATCTTCGGTATACGTTAAGACAAATACTGCAATCAAACATAGCTTGTTCATTAATTAGTAGACATGAGATCACTAATCTTTTCATCTTGTACCTAACACTTGGTATTAATACCACAGGTAGTAACAGGAAAGTATTTATGAGAGTCGCTAACCGCCAATTGCAATATCAGCATTTCCATATTGACGATATACTGACTACGGAGGCATTTTATACACAATTTCTTCTCCATTTAACAACTCATACAGTAATGTAAAAGCCTACAACAGTTAGGTGGTCTATTCATAACCAAAATAGACGTATATACCATCAAAAACCTCGCATAAAATTTTTCGAATAACAACCGTAAATAAGTCTATAAAACAGCAGTTTTAATGAAGGAGAAATTCTTATACCTATATATTTGCGTTTGCTGTAAACGACATTTGAAAGTGACATCTGTTGAGAGTTAACGTGCAACTTTCCATTTTAGTTTTTACTGCCTGGCGCCGAGCGAATTTATGTGTTTGCGTACGTGGCTATTGGCAGTGGCAGATATCATTATCTATAGTATCTATCTTCTATGTGCACTATGATAAAACTGTTCTATGTTACTTTTTTTTTTTACGTGCGCAAAATCCCCACGGATACCTCCCCACCGGAGCTGGTGGAGGAGGTTATGTCGGACTCGAACCGACTAAAACGCACGCCGCCTGTAGGTCGTTTTGGTTGCCGAAGGTGAGGTTGACAGACATATCCCTCGCACCCCGGCCGACGTAGGGCCATCTCTCACGATCTGGCCCTCTCCTCGGGTGTGTGGGGACTACAGAGTCCCTAATGCGTCCCCGGAAAACGGGGAGGCGCGCCGCCGCCGCGGCCTGCTTCTGCCAAGGTGCGGTGCAAGGCCTGCGCTTATGGGGGGCGGAGGTCCGCTCCCACCCCGCCTCCTCCTTCACGAGCATTACTTGCACTCAACTTAACGCCGCGCTTAAAGGACCCGGGACTGTAGGAAGAAGGAAACACGTAAGCTGGTAATGAATATAAACGCTCATACAACTCTATTTACCCTTTCAAAGACTTATAGTCGTAAATATATGATAACATGATAACATGACTCCTACCAGGAATTCTTCATCGGTTTCCCAACCTTCCATAATATGAATTAGCTCAAATAACAGAAGCTGAACTATTAACCATTGATTATGCGCAATTGTATTCACAATGTACTACATACATCATTCGGGTCTGTCTGCGCCGTGGTACGAGAAAGCAAATGATTTATGGCTGACGTTCTCAAAGTATAACGCGTTGATTTTCTATAGAATTCGTTGCTTAATGATGGTCCGTAGGGTTGGAATAACTGTACTCAATATCTGTGGAAAAGTATGCAATGTTTTATATCCGGCTTACTTATGTGACGTTTCTATAAATTTTGTTGAACTAAACCTAACCTTTGTAGGACAAGACATCGATAATAGATTCTTTGAACAGGGGCTAACTGAGTAGAATAATATAATAAATAGCCAGATAAAATAATACTAATCAGGTAGGTCTTCAGATGAGTGATCATTCTATAAAGACTGAGACCCCTCGTGCCTGTGTGTGTGTGTCAGTCTGTGGCATCGTAGCTCCTGAACGAATGAACCAATTTGGATTTAGTTTGTTATTGTTCGAAAGGTACCTTTCGAACAACAACAAACTAAATCCAAATCGGTACATAAGTCGGGAGTGTATTTAGGTATGTTTAAAAAAAATCGGTTTACACAAGTGCCTTTGTATGGGCATCAAATGAAAAGTCTTGACTAGTTCTTGATGAAACCGTCTTCCTTGGTTGCCATACGATTCACGGAAATCAAAATTCAACTGCTTCGAAGTTGGACTGGAAAAGGTATACCTCGTGAGGACCTCGGATGTCTGTCTGTCTGACTGTCGAATGGAGAACATTCCTATCTCTTAATAGCCTATAATAACCTCGTGTTATGTTCCCGGCGGTGGGTAGGGTAGCCAGAGCTCACTGGAGAGTTTTTGTGCTGTCAGTGGGAAGGCCATAGGCTCGTTCTGATTGTGCCTTCTGCACTGACGTCACAGAAACGCTCCGTTCTTACAGGGTCGGCAGCATGGGTGTGACTACCCTGGTGTTGCACACGTTCATAAGCCACGGTAACCACTTTCCATCAGGTGGGCCGTGCGCTTGTCTCTGATGGAAAATGGTTACCGTGGCCTATGGACGTTTGTAACACCAGAGTAGTCACAGTCGCGCTGCCGACCCTGTAAGTACAGAGTTTCTGTGCCGTCAGTGTAGAAGACAAAGCAGGACAAGCCTTTAGTCTTCCCACTGACATCACAAATTCTCCAGTGAGCTCTGGCTACCCTACTCACCGCTGGGAACACAACACGAAGTTATTATAGCCGCGGTATTCTGTAGGGCGGAGGTACTTCCGCAGTCGGACTGCTCAATTGGGCGAAAACACCGCCGTGTCCTACCTCCTGCCACCTAAGTGGTATAAAAAAAAATAGAAATGAAAAAAATAGCGTAACTTCTACATATATGAGCAGCAACCCTTATATCAAATCTCAATTTATCTACAGCTTGCTCAATACGACAGGTGGCGCCGTCTGTCAACAGACTCATGCATTACGAATATTTAGAATGTATTCCTTGGCGTGTGGGTTTCTTCATATTGTTGATACCCGCCTCCACAAATTTAGGTTCATTTCTGATGACATTTGCGCTGACAAACACTCGTACATTGTTACGAAATGTATCGATGTAACTTTTGTCATGCATTAAGTACATTTTCGATTCAGAGGGTTATGTAAAAGTCGTAAAATGTTCGTTTACGAATTTTAGTTCAAATCGTGTTGTCTATGTCTCAAAGCGTAATCAGCTGAATACAGATTTCTTTTATACAGGTTATTCTCACCATCCCACTTCGATTTTTTCTCCCACTGCTGGGGGTAACTGAAAATATTTTTAAAGAAATGACGTAATTCGTGGCGACGCTATGACATGTAACAAGGAAATTAATTTTTAAATTGCATAGGTTCCTCCACTTGGGGCAATGTTGTAAATTGCATCGCATTGTTTCCAATTATATTCAAAGTCAACACACCTTGAAGACCAGGATCCTTTCTCCTGCTCCTTGTTATGTTTTAGTAGATTATACAGATTTTTACGATGTCGATAAAGTTATTGGCTTTTTTTATACCACTTAGGTGGCAGACAAGCGCACGGACCACCTGATGGAAAGTGTTTACCGTAGCCTATGGACGTCTGTTACAAACACTGTAAGCACAGAGTCGGCATAGACCGTCAGTGTAGAGGACAAGCCTTTAGTCATCCCACTGACAGCACAAATTCTCCAGTGAACTCTGGCTATCCTACTCACCGCTGGGAACACAACATGAAGTTATTATAAGCTTACCATAGGTCCAGATAGCGTTGTGTAGAATGTTGTAGACCATTTATTTATTTACTTAAATTTTGTTTTATTGTTCACAGGTAATTTGAAATTTGGACTTTTCGCAATGGCAGTATACCAAAATGCCGTCGCATAAAGGTATTGGTAATCACCTTAAAAATTGAAAACATATCGTGAGTATCGTTATTGTTGCGAGTTGGGGATCAAACTTACCCACAGTCGAAACTTATCAACAGATGAAGCTTGTTAGCTATACAGAATTTTAGAAAAACACCGCACATACATTTTCATATAAAAGGAATTACCACAAAATTTGATTGTACTAGTGTAGGTATTTGGGGCTTGACGAATATCTTCAGGGCCCAAACCAACCCCATCTGCTAGCCGATACACCAGTTGCTTAACAGAGTAATCTCTGGCGTGGGCTTCCTCTTAGGGTTTGAAGACACTGAACTCAATCAAGCTTTTGTAAAGCAAACCGGGATTGACGCTCGAATGAAGAATTAGAATTGAAAGAAATATGTGTAATTAGCAAAATCATAACGAACCTAAAGTAAATAAAAAAAAGAGGTATTTAATGTGGTCACCCACACTACGATTAGAACCATCGAGAAATTTACCATGATTGAAGTTTACATGCATGCAGAAACAATGCAACATAGTAAATATCCCGAAAGTTCTAACAGTAACATAATACATAACATACCAACTTGTAAACACTACAAGCATTTTATATAAAACATAGTAAATCATAGAAAACTAATAAATTAAAGCTATAGAGCGTTACAAACCACAGATACTAACAATAAGCAATAAATTAAAAGGCTTTAGCTAAGTACAAGTCGAGAGGTCAACACAACATTAACATACCTTTCACGAAGTAGATAATATGGTACAGACTATTTCTACGCTAGAGGAGGTGCTAAGATACATACACAAGACATATAGAACTTGTAAATGGTAACGAAGTACGTTAGCACAAACCAGTCCACGATGGGTGATCTTATTTAACACTGTGAGACTATGAGCACTTAAATAATAGGGATATCCTTAAGCGTCTGATAGGAGGCCATAGTAAACATACACATTAAAAAATATACCCACTAGGTTCATGAAATAGGAGTTTTGGCGTCAAAACGAAGAAGGGCACATAAAAAAAAGGGTATTATTTAATCTTCCGAAATTGGTGTGATTTTGAGGTTTTATGTATAAAAATAATGGATTTTTAGAAATAACGTCTTTGACAACGCACACAATTGTAGGAAAGTGGCATATTACAGTGAATAGTGACTTTTCCTCTTGGTTCAAAATCTCTCTAGGGAGCTTCTAGTAAAATCCCTACAACTTTACTGAGGCAGTAATCGTCTCATTGATCGTCATAATCATTATCAAGATCATCAACTCATCGTCATCATCATCATCATCATCAACAATCATTCTAAAGGACCGCAACTTGAAAAACCTGAGCTGAAAATAATTTTAAAGACCTAAAAGTAATCATAAATAAAAGAAAAAAAAAGGCCTTTCATTCCAATTACTTGATTACTCCTGCTAATTGCGGGAGTAAAAGTCAAAATAAATCACGTTATATGGAGGAGGAGTAGGAAAACTGACCTTAATTTCCTAAATGCAAGCTTAGAATGGAAACACTTGGCTCGATCTTGTGAGATTTATGGGACGAGATGAAAATTAAAGCACTTTTTCTAGCACATGACCTATCGTACAGCTATAAACATATATTGTATTTAATTTGAATAATTTTTTTATACCACTTAAGTGGCAGACGAGCACACGACCCACCTGATGAAAAGTGGTTATCGTGGTCTATGAACGTGTGCAAAACCAAGAGAGGTACACTCGCACTGCCAACCTTGTTAGCATAGAGTTTCTGTGCCGTTAGCGTAAAAGACATAGCAGGATTAGTCTTTGGCCCTCACCAGTGGGCTCTGGCTACCCTATTCACCGCCGGAACACAACACAAGACTTACTATGGCAACGGTATTCTGTAGGGCGGAGGTACTTCCCCAGTCGGACTGCTCAATTAGACTAAAATACCGTGTCCTCAGTTTCAGATAAATGCATTAACATTGACAATAATTATAGCCAGGTGCGACTTGGTTGCCGGAACCACTGTTCTAGATTGACACACACGAACTCTGAATTATAATGTAGACAGAAAAACATTACATTCGAGCCATACTAACTTTTAAACCTTCGCTTTCCATGATATACAATATAGTCACTGGAAACGACAGACAATTCAAAGATACCTATACAAAGATCTCGTTAATTCTTGTTAATTTTATTGTATAACATTAGAGTCATATCTAGATTATTTAGTTGAACTGTAAATACAAATAAACATCAATTACAACAGCCAATACAAGTGCTGTTTACTGAGAATTTGACATTTGAACGCGTTCAGTTTTCACAGACTCGTGTGAAGAAGAAGAAGTGAAGCTTTACCGTACTACTTGTTTTAACCTGTATTAGGTAATGTGAGTTTTTGATTTTCAGTTCTATAACTTGAGGATCAGTCTTATATTAATAGACATAATCTGGAATTAAAAAATAACACGCTATATTTTTAAAATCACGACTACAATGTAGGCAACCAATCAAGAAGGGCATTGGAAGGTTCCTTCAGGTTCTAACGGTCGATTGTGACGCCACAAGTGTTGCACAGGTCTATAGGCCATTGTAAAGACTTTCCAAGAAGTGGACCGTGTGCTTGTCTACCATCCGAGTGATATAAAAAAGTGCGTAGAGGCCTTTTAAGTATGTATAAAAAATATATTTTGTTTATTGAAAAAAAAAACAAGAAAATTCGAAATAAATTCTTGTTTCAAAACAAAACCATGTCAAAGTTTTCACTTCACACAACTCCTTTAGGACGAATAAGTCAAAATATTTGAATGAAATGGAAAGTAAAGCATTCATTAACTCATTTACTCACTCACTGATTCATTCGTCCAATCATTCATGAACTGTCAAATGAATAACTCATTTTTGGGTGCAACTTCGAAAGTAATCGTAGTGCGTTGGTATTGAATGTGCGGCTTAAAAACATTGACAATCCTAATAAAAAACTTCTTGAGGTTTTAAAGCGCGGTGTGACCTCAAAATTAACTAAACGTTCTATTTTAAACACTGTTTTAATACAACTATGTGCAAAATTATATCTGACTCCTCAATTTTCATTCGATCGTTTTTGATCCGTTCCCGCTTCGCATGAGAACATATTTCTGGGACCTAATTATATGTATGTGTTAATCCACACTAGCCCATCGCAGTCCACTGCTGGACTAGGTCTTTCCCAATGTTGGGAGGCCTTGGCCTACTGTTTCTATGCTGGCCAGACGGGTTGGTACATGGTTTTATTTCAAGTTTTTCTTCTCTCACAGTGATATCGTTTGCGTATTGTTCCGTTCTCGCATAATCTAACCATATAATAATTTTTTGCCTCATATGTTCAACTATTTGAACGTAATTCAGTATCAATATAGACAATATAGACAATAGAAACAACAATAATGTTTCTCATTAGATCATAACATACTTATTACACAAAACTTGGTCAGAGTTACCCAAAATGACTATACTTGTTGTGTTATGAAATTGTGTACCTATGTAACATTTTGCATCAATAAATATTTTTTTCATTTTCATTTTCAATTATATATTTAATTACAATAATGTATTTCTGTCTACATTATAATTCAGAGTTCGTGTGTGTCAATCTAGAACATTGGTTCCGGCAACCAAATCGCACCTAGCCATAATTATTGTCAATTCTAATGCATTTATCTGAACCTGATGTATTTTACCGTCTGTACTATGGTGAATGTTCTGATGAGCTCTTCCAATTAGTCCCAGCCTCTCCATTTCTAAATAGGAGAACACGGCTTAGATGTCATCCACATACGGTGCAGTATATCTTATCAAGAACTAAGCGATTCGGAGACTCATTACTTTATCGCACCATTAAGACCTGAAATAACATTATCAGCTCACGTGTTTTCTTCTTCCTACAGTTCCGGGTCCTTTAAACGGGACGTGAAAAAGCATACGATGAGGCCGTTAAGCTGAGTGTCGTCATTGTAACATGGTATATGTATGCAATGGTGACCCTCTTTTCTTGCCTTCAGATTACCAAAAGGCCAGGCATACTCTAATTGACGTGTCCTATATAAAAAAAAAACGACTTCACAAACCTCCTACTAGGAATCTCTCCGTAAGTCTCATACGTTTCGAGTTTATCTCAATCGAATGCTTGTAGTTATCCACGATCGTGCCGACTTAATAGTGTTCTAACTGGATCGGAGTCAGTCCGGGCGTCTAATTGGTTCATTCGAAAGGATGACTTCCCTCACCTTTGCGCAAAGTTCCATTGACATAGTGATTACTTAACACTGTATTTCTATGACATTTAACCCTTAGAAATAAATGTCTTTGTGGTTTGCCGGTGGAGAGCTCGATTTGTCTCACTCAGTGTCACTCACTGTCACTCAGTGCTATTTTTTATTCATGAATGTGTTTGGCTGTTTTGGGCTTAAGGTCTTCGAGGCTGACGCCAAACTCGCCTGCAAGGCGGTACACCTACTGATTAACGAAACGGGCTCTGGAGCAGGCTTTCCTCCCGATGCTGGTAGGTCATACAGTAGTCACTCCCATAAAAGCCAAAAGCAATCAATATAAGTAAAAGCAGAGAGCGGATCCTGGACTCCGCCAATATGCAAGGTTTGAATGCAACCGAGTTGATGATAATAAACCAATTATTTTAAAAGCCTGCAGAGCGAATGCGACATTAGCTTATTAGTTAAATAGTCGGCCTTACAACCCGAGACCTCTTGATACGATTTTGAAGTTCGAATCCTGGCCATTTCATTAATGCACTCCTCACACAAATAAAATTAGCTTAGTTGGATAGGTTAGGGAAAATAGGTACTAGTAATTACGGTTAATATATTAATAGCCGTGTGGTGATGGAGAATTTTTTTTTATACCACTTAGGTGGCATACAAGTACACGGCCCACCTGATGGATAGTGGTTACCGTGGCCTATGGACGTTTGTAACACCAGAGGAGTCACAGTCGCGCTGCCAACCCTGTAAGTACAATACAATCAATCAATACATATCACTACTACTAAGAGGCTACTAATGGAAAAATACGATATCACTGCGAGAGAAGGAAAACTCGAAATAAAACCCTGTACCAACCCGTCTGGTCAGCAGCATGGAAGCCGTAGACCAAAGCCTCCCAACATTGGGGGAGGCCTGTCCAGCAGGATTATGATAGATTACTTATCGATAAAATATACAGCCTCTGTGGCGTGCCTGTTGTGAACGCGACTGCTACGCAGGAGGCGCGGGTTCGATCCCCGCTCAGTGCAGATATTTTTATGCCTGAATATGGGTATTTACTTTGGTCTGGGTGTTTCTATGTATAATATGTATGAATTTACAAAAAAAAATGTATTTAAGTATGTTTATCCGTATTCTAGATTCGATAACACAAGCAAGTTAAACTATGCTTACCATGGGTTTAGATAGCGTTGTGTAGAATGTTGTAGAATATTTATTTATTTATTTATATAAATTTTTCGCTACACTAAATATGTTTTTTATATCACTTAGGTGGCAGACAATCACACTGCCCATCTGATAGGAAGTGGTTACCGTGGCCTATGGACGTATGCAACACCTGGAGCGTTACAATCGCCCTGCCGACCATAAGGCAACTTTCCGATGCCCCTCTCAAATGTTAGGGTAATAGACGTGGCGTTGTATTGCATTAATCTCGTACTAGGCCATAAATCTGCAATCTACAGATCAAAGGTGGTTTTAGTTATAAGTGTTTTCTTATCGGCTGTGACTTGTAAAGTATTTGACTTTTCAGTTAATTGCCAATAAAGTATATTAAAGTCGCTGTCTGTCTGTGGTTCAATTCTATTGATTCTGTGGTATTAAAACTTTATATCAACACTAGCTACGTTATAACTTGTTACACATGCGTTTAATGTGTTATACATGTTATACATGATTTTAATCATAATTAGAGTATTTACACATACATGGTGAGTGTTCAGATGACCTCTTCCAACTAATCCCACCATCTCCTTTCCTACATAGGACAACACGTGCAGGCCTTAGATGCCACCCTCACACTGTGCAGAATATACGAGCAAGAACCAAGCGGTTCGGAGACTTTTTTCTTTGCCGCACCACCAAGACCTGGAATTCGTTACCAGCTCACGTGTTTCCTTCTTCCTACAGTCCCGGGGCCTTTAAGCGGGGCGTGAAAAAGTATATGATGAGGCCGCCAAGCTGAGTGCCACCATTGTAACACTTAGTGTCTGTAATGGTGACCCTCTTTCCTGAGCTTACCATCAGGCGAGGTGAGGTCAAATTGGCGTGTCCTATATATAAAAAAAATACATACAAATTACGCCTTTATCCCCGGAGAGTTAGGCAGAAGTGCATTAACACCCTCATTTCACCAATCATTGTCTTCGGTCCCATTTAATAGGGTGAACCTATTGCCGTATTCCGGGCACTATTATTAGCTCGAGGCATGCATCTGAGACTAAGTCTGGGCTGTACATATCTGTCTGATGTTAAACAGCCCTATCCCTTAGTCGCCTTGTACACCGCATGGGAAGCGATGGGGTGGTCCAAATTCTGCTCTGCCGGGAATCATGCAGCTGTATAGAATTTGTATCAATTTTAAATTCCAGACCTAAAAAGCGACATTAAAATTACAAAATTGCCAAGGTATTATATTGTCGCACCAAGATCTTAGAAGTCAACCCAACATCGCCTGCAAGCCGATATAGCTGTTGACAGACAGTCAAGGATGTGACACAGGCTTCTTTGTCGGCTTTGGGAGGTCATATGACAGTTACTTCCATAAAAACTACGTTAGCCAAACCAAAATAATAAGAAAGGGTAAGCGGACCCCGGATTCCAACTCCCGAACATATAAAAAATACAGTAAGCTTTAACCGTTCTCTAAATAATAAGGTAAACTCTCGAAATATTTCTTACAGGGTGTTCACAAACGATATTGTCAAGCATGAAGTCCTTGGAGTTGTTACACGGCGGGGCGCCACGTGACAGCTCGATATGAATCTCTCGTTAACTCTTGATTACCGACACTATAAAAGTGACAAGGGCTAGGGTTGTCACAACACTTATACCTATACACTTTAAAAAAAAACCAACACACGTCAAAATGACTTCACCTCGTCTAATGATTAGGGTAGCCAGAGCTCACTGGAGAGTTGTTTTGCTGTTAGTGGGAAGACCAAAGGCTTGTCCAGATTGTGTCTTCTGCACTGACGGTACAGAAACTCTCCATTCTCACAGGGTCGGTAGCACGGGTGTGACTCCTCTGGTGTTGCACACGTTCATAGGTCGCGGTAACCACTTTCCATCAGGTGGGCCGTGTGCTTGTCTGCCACCTAAGGTAATGATTAGCTGAAGACAAATTCTCAAAAAGGTGTGTCACCATTAAAGACACCAATAATGAATGTTACGATGGTGGTCCTCAGCTAGACGCCCTCATCAGATGCTTTTTCACATCACACTTAAATTACCCAGGACTGTAGGAAGAAGTGAAATGAAGAACAGATGTGCTGGTAAAAACATCCAAAACTTTACAAGCACATAGTCACGCCATTTCCCTCCAGGGTAGGCACAGCAAACAGCCCGCTACAGTCCTGACACACTAAAGTAATTGAATTAAAACAAAACGACCCAGTTCAGTCAGATTGAACTGTCTCTGGCGAAATCTAACCTAAAATTGTATGCTTACAATAAAAGATAAGGCAGCCAAATAGCGCCCGGCATCTGCTATAGAATAATTCAGGCAATTGCCATATTTTTTTATTTATTTTTTTATATAGGATACAGTGCAAAGTTAATCTCTTTCTATGATATGCACTTCGCATTCATAATTCCATTCTTTGAATGGCATTATGAATGCATGCAATGTATACATCTTCATACATCATGACAATAACTGAACGCCACCGATCAGTATGACAGTAACCCATTATTGTAACATAATTTGTGACAGCCCTATCGCAGCAGTGCTGCAATACTTACTTAAAGTTCGTGCGAATCGTCGCTGACGAATTTTCCGTCACGATCAACCGTTAGATTCGAATCTTCTGAGAACCAGCACCTAAGTTGGGATGGGAACTTCTCCCAATATTGTGCAGTATTGTAGACAACACTTCAAGTCATTTTGTAAAGTGTATTGATCTTAATATATGAAGTTCGTGTTTAAACTCCAATAAAGCTCTGTCTATTTCAACGATATTGTTTGTGTAAAAGATTGTCGAAATAAACTTCTTTGAAGTAAAATTCTTATTTACGAATTATACAGCTATTTATTTGATGTTATTTTAATATTAACGGCGTTTCGGTAGCTTTTCAACTATCATGATCACTGTGACAAAATAATGAAGATAATTAATGTTTACTTTGCCGCGTGGTTCCCGGTAGAGTAGAATTGGGACCACCCCATCTCTTACCATGCGGTGTCGTACAAGGCGACTGAAGGATAGGGCTGTTTAACATCAAACAGATATATATAATACAGCCCAGACGCTGCCCCAAATGCATGGCTCGAGTCAACAAAACTGTCCGAAAAACGGCAATAGGTTCACTCCCTATTACGTGGGACCGAATACAATGATAGGTGATATGTGGGTGTTAATTCACCTCTGCCTAACCCTTTGGGGATAAAAGTGTGATTATATATTATATTATTATTTATTACACTGTTAGAAACATCGATTAAAATAGATCGCGGGTTCAAATCTCCGGAACTGATACAAATTTGTTTTTCCTATTTTAATCAATTTGAATAATTAAAATACTAAATAGTTTAAAATGTCATTCAATATGTTGAAACAGTTCTGTAAATTCCAACAGTATCGTTTAAATATTTCTTTTATAAATAAACCGCGCGGGTATAAACCTTACAATTAAAATTGTAACCTTCTGTATATATAAGCTTCTATAAAGGAATAGCAATAGAAAATGGTAGTAGAAATATACTGACATAATATTTACCCTAATGAGTCTTCAAACCGACTCTTCATTTAATTTTACACCCATCGGAAGCCATACCCAAGAAAAACAACACTCACTTTACACTTTCTAATGAACAAATATTTAATTTGTTCCATAAATGGTCTACAGAAACAACAGCTTTAAATTAAAAAGGTTCAAATATGGTACAGAACTTTTGAAGTTCAGTTCCGTCACAAAGTGTCTTCGAAATATGAAGAAGGAACTAATTAGAGTAGGTATGACTAATTTGATCTTTTTTAGTATGTTTTGTATTACTTAATGTAAGTTGACAACAGATTCTCACGTTTCAGTGATGAGAATATTGTGCTGCGTTTAGATTAGTTCACTGGTCGAGCGAGTTGGTATTCCACTTTGACATGTTTAAGTTCGACAGTTTTAGTGTTGTTTTGTTAAAGTTCTAGTTAAATTGTATTATCCGATATGCTTTAATGACTGATAATGGTGAAGATAGACAATGATTATAACTACAACTTAGTTCAAAGTCTTTATTGCGTTCATCATCATGCGTATACGCTTATAAGTTAAGAAAATTAATAAATAAGCTAAGAATATTTAGTTTCATACATTAACATAACTATTATTACCTAAACTGTAATCGAACCTGTACAGTAAAACAAAACTAGACATTATTTTATTCTATTCGAGTCTACGTACAAATTGATTGCCATTAAAGACCTCACGCTTTATGAATAATGTTTCGTGGTTTATGACTTGTAAGTAATAAGAATTATTTATTGAAATTAATGCGGATGTTATTAAAGTAATTATTATTTATTATCAAATTTAACTACAATAAATTGAATAAAATTAATAAAGATATAAGCTATATATATTCCAAATTATAATGAAATTTTAAGCTACTCTTGTAGCTCACTAATAAATGTATTCTGCAAGCAACATTGCAGGAGTAGTAGCTAGCAATTAATAATATTTTATGATACTTATCCACTGAGTGGTGTCTATACACATACATTTATAAGTACTTCAAACCTACGCAAGTATCCTTGCGGTTGGCTTAGTCAAGTTACAAAACATTTATATTATTTTATGATTTATACTTAGATATTGTAACACGCAAGATCTCTTTATAACTCTGTTTGCCAGATAAATAAATATGATAGGTTGAATTGATATATTTTATGAGTCTATTAGAATCATAACTAACTATACTTATATAAATTGTACTTAGCCCACAAATGGGTATTTGACAACATTTACAAAAAATATCTGAAATGTATTTGTTATAATTGCATAGGTATAATATTATGTAAATAATAACTATACAAAATTTATTTCACAAAATGATGAATTTATTATTCAATTTACCATAAGAGGCAGGTAATATGGAGGAATTCCTCGATACATTTTAACTTTTGTTTTATTTAATTATTTTTTTTATGAATGTACATATCATAATAGATTTAATTAGGGAATATAGATAAATATACAGATAAATGTTAATGGAACACAATGATGAATATAATATAATTATAACGAATCATTAAAAAAATTCTAGAATTGTTTATACTTTCAAATAATGTATTGTAAAACTTCCAAATAGAAGTTTACACTACAACAACAGTGAAAACCTTCCATCATCAATAGATTTAAACTAAATATGCCAACTATGCTACTATTTTACCTTACTTAATTTGCAACACTTGTGAACCCCTTAAGCTTGTGTGAGCAATATAGTAATATAACATTTATATATGAAAAAAATATGATGTAATAACTGAGTGCTACTAACGCTAGTCACTCTCCCAATTAACTCGTTCAAACGCAGCATCAAAAATCAATGTGCACTCATATCAAAATGTGTTCGAAGTTGATAAGTGCGACCCACGCACTGTCACCTATTATATTGTGACAGCTAAGCTACAAATTCCATGTGAGCAATGAGCACATTTACAAAAGTAAATAAACACATTCGATATTTTGTGACTTACGAAGCACTTTCGTGAAAGTAGACTTTCTAAGGTATTAATCGTGCAATGTATGTGGGAATTAAAATTTTATTGCAGCATTAAGTTTTCTTGAAATAATAATAAAACGACTGGTAAACATTTCCGAAACAAAAAGATTAACCAGCGTATGCGCGGCCCACGCGCATACGCTGGTTGCAATAACTAAAAGATCGCGTAAATATTCCTAAAGGGGTAGACAGACAACACCTATATTAATAATAATAATTTTAATCTCAGACAGCAGTCCATATGTTGTGTTAGTAACAATGATCTTATAACTATGTTAGTACTACATTAAACACAAATTACAAAAGAAATCGGGGGCACGCGCTAGCATGTAAGCGCGTCCACCTTTGCAGGACAGGAAGGTCCTTCTCCTCTCGGACAATATCTTCAGGATGCTGTTGGTGCTACCTAGCAGTCAAGCAGACATCCACCGTTAATAATTTTAATATACCTAGTGAGTGTCACGTGCTCATTGAAGATATCTAACCAATATAATACTCAGTACAATGCTCTCGTAGTGCCGTACACCGCCAAATTGAAGGTATATACCGCGACATCAGCAGCGACAACCACTTTGATTTGAGTGACCGACTAAGCAGCGACAACCACTTTGATTTGAGTGACCAACTAAAAAGAAGAACCAATTTATCATTCAACAAATTGGTGAGCCATTCTGTAGTTACAACGGAGCATAAGCTCACACGTCAAACATATAACCTTCTTTACATTCACCACAGTCGGCTAAAAATCCATAATCATCTGAGTAACTCAGTTCCAATAAAAATAAACTTAGTAGGCTTAGATCAACATTTACATAGAGATTCAATTCGTCTCATAATCATAATCATAATATTTATTCTGTGGATCATAGGTTAGGTATAAAGGTCTTATAAATTATGTTATGTACGCTATGTCCTACCACATGTGGTTTACAGATTATTAAGTACAGGTTTCAATTTCGAATAGATCAATACAAATAAATTATGTCAAAATAAATAAGATTAATTTAAATTGATGAGATTAAAATAAAATTAAATTGAATTATTACAATTCCAAGCCGTGTCAATTGAATATTAATTTCATGAATATTTATACATCAATTCAAATAAATTATGTCAAAGTAAATAAGTAATATAAAATTGAATAGAATTATTATAATGTTATAAATGCAAGCAGTGTCAATAAAAAGTAATGTCACCAAGAAAAATCATATAAATTATGTCAATAAAAATAATGTAAAATTTAATAGAAATGAAGTCAGAAATCGGATTAACTACTCTTTTCATTAAGATACTCCTCTATTGAATAGTAGGCTTTATTCAGGAGAAATGCTTGTAATTGTTTTTTGAACATTGGTAGGTTTTTACAAGATTTAATAGCTTGAGGCAGTTTATTATAAACCTTAGGTGCCATTACGAATACACTTTTATGTAATAGGGCCGTTTTGGATGGGACCAAGCATAGCCTGTCAGACCTGCGACTGCTGGCTATAACAGAGAATTTCTCCCAGTTCTGTTTAACAAACATAACTATCTCAAATATGTACATACATGGCATCGTCAGTATCTTCAGGCTAATAAAATACGGTTTACATGTATCAGTCGTTTCAATCTTACATATGGCTCTAATGCATCGCTTTTGAGCTTTAAAAACTAATTCTTTACCAGTTGCATTGCCCCAAAATATGATCCCATACCTTAAAGTAGAAGCAACCAGTCCAAAGTATGCTGTAAGTACTGTGTTCCTGTCTACAATTTTACCAAGCATGTATAATGCATATGCATGTTGGTGTATTCTATTGCTCACCATTTCAATCTGTGCATTCCACTTTAGTGTATTTTCAATTTGTAGGCCTAAAAACTTTATCACTTTAATGTTATTTATCTTTTTATCGTCATACTGTATTTCTAGATTTGTTTTGTTAACCTTTTGATTAAAGTCCATTATATATGTCTTGTGCAAATTAATTTTGAGATTGTGTACCTCTAGCCAGTTTATCAAAGAAGTAATATTATTTTTATTTTCTCTCGTCCCATCTAATAACGATAACATAATCACCGAATCAGATAGCCCCAACAGGCCAACCAAACGGTTTCCATACACAATTGTTGTCTGCTCCGCGTGCGCTCGCGCCGCCTTAAATCTCTTATTAGATCTACAAATCATTGAAACGGAAAGATCTATGGCTTGTTGGGTTTTCGATCTGTCAAATTATAAACCTGACTACGTAAAAACAATAGATTCAGATTGTTTAATATTTAATTTCAACACGTGCAGGGTTTAGATGTCATCCGTACACGGAGCAGAATATCCGATAAAGCACCAAATGGTTCGAAGACTTTCCTTTGTCGCACCAGGCCTGGAATTCATCATTCATTCATTTCCTTCTTCCCATAGTCCCCGTGTCCATTAAGCGGGGCGTGAAAAAACATAATATGATGAGGCCGTCAATCCGAGTTGTCACCATTGTAACACGGTATATGACTGTATATGTATGTACCTAATAGTGACCCTCTTTTCTGAGACTTTGTCTTCTTCAGCTTACCATCAGGTAAAGTCTAATTAAGTTATCCAATACACCTTCATGTGCGCTTGATTCATCATTACTTATTCTGACATTATTTCTCTTTGTCTAGGTACCTGTACAGTAGAGGAATGTCATCTCATTTCGTGAGTTACAGAATGATATTTGACTAAACAAAATAACATCTAACAACCAAAGGACATGGTCTAATTACATAGCTTTGCTTACCATTAAAACAGGGTTTGCTACCGAAGTAGTTATAACTTAGGATGTTTTAGGCTCTCATTAAGATCTAAGGAATTCAACCCAACCTTCTAAGTAGGTACAACTGCTGATTTGCGAAAGCAAGTATGCTAAAGCATCGGACTTCAAATTGAGTGTTCATTGGTTTGAACACTGGTCAAACAAAAAAACTGGCCAAGGGCGAGTCGGATTTTTATTTTTATTTAATTTTTCTTCGGTTTTTTCATTTACTGTTATAGCAGTAAAATAATTACATTATATGTGAAAATTTCACCTGTCCCAGCTATCATGGTTGAAGAAATACAGCATGGTGACAGACAAATAGCAGAATCTTGGTAATAGGATTTTGTTTTTGGTCTTTGGAACCTTAAAAATTATATATTTTTTTAAATATAATTACTATAACAATGAATGCACTATTTTCATTCCACTGATGATGAAAACTATTCATCCATCTACCACCATGGTGATTATTAGTGATTAACTCCCACACGCATCATAACACCATAATTACTCCACACCATAAATAAAGACATACAGACATCATCATTACACCACCTATTGACTGACGTGCGAACGAGAGGACCAATAAACCTGATGGGGTAGAAAGAGACGGAGTAATAAACTCTGGGCAGCAGGACCCATGAATGTAAATGACTCATGGGATACCACAATAGTAATGTAGTTATTAATTGTAGCAATTAATTGAACGTGAGCATTCATTATGCCCGACCTGGGATCAACACTTTGAGTGCTTTGGTCATTTCCTATGGGAATTATAAAATGAGCGACAGGATGTGTATGACTTGAAGGCCGAATCTTATAATAATCTCTGTTCTTCAGGGCCCTTGATCATACTGCACAGGGTCTCCTGTCAGGTTTTTAAGGGCAGACGGTAATTGCTTACAAGTAAGGACAGCCCCGAAAAGAAAATCTACCTGAGAATGTCATCCGTTACCCTACAGCTGTATTTTTTTTATACAACTTAGGTGGCAGACGAGCACACGGCCCACCTGATGGAAAGTGGTTACCATGACCTATGAACGTGTGTAACACCAGTGGAGTCACGTCCGTGCTGCCGACCCTGTAAGAACAGAGATTTTGTGCCGTCAGTGTAGAGGACAAAGCAGGACAAGCCTTTAGTCATCACACTGACAGCACAAAAACTTTCCAGTGAGCTCTGGCTACCATACTCACCGCCGGAACATAACGCGAGGTTATTATGGTAGTTATACTGTAGGGCGGAGGTACTTCCCCAGTCGGACTGCTCAATTGGGCGGAAATACCGCCGTGTCCTACCTCCTATCTATAGTCCTTTTTTTTATATAGGACACGCCAACTTGACCTCACCTCGCCTGATGGTAAGCTAGCGGTAGGAAAGAGGGTCACCATTACAGTCCTACCTATAGTCAGCATCAGATCGAACTTGACGAACAAAGTAGGTACTCAAAATGGTCTTAATGCCTTGCCCCCCCCCCCCTCCCCCACATTCCTGTTGACTGAGTGTTCTGATAGTAGACATCTTTATATCAGACGATAATACAATTTAAATCAATAGAATAGTTTGATTTGCTCTTAACTATTAAGCTTAATGGTTAAGGAGTTGGCCTTACGTTCGAGAGGTCCCGGGTTCGAATCATTACACTACAGACGTGAACCCACTCCAAACACAAGCATTTTTTTTATATAGGACACGCCAACTTGACCTCACCTCGCCTGATGGTAAGCTAAAGGCAAAGTCTCAGGAAAGAGGGTCACCATTACAGACACTAAGTGCTACAATGGTGGCACTCAGCTTGGCGGCCTCATCAGATGCTTTTTCACGCCCCGCTTAAAGGCCCCGGGACTGTAGGAAGAAGGAAACATGTTTGCTGGTAATGAATTCCAGGTCTTGGTGGTGCGGCAAAGAAAAGAGTCTCCGAACCGCTTGGTTCTTGCTCGTATATTCTGCACAGTGTGAGGATGACATCTAAGGCCTGCTTAGTTGGAGGGGTTAGAGGGAATATTAGGAATTTTTGTTGATAAAATTCTTTTAAAAAGTAATTGAGTTTTTGTACTGACGCTGACTGTACCTACCTTCCAACTTGCAGGAGTATTTTTATTTATATATATAAAATCTACATACTACGTATTTTATAATTCCCATACAAGCATGTAAAATTATTGTTTGCGATGGTTTGATGGGCAATTTGAATCGGTACATAGACACACAGTTGCCTATAACACCATAATGATTTTTTCATAGAATCTAAAAATAGATAGGTATATTAAATGTGTAATATTATTTATTTTTCGGCGTGGTTTTTTTTTTTTTTTACACCACTTAGTTGGCAAACAAGCACACGGCCCACCTGATGGAAAGTGGTTACCGTGACCTATGGACGTCTGTAACACCAGAGGAGTCACAGTCGCGCTGCCAACCCTGTAAGTACAGAGTTTCTGTGCCGTCAGTAGAAGACAAAGCAGGACAAGCTTTTAGTCTTCCCACTGACAGCACAAATTCTCCAGTGAGCTCTGGCTACACTACTCACCGCTGGGAACACAACACGAAGTTATTATAGCCGCGGTATTCTGTAGGGCGGAGGTACTTCCCCAGTCGGACTGCTCAATCGGGCGGAAATACCGCCGTGTCCTACCTCCTTAGGCAGAGTAGAATTAGGGCCACCCCATCTCTTCCCATGCGGTGTCGTACAAGGCGACTAAGGGATAGGTAGGGCTGTTTAACATCAGACAGATATATACAGCCCAGACTCAGCCTCAGATGCATGCCCGAGTCAATAATAGTGCCCAGAATACGGCAATAGTCTCACCTCCGAACCGGATACAATTATTTGTGAAATGTGGGTGTTAATTCGCCTCTACCTAACCCTCCAGGGATGAAGGCGTGACAATATGTGTGTATTTATTATATATTATTGATTAAGATATAGAAAAAATTGAATCGGTTCAGGCGGGAAACAAAACCGCGATCATTTTTTTCCATATCTTAAGCAATTTTAAAAGTTAGCATACTAAATGCTTTAAAATTTAATTCAATATTATATTATTAACTCTCTTATCTCCAATTTTACTAAACCGATTGCAATCAAACAAGCATAAGATTTTCAATCAGACCAAAACCTTCCTTGCAAAAAAAATCACATCAAAATTCGTTCAGTAGTTTTAGCGTCCATCGCGAACAATACATACCTACATATAATCGCTCCTTTATCCCCGAAGGGTTAGTAAAAGTTGGAACCAACACCCACATTTCATCAATTATTGTATTCGGTGTGCCTATTGCCGTATTCCGGGTACTATGATGACTCGAGCCCTGCAATATCGAGCTGTATATATCTGTCTAATGTTAAACAGCCCTTAGTTGCCTTTAGTTGCTTTAGGACACGGCGGGTTTTCCGTCCAATTGAGTAGTCCGACTGGGGAAATACCTCCGCCCTACAGAATACCGCGGCCATAATAACCTTGAGTAGAGTAGCCAGAGCTCACTGGAGAGATTTTGTACTGTCAATGGGAAGGCCAAAAGCATGTCCTGCTTTATCTTTTACACTGACGGCACGGAAACTCTTGTGTTTACAGGGTTGGCTACTACTCTCGCTTCATTCACTCTCATTACATTCTTCATGCATGCTTTTCGGTTTAGGGTTCTCCTAACCTGCCCCTTTTCTAAAACTTCCCCGATTTGGTCCAGGTATGTGCGCCTAGGTCTTCCTTTCCGACAGTACCATGCACACTCGCTTCATGGTGTATGTTTCGTTAGTCTTCTTGCATTCATTTTCTCAACATGACCGAACTATCTCAACATTCCTCTCTAAATTCTCATCACTACATTTTCTATCACTCCATATCGCTCTCTTATCACGCTATTTCTCACATTTCCAATTTGCAATTAATAATAGTAATAGATACTATGAGAAAATCTTGTGGGACTTTGTAATTCTATAATTAAGTAGGTACCGAATTAAATTAAAAAAGAGAAGCCACACTCGCGCTGCCGACCCTGTAAACACAGAGTTTCTGTGCCGTCAGTGTAGAGGACAAAGCAGGACAAGCCTTTAGTCATCCCATTGACAGCACAAATTCTCCAGTGAGCTCTGGCTGCCCTACTCACCGCTGGGAACACAACACGAAGTTATTATAACCGCGGTATTCTGTAGGGCGTATTCTGCTCAATTGGGCGGAAATACCACTGTGTCCTGCCTCCTATAAAATGGTGTATTGACGCAAACAGTTAATAAAAGTACGTAATAAACTAAGTTCTATTAAGGTTTACAACCATGAATAAGCACCTATATATTGGTTCAACAACTCCTTTCTACAGCAATCGATTCGAGAAACAACATTGATTACACCATCGATAATGATAATGGAAGTTAACATTACTGGTCCTGGACCTGGTTACCTGAAATACAGGCCAGGAGTCTAGCTTAGGCACCAGCCACCCATAATATATCTGTAAAGAACAAAATACGTTATTCCTTGAATGTATTTCTTTACATAAATGTTGTAATCCTTTGAATGAATGAATAACAATCTAATCCTACAACTTCTTTTATGAATCTAGTCTAGTACAATACTAAACTCATAATACCCCCCACCTCTAGGTACAATACTATACTTTTTATCATCATCACAGAGCATTAGTCACCGTTGAATCCAAAGCCTTGACTTCTGGGTTCCTTCCAGAAAAGTCAAATCAAGAGGAGGATTCTTGATTTGATTTTTCTTAACTGTTATGTATGCCACTGCTATTTTGAACTTCCACGAATCCAAAGCATTGAATGCACTCAGGATTGAAGCTCAGCTGAAAAAACAGAAGATTATAATTACTATTTAACTTGCAATAGCATTGTAACAGTGCAATGCTGCGAAAATGTGTTTCAATATTAGCTTTCCTTAACCCTATATGGAATTCCAAACTAAACTCGTCTTATCTTATCACGCTATGTTCTAAGAAAGACACACTAAACATGATTACAACGTCTCGCTAACCTAAATAACAGAAAATATTCGGAAACAACCCATACATGTAATAACACCATCCAACAGACGCGTCTAACAAAAAATTTAACGACTCAAAAATTGATGAGTTCTCAAAGAAAATTACTTTAATATCCTCAGTGAGGCGTGACCCGAAACCCGTTTAGCCGACAGCAAAGACAACTATAATCTCTTTTAAAGTTAACACAATCAATCTTAACTCAATAGGGATAAAGATCAAACTCGATTACAAGGTCAATGAAGATAAAAGCAGACGTAACATTGCGAGAGTCGCAAATGGTTTTTTACCTACGGACGATTTGCGTGACTCAGCGTCCGTTGTACCAGACATACCCTGTACCACGGGATTGGAAATCATAGTAGATTGTGTGAAAATTACATACTAGGCCATATGAGATAATTACCATGATATAGATTGTCGAGTTTCGTGGTGCAGGGTATGTACACAATTGAGCCGTCAAACAATTGCCGTACTGGACATGTTGCGTTGCAGTGGGGTACAGACTTAGATCATATACTAAAATAGATGTATTTTTTATTAAACCCTAATTAAATGCTAGATGAATGAACTCTTGTGTACAACGTTGAAAAAACATGTGTTAGTAACGAATTTTTGACCGCATGTGCTGCGTAACATGGGCAGCTGGTTAGGATGAAGCAAGTTTTAAAATACGTACAAAATTGGATATATTTACTCACAGGATATCTTTGAAGTGGTAAAAGATACTCATCAACTATTATTCAGTCCTAATTAATAAGGGCTCGTCCCTTAAATAGAGCATATTTTCATGGAGTGCATATTTACTATTATTGTATTCCTAAGGTCCAGTCACAACATACTTAAAACTCGAACATGACGCGGATGCGGCGTCCATTTAATGAACTTTCATAGAATATTAATAGGCAAGACGCGACGCGATGTACAGAAAGTGCCCAGACTAGACTTTCCTGTCGCAGTTCTAGTCCAGTCCAAGTTTTACGTCTGTTATGTCGGGTCGATTCTAAGTACATTAGTAAGCTATGATGTCTATGAGAAAAGCATATTTATTAAGGGCTGCGTACTTATTTTCTGAAGAAATTTTAGCGAACCCCATTTCTATAATGTAAAATCACTGATGAGGTATTTTAAGTGCCATGTGACTGTGAGACTCCGTCCTAGTCCATGCTGCATTTGCTCTTTTATTCACTGTGCCTCTCCATCTGTTCTATCAAGGACATGTGCAGCTCAAGAAACAATACTGTTACAATACAAGCTATTGACTCAAAAGGAAGACAAATGGGATGTTTGATCGATGGTCCATGTAATGGAATAGCCACACGTAGTTACATAAATCTATCCCTTAGCTTCAATTCATCACACCTTCGATGATCGAGCATTAAACCGTACTAGGTTTCATACTCATTTTCTCTCTCTCAATTAGTTACTACTAATTATCAATATTCGTCGAGAAGGTTGAAAATTCTTTGCACTAATCTCAACAAAGTTTTTAGTCTTGACCTCAGCGAATTATTTAAATTTTAGGTTAGTAATTCCCATCGCTAGTGGTTAACCTTGTTTTGGGCATTAGCAAAAGAAAATTACAGCCTTTAGTTGTGTAATTAAGGTTAAAAATACTAGTCACTGCTTTACGAATACGGTTCAATTTACATTGCCGCGGTAAAGTATTAAAGTGTCTTTTTTGCACAAATTTTGCATTTCATTTTAAACTTTATCGCCAAGAGGTAAGGTGCAAATTAGACACTGTATTCACGTGAATTCTGGAGATATCATGAGAAAGAACGTTAGTCTTTTTTTACTATTTTATCTTATTTTAACATTGCAGAAATTTCAATTTTCAAAAACAATTTCGATTCTAAATAGCTTCTTAGTATGTATATGTGACTATTTAGAACCAACTTCACTTTTAAGGTATTATTTTCTAGTCTAATTTTTGACTTTCCTGTCCGAAAGACATCAATCAGTTCTAACTATGACTAGATCACTTACACTGTATAATTCTCCCTGAATGCACCCGGTACACACATCTCGCATAATGGAGGAAGCAGGTGTTATTTGACCAATGACAGCATTTGTTGTGTAGTGAATTGGTACAGATGCGTTTTATGTTCTAATTTTGAAATTTATGAATATATTTACGCATTAATGAAGGGAAAACGGTGACGTTCTTTTTTCAAAATTGACTCCGCGCATGCGTTAAAAGCTTTAGATAGATGCGTAACGGTAAATTCTATTAACATGACGTGTGTCGGCATCACACAAAGCCACTCGTGTAGGTATAAAGTCAAAGATCACTATCGACCATAAAGCAGGCCATAAAAACGTTTTTATTACTAAAACAACACAAAAACATCAACCTGTTTTGAACTGGATCAAAAATTTGACGTTTCCTAGTTAAACAATGGAAAGAGACATTTAGATATTTTTTTACAGTTAGTCGTGATGTGGATCACACATTACTAGTATTCACGTTAACCTTTTGCCTTATTCTATGTTGCTACCTTAGTATAGGTACTGATGGTTTTTCTTTCAAAAGCATTAATATACTTCTTCAATTCTCCTTTAATTCTTTATTGTACACAAGAAAATAATACATCAACTGGTAATCACAAATACATCTTGGTGTACAAAGGCGAGCTTAACTCAATATTGAGTTTATTATATTAGGATTTAATAATGCTTTTGAAAGAAAAATTATCTTCTTAGTGTTGATGCCATTATCTTCTTAGTGTTGATATTCCTATGCAATGACGAAATGACGAGAGTGAGACGATTTTTCACGCCGGAGCAGCGGTGTCTTCTATACAAGACACAAATTCGCTCCTGTGTGGAGTACTGCTCGCATCTCTGGGACGGTTCAGCAAAGTACTTACTAGATGCTCTCGACAGGTTGCAGCGACGTGCGATCCGCATCATTGGGAATCCCGAGATCACGAACACCCTAGAACCTTTACAGCTGCGTAGAGATGTTGCGTCCATGGCTGTATTTTACCGTCTGTACCATGGGGAGTGTTCTGATGAGCTCTTCCAATTAGTCCCACCCTCCCCTTTCCTACACAGGACAACGCGTGCAGGTCTTAGATGTCATCCGCACACGGTGCAAAACATCCGATCAAGAACCAAGCGGTTCGGAGACTCTTTCCTCTGTCGCACCATTAAGGCCTGGAATTCATTACCAGCTCACGTGTTTCCTTCTTCCTACAGTCCCGGGTCCTTTAAGCGGGGCGTGAAAAAGCATATGATAAGGCCGTCAAGCTGAGTGTCACCATTGTCACACGGTATGTGTAAGTAATGGTGACCCTCTTTTCTGGGATTTTGCCTTCAGCTTACCATCAGGCAAGGCGAGGTCCAATTGACGTGTCCTATATAAAAAAAAAAAAAAAAAAAAAAAAAGAAATAAGGGCATCCTTCATTTATAAAGTCGGTTTAAATTATTATACAGACTATGCTGTATAGCCAGCACATAAAATTAAAAAATACAAGAAAAACGACAGTAAAATTAAGCATAATGATATTTCCCTATCGATTGTTGGAGGACAAAACGTAAGCCACGTCGATGTTTCAAAGAGAAAAGCTCCCAATTGACATCATAAACGCTTACACGACAGTGATTTTCCTGTGAACTGGTTGTCGCTTACGCCCTTTATAACCGTCGATATATTTTATTGCAAAAGTTACAAGTACATTACATAACCAAAGAAATGTCACTTAAAGTAATTTGATAAGTTAATAAATACTCATACTATTAAAATTACAAGACTTGATAATATGGAAAAAAATCCACAAATATACAAATATATATTTATTTATTTCACTGGATACTGTTGTTTTATTGCTGACACACAGCGCCATCTATATCTAAACTACGCTTCGCTAGAATAAATGTTTCTGTCAAACTGAGTGATTCTGAAGGATTAAAATATACGGGAAATGTATTGTACCAATGTTTTTCTTTTTAATCGAATTAAAATCACGCGTTTTGAAAATGTGGATTTACTAAATCGAGCCCCTGCTGAGTTCGTTTTTAGTTTTGTTTAGTTTCGTCTCTGATATTACAAGAGTGCTACATTGATTGTATCAAAAATACATTTTAATTATCGAAATATTTAACAGAAAAGTTAATGAAGAAATAAAATAAATGGCTGACCTTAATTATTGTACATTAAAAATGACCATATATTGGTCAACACCACACTGCGAGCAGTGATCGATGAGATTTTACTGGATTTTATTGGATACCAAATTAGCTTATAGGGCAATGAAAATAAATTTAATGGCGCGCCATAGATCAGTTACTGTTGCTCTGACAGTTGATGTTTCGTTCGAAAATTGTTTTGAGTAATTTGAGATTTTTTAATATGAACACGGTCAATTTTTTTTTTCAAATAGCTTGAAAAGGGCTGCCTTAGCTGGTTAAATATTTAGAAAACAAAGTAAATATAGGATTTACTAACATTGTCAATGAATCTTTAAATTTAAGAAGATATTTCGATGTTTGCTACTTAATCCCACCCAAACGGTTATATAAATCTGTCTAAAATTTGGAACAGGGAACACATAGGCTAATTTTTATTCCTGAAATAGGTACCCTTGGGTTGCGGGAACGAATTTTTAGTACCACGCAAGTGGAGGCACAGGCAAAAGAAGGTATAAAATAAATTATATTTTATTTCTTGAAATATTTATGTGGTTACATTATGCGTCTACATTATCACAACACGGGGTTACCGTTGATAAAAATCAAGCATCAAGCGCATTCTCAATTTATTGCCAGTTTTAAAATTTAATGTCGTGCGTATGCGCATAAGAAGTAAGGGAAATGGGTCATTACGTCGTTGTAACTTGTAACCGATGCCACTAGCCTATAAATGTTGCCATATCTTTATTGTAGGGTCCAAACAAAAGTTATTAACTTTAATAAAAGCAAATAAGTGTACTAACGTAGTTAAAAACTAAATATAAATAAATCTACAACATGCTACACACTATCAAGACCCGTATTAAGCATAGCTTTACTAACTCGTGTTGTGGATCCTAGAACACGGATAAACATATTTATTTAGATACTTTTTTTTTTGTAAATAGATACATATCTATACTTAATATTAAGAAGATGCAGAGTTTGTTTATTTGTTTTTTTGAACGCGCTAATCTCTGGAACTACTATCCGATTTGAATGATTCTTTCAGTGTTGGGTAGTCCATTTATCGAGGAAGGTTTTAGGCTATATATCATCACGCTACTACTTAAGGGAGCGGAGCATTGATAATAAATGTCAACAAATCCGGCAATTTTTCAGACATATTTTGATGACTAAAACATACGGGCCCAAAGGGATATGAAGCTTCTAAATATATTTAGAATATGTAGCTTTATTATATATAGAAATACGCAGACCAATGCTGAAATTTGCACTAAACGGGGAACTTAGCAGTTAAACGCTCTTCCACTGCAATGGTCGTCATACGGTAACTTACGTTTTAATATTAACGTTCCAATCAACATAATGACGTCATTCCCGGTTACAAATCAAATTATACAAATCTTACACTTTGAGGCTCTGAGTCCTCATTACTACTCTATCTCTGGATTTGATTTATCTGGAGTCATTAATCGACCTAAACTTAATGAATAAAGTTTGACATTTTCCCTCCTGATGGAAAGTGGTTACCGTGGCCTATGGACGTGTGTAACACCAGAGGAGTCACACTCACGCTGCCGACCCTGTATGCACAGAGTTTCTGTGCCGTCAGTGTAGAAGACATAGCAGGGCAAGCCTTTAGTCTTCCCACTGATAGCACAGACTCTCCAGTAAGCTCCGGCTACCCTGCTTACCGCTGGTAACACAATAGTTTAGCTCAGAAAATAAAACTATTGAATATCAACATCTAAATACAAACCAATTAATAAAAAATAACCGATGACAGTGTCGACCGATGCCAAAGGATCCTTTTGTTGCCAATGCCGATAATGTGCATCGGCTCTAAGACAGCAAAAGATTTCCGAAGGCCAAATAAAACAATCAATATCGTTTACAAACTATCCTGTTAATATAATCTTTGAACCAACTCAAAAGGTCAGTCTCGTTACATAAAAATCAAGTACACCATATATTAAATCAAATCTGCAGCATCTGTGACCGCGTCCTTTAGCGCTTTCGCATTTTAGAATTTAAAAATATCCGTTATGTCACGTCCACTTGCATCAACGGCATCATAAATAATTTTTAACAGACTTCATTAACCTGTTAAACGTCATAAACACGTTTTTTTTACCTGTCTCAACCGACAGGACGTAGTTTTAAATTTGCACTTAAAGGTCACGAAATGAAAGCGCCCAAAACTCGAGTCATTCTTGACCAAAATTGTTAACACCCAAGCGACAATATAAAACGACCATATCAATTAACGTTCACCGGTTTTAATCCTGTTAATTTGAAAAGTAGAAAAACAAAACTTATTTCACCCACAATACCCAGACGTGATTATAAACAAAAATAAAAACTTGTGAAAGACCTCTCGCTATGCGCATACTTCGGTCAATCTTCTCGTAATGTCATTTGTCGATGGAATCAGAACGCTGCGCGAGCTTTAGTGTATGACTAAAAGAGAAACAAGATACTGCCGTCTCGCCATACCGCCTCGTGAGGCAACGTTTGCTTTTTAATTACACCGTTTACAGACTCTTGATTTACGAATCGCTTAATTTGAAAGTGTTGATTTAAGCTTTGATGAGAGAACCAAGTTCACAGAAGTTATAACGACATCGAATATAAATATTTTAAATTTAGCAGCCTATAAATTCGAAATGTGAAGCTATAAAGATATTTATTACACAATTATGTAAATTTTTCGACAAACGAAAGTATGAGTAACAAATATAAGTGCATTAAATATTATAAAACTACCAATCATTAACGGTCGTGCTATAATTTCATTTAAATTCTGACACTACTTCGTCTTTTACGATTGGTCTTAACAGTTTAATACTCATACATTACAAATTAAATTATTACACTTAGCTAGAATAACTTCAAAGGTCGTTAATGTCTAAATCGATTGCCATGCATGGAGCGACGAGAGCGACCACTCACTGTTGCATACTAAACTAGCAAACAAACATTCTTATTATAATAACCAGCACATTAACATTCTCTATTTTTGTTACAGACTTGGCGGCGATACGGCAGTTGCTCGAGAGCGAGACTGGAGGCACGACCTGCCCAAGTTGTAACATGCCCTTTGACAAGGGTAAGAAGAGAAAACTCATCGACACCTGCGGACATGAGCGCTGCTATTCGTGCATGTTCAGGAACGAAGCTTGTCCTTCGTGCGCGAGGAGCAACCAAGCTCAAAGGCGGCCAGTGATGGAACGGTACACGCCATCACCGCAGCGGCAGGAGCCGGATTGGCAATCGCCTATGCGTTTGCCTAAACCTCCAAAGCAACCGTCTAGCTTGGCACAGAGTTGTCCTACACCACCGCATACTAGAAGAAGATTCTTTCTAAGTCCAAAGTCACTGAGGAGTCCGTTCGGGCATCGCGCGCGCCATTCGCACGATAACCACGTGCCTCTCTCGGGTGAGTACATCGCACGTATAATATTAGCATACCCGTGGGCCCGTGCGTGGTTCTTGCAAATTTGCACTGTTGCGCAAACGCTGCCACTTGCCGCGTTCGTGGCGTGTTACGCTTTACTCATACCTTCTAGGGCAAAGCTCAAGTCTCATTCATAAGGACGCTGTGTAACACCTCTCACTCGCGGTCCCATTTTGTGATCTTTACAAAAACCACGAGGATCCGCTTCGTCGTAAATAATATCGAGCGACAGTTGCGACATGCGCCCACGCGCGGCCCGCCGGATGTACGTAGGGGTTCCTTGAAGGACCGGTTGTCTGTCTACTGTATTTATTAGTTAAAGTATAAATTCGTACTTTTGCAACGCAGCCCGCGCAGACAGCGGGCCGGCTGTGAACATTATCTTTGTATCTGATACATTTTCTATTTCCATTAATTATAATCATGCCGGTCTACAGGATTTCTTAGGTAATTGAAATATACACTTCGTCCACAGCTGTGAGTTTCTTAATAACTATTAGTATCGATTCGTTATGGCCCTTGCCCCCTCACGTTTGTGCTTAATCTGGCGACTGGTAACGTTTCTATCTGTCGGTATGAATAATGTTGTCTCTTATATTAATTGACGGGTTGTTAATGTATCCGAACTGCAATTAATAAACTATGAAGGGTCTTAGAACAGAGTGATTGAAATTTTACGATCCAAGACTATAATTAATATTTAATTTGGAGGAGAAATTGTTTTACATCGAGAGTTCGCTCCAACAGGGCTACCGGAAGAAGGACCAAGGAACGCGGCGTGGCATAGCCTGGTCTTCAATAAGATCAGGTCGCTCTGGTCCACGCACGCTTCTGTGCCACAAGGACTCAACCAACTGACAGGCACGAAGTCTCAATTTTGCATCGGAATGTGGATTTAAGCGATGTCGTTCATTTAATTGCAAATAACTCTAGAATCGATTATAACTTGATAAATATTTACATAGTGATTTCAATTAGTTTATGTCAAGTGATTGCAAATGTACCTTTTATTGAGAAGTACATTTTTATGGAGTAGGAATCGATTGCTGGATCGATTGATCAAGAATCGATTATTGCGGTAAATGAATACATCGGTATTCAGTCCACATTCTCTGCACTCGATCTAGAACGGACGCCGCTCGATTTTTGCACACCTTTTTGCCTGTTCGCATCGCTCCTTTCGTTTGACACATAGCTTACTATACCGGTTTTGCATTCAATTGTTTGGTGTTTTTTTGCATTCTGTGTGGTGTTCCGAGTTTGTTTTTGAATTGATTTAACGAAAGTGTTATTTATTTGTACATTACACGTTCACATATTATAAGAGTGATAACAATTTTATTAATAGTAGCACATTTGTTGATATGAATGCACACATGATTAATTTTTTTTGCTCTAATTTGTGATATCGATAACCAAATCATCGATTTAATTTCATTACAGCACTATATTAAAAATTTTAATAGCAATGTATCCACACATGAGCTATCACAAGAGGCATCTTCAGCGTCACGAGTGTATCGTATCAGTCGAATCGATTTTATAATCGATATATACAATCGGTGACAAAAGTTACATTGATTGGATGTCGATAACATCTCTGAATTTATTATTAGATGACGAACAGACAGAACTAAAAAGGGAAATAATGACTTTTAAATTGTGTAAGGAAATTGAAAACCTATTGAAAGTGATCATAAAATATTAATATCATATTATACTACAGTTCTTTAACGGATATTACTTCTGTAAAAGGATTAAATTAAACTAACCGCATCAAAAAAGAACTAGTGGATTGCGAATTTTAGTACCGATACTTTCGGAATGAAAGTACAATTTTCTATTTAAAGCTTTTCTTAGGGTTTATTGCCGATGTAAATAAATGTGATTCACGGACTGGTTCGAAGATGGAAAATGGCTGACTTACAATGGCTGAGTGAATAGACGAAGCGTACCCATCTGTTATCGAGAGCTTGAATCTAGGATGGAGTTTGATAAGAGCTAATTAGGGCGACGTTAAATATTTAGAACTTACATACATATACATAATATTTACTGGCGTAGATCCCCGAAGGAGTAAGTAGAGATTAACACCTAGTTGTGATTTTCGGTGCCACGTAAAACGTGCTCGCTAGACGGCAATAGCCTTGTCCCCGAACGAGCTTATTGCCACTAAGCGAGCACTTTATAATGGGCTGTATATATACTGTCGAACAAAAAATAGCCCTATCCCTAAGTCACAATATAACAACACCCACAGGATGGGTAACCTTATTCTACTTTTTTATTCTACTGTATTTTTTATGAAACTGCCGTATTTCTCCTGCTGCTCCCAAACCCAAGAGAAAGGCATCTAACAATCTAGCAGAGCCTCACCCATCCATGTCAGGGCTCATACACCCATTTGTATCCATACACTATTGTGGATCTCTCTATTCTAAACAATCACATTGTGTAAAATAAAATAATTATAAAAAACTTTACATGTTGAGATTCGTGAGTAACGCCGCAGTCATAAGCTAGTACATGACAAGTACTAAGGCCACATCACTAAGCAGGAGATTAACATGACTTGCTCCGAAAGAACCCGCCCTCGTGGATTACTTTGGCTACCAAGGTGACCTTTGAGCTACCTACATTGAACGACAATGAGAGAATTATAATAAGATATTGATTTTATTATTGAGACATTTTGCACTCGGGTGTAGGTAGTACACCCGAGTGCAAAATAAGTGGTTGCACTTTTTTTTTACGTGCGAACATACCCCACGGATACCCTCCCCTCACCCGGCCGGAGCGGGAGCGGTTATGTCGGACTCGAACCGACTAAAACGCACGGCGCTTAAAGGTCGTTGTAAGGTTGACAGGCATATCCCTCGCACCCTGGTCGACTCAGGGCCATCTATCTCGATGTGGCCCTCCTTAGCTGTGGGGACCACAGAGTTCTGTAACTCGTCTCCGGAATCGGGGAGGCGCGCAACGCGCCGCCGCTGCGGCATGCTTCTGCTATGGTGACAGGCGGCTCCACCCGTCACCTCCCGGATTGCGCTCATGGGCACTTTGGGTACAATCAATCAACTATTGCAGTCCACTAAAGTAATAAATACCATTTCACTCGCACTAATGCGTGCACACAAGGAGTGTGAGCGAAATGGTACTACCCTTGTACCTATTACTTTAGGTGGCTTCACACGAGAGTTCTATGCGTTCCGTCTATGATATTATATAGTGGCGCCATTGTTCCCGATCCTCTGCCTTCCACATCAAGTCTGTCTCATCTACCTTTATCAGGTCATCAGGTTGATATATTAGAACTCAACAAGATCTTCGGAATTCATTTTTAATAGGAGGTAGGACACGACGATATTTCCGTCCAATTAATAATAATAATAATAATAAAAACTTTATTTCACAAAAAACTGTTACATCATTTAGCACAAACTAGTTTGCCGTATGAACTGATTACATTATGTTGGAATACTCTGAAATTCCAGACTAGGTATTGACCTGTATTCTAGAATTCAGTGGATTGCTGAGAACTTTTGTGTTTACATTTCGATTTCGATGGTACTTAACATTTGAAATGACAAATATATTACATAAGACAGAAATGAGAAGGCGACAATTTTCTAATCTAATCTAAATTTGCACAATTGATTGGTGGGTAGATGTAAGTTTGGGGCGTATTGGTGTGTGTGAGCGTATGTGTGTGTCTGTGTGTCTATGTGCGTGTATGTGTGTGTGTGTGTGTGTGTGTGCGCGTGTGTGTGTGTATGAGTGTGTGAGTCAGTGTGTGTATATGTTGTCGATTATATTGGGATATGTATGACGGAATCAAAATTTTGGGAGAAGTATTTAGAGAAGCACTAACCTAGAAGGTTTTCTGTGTCACCGTAGTCTAAATTCTGAAGCCAGTTCATCAATTTATTCTTTAGTTCATACTTTTTTAAAAACTGTATGGGTAGAAGTTTGTTAACAGTATTATAAACCTTACTACTGGAAATTGGAAGTTGTCGAGTAGCAAAAGTAGTTCTGTGTAGGGGTATAGGGTAGCCTCTATAGGGTCTTCGTTTGGTGATATCTGGTAGGGGTATTCGCGGATGGAGGCGCATAATCGCCCGATGTATAAAAAGTTGCCTAACTGTTAGAACTTTCGCGATAGAAAATAGTTCATGAGTGGAGAATCTATATGGTTTGAAATGTATCACTTTTAGTACCGCTCTCTGCGCTCTCTCTAGTTTTATAAGGTGCGTTTTATCAGCACTACCCCAGATTGGGATGCAGTAGGAGATGATTGATACGCAGAGAGCGGAGTAGACCATGTTAAGTGTTTCGAGATCTGCAGCATGTCTAAGAATTTTGAATATGTGTATAAGGCGTCTAACTCTAGTAGTAAGCTTCTCAATTTGTAAATGCCAGTTTAGGGTATGATCGATGTATACGCCTAAATATTTTGTGTTCTGAGATTTCATTATAGGGCGACATCCGCAGTTATTTACCTGATTACAATGTGAGTGTACGTAAATCTCATAATTAGATGGCGGTTGGGTGCAATTAGTAATGGTGAAAGGGATGAACTGAGTCTTTGAAAGGTTGAGTGATAAGAGATTATGAGATAGCCAATTATTTATTATTATAAGACTTCGTTCTGCAGAGGTTTTAATATCTGCCCAATTTGGGCCGTGTATAACCACAGCAGTGTCATCTGCGTAGGTAAATAATGTGCAGTTGGGAAGATTAATGTCACAGAGCTGGTTAATATAAAGAAGGAACAAAGTGGGGCCTAGGATTGAGCCTTGTGGAATGCCATATTCGATAGGAGTTTCATCACTCTTTATCCCATTTATCGTGATGCACTGAGAACGATTTTTCAGATAGTCTTTAAAAATATCGTGAGCAATACCTCTTATACCAATCTTATCGAGTTTTGTGAGAAGTGTAGGTATATATATTGTGTCGAAGGCTTTTTGTATATCAAGGAAGATTCCCAAGGCTTTCTGTCCCTGGTCCAACTTTCCAGTGATGTGTTCAACCAGATCTGCGACGGCATCTTCCGCTGAGATACGGGGTCTGAAACCGTATTGATGTCGCGAGATAATTTTATTTTTGTTGAGGAATTCTAGTAGTCTTTTATTGAGTAGTTTTTCAAGAATTTTAGACATCGTGGGGAGGACAGAAATAGGTCTGTAATTTGCGATGGAGGTTTTGTCACCACTCTTGTAAATCGGGTGTACCAGGGCTTTTTTTAAAATATTTGGGAAAACACCCGTGCGGAAAGAGACATTACAAATATGTGTGATAATGGGAACAAGAATAGTACGATTTGACTTTATTATGGCTGGGGAGATTCCATCAGAACCAGTTGCTGAATCAGTTCGTAGGCCCATAATAATAGAATCTACCTCTGACTCGTCTGTATCAAGGATCACCATGGAATTTAGGGTACCAGATTGATTACTCTTTAGAAAAGGAGTAATGTCTACTAGAGGGTTTGGTTTTATACCACTTGCTAGAGTTTTACCGATGTCGACAAAATAACTGTTTAGTGAATTGAGCGAGGATTTGGGATCACCATGTTGTAATAGTTCAAGGGGTGGGTTGTGAGCCCTATTAGTATTCGTGATAGTCTTTATAGTTTTCCAGGTAGTTTTGGGGTTATTTTTACACTTTTCAAGTTCACTTTTATCATGTGCTCTTTTCAGTCTACGTAAGAGAAGGTTACAAAAATTACGATATCGGGTATAGGTTGTTTTAATAATTTGGTCATTAGGAGAGCTTGCTGCTTTCTCGTGTAGCCGATCTCTATTTTGAATGCAACGTAGTAAACCTACTGTCATCCAAGGTTTGAGAATTCTTTTATTTCTGGGTATTGTGCTTTGTTTGGAGTGTTTTTTGATTAAATTAGTCATGATTGAGACTAGGGAAGTGACAGCAATGTTTGCGTCCTCTATTCGGAGAATATGGTTGAAGTTAGTATCCATCATGTCCCGTTGTATACTTTCCATATCAATTTTAAGTCTAAAATTAGTGTGACGTCTGATAGGGGTTTTGAGTTGAAGGCAGAGCAATGTAGGGAGGTGGTCTGTTATGTGAGAGGTTATAACGAGTGTGGTAGATGGTAAGTTTGACTTCAGTAGGACATGATCGTAGCATTTATCCAGTCTCGTATTGTAGACATGTGTAGGTGACAAGGCGTGACCAGCGTTTAGAAGCAGGTAAGGATTGGAGTAACCGTCTGTGTTTTGGTGTTTGATGTCGATGTTTAGATCGCCCATCAAAGCTATGTGATTGTAAGATTTTAAACCTACCAGCGTCCTATTTAGGTTATCCTGGAATAAATCGAAATGTTCTTGTAAATTGTAAGAGGGAGACTTGTAGATCGCCACAATCGCTATTTTATTATCAATAATGCAAGTGAGACAGGAAGCATGGCTGAAAATGGGCTCATTAATGGTGTGAGGTAGTGATTGTTTTACGTAGATGATGACACCTGAGTTTTGATTCAAATGATTATTAGAAGAGTAGTGGGTGTAGCCCTGTATAGTGGGGATATTTATACATGATGGTAACCAACACTCAGTTAATATTAATACATCACAATCAACATTGATATCTGTTAGGAGGACATTAAACGCGTCAAAATTTTTGTTCACACTACGAATATTTAAGTGGATTATTTTTAGCGAGTTACATAAGGTTGGCTCCAGTAAACGTAGACATTGATTGGGTGCGCATTTGTATGAGTTACAGCTATCTAATGAGTCAAGTTCACCATTTATTTCGATTAAGGAGGTCATTTTTAATGAGGAGAAAAGACAGATTTGGGCTCAAAGTAGTTGATTCCTTTATAAAGTTCATTATAGAATAGAGTAACGGTGAAAAGGTATGATTCCAATATATGTTAACTACGGTGAGTACTATGGGATTTAGGTTTGACGTGGGAAGTGTATTTGTTGTGTAGGTGTGTGTAACCATGAGATTTACAATATAAATCGCATGCGCAAATATAAAAACAAAACAAGGAATTACAAATCTAACGGGAAGAAAAGTATATAATACTATAATGTATATGATTATGAGAGAGCATAGTCATTGTTTCTGCTGAAGTTCAAGCAGAAACCGCTCTGATTTTACATGTATGTATTTCATACCTGTTGCTTGTCGTAGTAGTACCTTTCCGTTTACTGACCAACAGAACTCGTATTTGTTACGTTTTGCGAATTCCCTTGCGAGATGGAACAGTCTCTTTATAGAGCTCGGCAGAAATTCCGCGACGTATACAGGTTGAGGATTTCCTTGAACTCCAATCTGTGCTGTGTTTAGGCGGTCATCTGGGTGTTTAGACTTGTTGTAATTCTTTGTTGCTGTAATAACCTTCTCTTTTTCTTGGACGGAGTTGAGCTCCACAACAATTGGTTTGGTAGTCCCCGTTTTTCCCGGAATGCGGTAAATATCACGTACCCCGTTTATCGGTATTTGTATAGTATTTCCTAGGTTAGAGACCACTCGGCTTAAATCGGACGCGGTTTCTCTTTCGGTAGCTGGAACATTTCTTATTTCAATGGCGGAGCTGCGAGAGGTTTGTTGTACGTCTATGATCCTTTTTTCAAGTTCACTAATTGTATGTAGGTAGTCTTTACGCTCATTACCCAGAATAGCAATTTGCTTCTTCAGGTCCTCATATTGTTGATTCATAAAAGTCATAGCTTTCTCTATTTCGCTGTTTGACTGTTGTATTTTGAGGTTTTGTTTTTTTAATTCGGTGATTTCCGAGGTCAAAACAGAAATATTATTACTTTGTTCCGATAGAAGATGCATTAGATAATCCTGCTGTTCATTTTTCCAGGTAATAAGAATTTGATTAATATCTTCCTTGAAATCACGCAATTCACTGCCAGGCGATAGGGGCGGACAGGGTCTTTTAGAGCGGGTTTGCGGATTTGGATCTGTTGTTTCGCGGTATTGTAGCGTTGAGAAGGTTGCATTTGGTTCGGTCTCAGGTTGTGCTTGGTTTTTATCCTTCTTTTGAGGCGGCGCACGTTTGCCAGTCATTGCTACAGCCTATAGCGGTATCGGCAATGTTTATGGAATAAGTTAGTACTGTAATGAGTATTTGTTGACCCGTAGCGTACCCAGCGTGCCCGTAGCGGTTCGTAGCGGTAACGGCGGCGTCGCAGTGGGGGGTACTTGTGTGTAGTAGGCTCGTAGCTGATGCGAGTCATCCGAGTATTGTAGCATGGAACATATATCCGTCTCGGTAGTTGCCGTCTTATTCACGCACGCACTCCCGATGCGACCATGCGATCACTTGCTACGTTATGCACGCCTAGTACTTTATGACACCCGCAAAGATTTATTTAATGTTATTTTTGAATTAAAATGCGAAATAAATTTCTATTAATTGAATTTAAAGCGGTGCACACACACGTCTTATCGCTTTCGCTGTCCGGGGGTAATGCAAATTGAGCAGTCCGACTGGAAAAGTACCTCCGCCCTACAGAATACCGCGGCCATAATAACCTCGTGTTGTGTTCCCGGCGGTGAGTAGGGTAGCCAGAGCTCACTGCAGGGTTTTTGTGCTGTCAGTGGAAAGAAGCTTATCCTGCTTTGTCTTTTACACTGACGGCATAGAAACTCTCAATGTTTGCAGGGTTGGCAGCGCGAGTGTGACTCTCCTGGTTTTGCACACGTCTATAGGCCATGGTGACCACGTTCCATCAGGTGGGCCGTGTGCTTATCTGCCACCTAAGTGGTATAAAAAAAAATTCAAGTCAATCTAACCCGCAGTACCTTCTGATTGACGGACGAAGCTCTGGTACAGACTTTCCTTTCCAGTTTGGGAGATCAGATGGCAGTCGTTCCCATTAAATACAAAACGTACCAATAAAAGGTATAGCAGTAGAGTGGATTCTAGGCTCCTAAGTAGAAAAAGCTTAAGGGAAAGTCTCTGGGATAGAGTCCACATTGCAGATACAAAATAATACTATAATGAGGTCCAAGTTTGAGGGCCAATGAGGTCCTAATTATGAGGGCCTCATCAGATGCTATTTCAACCCCGAATAAAGAACCCAGGACTGTTGATAGAAGAAAATATGTGTTTTTTTTACTAAGAGTATGTTTGTCTATGTATATCTAGGCAGTTGAAATTTTCCGCTATAAAAAAAATACTAAAGACAGAATGATACGAAACCCTTCTTACGCGAGTTCGACTCACACCTGACCGGTTATTATAACAAGATCGGATCGCTTGTATATCCGCGAAGTAATAAAAACTTACGGTTGAAAAAGATAAACCGTATTCGCGCTAGTCGATCCGATCGCACAGCACAATAACAGTCCTTATTCCCGTCCAGTATTTTCCCTTTGTAATGATATACTACACGAGTCAAGCTTCACTGGGAACGAGTTCCGTGTGCGTGGGATTAGTTTTTCATCCCAACCACATCCCGACTACATCATTAAACTTACAGGAAATTGTTTTTCTAAAGGCACCAATAAACATTGACTATTTTGCCATTGAGTTTTTATTTTTACAACAAACGCCTGCTTCTATTACAACAAACAGTTGTTAGTTTCACATAATTACATGTCGTATTCAATTCTGCTATTTTTTGTTATAATAACCTCTATACGGCTATAACAACCTCGTGTCGTGTTCCCGGTGGTGAGTAGGGTAGCCAGAGCTCACTGGAGAGTTTTTGTGCTGTCAGTGGGAAGACCAAAGGCTGGTCCTGATTTTGTATTCTACACTGAGGGCACATAAAATCTCTGTTCTTACAGGGTCGGCAGCACCGATGCGACTCCTCTGGTGTTACACACGTTCGTAGGTCACGGTAACCACTTTCCATCAGGTGGGCCGTGTGCTTGTCTGCCACCTAAGTTGTATAAAAAAAATATTTTTCTAACTATGTATTGCGAATGCGATAAAGGTGGACCTAGGACTTATATCGATCAGATCGAGGATATTCAAAAGAAAGGCCAGGTCTAGAGTACTGGTAACAGACGAGCACTTATCAAAATAATGATAAAAGTTGAAGAAGCAAAATTGGGAAGTCGGTAAACTAAAGCCGCGTGGTTCCCGTCAGAGTAGAATTAGGACCACTCATCTTGCCATACGGTGTCGTACAAGTCCACTAAGGGATAGGGCTGTTTAACATCAGACAGATATATACAGCCCAGACTTAGCCTCAGATGCATGGCTCGAGTCAACAATAGTGCCCGTAAGACGGTAATAGGCTCACCCCTAATACGTGGGACCGAATACAATGATTGTGAAATATGGATGTTAATTCACCTCTGCCTGACCCGCCGGGGATAAAGTCGTGATTATATGTATGCATGTATATACTCTGCTACTTCGGAGCATAATGTCTTTATAACCCTTACCTTACTGCTACCAAGCTATACACTGATTTTATAGTGCGTATTTTCGGCTCATAGCAACTCTGTCAAGGTTAAACCTTGGCAGTGTACGAGCAGGTTGGTGCAACAATCACGACGCGGCGGCTGCCGAACGCGATGTGAGTCACGGTCAATATTCGGAATACGACTGATTAGATTTATGCAACGTCAGCAATGAATTGAACACGAGCTTTCGAGGTAGATTACGTAGTAACGTAGATCCCATAACTTAAGCTAGGTCATTATTGAACTGAATTTGGGCTCTAGAAAGTAAACGCTCACGTCTATGAGTGTGTAAACGACCCTGTTATCAAAGGCTGATGTTTAAACTACATAATTTTCTTAAATTGGTTGGTTTTTAAGGTTTTCGACTAAGTTCAATAAAGTGAAATATCCTAGTGTCACCGATACCAGGGTGCGCCGTAGTAGCGACGGTAAGACCCATCATGGAGGAGTGGCTAGAGAGGACACACGGCTGCCTCTCATACCGTCTGACGGAGATGATCACCGAGCACGGCTGCTTCAGACGCCTCGCGCGCCTTCCCATTTCCGGGGACGAGTTGGGGACTCTGTGGTCCCAACACCCGAGGAAAAGGGCCAGATCGAGAGAGATGGCCCTGGGTCGGCCGGGGTGCGAGGGATTGTCTGTTAACCTCACCTTCGGCAACCAAAAACTACTCACAGGCGTCGTGCGTTCTGGTCGGTTCGAGTCCGACATAACCTCTCTCACCGGCTCCGATGGGGGGGTATCCGTAGGGATTTGTAAGACCACGTAAAAGAAAAGTGTCGCTGATACCTCTTCTTCTACATATTAATGCTGAAATTACAAAAGAAACCAACTGTAATTTGTGAATTCAGCGACATCTAGCGAGAAGATGGCCGGGAACAGTCCGTATGTTCCACCTTAAGTTATTTAGTCTTGTACAATGTCGTGAAATATCTCAAGTCTTCATCCAAACGCAAAATCTAGTAAATTCCACTTAGTTCCATGAGTTCTTCTACACTGACGGCACAGAGACTCTACTTACAGGGTTGGCAGCGCGACTGTGACTCCTCTGGTGTTACAAACGTCCATAGGCCACGGTAACCACTTTCCATCAGGTGGGCCGTGTGCTTGTCTACCAACTAAGAGGTATAAAAAAAATTATCAGTATAAAAAGTCTAAATATCGTGGCAAAGTACAAGTGTCTTATCAATTTAGTCGTATAATTGCATACATACATACATATAATCACGCCTTTATCCCTAGAGGGTTAGGCAGAGGTGAATTAACACCCACATATCACCAATCAAAATATTTGGTACCATGTAATAGGGGGTGAGCCTTTTGCCGTATTCCGGGCACTATTGTTGACTCGAGCCATGCATTTCGTGTGTATATATCTGTCTGATGTTAAACAGCCCTATCTCTTAGTCGCCTTGTACGACACCGCATGGGAAGAGATGGAGTAGCCCTAATTCTACTCTGCCAGAAACCACGCGGCAACTTCATATAATTGGTTTCATATGAACTCATCATCACCGTAACCCTCACCTAATTCCAAAGGTGTCACCCATCCAAACAAACAAGTAACCCGATCATGTAAAGCCGTGTCACACGGTGGACGGAAGTGCTTAATCGCGATCACTTCCACGCTCAGTTTACGAACCACACCGTTGTTGACAGTTAATTACTTGTTTTTGTACTATTAGTATCATGTTTAATGCTGTCGAAAACTTCACGCAAGTTACTCACCATGAAATTGTGATTAAAGTTGTGAACCTTGCGTTATTTTTTTTTTATAGAGGACACGCCAACTTGACTTCACCTCGTCTGATGGTAAGCTAAAGGCAAAGTCTCAGGAAAGAGGGTCACCATAACAGACACTAAGTGTTACAGTGGTAGCACTCAGCTTGGCGGCCTCATCAGATGCTTTTCCACGCCCCGCTTAAAGGACCTGGGACTGTAGGAAGAAGGAAACACGTGTGCTGATAATGAATTCCAGGTCTTGGTGGTGCGGCATAGAAAAGAGTCTCCGAACCGCTTGGTTCTTGCTCGTATATTCTGCACAGTGTGAGGGTGACATCTAAGGCCTGCACATGTTTGATGACTTTTGTTTTCCGTGCGCAAAATCCCCTCGATAAACTACATAATTGGATTGAATTGGAGAGAGGCTGTATTTGAACTATGGGTCTATGGATCGTTGTTGTTGGTTGCCAGAGTTGAGGTTGACCCAGGACTATCTTTTACATTCTGGAGCTACTTTTTTTTTATTTTAATGTGCGCAAAATCCCCACGGATACCCCTACTACCGGGGCCGGTGGGAGAGGTTATTTCGGACTTGAACCAACTAAAACGCACGTTGGGTGTGAGGACCATGGAGTGCTCAACTCGTCCCCGGGTATCAAGAAGCGCGGAATGTTATATGATGGCTTGCATGGCGGGTGGTTTAGAAATCCAACTGCAGTTTCTGATTGTGAGTTCAATGCCAGCTCAATAATTCTGTTGTTGCTGAATAAATGAAATGAAAATAAAGCCTACTGCAGAGCATTATGCATGTCTTTTATTTAGCATTTGTACAAAGTCAAAGTCAAAGTCAAAAATCATTAATCTGTATAGACCATTATATCGGAACTTACAAAACGTCAACAAAAAAAAAGGAACATGAATATCAGTTTAGTAAATGGACCACCGGTTCGAAACGCGGCCCCGACCTGAGAAGACTCCGGCAAAAAAACTCAGCGGGCATTTCTTTTTTTTTGGTCTAGTTACAAACATGCACTTAGTCTACTTAATCTAAATACAAAATTTTACTTGAGTAGCATAGTTGCAACAGGATTGCAGTTAGGGTTGTCTTGTGCTCCATAGATCATGGTTCCTAAACACTTATGCGTAATTAATTACGCGTAAACCTAAAGTTACATTTGAATGAAATTTTAATGCCTCTAGTAAGCTAACTATTCAAATAGATTAGGATAGGAAAAATTGAATCGGTTCAGGCGAGATTCGAACCGGCGATCCTCCCCTTACAGGTGTAATGCTCTGACTACTAAGTACACATTATAAATAATCTTAAACTAGGTACTGTATGCAGTTATATAGAAAGGTCATAAACTTGTCATTGCAGCATTGGAAACGCGTGTCTGACATCTAATAGATGTGTAATAGATGTCAGACACGCGTAATTGCTACTTAATTTATGTTTCGTGGAATATCCACTTACAAGGACTTTCATTTGAATTTCTCTTGCAGTGAGTAGACATACATTTAACAAAACAAAATAGTTTGATTTCAAAAGAAATTGTCAATGGCGCTTTGTTCCATTCTTAGATTGAGGCCCCGAAGTTAGCGATTAAATTACAAAGCTTTTTAGTACGGCCCACTTGGTGGACGTGTGTCAGTGTGCCAGAGGAGCCACACTAGCGGTGCCGACCCTGTAAGTACAGAGTTTCTGTGCCGTCAGTGTAAAAGACAAAGCAAAACAAGCCTTTAGTCTTCCCACTAACAGCACAAATTCTCCAGTGAGCTCTGGCTACCCTACTCACCGCTGGGAACACAACACGAACTTATTATGGCCGCGGTATTCTGTAGGGCGGAGGTACTACTGGATTTAAAGTTAGGGTAAAGAATTATTAAAAGTCACATTAATTCTTTATATTTTGTCATGTCATTGGGTATTTATGAGATCTTCGAGACCCAAGACAAGGCTGCAATTGCTTAACATAAACGAAGGCTCTGGCGCAGGCTTTCCTTTTGGGGTTGGGGGGTGAAATGACAGTAGGTCTCGAAAAAAAAAAAAAAACATTAGGTGGAGCTCAGGCTCCAAAGTAAAAGAAATAAAGAATATATTTATTCATTACAGGCACAGGATAGGAAGTACAATGTTTCTGCGCAACTAGGAAATCGCTATAAGGACAATAATAATGATTTACAAGCAATAACTCAAGAAATCAGAATCATAACTCTACAGAAGCATCCTAAATTTAATTTACATTGATAACAAATATCAAATATTTAACAATTCGGTACAAACTGCAAATAAATTACATAAACTCGTATCTACAAGCGTGAGTGACTTTAAAATACTGATAACTCCACAAATAGACTGTAAGACCTTTCACATGAGCTTCTAAATAGGTTAGCGATCTCCCTCCGCTATCTGGCAACACCGATAGATAAGTGTTGACATTTCACTAATGTCTAAGTTCGTACTAATAGATACTAAGATTGGCAACACTTTACTGTTGCACGATCCATCTCCTTTTAAGGGAATTCGTAGATACCTGAATACTGTAAGTACAATATAATTATTAGACCTAACACAAGCAATTTAGTTTAACTTGAGGGATTAGAGAAATATAGTTAGTTTTAATTACTAGTATTTTTAGGCAACCTCCATCAATTACAATTTAATATACGGCAGAAGTTGGTTTCTCATCAAGAGGTTTTTATTATTATTACCATTATCAGCCACTTAAATAGTTTATAAACCATTTAAAAAAAAAACGCACTATTCATACGTAATTTTTGCGTTCATCACAAAAAAACAGACAAGAATTTCAAGTTTTTGAGTTCAAAATCGTTAACATTACACTCTTTTTTTGGCCAGTCGGTCGTCTGAAAATACGTCTCGCTTACTTCATGGCTCAACAATAAAAAGTAACACTATCTTGCAAAGATCTTGGAACTGGAGTGTTCCCACGCCGCGGTTTCCGCAGGTGCGGGCTCTCGGCTTACACCGGACATCAGACCTTCACGATACAGTACCCTATCATGTATACAATTATTAGTATTTGTACTTATTATCACAATTTAACGGTTAAATAAAATTAATGTCCTTAAATTACGTTGGTATGGGATTGGAACCTTGTGGCGCCAAACTCGTACAGTTCATTCAATTTTGTTATGTCACACAAAATAGTGAACTGACTACAAAAAACAAGCCAATGAGTCAATAAAGTTATACACGTGTTCCAAGGCGATCTTCGTCGACTTTCCTTTTGGGGTTGGGAAGTCAGCCGGCAAACGCTCTCGTGAAGGGCAAGAAACAAATCAAAAATAATAACCGTTCCCCAGACTGCTAAGTACAACCAGGCAATCTCTAAAGATCATAATCGTAAAATTTATGCTGTGAATCATAAATTAGGTTATAAAGGTGTTATAAGTTATGTTATGTGCGCTATATCCTACCACGTGTGGTTTACAGATTATAATGCTGAATCAAAATAGTACCTATTTTTTACGAGTGCAATATCCTCACGGATACCTCCCCACCGGAGCCGGTGGGAGAGGTTATGTCTAACTCGAACCGACTAAAACGCACGGCGCCTGTGGGTCGTTGTTGGTTGCCGAAGGTGAGGTTGACAGGCATATCCCTCGCAACACGGCTGACCCAGGACTATCTCTCTCGATCTGGCCCTCGTCGGGCATTAAATTAGTACCTATGTATAAACTGCATTATTCAAAAATCAATCAAGCACTACGTATGTCAGTATACAATATTAAATAAATAAAACAGTGAATTCAGACACAAATATCAGTTGAAATTGATAGTACATAAACGACATTCACGCTCCAAAGAATGTCCTATAATCTCCAAGATTGTAAAAAAACAGAAACGCAAAAAAATATGGCGTAAAATAACAATTATTTTGTCCGTGTGTTTGTAGACGGGAATTGGTTTCCATGACCTTATAGATCCTTTTTCTAATTTCGTTTTTGTTCAATTATGTACTCTTCTCTTTAATTACCTTTTGTTAGTGATTCACATGACATTTTAAATGCGATTAAAAAGTATAATGCAATGATTCCATTTTTAGTTACGATAACTCTCTGTGAATATAAGAAAGAAGGAAAAAGTTCCTATTGTGTGATAAGAAGTTAATTTTTTAATCGTCGCAAACGAATTAACACATGAGGCGGTTGGGAATGTAATTACAATGCTTGTGAGTGCGAAAAACTTTCACATATATATGAGCTCTTCCAACTAATCCCACCCTCTCCTTTCCTACACAGGACAACACGTGCAGGGCTTAGATGTCACCCTCACACTGTGCAGAATATACGAGCAAGAACCAAGCGGTTCGAGACTCTTTTCTTTGTCGCACCACCAAGACCTGGAATTCATTACCAGCTCACGAGTTTCCTTCTTCCGACAATCCCGGGTCCGTTAAGCGGGGCGTGAAAAAGTATCTGATGAGGCCACCAAGCTGAGTGTCACCATTGTAACATTACTTAGTGTCTCTTATGGGACCCTCTTTCCTGAGACTTTGCCTTTAGCTTACCATCAAGCGCGATGAAGTCTAGTTGGCGAGTCCTATATAAAAAAATGTAAATACGTATACCCACTCACGGTGGTTTTTCTCCTAAGGAGTAGGCATAGTCTCCGGACCCGCAAATGAACGAAAGACGTAGCAATTTTTTTTTGTAACCGAAATTACTTATATTGTTGGAATGGTTTCACTTTGGTAGTGTAATGACCAGGGTTCGAACCCGGAACCTCTCGATTGTCAGGCTGGCTCCTTAATCACTAAGCTACCGACACTTCAGCTTAAGCCATGAACATTCCATGAAGTCACTTCGATTTTCCGGTAGGCTTTTTAAGCCGAACATAAGTCTCACGAGCCATCTTTTTTTTATATACCACTTAGGTAGCAGACAAGTACACGGCCTACCTGATGGAAAGTGGTAAAGTGCCGTTTCTTTTTTGTGGTGTTTAGATTTCAAATTAGATTTCAAAATAAATATTCTATGAAACTGATTGACCGAACTTTGATCTACAATGCGGATATTTCATGAAATGCGTATCTACTCAAATGGTTTGGTTTTCAATTCCGTATTTATTTTACAATGGGTACACGTGAAAACGAAGGATAAGACCTACGCTTCATTTGACGGTAATTCTATCTTGAATCTTCCATGTTATCCATATTGTGTGCCAGAGGAAGAAAATACTGGATTTATGGTGTTCGTTAAATAAAAAATATATTTCATTTGACGTGTTTGTGTAAATAATTATACTATATTGCACGATTGTGTTCGCATGGAATTTACTGTTGTCATTTTTGGTATATAAATATTCTTTCATTTGTAAATTTAGCATGTGTTTAAAGTTTGTATTGTGGGTTTTTTTATACATTTTATGGTTTTACTGGTTGTATATTTTGGATTACGTAGTTAGTTACCATAAAAACGCTTGTTTAGGCTTAGTAGGGGCTATCTGTTAGCTGTCTATTTTTTTCTCATGTTTTTATACACAGGTTCGATTCCAAATAGCGTAATTTTTTTTTTTGTATGAATATATGCCTTATAAGTATGAGTTTTAATCTCTTCGATCGCGATCGAATAAACTGAGATTTATTTTACTGAACGCGATCATATATACCCCAGACTCCTAGGTGAAGGCTTTGGATGACGACCGAGACCAACGCTAGGATGATGGTGCCTTAATAACATAATGGTAAAATCAGTAACCATAGATACACAGACACCTCTGCCTCTCCCTTGAGGTATGTAAACCATTCATCTAACATCACACCATTTCTTTTACAGACGATGAAGGAGGTCACATCAAGCAGGGCTACGAGTCCAGACGGCAGAACGACCTCTATATGCGTCTGGGTCTGCTCTTGGGTGAGAGACGAGGGTCTAGGAACAAGACCCGGGATAGCAGCACTTCTCTCGCGTCCCTGGATGCGCATACGCTGGCCTCGCATAATACCAGTCCGGTAAGAGATTATTTTACGTTTATATAAAGTACCTACATGCATCTCACGCCTATATCCCTCCGGGGTAAGCAGAGACAACAGCTCACCATTTGACTTCATCCTTACACACTTCTCGACCCTCCTCTACTTTAAGCATGATTTAAACATTATGTTTGGATGAAGACCAGTCTTATGACAGACGATTACCTGAAGGGTAAAAATGTCTGGCTTGAGCATGGCGCAGGTCCCCTGATTGTTACCAAATTTATCTATCGATTAACTATTTTATTATAAAGTTCTTTATATACCTATTTTTTATTTACATGACACAAAATGTACATTCGTTCACTTTTTACCTTAAGGAAAGATTGTAAATTAACGTCTTAGCTTAAACAATATCGCAGTGAAGTTTGTTGCACCGTTTCTTCTCCACTAGCTCTTAGGAAGCGGTGGTAAACTTAGCTCAAGTAGAATTATTATTGACGTCAATAAGAAACAATTTTATTGTTCAAGATCGAATATAAATGTCTTTGACTTTGACTTTGATTTAGACTTTGACTTTGACTTTGACTTTGACTTTGACTTTGATTTTGACTTTGACTTTGACTTTGACTTTGACTTTGACTTTGACTTTGACTTTGACTTTGACTTTGACTTTGACTTTGACTTTGACTTTGACTTTGACGACTTTGACTTTGACGTTATGCTTGCCTTGTGACACTTATTGAAAGTAAAACGGAGTGACGCTTGTAATCGAAATACAATTCAAAATTTCAAATTCAAAATGCATCACCGAGGAGGGATATGCCAGTGATATGCTGAACTTAATGACCCGAAACGTCATTTGGTTTTAGTCGGTTCGAATTCGAATTTACCACCTCTGCTGGCTCCGGCTGGTATCCGTGGGGATTTCGGCCCTATAAAATATTCTAATGGCATCGTGTATGTTAAATTCTTTCGTTCTTTTATTATATTATGTATTCACGTTTCAATACTACTTCCAGGTATCAACTCTCACCGGGTCCTCAGAAGTAGAGGTAGCGACACCTCTAGGTCGGGATTCCCTAGGCTCTTTAGCGTCCATGTCACTATCTGCAGCCAGCAATTGCTCATCATCGAGCCCTGGGAGCAGACGGCATTCTGTTAACAGTAAGTTGCTTTATTTATTTAAATTACTGGTGCATCGTCACATCCCCGGTCTTCACCATCGATAGTAGCGACATGTTGTTGGATATTAAATCCTTTTTTTATACCATTCAAGTGGCAAACAAGCATACTGCCCACCTGATAGAAAGTGGTTACCAAAAACCAATGAACGAGTGCAACACCGGGGCGTCACACACGTGCTGCCGACCTTGTCAAACAGTTTCTGTGCTGTCAGTGCAGAAGACAAAACAGAACAAGGCTTTGCTCTGCCCACTGATAGCATAATAACTCTTCAGTGAGCTCTGGCTACCCTACACACCGCCGGAAACAGAAACGAGGTTATTATGGCCTCGGTATTCTGTAGAGCGCAGGTACTGTCCCAGTCGGACTGCTCAATTAAGACACAAATACCTTCGTATACATATTTAAATGTCAATCTACCCTCACAGACATTAGTAAACCGTTTCTTATAAATTTCGGTGATCCAGATCTCAAGCAATGATTATACTAACAGGAGGAGTGAGGAGTTCACACGTATTCGTTATAGCTTTAAAAAATCATTGGAAACTTTTCCAGCACTCCAATGTGGAAGAACAGACGAGCTCACACGAATGTCAAGCGGGTTCTTCAAAACAAGAAAAACTGCTGCTAGACGGTCAGCCAGGGTCAACAGCAAGCAATCCTCCACATCATCAGAAATCAAAAAAGGTATGAAGAATAAAATTACTCAAACATCTTTGTATACTTTCTTATTGATTTGGGCAGTCTATCCTACTCTGAATAGACTTAAAAAAATGTTTTTAAAAATCTACTCCCGTTTCATATACATATATTGAGATAGTATGCACTAAGGAAAGAATGGGAAGATAAAAATGAAATTACTAAGAAAAACTTCGTTCAAGTTTTAGATATTTTTAAATTTCTACTACATTAAGCAAGCTATACGAGTATCAATTTCCACCTGTCACCGCATAGCCGGAAATCTAACTCATGTCAGAATTAATTCTCAAATGCAACGTTTCGTAAAATCGAATGCAAATGTGTGCTTATAATTATTATATGTATATAAGAAACTGGTTATATATCAATTTTCATCAAGTTATTATATGGGACGATCGAAATTTTGTTGTTTTCACTTACTTTATATGAGCGTGTTAACGATAAATATATTTCTTGTGGATCCGCTAGAAGTATTTGATCTAAATATTTGATCAAATGTATGGAAATCTGCCGGATTTGTTGTCATTTATGATCACTGCTCATCTCCTAAAAGTAGTAGCATGATGATATATAGCCTAAAACATTCGCCTATAAACGGACTATTCAACACAAAAATAACTTTTCAATTCGAAGCAGTAGTTATTGAGATTAGCGCGTTCAAACAAACTATTCCACTTTATAATATTAGTATAGATTTCGGTCGCAATTGACTGCACCTCGGCTGATGGTACACTGAGGTGAAGTCCGAAGCATAGTGGCCGCGATACAAATGCCTTCCCCAGAAAGGTGGTCCCTACCTTAGCGGCCTCTACAGATGTTTTTACGCCCCATTTAGAGGCATATACATTTCACAGACTAAGATTTAAAGTGAGCTTATTACCGTCTACTAGGCTCTTAGGCTAACAAATTGGCGTACCTAAGAATTGATTTAGATAGGAATATTGAAGGCAGGATAAGATTAATATCACGTTAACCACAGGATTTGGTGGGGGGTACGTCACATAGTGACGTCAGAATCGCATCCCTAAATCTTGATCTGCAAGTCTAAAAAGGGTCACATTGAGCGATTCTACTTAAAACTAGTAACTTATGAATTTCCAGTAGATTTCAATAGATTCCTATAAATTTCGTTAAATGGTCACTCATATGAGCCGAATCACAATATAAAAATCCCCACGGATACTCCCGATATGTCGGACTCGAACCGACTAAAACGCACGACGCCTGTAGGACTTTTTTTTGTTGCCGAGGGTGAGGTTGACATGCATATCCCTTGCACCCGGCCGACTCAGGGCCATCTCTCTCAATCTGGCCCTCTCCTCGTAGGGACTCTGTGGTCCAAACTTGGCTTGTGATCTTCCTTCGCTCCCGCTGCCACTCGCGTCTCACCTACACCTTCACGAGCATAACTTGCTCGCAGAAGAAGGCACCGGCTGGCTACCCACGCATCCGCATAAAATTCATGTACTAAGCAAATTCCAATTATGTGTAAATATCGCTCCAAGACAAAATATTATCCTAAAACGATTTCAATAAAGTGACCTTTTTAGATCTGCTGGCTATACTGAATACTTCATTAGCTATACCTACATGTCAACTGCATATGTTTGTCTCATGCTCAGACACAATCTCAACAACCTAAAACAGCCTCAGATGATTGGCTTGAGTCAACAATTTAGTACCCGGAAGACGGCAATTGGCTCACCCCCTACTACGTGCGATATAGGTGTTAATTCACCTCTGCCTAACCTCTGAAAAAGGCGTGATTATACGTATTTATGTATGTTTGTCTTCCACAGTACATCCATCACCACAGCTGACGTTACGGCCATTGTTCTTCGAAGTACCGTCTACCGATAACCAAACCTACTTCTCCGGGCGACAGTGGCTCATGAGGGATATGGAGAAGGCTTTAGATTCTAGCGCTGCTGGTGAGTTCTTTTTTTTTTTTTTTATACCACTTAGTTGTCAGACAAGCACACGGCCCACCTGATGGAAAGTGGCTACCGTGGCCTATGGACGTTTGTAACACCAGAGGAGTCACAGTCGCGCTGCCAACCCTGTAAGTACAGAGTTTCTGTGCCGTCAGTAGAAGACAAAGCAGGACAAGCCTATAGTCTTCCACTGACAGTACAAATTCTCCAGTGATCTCTGGCTACCCTACTCACCGCTGGGAACACAACACGAAGTTATTATAGCCGCGGTATTCTGTAGGGCGGAGGTACTTCCCCAGTCGGACTGCTCAATTGGGCGGAAATACCGCCGTGTCCTACTTTGTACTTACTTTAACCAAAATAATAATAAAAACATTGATAGTTGTACATAAATTAAGCGTAGAATTAAATAAATTAAGACACAAGTATTAAACCCTGTCTCTTATACTACAATAAGTTCTAGGTACAATTTATTATAAAATAAAATCAATTAATTTTAAACAATATAAAAACGGACATACTTTACGTGAAGTGATAACTTTTTATTAATCCAAAATTGCAGAAATTTAATAGGATATAAATATTCAAGTAAATATTTCATACCGCTGAAAACTGACCATTTTGGTGATAAATAAATAAGTAATAAATATTCTGCAACATTCTACACAACGCTATCTAGACCCAGCTTGTGTTATGGAATCTAGAATGCCGATAAACATACTTAAATACTTTTTTTTGTAAATACATACATATTATACATAGAAACACCCAGACCAATGCAAATACTATATACTATAATATACTATATTATAATATACTATTTTCATGCATACAAATATCTGCACTGAGCGGGGATCGAACACGCCTCAAAGGCTGTCGGTGATAGTTCTAATAATAATTGGTTCACCCCCTATTACGTGGCACATCATAATTGACGACTTGTGGGTGTTAGTACACCTCTGTCTACCCTTTTGGGGATTTACAGACCTGAGTATATGTATGTATGCAAGTTCTAAACTTCTTTGTGAACACAACTAGTAGAGGGATATTTGTAGGTTCATCATGGTCGGCAGTGCGATGTAACGACGCTGGTGTTGCATACGTTCATAGGCCACGGTAACCATTTCCTATCAGGTGGCCCGTGTGCTTGTCTGCCACCTCATTGGTACTTAAAAATAGTATAATACCCCGTAATAATCCAGTACGTACATAGTCCTTTGAATTTACTGACAATATAACACTAAATCTACTCCAATCTTTCCAGGCGTATTAATATCCGGATGTCCGGGTACCGGTAAAACAGCATTGATACTAGAGCTGGTAGAATACTCCTGCTTTGGTAGGAAGAGAAACTGTGAGTACGAAGAGCTGAGGGAGCAGTCTGACATCAGGGAGATGCTGCCTGAGGAGCTGACGATAGGAATGTTCACCCATTTAGCATCGCATGTCGTGGCTTACCACTTCTGTCAGGTAAATATTTCAATGGAACTGCTATCTTAAATCCAAATTTAATCAAACCTTATTTTTGATTTGATTTACTGAAAATAGGGGACTTCATCATTAGCGATTTGTCCCACGGGTCCCGACTCAAACACCGTACGCCAGTTCTGACAAAGACTTTTCTCTCAAGGTTAGGAGGTCAGGCGGCTGCCTCTCTTAAAAGTATGCTGAATTTTACGAGAGCAACTGCCATGTGACCTGATCTGACCAATCAATAAATAATAGCGAATTCTGTATACCAAAGTCTCTTAATAACCATGAAATAGCTAGGATGATGCTCTTACGCCCTTCAATGTCCAGTGGTTTCAATGGAATTCTATAATCACAGGAATCGGTAGAATAATTCCAGTAATCATTCCTATTTGGTTCCAGGCCGATAATAACAGCACATGCCTCGTGGGTGAATTCGTCCACTCCCTTGCAGCACAACTCTGCCAGGCTCCAAGACTTCAAGCCTACAGAGAATACCTCCTCAGTGAACCACATCTTTTAGCATGTTTGTCACTAAAAGAATGTATTGCAGACCCGGATTTGGCCTTCATGAGGGGTATTATAGAACCTCTGATCATCTTAAGAAGAAACGGAACAATAGATTCAGCCAACAGCATTATATTAGTTGATGGTCTTTGCGAAGCAGAATACCACCGGCCAGACCACGGCCACACTCTTGCTTCCTTCTTAGCAAGACATATAGCAGAAATGCCTACATGGCTGAAAGTTGTAGCGACAGTCAGAACTCAGTTTCTTGAACTAACGAAGCAGCTGCCTTATACACGACTGAGTCTCGATGAGTCTGACAATGTCCACAAAGATCTCCTGGAGTATTTCAATATGAGGGTACAAGCCGCACCGATTATAGAAACTAATATTAAATGTTCGACAGGAAAATCTGAGGGAGTCCACAATTCCGTGTTGAAATTCGCTCAATACGTGCTCCATTTAAGTCAAGGCTCGTTTTTGTTCCTGAAATTAATTCTAGACTTATTGGAGAAGAGTCATATTGTTGTTAAATCGACAAATTACAAAGTGGTGCCGATATCGTTAGCACAAATATTCTTGTTACAGTTCAATCTGAGATTCCCTACAGTGCAGTCCTTTGAAAAAGTGACTCATATTCTAAGTGTATGTTTAGCAGCTCTCTATCCTTTGACTCTGGTAGAAATATACTACTCAGTAAATTCGTTGCTGGTCGACACATTCTTACCCTGGGATGAATTCTGCCACAGATTTGAGTCACTAACAGACTTCCTTGTAAAGAGAATAGATAATACTTATATGTTCTTCCACCCGTCCTTCAGGGAATGGTTAATAAGAAGAGATGATAACGAAAGTCCAAAATTCCTCTGCGACTTAAGAGCAGGACATTGTGGAATTGCGTTTAGACTATCCAGAGTCCAAGCGCCATTGGATTCAGAAAAGACTATGGAATTAGGACATCACATTTTAAAAGCTCACATGTATAGGAATATGGGTCCAGCCCAATTGGGATTATGCCCAAGGGATTTACAGGCAATGTTGGTAGCTACCAGCTCGGCAAATGTTGGTGAAGCTATCGCCAACCTTAGGAATATTTACACGCCGAATGTGAAGGTCTCTCGTCTGATGTTGTTGGCTGGTAGTTCACCTAACCAGATTACCGAATGTCTTGGTAATGCACCTTTACTATGCATGTATTCTTACCAAGGAATACTGGCCATGGTTGGGTTGCTGATAGAATTCGGGGCTGATATGGAAATGACAAATTCTCAAGGATGCACGGCGCTGTCCTTGGCATGTCAGAGAGGTCATACTGATGTGGCGAGGAGGCTTATTGCTGCAGGTAATTAGGATTTAATAATTCATTACAAGATTCGATCTGCTATAGCTTTTACAGTCAATACGAGTTATAAGGATATAGATACCTAAGATTGTATTGTCTTTGTTTTCTTTTTGAAATTACTCTTAATTTTTCCATCTGTTAATACAAAAATATCTTTCGCGGTTGGGCCACCCAATCTCTTCCCACGCGGTGTCGTACAAGGCAACTAAGGGATAGGGCTGTTTAACATCAGACAGATATATACAACCCAGACTCAGGCACAGATAGGTATAAGGCTCGAGTCAACAATAGTGCCCAGAAGACGGCAATATGCTCACCACTTATTACGTGGGGCCGAAAACAATGATTGGTGAAATGTGGGTGTTAATTCACCTCTGCCTAACCCTGTACGCATTTTAAACTGCTCTTTGTTATAAGTATAGTTTTATAAATTACCTATACGTGAAATAAAAGATATTTACGACAATTTAAAATTGACTGATAACAAACACACAGAAACACAGTATGATAAGACCATAAAGCATAATTTACATATATATAAAACTAGCTGTTACCCCTGGCTCCGCCCGTGTGGATATCGACTATCGCGACCAAACATACCACCTCTGTACCAAATTTCAAAAATTTTTTTATTTGTACAAGTGTAACAGACAGACAGAGCTACTTTGACATTTTAATATTCGTATAGACAAAATAAGTTACTACAAATCCTATTTCTAACATTATCTGTTAATTTCAGGAGCATCGCTAAGCCACACTGACACTGCCGAACAGACTCCTCTAGTGCACGCAGCGAAGAACGGCCACCGAGACACCGTCATTTACCTCCTGGGCTGCCAGACTGGGAGGGACGACCGGAACTCCTTGGATATTGATGATGATAATATTGAGCAACTGGTCCCCGGGTCCAGGCATGCCCTCATCGCGGCCGCTCAGAATGGACATCTGGATATCGTGGAGTATTTGTTGGATACTGCTGAATTGATTGTGAGTAGTTTTTAATATTTATTGTGAACATGTAATATAAATTATTCATAAAAATGTGTAAATCTGGACTAAGTGGGTGGACCGTGTGGTGTTCTGATCCCGTTCCAGTAGACCATGGGAACCAGTTACAGGGATAAAAAATAACCTGAGTTATTACAAAAATACAGACTATAGTCGGGCCATAGAACGGATCTGGTTAAACTTTAAACCAGTTCCGTTTTAGGCATTTGAATGTGATTGAGTTACAGACATCCATAGATCTTCACAAATTTACATATCTATGAGTGTGAATGGTACCGTTGGAAGGGGAAGACCTAGGCGCACATACCTGGACAAATCGGGGAAGTTTTAGAAAAGGGGCAGGTCAGGAGTACCCTTAACCGACGAGCATGCATGAAGAATGTAATGAGAGTGAATGAAGCGAGAGTAGTATGTCAGGATCATAGCAAATGGAGATCTGTGATCTCTGCCTACGCCTATGGGAAACAAGCGTGATATTATGTATGTATGTATATATAAAAGAAAATTGTGTAAGTAAATGGAGTCGATGCTTCGTGTGACCAGAGGGCTGGCCTCTTTTTCGCACAACGAATTGGCATTGCCATCCAACGGGGCAATGTCGCTAGACTTTTGGGCACATTACCAGTTGACATCGATGGGGAGGAATTTTTCGATGCTGGAACCTTTTGTATCTTATTTTATATTTTTGTAAATATCAGTTTATATCTTTCTACAATAACAAAATGGATCATTGTAATATAAATAAGTAAATCTTTATAAATAGAAAAATATTAATAGTCTGAAAGTTAGTTACACAATTTATAATTTAAAAACGGGTGAACCGATTTAGCTGAAAATTGGTGGGGATGTAGCTTAGAACCAGGAGACGTACAAAGGATACTTTTCATTCAGTCCTGTAACGGGACCAGAAATATTTGCGGGCAGAGCCGCAGACAGAAGCTAGTATGTTATGATATACTTGGGATGTGTACCTGTATTATTATTTTGTCTACAAGTAACAGTAAACTATAATGATTAAGTTTACCCAACTGACTATAAAAGGAGGTTCTTCAAGAAGGGCATTAGTAGGTCTTTACAAGGTCGGATCACGTGTGTGACGCCCTTGATGTTATACCTACAAGTCTATGGGCCGCGGTAACCACTTTCCATCAGCCACCTGTTGCAAAGTGGTTACCGTGGCCTTGTGGCTTTCTGCCACTTAAGTGGTATAAAAAAAAAATGTTCGTTTATTTTTATTTTTTTTTCACTAAAAATTTCTACAACAACAATATTCAATTATTTTTCATTTTTTCCAGCCGGATGGTATCTGTCCAGTCACAGGCGAGACAGCACTCACAGCTGCCTGTTCCCAAGGCAATGCCGCCATTGCCGATGCTCTACTCATTAGGGGGGCTACCCCATACTCTCTTAATGCGAGACAGCTGTCCCCACTAGCTCTGGCAGCTAAGAACGGAAGGGCAGCTCTAGTGCTGAGGCTGTTGGATTCTGGCGCCGATGTGATGGGTTCAGGAGGCAAGATTCCTTTGATCCTGGCAGCGGCAGAAGGTCATGCTGATGTAGTTGAAATGCTGTTGGATCAAGGTGATTAATTTTATATATTAATATATATTTTCTGCCGCATGTACCAGTTGCTTCTCGTGGCGCCGCCCACGTGAATATTATTTATCGCAACCAAATATAGTCCGTGTCCTTAACTAAGGTTTTATCTATCTGTGTACCAATTTTCATTTGGTTCTCTTCAAAATGACTATCTTTTATGCAAACTTTCATACCCTATTTGAATCCTTTCCCTTTTTAAGTGATAACAACAACAACAACATATAATCACGCCTTTATCCCTGGAGGGTTAGGCAGAGCTGTTAATTCAGCTTTTCCACATTTCACCAATAATTGTATTCGGTCCCACGTAATAAGGGGTGTGCCTATTGCCGTATTCCGGGCACTATTGTTGACTTGAGCCATGCATCTGCGACTGAGTCTGTGCTTTATAATTATGTGTCTGATGTTAAACAGCCCTATCATTTCCAAAGCTCTGGTTCATTTCTGTTCCAAATTTCATTTAAAGCGGTTAAGTAGTTTAGACGTGAAAGCGTAACAGACAGACAGACATAATTCAAATCAATCAATCAATTCTCAAGCTCTAGTCCATTTATGTACCAAATTTCATTAATATTGATTCAGTGGTTTATACATGTAACCGGAACAGACAGACATTATAATATTAGTATTAGATTGGAATCAAGCAATTTTTTTCTTCTTCTTCGAGTCAATGGCTAGGTCTGGCACATAATGGTCTGGTTTTAAATTGTACCGGCCCAAAACTTGGCCACAGCAAGAGCGCTCTCCGTTGCTCTACAGAGGTCGTCGGTAGTGCAGGTGAAGGGGCCCAGCGAGCAGGAAATCAAATGTGAGATGGGCTGGGATTGGGTCCCGCAGTCACAGGACTCTTGCGACCGGTCGATAAAGCCCCATTTTGACATGTTTTCCCTACAGCGCTCAACTTGGGTTCGCAGGCGGTTTAAAGACTTCCAAGTTCACCACTGGAGATGGAACCCAGACGGCAAGTCTTCGCTTGGTCTGATGAAACTTACCGGAGCTGGATGCTTGTCGTACCACCTTTGCTCTCTCGCTCGCTGTGGGGGGACTTAGTGATTTAGGAATGACGGTTGCTAAGACTTTGTGTTCCTCTTCCTCCAGGAGCCGACCCTGACGCAGTGGATGGCGACGGCATATCGGCCGTTGGCTGGGCGTGCCTCAGATCCCGGATACCCACCATGGTCATGCTACTAGATAAAGGCGCTACTATCGGTAAGCTATTACCTATTATTTTATTAGTTTTATTTTGTTAAGAGAATGAACAGGTAATTTGACAGTCTCCGCGGTGTGGCGGGAGTGAATGCGGCCGCTATTGAGCCGGTAAGCTGAAGATTCACCTTCGGCTCCAAATCATGGAGGTGATCTTCACAGTATTGTGGCTCACAAGCTAAAGCACTTTCTCTTGATTTTTTGTGATTTTGTTGTTTTCTGATTTTGTTCAGTAAAATATTTTAACTAAACAACCACTAATAAATATTTACTTTGTTATTTTAGATCAACCAGACGGCAACGGTAGAACCCCGTTAGGTCTTGCGTGCGGGGGGCCGGCAGAGTTGGTCGAAATACTCCTAGAAAGAGGCGCTTCTTTAGAACGAGTGGACCATAGCGGACTGAGGCCTTTGGACAGGGCTATTGGGCAGCGAAATGTTCCTGTAAGTACTATTTATTGTTTAGCAACATACTAATATATGCATTAGGTCAACTGGCGAGCATATATGAAAAGAATAATGAAAGTAGACGATGTGGAAAGATGATACATCTGTCTACCCCAAATGGAAGGAGAGAAATCAAGGAAAGAGGCATGACAATTTAGTTACTATGTTGGCTTGTCAGCGGGTGTAGGTTAGGTACCTCAGTTCAAATATTTGTATGTACAAATATGTATAATTACATTGGTCTAACTGTTTCTGTGCATGTATCTATTATTTGGATCTAAAACCCATAACACAAATTAGCTAAACCATTCTTACTTAGAGCCTAGTCTAGATAGCGCTTAATATGTAGTAGAATATTTATTCACATTTACTAAAATGTCTTTCTCTTTTAAAGGTAGTAAATTGCTTCCTGAGAAAAGGAGCTAAGCTTGGACCGACTACGTGGGTTATGGCGTCAGGCAAACCAGAATTCATGTAAGTATTTCTAATTATATATACATACATACATATAATCACGCCTTTATCCCCGGAGGGTTCGGTAGAGGTAAATTAACACCCACATTTCACCAATTATTGTATTCAGTCCCACGTAATGGGGGAAGAGTCTGGGCTGTATATATCTGTCTGATGTTAAACAGCTCTATCCCTTAGTTGTCATGTACGACACTGTATGGGAAGAGATTGGGTGGTCCAAATTCTACTCTGCCGGGAACCACGCGGCATAAAATTATAGGCTCGTGGAACTTAATGGGGCCATCTATTAACAGTATTAACAATTAATACTTCATTTGATTAGGTACCTACTCGACTGAAGGTAGTCAATCTTCATGTGTCATTTTACACAAACACGTATTAAGCATTAAATTCCTGCTTAAATTAGTGGTTCGTTTTCTGTTTTTAGTGTAGTGTTTTTAGTTTTAATTTTATTTTTAAATCTTTATTTACGGAGCTTAGCCACAACATGACTATGTCGCTCCATCATAGCCATTTTGTATACAGTATCAGTAATTTTATATATATTTATATATTATACAGCTGTCACATATTCGTGATTTAACAGATACATGTCTTGAGCTGCATCCGAAAGAGGTCTCGCAAGGACGCTATTGCATCCTCCGATATCCATTACATTAGTTTGCATTAGGTCAGCTCTCCGCTGTTGGTTCCGAACACATTCCATAGTGTTTTTAGTATGTTAACAAAAAATAAAAAATATCAAATGACATATCAATATTGTTTATGTTTAAGTACCTGACCAAACTGCAGCAGATATCTGAAAAGAGTTGTGGAGGTCAGATGGCAGATCACGTTAAATATAAACGACTGTTATTTCCCAGTTAAACGCTTACCGAGAAAAGCAACAAAATAACTAAAATTCCAATAAAATCATACAATTCCAGGCTAATACTGCTAAACAAGTTGCTAGAAGACGGGAACATGTTGTACCGCAAGAACAGACCCTCGGAGGCCGCCCATCGCTACCAGTACGCGCTCAAGAAAATAAACCCACTCATCAGCGATGAAGGGCTGACCACTCCGACCACTCAACCAGTGCCGCACGAACATGTGTCCGCCTTCGTACAGCTCAAGACCAATCTGTTACTGAACTTGTCGAGGTGTAAGAGGAAAATGAACGTGAGTATTTTGTAAAGACTTCGTATCTCTGAAAATCGTTAAAAGAGGGACGTTTAAAAGTCGGACAGTTTTTTTTTTTATACCAATTAGTTGGCAGACAAGCCACCTGATGGAAAGTGGTTACCGTGACCTGTGGACGTCTGTAACACCAGAGGAGTCACAGTCGCGCTGCCAACCCTATAAGTACAGAGTTTCTGTGCCGTCAGCAGAAGACAAAGCAGGACAAGCCTTTAGTCTTCCCACTGACAGCACAAAATCTCCAGTGAGCTCTGGCTACCCTACTCACCGCTGGGAAAACAACACGAAGTTATTATTACCGCGGTATTCTGTAGGGCGGAGGTACTACCCCAGTCGGACTGCTCAATCGGGCGGAAATACCGCCGTGTCCTACCTCCTACAGTATGGTTCCGAACAAATAATATGGCCCATAATATTTATTTTAACCTATTTTTAGTATTTAAATACATCATCGGTCAAATTTTCAACTGTCCAATTATCTCGGTTCACAAGATACAAGATTGAACTTCATCCAAGCGTGAAGCATTAAAGCATTGAATGTATGTGCTATATGGTCGATCATTGAGTTGAGGACTCTGTGGTCCCCACACCCGAGGAGAGGGCCAGATCGAGAGAGATGGTCCTGGTTCGGCCGGGGTGCGAGGGATATCCTGTCAACCTCACCTCCGACAGCGACTTACAAGCTCCGGTGGTGGGGGGTATCCGTGGGGATTTTCCACACGTAAAAAAAATGGTCGATCATTTGAATAATCTGTCTGTATGTAGTGTGAGCCCAAATGTGCTTAGATATTAATGTTTAACCAGAACCAATATACTTTTATTGTTTTGAATTAATGTTTAACCATAACCAATATACTTTTATTCTATCATAGCGTCAAGTAAATATTTATTTCAATTTAACCGGGAGACTCATATTAGCTACTACATTATAATATAATACCCTTGTCTAATGATCTGTCTCAAAAAATAACCGGTTGTTTTTTTCTTTCAGGAACCATCAGAAGCTTTAGACCTCGCGGCACGTGCATCTATCCTCCGCCCCAACGCATTCGAGTGTGCATACGCCATGTCCCGAGCCATCCTCGCACTCAACAAGCCCTCTGAAGCCCTTCCTCACGCAAGGAGGGCATTACTACTCGCCCCATCCACAGACATGTCCGCAGTACGAACATTAAAAGCCTTACAGCAAGAGATTCTCACAAGGATCAACACTGGGGTCCACGGTTTGAACAGTGACACTCGATCGATGAGAAACTTTGATACGATAAGTCTCAATATGCCATAAGTTTCGAGAGAATAATAAACAAAATGAACTATATCCATTGAGTGCCCATCGATTTTTAAGAGTGTAGAAAAAAAACTCTTTCCGAGTATTCAATTATTTTCATTTTCTAACGCCATCAAAAAAATTGAGGGTGAATATTTTTTCTTTTAATATCCTTAATTTTGTATTTCGCTTAATAATTCTCTATAAGAATTGTTATGATTGTAAATATAATTTATAGGAGTCGAACGAACGAAAATAATTATTGTAGGATCAATTTATTTTATCTGTATAAACGAATGAAGTTTTTTTTTACTCTATATTGTTATAACATATTAATTAATAACGTTATTCAACTATTTCTACAATAAAAACGTTTTATTGCAATAATATAATATTTATTTTATATTTTATGTTTGATTCATTGTGTATTATGAGTTTGTGTAATTAAATAAACTTTGAAAAGAAAATATTAATAATAATACGACGACCTAAAAATAATCGTTATTTTTTCAAATATTCAAACAATTATATTATTTGTGGACAGTTCTCTCATCTATGTAGATAGGAGTTATTAACTATAATAAATAATAAATTTATCAATATTGTGTCGTTTACGTTGTGATCGAGTGTAAATATATGTAGCCTTTCCTATTATGTCTAAGTATCGACAATGTACAGTGTCTTAAAGGTAATTAGAATTTTAGCCTCGAATATAATCGTGTTTATTATATTTTATCGCTTGCCATTTTTTTTATAAAAAATGCTTTAACTTTTTCAACGTTGATAAAATTATATAAATAAATATAATATGGTGCGTAGAAATGTTTTCGGATAAATTGCAATTTTTAATTATAGTTATTTAATTTGAACATTTGAGTCAAACTCATGTGCCCATTATCTTGCTTTATTATAATTTATTAAAAAAAATTGAGTGAGTTCAAAATATATATGTGAAATTAGAAAGGCGGATTTTTAAAGGCCTGCGCAGCGTTGTGCGTGCGGACGAATGCGGGCGCCTGTTTCGTGCAAATTATACTGGGCTAATTTCGTGCAAATTATACTGGGCTAAATTTGTGCAAATTGTACTGGGCTATTTTCATGCAAATTATACTGGGCTTATTTCGTGCAAATAATACTGGGCTAAATTCGTGCAAATTGTACTGGGTTAATTTCGTGCAAATTATACTGGGCTAATTTCGTGCAAATTATACTGGGCTAAATTCGTGCAAATTATACTGGGCTAATTCCGTGCAGATAATTTGCACAAAATAGTGCCAAATATTCATTCGATTAGTACATGTGGGCGCCCGAAAGCGGTAATAGGTTTTGTTTGTTGTGTTGAATGTATCTTATCAAAAGAGTGATGTATGTTATATTTACTAGTTTATAGATGATTTTATTTATTTTGGAAGCCATGAAATGCATAGCCGTATCATGTTTTGAATTGTAAATTCTTTTAAATAACAAATATTACTTATAATAGCGATTGAGATGTGTATTGTACTTTTAAATCACTATGTCGTTTATAAAATACAAAAAATAACTCAAGAAAATTTATATTTTACAAAAATCTCCGTTTATTTTCGAAACAATAAAAAAAACAATAAGAATAATATTCAGGTTGTTCATTTTTTAATTAAGACTGACGCTAAAATATTGGTAAACATAATTGAAACATATACTTATAACTATGATAGCGTAAGAAATACATAGAATATTAAGTACAATAGTTACTCAGGCAGTACATAATTATGATTGTATTAAATTTTTCATATTGCTTTAAATGGTGTTTCATTTTTACCCAAAACCGTTATTTTTTAGATATTAAACACTAGTTACTCGTTTCGTTTTTCTTACGTTTTAGTACGAATCATAAAACTGAAAAGAGGTTTAACAAAAAAAGCCATACATATGTTTATAATATCTATATATTTAATTGGAATTATTGCTATGAACTAGAAAATGTATTTAGTTTCTGTTTAATTCGCCTTGTTCCATGGCAGTAAAATGGCAAGTAAGTAGCTATTGATCGTAGAACATTATATATTGCTTAAAAATTAACTTAGAGTAGAAATTGAAGCTGGAGTTGTTGAGTAATTCTGTGGCAATCTATCACGAAGCCAATAGGGATTATTTTTTCTATACAAATTATCAAGACGTGGTTTAGGGTTTGTTAGGTACACAGGAGCAAGAATTAATGGTCTATCTAACCTAGTGACGACAACTGGCTTTATATCAATCACTGTAACGCCAGGAGACTTGTTAGAACTCATTATATTGTAATTTTGTTTACTTTTTTTAATTGTTTTAGATTTAGATTTAGGTTTCCGGATATTACTAACGGATGAGGGTTTTCTAATAACCGGGTCAATTTTAGGAGGGGTTGGTGGGTTTCTGAGGTAAATATGGTTGTAGTGCTTCATCATTGACTCGAGTTTCTGCGAGGTGGCGCTGTGGTTGTCGATTGGAGATGTTTCGGTGATGTCTCTGAAGAGTTTCTTACATTGAGGTGTGTCTTTGCGTTTTGATATAGGGCATGTCTGTAAATAATAAGAAGAAGCGTCTATATTTAATATCTTAGCGATTTCCGGCAGTTCTCAAAAGGCCACATTGAGCGATTCTGCTAAAAACGAGTAAATTTGTGAATTTCTAGTGGATTCCTATAAAATTCGTCAAATGGTCACTCGTATGAACAGAATCACAATAATTAATATACGCAGTTTCTAGTTTCACGTAAATATCGCCTCGTTTCACTCCCCGGAGGATTAGGTAGAGGTGAATTAACACCCACATTTCATCAATCATTGTACTCGGTCCCACGTACCTAATAGGGGGTGAAGCTATGCCGTTTTCCGGGCACTATTGTTGATTCGATCAATGCATCTGAGGCTGAGTCTGGGCTGTATATATCTGTCTGATGTTAAACAGCCCTATCCCTTAGTCGCTTTGTACGACACCGCATGGGAAGAGATGGGGTGGTGCAAATTCTACTCTGCCGGGCACCACGCGGCTCACAAAATATTACCCTAATACTATTTCAATAAATTGGCCTTTGGAGCCCGCGCGAGTCTAATTATTTCTTCTCCACCTTTTGGTGTAACTTATCCGGTTTTTAAGACACGACTGTCGCTGACCTTCCAATCCTCAGAGGAGAACAGAAGTTCATCCGTCAATCAGAGGTGACAGTACGCAAGCAAGTCAGTGTAAGCCCGTGCTTAGGCCCCGCAAGCTTGCACTGCCCTGACTTGAGTTCCGTTGAACTTAATAGAAACCCAAATCATTAATTATATTTTCCTGCTTGTGTTTTACGTGTCTTGAGAATATTTGTATATCTTTTTCCTCTCAGTCTTAATCCCAGTCGCATCCAAAGTTTAATCACCTCGGAGTCTGGGCTTCGCTTTACCAGTAGAACTGCAGATTTGGCTAAACTTCAATATTTGCCGTGAAGTGACTGTCATCAGACCTCCACAACACAAAGACGATATCGAAGCATTGCAGCTAAACCAGTTGTTGGATGTTTTAGTGCTCCAACTAACTGTAACTACTGCCATAGATGTTGGTATGGCAACTGGCATCGACGGCATATCGTATTCACTACCGCCTCGCCACGGAGGCTGTCTGATATGTTGACATATGCAACAATAACTTAGTCTTCCTTTCTGTTATTCCGACTTAAAACTCACCATAAGCATAGCATCAACAACATTCAAAAGCTTTTTCTGTGAGCTACAGTGCTCCCCATACATCGGCATATTGACAAACGCGCTCATATAAAAGTCGGTTAGGGCGGCCCAGGCTGGCTGGTTGGAAGAGAACTGCCTGATGAGGTCCTTCATGCGGAAGTAATCCATGAACTTGTATTTGTTTAATACTCCCATTTTATTAAGCAGACATGTTGTTGATGGCAGTTGGTCTTGGCACTGAAATAAAAGAAACCTGATTGGTTAGAAAGGTGTGGCGGCGGTCTTAGACCTTAGTCATGTTCTCGGTGTAAGGTTTCGTGTGATACGGTAGGAACCGACTTGGTGGGACTCCATCAACTCAACTCGTTGCGGCTTAAGGCATGAACTATACAGAAAAGGCATGAGTCACAAAGCAGCAAATCAGGCAGCATAAGGTGCAAGCCATAATCAAAATCGTACGTATGAACACAATTGCATCGCTTTAATTATACCTTACACTACAGGCTTTTTCAGTCTACTTAAGTCACACCTAGGATTAAAAGAAGTCTCACTAAGTCATCAATCAAAAACGGGATAGAAGAAGATTTCGGGAGATAAAAAAAACGAGTTTTTTTTAACTGTAGTCATTCCGCTTCATACTTCAAAAATAGTAACAAAATAATATCCACACTCACCAAATTTTGATATGAAGTCCAAATATGTTTTTTTGGTTTAGGTTCTGGCACTACCACGTATTCGGCTCTAAACAAACTCTCCAAGCCACATTCCGATAAGAGATCCAGGTGGACCAGTGGTGGCAATAAGCATATATCGCGACGACTTTTCTGAAAAAAAAAAAGCAAGTCGAATGTAGGGTAGGACAGAAATGTTATTGATCCCCAAACAAATTGGCATATACCATGTTGATATACTATATATGCCTTGTTGGAATCGAATCTCCTCACCGAGATGACAAACCCACAGGTGTCCTAAAATTCATTTATATATATACCTACTAGATGCTCGACCTCGACAGGTTGCAGCGACGCGCGGACCGAATTATAGGGAACCCTGAGGTCACGAACACCCTCGAGCCTTTGCAGATGCGTAGAGATATTGCTTCCGTGGGTGTATTTTACCGTCTCTACCATGGTGAATGTTCTGATGAGCTCTTCCAACTAATCCCACCATCTCCTTTCCTACATAGGACAACACTTGCAGGGCTTAGATGTCTCCCTCAAACTGTACAGAATATATGAGCAAGAACCAAGCGATTCGGAGACTCTTTTCTTTGCCGCACCATCAAGACCTGGAATTCATTACAGCACACGTGTTTCCTTTTTCCTACAGTCCCGGGTCCTGGAAAAGCATCTGATGAGGCCGCCAAGCAGAGTCCCATCATTGTAACATTACTTGTCTGTAATGGGAAGGAAATAGGGTAATGTAAGGAAATAGGGTCATATTTCCTGAGACTTTGCCTTTAGATTACCATTAGGCGAGGTGAAGTCAAGTTGGCGTATCGTAGATAAAAAAAAACCAGAATAAAAGGTCCCCTATGTATGCGTCCATTACTGGAGCAGGAGGTTAATTAAAATTAATTTATTTTAAATTACTTCTTCGTCTGCTAAAATAAGCGGTTACTGAACTATGTTACATTATCCGAGTCCACTCACCGGTCTCAATTTCGAAGAACTTATTTGGCAGCCACGCTTACGTATATTATGTCTGAAAAATAAAAAAATAGGGTTACTTTGTCTGTAATCACGCTCTAACGGCTGAACGGATTTGGCTGAAATTTGATATAGAGATGATTATAGTTCAGGCATCAGACGTCGCAAAATGATCTCCGTCCCCCATGAGCGCGGGCCTGGGGGTGACAAGTAGAGCCGCCTGTCACCCGCAGTAAAAGCAGGCCGTGTCGGCGGTACGCGTTACGCGCTTTCCCACACCCGGGAGCGAGATGGAGATTCTGTGGTCTCCACACCCGAAGTCTCAGAACAGACGGTCCTGGGCCAGCCGGGGTGCGACAAATATGTCTCAGATAATCTCACCTCCGGCAACCGAGGCTCACACAGTCGGCGTGCGTTTTAGTCGGTTTAATTCCGACATAACCTCCCCACCAGAACAAATGGTGGGGTACCCGTGGGGGATTTAAAATTGATATATTATAATATAAGTAGCCTATGTATTCCAGTATTCACGGGATGCCTTTGCATCTCGTGAATATTATGTTCCCATATGTTGCGGGCTAGGGATCAAAATTCAAGACAGGTGGACACTGAAGCTGCTAATCATCGAACGAGGTTCTAATTCTGGATTTTCTTACAGTGTTGTTGAGTCAGGCGGCAGTTGTTCTTAAAAAGAACTCTCAGACTCTGGGTTCCTAAGACAAATCTTTGGATGCAACCAGGATTAACGCTATAATGATATCTATGATATAGGACTCTGGAAATTATCCACCAAACATTTTTGGAAAAACTTTAAAATCGCCTTAGCTAATATAATATTATTGTCACACTCACTTGCAACTATCATCTGATTTCCTCTTGTACGGACAATTCTGTAAATTAGAATAAATTATAAAGTGAAATATAATTAAACAAAATAATTTTAAAACAATGACTTCTTAATACTTCTAGACCAGCTGTTTAGAACAATATACGGTTTTTGAGTTAGGTGGGTATGCCTTTTGAATAGGCTATTTATAAAATTTTGTTATTATCGAAAAATGACCACTCTATAATAATATAATGAACTGGTAAAGGAAATGTTCTTACGACAAAAGTTTTAAAGATATTTGATTAAGAAAATTCAATTTTTCGCGGCGCCCTAAGTAGCTCCATACAAAATCATACTTGCGACTGACGTCACACGCCAGCCGTGAGTAGTGCAAATGTATGGAGTGCAGGAGAGTTTTGCATTTATCTCGGCCAACGTTGCGTTTACACATATATAATTCATAATAAAAGTAATTTGTAATTTAATGAGGAATCTAATAAGTTATAATGTGGGACGTAATTTGATTGTTTATATTTTGACCTACTTTGGGAATTAAAAATAATGAAAAATCGTAGTTGTAGTTTAGTTAGGCAATATCTTATTTCGCAAAGCATATTTTACGACAACAAACTGACAAATTTGGAGCCCATATTTTAAAAAGGATATTCTATTGTTAGAAGGGGTACAAAGGAGAGCAACCAAAATGGTCACTGGCCTGAAAAATATGTCATATGAAGAACGCCTCCTGGATCTGAACTTAACCACACTGGAGCAGAGAAGGAGGAGAGGAGACCTCATTGAGACATACAAGATTCTTAATGGGCATTACAATGTGACAAACATCGAGAACATGTATATCAAGAACACAAACAGACACTTAAGAGGCCACTCAATGAAAATCAGTAAACCTCAGTGTGCCAGCAACCCTAGATATCACTTTTTGCCAAACCGGATGGTGCAATTGTGGAACTCCCTGCCAGAAACAATAATAAGTGCTCCTAGCATAAACATTTTTAAAAATAGACTGGACAAGCATTTGGAATGTTAAACACAAGTGCAGTGATATACACGCATCAGCTTTAAGCTGCAAGTGTATCAAACAATAATAATAATAATAATATTAAGCAGTATTGGGAGGAATCGGACGACCTTGTCAAATAGCCTGTCATTAAAGTAAAAGTCAAATAAATACGAACCTCAGTAAGTACATCGAAAGTACACGCCAGAACTTTGTTAATTTCACAACTACCCTCGTAATCGCGTCCCTTTCTGTGCAAACATTTGGAGATGACGCGAGACGCAGGTTTCTTCCACGTCGGATGAGCCTCTGTGAAGTTCTCCATCAACCTCCAGAAGGCTGATGAATCCACGAGACCTGTCTCACCAATGATACCCAACTTTTGGAATACACAGGTCTCTTGGGAACACTGGAAGTTGACATGATAAATTAATTTAAACTAGGTTATCGATAATGTCATTGTCACTGAACTGGACCGGATCTTAAATCACATTTCTCAATGGGGCTCCGAGAACATGGTCGAGTTCAATGCCAAGAAGACGCAGGCTTGTGCGTTCACAGCAAAGGTATCTTCTTTCCTTCCCCTTCCCACTCTTCAGAGCACGCCACTTCCACTGCAGGACAATCTCTATATCCTAGGCATGGATATTCGCTGCAAACTGAATAACAGAAATTACATCGAGAGCATCATCAAAACAGCCTCGCGGAAACTCGGACTCCTAAACAAAGTGAGACGTTTTTTCGCGCCGGAGCAGCGGTGTCTTCTCTATAAGACACAAATTCGCTCCTGCGTGGAATACTGCTCGCATCTCTGGGATGGCTCCGCGAAATACCTACTAGATGCTCTCGACAGGTTGCAGCGACGCGCGGTCCGAATTATTGGGAACCCTGAGGTCACGAACACCCTCGAGCCTTTGCAGATGCGTAGAGATATTGCTTCCTTGGCTGTATTTTACCGTCTTTACCACGGTGAGTGTTCTGAAGAGCTCTTCCAACTAATCCCACCATCTCCTTTCCTACATAGGACAACACGTGCAGGCCTTAGATGTCACCCTCACACTGTGCAGAATATACGAGCAAGAACCAAGCGGTTCGGAGACTCTTTTCTTTGCCGCACCACCAAGACCTGGAATTCATTACCAGCACACGTGTTTCCTTCTTCCTACAGTCCCGGGGCCTTTAAGCGGGGCGTGAAAAAGCATCTGATGAGGCCGCCAAGCTGAGTGCCACCATTGTAGCACTTAGTGTCTGTAATGGTGACCCTCTTTCCTGAGACTTTGCCTTTAGCTTACCATCAGGCGAGGTGAGGTCCAGTTGGCGTGTCCTATATAAAAAAAAAATAAAAAATCGTAACTGGCAATTCTTCTGGATCTCGAATCAGCTAAAGCAAATTCGCTGTCTTACCGCGGTCACTGCTAAAAATACATTACATTTTAGACTTTAAAGCAATTGACTTAAAGCCCAAAATTAAGTCTTCTTGCAGAGTGGATGTAAAAGTGCAATGAATTTCTTTTCATTTGATTTTGAACTTTAAGCGCATTGAAATTAGGTCTAAAATTAAATGTAATTTTTGCAGGGTCTGTGGTTTTGCTAGTAGAATCGAGAGCCTGGTGTGATTTATTGACAAGTAATGTAAAGAAAAGTGAAAGTTGGGATGACGGGATGAATTAATTTCTTTTTTTTTTCTTTAAGGCTTATTATCAACCCATTTTAAGAGACATTCTTGCCAGCGTCAAGTTAAGCGTGTTAAATTCCCGGCGGTGAGTATGGTAGCCAGAGCTTACTGGAGAGTTTTTGTGCTGTCAGTGGGAAGACTAAAGCCTTGTCCTGTTTGTTTCTTCTGCACTGACGGCACAGAAACTCTCTGTTCTTACAGGGACGGCACCACGAGTGTGACTCCCCTGGTGTTGCACACGTTCATAGGTCACGGTAACCACTTTCCATCAGGTGGGCCGTGTGCTTGTCTGCCACATAAGTTGTATAAAAAAAAGTTATTGAATGATGACAATACATGATTGTTGTTAAATAACAGTCCCAGTAGCACAGATAATATAACATACCTAATACTTATACTTTTTTTTTTTTTTTACGTGCGCAGAATCCCCACGGATACCTCCCCACCGGAGCCGGTGGAGGAGGTTATGTCGGACTCGAACCGACTAAAACGCACGCCGCCTGTGGGTCGTTTTGGTTGCCGAAGGTGAGGTTGACAGGCATATCCCTCGCACCCCGGCTGAGCCTAATACTTATACTAGTAGACTTTACTAGACTTTAACTTCTAAGGAGTTTAGAACCAACACAGAAATACACAATTCACTGTATACGCTGCTTTCTTAAAAAAGCCGGTGAAGTGCAAGTTGGAATTTCGCACCAGAGGGTTCCGTAGCTTAAGCTACATAAACCGTAGGTAATATATTTTAAATGCTCAACGCATAGAACATAGCTTAGAACTTTGAGTTTTGCAGTCTCAAGATGTTATAGACCTGAGTATGTGATATGTATTTTATCTTGATATCTACACGTATTCCTGAGAAAAAGGTCTTGACAGACGGACAACGAAATGATCCTATAAGTGTTCCTTCTTTTTCCTTCCGAGGTACGGAACCCTAAAAACAAAATAATACCTCGATGCGCGCTTTTCCACTTTAGCGTCAAGATTCCCGAATAGATTTACATCATAACATAACATAAACTCACGCCTATAACCCTGAAGGGGTAGGCACAAGTGCTAGCACCCACATTTCGCCAATTTATGTTTAGATCCCAATGTAAAAAGTGGCTAGCCTATTGCCATTAACCGGGCACTTATAAACCTGCGATAAATACACACATAACTTCGAAAATCATCGAAAAGTCATTGGTGTGTGCCATGGTAAATACTGGGATCGAACCCAAGACCTCGTCTCAGCAGTCCATTACCAATACCACTAGGTTAGATTTATTGGTTTCATTTTCTACTTACCGAATGAGGCAACAACATCAAGTCCTTAGGACCTGAAGGTCTAACTGTACTGGTGATTACGTTAGCTTGGGTACTCAGTTCAGGCGTGTTGTTGGCGATCACCAGTCTTTGATGGCCCTTCCAATTGTTACAACTGAGGCGGAACCCGCACTCGGATCTCCAAGAAGGCTGGATGAATTCCTTCACATCACAACAATCTAAAGGGTCTGTGACTCCAGATTCCTGTAACATGAAAAAAGAAAGAGTTTTTTTTATTTGTCAAATCAAATCAATCAATTAGCCTACCGCTGTCTACTGCTGTCCGCGCCATTTTATCCGATCCTCTGCCTTCCGCATCCAGTCTGTCCCATCCACCTTTTTCAGGTCATCCGTCCTTCTAGCTAGGGGGCGTCCTACCTTGCGTTTACCTTTTCGTGGTCTCCACTCTAGGAATCGTTTGCTCCAACGGCTATCAGTCCTTCGACAAACGTGGCCAGCCCACTGTTTTTTATTTGTATTTTTTTTATTTATTATGTAGTCGGTTATTTCAGTGGTTAACATCGTGAAGTCTAGGATTCGAATCCTGGCTATTAAACTACCGACTCCTAATACAAGCTATTAAGCTTAACGGTACCCCTTGCACGAAAATCGGTTGTAATCGTATCGTATCGTACACGTAACGAGAGAGCAGAGCATTGCGATTGGCCGGTTTCACACACACACACACACACACATGTTCACAGAGGGCAGGCAGCCAATCGCAATGCTCCGTTCTCTCGATATGTATACGATACATTTACGATAGTTTTTCGTGCTAGGGGCACTAATGGTATAATGGGGAATTCTAAACAAGTAATCATTTTGGTTACTAATATTAAAAGCATTCGTAGCAGTAGATGAAGGGAGCTGATGCATGATTGATGATGATGATTGGGTGAAGCCTATGTCTTAATGATAACGACGGGTTTAATGATTGATTGAGTAGATGAAAATTCCATAGACAATGTCTTTACTAAGTTAGTAGATACTTAAGTCACAGAATAAATAATATTTGGTATTAAATCCTAAGTGCTTTATAGTGTAATCAAGAGCGTATCTATGCATTTTTACCCGACTACGACGAAGCAAAAGGAAGGTTATGATTTTTACAGGCTATGTATGTATCTATGTATGCATGTACGTAGGTTCATCTATTCCTACATAGCTCCCTAACTACTTATTAGTACTGTACAGATGCGGTATTGTTAGAAGCGTCCTTATTGTCCGCTGGTTATAAGCTATATTACGTGTCACTGAATTTAATGTGGCGCCCTCTAGCGATCTTAAAGTACTGTATTGAAAAGTAAATTTGATATAAATATGTCGTGTTTGGTATCAATTGAAGCACACAAACATGTATAAATAATAAAATAAGTTCAAAACTAAAATCCGACTACTGAAAAATGACGCTCCAAAAAGTTTTAAACAAGCAAATTTCAAGGATAGCCGTGGTCGTATGTCACTTATATAATCTAACAAAGCAATACATTCTGGGGAAATAGTGGCATACGACCACGTGATTTTCCAGGGTTTTAGTTTTAAACTTCATTTTGGGTAGGACACAGTAAAAAATATCGTATAAAAAATAAAAATAAAAGTTCTCACCAAAATCTCAGGAGTTTGTGTAGGTTTCAATGCGACAATCTGTACGGCGTCCTCTTTAGTCTGAATGGGTCCTGGAAGTGGGGTCGGGACCTGATATCAACAAAAAACAAATGATGAAAAATTGATACACGTATGTACAGACACCGGCAAAGTAAGTAAGTAGATATATTTTTGTAACTTATTGAGTAAGTTACAAGACTTAGATAGATGAAGTTCTTACCAAAAGTGGTGTTTGTGTTGGATTCAGTGACACGATTTGAACCACATCTTCGGTTACCCGTGCTGGTGGAACTAGCGTCTTAGCCTGTAATATTAAAACTTTAAAAAATAATTGAAACGACAACAAGCACTATTTGTGATGGCATAACACAAATATAAAATGTATACTAATATATAATATTAGTATAGATTTTATATAAAAGAAGCTGCAGAGTTTGTTTGTTTGTTTGAACGCGCTAATCTCTGGAACTACTGGTCTGATTTGAATGATTCTTTCAGGGTTGGGTAGTCCATTTATCGAGGAAGGTTTTAGGCTATATATCATCACGCTACTACTTAAATGTTAACAAATCCGTCAATTTTTCATACATATTTTGAAGACTAAAACATACGGGCTCAAAGGGATATGAAGCTTCAAAATATACCCCGGGCGAAGCTGGGGTGGGTCAGCTAGTTCATAATAAAGTACATTTACAATTATTATGGAAAAAAATGTACCTAGCTTAAGTTCCAATTACAATTTGAAATATTTTAGTAAGTAATTATTAAATATTTGTTGAACTTACAATATACTGGTGTTGGAGCCCACGCTCGTAATAAGTAATGAAGTAAGAGAAGCCACAGCTTTGTATTACTGACGAGTTGAATATTATTGGCAGATCGCAGCATTTTTGATCGAAATACTGTAAAATAGTTAGCACGAATATCTATCAATCATTGTACAGTACAAAATACGAAAACAAATACAAAAACACAGGTAAAACAATCAAGGCATCACAAATTACTGCTGGTAATTAAGATAACCCTCTGACAATAAAATGGCCGAATTGAATGGAATGGAAAGGAACTCCTTTGTCCGCACTTAGCCCTCTTTTGGGCCATTGTGCGTGTAGAGTACTGGCAAGAGTAGCCAGCCTAGCTCCACCCAGAAGCGCAGAAGCTTGCTGGGGGCTTCACAGGCTTCGCGGAGCGACCTCACTGTACCGAGGATTTGTGATCGTTGATTGACTACTGCCTCGCATTCCAGTATTACGTGGGCGGCCGTTTCCTGGGCAACAAAACACCCCCTGCAAAGGGAACTGTCCGTAACACCGATGGTGTATAGGTGCTTGTGGAGGGGGCAGTGGCCCGTTATTGTCCCCGTTATTGTTCTTAGACTTGTTCTGTCTAGTTTTAGAAGACGTTTCGTAGCCGAATTGAGTAGACCTATATATTTTATCAGCGCGTATTTAAAAGTCCCAAGACACGATCCCAGCCGAAGTTCATAAATATTTGAAAATTGTACCACCACGGAGTAGTTAGGTACTTAGGCAAAATGGTGGAGGTGCAATATGTAATAGAACACACCTCTGCTTACCCCAGCGCGAATATAAAGACGTGAGTTCGTAATCATAATACCAACTTACGTTTTTCAGGAACCATTCAGGACGATGCTCTTTTGGCAAATTTTTCTCCAAATCATTGTAACGACTGCAATGCATAAAAGAATAAAATGAAAAAAAAAATATTCTCTCAAAACAATCGAATACTTACTAATAATATTACTTTATTAATATAACAGAGGACATATGGCAAGAGAGAAGAAAGAAAAATGGACAAGACTTATAACAGAGTGGTAACACCCAATAGACGGCAAGAGAAACAGAGGTAGACAGTCTAAGAGATGGGAGGATGACCTCAGGAAAATAGCGGATCCAACATGGATCCGAACTGCAAAGAATAGGATAGAATGGAGATCTTTAGAGGAGGCCTTTGTCGGAAGACAAGTTGAAGAATAAATGTCGTTTGCCTAATGTAATATAACAGTTAATAAGTAATTAGTTGATAAGTTTAGGCAAATATAAATTTTGTAATTTTAAACTAAGAATCAACAATAAAGGCTTATTATTAATATAACAATACAACTTATATCTTAGTTATCTTAGTGGCTGTACAAAAACTGTACCTAATTGTGAGACTGGTCCCTAAACTAGATACAACAGTTTGTAAGTATCTGTAGGTGATTATAGGTCACCAGAAATCTACGCATATACAAAAACAACAATGCAATACTTACAATAAAATACATAGGTATAAGACGAGCTTAAGACTACATTTACCAGAAAAATTCATTCAACTAAACTCAGTTTTAGATTTAGTAGATTAAAGTGCTCAGAAGAAGAATGAGAATGAGAATTTTCTGTATTCTGAGATTAAATGTGATAATCGATTAAGATTAGCCGCGATTAGCCGGCAGAGAAGAATTTGGGCCACCCCCTATTGCGTAGGAACGTATTCAATGATTGATGAAATGTGGGTGTTAATTCACCTCTGTATAACCCTTCGGGAATAAAGGTGTGATTATATGTGTGTTAATAAAGATAGGAAAAATTTGAATCAGTTCAGACGGAATTTTAACCCGCGATCTTTCCCTTACAGGTGTGATGCTCTGATCACCGAGTCACCGAACCTCACCTGAAGCCTCAGGGCATCATAAACCTTCCTTAACTTATTGATATATTTATTCCGATATAAAAAGATTAGTAAATATTTTAATGTTAACTAACTTACGTCGTTGACTGTACCTAACCTATGCCAGAAGTAAGTAGTTAGGGTATTGCTCACCTTTGGGAAAACATGTACTTGAATCCAGCGAGGGTTGACACCGGCGCGCAAGCATCATCTTTTCTCCAGTGCTCATTAGGACAGTTCTATTCATACAAAAAAAAAGATTAAAAAAAAATTCATACAAAAAAAAATGTGAGTAGGTAGGTAGGTAATAGATAGGTAATTATCTAATCTGTAGTCTTGGATGCTATTTGGTTGGATTACCAAGTTTTAGCAGCGCTACCTGAGAAGGGCCAAATCGAAAGATGTATATATTGGTCTATATGTGTATGTAGTTTATGATGTTTGTATATATTTATATATAGATATGTATTATTAGTGTACCAAACTGAGAAAAACTCTCACCACAACACTTCGTGCACCTACTTTTGACATAAATATCTCTGCATCACCCTAAGGTTGACTGGTAGAAAATGCCTGTGGCATTAAATCCGCCTTTGTACAATCTTTGTGTATTTGTGCAAAAAGTTTAAATAAAAAAATAAAGAGATGACCCCAGGTCGGCCGGGGTGCGAGGGATATGCCTGCCAACCTCACCTTCGGCAACCAAAACGACCCACAGATGACGTGTCTTTTAGTCGTTCGCACGTAAAAAAATAGTTTCTTTCTGCAGCGCTTTAGAAATATTTGCGCAAAATGGGATAAACGCCTTTCAAGCCGTCATTTGCATAAAGAACTGCCGCAGAATATTAATTTATTTGAATCAATAACTCAATTATATATGTATGAGCCGCGTGGTTTCCGGCAGAATAGAATTTGGGCCACCCCATCTCTTCCCATGCGGTATCGAATAAGGCGACTAAGGGATAGGGCTGTTTAACATCAGACAGATTTATACAGCCCAGACTCAGCCTCAGATGCATGGCTCGAATCAACAATACTGTCCAGAATACGGCAATAGTCTCACCTCCTATTACGTGGAGCCGAATACAATTATTGATGAAATGTGGGTGTTAATTTACCTCTGCCTAACCTTCCGGGGATTAAGGCGTGATTATATGTATGTGTGTAATTAATTGTGTATTTAGAATATGAAAACCCTCACATAAAATATAATTAGGAGTCTTATAAATAAAGTTACAAATTCACAAAACTTACCTCAATCATTTGATCCACAACGCAATGTAACAAGGCCTGTCCGGGACATGTATTTATATATCGTCGAGTCCTGTTCCCATAGCACCCGTCCAGGACTGTGCCTAACACATCCTGCCATGGACCTTGCGGAAGAGCCCGTCTAAAGGCCTCTTCGGCAACATCTCTAGCAGGCAAAGCGTCTGGCAAACCTAGTTTCGTGTTTATACAATTCCATTGACGGCACTGCGGAATAAGCAGATTTATTTAAATTAATCTCTTTAGGTCGGAGTCTGATGAATCTTCTAGGTCGGCTTTTGAAGTCTTACAGCCGTATGAAGAAGAAAGAAAGAAAGAAAAAACATTTATTCAAGAACACACAACGTACAGAGAGTCAGACAAATATATATGCGTGCGCACCCAAATGGGTCACCATCTCAGCATGAATGCCCCGCACACCAGGGTATGCGAAGCGCTGGTTTACAGATGGCGCCGTTAGTGGCTACGCTTAGTAGGTAAGATTCGACAATCGACTGCTATCTGACTTCTACAATACACTGGCACAATAGGAGTCAGTGTGAGAGCCAGGTGTGGCCACTACGCAGGAGGCGTGGGTTCGATCCCCGCCCAGTCCAAATATTTGAATCCATGAATATAGGTATTTGTATTGGTCTGGCCGAGCCTGAAGAGCATGTTAAACCACCGCGCCGGTTGCCATACCAACATCTATGGCAAATATGGCAATCGTTATGGCTAGTTGGAGCACTAAAAAGTCCAACAACTGGTCTAGTTGCAATGCTTCAATATCGCCATTGGGTTGTGGAGGTCAGATAGCAGCCGCTTTACGGAAAATATCGAAGTTTAGTCAAAACCGTAGTTAGACTGGTAAAGCGGACCCCATACACCAAGGTGAAAACTTCGGATACGACTGGAATTAACGCTTGGATGAAGAAGAACGATGCCATAGGTAAATATTCATATGATACCGAGAGCAACTTTACGTGCTCTCCGAAGCACGGAGGGGTCTCGTTGTGTTAAAAATGGTCAACCTCCCTACAACTGACCTGGACAAAACAAAACCTCTGTTATAACCGCGGACACTGTTAATAATCCATTTTAAAGCAATAGGGTTAAAATCCAAAATTAAAAGGCTTTTTGCAGAGTAAATAAAAAGGGTTATTAATTTCGTTTAATTTTGGACTTTTTTTTTTCTTTTATTGGGACACAAAACAGTTATACTTACATTAATCAACTTAAAGTCAAGTTGAGCAGGAAATTTTTTGATAAAGTATAATGCGATTTTCAAAAAAAAGATATTTCAGTTCTATGCTAGGTATATTTTATTAGTGATATTATTACTATTGCAATACTATCTGCCGTCTTGTACATGTTATAATAACAGCTATAAATGCAAAAACTTGTAATTGGCCATTTTATGTTATAATTGTTTTTAATCTGTATTCTAGCTGTAAGTTTTTCAGAAAGAATAAAATAAAATGAAATGAAACGAAACGAAACGGGACGAAACGGAACGAAACGGAACGGAACGGAACGAAACGAAATGAAATGAAATACATTATATTATACAAAATGAAATTTGACATTATACAATTTGGTAATTGTATAACCCACACTTATGTCTGCAAAATAATGTAGTAGTTAAAAGAGTTAAAATTGTGCTAATCCTTTGCCTCAAATTGAATCAAAGAAGTGAAGATATAGCTTGCATTCTAAATTAATTGTCCGACTTTAAGGGTAGAGACATAAAGTTTAATATTTAATGCCATATATGCAGTATCTGTGGTATGACATGTGGTTGACGTTGACGTTGTTTAACAATGTACCTATTAACCCACTTTGTTACCACTTAAGTAGGCACACACCTCTTAATTAGATATATTTATAGAATAAGTGACAAGTATTAATGCTTAGTTGCCACAAAAATAAAGAAAAGATACAGCGCAAGGTCTCAGAGTAGTCACTCAGAAAAATATCTATATTTGGAAATGAGACCGCCTGTTTATCTATAGCCAAGGTCCGCAGTTATACATTAGGTACATATAGAATAAAATTAATAGCCTACTAAGTAAGTAATATAAATGTAAAAGTTTAAAAGTTTTCAATTTTTTTCGTTTTTTAATCGATTGGGATATTTGTTATTCAGTCACGCTCTAACGGCTGAACAGTTCTGGCTGAAATGTATAGGATAGGGATAATGGTACAGGGATTGATTATAGGCTTAAGCTAAGTTGTTTGTTAGGGAAATGGTTCCCAAGGGTTCCAGGAATGCGATCAAAATTCCATGTGGACGAAGCCATGGACAACAGCTAAAGTAAAGGTGGTACAATGCGCCTAGCGGGCAAGTGCGCCTTCCACTATAATCTAGAAAACTACGTAAGATGAAGGTGGCAAAGTGCGCCTAGCGGGCAAGTGTGCCTCCCAAAAATGTCCATAAAACTATTTACCTATTGGATACTAGTAGTGACAAGTTAGGTCGATGCTACAAACAAAATCATAGTTTTTGATAATAGTCACAGATGGCTCTAGACATGTGGGTTTGACACACGCCCAATTTCATTTTCACTGTTATTCAAAGTGATGAGCAGAGATGACTATGGGGGTAATCATTATAATACCTACCTACATCTCAAAAAGTTTTAGTAAGTTTTATTGGCAAACGAGTGTGATTACAAACACAAGATATATTGTACCAAAGTCAACTATGCAAAAAGTATGGCGCACTTTGTCCCTCTCACCTTAAGTAGTTAAATTAAATAATAAAGCAACAAAGCTACAGAACCAATAAGAGTTAACTCTGTTAGAAAAACTTACCAAACGAGAGTGCTTCAAATAAGAACTGCCAAAATCATCACGAGCTCCGTAAACCTGAAAAAAAAAATAAAGATAGTTAGGGTAGACTGGGTACGGTTGAAACGGTGGACGGTTGAAACAAAACAAATATCTCGTGAATAGTGCTTGATGAGGTGAGGGGTACAAGGGGAGTATGAAGCGGGCGGAATTTTAGTTTTACATCGCGCTTCGAGGGACGTGTTTGTCAATAGGAGGCCCCATTGTGTTTTTTGACAGAAAAGTAAGTATTGTTGCACCTACATTTTTGCGATTATTAAGATTTTGTTTAAAGTTAGAGTATTGAGTTTTTTTTTTCGTTTTAATTGAAGTTTGTAGAATACCGTAGTATGATTAGTTTTTATTTAAATTTATTGTCATTTTTACTGTGAACCGTTTTATATCAAGAGGCGCATTGGGGACAGTTGAAACAAAAAGGAAAAAAGTAAATTTTCTTGTTTCTTAGATGCCAAGGGTACGCCAAAGAAACACTACGAAAGGTCAGGCCGAGTTATCAACGTACAAACAAGCCGACTACACCACCTTTATTTTCGCCAGAAGCAATACGACCCTCTACCAAAAACTCCACCAAGGAAATTAACAAATAGGGGCCGAAAGACCAGGAAATCTACAATCTACACAAACACACCTGAAAAAGAAGAGATAAGAAGAGAATATGAAAGAAATTGAAACGAACCAAAGCTAAGCAAGTTAAGAAAAGATTAGATGGAGGAAAGATTTAAAAAATGCTACAAGCAGAAAAAAAGCAACAAGAATCATCATCATCAGAAGAAGAAGAGGAGCGCTACTGTGTTGTTTGTATGTCAGCATATTTAGAAAGCAGACTGATAACAATGCACAGTGCACAGAAGGTAGCCTTAGTTATGTTTGCCACAATTGTGACTCCGAATGATCTCGTAACCATGCAAGTATTTTTGTTTAATATATTATTTGTTATAGAAATAATGTCTTTAGTTTTTTCTAAACTCTAGTTTATAATTAATAGTGGTACACAAAAATTGCAATAATATTATCACCAACATCTGATAATTATTTAGTTTAAGTGTACTTATTTATAAAACTTTGAAGGCTGCTTAAAAATAATGTTAGATTAATAAGTCTAGCCAAAGACTTGAATAGAAAATATTTGTTATACCTATTTAACTGTGCCATTACGATACGTCAAATGTTATTAGAAGATTAATAAAACATGATAATTGATTATTTTTGTATTATCTTCATGTGTTTCAATTGACCCCAGGCACTGTTTCAACCGACCCTGGCATGGGGACGTTTGAAACAAATGACAGTTTTTTTTTAATATGATCTTACACAGAAAATACAACACAGTGATCTCAAATAACATTGCCCATTAGTAGACAGATACAAGGTCTTTTATTTAATATATTTCCGACATCGCTCACTTAACAAATCCCGATGCTATGCACGATGAACGCTAAAATGTTTCAACCGTACCCAGTCTACCCTAAGTGTCGAATTTTACTTGCGTTATTTTTGTATATCAATGGCGTTATTCTAATATTTGAGGTAGGTACCTACTTGCTATTCCTCGCAGTTCTACCCGCGTGAAATACTTACTTATAGACTTCTTTTAGGCTCTTTTTATCACTGCTTTGAAAAAAGCATCTGGCGAGGCATTGTTTTTTTACGTGCGTAAAGTCCCCACGGATACCTCTCCACCGGAGCCGATGGGAGAGGTTATGTCGGACTCGAACCGACTAAAACGCACGCCGCCTGTGGGTCGTTTTGGTTGCCGAAGGTGAGGTTGACAGGCATATCCCTCGCACCCCGGCCGACCCAGGGCCATCTCTCACGATCTGGCCCTCTTCTCGGGCGCTGCTTCTGCCAGGTAGCTCCACCTGTCACCCCCAGGCCGGCGCTAGATGCTTGTGTACGTTTAAATTTTAAAGTTCTCAGCTTCTAGAAAGGTGGCCTTTTCATTGGTTGAAGAGACTGACACTCTCAGTACAATTGAGTTACAGTAGTAAGTATATTTACAAAATCGTTTCACAGTCCGGGTCTCTTGGGCGAAGTTGACGCTCGAACACAAACAATTTTTACACTACCTCCTACATGCCTTTCTGTTAACTATCTGCCCATTTGTTTGTTATAATGAATTACGATGTAAAGTAGATATTTATAAAGTATGTAAAATGAACCGCGGTAGCCTAGTGGTATGGGTAATGTCACGTGCTATGCGGACGACACGCTAGTGACGGCGAGCGGGGCTACCTATCGCGAAGCGATCCTGAGGGCCACGACCGCGGTTGCTCAAGTCGCGGAACGGATCCGGCGGCTGGGCCTTGAGGTGGCTTTGCATAAATCCGAGGCCATGTTCTTTCATGGACCTCGGCGCACGCCACCACCTGGTTCCAGACTCACAGTGGGAGCCACTCTCATCGGCATCAAGCCCCAGATGAAATATCTGGGGCTCGTGCTCGACGGCCGGTGGGACTTCGGGAAGCACTTCCGAAGTCTGGGCCCCAAATTGGTGGGCATAGCCAACGCTCTGGCGCGGCTACTGCCCAACCTGAGGGGCCCGGAGGACTCCTGCAGGAGACTCTACGCGGGTGTCGTGCGGTCCATGGCCCTGTACGGGTGTCCCGTGTGGGCGGACACCCTGAATGATCGGCACAGCGCCCTGCTGCAGCGTCCGCAGCAGAAGTTGGCGTGCCGCATCATAAGGGGGTACCGCACGATATCATTCAACGCGGCGAGTCTCCTCGCCGGATCGCCACCATGGATCCTGGAAGCGAGATCCCTTTCGCGCTATACCGGTTCCGAAAGGCGGCGCGGGAGCGGGGTCACGATCCCGAGCCCGAAGAAATTCGGGCCGTGACATCCCGGCTCCACAGGGAAATGGTGGCGGAATGGGAGCTACGACTTGGGCGACCAGGCGCAGGGCGCGCCGTAGTAGCGGCGGTAAGACCCATCATGGGGGAGTGGCTAGAGAGGCCACACGGCAACCTCTCGTACCGTCTGACGCAGGTGCTTCGGGAAGTATCTGCGTCGGATGGAGAAAGAGCCAACGTCTGAGTGCCATCACTGCGACGCGAGCGAGGACTCAGGGCCGCACACGCTCACCGAGTGTCCGGCGTGGGAGACGCCGAGACGGGAGCTTGTGGCGGCCCTGGGAGTGAGAGTTCTCACGCTCTCCACCTCGCTCGCGGCGATGGTCCGCTGCGTGGATGCGTGGGCGGCCGGCGCCTCCTTCTGCAACCAAGTAATGCTCGTGCAGGCGGGGCGGGAGCGGCAGCGGGAGCGACGAAGGATCGCAAGCCAAGCTGCCCGCGTACGAAGGCAACTCGGGCGTCGGAGGTCGATGAACGAACTCCGCCCCCCATGAGCACCGGCCTGGGGGTGACAGGTGGAGCCGCCTGTCACCCTGGCAGAAGCAGGCCGCGGCGGTGGCGCGCCTCCCGTTTCCGGGGACGAGTTGGGGACTCTGTAGTCCCCACACTCGAGAAGAGGGCCAGATCGTCAGAGATGGCCCTGAGTCGGTCGGGGTGCGAGGGGTATGCCTGTCAACCTCACCTTCGGCAACAAAAGCGACCCACAGACGGCGAGCGTTTTAGGGGGATTTTGCGCACGTAAAAAAAAAAAAAAAAGTGGTATGGGTAATGGAATGCTGAGACGAGGTCTCGGTTTCGACCCCAGGTTTTATCATGGCACTTTTCGATGCTTTTCGAAGTTATGTGTGTATTTATCGCAGGTTTATAAGTACCCGGTTAATGGCAATAAGCTCGCCACCTATTACATTGGTACCTAAACATAAACTGGCGAAATGTGGGTGGTAGCACCTCTGCCTATCCCTTCGGGGATATAGGCGTGAATTTATGTTTATGTTATGTTATATTTTTATCTAACGCGGAGGCAATCGAATATTAAAGTGCCGCAAATTCTACGTTTGAGGCAGAAACTCAATACATAATAAAATATTGTTTATCACGGGTTTGTTTGTCGATATGTTCGCATAAAGGTGGCTATACACATTGGACCGAGCATGTTGAGCCAAAATATTGTATTACATTGTCAATTTGGTGTGTGATAAACAGACAAGCACACGACCCACCTGATGGAAAGTGGTTACCGTGGCCTAAGGACATGAGTTCACCAAGGGAGTCACACTGCCAACCCTGTAAGCACAGAGAGTTTCTGTGCCGTCAGTGTAAAAGACAAAGCAGGACAAGCTTTCGGTCTTCCTACTGACAGCACAATAACTCTCCAGTGAGCTCTGGCTACCCAACTCACCGCCGGGAACACAACACGACGTTATCATGACTGCGGTATTCTGTAGGGTACTGCTATCTATACTAACCAAACCTATTTACCTGTGTTATTCAGTTAAGTTATTAAATTTGATATTGGTAGTTGAAGATCTAAGTACTCAGGCTCGTATTTCGGAACGATACTCAGTCTTGAATCCCGATTTATAGCTAGATCTGACGGCAGCAGGCACATGCTGTAAGAATGTTTCGAATCATCAACTGATAGTCAATTTAAAAACTTATTTTAGTCTAAAAGCCCAAATCAAAGTTCCTTAGCCTTACATTACTTGAAAAACGAAGACAGAGAGGAAGTCTCATCGAAACTTACAAAATACTCCACAACTATTATGATATTGATAACATCCATGACATATACAGCTTCAACGAGAACAAGCACCTGAGGGGTCACCCACTAAAGTTATGTACAATGCGATCCAGACTTGAACCTCGGAAACACTCTCTACCTAACCATGTAGTTAGAGAGTGGAACAGCCTACCTGAAAATGTTGTTTTGTCACCCAGTGTTAATAGTTTCAAAAACAGACTTGACAAATTCTCCGGATCATGAGACACACACGCATCAGCCTTATGGCTGCTAGTGTGATCAACATAAATAATAAAATAATAATAATAATTACTCGGTTAGCTATCCTAGTTTATTTTTTTAATATGTATTATTATATCCCGCCTGAACCGATTAAATTGTGTTAATCGAGGTCTAATGTGATTGTGACTAAAATTCTAACTGATATAAGCGTTGTTCTAGAACTGGCCTTAGATCGCTACAAATTGTGACCACAGGATGGCCCAGTAATTGGCCCAATGTGTGCAGTGACCAGAACACATATCAAGTATCGACCTATGCGACCCCTACAAAAAACTGCGATTGCTAAATAAAAATTAAACTATTTTTATTATTCAATATCTTCATGTGACCGTTAAGTATTATTGACGACCAGCTAATGCTGTGTTGATGATGATGATGATTATGACAAGCTGAGATTTTTCATATATATTCCTCATCATTACCGGTACAGCAGTACCTACATATATGGTACAGCGTTAGTTTTGGTTGCATCCAAAGATTGCACTTCGGAATCCAGAGATAGGAGGTAGGACACGGCGGTATTTCTGCCCAATTGAGCAGTCCGACTGGGGAAGTACCTCCACCACTAACTTCGTGTTCCCAGCGGTGAGTAGGGTAGCCAGAGCTCACTGGAGAATTTGTGCTGTCAGTGGGATGACTAATGGCTTGTCCTGCTTTGTCCTCTGCACTGACGGCACATAGACTCTGTGCTTACAGGGTCGGCAGCGCGAGTGTGGCCTCTCTGGTGTAACACACGTCCACAGGCCACGGTAACCACTTTCCATCAGGTGGGTCGTGTGCTTGTCTGCCACCTAAGTGGTATAAAAAAAAGAGACAGCCCTTACACTCTTTTTTATCCTGATTTGAATTTATTTTGACTTTTACGACGCGCCCCAAGTCCGAATCTCATCCCGAAAATAAAGCTTGTGCCAAAGTCTCATCACCTAAACAGTTGGTGAGGCGACCCAACTTCTAGCTTGTAAGAAGTGAGGTCGCCTTTGACTACGAAGATCATTTTGGGATTATATACTTAATGTAAAACAAAACATAACATAAACTCACGCCTATATCCCCGAAGGGGTAAGCAGAGGTGCTAGCACCCACATTTTATCATTTTATTTTCAGGTCCCAATGCAATAGGTGGCGAGCCTATTGCCATTAAAAAGGGCATTTATAAACCTGCGATAAATACACACATAACTTCGAAAAGTATCGAAAAGTCACTGGTGTGCGCCATGGTAAAACCTGGGATCGAACCCGAGACCTCGTCTCAGCAGTCCATTACCCATAAAACTAGGCTACCGCGGTTACGCTTTACTTGTATACTTAATATCTATAAAAATAATAATAAAATAATACCTTACCACTGATAATATGCAAAATAACCACAGTAACTTCATATTCAAAGGAAGATTCAAGAACAAATGACCATAATTAAGATAAAACAGTACGTATCTGGGGTCAACGTGGCTTCTGATAATATTATTTTGCGTTGTATACATTGTAAATATTATTGTGACTGTCGATCCGTGTCATTGATAGATAATTTTTTAATTCATCAACATAGCCTTCGGAGATTTAGCTTCTATAATATAGAGGGCCCTAATTACCAACATTTTTAAGGCCCAATAAGACCTTGGCCCCTTGACTTTTCAAAAAAAAAAAAAATTAACATCTATTAAAACATCAAAGTCTCATCAAATTTGGTGCAGTCGTTCGAAAGTTTCATTAAAAAGATCGTTTGTTTTGTTGTGTTCGACAAATTTGTCAAGGCAATTTTAATTTATGACCCTCTCCGGAAAGCAGAGGATAACATTCTCAGTACCTATCTATACTCAATTTGACGAAAGATAATCTTGTAGCGACTTTTTATAATAATACATAATAAACAAATAAACTAGGATACCTAACCGACCAACTAGTGATTCGATTTTGGTTTTTAATCTTTAAAATGAGTTTCGAAACAGAAAAGTACTAATAAACTGAATTTTTAAACAACACATTAAAATGTAAAGTGCCTACACAGGTGCAACGACTGTTCCAGTTCTGGTACCGTAACCAGAAGAACTGCGTTCGATGGGCGGACAGCTACTCTGACGCGTACAGGTTGGAGTGCGGGGTGAGACAAGGTGGGTTGAGTTCTCCCAAACTCTTCAACCTGTACGTGAATGACCTTGTGGTTGGGCTTAGCAGCACTAGAGTCGGATGCTGGATTGACGATACAGCAATGAACAACTTCAGTTACGCGGATGACATGGTGCTGCTGACCCCAACTGTAAGCGCAATGAGACGGCTGCTTGCCATTTGTGAATCGCACAGCCAAAGACTGGGACTTATCTATAACTGTGTAAAGAGTGAATACATGGTCTTCAGGGCCTCCGGTAAATGTCCGTTAACTGTGCCCGCAATTAAGCTGAATGGTACGGAGCTAAAACGGGTGTACAAGTTTAAATACTTGGGGCACTACATTACCGACGGCCTTGAAGACCAAGTTGATATTGAGAGGGAGCGTAGGGCGTTGGCGGTCAAAAGCAATATGCTGGCTCGCAGGTTTGCACGATGTAGTGATGCAGTCAGAATTACCTTGTTCAAAGCATACTGTCAGACCTTCTACACGTGCAGCCTGTGGTTCAGCTATACGCAGCGAACGCTCAATGCCCTACGCGTCCAATATAATAATGGGTTCAGGATGTTGTTAGGGCTACCCCGCTTCTGTAGTGCATCTGGCATGTTTGCCGATGCTGGAGTCGACGGCTTTCATGCCATCATGCGAAATAGACTCGCTTCCAGCTTAAGTAGAATACGGGGTAGCACTAACGGTATCCTGAAGTTCATTGCAGATAAGCAGGACTCGGCTATAGTGAAAACCTTGATCCGAGCACACGTATCTTGATGTGTTTGTTCAGTGTGTGTATTTCTTTTTTAATTATGGACTATGGTCTGAAATAAATATTTTATTATTATTATTATTATTATTATTAAAATACACAAATACTAGCCCATCGCGGTTCACTGCTAGACCAGGCCTGTCCTCTCCCAATGTTGGGGGGCTTTGGCCTACTGTTTCCATGCTGCGCGCTGGTCAGATTGGTTGGTGAATGGTTTTATTTCGAATGTTCCTTCTCTCGCAGTGATATCGTCTGCGTATTTTTCCGTTAGTCGCCTCTTATGACACGCCTCGGATGAGATGCGATGGTGGTACTTGTATTCTTTCTCCGTCACCACTCGGATATGCAATCTATTTATGTTAAAAAGATCAAGATTGTTTCCGTTTAATTTAGTAGGTACCTAACCAAATGGAGTATAACATAAAAATAAAATTCAACTTGCGCGCGAAACGACTGAATGAGTGAATTTGAATCAGGGTAGTTGAGTAGTGACAAATAAAACTCATACATTATATCTAATAAAATTTATTGGAGGATTCCATAAATTAAAAAAAAAGATGTGTTTACAGTTTACACACAAATCAGCTACTTACAAAAATAAGCAGAATTAATGCTAAGGCGACAACACAAATAGGCAAATACATCTTTGATTCCACTCCGAAAATCAGACACACAGAGTACCTATATAATATTGTTTATTCTTCACGACATCCATGAGGTAGGTTTTTTTTTACAGAGTAAGGCAATAAGGCTAAATTGGTATCAGCGTCTTTTCATCACTTAAGCTATGTTCACTGATTGGCTCAACTTTCAAGGCATAGATACAACATCATTGTACAAATTAATCTTTTATTTCCAACTAAACTATCTGTGTTGTCACCTAATTATTGCTCTACGCGTAATCGTAACAGCTAACAAGATTCTTAATTTGTCAATACTAGTGTTGAGGTGAGACGGACGCGAATTCAGAACAGTATTCTTGATGTAATAAAATGTACCATCAACAATACATAAAAAGGTTGCATCACTACTGGCTGTTAAGAAATGTTTGAATTTCGAATGAATATAAAAAAGTTATTTTTGTTTTTTTTTTGTTTTGGCGGGAATCGTGTATTAAATGTCAATTTTATTTTTTTAAGCATTGATTTAACTTGCTTTGTATGTGCATTATTTGTTAGGGACAAATCTTGCAACTCGATTTTAAAACAGATATCCTTAACCGATTTTGATGAAATTTTGCATACACGTTTAGTTTTTAAATTCTAACTATTCCAATTATTATTAAATAATAATAATTTGTAGTTCACAGACTCAATTTATTATCTTAGAGTTTTGCCAAGCCTAGTAACTGTGACACAATTTTTTTCTACATAGCTTGCTAGTGGTATAAATAGCAGCCATTAAATTTTACAGGTATTGCTTCATATATAATACTTAATAACATATGAAAAATACTCTTTCTATATATCTTCATAATATTAAATGGATTTTTTATTTCATAATAACGTCATGAGTTTGCTTCAAAAATTAATATAGGTTTTTTATATATGTATGATAGAGATAATATATTATAGTAAGCACAAATAGTACCGTATATGATGTGCATAATAAATATGTATATTTGAAGCAATAACAATTTTAAGATATTATACTGCAAAAAGTTTTCATATCAATACATTTTTTCAACTGGCAACACAACTTTTTAAATTGGCAGCTCTGAATTCTCATCCGTAACCATCGCATTTATAAGTCAGCATAAGTTATTTAATCACAGATGCAATATTAAATTTACAATAAAGAAAAACTTGCATTTACTATACTTGTCTCAAAGGTGTGCAGCACTCAGCAACTAACTCACGTTATAAGTAAAAATTGAACCTGAAAAGAAAAAATAAAGGTCTATTAATACATTATACCACTATCCTCATCACACTGAGCCTTTTCTTGACGGCATTCAGTCTAACATCGCTGTCTGCTGTCGAAGTAGTAGCGTCAGCACGTACCTAACTGTCGGCGCGCTCACAGGAAGGCGCCGAAGCCGAAGGCGCGCTTGATGCTGTCGAAGTAGTAGCGTCAGCACGTACCTAACTGTCGGCGCGCTCACAGGAAGGCGCCGAAGCCGAAGGCGCGCTTGATGCTGTCGAAGTAGTAGCGTCAGCACGTACCTAACTGTCGGCGCGCTCACAGGAAGGCGCCGAAGCCGAAGGCGCGCTTGATGCTGTCGAAGTAGTAGCGTCAGCACGTACCTAACTGTCGGCGCGCTCACAGGAAGGCGCCGAAGCCGAAGGCGCGCTTGATGCTGTCGAAGTAGTAGCGTCAGCACGTACCTAACTGTCGGCGCGCTCACAGGAAGGCGCCGAAGCCGAAGGCGCGCTTGATGCTGTCGAAGTAGTAGCGTCAGCACGTACCTAACTGTCGGCGCGCTCACAGGAAGGCGCCGAAGCCGAAGGCGCGCTTGATGCTGTCGAAGTAGTAGCGTCAGCACGTACCTAACTGTCGGCGCGCTCACAGGAAGGCGCCGAAGCCGAAGGCGCGCTTGATGCTGTCGAAGTAGTAGCGTCAGCACGTACCTAACTGTCGGCGCGCTCACAGGAAGGCGCCGAAGCCGAAGGCGCGCTTGATGCTGTCGAAGTAGTAGCGTCAGCACGTACCTAACTGTCGGCGCGCTCACAGGAAGGCGCCGAAGCCGAAGGCGCGCTTGATGCTGTCGAAGTAGTAGCGTCAGCACGTACCTAACTGTCGGCGCGCTCACAGGAAGGCGCCGAAGCCGAAGGCGCGCTTGATGCTGTCGAAGTAGTAGCGTCAGCACGTACCTAACTGTCGGCGCGCTCACAGGAAGGCGCCGAAGCCGAAGGCGCGCTTGATGCTGTCGAAGTAGTAGCGTCAGCACGTACCTAACTGTCGGCGCGCTCACAGGAAGGCGCCGAAGCCGAAGGCGCGCTTGATGCTGTCGAAGTAGTAGCGTCAGCACGTACCTAACTGTCGGCGCGCTCACAGGAAGGCGCCGAAGCCGAAGGCGCGCTTGATGCTGTCGAAGTAGTAGCGTCAGCACGTACCTAACTGTCGGCGCGCTCACAGGAAGGCGCCGAAGCCGAAGGCGCGCTTGATGCTGTCGAAGTAGTAGCGGCGCCAGTTGTCGCGCGTCTGCTCCAGCTCGGCCGTCGGCACCAGCTCCTGCTTCACCGTCACCAGCGTGTGGTCGTCCTGCAACACAAAATGGCACTCGATCAGTGTCTTCTTCAATGGTGCGACCATGTTTTGTAGCAACCCGTGGCTACTTAGGTAGCAAATATTAACCCATACCCTTACATTGGGTCGCGGTAGGACGGGGAACCCAAGAAGTCCTGGTTTGATGTCTTAAAGGATAACATGCGTGCGGGCTTCAGATGCAATCAGGAATGTTGATAGAAAACTCTGGAGGACAGAGGACCAACAGAGACCTTCAATGCCAAGCTGACCTGTTGAACAACAGATAAACTCTAGAGCAAGCTCACTAGCTTGCTTTGGGTGTACTAAAGGGTCCTACCAATACATACAGGACCCATGTCAGTCTCATCTGCTGTTTGGTATAAGATGGATTTATGGATGCAGCAACCTGCTTTTTAACCTCTCAGCCCTTAAAGGAAAGTCTGCTCAACCCTCAACCTCAATGGTCAATCAGTAGGTGTGGCCTAAAGTGCATACCAAAGTTGATTGACGTTGTAAAGAATAATTAAGATTTTTTTGAAAATGTTTTGGGTAGAAACAATTTTTTCAGTAAATCAATAATTTAATTTTTTTATAATGTCAATCAAGGTTACATTGTTATGTTAAGCTTACCTTTTCATCAATACTGAAGGTGACTTCCGAGAAGTGCTGATCGGGCCATTGTTTGTATCGCCAGTATTGTACTATCTTCTTGGGAGGCACGAGCTCTTTGAACTCCCCAGTAATGTTACCACCAAATAGAGCAAATTTGCCTCCTTTCTCTGCCTCCATTTTAACGTGACCCTGGAAAATATAAATGATATTGGTAAATTCTATAATTATTAAATTTTTTTTTAGTCTTACCAACTAAGTTTAATATAATTTAGAAAACTACAGTTTAAGAGCTAGGGGGATGTCCATTAATCACATGATGTTCATTTAGCAATTTTTTAACCCCCTCTCCCCCATAGTGATATTTGATGAGGTTTCAGACTACCCCTACCCCTCTACCCAAAATGACGTGTATTTTTTATACAAGTTATTTTAAAAAGTAACAGAATATTTTTCACGCGTAATTTAAAAAAAAGAAATACGCATGATATCTCACTATACCTACCTACCCCTTGGTGATATATCGTGATTTTTTCCGAAATCCCTCCCTCGTGATCCTCAGTATCGCCTCCTCCGCGTGGCTAGCAGGCGATACTGAAGCGATGTGCTAAAGGCGCGCAAGAGACATGCTATCGCCAGAAAACTAGCCTGGCGCATCGTATCCCCTTCTCGCTTTGTCTTAGCTTTCATTGAACTAGCTTTAAGCATGCCTTTTCTGTATAATTAATGCCTCAGATAAGGATGTATTTTCAACGGACTGGATTAAACTGGAGCTTGACAGACTCCCCGTCACTTTATACAGACATAAATTGGCAATTTTCCTGTAGTTTAATATATGTTATTTGAGTTCACTGAATTAAGAATGGTAAAACTTGAGTTGGTTCTTATTTTATGGGTTTTCATTTTATTTTGATATTGATAAAATTAATGGACTGCTGAGACGAGGTCTTGGGTTCGATCCCAGGTTTTACTATGGTAAAACCACACCAATGACTTTTCGATGCTTTTTAAAATTATGTGTGTATTTAACACAGGTTTATAAGTGCTCCGTTAATGGCAATAGGCTCGCCACCTATTACATTGGGACCTAAACATAAACTGGCGAAATGTGGGTGCTAGCACCTCTGCCTACCCCTTTGGGGATATAGTCGTGAGTTTATGTTATGTTTATGTAAAATTATTTGACTGTACATATTATGACGTCACAAAAAATTATTTCATACAAGTTGGCTTATAACATACGTAAGCTACTAATTTCTGACTAGTCATGGATGACAGATGGCCCATTTGCATATTTATTTGCTTAGTACATATTATAGTTTGATGTGTAAGTACTATGCATTTTAACAAAGTATTAGCAGGTGTCATTAGTGTTAAAATCGAGCAACTTTTATATGGATTAAATAAAATACAAAAACAAAATTAATAATATTTATTAATTTCATTAACCATTGTCACTACATAAATACAGATTAACAATACATAAATAGTAAACTACAAAATATAGATAATATGTAATAAGAATATAATAATATTTTTATTGATGATATCACCAAAATCTATTCTCTTCATAAAATCATTTACATAAATAACTATTTATCTAATATGTAAATATGGCGATAATTTCAAAAATGACTATTTTGTGCTAAATATAAATTATTAATAATCTCACAAGCCTTAGCGCAAATAACATAAACTAAAGGTCTTGCGAAAAGGCCATTGGTTTAGAGCATATTCTATTGAGGGTCTTTTAAAAAGGCTTTATTAATAATCTCATGAGCCCTTGCCTTAGTGAATATCGCATTGAGGGCCTTTTAGAAAAGCCCTTGCTTTAGTTATTTCATATTTTCATATACTATTAATAATATTCCGATAAGCCCTTACCTTAGATTATAGAGGATTTTCAAGACTATATTTAAAATTCATTTTTTTTTTTTTAATTTAACTACCTCTAATTAATAATAATTATTTCATTTAATCATTTTTAAAGGAATTTTGTAGATGCACCTGAATGTTAGTTAAAACGCTATTTAAATATCTTATTGTAGGCGTGATTTATACAGAAAAGGCATATAAGGCGTAAGGTATAATCAAAGAACGCAACCGCAAAAATCTTGTCAATACGTATAATTTTGCTTCAAATTTACCAACACCACTAGTACAATGATAGTATTATAAAATTTTAGATGCAGCATCAAACCATCCTCAATTAGTCTCAACCAGCATTTTTAGTAGTTAGAAATGAGTTCAAAAAATTCTCTCAAACATACCTGTGTGAATGCAGTAACCATTTCTATTCGAGTGAGTGCATCATAGAACTCCTTTGCACGACATTGAAACTTCTCTGAGATTTCAAGTGCTTGTGTATCTAGTTTGCAACCGACCTGTTTCTTTTTCGGAGATATAATGGGATCCATGCATATTTTTTTATTGAAACCGCTAGTGATCATTGAAACATTGTCAGGTTTTACTGTGGCTTCTCCTTTCTTAGGCAAAATTAGGCCTTTAGAGAATTCTTCTTTGAGACTTCGAATGTATTCGGCCAGTTGTTTGCGGATTTCGTCGCGGCCCACATTGTGCATGAAGGCCTTCACTCGCTGTGCTTCATCACCGCTGCCTTTAATTGTGACTGAGATCTGAAATTTACATAAATTATATTCTAAGACATTTATAACAAAACTGAGAAAAGTGTGACAGCCTCTTCAGTGAATAATACTGGCGACAAACAGACTTTAAAACTTAGGCACAATCAAGTTTAATGACTTGCATATTCGAAAACATGATTAGGAATACTTCACAACACTTCAACTTTTACAGACACAACAGTTCAATGCTGCCCATCTATAATCAATAGTAATATTTATTTATTTTATCACACGTAACAGATTACAACCAATAAGAAATACAATAATAATACAAAGCAATAGGATTAGAGTCCAGGTTGCACTCCACAAGAACGCGTGTACAAATGAGTTAAGATGAAGGAGTTTCTAACAGTAACACATATAAAGCTAGTTTACAATTTTATATTTTTGACACATTAGACATGATGGAGTTCCTAACTACGGTTGGTTTAAAAGTTGTTTTACCGTTCTAACAAATAAAGTCAGCTTAGGTACAAAAATAATAATAAATAATACATCTATACTATCTAAGGTGCGTAGTTTCAACGAAGTAGAATTTGGACCACCCCATCTCTTCCCATGTGTTATCGTATTAGGCGACTAAGGGATAGTGTTGTGTAATATATATATATATACCCAGACTCAACCTCAGAGTCAAATAGTGCCTGGAATACCGGTATAGGCTCACCCCCTATTACTTGGGATCGTATTTAATTATTGGTCAAATGTGGGTGTTAATTCATTTTTGCCTAACCCTCCGGGCATAAAGGCATGATTATATGTATGTATGTATATATCTATACTAATATTATAAACCTAAATAAAAATAAAGATATTTAACTGAAGGGTTTACCTTAGTTAAGTATATAACCAAATAGAGTGGATTCTGTAGCAACTTTTTTATAGATACATATATTAAAAAAATAAAACTAGGATAACTAAGTGACTAGTGGTTCAATTTCAGTTTTAGTCTTTCAAATTAGTTTCTAAACCAAAAATCTGTTCAGGTAGGATTCAAACCCGCGATCTTTCCCTTCCAGGAGGAATGTTATGACCACTGAGTCAACGAACCACACCTCGAATCATCCAAATCTTGCTATATAAATGCTGACATGAATATTTCAAGACTTAGTTCAGGCAATACATAGTAATTTCTGTAAGTCAGCTTGTAAATTCTGAAGGTCATATTTAATTTCAAGTACTTCTTGTTAATGATAATTCTGACATTTATAATTGTAATGTAAATTCTTCATAATTATTATTCATTTCGATTTAAATTACTAAATTACTTTCTCTATTATAATAATACTTGTCTAATGATGTTATTGCATGCCAATCTGGCTGAAATATGGTGGAACTTAGTCATAAAGTCACGCCTATATCCCCGAAGGGGTAGGCAGAGGTGCTAGCACCCTCCCTTGGTGGAACTTAATTGTATATATTTTATTGTAACAACATTTGTACCCATATATCGCAATAAATGACTTTAACTTTCATTATACTGTGGAGTACCACTAAGCCGCACCACCAAGACCTGGAATTCATTACCAGCACACGTGTTTCCTTCTTCCTACAGTCCCGGGGTCTTTAAGCGGGGCGTGAAAAAGCATCTGATGAGGCCGCCAAGCTGAGTGCCACCATTGTAGCACTTAGTGTCTGTAATGGTGACCCTCTTTCCTGAGACTTTGCCTTTAGCTTACCATCAGGCGAGGTGAGGTCAAGTTGGCGTGTCCTATATAAAAAAAAAAAAAAAAAAAAAAAGTTATCAACAAAATACCACAGTACTATCAGTGTGTGGTTTTTATACAACAACAATGTTGTCTACAGCCACCATTACCTACACTTGCTTTAAACTACATTCTATCATCGCACCACTCGCCATAGACAGGGAATTCATTCGCACCCATTGTATGTGGAAAGGGTGCACACTGTGTGCTATGAAAAGCACTTCATCCCATGCGCCCTCAAGCAGTGGAATGAACTCCTTAATGTTTATTCTCAAGCGAATAAAATATGGAGTCCTTCAAGAACGGCATTAGGTTTTATCAGGGTTAGCAGCACTAGTGAAACACCTCTATGTTGCATATGTCAATAGGCCACTTCAACCACTTCCCATCAGGTTGCCCACCTGATTGTGTGCTTGTTTGCCACCTAAGTAATATAAAAAAAGAGTTCTTTGTAAATCTATGAGTCATAATAATTCAGACACACTTTTTGCTCAGACTAAATTCTACCCTAAAATTAGGTTATGTCTATCAATGATATATTAAACTGAATGAATCAAATAAAAAAAAATGATACTCACATCTACTTCCCTAATATCATTCTCCTCTGACAAATTCGGTATTTGTATTTCTCCCTTAACGGGGTCATGGCCGCCGGCGAGAAGGCCTTCCCACTTCAATTTGATATCCCATTCATAAAAAAATATTAACTTTCCTTTCCTATTATTCGCAGACGCCTCTCCTTCCAGCTTTTCCACTTCCGTGACTTTACAGTTCACACCATTCTTAGCTATTTTAAAACCATTGAGTAATTCTTTTAGTCGTTCTCTCGACCATGGACCTGCGTTTTTCTCCGTCCAGTGCCAATTGTTGACATTTGTCGCGTCCGGCCGCTCTTCCACAATCCATCTAGGATCACCCTCACCCCATTTAGCCATTTTTTCTGTCTGTTGATGAGCACACGGTCTTAAGAATTGTAATTTCGTGGACTTCACGCAAATATCGAGACGTAACCACCACAGAAAAAGCTGATGTCACGACGCACTCAAATAAAGGTTCTTCCAAGACTTATGTTTGGTGCAATACACAATTCTTTAACAAATAAAAAGCTTGCAAGTCATCAGATGGCTTCTAAAACACAGATTTCGAGAAAAGTCGCGTAAGAATCGAAGCATGCGATTACTCAGTGACAGAACAGACAGTTACAGTGTTGCCACTATTTTGATAAAATACTCCCTTTACTTTATCTACCTTAAAGTCGATAAGAACTCCATTGAAAAAATGTGTTAATTATTATTGCACTTATTACAGCATAAGTATATGTGAGAATGCTCACAGAATACTAATAAATAATATTACCAATGTATGTATACTTTCCACAAGCTTTTATGGTGTTATTTTCCAGCAGTCAATGATTTAGTTTTTATTCCTATTTTTTTTTTATATAGTACACGTCAATTGGACTTCGCCTTGCCTGATGGTAAGCTGAAGGCAAAGTCCCAGAAAAGAGGGTCACCATTACTTACACATACCGTGTGACAATGGTGACACTCAGCTTGACGGCCTCATCATATGCTTTTTCACGGCTCAGTCCATGACCCATAGGAACCAATTTTTTATAATTATATATATAACTTGTATTTAAAAAGCAACAGTATCTTAGTATGTTTATCCGCAACCTAGATACCATAACACAAGCTAGTTCAGCTAAGTTTACCATGGGTCTAGATAGCATTATGTTGAATGATGTGGAATGTTTATCTGTTTATTTAACTACCAGGAATTAAATCAAAAAGTACCAAATGATTTATACTGTTTATCGATGGCACTTGGTGGAATTTATTGTTAAACATTTATTGAGAACACACAATTGCACTGAATCTACAGTAGGTATTTATTCTAGAACCTGATCGGTTTCGCCTGGTGTTTAAAAAGTACTGCTCTCTCTCCCGATTGAGTTCGGCCACAGTGACTGGCTTCTGAATAATGAGAGAACTTCACAAATACCAACCCCATTATCCATCCAACAATTTTGTATTCTACAAGTTACCCAACATATGTGTTAGTTTTCTATAAGTGGCAACATTTTTGACAGTTTCTCCATCATTCTAGAAAACGGTTCTACCAACAAAATAACGATGTCCGGAAATCACTCTGTATAACTGTTGCGTTCCGTTATACGTTAAACATAAGTAACCTGTAGATAAAATAAATTGTTTAGAACTACATAACTGAGTTTATTAATATTGAATAAGACACTGTACTTTTCCACTGTATTTTATTTTTCACCTAACCGACTTTGCCTCACGGTATTCTCAAAGGTTTGAATACAAACCATTAAGAATGTCGAGAGGCGAAACCTGTTCATGTTCAAACATTTGAGAATGCCATGAGGTGAAACTGGTTAGGTGAAATTATTTTTCACCTAACCGGTTTCAGTTTCATTGCAGTGGAAAAGTACAAATTCTCATATTCAATATGTGTAGCTGGTTCCACCAAGTGCCAACAATCAGCAGTATTAACAAACTGAGTTTATTAAATAAAAAGTAATATAACAATAAAATAGTCCTGAATATTATTGGAGTATTCCATGATACATTTGTAAACTTTTGGCGGCAACTACAAATTATTTTATTTATTGTACATATGTATAAACGTTATTATAAGTATAAACTGTCCAGGACGGGGGTCATTATTTCCATTTAAAATCTACAATACCTACATCTAATTTCCAAATACTGCATAAGACTTATGTTTTTCTTTTCAGTTTTATTTTGATTCAATTGAGACTTTGATTTCTAAATTAATATTTATTTTCTAAGTTTTAAAAATCGTGAAAATAATACAATAAGAGTAGGTACTTAAAATATATTTGTTAATAATCTCTATTGCTTATATTCCTTCTCTATATACTTGGCAATGGTCTGCAGCTGCATGTTGCTGGTCCCCTCGTAGATGGTGCCGATCTTGGCGTCGCGGAAGAACTTCTCTTGAGGGAAGTCTTTTGTGAAACCGACGCCGCCCATGAAGTCTATGCATTTTGATGTCAGGGTCTGGGCGATTTCTATAAAATAAAACATGCATTAGGTGTGTTTTCACATGTTAATAGGCTATTATAACTGCCTACTTCCAGGAGAACCCTGTGTCTGCAGCATTAAAATGTCGTAAAGCCAACCTGAAGCAAAATATTTGGCCATGGCAGCTTCCTTAACATATTGAAGACCGTTCTCCTTTAATCTTGCAGCGTTGTAGGTGAGCAGACGTGCCGCTTCCAGCTGCGTCTGAAGGTGAGCGATCTGGTGACTGATACCCTGGACAAAATATCTAATTACAGTAATTTGTATTCAATACCTTCAGCCTTCCTTTTTTACACATATCTAATTGTGTTTTATTGCCAAGATTTCTAGGCCTTTAGGGTCATAGTGAAACACTTAGTCTATCTGATGAACTGGATGCGGGTAGACTCAAGGATTTCGGGTTTACGGACGGGTTCCTATAACCTGGTTCCTGCCGACTTCCCAATGGATCGCATGGTGCATGAACAAACTAGATCGAGGTATAAATAAATTCCATCGGTTCTGCTTCCTTTTTGAAATTAGTTTCAACTTTTGCTATTGTGGTGCAGTAGTAGAGCAATTGATTATTAAATTCAAGTTTGACAACTATTACAAAATATATGAAATGTATTGAATACGATAGCTTATAGGTACGTTAATAATAACTATACAAAATATTTTTCACAAGGAGATGAATTTTAAATATTTTATTTTTTCAAAGTAAAATTGTGATTTTTTATCTGTATTTCACATGAGGTAAAACCAAAAGATCTGTTGACAGTTCGCGTGACGTAACAGTAATTTTTTTACGAAGCATAACGGATACATTCGTTTGTAAGTCCCTTCGTAGATTATTATTTAATTACGTCACGCGTAGAATGTCATGTGAGCGATTTTTTAAGTTAACATAGTGAAAATATGTTTTTTTCTAATTAATAAGGTCTTTTTTATATCACTTAGGTGGCAGACAAGCACACGGCCCACCTGGTGGAAATTGGTAACCGTGGCTTATGGACGTATGCAACACCAGGGGTGTTACACTCGCGCTGCCGGCCATGAAGAAACCTTCTGATGCCCCTCACATGAAGAACCTCATATTGTAGGTGCTTGGGAAAACCGCAGCAGGGAGGTCATTCCACATCTTACGGGAAAGTGATGAATTTTTTTTACAACATTCTACACAGCACTATTTAGACCCAAGGTAAGCATAGCTTATCTAGCTTGTGCTATGGAATTTAGAATGCGGAAAAACATGCTAAAATACTTTTTATAAATACATGCATATTATACATAGAAACACTCAGACCAATGAGAATCTACATATTCTGTGCGGAAATCGAGCCCGCGCTTCCTACATTACATTCATTTTGAAATTGCAACAAATATTGAATAAATACATCTTTTAAATACCCAACTCAATGCCCGTACCGTTTTCGAATGAACTATAGAAAATCTAAAGTTATATTTACGGTGAGAGACGATTAAGTATATTTCTAGATTTGTTTACCTGGAAGGAGTATATACTCTTGCCGAACTGTTTCCTCTCCAGCGTGTAAGGGATGGTGGCGTCCATACAACCCTGGCAGAGACCTATCATCTGTGACGCAATACCGATGCGGCCGTCGTTCAGGAATTTTGCGGCGTATTTGTACCTAAAAATGCAAGGAATACAAGTGCATTGTCCACTTCAGCGTGCTCTTATCCGATCACGAAAGGTCAGAGTATTTATCCACTTTGATGCCTCAAGGTCGAAAGATTTTTTGTTTAGGTTTCCTATACGTACCCTTTTCCAAATTCTCCAAGGATGTTCCCCTCCGGGACCCTGACGTTGTCGAAGTGCACCATGCAGGTGCCGGAGGCGCGGATGCCGAGCTTGTTCTCTGGCTTGGCTACGGACAGACCAGGGGTCTCGCGCTCTACGATGAAGCAGGTGATGCCTTTGTAACCCTGAGGAAAGCACGTTTACTATTGACCATCTGGAAGTTCAATGGGAGAAAATAATAATCGACATCTTTTTTTATACAAATTAGATGGCAGACAAGCAAACGGTCCACCTGAAGGAAAGTGGTTACCGTGGCCTAAGGACATGTGCAACACCAGGGGAGTCACACTCGTACTGCCGACCCTGTAAGAGCAGAGAGTTTCTATGCCATCTGTGTAGAAGACATTTTTTTGTATTTCAAACACGCTATACCTACATCCCTTTTTTATTCAATTTACAAAAGCTCCCAACAGTTTTATTTCTCACCAACAAATACCTAAACGGGTATATATCAACGCCACCCATAAATGTTTGGTCCTTCGAGCCGTACCGTACGTACAAAACGTATAAAGCTTATACACGCTAAATATCCCATTTTTATTCAGTTTATAAACGCTCCCAACAGTTTTATTATTTCTCACCAACATAATATACCTAAACACGGGTACATATCGAGGACGCCAATTGACCTTACATGTTTGGTACTTCGAGCCGTACCGTACGTACAAAACGTATAAAGTTTGCGTTTACAAATGCAGCATAGTTACTTGAAATGTATTTATATGTTGAGCTCATCGAGCTGGATCTGTTGATGATACATTATCTTAAAAAATATTCATTAAAGATCTCTTTACCCTAGATGGATCAGCGTTAGCCATAACGAGGAACACTCCAGCGACGTCTGAGTTCGAGATCCACATCTTGGAGCCGTTAATGACGTAATGGTCGCCATCTTTCTTCGCCACGGTCTTGAGGGAAAAGGCGTCGGAGCCCGCTGTGGTTTCTGTGATGCAGAAACTGCCGGCCTGCAATGAAGGATGTTGCTGTATTGCATCGACAGTATCGACGACAAAAAGGCTAGTTGTGCTTAATCCCTTCAATACTTTAAGTATTGGACAAAATACAAATTCGCAAGTTCCAAAACATGGTTCACAGTTCTGGTACCAAATGATACTGCATTAAAATTTATCAGTCGATATTTATGTTACAAAAACCGACCAATCTTTTCCAGACTCGACAGAACTATTAATTCATCTCAGGGCATTAATTTATATTGTAAGACTGAGTTTGAATAATTAAAATTTGCTTAAATTGGAATCAGTTCAGGCGAGATTCGAACCTGCGATATTTGCCTTACAGGGAGAATGCTCTTACCACTGAACCACACCGTACTCCTCCCGAAATCATCCAAATCTTCCTATTTAGTATCTCAGGGTAACTGTACACGCTTATGCAATAAGCTTCCTCGGGAATATAGAATGATCTGTTTCCAGCGGTGCGTAGGGTAGCCAGAGCTCATTGAAGAATTTGTGCTATCAGTGGGATGACTAAAGGCTTGTCCTGCTTTGTCCTCTACACTGACGGCACATAGACTCTGTGCTTACAGGGTCGGCAGTGCGAGTGTGGCTTCTCTGGTGTTACCCATAGGCCACAGTAACCACTTTCCATCAGGTGGGCCGTGCGCTTGTCTGCCACCTAAGTGGTATAAAAAAAAGATTTGATCAGATTACTTTTCATCGAACTACTCAAATATGATAAGCTTAAAAAATCAGGTGACCACATAAATAAACACTTACGTATTCTGTACAAAGTTTTCTCAAATACTTCTGTTTCTGTTCCTCTGTACCCAACTTAATGAAGAGTGAATTAACCATCGTGTTATGAATGTCCACATATGCAGCGACAGCTGGGTCTACCCTCGACAGTTCTTCGACAATGAGCATCATTGTGAGGAAGCTGCACCCCGAGCCGGAGTATTCTGTAGGAGTCTCGATACCCATCAGCTGGAAAGGGAACAAAATGGTGGTTAAATGAAATTATCCACCATTTTATCTTGTACCCACACATACAACAACAATAGGCTCAAAAATGAAGGTTATGAAATTGCACGAACTAAACCTACTTAAAGAAATTAAACCAATGGTCTCACCCCCATGGATGCCCAATGCGAAATGTCGAAAGAAAAGCCGGAAGGTAATCCCTAAGCTCTGAGTTCACCTCGGCCTTAGGTACAATCAGAAAAATACCTCTCGAAAGAACGTGAGGCCCTGGTTAATTACCTAAAGTGGTCTACCAATATATTTTGTATCTGTATTTTACCGTCTGTACCATGGTGAGTGTTCTGATGAGCTCTTCCAATTAGTCCCACCCTCCCGTTTCCTACACAGGACAACACTTGTAGGTCTTAGATGTCACCCCACACGGTGCAGAACATCCGAACAAGAACCAAGCGGTTCGGTGACCCTTTCCGCACCATTAAGGCCTGGAATTCATTACCAGCTCACGTGTTTCCTTCTTCCTACAGTCCCGGGTCCTTTAAGCGGGGCGTGAAAAAGTATATGATGAGGCCGTCAAGCTGAGTGTCATCATTGTCACATGGTATGTGTAAGTAATGGTGACCCTCTTTTCTGAGACTTTTCCTTCAGCTTACTATCAGGCAAGGCAAAGTCTAATTGACGTGTTCTATATTAAAAAAAATGTTCCTCTTCTTCAAGATTTTCTTCTTCTAGAAAAAAAGGGATACACTTCCATCAGACATGGCGGATAAGATAAACACTTACGCCACTATCAAAAAGAAGTTGTCGTACACCGTCGTCTATACGATTTTCTTCATCCATCTTCCTGACTAGTGGGCTAATCTGTTCTACTGCCAGTTTCCTTGCTGTAATGGGAAATTGGTAAGGTTATTTTTGAAGAGTTTTTCTTTATATCACTTGGTTGGCAGACAAGCACACGGCCCACCTGATGGAAAGCGGTTACCGTGGCCTATGGACGTGTGTAACACCAGAAGAGTCACACTCGCGCTGCCGACCCTGTAAACACATGCTGTCAGTGTAGAAGACAAAGCAGGCATATCCTTTAGTCTTCCCATTGACAGCAAAAACTCTCCAGTAAGCTCTGGCTACCGCTCACCGTTGGAAATACAATACGAAGATATTATGTCCGCGGTATTCTGTAGGGCGGAGGTACTTCCCCAGTCGGACTGCTCAATTGGACGGAAATACCGTTGTGTCCTACCTCCTATAAAAAGAGTATTAACATATGTGTATGGGGTAGCAATAATGTTAACGACTGGTACTCCCGTTAATCCCTCCAGCTAAGCTAAGTCGCTTGTGTTAGATTTTCTCTTCTGAGAGGAAATTCCGAACACCAGAGTGCAAGTTTTGGCTGCACCCGGGACAGGATAAACGTTGTAGACGACGACAATGTTTCTTTCAGCTTATAGGCAGGCTCCGCCCGCGCGCATGTTGGTTAACAGGGCCGTCTTTAAACTATTTGAGACCCTGGGCACATTAGGATCATGGGGCCCCTAGGACCTTGAGAAAACACTATTTAGTTACAATAGATAAAGAAAGACAAACAAGGTTCTAAATTTATTTTTATTTAGTTACTAACTATAAAAAAATAGGAAATATAAAAAATAATCTACAAAAGTAACTCGCTTAACATAAAATCCTTAGATTAATTCTATGTTGATTGCAAAGGTACCCTTCTAGATTTAAGATGAGCAAAATCGTTAATCACATCTTCAAAATCTATGGTATTGAGAATATCACATTCTATGGACATCAGCGACAAACTAGTTAATCTCTCTTGAAGCATTGTACTTCTTAATTCATTTTTTATTCGTTTCAATTTGGAGAAGGAGCGTTCTCCGCTGCAGTTAGTTACCATCATACTTAAAAATATTCTCAATGCAATTTCTACGTTAGGAAATGTGTCTTCAATTTTGTTTTGCTTTAATAGATTATATACTTCCTGTACACTGTTAGATGCTTCATTTTCACTCTGAACATTTTTTAAGTATTCTTTTAAATGTTGACATTCTATTTCTAACTCTTTTTCATTTACATCTTCGTGATAGATTTGAGAAAATTCTTTGCATCCTTGTCGTATCTCTTCGGAATTCAGAGTTTTTAAGTGAAAAAATAAACTAAAACGTTGACTGACGGTCTCATATGAACTTGGTCGCTGTTTTAGATGAACACTCAAGGTATCGATTATTGGGAGAAAGGTTTCTACGTTGAATCGCTCTTTTCCATTCAATTGGACTGATGGCGCAGAGCCATAAAAAAAAATCAGCCGTCAAAGGGCTATTTTCATGTGTTAAAATTATGTGATTAATATGCTTCCAATCATTACATCCATTCCGAGAGCAAAGATTAACATCAGTTGGGTTAAATAAGCAGCATGAAAAACAAAATACAGAGCATTTGGAAGGCGAATACAGCAACCATTTTCTTTCGACGCTTTCATTGTTCTTTAATTTGCGAATAAATAATGCTTTGTTGAAATATCTCGTCACTAATTTATTACCATCTTTGTAGGTTCTGGATGCCTCGGAAAAGTCAGAATCTTTATTTTGAAAATATACTGGTCCCTTACGAATTAAAATTTCGCGATTTATTTCAACAAACTTTTCGTGAAAATAATCGGCGGGATCGTGCGATATTAATTCTTCTGTGTTGGAAAACTGCTGTTCAATTGACACAGTTGGAGTTGTCGGTTTTAGTGAAGTTACTGAAGTCGTTGCACTTTCGTCGTAGGAATAGTCGCTTTCTGATTCAATCTCTTTTTCAAAATTGGAACATGAAGGTTTAGAAATTCCCGCAATTTGTAATTGAGCTGAGTCATCATGTGGAACATTTATGAGTTGATTGCTACTTACAGAAGTTTCTCCAGTAGTAGTAGTAAAATATGATGTTAATTTTGGTAACTTTTCAATTACTTCTTTCTGATGTAGAGCTTTTTTCCTTTTTTCAGATCCACTAGGATATGACCGTTTCGACATTTTATATTATAATTCAGTATTTAATTAATTTTATAACGAAAATATTCGCTAACACAAAACAGACAAACGACGATTTAATCAAACAATACTATTTTTTTGTCAGAGCTCAAGCACAGTCAGTAACAAATTAACAACTACAAACAAAACAAACGCCACAACATCGCAGACAAATACTTGAAGGGATTCCCGTTCGTCAAGTCAAACGACGATCGGGAGTCGGGAATTCCCCTTTTTTGTCTTTGGTATTACGAATGACGTTCGAATAGGTTTCTTAAAGACATAAACCACACCGCATCAAATAATTCTTCTTTTTTTAATTTTATATTTTTCTTTTAATTGTATTCTTATACTTACATATAGGTATTTAAATTAACCTAAATATACTAATATCGGAAAAACTCATTTTTGAGAGAGAGTGGAGTACTTATACCCTGTTTATTTATTAGTTTGATCTTTCTTTTTGACGGATGTCAAATCTGAAATCGATATAACTTTGCAACGACGAACAATATTTTCTTATTTTAATAATATTAAAAATTGATAATAATCATAAGAATAGACACACAACATAAGAGTACCTGTTAAGGACTCAAGCATTTTCCGAAAGTCTTAAGTGGTTTTTATTGCTTCGAAGTAAAATGTAAATAGAAAAACTGAAAACAATGGTACCTACCCAATGTTTTTATGTCTAGTGCAATAAAATTGATTGACGAATGAATTTATTTATTTTGAATAGTTTAAAACATACATACAGCCACATATTTAGCCAACACATTTTTTACACCAATAGATATTTTCTGTTTCCCATCACTGACCCATCTGTCAAAAAGTTAAGTTTAGTAAAGCTAATATAATAAGCGTAGGTATTGTAGTAAGTCATTATCATCAGATTTTTCAAAATTAATGTTTTTCGGTAATACCTAAATATCGGTTATCATTTGGTAATCTGGCAGGAACTAGGGGGCGCCATTCGATCGCGGGGCCCTGGGCACGTGCCCATAGTGCCCAGTGGGGAAGAGGGGCCTGTTGGTTAAAATGACTTTTGCTCATATTCCCTACTGTCATTGGGACCTAAACATAAACTGGCGAAATGTGGGTGCTAGCACCTCTGCCTACCCCTTCGGGAATAGTTATAGGCGTGAATTTATGTCATGTCTCTGGTTATATTTCAGTTCAGTAGTTTATGCATCAATCGCGGACAAAAATAACACTTCACATTTAATTTATTTATATTGATATGTACTCGTAGGTACTTACATGTAATACTATTTTGCATACTAAACTTGACTTATTGTTATTCTAGCTTTTACCTTGACCTTCCTAACTAATCCTAGTTTATGACAATATTAAACCCATATCGTATTATGAATAATTGCCAATACAAAATTGAAAGGCGCTTTCTGTGACCTTCAAACACTGCTGCCAGCACTTTCGCCAGTGTTTAGGGTTTGCAGCAGTGGTCTTCATACACAGAATTTGATGATCAATCAGATTGATAATCAATCAGATGAACCTGGTGTTTAATGGTAATATTATCATTTTAGATAAATACCTACAGATATATATTTTTTTATATAGGACACGCCAACTTGATCTCACCTCGCCTGATGGTAAGCTAAAGGCAAAGTCTCAGGAAAGAGGGTCACCATTACAGACACTAAGTGTTACAATGGTGGCACTCAGCTTGGCGGCCTCATCAGATGCTTTTTCACACCCCGCTTAAAGGCCCCGGGACTGTAGGAAGAAGGAAACATGTGTGCTGGTAATGAATTCCAGGTCTTGGTGGTGCGGCAAAGAAAAGAGTCTCCGAACCGCTTGGTTCTTGCTCGTATATTCTGCACAGTGTGAGGGTGACATCTAAGGCCTGCACGTGTTGTCCTATGTAGGAAAGGAGATGGAGGGATTAGTTGGAAGAGCTCATCAGAACACTCACCATGGTAGAGACGGTAAAATACAGCCAAGGAAGCAATATCTCTACGCATCTGCAAAGGCTCGAGGGTGTTCGTGACCTCAGGGTTCCCAATAATTCGGACCGCGTGTCGCTGCAACCTGTCGAGAGCATCTAGTAGGTATTTTGGGGAGCCATCCCAGAGATGCGAGCAGTATTCCACGCAGGAGCGAATTTGTGTCTTATAGAGAAGACACCGCTGGTCCGGCGTGAAAAAACGTCTCACTTTGTTCATGAGTCCTAGTTTCCGCGATGCTGTTTTGATGATGCTCTCGATGTAATTTCTGTTATTGAGTTTGCAGCGAATATCCATGCCTAGGATATTGAGATTGTCCTGCAGTGGTAGTGGCGTGCTCTGAAAAGTGGGAAGAGGAAGGAAAGAAGATACCTTTGCTGTGAACGCACAAGCCTGCGTCTTCTTGGCATTGAACTCGACCATGTTCTCAGAGCCCCATTGAGAAATGTGATTCAAGATCCGGTCCAGTTCAGTGACAAGAAGCTGTCTTTTTTCCGCGATATCAGACTGTTTGGCCGCAGGTTGTCCGTGATAACTCCCGTGTAAGGTGCTATCGTCTGCATAGCAATGTATGCTGCCGGTGGACAGCATGTCGTTGATGTGCAGAAGAAAGAGAGCGGGAGATAATACAGACCCCTGCGGTACGCCAGCATTTATCTGCAAGAACTCCGAAGCCCGTCCATCACAGAGGACGCGAATACGGCGCTCCCGCAGGAAACTAGCAATCCAGTTGCACAGTCTAGGAGGCAGACCAAAGCTTGGAGAGAAGATATTCAAAATTCACACAATTTATGCTGAATTGTACCCGATTTTTTTCTTATGCATGCTAACAGACTAATGACATACGTATTGATATACCTACGCCAGCCAAACAAGCTATTAAGTAACATTAACATGGCACCAAATCCTATATATCCCTCGAAACTACGTGTATGCTCAGGGCCGTCATAACCTGTAAAGGGGCTTTGGGTACACAAGAATTTGGACCCTTTTGGAAAGTTAAGTAAGAGAATTATATTAACATTTTTTCATACATATTTAGGGCACAATACAATACATAAGGCCGCGTGGTTACCGGCAGAGTAGAATTTGGACCACCCCATCTCTGCCCGTGCGGTGTCGTACAAGGCGACTAAAGGATAGGGCTGTTTAACATCAGACAGATATATATGTACAGCCCAGATTCAGCCTCAGATGCATGACTCGAATCAATAAAGGGTGACAACGGAAGACGGCAATAGGCTCACCTCGTATTACCTGTGAAACCGAATTCAATTATAGGTGAAATTTAAGTGTTAATTCACCTCTGACTAACCCTACGGGGATAAAGGCGTGATTATATGGTATGTATGTTTTTATTAATTCCATCTAATTAGTAATTGCGAAAAGGGCGCCCAATAATGTTTTGACAGCTTGTGGAAGTGACATTGTCGATCCTTCGGCGGCCCACCTGAAGATAGGGGCCTTAGGCACATGCACTGTGCCCTTATGGTAAACATGGCATTGTATGCAATATAAATGAACAGTATTGTCACTGCACCTCACAATAACATGAAAGTGCAGTTAGGTTCAGACATAATGTATTCCGTGTGATATCAGGTCACCTTCCATTCAGCAGAAGTATTCGAATGGCGACGAATACTTAAACACTTCATACATTATTAAATTATCATCTTTTGCATATTCATTATCTGAAAACTGCAGTACGATAGCCTTTCGTAGTGCGTACATTACAAACATACTCGGATTCAATTCCCGCTCAGTGCAAATGCAAACAAATTATACATTAGAAACACCCAGACCAATGCAAATATACATATTCATGCATACAAATATTTGAAAGAAAGAGAAAGAAAGAAATCATTTTTATATTTTACTTAATATTAAAACAAATGCGGACAGCATTGAGCTGAGAGGCGGCCTTTATTTCTACTTGGCTTTTGTCTCAAATTGCTGTACTGTGTATATTTGTTTTAATATTAAGCAAAATAAAAAATGTTTTCTTTCTTTCTCTTTCATTCAAATATTTGTATGCATGAACATGTATATTTGCATTGGTCTGGGTGTTTCTAACACATAAGTAGCTTATCTACTCATGTGGTTTCTAATGTATAATTTGTATGCATTTACAAGAAAAATTGTATCTAAGTATGTTTATCCGCATTCTAGATTCCATAACACAAGCTGGTTAAACTATGCTTACCATGGGTCTAGATAGTGTTGTGTAGAATGTTGTAGAATATTTATTATTCATACTCACACCTATAATTTACCCCCATAGGTAAACAACACGGATATCTATGGTAAGCAAAGTTCAATTTAGTTCTGTTTAATTTCGACGAGGTGGAACCCTCGAGACAGTTTATCTTTCCCTAGGACTTCCTGAATTCGGTGTGTTCGTAGGTTCGTGGATTCTGGTGTGTTGGAGCAAAAGATGTATATTCTTGTTTTTTTAGGATGCCGTAAGGCGAAACCGGTCAGGTGTAATAAAAAAAAATACTGTGGAAAATGTACAAGTCCATTTCAATAGCTAGGGACCACTCCGTGGTGACTCCGGTCCCACACCAGAAGAGGGCCGTCTCATGAGAGACGGTTCTGGCCCGGCCGGGGTGCGAGGGATATGTCTCTGATTTTCTCACCTCCGACAACCTGCGGTCCACACAGTCGGAGTGCGTTTTAGTCGGTTCAAGTCCGACATAACCTCCCCCACCGGCTCCAGCGGTGGTAGTATCAATAGGATTTTGCGTACATTAAAAAAAGTGTATTAAAAAAAAAACTCAGGGTGATATTAGTGGCAAAGAATGGTCTGGACTTACTTGTTTCTTTCATTTGCAATTCATCTTCAGTCAGCATAGTTAGAGCACGCTGAGGGCCATATCCTTTCATCGGAAATTCGTCTTCAGTCAGTATGTTAAGAGCAGGTTGGAGGCCAGCTTCCGAGCTGTAAGATCTCTGCACTTTGATCGATCCAGCAGGAGTTCGCCATTGCTTCAAGATCTGTAGAAGCAGACTGTTCGCGCACCAGGTTTATTTTATAAAATGCAATGTTTGTTTTTTTTTTTATACCACCTAGGTGGCAGACAAGCACACGGCCCACCTGATGGAAAGTGGTTACCGTGGCCTATATACGTGTGTAACACCAGAGAAGCCACACTCGCACTGCTGACCCTGTAAACACAGAGTCTCTGTGCCGTCAGTGTAGAGGACAAGCAGGACAAACCTAGTCATCCCACTGACAGCACAAATACTCCAGTGAGCTCTGGCTACCCTACTCACCGCTCTCACACACTCACTTGTTTGTTTGTTCGTCATTCGATTGCGGTAATACTTTGTTACTTCTAATGCTAATATTCTTTTTTCAAGAACTCCCAAACGGTTTCTCCTAATTATGATTGACCTTGAAAAAAAAGCCAGTATTTTGCAGAGACGTCGGGCTAGCTTCGGTTACATGCAGAAGGAAATAATAGAATTCTGTTCTCCGTGTTCGGTTACAATATTACAATAAGGACATACATACAATGTTTTATTATAAACCATAGAGATACGGCCCTTACTTTAAAATGGCGACAAAAAATGATGACATTTGTCATCATTGTCGTACCAAACAGAGACGCCACCATGTGCTACGCAAAAGAAGTCATGAAAAATAAATTTGTTAAAATAGATAGGTACGAGTATAAATAATAATTTAATTCATGAATTATATGAATTAAATTATTATTTATAATAATATTGACGTATTATTTGTAATTACCTACCTATATTTTTTATAAGTACAACTTACTGTTTGAACCATTTTTGAAAACAGTCATCACGAAGATGACGGCGAACGGTAGGTATGACGTATGTCTAGTAATATAATACGTCATTGCATATTTAGAGTAATATCATGCGTGAGTTACAACTCGTGCGAATTAACATGACACTTGGCTCGAAAACAACGTTCTTCTCGCATCGCGTACGAGGTAACGCTACTCGTAGTAACTATTTATTAATCTGTGGTCCCGCTCTCGTCCTTCGAAACGAGCAGAATCCACAACACTGACCGTTGCTCGTTTGCTTTTTTAGCACAAATTCATATACGTTTTTTTTAGTTTGAGTTTCGTAGTTATTGATTATCGGATTTTATTTAAGATTTGTTATTGTTATGTTTAGGAAGCCGGGTGCCATGTTAATATGCACGAGTTATAAGTGGCGCTGCAATCGCGTAACTTTTATTTACGCGACTTTTTTATGAACTTTACTGATGCAAAGTCGGATTGAGTCGGATAATTTTTTTTTTAGGTTTACTTAATATATAATTAGGTATATAAATCCAAAAACAATGACGACTAAAAACAATATTTCATTTATGAAAATACTTTCGCGATTTATCTCTGCTAGGTATATGTCTACTAAGTACCTAAGTATATTATTATTGCTTGCTTTAAAATGTACCTACCCGAAAAAGGATTTCATCTTAGCAATAATTGAAAATTTGATGATATTTAGATGAAATATAGGTATTTAAGCTATCATGGTCACTCACATAGTACCTACCTATTAGAGCTATCGGGATAATAAGCATTTCGAACAAAACAGTAGGTAAAACAAACTCGAAACAATAAAATATGGTAAAAATCCGATAGCTCTAATACTAATGATGAAATAACAATGTTTATAAACATAATCGAATTTACTACTTAATTTTTGAATTTTAATTTCGAGTTCTAACTTCAAAAACAAAAAAGAACATTATTACTTTTAAATCTTTTCAAATTTTAAATTCGCGGTGTAGTGCCGAGTCAACTCACCTTACTGCCAACACGGCGCAATGGAGTCATTGTTTTTATTTTCGTATATTTTTAAATCGAAATATATTTGTAACACGCGATTGGCGGCGACGCCGACACTCAACGGACTACGGATCAAACTGGTGCTGGAACTCCTGACGCCAAACGGTAGATACCTATAGTAGAAATGTTAATATTTTTGTGTGTTTGTTTACTGTAAATTAAATACTAACTGTAGTAAGTAGAATAATTGACTAATATGAACATGGATGGTAACTGTGGCAGATGACCTTGGACCACGTGTGGTTAAGTGTTAAAGCCTTCTTAGAACTCTAGCTTCAAGGGTGATTTAGTCTAAAGGAATATAGAGAAAGAGCTAGAACAAGATCTTTCTTTCATAATATTTTAGTGTACAGAACCTTGTTTTGTAAGAAAAAAGAACGAACATAAAATGTTTTGTCACTGTTTACACTAAAATAATTTAACGGATAGGGGATAGAATGGGTATTCGCTCTTCTTTTAATAGTTGCGAACCAAGAATTATAGTTGCAAACGTTTTTACGTATACCATTATTTCCCCTCTATCATTCTTAAAATTTATACATATATGTATATATAATCACGCCTTTAATTCACCTCTTAATTCACCGCGGCGGAGGGTAAGGCAGAGGTGAATTAACACATTTCACCCATCATTGAATTGCCGTCTTCCGGGCCATGCATGCACCTGAGGCTGAGTCTAGGCTGCATATATCTGTCTGATGTTAAACAGCCCTATCCCTTTGTCGCCTTGTACGACACCGCATGGGAAGATATGGGGTGGTTCAAATTCTATTATTCCAATGAAATACCAAATTAAGAGAGAAAAGAAGAAAAGAATTTCTTCTAATCTCTAACAGATAATTTGTTAACTACCTACCTATTGAGTATAACAAAAAATCTGTTACTGTAAAAAGTGGCAAGGCCTGCCGGTTACCAACCACGATTCTATTTTATACAATACAATATAATATTAATACACATCCCACTAGTCAAATACTCTTACCTATTTACAGTGAATACAGCACTGATAGAAATGGCAGACTCTCGTACTATAATGTAATAATAAGCCTCCGAACTTTATCTCATGCACTGCATTATGTATTATTTTGAAAGTATTTATTTTTAATACATTTAATGGCACGCGAAGATCTCCAATTCACATTTATGAAAAATTAATCTGATACTTAGAGAGGAATAAAATCTAGGCGCACCACATAAGATGTGTTATCAAATATTATTATCTAATCTGTGGTATCGCAATGGTGACACTTGAATCTAGTTGTTTGATTGATTGTTTTGAATAATAAACAGAAAAAACATATGCAAGGTGTACTAAAAATAACCCTATCGAAAGTTGCCAGTTTTGGTAAATTGCGGTAAATGTCAAATGGACAATTTTATGATCCTAGTAAATATTTATTCAACATTCTGACTCGATCTAATTTCTCGTGGAGGGTGGACACACGGCAACAAATTTACTGGCGTGGCTAACGTGGCTCTGGTGAAATTTCTTGAAAAACTTGACATTGGCGTCTCGCTATTAATAATTTTATAAACATTTACAATTTACTTGATATTGGCAAAATTACAGCGCTTTGCTGAAGAGACCATTAATAAATGAACATTGAATGAACATCGATCTAATTTCAAAAGCCCAAATGTCAAAAACAATCACGATTATGGTCAATTATAGTTTTTTTTTTCCAAATTGAGCGTGTTAGCAGAATGAAACAAACACGATATTTATTGAAGAATACATTTTCAAAGTGTCCTAAGTTCTTACATAAAGAAAAAGATTATTTCATTGGAAATTAAGTAGGGGATACAAAACATAAAAAGGAACCAACAGCAAAAATAAAGATTATTTATTATGCAAAACTGAACCATAGTATGATAGAACTTTGATAATTCATCAAATAAATAAACGTCAACATCGACGCTACGTCCGAATATTTATTTATGATCATACAATATAACTAAACGCCTACTAAGTTATACATAGCAATATTAAACGTCTGAAAAAGAAATCCAAGACAGACACGTTGCCGATATACGACACGTTGCAACAATATTTAGAGTAGGCGTTGAAGTATTTCCATTTAAACATCGATGAAAAATAATATCTATAACATGCATGCGTATGAACATGCTTTTATGCCATAGATAAAAATATACCTGTAATTTAGTTATTTCCTTACGATTGAAAATGCGTCAAATTACAAATTTTGTTAGTCAAATGTCTTGTGGTGGGGTGGTCCATTTACTAAATTGATTGATGTTCCTTTTTTGTTGACGTTTTGTAAGTGCTGATATAATGGTCTATACAGAATAAATGATTTTTGACTTTGAATATGACTGACTTTTTAAATGATTTTTGACTTTGACTTTGATTTTCAACGACACGTTCAATGACTACAAAACTGTACTTGGGCCCCTTCACTTTCTTTCCTATGTCAATAATATGTCTAACTGCATAAGGTATTCTACCAGTTTGCAGACGACATGTGCATAGTCGCCGCAGACAAAGACCCACAGAAAACCAACTGAACGACTCCAATCTGACTTTGATATACTGGTGAGATGGTGTCATGACTCAGGTCTAGTTATAAACGCAGACAAGACACAACTACTGCATATTAAATCTCCACATCTTAAAAGCTCTCCGTATGACAGCATAATTGTACATGGTCATAGCTGTTTACATGCGCCACCGGCCCAACAGTGTGACTGCCCTTTTAATAAAAATGTTGCGATATCTTGGTGTAATTATCGATAACAAAATGAACTGGAGCCTCCATATTGAATATGTTTGTGATAAACTCAGACAGTTCCTCGCTAATATAACCTTACTAAAAAATCGCATCCCATATAAGGTCAAAATGATGTTGTATAACTCCCTAGCTGAATCATATATCCAATACGGACTAAGCAGTTACGGGCGCACATATAACACGTACCTGCAAAGTATATTTAATTTTCAGCGAAGAATTCTCCGTAAAATTGTATCCACAAACATCAAACTGCAGTTTGATGATAATGACAATGGTTTGTTCAATTATTGCAAGATATTACCAGTGCATATTCAAGTCAATAATTTGGTTCTTAAGGAAAACTTTTTTAACCAAGATTTTCGACATAAAATAAACCATCCTGTATGCACTCGGGCGGTGGCTCGAGGAATGTTGTGTGAGCCGAGTGGCGCAAAAAATACCTACGGCGAGCGAACGACTGCTTACCTGGTTCCTCGACTAATTAACGCATTACCCCCAGAATTACGCACTGTTGATAGCATTGGGCCCTGCAGTGGCAAAAAGAGACATCTAAAGTTGGTGAAAAATTTTTTATAATTATAATATTAAATGTAATAGGTAGGATGCGGACAGCCTCCGCTGCCACGAAACCGATAGAACTATAACATAAGTACATGTATATAATCACGCCTTTATCCCTGGAGGGTTAGGCAGAGTTGAATTAAAACCCACATAAACATAACATAACATTAACTCACGCCTATATCCCCGAAGGGGCAGGCAGAGGTGCTAGCATTAACACCCACATTTCACCAATAATTATATTCGGTTCCACGTAATAGGGGGTGAGTCCACAGCCGCATTCCGGGCACTATTGTTGACTCGAGTCATGCAACAGAGGCTGAGTTAGGGCTGTATATTATCTGTCTGATGTTAAACAGCACTATCCCTTAGTCGCCTTATACGACACCGCATGGGAAGAGATGGGGTGGCCCTAATTCTACTCTGCCGGAAACCACGCGGCTATAGAACCACAGATAATATGATATACCTAATTCTTGTATAGAACATATGGGCATCTGGGGCGTAACCGCGTTACTATCATTTCGTAACATTCAAGGACAATACTGATAATATTCATAATTATTCATACGTAATAGTCGTCAACGCGACCGCACTATTCATCAGCAATTGGACGAAACACGTTATCTTAGTGCGAGAGAGATAACAAACTGGGTACGAGAATAATAGTACCGTACCAGTTTGACTCGGAGTCCGCTGAGCGCAGCTGTGGCCATAGCCAATCGCGTTACATTAAAAACTAAAAAAAAAAGAAAATAAAACAATGTTTCCAATGCGCCGCGTTGGCAGTAAGGTGAGTTATCAGTGCCTAAATTAAAACTATTAAAAGTATGCCGCGAATTTGAATGTTAAATAAGAACAAGTTTAAAATTTAAATTGTTTAATCCTAAATGGTGCGTCTAAAATAAATCTGCTTCTCAGATCTTGGAGCAATGGCGTGCTCCTGTTGTGTCGGCCAAAGTGCAGAGATCATACAGCTCAGAAGCTGGGACTCAGCGTGCTCTAACTATGCTGACTGAAGATGAAATTCAGATGAAAGAAACAAGTGAGTTCAGACATTTTTACGTGTAAAATATACATCTGGCGGTTTGTAAATAGTCAATTAGCTTGGACATAAGTAGGTATATAAAATATTTCTGCACCGAAGCAAGTTGTGCAAATATTTATCGGTGCATCGCAATTTGAACTGATTGCATTATAAGCGCTTTAAATTACGATGTTTACTACTTTATTGTACGTAGGGTGTGTACCTACCAACCTCTACTTAAATTAACCGCTAAGTAGGTATGTTAGCGTTCTAAATCTCCGTTTAGTAGCTATTTGACGTAATGCGGCCATTGACACCAAGGTCAGATTCCATCATTGTAAATATTTGAGTTCAAGTTCAACGAAGGGGCTCGGCTCAGAGATATGTTAGCACATGGCAAGGTTAAGCAATACCAGCTAGGCCAGTTTTAGGATGGGTGACTATTCTTAACATATTGTAATCACTTCGTGTCTCGAGGGGCACGTTTAACCGTGTCTCCGTATTCTTCTGTGTCTTCGTATAACAGACGAACATCTGTGGCATTCGAGGAAAGAGGGTCACCATTTTGTTGGTGTTCAATTGTATTCAACATTTTTATAAAGGTCCTTTTCAGCTCGATGGCCTCATTTTCTTTTTCACGCTACGCTTAAAGGACCCGGGACTAACTACAGAACTACTAACTAAAGAATTCCAAGACTTTATGATGCGGTAAAGAAAAGAGTCACCAAACAGCTTGGTTCTTAATGGAATTTTATGCATCTTATGCCGGCGACATATAGACATATTAAGCCCTCCATATGTTGTCCTAGGGTGAATTCTATATGCTGGATATTCCACGATAAATCAGTATGACCATATAATTATGTCACAGGAGCCTCTCTTTTTGGCAGATTTGACCACGGTACCCTAGTCGTATGGGTAATGGACTGCTGAGACGAGGCCTCGGGTTTGATCCCAGGTTTTACCATGGCGCACACCAATGACTTTGATGCTTTTCGAAGTTATGTGTGTATTTATCGCAGGTATATTAGTGCCCGGTTAATGGCAATAGTCTCGCCACCTATTACTTTGGGACCTAAACGTAAACTGGCGAAATGTGGGTGCTAGCACCTCTGCCTACCCCTTTGGGGATATAGGCGTGAGTTTATGTTATGTTATGACCTTCAATTCTAATCACTGCCAGGTTGTGCTGACGCTTTTATATATTGGCATTATTTGTGTGCCACTAAAGTTGGTCGGAATATAAAGTCGAGTACCTTCAGACTGCTTCCGTAAGAGTAACTAGGTACATGTGGGCGCTGTGTTATGGGTCCTTCATGGTTATTCTGAAAATATGTTAATTATGACATCTAGTGACGCTTGCATGATCAATTAAAGATCACAGATCATATTATAAGTGGCCAAACGCTACTACGCTACGGCACGATTAAATTGCCCGTATGTATTTTTACAACCAAGGTCGCTATTACTAGTAGTAATAGCGACTATTGATACGAGTGATGACGCGGTACATTATTATAAGTCATTCCCAAACACACTTGAAAGGAGAATTAAAAACTATTTGGTACCTAAGTACTGCACAATTGGATGCAGAAGGCGGAGAATCGTGATCGGGAGCAATGACGCATATTGGGAGAGAGAGGCCTATGTCCAGCATTGGAGTGAAGCTAATTGATTGATGGAAAATTCTATTTTCAATTCAATTCAATTCAATTTATTTTATTGCTATATAGGGGTACAAAGATGTTACAATACATTTGAGTTTCACCATATTTCAGCCAGATTGGCATGCAATAATGTCACATATTATGACAATAAAAACAAAAGCTTGTCAAATAAAAATAATTAAAAAAAGATCCGCGAGTTAACGACCCCATACCTAAACTTGGATTACAGACGAGACGCTCAGAACACAGAACAAACTCTTTTGTTTGTTCGTTAAATACAGAACAAACTGTGTAGTTTTTTTTTCTCTATGGCCCAACGATTCCGCCAACAACTCAGTTTTTATACATTGATCGAAATATGAATGATGTGAAAGTACAAGTGTAAATAAACAAAAAAAATTCCATACGAACAGTTGATTTTGAAAGAGACCAAAAGGTTTATAGTGTGTTTAAGTACCTGAAAAGAGAAGACATCATTATAGCAGACACAACGTTAAGTTTTTTCGGCAGCGCGAGTGTAACACCCCTTATGTTGAATACGTCCATGGGCCACGGTAACCACTTCCCATCAGGTGGGCCGTGTGTATGTCTGCCACCTAAGTGGTATAAAATAAATAAGTGGTAGAGCAAACGAACACAGTTTTGCAGGTTAATATTGTTAAGATCTATGAAGTAACATAACATATAAATGAGTGGGGAAAAGACATAAGTCAGGAGGATGTTAAAGTTGGCAGGAAGAGGGATACCGTTCAAGATCATATAGGGATTCATTCATCCTAGAATGTCCTAGAACATGAGAAGAAAATGTGGTCAGGAGTTCCTTCGTTCAAGTCACATTCAAACTATGTAGTTTGTTCTATATTCTGAGATTAAACGTTACCATTGACATTGTGAATCCAAAAAATAAATGCGGTCTTTGACTTCGCGCGCTAAGCTACATGCGGCATTTCAATGAACTGAATGAATACAATACAATAAAAAATATGTAAATTAGGTAGGTACACTGACATAGATTTTGTTGTGTATTATTAAATAACATGATTTACTATAGCGTCATACTCATGTGGAGTAATTTTGCAATTATATTATATATTTATTATATTTGGGTGACTGAATTATGTGTGGAACAACATACATACATATAATCACGCCTTTATCCCCGGAGGGTTAGGCAGAGGTGAATTATAACCCACATTTCACCAATAATTGTATTCGGTCCCACGTAATAGGGGGTGAGCCTATTGCCGCATTTCGGGCACCATTGTTGACTCGAGCCATGCATCCGAGGCTGAGTCCTTGGAGCAAATAGCATTATATTCTCGATCTTACCGGATCGGATCGGTTTGGATACCCAATATAATGAACTGCTAAAGATAAACTTACAACAAATAGTTTTAAAGATATTTGATTTTTAAAATTCCATTTCCCAAGCCGGCCGAAAACGCTGCATACACTTACTTGCGAGTGACGTCACGCGCCAGTTGCACGTTGTGCACATGTATGGAGTGCAAGAGAATATCGCATTTATTTTGGTCCACGTTGCGTTTACATGTGTATAGTTCGTAAGAAAAGTACTTAATTTGAAATGTTAGGTACGTAAGAAATCTAAAAAGTTAAAATTGGGTCTGAATATGCTTTTTTATATTTTGACTTACTTTGGGAATTAAAAATAATGAAAAGTTATAGTTTCAGTTAAGTTATGAAATAATTTTATTTTGCAAGGCAAATTTTGCCAGCAAAGACTAAGATATTAAGCGGTATTGGGAAGAATAGGACGAACTTGTCACATAGCCTATTAATTAAGCAATAATTAGCTATTGTATTAAAAGTCTCGTTAAGCAATAGTAATTTGTTAGCTGCATCATTATAACTAAAAGAAAAGCATTAAATGCATCATAAGTTTTATGATTCATGAGCTATTCAATATGCAGTGTTTTTTTACTATCTAACAATCGAACAGTAGGTAGTTTCATCATGACCTTTGCTGTAGTAAGCAAGGTGACCTTAGATGACATAATAAAACTTTGTTTGTGCCTTAAGTTCAACGAACTCATCCCTTGACACTGTGCCATATGCTAAATTTCCGTATTCCAGATCCAGCATCGTTCATCAATCAGCAGATGTAATAACTTACAGGTTAAGTTACAAGACGGGTCAATTATTCATCAGTTCTGCTGAAGTCTTCCAATTTGTCCCACTCTCTCCTTTCTTACACAGGACAACACGTGCAGGGCTTAGGTGTCACACGCATACGGTGCAGAATATCCAATCAAGCACCAAGCTCGCAGATTTTCCTTTGCCGTACCATTAAAACCTGGAATTAATTACCAGCTCACGTGTTTCCTTCTTCCCACAGTCCCAGGTCCTATAAACGGGGCGTGAAAAGCATACAATGAGGCCGTCAAGCTGAGTGTCACCATTATAACATGATATATTTACATATATATGTAATGGGGACCCTCTTTCCTGAAGCTTTGTCAAGTATCCTAGGTATACTATATCAAGCGTGGTCAAGTCAATTGACGAAAAAAATCGGATTCTAAATAATCGTGCCTACAAGTGTACCTACATCAAAGCTTTTGGGTAGGAAATGTAGGAGTACCTAGGTACATACTTGTACACCTACCTACAGACTACAGGATATATAGCGACTAAGGTAGACCCACACACCAAAGTAGTATTTGCTAAACACGCAGCAAATTACTAAGTAAAATGCTTCGTGGCCACTTTGCAACGAAGCATTTTTCGATTATCTCTTTGTTGGAACGTCAAATTTATTTTTATTTTTTGTGGTCATTTCGCAGACACTTAGATATTCACTTAGTTATCTAAATACTCAGTGTTGAGGCATCTAGAAAACTTTACAAAATACATTATCATCTACTAGTCAGGTAATTACATCATAAATTAACCACACCTGAAGAGTGGCGTAATTATTTACTGTTAAGATAACCACTCACTTTATAAGTAGGTATAACACACATTATCTTATAATGAAAGCAACAATTAAATGAAATCAGAGTTGGCAACAGTATGAAGATAATATTTTTATTTCGTATCTACGTAAATATTTGCCTATTTGATAATGTATTTAATAGCAATAATGTACAGCGTATAATAATACAATACATGATAGGGCTGTTCTTGATCCGACAGTAAACATACAGCCAATGAAAAAGTGTCCGCTTGACGGCAATAGGCTAAAAGGCTCGCTCGACCTCTATTATGTGGGACCTCAAATCATAGTTGGCGAAATGCCTACCCCTACAGGGCAATACATTTCAGACCAGTAAGAAAGGTAACTGGTAGGTACCTAGATATCCCTGGAATTCCAGCAATGAACTGCAATATGTTATTGGGGACAGTGGCGGGGCAACAACTAAATTTGATGTGGGCAAGACAGATTTCGCGAGGCCCTGTTCTATGGCGACCTGAAGACGGATTTTATAAAATAATAAAAACAAACAAAACAATTAACACTGCCAAGTTTTTATTCATAAAAATACAAATTAGATTAATAAGTATTAAATGAAAAATTACAAATCGTTAATATAAAGGTGGAGATATACATTTCTTAAAGTGTATCTTAAAAAACATTAGATTTCTTTATTAAAGGAACAGAAATTTCCTGCTTTTAACGTTACTAAATTCCTTAATTATGGTATCGTAATTCAGCCTAGATGCCAAATCTGATTCAATTGATAAAACAGCCAAAGCTGAAAGTCTTTCTTGGCTCATTGTGTTTCTCAAATAATTTTTTATTAATTTTAATTTTGAAAAATTCTTTCAGCAGAGGCTGTACTTACCGGAATTGTTAATAAAATTCGGATGACAATGTAAATATTTGGGTAAATTTCTTTCAAGCTATTTTCTGTTATGTATGACAGCAGCTGTTTCACGTCTTTAATGAAGTTGGGTAAATTCGGGATCATTGTATTTAATTCTTCATATAATTCAAATGGTTGGAAGTCACTGCTCTCACCCACACGCAGGACGTTATGTAAATCGTTACAGTGTTTTAATATTTGCTCCTGTGGCATATTTTTTAGCGCGCTTAAATCATAGAGAAAACCAAAGTCTTCAAAATGTTGATTTAAAGACGTAAATCTTAATTCCATATTGGTTATTATAGAATCAATCATGGCGTAAAAAAAATCTGTTTGATACCGGATTTTGGGAGACTGTATAGGTTCATCGCTGCTTTCATAATCGAACATCCTTTTCTTTTTGGCTACTCTTTTATTCTTAAACTCTTTTGGCAGGTCATAACAGCTTTTCTCAGTAAATTTCCGAACATCAGACAGGGATTTCTCAAATCCAGTTTCCCGATACTCTTTTATCCATTCACAAAATGTGTGTAAATGTTCAAGAGCAATGCTTAAATGAATTTGTACTGATTGCCATAATTTACTTATTATATTAACACGCAATAATATCTCATACCACACATGTAAAGATACGATAAATTCTAAACTTAACATTTCATTTAGTATTGAATCGCAATCACTGAGAGTGTCTGATTCCTCCGTTTGATTTTTTAAGTTTTTTATGCATTCAATCACTTCATCAAATTGCAATAATACGGCCTTTACTGCTTCGACTCTACTTTCCCATCTTGTGTCTGATAAAGGTTTTATAGTAAGTTTTAATTTTCCTTTTATAAAATCCCAGCGCTTGCTTGATCTTGAAAATAGCAAATATTTTTTTTGTATGAAACCAAAAAAAGTTTTTGCTACCATAGATGAGTTCGCTGCATCTACCAATAGTAGATTCCAACTATGACAGCCACAAGGTGTGAAAAATGCCCTAGGGTTAATATTCAATATTCGAGTTTTAACTCCACTATTTACACCTACCATATTTGCACCATTGTCGTATCCCTGGCCACGGCAGTCTTGAATATTTAAGTCATATTTTTCTAGGTGTTCCAGTATAGCATTGGCTAAATATTCTCCAGTTGTCTGAGTAACAGCTAGAAATCCCATAAAATGTTCGACTATTGTACCAGTTGACGTATCACAAAATCTTAAGATAACCGACATTTGTTCAACTCTATTACAATCTCTAGTGCAATCGAGCAAAAAAGAATAATACTTTGCTTCTTTAACCTTACGAATAATTTCATTGACAACTGTTTTTGACATCAATATGATCAATTCATTTTGAATATCGTGACTTAAATAATGGTGTGAAAGTTGTTTGTCACTAATGCGTTTCATGTGTTCACGTAAAGTAGGATCAAATTTTGATATCAGTTTAAATAAATCTATGAAATTACCGGAATTCTTAATACCGTCACCTGTCTTGAGAGATTCTCTGTGACCTCTAAATGCAAGATTATGAGAGGCCAAAAAGTTTATTATGTCAATTATTCTCTCTAACAAGTTGTGCCAATGTTTTTGTGATTCACGTATTAGCCTTTCGTTTTCTTGGTCTATTGTTTTGCCTTGATTTATTCCTTTCTCTAAATTTAACCATTGGAACATATGTGCCATATGTTCTTTGGTATTCTCATGTCTATGTAAAATGCTACTTAAATGTTTCCAGTCACAACACCCTCCTTGCACCACCTGAGTTTGTGAATTGCTAAATAGTCTGCATGGAAAACAGTAAACTTTATTTTGGGAATTGGAATACACTAACCAGCGACGATGTTGAGTTTCACCATTATTTAGTTTTCTCGAGAAATAGAAATTGGAAAAGTGTCTGTTATCATCACCTTTGGGATAATATTCATCACCGCTATTTAATTGCTGTGTGGGGCCGCTTCGAACTATGTCACGACGCTGTGTATCCGTTATGGGAAACGTCCACAATCCCGGATCCGAATTAACAAGTACTTGCTGAACTATGGCGCTGGCGTCGTCGCTGCGAATTGGAGAATCTATGTCAATCTGTTCTTCTTGATTGCTTGATGACAGCACAAGAGTTTCAGCGTCAATTTTTGATTGGCTAGAAGATGATCCAAGCTCTACGTTCGCTCTCGGTATTCAGTGCATCTAGAGCATTTTCCAACGGTATCTCGGACGTTTGTTGTGTAGAAGTCGAAACTATCGATTCAGAAGGTTCTGTACTACCAGATGCAGTTTGGTTGAGGAACTTCATCAAATTTAAACTCAAAACTTGGTTGGTTGCAGTTCTTTCAGCTTTTCTTTTTCTTTTTGCTGATCCAGACTCCCATTTTCTTCCAATATCTCTATCTCGGCCGGACATGTCGATAACGTCGTATCTATACACTGTAAACGAAAGCAATAGTTAACATTTTTTTGCAGTTTTATCTACATAATATTGTAAAACATAATTTAAATTAGTTTTCAAATAAAAATCTTTAAGATAGCTTTTACTACCTGCTAGTTTTAAAAACTTAAAAAGTCGATACGTTTTTTACCTTAAAGCTTTTTTGGTTTCCTTCAAGAGATATTATAAAGCGTATTTTACATACAAGTAATTACTGCGTTATATACTTATTACCAATTAAATATTTCTTACCTTATGTAAAATAGACGAGTACAGGTACCGGTGTGTTACAAATCACAAAGAAAACAAAAAAACAATTAAAAAAGTCACTGTTTTAAAATTTTGGGTCAGTTTACAGGAGCAATCAATATACCTAAACACTATCTATTTATTCACTAAATATTATTAAAACATTGAACACACTATTCTTATCAAAATAGGTACGTACAGTCATAAAAATAAACAATATTGAATAACACAATTATACGTTTCTATTGTTATGCGCCTAGCGACTGCGTTGCGTACTTTGATTTGATTGGTTGACTTCCTAGTAAAGAAAGTAAACAAATAAACCGGGGATTCCCCGCACTCTGGTCGGCGGCAAATGTTGCCAGACTAAGAAAACATGTTTCACAACAAAATTGATTTATATTTTTTTTGTTTTATTCTCGCTTTAAACATTTTTGAGTCGCGAGGCCCCTTGTACCGCGAGGCCGTAGGCGGTGGCCCACGTCGCCCACGCTTAACGCCGCCTCTGATTGGGGAATTGGGTATTTTTTCTGTAGTTATGGTACGAGTGTGTAAAGTTGGTGGTTACCGCTGAGGCGCCATTGAGATCTGACCCGACAGGTGAGGGTCTCAGGAGAGCCGAAGTCTGTAATCATCAATACACACGTATATCATACGACGTTTTTCAACACACTTGAGAATAAAATAATACTAAAGAATCATTTTATCTACTCTCATATTTCAACATTAAAAATTAAATTAAAAACAACTTTAATGATACAGTTCTGGCATAGAGTATCAAAATTAATTTAAAAAAATGCATAATCTTTTTTTCCATTATTTTTACATAGTCTGTGATGGATGCGGCGCGTAAACGCGACCAGGCAAAATGGATTTTAGCGCTAAAAATAACTTTTATTTTTCGCAAATTATTTCATGAGATTAGATAAGATAGTGTATGTAACTGCACACAATTTGGATTAAGAAGCCTTACTATGCAACAGTTTAATTAAATATGCAGTATCTTTAAATAAAAAGTTTATAAAGGAGGCAGAGTGGACGATGTGGCTCAGTACCGACCAATTTCTATTTTATCGGGATTTGGAAAGGTATTGGAGGCCATAGTAAACAAAAAACTTTTAGCTCATTTTCGCGAGTCGATTGATCTAAATCAGCACGGATTCTTACCAAGCAGGTCTACTAGTACTTATTTGACTGGTTATATATGTGATATTGTGGATACCATGGACAAGGGTGGGGAAATTCATTCCATATATGCAGATTTCAAAAAAGCGTTTGATCTGGTCGATCACAACCTCCTTTTGAGAAAACTTGTGAATATGGGTATTCATGGATAGTTACTGCGGTGGTGTGAATCATATATACGAAATCGTACTCAATTGGTACACCTTCGCGGATTTAAATCTAGGGTGTGTGCTGTTTCTTCAGGAGTTCCTCAAGGATCTCATCTAGGGCCCATTTTCTTTTTAGTTTTCATTGACGATAACTACCCCCTCGAGGAAGTGACTACTATTCGCAACTTAGGTGTTATTCTAGATAGCACATTGGGTTTCAGGAGTCACTATGACAACATCACTAGCAGAACTTCGAGACTTTCTGGCTTCATTAATAGACAAATGAAAATATTTAAGCAATCAAGTCTCACCACTCCACACCCGAGAAGAGAGCCAGATCGTGAGAGATGGCCCTGGGTCGGCCGGGGTGCGAGGGATATGCCTGTCAATCTCACCTTTGGCAACCAAAACGACTCACAGGCGGCGTGCGTTTTAGTCGGTTCGAGTCCGACATAACCTCTTCCACCGGCTCCGGTGGAAAGGTATCCGTGGGAATTTTGCGCACGTAAAAAAAAAGTCTCACCATACTTATTTACAACACTGTTGTTAGAGGAATTCTGGAGTACTGTAGCATTGTTTGGAACCCAGGCTATCAGGCGCATGTTGACTGAATAGAACGCATACAGAAACGTTTTGTATACTGCTTAGCATTTAATAACAACATGTGTCGACAGTTACCATTATATAAACAACGTCTCTCATTTTATGAAATGGACCAACTGAGCACACGTCGAAAGGTCGCCGATGTCATGTTCTTGTACAAGCTCATTCATGGTTTGGTGGATTCTCCGGACATCCTTGAGCGTATATCGCTGTCCGTGCCCCGCAGCGAAAGTCGTTTGAGCAATCGTAGAACTTTTCATTTACCACATTTTAAAACTAATCTTGACCAGCACTCTCCTATCTATTGTATGAGTGCTTCAATGAATAACATTCGTAATGATATCGATGTATTTCTTCGTTGCTATTCTTTGGCCTCTTTGAGAAAGAAAATAGCATCAGTGTTTAACTGCGAATTGTAACTTTTTTTTAAATTTCTTTATGATCTTATTTTGTTTTTGCTTTTTTTATAATATATGTCTCTGTGAGTGACTTTTGGTATTTGGGTAGCACTTATATGTATAGCGAAATATTTAAATAAAATTATGTCTCTGACATTCTAAACGTTACATAACCTTACTTTGCATGCTGTGTTTGCATCAAGTAGAATATAATCAAGCTATGACTTCTGTAGATTTTAGTATAAGATACATTACTGGTTGTATTCAGTATTGCGAACCAATAAAAAAAAAAAATTGGTTGCCTGTAAAGTCGGTATACGGGCGAAAGTTTTACGTGACAACGACTTTGAGTGGTAAAATAATTTTAATGTGAATATTCATTCGTATAGTAGGAAGAAGGATGAAATATCACTACACAATCGTTTTACAATTAACTGGCAACGTGTAAACTTGTATGCAGGCGCCTAAGCGAAATAGAAGCGCAAGACATGAACCGGTGTGTATGCCTATCTCTCTCACTCTCTCTCTCTCGCTCTGTCTCTCTCGCTCTTAGGCGGGCTAACTGTGCTCGAGTGGAAGGGACGCGTGCCTTTCACTTTTTATGTCTGTCTCTCTCGCTCTTAGGCGGGCTAACCATGCCCGAGTGGAAGGGACGCGTGCCTCTCACACGCTCTCATTGTGAGCGCATAACGTGAGCGGAGCGTAACGCAGTTTCTTGAAGTGTCACCCGGCAAACCAATTTATAAGACGTTGTCACGTCAAAATAGAGAAACAATTCAGAAACAATATGCAGTTAGTAAAATTTCTTGAACAGTTTTAATGGCATTGTTTTGTTTATTAAACACCTACAAGTTGAAATGATCTAAGTATTTAAATACGAAGTTGCATAAAATGAGCAAGCAGTAGATATATTAATTTATTTGTACGAAACAAAAAAACGAGATCTTTTTTGTGACGAAACTTTTTTAAGAACAATTCAACCAAATAAAATATAAATAACTCACTCGTGAATTATAGCAAGGAGAAAATTACAGTTTGATTCAGTATAGATGCCATTATGTGCCTAATTGCGGTGAAATTAGAGCCTACATATGAAAATAAACCGAATTTCATCATTCTTGATCCCAATTCACCCTTATATCCCAATTCACCCCCTTTTAGCCTATTCACCACTTGAACCCTTGTTTTACAGTATTCGATGGTCTATAAACTTGTCATTAATATTGAAAATTTATTTAATAACAACATTACAACCACTCAGGGTCGTGGGTCCGGCTTAGTGGTCGGGTGTCCCTTGGCCGCGATGATAATAATATAGTTATACAGTATTTTAATTACGTCAATAACGACCTTATCTAATTAATTATGATAACAATTAAAACTAATAATAAGAATCTATCGTTATGGCCTTATGGGAACGAATCATATTCTGTTAACCAGTATTTAGGTAATGTGAGACCATGATAAAACTTTATATTCTGAAGCTTTGTATGTTGAAATTGAGACACAGTATAATAAATAATAGTACCTACTGCCGAGCTTTCATTAGAACTTGACAATTAGAACCTGAGACTTCATCCCATGCACACTCAAGCTGTGGAATGAACTCCCAGTTGCGGCTTTCCCATGCGCCTACAATACGGGGTTAAGGTTTCTTCGGGTCGGCAGCGCGAGTGTGACGCCTTTAGTGTTGCACACGTCCATAGGCCACGGTAACCACTTTCCATCAAGTGCCACCTAAGTAGTATTGTTTTTTTTTATCACTTAGGTGGCAGACAAGCACACGGCCCACCTGATGGGATGTGGTTACCGTGGCCTATGGACGTATGCAACACCAGGGGTGTCACACTCGCGTTGTTGACCATTAAGAAACCTTCTGATGCCCCTCTTGAAGAAGTAGGTGCTTGGAAAAACAGCAGAAACTTGGTTTTAAAATGAGGTCATGCAGTCAAGCCCCATAAAACAACACACTGGAGTCGCCAATGTTGATGGCTAAAGGCTGGTCGGGGTCTCAGGGATATCCTAAGGTTCTCCTGTTCCATTAGCATGACAAAACAGTCTAGCTTTAGTTGGATTAGGTCCGACATACCCACCTCATCGTTAGATCTAGTAAGGTGAAGTCAATAGCCAATGTCGGCAGTAATAACGCTATTTGCATTGTTCTGGTCCTCGATACAACTAAAGCAAAACCACAAACACCGCAAACAATGGCATTCAATTTTAGACTGTATTCCTATACAATTTAAAGTCCAAAATTGAATGAAAAGAGTTTTATTACACTTTATTCTTCACTCTGCTAATAGCCTTTTCATTTTGGACTTTACAGGCATTGCCTTAAAATCTAAAATTAAATGGATTTTTAGCAGTGGCCGTGGTATGACAGTGGTTTTGCTTTAGTACCACTGATGTTTGTAGCAAGTAAAGCTGCGAAAAGAACTACCTATAACAAACAGGTAAAAAAGAAAAGTAATGTTTTTCGATTGTATGAAAAACATAACTACATACCTACATATGAATATAAACCGCATTTCAATATTCTTGATCCCAATTCTTGTCTCAGTTTGGAAACTTGTTATTGATATTGATATTGAAAACTTATTTAACACACTACCTGTAGTACCTACCCTACAGGTAGTGTGATATTTTTAAATGACTTTTAAATTGTCAATGTATTTTTTTATCAGAATGTTGTTTTCAATTTGGGCACAGTAATCAAATTCTTATCCATCATGTCAATATTGTGATGCGATTACGATACCATTAAAGTAAGTTTAGTTAGATATTGGTTAGCTTCTTTGATATTGTGTTTATCTTATGATAAGCGTTGAAGTTATCGGTGAATGATCAAACAAGCGAGTAGGTTGTAACTAACCAAAAAAATGTTATTATTAGAAGTAATTAAGTAACCAAACAACTGCGCATTCTACAATATTTGGTGACAATTTTTCTGAGCTATCCGTTTGTGGAATAAGTTCTAACGACCTGCGACCATTATCATTAATGATCAGTATCGATCAATCAGTTGGCCTATCGCAGTTCACTGCTGGACATAGGTCTCTTCCAATGTTAGGAGGCTTTGGTCTACTGTTTGCACGCTGTCGTCTGAACAGGGTTTTATTTCAAGTTTTCCTTCTCACGCAGTAGTCTATTGCATATTTTTCCGTTAGTCGCCTGTCACTTCCTACGACCCTTTGAATGAGATGGAGTGGTGATACTTGTATTATTTCTTCGTCATCACAAGGATAGTAACCAGACAGAATTATCAGTTCACATAAATAGCTTTATTATTAGATTGAGTCATCGAGGCAAGGTCTAAACAGCTGAGGTTGCAAACTTAAAATATTGTTAGTTAAATGAATGTAAATACCACCAATCCAATCTGAATCGAATGCCTAAAATAGTAAGACGCAACGTTTGCTCCTTTGTGTCACCAGTAATTTTTATTTTTTTGATACCACTTAGGTGTCTGACAAGCACACGGCCCATTTGAGAGGAAGTGGTTACCGTGGCGTATGGATGTGTGCAACACCAAGGGTGTCACACTCGTGTTGCCGACCCTGAAGGAACCTTCTAATGCCCGTTTTGAAGAACCCCATATTGTTGGCGTATGGGAAACCAGCAGCAGGGAGTTCATTCCACAGCTTGATTTATTTTGTTCACAATCTTCACATTCCATAATAATGATAGATAAGGGTTTGCAACCAAATGGTAAAGTTAATGCTGGTAGAAAAGTACGAATTTGCGGTCGGATTAACTGGAAATGGAGCTTCTTGAGTCAATCGCTAATCTTGTCTTCGGTTGCATTCAAACCTTGCACACTACACACTGGAGTCACGGTCTCGTTCTCTTATTCCTCCGTTCCATAAATAGTTTATCTCGATAACCAACCAATGAAAAAAATCACAGTTAGAGCTATTCCTTCATTGCAGTTAGGAAGCTGGCGACAGAACAGATTGGTCCACTAGTCAAGAAAATGGAAGATGAACATCGCATCGACGATGGAATACGACAGCTACTCTTCGAGAATGGCGTAAGTGTTTTTCTAACTACCTCATTCTGATACCGATGGAGACCTTTCTCTGCTACTTATAAGCAGGACCACATGTCAGGCTTATCTACAAAACTTCGATTTAATGTTAGTTGCTTGTGGATGTCAGATGGCAGACGTTTTAGAGGAAATTTAATATTGAATTTTGGCCGTTTTTAGTTAGTTCAAAACCAACCTCAACTGAGTTGAGAAAACTGTTTATTGCTGTTTATCTGGAATCAATGAACGGCCTATTAGCTCAGACTTAGGTCAAATAACCACTGGTATAAAATTATATTATTTCTCACTGAGTTATGAATATTCTTATTTTTAAGTCTCTTCTTTATCCGAGTGTCACAGTGACATCTAAAGCTGACACTTTATAACTCAAGATCCGCCTGCTCGTGAACCTAAAAGATTGCTTAACTAATGTTTGATATTTTATGAATGTTTTTATCAATTATCAATTATAAATATTCTTATCATGCTTGACTGATTACGATGTATCTACCTACGTAATTATTTGTTATCATAGTGTATATTATTATTATTAATTATCAACGCAATTCAATTAGGTAGATACAATATTATGTTTATCATAACTTTTATTTATGTTTCTAATTGTAGATCGTTCCAAAACATCCTGAACGTGGCTCGAACCCGCGACTGTCTCTTACTCTGTCAAATTGAGCTAATCGGATCTATCTTAGATAGCCGATATTCTGAACTATATAATTATGTTTTAGGATTGTTTATAGATAAATATAAAAACATCATGCACAGATCTCTTTAAGAGAATATCTCTGAGCCCCCTCAGTTCTTTCCCGAAAGACCGCACTGCATGGTAGACCACATCTTCTTTTCTATAGACCGACAATATATTTATATTCTTAGAATAAACCTGAGCACGCGAAAATATCTAAACCTTCTATATCAGAACACTTCAATTCAGAAGTATCGACATCAGACGGGTAGGATCGCACGAGTAGACGAGTAGGCTTACACTGAGGATCTCCCTAATGTAAAAAAAAATACTTAGGTACTATCTTCATTTGGCCATAATTCTATTCCCTTTACAGCTGATGGGTATCGAGACTCCTACAGAATACTCCGGCTCGGGGTGCGGTTTCCTCACTATGATGCTTGTCGTCGAAGAACTGTCGAGGGTAGACCCAGCTGTCGCCGCGTATGTGGACATTCATAACACTCTCGTCAACTCACTCTTCATGAAGCTGGGCACAGAGGAACAGAAACAGAAGTATTTGACGAAACTTTGTACAGAATACGTAAGTGTATTTTTAAGACCTGTTTTTAAAAAGCCGGTCAAGTGCAAGCCGAACTCGCGCACCGAGGGTCCCGTAAGAAAAGTTACATAAACCGTAATATATTTTGAATGCGTTAGAAGTTTGCTTTTTGCACAGTAGCACAGTTTCAAGACGTTATAAATCCGAGTATCTAGGTAAATTTCAACTTGAAAATGCGTGGAGTTACCACGCATTTCTGAGAAAAAGGGTTTGACAGACAGACGGACAACGATCGAATCGAAAAGTGATCCTATAAAGGTTTTTTATACCACTTAGGTGGTAGACAAGCACACGGCTGACCTGATGGGAAGTGGTTACCGTGGCCTATGGGCGTGTGCAACACCAGAGACGTTATACTCTCGCTGCCGACCCTGAAGAAAGAAAAACTGATATTTAGCGTAGAATGGCAATTTTACTGGATTAATGCAATATTGACGTCACTCGACCATTTTTATGGTAATCGCTGATAACAAGTTTATAATCGTATCTTATTTATGGGGCATACTAATTATCGCACCAATTTGGTTAGGTTTCTTCATGGTCGACAGCGCGAGTGTAACACCTCTGGTGTTGCATACGTCCATAGGCCACGGTAACCGCTTCCCATCAGGTGGGCCGTGTGCCTGTCTGCCACCTAAGTGGTATAAAAAAAAATTCAACAGTATATACCCAATGCCAATAATATACCTTTTCATCCTAAACATTAATGATAAACATCAGAGAATTGTTTTAGTGGACAAATTCTTTGCCTGAATGCCCTTTTGCAGATCGCATGTCACGTTTGCAAGTAAAATAATTATGTATGCAGTTCGGTACGACAGCAGCGTTTCAATCTCAGATAAATTAAATACGGCCTACTTTTACCAAGCTTTCGCAATCTTTACCTCTTCTTACGAGACAACGGGTAATTTCACAACTGCACTTACTTGTTAAAAAATACATGCACGCCGAAATTATATTACATAATGAACAAACATGTCTTTTATTTTGCAGGCTGGAAGTTTCTGCCTCACAGAACCCACGGCGGGCTCCGACGCCTTCGCCCTGAAGACCGTCGCGAAGAAAGATGGCGACCACTATGTAATTAACGGCTCCAAAATGTGGATTTCAAATTCAGACGTCGCTGGAGTGTTCCTAGTTATGGCCAATGCTGATCCGTCCAAGGTAAGAACGGCTTTAAGTTCTACCGCCTATACAATGGTTTGTGCTCAGATGAATTGTTTGCCATGATGCACACAGCTACATTCTATCATCGCACCTCTCGCCAATCATCATCCTCACACATTGCGAACTGACACGGTACGCACTGTGCGGTATGAAAGAAACTTCATCCCACGCACACTCAAGCTGTGGAATGACCTCCCTGCTGCGGTTTTCCCAAGCACCTACAATATGGGGTTCTTCAAGAGGGACATCAGAAGGTTTCTTTGTGGCTGGCAGCGCGAGTGTAAGACCCCTGGTGTTGCATACGTCCATAGGCCACGGTAACCACTTCCCATCAGGTGGGCCGTGTGCTTGTCTGCCACCTAAGTGGTATAAAAAAATAAAGACAGGTTTCAGGAGATTGAGAAGAAAAAAATATAATGTGTAGGGAGGTGGGAGATCTGAATCTAACTGCTTATTTCTATTATGTACATTAGGTACAACGAACGGATGAACTGTTGGTACTCGGTACCGTCGTTTTTTCCAATTTCTTGATTTTGGCCTGCCTTACCTTCAGCAGCTTGGCTCTCCCTTGAATAGCGACTGCAGAAGACCGCAGCCATAATAACCTCATGTTGTGTTCCCGGCGGTGAGTAGGGTAGCTGTAGCTCATTGGAGAGTTTTTGTACTGTCAGTCAGTGGGAAGACAAAAAGCTTGTCCTGCTTTGTCTTTTAAGCTGACTGCATAGAAACTCTTTATACTTAAAGAGTTGGGAGCAGCGCGAGTGTGAATCCCTTTATTTTGCATATGTCCATAGTTCACGGTAGGTAACCACTTTCCATCAGGTGGGCCGTGAGCTTGTCTACCATCTAAGTGATATAAATACTTCTATTCCAACAGAAACTTGGAAAATCTCTTCCTTTCGATAATATTTAACCAGAAAGGATTCCTAAAAAGGGTGGTTGACTTCAAATGAATATTACTTGCTTCCAGGGTTACAAAGGCATAACCTGCTTCATCGTAGAGCGCGAGACCCCTGGTCTGTCCGTAGCCAAGCCAGAGAACAAGCTCGGCATCCGCGCCTCCGGCACCTGCATGGTGCACTTCGACAACGTCAGGGTCCCGGAGGGGAACATCCTTGGAGAATATGGAAAAGGGTACGTATAGCATTTCTGAGACTTCTTTCTCCCTATTTCTCAGTGAAGTCGTCAGGATCTTATGAAGATATCGCACGGTTTTCGGGTGTTATCCTCAACAGAATAGGGCAAGCCTCGTTGCAAGGCGGAGCAAGGAACACTACAATAGTTAGCTGATGCCGGAGGGGTTCTCTAGAGTAAAGGTACTCAAGGTCTTCTCGTGACCGGAACATCATTCGGAGTCAGTTCAATTATGACATAGCCATCTCAAGGGGTCCAACCATGATCCTTGGAGCTCGAGCCAATCTATTCTGTAAAATGGTATACCTGGTGATTCATGAATGAAGCTCTGCCGGGATGGTTTCCTCTCAAGGTGTCGAAGTCAAACTTTTATCTTACCAGATGAGGTGAAATATTAATGTGCCTTATGTAAAAATAATTGATCTTCCTCATTGCAGGTACAAATACGCGGCAGGTTTCCTGAACGAGGGTCGCATTGGTATCGCGTCACAGATGATAGGTCTCTGCCAGGGCTGTATGGACGCCACCATCCCTTACACGCTGGAGAGGAAGCAGTTCGGCAAGAGCATATACACCTTCCAGGTAAATATGACCTGAATATATTGTCTCTTACCTGAAGTCGTGAATGGCATGTCACATTTCCATTTAAAGGTCTTGTGATACTCTTCAGGTTCACTTTTGGCATTCAGGTTCTAAGATTGGACGTGAGGCATTTTTTTTTCAGATTTTTTCTCATAGGCCTTGCCTTGTGAATCCTCTGAGACTTTTACGAACTTAGTACCTTTGCAGTCTAACTATGAAATGCAATCTGATCTCCACAACCTATAGTTAAACCAGATTGTAGAACTTTTTAGGGCTTTTACAACCCGTTACGAATACCACAGATGTTCGTATAGCAATTGGGGCCAAAAGCTCAACGTGGTCTTCGACACAATGGTCACCCATCCTAAAACTGAACTGACTGACTATTGTTTTCCAGGGCATCAGCTACCAGATTGCTCATCTGCAGACGCAGCTGGAAGCAGCTCGTCTACTCACCTACAACGCGGCAAGATTGAAGGAGAACGGTCTTGAGTTTGTCAAGGAAGCTGCCATGGCTAAATATTTCGCTTCAGGTAGGTCTTCTATACTGTTAAGGCCTTAAGGGACACGGTCCACCTGATGGTAATAGGGCGGATCCAGTATTCAAGTCAAGGATCATATAGTAAAGACCTCCGTCCTGCGTGAGCGCGGGCCTGAGGGTGACAGGTAGCTCGGAGTCCTGATCAGAGTGTGACGTTTTTTCACGCCGGAGCAGCGGTGTCTTCTGTACAAGACACAATTCGCTCCTGTGTGGAGTACTGCTCGCATCTCTGGGATGGTTCAGCAAAGTACTTACTAGATGCTCTCGACAGGTTGCAGCGACGCGACGGGCGATTTTACCGTCTGTACCATGGTGATTGTTCTGATCAGCTCTTCCAATTAGTTCCACCCCTAAGCGGTTCGGGGACTCTTTCCTTTGTCGCACCATTAAGGCCTGGAATTCATTACCAGCTCACGTGTTTCATCAGCTACCAGCTCATGTTAACACCTGCTTGCTTTTTCATGTCCCACTTAAAGAACTGTAGCAAGATTCTACGAATGTATACAGCAATTTTGGAGCTGAATCCTTTAAATATATTTCCATCTTGCTTAACTACAGTTTTTCTTTCCAGAAATCGCCCAGACCCTGACATCAAAATGCATAGACTTCATGGGCGGCGTCGGTTTCACAAAAGACTTCCCTCAAGAGAAGTTCTTCCGCGACGCCAAGATCGGCACCATCTACGAGGGGACCAGCAACATGCAACTGCAGACCATCGCCAAGTATATAGAGAAGGAATATAAGCAATAGAGATTATTAACAAATATATTTTAAGAACTGTTAATTAATGTATTATTTTGACGAAATGTTTTTAATGTCTAAAGACTCATTCGTAAAAATTAAGAAAAAAAATAAGAGATTATCTGTGCACTGAAATTTTTATAAATCATTCCTTTATACCTATAGGTATTAGAAAATTAATTTCTTATTTTATTTTTTACCTTTATATATTTCTACTATATTTGTTTTGATGTATTATTAAAGACTAAAGTGATTGGTATTTAAAAATTTAATTTTTTTAGAAAACCATAGAAATATTTCGATATGATTCCAAAAAGTTTTTTGTATTTCCTGAACTATGTCTTCCAGTCTAGCAGGGTACCCTAAATGTTAAAGACTTATAAGAAAATCAATAAATGATTTGATAAATATTTTAAGTTTTTTTATTAACAATATGTGTTTCACATTATCATTTAATATAATTTCTGATTCACCAGGTAAATATTTAGAAACCAACTTTCTTGGCCATCTTGATTGACATTTGCTTTTTATAACACTTGTGCTTAAGAGAAGGGAATCCTGCTTGCAACATTAAGGTTTGTTTAATAGTTTTTAAATTTTAATAATTTTGACAACAAATCTTCCAGTTGAGTGCATAGTGTGTGTTAAGTAGTTTTTATAAATAAAACTGCTAAATACACTAAATTACATTTATTTACATTGACAATAATAACTACAGAACATTTAATATTATTCTTGACTTTATGGCTTAGGATCATGTGGTAGTTTGAACCCAACCATGTGGGCAGTCTCTTCAACGGTTCTTTCCCCCTTTCCCTTAAACTCGGAATTAATTTCACGGTAACGTCTTGAATTCTCAAGATAATTGCAGTAGGTCTTTGCTTTGAAATGCATTTCCTCTATGTCCTTACAATGTTGTTGACCAGTAGTTTGATGTTTTCTATACTGATCAAAAATGTATATCACCATTTGATTCTCAGCAATTTTTTTCGTAGAGCTCTGTTTACGTAACTCTGATAATAGTTGCCTTAACGTGGCTAGTGCTGGCTTTGTGGTAATCGACGCCATTATACCTTCAAAGAAATTAAATGTTCAACTTTTGAATCATAAGGGACGTAATAAATTCTTCCGAGTTTTCATACATTGGTTTATTGCCTTTCTTCCAAAAGCTAGTATCCAACTTTTCTAAATTGTGTCTGGGAAAGTAATGGACTGAAGTATCATTAAAGATATCGGTGAACTTAAAGTTATTTTCTAAACTAACTTCCGATGTATGCAGAGATATTTTATAAATGTATGGAACAGTTTCCGACAGTATCCTACTTGGATGATTGTCAATTAAAGAGTTAAAACTGTTACAAATGAGTACACAGTTCTGCAAATTACTACCCCAGTTGCTCCAAAGAAAATTATTAGTCAATTGCTTAGGACAGTGAGGTAGAAAAACAATAGTGGGACTGCCATCTGCAATTACATAACTCCCTTCATGATTATCTGTTATAACTTCACACCCTAACTTATTCAAGATTTCGCATTCTCCCTTGTAAAATATAGGATCATGCGTCAATACCTTTTTTGGTAAAAAGTGCTCTTTTAAGCACAGTAAGAGAGCTAACTGGTATTTAGAAATGTTACATTCAGATATATGTCCCAGACCAAAACAAACTATTTCTACCACACTTCTACCTTGTACAACGTTACTTACAGAGTTTAAAAAACCTTCCAAGTAACTAGATACTCGTAAATCTGCAACAGCAGTCTGTGTCCTCCTGAAAAGCAATTAAAACAGTCAATTCTACGTTTTAGCCACATAACCTTCAAAAATAATGTTATGATTTCGTTCAACTCACTGAATGACTTTCTCAACGTCCACAATTACGTTTAGGTTATTAACCTGTATTTCTTTAGGTGGTATTTTTGTAGGTTTGTTTTTAGACAAACGTTTTGATTTTACTTTCTGAAATCCATCGCTATCAACATCGGGTCTTGACATCTTAAATTTATTAATCAATGTTGCCAATCACCATTATATATTTGTAAATGTCATTACTTAGCATTGGCTTGGCCCCTTGGGATTTTTGAATTACGTCTCACTCCCATCCCAATCTCAAGGTATAGCAAAATAGAGCAAAAAATAAACTAATATATCTAATGTATAACAGACATAAAAAAAATAAACGGCGCCAACTAGTGTAATATTTGAGAAATTTTGTATTTCGAATTTGGATATTCTGAGTTCCGTCCTCTGTCTATGGTTTCGTCTAATTAATATGGTTGCACATATGATACAAGCGTTTTATGTACGCATACACTGTGCACATTTTTTGAATTTTACCTAGGTACTTACGGCTTGCAATATAATATTTGCTCTTGGATAAAGAACAGTTTTATCCAGTAGTAACTTCGTAGGTAGGCATGCGAGGTACAACAGCAACACATAGGGAGGTATTTGGCTCAAAACCTCCGTGCGGTTCGCTCGGGCAATGCCACGTAATAGCATGCTCACCTTTTTTTTATACTACTTGGTTGACAAACAAGCGCACGGCCCACCTGATGGAAAGTGGCTACTGGCTACCGCGAACTATGGACGTGTGCAACACCAAGGGAGTCGCACTCACGCTGCCAACCCTGTAAGCACAGAGTTTCTGTGCCGTCAGTGTAAAAAACAAATCAGTATAAGCTTTTGGTCTTCCCACTGACAGCACAAAACTCTCCAGTAAGCTTTGGCTACCCTGGCTAACCAGTCAGACTGCTCAATTGGACGGAAATACCGTCGTGTCCTACCTCCTCCTAAAACCTACCTCATAATAGATGCGTCCACACAGCGAATTTACCGCTCAAAGCTGCTCGGTCTATGAGACGTTATAGGACTTGCCGCCCACATCAACCTCGTGAAAAGACCGAAGTTGCCGCTATTCTTCGAAGCCACTTTCCATGCACGGCACATAATTTACGAAGTTGCTAGTTCTGTGTACTTAGACCAAAATAATAAACCTGTAATATTAAACTTTCTTTGCCTACATTAATATTCATAGCAATGGCAGCCAAAGTAAAAAGTTATAAACAAAACGTGAGGCGTTAGTACATTTAATACGTGTAAAAACATCAAAGGCTGAAAACAAACACACTGCACCCTGATGACCACCAACACTATTACAGCCGCTTACGCCAAGGTAAAACAAATAAACGATGGGAAGAAGAAAGAGTGCGGTCCTTCCAAAAAATAAGCTTTGGATACTACAGGAATTTTACGATAAGGAAATATTTTTCAAAACTATTCACGAGCTATGTTTGTAAGGATGAGCAGATGGTGTGCTGTTGTCTCGCTCTACCCCAGAGGGAAATAGACATGAGCATATATTATGGATTTTTTTGGGAACTAGAATTTCGGAACTGTGTTTCTTTTTCGTTCTCCTGCAGTGGCTTATAAAATATTAATTATTCTACCTAAATGCCAAATTTAATTAATGCGATGTCAATTTATTCCGATTAAATGGCTGTTACCTAACAAACAGACATGGTGACTATTAGGTATACCTAATAAGTTCCGTTTACGTCACCACGAAAATGGACAAAGTATACTAAACCTTAACCTAATTCAATATACTGTGGAGCACCGCAGGCCAATCGCTTAAAGAGTTTAGCTTGTCCCGGCTTTTACAGGAGTGACTGCTGTCTGATTCTCCATTGCAATCCCTGCACTAGAGCCTCGTTTAACATTTAGTAGGTTTCCCGATAAACAAGTGTGATTGCCTTGGGCCTTGAAGATTTTTGGTGAATCGACATATGTATACCAATACCTACCACTTAGCTTTTCAGTTTAAATGAAGCTAATAATCTTAGTCTGTCGAATATATAGCAATTTTACTCCCACTTTTTTTGTCCAATGCGCTGCTATCTGGATTACGTTCTCAGAGGAGCTCATAAGCTCTTCCAGTGTACAAGTAGATGGGCATGCAGTTCACGTTTACAAATGGGTCATAGTCTGTGGAGCAGCTACGCGCCGCAGGTCCGCGTCATCCGAGAAACCCCACCTAGATCGATTCTCCCTGCTTCCGTCGACCTATGTTCGAAATCTATTTTGTCCCACCTAAACCGGGAATGTTGTACCGGGGAGGGGGGGGGGGGGACTTTTTGAGAGCTGGATGAAAGAGAGAGGTATATGGCGGGAGGCAGTGGCAAGCTTCGTGCTCTTCAGAGGGTAGGTATATCTGGCCGGGCAGGAATCGCCATCAGCGGAAGAAAAACATGCTGAAAAACTATCATAGCTTTTCAGCCTTTAGTGTACCTACCTAATGAACCACTTAAATGTATCATGACATGACATGCAACAGATAGGAATATCATTTAAACGTTCTGTAACGGGAAGTCATGCGGTAGGTCAACTTTTATTTTCTCTTAACCTACCTAGTTTTTCATTCTACATTTCGACTCTAAGAATTTACCCGACCTGAATTTATAATTCGACCAATTGAGTCCAATGACGGTGTTTATTCACTGAGGTGTGCAGTTCCCACACACACATACTGCGTCCTTGATCTGGTATTTGGGTTAGGAAAATTACCTACTGACAAAATAACATTGAGGGCTAACAATCGCGCTGTATATCGCTGCCCGGGCTGCTCCATTGTCCAATTTGTATGGGCCGGACAATCAAAATCTATGAGCACATCATTCCGATCACGCACCCGTATTCGTTCCAACATACCGTAATACGAATAAGGCGACAATTTGTACACTGTGCAATATTATTAACCGCACAAGTTTAGCCAAAGGACGACGTTTCCGAACGTCCGACTGGATGCGGACGGCGCGAAAATTTTATTTTTATTTTTCCGCGTTCCCATTTCAAAAAATTATTGGTATTTTAATAACTTTCTAATGTTTGTTTACAAGACGCAACCGTGACGGCCTTTACAACTCAAAAGAAGTTTTAATTAATATTCTATTCGGTTCGTTACATTTATATAACACTTGTAGGTAGTCGGAATTTGATTTTTTATGTTTGTTTTAGTTTTAGCAAGCTCGTGGACTTGGCGTATCGTGTGATAAGTATGTTAAATTTATTAAAGTGCATATAAGTGAACTTTTTTCATTGTTGTTTTGAGTGTTGATAATGGAACGTTACGTAGTGACCCGGCGTTCTAAACGCAAAAGTGGTGGACTGTTTACAAGTTGGACAAAAAAATACAGCTTTTTGACAAGGCGCTCGTGGCTTGCAAACGGATACGATTTAAACGTGAGTTATTAGGTTAACATTTGGTTACTTATTAATATCTAATAATCAATAACTTATTTATGATATCGCTGCTATAGTATCAAACGAGGCGAAATAAAAAAAAACGATATCAATAGCACGTGGGTTAAGTATAAATTAATAACTTTGACACAGTAGGTACACTTCGTGCCGCTACTGTGACTTTGATTTGAATTTCGAATGCTAGCATATTATATCATTTATTTTGTGAATACCAGTGGCGTAGGGTGAACATTTTTTAAAAGGGAAGTGGTATCTTGTGGTATCTTTTTTAGCGTGCTCTCTTTTGTCACGTACCATGCGAACAATTGGATTCAGCCGGCTCTGTAAAGGCAAGCCAGTGACAAGAGAGTGAAAATAGTCTGACTTTCCAACCTCGAAAAAGACACCTTCGTCTGATGGTGTAGAAGATAATTCATGAGCATGGGATTGTGTAAAAAAACAAACCACCATTTTGGTCTTCTCGTACCTAGCTATTTCTGCTGAAGTGCATCCGAAACATCAAGATCAATGTAAATTATCATTCAATCAATTACTCTCCCAATATTGGAAAGATTTGGTCACTGTTTCCATACAGGCCAGACGGGTTGGTACAGGGTTTTCCTTCTCTCGCAGTGAAATCGTCTCCGTATTTTTCCGTTGGTCGTCTCTTACGACACCATTCGGAATAGGTGGGGTGATGATACTTAGGTAGGTATATTCCTTCTGCATCACCACACGGATATGTAAATATAAAAATAAATAAAAATCCAGAACACAGAACAAAACTTAATCTTTGACGGATTGTTAATAAAAATAGTACCTAAATATTATTTCAATTTTTAATATTCGTGTAAACTTCGAAAATGGTTATGAAAAAAAAATTAACGCGCAATCTTTTTTTTAATTAAAATGGTATCTGTGCCGGAAAAGCAAAAGGAAAATGTTTTAAAAAAACTAGCGCGCTAGTTTAAACGGTTTCAATTTGGTAGATATGTATTTTGTATTTTGAAATTCAAATTATGAATATGAATTCATTCATCCAATAAAAAATATAATTTTCATACAACCTCCCACCCATGTGTTACCATGATAAAATTAGTATCTATTACTGTGCGAATTTTCACCTCAAATCAATCAGTATTTTTAGCATGATCGAGTATAAAACCTCTTTTTTAATTCTTTATTGTACACAGGAAAATAATACATCAACAGGCAATCACAAATACATATTGGTGTACAAAGGCGAGCTTAACTCAATATTGAGTTTTCTCCCAGCAAACATCAAACATCCCTTATATATTTACATCGATATCTATTTATTCAAACTTTTGCATTTATAAATTCTTTTTTATATTAATAAGTAAGACATGTAAATATCATGTACTTAAGTTGACCTCATTTTGAACACACATCACATTTTGAAACCTCATATCCTCCCTTAAAGCCCGTAATTTGTTAGTCTTCAATAATAATGTATTTTTTTTATACCACTTAGTTGACAGACAAGCACACGGCCCACCTGATGGAAAGTGGTTACCATGGCCTATGGACGTTTGTAACACCAGAGGAGTCACAGTTGCGCTGCCAACCCTGTAACTAGAGTCTCTGTGCCGTCAGTTCAGAAGACAAAGCAGGACAAGCCTTTAGTCTTCCCACTGACAGCACAAATTCTCCAGTGAGCTCTGGCTACCCTACTCACCGCTGGGAACACAACACGAAGTTATTATAGCCGCGGTATTCTATAGGGCGGAGGTACTTCCCCAGTCGGACTGCTCAATTGGGCGGTAATACCGCCGTGTCCTACCTCCTAGAAAATAATGTATGGAAATCTGCCGGATTTGTTAATATTTATGATCACTGTTCCGCTCCTTAAGTATTAGCGTGATGATATGTAGCCTAAAACCTTCGTCGGTAAACGGACTATTGAACACAAAAAGAATTTTTCAATCCGTACCAGTAGTTTCTGACATTAGCGCGTTCAAACATACAAACAAACAAACTCTTCAGCATTATAATATCAGTATAGATAATAATTATAAATTAGTGAAAACTGTAAATATTGGCTCTTTTTCATATCAATTGTTAATATGACTTCACCTCGCATGATGGTAAACTGAAGGCAAAGTCTCAGAGGTGACCATTACCGACACTAAAATTGTTCAATGATAGCCATCAGCGGTGTGATTCATGCTCATGTCATTACTTTTTTTTTCTTTCTATCGGACACGTCAATTAGACTACGCCTCTCCTGATGGTAAGCTGAAGGCAAAGTCTCAGAAAAGAGGGTCACCATTACGTCCATATACCATGTTACAATGTATGGTAGTACTGGTCAGTAGGTTCTATGATATGTCCTGTAATCAATTTTACGTTCGTCTTGTCTCATGCACCATTAAAATTGCTTGTCACGTGCCAGAATTGATCCTTTGGCTCTTAACAGTCTTAACACAGAATGTTTATTGCACCACTATAACCTTTAAGCGATCTATGGTGCAATGATGGAACGCCTGGCATCTGTACGATGTCGAGGATCAAATTAAGGAATGGGTAATCAAGGTTATTTTATAGGCATATTGCTTGTATTATCCCTTTATGCCTATAACATACATACATATAATCACGCATTTATCCCCGGAGGGTTAGGCAGAGGTAAATATCACCCACATTTCACCAATCGGTCGCAATTAATAGGGGATGAGTCTATTGCCGTATTCCGGACGCTATAGTTGACTCGAGTGATGCATCTGAGGCTGAGTCTGGGCAGTATATATCTGTCTGATGTTAAACAGCGCTATCCCTTAGTCGCCTTGTACGACGCCGCATGGGAAGAGATGGGTGGCCTAAATTATTAATTTTCAAAAAATTATGTAAGGCAATCTGCCGGATTTGTTGACATTTATGTTTAATTTACACAAGGTAATAGCTCGATAATATATAGCTTATAATCTTCCTCAATAAACGGGCTATTCAACACAAAAATATTTTTTTTAATTTGAACTAGTAGTTCGTGAGATTAGCGCTTTTAACCAAACGAACAAACAACCAAATAGACAAATAAAGAATCAAACAAATACTTCAGCTTTTTTTTTCTTATAAGAATGTTAGAACCGAAATTACTAATATTTCCTTTAACCACTCCAGCTAAGCTAAATAGCTTGTGTTAGGAGTGGGTTCATATCGGTAGTGTAATGGCCAGGTTTCGAACCTGGCACTTCTCGATCGTAAGGCCTCCTCTTTAACCTCTAAGCTACCGACGCTTAAATGATAGTATTATTATACACGTTCAACCAAACAAACAAACAAGTTCTTCAGTTTTATAGTATTAGTTTAGAGTCCTCCGCCAAGATGTTTGGGTCAAGCAATCAATTGTCGGACGAGGTTCTGGTGCAGCTTCTCCTCAAAATAGGGGGATTAGGTGGCAATAGCCCCTGTAGTCAACCAATCAACCTAAGGCAGTCCACTGCTAGAATACCGCGGCTATAATAACCTTGTGTTCTGTTCCCGGCGGTGAGTAGGGTAGCCAGAGCTTACTGGAGAGTTTATGTGCTGTCAATGGAAACACCAAAGGCTTGTCCTGCTTAGTATTTTACGGTGACGGCACAGAAACTCTCTATGCTTACAGGGTTGGCAGCACGATTGTGACTCCCTTGATTTTGCACACGTCCATAGGCCACGGTAACCACTTCACATCAGGTGAGCCGTGTGCTTGTCTGCCACTTAAGTGGTATGAAAAAAAGACAGGCCAATGCGCGTCATAGCACCGATATCCTCTGCCTTGCGCATTCAGTCTATCACAATCTCCTTTTTCAGGTCGTCCGTATATATTAAGTCCCTGTAACTCAAACCAACCAAAATGTTGTAAGAGTAAGCTGCTGCAACTCCTGGACGCGTATTTACCTTATCGTGTGCAATAGAACACGTGTTTGGAACAACAATTGGGTAAAAACCCGAACGTGATTAGATGATGCGTGTCTCGAATTGAACACGAATTTCTACACGATTTCAAGTTCTTAACTTAAGTGGCAGACAAGCTATCAGGTGGACCGTACACCTGATTGGAAGTGGTTATCGTTACCTATGGACGTCTGCAACACCAGGGCTGTTACACTAGCGCTATCGACTCTGAAGAAACCTTGTAATGCCTCTCTTATATAACCCCATATTGTTAGTGTGACTAAAGACTGGGCTTCGGAGGTCGATGAACGACCTCCGCCCCCCATGAGCGCAGGCCTGGTAGTAACAGTTGGAGCCGCCTGTCGCCCTGGCAGAAATAGACCGCGGCAGTGGCGCGCCTGGCCGTTATTGGTTGCCGAAAGTGAGGTTATCAGGCATATCCCTTGCTGAACTTTGTGTGGTTATTAAGTCTAAAATTTATTGCCCTTTTTGTAATCTCTGTGCTATGACAGTTTTGCTTTAGTAGAATCAAGGACCTGTTTTATTGTAAATCAAAGACATTTTAGCACAATTTGACATTATTAAGCGGAAAGTAGCGGTCTCTTTCAATTCACGAAAATGTTTGTTTTAGGTACATTCTTTCCAACCATGATAATTATGACGGAGCCTACAATGATACAATAATACTTTTTTTTTTATATACCACTTACGTGGTAGACAAGCGCACGGCCCACCTGATAGAAAGTGGTTACCGTGACCTATGGACGTGTGTAACACGAGAGAAGTCACACTCGCACTGCCGACCTTGTAAGCACAGAGTTTCTGTGCCGTCAGTGTAGAGGATAAAGCAGGAAAGGACAAGCCTTTAGTCATCCCACTGACAGCACAAATTCTCCAGTAAGCTCATCATCATCATCCTCCTGCCCTTATCCCAAGATTATTTGGGGTCGGCGCAACATGTGTTCTTTTTCCATTCATCTCTAGTTGCAGTCATTTCAACGTTCACTCCCTTCTTAACCATATCATCATTCACACAGTCCGTCCACCTATATTGCTATTGTAACCAAATCGTCCCCATATTTTTTGTGATCATTAGATCATTATCTGATGTAAGATATGTTTATTTATACTTGCCATGATTCATTTAAGTTTAACATGTAATACAATGATTGCTTATCTTCATTGATGACTTAAGGGAAGTTTGTCATCGTGAATAGCATCGAATGGTTTGTCACCATTTTGGAGAAGGACTCTTTTGTCCGCGCCTAGCCTCTTTTTTATACCACTTAGGTGGCAGAAAAGCACACGACCCACCTCATGGGAAGTGGTTACCGTGGCCTATGGACGTGGCAACAACAGGGGCGTCACAATCGCGCTGCCGACCCTGAAGAAACCTTCTAATGTCTATAATGTTATGTTAGCTGGAGGGGGTTAGAGGAAATATTTGTAATTTCAGTTCTAACATTCTTTAAAAAAAAACCCCAAAGAATAGGTAGAAGAACCCCATATTATAGGCGCATGGGAACAACGCAGCAAGGAGTTCATTCCACAGGCCTTTTTCTTGGGTCAATTTGCGTTAAGTGGTTGCGCCATCTTGCATGTAAGTAGATATCACGCTCTCAGACAACTTAAGCGCCTAGGCTGTTGACTAAACAGTGCCTTTCAATTAACGGCCTGCATGATATTCAGTCATTTGATGCTAGGCAAATAACTTGAATCAATGACAGTCTGGTTAACTAAACGGTTGATTAACCTAGTTGGTTACGACAAAGACATTTCAAGCAAGCTCCTTTTTGCTGTCACACAATTCTTCTTCTTCTTTAATCCCAGTCGCATCCGAAGCTATCACCTCAGAGTCTGGGGTCCGCTTTACCAGTCCAACTGCGGATTTTGGCATTCGATATCGAAGCATTGTAGATAGACCAGTTATTGGACATTTTAAGGTTCCAACTACTCGTAACGATTGCCATAGGTGTTCATATGGCAACCAGGACCGACGGCATAACGAGCTCTCTGAGGCATGATCAAACCAAATACCCATATTCATGCATACAAATATTTGCACTGAGTGGGGATCGAACACGCGCCTCCTGCGTAGAGATCTAGAGGCATAGAGGCAAACACTCTAATTCTTTGTCACACGATAAAGAATTAGAATGTTTTACATGTTTCCGCGAATGTTTTACGTAGGACACGGCGGTATTTCCGCCCGATTGAGCAGTCCGACTGGGGTAGTACCTCCGCCCTACAGAATACCGCGGCTATAATAACTTCGTGTTGTTTTCGCAGCGGTGAGTAGGGTAGCCAGAGCTCACTGGAGAATTTGTGCTGTCAGTGGGAAGACTAAAGGCTTGTCCTGCTTTGTCTTCTGCTGACGGCACAGAAACTCTGTACTTACAGGGTTGGCAGCGCGACTGTGACTCCTCTGGTGTTACAGACGTCCATAGGTCACGGTAACCACTTTCCATCAGGTGGGCCGTGTGCTTGTCTGCTAAGTGGTATAAAAAAAAAAACTCTGGGACCTTCGTCCCCCATGAACACGGGCCTGAAGGACGGATGTCATTCTGACGTGGAGCCGCCCGTCACCTTAGAAGAAGCAAGCCGCAGTGGCGGCTTGCTGACTAGATGGGGACTCCACGAGGCCCACACCCGAAAAGGGTCAGCTTGAAAGAGATGACCCTTTTCGGGTGTGGGCCGAAGGAATGTGTCTCCGGCAATTTCACCTCCGGCAACCCATGGGCCTCAGACGACGTGCCTTCCTTCGGTTCAAGTTTGACGTAACCTCTCCTACCGGCTCCGGAGTGGAAGGTAACCGAGGGGAACCTATTCGGAAAATAAAAAAAGTGTATGTATGTTTGTATCTGTGGTATGTATGTTATCTATACTAATCTTATAAAGCTGCAGAGTTTGTTTGTTTGTTTGAACGCGCTAATCTCTGGAACTACTGGGCCGATTTGAATGATTCTTTCAGTGTTGGGTAGTCCATTTATCAAGAAAGGTTTTAGGCTATATATCATCACGCTACTACTTAAGGGAGCGGAGCATTGATAATAAATGTTACAACAAATCAGGCAATTTTTCATACATATTTTGAAGACTAAAACATACGGGCTCAAAGGGATATGAAGCTTCAAAATATACCCCGGGCGAAGCTGGGCTGGGTCAGCTAGTAAAGTATAAAATCTAGACCTCATTTCAATAAACGAACCAGTCTGCTGTCACATTTCATGCACAAACTTAATTTACATTCAAAACATGTTATTACATAGCACTTTCTCTAAGATACCTATACGTTTTTGGGTCGTATTTAGCATGGCCTACGGCGGAGTTACGGTGTGTGACGTGCCTAGTCTATGGTATGGTAGCATAGCCTATAGACTGAGTTGACTAATATGCCTACTAATATATTTGTTCTATGCTATTTTCATAGCTTTTGTTTTAAAGAAATACTTGCGTTATTAGTCATAATGGATACTTTTTAGTTGTAAAGATCAGGTTAGTGTTTCCAAAAGGTTAAAAATACCCTCAAAAGTTATTAAGAAACATAATCAAAATACCTCGGCATGATGTGGTAATATAGTGACACCCTTTAATGCGCTTGAGCGTTCGGAAAACCTGATTGCCCCTTGCCTGCTCTCCACCGTCCCCTTTGCTAGTCAAATGGACAGATGGAAAGCCTCCAAACAGCCCTCCATAGAGCCGCTCCTGTCTCAGTAAAAATTGACGGAAGCCCGTAGCCGACATCGTCTCCCTTGGGAAGGAGAGCCCAGTTGCCCAGGGTCTATCGCGTGGAGGATCCAGATCAGTTTAGAGACCTTCCTACATCCAAATCCTACTCACACTTTTGGACAACTTTGCAATAAACTAGTCCACACTTTAGTCCAGATTTGAGTGGCTATTCATGAATTAACCGTGAGGATACTCTGGTCATAGTCTCGTCCGTTAATATACCAGAAACCTCTGCTTGCATTTTAGTTTGGCTGAAAATCCAGTGTATTTCTACAACCAGTAGACTATTATTATATCCAAACATCTATTTCTCGGCCAAATAACACTGAAATACTATCTACACCAGGTACTAAATCTTGCATTCTTACACGATCAAGAAATAAATACTTAACTGTATCATTTTGAAAATAATATTAGATTGACGATCGAATATTGGAAGCGGGCCGTTAGAATTGCAATCGGATGAGTTGCTACATAAACGATACGTCATACTTACGACAATCTCATTTTTTACACAGTTACCTTAGTGAGGATATATTTGAAATGTTTTTAAGGAATATTTTAGCAATCGTAATAATTAGTATTGTCCATAAACGAGGGATACCTGGGTGATACCAGCGTAGAAAGCCTCCGAGTAGCTATAGGGCTACAACACCTTGGGAGAGAGTCGCTAGGTACCGTCTCCGTTACAGAGTGCACGGCGTGGGGATTTCCAAAAAAAAATCCCAGAGGATCAGTTGCAGTTGAAAAAATACGGAACTTTCTCAGAGGTGCAGTAAGAAGACTGTAACATTACAATTGTTGGTGAGTATATAGGTATTCAAAATTGCAGTCACGTCCCTTCCACAATAACGCAGTGTATCACAAGTACACTTGTCAGCAAATAAATTACGCAGATATGTAAGTATGTACGAGTCCTTTACCGAAATAGGAAGACAATGTGGATTGTATTCAATAACTCGATACCGGGACAATGCAACTAGACGTATTGATTCTATCGTGATGCCGTCATGCCGTGGTTAAGTTCGGAAATCGTGATTCGAACGAAATAAAGAATACCGCTGCAATAATAACTTCGTGTTGTGTTCCCGGCGGTGAGTAGGGTAGCCAGAGCTCAATGGAGAATTCGTGCTGTCAGTGGGAAGACAAAAGGCTTGTCCTGCTTTGTCTTCTACACTTACGGTACAGAAACTCTGTGCTCCTCTGGTTTTACATACGTCCATATGCCACGGTAACCACTTTCCATCAGGTAGGCCGTGTGCGGTATAAAAAAAATAAAAATAAACAAAGAATATTTATTTTAAAACAAGCTGTTACTCGCAGTTTGGACCGCCTAAATGCCAGTTATCGCAACTAGACATAACCTACGTCCTTTCCAAGTTGTAATTCAACGAAGTTTCAAATTTGATCAAAATCGGTTCAGTGATTTATATTCCCCCAATCGTGAGTGAAACTGAAAACCCTGCGTCAGAACCTCGTATAATAAACCACAATTTATGTTTGTTTTTTGTTGTTTGTCTGTCTGTTTGTAATCTTTGAAACTGCTGAACTGAATAGCTGATATTATAAAAGGGGTAACTTAGGCTACTTTTATTTTAGAAAAAATATATATGGTAGCAGGCGCAGCTAGTCAATATTATATGAGAACACCTCTCCCATTCAAAGTTACCAACCTAAGTGGGGGCGATAGCACCAAGAATTTCAACGAGCATATAGTTTTACCCATCAGAATGAATTTCGTGGGGGGAATATATATACCTTTTACTTTCCACTATGCCCCACCGGTTTCTGTCCAGTCTGTATTCTTTATGCTAAGTAGTAGTAATTGATTTGCAGTTGATGTTGGCTTAACCCCAAATGTTAGGATTTTAATATAATGTCTGATTTCGTGCGCTACAACGCAGGACAATGATACGTCGATATTATTGCGGTTTTGCGCATTTTCTCACGACTGCATAGAATTATGTCATGGCATACCATACGTAGGATGAATAAAACACGTGTTACGCTAACTAGATTTACAAATTCGTATTATTGTTACGTATACCCTCAGAACACAGCGCGGTAGCCTAGTGGTATGGGTAATGGACTGCTGAGACGAGGTCCCGGGTTCGATCCCAGGTTTTACCATGGCACACACCAATGACTTTTCGATGCTTTTCGAAGTTATATGTGCATTTATCGCAGGTTTATAAGTGCCCGGTTAAAGGCAACAGGCTAGCCACCTATTACATTGGGACCTAAACATAAACTGGCGAAATGTGGGTGCTGGCACGTCTGCCTACCCCTTCGGGGATATAGGCGTGAGTTTATGTTATGTTATACCCTCAGAATACAGAACGAAATGTTGTTGGAACAATCGGCAATTTGACTAACATTTTATTCTTGAAAAAAATTACCATTTTATAATAATATAATGAACTGCTAAAATGAAAAATTCTTAAGACAAAAAGCTTTAAAGATATTTGATTTTGAAAATTGGATTTCTCGCGCCTCCCGAAAAAGCTCCATGGATACAAAATCGTACTAGTGAGTGACGTCACTTCCCCATCGCGCGTAGTCTAAACGTATGGAGTGCAAGAGAATATCGCATTTATCTCGGTCTACATTGCGATTACATGTATATAGTACATGATAAGAGTAATTTTAAATTTAATGAGGAATCTAAAAAGGTTCCCGACTGAGTAGAATTTGGACCACCCCATTTCTTCCCATGTAGTGTCGTACAAGGCGACTAAGGGATAGGGCTGTTTAACATCGGACAGATATATACAACCCAGACTCAGCCTCAGATGCATGACTCGAGTCAACAATAGTGCCCGAAATACGACAATTGGCTCACCCCCTATTACGTGGGACCGAATACAATTATTGGTGAAATGTGGGTGACAATTCACCTCTGCCTAACCCTCCGGGGATAAAGGCGTGATTATATGTATGTATGTGTGTAAAAATTGGGACTGCATTTGATTGTTTATATTTTGTCTTACTGTGGAAATTAGAAATAATGAAAAATCATAGTTTCAGTTTGCTGAAGCAATATTTTGCAAAGCATATTTATTCAGAGTAAACTAACATATAAAGCAGTATTGGGAGGAATCAGAAAATCTTGTCAAAAAGCCTATTGTTCTGTATTCTGAGCGTATACCACAGTTCCCTGTTAGGTAAGAACACGGACTGCAACTATCATCATCAATCAATCAATCAATCAATTAGCTCATCGTAGTCCACTGCTGGACATAGACCTCTCTTAATGTTGGGAGGCTTTGGCTTACTGTATTGACGCTGGCCAGACGGGTTGGTACAGGGTTTTATTTCGAGTTTTTCTTCTCTCGCAGCGAGAGATCGTTTAGGTACGTATTTTCCCGTTAGTCGCCTCTTACGACACTCTTCGGAGGAGATGGTGTGGTGATACTTGTATTCTTTCTCGTCATAGCGATTTCCCAGAGAATTCAAAGTTTGCAGCTTGGAGCCTGTGGTCTGCTTACCTGTTGGTTTTAATTGATATGTCGGATTTCTGGGAGCTACTGCTGCGTGACCTCCCTAATTGATCGAAAGACCGATGTGAATGCACTGACAATGTACATCGCGCATAAAGTATAAATTAATAAATAAATGAATACACTCCTTAATACTAGAAATTTAACTTATCTTGAGGAGTTCGGGGGAATCCTGGGAATCCTAGCAATGTCGGTTACTAATACCACAGACAATATAATTCTTCTAATACTTAGTATTCCTTTTTTAAATTTATAATCTGGGATCACAAAGGCTTTTTATCTAGGGAATAAAAACAACTAGCAAAGTAACTGTATTTCACCGGCGACGGTCACCAGCAAGTATCTACTAAAGGCCATATACCCAGGTCGCAACTCAATGTTGGCACCCTATTAAAAAAACACTCGTACGAACCTCATTTTAATGCCTACTTATAGATAAGTCCATACTGAAGTCGAACGGGTCCATACCAGTACTAAAAAGATAGTTTCCTGTAGAATATATGCGTGTGCGTATGATAACAGATCTCCATGCAGCTTCGCCCGAGACCGTTCAACCCGTAACGTGAGATAATCCAGCATGTATTGATTTAAATCTGTAAGAACGGAAACGAAACAAGTTTGAAAACATATCTTAGTTTTATATTTACCGATACGATTAGTTCTATAGTCGATAGAGAATTTATAGAAACTGTATTTAAGTATGTACTTCTATCTAAAAGTACTCCTAAATGTAGATACATGCAGAGGTGTCACATGTGAATGACAATTGTGACCATTTATCGATTGTGGTCCAAAGATATTCACAATCTGTCACAGGTGTCGGTAACGGCGTGGTGTTACAAGTTCAATGGATTTTTCCCATCTCAAAAAATGTCTTTCTGAAGTATAGAATTCAAAATGAGGTCATTCTAAACAGAACTAAATGAACCTACTAGCAAAATAAGCAAGCTGAAGTGATAGTGGGCTGGCCACATCTGTTGAAGGGCCAAGATGGCCGTTAAAGCAAACGAGTCCTAAAGTGGAGACCGCGAGAAAGACACCCCCTTGCTAGGTCGAGTGAAGGTCTGGAAATGGGGGTTGGAAGTTGGGACAGACTGGGACAGGGCTATGTCCCAGTACCGCGATGGACTGCAATAGGCAAATTCACGGACTGTAGTGTATTGTGAGATATACACATAAATGTATAACTAAAGTAGGTATACCCATACACTACAAGTCTTTAGCTATTCGTATAATGTTATACATATTGAATGAAATTAGCCGTAATGGAGGCAAGGTCACGTCCCCTATCATTAATTCCGAACGCATCAAGAAACCAGCCATGCATCGAAAAATAATACAAAAAAAAGAACTCATTTGAATTTAGAATGGGTCATTACAACGATAAATTTAAGACATTTATTTTCTTCTTTACGCTTTTATGACTTCACTTTCATAATCCATACTTATATTATATATGCGAAAGTAACTCTGTCTGTCTGTAACGCTTTCATACCAAAATCACTGGAACGATTTTGATAAAATTTGGTACAGAGATAGATTAGAGCTTGGGACAGGACATAGGCTACCTTTTACCGTGCAAAATGACTAAAGGGATACAAATAGGAGATGAAAAAATATTTTATTTATATCTTTTTTGGAGACATATCTTTGTTTGTTTTATTTTTTGTCGCTAAAGACTCCTAAAAATATTTATTGTATTTATAAGGGGAATTTGGGACCGCTGTTTCGGTCACGGTCCCGAAAGACTTACTACCCAAAATATTCTCATTTTTGTGGATGTGGCATGAAATATTATGAATACACAAATAGATAGCTTGAGTAACGGCTGTGTTTGGTCAGGATAATCGATATTAACGTAGGTAAACCCGTGGGCAACAGCTAGTTTATACAGGTCGAATGTTATTAAGGCATCTATTCCTATCACCCATCCAATCTGCGCGCATATAACGCGTATTGCACTTACATTATAAACAAACTTGTATTGGCATTCTACTCACCGATCAATTGTAGACCTTAGCGATATGAAAATAAGGAGATCTGAAATCGCTATTCGAGGATTGGTAGTTAATATTGCGACAGTCCTAGTCAAGTCAACGTTTCTTACTTATAAACACAATGCTAGTTGCGTAGTTTAGTTGTCTGCAAAGTGCTAGAAAAAGATTTGCGAAATTTATTATAATATTCAAATGTGTTGTTGTATATTTAGATAAAAGTTTATTAAACACAAAAATGTGAGTGAAAAAGAAAGGTTAAATTATTTCAAATTCCAAATTCAAAAAACCGTGACCTTGACATTGAGTTACGTAAACATAGAGAAAAAAAATGAGCTAAAAATGGCGCAAAAAGTTTGAAATAAGAACACTAAACCACAGATTACCATCATCCGTTCTAAAATTGTTGGGTGACATAAGTGTTGTGCTTTGACGAGTAGGTAGTGTGTATTATAATAAAGTTAGTTCCGAAGTCGGGTCGAAGGTGACAATATGCCCCAGATTTTCTTCAAAAAAGTTATGATTGTGCGGGACCGAGCTGACTTCGAGGTAAGCTACTTTCACTTTCCGCGCCGCACCGTGGCTCATGCCCTGTGATTTGATAATACTGTGTTGTTATTAAATATATTTTAGAATTTCATACCAGATTACACTTTTTTATTTCAATTAGTACAATTAGCGTACAATTGCTTCATCTGAGTTTATAAGTATAATGTAACTGCTACCACTGAATTTGCTAAGTATGTGCACAAATTATGATATTATTCGAATTAAGTTTACTTTACGGAAGGAATAAAGTCCACAGGGCCCAACTAATTGGGGGCTTTGGGGCCCTAGCTAACCTCATCTGCTGGTTAGTGCTACTGCTACATAACCGACGAGCTCCAAATTACCTTTTCTTTCGGGGTTTGGAGATCTAACGACAGTTTTTTAATAAATATTACAACCGTAATTACTAATATTCCCTCTTACCCCTCCAGCTAAGCTAAATTCTTGTGTTAGATATGGGTTGGTACTGTAAAAGCCAAATCGAGGGAAAGAGTAGGAGTGCGAACCCTAGACCTTACCTATAACAAAAGCTCTCAATGCACCCGGAGTCTTACAGAATACCACGGCTATAACAACCTCGTGTTGTGTTCCCGGTGGTGAGTAGGGTAGCCAGAGCTCACTGGAGAGTTTTTTTTTTATACCACTTAGTTGGCAGACAAGCACACGGCCCACCTGATGGGAAGCGGTTACCGTGGCCTATGGACGTATGCAACACCAGGGGTGTCACACTCGCACTGCCGACCATGAAGAAACCTTCTGATGCCCGTCTTGAAGATGCCCTTTTTGTGCTGTCAGTGGGAATACGAAAGGCTTGTCCTGATTTTGTGTTCTGCACTGAGGGCAGATAAAATATCTGTTCTTACAGGGTCGGCAGCACGGATGTGACTTCACTGTTGTTACACACGTTCATAGGTCACGGTAACCACCTTCCATCAGGTGGGCCGTGTGCTTGTCTGCCCCATATAACCACGTTTCTTTTAATCTTTGTTTAAAAACTCTGTTTTAAATAAACGCGACCCAAAAACGGTGTAGCTGTTAGCTATATGAGACCCGAGCAGTCTAAAAAGGTCACATTGAGCGATTCTGCTACATAAGAATTTCTAGTAGACCCCGATAGATTCCTATAAAATGCGTAAAATGGTGACTAATATGTGCAGAATAATTTAGTTACTAGAATATTGTATTCGTATTCTAAAAGCAGGCAGGCAGGCAGGCAGGGAGTAGGTACAAAAGCTCACTGTAGGGATTTTGTACTGTCAGTGGGAAGACCAAAAGCAGCTCGAGTGTGACTCCCTTGGCGTTGCACACGTCCATAGGCCAAACTAATACATAAAAACGATATGATATGAGAAAATGATATGAGGACAGATTGTATAGACATTCTGTCAATTTTTTTTATTTTTTTTTTATTTATTTATTCAACTTTATGCACAGTAATTTTGTATAAAGGCGGACTTAATGCCAAAGGCATTATCTAACAGTCAACCTTAGGGTGATGCAGAGATACATTGAGGTAGGTGCAGGCAAAATAATTTATTGTCAAATTATCTATGTTCACAATAATAATACATACATTATACATACACACTATAATACATAAGAAATTCATACACATACTTTTAAATATATTAGGTACTTATATATATTCGTGTAATATATACTTATAAAATATAAACTTACCTATACTTATATAATTATACATAATGACAAAATATATCTAACATTGAGGTTTTACACATTACTATGACAAGGGGCTATTGTTAGTAGAGCTGACGTACTTTGTGTGGTGATTTGAATGGTGATTTCGAGAGGAAGCCGTCTATACAATCTATCCTCACATAAATAGAGATGCAGGACTGGAGAGGAGATGACAGGCGATGAAGTTTCGTTCTAGAGTATGCACTTTAGTGTATGTTTATAATACCCATTCTGGATTTTATGTTACAAGCTATGCTTATCTAGACGGTGCTGACTGCTGCGTAATATGAATTATATTATATTATCTGTGGTACTTAATATGTAAAAAAAAAACAATTAATTCCACGAACGGACGGATTAATTAATTTAAAATTAAAATGTTTACAGTTTATTACAGTGTCAGTGAGAAATTATTATGTAACTAATATAATTTATAGCTGTTACGTACGCATTTAAATAATGTATTTTGAGACGTACATTAAACGTTGTTTTATTTATACTAATGCTAAATAATACAAAATATAGTGGCGTATTGACCTCTATGTTAGCGAACTATTAGGTAGGTAAGTACTTCTACACCCGCGAGCGGAGGCGGCTCGGATGTCGGAGGTCTCAAAATGACCTCCATCCCCCATGAGCGCGGGCCTTTTTTTTTTACGTGCGCAAAATCCCCACTGATACCTTCCCACCGTGGGTGGGTGGGAGAGGTTATGTCGGACTCGAACCGACTAAAACGCACGCCGCCTGTGGGTCGTTTTGGTTGCCGAAGGTGAGGTTGACAGGCATATCCCTCGCGTCTCTCACGATCTGGCCCTCTTCTCAGGTGTGTGGGGACTTCTTTTTTTTTTTTTTTTTTTTTTACGTGCGCAAAATCCCCACGGATACCTCCCCACCGCAGCCGGTGGAGGAGGTTATGTCGGACTCGAACCGACTAAAACGCGGGTGTGTGGGGACTACAGAGTCCCCAACTCGTTCCCAGAAAACGGGGAGGCGCGCCGCCGCCGCGGCCCGCTTCTGCCTAGGGTGACAGGCGGCTCCACCTGTCACCCCCAGGCCGGCGCTCATGGGGAGCGGAGGTCGTTCATCGACCTCTGACGCCCGAGTTGCCTTCGTACGCGGGCAGCTTGGCTTGGCCTGGGGGTGTCGGGTGGAGCCGCCTGTCACCCTAGCAGAAGCAGTCCGTGGCGGCGGGGCGCGATGCGCGCCTCCCCTTACCCGGGGATGAGATGGGACCCATTACACTTGTTGTCATTTCATCATTCACTCCGCAAAAAGCCTTTTAATATTGAACTTTAACGCTCTTTTTTAAAGTCTTAAATCAAATGTTTTTTTTAGCAGTGTGGTATGACAATGGTTTTATTTTAAAAGAATAGATGACCAGCATTACACAGAAGAAGGATAAAACCCTCATAAAAATATTTGCTTAGTTTTTAAACAAAGTAACATAACATAACATAAACTCACGCCTATATCCCCGAAGGGGTAGGCAGCGGTGCTAGCGCCCACATTTCGCCAGTTTATGTTTAGGTCCCAATGTAATAGGTGGCGAGCCTAATGCCATTAGCCGGGCACCTATAAACCTGCGATAAATACACACATAACTTCGAAAAGCATCGAAAAGTCATTGGTGTGTGCCATGGTAAAACCTGGGATCGAACCCGAGACCTCGTCTCAGCAGTCCATTACCCATACCACTAGGCTACCGCGCAGTAAGTATACACACATAACGGAGTTGAACCCACGTCACATTTTGCAATAGCCTCGTGGATGTTTGTCTATAAGCAGTGTGTCTGTGAGCATCTATAATAATCAGATAAATGCTGGCATTGAAGGTCTAGCTGCGTTTCTCAACCTTTCGGCTTGCTTTATGAACTGTTGATTTGTTATGACAAGTCAATATGACGTCACCTCGCTTGATAATAACCTGAAGGTACCTAAGTCTCAGGAAAGAGGGTCACCATTACAGACACAAATATTACCTACAATGGTGGCTATCAGCTAGGCGGCCTCGTCAGATACTTTTTCAGATATATATACAGCCCAGACACGGCCTCAGATGCATGGTCAGAAAACGGCAACAGGCTCACCCACTTTTTTTTTTACGTCCGCAAAATGATACCCCCTCACGGATACCTCCCCACCGGAGCCGGTGGAGGAGGTTATGTCGGACTCGAACCGACTAAAACGCACGCCGCCTGTGGGTCGTTTTGGTTGGCGAAGGTGAGGTTGACAGGCATATCCCTCGCACCCCGGCCGACCCAGGGCCATCTCTCACGATCTGGCCCTCATCTCGAGTGTGGGGACTACAGAGTCCCCAACTCGTCCCCGGAAACGGGGAGGCGCGCCAGGCGCGCCACCGCTGCGGCCTGCTTCTGCCAGGGTGACAGGCGGCTCGACCTGTCACCCCCAGGCCTGCGCTCATGGGGGGCGGAGGTCGTTCTTCGACCTCCGACGCCCAAGTTGCCTTCGTACGCAGGCAGCTTGGCTTGCGATCCTTCGTCGCACCCGCTGCCGCTCCCGCCCCGGCTCCTTCTTCACGAGCATTACTTGCTCGCAGAAGGAGGCGCCGGCCACCCACGCATCCGCGCAGCGGCCCATCGCCGCGAGCAAGGTGGAGAGCGTGAGAACTCTCACTCCCAGGGCCGCCACAAGCTCCCGTCTCAGCGTCTCCCACGCCGGACACTAGGCTCACCCCCTATAACGTGGAACCGAATGCAACGATAGCTAGCTGAGATTTGGGTGGTAATTCATCTTTGCATAACCCCCCGTTGATGAAGGCGTGATTATATGTATGTACAACCTTCGTATATAAACAGACTATCCAACAAAAAAACATTCAAACAAATAAACAAACTCTTCAGCGTTATCTATACTAATATATTATTAATCAATAATAATAATAATATCCTTCCTTACTAATATTATAAATGTGAAAGTAACTCTGTCTGTCTGTCTGTCTGTCTGTCTGTCTGTTACGCTTTCACGCCTAAACCACTGAACCGATTTTGCTGAAATTTGGTACAGGGGTAGATTAGATCTTGGGAAAGGACATAGGCTATGTTTTGTCGCGATAACCGACATCTACGCGGGCGGAGCCGCGGGCAAAAGCTAGTAATATTATAAAGAGGAAAGATTTGTATTTTTGTATGTAACGAATAAACTCAAAAGTACTGGACCGATTTTAATAATTATTTTTTCATTAGAAAGCTACATTCTTCGTGAGCAACATAGACTACTTTTTATCCCGCTATTCCCATGGGATCAGGATTTACGCGGGTGAAACCGCGGCGCGGTGCTAGTACTTAATATAAGTATAGATTAAACCTTATTTATGGACAAAACTGTTGAAAGTGGAGAAATAAAAGCCTGAAAAGAGACCCCAGACTCAGAGGTGACGGTCTAGGCTGTTACCGGGACTAGCGCAATGACAATAATGATGACGAACAAGTTTAAGACGTACCCCGAGACAGCTGTAACGATGTTTTTAGGTGGCAGACAAGCACATGGCCCACCTGGTGGAAAGTGGTTAATGTGGCCTATGGACGTGTGTAACACCAGAGAAGCCACTCTCGCGCTGCTGACCTTCTAAGCACAGAGTCTCTGTGCCGTTGGTGTAGGGGACAAAGCAGGACAAGCCTTTAGTCATCCCACTGACAGCACATTTGTGCTGTGAGAATTTTCTCCAGTGAGCTCTGGCTACCCTAATCACCGCTGGGAACACAACACGAAGTTATTATAACCGCGGTATTCTGTAGGGCGGAGTTACTTCCCCAGTCAGACTGCTCAATTGGGCGGCAATACCTCCTATAAAAAGATGTGAATAAAATATTGTAATCGGATAAGTTTTTACTTTTAGTTGTATCTAATTTGCATAGGTAATTTTATCTAATCTATCTACATAACAAAAACAAGATTATATTACATACTTAATTCGCAATACTTAAGTGTATTAAATATAGCTATGACTGTCTGCTCCAAAATGGTAGGCAGAGGTGTGTTGACACTCACATTTCGCCAACTGTGATTTTCCACGTGAAGGGGACGAGCTTATTGCCGTCAAGCGAGCACTTTAACATGGACAGCTGTATGTTGCTGTCATATAGAGAACAACCATATCTCTCAGTCGCTTTTACGACACCCACGGGAGGAAATGATGTGGTCCTACTCCACCGGCAGCTGGAATTGGGATGACTCGCGTGATTAAATCATATTGTGATTATCTCAAAACATTACCTTCCCTTTTAACCATGCAGAGGTGTTGTATTGAGCATAATAAATAGCTGCGTGGTTCCCGGCAGAATTTGGACCACCCCATCTCTTCCCATGAGGTGTCGTACAAGGCGACTAAGGAATAAAGCTGTTTAACATCAGACAGATATATACAGCCCAGCTTCTGCCTAAGATGAATAGTTTGACTGAACAATAGTGCCTGGAAGACAACAATAGGCTCATCCCCTATAACGTGGGACCGAATTCAATGATTGGTGAAATGTGGTTATTAATTCAACTCTGCCTAACCCTCCGGGGATAAAGGCGTGATAATATGTATGTACTCGTATGTAATAAATTTATGTTCGAAACCGAGTTACAACATTTAAGGAGGCATCTATAAACGGTGAATGCATGCTGAGTAGTTGAAGGCTGTTCATGGCTGTGGATCTCAACATTTTACTCATCCCCGTTTTACTAATTCGCTTTATTTGTTAGTAATAATGTTTTTTTTTAAATTACATAAATAAGTACGATGGTGCTGGTATTTAAACTATCATGGTCAATCATATTCGAATCAAAGTATTCGGGATATTTACCATGTTGTGTTGTTTTGAGTTTTCGATATTTCGGCGCTGTTGCAATCACTATGATCATGGAGGAACCGCCAATACTCCAGTTCCTCCCGATTACTTTGATACGGAGAGTGCTATGGTGGTAAAGCGGTAGCTAACTGCGACTGCAAGTGCTGTTCTACAGGCTTCAGTTCAGAAGTCAGTGGTTAGACTGAAAAAGCAGACGCTAGGAGGAAGAATAATTAGTTCGACAAGCATTTTTGGAAGGAACTGTGCATAACAAACAGGAAAAGTGTTCGACATAAAACAGCTTCCTTCCCTATAACGCTATTGTATGATTTGCTTGTCAGAGATGTATGTTCTATTCGGTGTTTTCGTAGATCACTGCTGTTCACACAAGGGTACTGCAGTGATAGCAATGATATAGTATGTGGGATAAGCCCATGAAGCTGAGAATATGGAATTTTGTTCTGGAAAGGGCATTTTTACGATTTATATACCTATTTATAAGATCTTTATTTGTGAGATAACGGAGAAAACACTCAAGTATCACCACCCTCCTTCGATGGGTGTCGTAAGAGAACCTGTCGAAGATATCACTGCGTGAGAAGGAAAACTCGAAATAAATCCCTGTACCAACCCGTCTGGCCAACGTGGAAACAGTAGGCCAAAGCCTCCCAACATTGAGAGTGGCCTGTGTCCAGCAGTGGACTGTGATGGAGTAATTGATTGATATAAGACCCTACACCCCCATCCCCCTTGTCATATTTTGTCACATGAAACGAACAGACCTCTAAAGACCTCTAACTAGTTACAATATTATAAGTACACGCTTAGAGATATGTCATTTGTAGGAGGTAGGACACGGCGGTATTTCCGCCCAATTGAGCAGTCCGACAGGGGAAGGAGGTACTTCCCCTACCCTACAGAATACCACGGTTATAATAACTTCGTGTTGTGTTCCCAGCGGTGAGTAAGGTAGCCAGAGCTCACTGGAGAATTTGTGCTGTCAGTGGGATGACTAAAGGCTTGTCCTGCTTTGTCCTCTTGCTTGTCTGCCACCCTAGTGGTATAAAATAAAAGGTGTAACATACGTCTATGTCGAAAGTCGATATTATCAGATATACATTAAAATAAATTAATTGGTGTTATAACTTGCATAATAAAGAATATTGTCGAAAGTTCACGAGATATATTTTGTAAATATTATTATTATTATTGTTTCTCAGTACCTTGACTCTCGGGACTATGGAGTCCCGGGCCTTTGGAAGGCGTGCGTCGGGCCGAAGCCAAGACGTAGAGGCCCTTTTATGAGAATTTAATATGCTAGGAATACACACACGCGGCGGATATCATCCCCGAGCGCACAATATGATACACCGGGAGATGGTCCCCGCCAGGTGCAGATACTATTGCTGTGGGTGCTGTGGCCGCGATGCAAACTAAATTATGGGCTATGGGATTGAGAATTGGATGGACTGGTGAATGGGCTATGGGGGGAGACTAACGGACGCCTGCCGTGACAATAAGTCTCAAAATTGTAAAAAGGCAGGTGGTGACTTGCCAACATATTGCATGGGCCCCATTAAAATAGCCACATATAGTGCGACCATGGAGCAACATCCGTTGAGCGGCTAAGGTTGTCGAGAGGTGAGTCTGCGGGGCGCAAGTTCCCGGTATACCATTATTATTATTATTTTAACAGGCAGGCAGTCGAAGCAACTGATAATGCCCGTATCCTGCTTATGCCCATTAGTGTTTATTTTTTTTGGTTAAGGTGTTGGTCTAGTCTATTTTTAAATTGGTTTATGTTCTGGGCTGTCACAACATAAGCTGTCATTATGCTGCGATTTTCCCAAACACGACATATTTATCTCAAATTTATTATTTAAAACAATACTTTATGACAGCTAGAGTGCACCAAATTAGATTCAGTGACACGTCATATAGCCTATAACCAGGGGGACGACTAAGATGCTTCTAACGATATCCCATTGGTCCAGTTTTAGACGTGGTTGAGGAGCTATGAGGGAACAGATGATCCTACATATATAGATACATATCCTGACCAAATCTTAACCCTCCTTTTGTTTTGTCGTAGTCGAGTAAAAAGTGAGAGGCCATTCAGTAAACGCACGTAGTGATGATCTAAAATATCCAAGGAGTATTTGAAAATTGAAATATAGCTCTCCTAGAAGTGGACGTAATACAGTTTAAATTCCGAAATTAATTTACTTTCATAAATAGTGCATTTAGCAATAGGTATCATATTTTTTGTACCTTCAATATTGTAAATTTTTCACAAATGCTACTTTCATCTCAAAAAAAAGTAACTTCTCATCTAATAAAATATTGTAACTATTTGATATTGAGTAACACTGACTTTACCCCTACTATGGGTGAGTTAGTAATTCAGTATGTTGTCAGTGTTGTCACATTATAGTGATAATTTAATTGTAATTTATTTGTCGCCATGTTGACCAAGATTTATTTCCACATGACAGTCTTGATCTAGTGTGGGGTTGATGGCTAAAGTTCTCTTTTCTCTGTATAATTGGTAAATTATGTATTACCTCTATAACTAATTTACTATAGATTTAAGTGAACGCAAATGTCAATTATTTTGTTGGTAAATAAATGATTCTTATGGCTACTTTAATCGCAGTCCAAAGATTGCGATTTCCCAAAGATTTTGATTGGGCTCCAAAACACGTTATGAAGTTAATTTTGTACCATTGAGATTTATTTAAATAAAAAAACACTTTAAACTTAAGTTGAATCACGATCAGTGTTCAGAGTAAGTATGGTAATACGTCCCAATCTCCCCTTTCCTACACAGGACTACACGTGCAGGGCTTAGATCACCCACACACGGTGCAGAGTATCCGGTCCAGAACCAAGTGGTTGGATGACTCTTTCCTTTGTAACACCATTAAGGCCAGGAACTCAATACCAGCTCACGTGTTTCCTTCTTCCTACAGTCCCGGGTCCTTTAAGAGGGGCGTGAAAAAGCATATAATTGGGCCGTCAAGCTGAGTGTCACCATTGTCACATAGTATATGTAAGTAATGGTGACCCTCTTTTCTGAGACTTTGGCTTCAGCTCAACATCCGGCAAGGCGAAGTCTAACTGACGTGTCCTATATAAAAAAAACTGTGGTGGACAGCTATATCTATATTTAGACACTCTAAACATCATCACAGTGGCAATTAAAATGCAAATAGCTACTAAGATTCTATTCTATTCTATTCTAAGATCTATTTCTAATTATATTAATTGAACAATTACGAATAGACAGAATACAGCATCACCACATTACGCTTGCACAAAATTAAATAACGATTTGTAAGCATGTTATCGCGGGAAGTGAGAATCAAGTGAGTGATAATCAATCGAGTGGTTATCCCGTAGTAGTGGACCTACAATGGTAGACGAACGGTCACGTACCATTAGAACGTGAATCAGAGCGCATCAGCCCCGTTGCATAACTTGCCTTGAGTGATGAGATGACTGTTTGGGTGCTGCTGGCGGTACTCTCATCAAACGAGTTTTTCAACGCTCTGCCGTTTCTTATCCCAATTTTTATTCAAGTATATAATATCAATGACCTATTTATTCATTTATTTATTAATTTATTTGAACTTTTTGCACAAACAGACAAGGATTGTACAAAGGCGGACTTAATGCCACAGGCATTTTCTACAAGTCAACCTTAGGGTGATGCAGAGATATTAAAGGTAGGTGCACGAAGTGTTGTGGTGATAGTTCTCAACGTTTGGTACACAAATAATAATTATATATAATAAAAATTAATGGAAAATAAATAAATAATAACATAAGTATCAATATATAAATATATACAAACATCATAAACTACATACACATATGACGGAAAAAGAATATAAGTATCACCACCCCATCTCATCCGAAGGGTGTCGTTAGAGGCGACCAACGGAAAAATACGCAGACGATATCACTGCGAGAAAAGGAAAACTTGAAATAAAACCCTGTACCAACCCGTCTAGCCAGGGTGGAAACAGTAGGCCAAAGCCTCCCAAGATTCAAAAATCAAATCAAATTATTTATTCCTGACCAAGTGTATATAGATCTTACAACATTTCAGTACTTAAAAACTTAGCGCCTTTTTCAGGCATTGCGACATTTAGCTTAGGGCAAGGGGTTAGGGAGAGGTCCAGACCAGCAATGGACTGCGATGGGCTAGTTGTTTTGTTTATTTGATCTACAATAATAGTAGGTGCAAACATGTTTGAAATTTGGACTCAGCCTCAGATGCATGGCTGGATCAGCAATGGGACCCGGAATACGATAATGGGCTCACCACTTATTACGTGGGACAGAATACATAATATGGTAGTTTCCTCATTCATCGAATTGTTACCAATACTACTTAATGTCTGAGTATTTTATCTAAAAATATGCATAGTGGTGGTGAGTAGGGTAGTCAGAGCTGACTGGAGAATTTTGTGCTAAAATCAGGACAAGCCTTTGGTCTTCCCACTGAGGGAAGAGCAAAGGCTTGTCCTGATTTTGTGTGCCGCACTGAGGGCACATATAATCTCTGTTCTTACAGGGTCGGCAGCACGGATGTGATCCACTGGTGTTACACACGTTCATAGGTCACGGTAACCACTTTCCATCAGGTGGGCCGTGTGCTTGTCTGCTGCCACCTAAGTTGTATAAAAAAAAGTATAAACCACGTGCCACGATTTTGTATGGAGCGTTCATTATATTACTTATTGTTAAAAATGTATTAATATAGATAATAATAAAAAATAGGATACAACCCTATTGTTGAAATGTGGGTGAACCTCTACCTGGTCCCGGGGATAAAGGTGTGATTATTATATGTACAACTTGTGCGAATGCGAATTAACCTGGCTCGAAACCAACCCTCCTCCCGCATCCCTGCATGAGGCCCCGTTGTCGTCCTTCGAGACCAGCAGCATCTTCAACACTGACCGCTGCACGTTTGGTTTCGTTTGAATATCGTAGTTATTTGTTATCAGTATTTTTTGAGATTTGTTACATTTGTAAAGTCAGGTGCCATGTTAATGCGCACGAGTTATATTTAAGTTTGGATTCTTATTAAGATTTAAAAAGAAATGGGTTGATTTAGCCCCGCTACGCGCCTGCTAGGTCTGCAGCTTTGTGTTAGAGTATAATAGAAAAGATGTATGATAAGTTTTCAGTTTGCCTCAAGCATGTTCTCAAAAAATAGTACCAGCTCTCGGATTAATAAAATAATGCCCGATCGACGGCAAAAGCACGTTTACCTACGATTGAAAGCTAGCCAGCGAAGATGTTAAAACACCTCTGCTTATCCGTTTACCGATTATTCAGCTTTGAACATATTATAAAGATAACGAACTAAAATAATTGTTCCATGTATAGTAGTTTCACGACTAAGCTAAAACAGTATCGTCTCATTACTCCCTAGTAACAAACGATGTAAGTCCTATATTTAGCAGGATTCAGGCATTCCTTCAGGACTCGGAGACGTTTACAAAAAACGACAAGTTTATTTCTGTTGCTAAGTGAGCTTCATCCCAAATAAAGGATCGTTCACGCTGTGCGACACTTGTCACGTTGCAGTTGAATGGCAGTAATACAAGTTATGTGTCTTTGGAAATTATGCATTATTATTGAAAATAGTATCTTTAACCTTTTAGGTTTCCTTGTGACACTGTGGTTCTTTATTTTACATACATTTATATTTTTTATTTTATATTATATAACATTTTACATCACATTTTAATTCACCTCTGCCTAAGACTCCGGGGATAAAGTTAGGCAGAGGTGAATTAACATCCCCATTTCACCAATCATTGCATTCGGTCCCACGCAATAGGGGGTGAGCCTATTGCCTAATTTCGAGCACTATTGTTGACTCAAGCCATGCATCTGAGGTTGAATCTGAGCTGTCTGTCTGATGTTAAACACCCCTATGCCTTAGTCACCTTGTACGACACCGCATAGGAAGAGATGGTCCAAATTCTACTCTGCCGGGTACCACGGGGTATTTTATGTACTTAAATAATGATTAGTGAAGTTATTAAACAAGTACAGAACCGGTATTTCGAGCTCAAAAGATATACATTAGATTAAATCAATATTTAGAATACCTACGTATATGCAATTATTTGTTTTTAAATAAATAATTAACAAATTAAAATGGAACCATTATGGAATTAACTCCTTTCGAACAAAAAATAATTTTGAAAATCCATTCACAAATGACAGAGATTTGCGCGTACAAACATAAAAAAGGTCGGAATTGAGAACCTGCTCCTTGTTTAGAAGTCGGTTAATAGGGTGATCTGTTCATTTCTGAGATAATGGAGGCAGCAATGTTCGCAACAACTAACATACAAGTGTTTGAAATCTAGGATACCTATACTCTATTCGGTTAGATACCTAATTGCAGGTAAACAATCTTGCAGCGACGTATTATAAAAACAAATATTAATCAGGCTAGCAAACTGATTAACTACTGGATCAATTATAATAATCAAAATAAAATTTAAAATGAGTCTCTAAACAACTTCATCCCACGCACACTTAAGATGTGGAATGACCTCCCAGCTGCGGTTTTCCCAAGCACCTACAATATGGGGTTCTTCAAGAGGGGCATCAGAAGGTTTCTTCATGGTCGGCAGCGCGAGTGTAACACCCCTGGTATTGCATACGTCCATACGCCACGGTAACCACTTTCTATCAGGTGGACCGTGTGCTTGTCTGCCACCTAAGTGGTATAAAAACAATAAACAAAGTTTTTTTAAAAATAAAACGTATTAAAAGACTCTTCACGATTATTTACGTTTAGTTAATAGGTACTTAACTAACCGACGGTCTATCTAGATCTATTTATCAAAGCAATTAGTAAATTATTTTATAATTGTTGACAACTTTCCATTACATTAGGTACCTACATTACCCGTATTGACGTTACAATATGACAAAATCTTTTTTTTTATTAGAGAGAATACCTAAAGGACACAGAGTATTAATACTTTGATTAATTCTTCATAAACAGATATGAAAAAAAAATTCCCTACTTTATTAGCGTAATATGTAATACAACCAATCTAAATATTATCACTAGGTCCTTTATTAATATTTATTGAGATAATAGAATAGTAAAATTAACCTACTACATTTCGCATAAGTTGGCACCACACGTGACACTTAATACCTGCTGCTACACACGCATATAACGGTTCGATATATCGTTGCGATTGATTGTGCAAACCGCTTTGCGCAGGCATATTGATTGTGCGTGACGTACGACTTCATAATAAAACAAATGACTTTAGTTTACTGGCTCATTATCAATTATTATCTATTTTAAACGAGTTTTTAATCGTTATTGAATGCGTTTGCACAGTTTTTTTTTGTCCCGAGTGTAGTTCTACAACGATCGCTCCGCTCCGGCTCAGTTTGTCAAGAATCTTGATAAAAGTCGGACGTGTTTGTGTGTACAAGATGGCGACTGAAGGACGCGGATATCGTGAACATTTAATGGACTTCATAGATTGCTACAGGAACGAAGCTTGTCTTTGGAACACTAAATTGAAAGAATATCACGACCGTAATAGAAAAAATGCTGCGTACCAAAGATTGATAAATACATATAAAGTAATTGAACCAAATGCTACGAGAGACACAGTGGTGAAAAAGATTAATAACCTTCGATCAACATACAAGAAAGAGTTGAATAAAATGAAAAAGGCCAGCGAATCACCTGTAACTGAAGAAGCTTATGTTCCTCGTTTATGGTATTTCGATATGATGCATTTCTTGTACGAACAAGAAATAATGAATACATCGCTAAGTCACATAAATGAGGACGAGTATGAGGTGAGTTTTTGTTTCGTAGTAATTTATAGTTTTTATGATTGGTTTAGTTTTGTATGAACAAAACCGATTGTATCTGGATTCACTTATGATTCTGTCGGAAGTGTAATATCACACATTGAAATGAAATTATACATACGATTTTATTGATTTATTTAGTTTTGTTGATAATCACGGCCTCTCTGGACGTTTAAAATTTGGCCGGCGTGGATCCAGGGAAAACATTATTTTCAGATGTTTATTTAGTCCTTTTAAAAACAGAATGCGATCATTATTTTATTTTATTTGCAGTAATGCGATCATTATTTTATCTAATTTGCAATGTCTACTCAAGTAGACAATGCAAATTTAATGAAACAAGAAAACAAAAACGTGGTCGAACACGTTGGTCAACAACGTGTTAATATTTTATGTCATTTATCCCAATAATCATAACCTTCAAGCAACGTGAATTTTTCAAACAAAGAAACTTTACATTCAACCATCAGGTAATGTTAAATCATAAAAACAAAAAGAAGTTCATTGTCTTGTAGATTGGCTATTTTATGATTTGATCCTTTGCGTTTATTTCAACTTTTGTTTGGGCAATAATAGGCTCATTTTGTGAAAGAGATAAGGAATAGGTACCCTTTTTTTTTCGTGCAGAAACCCTTACGGGCGCGCCCCTCACTGGCTACCGATCTGTTTGTATAAAAAATAACTACAATATGTACCTAGCCAACCTAACAAGAAATAAATACCATTTATTATAATTTTCAATTAAATTCCCATTTTAATAGTAGATAGGTATTTAAAGTAGGTAATATTCATAGGTACCTATTAAAACTGTCATGGTCACTCACATCAGTATCAAAATTATCGGGATATTTACCATGTGGCATTGTTTTGAGTTTCCGAAAGTCAAAACAATGCAACATGGTAAATATCCCGGTTATTTTGATACTGATAGGTAATATTCATGTAAATTGTACAAAAAAAATTTTATTGAAGCACAATATATTTAAAAATGAAAGAGCTAGGTATCGTTTTTTTTGATCAGTAAAATACCGATAACACCGGTCTCTATAACTCAAACGCGGACCAATGGGAGACGTGGTAGGGGCACATTGATACAGCTGAGGCAACTGCGCAGTCTGGCTCGCTCGTGACGTCACCACGCTCAAGGACATGCACAAGAATGATACGACGCCCCTCGCCCGCCAGTTTGCCGTTGGCCCTCAACGGATATATTCGTGTTTGTGTTATTTACCTGTGAAGTGATTGTGTCTCAGTATCGTCTTATTATTTATTTTATGTTACCAAAAGTGAGTAAATATTTAGTGAAGTGTTTTTAAAAAGTTTTTGTGTATAATATTATTTTTTTCTGAAAAATAAACGTTTGGGGCACTTTGATTCAGTAAGGTTTGGGTACAGTCAGCTTCAGAACAACACTATTTTCCCATTAAAGGCTCAAGACATAAGTATTAAATAAATTGGCCAACCACCAAGTTGACAAAATTACCTTGATCCCTACGTGTAAATTAAATATTTGAAAATGGTAATCTGATTTTGTATCTAATGTGTGGTTGTGTGAATTGATTAAAATTAATGTAATTAGACACACATATATTCACGCCTATCAATTTCCGAAAGGATAGGCAGAGGTTTTAGTTCCACGCAACAGGGGGCGCTTGGCGAGCCGATAGGCGTACCCTCATGGGGTGTATGCTTACTGCTGAAATGTTGGATATAGGAGGAGAAAAGAAAACTGCTATAATTATGACTTCTATTCATTACATCGTATTACAGTTCAACATCATCATTTTGATATTGATTCCTAGTTGCATCTGACTGCTAGTCTTGAAAAGCGTAGTCCGTTTTCCTGATTTTTTTCTTTCACATCTCATTTGGTTATGCATAATAACTTTTGAAGCTGACTGTATACATTGATACGTAACAATCTATACTGTATTAGTGCCCCATTATATGATATAATATGGTAAAAATATTTATAATTTTTACCATATTTTTGTTTTAGAAATGGTCCGCAATTATAAACCCAAGACCGATAGAATACATATAAACGAAGATAATATGAAAGATGCTATACGTGAAGTACTTTCAAAGACTCTATCAGTACGCAAAGCGGCTGCCAAATATGGCATTAAATTTGGAACCCTACAAAATCGCATGAAGAAATCCAGAAAAGTATTAGAAGCATCCAAAACATCATCTTCTACACATGCAGCAGCAAATTTATCACAAACGGCATCATCTTCATCACAAATAGCACCATCCACAGAGATGGCACAAGCTGCATCACCTACACAACACACTGAAATTACTATATCACATGCTCCTATTGCAACCTCATCACACACCTACGGCTCCAAGTATACCGTTGCACAAGTTTTTACAAAAGATCAAGAAAATACTTTGACTCAATATTTGTTGAATAGCTGTAAAATGGACGATGGCCTTACATTAAAACAGCTTTTAACCGTGGCATACAAATACGCAGTATTCTGTGGGTGTAAATATCCAAAATCCTGGAAAGAAAACAAGTGCGCTGGAAAAGATTGGGCTGCTGGCTTTAGGAAAAGGAATCCAGAATTCTGTCTCCGAAAACCAGAGAACATACGTCCAACAAGAAGTTGTGATTCTAATAAAACTGCTGTAGTTGACCTTATACTTAATGATGACGATTTTGCAACGATAGACCCTTTCAGTAAGGGTGACATGACAGACGGGGCGGAAATACAAGATGGCTACTTTATAGATACGGATACTAGTCAAAATAAGGAGCTTTTTGACCAAGAAGTAACCAAAAGTTCTACTTTGGAGGTAGATCTATATTCTGATGCTGACGATCCTCTTAATTGTATTTCATCGAAGGATATTCTTTCTTCTGAAGTTGTTAGACCTCATCCAATAAACTCTATCTCTAAAAATGTTCTAAATAATAAAAGAAGAGAAAGAGAAGAACGATCACAAATATACATCGAAACATCAAAAAAAAATAGTCTGAAAAGCTTTCGCAGGGAATTACATAAATTAAAACGACAGGTAAATGAATTTAAAGCCGTAAAGAAGGTGTTAGAATTAGCTAAGGTAAAAAAGGAAAATACAATTACATCTTCACCACCAGAAATAGATACCGATTCCTGTAATGATGAAGTTGTTATTCCAAGTGATGGTGAAGATATTGAAATGACTACAGAATCGGAAATTGAGGTAAAAACAAATATTGTACCATACTCATTGTTATTTAGTTAAGTATCGTATTTCATTCATCTTATCCTTTTGAAAAACAGAAATGTCCGACTCCGCGAAATCGCGACAAAGTACGTTAAAAATATTTATATTTCAATGTGTGATATTCGTACAAACTTCCGACAATTTTAAACACTTCAGCAAATCGGTACGGTAACCACTTTCCATCAGTGTGCTTGTCTGCCACCTAAGTTGTATAAAAAAAATCGTATCTATTTCCTATTGTTTTTCGGTGCCACATCATAGATGGCAGTACTATCGTTTCATTATACGTAATATATGTAACTAAAATGTATTCTTTCTCACAGGAGCAGATAAACGACAATACCTCACAGACTGAATCTTTAGCACAGACAAAAATTGAAGTGGACAGCGATGTAGAGCAGCATGGTGAGAATGAAGCAGAAGCATCAAGATTCAATCCTTGGTGGTCAGCATCTGCTTCGATAACGTCATCATTCGATATACCACCAAATACGGAGAAAGAACATTCTCAACCTTATATAGACCAAAAAAATCGCTTTGAAGTTTTTGGACAGTACGTAGGGATAAGATTGCAAGAGTTGCCATATCAACAAAGAGTTTTGGCTGAAAAAGTTATCAATGAAGCTTTGTATTTGGCCGAAATGGGGATTCTGACTCCCTCTCACTCTGCGAGGAACTGAGTCTTCTTTTTTTCTTTGAAACTTCCTTTTACTTTTTATTCTATTTAATTGTAACGTCTTATAAGTAATTATGTTAGATATATAGTTTTAATGAATAAATAACTATATACTCACATCTGTTTTTCAATGCCTCTTGTGGTACTTAATAACATATTCATATTCCGTTATCACGTAGATAAAAAATACTAACACACATTAAAAATATGTCGTGTATGCATAGGTAGGTACATATAATCATATAATCTCGCCTTTATCCCTGGAGGGTTAGGCCGAGGTGAATTAACACCCACATTTCACCAATAATTGTATTCGGTCCCACTTAATAGGGGGTGAGCCTATTGCCGTATTCCGGACACTATTATTGACTCAAGCCATGCATCTGAGGCTGAGTCTGGGCTGTATACATATATCTGCCTGATTTTAAACAGTCCTATCCCTTAATCGTGCCTTACGAAACCGCATGGGAAGAGATGGGAAGCCCTAATTCTACTCTGCCGGGAACCACGCAGCAAACTTTTGCCGAGAGCTTTTTATGAAACAAGAAAAAATAGGGGAGAGTTTGTGGTCGCATTATTCAGGAACGTATCTAAATGATTTCTTGCTGACACATCGAGGATATGATTCCTCACAGGTTGTTGTGTAAAAAAAGTCATGCGTCGTAAAGGTGAACTTCGTTATTTATTTATTTATTGGATCATTTAACAGTTATGCATTATACAATGATATTAGAAGTTTACAGCACAGCTCTCTGTTAGGTAAACGCACAACCCACATCAATGTCCGCAAAGTAATATTATTTTACATAACCGAATTGATAAGCATGCGAGTTTTGTTTCAAATAACAAAGTAGCAGTATTACTATTATACTGTAGATCACTGTGAGGACCTTAGAACCTTTGTTGCCATTTCTTTAAATTTCAAGTATGAGTTTGCTAATATGTCTATATCGGCTAGATGTGTGTTTAACGTCTCCAAAAGATGGCGAATAGCAGCGCGCGTCCCGGCATTCGTTCTGCACCATCCTGTGTAGAACAGCCGCGACACGCGCACAGTTCTGGGCACCGCGTAACATAGCTGATTAGTGATACCATTGCAGTCTGTTATGGCATATATACCATGCAACATCATGGATATGAGTAGTTTACCTCTTGTACTCCTTAAGTATGTTGACAGGGGAGTTTACAACGGTGCAATTTATAAATTATTCCACGTAGAAACTTCTTCTGAACCATTTCTATTCTATGTATATACTTGTCATATCGGATCCCAGATTGGAACAGCGAAGTCGAGCTGAGATCTAATTTTTTTTTATACCACTTAGGTGACAGACAAGCGCACGGCCCACCTGATGGAAAGTGGTTACCGTGGCCTATGGACGTGTGTAACACCAGAGAAGTCACATTCCCGCTGCCGACCCTGTAAGCACAGAGTTTCTGTGCCGTCAGTGTAGAGGACAAAGCAGGACGAGCCTATAGTCATCCCACTGACAGCACAAATTCTCCAGTGAGCTCTGGCTACCCTACTCACCACAAATCTATTATACAAGAATAAAAGCGTAGAGGGACGTTTGAAGTCCTGAGAGGACCTCATCACAAAGCCGTACATCTGGTATGCCCTACTTACGACGCGATGTTTTCAACGTGTTGGTCTAGGTGTTATTTAGAGTCGAGGGTGACGCCCAGGTCACGGATGTTGTCAACCCTTTGCAAGGTAAAATCTTGTATTGTGTAGTTATGTGTTATAACTGTCCTCTTTTTAGTGTAAGCTATTACTTTGCATTTGGGTAAACTGAACTGCAGTTTGTTAAACAGAACAGTAAAGGGTAAGCCGGTTAAGGTCATCCTGTAAAGACAAACAGGTCCCGGTGACTGCGACAATTCTTATAAATTTTGTAAACATATATATAAACTCACGTCTATATACCCGAAGGGGTAGGCAGAGGTGCTAGCACCCACATTTCGCCAGTTTATGTTTAGGTCCCAATGTAATAGGTAGCGAGCCTATTGCCATTAACCGGGCACTTATAAACCTGCGATAAATACACACGTAACTTCGAAAAGTCATTGGTCTGTGCCATGGTAAAACCTGGGATCGAACCCGAGACCTCGTCTCAGCAGTCCAGTGCAGGGTTCATCTGGTTTGACTTCGTTCGTCGTTCGATCGTTCCATGTATACTGTTATCTTATTGCAGAGTGCATGAACGAAACGTAACCTACTATATTAATCACATAAGAAATTCAATTAAATTTCAACCCTATTCAATTACAATACGGTGTCTAATTACAATAGTAAGCTTTCGTTAATGTATGCAAAGTAGAATTCAACTCTAAATACTTGTGAATATAGTATATCATTAATAGAATTAATGTTTCTGTAAAGGTGCTGATAGACTTGAGCGTTCATTTGTAGCAGATCATGGAACATCCGTCGTTAATCAAAATGGGGCTTACCTTGACATGTTAATTGTAAGTCGTTCGATTGAGAAAGAGAGATGAATATTTATATATCGTATAGCCCTGTCACTTTCTCCCTGGCAACTATAAATACACCTTACTAAGCTTAAAATAGCAACAAACATTTCCACAACCATTCTAGCAAACGGTTTAGTAAATATCTTCAAAAAGATGTCAGAATTAATGTTCGTCTATGCTACATTTATTGGGTAATTAAAAAAAAAGAAGAGCTCAAAGCCAAAGATATTACCATATATACATACATATAATCACGACTTTATCCCCGAAGAGCTAGGCAGAGGTGAATTAACACCCACATTTCACCATCATTGAATTCGGTCCCACATAATAGGAGGTGAGTCTATTGCCATCTTCCAGGCACTATTGTTGACTCAAGCCATGCATCTGTGGCTGAGTCTGGGTTGTATTTATCTGTCTGATGTTAAACAGCCCTATCCCTTAGTCGCCTTTTACGACACCGTATGGGAAGAGATAGGGTGGTTCAGATTCTGCTCTGCCGGGAACCTTTCGCTAGAAAGCTTATGATAGCTCTCGCGGTTACAGTATAGCTTGCATTCGCTAGAATGCTCATTACCAGTGAATGTACTAGTGTGTTAGCACCTTAAGTATTTGTGATAGTGACGTCAACCGGCGCCGGCAGATGGCGCTAGTCTGACGCCTGTGCGTCAGTGCGTCACAGGCGTCTGATTTATGACTCGATGCACTTCGCCCTTTGAGATGCCAGTACAATTAGTAGTTTAATTTATATTTGGTGCTTTAAAATTTCAAATGTTCAACTTAGCAAGCTTGCATTTCCTGGCATTAATGAGCCGACTTAAATCGTAACTCTTTTTTACCTACCTACCTAATCATCATCATCAGCATCGAAGAGTAAAAAAATTCAAAAGAGAAACCGGTGGAAAAAAAAAATTTGGGATTTTGTATAAAATTCACAACGGCTTCCCTTTGCACACCATGCCGGCAAGGATAAGGTAGGGACCCTTGCTGCTGATCATCACAGTGTTTAGACCCCATTGCATATTAATCTTCTACTTCGTAGCTAGGGTCCGCTCTTCTCTCTCTTCTCAAAATAAAAAACTTGACACTTGGGTTTTGCTGTAGTGACTGCTGTCTGACCTCCTAAGCTGGAGACGAAAGCCTGCGTCAGTGCCTTAATCAGCTGCAGCTCTGCGATGGCTCTGCGTTAATGAATCAGTCAGTTTGCCAGTGGCGCGGAGTTCCTTATAACAGGATTCTGGCCTTCTTGTTGTGTTCTGCGCAGGCACATGCTGAATCTGTGGTGAGATTTCAATTTCACATACACATGTTCTATATTTAGTGACGTCATGCTGTCGAGCACATAAACATATATCACTGTCGACTTGCGCTCAACAATGTGACGTCACTAAATTCAGTGCACATGTGAAATGGTAATCTCACCGCAGATTCAACTGTCGAGTTCGTTTGATCGTTTGAATTTCGAACCGTTCTTAAATCAAATGCTTGCAGATATGCTAGAGACAATAATACCTATGCATTACATCGAAAAACTAGATTACTGTAAAAAAAAACAATAAATTAGCTCACCGCAGTCCACTGCAGGACACAGGCTTCTATCAATGTGTGGAGCCTTTGGTCTACTGTTTCCATGTTACACAGACGGGTTGGTACAGGGTTTTATTTCGAGTTTTCCATCTCTCAAAGTGTTATTGTCTGCGTATTATTCAACTAGCTGACCCACCCCAGCTTCGCCCGGGGTATATTTTGAAGCTTCATATCCCTTTGAGCCCGTATGTTTTAGTCTTCAAATTATGTATGAAAAATTGCCGGATTTCTTAACATTTATTATCAACGCTCCGCTCCCTTAAATAGTAGCGTGATGATATATAGCCTAAAACCTTCCTCGATAAATGGACTACCCAACACTGAAAGAATCATTCAAATCGGACCAGTAGTTCCAGAGATTAGCGCGTTCAAACAAACAAACAAACAAACTCTGCAGCTTTATAATATCAGTATAGATTAGTCGCCTCTTACGACACCCGTCGGATGAGATGGGGCGGTAATACTTATATTCTTTCTCCGTCACCACAGGGATAATAAATATTAAATCTATAGGTACATTTTTTTTATAGTGGCAGACAAGCACATGGCCCACCTGATGGAAAGTGGTTACCGTGGCCTATGGACGTTTGTAACACCAGAGGAGTCACAGTTGCACTGTCAACCCTGTAAGTACAGAGTTTTTGTGCCGTCAGTGTAGAAGACAAAGCAGGACAAGCCTTTAGTCTTCCCACTGACAGCACAAATTCTCCAGTGAGCTCTGGCTACCCTGCTCACCGCTGGGAACACAACACGAAGTCATTATAGCCGCGGTATTCTGTAGGGCGGAGGTACTATCCCAGTCGGACTGCTAAATTGGGCGGAAATGTGTCCTACCTTCTCCTAAACTAGTATACCATAAAAAACTAGTTAAATCACTATTCCTTTTCCTTGTAGTCTGCAAGTAACAGTTACTTCAACAGCAAGTTTAACACATGTTTTAAAAACGTCATTTGATTTAATCGGACTCATGCAGCCGTAGTATGGTAAGACTGGGAATGAACTCTTGACCTTTTGACCGCAATTAATAACGGTTAATAACCATAATACAAGCAGTCTTTGCATCACCGTTAGATTACTTGACTCACGTATTAAGACCCTTTATCATGCATTTCATAAGAGAGTCAATCCCGATTACGTCTAAATTTCAAATTCAAATTATTTATTTATCAAAATAGTGCAACTTAATTACATGTTTTTGACGTCAAATTCTGCTTAGAACTAAGTTTACCACCGCATCCTAGGCGTCCACTGCGGCATTTAAAGCATAAACTTTTTACATTTTACACAAAAATTACCTTGATAGCCTGGTGGTATGGGTAATGGACTGCTGAGAAGAGGTCTCGGGTTCGAACCCAGATTTTATCACGGCACACACCAATGACTTTTAGATGCTTTTCGAAGTTATGTGTGTATTTATCGCAGGTTTTATAAGTGCCCGGTTAATGGCAATAGGCTCACTAGGGGGTGAGTAATTACGTGAGACGGAATTCAATGATTAGTGAAATGTGGGTGTAAGTTCACCTCTGCCTAACCCTACGGGGATAAAGGCGTGGTTTCATGTATGTATATGTATACTAACGTAAAGTTAGTATCAGGGTCGGCAGCGCGAGTGTGACGCCCCTGGTGTTGCACAAGTCCATAGGCCACGGCAACCACTTCCCATCAGGTGGGCCCGTGTGCTTGTCTGCCACCTAAGTGGTATAAAAAAAACAAGAAGGGGTAGGCAGAGATGCTAGCAACCACATTTCGCCAGCTTATGTTTAGGTCCCAATGTAATAGGTGGCGAGCCTATTGCCATTATAACCGGGCACTTATAAACCTGCGATAATAACGGAAATATACGCAAATGACATCACTGCGAGAGAAGGAAATCTTGAAATAAAACCCTGTACCAACCCGTCTGGCCAGGGTGGATACAGTAGGCGAAAGACTCCCAATATTAGGAGAGGCGTAGTCCAGCAGTAAACTGCGATGGACTAAAAGACTGATTGCTTGACCGATTGCTAGTATTACCTGGGAGAAACCTATCCTACCCAAGGTCCGTTTTCCGGATTTAACATCCCCGGTGCACACGATCTTAGGCATCCATTGTATGTTCATCTTCTACGACGCCAAAACCAGTACATTTTGGGTCTTTCCCTGGGCCTGAGAGTGAGGTGGTATTACCCATGTAATATGGTGGTCGCTTTGGTGATTCTAGGAAAAAATGCTCGACCATTCCAGAGTTAAATAACCTTGTCTCCTCAACAGTTTTCTTTTCACGCCCCGATTATTACAATCCGGGATTGTAAGAAAAAATAAGCACGTGTCTACGTATGCAGTTATACTCGTGTAATTACTATGCACGTAATCTTTAATCTTAAGTACCGCGGCCCTTTAACTTTAATCATAAAACGAAATGATCGCTATTAACATCCAATGTAATAGGTCCATTACTTTAAAAAAAACACTTTAAAAATAATTTAAAAACAGAATAATAACACTTAACACCTTCATAACAATTACGCTAATTTTGACATTTATGACAATTAGTTTGCAACAGTGAAAGTAATTCTCCTTTTGACGTTTCAAAGATGCGACTTGTCAACTGTCAAATTTACAAATTTATATCTACCCTCAGAATTAAACAGTTATTGGAAAATGAACTTAAATATGTTCGATTTAAGAGTGATGTTATATTATAGTTATAGTGAATACAGGTTATAAGTGGCTGGTACTACGGACAAGAGGTTGTGAGAAAGGTGCTGCTTATGTAACGGCAGGTGGCAGTGCATTTCACAAGCGAGGGGCGAGTGTGAAGGTCACCCGTCGAGTGAGATCGTTAATCATGTATTACAAATTTTAATTAGAGCACTGGTGAGGTCTTTTGGAAACTTAGGTATGTATAACGACTTTCAAATATTTAGAACAACCCTGTGATTGATTTTTATACTTGTAGAACGGGTAGGGTTGCGTTACGAATGGTGACAATTGACGCAAAAATTCCGAATAACTTTTAAAACACATATTGATAACTCACTTGTACTTTTCCACATTATTTTTAATATTTATTATACCTGACCGGTTTCGCCTTACGGCATCCTCAAAGGTATAAACTTTTAAAAGTAAAATTCTTTACCTTATCGTATTTTAGATTGCACGGATTTCTTCTCATTTAATTTACCATGTTTTTGTTATAGATATACGATCCTTAAGATTTACCCCATCGCCATAAAAGTACAGAATGTTATTTTTAAAAATTTTAATCGGTTCGATTACCGTGTTGGGCAACGAGTTTCTAAAAATCTTTAAATGTACAAGTTTTTATTTTTAAAAGACAAGGAATTTTTTTTATACCACTTAGGTGGCAGACAAGCACACGGCCCACCTGATGGAAAGTGGTTAACGTGGCCTATGGACGTGTGTAACACCAGAGAAGCCACACTCGCCACGGCCTGTAAGCACAGAGTCTCTTTGCCGCCAGTGTAGAGGACAAAGCAGGACAGCCTTTACTCAGCTCACTGACAGCACAAATTCTCCAGTGAGGAATGTTTCAATTAAGTAAAAGTACCTATGTCCAATATTTAAAGTACTTTACGTTCACTTTCCATAAGTTACCTAAGTGATATAAAAAAACATTCCCTCCAGGTAGGGTTTTTCTCCGCATTCTAATATTAAGATTCTTTGGGTCTAACGTAGCTAGAACATTATTCCATATTAACTAGGTAGGTATATTATATCTTACTGTGGAGAAGTTGGTAGCCTTGGACATCATGGTCTCTCCTGCAGCAGGAGCGCAGGACGGCTGTCGCGGCACGGGTATATCAATGATATAATCCGTAGGGCTCTTGTCACCGCTGGCGTTCCAGCCATATTACATTACTGGCTTGGCGCGCGACGATAGCAAGTGCCCAGATGTGACGTCATAGGCCTTGGAATGGGAAGGCATTTGGTGTGGTATGCAACAAGTGCTGACACCCTTGCGCCTTCACATCTTCCAGGGACTGCAGACTGCGCCTAGGCTACTACTGCGTCGGCAAAGACCCTCAAAGGGCGCAAGTATAGTAAGTGGTAATTACATATATAAGCCGTTTGGGGTCGAGACGCTGGGATGAGGGGTCCAAGTGCCCGTCTTCTGTTTAGAGATATTTCTAAACGTTTCATTGACGCTACCCGTGACCAGAGGGCTGGTTTATTCCTTGCGCAAAGGATTGGTATTGCCATTCAACGTGGCAATGCCGCCAGCCTTCTGCCACTCTCGCGGTTGACATCGATGGGGAGGAATTTTTTAAAGATAATATTTTCGCGTTCAGTAAAAATACTGATTGTGCATCTAATTAAGTTCAGAATGATCACCACCCACCCCGAAATGGATAGGTTAGGTTAGCGGAGCCCCCGCCTTATGTCTTTGTGGTATTTTTTTTTATAATTGGTTGGTTAGTTGGTTGCTAACTAACTACTTAGTTTGTTGGTGCTCAATCAGTATTTTTGATGTGAATTTGGATTATTTTGTCGTACAAAATGTACTCTTTTTGATATACGTTTAAATACCATCCATTCTTTAATGCCTGAACCAGCAGGATTGTATGGGTATATAATGTATTGGTTTTATATTTTAATATAGATAACTCCTATGTACATTATGTAAATAGTAAATTATAAAAATAAAACATAAACATCAATCCGCTCCGCTTATGACTCGTACCAAATGTTGCATACTGTCACGTTCAATTGTATGAGATGGGGCTATGACAACTTACAAAATACAGTTTTCTCTTCGGTAACACGTCACCGGTCATATTATTACTATTGTATGACCTTAGCTATTACAGACGTATTAAAAAGTTTATTGCAAATGTAATGTACGTAACATTACATCTGGGAAAAACTTTCTTATTACTTGATGTCGATTGAATTTTTTTTTTTATACAACTTAGGTGGCAGACAAGCACACGGCCCACCTGATGGAAAGTGGTTACCATGACCTATGAACGTGTGTAACACCAGTGGAGTCACATCCGTGCTGCCGACCCTGTAAGAACTGAGATTTTGTGCCGCCAGTGTAGAGGACAAAGCAGGTCAAGCCTTTGGTCATCCCACTGACAGCACAAAAACTCTCCAGTGAGCTCTGGCTACCCTACTCACCGCCGGGAACACAACACGAAGTTATTATAACCGCGGTATTCTGTAGGGCGGATTTGAGAGTTCGTGGAGTCCAAGATCTTTTGATATATTGAATGAAATATTAAATCATTTAGCATATTCTAATCAAATCGATTAAGTATAGAAAACATTTAATCGGTTTAGCCAGAATTCGAACCCGTGATCTTTCCCTTAAAGGGGAACGCTCTGACCACTAAGCCACAGAACCTTCGCCTGAAACCATCCAAATTCTTTTATACATGCCGTCTTACGGCAACGGTGAGAGTCATCTACCGATATTCGTACGTACTATCGGAACAAATGAATGACCGTCGCCGTAAGACGGATAAATGTATGAAAGAATTTGGATGGTTTCAGGCAAAGGTTCTGTGGCTTAGTGATTAGAGCGTTCCCCCTGTAAGGGAAAGATCGCAGTTTCGTATCCCATCGCATGATTTGATCTTTTGATATAGCTATGTATTTTGGCACTTCTTCATCATAGTGTTGAGCCCAGTCGCCTCGTCTGGAGTCTGTCTAACTATGGCTTTGGCTGAATTTCGATATATTCCGTGAAACAAGTGCCATCTGATCATCACAACTTCCTACAGTCCCGGGTCCTTTAAGCGGGGCGTGAAAAAGCATATGATAAGGCCGTCAAGCTGAGTGTCACCATTGTCACACGGTATGTGTAAGTAATGGTGACCCTCTTTTCTGAACTTTGCCTTCAGCTTACCATCACGCAAAGCGAAGTCTAATTGGCGTGTTCTATATAAAAAAGGCGATATCGAGGCATTGCAGCTAGACCAGTTCTTAGACTTTTTAGGGCACCACCTACCCGTAATGACTGCCATAGATGTTTGTATGGCAACCGGGACCCCCTTAACGTACTCTCCGAGGTACGACCAGACTAATGCAAATCCTATATTCATGCATACAAATATTTGCACTGAGCGGGGATCGAACCCACACAGACACAGGTGTTCACAACCGCAACCCTACAGACTGCCAATTTTGGCACTAATTACCTAAAATTATAATGGAGGTGAGGTATTATCTAATGATATTTTAATAAACACATTAGTTAATGTCGGATGCCCATGGCTCCAACTGCGTGTATTTCGGTTATCATGACTTTTGGTAAAATCTCCGGTTCTCTCTCAATTAATTGCAATATCAAATATACGGTAACTTTTTAGCCTGGCCAAGACCTTTCTAAAAACGCATCAAAATCAGTTAGTTTTTGCGTTTATCGCGAATAAACAGACAGGAATTCATTATTTATTATTTCATTGCTTGCTTCCTTGGCTATATTTTACCGTCTCTACCATGGTGAGTGTTCTGATGAGCTCTATTAACTAATACCACCCTCTCCTTTCCTATATAGGACAACACGTGCTGGACTTAGATGTCACCCTCACACTGTGCAGAATATACGAGCAAGAGCCCAGCGGTTCGGAGACTCTTTTCATTTCCGCACCACCAAGGCCTGGAATTCATTACCAGTACACGTGTTTCCTTCTTTCTACAGTCCCGGGTCCTTTAAGCGGGGCGTGCAAAAGCATCTGATGAGGCCGCCAAGCTGAGTGCCACCATAGTAACATTACTTAGTGTCTGTAATGGTGACCCTTTTTCCTGCGACTTTGCATTTAGCTTATCATTAGGTGAGGTGAAATCAAGTTGGTGTGTCCTAGATAAAAAAATACATTTTTTTTTGTATCTCCAACATACAGACACAACTAATTTGCAATTGTATCATAGGTAGTACAGATTCTTTAAGAAGCTTGCAGTCACGAAGGATGTTGAGCCAAGAGTCTAATCCTGAGATACAACTATTACAAGACTTACAAGCAATTAATCCGAAGCCTTGATTCTTTCTAACGTCTTAATGAAACGCTCGCGAGTTGTCAGCAAGAGGTCAACCTGTCCAGTCCGGTTCTTGACCTGTCGGAGCGTTGCTTAACATCAGATTATAACTATGCAAATGTGATTACTTAACTACAGTCAGGTCTTTGGAAACTTAACCAGTATTGTGACTGATTGAGTCCGGAAATATGCATGAACTATCGTTTTTGGAATCGGCTCTCTCTCTCTCTCTCTCTCTCTCTCTCTCTCTAAACTTAAGAGCTGTACTCGTTTCGGTGGAGTTATTGCCACTCTTCTCTCTCCTCCGCCAATCCTTTAACCTCCTGATACGACGCGACTTGTATCTTTTCTTTTATCTGATAAACATTCCTCTTGGTCTACCTCTTCTCTTCTTTCCTTCTGCCTTTCCTTCTATGATATTTTTTTAAATAAATCATGTCTTATCAGGTGACCAATCATCTTTCCTCTTCGGTTCTCTATTATTTCCAATATCGACCTTCTTTCCTGTACTGATAGAATGGATAAATTGAAATAATACAGAGTCATCATCACGTGGGTGTTAATTCACCTCTGGCTAACCTTCCAGGGATAAAGACGTGATTATATGTAAGTATGTATGTATCTTGGAGGAAACGAATCTCTAGAGTGAAGAACGCGAATCGACAAAAGGAAAGTGGAGCACTCGGTGCATATTAGGAGAGACCTATTTTCATCAGTTGATTGCAGTCATTGATGGTTTTTTGTATTTCAATGATTGCAGTAGGTTAAATGATTGATTATGAGTTATCGTCATTTTAGCGTTGTTCTCCGATACATCCAAATAGTTGGAGCCCTTAAAAGTTCAACAACTGGTCTACCTTCAATGTTTCGATATCGCTCTTTGGTTTTGGAACTGAGATGGCAATCATAACATAACATGTACTAGTTTCGAATGCGACTGGGAATAATGTTAATATGAAGAAGAAGACTACTAGGTGCTTAGATGAATTCATCTAAGACTAGGTGTATAGGCTTGAAATTTTGCCCTGGGGCTTTACAAATTTCCACGTGGTCGAAGTCTGGGCCGGAACGCCCCAGACTGCCTGTCTGCCACCTAAATGGTATAAAAAAAACTATGTATCCCAACATTTTATCCATCGTTTTTTTTCTTTAATTATCTGGTTAAAGTAAAAAAGCAAAAACATACAAAATTCCATTGGAATTTCCAAATACAAGTCCAAATATATATAAGTAATCTATCACTATTTTTATAGGACACTTTCAAAGGGTTTTACCTGGCCTGATGGTATATTGAAGGCAAAGTCTCTAGAAAGCGGATCCAACATGTTTGGTGTGCCATTAAGAGTATTTATCTTATATTGTCTACAGCGTTACCATTTTTTAAATTCCAATTAACAATATACAATTTAAAATAAATCTGCCAAGCCTCATTTGATCACAGAATGCTTTCGATGGTGAGCCATCGTACCAAACAGAACGGATCCGTCATTTCTGAATAAGCGTTAAATTCGAAACAATGACAGTGAGAGTGGTCAATTTCACTAACTGTGCTTATATTTCCATGGAATTAGAAATTTTATGGTGGGTACAGTGAGCGACAAAGTTAGTGAATACCTACGTAGTACGTACTAAGAAAATTAACGACCTTTAGGCTGCCTTTTCACCAGAAATGCTGTGCTAACTGCGATGCTACGCTGCTATGAATACGTTTTGAAATCCAAGTTTCATTGGTTCACAATGGAAAATGTCATTTTTTAAGGTAGGACACGGCGGTATATCCGCCCGATTGAGCAGTCCGACTGGGGTAGTACCTCCGCCCTACAGAATACCGCGGTTATAATAACTTCGTGTTGTGTTCCCAGCGGTGAGTAGGGTAGCCAGAGCTCACTGGAGAATTTGTGCTGTCAGTGGGAAGACTAAAGGCTTGTCCTGCTTTGTCTTCTACTGACGGCACAGAAACTCTGTACTTACAGGGTTGGCAGCGCGACTGTGACTCCTCTGGTGTTACAGACATCCATAGGTCACGGTAACCACTTTCCATCAGGTGGGCCGTGTGCTTGTCTGCCAACTAAGTGGTATAAAAAAAAATGTCACTTTTTTGTACCACTTAGGTGGCAGACAAGCACGTGGGCACAGATAACATAATACTAAAGTACCTATGGACGTGTGCAAAACCAAGGGACTCACGCTCGCGTTGCCAACCCTGTCCAGTAAGCACAGAGATTATCTGAGCCGTCAGTGTAAAAGACAAAGCAGGACAAGCTTTTGGTCTTGACACAGACAGCTCCAAAACTCTCCAGTGAGCTCTGGCTAGCCTACTCACCGCCGGAACACAACACGAGGTTATTTTGGCCGCGGTATTCTATAGGGCGGAGGTACTTCCCCAGCCGGACTGCTCAATTGGGATGGATATACCGTGTTGTTTCGATTAGTATGGCAACTTTTGGTCAGCAGTCGAAATCAACTGCCATTTGAGCTCCCAATTTCCCAAGGAAAGTGTAGTCACTTGAGCTTCGACCGTTGTTTAGCAGGTGCACAAAATTGATTTGGCCTAATATATATCTTGGTGCATATACCCCATGATTCCCTACATACTTTAAAATAAATTTTGTACCTATGTAAATAACCTTCATACAACTGACTCACGGTCACAAAGAGAGAGCACCTACTGCAACAAAGTTAAAATTTATAGCCTGTCGCAAAAGAATCCATTCGTAACCAGTAAAAGTACGCACATCCAATATAAATTCACTTAAGCAAAACATCTTTATTACACTCACAACACTCATGTTTGCCAAATTTAAATCATTTTATTTTAAACCTTATGTCCTAAACACTACGAGTGTTAAGTTTTATTTTGTCTGCATGAATAGGGCTGTTAACGTACACACCTTGATTCTCGACATATTTTGGTCGATTCACGTAACGATATTATGTACATTGAAGTTTATCATTGGTTACCGAAGAAGTAAAACTTTCTTCAACCATTAAATATTGTCGTAAAGTGTTAACATCGTACTAAAACGTTATTTACGAGAAAAAGTTGTTCGTAGGCGAGGACAAGTAATGAGGATGTTGTCCAATTTCGCAGGCAATTCGTTAATTCATAGGACGGTTCTTTGCACTTTTAGGAATACTATACGCCCAATACGCGTTTAATGTTCCTCCAAGATAGTTCGTAACAAAGAAAAACAATATTAACAAAGAAAACTAGATCCTCTCGACAGGTTGCAGCGACGTGCGGCCCGCATCATTGGGAATCCCGAGATCACGAACACCCTAGAACCTTTACAGATGCGTAGAGATGTTGCGTCCATGGCTGTATTTTACCGTCTGTACCATGGCGAGTGTTCTGATGAGCTCTTCCAATTAGTCCCACCCTCCCTTTTCCTACACAGGACAACACGTGCAGGTCTTAGATGTCACCCGCACACGGTGCAGAACATCCGATCAAGAACCAAGCGGTTCGGTGACTCTTTCCTCTGTCGCACCATTAAGGCCTGGAATTCATTACTAGCTTACATGTTTCCTTCTTCCTACAGTCCCGGGTCCTTTAAGCGGGGCGTGAAAAAGTATATGATGAGGCCGTCAAGCTGAGTGTCACCATTGTCACACGGTATGTGTAAGTAATGGTGACCCACTTTTCTGAGACTTTACCTTCAGCTTACCATCAGGCAAGGCGATGTCTAACTGACGTGTTCTATATAAAAAAAGAAGAAAACTATATTACTTCATGATCATAGCTCTGTCAAAAATTAGTTTTTAACCACTAGACGAGCACACGGCTTTACTCACGGGTAGTTACCGAGGCCTGTGCACGTGTGCAACACCAGAGGCATCATACTCATGCTTCTGACTCTGAAGATGCATACATACATATAATCACGTCTTTATCCCCGTAGGGTTAAACAGAGGTGAATTAACACCCACATTTCACCAATCATTGAATTCGGTCCCACCTAATAGGGGGTGAGCTTATTGCGGTATTCCGGGCACTATTGATGACCATGCATCTGAGGCTGAGTCTGGGCTGTATATATCTGTATCAAAATAAACGGGATGGTAGCCTAGTGGTATGGGTAATGGACTGCTGAGACGAGGTCTCGGGTTCGATCCCAGGTTTACCATGGCACACACCAATGACTTTTCGATGCTTTTCAAAGTTATGTGTGTATTTATCGCAGGTTTATAAGTGTCCGGTTAATGGCAATAGGCTCGCCACCTATTACATTGGGACCTAAACATAAGCTGGCGAAATGTGGGTGCACCTCTGCTTACCCCTTCGGGGATATAGGCGTGAGTTTATATAAAATATGTGATGTTTACCATGTTTCATTGTTTTGAATTAAATACCTATATTGTATATATCTGTCTGATGTTAAACAGCCCTATTCTTTAGTCGCCTTGTACGACACCGCATGGGAAGAGATGGGATGGTCCAAATTCTACTCAGCCGGCAACCACGAAGATCTGTTTCTAAACTACCAACTACAAACCTAACATTTTTATTGCTTTAATATTGTGGTCCATAAATCTCAGCAATTCTAAGTTACTGTTCATGTTTAATTAAAAAAATATAAAAAAGGCAGTAAACTTTAATTACATTGTAGGCTAGAGGGCTCATTCATCGTGTGAAAGTATGTGTAAAAGTTGTTTTATACGCTTCCTAAACCGGTTTTTTGTCTCTCTCTATTAAGAGCTTGAGTCGTATTGTTGTCTCTGTCGCACAGTGCAATGCCGTAGATACCGTTGCGAGTAGTGTTGCGAATCAAGTATGTATCGATTAGAATTAATCGATCTATGGAATCGAGTAAATCAAAATTTTATTTCGAAGTAAAATATTTTATTATATAATTTATTGTTTAATATGTAGTTGCTTAATAATCTCTGTCTACCCCACTGGGAAAGAGGCGTGGGAAAGAGGATTGAAAAGGGTATGTTAAGATGATATGAACACCTCAGACGGGGTGCGAGGGTCAGCCAGGATGCGAGGGATATGCCTGTCATCCTCACTTTCGGCAACCAATAATGACCCACCAGGCGCCCTGGGTTTTAGTCGGTTCGAGTCCGACATAACCTCTCCCACCAGCTCCGGCGGGGAGGTATTCGTGGGGATTTCAGCAGCAGCGTCAATATCCCAAATATTTACTTCTGTCCTTCCTTCCTCCTTACACAATCACGAAATTATTTCTTGCAAGTTTTCCTGATCAAGCAGGGATCGATATTGCAAGCCATAAACTGGCCAAATTAATGATGTAGCTTGCATGTAAGGTTTAATGACAATAGGGGCACAGAATATAATAAGTCAAATTTTGTTAACTTAATAGTAGAATTTTTTCATTAATCTAAAGTAAAATTTAGCTATTATTTTACAAAAATAGAACTATTGTATAATCAGTATCTAGAACTCAATTTTAACGTTACACCAATTTGCAACGAAAACTCATCAAAACGGTTATCGAATTCCAACGAATCGAATAACGTTACCGGCCTATTACGAAATTACCATCACTAATAATATGAAACACGTTTTTGCGGCATTACCACGATTACTGTAACACTTCTGTTAGCATGTATTTCTAATAAGCTTGCGGTTTTTTTGAGGTCATAGACGACTCAGCTGTTATGAAAGATCTGATTCTATCGCTGAATCGAGAGTTTTATATAAACAGCTTTGTGTATCGGAGAGATTAGTAATTACTAAAATTGCACACCTATACTGGTGGGTCCATAGGATATTTCCACAACCAACCCAAGACCTTGGCAGGTCATCGATACCGTCGCCGGGGTCTGACAAGAATGTAATTATACCAAGTGAATGTTGCTTTAATAAGAAATAGATAACGACCTTCGACTAACATGTTAAATGCTATAAATATATTTAAGCTTTTGTGCCAATTGCACTGTGGCAATAGATATTGCAAATGTTTGCCTGTTGGTTGATGGGGAAAAATTTACAGTTTTTATTGGTCTTCTTCTTTTCGTGTGTTTGTGCTAAATTGTTCCCGAATAAAATTGTGCCATTTATTCAAGTCGTCTTTAGTGCAGGAGGTAGGACACAAGGAGCACGAGACCAAGTGCGCCAAGGACTGCACGGGGGCATCGCAGTCACATGCGGTTAAGCCCGGGTCTCGCATTCCCCACCTGCATAGATTTTGTCTCGACCGGCTTACTGTGCGTAGGCGATTGAAAGACTTCCATATCGATTTTGTTCATAACACTAAATGTAAAGATTTTATGAAATGGATTCTTTCAGGAAATATTCACTCGAGTTTACGTTTTGTTGATAAAATAGAGGCATTTTGTTTTCTGAAATATTTTTAATGGACACTTCCCATCCCCTTATTACCATAACTGCTTCTCAACTACCCAAAGGTTTGCTGGGAGAGAACTCATATTGAGTTAAGCTCGCCTTTGTAAATGTTTCTTGTTATTTTCATTTTTTGTATGATCTGTATTAAGAGATTGAAGTGTCAGAAGTTTTCAGACATTTTCGATTTGATTTCACAAAGATCTTCACATAAAAGCCACAAAATCCAAAGGGTAACGCAGTAAGTGGGTGAAGTGGGTACCGAGATTTAAGACTCGGATGCTGCCAGGATCAAGGTTAATATGAAGATATGAGAAGAGGGTCACTGGTACAATACGTCCTAGAGTGATCAAATCTGCTAGTCCCCCTCTGAATTTTTCTTCATCCTACAGTAGGTAATTACACATGAAAAAGTTGGAGAACCTCCTTTTTATATTCGGCTAAAAAAAGTTAAAATACACAGAAATAGTAGAGTACAACTACAGAACGTGACTTTACTTGATTATATTATCTTGTCGGAATCTTCTCGCCACATTAAAAAATGTTGATGATAAAATTATGATGATATTATGTGTAGAACTCGTAGTTATAATGATGCAAGCATGCATTACAATGATTTAAAGATAACCAAGGTCACAGAAATTATTTAGTTAAAAGTTCTAGTCAGTTCTTGGCCTGGTGGACTGAAATATATTATCGTGGTGCATCCTGGATACAAAGTCAAAGAGAAGGGTCATAGTACAAAATAACCACCCGAGGAGGGCCAGATCGAGAGAGATGGCTCTCAGTCCGATGGGGTGCGAGGGATGTGCCTGCCAACCTCACCTCCAGCAACCAACAACAGACGCTGTGCGTTTTAATCGGTTCGAGTCCAGCATAACCTCTCTAAAATAATTTATTCTGTATAGGCAACGACTACATTAGACTATCAAACTAGATTAAAGTTTGGCAAATAGACTATAGATTCGCAATGTGGTCTCATCTGAAAAGACTTCAACAAGAGACTCCACGTGCTTTTCTTGATCTATTTACAAACATGTTTACTTAATCTAATTACAATTTTTGATTGAGTAAGTACCGAGTATAGTAGAGGAAACAGTTCTTTCCAAGCGTAGCTTTCTGGTTAAGATGTCAGCCTTATGATGAAAGGTTCCGGGTTTGAATCCTGGCCATTACACTATCGACGTGAACCCACTCCTAATACAAGCAATTTAGCTCAGCTGAAGGGGTTAATAATATTCACTGTATTAATAATTTGGGTTCTAGGATTCATATTTTTTTTAAATAGTCTTTAAAATATATAATTAGATTCACGAAACTCAGTATCTGTTACAATTATTCAAGTACCCATCTCATTCTTTCAAGTTCCTTTTTTTATACAACTTAGGTGGCAGGCAAGTACATGGGCCACTGATGGAAAGTGGTTACCGAGTATATGGACGTGTGCAACACAGGGGCGTCACACTCCCATTGCCAACCTGCTGCCGACTGCTGTAAGAACAGAGAGTTTGTGTACTGTCAGTGCAGAAGACAAAACAGCTCCTACACCAAGAGCGGGTTATCTAGCGCAACAAATGTCCTCTAAATCATACAAACAAGAAGTTTCGGTGCTGAATTTCGCAGAATCACACACTTACAAACGTTTTTATTGTCTGCAATATTTTGCGCCTCGTGTAATGCGCCGCCGCCGGTCATCGGTCGCGCTCAGACCTTGAAGGTGTTTCCTATACAGTTTAGTTGTCTGTCGCTGGTTATGTTGGTACGAGTGTGTTCTAACAACTTTTTTATGTCTAGTAATAACTAAAGATTTTATAGTACCGTTACGTAATCACTAATTATTATTTTTTATACCACTTATGTGGCAGACAAGCACACGGCCTACCTGATGGAAAGTGGTTACCGTGGCCTATGGACGTGTGCAAAACCAAGAGACACTCGCGCTGCCATCCCTGTAAGCACAGAGAGTTTCTGAGACGTCAGTGTAAAAGACAAAGCAGGACAAGCTTTTGGTCTTCCCACTGACAGTACAAAAACTCTCCAGTGAGCTCTGGCTACCCTACTCTCCGCCGGGAATACAACACGAGGTTATGGCCGCGGTATTTTATAGGGTAGAAGTACTTCCCCAGTATTTTTGATGAGATATTCACAGTTAGCTAATATTTATGATTTAAGAGGACAAAAAAATTACTTCTGACCAACGAGCTAGAATTTATAACTAGGAACTGTTTTTTAAGTCAATATTGATTTTATACTGTAACTTACATACCATACATATAATCACGCCTTTATCCGTGGAGGGGTAGACAGAGAGATCAATTAACACCCACATTTCACAAATAGTTGAATTCGGTCCCACGTAATAGGTGGTGAGCCTATTACCGTCTTCCGGGCACTATTGTTCACTCAAGCCTTGTATCTGAAGCTGAATCTGGGCTGTATATATCTGTCTGATGTTGATCAACCCTATTCCTTAGTCGCCTTGTACGACACTGCATGGGAAAAGTTGGAGTGGTCCAAATTCTACTCTACCGGGAACCACGTGGGGTTTTGTATGTATTTTGCATAATATTGTAACTTTCGTGATTTTTTATTCGAAAATGTAAATCTTAACCTATACTATATTTAATCAATACTCGTGACACATTCGTTCAGAAATATATATATCTTGCTCTATTTGCAAATTATCTTGAATGACTTTACACTCTTGAATCTAAGTGACCAACCAATCTGCAGACGTTTTTATTCTTTGTCACTCTGTTACTTAATTTCGTGTCACATTTTTCAACTTTTGTAGCATTCCTGACTTAATTATCACTCCTCACTTAATTTTCACTTAACCTATTGTAGGGAACACATTTTTTGAAATATACTTCTTCTGTAATAGCACAATATTTAGTGAACACTGAATATTTGGATAGGTAACCAATTTTTTCAAAAGTAAACTAGTCTTGTTCTTGTTAACAATTTTTTATGTCTGTCGTAGTGCAATGGCCTCAGCCAGTATTACTGTGTAAAGTGTAGTCGCAAGATTAGGTATCATATAAACTCGTATCACATCTAAATAGAGCCATGGAAAGAATTGATATAATAATATAACCTTATATGTATAGAATTAATGATGCACCGTACTTCCTGTGTGCCGGTGCAGGCGCCCCTCAGTTTCTTTCCGCGCCTCGCTTGAGCGCGACGTCAATGCCTAAGGCCATTAAAAAAAAACGTCATCTCGTGCATCGTTCATAAATTTAACATTTTGGCGGCAAATTACAAACTTGTCATAAACAAATGTCAGATATGTTGTGACTAGTGGAATATTGAATTGTGTTTTCGTATTGGAATGCATTATATGGATTTGCTCTTTTATTATTAAAGGGTAAGTTTTTCGAAATATTTAGAACGAACTTTGTTTTACCATCAAACGACACAAATTCCATTAATAAACTGGTAAAAAATTAAATCAACAGAGCACTTCAAGGACAGTAATCTTTATTGTTGTTTATTTATAGAACCATAAACAATACACAGGTTGCTTTGTATCAATATAGCTAGTCAAGCAGTGCAGTTAAACTAAAGATTGTGTTACTGCTCGAAACTGTACTGTGCACTAAATATTGGTAAATTCAAAAAGTTTATTATAATTTTAGCACTCAACTTGAACTAATTTTATGTCATTAATGACATAAAATTAGTTCCGTTTTTGTACTGTCAGTGGGAAGACCAAAAGCTTGTCCTGCTTTGTCTTTTAATGATATAAAATAAGTTCAGTTTTTGTACTGTCAGTGGGAAACCAAAAGCTTGTCCTGCTTTGTCTTTTAATGATATAAAATAAGTTCAGTTTCTGTACTGTCAGTGGGAAGACCAAAAGCTTGTCCTGCTTTGTCTTTTAATGATATAAAATAAGTTCAGTTTTTGTACTGTCAGTGGGAAACCAAAAGCTTGTCCTGCTTTGTCTTTTAATGACATAAAATAAGTTCAGTTTCTGTACTGTCAGTGGGAAGACCAAAAGCTTGTCCTGCTTTGTCTTTTAATGACATAAAATAAGTTCAAGTTCTGAAAGTGTGAAGGACCAAAGCATAGACCACTCAAGTAGTTGGGTCTAAACTATCCTTTCTTTTTAATGTTCGCAATATCGCCACGGATACCCCTACCACCGGGGTCGGTTATGTCGGACTTAAACCGACTGAACAACCCTCGCACCCTGGCCGGGGCGGTTTAAACTATCCTAAGTAAGTGGCTACTTTCTTCGGTTGGACCTTCATCATACTGTTTAGAATAGAACTACATACACATTTTGTAGACGAATCTTTTAGGTTAATGACGCCGGACAACGATAAATTAGGTTAAATTTTCTATATAGCCCTTCATGATAGGTTCAAAGAATCAATTTCATTTATTCAGTTTAGGTACATGAAGAGCACATATGAACGTCAAAATTTTACATTTATGTCAAGAAATAATAAAAATATCACCTTAATAATTTTTAAATGAAGCATTGGAAAATGATTCTTTCGCTGGTTCGGTAGGTTAGAAGATATCAGCAAGAAACTCAGAGAACTAGGTATTCTATAACTAGATTATCTTTTTTTTAAATATGGTTTTGTTTACAATTAATGTTATGCGAGCAAGCAAGAGACTTATCTCACCCGCCACAGTATATAAAATTATAGTTTTTATTTTTATTTTCTCTTTTTGGGTTCTGTGTTTTTTTTGTACTGTAATGCTGTGTATCACAATAAAATTTTTTTCTTTCTTTCTTTCTTTCTTACTTAGGTTGACAACGTATTTTTATCATCAAGATACTCATCTACTTTATAGTAACCTTTTTTATTTAAAGATTTCTTCACACATGTGATCGGCATCTACCTAAAGTAAGAAGAAATAACAGCCCCGCTAAACGGGGCTCTGTCGATCATACACTTGGTCAGTAGGATAGATCAAAGTTTAATTATCTGTGACAGACTTCACCTAGTTCCAGCCGGCTGAGAGCATAACCGTACAATATGATGGATGAATGGTATGGATAATTACCTATACATTATGATTCAATAATTATTGTAGTCTCGATAGAGGAGCTTGTGGCTAGCTGGTAGCTGAGTAGGGTTTCTTTTTTTTTTTTACGTGCGCAAAATCCCCACGGGTACTTCCCGACCGGAGCCGGTTGAGGAGGTTATGTCGGACTCGAACCGTCTAAAACGCACGCCGCCTGTGGGTCGCTTTGGTTGCCGAAGGTGAGGTTGACAGGCATATCCCTCGCACGGTCGAGTAGGGTAGCGCATTGCAAGATTAGGCAATACTAGCTAATAGATTTAGGTGGATGGAAAAAAATTTACATTCAAAACGGGATTTGAACATGTCACCTGTGCCTATCACATGTGACGTGATCTTCCGTAACAGAAATTTAAATATTTTTTTTTTTTATTTACTAAGAATATTAGCAACCGCAGTTACTAATATTACCTCTAAACCCTCCAACTAAGCTACATTGCTTGTGCTAGGAATGGGTTCACGTCGGTAGTGTAATGGCCAGGATTCGATCCCGGGACCTCTCGATCGTAAGGCCGACTCCTTAACCACTAAGCCACCGACGTTGTATAATGTTTGTATAATAGTTTTTAAATACATTTTTGCATCTAGTTTATATTTAAAAAAATAGTCCTTCACTTTCCTGGGTACCTACCTTATTCCTCTTAGCATTAATCCCAGTAGCATCTGAGTCTGGGGTCCGCTTTACCGTTCTAAGTACGGATGTGGCTGAACTTCAATAATTTCCGTGAAGCGACTGCCATCTGACCTCTACAACCTATAGGCGATATTGAAGCATTGTAGCTAGAACAGTTGTTAAGCGGGACGGCTTAACGTGCTCTCTGAGGCACGACAATGGACAATGGGAGGGGGAGAGGAGGGTTATGCTGTACTGGAACCGACTAAAACCGCAATCGTCTTGGGTCATCCAGATGCCGGAGGTAAGATTGTCAAAAGTATATCCTCGCATCCTGGCTGGCTCAAGGTCACCTCTGGGGTGGTCCCCTGAGATCACTTCCCTGGTACTGTGAAGTCTATAACAATAATGTACCTACTACCTGCCTCTCTGATTCTAATGTCTATTATAATGATTATTATCACTAAGATTTATCTAATCTCCTGAGATGTGTTCGCGATTATTATAATGCTGGCTAGTCACGTCCTATAGTACTTGTTACTTGGTTTAATGTTGGTAGGAGGAATTTTATTCGTGTATCCTACTCAACAATAAATATGAGAAAGTTTATAAAGATGTTTGGATGTTTGTTTTTCAATTACGCTTTAACAGCTGAACGGATCCTGAACGAAATTTGGGACAGAGATAGACTACCATCTGGAGTAACACATACATACACACATATCCAATGGGTTGCAGGAACAGGATCAAAATTTCTCGCGGATTAAGCCGCAAGCAGCAGCTTCTATTATAATTAATGCCGCGTGGTTCCCGGCAGAGTAGAATTTGGACCACCCCATCTCTTCCCATGCGGTGTCGTTCAAGGCGACTAAGGGATAAGGTTGTTCAATATCAGACAGATATATACAGCCCGGACGCAGCCTCAGATGCATGGCTTGAGTCAACAATAGTGTCCGGAAGACGGCACTAGACTCACCCCCTAATACGTGGGACCGAATTTAATGATTGGTGAAATGTGGGTGTTAATTTACCTCTGCCTAACCCTCCGGGGATAAAAGCGTGATTATATGTATGTATGTATAATTTTGTAGATTGATTTTATTTAGCAGAACTTCGCACTTCTTACAAAACGATGACGGTAATTAGTTATGCGTGTTTGTAAGTATTACTAGTAATTGCTCAACTAACGAAGAAGCGTACAGATCAATCAATTGAATAAAAATAACTTTATTATTGACTTTCAACTATAGCAAGTACAGTCGGCAACAAAATCATCACACATGATTCATTTTTGGACTACCTGTGTTCGTGACTTCATCCACGTTTGTTAGATTTAGCTAAATTAAAAGTAACCGATGTTAATCCTTACACAATATCATAAAAATCCTGTCAAAATCGACAAATCAAATGAAAATCCTCTAAAAATCTATCTAGCTGTTCAGAGATTAGCCGTATCGAACAGACATGAAAATCAGAAGACAAACTGATTTGACTTTGACTTAAAAAAGTTTAAAAAAATATCCACTTTTAGACGTACACAGAGCGCTAAGACATTGCTTCATTTTTTTATGCCACTTGGTGGCAGAAAAGCATACTGCCCACTTAATGAAAAGTGGTTACCCCACGGATACCCCACCACCGGAGCCGGTGGGAGAGGTTTTGTCGGACTCGATCCGAATAAAACGCACGACGCCTAAGGGTCGTTTTTGGTTGCCGAAGGTGAGGTTAACAGACAAATCCCTCGCACCCCGGCCGACACAGGGCCATCTCTCTCGAACCGGCCCTCACCGCGGGTGTGAGCCTATGGACGTGTGGAACATCAAGGGGCGTCACACTTGCGCTGCCGACACTGTAGACTCTTCTTCCCAGCGTCAATGATGGTTGCATTCAAAGTTCGTCCGCTATTATTCGAGAAGTATCTGACCTCCCAAACCTGAGTCTCCAGAGCGCATAACCTGACTCGTCACCTCGTCCTCTATAATGCCAATGATAGACTCGAATAAATTATCATTTCTGTACGAACATAATAAATGGTAAAACTATTGTTATATGATATTATGCGTTGTCAAAGTAGGTCGCAAGTATAATATGCATGAATTGGTAATAATAATAGAATTACGATTGGAAATACAACACTTTATACTTGTTATTAATGTACAATAACACATTATGGTATACGTGTATGTTATTAATTATTGTAGCCCAGTTTTACAAAGATTGTTTTAACCTGAGGTCATAGAAGAAGTTGTCAATTAGGTATTGCGATTTTTAATAATGCGAAACAGGAATGCGATGCGAGTTTCCCTTTTACAAATGTTTGTTATTGCATTATGTTGTTCATAGAAGAATGTGTGGCTTGTAAAAGCTTCTCAAGTTCAATATTAATAGAATCCAGTCATCTTAACATTTTGAGATAACCAGCTATATTCGTGCGAACTTTTATTTTGACATCTTAAAATTCAGACAACTTTAAAGACACTTAATGGATCCGAGACTGTAGGAAGAAGAAAATACGTGAGCTGGAAATGAATTCCAGGCCTTAATGGCGCGACAAAGGAAAGTCTCCGAACCGCTTGGTTATGATAAATGGTTGGTGGACGAGACTTTTTATACAGTGGAAGACTTTTTAAAGAAATATGCATGTCATGCAGAAATGCGTTGTAACGGTTGCGCTATTATTGTGACTGCAATATTTTTTATTGTCAAGTAAATATTGCTTTGTATACCCAATTGTTTTGTAACATTACTTGGCGAAATGTGCTTGATTACCTATTAGGTATATTTTTTATTTCCATCTTTTGACGTATGACACGGCGCTAGGACACGGCGGTATTTCCACCCAATTGAGCAGTCCGAATGGGGAAGTACCTCCACCCTACAGAATACCGCGGCTATAATAACTTCGTGTTGTGTTCCTAGCGGTGAGCAGGGTAGCCAGAGCTCACTGGAGAATTTGTGCTGTCAGTGGGAAGACTAAAGGCTTGTCCTGCTTTGTCTTCTACACTGGCAGCACAGAAACTCTGTACTTACAGGGTTGGCAGCATGACTGTGACTCCTCTGGTGTTACAAACGTCCATAGGCCACGGTAACCACTTTCCATCAGGTGGGCCGTGTGCTTGTCTGTCACCTAAGTGGTATAAAAAAACGACATTACAAGCAAATAAATTTGAATTTAAAATAGACAGAGATAGAAAAATAATTACATACTTAATTTTTTTTATATGAACGTTACCTGTGACTTAACAGAACATACCATTTTTTTAATTGTCTGTTAGTTAGCGATGAACACAAAAACTACTGAACAAATTTTGATGCGGTTTTTGAATGAACGTATTGAAAGGCCTTGGTCAGACCTTAAAATCTTGCATTTATTTGATTGCAATAGGTTAAGTAGAACCGTAGATACTATGACCAAAACACGGTATAACCGATATTTACACGCGCAGAGCCACAGGTAAAGGCCAGTAAACAATAGAATAGTAGTCTTATAGCACACATAGAAAGTACAGAAGCCATATTTTCAACATGTGCAGAATTTGCAATACATTGCGGGTATTGCGACACACTCCGCTCACTGTACCTGGTGATTAGACGCCGACCTTCACGTGTCAGGTGTGAAGGATCGATGTCTCCAACCCAGAAAAACTACAGTATTGAGAATACAACAATTTATTCTTTTTGAAATGTTAAACCAACTTGTCAACAAAGCCCTCGTATATCCACCTTCTATTTCTCCTTCCCGCGCATCGCGCGTACCGTTTTACATGTTGCCAACTCATAAAATTATATACATATATCGACATTTGTTAATATCAATGCAATTATTAATTAATCATAATCAATAATGTTTTATTAACGTGACAAAATCCACGTATTTAAATTATTATAGTTTTTATAGTATATTTATATAATCACATGAATTAAGTACTGTTCTATTTCTATCGTGGCGCTAACAGCTCGGCCATCCTTATTTTAGTGAGTCCTCTCACGTTATTGCATCATGCATACAATGATGAAGAGATAAAAAAAACACATTATACAATACATTAAACACAAATTATACATTGCAATGCACATATTATTAGATAAAGTTCAATAAGTCCTATAGTTTCTAGTTCTGTTAACATTATCAGATAAAGAACTCTATATAAGAAAAGTTTTACAAAATATTTTATACCAACTAAATGATAAAATTATTCTTATTCTATTACCTGTGTATTGTAAGTTCATGATCTACTATGATCTACGGCCATCTACGTTATTACAAACGCTGGTCGCTCATAGCTCATGCACTCACACCACACAATATCCTGTTCAGTCTACTATGATCTACGGTCATCTATGCCTAAGCGCTGGTCGCTCATAGCCCATGTTACGGAGTACCCGCAAACACAGTCTGCTATGATCTACGACCATCTACGCCTCAGCACTGAACGCTCATAGCCTTAACTCAAATAATAATTCTGTTCGTTAATACGCACAGTCTGCTACAATCTATGACTTAGATCTTGGCTCATAACCCGTGCTGACACGGTGTGCTATGATCTGCGGCTATCTATTCCTTCTCGCTCGCTCATAGCCTGTGTTTCCCTTAAAATCAATATAACATATTATAAACAATTCAATTCAGTTTAATCCCTGTTATGTTTACTTAGGTAATTTATTTATAAAGTCTAATCACGGTATCAAAAGTTATAATTATTTGATTATAAAAATTTTAGTTTAATTAGCGGATTCCATTCCATCCGAATCGCTAATGCTATTATTATCACTGTCACTGGACTCGCTTACAATACTTTTAAATGCTAGCCAAGGATGTATTTTATCTAACGCTACAACATTTTCATATTTCTTATTTCCCTTTCGGGTTAAGGGTGTGTCTTCGATTAAGAACCTATCATTATCCAAAATCTTTACTATACGGTAGGGTCCGTTAAACTTGGGTACTAATTTCTTTGAAATACCTGTGTGTTCCTTATCGTGTATCATTCTCTGTACCCTAACTAAGTCACCTATATTATACCTTGTACCTGCTTTTCTGCGGCTGTCAAACTTTTCTTTTGACTTACGCTGTTGGTCTTCTATGCGGTTCTGCGTTTCCTTTCTTATTTTATCTAAATTTTCCCCCGTTATACGTTCAGTAACCTCTACCACTACGTCGTTCAATATGTTTTCCGAAGTACTAACTAACCTGCACCCAAATAATAGGTCCGAAGGAGTCTTACCAGTGGTCTTGTTGATAGTAGTATTTAAGCCTAATTGAATGTCACCTACATAATCGTCCCACAAATTATCATTTTTACCATGGCATTTGGTACTTAATGCATCTAAAATGGTTCGGTTGAAGCGTTCTACCTGTCTGTTCGCTCTAGGAGTTGCTACCGCATTGAGTATATGTTTAATGCCTGAAAGGGTCACAAAAGTTTTAAATTTTGCACTAGTAAAGCAAGTGCCGCGATCAGTTATTAATCGAGATGGTGTACCAAAAAAACTAATATGTTCCTTTAGAACTCTAATTGCTGTGGTACTTTTAGTATCTCTCACCGGTCGAATATTAATATATTTTGTAAAAGCATCAATTATTACCAAAATATATGTATTGCCTCTTCTGGAACGAACGAAGGGGCCCAAGTGATCGGCATGTAACGTGTGGAATGGTACTTCAAGCTTGGGAATGGGATGCAACATCCCTTCCTTACGACCCCCGGGGGTTTTATGATGAGCACATTCGATACACGCGGACACATATTTTTTTGTAAACCGACGCATTTTCGGGAACCATAATACGCTTTGTAAGCGACTGAAAGTTTTATCAAAACCAAAATGACCTACGTCATCATGATTCATCCTAAGAACCTGCCATCGCATTGCGCGTGGTACTACCCATCGTATACCATTTTCCAAAATTTTATAGACGTACCCGCCCTTTAACATATAATCTTTATGAATACCAGCAACTCGTTTAGTTTCTGGATCCTGCAAAACTTCCTTAATTCTCTTAATTTCGTCATCATTTCCTTGCACCGTAGAAATCCAATCTTTTAACTCAACGTTTAGTACATCTAGTGCCGGACAGTCTTCGTCACCGGGTAAGGGATCAGTTACAGGAGCACGACTAAGTGCATCTACATGACTCATGCGGCTTCCCGCGCGGTACTCAATCTCGCAGTCGTACTCCTGCAGCTGTATCCACCACCGAGAAATTCGGGGTACCAGGTCCCGCTTAGTCAAAGTAGTTCTTAGAGCATTACAATCGGTTATAATTCTAAATTTTATACCTAATAAGTAAACCCTAAACCGTTTTAGTGAAGCAATAACTGCCAAAGTCTCTAATTCAAACGAGTGTAACTTTTGTTCGTCACCAGTCGTTTTTCGACTGTAGTAAACAACTGGTCTAAGGGAACCATCAAACTGCCTTTGCATTAGTATTCCCGCAACGCCTAATTTACACGCGTCCGTGTGCAGTTCAGTTTCTAGAGTGGCATCATACAAGGCTAAAATGGGTCGTTCAACAAGCTTTTGTTTAAGTGATTGAAAAGCATGTTTGTGATTTTCACCCCATTTCCACTCAAAGTTGGACCGTAACAAATCTGTCAGCGGTCGTGCAATGAGCGCGAAGTCCTTTACAAAACGTCTAAAAAAACCAGCTAGTCCGATAAATCGTCTTATATCATGTACGTTTTGAGGTTCAGGAAAATTCGATATAGCAGTAGTCTTACGCTCCCCTGGCTTAATACCACTGCCATTTACCTCAAAACCAAGAAAATCAATCTCCTTATAAAAGAAATAACATTTACTCATTTTCAGAGTTAATCCTGCTTCTAATAAAAGCTTTAGAACCTGTTCTAGTCTGGACAGACCCTCTTGGAATGATTTAGCGGGTATTAATATATCATCCATGAATATTAGAGCAAAATCTACTTTAGATTTGGGAAGAATTTTATTGATCACCCTCTGGAAAACTGAGGGCGCGTTGGCCAATCCAAAGGGCATACGCTTGAACTGATATTGACCATCAGGTGTTACAAACGCGGTCTTTTCCTGTGATTCCTCCGCTATTGGAATTTGGTAATAACCTGATGCGCAGTCAAGTGTTATAAACAGTGAATTTCCTGCCAATCTATCCAATTGGTCGTCGATCAATGGCAAGGGATAACGTTCTCGTTTCGTTTTGTTGTTAAGGGCTCTGTAGTCCACACACAGCCTTTTCTCGCCAGTCTTTTTCTTAACTAATAAGACAGGACTAGCATATGGTGATTTCGACTCACAGACTATGCCCGACTCGATCATCTCCTGCACCATTGATTGCACCAAGTCTCTTTCGGAAAACGATAATCTATAAGGACGATACACAACTGGTCGACTATCCTCAAGTTCAATTACCATCTCTACCATGTTTGTAAACCCCAGGTCTTTCAAACTACTGGAGAAACAACCTTTGTACTGTTTTAGAAGGTATTTCAACTGTTCAAACTCATCAGCTGTCAAGGACTTATCAAAGTTAATAACTTCAGTGGACTCATCATTTTCTACATTTACGGTACTTACATTCATAACATGCGTGACAGGACGAATTCGCATCAATAGTGTACCCTTTTTTAAGTATGTTAATTTGTCTGACACATTTTGTATCAGTAAAGAACCCTGTCCTTTGGAAATATCATATTCGCCTGGCAATAGATAAAATTCATGATTTGGTTGACCCCGTAATGAGCCATGTACATAAATGGGTCCCGTGTACGTATCAGCACACATCACTTGCACTACACACATAGCCAAGGGTATTAATTTAGCGTCCTCACTTAACATTAATTCAATTTTCCTTACTGTGTCTTTTTCAAAAAAAAGACCCTCCTTAGTTTTCGTTATAGTTATATTAGGCCTTTCAGTAAAACTATGACCTATTAACACCGAATACTTAATAACCTCGTCACTAACTACAAATACTTCGACTTGTTCCAGGATATTTTGTATTTCGATATTGACAGTCGCTACTCCTAAAGGAACCACTATACTATTTCCAATACCCCTCATAACTGGTAAACGATCATGGGTTTCAAACGAAATTCCTAGACGTTGCGCATCGCTGAAGCGTAATAAAGTACATTGGCTACCTAGGTCTACAAATCCGGTTAGAGATTGTCCATTTATTTTTAACGGTACCATATACTTACAATCGTTTATATATTTCGTTTCGATGCGCATTACATTATTTTCACTAGCCTTATCCACTTTTTTAAGATTATCAGAGGGTAGTCTTGAACAATTGATAGTTGTATGTCCTAATCGATTACAGACCGTACACTTTAAGATTTTCTTAGTGCATTTAAAACTAAAATGGCCCGGCTCATTACAGTTATAACATACCACGGAGTTACCCGACTGTCTCGTTTTAGTATCGCTGTTAGAGGACTTATGAGTGTTGCTGCCAATAGTCGAAGGTGTACGTTTATCAGTAAACATTTTTGCTTTTTCCAAATCCCGTGATTGCTGTTTACTGGACTGGAAATATTCGAGTACTTGCTCTGGCTCCTGATACTTTGAAGCCTTAGCACCTAGTCTTAAAGATCTATCTTCGATACCATGAAGCAAACAGTCAACTGCTCGCTTACCTACTATCTGACACCTGTTTAGTAAATTAATTTTATCATAATAATATAGCTCTAGTGATTCGTTATATTTAACGCGTTTACTCAGCATTTCTGTTAACAACTCCGCATAATCTTCGGTACTAGGAAAAGTTTCCGTAAGTTTAGTTTTCCATTCGGCCCATGTAAAAGACATGGTAAGTAAATTCTGATACCAAGTCTTCGCAACACCTGACAACTTAGGTAACGCGTAGTGGATTACTTGATCATCACCCCATTTATATAACTTAGAACACTCTTCAACTTTATTGAGCCAAGTGTGAATAGTTTGGCCCTTGATCATTGGGTCAAATTCTGGTATAACATTACCAAGCATAGGGAATTTATTGCTTTCTGGTCGACTATTAACTATTGACTTAACTAACTCAGATATTAATGCCGAATTATCATTGTTACTTGTGGAATGACGTACCTGACAGTGGCGCGAAGGCTGCCTAAAGCTATGCTCCTCACTCGAAGTGTTACTGTACCTTCGACTATTCCGCTGCATTTCTTGTGAAGTGCGGTCACGACGACGTCGGCTTCGGCATCGACTGCTGCGCTTCTCGGGACTACGGCTTTTTCGACGAACCCGGCGGTGAACGCTCCGACCCATACGTGTTGTACTCCGGATGTCTCGAGAACTACTGCTTCTATGTCTTCGTCTGAGATATCTAGAGCTGCTTCTCCGTTCATAAGAATGGCTGATTGAATCCTCACGTACACGCTTACTTCGTCCCTCGCGTAAGTTACTACTACGACGCTCACGAGAACGACACTTCCGTCGCTTAGAAGAATAACTTATCCGACTCGTATCACTACTAACGCTCATCTCCGAAAAATATCTATAGCTGGAACATTGCCTCTTACGATGTTTCTCCGCTCGCAACACACGATCTTTACTACGACATTTTCTTCTTCTCGATCGTGATACGGTATTCATCACTATAGGCGGCGTGAAGATTCCCTCCATTCGTAATTAAATGATATTTCTTATGAAGAAATAAGATAACAAATCATCACACCAAGGGAAGAGGAAGAAAAAAAAATTCTTTCACAAAAGATGCTGTGGGCCTGGTTAATCCCACTTCTGAGCTGAAGGATCGATGTCTCCAACCCAGAAAAACTACAGTATTGAGAATACAACAATTTATTCTTTTTGAAATGTTAAACCAACTTGTCAACAAAGCCCTCGTATATCCACCTTCTATTTCTCCTTCCCGCGCATCGCGCGTACCGTTTTACATGTTGCCAACTCATAAAATTATATACATATATCGACATTTGTTAATATCAATGCAATTATTAATTAATCATAATCAATAATGTTTTATTAACGTGACAAAATCCACGTATTTAAATTATTATAGTTTTTATAGTATATTTATATAATCACATGAATTAAGTACTGTTCTATTTCTATCGTGGCGCTAACAGGTGAAACTGACAGTTGTATTATGTGGTTTATTAACTTTATGGTACAGCCAGCTACATAAGTAGGTGATGATTTCGCAGATTGCAAATAACCCCTCCAACTAAGCTTAATTGCTTGTGCTAGGAGTGGGTTCACGTCGGTAATGTAATGGCCAGGATTCGAAACCAGGACCTTTCGATCGTAAGGGCGACTCTTTAACCACTAAGCGACCCTTATTGGAATTAAAATCCCTCAAGAATATCCCCTAAGGGGTAGGCAGAGGTGCTAGCACCCACATTTCGCCAGTTTATGTTTAGGTCCCAATGTAATAGGTGGCGAGCCTATTGCCATTAACCGGGCACTTATAAACCTGCGATAAATACACACATAACTTCGAAAAGCATCGAAAAGTCATTGGTGTGTGCCATGGCAAAACCTGGGATCGAACCCGAGACCTTGTCTCAGCAGTCCATTACCCATACCACTAGGCTTCCAAATGATGTACCTACCTATAACTTGTGTTATGGGTTATAGAATGCAGATATATATATATATATATATATATATATATATATAGTAATTGATGCTACAATCACGGAAAAGCTACAAGTAGGGATGAAAGTAATTTCGTAAAGAATTCATTATCTGTTGTAACGACGCGCTCTGCGAACGTCGTCACACCGGTTTTAATTCTATTTTTGAACGAAGGGTTTCGGAGCGCGGAGTGAATGACATTTTGACGTATCGCTGTCAAAAGCACCTTTCTTCCTATATTGAGACTGAATGGTCGATATTCATGGCTTCGTAACTTAATTTCAATAAATCTCATAAAAATGAGAGTATTTTGGCCTAAAGGATAATAGTTTGTGTCCTCACAACTATCCTCTTGTGGAATTATAGTTTATTTCTGGTGAGTTGTCATTTTTTAATAAGATTCCCTTTGATGGAAATTCGCCACGCTCCTAATTTGAAAAATAATTGTTAAAATTCTATTGTTTCAGCTCTTAATCTGAAAATATTATGATTTCTTTTGCTATTGGCATTGTTCCAGCAAATTAAGGCGGTAAGTCGCGCAAATTTATAGAAAATTAGGACCTCGTGTTCATATATAGGAGTTTGTTCTAATGACATGCAATTTTATTACAGGTTTCCAAATTGGAACCGCCTTTGTCTTGGCCTTTTCTCTTTTCTTTGGACCTTTTTCGGCGTTCCTTTGTCTTCGGTCATCTGCATTTCCTTATGGAGGGTTTGGACTTTTCACCTCAAACATGGATGTACCGCATGGGCTTAAACTGAAAACTTCGCCTGCTACGAGCTTTCTCGCTGCTGTGTTTACATATACTCGCCGAGGGATGCCGTGAGCTTACTTTAATTATATTTTAAATCTAAACTTCAAAATAACCTAAAAGTGCATTGGTGACATAGAATCATATTGACATAAGATCATTTTGACCTAGCTTATAAAACTCTAATTTTAAATTTAAGGTTAGATATACATTAGGAATGTATCCTTGCAACTATTTCTAAATGCTCACTGGAGTGGACAATAAAACCTTAAACCTCACAGTTTGGTTTCATTTAGCTCACCTCCGGAAGATTAAAAGTTTCCAATATCCGCTGATTATCTTAGGCATGTGTATCTCCAAGGCGCCCGAACTTTTATGGTAATGTACTTACAAACCAATTTTATTTATATTTCTTTTAAATAGGAGATTACACACTTACTTTCTTTCATTGTCATATGACACATATTTTTTTATTATTACATCTGAGCATCTGACGCTTGCGAACCAATTTTTTTTTACTTTGTAATAACACATATTATTTAATTATTACAATTGGCACTCGCGAACAGGGACATGACAGTGTGCATGTATCTTTATTCCTTGTCACCTTTGCATTATTTTTTACTTTAACATGTTAAGAACAGTGTTTTCTTCATGTATTTTACTGTTACATAACTGTGTATTACAGTAAATCTTTGTTATTGTTTACTTTGCAAAACTAATCATACTACAAGTTAGTACTATTGTTTGTATCTCTCAATTACAGGTGAATGTTTCAATTTGTATAACATGGTTATTGTTATAATTCTTTTATCTTATATAGCTTTTGTTTATTACAGGTAAGATTTTCCACTTAGTAATATTATATAATTACTAGTTCTTAACCTTTATTCACATGTGTGAAAGCGTGGTAATATTTGAGTGTTTGCTGTTTACCTTAAGTAGACATAGATAATTTATTTTGTGAATCACTAATGCATTTTTATCTTTATAGGCATTTGACCTAAATAACTTTTGCAACAATAACATTCCATTCTATGAGTTTGTTTGACTTTTGAGTTTAGCGTTTTGCTATCAATGCAATTAACTTCATTCATAATTTAATTAACTTTAATTAGAAACTTTAATTGATACTTTAATTAGAAACTTATAGTGTATTTAATACAACTTTTTATTAGATTTTCACATCCTTTTATAAATCAAACATGGATAAGGAAATACAGGTCCCGCCTTTGTTTGAGAATATTCTAGTTAATGATGTTCCAGTTGGTACTTCTACTCATGAGATGCCTCATGTCATGGCTGATTTGTCTGAAGCTGGTGATCATAGTCTGAGAGCCGCATCTTCATTTAATATGATGAATGTTTTATTGAATGATAATTTGAAGAAAAACTTGCCTTCTGTTACTAAGTTGCCTGATTTAAAACGAAGTAAGCTTTTGTATGATGGTAAATCGTGCGTTAGGGAATTTATTACTCAAGTGGAAGAATATTTCTTGTTTAAAAATTTTAATGAATATTTTTTGGTTAGTTCATTCTCTGATCTTTTGTCAGGCACTGCGCTTAAATGGTTTCGTAGTGTTCGTATTCGTATTGCTTCTTGGCAGGATTTGAAGGCTGCGTTGTTGAAACGTTTTGATAGAGTTGAATTTGATTATCATTTGGAACAGGAACTCCGTACTCGTAAACAAAAGATAACTGAGTCATTACCAGATTTTATTACAGACATAATGGATATGGCTAGCCGTTTGTCTATGCCTGTTTTTGATGCTACCCTCATAACTATTATTAAACATAATATGTTAAATATTTACACACCTTTTGTGTTTGGTAGAACTATTTCTTCTATCGACGAATTTATTAACCTCAGCAGAGAATTAGAGAATTTTGTGTCAAGAAAGAACTTGAGTGAGAATAAAAGTATTAAAAAAGAAAAATATTCTGCTCAAATTAGTGCTGTTAAATCAGATGATTTAACTTGTTTAAAATGTAAGTCCTCTGGACATTCTTATAAAAATTGCCCTACATTTCCAGGTGTAATTTGTTTTAAATGTCACAAGCTTGGCGTCACTACGAAGAATTGCGAAGTTTGTAATTCAAATACTGTTCAGTCAAAAAACGTATCAGGTCCCATCGAGCCCTAGTTTTTGATAAAACTTCTGGTGACTCGATGTTGAAAAAATTTAGCAATGCTCCGAATGAAGCCACTTGTAAGAAAGAATTTAATGATTGGTTGGATTATTTGAAAGTTTTCTTTAATAATATCAGGGCTGCTCCTATTTTGTTTGTTAAACATAAAGACACTAGACCTTATTTAAATTTTAATATTAATAATAAATTTTATTCAGGTTTGTTAGATAGTGGAGCTTGTAGTTGTGTACTCGGTTCTAATATTCATCAAACATTTTTGCAATTAGGTTATAAATTTAAACCTTATAAAGGTAACGCTGTTACTGCTGATGGTTCTGCACACAATGTTATTGGAACTATGGTTTTACCTATCACTTGTGATAACTTAACTAAAAATGTAGATTTTTTGATAATACCTTCTTTTAAACCTTCAATTATTTTGGGATTTGACTTTTGGTTGAAATTTAATCTTGCTAAAGACTTATGGAATAATATTACTTTTGAATATGAATCCACTACTTGTGTAAATGCAGTTACTTCTGTTTCTGAACTTTCTCCTTCTGAGAAACATGAGTTAAATAAAATTATTTCACTTTTTGAAAATATTTCTTATGAAAAGAGAGGCTTAGGTCTTACTCATTTAGTTAAACATAAAATTAATGTTACTGGTGAACCTTTTAAACAACGTTATTGGCCCCTTAGTCCTGCTAAACAAAAAGAACTTTATGATGAAGTGGAAGTTTTATTAAAGGAAAATATTATTGAACCTTCTAAATCTCCTTGGTGTTCTCCAGTGTTAGCCGTTGAAAAACGCGATGGTGGAACAAGATTATGTTTGGACTCTAGACGTTTAAATTCAGTTACTGTTAAAGATTCTTATCCTTTACCTTACCCTTCTAGAATTTTAGATAACCTTCGGGGTGCTAATTATATAACTACTATTGATTTGTCTAAAGCATTTTTGCAAATCGCTTTAGAAGAATCTTCTCGAGAGAAGACTGCTTTTGTTGTTCCTGGGAAAGGTTTATTTCATTTTACCCGGATGGTGTACGGTTTGACTAATGCACCTGCAGAGTTGCAGAGACTCGTAGACAAGTTGTTTGGACCAGAATTTGATAATGTAGCATTCTGTTACTTAGATGATCTCATATTGATAAATTCTACATTCTCTGATCATTTAGATTATTTAAATAAAATTTATAAAATCCTTAAAGATGCTGGGTTAACTATTAATTTAAAAAAGTGTAATTTTTGTAAAGATAAACTGCGTTATCTTGGTTATATTGTTGATAGTAATGGTTTACATACAGACCCTGCTAAATTAGAGTCCATTAAAAGTTTCCCACGCCCAGAAAGCGTTAGACAATTAAGAAGTTTTCTTGGGTTATGTTCTTATTACCGTAGATTCATTGATAAGTTTGCTGATATTGCTTCGCCCTTAACCAAATTAACGGCCGGAAGCAAGAATTCTAAAAAATCTCTTTTCTGGAATGAAGAAGCTGAAGTTGCTTTTCATAATTTAAAACTTGCATTAATTTCTGCACCAGTTTTACATTGTCCGAATTTTGAAAGACCATTCTCTTTACATTGCGATGCTAGTTCTGTTGGAATTGGTAGTGTCCTGAGCCAAGATGATGATAATGGAGATCCACATTAGCTTATTATTCTAGATCACTTAATAAATGTGAACGTAATTATAGTACAACTGAGAGAGAGTTGTTGTCAATATTGGATTCTATTGAACATTTCAGACCTTATATTGAAGGAATGAAATTTACAGTTATCACTGACCATGCTAGTTTAACTTGGCTTCTTAAACTTAATAATCCTAGTGGTCGTCTTGCACGTTGGGCTGCTAGAATTTCTCAATTTACTTTTGATGTTAAATATAAAAAAGGTTCTTTACATTTAGTTCCAGATTGTTTATCCAGAATAGAAATTTCTGCTATTAATATTCCTGTAAATAATATTATTGTTATGCCAAATGAGGATATCGTTGATCCTTGGTATAGAAAAATATTTGTAAATTGTCAAAAGTTTCCTAGAAAATATAAAAATTTCAAAGTTGAAAGTGATACTTTGTATAGATTTTGTAAAGATAAATATAATCCTAATAATCGTTTAAATTGGAAAATTGTCATACCTAAAGAACACATCTTAGACACTATTAAATCTAATCATGATGATGTTAATTCAGGACATTTAGGAATTCATAAAACTTTAAATAAATTAAAAATACATTATTTTTGGAAAGGTATGTTTATTGATGTTCAAAAATACATTTCTTCTTGTGATACTTGTAAAGCTTATAAATCTTCTACTAATCCACCTCATGGAATTATGGTTAATCCTAAGAAAGTTGATAAACCAATGTTAATGCTTTCTATTGATATTATTGGAACTCTTCCAAAAGCTTATTCTGGCCATAAGTATATACTTTCAATCATAGATGTTTTTACAAAATATTGTTGGATATTTCCTATGACTAGTGCTACCACTAAAGTAATTTGTAGGATACTTGAAAAAGAAATATTTCTTAAGTTTGGAACGCCTAAAATTTTTGTTTGTGATAATGGAAGCCAATTTACAGCTAAGCAATTTGTAGATTTTCTAAAAAGTTATAATATTAGTAAAATATTTTATAATACTTTATATACACCTCAAAATAATCCTGTAGAGAGATATAACAAAACAGTCGAAACATGTATTTCTTGTTTTGTTAAAGATGATCATAGAACTTGGTCAAAATATTTGCCTCATGTTCAATTAGCTTTAAATAGTAGTGTGAATCTAGCTACAGATTTCACTCCTAATTTTCTCATGTTCGGTAGAGAACTTATTTTTGATGCTTCATTGCACCGTTTTAGTAATTCTTTTGATAACCTCAATCAACTTGATGTTGTTGATAGGTCTTCATTTGCTTTTTCACTTAAATCACTTAGTGATATTTTTATAAAAGTTCAAGCTTCATTGCTTAAAGCTTATAAGCGTAATGCGCGTTATTATAATATAGGAAGGAAGGTCATTTCTTTTGAAGTGGGAGATATAGTGTGGAGGAGAAGTTTTGTGCAGTCTAATGCTCCTGCATTCTTTTCGGCTAAGTTAGCACCTAAGTTTGTTAAGTGTGAAATAATAGATAAAATTTCCTCTAATGTTTATGTTTTAAAAGACCTTAATAAAAACTATACTGGTCGTTATCATATTAAAGACATAATTAAATATTAAAATTATTCTTGTTTTGACAATGTCTATCTTTGTCTTTGGTACTTTGTTTGAAGTATTGAACCCATTAAAAGGTGATGTTTGATAGGTTTAGGGTTCTTGAAAGGAGATGTATGTTAGGAACTTCACAACAATTTATTAATTTCAATTTTAGTTTCCTTCAAAGATAACTTAGGTCATTTTAGGACTTATTTTTATGTAACTCTACTCCATATTAACAAATTGTTCCACATCAAAAGATCTTATAATTTTTATTTATCTTTGTTGTATAGGATTATTTTCCTGTATATATTTTTATACACTTGTATATTTAATATTGTATATTTTGTACAAATTTAGGAATTTAGTTTCTACTCTAATATAGGAGTGAAATTTAATATTCATTTTCTACATTAAATTCACTTGACTTATTTCCACTCACTTAGGGAATGGAAAATTAAGTTTCTTGAACTTTATTTTTGTACAGTTCTGGGTTATTTTCTTAGTATTAAGATTCTCGGATTGGACGCATTTTATGCATTTTTTACACACCTTGTTATACCATTTTTTGGGAAACTTGTGTCTTACTGGACTTTACAATTTTTTGTGCTATTGTGTTTCATACACATAGTCACACCTTACGCTTTGCGCACGGGAAGCTGGTGGTGTTGAGCCGGTCGTAATTGCCGTTTTTCTCTTTTTGTACGATTGTGTTTTTATACACATTGTTACATTTTTTATGCTTTGCGCACGGGATGTCGGTGGTGTTGTGCCGGTCGCAAATGTCATACTTTTCTTATGCGGTTGTGCTCAGAAAGTCAGTGGTGTTGTACTGGTCACAATTGTCATATTTTCTTTATATTTTGCTTGTGCTCGGAAAGTTGGTGGTGTTATGCCGATCACAATGCTTATAAATATATTATTACGACACTTTTGTTGTGATTTTGTTTTGACGTTTTAGATGTTGGAATAGGAATTTGAAGTCGGCGGCTTTTCAACCTAACCGACAGTGGGAAAACTTCATTGTTTTTACCGATTTTCTTTCAGATTCGGCAGCGTTGGTGCTTAACCGATATCTTGTTAGTTTCATATTTTTGTTTCAGGAATAGCTGGTATAGAGTCGGTGGCGTAGGAGCTCAACCGCACTTTTGTATTGATGCTAGAAGGCTGGTTAAGATCAAGGATTAGATTCGACGGCGTTGGTTGCCTAATCGATATCTGGAATGGAATTGAGTAGGGATTGTTTAATTTGTTTTATTGAAGGATTTATTTTCACTTTTGTGTTGAAATAAGTTTTTACTCTTTTCTGAGTTTGGTTTCGGTTATTCCATTAAGTTGGATAGTGTCCTTTGTTTCCATTTGAAACTGGAAATTCTTTTTCAACTTAATTCTTTACTTTTCGAGTGTTTTCACATTCTTTGATTTTTAGGAATGCTTTCCCATTCTTTAATTTATAATTATTTCTGCAATACCCATTGCAAGATGCTTTAGCATTGCCTTTTTGTTTATTGAAAAATGTTGCAAGACATTTTGTCTTTTGAGGTTTTTTTTTGGAATTTTGTTCTGGACTCTCATAATTTTCTTTAGAAAAGGAAGTTTCTTTCTTTCTTTTTTTCCTTTTGGGGAGGGATGTAATGTAACGACGCGCTCTGCGAACGTCGTCACACCGGTTTTAATTCTATTTTTGAACGAAGGGTTTCGGAGCGCGGAGTGAATGACATTTTGACGTATCGCTGTCAAAAGCACCTTTCTTCCTATATTGAGACTGAATGGTCGATATTCATGGCTTCGTAACTTAATTTCAATAAATCTCATAAAAATGAGAGTATTTTGGCCTAAAGGATAATAGTTTGTGTCCTCACAACTATCCTCTTGTGGAATTATAGTTTATTTCTGGTGAGTTGTCATTTTTTAATAAGATTCCCTTTGATGGAAATTCGCCACGCTCCTAATTTGAAAAATAATTGTTAAAATTCTATTGTTTCAGCTCTTAATCTGAAAATATTATGATTTCTTTTGCTATTGGCATTGTTCCAGCAAATTAAGGCGGTAAGTCGCGCAAATTTATAGAAAATTAGGACCTCGTGTTCATATATAGGAGTTTGTTCTAATGACATGCAATTTTATTACAGGTTTCCAAATTGGAACCGCCTTTGTCTTGGCCTTTTCTCTTTTCTTTGGACCTTTTTCGGCGTTCCTTTGTCTTCGGTCATCTGCATTTCCTTATGGAGGGTTTGGACTTTTCACCTCAAACATGGATGTACCGCATGGGCTTAAACTGAAAACTTCGCCTGCTACGAGCTTTCTCGCTGCTGTGTTTACATATACTCGCCGAGGGATGCCGTGAGCTTACTTTAATTATATTTTAAATCTAAACTTCAAAATAACCTAAAAGTGCATTGGTGACATAGAATCATATTGACATAAGATCATTTTGACCTAGCTTATAAAACTCTAATTTTAAATTTAAGGTTAGATATACATTAGGAATGTATCCTTGCAACTATTTCTAAATGCACACTGGAGTGGACAATAAAACCTTAAACCTCACAGTTTGGTTTCATTTAGCTCACCTCCGGAAGATTAAAAGTTTCCAATATCCGCTGATTATCTTAGGCATGTGTATCTCCAAGGCGCCCGAACTTTTATGGTAATGTACTTACAAACCAATTTTATTTATATTTCTTTTAAATAGGAGATTACACACTTACTTTCTTTCATTGTCATATGACACATATTTTTTTATTATTACATCTGACGCTTGCGAACCAATTTTTTTTTACTTTGTAATAACACATATTATTTAATTATTACACTGTGGAATGGATGGCTACAAGAGGAGAGATAAACTTAAGAGGAGATGAATGGACTGTGTGAAAGATGATATGATTACGAAGGGAGTGAATATTGACATGACTGCAAATAGAGATGAGTGACAAGAGCACACATGTTGCGCCGACACCAAATAAACTTGGAATAAGGGCAGGAGGATGATGACTTTGGTAATAGATTATATTGTAATAAAAATTGTAATTATTGTAATTAATAAAGATAAACTAAAAAAACTAAAACCCGACTACTGAATAAGTTTAAAACTAAAACTCTTAAATTATACTAATAAGAGATATAATTAAGATATAATATAATTCGCGAGAAGTCCCGATACGACTTCTCGCGAATTATATCTTGGAACTTACTATTTCTGCCGACGTTTCGGATGCGTTGCAGCACCCGTGGTCACGACTTGACTCTATAATTACATACATACATAAAGACATAGTATAATTATGAATTAACACCGCGAAAGTTTAAAAATAACATTAAAACTCTTAAAATTATTAAACAAGAAAAATCTAGGATAGCCGTGGTCGTATGCCACTTTTCCCTAGATTGTATTGTCTTGTCAGACAAAGTGATACTTCATTTGTCCAATTCTAATAAGTGATTGAGGAGCTATGAGAGAACTGATGAAAATACATACATACATAGCCTGTCAAAGTCAAAACCCTCATTTTGCTTCGCAGTAGCCGGGTAAAAACGCGCACTAAAAAAATTTAGTAGTTAAACAACATGTCACAAAATATAGCCCTGCGTGCCTCCCCGTATACTGGGACGAGTTGGAGACTCTGTGGTCTCCACACCCTAGGAGAGGGCCAGATCGAGAGAGATGGCCCTGAGTCAGCCGGAGTGCGAGGGATATGCCTGTTAACCTCCCTTCGGCAACCAATAACGACCCACAAGCGTTGTGCGTTTTAGTCGGTTTGAGTCCGAGTGGGAGAGGTTATCCCACCGGCTCCGGTGGGGGTGCCCGTGGGGATATTCCGTGGGGTTAAAAAGGTTACATTCATATTAAAAAAAAATTAAGGTTGTACACAAAATAAAAACACGCGCTAATTAATTAGTAATAAACTGTGTTTCATAATATTCATATTAACGATGTCTTAGATCCGTTTTATTATTTAATGAACCGGATACATACACGTAATATTATTAAGGGCTATCGTTTTCGCGAAGAGGAATGCAAATATTAAGAATTGCGTAACGTTACAGCGTTCATACATAAAACACCGGACACGTGTGAGTCGGACCCACACACGAAGCAGTCTGCATAATTACGTTTTTTTTGGGTTTGTGTATTTGTTGTTACAGCGCGGTGGCTACAGAAATACACCATCTGTGAAAATTTCAACTGTCTAGCTAGTACTGTTTATGGGATACCGCCAAGTGGCATATACAGTCTTGGAGCCTTATTAAGGACACGACGGTATTCCCGTCCTAATTGAGCAGTCCGACTGGGGAAGTATATGAGGCCAAAGGGTAATACGGAACCTTATTTTAGCACAGGACTCTGCTGTCTAGACTGACAGCGGAGTCTAAGTAATTGTATTTATACCACTTAGGTGGCAGACAAATACACGGCCCACCTGATGGAAAGTGGTTACCGTGCAACACCAAGTGCCTATGGACGTGTGCAACACCAAGGGAATCACACTCGCGCTGCCAACCTTGTAAGCACAGAGAGTTACTGTGCCGTCAGTGCAAAAGACAAAGCAGGACAAGCTTTTGGTCTTCCCACTGACAGCTCTGGATACTCTTTTTTTTTTTACGTGCGCAAAATCTCCACGGATACCTCCCCACCGGCGCCGGTGGAGGAGGTTATGTCGGACTCGAACCGACTAAAACGCACGCCGCCTGTGGGTCGCTTTGGTTGCCGAAGGTGAGGTTGACATGCATATCCCTCGCACCCCGGCCGACCCAGGGCCATCTCTCACGATCTGGCCCTCTTCTCGGGTGTGGGGACTACAGAGTCCCCAACTCGTCCCCGGAAACGGGGAGGCGCGCCACGCGCGCCACCGCCGCGGCCTGCTTCTGCCAGGGTGACAGGCGGCTCCACCTGTCACCCCCAGGCCGGCTCTGGATACTCTACTCACCGCCGGGAACACGACACGAGGTTATTATGGCCGCGGTATTCTGTAGGGAGAAGGTAGTTCCCCAGTCGGACTGCTCAATTGGACGAAAATACCGTCGTGTCCTACCTCCACGATCATATGTGTGTGTATATATGTGTGATAATATATTAGATAATCTTGTTCCAGTTTAAATATTAACCAACCGGATTAATGTAAGCTGATATAAGGGCATAATATTATCGCAAAGAGAAACGCGAAATTTTTACAACTACTTACATAACATGTTTGTCTTTTAATTAACACCAATAACAAAGTTTTCACTGATCACGTGTCTGTTTGTGTGTCCTGATCAACATTCAAATTGCCGACAGCTTTTGTCATCATCATCTGAGTGCTAGTCTCGGTTGCATTCAAAGGTTACACCTTGAAACCAGGGATCCGGTCTCCTACTTTTCTTTCATTATACTCTCATTTTTATATTTTATTTATTTATTTATGATAAAACTGCCTCTTGTGGTTACGTTCCCAGAAGACTGGCAGTACTGCCACGTTGTATGGCATATTTTGCGATGCGGAGCAATTCCACGACGCATTTTAACTTTTGTTTTATTTAATTATTATTTTTTATTAATGTATATAAAATCTGCCCCAAATGCATGGCTCGAATAAACAATAGTGTCCTGAAAACGGCAATAGGTTCACCGCTATTATGTGGGACCGAATACAATGATAGGTGAAATGTGGGTGATAATTCACTTCTGCCTAACCCTTTGGTGATAAAGGCGTGAATATATATTATATTATTATTATAATAAATTTAATTAAACATGGTATATTAGAAAACACTTCAAAAGCTATGGAAATCAAAATGTTAAATGTTTTTTAGTTATAGTTTAGAAAAATAAATATTAAGTTAAAGATAATATTTTCTCGAAGTTGAAATAAATTATTTAAGTGATAATACTTATATTAGTTTTACTGAAATTCGCGAGAAACTGCTTACGTGCGCAAAATCCCCACGGATACCTTCCCACCGGAGCCGGTGGAAGAGGTTATGTCGGACTCGAACCGACTAAAATGCACGCCGCCTGTGGGTCGTTTTGTTTGCCGAAGGTGAGGTTGACAGGCATATCCTTCGCACCCCGGCCGACCTAGGGCCATCTCTCACGATCTGGCCCTCTTCTCGGGTGTGGGGACTATAGAGTCTCCAACTCGTCCTCGGAAACGGGGAGGCGCGCCAGGCGCGCCACCGCCGCGGCCTGCTTCTGCCAGGGTAACAAGCGGCTCCACCTGTCACCTAATGGGCCGGCGCTAATGGGGGACGGAGGTCGTTCATCGACCTCTGACGCCCGAGTTGCCTTCGTACGCGGGCAGCTTGGCTTGCGATCCTTCGTTGCACCCGCTATCGCTCCCGCCCCTGCGTTTTGTGACCTTTGACCCAGAGTAAAAAAAAATCTGATCGATGATGATTTTTTAGTTAGGTGCGAGTTATTGAATTACACACTCGAATGTCTAAATTGACCAGACTATTAAGTATTCATTTATCATAACTTTTATGGGAACAACTGCCCTAAACCTAAACCGAGCGGAAATACTACCCCAGAGTCTCTTCCGTAAATCAGACAATAGTACGATTTTTATTCTAAGTTGGTATAAGCCTCAGCATCCTTCTTCGCATGCATATCACACGCGTCTTATAACGTAGTATTATATCCTCGACATCTTATTAAGTATACAATAAATTATTGTCTAGTGTCTCTGTACATGGGCAGTGTTCTGAGAAGTACATACATAAATACGCATGAGGTATTACGCTTTGAATGAGGTACGCGTATAGACACTAACAACAGTATCTTTTGATGGGAAATAAAGCTAGTGACACACGAGAGATTGGTTTTCAAAAATTTGATTTAGGAATTGAATGTTTGTTTTTTATACAACTTAGGTGGCAAACAAGCACACGGCCCACCTGATGGAAAGTGGTTACCATGACCTATGAACGTGTGTAACACTAGTGGAGTCACATCCGTGCTGCCGACCCTGTAAGAACAGAGATTTTGTGCCGTCAGTGTAGAGGACAAAGCAGGTCAAGCCTTTCGTCATCCCACTGACAGCACAAATACTCTCCAGTGAGCTCTGGCTACCCTTTTTTTTTTTTTTACGTGCGCAAAATCCCCACGGATACCTTCCCACCGGAGCCAGTGGGAGAGGTTATGTCGGACTCGAACCGACTAAAACGCACGCCGCCTGGAAGTCGTCTTGGTTGCCGAAGGTGAGGTTGACAGGCATATCCCTCGCACCCCGGCCGACCCAGGGCCATCTCTCACGATTTGGCCCTATCCTCGGGTGTGTGGGGACTACAGAGTCCCCAACTCGTTCCCGGAAAACGGGGAGCCGCGCCAGGCGCACCGCCGCCGCGGCCTGCTTCTGCCAGGGTGACAGGCGGCTCCAGCTGTCACCCCCAGGCCGGCGCTCATGGAGGGCGGAGGTCGTTCATCGACCTCTGACCTTCGTATGCGGGCAGCTTGGCTTAGCTCTGGCTACCCTACTCACCACCGGGAACACAACACGAAGTTATTATAACCGCGGTATTCTGTAGGGCGGAGGTACTTCCCCAGTCGGACTGCTCAATTGGGCGGAAACACCGCCGTGTCCTATTCAAATCTATTAATTATAGGAAAAAGTTTGAATTAGCTCAGGCGGGATTAGAACCCGCGATCTTTCCCTTGTAGGGGGAAATGCTCTGACTACTGAGCTATCGAACCTTACCTGAAATCATCCAAATCTTCCGTCATCAAAAATCAATGTTTAAACATGATTGTAATATCATTAATTGGTGCCGATAATTCGTACTAGTACCAGTAGATGCCTCCCGTCATAGCCTTAAGACGATATGTATAAGAAGGTTTGGATGATTTCAGGCAAGATTCAGCAAGGTTCAGTGGTCAGAACATTACCCCTGTAAAGGACAGATTGCGGGTTCGAATCAAGCCTGAGCTGATTAAATTTTTTTCCTATCTTAGCCGATTTGATTTAGGAAGTTTAGTAATTTCAAGAGCATATGCATTAAAGAAACTGGTAAAGAGGACCCTAGACTCTGAGGTGAAAGCCTCGGATGCGACTGGAATTAACGCTAAGATAAAAAAAGAGGCATTAAAATAATTATTATTTTCCTAAATCCAATAACATAACATAAACTCACGCCTATATCCCCAAAGGGGTAGGCAGAGGTGCTAGCACCCACATTTCGCCAGTTTATGTTAAGGTCCCAATGTAATCGTATATCAAACATTGTTTTTTATCTGAAAGCACTTTCAAAAATATATGGGCGAAATGTGGGTGCTGGCATCTCTGCCTACCCCTTCGGAGATATAGGCGTGAGTTTATGTTATGTTATGTTTTTATTTTTAAATCATTGGTCGCCGTCACCGGTTCAGACCTCTGTAACCCTCTTAGGTTATTAGTAATCCACTGTGTTCCTAAAATTCGTCTCCTGGAATAAAAGTTGTAGATTCGTACCCTATGGTATCAATTCGTCTCCTGGTAGGCCGTGACAATCAATACTAAACTAAGACATGAAACTTCTGACGTATAAATACTTTTTCAATAAACCGTGAAAACGCAATGTACATACTCTTGGTAAAAATATTAATTTTTATTATTTATGTAGAGCCCTCTTCATCAAATCAAATCATTTATTGCTGACCAAGTGTACAATTTCTTACAATTTTTATTTCATTAATACCTTAGCGTCTTTTCCAGGCATTGCAACATTTAGGCACTACCTACAAGTCCCAAGAATGAGGGCCACCATTGTATGCCTGTTTCATTATTTAGTTGAGCATTATTCATTGCTATTCTCCATTTCATAAATCATTTAACAATATACCTAATGTATGTCCATACTTCACATATACATTACACCGCACTCAATGTGGGTCGCGTACGTTCAACGGTACCGCTGCAAGCAACCAGTTTTAGAGTTATCCTAAGATACGGTCTTTGTGTTATACTGTATTCGTAAACTGTGAAAGGAAAAGGAAGGCAAAAGCTAAAAATCACGTAATTCTAATAGGTTACCGGTCTTTTCTTTCTGTAGGTATCGTTATAGGAGGTAGGACACGGCGGTATATCCGCCCAATTGAGCAGTCCGACTGGGGAAGTACCTCCGCCCTACAGAATACCGCGGTTATAATAACTTCGTGTTGTGTTCCCAGCGGTGAGTAGGGTAGCCAGAGCTCACTGGAGAATTTGTGCTGTCAGTGGGATGACTAAAGGTTTGTCCTGCTTTGTCCTCTACACTGACGGTACAGAAACTCTGTGCTTACAGGGTCGGCAGGGCGAGTGTGGCTTCTCTGATGTTACACACGTCCATAGGCCACGGTAAACACTTTCCATCAGGTCATCCATCCAAAAAAAAATCGTACTAGGCGATCGACTGCATTAGTTCAAATCGTCAAAATTACTTGCACGAAAATCGCCCCTGTCGCGTGCAAATAATATTGTGGAACTATTCCTAACTCTTAGATATGTGGGCCGCACAAGTCGGTACTCATAATCTCCTGATGATTATTATCTTAATGTATATTCTACATAACAGATCGAGTGCTTTTAATTCATAATGGTCATTGTTCTTGATAATGATATCTGTTATTATTTTTTTATAAAACTTCGTTGAACTACATTAATTATTGCTGTCTCAATCAATAAATTAGTTTAACGCAGTTCACTTTGCCAACTTTTTCCTGTCCAGCCTATTGGGATGTAATATAAAATCAATGTTTGTTTTTTTTTGTTCGTTCGTATCGCTTATTCTGGTGTACTTACCTTTTCAGTTGATACTTACCTCACCCTTTTCTAGGTGAGACGGCTATGAATATTGAATTTTGAACGGGATGTGAGGCAAAAATTACTTACATATTGAGTTTTTTTAATTTGCTGGAGCGCCTGCATACCAGTTTGACCCCTTCGACACGGTGCATAGACGGCTATTGAGGCTGGTCGACAATCCCATACCCGTAGGAGATGTGGAACCTCTCCGCCTTAAAATGGACTTTGCTTCGCTGTGTGTATTCTACCGACACTGTGCGGTATGAAAGAAATTTCATCCCACACACACTCAAGCTGTGGAATGAACTCCCTGCTGCGGTTTTCCTCTCCGCCAACAATATGAGGTTCTTCAAAAGGGGTATTAGAAGGTTTCTTCAGAGTTACCAGCGCGATTGTGACGCCCCTGGTGTTTCACACGCCCGTAGATCACGGTAACCACTTCCTATAAGGTGGGCCGTGAGCTTGTCTGCCCCCCAAGTGATTTAAAAATGTACTAATTTAATACTAATTTCTAATTTTGACACATATATGTATACTCAATACTGTGTAGGCATACCCACTACCTTTGTAATAAAATTGTAATATCATCTGTAGAAGAGCTACAAGCCATATTGTTACTAGTTGTAAGTAGTGTTATCTTAGCTAATTTTTGCAACATGCACATGCTGTTTGAACATTTTAAACGATCGAACGAACTCGACAGCTGAATTCGCTTTGAGATTTCAATTTCGTATGCTGTAAATTTGGTGACGTCACGTCATCGAGCACATAAACATACAAGACTATCGACCTGTACTGTTCTTCAGCGTACCTGATGGTCCGTACAGCCAGAATGAAGTCCGAAAGAATCTCCATTTAAACATAAAGTTCCTTGACCACAATCTACGATAGATAAGCCTATGTTTATCACGATCACACGTCACCGCTCGTGATCATGGTAGAAAGCCGACGACACAGTACCCTCGATACGCGGAATGCCTAGATTTGTTACAAGCATTGCTTGGACCACCACTTATGAATCTAATACCGTTTGTTTGTGAAGGTAGTCTGATATGATATGATGAGGCCGCCAAGCTGAGTGCCACCATTGTAGCACTTAGTGTCTGTAATGGAGTCCCTCTTTCCTGAGACTTTGCCTTTAGCTTACCATCAGGCGAGGTGAGGTCAAGTTGGCGTGTCCTATATAAAAAAAAAAATAACTATTCAGAATATAATAAAAAATGAGAAGCAACTGCCGCCTAACCTCTAAATCCCGATAAAAAAACCTGCGCCAGAGTCTCGTTCGTTGTTTAGCAGGTAAATATTCTTTTTTTTTATACCACTTAAGTGGCAGACAAGCGCACGGCCCATCTGATGGTAAGTGGTTACCGTGGCCTATAGACGTGTGGAACACCAGAGAAGCCACACTAGCGCTGCCGACCCTGTAAGCACAGAGTTTCTGTGTCGTCAATGTAGAGGACAAAGCAGGACAAGCCTTTAGTCATCCCACTGACAGCACAAATTCTACCCTACTCACCGCTGGGATCACGACGAACACGAAGTTATTATAACCGCGGTATTCTGTAGGGCGGAGGTACCGCCGTGTCCTACCTCCTATAAAAACCTACAACAGGTGTTTATAGAGCCCTTTACAATAAAATTCATTCACGTCTAACAGTGACATAAATATTTTTGAAGGTCCAAAAAGTACCTACTAAAAAAGAGCCATCCTGACCATCTTAGTAGATTTAATTTTTGAGGTCCAAAAAGTACATAAATAGCGGTCCAACGAGGGCTTTGATATAATGATTACATTTTAGAAAGGTTCAAAAGGGGTCTAAAAATGAGGCCGAACGGGTATTTTTGTAATGTATTCAGAAGGTCGTAAAGGTGCTTAGGACAAACATTTTTTTTTATTGTAAACAGGTTGTCTAGAGTAGAAATCAATAATTACAACTGATGACATAACCTAGCAACATAGTATGTTAATTGTGAGTTATTCAGAGTCAATCTACAAAGAACAATTACAAACAATTGTAACAACAATATCTCTGATACAATACATCTGAGGTAATATAAACTATGGCATAGTAACTTAGTTATTTTACATATACACATCACACACAATCACGCCTTTATTCCCGAAGAGTTAGGCAGAGGTGAATTAACACCCTCATTTCATCAATTATTGATTTCGGTCCCACGTAATTGTTATTTTATTATTATTGAGTTACTAGACGGCACTGGTAGCGAGTGTGGCTGCTGTTAGGTAATAACGTTAGGTTCGATTCCTAGGTCAGTCAAAAGTGTTTTTGCTGAATAATAAGCCTGCCGATGAGGTTCCGGAGGCTCTTTTCCCTTCAGAATTGAGAGGTCAGACGGCACTCGGTCTCGAGCCAAACTAAGAGGAGCTAAAAGATTTAAACCAGGCGTGAAAAAGCATCTGATGTGGCCGTCAAGCTGAGTGCCACCATTGTAACATGCCACGTGTCTGTAATGCGACCTTCTTTCCTGAGACTTTGCCTTGAACTTACCATCAGGTGAAGTCAAATTGGCGTGTCCTATTAAAAAAAAGATCGCTCGCTCAAGAGGAATAGTTCAAGAGCCGAATACCGAGCTCCAAAGCACAAGCTTTAGATATATGCAACCAGAATTATCGCTATGATGAATGAAGATGCTTTAGTGTGCTCCAATAGAGAACTGTGTTCCCGGCGGTGAGTAGGGTAGCCAGAGCTCACTAGAGAGTTTTTATGCTGACGAGACAGAAACTCTAGTGCTGAAAGGGTTGGCAGTGCGATTGCGCATTTGCGCACATATAATGTACTAGCTGATCTGCTCCAGCTTGTCCTCATTTCGCCCTTTTGAGCCCGTAATTTTTTAGTCTTCAAATAATGTATGGATATATCCGATTCTTTGAAATTTATGATCACTGCTCCGCTCCTTTAAATAGTAGCGTGATGATATATAGCCTAAAACCTTCATCGATAAACGGACTATTCAACACAAAATCATTTTTTCAATTCGAACCAGCAGTTCCTGAGATTTGCGCGTTCAATCAAACAAACTCTTCATAACATAAAATAAACTCACACCTATATCCCCGAAGGGTTAGAGCAGAGGTGCTAGCACCCAAATTTCGCCAGTTTATATTTAGGTCCCAATATAATAGATGGCGAGCCTATTGCCATTAATCGCTCACTTATAAACCTGCGATAAATACACACATAACTTCGAAAAGCATCGAAAAGTCATTGGTGTGTGTCATGGTAAAACCTGGGATCGACCCCGAGACCTCGTCTCAGCAGTCCATTACCCACACCACTAGACTACCGCGGTTCAAACACTTCAGCTTTGTAATATTAGTATGTCTATGTATCTTTGATGTAACGAAATTGACCGATTAAATAAATGGTGTTACAGTAAGTGTTATTAGCGTGGGCTAAGGCCAACGGATGAGTTATGAGAACATCCTTTATATGTAACCTTAGCCTTGCGAATGCAAACTGTTCTTGCCCTTTGTTCAGTACATATATACGTTGCCGTTTGTAGCTTAGTGGTTAAGGAGTCGGTCTTACGATCCAGTGGTCCCGGGTTCGAAACCTGGCCATTACAAGAACGAGTTCACATCTATACTCCATTCGTATAGATACGTAACTAATCCTGATGTGTCTTTTAAATATGTTTTACTAGCTGACCCACCACAGATTCGCCCGGGGTATATTTTGAAGCTTCATATCCCTTTGAGCCCGTATGTTTTAGTCTTCAAAATATGTATGAAAAATTGCCGAATTTGTTAACATTTATTATCAATGCTCCGCTCTCTTAAGTAGTAGCGTGATGATATATAGCCTAAAACCTTCCTCGATAAATGGACTACCCAAGACTGAAAGAATCATTCAAATCGGAGCAGTAGTTCCAGAGATTAGCGCGTTCAAACAAACAAACAAACTCTGCAGCTTTATAATATTAGTATAGATTTATTCTTGTAAACTTTCTACAATAACAAAATACACTGATTGTGCAATATTAAAAATAAATAAATTTTAATCCTAAAAATTCAGTTTATTAATATTTTACTATTTAGAAAGTCATTTTAGAGACTAAAAACAGAAATTGAACCGCTGCTTAGTCAGTTAGTTTAGTTTTTTTGATTAATATGTGTATTTACAAAAAGTTACTTTAAGATTAATTACCTTTAGTTAAGTACCTAACCGACCTCCGTCCTTCATGAGACTGGGCATAGGCGTAATATTTTTTTTTAAATTATTTGTGAAATGTAGGTGTTAATTCACCTCTGCCTAACCCTCCGGGGATAAAGGCGTGATTGTCTGTAGCTATTCATGTAAAATTTTGTAATTAGCACGTTTGTCTTCTAGACCATCGATACAATTTGAAGATATATGAGTCAATAATGCTGTCGTCATATCAAGCCTTATCACCTCAACGTTATGATAAGGGCATTTCTTCACAGGTACTTATAGATAATAACATTTAGATATAGGATGTTGTAAACAGTCTGGGAAAACTTTCTACTTTCACGAGATTATATTTTTATCTACCATTTTTAGTTTATTTGTAATCACAAGTAAATAAAAATTGTAGATAAAAATTGTAATGTCATGGAGGTCTTACAGCTGCTGATTAACTGACTAGGAATGCCATCGATTTTCAGTTTCGGGTTAGGGGGTCAGACGGCAGTCGTTGTCGTAAAAAGCCAAGATAATTCCTCACAAAATAAACAAAAAAACTTTTCACCATTTTAACATACTACGAATACGTGTCTGTAATGGTGATCGTCTTTCCTGAGACTTTACCTTACCATCAGGCGAGGTGAAGTGAAATTAGCATGTTCTATATAAAAAAACAAGCGAAAGTGTACGCGTACTGTGATTGATGATTTTTTTATGCAACTTAGGTGGCCGACAAGCACACGGCCCACCTGTTGGAAAGTGGTTACTGTGACCTATGAACGTGTGTAACACCAGTGCAGTCACATCCGTGCTGCCGACCCTGTAAGAACAGAGCCGTCAGTACAGAACACAAAATCAGGACACGCCTTTGGTCTTCCCACTGACAGCACAAAACTCTCCAGTGAGCTCTGACGTGAGGTTATTATAGCCGTGGTATTCTGTAAGGTGGAGGTACTTCCACAGTCAGACATCAATTCGGACGGGAACACCGTCGTGTCCTACCTCCTACAAATAATAAAATAATAGTCTTTTGATTTATAGTTTGACCACTATTTTACCTGATGATAAGTGATGATCTGGCCGACGGGGTAGCACTCGCGCCTAGTAATAACCTATTCACTGTACGAGTCTTTTAATTAATACCTAATTAAAAGACAATTTGCAATTTCATGTATTTTTGTTGTTCATAATAAAATTATCAAGGCAATTTCTCTCTAATCCCTTCGATACTTACAGATGAAAAGATACATAGGGCCAAGGAAATTTTAACAACTATACAATTATTTAAAAAAAGAAAGCTCTCCAGCAGGCACATTCTGTAAAAACGTTTCGAATTATCGAACGCATTTGACAGTTGAATTCGAAGTGAGATTTCAATTGCGCATGTTCTTAATTCGGTGACGTCACGTTAGAGCATGCGCAATTCAAATCTCACCGCGAACTCAACTGTCAAGTATTCAATTCACGTTCAATCGTTCGAAATGTTCTTACAGCATGGTAATCATAATCATTATCAATCTTTATTTGCGAATACAGGTATTTATTATGGTATTACATATATTTTGTTTAAAGTTTCCTTTTCCCGCCCTTTTCGTATCTCACCCAAAAGACAAGCAAATTTACAATTTCATTAATAAAGTAAAATATTAATAATAACAATAATGTCCAAAATTCAAAATAAATAATTGTTACATTAAATTTTAAGAATAATAATACTTACGTCATTTTGATTAAAAATGTCTTCAAGATATTCGTCAATAGTATAATATGCTTTCGTTATAAGTTAGTGAAATACATTTTTTTTAAATACATTTGAATTTTCCACTTCTAAAATGTATCGTAGCAACTTATTATATAGACGAGGAGCCTTACAGAAACTGCAGCCGTCCTTCATTCACGAGTGTTACTGCCTCCTTAGTGTCACGAATATCGCCAGCCATTGGTGCATTAACTACCCATAAAGATATCGCAACACAAAGTGTCTACTATCAATTAAAAGTTAAAAGAATGTGTCTTGTGCGTGCGTAATGGCGAACCTTGACTGTCACAGACTGCATTGAAGTTATTGTGGACTCAAGTACGTGTCGTGGGAACAGTCGTATATGAGCGTACGACAATTTAACGATAGGATGTGAGCGTGGGAGATGATCGCTGTCGTAGTCCAATACATGAGAAGAAGAAATTTTAATAATATACAATTTTTTTATATAACTTAGGTGGCAGACAAGCACACGGCCCACCTCTTTTTTGGTGTGTGAAGTTTATTTTCTTCTGTGCCAGTCTCGCCATATTTTTCTTTAGCTATTCGTCTCTAATTTATTTTATTTATTTATTTGAACTTTTTGCACAAAGAGACAAGGATTGTACAAAGGCGGACTTAATGCCACAGTCATTTTCTACCAGTCAACCTTAGGGTGATGCAGAGATATTTATATCAAAGTTAGGTGCACGAAGTGTTGTGGTGAGAGTTCTCTACGTTTGGTACACAAATAATAATATATCCATATATAAATAAATACAAACATCATAAACTATATACACATATAGACCAATATATACATAGATATATGCATAAAAATAAATATAAAAATTAAAAAGAACATATATATATATATTAGCCAACTATGGGTTGCTGTAGAGCTGGTGTACTCTGGTCTTAAATATAAAACGGCTTGTAGACATTCTGATTTCCAGAGGAAGCGCGTTCCATAAAAGAATAGACTGGACTAAGAAAGAAGAGTGGACAAGGCTTGTCGTGTGAGTGGGACAGTGTAGGAGTAAGTTCGTTGTCTAATATTAAGCGCACCAAAAAAACGAGCAATACCAGTCGTATCAGTCAGAACGTCATAGCGTGCGGCAACTATTGGTAGTTTAGTGGTTAACAAGTCGACGTTACGATCGAGAGGTAGCGGATTCGTATCCTGGTCATTAGATTACCGACGTAAACCTTTTCTTGACTTATTTGCAGGGATTATCAAGAATACTAGTAATTTTTAATAGTAATATTTACTCATGAAGCTACCCCTAGTAGATTGGGCTACGTTTGAAAAGTAGTGAAGTTTGAAACTCATTGATGCGGCGCGCGTCGTGAGGTGCGCCTTATCGTGAGGAAGATCTTCACGATGTCTCCTTCCTCTGGAGCTCTAACCATCGGTAGCTTGGTTCTTGTGGCCGATGCTGGTGATGCTCTGTTTTTTTTAAATTATTATTTAAATGTAACAAGTTAAGAAAATAATTTAAATAAAGTAGATAACAATAATGTATATTACGCATTTGTTGCAGGTAAGCATCACTCAGTTATCTTCCGTGAGATTAAGATTACCACTTTACCACGTAGGTAAGTTTAGTATTTAAGTTCCTACGTTACATGTGAGCTGTGGGTCACATATTTTTATTAATACCTGGTTGAAGCCTTTTTTCAGAAGCCCACTTGATGAAAAGTGGTTACCGTGGTCTATGGGCGTGTGCAATATCAGAGGAGTCACACTCGTGCTACTGACCCTTTAAGCGTTGCCGTGCTGTTAGTGCAAAAGATAAAGTAGGGTAAGATTTTGGTCCGCCCACTGACAGCACAAAAACTCTCCAGTGTGCTCTGGCTATCCTACTCACCGTCGAGAACACAACACGACACGAGGTTATTTTGGCCGCGGTATTCTGTAAGGCGGAGGTGCTTGACCAGTGGGACTGCTCAATTGGGACGGGAATGCCGTTGTGTCTGCAGAGCTAAAAATTGTTTAATTAAGAAATAGTTACCGTCACAATTTTCTTACTAAATAGAAAATGGCGATCATTAAATATATAAATAATTTGTTTAACCTTCATATAAAAGCTTATCAGCCTTAACAACACAATATAATCAATTAAATGAACAAATAATATTAAACTTCGTGATTCACGGATCCACTCCCGCGCACCTTATTTGGCTCATTGGAACGTAGCGTAGGTGTATTTTTACAAGAGTATATTTAACAAGCCTAGTGGTATGGGTAATGGACTGCTGAGACGAGGTCTCGAGTTCGATCCCAGGATTTACCATGCCACACACCAATGACTTTTCGATGCTTTTCGAAGTTATGTGTGTATTTATCGCAGGTTTATAAGTGCCCATATAATGGCAATAGGCTCGCCACCTATTACATTGGGACCTGAACATAAACTGGCGCAAAGTGGGTGCTAGCACCTCGGCCTACCTTTTCGGGGATATAGGCGTGAGTTTATGTTATGTTATATATTTAACCATATTTTTTCATGTACGCCTGTTTTAATATCTTTAAATGGGCAGGTAGATTTGTAATTCACATAACATTTGCAAAGTACACCCACTCGGCCGGGGTGCGAGGGATATGTGTCAGTTAATCTCACCTCCGGCAAACTGCACCCCGCACAGTCGGCGTGCGTTTTAGTCGGTTCAAGTCCGACATAGCCTCCCCCACCGGCGTCTGTGGTGGAGGTATCCGTGGGGATTTCGCGCACATTAAAAAGAAACTCCCACTTAAAAGGTGACAAAATATTGGTGTCAACTGGACCTTTCTATAAGTAACCTCTTATTAAAAATAAGTAGATACGGCTAACGGTTCCTGCCCTAATTTCGTTTGCGTTGAGGAGTTGATAAGTCAGTCACCCGAAAAGGATATCCTCTTCGTAGTAAATATTTGAAAATATAGCGATAAAATAACTTAATACGTGTTGGAATCAAAACTACAGCAGTAATCATAACTTGGTTAGCAGACAAACACACGGCCCACCTGATGGAAAGTGGTTACCGTAGCCTATGGACGTGTGCAACACCAAGGGAGTCAAACTCGCGCTGGCAACCCTGTAAGCACAAGAGTTTCTGTGCCGTCAGTGTAAAAGACAAAGCAGGACAAGCTTTTGGTCTTCCCATTGACAGTACAAAAACTCTCCAATGAGTTTACTTGACAATGACCTTACTCACCGCTAGGAATACAACACGAGGTTATTATGGCCGCGGTATTCTGTAGGGTGAAGGTACTTCCCCAGTCGGACTGCTCAATTAGATGGAAATACCGCCGTGTCCTACCTCCTCATAAAATAGAAACATTAACTTATAAGAAACTCGTGCGCATTAACATAGCACCTGACTTTCCAAAAGTAATAATAACAAATCTCAAATAAAATCCGAAAACCAATAACTCAATGACCAATAAATCAGCTTGCGAAGTCTAATTGACGTGTTCTATATATAAAAAAATAAAAAAACTACGAAACTCAAACTAAGGCAAACGTGCAATGGTCACAATGTTGCAGATGCTGCTGGTCTCGAAGAACAAGAGCGAGCTTTCGTGCGCGGATGCGAGATGAGGGTTGTTTTCGAACCAGGTGCCATGGTAATTTGCACGAGTTATAATGATTATTGCTAAGGACGTTCCAATCTGAATTCATTCCGATATAAACTTCTAAAACTTTGCCCGACCCGGAAATTGAATTAGGGATTTCATGCACTGCAGTCAAGGTCTGTACCGCTGCATCACCGATGCAATCATCAATTAAAGTTTCATGTTTCATGAATCAACTCCCGCGCATTCCGTATACGGCGAAAAGATCGGAACGTAGGTGAATAACTAGTATGACCATTTATTTATATAGTCAAAACGGGACATTGATTTAAAAAAAATGGTTTAATGCAACTAGTGATGATTATAAATTAACTTTAACTGCACACCATTACCAACATTTTAACAAGACCTGGAGCTTAGTTTTCAGTTTCAGACGTCTACGATTGATTCCCCATTCTTTTAGAATATTTGTGCAAGTCGGAATTATTATATTGAAGTACAATTTTTATTCACGTCTAAAGCGTAAAATTTGTGAAAACAAACCAATATCGCAATTCTAAATTATTTTTGGGAAACCTGTGCTAGAACCATACAACACATACGGAACCTAAAAGCTCTACACAATGCATATTTGAGCAACTCATACACAGTAATGATCACGAACACGAATATCAGTGGACAGAGTATGTGATGTTACACATAAATAATTATTAGGTATGTCATTTTTTTACAAAACATGCTTTAAAAAATAAATTATTAGTGTTCGAACCGAAATTTAGAATCAATAAAGCGGAAAGTCCTGTTCAAAACAGGACGTATGGTCACTTCACGACTAACATGCATGATGCAATACAAAAATAAACGTTTCTATCGAGAATACTATTGTTAATTAATATACGTCATTATTAATTGAGTAAAATAATCTCCCATTAATTATTTAATAATCAATGGCGTGACCAATAATGCTGTTATTGTTTATTATTAGAAAATATTATGCATGATATTAGGTATTTAACTATCACGGTCACTCACATCAGTACCTATCATAATAAACGGGATATTTACCATGTTTCATTGTTTTGAGTTTCCGATATTTCGGCGCTGTTGCAAACACTTGATCACGGAGGAACTGGAGTAGTGGCGGTGAACAGAGAAAAAACCGCCACTACTCCAGTTCCTCCGTAATCATGGTCATCGTTGATCAATTTTTTTTTTACGTGCGCAAAATCCCCTCGAATACCTCCCCACCGGAGCCGGTGGAGGAGGTTATGTCGGACTCGAACCGACTAAAACGCACGCCGCCTGTGGGTCGTTTTGGTTGCCGAAGGTGAGGTTGACAGGCATATCCCTCGCACCCCGGCCGACTCAGGGCCATCTCTCACGATCTAGCCCTCTTCTCCGTTTATTGTGATACTAAATATTATGCATGATTTCCTAAGTTGGCTTTTCTTAGACTATATTTCTTTTGTTTTTTTTCTGCATCTTGATCTGTTGAGGGACACCGGCGGCGTAATATCTTCTTTCCCTGTGACCCCACCAGGGGTGAGCACTTGTGCTGGGCTCTAGCCACACTTTTGGACCCTAATAGGTAGAAAAAACTATAACTTTCAAATTTCATTAAGAAAAAAAATATATTATTATTATTTCGCGGGCTCGGTTAAGCCGCGCGGCCATGTAATGCTGTCACCACACTAAAACAACCTAACGTATGCCATACGCCACGACTTAGTGAGTGAACAGTCAGAAACACTACACTCACGTCGACGGATCACCCGCGATGGCCCGCAAGGTGATTATGCGATGTCCAGCAGACACACCAGAACAACCCATTCGCAGGAGGCCCCATAGCGCCTGGAGGGTTAACCCTGATCCATGATGACTGAATGCGATCCACACTTCATTCATTACCAGCTCACGTGTGTCCTTCTTCCTACAGTCCCGGGTCCTTTAAGCGGGGCGTGAAAAAGCATATGATGAGGCCGTCAAGCTGAGTGTCACCATTGTCACACGGTATGTGTAAGTACCTAATGGTGACCCTCTTTTCTGGGACTTTGCCTGCAGCTTACCATCAGGCAAGTCTAATTGACGTGTTCTATATAAAAAAATATTTAAAAATACACTTTTGGGCCCAAGATGGCCCGACAGCCTCCATGGCCGGGCGGTAGTGAACGCGGCGGAATGTAGAAAGAAAGAAAGAAAGAAAATACGTTTATTAAACGCACACAAAAAATTGTAATGCCATTAATAACATTTGTCAGTGTGGAGTGTGTGTTTAAAAGGCCGCAGTTCAGCTGATGCTACAGATTAGGCACAATCTGCTGCGCTGGTTTTCAACTGTAGTGTGTTATAGGTAAAGGTCATGTACTTCAAACGTAGGAGATTCCCAACAAACAGTCTATATGCCCTCAGTCAAGTCTTATCCGTTAGAAAATTGTACATACTATTCACAATTTTGAAAAAACATAAAAGTACTCCTTATGAACCCGATAAAATGCGTGCCAGAAGAAAACATGTCATTTCTATTACCAAAACTAGAACCTCCTTTGCTGACAAACAATTTATCAGTCGTTCAAATTTCTTATATAATAAAATTAATAAACTGCTGCAGATCTATGACAAAACATTGCATGATTGCAAATTTTTAGTAACAAAGTACGTAATACCACTTGATTATGAAGAAACTGAGACTTTATTATCACATGATAGTTGAAACACACATACACATAAACAGACACATACACATACACACACACATACACACACACACACACCCACACACACACACACACGCACACACACACACACACACACACACACACACACAAACACACAAACACACACGCACACACAAACATACATACACACAAATTTACACATATAAATTAACAATAATATAGTTGTAATTAGCTCTAAAGTAAAGCACTTGTATCTACATAATACCTAGATAGTACATGTTTGCATTTATTTGTGATAGTTTGTTTACAGCTACATGTAACTCTAATTAATAACTAGTAGATATGGAAGAGCGATGTCACCTGACACAGGCAAATTTTGCTTAAAAGGTGACGTCGATCACTGTACATTTAAACTGTAACTTATTGTTAACGAAAATAAATTATTATTATTATTATTATGTGCTGTCTTTATTCTCGAAGTGTTTAAGTTTTATTATTATTATTATTATTATTATTATTATAGGTATTTGCATTGATCTGGTCATGCGTTGGAGAGCACGTTAAACTGTCGTCCGTCTGGTTGCATTGCATAACAACATCTATGGCAGTTGTTACAGGTGATTGGAGCCCTAAAAGTCCAACAACTGTTCTAGCTGCAATGCTTCGATATCGCCCTTGGCTTGTGGAGATCGATGGCAGTCGCTTCATGGAAAACATCGAAGTTTAGCCAAATCTTCAGCTAGACTGGTCAAGTGGACCCCAGACTCTGAGGTGAAAGCTTCGGATACGACTAGAATTAACGCTAAGAGGAAGAAGAACATTGTCCAAGCCAACCTCATCATCTAATCAATGCACATACCACACGACAGAGGAAACTCTGGCGCAGGCTTTCCTCTTTCGGATTTTTTTCAAACCCACTTAGTTGGCAGACAAGCACACGGCCCACCTGATGGGAAGCGGTTACCGTGGCCTATGGACGTATGCATAATCGAGGGTCATGATAATGATGACCCCTTCTTTGCGTGTGAAACCCCACATACTTCACCAACATGTCCTCTTCGTTACAACACCATTTTTTATGAATTCATCAGGCTGCAATCATCAGGTAGAAAAGTTCGTTACTGAGCAATCACGCGGTCAGTGACCTTTCATGCATGCACATAATTCTTAAGCCATGTATATAAATAGCTCCGTCAGCTTACGGCCGTACCAAATCAGTGTTATAACTTTTTACGAACTAAACACAATTCCTTTGGGTCGTAATCATTGGGTACGATTTATTTCTAACAACCATATACATTTCTGTTTTCACAAAAAAATGCTGAATAGACAAAAAATATCTGGAACATTGTTGTGTTCTGTCCTGAACACTGATTACTTAAAAAGTTAAAGCTGACATTTTAAATAGCACGCCCAGAAGAAGAAAGAATTCGGTTATAATCTTGCTTTAGTTTTTTTAATTGTTTCTTTCTCGCACTACAGACTGACAGTTTGATATTTCTATAGAGCAGTAATAACCGTTTCTGTCATAAAATATTAAAAACTGTATTTCATCGGTATTAACAACTTCAAAAAGATCTCATGCTGTTATATATGTGCTGTATGATAAAGAGAACACTACACTTTTTAGACAATCTTATCCTTGGCGTACAAAATAAAAAGTCGCACCCTGGAGCGTAGGGTCTGCTCTCTTACTCTATGATTTAGTTTAGTTGGTATTTATGGGTGCGACTGCTGACAACTCCAAGAGCAATGACATTGCTGGATCTTGTCTGTCTATCAGCAGACATATCAAGCGATTTGCCAGTGAGTTTGGCTTGGGTCTTGAAGGTATTGGAGGGGACTCCTCCTATAAATCCAATGCCTTTATAAACTCCCATAACTACCTCGTTAATAGGTATCTCCTTTTGAGTCACAGCGTCACAAATTGTGTTACATCATGCTCGGTATCTAGATGATTATCGGAACTAATTTGCAAATGGTGATCATTTAAAATCAATAAATATGTATGTATGTGAAAGTTCTGACCTTGGCTCCGAATTAAGTCGGAAGTTTTGGCTATGGTATTAGTTTACAATGTGTGATGCAATCTTTGTTACGTTGTTTATTAATTACCCAAATGATAATTACCCACACGACCTCATGACCCTAGAAGATTCTGTAACTATTTAGCATTTGTGATATTTTATTACTTGATTTTTTCCGACCAAGTTTAAGGAGGTAGGACACGGCGGTATTTCCGCCCGATTGAGCAGTCCGACTGATGAAGTACCTCCGCCCTACAGAATACCTCGGCTATAATAACTTCGTGTTGTGTTCCCAACGGTGAGTAGGGTAGCCAGAGCTCACTGGAGAATTTGTGCTGTCAGTGGGAAGACTAAAGGCTTGTCCTGCTTTGTCTTCTACTAACGGCACAGAAACTCTGTACTTACAGGGTTGGCAGCGCGACTGTGACTCCTCTGGTGTTACAGACGTCCATAGGTCACGGTAACCACTTTCCATCAGGTGGGCCGTGTGCTCGTCTGCCAACTAAGTGGTATAAAAAAAAACTTCCCGTGAGTATTTCTGTGCCTAAAAAGTAACAGAAACGTCTGAATCAGTGTAAATAATAACATAACACTAAATAAATAACGATAGAAACCATTAAAAGTAGTTTTAAAAGTAGTCTAACTAATAGTTATGGCGTCCCCACAATTAAAGATACCATAATCTCTACAAGCTACTCTATAAATAAAATACCAAGTCTTTCTATCCTCCTTATCACTTCACAGAGTACATTAAATAAATAAAGACGACCGTTTGCTTCTGGTCGGTTTACAGAAACATTTCTAAGTTTATTGTGTTTATTTAGAATTAAAATAAATGCTTATATTTTTGTTAAGATTAAGGATAAGGATACAGCACGCATGAGGCAGATGTCGGTAATCACTTACGGAGTCTGTTACAGAAAAGTTTATTTCACTAAAAGTGTTTTCTTGTTAGACGAATAATAAATAAATAAATATTCTACAACATTCTACACAACGCTATCTAGAATCATAGTAAGTATAGCTTGTATTATGGAATCTAGAATGCGGATAAACATACTTAGATACTTTTTTTTTGTAATAAAATATACATATTCGTGCATACAAATATTTGAACTGAGCAGGAATCGAACCCGCGCCTCCTGCGTAGCAGTGAAATGTTCTACCGCTACACCACAGAGTCCGTCATAGAAATTACTTGTATGTGTGCTTATCTCATTAATACACAAAACAGCTTTTTTGTATATCAATGGCTTATCTGGATTTTACGGAGAGCCAAGTTCCTAACTGTACCCGTCCTAACCTTACATTACCTTTTTTTTGGGGACCACAGAGTCCCCAACTTGTCCCCGGATATGGGGAGGCGCGCGAGGCGCGCGGCCGCCGCGATCAATCTTACATCACATTATATAGGGTTCTTCTGTATGAATCATATTTTAAGATCTATGCGAACCATATTGAGTCCACCGAACTATCCTTTAGTCAAAATATGTGTACTTTTTTACATACATACATACATATATAATCACACCTTTATCCCCGGAGGGTTACACAGATTAACACCCACATTTCACCAATCATTGACTTCGGTCCCACGTTATAGGGGGTGAGCCTATTACCATCTTCCGGACACTATTGTTAACCCAAGCCATGCACCTGAGGCTGAGTCTGGGCTGTACATATCTGTCTGTTAAACATCCCTATCCCTTAGTCACCTTGTGCGACACCGCATGGGAAGAGATGTGGAGTTCCAAATTCTACTCTGCCGGGAACCACGCGGCGGATTCTTTTTTATGTAACTTAAGTGACAGACAAGCACACGGCCCACTTGATGGAAAATGGTTAATGTGACCTATGAACGTGTGCAACGGCAGGGGAATTACACCCGTGCTGACGACCCTGTAAGAATAGAGAGTTTCTGTGCCGTCAGTGCAGAAGACACAATCAAGACAAACCTTTTGGTCTTTCCACTGACAGCACATGAGCTCTGGCTACCCTACTCACCGCCGAGAACACAACACGAGGTTATTATAGCCGTGGTATTCATAGATATTTTTGTTTTGTGCGAAAACGTCTCAACAGCAATGGATGAAATTTGACTAAGAGATTGATTATAGTCTAAAATAGCTTAATTAGGTTATTTTTCATCTCGGTATATCTATAAAGCTAAGATAACTAATCTATACATTAACTAAGTGCTCTACAAATACTTAAAACTAACTACCAAGACAAGCAAGTATTCCCGTCTGCGTCATCTATCGTCCCCCCTCAAACATCAATCATTATTAAGATAAAGAAAACCTACAGCTCCCTGCACTGCACTCAATAATTCTAATATAACTTCTAATTGAATACTTCCTCGAGTTTGTTGATGATCTTGATAGTACGGAGTGGTGTACGCTGTGAAACAAAACAGATGGCGCACAAACAAAGGGCGATGGGCACTAATTAAGTGAACTAAACGATCAATGGACGCCGCAGGATGTGATAAAAATATACGGGGGCTTAGTTGGGGCGTGTTCATTCGAGACTTTCACCCCAGAACCCAAGGCCCACTTGATCTTTTTCCTTGTGATTTTGTTTACACGGCTTTTACGAGAGTAACTACCATCTAATCTTATCTTTTTTTCCTTTTTTTTGTAATTTTTGTAACATTCGTTTATAATAATGGAGCCGCAGTACCACTTCGTGCCAATAGCGGTGGAAGCCCTGCGAAGCTGGGGCAAAGATGCCAAAAGCCTTGTAAATGCGATTGGGTAAAGGCTCATAGAGGCCACAGGTGACTCCCGGTCCGGATCGTTCCTGGTTCAGAGGCTGGCCATCGCAATCTAGCGTGGAAACGCAGCAAGTGTGATGGCCACCTCTGCACCGGGAGCGATCAGGGGTGGGTTATTCGATTAGTACAAATAAAAGGTATTTATTAAATTAATTTAAAAGATTTGTAAAATTTAAATAAAATGTAAAATAACTATTGTAATAGTTCTAATATATATCTATACCTACTAATATTATAAAGAGGTAAGATTTGTATTTTTGTATGTAACGAATAAACTCAAAAAGTAGGTACTGGACCGATTTTAATCATACTTTTTTCATTAGAAAGCTACATTCTTCGTGAGTAACATAGGCTACTTTTTATCCCGATATTCCCATGGGATCAGAATTTACGCGGGTGAAACAGCGGCGCGGTGCTAGTTCTTTATATTATTGTAAAATTTTGATATTCATATGTGCTCTTTGTGTGCCTAAACTGAATAAATGAATGAAATTCTTTTGTTTGTTTTTTTTTTAATAAATGCCGATTTTAAAATTGTACTCGACCAACAAATCGAGCATGCAGTGGCTGCCTTAAAAGGTTAAGCAACCAAAAAGTATCCCAAGTGTATGTATGAAAATGTATTTGTATTGTTGTATTTAACCAATGGCTGTCCTAAATAAATAAATAATCTCCCATGTCACAGAGGACAGCTTGCACCAGAGCTACGTCCATCAACTAGATTGCATGTGAGTTAACTTGGTTTCGAAGGTTTCGATGGGGCCACGTGCACTAAGTAAGTTGTAGTATTTGTTAATCAGTGCGAGAACTTTGCTTGCACGATGTATAAACAACAGCAACAGTTCCTAGAAGTACAGCTTCACTGCGCTAGATGGCGCCGGACACATGTAGAATCATCACATCATATTATAGGTACCCTTACCTTAGAACTTTCTGATGTTTTATTTAATAATCTTAGCATGATGGGGAACCGGTCTCTCGTTTCTCTTCGACCAATGAAATACCAGAAAAATCTATCACGTGACCAAAACTACTAATTGGTCAAATGATCAAAGAGAAAAGAGTGACACGAGACTTGAGACTTTCATACTATAGGCTGCACGTGCTGCAGGTTTTTTTTATATAGGACACGTCAATTGAACTTTCCCTCGCCTGATGGCAAGCTAAAGGCAATGTCTCAGAAAAGAGGGTCACCAGTACATACATATACCATGTTATAATGGTGACACTCAGCTTGACAGCCTCATCATACATGCTTTTTAACGCCCCGCTTAAAGGACTGTAGGAAGAAGAAAACACATGAGCTGGTAATGAATTCCGGGCCTTAATGGTCAGGCGACAAAGGAGAGTCTCCGAACCGCTTGGTTCTTGATCGGATATTGTGCACCGTGTGCGGGTAACATCTAAGTCATGGACGTGTCTTCCTGTGTAGGAAAGGGGAGGATGGGTCTAATTGGAAGAGCGTATCATAACATTCACCAAGGTATAGACGGTAAAATACTGCCAAGGACGCAACATCTCTACGCATCTGCAAATGCTTTATTGTGTTCGTAACCTCGAGATTTCCAATAATGCGGCCTGCTCGTCGCTGCAACCTGTCGAGAGCATCTAGTATGTACTTTGCTGAGCCATCCTAGAGATAGGTTACACTAGCACTCTCATAAACATAAACTTCCTAATTAAAAACCATCATTATAACATAATTATAAACTCAGTTTATTATTAAGCACGTATTATAATAAATCTGTTACACGAAAGCTTAATAACGAATCATACGCTCACAATTTCGACCACTATGTTTCCAAAAATACTTTTTTGTTTGGTTTAGCTCGCTTGCGTGATCCCAGTCATAATAAATGATGCTGGAGCTCATGAATAACGGCAATCTCTGAACAATTTAAGTCTATAATATGATACAAGAACAACGATCAAAAATGTTAATACAACTTACGTCTTTTTATGATCGTGTTTTAAATTTTCTACATAAAAAGCTAATTCGGTGAGATATTTTTATAACTAAGTAAGTATACCGTTTTATTCGGCGCGTGGTGTTTGGGTTTAACCAGCATTCCTTAGAGACACAGGTTCAATTCTTGCTCAATGAATTTGTTTGTATGCATGACTTTTCGCATTGGTCTAAGTATGCCTTTCTGTCAATAGGATGCCTTTTAGGTATTTAAATAGATCTTATTCTTATTTATTCACACATTTTTAAATTGTATTAGCGTCATAATAAGTTCTTCATGCATTATTTCATGTCTATTATATTATCTGTGCTATTATTAAGTATACATACATACATATAATTATAGGTTTTCTGTTTCCCATAGGAGTAGGCAGACATACTACTCTCGCTTCATTCACTCTTATCAAATTCTTCATGCATGCTCGTCGGTTTAGGGTATTCCTGACCTGCCCCTTTTCTAAAACTTCCCTGATTTGGTTCAGGTATGTGCGCCTAGGTCTTCCCCTTCCGACGGTAATCACATAGTTTGCCTAAAAAATCCATGTATAGGTAGTTGCTCGCTTTTTGCCTATCACGAACAAAAGAAAACGAAAATTTCGTGCGTCAACCGCTCTTCATTCAAAGTCCTTTCAAGTCCTGCCCTACCCCACAGGTTAAAAAAATAAAAAAACCGTAAAATCACCCAAAGTACAAAACGTGACCAAATCCAACGACCAGAAAATACATCGCACACCCGAATCGCTGTGCTTTGAAGCGTGACTAAAGGTGCGGCTTCCCCAAACCACATGGATACCTCTCACCCCCCGCTAGAATTAACTTCACCCCTTCTGTCGCCCCCTAACTGTACTTGTGTGTGTTACAAACGTGTTAGTGTGTGTGTTTTCTTGACGTCTCACAGCTCAGGTTAAGCTGGTTCCTTACCACATTCTTGGAACGGGAGCAGCGACGCGTGAAGTAACAGTCTGAGCAGTCTCCCACGGGAGTCAAACTACATCCCGGATATTTTGAATTAATTAATGGTTATAAATGATGAAATGTGTGTTTGCTTGTTTCGATATTTAGTAATTGTTATGACTGAGAACTCAATGAATAATACAAAATAATACATTAGGTATATTATTTGCAATCAAGAGCCTTTTTATTTTCTGTCTTGTTCTCTTCTGTCTTCTCTGTCTGTCTGTATTGTCTGCCAACTAAGTGGCATAACAAAAGAAAGAAAAAAAAAGAGCAACACTGATTTCCGCGGTAGCCTATTGGTATGGGTAATGGACTGCTGAGACGAGGTCTCGGGTTCGATCCCAGGTTTTACCATGGCACACACCATTGACTTTTATATGCTTTTCGAAGTTACGTCTGTATTTATCGCAGGTTTATAATTGCCCGGTTAATGGCAATAGGCTCGCCACCTATTATATTGGAACCTAAACATAAAATGGTGTGTGCTAGCACCTCTGCCTACCCTTTCGGGGATATAGTCGTGAGTTTATGTTATGTTATATTTAAATTTCATTCAATAAACCACGATCACTAGAACCTGACTTATTATATTATGACTAATATACAATCAGACAGACATAATAGAGTTATGTAGTTAAATCATTACACTGACTATAATTGTTATGTAGCATCTCTTAGTCATTGTTTAACGAATGAATCATTGTAAACTGAAGGAATACTGTACTCTGTGATGTAATGATGCCGATATGATCAATGACTTCTATTTATATACCATTAGACTGTCTGAATGAACTGCTTCTGTGGCATGGCGGTACTGCACGCGGCCGTTACGCAGGAGAAGCGGGTGCAATCCCCGCTCAGTGCAAATATTTATATAAATATGGGTATTTGCATTGGTCTGGTCGTGCCTCGGAAAGCACGTTAAGAATAGAACGAATAGATATATAAAATATACTAGTAGATATAAAAAATATAAAATAAGCAATACATACCAATATGAAAGGAAAATAATAAGTAGCAATGTGAGCATATAATTGCGAGCTATCACAGAGTACACGACGATAAGTAGTGGTTCTTTACCATTCCTTTAAAGATGTTAATGGTAGAGTTGTTTAAATTTGACAAACTAGATCGAAGTAAGAAGTTTTTTACACCAGATCCCCTTTTGAAATTTTTACTCTTCGCTACGGCTTAATACATACATACATACAATCACGCCTTTATCCCCGTAGTGTTAGGCAGAGGTGAATTAACACCCACATTTCACCAGTCATTGAATTTAGTCAACGTAATAGGGGGTGAGCCTATTGCCGTCTTCCGGGCACTATTGTTGACTCGAGTAATGCATCTAAAGCTGAGTCGCGAATGTATATATCTGTCTGATGTTAAACAGCCCTATCCCTTAGTCGCCTTGTACGACACCGCATGGGAAGTGATGGGGTGGCCCAAATTCTACTCTGCCGGGAACCACGCAGCTGAATACAGGCAGGGGTTATCTCTGAAATAATGAATGAACTATTCAAGTCGATTAAAATGGGAAAAATTTCACCACAAGACGGATTTTTTTTTACCTATACCTAAGTAATTTTGTGTCTATATATTATATACATATTTTCCAAGACCAAGTAATCACACAAATTGCCGATAATTTATTTTGTTACACTTTATATAGACTAGCCTAGTGGTATGGGTAATGGACTGCTGAGACGAGGTCTTCGGTTCGATCCCAGGTTTTACCATGGCATACCAATGACTTTTCGATGCTTTTCGAAGTTATGTGTGTATTTATCTCAGGTTTATAAGTGCCCTATTACATTGGGACCTAAACATGAACTGGCGAAATGTGGGTGCTAGCACCTCTGCCTACCCCTTCGGGGATATAGGCGTGAGTTTATGTTTTATGTTTATGTTTTTTATAGGAAGAATTGGATGGCTTCAGACGAGGTTCGGTGGCTCATTGGTCAGAACATTCCCCCTGTAATCCCGCCTTTACCGACCCAAAATTTTTGCTATCTTAATCGAACATCTAGTCTACTTTTTACTCCCATTATGAGAATGAGATCAAATTTACACGAAAGTAAGCTATTGACATCAGCTTTAATATAACGTATTTTGAACAAATCCATACAGGTAGGTACAAGTATAAACCAACAATGTGATACATTATACATGCGCTGGAACAGTCGCTGCTCACGACAATGGACACACAATATAATGGCTACACACCTCTACAGAGTTCGCAATTCATCTCCAGATCCGGGTGCATTGCCACTGTAACTCTACGCGGTGGTTTTGTGAATAAGAATGCAGGTAGTTTTATTTCTGACCACAGTGCTAGGTACACTGGGGTGACTGCACTATTCCTATATACCTAAGGAATCGTATCTTGGACCTAAACCGAGTGACAAACGGTTCTCTGGTGCGCGCAAATTGTTTTGTAATAATCTATTTGGTTAAATTGAGCTCGTCCAACACCTTCGCACTTCGTACTATCCTCAAAAAAGCCGTTTAACTGCAAGTCGGACTGGCCCACCCAGGGTTCCGTAACTTAACCTACATAAATATCCTATCCTTTTTTTTTTTTTTTTTTACGTGCGCAAAATCCCCACGGATACCTCCCCACCGGAGCCGGTGGAGGAGGTTATGTCGGACTCGAACCGACTAAAACGCACGCCGCCTGTGGGTCGTTTTGGTTGCCGAAGGTGAGGTTGACAGGCATATCCCTCGCACCCCGGCCGACCCAGGGCCATCTCTCACGATATGGCCCTCTTCTCGGGTGTGGGGACTACAGAGTCCCCAACTCGTCCCCGGAAACGGGGAGGCGCGCCACGCGCACCACCGCCGCGGCCTGCTTCTGCCAGGGTGACAGGCGGCTTCACCTGTCACCCCCAGGCCGGCGCTCATGGGGGGCGGAGGTCGTTCATCGACCTCCGACGCCCGAGTTGCCTTCGTAGGCGGGCAGCTTGTCTTGCGATCCTTCGTCGCTCCCGCTGCCGCTCCCGCCCCGCCTCCTCCTTCACGAGCATTACTTGCTCGCAAAAGGAGGCGCCGGCCGCCCACGCATCCGCGCAGCGAACCATCGCCGCGAGCAAGGTGGAGAGCGTGAGAACCCTCACTCCCAGGGCCGCCACAAGCTCCCGCCTCGGCGTCTCCCACGCCGGACACTCGGTGAGCGTGTGCGGACCTGAGTCCTCGCTCGCGTCGCAGTGATGGCACTCGGACGTTGGCTCTTTCTGCATCCGACGCAGATACTTTCCGAAGCATCCGTGCTCGGTGATCATCTGCGTCAGACGGTACGAGAGGCTGCCGTGTGGCCTCTCTAGCCACTCCCCCATGATGGGTCTTACCGCCGTTACTACGGCGTGCCCTGCGCTTGGTTGCCCAAGTCGTCTCTCCCATTCCGCCACCATTTCCCTGTGGAGCCGGGATCTCACGGCCCGAATTTCTTCGGGCTCGGGATCGTGACCCCGCTCCCGCGCCGCCCTTCGGAACCGAATATCCTATCCTATAAAATCTTAATATCCTAGGTATGGATGTTCGCTGCAACCTGAATAACAAAAATTACATCGAAAGTATCATCAAAACAGCCTCGCGTAAACTCGGGAGTCCTGAACAGAGTGAGACGATTTTTCACGCCGGCGCAACGGTGTCTTCTATACATGACACAAATTCGCTCCTGCGTGGAATACTGCTCGCATCTCTGGGGTGGTTCAGCAAAGTACTTACAAGATGCCCTCGACAGGTTGCAGCGACGTGCGGTCCGCATCATTGGGAATCCCGAGGTCACGAACACCCTTAGAACCTTTACAGATGCGTAGAGATTTTGCGTACATAGCTGTATTTTACCGCCTGTACCATGGTCAGTGTTCCGATGAGCTCTTCCAATTAGTCCTACCCTCCCCATTCCTACACAGGACAACACGTGCAGAATATCCGATCAAGAACCAAGCGGTTCGGTGACTCTTTCCTCTGTTCTCTCTCGCTCACGTGTTTCCTTTTAATACAGTCTCAGGTCCTTTAAGCGGGGCGTGAAAAAGCATATGATGAGGCCGTCAAGTTGAGTGTCACCATTGTCACATAGTATATGTAAGTAATAGTGACCCTCTTTTCTGAGACTTTGCCTTCAGCTTACCATCAGACAAGGCGAAATCTAATTGACGTGTACTATATAAAAAATAAACTGTATTATATTTTGAATGCGTTGATTTAGAAGTTCGATTTTTGTACAGTTTCAAGGCGTTACAGACTTGAGTGTGTAATATGTATTTCAACTTGATATATCCACATATTCCTGAGAAAAAGGTCTTGACAGACAGATAAACAGACAGATTGACAACGAAGTGATCCTATAAGGGTTCCGTTTTTCTCCTCTTGATATACGGAACCCTAAAAACACTCAAGTATACGTTTGTATACTACGCATATAGAGCAGAGTTAGGGCAATTTTAGGTTCAAGATATAATATGCCCTGAGCAATTAATCAATAAATCAAGCCTTTCGCAGTCCACTGCTAGACATAGGCCTCTCTCAATGCTGGGAGGCTTTGGCCTACTGTTTCCACCCTGGCCAGACGGGTTGCTACAGGGTTTTATTACAGCAATACTAAGTGGAAATCGAGTAACAACTTTGCATGTGTAAATAATACTAGCCACATTGACTTATAATTATAATTATATGACTAGCCAGAAGCTCTAGGCAAGTGGCAATGAAATTTGGCAGGGGTAGATTAGACCTTGAGGAAGAACATAGGCTATGTTTTGTTGTGATAACCAAAAACCACGCGGGCTAGCAATATTAGTATGGCTTATTTACATTTAACCCGAAGAAGGTAGGGCACGGCGGTTTTTCCGCCCAATTGAACAGTCCAACTGGGGAAGTACCTCTGCCCTACAGAATACCGCGGCTTCCCATCGGTGAGTAGGGTAGCCAGAGCTCACTGGAGAATTTGTGCTGTCAGTGGGAAGACTAAAGGCTTGTCTTCTACAATGACGGCACAGAAACTCTATATTTACAGGGTTGGCAGCGCGACTATGACTCCTCTGGTGTTACAAACGTCCATAGGCCACTATAACCACTTTCCATCAGGTGGGCCGTGTGCTTGTCTGCCACCTAATTGGTATAAAAAATGTAAATAATAACAAATAAACAGCGGTAGAATATTATGTTGAAAAGTGTTCTTATTTCAATAAATTCATTAGATTAAAAAAAAGTTTAAAACTAAAACCCTAATTCTGAAAAAATCACGCTCCAAAAATATCAAACAAGAAAATATCAAGGATAGCCATAGTCGTATGCCACTTAGTCTAAAAAACATTCTAGGGAAAAGTGTGGTGATATTTCAGTACTCGGGTTTTAGTTTTAAACTATTTTTTTTTTAATTTTTTTTTTTTTTTTATATAACTTAGGTGGCAGACAAGCACACGGCCCACCTGATGGAAAGTGGTTACCATGACCTATGAACATGTGTAACACCAGTGAAGTCACATCCGTGCTGCCGACCCTGTAAGAACAGAGATTTTGTGCCGTCAGTGTAGAGGACAAAGCAGGACAAGCCTTTGGTCGTCCCACTGACAGCACAAAAACTCTCCAGTGAGCTCTGGCTACCCTACTCACCGCCGGGAACACAACACGAAGTTATTATAACCGCGGTATTCTGTAGGGCGGAGGTACTTTCCCAGTCGGACTGCTCAATTGGGCGGAAATACCGCCGTGTCCTACCTCCTCAACTATATATTATTTTGGAGTAAGCAATAGGTATAATTTATACGTATTTGGAATGTGCTAATTCAGCCCTTTCAGTTGATACCAAACACGGTATGTTTATATCAACTTATTTTTTTAACACATTACTTTATGACCGCTAGAGGGCGCCATTTTAGATTCAGTAACACGTTATATAGCCTATAACCAGCGGACGACTAAGACGCTACTAACGATACCTCACTTGTCTAGTTCTGATAAGTGGTTGAGGAATTATGAGGGAACGGATGAACCTACATGTAAACACAGCCTGTCAAAATCATAACCCTCCTTTTGCTTCGCCGTAGTCGGGTAAAAACCGACGTTAACTTAGTTTTTTTTTATACCACTTAGGTGGCAGACAAGCAGACAACCCACCTGATGGGAAGTGGTTACCGTGGCCTATGGACGTATGCAACACCAGGGGTGTTACACTCGCGCTGCCGGCCACGAAGAAACCTTCTGATGCCCCTCTTGAAGAACCCCATATTGTAGGTGCTTGGGAAAACCACAGCTTGAGTGTGCGTGGGATGAAGTTTCTTTCATACCGCACAGTGCGCACCGTCTCAGTTCGCAATGTGCGATGATGAATTCCCTGCCTATGGCGAGAGGTGCGATGATAGAATGTAGCTGTGGGCATCATATCAAACAATTCATCTAAGCACAAATCATTGTATAGGCGGTAGAACACACATAGCGAGGCAAAGTCCCTCCTAAGGCCTAGTTATTCACACTACCTGCGAGTATAGGATTGTCAACCAGCCTCAACGCCCGTCTTTGCATCGAGTCGTTGGAAAAGCTTCGATGGGAGATGGACTCCATTCTCTGCCTATCGGTTCGGGGTCATAAAGGCGAAAGTAGGCATCCCTTTTATCGCATTTTGACAAACTGTCGAGGTTTCTCATTTAAATATTATGTTGTGGGATAATTTTGTTACATAGCCTCACTAACAATACATGGAAACACCCAAAGAATTGTAAACTTTATAACATTGTATTACAATTGTTTATCAAATATACACAGCCGTGGGACCATGATGGGTACATAAAAGCCACAAAGAAAGCGAATTGTTATATTTTTAATTGTGCCCAGACATTTTCACAAAGAAATAATGTCCTAATAAAATGTTTAGCAGTTCCCAGACTGATATGACATTGATGAATACTTGATAATTTGTCATATACCTCTATTGTTTACTGTTTTGTAAGTATACTCACGCTTTACAGCCAAGGGGTAGGTAGAGAGAGGTATGTTACATAAGAAGCTAATGCCCGCAGCTCCGCCTTTAGGGGTGAAATATGCAAAATCAAGGAAAAACTCTTTAAACATAATGAAAAAAGTAATGCAAAAAATTTGCATTTCATTTCAAGAACGCATGAACTAACTAAATGCGTGAACGGTCAGCAAAATAGATATTAAGTGAGTGAGTGATTCAAATAATAATAAAAACTTTCATGTTAAAAGGCCGCGTGGTTCCCGGCAGAGTAGAATTTGGACCACCCCATCTCATGTTTAACATCGGACAGATATATACAGCCCAGACTCAGCCTCAGATGCATGGCTCGATTAAACAAAAGTGCCCGAACTACGGCAATACACTCACCCACCCATTACGTGAGACCGAATACAATTATTGGGGAAATGTGGGTGATTATTCACCTCTGCCTAACCCTCCGGGGATAAAGGCGTGATTATATGTATATATGTGTAGGTACTTATCTCTTTAGCCGACTGTACATGCAATGCATATGCGCATACAACGCGTAAACATGCACGAGCATAATTATGGTAGCTCGTGTGTCATGGAATTCTTACGCACTTGCATCCGTAATATGATTAACAACCAATTAGTTGCTATTTATCTTGCAAACATCTTGTTAGAAAAAAAGTATTGGAGCACCTAAATCATTGCTAAATGTACTAATTAGACTTAGTTCCTACTGTTTGTGAAGTGTGCTGTTATAAACTTGGATAGAAACATACCTAGCTTACGTTATGCCATCGATATTTATTCGTTATTTTCACCATAACATAAACTTACGCCTATATCCCCGAAGAGGTAGGCAGAAGAGCTAGCACCCACATTTTGCCAGTTTATATTTAGGTCCCAATGTAATAGGTGGCGAGCCTATTGCCATTAATCGGGTACTTATAAACATGCGATAAATACACACATAACTTCGAAAAGTATGGACAAGTCATTGGTGTGTGCCATGGTAAAACCTGGGATCGAACCCGAGACCTCGTCTCAGCAGATCATTACCCATACCATTAGGCTACCGCGGTTTATTTTCACCAGTTTTAGTTAATTGTAATGTTAATAATAAATGCTTCTTTTATTTTCTTTTTTTTAAATTAAAATTTTTGTTTATTACGAACACCTTAGATAAATATTTTACAAAGATTTGGTCTCATATCTGAATACATTTACGAGTCCTTGCAGACGCATGCGCGCACTGTATGTTCCACAAGAGTAGTGTTGTCAGTTAAGTGGATTTTCCACTAAACCGGATAGTGTAGATTTTATTTTCAGCAGATAAATTTTTATTTCAGTGCAGAGACATCATCCCACACTCTACTTTTATCCATACACAGTTCACGAGCTCCCTCTATTGTCATTAAATCTTTCATGCAAGCCAGTTAAGTCTGTTTATCAATCTGTGTATGTGCTGCGAGGCACATGTTTTAAGTTTTTTACCTGCGCCTTATATACTTGTTGTGTCATTCGGTGATATAGTAAAATCATGCAAATTCAAAATATTGTAACTACTTAGTTGATCAAGTAACGTAAGCTAAATATGTTATGTTCAGTTTGGATATACATCGTACAGTCACGATTTAACCCATTTATCTAGAAAACCATACGAAAACGAACCAAATGCCATTTATCTTAAGTTCTATAATTGCTAAACTGTAGGTGTTAATTTTTTTGTGGTTTTTTTCTTACAGGTAAGTTATGGCGGAGTATGGAACAGGATTATAAAAGTCACGGCATCGTTACGGTAAATTGTTTTTTTTTTTTAAGACGGACGTATGTTGATGGCCTCGGCGCAGCTATAGTGGTTGTGCAGTAGTTCAATTCGCAGGTCAGGCAAAATGAATGCATACTAACATAATAAGAGTGCCGTGCTTGTGTGTGGTTATTTTCGTCTGCTTTCCTAAAGTAGTGAATACATTGTTATTTGTTCTAATAACATTCAATTCGGGCCGCGTGGTTCCCGGCAGAGTAGAATTTGGGCCACCCCATCTCTTCCCATGCGGTGCCGTACAATGCGACTAAGGTATAGGGCTGTTTAACACCAGACAGATATATACAGTCCAGATTCAGCCTTAGATGCATGGCTCGAGTCAACAATAGCGCCCGGAAGACGGCAATAGGCTCACCCCCTATTACGTGGGACCGAATTCAATGATTGATGAAATGTGGGTGTTAAATCACCTGTGCCTAACTCTCCGGAGATATATGCGTATGTATGTAAATTCAAGTCACTCAAGTTCACTCAAAAGTCGCAAGTGTAATTCTAATCTTGATTTAATTTAAATGAGAAAATTGTACTAGATTTATATTATTTTATTAGGTATGACTTTATACACAATATATTTAATTCCATCTATGAATAAATAAAAAATAATGTAATTAGATTAATAACGAAATATCAATTTATCTCTCACAATGTTCACCTTTCACCAATAAGAAGAATTCTGGAAAGCTATCACCATTTTGGAGACTGCTATCTCAAACTACTCGTAGACTTAGTGCATTGCTCTCTAGACCAGTAGTCAATAATTATAATGTTCAGCTTATGAGATTACAATCTTAAAACAAATTATCTAGATTGAAACAGGTTTTAGGCTGATTTCACACATCTGGAACGCTAATTTATCTATACTAATATTATAAAGCTGCAGAGTTTGTTTGTTTGAACGCGCTAATCTCTGGAACTACTGGTCCGATTTGAATGATTCTTTCAGTGTTGAGTAGTCCATTTATCGAGGAAGGTTTTAGGTTATATATCATCACGCTACTACTTAAGGGAGCGGAGCATTGATAATAAATGTTAACAAATCCGGTAATTTTTCATACATATTTTGAAGACTAAAACATACGGGCTCAAAGGGATATGAAGCTTCAAAATATACCCCGGGCGAAGCTGGGGTGGGTCAGCTAGTAATTTATAATTCTGAATTCATATTATTAATTCAATACATACATGCGGTCGAGACAATGGGGGTGCCGACGACAAGAAGTTAGCGAATTGGGGCGCAGGTTGATGGACAAAACTGGTGACTCTCACTCCATCTCGTAGCGTAAAAGCTGGCCATTGCTATCCAGCGGGGCAATGCTACCAGTGTTATGGGCACCTTTGCACCGGGTACGTCGAGGAGCCAGTTAATAGATTAAATAAAATTTGACTTTATGTTTATTTTGAATATTTGTATTGAGTAATTTAAAAAATAGGAAATTGATATATTCAAAATTAAATTGTTAACAGCAAATAAATAAAGATTACCTGTCAATTACTAATACGATTATAACTATATTTATTATATATTCCATATAATGTCGATATATTCTGTTCCAAACACATTCGCCATTGTAACCTATTTCTAGCCATAAGTCATGTCGGGGTGTGCGGTATCGTATTAGGCGGAGAATAATATATTTGTAGAGAGATCATCCGTATATAGTGGTAGATCTACCATTACAGATATTTGGTGGCAGATCTACCATTATGATTACTAAAAATATATTTCCCATTTTTTGATATTATTGAACTGAGAAGTGCGTTTAATGTTAATTTCTTTTCTATAAAGACATTATGAGACTATTTGACTATTCTGATTTTTTAAGAACGTGTGATGCGTGTTTTGGATAATAATTATAATAAGCAATTATGTAATCTCACTAATGTAAATTTACGGTACGATGGAGCTGGCATGGTTATTTTGGCCAAAAGCTTCTAAATAAATAAAGATTAAAAAAAAACAAATAAAAGGATAATAATTAAAATAATTGAGATTATAAATCAGAAGACTTTCCAGATGTGTGTGGCCAGCCTTAGGATTTAAATTATGAATTTTTTTAACGTATTACGTCACAACCGTCACGATAAAAAAGTTGAATTGACCGGAAGTGATCAGCACAGTTACTTTTTACTCATCTCCGTTATTAATCAAAACATTTTACGCTCACGTTTATACGATACTAATATAATCCATCACCTATAGGAAGCGTAATTATTTCTGGCTAATGTAATGTAAAATTAATAGTTTTAACAGTAAAAGTTTCTCTACTTGAGTAGTATCGGTGCCTAACGTGTGAATTATTAAGGCAAGGCAAGCTTAAGGCGAGCTAGAGGTGTACAAGAGATATTGTTATTGCGGTAAAGTCAATCTATATATTAGCGCATCCTACCGTATCCTCCACTTAGGCCTTTCTGTATTTTTTTTATACCACTTGGTTGGCAGATAAGCACACGGTCCACCTGATGGAAAGTGGTTACCGTGGCCTAGGGCGTGTGCTACACCAAGGGAGTCACATTCCCACTGCCAACCTTGTTAGCACAAGAGTTTCTGGTCCGTCAGTGTAAATGACAAAGCAGGACAAGCCTTTGGTCATCCCACTAACAGCACAAAAGCTCTCCAGTGAGCTCTGGCTACCCTACTCACCGCCGGGAACACAACACGAAGTTATTATAACCGCGGTATTCGGTAGAGCGGAGGTACTTCCAAAGTCGGACTTCTCAATTGGGCGGAAATACCGCCGTGTCCTACCTCCTCATAAAAGCTGCGATGGAATGTGGTTACCTTGGCCTATGGGCGTGTGCAACACCAAGGGTGGCACACTTGCGGCGACACAGAAACTCTCCGTTCTTACAGGGTGGGTAGCACGGGTGTAACTCTCTGGTATTGATCTGCTACCTAAGTTGTATAAAAAAAGAGTGAAGCAAAAACTGTAATGCAACTCATTTGATTTAATTTTGGACTTTAATCGTATAGGAATGAAATCTAAAATATAATGCCATTTTTCGCATTATCTGTGATATGGCAGTTGTTTTGCTTCAATAGAATCGAGTGCCAGTAGATAAGTCATTTCGATTATAATCCTATCATTATAATATCAAATTACCCGTATTAATAACTGTGATTGTCCATACCAAATAGCCGTAAGTGCCCAGTACCGGCGTTAGGGTAGGGCGCGGTTGGGCGACCGCCCAGGGGCGCCGGACTTTAAGGGGCGCCGTGAAGCGGCGCCCCTTTATATTCCCATCTCTGTAAGTGAAAAAAAAAAACGATGTGTTGGCAACACTAGAATGGAACGCAGTGCTCAATCCGTTAAAACTGGGAATCCCCGACCACAGAGAAACACATTATCTATCTCTTTTTAACATTTTAGTTCAGAAGAGTTGACGTTATTTTTGATGGAGCGGAACACAGCTCATTCTTATTCATTCAATCGGTGCACGCACTTAAAAACAGTTATCGTAATTACATATTTTAAAACAAACAGACGCAGTAATCAGGCGGTCCACGCTAAGTTACGAAGTGCATGTTTTTTACTTTTTGTCGCCGACTACAGAGTGACATAGGTTTTATCCAAAAAGTTGAAATTCAAATAGTGTTTAAGTAGGTATTTGCTTCATGACGGATTATTTCACTAATTAGGTAAGTACAATTTTATTTTAACTATCTTTACTTATTATACTAAAGAGGTAACATTTGTTTGTTTGTTATGTTTGGAGTGGGGTAATCTATTTAAAGTAAATTATCCATACTAATATTATAAATGGAAAAGTGTGTTTGTTTGTTTGTTCGTTTGTCTTCCCTTCACGCCTAAACCACTAAACCGATTGTGATGAAATTTGACATATGTATAGTTGGAACTCATGAGACTGCTATAGGCTACTTTTTAACCGATTGCGATGCGACAAAAAAGGGTTATAGGTTTAAATAGGGATACCACGCGAGCGTAGCTGCGCGGGCAACAGCTAGTATATTATAAAATATCTCTAGAACTGACTATATAATGTTGATGAAATTTTAACACGGAGATAATAAATGAATGTCGAGGAGGTACGGTCAAGTGTAAAAGTGGATGAAGCCTGTTCATTCGTAAGCCTTTGTGTTAAAGGTGAAAAGTGTCCACCGACTTTTGCATCTGACTGTACATAGAAGTCATTTTTTCGGGAACGAGTGGATGATCGTGATTTTTTTCATACAAATCTAAGCACTATCACGTAACACAAGCTTTTAAATATAACATTTCACAATTATTCCGCTGCCATGACAATATTACCTTACCTAGATTTTTCGATCGTAGTTCACGTGTATGCTAACGCTTTCCTGTGGCCTTACCATGAGTTTGAAAAAACGTTCTCGCTATCGAAAACTATAGCTTTGTCTCTTTCACGTGCACCACAATGACAGGGACAAAGCGATAGTTTTCGATAGCGAGAAGAGAACGTTTTTACAAACTCATGGTAAGGCTACTGAATATAAAGCGTTTTTGGTCGTCCTCCCTCAATAGCGCTATATTTAATTAATTTATAGAAATGATCGGACTTACGCAGATTTAATTTGTTGCAGATTTGATTAGTACAAAATGTCTGAACACGTTGATCCTTTCAAAAGAAAACCATCTGGATCAAAATATAGAAAGCGAAAAGCAGAAAAAGAGAAGGAATTTGAAAAAACAAAAAAGTTTATGAATATAGGCAAATATATCACAACAAAAAATCAAGACCTTAATGTGGCATCTACATCTGAAATACAAGCGAATGCATCGGTAGTGGAGTCTCTGTCTGACAAGTCAGATCAGTTAGCTGTTGAAGAGATTGTGGACGAAGTTTCCCGAAGTGAGGAGACAAGTTGTGTTACAATTACAGATGCTGCTCAGGATGACACTATTGGTGATGTACAACAAATACAAATTCTAGATGACATTAGTTCTCTTGCTCCAAATATATCGGATCCAGCCACTTGGCCACTCACTCGAAATAGCAAAGTTATTGATCATATAATAACTAATGGCCCAGTGCAAACTCACATTGATAATTATCCAAAAAATGATACAGGGCGACATTTCTCAAATTCTCATTTTACAAAAAAACTTGCAAACAATGAAATAATTCAGCGTCGTTGGTTAATATACTCAGTTTCTAAAAATCGAGTTTACTGTTTTTGTTGCCGGCTATTTGATAGCAGCTCAACGTCGAATTTAGCATCTGAAGGATATAACGACTGGAAACACTTATCAGAAATGTTAAAAGTTCATGAAAGTAGCACTTTTCATAAGAAGTTTTACCTCTCATGGATTGAGGCTGAACTAAGATTAAAAACGGGAAAAACAATAGATTGTCAAGAGCAACATTTGATTAGAAAGGAAACTACAAGGTGGAATAATATTTTGTCTAGATTAATGCATATTACACTGTATTTAGCTGAAAACAATATGGCGTTTAGAGGTACTTCCGACAAACTATATACGCCAAATAATGGAAAGTTCTTGGGTTTAGTACAACTACTAGCCAAATTTGATCCAGTTATGGAGGAGCACTTGCGTTTAGCTGTAAAGGGTGATGTTTCTGACCACTACTGCGGAAAAGACATTCAAAATGAATTAATAGAGCTGATGGGTGAAAAAGTGAAGTCAGAAATCATATCACGTGCAAAGAAATCGAAATATTATTCTATTATAGCTGACTGTACTCCGGACATTAGTCATATAGAACAGCTTTCACTGACAATACGATTTGTTGATTTATCATCAGATGTCGATAAAATATCAGTAAAAGAGCATTTCATAGAATTTATACCTGTTAATGAGTCGACTGGTGAAAGGCTGACTGAAGTTATTATTGATATTTTAAATAAATACGGACTGGAATTGAACGATTGTAGAGGTCAGGGCTATGACAACGGAGCAAACATGAAAGGAAAAAATATTGGAGTTCAAAGAAGAATTCTGGACATAAATCCTTTAGCTGTATATGTGCCGTGTGGCTGTCATAGCTACAATCTCGTACTATGCGATGCCGCTAAGTCATCTGTAAAATCTGTCACTTTGTTTGGAGTACTTCAGAGGTTGTTTACGTTGTTTTCAGCTTCTGTTCATCGATGGAAAATTCTGACCGATCACTTGGGATTGTACACTATAAAAAAACTCAGTGACACGCGTTGGGAAGCAAGAATAGGCAGTGTTAAAGCAGTCCGTTATCAAATTAGCGCCGTCCATGACGCTTTAATCACTTTGGCTATCGAAACTCAGCAAACTGATGTTCAAGTCTCTCATGAGGCTACTACTCTAGCCGAACAACTAAAAGATTTCGGCTTCATAGTTTCATTGGTTGTCTGGTATGACATACTTTTTCAAATTAATGTCGTTAGTAAATCTCTACAATCAACAGACATGGATCTCGGTAAATGCACAGACATGCTGAAAAAATGCTGCAATTTCTTGGAAGAATATAGAAATACAGGCTTTAAAAGCGCCATTCTAACTGCGAAGGAATTGGCTGAAGAGTTAGAAATAGAACCTGTGTTTAGAGCGACAACAAGAATTCGACGTGTTAAGCGCCAAGCTGGTGAAATTGCCCAAGATGAGCCTATAACTTCTCCAGAAAAAAAATTTGAGGTTGAATTTTTCAACTGTCTTTTGGACACGACGTTAACTTCACTCAACGAAAGATTTGAACAGTTATGTGAGTACTCGGAATCTTGGTCTTTTTTGTACAATTTAAAACAGATTCCAGAAAAACACGACCTTATCAAACTCTGTAGTGATCTTCAATTGAAATTAAATGTAAATTCCAAATCAGATATAGATGGATGTATGTTGTGCGATGAACTCATAAGTCTGAAATCGTTTTTGCCTGATCAGAAAGTGGTTACTCCTGTTTTTGTTTTAAATTTTATTAAAGACCGCAACTTAAAAGAACTATATCCAAATGTTTGGATAGCATTACGAATATTATTAACTATTCCCGTAACGGTTGCTAGTGGAGAGAGGAGTTTTTCTAAGCTTAAGCTAATAAAAACCTATCTGCGATCGACGATATCACAATGTAGATTGACAAACTTGGCAACTTTGTCGATCGAAAATGAAATAGCTGAAAACATCGACTTTGATAACTTAATAAAAGAGTTCGCCGATAAAAAGGCTAGAAAAGTAAAATTTTATTAGTTTTTTTAATAAATGTTTATTTCTTTTCATAAATGGTTATTTCATTATTATCCTTCGCCTTTTTTCGTATGGGTTTGAATTGCAATTAGGGGGCGCCGTAGAAATCTCGCCCAGGGCGCTGTTAGTACTAAAACCGGCACTGTAAGTGCCGTAACCAATCGGATGGGTAAAAGAACCAAAATTAGCGTTACGTAACGCAGTGGATTCTCGTAACGCTATAGGACCGGAACGGACACTAAGATCCTATTAATTTGGTGTAAGAGAAAGTAAATATTGTTCAGAAATTGATAGCCGGCGTTTAGTTGTAGACTCGGAATAGCAATTACGATATTTGAAAGTAAAAATAGTTTTAGCCTAGTGGTATGGGTAATGTACAAATGAGACGAGGTCTCGGGTTCGATCCCAGGTTTTACTATGGCACACACCAATGACTATTCGATGCTTTTCGAAGTTATGTGTGTATTTATCGCAGGTTTATAAGTGCCCGGTTAATGGCAATAGGCTCGCCACCTATTACATTGGGACCTAAACATATACTGGCGAAATGTGGGTGCTAGCACCTCTGCCTACCCCTTCGAGGATATAGACATGAGTTTATGTTATGTTAAAACTATTTGACCGCTGGATCTTCACACTAAGATTCCCTGTGTCGAGAAGACCAGTCCTCTTTCGCGAGACACAATAAATTTAACTGAACATGTCAAATTAACTATTAACACTATTATTTTATATTTTAATTCAACGTGTATGTAGGTATGTCAGCAGACAATAGCCCTTGACAGGGTCGGTAGTACGGGTGTGAGTCGTGTGACTCCCTTGACGTTGCACACGTTCATAGGTCACGGTAACCACTTTCCATCAAGTGGGCCGTTAGCTTGTCTTCCACCTAAGTTGCATAAAAAATAAATAAAAATAAAAAGTACTTGTAGGTAGTGTAGGTAGATAGTGAAGTATGCAATTCGACCCGGTACCCCCTACAATCCTATTATTTGGGTTATTTTTACTTTTATGAGAGCGACTGTTTCCACTAACCCTAAGAGTTAATTCTGTACCAGAACCTCCTGCTTTATTAGCAAATGTAACGGTTTGCAGATGTTACTAATAAAACCTAAGGCCGAAGAGTTGAAAAAAAAAGGAAATTAGTCTCTGAAAATTATATAGTAGGTATATAGATGGTAAAGACATTATAGGAAAATATTTTTAGATTAAGTACATAGTTTTATATAAAATTATTATTTGTGTACCAAACTGAGAAAACCATCACCACAACACTTCGTGCACCTACTTTTATTATAAATATCTCTGCATCACCCTAAGGTTGACTGGTAGAAAATGCCTAGTCCGCCTTTGTACATACTTTGTCTGTTTGTGCAAAAAGTTTAAATAAAAAATAAAAAGGGAAGATGTTTGGGAAGATTATAACTAGGCTATGTTATTCACGTAACGGTCTTTAGTAGCCTAGTAATGAGAAAGAAAAAGGCGTAAGATAAAGTCGCAGAATAAGCAAGCTGTAGTGGCTGTGGGCTGGCCACGTTTGTCGAAGAACCGATGGCCGTTGGAGCAAACGAGTCCTAGAGTGGACCGCGAGAAGGCAAACGGAATGTAAGACACCCTCTGACCATATGGACGGACGACCTGAATAAGGTGACTGGGACAGACTGGACTGTGAAAATGGCGCACATTGGGAGAGCCCTATGTCCAGCAGTGGACTGAGGTAGGCTAATTAATTAAAGAAAAAGGCGCAAGGCGAACGAACGGGCTTTGATTCATTGATTTATACAACGGGTCGGGACTTCGCGATTAAATCATGGATCTTACTATTTCTGCCGACGACGTTCCGAATGCGTTGCAGCACCCGTGTCACGACTTGAGAGGTATGCGGGCAACATTTTACAATGGTATTGGCGATCAGTGAAGAAGACTTTGGGTTGATGACGCTCAATCTAGTGATTGATACCTGACTCAAGATGTTCTGCTACTGCCGAATTATTGAACTGACAGTGTTTCATCGGTTCGGTTATCGGGTGAAATCATAAAGGAAAAGTATTTATATTTTTATAAAGATAAGGTGCAATCAGCCATTGAGACTTACTGACAACTCAAGAGTTCTTCCAAGAAGTGTTCTGCGCAAACAAACCACTGTTCAACTTTAACTTTCATGAATGACGAGCACGCCACGTCATGTTTGATTCACAACGTTTTGAAATTGGGCCAACCTTACTCACTCATTCGTTTCCGTCTTGAATTAAAATCAGCTGGAAATTCTGAAGGAATTTATGAATGAACTATTTCGTACAGCGAATGGGGAACATTTTTAATAATCATTACACTTTCTATCCATGCACAGGTCCTGTGATATCCAGATGTCCAGAAAATGTGGGACCAAGCCGACTTTACGGCTGCGTACCCCTACAATCAAAATCCGTTTGGTGACGGAGAAAGAACACCAGTATCACCACACCATCTCATCCGAAGGGTATCGTAAGAGGTGACTAAAGGAAGAAAAAGAAAAATACGCAGACGATGTCACTGCGAGAGAAGGAAAACTCGAAATAAAACCCTGTACCAACCTGTCTGGCCAGCATGGAAACAGTATGATAAAGCCTCCCAACATTGCGAGAGGGTGAGGTCTATTTCCAGCAGTAGACTGGGATATGCTAAATGATTGATTCATTGATGAGCGTCCTAGCTTGAACCCTATCACAAAAACATCCCCTTCGAGCCGATAAGCCGATTGACGGACGAAGGGCTAGCGTAGACTATCCCCCAGGGTTGCGGGTTCAGATGACAGTAGCTCCCGTAAACGATATCATGGAGTAAGGGAATGGATCCCAGGTCTATGAACTAACACAGATGATGAAAGATTACTGCGGGATAATTCATTAATTTCTTCAGGCGTCACTTTGGGAATTTTCTCCTTAACTTGATTTGACTTATCTTAACTTTTATGTGTGTGACTGCCGTCCGACACCTCGTTCATCAGCAGGATATTGAGCAGGCGAATTGGCTTGGTCCTCAAAATTCATGAATTACTCCCTATACCTACAACTCCAAAAACCTTATTAATTTAAGAAAAACAGCCCAGTTTTTGAATTATTCAGTTATGAAATATTATTCATTAATTATACAATGGAGTATATAATACTATGTTATACTGCACGCATTAAACTGGTATAATTAGCTAAATCTAAATATTATATAAAAGTATAAATAAAGTGCGTAAAACAATTGGGTAAACAATTACTTATTGCTGCATCGCCCGAGATACTCAAACGGCACAGAAACTGTATTTTATTCGTGATTACATATTTTATTCGGTTAGGGTCAAATACTAGGGGTCTTACACAAGGTCATAGCCTACCTAGTACCTAACCTAGTAAAAAAAAGGAAAAATTATAGATTTTAGCAATCAAATATGCGATTGTTCCGCCTCCATACCACTAGAACTCATACCATTCTTAATTCATACCAAATGCGTATGTCTTATTCATTTAGAATGAATTAAGATTGGTATGAATTCTTGTGGTATGAAGGCGTAATACCTCTAAACAATATTTATGTGTCTCTAGCATTTCAAACTTAAACCAGTATTAGTTGTCAAATGGGCACAGATTACCTAAATAGTGTATATTTTTGGGCTAGTGTGACATCATTAAATATATTCAATATTACTTGACCCCTCCACTGACCAAGGGCTCTGAGGTAAACATAATGAAAATGACGATAAAACAATTTATATAATTTATTACTAAAATGTTCTCGAAAAATCAATTTTACGATCACTGCTTGCTGCGTATCCGGCTTTCCCGTTACTCACATGCGCCCGCGCCGCTTTTGTACTAAAAATATCAACGGCGGCTGATGAACTCCATCTAATAAACGAAGCCTAATAACGCTCTTTATATCCGTTCTAATTCTGCTAATGAGCCGGTCAGGAAATTGTCAAAAACGAAACATCGACTTCCTGAATATGGTTTTCATTTTCATTTCGATGGCCTATTAATTAGAAGATGAGCTTCAACTGCCTACCTGTACCGACGGCAATAGATGTTAGTATGGCAATCGGTACCGATCCGTGGTACGATCCGAGGGTTGATGATGACGGGATCAATCTTATCACCCATCCCAAGACCGAATTAATAAGTGTTGCTTACCCTGCAATGTGTTAACCTCCCCGGTTTCCACGAGTCCCATGTTAAGGCCTGTAAATAAAATAAAGAATCAAAGAATCAATTTCATTTATTCAGTTTAGATATATAAAGAGCACATTTGCGCGCCAAAATTTTACAATTGTGTTAAGAAATAATTTAAAAATATTAAATACTGTAAAAATAAACCATTGGAACATGATTATTTCGCTGGTTCGGTAGGTTAGTTCTACTGAGAAGGTACCAGCAAGAAACTCAGAGAACTATATTAGAACTAGGTTATCTTTCTTTTTTAAATTAGCTTTAGTTAACAATTTATTTTGTGCGAGCAAACAAGAGACTTTTGTTGACCACGTATTTACTATCAATATCATTCAATAATGTTTTTTTCTAACTATATAATAATGGTTGTTATATTTTTCTAAATGTCTTCATTAACAAATATAATATGAATCATTCTGTATCTATTACTATTGGATTGGGAGCAGTTGAAATCATTTCAGCATCAGTGCCAAAATTGCGTCTTTAAAGTGACTCACGCCCACCTTCTTCACCAGAAAAAACTACTGGGCAGTTATTATGAACTTCAAATGATCATAGTAATGTATATGACTAATCCTTTTTAACTGTAATAGCTAAAGGTCGTCTTGAGAGTATTTTTTTTTATACCACTTAGCTGGTAGACAAGCACACGGCCCACCTGATCGAAAGTGATTATCGTGGCCTATAGACGTGTACAAAAGAAAAAGAAAAGAAAGAAAAATGTTTATTTCAACTTATTGCGGCACATACCATTTAACTACTAACATTACTCACATATAAACTATACAACAAATCCTAAAACAATACAAAAAATTAAATTTAAAATTAAAACTTAAAACTATTATTAGGTTTTCCTAAATCTAATTATATTTTTTTGTGACGGCAACATCGACCACCATTTCCTTCCCTATCGTAGCCATTGCATAATTCTGAACCAATAGTATAATATAATATATACAGGTAAGTCGTTAATTTCGTATACTAATCATCATTTTCTTATTAACTAGTAAATAAACAAAGTTGCTCAACAAGTATCTCATTGGCAGTTAAATATTATATCTCTTTTGAAGCGGTAACCGTTAGACAGTCTGATGTGGTTCGCGTTATAGCTAAATCGCCGGATGTGTGGCGCACAAATAGCTTCAATAGAAATTATGAACACTGCAGAATGTTAGGTGTTTTTAGCTTGTTATTAAGAGCCGATTCGGTAATGCCACGATTTGAAAATGTGAGACTTCAATACGATAATAGATATTTTTTTACTATTTATACTGTAGATTGATGGCACTTGGTGGAATTTGTTGTTACACTTATTGATAACTCACTTGTACTTTTCCACATTACTTTATTGCTTATTACACCTGACCGGTTTCGCCTTACGGCATCCTCAAAGGTTTATAATGACATTTAAGAGCATTCCTATTAGAAACATTGCGACACTCAAACATATTACACATGTTATATTTTTTTATATATATAGATATTTTTTTATTCCACTTAGGTGGCAGACAAGCACACGGCCCACCAGATGGAAAGTAGTTACCGTGGCCTATGGACGTATTCAACACCAGGGGTGTCACACTCGCGCTGCCGACCATGAAGAAACATTGGGAAAACCGCAGGATGAAGTTTCTTTCATACCGCACAGTGCATACTGTCTCAGTTGGTAATGTGTGAGGATGAATTCTCTGCCTATGGCAAGAGGTGCGATGATAGAATGTAGCTGTGAGCATCATGTCAATCAATTCATCTGAGCTCAAACCATTGAATAGGCGGTAGAACACACATAGCGAAACAAAGTCCCTCCTAAATCTAAATAATAATAAATATTCTACAATATTCCACACAACGCCATCTAGACCCATGGTAAGCATAGCTTAACTAGCTTGAGAATGCAGATAAACATACTTAGATACTTTCTTTTGTAAATACATACATATCATACATAGAAACACCCAGACCAATGCAAATATACATATTCAGGCATGCAAATATTTGCACTAAGCGGGAATCGAACCCGCGCCTCTTGTGTAGCAGTCGAACGTTCTACCGCTACACCATAGAGGCCGTCATCAATAAAGTTTAGTATTCTGTATAATTTGTAAAAACAAAATAATTTTTGAGGCGGTGAGAACTTCAGAATCACTCAGTGATGCTGCCGGAAATCGGAAGTTTCCGCGAATGTCATACTTATCAAATAAATGAAAAAAACTTTAATGAGTAAAGGTTACTATAAAGTGGATGAGTACCTTAATGATGTTAATACGTGGTCAACATAAGTCTCTTGCTTGCTCGCACAAAATAAATTGTAAACTAAAGGAAATTTATAAAAGAAAAATAATCTAGTTCTAATGTAGTTCGCTGAGTTTCTTGCTGGTATCTTCTCAATAGAACTAATCTACCAAACCAGCGAAAGAATCATTTTCCAATGGTTTATTTTTACATTATTTAATATTTTTATATTATTTCTTGATACACATAATTGTAAAATTTTGACGTCCATATGTGCTCTTTATGTGCCTAAACTGAATAAATGAAATTGATTCTTTGATTCTTTTGAATGGCAAGAGAATCCGTTGGTTTTATTATAATAGATTAAGATAATTGCCACGTTTCTAGTGTTTCTACACAGTTTACAGAATCTGATACAAATATTTGCACAAAACGGCAATAGAACCCGCGACCTCTGATTTTAAAGGCGACCGCTACGCCACATAAATCATTATATTTCTCCTAACAGCTAAACAAATCGTTATTCAGTTCTACGTTTTCTTATTGGCTAGATTACAAAAAATTTCACAGCATATCCTTATCAGTTCCATTCTTCAATAACTATTCACAAAGAAAAATACTAAAGTGGTCCATTGTTAATTTTATTTTTACCTATGGCAATCAAACGCCAGTCACTTATTGCAGTACAATAAAACTACAAGGTCAATTGAATGTGTCATTTATCGATGCTTGAAATCCAAAAGGGTGCAAGCAACATCGAATATACAAAGAAAAAAGATCCCTACCGACATCGTACACACTAAAATGAAAACGATTTCCTTGTCAACAGTCATTGTCGTTTGGCTATTTTTTAGTTTAGCTTTTCAACCGTAGATTTGATTCTTAGAATTATGATTTTAAGTTATTTTTTTTATTCTGGTAAGGTAGGTTTGTATATGCTTGCAACACCTGCGGATGACACACTCTGCTTCAAGAAGATCCCTGCCTGAATAGTGAACGATTGCATTCCATCAGCGAACAGCTCTTACGGTGAACAATTTATAGTTATATCATAAAATATGTTTCGCTCGATTTGCACTAGTCATTTGCAACTGTGATATTTCCTTCTTTGCACTTTGATTTGTCAACCTTGTGTCCATGGTCAATTTATCTAGTTGTGCATAATTGGCCACGTGGAACTGTCGCAAATTGTTTGTTACTGTTTGGTGCCTTGGTTAAAATACTTAGCTTATTCCGATAAATTTTATAACTGAGAAAATCTGAAAATGGCTGGCCGACATATCCCCCTAGGTAAGTGTTAATTAGTTAGAGAATCGGAAGCCAAACAGCCCGCGTACTGAGGCAACTTGAGCGTCGATGAAGCGAGCCGATGAATGACCTCCGCCTCCCATGAGCACAGGCCTGGAGGAGACAGATAGAGCCGCCTGTCACCCTGGCAGAAGCAGGCTGCGGCTGCTGCGCGCTTCCCCGTTTCTGGGGACAAGTTGGGGACTCTGTAGTCTCCACACCCGACGAAGGTCAGATCGAGAGAGATGCGAGGAATATGCCTGTCAACCTCACCTTCGGCAACCAAAAACGACCCACAGGCGTCGTGTGTTTTAGTCGGTTCGTCCGACATAACCTCTCCTACCGGCTCCGGCAAGAGGAATTCTTAAACAGAACCACATTGTCCACGATCCATGAAAACAGGCAGGGATTTCCACTCCTGTTATTTCCCTTCTACAGTCTGGACCCAAACTCGTTTAGAGAAATTTCATAATTACTATATACTTACCTAGAGGTTTTACGTAACTCAGTTTGCAAATAAGCTCGAAATCATTTATAGTGCGAAAAGAACTTCTTCCTACATCACACTCAAGTTGTGGAAGGAACTAACTCCCTTTTTTATCAACCGACAACATGGGATTCTTCAAGAAGAGCATTAGAAAGTACTAACAGAGTCGGCAGCACGAGTGTTACTCGCCTGGTGCTGCTCACGTCCATAGGTCTGCCACCTAAGTGGTATATTTTTTTATTAAGTATCAGCAGATGAAGGTCAAACGTGAGCCTATAAATACTTGATAATTTAAAAAAAACTTAACATATTCGAACTTGACGAGAATGTAGAATTCGGTAACAGTTAGCTTACAATAAAATCATCAAACACTATAATTGGATTCTGTGCGACATACTGGCGTATAGTTAACGGTATATATCTTAACCATAAACACATCAGAAAATGTACATACTCTATGCGCAGTATGCGTGTCTTTTGAGAACAGCACGGGGTGCTTCGGTAATAGAGGTGCTCAAATCCATGACACTACTATAAGTGTACTACCGATGCTGTCATGGCGATAGAATAATACCATTAACACTATCAGTGGTATCATAGCGTGGTACCACGAGGCCTTAACCCTTAATCATAGATTATATCAAACCTGGGCCTCATTTCTATCGCGAATTGTTATCAAGATATTCACCGGCAACTATATTGAAAACTATACAACTACGCAAAATTTAACAGTTAACTAGATTTGCCTTTTACTTTTTATTGTGTATAACATGAAAAACTTCACTATGTTAGTCAAGTCATGGGTGTAATACGCTACACATCAATGACTCGGCAGAAAAAAAAATGTAAGTAAACCAGGTTGCCAGGCTGGGTCTCAATAGGTAATTGGTCGAAAAATGTTCAGAAATATTAGAAGTTTATTTTTAGATATTCGCTGTATATAAAGAAACATAGCAAGCCGCATGGTTCCCGGCAGGGTAGAATTTGGACCACCCCATCTCTTCCCATGCGATGTCGTACAATGCGACTAAGGGATAAAGCTGTTTAACATGTCGGCCGGGTTGCGAGGGATTTGCCTGTCAACCTTACCTTCGGCAACCAAAACGACCCACAGGCGGCGTGCGTTTTTAGTCGGTTCGAGTTCGACATGCTCCGGTGGGGAGGTATCTGTGGGGATTTTGCGCACGTAAGAAAAGAAAAAGGCTGTTTAACATTAGACAGAAACACACAGATCACACTCAGCCTCAGATGAATGACTTGTGTCAACAAGTATTTCGTTGTGTTTGTGTCGTGTTGTGCTCGGAAGACGGCAATATTACGTTCACCCCCTATTACGTGTGACCAAATTTAATGAATGGTGAAATGTGGGTGTTAATTCACCTCTGTCTAACCCTCCGGGGATAAAGGCGTGATTATATGTATGTATGTATGTACATACATAATGTGCAAGGACTACATATCGCCAGGACTTATATGTAATCATAGCTGGTCGCACGTAAAACGAAGAATACCGGTGTGTTTACATCAATATTCTTAATACCAGTGTTTCTGAATTAAAAAAAATCTCCTGTAATCAATTTTTTGGAGATGCTTCATTGTAAATACTGAGGTGTTCAGTTAGATAGGAACTTCATTTTCCATGTTAATGTGTCTTTATTTGTTTCGTATCAATTTGTTGTGTTGGGTGCTAATTTATTTTATGTATCTTTCGCTATACTATATGTACTTATTTCCTGTTGGAGTTTACTAATATTTAGTACTAACTACTAATAAAACTTTAAGTGGCCTTCTCATACTATTTACTTCTGTATATGTAAAACTTAGGTATAGCTAATGCTATACCTAAGTTTTCCATAAGAATAAAATAAAATATCTTTAAAGATGTAGACAGAAGTGTGTTGTATTTCTACGTCCTTTTTGTCCATGAGATCCACTCCTTCGTTCAAAGCTTCATCAATCCATACTTATCCATCATTATTACTTTATCTTCACTTTTATGGTAGTAACTGTCATCTAACACCCATTCTCCTCCCACCTTGAGGAAGGTTAATTTTTATCTCATCCATCAATCAGCTACTACTAACGATAATATTCCTCTAATAAATAGACTATGACCTAATCCTAATTGCAGCGGCGTGAAGTAATTGATAGGGGACACAAATTTTCATAAAAGAATGACTTCTTATTCCTTTACTCAATATCATCATGGAGACGTAATTTCCTGATTGCATCCGATTCTGGGATGATGATGATTCCGTGATAGTGGAGCTCAGGGTCCGCTTCCAGTTTTTTCAATTCGCACAGTCTTGGTCGTCCACAGTAAGGTAAGATAAGTCCATTGGCACACTAGTCACCCTCGACTGTATTCACTGCATTCAGTGGCACGATGAGGAATGACAATTCCTTGTCGTGCCACTGGTGGCACAAGTTGGTGGCACGACGAGGATAAAGCTTATTATTCCTTTACTATCCAAGACATTATTTCACATTATAGTTTCGTTTCGTTCGCAGATGAGGGCCCGGCAGATTTTGCTAGGTCCCAATTACGCGTAATCATTTCGAACCCTAGACCCTTAAAGTTGATTTCTAAAACGTACCCTGATCCGTGACCAGTTCCTACATATCTAATGCGAGTGACGAAAGCGAAAACACATTAGCGTAAACTGCAACCGACTCTTAACGCTTCGTGAGTTGCTCTCGACCCACTTAGCGAGCGTGAAGTTTGTCCAAAATGCTCAATTGTAACAAGTATTTACTGAGGCTTCATCTGTGTGCATGATGCGGTTATGAAGAGGTCAAACGACACGGTGGATAGCAGTGGGAAAGGGTGAAAAAATAAACTTACCTCGATCTAGTTTCATGCACCATACAACTCATTGGGAATCCAGCAGCATTCGGATTATAGACATCCCTCGTCTCTGGTGGATAAGTCATTTAATGGTGGCACTTCACATGGCTATTTGTACTTGTGTATTTTTTCTCTTTTTTTTATACCACTTAGATGGCAGACAAGCACACTGCCCACCTGATGTAAATCGAGGCCTATGGACGTTTGTAACACCAGAGAAGCCACACTCGCGCTACCGAACCTGAAGCACAGAGTCTCTTTGCCGTCAGTGTAGAGGACAAAGCAGGACAAGCCTCATCCCACTGACAGCTCAAATTCTCCAGTGAGCTCTGGCTACCCTACTCACCGCTGGGAACACAACACAAAGTTATTATAACCGCATACAATACCATGTGTAGGCAGTCTATTTAACAAAGCATTTGCCTTATTGCCTATTTAACAGATGTGGCGAATACCAAATAGTGTTCGTGTGTCGAAATGTGTGTGACTCCTCTTTAAAGTGAATAGTGTATTGTGGAGTATGTGTATTTGTCTATATTTGCATGTTTGCATATACGTCAAATATTTAGCTAAATCAACAAACGCCCAATAGCAAACATACATAGCCATTTGAAGTCAGTATTGCCGTGTTGGTTCTCGGTGGAGTGGAATAGGACCACTCCATTTCTTCCCTCCAGTGTCAAAAAAGGCGACTATTGGATTGGACTGTTCTCCACCCAATAGAAAAAACATACAGACGAAACTATGACGCAGGCTTTCTTCTCGGGGTTGTGGAGCAAATGGCAATCGCTCCCGTATAGCCCAAGGTTATGATTAGAAAGAGTGGGAGAGTGTACTCCTTACTCCAAAGTACTACCTTTGAATGCGGGTGGAATTAGCGCTTAGTCTCTTCATCTGAGCTCTAATTCTGGTTACCATTAAAAGGTCCCACGTACGAATCATAGGCAATACACTACCGACGTGAGTCCACTCATAACACAAGCAATATAGCTTAGCTGGAGGAGTTAGCAGAAATATTAATAATTTCGATTACCAATATACTTTTTCAAGAGAAAAAAACAGCACGCGTGCCACACCTGGGGTTGCAAACATCCATAAGCCACAATGACCGCATCCCATTCCAGGTATAAGAGATTCTATCGATATAAACAAACATACAGACCCAGTTTTTATAACTTATTTATTTAGAAATACGTCGTGAGCAGCCTAAACAAACATGAGCATTAATGCAAATGGCTGCTGCTTGAAATAATGCGTGATTTCAATTAACCTGCCCTCAATGAGTTTGTATTGTGAACAAATCGTTTTTGGTCTGTATCTTTGTTTAATTTTGCAAATGCTTTGTTATAACTTTCAGTAACAAACATTTCGCTATCAATAATAACTACTCGATTAACGGACATACACACAGCTTGAGATTTGGGAATGATATTCGAAAGCAAGCTTTCATTTCGAGCACATTACAAATACATAACAATGAAAGCCTATCAACTCCTTGGTTTGGTGTTTAGAACCACGAAAGCCTACAAAAATCCAGAAATATTCCTGTTTTTATTTTATGCACTTCTTAGAAGTGTTTTGGAGTTTGGCAGTCCAATATGTTTGATGTTTAATGATCTATAGGACCCAAGCCAGTCGGGACCAACAGCTTAACATGTTCTCTGAGGTACGGAGGGATGTCAATGTGTTAAGAATGGTCACCAACCCTGACTTCTACTAATCGTTTCGATGGCAATAGTTTCAAAATATACATGTGGAGTACGTAGTACGTATCCAGTCCAAAACTCAGATACATCGACCGCTCCTTCATTTGCTGCATTCAGGTATTCAATTGTGTTCAGCCTAACACTGACCCGGCTAGTATTGATTCTCTTCTTCATCTTGGTGTTAATTCCAGTCACATCCAAAGCTGTCACCTCGAAGTCTAACTGCGAATTTGGCTAAATCAACCCAATAGCGATATCGAAATCGAAGATGGATAGAGATATTGCTTCCTTGACTGTATTTTACCGTCTCTACCGTGGTAAGTATTCTGATGAGCTCATCCAACTAATCCCACCGTCTCCTTTCCTACACAGGACAATACGTGCAGGGCTTAGATGTCACCCTCACACTGTGCACAATATACGAGCCGCACCACCAAGACCTAGAATTCATTATCCGTCTTCCTACAATCCCGGGTTCTTTAAGCGGGGCCTGAAAAAGCATCTGATGAGGCCACCAAACCGAGTGCCACCACTTTAACATTACTTAGTGTCTGTAATCGTAACCCTCTTACCTGAGTCTTTGCCTTTAGCTTACCATCAGGCGAGGTTAAGTCAAATTTAAAGTTAAGGCTACGAATTCCTTCTCTATGAATACTACAGTTACAGGGATAATAATATAACAGTTAGCTGCTTGGTCTCCCAGTTAACTGATTGACTATTAACTCACAATTGGAGAGCGAAGGGGTCAGCTACAATTTGTGCCGGCCCTTAGCGCACGCAGTATTTGTCAATTGATGTAAATGCCCTTATCTTATGGATCTTTTTTTTTTCGAATTATTTTGGTGTATTAAACTGAGCAATCAAGTAATTTAGAACATGTTGTGGGAGCATGTTTTAAGGGCTGATATAGCTGATATGATATGATATGGCATCACCATCATCATCATCTGAAACGTTATATTTTGGCAGCCTCTGTGGCGTATCGGAAGCGCGGGTTCGATTCCTATCAGTGCAAATATTTGTATACATTAATATGTATATTTGCATTGGTCTGAGTATTTCTATGTATAATATATATGTATTTACAAAAAACAATAGTATCTAAGTATGTTTATTCGCATTCTAGATTACATAACACAAGCTAGTTAAGCTATGCTTACTATGGGTCTAGATGTCGTGGAATATTTATGTATTTATATTTATATCGTTGTATTATTAGCACGTAATATAAATATGTTTGTTTAGGTCCCAATGTAATAGGTGGCGAGCCTATTGCCATTAACAGGGCACTTATAAACCTGCGATAAATACACACATAACTTCGAAAAGCGGCGAAGTGTAGGTGCTAGCACCTCTGCCTACCCCTTCGGGTATATAGGCGTGAGTTTATGTTATGTTAAGTTAATATAAATAAAATAGAAGAGCTATTCTATGGGTGGTATAATTTGTAATGCTGTTACCTAGCACATTTACGACAGGACAATTAAGGTGATTTATTTTTATTCGTTGATTCAATTATACGAAGAGTCTATTAATGTCACGTATTTTATCATTTTGATATGCTCTGTATCACTTTAGACCTATATAAGAATCAATTAGCCTTTAGCAGTCTGCTACCAGCAGTAGAGCACCATAGGCTATAGGCCAAACATACGACTCTCTAGGGCACAGATAACATAATACCAAAGTACTACTAAAATTATACAGAAAAGGCGGGCGAGAGGTAACCCTACACCCAGTGGCGTGCGGATTTCGTCGGTTCAAGATCGACAAAACCGCCGCACCGAAAAAGATATGAATGAATTTTTTGCGCGATAGCAATGTGGTTATTTAAAATTCAGTTCTAAAATGTATGCCAAACCTAACCATAACCTACACATAACATAAAACAATAAACACACATAAAAAAGCATTTTTATTAACGTATATATTATAATAGATTTAATTAAATATGATATCTAAAGTGGTTAGTAACATAGTATATATTAGATCTTAATTTACATAACTGAACTCTATTTAATAAGATTTGTACAATTCAAAAAGTTAACTTTTAATTATGTAAAACCCTAGTGGTATGGGTAATGGACTGCTGGGACGAGGTCTCGGGTTCGATCCCAGGTTTTTCCCATGGCACACACCAATGACTTTTCGATGCTTTTCGAAGTAATGTGTGTATTTATCGCAAGTTCGCTCGCCACCTATTAAACTGGTGAAATGTGGGTGCTAGCTACTCTGCCTACCCCTTCGGGGATATAGGCGTGAGTTTATTAAATTAAATTAAATTAAATTGTGTTATTGTGTTATGTTATGTAAAATAAAGCATTCATATATTGCAAGTCTGCCTCAGACTCAGCCTCAGATGTATGGTTCGAGTCAACAATAGTCCCCGGCAAACAGCAATAGGCTCACCCACTATTACGTGGGACCGAATACAATTATTGGTGAAATGTGGGTGTTAATTCACCTCTTTTTAACCCTCCAGGGCTACAGGCTTGATTATATGCCTTATATGCTACTGGCACTATCACTGCTGATCGTAGTTAATGCATTGTTTTGCCTCACTGTTCTGATAGTTTTGTGAATGTTATGTACACCGTAATTGTTATCGGAGACTTTACCAATAGTATGCCTCACGGGTCGTATCAGTCAATACTGTCGCATGCGTGCGTTGTGATGGTGTTTCGCTGTGGCGGGGTGTGGTAGGGCTGGTGCGGGCACATCATGCCTAGCTAATATACCTGTCTGTTGGGGACTCTGTAGTCCCCACACCCGAGAAGTGGGCCAGATCGTGAGAGATGGCCCTGGGTCGGCCGGGGTGCGAGGGATATGCCTGTCAATCTCACCTTCGACAACCAAAACGACCCACAGGCGGCGTGCGTTTTAGTCGGTTCGAGTCCGACATAACCTCCTCCACCGGCTCCGGTGGGGAGGTATCCGTGGGGATATTGCGCACGTAAAAAAAAAATATATACCTGTCTGTTACTTTCTGTGTTATTTTCAAGTTGTTTTTTGTTTTTTTGTATCTTATGGTTTATGTTTTACTTGTTTTTTTTTCTTGTTCCGATAGTGGATTTTTTTTTCTTTTTATGTGTGGTGTGTTTGTTTCAATAATTGAATGTTGTGTGAATTGTGTATTACATGTAATGTGGTTGTACTTATTTAATAAATACAAGTATGTATGTAATCTATTATGTTAGATCCACTACCATTGCATTGGGTAACAACCTGTAAAGATGGTAGTTTGAGGAACAAAAAAAAAAAGACAACAGAACAGGCCATGACAACACGAAATCCGGAGACTGTAATTTGCGGACTCTATTTCAATGTCATTCAATGGTGTTGAATGTTGCCCTGCGCAAATATCCGTTGCAACCCGACACTTCAACGCAGTGTCGTGTGACCCGGCATCTGTGCGTGTTTTTGTTATGCGACGGTTCAGTGTATTATCAATTTATTCAATAACTCTTTCATTGTCACTTCAGTTGCTTAAATTTCCTTGTTTATTTTTTTCTGTTTCCGCAACGTCGATATTAAGGGTATATGTTGAATGAATCCCCTATGCGAAACTGCTCCATTTTAGGCAATGTGTTCTTTCTTTATGTAACCATACAATAAAGATATATTTGATTTGATATCAGAAGGTTCCTACAGGGCTTTGTTCTTGTCTACAACCTCTTTCCTTTGCCGCACCATTAAGACCTGGAATGTGGAATGTGGAAACCTAAATGTGGAAACTGATAATTGGCCTTCATACTATTAATTATATAATATTGAACCTTTTTTAGCTGTAAGTTTCCCTAAAATTGTAAAATAAAAAAAAATAAATAAAATTCCTTACCAGCTCACGTGTTTCGTTCTTTAATATAATATGGGATTCTTCAAGAAGGTCTTTAGAAGGTTCTTACAGGATCGGCAGCAAACGTTTAGTGTTGTACACATTCATAGTTCACGGTAACCACATCTTATCAACTACCATCGGGCTGCTTGTCTAACATTTAAATGGTAAGTATACAAAAAGTGCAGTTTTTTGTATACTTACCATTTAAATGTGAGCCACCAGTGAGCCAGTAGCGGTCCTTTGCTTCAAAGAGCAAGCTTTATATGTACTGAGACTTTCCGTAATGATGAAACAAAAGCCTATCTGATTATGCCTATGTCTTCGTGTCGCAGTACAGCCATCATTCAAACTGTCACAACAATAATCAAGTAAATATGACGGATAATGTATATTTTTCACGTAGTCTTTTAACTAATGACAATACCTATGTTGTGTTGAGATTTTGGACACATTTGCATAATGTCTCCAATGGAGGCGACTTCACTCTGTCAACTCTGTTATGGTTCATTTGAATAATCGTGTTAAGTAAGTAACCTTGACAAAAAGTGTATAACTATTCACATATGACTTTAATCTTTCTTGTGATTCAAACACTGAAGGTAATAAGATTTTATATCTACATGTTTAAGTTTTAGCTTCAAACAGTAATAATAGTCTATTGTCTATTTTCTCTGTGGTCTTCAACTAGAATATTGAAAAATCTCGAATTAGAAATAACGACATTATTAAGTATTGGTATTTGTATTCGGTTGCGCAAAGGATTGGTATTGCCATTCAACGTGGCAATGCCGCCAGCCTTCTGGCCACCTTCCCGGTTGACATCGATAGGGAGGAATTCTTTGACGCCTGAACCTGCAGGATTATTTAGATAAATATTCTTTTTATATATATATATTTTAATTTAGATAACTTCCGTGTATATTATGTAAATATTAAATAAATAATAATACTACAAAAAAAAAATTAAGAAGTCCTTTTTTAATTATTGAAAATAAATTTGATTAATGTGGAATTAAGTATTGGAACAAAAAAGTAAGTTTCTACATGGTCACGCAAAACTTCCGTCCCTCACTGAAAATACCCATTCTAACTTTTTGCTGAAAGCGTTAAAGTTTGAATGTTGTTATTCGAAAAAGGAATCTAAAATCTAATTAAGAAATATTGAGTGTGCATTGCAGGTCAATTCTGATGTGCAATAATCGTCAACGAGACAGGAACCAATTTCGTCAGTCATTTCCTCTTGGCAAGTCCTAACAGGAAACCGCTGACGAAATCAATATTCACCTGTCATGGTATATAGTCTACAGTCTACAGATTTCCATTACTAGCGAAATTTTCGAATATATTTCTTAAATTTCAACATATTCTGAATATTCAAAATGAATCAATATAAAAAATCCTTTTACGTTAAAGTAAACTGGTAAAGAATTTTCATTACCTAGGTATTTCATTTTGTATTGTTATCAACGGCAGACTGTTGATCTCCGGAGCTCGAGCGCACCGCATTTAATAAAAAGTTTTTCAGCTGACGATTACCACATCACGAAAATAAGTGATGGTATACATGGCAGTCATGTTTTCTCTATGAGGAAAGAAGGAACTTTTCTCCAAAAATGCGTGCTACTGACCAAGGCCAGTCGGGATCCCAGGAGCAACTTTCTAGAGAGACCAGTCCCCCTAGACAAGTGGCAATTCGATGGCCGTCGTATTGTAGAATGTTTAGAATTTGACGTATTTGACAGTCGTCAACGCATGTCATAAACGTCAAATCTCATACATTTGTCATTGTATACTGCAATACGCCAACGGATTGCCACTTGTCTAGGAGGACTGGTTCCCCGATAACACAGGCATTTGAAGAAACAGCGTGCCTTTTTCGTCAGCTCCAAACGATGAAATGTCTGGCAAGGTGAAGCCCGAAAATGAAAAAAAGTCTTACCAAATATCACAAACAATGATGATAACCTGCTTGCTATTTTCTGTCACTTGCTTCATATTCGTCGTTCAGATAAATTGTGCAAAATGTTTGCTGAAATTTCCAAAATCTGCATATATATACAATGGAAGACAAAAGATTTTGCTTCGATTTACTTCAAAGAAGTGATTCTTCCGGCCATTCGATTGTACGCGGTTTGTGCAATATCCTCTGTCTAAATACACCGAACTTAGATTACGATCGTTCGTTACCATTTCTTGGTATACCGCTTTATGTTTGTACCTCTATTGACCTCTAACTACATTATTGCGGTTAATGTTTCCAGTTACAATGCTTTTTAAATACAGCGAAGCTGGTCCTCAAATTAAACCAACAAATTCCAATTCTCATCAGTCAATAATAACGATCCCTATGCTACAAAGATCCATCAAAACCAATATTTGTATAGAGTTTTTACCGCTTTAATTCAATTATGTTTAGAAAGTTGTAATTGGAAAAAGTAATAATGTAGTTCAATTGATATAGTTACTATTTTAATTTTAAAGATATTAACTTAAATTGACTGGTCATTGATCTCATCCGTATTGTTCAGTGTGTAATCTGATTCGATTGTGTGGATATTTTGTTATAGATTATCAATTGATACTTGTCAAATCTATAGTGCGCTAGTATTTTAATGAGTAGTTCGGAGAGAACGCTTTTCATCTGTGTATGATACGCACATTTTAGAACAAGTTTAACGGTTTCAAACTTCCCGTTAAACTTGTTCTAAGACCTTGTTTAGAAGAGTATTAACTTCAAAAAAACTCATTGTTAGTGATTAATAAAACAATATAAAATTATATTTTAAAACGAGCTAAAAGAGGGACGAAGAAAACAAACGTAAATTGAACGACAAAAGGTCAAAACAGTAAACAATGAACCGAGGGCCTAGGAACGGCAAAAAAAGACAAAATGCCCAGCCAAGCCATACGGTGTTATTGGGCACAAATGCATAGCATAACAACCATTCATAACTGCGAGGAAACGAGACGAACTGGCGTATAGGAGAAAACGTATGCATGCCTGAGAGAGCGAGGGAGATTGCATTCCTAATACAAGCGCAAAGTCCGCGCGCACAGCGAGCGCCTGTTCGAATCCCGCGCCGCTCGCGCCTCACTCGCCCGCAGTGCGCATGTCGACTCGCCACCTCCACTTACTAGTCGCTAACAACACTACAGCGCAGCGCAGCGACGCGGCCGCGCGCGCATTTTCGCTTCTACCATCCGCACTCGTGACATCTCGATATAATTTCGACAATTTAATTATCGATTCGATGAAAGGTTCCGGTGATGAAATTATAGATATAAGTATGGTGTTAAAATTGAAATATTAATGGTGTTACCACAGTGAAGTGTTTTGATTTGTGTATTGAGTGCATCAGACTGTAAAGGAGAAGACGCCGAGGATACTTTCACTGGACTGAAAGTTTTAAAACATTCTTACGGAGAACTTCTTAATAAGGGACTTGACCTCTACTCGATGAAAAGGTAAATATTAATGACAGCCGCTAAGAAACTGACGGGAAACCAGTTGCACACGAATCTCTAGATAAACAAAACGGTATATTTGAATCCGAATTAATTCTCAAAGGCAATGCGGACATACAACATATGAAAGAAAAAATACACAAATCACAAATGATAGAAAAAGAACATAGTTATTTGTAACGTGCTTTCCATCTTTACTTCGCAATCAATATTAATTATTTATTCTACATCAAAATCCAATGTTATGGAAAAATTATCAATCAATAATGATCATATGAGAAAATATTCTTTGTCAGCATTAATAAGAACATGCATGCTATCATCATTATCTCGAGATATCTTAGTTTCGCGATCTCCAACTTAGATAGGTAGACACACAGTTTCTGCAGATAAAATATCACAATACAGTAATGAAATGTCTTTTCTCGTTGAATTTATATTTCGCAGACGAAGAATTAAGGACCGCGAAATCAAAATTTAAATTATTTCGTCATAAGCCTTGCTAAAACTTGAATTTCATTCATATTTTTTCGTTAAAATTTTATATTTATTTCATAATTTTTCGATTTTTGTATACATTTATTAACGTAATTTTTAAATGACTACTCGATTTTTAAAAAGCTCTAGTTTCATTGATTTCTTACTTCAATTCTTTTGTTCTTCTATTTAAGATTTTACATACTTATTCAAATTGCAGGTTTTAAATGGCTAATCGAATTTTATTAAACGTTTACTAGTTTCCTTGATTCGCCATATTCATAGTTCGAGCCAAAACCGGTTCTCTTAACATTTGCCATAAAGTTGTTTCTTGTTTCAAGGCATTTGAATATCCAAATTATTACCAGTTTTTATTTGTTTTCTGCGACACGTTATCCTCGATAGTATCATAAAATTACCTAATAAGCTGCGTTTATGTTGCGTGATCAACAATTCTACATCGAACGCTTGCTATAAGACACTCTTTTCCAATATTGTCGATTTCGCATTGTCCACTATAATTTTGTTTGTCATGGATTTTAGAAGTCGGTGTTCAAATAGCTACTGTTATTTGATTGTTTGTTAATCACGTAATAAAATTTTTGTCAATGAAGCTTCTTCGCGCTTAACAATGTTAGTTAATCTAGGACGGATATTCGCTGAGTTGTTAGTAGATATTCTGTTAGCTACTTTTATTATAAGATTTAGGTTACATTTATTTACTATTTAAATAGCTTAGTAGCACTTCTAAAACCATACCTAATATTATATTGCTATCTTCATTTCCTTCATTATGCTATTAGGTCTAAATGTTATCACACTTATCACCTAGCGAATTGGTAGCCTTAAGACAATATTTATGATAGATGAGTAAGGTCTTAGCCAGGAAAATTAAGGGATTACACGCTGTACGACACAAACGCGATTCGTCGTATACGCAGTTCGACACCAACGTTTTATTTTACTCAGTTTGTCACATACGCAATTTGTCATCAACGCGATTTGCCATCAACGCAGTACGTCTTATACGACTTTTGTCTTAATCGCAATTTGTCTTACACGCGATTTGTCATTATTGCTATCAATTCAAAAAAAAATCTTGTCTAGTACTTTATACTATAATTTGTACGTTGTGTTTCAACTTAATACCTGCTAGCGCCATCTAGTATGTTAGAAGGTAAATAAAACATTTTCATTACAACTATGTATGTGGGTACCTACTAGTAAAAAATATTACTAATCTACTTGTGATGATATTCATAAAATACCGTGTTGTGGATCTTACCGTATTTTCTTTTCTCGTGTGTATTGTTTAAAATAATGAATATCGAAGACTTTCACTTTATACGCAGTAAAAGAGGTAGTGATATATTATTACACGGCGGTTATCAATATAACATAAACAGGAAAAATAAAAGTGGATCCTCTAATTGGCGTTGTGTTAATCGTAGTTTATGTTGTGCATCGATCACTTTAGACGCGGCGAAAGAATGTATTGTCCACAAATGTGAACACACATGTTTATTAGAAGAAAATAAAATTAAATTTTATTGGCAATTGAGAAGTGCAAAAAAGATGTGTGCGAAGATTTTTCACCTATTCAGAACACATATTATATATAAAGTAGACATAATGTAGACGATATCCCATCATTAAAAAACATACAAGACACTCTCTACAGAAGCAGATATCAGATACCAACAAATAAACTTTTGCAAATTTATCAGAAGTGGCAGTACCTAATGCGTTTTCAGAACGTTTTCTTGTATGTGACGATGGAGACCGAGACAAAATCCTCATATTTTCATCAACATTAGCAACACGAACTATACGAAACACGCGACACACGGAAGGTCACTATTTTGGAGACGGGACCTTTAAAGTAGCCCCACCGCCTTTCTACCAACTTTACACAGTGCATTTGGACTTAGGCTCGAACTTTAACACTACAAATGTTGCTCCAGTTATTTATGGTTTGCTACCCGACAAGACCACAGAAACATACCGGCGATTTTTCCAATTAATAAAAGAAACAATTAATATTCATATGAGTAGTTTTAGATGTGATTACGAGATAGCGGTAGTTAATGCGGTCCACGAAGTTTTTCCAGAAGCAAAAATTGAAGGATGCTATTTCCATTATAAAAAAGCTACCAAAAAGAAGGCCAAGGAATTAAAATTAACTGAAACTTCCAACCGACGGCGGTTGTCATACATGACGGGACTTGATCCATAGCACGTGGAATCAGATACTAGAATTATTTCCAGACAAGGAGCTATTAAAACCATTTATTAAATATTTTGAAACACAGTGGTTAACAAAAACTTCTCCAGAATTATTAAGTTGTTCGGGAGCCAAGCACAGAACCACTAATATGTTAGAAGGCTGGCATCATCGTCTCAATACTAAAATCCCAAAAAAGCCATCATTTTTCCTTTTTTTACATAAACTTAGAAAATAATCTATACATTTTGATTATATTATTAAAAACCGTCTTATTTTTTCTTCAAAAAATAATAGAAAAAAGTCAGTAATTATTTTTGATAAATTAGTTGAAAGTTATTTAATCAAACTGCAGGTAGGTGAAATCACACCTCTACAATTCATACAAAAGTTTATTTACTATAACCTTTTATATTAACATTTATCTCCTAATTTGTGATTGAGAATTGCTAATATTATAATGTCTTTACCTGTTATTATATTAATCGTTATTTAGTTAAGGTTGATTTTGACATTATGTTTTGTAAATGAATGTAGTTACTTATGTGGTCATAGAGGTAAACGAACTTGATTATGTTGACATTGATATAGATATAATTTTTATTTTTTGTTACTTAGTAGGATAACAGAATAAATGATGATTTACTAAATAATTTGAGCCATTATTTTCCCCCTATCTAATCATCATCATATCAGCCGAAAGACACCCACTGCTGGACATAGGCCTCCCCCAAAGAACGCCAAACTGATCTATCTAAATGCTAGCTGGGTATAAAATAAAGTGACAAACTGCGTTTATGACAAAATGCGTGTGTGACGAATTGCGTGTAAGACAAAATGCGTGTGTGACGAATTGCATGTAAGACAATCAGCGTTAGTGGCGAACTGCGTTCGTGACCTATAGCGATGGTGTGAAATCGCGTATTATGTCGAACTGCGTATACGACGAATCGCGTTTGGGTCGTACAGCGTGTAATCCGCTGCTAATCCAAATTAAGGTATATAAGAGTCAAATCTAAATATGTACCAATTTGTTTGAATATCATCCCCTCTAGTGGGATTATAACTATTGTGCCATTACTGGCACGGAGATATTACGGCAGAAGCTATATCAAGTTAACAAAATTATTAAACATAATACTCATATTACAAAAGTAAACGTAAATATTTGTTTAAGAATCACCCCCAAGTCAGTAGCCGTTGCTTAATTGGTTGCCCGGGGATATTACAATGACATGGGGGACTGGAAACTTGTGAGTCATTCATTTCTGAATAGAAAAATGGGAGCTGCATAGTAATAATGTTTTTTTTTTTTCATTTACTAAATCTGTTTTTTTTTGTTCTTAATCTGCCAGCATCAACGAAAAAGAAACAATTAAGTAGTGTGTTGTGAAACTTCTGAATGATTTAGGAATGGTAAATAAGAATCGTATAACTTTAAGAGATAAAGCTGTTTAATATCAGATATATACAGCCAAGACTCAGCAAATACATGTCTCAACTCAACAATAGTGCTCGATCTTTTCGATGTATACATATACCCAGGTTTACCCTACCTGGTTGCCCATATATCCTCGCCTCTTGAATCTGTTTCATCAATCTTCTTTTATTCATTCTCTCTACGTGTGCAAATCTTCTAAGCTTTCCTTTCTATATCTGGGTCTTCCATGCCACAACATTCCCTTATCGTTTCATTTCACTCTCTATATTGGCCAAAATAAAATATCTAAAATCTATGGTCACCATAGATTTATTGTATAGTCGTTAATTCACATCCTGTTTCCGTCATCCAATCTGTGTCAAATCATTGTATTGTCACCTGGATGACACATCAATACAAAGTTTCAAATTAGTTAAAAGTTTTTCAAATTCGACTTCCAAGATTTGTTTGGATTACTCAGTTAGTAAGAGTACTGGCCCCCAAAACAGACACTATTTTAAAACTGATACGTAAGTGTCAAAATTGATTAACTCCTTTACATAGAACTGTATCTCGTTCCAATTTCAAAATTAATTCCCACCTCAACCTGGAACCGTGACACAATTTTTGTTATATAAACAACTTATTTAGTTGTATAAATAGAAGTCAATGACATAAAGATTTTATTATTACATTAGTTACTAGCTGATACACACAGCTCCGCCCGCAACGATGTTGTATTCGGGACTTTTGCTCACATCTTCGATCCTACCCAACCAATTGCGATCAAACAAACATAGATTGTAAGTTTGACTGTGGATAGCTAAAAATACTCGTCAAGGAAGAGCCATCTATTATAATTCTGACGAATAATATTTCTGGTTTAAAAGTTAGAGCACTAATTGCTTCAAAATGACATTAGTAAGTCTTTTTATCAAAACTCCTTTGTATTTTTCAACACACTATGCATTTTTATTGTCTGTGGTCGTCCTCAAAAATATTCTGACACAGTTTGCAGTTGCGGTTCACCTCTAAACTTTCGCATAATTTCGCACAATGACCGCGGCATTTTATCCATTCTGCTACCATAAGTGTCGCTTTAGACGTATTGCAAAATGTAGGTTTATGAGCTCCAACGGGAGTTTATATCATTACCAAGAGTAATCATAATTTAACGTTCGTTTAAAATTAAGAAATGTAATTTAATCTTTTCATAATTGTGACGCAGTCAAATGAGTAATAACATATGTTGAGGCCGTCAAGCTAAGTGTCACCATTGTAACATGGTAAATGTATGTAATGGTGACCCTCTTATGTGAGACTTTGGCCTTCAGATTACCATCAGACTTGGCGAAGTCTATTTAACCTGTCCTATTTTAAAAATAAAATAAAATATTTTTTATGTAGAATACGAAATACCCGAGGAGGGCCAGATCAAGAGAGATGGCCTAGGGTTGGCCGGAATGCGAGGGATATATATCAACCTCACCTTCGGCAACCTACAACGACCCACAAACACCGTGCGTTTTAGTCGGTTCGGGTCCGATATAACCTCTCCAACCGGCTCCGGCGTTGGATATCCGGGGGGGGTTTTCACTCGTAGAAAAAAAAGATATAAAAAACAAACTGTTTAGAACAAAATGTCCCACTTCAAGGACAAGACGAGAATTAATTTCGAATTTGAAATGTGACTAGTCATATTACTTAGTATTTACCAAACGTCAAAACGGTACGGTCTAAGGATACTTGTATTAAATAAAGAATTATGACGTCATACTCTAAATTTTTATCGCTCTTTTATCATTTTGAGGTGCCCAAATTTTTATTCTAATATTGAGACTTTAAAATTGTTTTTTAGTTAAACATACAGCGGTAGCGGTGTAGATTACATCCGTTATTTAAATTATTATAATAACACATTCAGTAATTAAGTTCTATCTATTAAGCAATACTATTCTCTCTCTCTCTCCAATTAGAAAAGGAAGTTGTACTAAGTAATATCCGTTTCTACTTGATAAGTGCACTTGACTACGAAAGGTCTTGAGATTTTCTCAGCTATTTGAAGTGGCTTAGGAACTTGTTAAACACTTATCTTTCACACTAGCATGCCCCGTGGTTGCACTGTTCTCTTATGACCACTGTTCTCTTTCATTGCCCGGCTCCTAAACGACGAAGCGTACCTAATGGCCTATAACCTTTCGCAAGAACTCGGCTATTAATGCAAAAGGATTTTTTTAATCCTTAAGACAGTTCCAGAGATTAAACACGTTTAAAGAAACGAATAAACCGTGTATCAACTTTCAAGTACCCATTGTCGATGGTCTTGGCTCCTAAGGTCTTGGTGGGCCCCAAAAACTACCCACTATCACTAGGATACATGGAGTTATAAGTTTGATGAACTGCCATAATTTGACAGCTGTCATAATTCGTTTGTAGTTAGGATAAATCAATCGTTTTCACCATCTAATGATACAGTGAAGTGTCGCGCAAGGTCAAATTCCTAAACACGATGTAGCAGATAGCTTGACATTTTTGACAACTAACCGTAGAGTTAGACATAGACAAAAAGAAAGTAAGTACAATCGATCTCAAAAGTGTTAACAATTTTTACATTAATTTATAATCCGAGCGCCAAAACGGTTGCATTCAAAGCTTGCACTTTGGAGCCCAAATTATATTTTCCTATGTCGCCTTTCCATGGTGTATCTCCCCTTATGTTATACACGTCCATTGGCAGCGGTTACCACCTTACATTAAGTGGACCGTATGCTTGTCTGCCACCTAAACACACCTAAATAGGCTTGCAGATGAGGTTAGATTTTTTTTAAAGAGCTGTTTGGGCGAGGCCATAACCTTACTCACCGCCGGGAACACAACACGAGGTTATTATGGCCGCGGTATTCTTTAGGGCGGAGGTACTTCCCCAGTCGGACCACTAAATTGGGACGAGAATACGATCGCGTCCTACCTCCATGACAAAAAGAAGATCTTGGTAAGACCCAACACACAATCAGGGCGATTGTACTTTATAATCGCTTTAGAAACTGCTAACTGTCGAATCCGGAACACTTAGCAGCATCTTTGTCGAATCGATACTTCTATACTTCATTAAATTTACTCCTAAAGCTTGCCCAACCGTAACTCATTGAATAATAAGCATGAAGCTTATTGTTTCTCTTTGTATTGCGTGCAATAAGTTTTACAAATTATTTGCGGTCAAAATAATTGTTATAAATTACTCTTGTTGTTATAACCATGCTGTCTATTAGCTTCCTTGTTTGAATGTTCATGAGAATTTAGATCCTGATTAATAGTTTAGTTTGGATTATTTATAGCAAGATCTTGTCGGAAGTTTATGCGAGTACTTGTTCAAACAAAAGTATATTACAATACTGAATTATAGCCTTTTTAACGAATTTTCCATCACGAGTTAACTGGTGCTATTTTGTTATTTACGTTGATCCTGCTTTAGTTGCTTTTAAGCAGCCATTGTCACAGCTAGGGAGGCTAAAAATTATGGTTATCTTATTGTTAACACCCTTTTTACATGCGAAAGGTCCCCACGAGCTCATAAATACCTTGTTGTGTTCCCCGTGGTGAGTAGGATAGCCAGTGCTCACTGGAGAGTGTGTGCTGTCAGTGGGAAGACTAAAGGCTTGTCCCCCTTTGTCTTCTACACTGACGGCACAGAAACCTGTGCTTACAGGGTCGGCAGCGCGAGTCCTTCTTTGGTATTACACAGGTTCATAGGCTACGGTAACCACTTTCCATAAGGTGGGCCGTATGCTTGTCGTGGCAGAAGTGGTATAAAAAATACCCTCCAACTCCCTGCCACTCAATAACGACTAAAAAATATGCAATTTTTCGTAAAATTGCTTCTATTATAGATAGATAATTCTTTATTGTACACCAATAGTTTTACTTACAGTATGTATTATGTAAACAGTTTGAGGTACAATGGATGACCTTATAGCTGAAAGTGATTACTTTCAGATAAGCTTGGGATATTTTCCTCGGTATCCAGTTCCCCTTGGAAGTTCTATAATTACAAATTTATTTATTTAATAGGTTTTTACACAGCAAATGTATTACAAATTGTTATACAAGATATGTTTAGCGAGTAATGTGGCTGATACATTTGCCAATTACGGATAAACCAGCATGCGTAATATTATAACATTGAAGAGAAAAGAAAAAAGAAATCTATATTAGTACAGAGAGTTGACATTTCATACTTACTAAGTTTAGCAGAAACTTTCAAAGACCAGACTAATCAAGGAAAGATTACCTTCAAGTAGCAAGTATGCTGTTTTGCTATCTCAGTGGCAGATATATATCAAAATGTTTTGGGTTATACAACTAAGGACCACTAAGGAAGATGTTTATAAATATTTTAAAACATCTTATTGTACTGAGTCTGTGGTAGTACCCAGTGATAGTTCCCAGGATTGTTCATTGTGGCGATGAATTAAAAATATAACTACTATATTTTTGGTTCAATTCAAATAATAGTAAATAGTTTTGTCTTCTTAAACGTTAGAAATCAAAACATAAGTTATTATCATTCATACTTCTATTGAAACATAACATAAACTCATAAACTCACGCCTATATCCCCGAAGGCGTAGGCAGAGGTACTAGCACCCACATTTCACCAGTTTATGTTTAGGTCCCGAGCCTATTGCCATTAACCGGGCACTTAAAAAAACCTGCGATAAATACACACATAACTTCGAAAAGCATCGAAAAGTCATTGGTGTGTGCCATGGTAAAACCTGGGATCGAACCCGAGACCTCGTCTCAGCAGTCCGTTACCCATACCACTAGGATACCGCGGTTAATCTTGAGTAATGATGAAAACGCAGGTGCCTGGGGTTTAATAAAATCTTCGTGACTTTACCTGCTAGTCGGGCTTTGGTGTATATTTTCTAACTATCCTAACAGTTGCCTCTGGATAAGAGCATGTAGGGCTATACCCTACCTAGCCAGTGCTATTAGAAACCTTTGCCACCGCCGGACACCCTCGACTAGACATAGACCAAATGGACCACATTTTTAGAACCGCGATTTTTTTTTTCATCATCACTTAATCTCGCCCATGATAAGCTGAAGGCAAAGTCTCAAAAGCTGATCACCACATCATGATGTTACAGACACAAACTATGTTGCAATGGTGGCTCTACCTTGAAGGCATTTGATGATAGGAAGAACAAGACACGTGTGTTGGTAAAGAATTCCAAAACTTTATGGTGCGGCAAAAGGTTTGATGTAATTGTTTGCACGATATGAGGGTGACATCTAAGACCTACAGGTGGTGACAGGTGGAGCCGCCTGTCACCCTAGTAAAAGCAATCTGCGGTGCACGGGAACGAGTTGGGGACCCTGTGGTCCCCGCAGCCGAGGAGGGCCACATCGAGAGAGATGGCCCTGGGTCAGCCAGGGTGCGAGGGATATACTTGTCAGCCTTACCTTCGGCAACTAGCAATGACCCACAGGTGTCGTGCGTATTAGTCGGTTCGAGTCCGACATAACCTTTCCCACCAGCTCCGGCGGGGAGCTATCCGTGGGGATTTCTTCGCACGTAAAAAAAATCCCGACACAAGATTCATAGTAAAATATAAAAACAAGCAAAATATGGTGAAAACTCATGTGTATACTACCAGCAACCAATAGCGCTGAATGGTACATTGTTTTAGAACCGCCTTCTCGGAAAAAAAAAACAACAGCAGGTTGAGTTTTTTCTCTTCGAATACGTGCCTTTGTACAAAAGCTTGTGGGGTTTAAAGTAATTTATTATAGGGTAACACTAAAGAGTCTGCAAGTTATTTATAAAATAATATATACTTGTTTTTAAAGACACAAGTTTTTTCACTAAGTTCACATTTAGAGAATGAAGATGTACAATTAACAGGCTCTGTCCTACACTTTCATCTGCTGTACTGTATTGTATTCGAGCTTACCTATTTTATTATCGTGTCGGTAGTTTAGTTGTTAAGGAGTCGGTCTTACGATCGCGAGGTCCCGGGTTCGAATTTTGAGCATTACATTACCGACGTGAACACAATCCTAAAACAAGCAATTTAGCTTGGCTGGAGGGGTTAGAGGGAATATTAGTATTACCGCGTAAAATGGGGTTACTTTGACTCGGGGGGTGGTGGCTGTGATTGTGGTGCACCTCTGCAGTCGATGGACCACCTCCTGTCATGCCTACTGTGCCCCTACACCTGCACTGAATAAAGCGACAGAAGGTGCGGTCAATGTCGCCGAATTTTGGGCTAGGCGCATTTAGCTTCTATTTTTTTATTGTTGCCATTGACACGAAGAAGAAGAAGAAGTATTTTCGGTTACAATATTCTTTAAAAAAAAGAAAAAAGACATCTATACATCCCTCCTCAGGCAATGTAGCCGTACCATACAACTCCACTGAGACCCGCCATCATTAATACAATAACATTGTATAATTGTTCGGCTACATAAGTACATTACCATCGAATATTATTTCTATTATATCACAATGATTCTTCAGTGACCAAGCAATTGTTGATTGTATGACGAAATGAAATGCAAAAAAGAAATGAATCTTACGTTGTCATTGTGACGTCACTATGACAGTTGAAATTTTACTCGCCCTGTATAAGGCCACCCATCTTAGATCAGCATAGCGGGAAAGACTCGAGCCTCTTGAATCTGTTTGACCAATTGCGTTGTTTTGGTCATCAAAATAGATTATTCTGCTATTCCAAATGACTTCTATCACAGAATAGATAATGTAATTTTTTTCTGAACCTAGTGCCTTGGCTGCCTGTATGGGATAAAAAATTTATTTAAAAATTTTAAACGACTCAAGTGGCCGAAGTAGGTAGTGAGATATATGGGTACCACTAAGTCTTGTCTTCCGAGTAAAATTTCAAATGTTTATACCACTAGGTAGCAGATAAGCAAACTATCCACCTAATGGGAAGTGGCTGTCGTGATATATTGAAGTGAGCAACACCAGCGGCGTCACCTCGAGCTGCCGACCTTGTAAAAACCTTCATATTCCTGAAGAACTCATATTGAAGTCCCTTGAAAAAACCACAAAGAATCAAAGAAGAATCAAAGAATCAATTTCATTTATTTAGTTTAGGCACACAAAGAGCACATATGAACGTCAAAATTTTACAATTAGACACAGTAGAAGCAACTGTCATAGTGACGTCATAATGACTGTCTATCCTCTTTTTTTCATTTCATCATACAATCAATAGGCCCTACCTCTTGTCCAAATATCCCCAAGTAAAAGTTACAATACAAACATTTCATAAGTTTTAGTACCAAAATATATTACGGCTGTACCGGTTACGTAACTAACGGAAGATCAGGTGAAAGCTAGTGTTGTGCCACACAAAATATCGATGACTGATGTCCGCCATTAATTAAATATGTTTTGTATGTAAACCAGTGTCTCTTCTCACGTAATACCATGTAGGTTGTAATGAATAACGAGAATTAGCTTACGTACGTTATGTAGTAGCTTTTGTAAAAACGCCTCTAACATTTTTATCATTAATCCTTGTGTAGAATGTGAATTTGAGTGTCCTAGAAAGAAACACATTGTATATTTAATCAAGTGTTATGCAATGCTATCCTATGGTGCTTTTGTCTAATATTGCCTTGAGCGATAAAGCCACCATTTGTTGTTTGTTACATATTTATTACGTAAATATTTCTGCATAGCCGTCCTTGATAGATAAAGGGTGAGAGTGTGTTGTGGTTAATTTGTGTCGTAATATGTAAGAGCTTTAATTACAATACTTATTGAACTTAAGCGCAAGAGAAGTAGAAGAGAATTTCTGCCGCAAAATAGTCCTGCTTTTACCAGCACAAATGGGAAAAATTAATGGGTTATGTCAATAAATAACATGAAATAAAAAGATCAATTAATGGTTTACTTTCAAAGTAAACCATTTATTGACCTAACCAAACATGGAGATTGAGATTATGTACCAATTTACATTATATATTTTCATTTTCCCATTTGTCTTTTTCTACTCCGTCCTTTGTTTTTGGATGCACTTATTACCCGATAAGCTGTGGATTTATATGGCACCTTAATAGTAAGAGTTCAAGGAATCGAAATAACTCTTCTCCTATTTTCTTTCTCTCATGGTTGTCTGTAAAAAATTGCCACAGAGCGATAAGGCTGAAATCTGTACGTACCACAAAACTTGTATCTCATATTGTAATGTAATATGTTATTGGTGTACATTGAAGACGTTTATTATTATTATTATTTTAGGTTTTAAGAAATTTAATCGTCCAAATAATACAAAATGTCAAAATTGTACAACAAGCAATGCGCTATACATTAATACTTCCACCATCTAACTAAATCGAATCTGTAGCTAGTTGTAGGCCAGGATTCGTGTCCGGAATCTCTCGATCGTGTAACCTACTCCTTAACCACAAACTTGTACAAAATAGTACATAAAGACAACCGTAAATAATTCACTACTATGAAAGAACACGATGTGCTAAGTTAAACTAAGTAACATGTTATCAATCAATATATGTCCACTGGCACTTAAGCAAGCTGTGACACTTGTATAGTGCCAGTTTTTGTCCACCATCTCGTGGCTGTCACCGTTAGAAGTAACATAAGGTTTATTGTGAGTACGTCAGAGTGGTTTCTCGTCACAGTATGTACGTTAAACATCAATTGTAAATCGGTCACAAGAATATTTTTTGCAAATGTATTTTTGTGTAATCTCGTTTGAAATTTAAATAGCTATGTCTGATTTTAGATGGATTGTGAAAAAATGCTAACAATCTGCCAATTTTTAAAAATGATTCTTAAATAAAACGTTATAGGTCAAATTTTAAATAAAATTTTGGATTTAGTGAAATACAATATCATATATTGAAATTATATGATATTGTATGTTATATACAGGATGGAAAAATAAGTCAGGCCAATAAAGGAGACATTCCTTTATTTCTTTAAATAAACCAAACGGCATTATAAGATTTTCGAAAAGTTGCTTGGCTAACACGAGACTCGAATCAACTAAAATCCAAAAAAATAACATTCTGTATTTTTAATTTTTCAAATTTTAGTCGGTTCGACGACCGAGTGTGGTAAAAGAGTTTACGAAATTTTTTGAAAGCAGTATTGTTTTTTTTTTTAATAAAATAATGTATCCTTTAAGTAAAAAAAGCCAACTTAAGGGTTTAAGGTAGTTTTCCTTCAAGACCGGACTTATTTTCCATCCTGTATATATATAGTAACTATATTATAGTTAGATATTATAGTTATTGATATTATATGTTGTAGCTGACTAGTGACTACATATAGATAGGAACCTGCTTGAAACTAAGAAGGTATCAAAGTAAAATGATTGGCCAACGAGTTGAAAATACAGCTCTGTATCTTTGTTTAAAGTCTGTGATAAGGATAGTTTCAGTTCTTGTCCCATTAAAATTTATCTTGCCCATTGTGCTCTCCACATGTACTTCCGAGAACTTATTTTGGGCAACAGAAAACAGTGTGTAGCCAAATTCTATGTCAATTTAAAATTTGAAGTTGATGAAGAAAATCTTTTAAATCGATTAAGATAGATGTTTAAACTATCATGGTCACTGACATCAGTATCAGAATAAACGGGATATTTTTTACTTTTACTTTTAATTTTTTATTGATTTTTATTACTCCTAGAAGAAAAAACTTTTTCTTTGTTCACCGCCACTACTCCAGTTCCTCCGTGATCATGGTGCTTGCAACAGCGCCGAAATATCGGAAACTCAAAATAATGAAACATGGTAAATATCCCGTTTATTCTGATACCGATTAAGATAGAGATAGAACTGGCGATCTTTATCACTAAGCCACTGAACCTTACCTGAAATGATTCAAATTTTCCTATATATATCCGTCTAATAGCGACGGTTAATCAATTTGAATAGTTAGCAAACCAAATGCTTTAAAATTTAATTCAATGAAAACTTTAAAAGTTAAAAATAGCTATCTTGAGTACACTTATTTTCTATAAACCGCAATGCAACCCTCATACGAATTCAAAAATACATAACAACACAATAAATTGACACAGCTGCCACGAATTTACGATGTATACAAACTTAAATAACTGCTAACTAGAAGGTCGCAGATTATATCACCATCTCAGACTAAAATAATAACATTTTATTAACTAACTAAAAGAATAACATTATACTATTTTATATAACATTGTTATTCTTTTTGGCTTGAGATCAACAGGTGTCAGATAATAACAATACTTGTTGCAAATTCTAAATAAAAACAATTATATTCCCCTGTCTTTCATCGACTCTTATCGACTAGTTTAACTTTTGTCGACAAACTATCGCATCACTAGATCAGTTTAATGAATCGGGAACCGTTAGGTTAACCGCACGAATTAAATATTTGAGTTTGGAATCAATAGCTTTTGTTCTTTTTTTTCTCTTTAATTCGCATTGTAATTAAAAGAATCTATTGAAGTGATTCTGTCTATTGATTTCCTTTTCCACAAATTTCTTCGGTAAGTACCAAACACGACAGCTAAAATAGTGTGGGTAAATGAAAAATAACAGATTTTTGCTGTAAATACTTTTTTTCTTGTACACTTACAAGGCATATCATACAAAGATGTGAAATTTTATATACAAAGGCTACTTCTACAAATAATACATCATTGAAGTCCTGTGTTCTGTCTCCTAGGTGACAGTGGTTTTAGAATCAAGGACCTGGAATCTTTCACTTCTTATATCTGAATATAAATATAAAGTAAATCATATATATTATGTACATCGGAAACTGCCCACTATGCCTATCTATTTATCTACCTCACTACATCCAGAGATTGCCTTGTGCAATAAGGCCGCCACTTGTAATGCCACAAAGATGTACCTATTGTATTTTTTCTGTATCCCTTCTTTGTGTACAATGTAATAAAGAGATATATATTATTATTATTCAGAGTCCGGGATCCGCTATTACCAGTCTAACTGCGGCTTTGGTATTTTTCATAACGTTACCCATTCATTGTAAACGTTTGAACTACAAATACTTAAAATGTCGAAGAACTTTGACTTACCCTTTAACATCATAACAAAATTCCTCCACGCAGCAAGGAAGTGTAAATCAGGAAATGTCAGTGCGTTATTTCTGTAGAACATTAATCTTTCATCAAGTTAGCGCGCTTTGAGATAATATCGTCGCACATGGTGCGCCCGCGCATTTGTCGTTCCCACCATGTGTTCTCGATCCTCGTGGCCGTATCTTCGTTTGTATAGTAACTAATGAATTATTGTTTTAGGAGATACTCACTAAAAAGTAGATAATGGTGTCAATGTCAGCTCTCTTCGGATAAAAAATTAAATAAACGAGCGTCTTTGTCTTGCATGTGGTGTAGAAAGAGATGGTAGATTCGTTTGAGTTTCGTCAACGATTTTTTTTTGTAATAAGACCACAACCAAATGCTAATATTTTTTTATATACCAGTAAACCTTTTTAATGTTACCTACTACATAAAGTGTAACTTAAGTTGCAATGAGGTTGCATTGCAACTTTTTTTTATCTAGGACACACCAATTTGACTACACTATTTAGGTTACATTTCACGTATGTAACATTACAAAGGCTTGCCTACATATGCATTGGATTTTTTTTTATTTATATAAGTCATTGATTTAAGGGCCGTGTATTTACTTGTTTGCTATTATGCCTGCCTTGTTAATATAGAAAATGTTTTATTGCGAGAATCTCATACTTATCAACTAAAGGAAAAAAGAAAAATATACAGATACCTACTTACATAGATTTATCCATACTAATGTTATAAATGCAATAGTAACTCTATCTGTCTGTCTGTATGTCCGAATGTCACACCTAAACCTCTGAACCGATTTTAATGAAATTAGGTATAGGGGTAGATTAGGCCTTGAGAAAGAACATAGGCTATGTTTTGTCGCGATAACCGACATCCACGCAAGCGAAGCCGCGGGCCACAGCTAGTAAATTATGAGTAAGGAAGGATATGTTACTCGTGTAAAAATTCAAAGGAAGGAAAAATATAAATAACTGGGACCAGAACCCAATTATGTAACTAAACATGACTAAACCAGGAAATTTCACATTTTTATGTAAACCTACAACATACCTACCCTACACAATTTAAAAAAATACAAATGTAAAGAAAAGAAACTAAGGTAGTGACAATAAACGAAAATGAAACAGAAATCATTCCGTATCGACATCTACATCCGTATCATTGTCCGACAAAATATTTCTTGTTCGAAGCGACAAGCGACCTATTTGGCACGTTCTTTTTCCCGCGCAACGCGGCCATTGTTCTTGTCTCTGCCCGAAAACGTGATCGAATAATATGTACTCTGCACATGAATGCACAAAAACTGATTATGCTTTTATAGTACAAGAACGGGCAAAAGTAAATCAAATTTGAAAATATGCATTCCTTTCTTGAATTTAGTATGCAATGCAGTAAATGCATAAAATATGGTAGTTTTTTTTTTTGATCGGCGTATCTTTCAAGGTACTATTCCAATAATGAAAAATGATGCTGTTTTAAAACGTGCAGTGGGTACTGTACAAAGTGTTGTTAAAAGAATATAATTTAAAATCGAACAGCGGTATTTCTTAGCCATACAACATAGAGATCACAAGGCGCATTTTGTTATACACAAACCTGGCAACAGTGGCAACACTCTCCTGTTACCAGAATGTAAAATATTCATGTTTCGAATTTCAAACTGCCACTAATGCTCCCTATCTCCAACCAACTAAATATAGCCGCATCTCGTCCTATAATTAGCCGAGTTACTGACCCTCTATCACAGCACTAGTGTTGGGAAATACGTCCACAGACGAATTCATACGTCTGTTACACACATTTATTGTTCTAATTGATGAGTTTGAATGGCTTTATTTGTAGATATGACGTTTAATGACGTCAGTACTTTTTTTTTTTTTTTTACGTGCGCAAAATCCCCACGGATACCTCCCCACCGGAGCCGGTGGAGGAGGTTATGTCGGACTCGAACCGACTAAAACGCACGCCGCCTGTGGGTCGTTTCGGTTGCCGAAGGTGAGGTTGACAGGCATATCCCTCGCACCCCGGCCGACCCAGGGCCATCTCTCACGATCTGGCCCTCTTCTCGGGTGTGGGGACCACAGAGTCCCCAACTCGTCCCCGGAAACGGGGAGGCGCGCCACGCGCGCCGCCGCCGCGGCCTGCTTCTGCCAGGGTGACAGGCGGCTTCACCTGTCACCCCCAGGCCGGCGCTCATGGGGGGCGGAGGTCGTTCATCGACCTCCGACGCCCGAGTTGCCTTCGTGCGCGGGCAGCTTGTCTAGCGATCCTTCGTCGCTCCCGCTGCCGCTCCCGCCCTCCTCCTCCTTCACGAGCATTACTTGCTCGCAGAAGGAGGCGCCGGCCGCCCACGCATCCGCGCAGCGAACCATCGCCGCGAGCAAGGTGGAGAGCGTGAGAACCCTCACTCCCAGGGCCGCCACAAGCTCCCGCCTCGGCGTCTCCCACGCCGGACACTCGGTGAGCGTGTGCGGACCTGAGTCCTCGCTCGCGTCGCAGTGATGGCACTCGGACGTTGGCTCTTTCTGCATCCGACGCAGATACTTTCCGAAGCATCCGTGCTCGGTGATCATCTGCGTCCGACGGTACGAGAGGCTGCCGTGTGGCCTCTCTAGCCACTCCCCCATGATGGGTCTTACCGCCGTTACTACGGCGTGCCCTGCGCTTGGTTGCCCAAGTCGTCTCTCCCATTCTGCCACCATTTCCCTGTGGAGCCGGGATCTCACGGCCCGAATTTCTTCGGGCTCGGGATCGTGACCCCGCTCCCGCGCCGCCCTTCGGAACCTGTATAGCGCCGAAAGGCATCTCGCTTCCAGGATCCATGGTGGCGATCCGGCGAGGAGACTCGCCGCGTTGAATGATATCGTGCGGTACCCCCTTATGATGCGGCACGCCAACTTCCGCTGCGGACGCTGCAGCAGAAGCATGTGCCGATCACTCAGGGTGTCCGCCCACACGGGACACCCGTACAGGGCCATGGACCGCACGACACCCGCGTAGAGTCTCCTGCAGGAGTCATCCGGGCCCCTCAGGTTGGGCAGTAGCCGCGCCAGAGCGTTGGCTGTGCCCGCCAATTTGGGGCCCAGACTTCGGAAGTGCTTCCCGAAGTCCCACCGGCCGTCGAGCACGAGCCCCAGATATTTCATCTGGGGCTTGATGCCGATGAGAGTGCCTCCCACTGTGAGACTGGAACCAGGTGGTGGCGTGCGCCGAGGTCCATGAAAGAACATGGCCTCGGATTTATGCAAAGCCACCTCAAGGCCCAGCCGCCGGATCCGTTCCACGACTTGAGCAACCGCGGTCGTGGCTCTCAGGATCGCTTCGCGGTGTGTAGCTCCGCTCGCCGTCACTAGCGTGTCGTCCGCATAGCACGTGACGGCGGCGCCGTCCGCAAGCTCACCGCGAAGCACCCAGTCGTATCCAATGTTCCACAGTAGCGGCCCGAGAACCGATCCCTGTGGAACACCGCACGACATCTCACGCCGACCGACGCCGGTCGCACTTGGGTAGATGACGGCTCTCTCCGTCAGGTACGCCCCGACTATGCGGCGGAGGTAGAGAGGCACACCGTGGTACACGAGTGCCTCCCTGATGCAACTCCAGGGCAAGGTGTTGAACGCGTTGGAGATGTCCAAGGACACCGCCAACGTCACCTCACCCCGGGCAACTGCCTCCTCCGCCAAAGTCCTCACGCGCATGATGGCATCCACGGTGGACCGCCACCGGCGGAAGCCATATTGGGCATCCGCCAGGTCCGGCCCCCTACCAGAGAGGTGCTCGACGAGGCGCTTCGCAATAACTCTTTCAAAGAGCTTGCCCACCTCGTCGAGCAACACAATGGGCCGGTAGCCGGACGGTTCGTCCGCCGGGCGACCCTCCTTTCGGATGAGGACCAGTTTCCCCGTCTTCCACATCTTCGGAAACTGGCCCCGCTCCAAGCATGCGCTGAGGAACCCTCTCAGCCGGGGTTCGAGACCGTCTTCTCCCAGAGCTAGGACCCACGCGCGGCCTGGAATGCCGTCGGGTCCCGGGGCGGTGCTCTTCTTGGCTCTAAGCCTTCGCACCGCCAGCTCCAGTTCTACCCAAGTGACCTCGGGGACTTCGTCGTCAACTACCACACTGGGCGCCACAGGCGACCGAAGTGGCGGAGTCATCTGCGGCGGAACGTGTTCCGCTCGCGCCGGGAACAGGGACTCGACCACTCCACCGAGCAGAGCTGGCTGGAGAACCCGGGTCAACGGCGGGGCCCGGGGGCGCAGCTTTCCTCTTACCATAAGGTAAGGCCGCCCCCATGGGTCCCGCTCCAGCGTCTCCATGAGCTCCTTATAAGCCGCGGCTTTCGCCCGCTTAATCTCCGCTCGGAGGGCATCTCTGGCCTCCCTGTATCCCACATGAAGCTCCGCCACTCGGGGCTCCGTATCTGCGGTTCGGCTACGCCTCCTACGGAGTCTGGTCCACCGGCGGTGCGCGATCACGCAGGCTTGCCGTAGCCTCGCGATCTCCGCAGACCACCAGTAGACCCGACGCCTCGGACTGTAGGGTGGTGCCCTAGGCATACCCGCATCGCAGACACGAGTCATGGCCTCCCGGAACCACACCGCCTCATCGTCGATATCGACAGGCCTGTCCGGCGCAATGACCCAGGCCTGTACGATGGCGGCCTCCAGGAGGACCTCCCGATTCAGTCTCCCAAGCACCCAGCGTGGCTCGCGTGGGGCCGGTATGACCGGCGCATCACCCGCGGGGGGGGAGACATCAAACCGAACGTATCGGTGATCCGCCAGTGTCTCCACCCCCACAACAACACGCCAGTCCCGCACACGGTGCGACAGCGAAGCGCCTGCGAACGATAGGTCGATAATCGAACTGCGCTCCGCGGTCACGAACGTGGCTTCGGCCCCGCGATTCTGGAGAACTAGACCGTGATTAGCGGCCCAGCTCTCCAGAGCCCTACCTCGTGGGTTCGTGTGCCGGGACCCCCAGGTCACTGACCAGGCGTTGAAGTCCCCGAGCACAAGAACCGGATGAGGATGACAGGCGTTGACGACGTCGGTCAGTCGCTCCAGCGACTGCCGGTACTCCCCTATGCGTCGGTGTAGGCTCGGCGTGAGATAGACGGCCACGACCGCAATCTCCCCCACACGCGCCGCTACGATGCCATGCTCCCTTGCCACGACAACAGGGGGAGGGGCACCCATAGCGGCGTTGTACACCAGTGCCGCCGACCCGTCCAGGTCGACCACCCAGGCAGGCCCAAGGGGCCGGTGAGTGTACGGATCGGCGACAGCGGCGACGTGTATGGACCACTGTGCCATGCTCTGGAGCAGAAGACCCTGAGCATCGGCACCGTGGCCCACGTTCGCCTGCAGGATGCGGAGCTGGGGATCCATTATGGAACCATCTCCGCATCCCGCCGCGAACTTTGGGTGGAGCCCCCGCCTTGCGGCTTCGGCTCCCCCCCGGTGCAGGCCTTGCTGCCAACCCTATGGTCGGCCGGTTTGCCCCCCGCTGCACACCTGAAACAGTGCAGCGGAGCTTCGCAACCACCGGCCGTATGGCCGGGTTGGCCACAGCGGAAGCAGCGGTCACCGACCGTCACCGCCGCCGTGCACTGCACCCCCACGTGGCCGACCGACAGGCACCTGAAGCACCTGGTCGGTCGAGCCTGCAGGAGCCGGACCTGCACCCGCACCACGCCTCCAACGGCGAGGAACCCCCGGTCGGCAGCCTTTTTGGCTGCTGCGATGGGGCAGCCGACAACTGCCGCCCCCAGTCCACGGCGGCCGAAGCGAATTGCTCCGACCTTCACCGCCTCTAGGGGGCAGCCCCCGGCCTCCGCCACGGTGAGGCGGATTTGCTCCACCGTGATGGAGTCGTCCAGGTCCGAAATGCGCATTTCTGCGCACTTGTTGGGCCTGGACACCCGGACGTCGGCTGCGTCAAGCGTCTCCCTAAGCTTAGCCGCTAGGGCATCAGCCTGGGGACCGCTCGAAGCGCCTGGGATCTCGAGTAGCCGAGCACCCGTCCGAGTGGGTTTCACCCGGATGGGGCCCGGCATGTCGAGGGCCTTCATGTCAACGCAGGCTCTCGCCTGCGTGACAATCTGGGCGTACTGCACGCCCCTATCCGCCGCCTCCGCCGTCATCGTAAGGACGACGGCGGTTGAGCGGGGGACGCGCAGCCTCCCTGGCACTCCCCTCGCAGCAGCCTCAGCCGTCCTGGCCTTTTTGGCTGCCTTTCGGTTCGCCTTGCGCCGCTTTTTTGAGGCGCCGGCAACCTCCCAGCCCCCCTCCGGCGAGGAGCTCGTGGCGGCTATACCCGCCGAAGTTCGGGCCAGAGCTGGGGCCGGGGCTAGGGCTGGGGACTTCTTCCCCTTGCCCTTCCCCTTTCCCCTTCCCCTGGGCCGCGCGACCTGCGCATCCTGGGGGGGGCTCACAGCCCCCGCAGCGAGAGCAGCCCGAGCGGGCGGAGCGGCATGGGCGGCAAACGCAGCGGACGGGCTGCTGGCCGACCCCTGCGGGGATCCCGCCACTACCGGACAGGTGGGGCCCCTCCTAACTGCCCCGGCATATCCGGCCGGAGCCGCCAGGGGTGGTCGGCGGCTGGAGTCCATTATGGACTCCAGCCAGCTCCGGGTGCGCTCCTCCTGCGCCACCCGCCACGCCCGCTGCTCCGCCAGCGCCTCCTCCTGGCGCTTCTCCATGGCAGCTATTGCCGCCATGCAGAGCGCCAACGGGTCCGCAGGCCGAGCCGGCCGCAGCACCGGCGACTCCTGCCGAGCTGGTCGGGCCGGCGACTTCGGCGGCTCCGGCCGCGGCGACTCCGACGGCGCTAGAGGCTCCGGCCGCAGCGGTGACCTCGACCGCACGGGCAACAGCGGCCGCGCCGGCCGTCCCGACGGCGTCGGCTGCAACAGCGGCTCCGGCCGCAGTGGCGACCTTGATCGCACGGGCAACAGCGGATGCGCCGGCGGCGTCGGCTGCGCCACCAGTCGCCGCCGCGCCGACCGCGTAACGCGCTCCGCCGGCAGCCCAGCGACGACCGCTTGGAGGCTCGCCAGATCGGCCGCCATCCTCCCCATCTCCTTGCGGTAATCGGCCGCCATCCGCTCATTGCTCTCCAGGAGCTCCAGGTGCCTCCTGCCCAAATGAGCCCTGTCGAGCTGCAACTCGGCTAACTCCGCCTTCAGGAGGTCGAACAGCTCGACAAGCCGCGTCGTCGCCTGCGTGACCCGGTGCTCCTCCGGCGTCGGAGAATCGGTGCGGGCCCCGGCCCAACCTTCTAGGGCTTCTATCACCTCCTTGGATATTCTGTCGGCGCGAGGCAAGGGTAAGGACGCCGCCGAGGTGGAGGAACTCGGCGGCGCTTCCACATCCTCCGGGGCCCTGAGGCTATCACCACGCTGCAGCTGCGTGCGGCTGACCGCTAGCAGCTTCGGCGGTGGTGGATGCAGCGTCTCGTCACCGTCGTGACTGCTGCTGGTGGAAGAGGAGTCGGTCAAGGTGAGCTCCAAGTCCGACTCCGTCTTCTGTGGTGGAGGGGAAGGAGGAGGAAGAGACTTCTTCCTGAATCTCCTCTTCCGCCGTACAGATTTCCGGGTCTGTAGGCCCACCGGGCTGTTCGCCCTACTCCTCTCCGTGGCGGTGTCGAATTCCTCCGACACCGCGGTTTGGGACGCGACCTCCGCGTCGTGGTGCTGCGCGACCTCCGCGCAGACTGTTCTGCTTGGTTTGGGTTTTAATGTTAATAAATTTTCCATGTAAATCCCACGAGTAGAACCGATAAAATTACACTCCCCGGGTGACGGCCATTCCGGGAAGCGGGGTACATACTACGGAGGTCCCCTGGTATCCGTAGGTTTTAAGCGACTTCGCTGTCGGGTTTTTTCAGACTTTTCCTTGTCGCGGGCCGGCCAATTAAGGCAAGCCCCGCGGCCTTCAGAATATCGGCTTCCCAAGTGTGGCTAGCACTCAGGTCGTTGTCGATATCCTGGAGGTTACGCGACGCGGGAGAGCAGCCAACTCTCCCAGCACCGACGGTGGCACGAATGCCTGCCAGCCTCTGCGCGAGCAGTAGGCCGGCCCGTCCCTGGATCCCATGGATCCTTGTGTCGCCCCCATGTCCCCTCTGAAAGCAGAGGGATACCGGGAGCGACAGGCTAGCCCTAAAAAGGGCTGTTTGGGATGGAAGGGATTCTACGAATCCCTTCCCGCGGGCCTTGCAGGTCCGCCATACCACGACCCCCTCAGGGTCAGCTAGCCCTAAAAAGGGCTTGTCGGGTTATTGGTCGACGGCTAGCAGAGCTCCTTCTCCTTGGAGTCAGAGTCTACTAACCGTCGTCCAGGGTGCACCAGCCTCCCCGCTTCCGTTCCCCAGGACCGCGGTCCAGAGGGAAAAGAAACAGGTAAGCCAACGTGGAGGTTACCCAACCCGCACCCCGATGACGTCAGTACTTGTGACATATCGATGGCCCTTTATCGGGAAAGATATGAACTGCTGTTACGAATTACGCTTATGTTATAAGGGGTATATTTAGGTTAGAATAAATTTTATATAATCTATAGATTGAAATTGACAGGTAGATTCAAAATACATATTTCTAAACTTTGCACCTGGCTTGCTAAGCTATACATATATCACTATCGGACAGTGCCTAGCCGTATCGGCACTCTGGAAAGACACACCAGATTTCCAAGCAAATTTTTTCGACGTTTAAACCCTTTGTATTGTATTATTATAGATTTTCAGCTAGCCACAAGCACCTATACAGAAATGTCTAAAAGCTCTCGGACTGGAATCCCACCAAAATTATATCCGTACCCCGTAATTTTCCGCACCATCACGAAATATAAACGACGTTTTCAGATATGTTAATTACATATATATACCTATATTGGCATGTATTTAATGGGTTCATAAAAACAAACAAAGCACGAAGGTAAGCTGGATCCGAATCTCTGCAACCCATCAACTTCTATTTCCCGCCAATTTCCGATTTATGAAATCTAAAAAAAAGCAAAATAATCTAATCGCCTAATCAATAATTTCGATTATGTTTTTCTACATAATTAGTTGCGTTAATAAATACCTATCACAGACTATGACGTCACTCCAAAACAATATGTTGCGCGTCGCGATCAATTGTTTTTATCTTTATCATGTGTAAATAATGAAAATGTTCATAATACGTGTCCTTTGGCTGAAACACAATCAGTTGTGTAGACATGACTCAATGTAGTGTTGTATCAGCTCGGTATCGGCCAGGTGCTGCGAAATAAATTAAAAATATAAGAATATAAGTTTACAGTGATATCAGTTACAGTGAGTGAAAATGTTGAAGGATTTTTTTAATAAATGGATTGGCACAGTAAGTTTCAATTCACCTTTTTCATAGCACTTGTATGGTAAATAAATATAGTATTCAATAGTAGGTACGTCTATATTCCCAAAGAAAAGTGTACCAACATTTGTCCCATTACAAGGCTTGACAAAATGAAGAGACATGATTGTACAGAGTACGAACGGGCATATCATGGAATACTTTTAATCTGTGCATAGGTTCCTTAGGTGTATTATAGGTCCCAAAAAAATCATTGGTGCCAGCCTAATCTGCGAGTCGGTAGGTACACCATTGCGGAGCAAACGGCAAAGAACGTGAACGGGGATCCCGTAAAAGCAAAATAAACAAAATTGAGGGTAGGATAGCGGTCGACAGCTCCAAAGTGCAAAGCTTAAATGGTTCTTGTAGGTTGTGTAAATGATCGTGACCAAAATGCTTTAAAAGCCGAGGCATATTATAGTACAAAAATAAATCTAACTAGTACTCGAATAAATTGTTTTTGAGAAACCGCTTGATTTTACCCATTCTTTCTAAGTACAGCGAAGCTGCGTGATATAATGTTGATAACAACAATACTTGCATACAAACAGACGTTCAGGGAAAGCCGAGTCAAAACATCTATGACGATATAACTCAGAAACGAGTTAGTAAAACAAATACCTGATAATTTTTATTTTTCATCGAAATGGCTGCTACTTGCCTCCTATAAACCTTCTCCTATGCAATTTCTGGCGGTAACTACCGGGTTTGACTGGCCTATGCAGTCTGTTTATTTATTTCAAAGAAGAATTAAAGAATCAATTTCATATATTCAGTTTAGAGACACATAAAGAGCACATATGAACGTCAAAATTTTACAATTATGTCAAGAATTATTATAAAACAATAAGTAATAAAAATAAACCATTGGAAAATGATTCTTTCGCTGGTTCGGTAGGCTAGTTCTACATAAGAATTATATTATATTATCTTTGGTTCTACTAAGATATCCGCAAGAAGCTCAGAAAACTTTATTAGAACTAGGTTTTGTTTACAATTTATATGTTGTGCGAGCAAGCAAGAAACTTAGGTTGACCACGCATTTACATCATCAAGATAGTCATCTACATCTATTTATTTATTTTACACTTTATTGTACACGAGCTAAGTATACGTAATTAAAATTTGAATAATCACAGAAACAGTACAAAGGGCGGCATCATCGCTTTAAGCAATTTCTTCCAGGCAACCTTTAGTTTAGGCCAGTGGTGGGCAAACTATTTCATGGGAAGCCGGAAAGTGTAAGAAATTGTAGAGGGCCAGAACTATACTATTAATTACATTAATATTAATACAACAACTTACACATCCTATCCATCCCAGCTACCTTTTTCAATTCGTTCGTCTATCTTGCTAGGGGTGCGCACCTTCCGTTTGCTGATTTACGGAGTCGTTTGCTCCACCGGTTATCGGTCCTTTGACATAGGTACATAGGTAGGAATTACCACCTACATTTTACCAATCACTGTATTCGGTCCCACGTCATAGGAGGTGAGCCTATTGCCGTTTTCCGGACTGTATATATATCTGTCTGATGTTAATGGATCCCTTAGTCGACTTGTACGACACCGCATAAGAAGAGATTGGGTGGTCTAAATTCTACTCTGCCGGAAGCCAGACGGCAGTCATATATCACAAATGACCTGATAAAAGGGAGAGAGTTATAATAATATAGGTCAGACATGGTGTGACTATTATAACGGTAGAATATTGTAATATTATTGACACATTTCTGTCATGTTCAACAATGATTAATGATAATGATTCAATCGAACACACTTTTGGGAATATAATCTATCAATGGAAATGTAAGTACAGTCATCATGGAAAGTGGTTGAGCTGTGACTAATTTATATAATATGATTTTAGGGTTTCATACGCAAAAGGTTAAAATAGAATCCTATTACTAAGACTTCGCTGCCTGTCTGTGTCGAGGCTGTACCTCATGAACCTTGATAACTAGTCAGAGATATAAACAGTAAAAAACAGAATTTATTTTTTTTAAATACAAAAATAAATACATACAACAATAATATAACTTATTTCTTAGTTTTCTTAGTATAAGAAACTGTAATTGTGAGGCTGGTGCCTAAACTAGATACAACAGTTTGTATCTGTATTTATAGGACACCAGAATAATAAGGAACCCTTCACGTACGAGTCTGATTCGCATTTAGTCGGTTTTTTCTTCTAACGTCCTGTGGTCTTTGCCTAAGAATAGGAATACCCAAATTTACTAGCATTTATTCCTGCTAACATCTCCATTTAAACTAAATTACTTATGTTAGGAGTGAGAAATCAATCCCGGAGATCTCTCGAACGTAAGACTGACTCCTTAACAAAAAAGCTACCGAAATTATATTTACTATGAAGCCGTAAACATTTTTAATAACAAATATATGTAATACACATACTATGAACGAGATATAGCAACAGTTGTACAAATACCATCTCAGTTATCTCGAGAGACTAACGGAACAGAGCACGGTGCGTGCGCTTGCGCAACATATATACCTATCTGACATTACAGTTTGACTTGTTAACCTTTGTAGAAAGAATACATTGTTAAATGTAGTAAAGAGAGATGATCCTTAAATAAATGAGATAAATGTAGACAGAGAGAGTAATTGTATGATACTAATTACACTTGAATAAAACGAGGTATATTTTTTTATATTCAAAGATAGTTCAACTTTATATAGGTATATATATATATATATATATATTAATAAGATATATATATATTAATACGTGTGTAAGTACATACTAATGACTTTTCGATGCTTTTCGAAGTTATGTGTGTATTTATCGCAGGTTTATAAGTGTCCGGTTAATGGCAATAGGCTCGCCACCTATTACATTGGGACCTAAACATAAACTGGCGAAATGTGGGTGCTAGCACCTCTGCCTACCCCTTCGGGGATATAGGCGTGAGTTTATATGTTATGTTATGTAAGTACATACTGTGCAACAAACGTGTGTTGTGTTGATATCCCAGCTCGCCAGATGCAAATGTTAATACAATTTTTCAGTAGTAATATGATCACTATGTATCTCATTTTAAGCGAACTATTGTTGTTCTTATGAGAAATAAATTCTTTAAACCGAATAATATACTTATGCCTTTGTCGACTGTACTGAATAACTTTCTCCGTGAAAAACAACTCAATGTACCTTTAAAGCCTGTGGCTTGCGTGGAAACAGTAGGCCATAGCCTCCTAACATTTAGAGAGGCCTATGTACAGCAGTAGACTGCAATGGTCTAATTGATTGTGCCTTTAAAGGAGATCTTGAGGATTTAAAGGAGATAGGACACACCGGTATTTCCGTCCAATTGAGCACTACGACTGGAGAAGTACCTCCGCCCTACAGAATATTGCGGCCATAATAACCTCGTGTTGTGTTCCCGGCGGTGAGTAGGGTAGCCAGAGGTCACTGGAGAGTTTTTGTGTTGACAGTGGCAAGACCAAAAGGTTGCCCTGCTTTCTCTTTTACACTGACGACACAAAAACTATCTGTGCTTACAGGGTTGGCAGCGCGAGTGTGACTCCCTTGGTGTTGCACACGTCCATAGGCCACAGTAGCCACTTTCCATCAGGTGGGCCGTGTGCTTGTCTACCACCTAAGTGGTATAAAAAAAAAGATTGGTCTAGCATGTTGAGTGTGTTACGGGAGGGGCTGTTGTCTGACTCACCAAACCCCTAGAGGAAAGCCTGCACCAGAACATGCTTGCAGGTGAGATTGGTGTAGAGATTTTAACCCTGAAATTTCTTTTTTTTTTTTACGTGCGCAAAATCCCCTCGGATACCTCCCCACCGGAGCCAGTGGAGGAGGTCGGACTCGAACCGACTAAAACGCACGCCGCCTGTGGGTCGTTTTGGTTGCCGAAGGTGAGGTTGACAGGCATATCCCTCGCACCCCGGCCGACCCAGGGCCATCTCTCACGATCTGGCCCTCTTCTCGGGTGTGGGGACTACAGAGTCCCCAACTCGTCCCTGAAATTTCTAACAAAGTTTAAACAATTTATTATCAAGTTTAAAATATCATTATATTCGTCAAATTAATACAATATGTCAAAATGGTACAACAAGCAATGCTTAGTCCATGTACTAATCAAATAACCCGCCCCTGATCGCTCCCGGTGCAAAAGTGCCCATAACACTTGCTGCGTTGCCACGTTGGATGGCAATGGACAGCCTTTGGACCAGGAACGACCCGGAACGAGTGTCACCGGTCGCCTCGATGAGCCTCTGTCCGATTTCTTTAATAAAAGTTTCAATTCAAGTTTAATTAAATAATAACTTAAATTAAACAAAAATATGAATGTAGTTCTAAATACTTATTTTTGTTTATTTCTAATTATTACGATTGAAATAATATGCGTGATATAGGCGTGAGTTTATGTTATGTTATGTTATGAAATAATGAATGAAAAACGGCTATTGTTATTTTGTATGACCAATTTATTATCTAATTTAGTTTTTTGTGTTTTATACACTTAGATACATAATTACAAATTCTTAATGAATGAATGAATGACTCATAAACTGAATGAGTACATTTGTATGACTTTGATCATTTATATGTATTCTACCTACTTTGATTCTGCGATTGATAGCAAAGTTAAAATCGAACAGAGGTATATATTAACCCACATTTTGCCAACTATTATTTTTGGTCCCTCGAAGGGTGGGCCTACTGTCGTCCAGCGAGCACTCTGTCGTCAAGAGCTTTATGTTTACCTATTGTCGGATCGTGAACAGCCCTATCCCTTCGTTGCGTTTTATACGACACACAAAATCAAAAATCACTATAAGTAGATAATTAAAACGGCACTTACAAAACGTCAAAATATAAGACGGTGTGAATGTTGTCATCAATGTAATGATCAATATCCGCTTCCGCTTTTTTTTTCTTTTTTCTATATCGTTATAATGTTTGGGGACGGTCGATAAAAACTACTTCACCTTGATACGTCTACAGTTTTTGTCTCATTATAATGTCATATCAGAAACTGCTGTACGCGACTAGATTTGTGCTTATTCCTTCGAAGTATATCATTGCAATTGGTCCTTTGTCGCAAAAAATATATCATATACCCTGAAGAGTTACTTAGCTGCGTGTTTTCCGGCAGAGTAGAATTTGGACCACCCCATCTCTTCCCATGCGGTCATACAAGGCGACTAAGGGATAGAAGCTGTTTAACATCAGACAGATATATACAGCCCAGACTCAGCCTCAGATGAATGGCTTGAGCCAACAATAGTGCCCGGAAGACGGCAATAGGCTCACCCCCTATTACGAGGGACCGAATTTAATTATTGGTAAAATTCACAATTGGTTAATTCACCTCTACCTAACCTTCTAGGGATAAAGGCGTGATTATATGTATGTATGTAAGAGTTACTTGGGGAACTAGATCTACCTGGGTCTGATCGATCGTAAAATTTATATTCTGTATTTACGAAGCATCTCCAAAACCAAAATTATAATCTATAGTTCAGACGACTATATTTTTCAAGTTTGTTTCACGGCTACGCCATTCTAAGTGCGATCAGGTTGACGTATTCTTAGCTTAAAAAAATGTATTGTCTATAAATTCTATTATACTTTTTTTAAAGCAAAAAACCCCGTTACATTGACTATGAAATAGTGTTGTTTATGCTATGCCTTGACCTACAGTATTTCGTCAATGATGTCACTAGGTCTAGCAATGCACATAGATTTGTTCTAGACCGTGTTTCACCTTCGGAGAGAACAATAACTGTCTCTTTTCTTTATCAGCATGTCACCACACATGAAAGAGATGACATATTTCTTGTTCGTCACGTAAACGAAAAGTCAATAAGAAGGCAAGACCTGAGATACAAATTTTGGCGATAAGGCAATCAATTTTGTTCGCGGGTAGGATTTGTTTGATTTGTGTGTGTAATATTTATGTACACAAGATTTATTTTATTTTAAGACGTATCTACAATGTAGGATTTACTCCTCACTGATAATGGCTATCGTGACGTGCCCCCTTTACTATCAAGAACACGTACAGTGCAGAGGGGTCACCCTCGTGCAGTGCAAACAATTATACCCTGGACCAAAGGACACTTCTTTTCTTTACTACATCAAAAAGACTTGGAATAATTTACCAGCACATCTGTTTCCTGCTTCCTATAGTACCTACCTACATCTACTAATTTGTTGAGGAGAGAGAAAGAAATGGATAGGGCAGGAGAAGGAAACTTCAGCATGAGCAGGTCGTTAAAAACAAACTGATGCGGCAGTAGTTATTATCGAATCAGACTGTACAGTGTACTGTATATATTTTTTTAGTTTTATCTTGCGCCGACATTAATGAAAAAGTAAATAATAAAATAATAAAATTTGTTTATTATCTCAGAAATTAATGTTACAATAGAAGTCTTAGAACTAGGCGTATCAATATTCAACAAGAGGTACTGTTACTGGCTCCCAAACTAGGTTATAGCCTGTTTGTTGGGAGACAAAAAAGCACCTTAACACTTACTCATTTATAAGAACACTAAATATTTACAGTAGATGGCTCAATAACAGCTGCTTCATAAGCAAATAAACGACCTTTATATACAGACCGACTATAAATTAAATGAATAAATAACGAAGCCCATTCACATTCCATTAAAAGCAGGTGACTAATATCTTGCTTAGAATTGATAACAAGATTCGTTGACTTTTTACTTTTGTTAAGGGACCCGTTTTTATAATTTAGGGAAGTTGATTTTTGATTAGCGTTTGAGACAATCACACCAGAATTGCTGCATAGTTTCACCTGGGTAAGTACAGATCCCGTGGGAATATCAGGATAAAAAGTAGCGTATGTTACTTCGGGTTAATTCAGCATTCTAATGGTGAAAGAGCTTTTTAAATTCGGACCAGTAGTTAACAAGTTTATCTAATACAATCCTTGCAATAAGATAAAATAAGATACTCTTTATTGTATACCATAAAATTATTATAAGATAACATTTTAACAATTATTATAATGCACAATGGGCCCCCTTATCGCTAAAAGCGATTTCTTCCAGGCAACCTTTGGATGGATAGAAGCAAAAGAAATGATAGGGTATCGTACAATTAGTTTTAAATGATATAAATACGTTATATATCAATGAAAATTGAATATATACATATAATACACGGTTTGTCAATATATTATATATATACAATACATAATATATACAATATACACTACTCAGAATTCATATTACATATAACACAACGTTATAAGTACATAAAATTACATAATATAGTTACTCAAGGGAAGATAGATAATATAATATTAGTATAGACTAATAGACTGATTGATTGATAGACTAATAGACTCATCTTCATGCGAACATCAAACCCGGTTACGTCCAAAGCTTGCATTTTGGAGCCTGGGGTCACTTCTCCTACTCCTCTTTTACTTTTGAAAAGGTTTATTTTAGTATCTTAACTTTTACGAAAGCAACTCTCTTGTCAATTGGTAGGGGAACAGGCTTGCCTGTTCCCCTACCACCCCACCCTTGGGTGACTTGGTGCTGGAAGAACATAACAAAGTACCAAACATGTATTTAGTTAACGTGGCAATTTAAACCATTCAACCGTTAGGAACAACTAAATTATTAATTTGATATCACGAAGTTTGTTAGAATACATACACAATAAGAATAAATTTACATTTAAAATACACCGTGGGTGTAACATTAGTTCATAATAAAATAACTTCACTAATTCTGATAGATGCCGAAACAAGAATATCAGGTATATTTCTCATCTCAACTTTGATATTCAAATGTTATACCTATATTAGAATATAATTTATTTAAGTTGGTATATTATATCCAATAATGGTCCTAGTCACAACAGTGACCTCACCAAGATCTTTGTGGCCAAGACAATATGACTTACAATATGGTATACCTACCAATTGATAAACGAGATTCTAGCACAAGCTATCCTCTCAGGGTTGGTAGTTAGGTAGGTACACCCAGTAAAGCCTTATAAGCCAAACTAAAAGGAAGAGAATGAGAATTTGACTTAGGGCTCTGAGCTCAAAGCCTCGGGTATAACCAGAAACAACGCTAAGATGCTGATAAGTTACAAGTTACAGCAATTTGTGAAAAACGCAGGTATAATAAAAAAAACTAAATGTATATCTATAGTATCTTGTAAACAAGATAATAATTTCGTCTTATATAAACAAAGTCATGAAGTGATAACAGTTATAGCTAACGTTAATGGGTTCAATAACACTAAGATACATTATTTGAAACAGTGTACTGATTCTATAAGTTTAAAAGCTGTCACTTTAGTACAAACTGCGATCTTAAAGTGTCGATCCGACATCCCAAAGATCGATTAGAAAAAAGGATAGGTAAAAGATTGTGTATTGAAATTGTAAAATCGAAAAACGGTTAAAATGTTCAATCTTGAATTATAGAAAACGGCCGTAAATGAAACTTCAAACAAAAACTTGCTGCTAGACCACTCAATGTAGAACTCTTGTGAAAAGATAGCTAAGAACGCGATGATGCAATTAGAACGAAGGCGAAGTCCCCTTATGAAAATCCTAAATTCAGTTTCGATATTATCTCAATCTAATATATATCTAAAACGATAATTTCGTAACACAAGTTTCAAGAACGGATTGATTTACATTTTGGTAGGTTTTTAAAGTAGATGGGTTTGATTAAAACACAAAGAAGAAGAAGATAATTCTTTTCATAGATCTTCTTAGTACTGATAGGTACATATATTATCTATCAACTATGTACCATTTTATTCCTTTCACACGATTCGTTGAATTTATTACTAACCTCAATAACACTGTAGTCAATTACTTGTAAGAACAAGGATACAATTTTACGCTATTTTGTACTCAGCAATCACATAAATGACTGCAGGTTCAGAATTAATTTGAACTTTATTTAAATAGCATCAAAGTTCGAAATCCAAGGGATGGATGAATATCTTGCTCACGCTTTGGCCACCATTTTAGGAGCTGTCAAATAAAATGCATGTTTATGATAGCTTTAAGTCGTGACTTAACTTTTAATTATAATTATCGAAACAGTTCGAAGAAAAACTCCAACTGTATAAATGCCAGGAGTTCATGGTAAGGTACCAGTTTAGTTCCTTGTGGCAGACCAGAAGGGTCCTTAACAAAATTCAAATATTCTCTGTTGTGAATGTGTCAAACGCTACATTAAAGTATATTAATAATACTAATTTATTTAGGTTCCTGGTATATTTTAATAATAAATCGAATGATCAACCCAAGTTCATTGGCCAAATTATTAGACGAAGGCTTTGGCTCAAAACCTGCTTGCCCGAATTGTAGGTAGATTATTTTGGTATAGACATAAAAACTAGATTAAATTTATCACTGGTAAGTTCTCGCAAAGACTGAATTATATTCATCATAAAACAAATTATGACTAAATAAACTATTAACTTTATAACTGTAAAAACCGACCAAGTGTGAGTTGAACTCGCGTACGAAAGGTTCCGTACGTTTATCTAGACCACTTGAAATCGTTAACGTTTCTTGTGTGAGAGCTCCACATAAATACTCATTTTATCCTGTTTTTATAGTATTTGTTGTTATATCCGCTACATAGCCGCGTGGTACCCGGCAGAGTAGAATTTGGACCACCCCATCTCTTCCCATGCGGTGTCGTACAAGGCGACTAAGGCATAGGGCTGCTTAACATCAGACAGATATAGAGCCCAGAGTCAGCCACAGATGCATTCGAGTCAACAATAGTGCCCGGAATACGGCAATAGGCTACCCCCAATTACGTGGGGTCGAATAAAATGATTAGTGAAATGTGGTTGTTAATTCACCTCTGCCTAACTCTCCGGGGATAAAGGCGTGATTATATATATGTCTGTATCAGTTACATAAATACATTATGTGTGAAAATGTCAACTGTCTAGCTAAGTACCTATCGCGGTTCATAACATACAGCCTGATGACAAACAACAAACAGATAGACAGACTCTTGTATCTGTCTGCCCTAGTAATAGAGTTCCCCTTTTTAATACGGAACCCTAAAAGCATTATAAAACACTTTTAGACATAGTTTAACGTTATCTAATATTACAGTAATTTAATCTAGACATTATCTTGCCAGTCTTACGACGCCACGTTGAATGGCAATACCAATCCTTTGCGCAAGGAATAAACCAGCCGTCTGGTCACGGGTTGCGTCAATTAAAAAAATAATTTAAATTTATAAATGATTTTCGAGATATAAATAATAGAAATGTCACATTGTTATTTGCAATCGCAGATTTTATCATATTATGTCAAGTCAAATAACGCACCCGGCGCAAAGGTGGCCATAACATTAGCGGCGTTGCCTCGCTGAATCGCGACGGCCATCCTTTGCCCCAGACACAAGCCGGTGCGGGAGTCACTTTTATATCAATTTAAATTGATATAAATAATAACATAATTTAAATTAATTAATAATAATGGTGTATCATTTCTTCACGCGATTAAGAAGTTATTTTGTTTTATAATTAGTATTTGCGTCATTTTTTAAAGCCGCAATGTTCCTGCATGGGTCTATATAATAATACGTCATTGTGTTATTTCTCATTCACATGTTCGAAACACGAGTGGTGTTGTGTTGTTGTTTCTTCAAGGTCAACTTAGTGCAGGTGTAGACGGTTATGACATAAATCTCACAGTTATTCAATAACTGTCACCAATATTGACCTTGAGTGCGAATTTTGTAACATTATTTCGATAAATACAAGGACATACATGATATTGTTGAAAGTTTACAGTAAATTACATTGAAATAAAATTATTTTTAAAGGATTCTATTGCGACATATATCGACTGTGAACTGGCAGTTTGTGTTGTTTTATTGTTATTTACCTGCATTTTCTTCACTTATCCCGCAATTGTATTTTAGAGTATAATCTTGGAACCTGGAATCCGCTTGCCGGATATATTATTTCTTCTTGACTCAAGCGCCAATCCCAGTTGCCTCCTGATCCTGTTGTTAGGATAGAATAAAAAAGAAACATCTAAATTGTACACTAAAATTATAACACATGGAAAGCACAAGAAATATGTACAAATGGCGACCTTATCGCTAAAAGCGACTTCTTACAGGTCACCTTTGGATGGACATATTTTTATTATCTTAACATAACAATAATAACTTAGGGGTAGTTATTAGTGTAGTCATAATTGTATTATTTTATTATAGCTTTTATGGTACCTACTGCCTTCTGACCCCCCAAAACGAAAGCCTCCACTAGAGCCTCGGACATAAATAAGCGGAAGTACTGACTTGCAAATGAGGTTAGGCCCCTAATATCTTGGTGGCGTTATGTACACATGACCAAAGAAACATATATAGACTTTTACATACACCCTCACATATAAACGTGTATACTTATCTCCTTAGCCGTCTGTACATCCAATTTACAGTCATAATGATGTCATAATTGGAATATTAAAATTGTAACCCAAGAGTAAAGTGATGAAAAAAATTATAATTGTGTTTAAAGTTCGTGACGCTTTGTGTTGCATTATGTTAAAGTAAAAGATACAGTTTTATAATGCGTATAACAGTAAGTAACATACAGGCAACTAACGGTGTAGCAAGTTTAGATATTAGTAGTGCAATTAAATTTGTAATTCGCTACACAGTGCTCTGGTTAAACTAAAACATTTTGAAAAATAAATTTATGAAATACTAAATCACTACACTATGACATTGAAAACATAAAAGAGTAGTATTATGATACATAATTTATCTGGGGAGTTCTTTTTTTCTATTATTACGTTTTTAAAACATGTGATTACAAAACTTACGAAAACTTATAATATTATACCTATAAAAGGTAAATGAAAACGCAATCAATTTTAACTTACTCTGTGTGCTTAATGTCCTCACGAGGATTTTTTACTGCTTACAAAAATATTTTCATGTTTTTCTTAAATAATTGAAAGTATTTTTTGGAAAGAGCAATTTTTCCACTATACAAGATTTCCACACAGACGGAACCGCTAACAGCAGTAATAATTGCATAATTCCAAAGAGATTTTTTACTTATTTTTGCTCGTGCCCACAATTTTCAATTACATCACATTTTGCCTTTATTGTACGTAAGTGCCTTCCACAGTTGCGTTAAAGTTGGTCTAGGATCCTTAAATGTTTAGTTTATTTTTATTATCTTTATACGTCAGTACTTTTTTACTTATAAACTAAATACATTGTAGAAATTTTCTATCTTCCTCGTAGCGTTAATCCCAGTCGCATCCGAAGCTTTCATTTCGGAGTCAGGGATCCGCTTTACCAGTCTAACTTTTGGCTAAACTTCGACATTATCCGTAAAGCGACTGCCATCTGACTTCCACAACCCGAAGGCAATATCGAAAGCATTGCAGTTAGACTAGTTGTTGGACTTTATAAGGCTCCAACTACCTACCCGTAATGACTGCCGGGGATGTTGGTATGGCAACCGGGACCGACGGCTTAACGTGCTCTCTGAGGCACGCCCAGACCAATGCAAATATTTATATTCATGCATACACTGAGCGGGAATCGAACCCGCGCCTACGCTGCTTTGACTACCGCCACGTCACAGAGACTGTCAAGAAATTTTCTGTCTAATATGGAATAAAAACGAATCAGATTTTCGGCTTCAAACTGTAACTAAAAGAATATCAATTCTCAAATTAATCGTTCAGATAAACACTTATTACGTAGGTGAGTACCCGTAATTAAAGTGAATTTACAACACTAAAACACTTGTTTTTAATTATAAATTGTAATAACCGCTAGATCTCATCAATCTGCAATGAATGGTTCATAATATTTTTGTAATTCTTCTGTCACAATACCTTTTCAAATTTAACAATAATAGCGGAAACTCACTACAATAGTTCAAAGTGCGTGAACTCGTGTCCCTCACTAAACCTTCTCATTTTATTCACAATACATTTTATTACCGCTGTTTTATGTGTCAGTTACGACTGTTGTATTCGTAATATATAAGTATTTATTTTATCTATTGTTGAACATTGCGCCATTACACAATATAAACGCTTAAACTCGTTTATTGTAACCCAAGACTTTCTATGTAAGTACAATCGACCGCAGATTTTTCCTTTACATCCGAGAGACAATATGGTTGCATCCAAACTTAACAATACTTTGGGATCCAGTATCTTCTCTTTTGTCTCTTCATGAATTGTTTGTTCTGGCGTTTATGGAAGCGACAGCAAGCCCGATAGGTAAGCCTATACTAGTCATGTCCGTCAATCTACCAGTATACCGCCTTGCAAGTAAAGTTGACTTAGACCCCGGAGATCTCAGAGGGCCCCATACAATACACAGGTAATTTTATTAACACTGTTCATATGTTAGTTACTACACTTATATTCATAAAATTTTCGTTATTTTTTCATCATTTCATAACATAAACATAACATAAATTCACGCGTATATAGGGATAGGTAGAGATGCTAGCACTCACATTTCGCCAGTTTATATTTAGGTCCCAATATAGGTGGTGAGCCTATTGCTATTAACCGGGCACTTATAAACCTGCGGTAAATACACACATAACTTCGAAAAGCATCAAAAAGTCATTGGTGTGTGCCATGGCACAACCTGGGATCGAACCCGAGACCTCGTCTCAGCAGTCTATTACCCATACCACTAGGCTACCGTGGTTATTTTATTAACACTGTTTTTATGTTAATTACGACTTGTATTCATAAAATTTTCGTATTTTTTTTATCATTTTATCATACTTATAATCGCTTCATCTTTGGTATTGTAACCAAAAATTTCTATGTACTTATAGTAAACCGGCTACTCGGAACTAACAGTTTATCAACTTAAGTGCAGATTAGATAATAGTCCACACTTCCTAAAGTTTGGTCAATAGTACGCACCCTGTCATTACGTAAAAATGTTCTCTACAAGTGAATAAAGCGCTGCAACTTTGGGTTAGACTACAAATTTTTGTCAAGCGACCCAAAACCTTCGAGATAGTCTTACCTGTAGGTCAATTAATACATCTAGTAAAAATCTGTTCAAAGTACGGTCTCTATTTAGTTTCAATCTCCTATCTGTCAAAAACAGTATGAATCTCGTAAAGCAATTTTTATTAAAGAACGTTGACATGTTGATCGTTCTTTTTTTTTATTTTGATTTGAAAGATTAAGATTAAATCAAGATTTAATTTTGAACAGATTTTTATAACGAATATTGGTTCTTACTAGAACCAAACTAACTACTGCTCTAGCAAGTTTCCCTCTCGAGCTTGGACCACAGAATATTTATGCTCTGCTTGGACGGACGGATTCAAATAATTTTTCAACGAAAATTCAATTAAAATTTTTCCCCACTCAGAAATTGAACCTATTAAACACTCTAGCCACTAACTTCCTTGACATTTTAACAAATTTATTTTAATGACAAGCCCACCTAAAACGTCTGACATAATGTTATATTCACGAGGCAGGTGAGCGTAGGTCATTATGGTGATACGAGTACAAGGTGTGTCGTGTACAACAAGCATTAGTCATTAACCGATTTGTGTTTATTTACTAAATATGGAGCGGTTAATAGGAAACAGATGATGATAGCTATAAACAAAATAAACTCTGAATCGATATGTCCCATATTCAGTCCTCCTTTTTTTATACAGCTTAGGTGGCAGACAAGCACACGGCTCACCTGATGAAAAGTGTTTACCGTTACCTATGAACGTGTGCAACACCAGGGAAGTCACACCTGTGCTGCCGACCCTGTAAGAACAGGAAGTTTCTGTGCCGTCAGTGCAGAAGACACAATCAGCACAAGCCTTTGGTCTTCTCACTGACAGCGAAAAAAATCTCCAGTGAGCTCTGACTACCTAACTCACCACCGGAAATACAACACGAGGTTATTATAGCCATGGTATTCTGTAGAGCAAAGGTACCCGACGTTTTAAGATATTCTATAGTGAAACCAGTAGTCAGAGTGTCCGACAGTACTTATTATAATGTTACTTACTAGCTAGGCTATAAATCTTTGAAATAGTAAAACTGGTAATACGACCGAACCTTTCATAGAAAGTTATACACCAAACAAATTATAAATTCCCCTAGTCAATTTATTTGAAACTACATGTGGTTTGTGCAAAAACCGTGAAAATCTACGACACCACATGTTATGGTAATGTTTTCTATGAGTTTATTTAAGGTGTAAAGCGAGAAAGTTGTAGACTAAGTGAAAATATCAAGACCAAGTTTCTAAGATACTTGTCAGACGTGTAGGTACTTGTTCTGTGGAGTTTTTCTCAACGGTTCTTTACGAGTTTTCAAAATGGCCGCTAAGTTTTTCTGGTTCGATAACAAAGTTTCTCAAATGTGAAGGCATGTGAGTTGATTTTAGGTGGTAGGTAATGGAGGTTTTTAATTCAATTGAGGATAGGTAATAAGACAAATAAACTGTAAGGTTTAGGCACCATTAGATAAAGACTATGATTTTATTGATTGAAGATAAGTAAAATTGTTACAGAAATCGACTTTGCGGTAAGTATGTAAAATAGAGGGATGGAGGAAAAGTGTAGGTACTAGGTACTAAGAGAAATTTAATTATTTTTTTTAATTAATTATTTATTTATTAAATGTGTGACCAATTTGTTTTTCCACTGTTTTACTTAGGTATACGGGCACAATTTGTTGCGAGATGTTTTGCAGTGGAAAAGATCTCCTGCATCCTGTACTAGTTAAAAACTGTATCACAGGAGGGGATGCATAATATTAGTACAAACAAATTATTAGCAGTTCGTTCTAAACTACTAGTAATTTGTACTAGTAACTAGTACCTACACTTTTTAACCAAGTTTAATATAAATAATTAAATTATAATAAAATTTTGTATTGAAAGTTATATTTTGATAGGTTTCGCCGTTGTCTTATAATCCCAATATGGCTACATTCGAAGAGCTAAGTTTGTAAAATTGGTCTTTACATACAAGACAAATCATTCATACTTTTTCTCTTCGAGAAACCATTAAAACCAGGTTTCCAAAGAATGGCAAGTCTTGTCCTACTGTAAATCTGTTGGTGTACAATAAAGAATTATCTATCTCTCTATCTATCTAATTATTATGTCGTTTTTTAACTAATACGAGCACACTAGTATTTATAGAAACCCGTACTAAAAACAGTCGTTAGTAAGTATTAAAATTCCTTCTAAAATAGTTTTAATAGCGTTTGTCTTATACGGTCTGTGGGAACCATAGCTCGCGGCTTAGAAGCAATTACGGTTCATGGAAAGGGCCTTTCACGTTAAAAAAAGATAACGATTTAGATGCGTGCTATTCAGAGGGTTTGAGAGAAAACAAAACATAATTAATGTAAAAAAACTTCACTCTTACATGCTCCACTTGTAGTTGGAACTTAAGGAATATACATTTAATATATTAAACTAAGGAATGGAAATTTCTTTAATAAATAAAGGTTAATATAAAGTAGATGAGTATCTTGATGATGTAAATACGCGGTCGACATAAGTCACTTGCTTGCTCGCACAAATTAAATTGTAAACTAAAGCAAATTTAAAAAAGAAAGATAACGTCAAACGTTTTACCGCTACGCTACAGAGGCCGCCTAATATTCCTTTACATTCGAACATATCAAAATAATTATGTTAATAACTAGTTAATATTGGTATTTTCCAATAAAACTGTAGTGCTCATGACATAATCAGGGTGAGATCATCGCTCCATTAGCCGCTTATAAGGCATCTGGCTGAGGTCGGACGGCATTCAGGTTTTATGACAAGGTGACATTGACCAGAGAAATGTCGGTGTACTCTGCGTGCAGGCCAGGTAATTTGAATATAGGATACTGTAAAATATGGTGAATAATCTATACTAATATCACTGTCTAACGGCTTTTGTTTTCTATACCACAGTGATAGACAAGCACACGGCCCACCTGATGGAAAGTGGTTATCGTGGCCTATGGACGTGCGCAACACCAAGGGAGTCGCACTCGCGCTGCCAACCCTGTAAGCATAGTGAGTTTCTGTGCTGTCACTGTAAAAGACAAATCAGGACAAGCTTTTGGTCTTCCCGCTGACAGCACATAAACTCTCCAGTGAGCTCTGGCTACCCTACTCACTGCCGGGAACACACACGAGGTTATTATGGCCGCGGTATTCTGTAGGGTGGAGGTACTTCCCCAGTCATACTGCTCCATTAGACGGAAATACCGTCGTGTCCTAACTCCTTGAAATACTGATTGAATGAAGAATGAATTGAAAAATAAATCTTTTTTGGAACGAAACGAACGAAAGCAGACTACCGTTTATCGATGAAGGTTTTAAGCTATATATCATAACGCTATTACTTAGGGGAGCGGAGCAATGATCATAAATGTCAATAAATTGCGCAGGTTTCCATTATTTCAATTACGGGCTCAAATTGTCTATGTGAGGTTTCAAGATATGTTACGGGCTAAACTGACTATAGCCCTCGGTTCCCCCCTCGTTATTGTACCTAGTAATGCTCAGTATCGAGTCTCTTGTACAGACTTTTCTCTCTCGGAGTTATGGCAGTCAGACGGCAGTCGCTATAGTTAAAGCCAAAATACATCATATTAAAAGAAGGAATAGGAGAGCTCTAAAAGTTTTGGATGCAACCGAAATTGGTGATGTGAAGTTTTGTATGACGTGATATTTGTGAAGTGACATTTTGTGGACGTGACACTAACATACGATATTTTAATAGATAAACATACGATTTGATTGCCTCGATTATTACAAACACTGGCTGCCAAAGCCAGTGTTTGTAATAATCGAGGCAATCAAATCTTCAAAATATTGCAAAGAAGAGAAATAGTAACCAAAAAATAGTACATCCATATTAAAGAAATCACTTTTCACTATCCACAAGCCAGATACCTACCAAGCAACGAGAGTAAACGAGTTTTATCTACCATGCCCCACAAATCAGTCAGTAGATCTCAGGCCCAAGAGGTTCTGACAGCTGTTATCAGATTAGTTCCATCGATCATTGACAAAAACGTCGACATAAATAGATGATATCAGCAATACTTTCTTTGTAGCGCGATAAAGAACTGGAATGCTAGTCGTACACGTGTTTTCTTCTTCTTACAACATCTGTAGAAGAAGTCAAAGAATGGACAACCATTAGGATCGTCAGCATCTAGAATGGTAGCAAGGAGATTTCATCCTAGCTTCTTACCAACCAGCTTAGTGCAGTCAAGAGGCCGTTCAAGTATTAAAAGAGCACTATGGGGGGAAGGGGTGTCTTTGCATTGCTTATTTTTAATGAAAATGGAGGTGTGGGGGTCTAGATAATGATTATGTAAGCAGTAATTATTTGCTTTTTCACACGTAATATAGAATATATTACCCTAAAAAAACAAACATGAAAAGAAATATGCATATAGATACCAATTTTAGAGAATTGCTTACTTTTGCTGACAAGAGCGGGGTTAAATAATTGTGCATTATTGGATTAGTTGGGTGTCGTTCAAGTATTAACTTACACCTAACTGACAAACTAAATATATTTCAAAAACCTGGCCAAAATTGGCTTGTTTCGATTTTGTAAAACTTTGAGCAAATGCAAGCAATAAATTTACGTATACATGCATATATTTACACCTGTGAATCCCCAAATGGGTGGACAGAGGCGTATTAACATCCATGTTACACCAATTATCATTTTCAGTCCCGCGTAAGAGGAGCAGGCAATCCTTTTTCCGTCCAGCGAGTACTTTGACATGGGCCGTATTGTTTACTGTCGAATAGAGCCCTTTTTAGATACAAACAAATGATACAGCATCCCATAAAGTACGCACAAACAAACATTTATTTTTATATATCAGATAAAGTTTCCACGACAAAGAGACAACACCGCACGCCACAGAACAGATGCATTTTAGCAAAAGAATATAAAATACCATGAACAGCCTCGCTAGCTGATAACAACCTACCTACGTATGCGCCCAGACGCGCATATTCTCTCAATAAACAATGACAAAGGTGGCACGTAAGTAAACGTGCGATTCTTATCTCACACGTACCATATATACTCTGTATTTCGCTCCGTGGCTTGCTGCTGACAACCTGCTTTGTGTGAAACAGTAATTCATTAAGTAGATGAGAAGTTCTATTTAATTTTCATCCGACTGCGCCAGCAAAGGTCCTCGTTTGAAATGCGAATAAAAACTAAATTGTGAATTATTGGCGCCATAATTTTGTGTCTAGTCAAAAAATTTTTTCACTCAAACCTATCGAATGAATAAGATATCAAATAATATAGGTAGGTACACTAAAGAGTACAAAAGAAAATAAATGATTGATCATTAAAATCCAACTGCTACTGAAAAGGCTGAATTAAGATGGTTAGTAGGCGGTACCCATTTTAAAATTATAAATAAAATAAAAATTAATAGGTTCCGACTATAAGAAACTTGTTTCGGTAGTTTCAACAGCAGTCAGGTTTTATGTACAAAGATAGAAGGATATCTACAAAGATGGATATAATTTAACATACATACCTACATATAATCATGCATTTATCCCGAGGATTACGCTGAGGTGTATTAACACCCACTTTTCACCAATCATTAAATTCGGTCCGCGTAATAGGGGGTGAACCAATTGCCATCTCCTGGGCACTATTATATATAGATATGTATACAGCCCAGATGCATGGCTTGAGTCAACACTCAAGCCATGCATCTGGGCTGTATACATCTGTCTGATGTTAAACAGCCCTATCCCTTAGTCGCCTTGTACGACACAGCATGTGAAGAGATGGGGTGGTCCAAATTCTTTTCTACGGTTCCCGGCTTCTATATATATATAATTTAAATTCTACAAATATTACATAGGAATATATCCAGTATTAAGAAAACAACACTAAGCCTGTGTAAATTTAACTTCAGTCTATCACAACAAACCACAAAACAAACCGTCTGCGGAAGTACCTCCGCCCTACAGAATACCGCGGCCATAATAACCTTGTGTTGTGTTCCCGGGGTGAGTAGGGTAGCCAGAGCTCACTGCAGAGATTTTGTACTGTCAGTGGCAAGACCAAAAGCTTGTCCTGCTTTGTCTTTTACAGTGTCGGCACAGAAACTCGTGTTTACAGGGTTAGCAGCGCGAGTGTTACTCCTCTGGTGTTACAAACGTCAATAGGCCACGGTAACCACTTTCCATCAGGTGGGCCGTGTGCTTGTCTGCGACCTTATTGGTATAAAAAAAGGCCACGGTAGCCGCTTTCCATCAGGTGGGCCGTGTGCTTGTCTGCCATTGATTGAAAATTATCATGTTTTTCAAGCCAAGAGTTTGTGTACTCTTCAAAGCTAATCTAGAACAAAACAGATGATGATGATACCATTATAATGTACTTACACTAATGTTAGTTCGACATACTTGTGTACTTTCGCTTTTTTTTTCTAAAGCTTCGAGTGGCACAGAAATGTTTATTTAGGCTGACTCACTGCGACTAGTTTGTTTGTCATCTAATGAGTATAAAATACTATCAATATGCTCCATGACCGCACAGAACTAAAAATTCGGTCAGTAAATTAAGGTTGCTTCTTATTAATTTTTTTTTTTATATGGGACACGTCAATTAGAGTTAACTTCGCCTGAAGGCAAAGTTTCAGAAAGAGGGTCACCATTACATACATATACTATGTTACAATGGTGACACTCAGCTTGACGGCTTCATCATATGCTTTTCCACGCCCCGCTTAGAAACATAACACACAAAACCTACTCAGATGTTCAAGCTCAATATCTACAGGAGTAGGAGAGGGGATCCCAGTAGGTCTAACATGAAAATAAACATTCGCAATTCGGATTTAAGTTTCGAAGAGTCGGTTCCATAGAATTCATTACCAGCTCACGTGTTTCCTTCTTCCTACAGTCCCGGGTCCTTTAAGCGGGGCGTGAAAAAGCATTTGATCAAGCCGTCAAGCTGAGTGTCACCATTGTAACATGCTACATGACTGTAATGGTGACCCTCTTGCCTGATACTTTGGCTTTAGCTTACCATCAGGCGAGGTGGAGTCAAGTTGACGTGTTCTGTATAAAAACAATAGAACACATTTACCCCGAAATCGGCTAAAAATGCTACATATTTCATGTCTCGTATGGGTTCAATTGGTTCGAATTATTCATGGTACTCTTTCGTGGTAGCCCCAAGGCTCCAAAGAGCAAGCATTACAAAAGTCTACAGTAGGTACCTACTATTGCTAGACTGATGTTAGATCTATATTATCAGATACACCATGTGGTTTTAGTCGGGTTACTTGGACTTGTACGGAAGTTACTGTCGTCTGACCCCCAACCCGATGGGAAAGCCATATCCGCCAATCACCAAGTGTACCCACTACACCTTCCACCATCTGTTCGATCTTTTTTGGAGGTCACCAAGCGGGACACGCATGTAACCCTCACAGAATACCTAATTAGTTAGGGTCCGGGTCCCCTTTTTGTTTTATTTATCACTTAGGTGGCAGTCGAGCACACGACCCACCTGCTGGGGAGTAGTTACCGTGGCCTATGGACGTATGGAACACCAGGGGGCGTTAAACGCTCTGTCCTATTGAGTTTCATTTGCCAGACACGCGTGTATAGTATACTCTATGATAGAGCTAAGTGATGATTGTTGATTAATTGAACTCTGTCTGTTACGCTTCCACGCATAAACCACTGAACCAATTTTGATGAAATTTTATGTAGAGATAGATTAGACCTTGTGTAAGGACATAGGCTATTTTTGGTTGCGGTAATAGACAGCTATGTGGGCGGAGCTGCGGACAACAGCTAGTATTAAATAAATTATTGTAACGATAAAATGACATATTGCGATAACCAACTTATAATTACTTTGAATGCCAGTTTTTTTTAAATATTATGTACCTACAGTACAACAAAGAAGATACGTGTTCACCTTTATAAACAACTTTATTTGAAAAAATGTATACTTATTAACCCATAAGTGTATACTTAAGTGTATACTTAGTACCTTTTTGCTATAAAGTTATACCTATGTATAAACTAGCTGTTGCGCGCGCCTCCGCTCGCGTGGATTTCGGTTATCGCTTAGTGTTGAGTCAACGCTATTGAGCATAAAAAATTTCTAACCTACGTTAGCCTACGTTACTCCTTATTACATCAGCTACCCAAAATCTTTTCTTAGGGGATGCCTACGTCATAGTAGCTGTTTTTTAGAAATGCGTGGTTAACCTAAGTCTCTTGCTTGCTCGCACAATATAAATAAATTGTAAACAAAACCATATTTAAAAAAAAAAAGATAATCTAATTCTAAAATAGTTCTCTGAGTTTCTTGCTGGTATCTTCTCAGTAGAACTAACACTGAAAATACTTAATATTCAGTGTCAATCAGGATATTTACCATGTTGCAATGAAACAATGCAACATAGTAAATATCCCGATTATTTTGATACTGACGTGAACGTGAGTGACCATAATAGTTTAAATAGGTACCTGTATCCTTAATATTTTCATAATATTTTTTGACGTAATTGTACAATTTTGACGTTCATATGTGCTCTTTATATGCCTAAACTGAATAAATGAAATTGATTCTTTACCAGCACACGTTTCTCCTTCTTTCTACAGTCCAGGGTCCTTCAAGCTAGGCGTGAAAAAGTGGCATATCACGATGCCGTCAAGGTAGGACCACTATTGTAACATTGTTTGTCTCTGTAACATTATGATGTGGTGATCACCTGCTGTACCTAGAAAAAATATAACATCCTCATTAATATCGTAGCTTATTTAGCATCGAGGAGGTAGGACACGACGGTATTCCCGTCCGAATTGAGCAGTCTGACTGGGGAAGTACCTCCACCCTAAAGAATATCACGGCTATAATGTGTTGTGTTTCCGGTGGTGAGTAGGGTAGCCAGAGCTCACTGGAGAGTTTTTGTGCTGTCAGTGGGAAGACCAAAAGCTTGTCCTGATTTTCTGTTCTGCATTGAGGGCACATAAAATCTCTGATCTTACAAGGTCCGCAGCACGGATGTGACTACACTGGTGTTACACACGTTTATAGGTCACGGTAACCACTTTCCATCAGGTGGGCCGTGTGCTTGTCTGCCACCTAAGTTATATAATTATTATTTTTTAATTTTAACCTTTATGAGATAATGGTTTGATAACCGGATCAGGCAAAGTGTTTTTGTTATAAAATAGTTGAAAATAGGAATTCAAAATATCAATTAATACTTCATCTCTTATTTTTTTATTTAAGATTTATCCACACACAAAATAAACATAACACAAATGAGGATGTTTAAAAATTGGTACATTGCTCTGTTATCGGTATGTTATCTATAACCTACCTAACATATCAATAGCTATATAAAACAAATAGAGATTTCGTTATCACTCTCTCTCTCTCGTCTATATAAATATGGCCCAGTTTTCTATACAGGACGCATATGTTTTGACCTCGCGAGAAATCCTCCTGTTCAGTAGGGCGCCCACTTACATATGTAATGATGTATTGTTCTATGATCGCCGTCGATACGCCTCTGGCGTCCGTAAAGGTGGGTATGCATTAGGTTCGTGTATCACGATGCTACATGCATCTGCAATTGCTCAGAAATTGATACTATGAATAAAAATATAAGTTAATAAACAAGAAAATATCTAGGATAGTCGTGTCGTATGCCACTTTTCCCTTCAATGTAATGTTTTGTTTGACTAAGTGGCATTCGACCACGGCTATCCTAGATATTTTCTTGTTTAATTTATATTATTTTGGGGCAAGAAATAGGTATAATTTATATTATATTTGAAATGTGCTTTCAGTTGATACTAAACACGACATATTTATCTCAAATTGATCTTTTATGACAGTGCTTTATGACCGCTAGAGGGCGCCACAATAGATTCACTGACACTTAATATAGCCTATAACCAGCGGACGACTAATATGCTTCAAATGATACTTCATTTGTCCAGTTCTAATTAGTGGTTAAGGAGCTATGAGGGAACAGATGAACTTACGTACATTCATACATAGCCTGTCAAAATAATAACCCTCCTTTTGCTTCGTATGCCACTTTTCCTTAGAACGTATTATTTGTTAGACTAAGTTTGAACGTTAAACGTATTTCAATAGAAAGTATTTATTTATTTATTATATTCTTTATTGTACGCCAGTTACAATATTCATATTACAGAAATTGAGAAGACAAGAGCAGTACAAAGGGCGGCCTTATCGCTTTACACAATTTCTTCCAGGCAACCTTTGGATGGAAATGTATGTTGGTTGGAATATTTGGGAGTTGTTGGCGTTTAATAACAAACAATTTATACATATTTATATAAGTACATATAATAAATGTATACAAACTTAAAATACTTAATAATTATATAAATACAATATACCTACTATATACATCTTAATACAATATACATCTTAATTTTTTTTGTTAAAAGAATAATAGAACCGAAATTACTAATATAATTGAAGACATTCCCCACCGCTATAACGTTTGGGCGTACAATATCAGGACAGGACAAGATACTAATACAAATTTGAAAATTAAAATCTTTAAAACAAGACACTATATTGTTATTAGATGTCAAATCTTCTTGCGCTTTGCACGCGTATGTATTGCTATACTCATATTAATTTAGGAATACACTTCATTCTTACATTCACCCAAAAACTACCAGTGCTACATTTTATTGAGGGTCCACTGACGAGCATGTAAAATTGCCTGCTACAAGACGGTGAGCGTGTCAGCATCACAGCCGCACCGAACAGGATCGATGCTCGCTCTAATGGACATCCACCTTTAACATCTTAATTGCCTCATTTCGTTTTTGTTTTATATCAAGTGCATATCAACTTTTGACAGGTTAATTGTTCTAATTGCCTATATGTCTGAGAATGTGACTGATTTGTATGGAGTCAATAGACGAGCTTATAGTTATGAAGACGCTATTCAATTGCCGAATCTTTGGACTGTTTGGATTTGACAAGTGTATCGCGTGAACTGCGTGTAGTTAGCCTACCATGTCATGCTTTAAGCAGTTCATGTTCCAGGGGAGAAAAAGAGATGGAGTCATATACCCTATATAGTGTCATCACTGTTTCTCGTCCGCCGAAATACTTATTACAACATGTCATAGTAGAATTGCAGGACACGTGCGTTGACTATTTAGTAGGGCTAAATATCATCATCTAACAAGGAATACCTGCTCTTCCAATACAATTTTTATATCATTATACAATTTTAATATATATTAATACATGCATACATATAATCACGCCTGTATCCCCGGAGGGTTAGGCAGAGGTGAATTAACACCCACATCTCACCAATCATTGAATTCGGTCCCACGTACTAGCGGGTGTGCCTATTGCCGTTTTCCGGGCACTATTGTTGACTACAGCCTTGTGTCTGTGCTTGAGTCTGAGCTGTATATATCTGTCTGATGTTGAACAGCTTTATCCCTTAGTCGCCTTGTACGACACCGCATGGGAGGAGATGGGTGGTACTAATTCTACTCTACCGGGAACCACGCGGCAATATATCAAAAACAATATTATACTACAAATATTCCCTCTAACCCCTCCAGCTAAGCTAAATTGCTTGAGATAGGAGTGGGTTCACGTCGGTAGTGTAATGGCTAGGATTCGAAACCGACATTTCGATCGTAAGGCCAACTGCTTAACCACTAAGTTGCCGACGCTTTTGGTCCTCCATCATTACATTAATACAAGCATGATTGCATGCTAATTCGCGTAATTTACAATCAGCAATTTCCAAGCGTCCAAAGTTTTCACTTTTAAACACGTGGTTCACTTTTGTATGTGATTGGTATGTCGGCTATCCGATAGCGAGTGCCGACTGACCTCCCATCACTGTAATGCTCCAGGAACCGAGAACGACGCAAACCACAACTGAAATGGGAAACGCCTCAGATAATTATTATTGACGTCACTGTTTTGTATGACGCGAGTGAGAGTTTGTCGACACTAGTACCCACACTAACAAGGTTTACCAGCACTTCCTCTTAATTTGCTATTCCATGATAGTACTATTGCTATAACACGCCACTTTCAATACATTAGATTACGTAAACACAATTCAATAACGTTAGAATCTGCTTAAACGATGTTGAAACGCGGACAAACCCGGTTAGTGTGACACAAGAGTTTGTATAGACAATATCATTCGTTTCCCTAGAGTCGATGTATGAATATTTGATCAGTATGGCAACACTGTCACGTTGTTGGCAGAGAAAGTACATATTTGCTATTACCGATACGCCTATTGAAGGTAAACAGCGAAAGCGGACAGTATAACTATACATTTTAATTAGCTTAGCATGTCCTTACCTAAATATAACCTCGTGTTGTGTTCACGGTGGTGAGTAGGGTAGCCAGAGCTCACTGGAGAGTTTATGTGCCGTCAGCGGGAAGACCAAAGGCTTGTCCTGATTTTGTGGTCTGCACTGAGGGTACATAAAATCTCTGTTCTTACAGGGTCGGCAGCACCGATGTGACTCCAGTGGTGTTACACACGTTCATAGGTCACGGTAACCACTTTCCATCAGGTGGCCCATGCGCTTGTCTGCCACCTAAGTTGTATAAAATAAAGTATAAATACAAAATATATTTCTTTACCAGCTGTTACCGACATCTCCGCTGACGAGGTATTCATCGGAAGCTATCACCTCGGAGTGTGGTGTTCGCTTTACCAGTCTAACTGCGAATTGGTTGAACTTCGATATTTTCCGTGAAGCGACTGCCATCTGACCTCCACGATCCAAAGGTGATATCGAAGTATTGCAGTTAGACCAGTTATCGACTGCTATAGGTGTTCGTATGGCTACCGGGAGCGATGGCTTATCGAACTCTCCGAGGGACGATCAGACCAATGCAAATCCCACATTCATGCATACAGTCTTTAAGGGTGCTAAGTCAGTCAAAAAGTCTACTTCAGTATTTAAATAATTGTCAGGCAATGCACTGTGATATGCTAACTTTCATTAAAAGAATGTTAATTATAAACTAATGTAATAGAGTACTTACCTTATCTATTAACAAGATTTAAAAATCAGTAATTTCTTTATTACTTCAATATTTTTGCCAGATATCTTTATCAGTGTTGCCAATTTAGCGACAATGTCGCTCGAAAGAAAATAAAAGATAAAAAAAAATGTTTTGGCGACAAAACTGGCGACTTTTGAAAAAAATCCTAAAGCCTATAAAAAGAGCCAACAGAAACATTGTGGAAACCAATAAACACGCTTCCATTTGTACCTGAATAGGAATTATGTAGCAGTAGTTCTCGAGATTAGCACGTTCAACCAAATTTACTACCTGGGGGAAAACTGAAAAAACCAGCTTTAACGACTTTCTAGCGACTTTTGACTTTCAGTCTAGGGACTCGCGTTACTAGGAGTTGGCAACACTGATCTTTATTTATAAACAACACCATAACAGTAGTCTAATCAAAAATGGATATATGTCGTCTGAATTTTTAAAAATGGCCATAATTTTAAATAAATATTTAAATTGAATCGTTATATCATTGTTAACTTCCTCAAAGGATAACCTCAAAAGGAAATTATAACACCTAAAACATATTATATTATCTAACGTTTTAATTTATATAACATGACATCGCGACCGTTGACATCCATTTTGATATCATAATCATAATTAGGTATATGGTAGCCTACAAGCTAGCTATAGCCTGCAACTCCGCCTGTATAAAGTACTAAAACTACTTATTTATTTTTATATAGAACACGTCAATTAGACTTCGCCTTGCCTGATGGTAAGCTGAAGGCAATGTCTCAGAAAAGAGGGTCACCATTACTTATACATACCATGTGATAATGGTGACACACAGCTTGACGGCCTCATCATATGCTTTGTCACGCCTCGCTTAAAGGACCCGGGACTGTAGGAAGAAGGAAACACATGAGCTGGTGAATTCCAGGCCTTAATGGTGCGACAGAGGAAAGAGTCACCGAACCGCTTGGTTCTTCATCGGATATTCTGCACCGTGTGCGTTCTATCACATTGGAACTAACTAACTGATGGATTCCTTGAATATTTGTCTATCTTATCACTTGATGAGTGATTTCAAAGACTTCTATGTCTTCATTAAATTATCACAAATAACCGTCGCATCTTTTGTCACATAAGTACTAGTGTCACAGTGAAGAAACAGAGCTAAAATTAACACTTTACTAAATCTTATCATCAAAGGCAAAACTGAACTAAATTTAAACTATGGTATTTCCGTTCAATTGAGCAGTCCGACTGGGGAAGTTCTTCCTACCTACAGAATACCGCAGTGATAACAACTTCGTGTTGTGTTCCCAGCGGTGAATAGAGTAGCCAGAGCTCACTGGAGAGTTTTTGCTGTCAGTGGGAAGACTAAAGGCTTGTCCTGCTTTGTCTTTTACACAGACGGCACAGAAACTATCTGTGCTCACAGGGTCGGTAGCGCGTTGTAGGCCAGGGTAACCACTTTCCATCAAGTGGGCAGTGTGTTGTCTAAGACATCACTCAACAGGCTGATTTTCAATACCCCAAGTTGTTAAGCTTTGAGTGGTTCTTTTCAATTAGGCATTAGCCATTATATTAGATGCATGTGTTGTCCCTGTATGCAAAATTTTATATCGATCAGTTGAGTTGTTAAGGCGAGGAAGCGTAAGATATAAACATACTCTCTTTGTTATTTCTGATACTAGCTGTTATCCGTCCACAGGAAAAATTAAAACCACAGGAACCTGATTTCTGGGGATGAAAGTGACCTATGTGTTATTACAGACACTGTTCAGTTTTTGCGTGAAAGAGTAGCGGACACTCATTCATCCTTACCAATTTTCACAAGTATATGGTATTATATTAAAATGTTAAGATAAATAATTCTGGGTATACAATTTTGTTTACGAGGATTAAGGCGATCATGGTATAGGTACATACTTACCTTTGCTTTGCCTGACGTTTCGACCAGGTCAAACCGGCCTTGGTCACAGGCTGACTGGCTCAGTGGTTGTAGGTTCTTCATGTACCCGCACATTCTCGATATTTATAATATTTTCGTTACTGTGTTACGTATATCAATTTGATTAGTACCAATTTAAATTAGCAATAACCTCCTCCTTTTTTGAAATCGTTTACAATAATTCCAAAGCTGTTTAATTTTGTCGATTTGAGCTAAATGATTGGTAAAATAGCTGCTTAAAACACCTACCTTTTATTGATACCAGTTTGAGTACATACTTATAAAAAACAGTTATAAAAACGAATTGACTTTACAATATTCATGTAAAACATAAACATAACCATAAACTCACCGCCTATATTCCCGAAGGGGTAGGCAGAGGTGCTAGCACCCACATTTCGCCAGTTTATGTTTAGGTCCCAATGTAATAGGTGGCGAGCCTATTGCCATTAACCGGGCACTTATAAACCTGCGATAAATACACACATAACATCGAAAAGCATCGAAAAGTCATTGGTGTGTGCCATGGTAAAACCTGGGATCGAACCCGAGATCTCGTCTCAGCAGAACATTACCCATACCACTAGGCTACCGCGATTGTTACGTAAAGCAGAAATCACTAATAGGCATTTTATGATCCAACAAGGTACAGTACGTAAAAAATCACATTGTGTAAGAAGAAAACTGGTATGTGTAACACTCCGCGTGTAATTTCCTGATTCGTACAGTGTACTTCAACTACATTGTATATTGAATACTTGATTATCCGGACCTCGAGTATACCTCGAGACATATATCTTGGACCTCTCTATACGCGCAGTACATGTTTCTTGGGTGTAATTTAAGAATAGCACAATGTTCTACGGACCAGCTAAAATACATCAAACAAATTATTTAAAAAAAATTCCATCGCGCCAGGGTTTCGATTGTCTTGCGAATTAGGTCCAAGATTTGTGTCCTGGGGTATTTTTATACAATAATATATATAAATCAATCAATTAACTCCTCTTAGAACACGCTTCGGATGCGATGAAGTGGTGATACTTGTATTCTTTCTCCGTTACCACATAAAAAAAGTGTGAAAATATGAATAGTATATGAAGAGGCGTCAAGCTGAGTGTCACCATTGTCACATATCACATATTATATAAGTAATGGTGACCCTCTTTTCTAAGACTTTGCCTTCAGCTTACCATCAGGCAAGGCGAAGTTTAATTGACATCATCATCATCATTATCATGTCAGCCACACATAGTCCACTGCTGAACATAGGCCTCTCCCACATACTTCCAGAATGACCGATCTAAAGCAGCCCGCATCCGGCGCTTCCCGTCGACCTTGATGAGGTCGTCCTTCCACCTGGCCATAATTTACATATATGACATAAAAATATAAAAAATGTCACAACACAACCTTCGTCGATAAAAGTTCTATTCAATACAAAAATATTTTTTCAATTCGAATCAGTAGTTCTTGAGATTGACGCTTTCAAACAAACTAACTCTTCAGCTTACTAATGTTAGTGTAGATACGTTTTTATACACTCAGATCAATGCAATTTTATAGGAGGTAGGTAGGACACGGCCGTATTTCCGCTCAATTGAGCAGTCCGACTGGGGACCCCTACAGAATACCGTGGTTATAATAACTTCGTGTTGTGTTCCCGGCGGTGAGTAGGGTAGCCAGAGCTCACTGGAGAGTTTTTGTGCTGTCAGTGGGATGACCAAAGGCTGTTCCTGCATTGTCCTCTACACTGAAGGCACAAAATCTCTGTTCTTACAGGGTCGGCAGCACGGATGTGACTCCACTGGTGTCACACACGTTCATAGGTCATGGTAACCACTTTCCATCAGGTGGGCCGTATGCTTGTCTGCCACCTAAGTTGTATAAAAAAAATGCAAACAAATATTTGTATTAAGCGGAAATTGAACCTGCGACCTCTGACAGCGCGCTCTACCTCCTCACAGGTCTTCAAGTAGGTAATCTGTAATACTAAAACTATAATATGAGTATAGGTACATCAATTAAATTGACGTAAAGTGACCAAAACAGTCAACGGGAAAAACAAGATTTTGGTCAATTTTCCTAATTAATAAGCCCAATTTACATAAAATTATGTACCTACTTACAGCGAGTATGTGTCACAAAAATAATAACCGGTCATAAACTACACACACATAAATCCATTTATATCATCATTAGTTAGGTACTGATATTAGCGCGCTCAACAAAACTAATAAACAAACTCTTCAACTGTATAATATTCCTATAGATTTTGGAATGTCGGACAATGGAGAGATCAGAAGGGTTTCTTGTAAAGTAGTCTATATAACAAATTCAGTAATTATAATGTAAAGTACTGACACCACATCGAAGCAATGTGCAGCTGTTAAAATATGATTCTCGGTTACAATAGCTCCTCCACAAAAACCTCCCATAACCGGCCACTATATTTTTCTCATCTTATGGCCACCTGGAATCAGAAAATTGAAAATATTTAGAGAACCATATAGTGGTCTTTTTCCTTTCTTAGAGTTACCACTTAGACAGTCATGTGCCGTTCCAAAGTGGTATTTGAATTCATTAATAGCCGCAGTAGCCTAGTGGTATGGGTAATGGACTGCTGAGACGAGATCTCGAGTTCGATCCCAGGTCTTACCATAGCAAACACCAATGACTTTTTGATGCTTTTCGAAGTTATGTGTGTATTTATCGCAGGTTTATAAGTGCCCGGTTAGTGGCAATAGGCTCGCCACCTATTACATTGGGACCTAAACATAAACTGGCGAAATGTGGGTGCTAGCACCTCTGCCTACCCCTTCGGGGATATAGGCGTTAGTTTTTGAGTTTATGAGTAATAAGTTTGCTTTTATTTCATTTAACTTTTATATTATTTAGCTGATATTTAAAAGGTTTACTTATAAATTGAAATATCAAACTAACTTTTGCTTGAATACTTTTTTGCTTAACAGATAATCCATAGGTACCAATATTATAAATGCTATAACTCTGTCTGTCTGTTATACTTTCACTCCTAAATCAATCAACCGATTTTGATGAAATTTTGTGAGTAGATAGGTACATGCTACCTTTTATAAAAATGGGTTCAAATAGGGGATAAAAGTTCGTCATTTTTGAAGATAACCTGATGAAATTTGGTACACCGATAGATTAGCGCTTGGGATACGGCATAGGATATCTTTGATCGCGATAACCGATATCCACGCGGACCGACCCGCGGACAATAGCTAGTTAAGTGATAGAACTTTAAAAAGATAAAAATAACGCACACTGCTTAGGGGCTGTTATTATTTAACCCCCATCCCCCATGGTGATATGCGGTGAGATTTCAGACTACCCGTTCCCCCCTCCGTATCAAAAAACACTTGATTTGTTTGGAACAAGTAATTTAAAAAAAATAGAACATTGACATATTTCGCGCGAAATTTAGAAAACAATTAATACACGTGACATCGTACTATAACCCTCTCCCCCCCCCCCCCCCTCTTGGGCCACCAGCACCTTACGACGAAATGAGATGGTAATTACACACCATCTTTACAAACATAGCAATAAGACTTTGCCCTGACAGATATATATTCCTACAGCGATAAGTATTTCTGTAGAACACGACATAATAAAAACAGTATTACGTGACAACTGCATAGAAAGCTTCCGCTACACCAGTTCCCAGACTTCCCAGGCGGTTGCCGTTTCTTTCCCATACCTTACTTGATAACTGATATCAATTGAAAGAATGTGTTGTTACCGCACACAACGGAGTTCTAAGTAATCCATAGATATTATTTCTACTATATTACGCTAGTACTCTTTATTATCTGTTCTGTTTGGTAGTTAACCAAACGTAAACAAAATCTTGAAACTTCACTTGATACTGTGTGAAAATAAGGTAGCAAACAAGCACACGGCGCATATTATAGAAACTGAACTGTGGTATTTAAACACGTAAATTACTGGCACGAAATTCAACCTCACGAAAATCATTTAATATTCAATTGAATAAAAAAAGGAAAACTGTCTTATCTTTCTTTTCTCTTCTTTACAGAATGCCAGTTACGTGATCAACAGACGGTATTCGAAAGACAAGATGTCACCGGTGTGTCACAACTTCGTGCAAAATGCCTGGAAAAAGGACTTCTGCTCCAACTGCTTCAAGTCGCGAGAGGAGCACGTCAAGCAAGACCGGGGGGCAGATAGCAGCAAGTACCTCACCACGCCATTCCAAAACAGAGGCACATTCTTCAAGAAATCCCCTCCCGGTATACTCAAATCACACACGAAGAAGAAAAACAAAAGAAACGTCACTTTTCCAGCAGAAGTATGCAGCGTTATAGGTTTTGGAGGTGACGACTGGTCAGATGGTGAAGAATTCGAAATGTCTGAAGAAACTGAAGACGATGACATGTTCCCAGACACAGAGGAGGAACGAGAGCTCCTCAAAATTACTAAATCTAATACAGATTTTAACACTGTCAAAGCTAATCTTTTGGGAGATTCAGCAGCGAAATCTTACACGTCTTTATTGCTTGGTAAGATGCAAACTGACTCTGATGGTAAGAAGAAGACTTTGTTGGTGTCTGTTACACCTTTTGGGCAGGAAAATAAGCCTAATAATCATAAGTCACATGTTCGTAAACCCGCCGTTATACACGTATCAGAGGCTTCAGCCGACGATACATCTAGTAATTATAAAACTAATATAATTTTATCTTCGTACGTTAAAGAAACAGAAACAATAATTAGTGCTGATAATATAAACTCATCTACCACTATTTGTACAGAGAAGTCGTTGCTAGAGGAGATTTCAGAAACGTTGGAACAAAATCGAATGTCTAACGGTACAGATATGCATTTGACGCAAAAAAATTGTAATAAGCCAACTGTAGTTGACGAAAAGATGAAGGAAAGCATGCAAGATGAGCCGGATAAGAAAGAAATGTGTGAAATGAAGAAGAACGCTATCGTAAGGCAATCACCGTTACACAAAACTCAGGAAAGACCAAAAGTAAATTTAAGTCGGTCAGAATTTAAATTTTGTAAAATAAATATTGAGAACACCAGTGTTGACTCCGCCGTTAGCACTTTGAACTCGACCCCTAATAATTCATTAGCGTCTGACGACGAAAGCTTTAGCGCCCGAACGGACTCGGACAATGATGACAGCGGCCATTTCTCAGAAACGCATAAGTCTGAAGAAACTGTTAAAATTAAGATATTCAACGAAGGCGATAAAAATTACAAAATGTCACCGATTGGTCAAATTAGGAAAACAGAGAGACAGGCTAGCACTGGGTATTCTACATTCCAAACTCCGATCATCGACATGCCTTCGATAATACCCAAACAAACAGACAATATATTTTCCGCAGAAGCCAGTCGCGAGTTGGCGGGCGAGCCAGACGGTCGAGCGGACCCAGACGAAGCCACCGAGGCGCCGGCATTGCCAAAAAGTCCTATCCCCACTCTCGACCTGCGACCTTCATTTCTTCATGGCATGATATCTGATATACTGCCGGCTCACAAACCGGCTCTACCAGAAAAACCCAAGCTGCCGATCAAGCCAGTTATCAAACAGACAACAAAAAAAAGTGTTATGTCAACAAACCAACAACCATTAACTATGTACATGCATACAAAAAGTGAAGATGAGAAAGTAATTGGAGCGTTAAGTGAAGAAAAAAATAATGAGATAACCGAGGTGCAAGAAGACAAACCTGAATCGATTTATTACGCGCAACCGGTTTTGACTAAAGAGGACAGTGACTCATCGTTGAACAGTGTTACAGGCAAGCGGAAAGCACCCACGCCTCCTTCATCACCCACGGTAGAAGAATATCCTAATATTTACCAAAGAAATACGAACGGGTATGTAAAATCTGATTCACCGATTGTACGGGAATTGGAGAAACGGGAGAGAGCCACTGGATCTTTATCGAGTAAACCAAAACTCTTAGAAGACATGCCTGAGCTGAGGAAAATTGAAGCGATTCCAGAACCAGCACCTAGGAGGAACATATCTTTATCTCATGACAATTTACTAATGGATGACAAGCGGAAAGGAAAGCTTAAATTTTCTATCAAGAAGCTACTAAGAATAGGATCATCGAAAGATCTCGATAAAAAAGAGCTGACTGTCGCAGCAGTGACTAAAGTAACAAATAAATCCGAAGAGATATTTGATATAACACCGAAACCAAAACCACGTCTTGTGATCATCCATCCTTTGGACATGAACGGATCGAACGGAGTGGAAGTCGTCAAGTCAAACTGTGAAGTCACAGATATACGACGTCTGAGCCACGACGACGTGTCTTCTATTTATAGTGGATCTAGTTCAGCAACGGAACCAGATACTCCTAAAGTTGTGAACAAACCACCTCCACCTCCAAGACAAATTGGTGATGATCAGAAACCCGTATCACTTGTGCCAAAGCCAGCGAGGCCCCCACCACCGAAGTCAGCTGCGTTACAGAAAAAACAGAAGCAACAAGCATGGTCGGCAACGCCAACTAAAGCTGATAATATATATGCTAATTTAGGTGAGTAACCATACGTTCACGCCATGCCACTTTCAGTTTCTTCATACATACATACATAAACTCACGCCTATATCCCCGAAGGGGTAGGCAGAGGTGCTAGCTCCCACATTTCGCCAGTTTATGTTTAGGTCCCAATGTAATAGGTGGCGAGCCTATTGCCATTAACCGGGCACTTGTAAACTTGCGATAAATACACACATAACTTCGAAAAGCATCGAAAAGTCATTGGTGTGTGCCATGGTAAAAGTTCAATGTATCATATTAAACTAAAACACCGACAACTTTGGCATTGCAATAAAGAGATTGCGGGTTCGAATCCCACCGTACACTTCTTCTATAAGTAGTAAATCACTGTTGTTGTAAGCATACAAAGATGTTATTTAATATATCATTTTTTTATGCATATATTGAGGTGGTTTTGCATAATAACTTACTATTCATTATGCTAACATTTGTAGTAATAGTAAAAGTTGTATGTTCACAGCAAAACGCAACAATGTATGCAAAAAATATTAATAAAATAGAGTCTGACCACATCGTAACATTTCAACACGAATTAATAATATGATCTTTTCGATAAATCTCTGAATAATTAAAGTTTACATCACCATTTCCATTTGACTAACAAATCATAATTTATTTAGGAGAAATCAGATCAGCGCTTGCTCCACGGAAGCCAGAACGGACAGCAAGCATGCGCGAAAGAGAAGCTCGCCTGGAGCTTCCAAAACGAAGAAACCAAATAGACGACGACAAAGACGAACTTGACGACGGACCCCAGGAATTAGTCCAAGCCACCAACGACACAGTTATACATAATTACGATGACGTATACAACACCGCGAAGTACGACGAGGAAAACTGTGATTCTGCCAAAAACAGTGACAGTGATTATGAATACGTTAACCACGCCAGATCTAGCTCACCCGAATGCGACGCTTCTATAAAACCAAGAGAGCAAAGAGTCGAGACTAGAAACGATACGAGAAAACTTGAAGAAAGTAATGGCGAATACCCTAAATACAACAACAGTGTGTTTAATAGATCGTCGCTCCCATACTGCGGTAGCGAAACAGAGTCTGAAATTTATTCTCCCTACAGCTTTTATAGTTCAAATGATAACATGGACAGTCCTGGGAACGAAGATTACTCAAACGATATGACTCCTAAGACAACAACAAACAAACTGAGAGTCAGGAAAGGCCGCAGCGTAGTACATAAGAACTTAGAAGACAATTATGGCGCTGTCGTTATTGCGAATCACGAAGCCCTCGCGCAGGTTTTAGAACAGGTAATGTATATCGTTATCTTGTCTTGATCTAGTACTGTGATTATGCAGTATTAAATCGATCTGCTCGCAATTGTACTTCAATTTTAATAAGGCTTCCATAGATTGTGTAATTTATAGTTGTCTACGACAAACGTAGTGACGAAGATTGATTGTTCTATTGCAATGGCGCAGTACAATTACACGGCTGTCTCATTACTATTAAGGGCTTAAAACTAAATCTTACAAGAGAGCGCAAAATAGATCAACCTTTAAAAGGTGTTTATTTAAAGTACAGCGAGTCGTATAGTACAGTTCAAGTGTAAATTGCCAGCGCATCTCGCACTTATTTTTAGGCATTCGTTGTTGAAATTTATATAATTGGGTATTTGCCTGTAATTCAAATAAATTATTTAACTGAGCTTATTAAATTAACATAACATAAACTCACGCCTATATCCCCGAAGGGGTAGGCAGAGGCGCTAGCACCCACATTTAGTCAGTTTATGTTTAGGTCCCAATGTAATAGGTGGCGAGCCTATTGCCATTAACCAGGCAATTATAAACCTGCGATAAATACACACATAACTTCGAAAAGCATCGAAAAGTTATTGGTGTGTGCCATGGTAAAACCTGGTATTGAACCCGACACCTCGTCTCAGCAATTCATTACCCATACTACTAGGCTACCGCGCTATTAAGAATAGTAAAAGAGCGGTAGAAGTTGCATTTGTTCTTATTTTGTCGGTTTTATATATTTTTAATCATCCACCAAACCTATAATAGGCAATGATTAGACTATTAAATATTATGACGTCACAATAAATTATTTCATACAAGTAACTTACCGTTTTGACGTTTAGTAAAAAGTAACTAATTTGACTAATCAATCTTATACCCAATTAGTTTAGCAAGATTTAGTGACAAAACTTTCTTTTGTAATAAATGTCACTATGTAAATGCACTAGTAAGCCAGAAAACGAGTATATAGGACACAAATAGCTTTTTCATTTTTATTCAGCATCAGAACGATCTTGACTTCAAAGTCTCAAAATGATTTTGGTATGACTAAGGTATTATGAGCACGTCAAACTGTTTTATTGATTTAAATTGTACATATTATTGTCCGAAGGTGTGTACCAAATATCAGAACAAACAAGTCATTCAAAACAGGAAGGGGCATTAAGATTATTTTGAGTACTTTTTTTAATAATTTCTTTTTGTCTTGACGTTGTTCGTCAAGATCAATCTAATGCCGACAGTACCTATAAAACACCAAAATAATAGAGTATGGATGTTGAGGCCGCGGCGGCGGCGCACCTGGCGCGCCTCCCGTTTTCCGGGGACGAGTTGGGGACTCTGTAGTCCCCACACACCCGAGGAGAGGGCCAGGTCGTGAGAGATGGCCCTGAGTCGACCGGGGTGCGAGGGATATGCCTGTCAACCTCACCTTCGGCAACCAAAACGACCCACAGGCGGCGTGCGTTTTAGTCGGTTCGAGTCCGGCATAACCTCTTCGACCGGCTCCGATGGGGAGGAATCAAGAGCATCCCTACAAAAGTTTGACACAATTATGTTAAACCTTCGCACTTACTACTGCTACGAAAACAATTCAAAAATTTACCCAAAGATATATTTAATTCTACAGGTCCAACAAAGTGCCACGATGCAGTCATCCCTCCGAGGCCTGAAAGCCTGCACCAACTTAAGATGGAGTGACTTCACCATCCAACCATCGAAAACGAAAGCTGGCAAACGATTCTTCTACCCAGCGATCTGGACTTCGAGCCAAGGGCCAGTGAACGTCACTCTGATGCTGTACAAAGAACAAATGGCTTCGCAGATGGTCTGCCAGCAATCGGTACAGCCGCAAACCTTGAGCTTAAATGCTATCACTGAGTTTTGCGATCTGGTGCCGCTACAGCAATTTGGAGAAGAAGGCGATGATTTAGTACAAGGTGAGTGGAGAAATTTGATTTTCTTGGGGAAAGTCAATCTAACCGTTTGCATGCATGCTATCTTCTCGAGGGTATCTTCCCTGAGAGACACAGAGAGAACATTCGCTTAAGCCGTATCAGAAGGAATAAATGAACCGCAGGCTCCGAGGTGAAAACCTTGGATGCAACTGGAAACAATGATCAAAAGGGGATGCTGATGAATAAGATGAGTGAAGATATATATTTATTTATTGTACAAATAATATTTATACAAAAAGACTAGATGTAATATACAAAGGCGAGCTTAACTCAAAGTTGAGTTCTCTTCCAGCAAAAGGAGTGAACAGAAGAATTGCAATACGAGAGGCAAAATCTAGTGTATACATGAAAGTGTAGATTTAATATATATATGTATCTATCATTAGAGGTTATGTGGCTATAAAATCACAGTCCCCTCTGCCCGGTGGAGTAGAAAATCCGAGGGGATTTCCGTGCTATAAAAAGGGGTATACCAGTTAAATATCGCGCGATAAATTCATAGAAATCTAAGACATATTTCTCACCAATCGCCAAAAGTCAATAACATTCTAAAAACCGCTTTGAAACTCTGCTTACTCCGTTATTTAGAACAATATGGTGATTTGTAAACCGTAGTTCATCTAAATACATAATCCTATGTAGCCCCTGTATATATAGAAACGAGTTTAATATACATCAGAGAGGCGTGGCATGGATTCCTTTCATAACCCAGATATCGACTGCGTGCGGTTGTTATAATATTGTTTTATGACCATTAAAGTATGACTAGAGTTAACTTCGAAATATTTCGCATCCGGGTTAGTTTAGTTTGTTATTTCGAGAACATATATCAGAATTCGTTATACAAGAATATTTTCTTGGATTTATTATTTTGAGATTTTTTGTATACTATCTTAGTTTTTTAAGTCAGAAGCCAAGCCAAGAATCGTCAGTAAAGCTGCTACAACTTTTATATTCCATAAGCTGTTCAGACCAAAAAAGGTTTCGCGGGAATGAATACAGAACAACTATTAGCTTATCTATCTTTCTATAATGTCATCTGTATGACAGCTAAGAAAAGTGTGTATATATGTAGGTATGGATGTATGTATGTATGCATATATGTATGTACGTGAGTATGTATAAGTGTATGTGGGTATATTATGTGTATGTTTATATTTGTGCCTATTGTCGGGGGTATACACATTTTATATCTTCTTATATTAATTTTACACTTGTGCACTAGACTTAGCCTCTCTAATTGCAATTCCGCTATGCACTCCCGGGTTTGCTGGAAGAGAACTCCACTTTGAGTTAAGCTCGCCTTTGTACATTACATCTCATCTTTTTATATTAATGTAATATATGTGTGTACAATAAAGTATAAATAAATAAATAAAAGTCTTTCATTGTCGCTGGTCAAGTACACTCCCGAATTCCGAAGAAAACACCTTGGAATCTGGGGTCCGTTATCCTTTGATTTTCTATATTTTCGGGTTTATGGGATCGACTGCCGTCTCAACCCTCAACCCCAAGAGGAACTAGGCCATATCTTCAAATACTTAAAGCAATATTAATACCAGAAAACTAATTGTCTCCATCTCTCTTCCACAGCCACCATAGTCGTGTTAGCACACGCTCAAGTAGACACGATACAGTCTTATGGCGAGAGCTTGCACTCCGCAGAGAACCTCACAGCGAAAGAACACCAACTGGTGCAAACAGAACAAATCCATGAAGCGATCTTTATGACGCTGCAGTTGATCAATGGACTAAAATGTCTGCAGGCGCGCGGAGTCGAAGAAAGTCCGGATTCGTTGACATCCTTCATAACCTTGAAAGAGGTTCAGCCTTCGGCGTCTCATGGAAGCACGCTCAATCTTCCTTCGTCTCCGGATGATAGGTTGAACTCGTTATGGGCGCCGAAGACGAACTCTTATGGGCGGTTATGCATTTTACAAGGGTGAGTTACTATTTTTCTAGCTAAAGACCATACCTTTCCGTGAATGCTGGTAACACTAGAGCTGTCACTAGAGTATTGCCATATGTGAGTCCATAGAATTATCATTTTTTATCAGTTATGTTTATAACATCAATAATAATCATATATATATATATATACATTTATTTATTATAATTTTGTATGATTATCATATAATATCAATAAGAAGTACAAATGCAAAGAGTGATAGGAATATAAACATCTAAGTACATCATTTCTATCACATAGAATAACCACGGAATAACCTATTTTGATTCAATCACATCACACAAAACAATTACGTGATGAACATTTCAACGTTTGTTTTTATTTATTATTATTTTATATGGACATCATATACAATTAATAAGAAATGCAAATGCAGTGGTGGGAATATAAACACCTACATCATTTTTAATATCACAGTTCTCGTTGCATTAACCAGTTTTTTTTAGAAATCTGTGATACATAAGCTTGGTTGACAAGTACCTAACTTATTTTCTGACGAAAGTTGATCAATTCTTTTTATTACGTATAAATATCGCTAAAAATAATATAATTATGGTAATAAATCTATTTCGTTCTCTATTGCAGATTGAGCGACGAGATCAACAGCAAATCTACCGACGAGGGTCGCCTCAGTTCCCTCTGCAAATGCGCAGTCAAAGCCACTGAGATCCTTCTCCCTGGCGAGAAACTAACCCCTCTTCTGAAGGATATACTCCACGAAGAGCGCGCAGTGTCCCTCAACCAGGCAAAATCAGTCCTGGAGTTTATGTTATGGGGACCTTTGGACGTAGTTCAAGGGGTCCCAGTTGAAGAAAGGGAGCTATCTTTACAAAGGTGGTTGGACCTCGAAAGGGCAACGGTCCTGCATGGTCTAGTAAGGACCAGGGTCCAACTGAATGTCTTCGAACAGCTGCATCTTATGTTCTTAGTCCGATCAACAGCTAAAGCCATGTGTGATGCATCCGTGTTACTCGAAAAAGCCAATGTTTATTAATTTGTATATTTCCTTAAGCTTTATTCATAGTGTCCTCTGCGTATGATCAATTTATTCCATAAGTTGTTGATCAACTTTCGATCCAAAATGTTATGTAAGTAATCAAATTGTTGTTATAAAAAATGGAGTTTACGTAAGACACTTATTTAAATTTAATGTTAAACTTAGCTTAGTAAGGCACCTAAAGACTTGATATTATTAGAATGTTATTGTTAAACACCTATTGCATTTTGGGATGATTGTTAAATGAATGAATGAAAGCTAAATGAAGTATAAGGGACCAAGTAAACATCGCTCAATAATCATTGCCACTAACTTTCAAGGATTGATCTAAGTAGTCCGACTTTGATCGAAATATTCCGACCATGATCAGAAGTTGTATTAGCTCAAATTTTGTTTTTTTTTGTCTGATTAAAATCATTTAGAATATTTAGTGATCATTATTATGATCATTTTTGGACCGATCAACGTCACTAGGTGCCAATAAGTAGAACTGATGGTATATACTCAATGTACTAACAATCCGGTGCCTTAATTATTTTACTGTATTATACGTAAGTAATGTATTATATCAAATGTAATTTATATTTTATACGAGCTCTGTTAAGTTATCGAGTTCAAATATTAATTTACTCTTGTAAGACTTCATCGAATATGAAAATAAAAACATATTTCTTAATATTATCTATTGTTTTAATTATGTTAATAAACCTTTTTTTTAACTATTATACTGACCAAGGTACGCTTTCACGCCTAAACCACTGAAACGATTTTGATGAAATTTGGTACAAAGATAGATTAGAAATTGAGAAAGGATAAAGGCTATGTTTTGTCGTACCCACGCGCCTGGAGCCGCGAACAATAGCTTATATAAAATAGTTATAAAATAAAAAAAAGTCAATGATTTCAAATATTTTATTGTCACCATTGCAACAAATCTAAATTACAATGCGCTTCTAATTACTAAAGTTACTCTCACAATGTGGTGACTGTTTTACAATCAAAGGGCTAAGTAAAATCAGATCGGTAAGTTTACTCAATTACAGTGCAAAAAGAAGTTCTGTTAAACAAAACACTTGTAAATATAAATAGATCCAATAAATGTTTGTGAACAAACCCTAAGTCCGTATTCACGTACTTGAACATTCATCACAAAACATAGTATTTGTAATACGTACAATATTTTTATTAATATAAACAACGTTATTACATGTTATAATAGTAAATTTATTCGAAACTCCGCAAAAAGTTATTCGAAATTTACAATAATTTATTCGAAAGTTTGTAAAATTTGAAATTATATTTCAGCGCGCTACAAAACATCGATTATATAGCATAACAGTGGATAATGTTTACAACGCTAGGCTACGTGCTAGTTTATAACTAAACTACAATTTAAAACAATATTATATTTAGAAACTTAACAATAAATAAAATGTCTTGTAACGTACATGGCATTTTTGTCGCAAAATCGCGTAAGTTGAAAAAAATATTAAATTGAACAAAAAGTTATCAAAAATACGGCCAGGTACCAAAATGTAACTATAATATTTTTTTCTATATAAAGTTACAACTTTTATTCATGTTTTTAGAATTCATGTTATTTTTTGTAACTTTTATTTGAAAACAATTTTAATATTTTTGTGAAATTTGATATTTTCTTTACATTGATCGACGTATTGGTCAATTTAAATCGGTATCATTTTTAAACTTTCGGCTGTATCCTGTAAGTCCTGTGTAATCTTTTCTTAATCATTTAATAAGAAATTGCCTTCATATTTTATTCCGCAACTTAGCGATTAGTGCCCACATAAAAATAAGCAATCTTTCACAATTAATTATATTTATAGTTATAATATCATCTGTAACTTATAGAATAACTTGAATAACAATTAAATTGAGCGTAAATAAATGTTTCATAATTAGGTAATGTTTATTGTCTAAAGACATTATTAGACTTTGCAGAATCATATCTAAATAAATAAGTTAAATAATATATATTTATTTATACTATAAAGATTAGTATCAGATAAAAGAAACATCAAGCAACATTTTCATACAGTTTTCTTAAAAATCTCAAATTGATTTGATTGTGTTGTACTCGACACCACACTATAAAATCAGAATAAAATACAATAATTATTTTTTTTAAATACACGATGGCTCTTCAATCTCTTCAAAGTCGTTTACACCAAAAACACGGTGAATAGAAATCAAAAGGTGAATAGAACTCAAGTGGTGAACAGAAATAGAACAGTCAGATAACTTTTTCAGTAATATCGTATCAAATCATATGCAGAATGATCAAATATCTGATTTTTCAATTTTTTTTTCATTTCATTTTTGAAAAATATCTGATTAGATACTTGAAATGAAGTTACAGAACTCGGAAGTTCACGGAATGTTATACAAAGAAACAATACATACAAACATTCACGTCTGTCAATCTCCGAAGGGGGTAAACAGAGGTGTATTAACATCCACACTTGTAATATTGAAATGAAATGATTTAAGAAATCTACGGTGATGTGTTTGGTATTAATACATTTAATTTACACTGATCCGGAAAACGATTCAGTTACTTTTTAGCTGCCATGATCACGGGAAGTATCTGCGTTTAGAATCAATTACATAAATAACTTTATTTCAACGATATAAAATAAATTATTTATAAAATCCAACGACCATTTCAATTTCTACTCACCCATTGCTTTCAATTCACCCCGTTTTAAGGAAATTGTTTTAACTCTATCTTACTTAAAACTTTTGGTAGAATAAAAAAATCTTGAAATATAACACTCCACTTTTGGGCGGTCGTGTATAAATATAAATAAACATCCTTAACACAAATCTCTTAGAAGCAATCGCATAAAAGCAAGCAAATCGGAATGTATACGACAATAAAGCGCAAAAATATAATTATACAATCATAAAAACAGATCTCGACAATCATACACCTAAAATAATAGCCAAAATGATTGAAGTAATGAAATTTTTATATAAAAAAAAATAGGAATAAGTTTACCATTAAATGAGTAAAGTATTTTTTTAACTGAGATATAAATCAATTAGCCCACCGCAGTCCACTGAGGAACATAGGCCTCTCCCAATGCCCGCCATTTTATCCGATACTCTGCCACCCGCATCCAGTAATAAAATAATAAAAATTAAAAAAGAATCAATGTTTGTTTGTGTGTTCTTTATTTTGAGTAAAAAAATGTTTTTCATAGTGTCAAATAAAATAGAGAAACATATTGTTACAAACGATGCCGCAGCATGCCACGATGTGCCACGGCATCCTGCGGCACGCCACGACGTGCCACGGCATGCCGCGGGACGCCGTGGAATGCCGCGGCATGCCATGGCATGCCGTGCCGGCAGTGGGTATCGGCCCTAAGACGTCGAAATCCAACGCCTTAGTCTTAGCCTGTCTGATCGTCGAAGCTTTTCGGAAAATAATTGTAAGAAGCGATTTTCTTATATTGTTTAGATTTCAGCATCAATGATCAATTACGGACGAAAATGCTCAAAGTGCTCAAAAAAGTACCAAAAATCGTTTTATGATACTTTTTGAGCACTTTTTTCACCCTGCCTCACCAGATTAAGTTACTACCTACCCTTACTACAATATTAAAAAATCAATTGATTTTAGTTTGGTCAGTAATTTTTCACTGTACATAATATGATGAAAGAATAGACTTTACTTGCCCATTTTTACTGACAATATCTCATTAGATAACTATGTACAGTAAATGGCTTTTGAGACACGCGAGAGTGAGAGGGTAACATAGACTGGTTTAGTTCTGTAGAGCATTCTCTCTGTCATACATCTGACTGACAGTTTGGTACTTTTATAGAGTAGTTAAAACCGGTTGTCCACGTGGACTTCGGATCCTGAATATTTAAGAGAAAAAGTCATCCTGGCTACCAATTATCTCTGAACTTTATAAATCAGCCAGATCCATACAGAGATTTGAGCGTAATTGAGTAACAGACATCTTCATAGAATTTCATACTCATAATATTAGTATGACAAAACCATATCTCTGGTTTTAACAACTCTAAAAAGATATCAAGCTGTGCGACAGAGAGAGAGCTCTTCAAAACCGAAGAAAGCCGAACTTACTCTTCGTCCCGAACGTGTCGCACCAAAAGTCGGATACTGCATATCTAAACCTGTACTAATAATATTTACAATCCCTTATTGAAATACACGTATTGCGGGGGTTTACCGCCAGTGTTCTTGACTATTTCGTCATAGTTCTCTTTCTCGAAGCGTTTTATCGTATCTGTAGATATTTTACTGAAAATAAAAATTGTTTTTACATTAAACAGATATCATCTTCACGTTAGTCAGGTGGTATTTTGGGGTCCCACCAAAATCTTTGGGGTCCAAGCCAACCCTACCTGCAAGCCAGTACATAATTACATAGGGGAGGAGTTGGGGACTCTGTGACCACACCTGAGGAGGTCCTGATCCAGAGACATGGTTCTGGGTCGGCAGGAGTGCGAGGGATATGCCTGTCAACCTCACGTTCGGCAACCAACAGCAACTCACAGACACCGTACGTTTTAGTCGGTTCGAATCCGACATAGCGTCTCCAACTGGCTCCAGCGGGGGTAGGGGGTTATAACGGGAATTATTCGCGTGTAAAAAAAATCACGCTTAAAGAAGACACATGTCATGAGTACCAGAAACCGGCGAACATGTATAAATACAGTTATGACAGTATTAGAAGCGAAATATGTATGCCAGGATCGTACCAAGGGGAACACTACAGTCTCTGCCTACCCCACTGGGAAAAAGGTAAGCCGGTACACACCTGCTGATTAACGGACGGAGCTCTTCTTAAAACATCAAATAGCCACAACAAGAATTTTTTTTTCCACGACATTCTACACAACGCTATCTTGACCCATGGTAAGCATAGCTTAATTAACTTGTGTTATGGAATCTAGAATGCGGATAAACATACTTAGATACTTTTTTTTTTGTAAATACATACATATTATACATAGAAACAGCCAGACCAATGTAAATATAAATATACATGCATACAAATATTTGCACTGAGCTGGAATCGAACCCGCGCCCCTTGCATAGCAGTCGAATGCTCTACCGCTACGCCATGGAGGTCGTCATATCATACCTTAGAGTCCGTAATTTTTTAGTCTTCAAATATTGTATGGTCGTCAAAAAAGATATAAAGTCACTCTATTGGTGCTTGTGCCTCGATAAGTACTCTGGGTTCCAGGATAGTCTAACCTCCTAAATGGCAGACAAGGCTCTGGCGCAAGCTTTTCTTCTGGGGGTCACGGTTAGATGGCAATTATGCCCGTAAATAAAAATAAAACACAAATTGTTGGCGAGCGGACCCCAAATTTCAGAATTTTGAATTTTTTTACTATAATTTAGTTCGATACCCATAACACCCTCTAATTTGTCCCGTAACGCCATCTATGGGACAGAATCAATGTTATAAACCGTAATTTGAAATATACTCACCATTTTTGTGGGAAGATCGCACATGCGGTCGGCACCATAAGAGTTAAGCTGAAATTAATTGAATTACAAATAAATAAATATTCCACAACATTCCACACAACGCTATCTAGACCAATGGTAAGCATACCTTAACTAGCTTGTGTTATGGAATCTAAAATGCAGATAAACATACTTAGATACTCATTTTTGTACATACATACATATTATACATAGAAACAGTGAGACCAATGCCAATATACAAATACAAATATTTGCACAGAGCGGGAATTGAACCGCGCCTTCTGCGTAGCACTCGAACGTTCCAGCGCTACGCCATAGATTAATTACATAAAGTATTACTACTGGACCACAAACAATAAGCAATTGTAATAAGCTCAGTTAAATAGTTTATTTTAATTACAGGAAAATACTCAGTTGGTTGAGTGGAACCGGAAAAATGACCAAAAATTATGGGGGCTAAAAACTCGAGAGCTTCATCGGTAGCTTAATGGTTAAGGAGTCGGTCTACGAAAGGACGTGAACCCACTTAACACAAGCAATTTCGCCGCTTAGCTGGACAGCGTTAGAAGGAATATTAGTAATTACGATTATAATATTCTTTTATATAAAAAATATATTAAAAGTATACTCACCATACGCCAACGAAGGCTGTCTGTATCCCGACGTGTGCCCACTTGATCCTCTGCATCCAAGCCTTGGGCTCCAGGCGCTCCATGATGAACGGCAGTAGCAACATGCCGGGAGCACACATCACGATCCTAGACAGAAGTACAGAACACGTGCTTAGAAATAAAACTGATTTGGACGGATTCTGTCAAGAGTTATATAGTTTATATATACATAACATAACATAAACTCACGCCCATATCCCCGAAGGGGTAGGCAGAGGTGTTAAAGCACTCACATTTCTCCAGTTTATGTTTAGGTCCCAATGTAGGTGGCGAGCCTATTGCCATTAACCGGGCACTTATAAACATGCGATAAATACACACACACAAAGCATCGAAAAGTCATTGGTGTGTGCCATGGTAAAACCTGGGATCGAATCCGAGTCTTCGTCTCAGCAGTCCATTACCCACACCACTAGGCGCTTTATATGTACAATTCGTACGAATGTCGGTAGATGGCGCTTAACTGTCACCACAAGACGGATATATGTTTAAAATAATTTGGATGGTTTCGGGCGAAGGTTCTGTGGTTTAGTGGTCAGAGCGTTCTCCCTGTAAGGTAAAGATCGCGTGTTGAAATTCCGTTTAATCGATTAAATTTTTGCTATATCTTTTTTTTTATATACCACTTAGGTGGCGTGGCAGACAAGCACACGGCCCACATGATGGAAAGTGGTTACCGTGGCCTATGGACGTATGCAACACCAGCGGTGTTACACTCGCGCTGCCGACCATGAAGAAACCTTCCTTGAGTTGAAAACCCCTCTTGAATAACCCCATAATAACAGATTTGAATAGTTTTTTTTTTTTACGTGCGCAAAATCCCCACGGATACCTCCCCACCGGAGCCGGTGGGAGAGGTTATGTCGGACTCGAACCGACTAAAACGCACGCCGCATGTGGGTCGTTTTGGTTGCCGAAGGTGAGGTTGACAGGCATATCGATCTGGCCATCTCCTAGATTTGAATAGTTAGCATACTAAATGCTTTAAAATTTCATTCAAGAGTTATATGGTGTTGGTAATAACTGCTAAAAAATTAGTGAAACGTTGGGATCAGTGAGTAAAATGGTAAAACAAATCGCGACAGCATCCGTTAACGTATGAAATAAACTTCCGGAAATATAGCTTGTAAATCGTGAGAGATGGCCCTGGGTCGGCCGGGGTGCGAGGGATATGCCTGTCAACCTCACCTTCGGCAACCAAAGCGACCCACAGGCGGCGTGCGTTTTGGTCGGTTCGAGTCCGACATAACCTCCTCCACCGGCTCCGGTGGGGAGTTATCCGTGGGGATTTTGCGCACGTAAAAAAAAAAATATATAGCATGTAGAACAAAACACTTGTTATTACTTAAGGTATATTACTAGGGACACACAATTTGAAAAGCATAGACTGAACCAGACCCATTCGGCACGAGATAATACTGTTGTTCAGTCAGAGTCAGAACAATCTTGACAACATACATACATATCATCACGCCTTTATCCCCGGAGGGTTAGGCATAGGTGAATTGAACACCCACATTTCACCAACCATTGAATTCGGTCCCACGTAATAGGGGGTGAGCCTATTACCGTCTTCCGGGCACTATTGTCGACTCAAGCCATTCATCTGAGGCTGGGTCTGGGCTGTATATATCTGTCTGATGTTAAACAGCCATATCCCTTAGTCGCCTTGTACGACACCGCATGGGAAGAGATAGGGTGGTCCAAATTCTATTCTGCCGTGAACTACGAGGCTCTTGACTAAGGTAATAAAAGCAAATCGAACTGTTTTATTGATTTATATTGTATTATTGTCCTAACTAAAGGTGTTTACCAAATATTAGAATAATCAGTCAACAGGAAGGTGAGAAAACCAAGGTATTAAGATCATTTTGGGTACTTTCTTCATCAAGATCAATGTAATACTGACTGTACCAACTGCGGTTATAGAAGTTTTTAAATAGATAGATAGATAGATAGATAATTCTTTATTGTACACCAACAGATTTACAGTAGGACAAGTAGGTAGCATGTATACAGTTCAATGTACAATGGGCGGCCTTATCGCTGAAGCGATTTCTTCCAGGCAACCTTGGGATGGACAGTAATGTTATAAAAACACTAGCTGAACCACCCCAGCTTCGCCCGGGGTATATTTTGAAGCTTCATATCCCTTTGAGCACGTATGTTTTAGTCTATTCTATTATCAATGTTCCGCTCCCTTAAGTAGTAGCGTGATGATGTATAGCCTAGAACCTTCCTCGATAAATGGACTACCCAACAGTGAAAGAATCATTCAAATCGGACCAGTAGTTCCAGAGATTAGCGCGTTCAAACAAACAAACAAACAAACTCTGCAGCTTTATAATATTAGTATAGATATGATATGGTGTAGTTTTTAACTTGTTTATATCTGTTACTCTGTTGAATAAGCTAATTTTTTTATTATTCTTTCTAGGTTTTAAAGCTTTAACGCCGTTTGGAAGGTAGTAGACCGCCTGATCGAGTGTCCCTTCCTTCGTCATTATTGCGACAGAAGTATTGTTGTCCCGATGCCGCGGAGATGGTACTAGATAAAAGTATTTTGTTTTAATTTATTTTTTTCTATTGGTATTATTTTTTATTATTATTTATGTATTTGTTTTTATTTTATTATACATTTTGACTTTAATGAGCCTAGTGGTATGGGTAATGGACTGCTGAGACGAGGTCTCGGATTCGATCCCAGGTTTTACCATGGCACACACCAATGACTTTTCGATGCTTTTCGAAGTTATGTGTGTATTTATCGCAGGTTTATAAGTGCCCGGTTAATGGCTCGCCACCTATCACATTGGGACCTAAACATAAACTGGCGAAATGTGGGTGCTAGCACCTCTGCCTACCCCTTCGGGGATATAGGCGTCAGTTTATGTTATGTTTTAATTTAATAAAATAATATTGTTTATTGATTGCGTACTAACCCTACTTTTAAGTCACAATGTTACTAGCCCCGATATGGATCTTTTTTTTTTATTATTATTGGGGAACAGGCCAGCAGTTGAAACAACTGATATCAGCCTGCATCTCATTGTTCACTACACTGTTTTCACTACTCAATGTTTTTGTTGATTTATGTGTTTGTCCAGTCTATTTTTGAATTGGTTAAAGTTTTCTGCTGTCACAATATTTTCAGGCAGCCTATTCCATGTGTTAACCACTCTATTGCTCAAGAAGTTCTTGTGTGGGTTTGTATTCCAACTAGATTTTTGCAGTCTAATGTTGTGTCCTCTACGATTTCGGTCCGGTGCGCATATGAACATGTTGCTGAATCCTTGTAAGTCATAGTGATCAGTTATTATTTTGAAGGTCTCAATCAGGTCTCCACGTTCTCTGCGCTCCTTCAAGGTGGTCAGGTTCAGTTTGTCTAATCGTTCTTCGTATGGCAACCGTTTCAGCTGTCTGGGGACTTTGGTGAATCCACGCTGCACTCTTTCCAACAGGTCTATGTCTTTTATGAAATAGGGGCTCCATACACTTTGTGGATTCTAAGAGCCATTTCAGGTCTGACATACATTTTGTGGATTCTAAGAGCCATTTCAGGTCTGACATACATTTTGTGGATTCTAAGAGCCATTTCAGGTCTGACATACATTTTGTGGATTCTAAGAGCCATTTCAGGTCTGACATACATTTTGTGGATTCTAAGAGCCATTTCAGGTCTGACATACATTTTGTGGATTCTAAGAGCCATTTCAGGTCTGACATACATTTTGTGGATTCTAAGAGCCATTTCAGGTTTGACATACATTTTGTGGATTCTAAGAGCCATTTCAGGTGTCAATGTTCCAAAGGCCTTCCGTGTGAGGTATACTATGGTATTAGCTTTTTTGACAATATTCGTGATATGGTCTTCCCATTTCAGATTCTCCGAGGTCTTAACTCCCAGGTCCATCTGTGTTTTGACTTCGGCTAGCTGAGTGTCGCCAAGTTTGTAAGTAAGCCTGGGGTTCCGATTTCCGATGTGCAATACCGTACATTTTGTGTGATTCAAATTTATGAGCCAGTCTTTGGACCACTTCATGATTTTGTCTAAGTCTGCTTGGAGACGATCATAGTCTAAAAAGGGGTTTGCAAAGACCTTTGTGTCGTCGGCAAACATGCTGACTTTGCAATCAAGCCATTGACACAGATCGCAGGTGAAGATAATATAAAGCACCGGGCCTAGGACGGAGCCTTGCGGCACACCACTATGGATATCTCGTTGTTCGGACAGTGTGTCACCTACTCTCATACGGAAGGTTCTATTGCGAAGGAAAGCTTCTATCCAGTCGAGCAATCTGCCACATATGCCAATAAATTCGAGTTTTCTTTTTTTTTTTTCTAACATATGGATCTTGTTATCTGAAATAAATGATTTGATTTGATTTGATTGATTCTTACCTTGAAGTGCCGACTTGAGAAATGCCTTTCACCGGTGCAATCCTTGACTTGCCAACGATATTCCCATTCTCATCGCTCACTTCCAAACCTTTAAGATAAATCAAGATTTTATTGTTAACACCAAATGTGATCACGAATGGCCTATAGAAAAATAAATTAGCGAAAAACTATAAAATGTCAACAATTGTTTTTTTATACCACTTAAGTGGCTGACAAGCACACAGCCAGATGGAAAGTGGTCACCGTGGTCTATGGACGCGTGCAAAATCAAGAAAATCACACTCGCGTTGCCAACCCTGCAAGCATTGAGAGTTTCTGTGCCGTCAGTGTAAAAGGCACAAGCTTTTGGTCTTCCCACTGACAGCATAAAATGCCTCCAGTGAACTTTGGCTACCCTACTCACCGCCGGGAACACAACACGAGGGCGGAGGTACTTCCCTTGTTACTCCTTGTTAAAAAATAAACAATCAAATTGAATCCAAATTTCTAACTTTTTAGATTCCTTATTAAATTTCAAATTAATATTATTACGAATAATAATAATAAATGCGATATTCTCTTGCGTTCTATGCATTTGTACTACATGACGAAGGTGTGACGTCACGCTGTCACGCTGATTTTGTATCGAGCGTTTTCAGGCGGTTCGAAAATTTGATTTTCAAAATCAAATATCATTAAAACAATTTGTTGTAATAAAATTTCACTGTAGCAGCTCATTATATTATTATACATACATACACACATATAATCACGCCTTTAACCCCGGAGGGTTAGGCAGAGGTGAAATAACACTCACATTTCACCAATCATTGAATTCGGTCCCACGTAACAGGGGACCCTATTGCCGTCTTCCGGGCACTATTGTTAACTCGAGGCATGCAACTAAGGCTGAGTCTGGGCTGTATATATCTGTCTGATGTTAAACAGCACTATCCCTTAGTCGTCTTGTGCGACACCACATGGGAAGAGATGGGGCGGTCCAAATTCTACTCTGCCGGGTACCACGCGGCTTATCTATACTATAATATAATATTATAAAGAGGAAAGATTTGTATTTTTGTATGTAGCGAATAAACTCAAAAAGTACTGGACCGATTTTAATAATTCATTTTTCATTAGAAAGCTACATTCTTCGTGAGTAACATAGGCTACTTTTATCCCGATATTCCCATGGGATCAGGATTTACGCGGGTGAAACCGCGGCGTGGTGCTAGTATTATTATAAACTGGTAATTTTCCAAGAGTAAAACACGTCATCTTCCCTTTTGCATAGCCGTTGATTATTCATTGAAGATATACCTACTTACCCAAAGTCAACTCCGTTTGTCTCATCAGTGGAATGTTCACCCAATTGGCGGCAGCCACAGCTACGAATGGCACGAACCTCTGAAAAGTAATACAAAATAATATATTATTTAATAACACATACACACTCAACTACTTTTAAAATGGGGTGCGGGTTGGGTAACCTCCACGTTGGCTTACCTGTTTCTTTTCCCTCTGGACCGCGGTCCTGGGGAACGGAAGCGGGGAGGCTGGTGCACCCTGGACGACGGTTAGTAGACTCTGACTCCAAGGAGAAGGAGCTCTGCTAGCCGTCGACCAATAACCCGACAAGCCCTTTTTAGGGCTAGCTGACCCTGAGGGGGTCGTGGTATGGCGGACCTGCAAGGCCCGCGGGAAGGGATTAGTAGAATCCCTTCCATCCCAAACAGCCCTTTTTAGGGCTAGCCTGTCGCTCCCGGTATCCCTCTGCTTTCAGAGGGGACATGGGGGCGACACAAGGATCCATGGGATCCAGGGACGGGCCGGCCTACTGCTCGCGCAGAGGCTGGCAGGCATTCGTGCCACCGTCGGTGCTGGGAGAGTTGGCTGCTCTCCCGCGTCGCGTAACCTCCAGGATATCGACAACGACCTGAGTGCTAGCCACACTTGGGAAGCCGATATTCTGAAGGCCGCGGGGCTTGCCTTAATTGGCCGGCCCGCGACAAGGAAAAGTCTGAGAAACCCGACAGCGAAGTCGCTTAAAACCTACGGATACCAGGGGACCTCCGTAGTATGTACCCCGCTTCCCGGAATGGCCGTCACCCGGGGAGTGTAATTTTATCGGTTCTACTCGTGGGATTTACATGGAAAATTCAATATTAACATTAAAACCCAAACCAAGCAGAACAGTCTGCGCGGAGGTCGCGCAGCACCACGACGCGGAGGTCGCGTCCCAAACCGCGGTGTCGGAAGAATTCGACACCGCCACGGAGAAGAGTAGGGCGAACAGCCCGGTGGGCCTACAGACCCGGAAATCTGTACGGCGGAAGAGGAGATTCAGGAAGAAGTCTCTTCCTCCTCCTTCCCCTCCACCACAGAAGACGGAGTCGGACTTGGAGCTTACCTTGACCGACTCCTCTTCCACCAGCAGCAGTCACGACGGTGACGAGACGCTGCATCCACCACCGCCGAAGTTGCTAGCGGTCAGCCGCACGCAGCTGCAGCGGGGTGATAGCCTCAGGGCCCCGGAGGATGTGGAAGCGCCGCCGAGTTCCTCCACCTCGGCGGCGTCCTTACCCTTGCCTCCCGCCGACATAATGTCAAAGGAGGTGAAAGAAGCCCTAGAAGGTTGGGTCTGGGCCCGCACCGATTCTCCGACGCCGGAGGAGCACCGGGTCACGCAGGCGACGATGCGGCTTGTCGAGTTCTTCAACCTATTGAGGGCGGAGTTGGCCGAGTTGCGGCTCGACAGGGCTCATCTGGGCAGGAGGCATCTGGAGCTCCTGGAGAGTAACGAGCGGATGGCGGCCGATTACCGCAAGGAGATGGGGAGGATGGCGGCCGAACTGGCGAACCTCCAAGCGGTTGTCGCTGGGCTGCCGGCGGGGCGCGTTACGCGGTCGGCGCGGCGGCGACTGGAGGCGCAGCCGACGCCGCCGGCGCATCCGCTGATGCCTGTGCGATCGAGGTCGCCACTGCGGCCGGAGCCCCTGTTGCAGCCGACGCCGTCGGGACGGCCGGCGCGGCCGCTGTTGCCCGTGCGGTCGAGGTCGCCGCTGCGGCCGGAGCCTCTGGCGCCGTCGGAGTCGCCGCAGCCGGAGCCGCCGAAGTCGCCGGCCCGGCCAGCTCGGCAGGAGTCGCCAGTGCTGCGGCCGGCTCGTCCTGCGGACCCGTTGGCGCTCTGCATGGCGGCAATAGCTGCCATGGAGGAGCGCCAGGAGAAGGCGCTGGAGGAGCAGCGGGCGTGGCGGGTGGCGCAGGAGGAGCGCACCCGGAGCTGGCTGGAGTCCATTATGGACTCCAGCCGCCGGCCGCCGCTGGCGGCTCCGGCCGGGTATGCCGGGGCGGTCAAGAGGGGCCCCACCTGTCCGGTAGGGGCGGGGTCCCCGCAGGGGCTGGCCGGCAGCCCGTCCGCTGCGTCTGCCGCTCCTACCGTTCTGGCCACTCGGACTGCTCTTGCTGCGGGGGCTGGGAGTCCCCCCCAGGATGCGCAGGCCACCCGGGCCAAGGGCAAGGGAAAGGGGAAGGGCAAAGGGAAGAAGTCCCCGGCCCTAGCCCCAGCCCCAGCCCTGGCCCGGACTCCGGCGGGGATTGCCACCACGAGCTCCTCGCCGGAGGTGGGCTGGGAGGTTGCCGGAGCCTCTAAAAAGCGGCGAAAGGCGCTCCGGAAGGCAGCCAAAAAGGCCAGGAAGGCCGAGGCTGCTGCGAGAGGAGTGCCGGGGAGGCTGCGCGTCCCCCGCTCAACCGCCATCGTGCTAACGATGACGGCGGAGGCGGCGGAGAGGGGCGTGCAGTACGCCCAGATTGTCACGCAGGCGAGAGCCTGCGTCGACATGAGGGCACTCGATTTGCCGGGCCCCATCCGGGTGAAACCCACTCGGACGGGTGCTCGGTTATTCGAGATCCCCGGCGCATCAAGCGGTCCCCAGGCCGATGCCCTAGCGGCTAGGCTTCGGGACACGCTGGACGCAGCCGACGTCCGGGTGTCCAGGCCCAACAAGTGCGCAGAAATGCGCATTTCGGACCTGGACGACTCCATCACGGCGGAGCAAATCCGCCTCACCGTGGCGGAGGCCGGGGGCTGCCCCCTAGAGGCGGTGAAGGTCGGAGCAATCCGCTTCGGCCGCCGCGGACTGGGGGCGGCAGTTGTCGGCTGCCCCATCGCAGCAGCCAAAAAGGCTGCCGACCGAGGGTTCCTCGCCGTGGGAGGCGTGGTGCGGGTGCAGGTCCGGCTCCTGCAGGCTCGACCGACTAGGTGTTTTAGGTGCCTGTCGGTCGGCCACGTGGGGGTGCAGTGCACGGCGGCGGTGACGGTCGGTGACCGCTGCTTCCGCTGTGGCCAACCCGGTCATACGGCCGGTGGTTGCGAAGCTCCGCTGCACTGCTTCAGGTGTGCAGCGGGGGGCAAACCGGCCGACCATAGGGTTGGTAGCAAGGCCTGCACCGGGGGGGAGCCGAAGCCGCAAGGCGGGTGCTCCACCCAAAGTTCGCGGCGGGATGCGGAGATGGTTCCATAATGGATCCTCAGCTCCGCATCCTGCAGGCGAACGTGGGCCACGGTGCCGATGCTCAGGGTCTTCTGCTCCAGAGCATGGCACAGTGGTCCATACACGTCGCCGCTGTCGCCGATCCGTACACTCACCGGCCCCTTGGGCCTGCCTGGGTGGTCGACCTGGACGGGTCGGCGGCACTGGTGTACAACGCCGCTATGGGTGCCCCTCCCCCTGTTGTCGTGGCAAGGGAGCATGGCATCGTAGCGGCGCGTGTGGGGGAGATTGCGGTCGTGTCCGTCTATCTCACGCCGAGCCTACACCGACGCATAGGGGAGTACCGGCAGTCGCTGGAGCGACTGACCGACGTCGTCAACGCCTGTCATCCTCATCCGGTTCTTGTGCTCGGGGACTTCAACGCCTGGTCAGTGACCTGGGGGTCCCGGCACACGAACCCACGAGGTAGGGCTCTGGAGAGCTGGGCCGCTAATCACGATCTAGTTCTCCAGAATCGCGGGGCCGAAGCCACGTTCGTGACCGCGGAGCGCAGTTCGATTATCGACCTATCGTTCGCAGGCGCTTCGCTGTCGCACCGTGTGCGGGACTGGCGTGTTGTTGTGGGGGTGGAGACACTGGCGGATCACCGATACGTTCGGTTTGATGTCTCCCCCCCCGCGGGCGATGCGCCGGTCATACCGGCCCCACGCGAGCCACGCTGGGTGCTTGGGAGACTGAATCGGGAGGTCCTCCTGGAGGCCGCCATCGTACAGGCCTGGGCCATTGCGCCGGACAGGCCTGTCGATATCGACGATGAGGCGGTGTGGTTCCGGGAGGCCATGACTCGTGTCTGCGATGCGGGTATGCCTAGGGCACCACCCTATAGTCCGAGGCGTCGGGTCTACTGGTGGTCTGCGGAGATCGCGAGGCTACGGCAAGCCTGCGTGATCGCGCACCGCCGGTGGACCAGACTCCGTAGGAGGCGTAGCCGAACCGCAGATACGGAGCCCCGAGTGGCGGAGCTTCATGTGGGATACAGGGAGGCCAGAGATGCCCTCCGAGCGGAGATTAAGCGGGCGAAAGCCGCGGCTTACAAGGAGCTCATGGAGACGCTGGAGCGGGACCCATGGGGGCGGCCTTACCTTATGGTAAGAGGAAAGCTGCGCCCCCGGGCCCCGCCGCTGACCCGGGTTCTCCAGCCAGCTCTGCTCGGTGGAGTGGTCGAGTCCCTGTTCCCGGCGCGAGCGGAACACGTTCCGCCGCAGATGACTCCGCCACCTCGGTCGCCTGTGGCGCCCAGTGTGGTAGTTGACGACGAAGTCCCCGAGGTCACTTGGGTAGAACTGGAGCTGGCGGTGCGAAGGCTTAGAGCCAAGAAGAGCACCGCCCCGGGACCCGACGGCATTCCAGGCCGCGCGTGGGTCCTAGCTCTGGGAGAAGACGGTCTCGAACCCCGGCTGAGAGGGTTCCTCAGCGCATGCTTGGAGCGGGGCCAGTTTCCGAAGATGTGGAAGACGGGGAAACTGGTCCTCATCCGAAAGGAGGGTCGCCCGGCGGACGAACCGTCCGGCTACCGGCCCATTGTGTTGCTCGACGAGGTGGGCAAGCTCTTTGAAAGAGTTATTGCGAAGCGCCTCGTCGAGCACCTCTCTGGTAGGGGGCCGGACCTGGCGGATGCCCAATATGGCTTCCGCCGGTGGCGGTCCACCGTGGATGCCATCATGCGCGTGAGGACTTTGGCGGAGGAGGCAGTTGCCCGGGGTGAGGTGACGTTGGCGGTGTCCTTGGACATCTCCAACGCGTTCAACACCTTGCCCTGGAGTTGCATCAGGGAGGCACTCGTGTACCACGGTGTGCCTCTCTACCTCCGCCGCATAGTCGGGGCGTACCTGACGGAGAGAGCCGTCATCTACCCAAGTGCGACCGGCGTCGGTCGGCGTGAGATGTCGTGCGGTGTTCCACAGGGATCGGTTCTCGGGCCGCTACTGTGGAACATTGGATACGACTGGGTGCTTCGCGGTGAGCTTGCGGACGGCGCCGCCGTCACGTGCTATGCGGACGACACGCTAGTGACGGCGAGCGGAGCTACACACCGCGAAGCGATCCTGAGGGCCACGACCGCGGTTGCTCAAGTCGTGGAACGGATCCGGCGGCTGGGCCTTGAGGTGGCTTTGCATAAATCCGAGGCCATGTTCTTTCATGGACCTCGGCGCACGCCACCACCTGGTTCCAGTCTCACAGTGGGAGGCACTCTCATCGGCATCAAGCCCCAGATGAAATATCTGGGGCTCGTGCTCGACGGCCGGTGGGACTTCGGGAAGCACTTCCGAAGTCTGGGTCCCAAATTGGCGGGCACAGCCAACGCTCTGGCGCGGCTACTGCCCAACCTGAGGGGCCCGGATGACTCCTGCAGGAGACTCTACGCGGGTGTCGTGCGGTCCATGGCCCTGTACGGGTGTCCCGTGTGGGCGGACACCCTGAGTGATCGGCACATGCTTCTGCTGCAGCGTCCGCAGCGGAAGTTGGCGTGCCGCATCATAAGGGGGTACCGCACGATATCATTCAACGCGGCGAGTCTCCTCGCCGGATCGCCACCATGGATCCTGGAAGCGAGATGCCTTTCGGCGCTATACAGGTTCCGAAGGGCGGCGCGGGAGCGGGGTCACGATCCCGAGCCCGAAGAAATTCGGGCCGTGAGATCCCGGCTCCACAGGGAAATGGTGGCAGAATGGGAGAGACGACTTGGGCAACCAAGCGCAGGGCACGCCGTAGTAACGGCGGTAAGACCCATCATGGGGGAGTGGCTAGAGAGGCCACACGGCAGCCTCTCGTACCGTCTGACGCAGATGATCACCGAGCACGGATGCTTCGGAAAGTATCTGCGTCGGATGCAGAAAGAGCCAACGTCCGAGTGCCATCACTGCGACGCGAGCGAGGACTCAGGTCCGCACACGCTCACCGAGTGTCCGGCGTAGGAGACGCCGAGGCGGGAGCTTGTGGCGGCCCTGGGAGTGAGGGTTCTCACGCTCTCCACCTTGCTCGCGGCGATGGTTCGCTGCGCGGATGCGTGGGCGGCCGGCGCCTCCTTCTGCGAGCAAGTAATGCTCGTGAAGGAGGAGGCGGGGCGGGAGCGGCAGCGGGAGCGACGAAGGATCGCTAGACAAGCTGCCCGCGCACGAAGGCAACTCGGGCGTCGGAGGTCGATGAACGACCTCCGCCCCCCATGAGCGCCGGCCTGGGGGTGACAGGTGAAGCCGCCTGTCACCCTTGCAGAAGCAGGCCGCGGCGGCGGCGCGCATGGCGCGCCTCCCCGTTTTCGGGGACGAGTTGGGGACTCTGTGGTCCCCACACCCGAGAAGAGGGCCAGATCGTGAGAGATGGCCCTGGGTCGGCCGGGGTGCGAGGGATATGCCTGTCAACCTCACCTTCGGCAACCGAAACGACCCACAGGCGGCGTGCGTTTTAGTCGGTTCGAGTCCGACATAACCTCCTCCACCGGCTCCGGTGGGGGGGTATCCGTGGGGATTTTGCGCACGTAAAAAAAAAAAAAAAAAAAAAAACTACTTTTAAAATAGAAGTGAAAAAAACTTTAATGAGTAAAGGTTACTATAAAGTGGATGAGTACCTTAATGATGTTAATGCGTGGTCATAATCAAATATCATCAAGTCTCTTGCTTGCTCGCACAAAATAAATTGTAAACCAAAACAAATTTAAAAAAGAAAAATAATCTAGTTCTAATGTAGTTCGCTGAGTTTCTTGCTGGTATCTTCTCAGTAGAACTAATCTACCGAACCAGCGAAAGAATCATTTTCCAATGGTTTATTTTTACATTATTTAATATTTTTATATTATTTCTTGACATACATAATTGTAAAATTTTGACATTCATATGTGCTCTTTATGTGCCTAAACTGAATAAATGAAATTGATTCTTTGATTCTTTGATTCTCATGACTCCTCAGGGTCAAGACAACCAACGGATAGAATGATGCCAGGTCAGTCCTAGGATGAGTGATCATTCCTTAGCACGTTAAGATCCCTCCCAGATTGTCCCAAAGAGTTACAGCTTCGGTTCCAATAACTATACGAATCTTCTTCATCCCCGACTGAGCGTTCGATGCTTTGTCTTCTACACTGACGGCACAGAAACTCTGTATTTACAGGGTTGACAGCGCGACTATAACTCCTCTGGTGTTACAAACGCCTATAGGCCACGGTAACCACTTTCCATCAGGTGGGCCGTATGCTTGTCTGCCACCTAAGTGGTATAAAAAAAATATCTATCCCTCTATGAAAATATGCATGAATATGGGTATCTAGTCTGGTCGTGCCTCGTTAAGCCGTCGGGCACGGCTGCCATATTTTTGATATTTTTTTGATATTATTTTTGATATTTATTTATTCATGAACAATTCTTACATTGTGTTTGAAACATTTTCCTATAATTAACAATAAAATAGTACATGCAAATTAAACATTTTATCAATTAGGTATATGCGTTTGTAATTAATAGTTAAATAATAATGTCAGTGTTAAACCAGCAATTATCATCAGTAATTGTATCAGCAATTATGTCCTGCATGATAGTTACATAGGTTCATAACAAATTCTATAAATAAATAGTTATAATGGTAGGTACATGTCAAATAATATGGTATACAACAATTATGTCACCTAATACAAACTAATTAGATAAGAACTAAAGGACTAATAACAATAATTTATAATAATAATTAATTTTAAAAAACCAGCATGGCAAATACATAATAATGTCAAAATTAATAATTGTGTAGCATCAGAAAGTCAAGATAATAAAACTAATACTTAACATAACAATCTAAACCTACAAGTCGTTTACCGAATAGTAGCACCCTTTAAATAAATACGCTTTTAATTCTTTTTCGAACTCTTTTTTATAAAGAAGAACTTTCAAGTCTAAGGGCAACCTATTGTATATTTTTATGGAGTTGTAAATTGTGCTATGCCTAACAATATTAAGATGAGGAGAAATTTTGGTCTGGAAATCCTTCCTGCGCGTACTCTCTCTGACTTTCCTTTCGACTTCCGATTCGTATTCATGAATGTGCTTGGCAAAATTTGTCAAGAGCACCAGAATGTACAGACTGGGAGCCGTTAAAATACCAAGTTTCTGGAAGTATTCTTTGCACGATTCATCTTGTCTTATACCGACCATCGTGCGTATCGCTCTCTTCGGAAGTATGAAAGCCCGCTTCATGTTGCAGTCGTAGCTTCCACCCCAGAAAAGAATGCTGTATCTAAGTTTAGACTCGACTAAGGCGTGGTAGACCATTTTCAAATGTTCCAAACTAACAACATCGCGCAGACTTCTTAGAACATAGCAAGCCGAACTAATAGATGTGTCTAGTTTTCTAAGTTCTTCTTTCCAATTTAGGAACTCATCGACATACACGCCCAGAAACTTAACCTCGGCCACCGAACTCACTTTTACACCTTGCAAAATGCAATCAATTGAACCTTTGTTTTGAGCCGTCGATTTAAACAGAATAAGTTGAGTTTTATTAGGGTTCAACTTAAGACTGTTTGCCGAAAACCAGTTGTAAAATATGTCTAGGGCCCCATTGACTGTTGTTTTGAGAATGTCCAAATCATCAGCGGATATGATTGCATTTGTGTCATCAGCGAAGACAACCAGTTTTGTTTCAGATGCTGTCTGTGTCACATAATTAATGAGATCCTTTATAAAAGTTATGAATAGGATAGGACCCAGTATAGAGCCTTGAGGAACACCTGTTCTAATTTGTACCATTTTGGACCTATAAGGCTTTTCCCATTGGTTACTCTCCTGAGAGTCTTGATCATAAGTGTTCTTAGCTCGTATTTCTACGAACATCTTTCTATTCTGTAGATAGGATTCAAAAATATTTTTAGCCTTTCCTCTTATACCGTAATGTTCCAACTTTCTTAGTAATAATTCATGATTTACAGTATCGAAAGTTTTTTCTTGTCATTCATTCGATAAACAATATCTCCTATCAGAGTATCTATGGCGTCTTGATACCAACAAACTTTTTATACCCGAACTGCCTCTTGTGCAATACATTATTAAGATTTAGATGTCGAACGAGTCTTGTCTTCATCAATTTCTCTAAAACTTTGGATAATGTCGGCAGTAGTGAGATAGGCCTATACATGGCCGGATCTGTCTTCGCACCTTTTTTGTGTACTGGAATTACCTTAGCGATTTTATACTGTTCGGGAAATATACGAACATCTATGGCATTTATTACGGGTTGTTGAAGCCCTAAAGAGTTCTACAACTGATCTATCTGCAATGCTTCGAGATCACTTCTGGGTTGTAAAGGTCAGATGACAGTCGTTTCGCGGAAAATATCGAAGCTCAGCCAAATCCGCAGTTAGACTGGTAAAGCGGACCCCAGACTCCGAGGTGAGAGCATCGGATGGGACTGGGATTAATGCTATGAAGACCATATGCATAATTACATAAAAACTGTGAACTGCAGAACTTCTATATCGCCAGAGGATTGTGGAGGTCAGATAGCAGTCTTTTCACAGCATATCAACGTTTGGCCGTTTTTTTTATACCACTTAGTTGGCAGACAAGCACACGACCCACCTGATGGAAAGTGGTTACCGTGACCTATGGACGTCTGTAACACCAGAGGAGTCACAGTCGCGCTGCCAACCCTGTAAGTACAGAGTTTCTGTGCCGTCAGTAGAAGACAAAGCAGGACAAGCCTTTAGTCTTCCAACTGACAGCACTAATTCTCCAGTGAGCTCTGGATACCCTACTCACCGCTGGGAACACAATACGAAGATATTAAGCCGCGGTATTCTGTAGGGCGGAGGTATTTTCCCAGTCGGACTGCTCAATCGGGCGTAAATACCGCCGTGTCCTACCTCTATGCATTCATAGTTAGACTAAAATTAAAAATCGACCCCAACAAGTTTTAAAAGGTGATGGTTAATGAGAATTGCATTTCAAAACGTTATAGCAAATATCTCTTCATAAAAACATCATAACATAACATAAACTCACGCCTGTATCCCCGAAGGGGTAGGCAGAGGTGCTAGCACCCACATTTCGCCAGTTTATGTTTAGGTCCCAATGTAGGTGGCGAGCCTATTGCTATTAACCGGGCACTTATAAACCTGCGATAAATACACACATAACTTCGAAAAGCATCGAAAAGTTATTGGTGTGTGCCATGGTAAAACCTGGGATCGAACCAGAGACCTCGTCTCAGTAGTCCATTACTCATACCACTAGGCTACTGCGGTTATAAAAGATTTATATATTTTTTAATTCCCGTCATTTACTTAGTCTTCGCTATCAGTGTCCTTCAAGAAAAGCACAGATAAGAAAAAAGATGTCAGTTTATGACAGACATGAGCCTTTTTAGCTTATCAGTTAGATTAACCTTTTTTTTAACAAATAGTATTTTATTAGGTTGTAAAGATAATTATAATATAATGTAGAAACTAATTTTATATTTCATTTTAGAAAAGTTTTTTTTTATACCACTTAGGTGGCAAACAAGGAAAAAGACAAGCACACGGCCCACCTGATGGGAAGTGGTTACCGTGGCTTATAGACGTATGTAACACCAGGGTTGTTACACTCGCGCTGCCGACTACGAAAGTCAACGTCAACTGTCAAATTATTAATTACACAGTGATATAATGTAGACTCAGCTTCAGATGCATGGCTTGAGTCAACAATAGTGTCCGGAAGACAGCAATAGGCTCAGCCCCTATTACGTGGGATCGAATTCAATGATTGGTGAAATGTTGGTGTTAATTGACCTCTGCCTAATCCTCCAGGGATAAAGGCGTGATTATATATATATGTATATATAATATACCTATAAATCTTCATATTTTATTTGGTAGGAAAAATTATACCTCACCCGCATAACGACCAACGACGCATCTCTTTGGGTCCCTCTAATATCACCGCCCATTTGCAAGCCGGTATAATTTTTTCTGTTAGTATTGGGGTGTCAGTTGGCAGTCGCCCCTATAAAAGTCGTATCAACTAAACAACTGGAGGAGTAAGTGGACCCAGGGCTCCGACATACTTTCTCTATATCCCTACACTTTCTTGTTATATAAATTGGAGTCTAAACACAGCCGCGTGGTTCCCGGCAGAGTAGAATTTGGACCACCCGATCTCTTCCCATGCGGAGTCGTACAAGGCGACTAAGGGATAGGGATGTTTTTTTTTTATACCACTTAGGTGGCAGACAAGCACACGGCCCACCTGATGGAAAGTGGTTACCGTGGCCTATGGACGTTTGTAACACTAGAGGAATCACCGCCAATCATGCCGTCAGTGTAGTCAAAGCAGGACAAGCCTTTATTCTTCCCACTGACAGCACAAATTCTCCAGTGAGCTCTGACTACCCTACTCACCGCTGGGAACACAAAACGAAGTTATTATAACCGCGGTATTCTGTAGGGCGGAGGTACTTACTTACTTACGGACTGCTCAATTGGGCCGAAATACCGCCGTGTCCTACCTCCTGTTTAACATCAGACAGATATATACAGCCCAGACTCGGCCTCAGATGACTCACGAGATGCTTGAGTCAATTATAAGCGTCTGTAGCTTAGTGGTTAAGGAGTCGGCCTTATGATCGAGAGGTCCCGGGTTCGAAACCTGGCACACTACCGACGTGAACCCACTCCTAACACAAGCAATTTAGCTTAGCTGGAGAGGTTAGAGGGAATATTAGTGATTTCGGTTCTAATATTCTTTGAAAAAAGAAATAGATAGATAGATAATACTTTATTGTACATCAATACATTTACAGCAGAGACAAGTGGGTAGCATGTAATAATAATAATAATAAAGCTTATTTATTCCATGCAAAACAAAATATCACAAATAATTAACTACGGTAGCATGTATATACAGATTAATGTACAATGAGCGGCCTTATAGCTGAAGCAATTTCTTCCAGGCAACATTGGGATGGACAGTAATGTGACAAGACAAATGATATAATGGTGTAGTTATCATATAAAACTAAATAAAAGCTGAACTAAAATAAAAAGAAAGACAGAGAAAAGCACAGATGAAGAAATAAAATAAAATATACAGCTTTACGTTAAGTATTATAAACATAATCGCACAACACCAACATAATAATAGTACCCGGAAAACGGCAATAGGCTCACCCCCTATTACGTGAGTTCAAATACAATGATTGGTGAAAATGTGGGTGTTAATTCACCTCTGCCTAACCCTCCGGGGATAAAGGTTTGATTATATGTATGTATGTAAACACATAACCTTTCCTTGGCAGTCGTGTAAAAAGGTAGTTCCACAATCAATATGCAGTTATGAATCTATAAAAGATGTGGAAATTACTCATTGTTTGTTTGTATGCCTCCTATTCATCCTCATATATTGCGAACTCAGACGGTGCGCACTGAGCGTTATGAAAGAAACTTCATCCCACGCACACTCAAGCTGTAGTCCCCACACCCGAGAAGAAGGCCAGATCGTTAGAGATGGCCCTGGGTCGGCCGGGGTGCAAGGGATATGCCTGTCAACCTCACCTTCGGCAACCAAAGCGGCCCACAGGCCACCGGCTCCGGTGGGGAGGTATCCGTGGGGATTTTGCGCACGTAAAAAAATAAATAAAAAGAAAGCTGTGGAATGACCTCCCTGCTGCGGTTTTTCCAAGCACCTACAATATGGGGTTCTTCAAGAGGGGCATCAGAAGGTTTCTTCGTGGCCGGCAGCGCGAGTGTAACACCCCTGGTGTTGCATACGTCCATAGGCCACGGTAACCACTTCCCATCAGGTGGGCCGTGTGCTTGTCTGCCACCTAAGTGGTATAAAAAAAAACTAAAAAAACAATGTGCTGTAAAACGATAGGAACATCTGACTAGGTACCAAACATCGAAATAATGTAAACCACCATTTAGGTGACAAACAAGGAAAATGATACAAAGTAGTTATTGTGTGCTATGAACGTGTACAACACCAGGGGAGTCCCTCTCGTGTTGCCGAGCCTATAAGAATAGTCTCTGTGCCGTCAGTCCAGAAGACAAAGCAGGACAAGCTTTGGTCTTCATACTGACAGCACAAAAATTCTACAGTGAGCTTTGGCTACCCTACTCACCGCCGGGAACACAACACGAGGTTATTATAACCTTGGTTTTCTGTAGGGCAGAGGTACTTCCCCAGTCGTACTGCTCAATGCTCAAAGCTGGTCATGAATTCCAGGCCTTAATGGTGTGACAAAGGATGAATCTCCGAACCCTTTGGTTCTTGATCGAATATTCTGCACAGTGTGCAGGTCTCACATCTAAGCCCTACACCTAGTTTTTTTTTTTAAACAAACGAGAAGTAGAAGTTTTTGATATTATTTTTAAGAAAGCTGAGTGTCACCATTGTCACACGGTATGTGTAACTAATGGTGACCCTCTTTTCTGAGACTTTGCCTTCAGCTTACCATCAGGCAAGACGAAGTCTAATTGACGTGTTCTATATATATATATAAAAAAGGTAACTGGAATAGACTGGATGCACAAGGCGAAGGAGTGGACTGCAATATGCTAATTATTTGTTGACTTACAGCCAGTATAGGATTCTTCGCGCGTTTCTGTACACCATACTTGAACACCAGGGCAGCTCCCATGGCGGCCGTGGTCGCAGACACGTAGGCTACCCCCATCTGCTTGGTCGTGAGGGGCGAGTTGGCATTCCTGTTCGTATAGTTCACGAGAGCATTGAAGGACTGATTCACCCACTGCCAGAAGACTACAGCAATTGGTGTTCTGGAAAAAAGAGGGTAGTATCATATTTTTTTCTTTTTTAAGGTTCCGTACCTCGAAAGTTAAAAACGGAATCCTTATAGGATTCTTCAAACTGGGCACAAATCAAAATTTTAAGTCAACGCATTCAAAATATATGTAGATAGATAGATAAATAATTCTTTATTGTACACCAACATATTTACAGTAGGACAAGTAGGTAGCATGTATACAGTTCAATGTACTATAATAGGCAGCCTTATCGCTGATGCGATTTCTTCCAGGCAACTATGGGATGAACAATAATAAAACATATTACGGTTTATTTAGCATATGATGATGCCGTCAAGCTGAGTTTCACCATTGTAACATGGTATATGTATGTAATGGTGACCCTCTTTTCTGAGACTTTGCCTTCAGCTTATCATCAGGTGAGGCAAAGTCTATTTGACCTTTCCTATATAAAAAAAAGCTTTAAGTTACGGAACCCTCGGTGCGCGAGTCCAACTCCACCAGCTATTTCTAACTACTTTTAAGAACAGAGTTTGGTTATCGCCACTTGGTTGTGGACTTCTGGAGATCAGATAGTATTTGCTTAACAGAAAATATCAAAGTCAGCCTCAAGTTAGACTGAGAAGTCGACTGCCACTGAGTTGGTAAGACGCTGAGAAAATGACGCTATACTAATTTAGAGCTTAGTGGTTAAGGAGATGGATCCTGACAATTATACTACCAACTTCAACCTACTCCTAACACAAATAAGTTCACTTATTTGTAGGAGGTAGAACACGGCGGTATTTCTGTCCAATAGAGCAGTCCGACTAGGGAAGTACCTCCGCCCTATAGAATACCGCGGCCATAATAACTTCGTGTTGTATTCCCAGCGGTGATTGGGGTAGACAGAGCTTACTGGAGAGTTTGTGCTGTCAGTGCGAAGACTAAAGGCTTATCCTGCTTTGTCTTCTACACTGATAGCACAGAAACTCTGTGAATACAGGATCGGCAGCACGAGTGTGACTCCTCTGGTGTTACACACGTCCATTGGTCACGGTAACCACTCTCTATTAGGTGGACCGTGTGCTTGTCTGCCACTTAAATGGTATAAAAAAAGTTTAGGAATACCTAATTGCTGTTTTTTTTGTTATCTTTTTTTACCATTTAGTGTTATTTTGTTACTTTTTATTTATTGTATTGTTATTAATGGTGTTTTTTTCAGTGTGGTGTACACACACCACATTGGGTTCAATTTTTGTTGTTTGATTTCATAAGAAATCATTTATTACACACACACACACGTGTGTGTGTAAGAAATCATTTATTACACACACACACACGTGTGTGTGTAATAAATGATTTCTTTCATTCTTTCTTTGTTTTCTCATTTGTTACAGTCTGGAATACCGCAAATGCTACATTATATCCCTGGGTGGAGTTCCCGTGGTTTGCGGTAACGGGAATCGAACTCCACGCGGAAGGACCTACAGGCATTAGCTAGTTAAGTAATACATTTACACCTGCTGTTGAAATTGAGGCCATTTGTAAAGAAAGATACAATTCAGTCGCCTACAATAAAAGTAAGGCCAGCGCGTAAAGATTTCTAACAGATAAGAAGCTGTAGAATATCACTAAGAGGTGTGAAGTCTACATGTGATTATGTACAATCGTTAAAAACATTCTATTCAGAAGGGTACAGTCATCTACAGAAGTTGCTTAACACTATTTTTTTTAAAGTGTACAGCTTTTGATATGGCATTTTCGTTATACAACTTAGGTGGCAGACAAGTACACAGCCCACCTGATGGAAAGTAGTTACCGTGACCTATGAACGTGTGCAACACCAGGGGAGTCACAACACCTGTGCTGCCGACCGTGTAAGAACAGAGAGTTTCTGTGCCGTTATTGTAGAAGACACAATCAGGATAAGCCTTTGGTCTTCCCACTGACAGCACAAAAACTCTCTGGTGAGCTCTGGCTACCCGACTCACCGCCGGGAATACAACACGAAGTTATTACAGACGTGGTATTCTGTAGGCTGTAGGGTGGAGGTACTTCCCCAGTCGGACTGCTCAATTAAGACGGGAATACCTTCGTGTTCTACCTCCTGCAGTTGCATGTTAGGAAGAGACTACAAAGCTAGCCAATCTTACCACGGAGCGAGGTCTTACATACGCGGACGCAGAGACGGACTCATTTGGTATGACAAACGTATCTGCAGATATCGCGGTTGGATGTGCGGTACGGTTACAGCACAAAGGTTATTTTTTACATTGGGCATACACACATATATACATTTAAGCCTAACCGCCGAATCCCCAAAGTGGTAGATATTTAACACTCACATTTCGGCAACTAAGATTTTCGGTCCCATGTAATAGGAGGGGAGTCATACTGTCGAAAGGAGAACAGTCCTCTCACTTAGCTTAGTTGCTTTCTACGACACCCACAGTAAAAGATGGAGAGGTCCTATTCTACTCCACACGGGAGTACCCGCAATATCACGTCGATACGTAAGTGAGGAGCCATACGATCGATAGAGAGGTCCCAACTTTGAATGCTGGCCGATACACTACCATATTACCAGGGATGCCAAAAACCCTAGCCCTATACTATATGTAAGCCTGTGTTGCGACTGAGACTCAACGCTGAGATGATGATGATGATTTCTCATAATGTTTATTATTTTATGAAATTAAAATATGACAAGCTAATTTAATCATGAACCCATTCGTAAAAAAGTACACCGCCAGGAATACCCAAAACCGAAGTGGAGGATGAAAAATACTACAGCCATCGGAGGAGGTAGGACACGACGGTATTTCTGTCCAATTGAGCAGTCCGTCTGGGGAAGTAGTGTTCCCGGCGGTGAGTGGGGTAGCCAGAGCTCACTGGAGAGTTTTTGTGCTGTCAGTGGGAAGACCAAAGGCTTGTTCTGCTTTGACTTTTACACTGACGGCACAGAAACTCTTGTGCTTACAGGGTTGGCGGCGTGAGTGTGACTCCCCTGGTGTTGCACACGTCCATAGGCCACGGTAACTATTTTTCATCAGGTAGGCCGTGTGCTTCTCTGTCAAAAAGTAATATAAAAAAAATATTGAAAAGCCCGAAGGCCGAGGTCTCTGTTGCAACTGGGATACAACGCTAAGATAATGATCTCATATTTTGTTAAGGCTTAACAGGTAAGGAGATCTATTATTTAGAATGTGTCAAGCTGCGAGTAGTTTTATCTCTGACTGTAATTACAACATTGAATGGATTTACTTTATTGTACATGTTTTATTGTACGGTGTGCTATGTCTATGCATGCCCAAGGTCATTGTGTTCGTCACAGTCAATGACGACATTATGTAACGAGAGAAATACATTCTCAGAGATGAACGTATTGCTGTCCCTATTAGCTCGCGAAATAAACCTTTTTTACCGTGCGAAAAATCGCCACGGATCCCCCCTCTCCCCGCGGGAGCCGGTGGAGGAGGTTAAGTCGGAATTAAACCTACTAAATCGCATGCCGTCTGGGCGTCGTAGGTACGTTACGGGATGTGAAGTTGTCGGAGACATACTCCTCGCATCCCAACCGACCCAGGGCCACCTCTTTCGAGCTGGCCCTCTTCGGTTGTGATAACAATGATGTCCCCATTTAGTCCTCGGGTATGGAGAGGAGCGCATCACGGTCCGCCACGGCGGCCTGCTTCTGCTAGGGTCACCCCAGGACCGAATACAATGATTGGTGAAATGTGGGTGTTAATACGCCTCTGCCTAACCCTCTGAGGATAAAGGTATGATTATATGTATGTATGTATGTACGTAAAATGGCTTTACCTAGCCTGTAGGTAAGCAAAGGCAAAGTCTTACGAAAAGGTCAGCAATATAGATACCAACTATGTTACAATGGTAGCCCTCAGCTTGACGGCCTCATCGGATGCTTTTACGCCCCGATTGAAAGACCCAGGACGGTAAGAACGTGTGCTGGTAAAGAATTCCAAGACTTTATGATGAGGCAAAGAAAAGAGTTGCCAAACAGCTTGGTTCTAGATGAAATTGTTTGCATTGTATGTTTAGTTTGTTGACACAACACAAATTTTAAGTGACTGTTGTAAATATACACAAATAGTCACTGGATTGCGAAATTCCTTGGCAACACTTGATGCTGTGACGTCAGAGTCACGCCCTCCATACCTTTGAATAACATTCTTTACAACTCTTGTGTGATTTGGACTCCATTGGCATGCATGCCATTGCCAAAAAAATGCTAGTGTGATGCTCAGAGCATTACAGAAATATCGTACATATTATTTTGGTTTCGTTACTATTTTTCGGGGCTACACTCCCACTACAATGGTTCATGTGCGTGGGAATCATTAAAAATGTGGAACACGAAAAAAAGACCACGCTGAGAGTGTCCCTGAGTCGGAGGAAGTCAACCTATTCAGGGTTAGTATTCTCTAAGCTTGTACGAGTTGGAGGACAATCAGATCTACACCCGTCAGGGTAGTAAAGTAGCAAGAGACCAACTGATCAATCGGATGCAATAGGTGGGCCACGCGGTCACTGCCGCCATAGAAAGATCTTTTTATGCCATCTCAGTGGCAAATAAGACCACCAGATGGAAAATAGGGACCGTGACCTATGGTGACTGCAACGCCAAGGGCGTCACACTCGTGCTGCCGACCCCGTAGACTACTTCTAATGCCCTTCTTGAAAATGCACATATTATAGTAACTTAGAAAAAACAACAGAAGGGAGTTCATTCCCCAGTTTGAGCGTGTGTGGGATTAAGTTCCTTTCGTACCACACAGTGCGCACCGTTTTCAATCGCAACGTGTGGGGATGAATTCCTGCCTATGGTGAGCGGTATGATGATTGAATGTAGCTGTGGGCTGTGGATAGAAAAAAAGTTATTACCTGTACCATTGCAGCATAGCACCTGTAACGAGACACCCGCCAGGCATCTGGAAGGTCATCCTGCCGAAGACATTCTGCAGGTCGCCGCTGTCTGGGTGGAAGGCTGACTCATACAGGTTCTTGGCGCGAACGACATCCTCGAACTTTGTACCTGGCGGTTCACTGCCGGCTCTGAAAGAAAACAAACATGGTAGTGACGTTCGACTGCTACGTCGAAGGTTGCGGGTTCGGATCCCGAAGTGCAATCAGATTCAAAGTAGTATGCTTACTACTTCATGAACTCAACTCTAATCGTAAGTAAGCAAAGCGTTGGTAGTTTTGTGGTTAAGGAGTTGACCTTTACGATCGAGAAGTCCCGAGTTCGAATCCTGGCGATTACGCTAATGACGTGAACCCACTCCAAACACAAACAATTTAGCTTAGCTGGACGCGTTAGAGGGAATATTAGAAATTTCGGTTATCTACTTCTTCATCTTAGCGTTAATCCCAGTTCCATTAGAAGCTTTCACCTCGGAGTCTGGGGTCCGCTTTACCAGTCTAAATGCGGATTTGGCTGATCTTCGATATTTTCCGTGAAGCGATCGCCACCTGACCTCCACAAACCAAAGGCGATAGCGAAGCATTCAGCATAGACCAGTTGTTGGACTTTTTAGGGCTTCAACGACCCATAACGACTGCCATAGATGTTTGTATGGCAACCGGGACCGGCGACGGCTTAACATGCTCTTCGAGGCAAATTAAATATATATTGTGCGGCAACCCATTCAGGCCCCTCCTCACTATAGATAATGACTAGGTCAACCAAAGCGACCCACAGGCGGCGTGCGTTTTAGTCGGTTCGAGTCCGACATCCTCCACCGGCTCCGGTGGGGAGGTATCCGTGGGGATATTGCCCACGTAAAAAAAGAGGTGGTTATATATTGTCTGCCACCTAAGAGGTATGAAAGTTAAAAAATAAATATATCAGACTCTAACCAACTACTGGCTTGTATTATTCAAGTCTGCTGTGTTGCATAAGATAACCTCTTGATCTTTAGATAGGGAGAAACTAAATATTTCTTCACAAAGTTTTTAAAATTCAGGGTTCATCAAGTCCTAGATAAAAAAAAGAGTCGATGAATGACCTCCGTCCCCATGAGCGTGGGCCTGGGGGTGACGTGTGGAGCCACCTGTCACCTTAGCAGAAGCAGGCCGGTGCGGCGGCACGCGTTACGCGTCTCCCCGTTTCCGGAGACGAGTTGGGGACCCTGTGGTCCCCGCATCCGAGGAGGGTCACATCAAGAGAGATGACTCTAGATCAGCCGGAGTGCAAGGGATATGCCTGTCAACCTCACATTCGGCAACCAACAGTGACCCATAAGAGCCGTGCGTTTTAGTCGGTTCGAGTCCGACATAACCCCTCCCACCAGCTCCGGTGGGTAGGTATCCGTGAGGATTTGTCGCACATAAAAAAAAAACATAAAATAAAAGTGATGTGTGATAAGGTTATCAATAGAGAGACCACCATTTTGAATATATGCACTAGTCTAACTATAAAACTTCGACGTCACCAATGGTTGTGGAGGTCAGACGGCAGAATATTCACAGTTAGACTGGAAAATCAACCCCAACTGCCTTAGGAAAAGTCTCAGAGAATGATGCGTACCTATCTGAAATGACAGCCAGAATATTCTGGACTTTACCCTAGCTTCTACCATCCAGTAGGGTATGGTCACTTGACGGATACAAAAAAAGTACTTACTTATACTGAAAATATAATTCTTTCGCCGCCAGCAGTTCTTTCTCAGGTGTTAGTGACAACAGAGGGTTGGTTATAGCCGCAAAGTGCTTAAACCGCCCTATAAAGGTGCTCTGGTCGTATAGAGGTTGAGTTATGTCTATTCTAGTCTGCAGAGCCATTCTGTAGAGGAAAGGTATTGGTTAAAAACGAACAAAAGGATACTGTTGTTTCTTTGAGATATTCTGTTGTCAGTGGGAAGACCATATTATGATAAAAGTGAAATCCTGCTGTGTCTTCTACACTGATGGTACAGAAACTCTCTAGTCTTACAGGTTTGGCAGCATGAGTGTGACTCCACTAGTGTTGCACACGCCACAGTAACTACTTTCTATAAGGGGGGCTGTGTGCTTGTCTGCCACCTAAGTTATTGTGTCTCTCTGTTAACTTATTATTCTACAACCAAAACTAAGTCTTAAACTTTCGGTGCCAGTGCAGACCAGCTCCTCTAGATGAATGGCAGTTTGTTGGCCAACTTACTGTAGAATGGAACAATGAATTTATGGGATTAACACATAATTTGACATATATCAGAGTTATCAACATATGCCAATCCCATAAATGGATCAATATATTATATTCTATTCCATAATCATATTGCCACTTGCCTAGAGATGTTTCTCTTCTCCCAACTGTTTTTGTTTCATGGGAAATTTACAATTTTTGCATTGTTTGCTATTTTAGTAGTATAAAAAGCAGAAATGTGCAGATTAATGTAACCTCATGATAAATTATGTTAAGAGGAGATGGATGGACTGTGTAGAAGATGTTATGGCAAGAAAGGGAGAGAATGTTGAGATGATGGAAAAACCACACATCACTTCACTAACCCCATATAAATATGGGATAGGGGCAGAAGCATAATGATGATGATGTTGATTTATATTTTTGCCATTAATCCAATTTTAGGATAAATTCGCTATATGCACACAAATATTTACACTGAACAGGGATCGAACCAGCACCTCCTGCATAGCAGCCGCGTGCACTACCACTACGCCATGGAAGCTGTCCTATGAGAATTATCTATTTCTAACCAGCAGCATTTACAGTCTGATAATGCAGTTAGCTAAATTTAATATAGTATAAAAACTGGTTCACACAGCAACCGTTTAAAAATCAGAGACCTTGAGTAATAAGAAATTATAATACGGCAAAACTACTGCCTATGTTTGTAGTAAAATTTTGAGAAGATTATGTAAGTAACAAAAAAAACATAAGTACAATTATTAGTTACAAAACGAATAGCTAAATGCTACTTACGCTGATCGGTTCAGCCTTTAATTGATTTATTAAACAGTAGCGATTTTTAGTGAAATTGCGCTTAACCCGAGCTAGAACGGAGAATAATACGAAGACCACCGGATGACGAACTAGTCCGGCTATTATTGACCAGCTGTCAGCACGACTGACTTATTGACATTATTGACACTTAACATTTGACAAATTGACATTTTTTGACAAATTGCGTTCGGAAGTAAGTATTGGCAATAAAATCTCACCAAAACCCAAAACTCACAAAACTTATAACTATAACAAATGCCACAAACGACTGGTAAAACAGGAAAAAGAAAAGCGGTGCTATGTGAATCTTTTTTTGATTTTTGACTAATAAATGGGCCCATTAATTTATTTCATTATTATCTATTTGTGCCTCTTCAGATAGGATGTTCTCACAAAGTTTCATGAGGCTACTTAAAATGAGTAAATGAGTTTAAATAATTTTCTTTGATTGTAAATTACATTTTATATACCTCCTATAGATGCATGGATATAATTTAGTTTACTTACCCTTACTGCCTACTGCGGGAAAATCGACGTGAAAATTAACGATAATACCAAATATTTCCTGAGGTAACTACCCATATGAACACGAATTATTTGATCTGATTTCTTTAATCTTCTCACGATACCTCTAATTTTATGATTATGCATCAAGAATGTAATGAGAGTGAATGAAGCGAGAGTAGTGTGTCAGGATCGTAACAAATGGAGATCCGTTATCTCTGCCTACCCGAATGGGAGACAGGCGTGATTTTATGTGTGTATGTATATAAATTATCCGACAAATCCTTAAGTATTTACATACCATTGCCAAATTACCAAATTCGAAACCTTGATGATTTCTGAACTACCTACCTATGTACTATGTAAATTCTTGTCTATGCAGCCATAAAATATGGCGGCTGTCGCAGAAACAGCCGATATGACGATTATTAAAAATTCTCAGATTTTAGTGAATGTTGAAGAAGCTCTAGCTGATTTAATTGTTGTCTCTTACAGCACTGACGATAAAAAGTTCCAAGGTGTGCTTCTGGACTCCAGTAAAGGGTAGGTAATCGAAATACAAGATATTGTGTCTTTATCGATTATTAAATAAAACCTACTAATTTCATACCTTTTCCACTGTATTTTGCAGTAATTTACCATTTGGAGTATACAGTCTCCACCCAGCATTTTCTAAAAAGCCTGTACCGGCTGATGAAAACGATAAATTACATTCTGCTAGTCAAAGATTCACTTACCAAGAACCTCAATATGCGACTGAAAATGTACAAAAATCCAGAAAGCCTGGGCCGAAAGGCAAACAGCAGCAAAAGATGACCGTCCGACTGCGACCTCGAAAGGTCTTGTGCTCAAATTGTAAGGGAATCTGTAACGAAAACAATGAAAACGTAGACGTGTCTAAAAAGCGCAAATTAGAATCTGATGACGATAGCCCGCAGTACTCTGAGTCATCAAGGGCAGTGAAAAAATATTTAGTTGGAGGCATGCTCATTCCTAAGCTGTCAAGGCTGCAACCAAGTGAAATCACAAGCGCCATAAAAGGTCCACCAAAAAATTCTAGTAAGGCTAGTGAAAAGCAAATTAGAAGTGATAGGTCTAGTAATGAAACTGAAACTCAGGAAATGGCTTTCGTCAGTGTTTCTGAAGATCTTGATATAGATAAAGATGATCTAAAGGATGATAATGACACATCATTTAGTTCTATGTTTTCAAGTGCTAGGACACTAAAAATATGTTTTGGGGAAGGGGAAGGCACTGTAGTTAAAATTCCACCTCTGTCGGGAGATTTTAATGAAGATTCAGGTGTTTCATGTGATATGGGCAAACCTGTAAAACCAGACTCAAGTAGGGCAGCTAAAAAGGCACTAAAGAAGGCAAAAAAGCAAGCAAAGAAAACAAATAGTTCAGAAAAAAGTCAGTCACCTAAACATATTGGTGCATTGTCACCTCACAATAATGTTACAAGTCCAGCCTTAGATCCCTTAGAAAAAAAACATAAACACAAAGTAAAACATAAAAAGAAATATAAGAATCAGAAGAAAAGAGATGAAAATACCAGCAAAAGCTTGGACGGTGAACCGGTGGACTATTTTAGTGATATCAAAGAGCATTGTATGAAACAGAAGCTATCCATAAGCTTAAGGAGATTAAGTAGTAATTCATGTGAAAATGAAATGATAGAAAGTGGTTCCGAGGACTGCGATAATGAGCTCGTGCCAGATTTTCCTCCGAATGGTTCGGAAGGCAGTGGGGGAAGATTAGTACGGGTTTCTGTTGGAGATGTTGTTTGGGGTAAAGTTGTTGGGTTCCCTTGGTGGCCCGGCCGGGTGTTAAGTGTTACGCCAACGTCTAGGGCTCATGTGTTATGGTATGGCACAACAACATCGTCATTAATGCCTTGTGATAGCTTAAGCCCATTCTTGGAGGATTATAAGGTGTGTATTGAAATATTTGTAGCTTTTATAATGATAAAGTTGTTGTCTCTGTCAACCCCAGAGAGAGAAAGACAGTAATATGTATAGCCACGATATAAAGTAAAATTAATAGTTTTTTCTGACTGGTTAAGCTTAAGTGTACCTAAGATTTTCACTTTTCTTAGGAACCATTATTACATGCTTATCAGTATGTGATAATAAGATTCCTATTGGTTATCTTGAATACAAATTACTCAATAAATTGCTATCAGGAATAAGGATAATTATATCTTAATTCCTTGTATGATTTATTGTTATTCTATGTAACAATGTGAATGTTATATTATAAATTAATAAAAAAGGTGTAATCATAGAAATGACAGATTGTATACAAAAATCAAGCCCAAAAATGATTCATAGACTTTTTATGATGGGCTGAGAACTAGTTTTGATGATTTTCTTTTTATATGAGCAAATATTTAAAAAAAAATCACCCAAGTGACAATGGGAAGGAATTGCAATTTTTTTTTTAATTTTCACCCTAAGTTTTACCACATAATCACCTCCTGTGAAAGGATAGCAAGCCTGTGTCATAGCCTTATCCGTCAATCTAGAATGATAGCTGTGCCTCCATGCATGTGAGGAATATTTTGTTGGTTATTTCTGTTAACAACATGCTTAAATAACCTAAAATAAAAAAAAATTATACAATTTTTAAATTGCTCTTTGGTCAGGCCAATATTTAACAAAATGTTTCCCCGGGCATACAACGGGTAATATCTCCCAGATCCCTCTGGATCAAAAATTGTTTGACTTTAGTAATGTGATTACATTAAAATATACCTATATTTTTCACATTCCAGGTACGATTCAACAAGAAGAAGCGAGGTGCTTACAAAGAGGCTGTCAAACAAGCCATGCTTGAAGCTAAAAGAAACGAATCTCATGCTGGAGATCCTTTAGCGAGTCCCACTCACAATCTGGCAACCGTGTCACCCCGACCCATTGATGTGTTCTCGTAAAGTGTAAGGCGCATCCGAATTTATTCAAATACATGTGATATTTATTATTACTCAATTTGTCTGCACAAATTATAGGCTGTAAATAATTAGTTGTTACACTGAAAATGTTATTTTTTTATATTGTGCAATATACAAATAATGCGTGTTATTTTTTTATATAGATAATTACAATCAATATTATGACTTCATGTCATGTAAATAACTGTTCTAATTTGTATTCATAAATTAGCATACTTTAGTTATGTTTCTAAACTTTATTGGTTCTTTAGATCCCAAAAAGAAAACTATAAGTGTCTGTAAAGGACTTTGTATCCATGGTTAATTGATAAAAAATTAAAAAAGCATTTCTATCACCCTCAGACAAATACTGACCACATTTCCAAAAAAAAAGCAAAGCAAGATAGAATACTTGTTAATAACAATAAATCAAAACAATTTTGAACCAACAACTAATGTACAGTCAGCAGCATATTAAATCTGTCCTTTGAGGATTACAAAAATGCTATTTATGTAAAAAATATCCTTGATTTGCTGACCATAGTTAAAAAAATTATGTCAACTTAAAATAATATGTATAAACACTCCACTTTCGGAGAAATTTCATTCAATACGTTTATGAATCGCGCCATGACAGGTGCATAAAATCAAATTGAGAATTTTATTCCCTACAACTATTTGTTATATACAACTGTTCAAATACTAGAAGTATTCTAACAGTTGTATAGAATTAGGTAGATAAACAAAAAAGTTTTGAATATCTTTCATTTATTTTCAGTGTATCAGCTATATTAGAATCTATGGTAATTGGTAATCTTATCAACATTTGAAGGGGACTACATAAACATTCTCTAATTAGCTAGAATTTAAGAATTGTAATAATAATAGTGATATTTTGGGGTGTTCCGAATTATTAGGGCCGCTATACATATGTGGACTGTTATAAAATTCATCCTTTGTCATATAACATAACATAGTTGCAGTGCCATACTGCTACTTAAAAGTGTTCTGTTCTGTGGTGTTCAATAAATTAGATGCAATAGTTAAAGCTGTTCGTAAGAATAAGTAAACTTTCAATGTTTTTTTTAAGAAAACTGTGTAAAATGGTCATGCCCTTAACTGTTCAAGTTCCTTGTGCTGAGTTCGTTTTTTTTAAGTGGCAAGCATTTATACTGTTGGTAGCACTGATGTGTATTCTCTGATGCGTTCTCTGTCTTATGACATGTTACTATGACCTTTGTGACCTAAATCATGAACCATAGAATGAGTTGATCCATACATTTAAAACACTCCCTGCCATTAAAAGTGTCAATGTCTTATCTTTTAAGGATGCTTGCTACCTGATGTGTAGCATTAGGTCGCTATGTACATAGATTTTTTTCCAACACTCTTATTAAATTATGTGGCTCAGAAAAGATAAATTACAATACAATAGACAATATTATCTGAGATTGCTATAGCCACATGCCACATTCCGGCTTTATTTATTATAGTATCATACTACGGTCCCTTAGGTTTTGTCTTAAATATAGTCCTTAAGCTCGTTTTATTCCGTTAAGGAAGTGGCACTGGACACCATTTAGGTCAAAATACATTGATGGAAAAATTATTATTGTAAAATATTTTTCACTCGTTGTGTTTAATTTGGTTCTTGTTGCAATAGATACTAACTTTTATTGTTACCTAGTTTTTTTTAGATGTTTTTCTAGAAATATATTTTTTGTTCTTTTCCAATTAGTTTGTACGTTTTTTTAATTGGTTAGGTTCATCCTTTTTTGTTATTTTCAAATATCCTAACCGTGAAATTTTAGGTATAATATAGATGGCTATATAGTTAGTATTGAATAGAAATTATAAAAAAAAACATGATATAGTTACTTTTTATGTAAATGATATTTAATTAAGTACAGTGCAGAAAAATCTTTTCAGTATTTCTTAACTCGCGTTGAAAATATCTGAATGGCGCAAACGTTAAAAGATATCCTCTTAATATTTAATAAACTGAGTAAAAGAAAAATCAGCAGGTGTACCAGTAAGCAGGTGAAGTTGGCTTGGCCCCATAGTTCTTGGTGGGGCTGAATACACCTGAGTCCTGACTGTATAAAACGTCCTAGGTGAACCAGATTTTTGCTGTCATAATATGTAAGGGATATTTTAAACACTCGACACCTTTTCATGCAATTGTATGAAACTGTGTATGCAATTGTATGAAATTATATGTGAATGTACAATGGCACCACTGTATACACTTGTGACATCACGAATGTATTATAAGCACTACACACACAGCAACTGAATGTTCAGAATTTTGTTACTTTTATCATTTCAGTGACAGACTACTAATGTTTCCATCCCAAAATAGAATGTTCTATTATTAAATGCAATTTTACTCAACATTTACTTAGAAAAACTGATTTATTTAGAAAAAAAGTATGCAAGTCTATAGTTATTTGTGGAATAAAGTATAAGTTAAATGCATATATTAATTTTTCCATGACATAACAGCCATTATAAATAATTCCGTTTTTATTATGTTTTTGTGATATTAGTACCTAAAAGCGATGAATATGTAGGTACAATATTATATTTAAATTGTGGCTAATGACCATCATTATGATGAAATGGAGAGTATTAAGAGCTTTTGATGGAACAAAATGTGTATACGAAATGTCAAGTATTATACATGTTCATCTATATTAGGCGCTGACTATACTTCAACAACAAAAACTTAAATATTTATGTGCAATTACATTATGTAAAATATTTAAAACTTATAGCCATTCCTTTTATTATTTATCTCTTGGTTTAACATGATATTTTGTATAATAGATTTACACATAGGTATATTTTTTAACTTAAACAACTTTACTTTAGGGTAGGTATATACTCCGTTTAATTAAGTACTTAACCAAAGGCAAACAATATTGATATATCCTTTAATATTTTCTATTTCTAAAAAAGATTAAAAAACTGAGTTTTTAATTATTATTTTTTAAAACTCAGTTTAAAAATAATATGCGAAAAAAGTTTAAGCAGTGGTTTATTTTTTTAAAACGTGTTTGTGTAAACACTTCATAATTGTTTACTTTCAATTATGTACCAAACCAAACGGAGTATAAACAATATACTTAATTATGTTTTATAAAATACTGTGCCGTGTAAACCGAGAGTAAGAATTTGTTATTTATTTTTAAGTGCTTAGTACTTTTATTTAACTACAAATGTTACGCATCTATTGGTTAATTCTATGTTTTAGGAGACAGTATTTGGATAGCCAATGTATAATGGTGTCATAATGGGTGCCGAAGGTACCTAAAAAAGGGGTATGGACCATTTGGGTCTAAATTACCCATTAGCAATATATTTTATATTGTTTTTGAACTGTTACTGATCTTACCGTGACTCAGACACATGAGTGTTGTTTTTTACTTTTTTTTAAATATATTTGCGACATAAAAAAAATGGTTCTATAGGTTTTCGATATCGGTTTGATTAGCACCGACGCTGCTGTATCATTACGGCTCATGCCTATATTTATAATTTCTATATAGTCACTAGTTAGTTAGAGACTAGTTGATCCGATGATTCTTAGTGATGGTTTGTCCATAAAGGCTTAGCCAATATTGTACTGAAAAAACATTTTAATTTGAATCAAAATCAACTTTATGTAATAAGTTTACATTACAGTAAATTGATATTACAGCCTTTATTTTACTAAGACAGTAAGGAATCAACTCAATCTGCAATTTGTTGATCAACTGTCCACCTACATACAACTTTTCACCACCAGTTGGTGGTTTATATAATTTCAGGGTCTTGTGACATTAGTATACACGTTCAGGCTTTATATGTAAGTACATATATAAAATATATACATACAAACATTCACACCTCTTCCGTATTCAGGTAGACAGAGACCATACAAATAATAATTAAATACATAAGTATTATTTGTATTTCATTATTTAGGTTATAAATAATATCTGAGTATTAGTACCTATTGTTTCTCACAAGAATTATCTAAGGGCTAATTCATCCTAGAGCAATATTGAAGCGCATTGAAGCAAAAATAGCAAATTCTTCTTTATCTCAACCATAACAATAAAAAATAGGCACGAATTCTTTTGGAGGGCGTTAAAGGTATGATTCCGAGACCGACCGTAGACTGCAGCAGCAGACACGTAGCAGATACAGCGTACCATGAAATATGACTTGAATATGATAATTTTGTTCATTGTATTAATTCATTGTGGCTTCTCAATGGTGCCGTTAATCCGTATTGAAATTTTGAACCTCAAGGGACGCTGATTGGTGGGTTGGCATTCTAATTTTTACTGTATGAATTAACCCTGACAGACTAAACTATAGGTAGTCCTTTAAAATCATCGAAGTATTTTTTTCATGTTTGTTGAAGCAGACACATTTATAGTTTTATTTAAATGTACAAAGTGTTATGTATTTTTATAAATTCAAGCTTTTACAATGTAACATAGTCAGAGGCACTTGCTACGAAAGGAATTCTGCCAAAGATTGATGATCTTTGCCCAACTAGTGGTGATTTAAAATATTTGTTCATAATCATTATAATATTGTATACAGAATTACGCGGTTATTTTATTAGTGTAGTTTGCTAAATTGTATAAACTTATCTTTACAGGAAGTGTATTTTAAAAAAAATAAATTCTTCACAATTTTTTTTTTATTTTCACCTACCCACCTAATAAAAAATTAAAATTTTGTTCATAACCGAGGTATATTTATCTCGAGAAGAGGGCCAGATCGTGAGAGATGGCCCTGGGTCGGCCGGGGTGCGAGGGATATGCCTGTCAACCTCACCTTCGGCAACCGAAACGACCCACAGGCGGCGTGCGTTTTAGTCGGTTCGAGTCCGACATAACCTCCTCCACCGGCTCCGGTGGGGAGGTATCCGTGGGGATTTTGCGCACGTAAAAAAAAAAAAAAGGTATATTTATCAAAGGCAGTTCGACTGCTTTAAACCTTGCTGTAGGGCTGTAGCTAATTCCAAAATATCACTATTCTAATTTTATGGCAAACTTCTGCAGTCGTGTGGTGAGACCACAGACATGTTAGCGGGTGAGACTCCAACATCAATGACTCCTGTATGCCAGGATCGGTTCTCTCCCACCGTCCACTTTCGTAGACTAGGGGTTCTGTATGGACCGCGGTATTTTTTTGAATAACTGTTGACCTTCGTCCGCCTGGGTGTACAGTCAGCAGCAAATAGATAGAGACATTCAAGGCTGTCAAATAGATACAGCCAAAGTGGTCAATAACATCGATACACCCGAGACGCTCACATAGATAGAGACATTTCATTCTTCAAAAGTAACGGAACGCGCATGTTACCAATTATATCGGCTCTACTAGGGTGCCACTTATACGATGACAGCCAAATCACCATATGTAACTAAGCAACATCCTTGCCCTAAACATCGGTGCAACTGCACAATTACACCCTAATCAATGGGCATAGAGCTCAAATTAAATTAGTAACTGGGAAGTAACAACGATGACAGCTGTTGTCTGAAATTATGGTGAAAGGCGTCTATCTCTTTCTTTCCTCTAAAACTTTGTATGTTCTTTGTTATTTCGTGAGTGACGTCATTGCCATGTGTTTTGTTTTTAGTTCAATAGATTCAAATAATATCTCAAAATATTAATACCAATTTCAACATATTATTTCACATATCACGTATATATAAAATAAAATAAACTGTTTGTGTCACTATTCTTTTTTTATTTGGTAGCGATAGAGATGCGTTTTGGAAATTGAACCTTAAAATAACAAATTAAATTAGAACGGAACATGTAAATGTTTTTAAAGTATTAATTTAACGTACCTATAGGTTATTAGTATATATGGAGGTGTCAATGAGATGACTTCATTCGCGTGGATCAAAATAAAGATAGCATATGTTACTACTTCGTTATTTTTTTTTCTAAACAACCGCCGAGTAAAGGATTTTTCTGAAATTTATGCATACAGTTTTTCTTTTTATTAAAATCGATGACATGGTTTCTAAGAACAGATCTTCGTATGTCTTACCGTTTCTGACTTTCTCCTACTGACCGTTTTAAATGAGACATCCTGTATATTACAGTTGAGTAAAAATAAAAAAATAGCCTGTTAAGCTATCTCCGTAGGCTTAATTTCAACCAAATCCGCCCAGCCATTTAAGTATGAAGAAATAACATAGCAATATAAGAAAATTTGATCTATTCCACAAATCTCCACCGACAAGTCCCACTAAATTGAACTTAACTTCCTAACGTGAACTTCCCATTAAATTAACATAGTTAGGAAAAGCTTATCCGATCTAATTAAACCCAATAGGGTTCATTTAATTGGTTTCGGGGGTCAATCGTCCAATTATGTGTATCGATATGTTTGACCACTTTGGGTGTTTGGTTACTATTGACGCTTTGCCTGTAGCTATAATAATGGCGGCTAGTGTGTATCAATGTATTTGACAACACGGTGTATCGATATATTTGGACAGGCTGGGTGCACTCAATAAATTGACCACTTTGGCTGTATCTATTTGACAGCCTTGAATATCGCTATCTATTTGCTGCTGACTGTACCGTGGGAACTGTGGAAAGTAAGCCAACATCAACAGCAGTGATTCATGAATATCTGACACCGACCGGAATTTTATTTAGGTACCTGAGGTTTGCTTTTAGATTGAGAGACCTAAAGCATGATAATCATAATAATAATGGAAACAATTTGTAATAAAGGTGACGACGACGTGGAGATATAGGAATAGAATCTATTTACAATGGTTCATTTGAACAGCAATATAAATAATTAATTACTGCGAGACCTCCACCGATCTCTTCTAAAACATGCCGGGTGGAATTGCCTGTGGCATATCTCTTACGCCGTGGTTGACCCAGGGCTACTGAAATGGCACTGTTAGGCGTGGGAACACTGTATACCTATCTTGCCCCGCCGTCTTGTTTCTACTAGGATGACAGGTAGCTCCACCTGTCAGCCCTACTCCCCCAGACCCGCATTCATGGAGGATGTAGGGCATTCATGTTGTGGGGCACGTAGTGTTAAATTCTGCGGACGTTAGTTGAAAGAATTTGTCAGCTGGTGGAAGATTTACCATATATGGCGGTAGATTTACTATTTTGAGTAATCAACATTTCATGACAAAATATTTATTTGAGTAAGTAAGTACCAGTACGTACTTAAGTATTTACTTACTTACGGACAAAAAATAAATAAGTTGTTATGTTGTACGTTTTTCTGTTTTTTCTATGTCCATAGACAAGATAATAGATGAATTGTCAGTACAGTTTATTGAACTGTCGGCTTGACTGACAGTTTGATTTTTAAATGAAGTTCGCGTGTTTTAAAAAGAAATTTTCGAAAACAATGGCAAACTAGATAAAATACTGACAATTATTGCAGAAAATAAGTGAAATAAGCTGCCGTCAACATGAGACGCACTTACAAATCTAAGAAAGACACGACAAGTGTTATAGAGCGTAGAGATTTGTTTCAGAACTTGGACGAGAAGAGTGCAGCGTACAATGCATTTTCCATACAAAACATTAAACAAACGAAACGGGAGTTATCTTGTGTGGGCTCCTCGAATCCTCTAGGCGTCGCATCTAATAAAGTTCGTAAAAAGAAGTTCGTTAAAAGAATAGTTAAGGATGTCGAGATTCCTTGCCGAGAAAATACTTCGGTGTCAACATATCTGACGCCAGACAAATCCATACGCGTAAACAAACCTCTGGATCCGTTCGATCTACTGCTTATGTCATCACCTGCAGGTCAAGTTGACACTTCAGGCAAAGAGATTGAATCTGTCACAAGCAAAGTAAAACTTTTTGATCAACAAGTGTCAAAGAAGTAAGTACCTATTGATATTTCTTGTTATCATTGCTTGAGTCTAATGGAACAGTCCATTAATCCTTAGATAATTTAAAGTTCAATTATTTGTATGCATGAACATGTATTGTATATATTTGTATCGTTCTGGTATGTTTCATAACTTAAGTTGTTTAAACTATACACACTTTCAGTCTTATTACAAAACACGGACTAACTCTAAAACCAGGTTTAAATTGTCTTTAGACCATGGTCTAAAGAAATTTTTATTACAAAAAGGATTTTATTATTAAACCATGGACTATCTCTGGTCTAAAGATAAACCTGCATGACCCCTAGTTTAAAGTTGGTCTAAAGTGTAAATCACAATAATAATATGTCAAACTGGCCATTTTGAAGTTAGCCGGTTAGCGTCAGACAAATTCGTTTACTTTCTTATATGCTCGTAATGGATATTGACGTAGTTGATCTAATGGATATCGCAGGTATTAATATCGTGGAGTCATTGGACATACCACGCTTACCTAACAGACATCGTATTCGAGTAAACCCCTTTATGGAAGAAGCTTTTTAGGCAAATTATAGATTTACTAAATGTTTTAAATAACTTGCAATAAATATACTTTAAAGTAGGTATAAAAATTGGGAAAAATTTGATACCTAGTCAGCGCGAACGGAAAAGTTCGTTTATTTATTTATTCAAAAATTTATTTATTTATTTATTCATTCATTCATTACAAATATGGGTTACATAAAGGTGTTATATCCAGTAGGTACATAGTTTCGCCATATTCTACCATAATAGGCATGCAATTCTAATAGCTAAATCAGTAAATGTGTTATCGATCAAAACTCATTCGTTCGTTACAAATAGTCATTTCAAAATTCCTTCAATTTCAATTAACAATGTCAATAATATTAATAAGAACAATATTAAGATAGAATAGAAATAATGTAAATGATGTCAGTTTATAATGTCATTTTAGATTTCAATGTCTATTCAATATTATGATGAATCGTTCCATTTAATGTCCATAGATCTTCCAATATCATAACAATGATTGCTAAATAAAGGCATGATAATGATATTTTATTAAAAAATAAAGTATAACTATTATTCATAAAATTGAATTTAATGAAAATGTATGTTCTCAATCTTTTTTTCACCATTTTTAGTAAAATAATGATTTCAAATAATTTTTGTTTCCGGAGAAAACGGAACGTTACGATTGAATGGTATTATAATGAACGAACAAAAGTTTGAGTAATCTGTGGTTTTATTTAAGCCAAGGTTTAAATTATGGTACTAAGTAGTCTATGGATTATTCAGCTTTTGTAATAAGGAGAAGTTTAAACCATGGTCTTGAGATTAAGCCTAGATTTTATAGTTCGGGTTTAAACCAGACTTAATACCGTTTTTTGTAATAAGATCGTAGGGTCTAAATAGCATTGTGGAGAATGTTGTAGAATATATATTATAAGCAACACTTTTTTTTTTATATTACTTGATTGGCAGACAAGCACACAGCCCACCTGATGGAAAGTGGTTACCGTGGCCTATGAATGAGTGCAACACCAAGGGAGTCACTCCAGGGCACGCCATAGTAGTGGCGGTAAGACCCATCATGGGGGAGTGCCTAGAGAGGCCACATGGCAGCTTCTCGTACCGTCTGATACAGATAGAGAATGATGGAGAAAGAGCCAACGTCCGAATGCCATCACTGCGATGCGAGCGAGGACTCGGGGCTGCACACGATCATCGAGTGACCGTCATGGGAGATGTCGAGACAAGAGCTGATAACGGCCTTGGGAGTGAGAGTTATCACGTTCGCCGCCTTGCCTTGATTTTCCGCATTTAAAAAAAAGGGAGTCACTCTTGCGCTGCCAACTCCTAACACTTATTTCAGATAAGAAATTTTAGACAATTGGTACTTTACAGGGCATAGAATTTTATTCTGTTCTGAGGACTATCTAATCAGGACCCAGATTCTACTATAATATTATAACAATACCACTCGCACTGTAAAAACTGCCATTAAATTTTAGACTTTAATTTTATACTCTTAAAGTTCATTACATTTTTCATTTACTCTACAAGTAGCCATTTAATTTTAGACATTAAAAATATGAATATGAATATTTTTTGCAGTGTCATGACGGTGGCTTTGACCTGACAAAATTAGTAGAAACAAGGCCGTGATAGGGAGCTCCTGTCAAGGATATAAAAATGCTATTATTCCACCTCAACAGTCCTCTCATCCTCTGTTTGTAATCAGTAATCTCTGAAATGGCTAGGACAATTTTAACCGTATTTTATAGTAGCTGATATATTATAGTTTTATTAGTAGTAGTAGTAGATTATAGTAGCGGTAGCCTAGTGGTATGGGTAATGGACTGGTGAGACGAGGTCACGGGTTCGATCCCAGGTTTTATCATAGAACACACCAATGACTTCAATGCTTTTCGAAGTTATGTGTGTATTTATCCCAGGTTTACAAGTGCCTGGTTGCCACCTATTACATTGGGACCTAAACATAAACTGGCGAAATGTGGGTGCTAGCACATCTGCCTATCCCATCGGGGATATAGGCATGAGTCTATTTTATGTTATGATGTTAAAAGGTGTATCTTAGGCTACTTTTATCAGAAAAATTATTAGTGATCTGCTCATAAATAACCAAAGATAAATGTATTTCTTTTTATTTTACAGAAAAGGCAGAGCCTACACTAGACGGAGGCTAACTAAGGCTAAAAAGATTAACTATTCAAGTAATGAGAGCTATGGTGAGAATATAATTTTGAATGTATATTTATGATAATATCTCCATGTGACGATTACTTGGAAAAAATCCATTAAAAATTCACAGTGAAGAGTCTTCTGGTCATAATATGATCATTCTGGCCTATTGAACAGAGAACACACCTAATATTATTTCACTGTGGGGACACCGGAGGATGGATGGGATGATCCACCTGTGACTTCTGCAAGCCATGTCATCCTTTGATACAGAACAGAACCATAGGGAGTTCTCATAATCCTATTGGTGACATTTATTAAACCATAAGAAATTATCAGTTAAACTATTAACATTTTCAAAAACTTGCAGTTCTTTAGTCTAGTTCTTATCAGCAACCCTTTATAATATGACATAAGCAACCTAATATATTATGTCTTCATCTAATCACCAAATGACCCTCATAGCTTGTACTTCTTAGCCTGGAGTTTGCTATGGTGCTTCTCTTTTTTTAATCACACCTGCTGTCTGATCCCTAACAGCTTATAGAAAAGCCTGAGCCAGAGCCTTGTCGGTCAATTAGCACGCACTGGCTTGCAACTAATGTTGGCATAAGCACCTAAGATCTTAGTAGGCCCTATATGCCCTTTGTTATATTACAATAACCATTTGGAATTCACTCTAAAAGTAATATGTTATACTATAAATAATTTATAATATAAGTTATTTGAGCTTGTATTTGACGATTTACTGTGTACTCTCTTTCCAGATACAGATAAAGAAAATTCTAAGGACAAACAAAATATAACACAAAATTCATCAGACATCAGAGCTCATGATCTGCTAGTGGAAAAAGTTTTCAATAATAAGCCTAAACTTACAGATGACTCTATAAACAATATAGTTAATAACTTATCATTACTAAATAAATTGAAGCATAAGTATAATAGTTCTAATGATTCTATTAATAAGTCATTAATATTTAATAGACACAGATTGACAAAGAATCTACTGTCACCATTATCACAGAAATCTCCTTTGTGTAGTACACCATTCAAAGTCAAGTATAGAGGCGATTCTATTTTTAAGTTTTCACCCATATCAGATACTGGCAAAGTTACTAGTCCAAAGCAATCATCTCTGACTGAAGATAAAGATGATAGCAATTGTAGTGTAGTACTTCTAGGTAGTGTTAAAGACTGTGATATAGAAGAAAAAGCGCTGAAAATAAGTCCTAACATTAGTGCCAAGAGAGAAGAAAAAAGTGAACTGGACGTCCTAAGAGAAGCAGGTATTGAAGTAGAAACATTGTCTCATAATATAATGGAGGTTCCTAATTTAGTTACTGATGAGATTTCTAGTGTTGAAATAAATACCTTACAAACTACAGAAATTGAACCATTTTTGGGCTTTTCAAATGATGCTAATACTGAAAAATTTAATGATTTTGGAGATCTGGTGATCAGTATTCAAGATATAGATGGCAACGTCCTTAGAAGTAGCGTTTACGAATATGGAGACATAAACAATGAAACAGTTGACTGTGGAATGGATGAGACAAAAATGCCTGGAAATATCCATTGCTATGAATATGATCTCAATAGTCACAATAATAACAATTATATTATAAATGATGCTGAAGCTTCATCAGTACAATCTACAGATGAGGATAGAGGTTCATTATATGATACATGCACAAGTGAACAGAGTTCTATTATAGGAAGAGTAGTTAACAGAGAACCTTTGATACTTCTTGAAAGAATGAATGACACTTTATTTTATAGATACTATGAGGAAATGAACAACAAAGAAATAGATAGTGATGATATTGATGATACTGAATCTAGTAGTTTTGAAGATTGTAATGATTTAAAATTATCTTCCTCAAGTATTACTAATATTAAAATTGAAGCAGAAGATAATGTTTTAGAGAATAAGACTGAAAATAAAAATGAAGAAATTGAATCTAATGATGGTGATTTGAGTAATAATAGTGGAGATGAATCTAATAATGATGGTGAGTTGAGTAATAATAGTGGAGATGCATCTAATAATGATGGTGAGTTGAGTAATAATAGTGGAGATGAATCTAATAATGATGGTGAGTTGAGTAATAATAGTGGAGATGCATCTAATAATGATGGTGAGTTGAGTAATAATAGTGAAGATGAATCTAATGATGGTGAGATAAGTAGTAATAATGAAGAAGAAAAATGTATTAGTTTTGTAACCACAAGAAGACGGAATGGAGTGCCTAACAACTCAATGATGTCAATGTTCAATGACTCCAATTACTCTTCAAGTACTAACTGTGATAACACTGTGCTCAGCAATTACATAGATACTAAACCTGATGCTAACTTAGATGTTAAAGATACTGAAAGAAATAATGAACCAAGTAGAGAAGATGATGAAATAATAGATTTAAATAAAGATTCTGAACATTCAGATGAAGCTGAAGTTGAAGAAGACACAAGAATATCATTTGTTACAACCAGAAACAGCAATGTTACTGATAGAAAGAGCTCAATAAGAGCAAGAAAAAGTTCCCTCAAGCCTAGAAGTGACACAGCATCGATTGGACCATCTGATTTGTCTAGAGATAGTATCAGAGAGGAATCTAGAATGTCATGCTTTGATGGGAAACCAGGTATTGTTCTTCAACCTGGCAAAAAATGGGAAAGATCTTTGAGTATTTACAGAAGGATAACTATGATGACAGATCAGTTTGATAGATCCATTTTAGAGGATGAACCTATGGAGGCTAAAGGACGAAAGTATAGACAGAGTGTTATTAGTACGATGGAAATGCAGGAATTTAATAGTAAGTATCTCAATTTAAGATTTTTATACATCTTTTCTAGAACTGATGGTGAATGAACTTCTTTGTACATCTAAAAATGTTTGTGTATATTATATTTGTGACAAATGCTAAGACTTTAGTATTTAGGGCAGTCGGTCTTTCCAATCGAGTAGAAAAATTTGAATCGCTTCAGGCAGGATTCGAACCCGCAATCTTTCCCTTACAGGAGGAATACTCTGACCACTAAGCCACAGAACCTTCGCCCGATACCATCCAGGAACATCTGTAGGGGCAATGGTGTCGACCCCGACACATTTTGCATCCCACACCAAAGTCCTACCCATTTCTAGGTTTATTCAATTTGATATAAGTAAATTAACTATTATTTTAATTTTCAAATTGCGTAAAATAATTTCAAAATTCAACATCAGCTTTCAGATTATTTGGATCAGCATATATTTAAACTTCATAAACAAACTTTTTTTAATAAATTAATACTGGCAGTTGACATTTGAAACTGCCATTCAAACTTAAACCAATCTGACACTTCCATCCAAAGTTTCAGTGTAATGTCAGGTATTTACTTTTTTAGAGAAAATTCTGAATACTATTTTCGTGTTCATATATGTTTATTATTGTTTTAGGTTCCCTACATAATGAATCAATCAATAGTCGCAGAAGTACCTTTGTCTCTAAGCCTAGTCGATCAACAATTAGAATTGTGAAAGTAAGTGTACGAATCTACCACATTTGTTTTAGTTGGTGAATTTTTTTGTAAAATTATTTTCTTTTTTCAGCAGGATCCTAATAGTTCCAGACTTAGTTTATGCAACACAACATTATTAGAGGACTTGAAAGGTATTTTTGTTATTATATTATAAGTACATGAAACATTGATAAACAACATAAAATAATCTTAAACTAAATGTGTGGTGTTCTCATGATTCATGAAATTAGTAATATATATCTTAAAAATATTTTTCTTCTTGGGTTTGTTTTAACCAAGCCTCTAGTGAAAATCTTACAATCTTAAACTTTACAGATTCGCAACTGAAACTAAAATATTTTTGATAATTTTTCAACAATTGCAGTTCATTTTTACATTACGTAAATTACATTCCAATACACGCAACTTTTCTTCTAAAAATGTTCAATAATCGAGCTCTGGAGCTGCGATTAGGTTTCTAGTACCTACTAGTTTCTCAAAAGGCAGCCATAAATTATGTGCTTATTATTCTATAATTTCTTTTTTTATATTTTGTTTATCAAAATATGGTCGTTCCGATAATTCATACTGTTTTCTTGGGTAATTGAATATTTGAAAAATTTCGGAAACCTATATTAAAAGACGTAGAACAAATTTATTGAATACCTGTTACAATTCGTCATTTTAGTTTAAGTTATCATACCCAATACATTTCTTATTTTTTGTAATAGTTGTCAAATACCAATCATAACTGTAGGCTGTAATGGACATTATTGGTGGTAGTAGTAGCAAAAATAGGCGCGGTCTAAAGCAATCGAATCTTGGTACGCGGTACTCGAATGCTGTAACTAATTCTATAAATTATAGGCAATTTTTCTCGGGCTAATTTGCAAGACCTTAAAACAAGCAGGACTACATTTTGAAAAATTTGTATATGGCCCTCATATTACCAATATGGCGGCACGATCGGCAAAGATAGTGTTTGATGTACCTACTTAATATGAACATTGGGAAGAGCCGAAATCTAGGTGATTGGCGATTTCCCTATTCCTGTTAAGCTTTCAAAGCAAAACTATCTAATCATTGAACTCAAAAGCTTCAACAGAAACGTTGCCTGTTGCTCTGAATTCATTTTCCGGAAGCCATTATAAATTATTTTGTTTTGTGTTACCAGCAAACAAAAATTGTAACAGTTTGGTAGGAAATTTCGAAATAGTACAATTTATCGAGCGATACAATGTACAGACACTACTTTTTACAAAAAGCAGTGTAGACAGATACCTAAGGGCAAAAAAAGAAGTTGAGTTCACATTCTCAAAATATAATTTTCGCATTTTCATAACATGGTCAATCAAAACGTTTTAATCAAAAGGGATTAGATTAAATGTTGCTATTGTTGAAGCATGTGACATTCTAACTTTCATTAAGATTAATTCATTAATACATATTACTAAAGGCCAGTTAAAATATGAATATAAATAATTATAGCAGTAAATTTAGAGTTCTAAATATTTAATTATTCAGATTATTCCTAATAATTCATGAAGCATAACAAGACTTCAGATATAAAACAAATATAAGGAATCGCTCAAAACTGTCATTTGGTCTCTCTCTAGGGTTGATTGAATTTAGAAAATTCCTCAAGAGGTCCCAAATCAATCAATATGAAACTTTATTTCCTTTTAACGTGGATAAATAGGTATTAGTTTTTAATAATACTTATAAAATATTTTTATCTTCTGCTCGACACATAAATAGAAAGGGAATGGTATGTAATGGTGGTGACCCACTTTCCTGAGACTTTTGCCTTCAGCTTACCATCAGACGGTAAGGTGAAATCTATTTGACGTGTCCTATATAGGTATAAAATAAACAAAAGTTTGGCTTGAGTAACGCATAAGCATTTTAAAATTCTACCATTTTCTGAAATTATTATACAATTTTATGTACTGACAACACTTAAACTTCATTCATAAATTATCTGTGATTACGCGTTGAATGTTCTGTACATTTCGTGGAAGAAGACGCTGCGTGGTCTTTGTCCACAATTTTTATTTTATTTTTTATTTGGTAACTGCGTGTTAAGAGTTCTCAAGTGAATTATAATATTTGTTACTATTACAAGTTAATAGTAAAATAAACATTATAAAGTGTTGTTATTTAGTGTTGAACTATAAAAGAAATTTCAGTGTCTGCCATTACTTATCCGTAACGGGATACAAGCTTGGTTCTACGCCCTTTGTTCTATAAAGTGTTTAATTAGCCAAGTGCATGCATCTTTCCCTGCAATATCCAGGTTAGTTCTTGAAATGTAGGTTTTAAGTTTCAAATTCACCATAGCGCATTACTGTTGTGTCAATGAGACGATTACGCACGACTCGCGAGGGAAAGTACGTTCAAGTACTTCCTACTATGTGTAATGTCATTTTATATGGTGAATGACGCATAGTATTTTTTCAGGTTTTTGGAACGAGGAGTGTGATGATACTATTATCGAATTATCCAAACTCTCGATCACTGATCATACACATGAGGTCACTGTATTAGACAATTTCCATGATACTTCCAACCGTATAGTTACAGCGAAGGACTACGTCTTACGTCGATGCAATCAGACAGAACCGATACAATTTGATGAATGCTATCCGGATTTGTGAGTATTTATTGTTTTCTATGTCCAAAATAACAAAATTAGATGTTAATTAGGTTACACTAACAAGATGGTGCTATTTATGTGATCAAAATATTGATAAAAGGAAAGTAGGTTTTGCATGTGTAATGTTACAAACACAAATCTGCCCTAGATTGTGTACATAATCTGTACTATCAGATAATTGGGTCATTTCTATAAAAATTAAAACTGTTTTAATACATGTGCAATCTCAAAAGAGGATCTTACGAAACATTTTTTATGTAACTCTTGAATAACTTGTGCGAGATGAACTAGAATACAGTTGTTTAAATGAAGTAATACAGTGCAATTAAAATATAATCATTATTTATAAAGCTATTATGTTACTACTGTGATCGAGATATCAAGTTTAATAGGTCTCTCTCTGTCAATAACTAGTCTTTTCAAGGTAATTAAGATAGACAAGTTAATTTTGCAGCTTAAGAATATTTGTTTAATAATTATTATGATTATAATGGAACTAATAGGCTCACCCTCGATTATATGGGGCTGGAAAACATGTTGAAATCTGGGTGTTAATATATCATTCATTGGGAATGAATATGTGTGTATGTAATTATTGTGTGCAGTTGTGTAAATTGGTGAATCATACTATTCATACAGATGTTTGTTGTGCTGAAGGATTCTATTTGTTTGCCCTTGAAAGATGGCAAACAGTGTTGCCGACAAAAGGAAACTAATGCTATTTTTTTTTTGCATTCAAGTTGAACATGTACTTTGACATTGTAGGTAGGTAAATAAAATTATAACAATTTTATTTTTGTAAATATTTTAGATAATGAATTATTTTGTATTATTCAGTGTCAGTAGCTTAGTGGTTAAGGAGTCGATCCTTAGGATCGAAAGGTCCCGGGTTTGAATCCTGACTATAACACTACCCATGTGAACCCATTCCTAACACAACACAATTTAGCTTAGCTGGACGGTTTAGAGGGAATATTAGTAATTTCCCATTCTAATATTCTTTAGAAATGTAATTTATTTTGCAGGTCAAGACCTGTTAATTAAATTTCGTTTTTCTTTTTTCTATTTCATTTTGTTACCCTGTTTATGTATATTGTAGGCTTTAATTGAAGGCAAACTATGGCAGTTGAAAGATAAGAATTCCATAATCAAGAATATGTTAAGAAAATGTGCAACTTCTTTGTGTAGTACTTACTCTTCTTATTTTCTTTGTCAATGAATGCAATTCAATGGTATTGTTACATGAACAAAGGTACTCTAAGCATTGCATTAGTCATGGTTCTTACTACTATTGTATATGCAAAAATTTGTATAGATGCATGTTCATTACTCAATCACTATAACAGCTGATCTGATGTAGATGTTATTCGGCACAGATATAGATCATAGTCTGAAATAAAATATAATAACAGATTTATCCTGTAAATAGATTTATAGCGGGGCAGCCTAGTGGTATGGGTAATGGACTGCTGAGACGAGGTCTCGGGTTCGATCCCAGGTTTTACCATGGCACACCAATGACTTTTTGATGCTTTTCAAAGTTGTGTGTATTTATCACAAGTTTATAAGTGCCCGGTTAATGGCAATAGGCTCACCACCTATTACAATGGGACCTTAACATAAACTGGCGAAATGTGGGTGCTAGCACCTCTGCCTACCCCCTTCGGGGATATAGGCGTGGGTTTATGTATGTTTAAATAGATTTATCACAGAAATTGGAGCAGTGTTTCAAGTATGATCTCGCAGATATTGTCTTCCTGCCTCTGCCTCATATTTATTTGGGGTCCATGCAACATGTGTGCTTTTCCAGTCATCTCAACATCGTCTTTCATATGGTCCAACTCAGACTCCTAGTATTCTATATCTAATAACTGAGCTAAATTTCTATTCCTGAGTTATAATTATGACAGATGGGTAATGTCATGCGGCATCGTACAAGGCGACTAAGGGATAGGGCTGTTTAACATCAGACAGATATATACAACCCAGACTCGGTCTCAGATGCGGGGTTGAGTCAAATATAGTGTCCGATATATGTCAATAGGCTCACCACCTATTATGTGGGACAGAATACAGTTATTGGTGAAATGTGGGTGTTAATTCACCTCTGCCTAACCCTCCGGGGATAAAGGCGTGATTATATGTATGTATGTATGGGTAATGTGTGAACGTTGTAATATTTATTACTGAGCATCACCTGTTTTGCTTTTCCAATTTGAAATACCTGTGCCATTGAAGTGAAAGTTCTGAATTATGCAATACATTTTATTTGAATAAGGAATGAAATGAGTAAGTTAAAATTAGAAATTCAATAGAGGTTTGATCAAATTTGTGATTTGATAACCATTGTTTGGATAATTGGGCAATCATCTTTCTAGAATTCAATTCCATTATCTCAAATATATTTTTTGTTATTATTTATGTAAAATACAGTAACAGCTCATAATTATACAATGATTTGGGATTTTTCGCGATTAAATCATGGAACTTACTACTTCTGCAGTTTTTAACGGCACTGTGTTTTTTGGTTTTACTTTCTTAAATCACTATTCCACGTTCCGGATAGTTTGAATACATCTTCCCTTTTGAAATCTTTATATTTTTTATTTCAATGGCTTCACGCACCGTTGTATAATTATGAATTCACACAGCGATATTTTAAATTTGACAGTAACAGCAATTATTTTTTTTTACCTGCGCAATATTCCCACGGATACCTCCCCACCGGAGCCGGTGGAGGATGTCGGACACGAACCTACTAAAACGCACGCCGCCTGTCGTCGTTCGTTTTGGTTGCCGAAGATGAGGTTGACAGACATATCCCTCGCACCCCGGCCGACCCCGGGCCATCTCTCACGATCTGGCCCTCTTCTCGGGTGTGGGGACTACAGAGTCACCAACTCGTCCCCGACCTCACAAACTCGTGACCTCCTCCGACACCCGAGTTACCTTCGTACGCGGGTAGCTTGGTTTGCGATCCTTAGTCGCTCCCGCTGCCGCTCCCGCCCCGCCTCCTCCTTCACGAGCATTACTTGCTCGCAGAAGGAGGCGCACAGTAACAGCTATTGAGCAGATGTATGTGTGTCCTGTCCTGTGATCGTAAAAGTGTTTCATGTGTATCTTTCATCAAATCTGGCTACAATATTGTCATTTATTTGGCATTGGCACATGTCATTCTTTTTAGCACATTCCTTTCTTATATATCATATCTTCATTCACATTTTATATTACAATAATTACTAGAAAACATTACATTCTTAGAACCAGATATTACTATATCTTTCCTAGGCTTATATTCTGTCATTGGTATTTTTTTTTTTTTTTTTTTTTTTTTTTTTTTCCTTCTGGCGATTCCGATGTTTCCGCCAATGACTTAGCTCGGGATCTAATTCATAGTTTCGACTTGTCGGAATGTGACTTGTTGTAGTCTCGGATCAAAGGTTTTATGAATGTACAAGAGATGATGTATTTAACATCCAATATAGGCCGAAAGTCATGTAGCACGCTGGAGTACCTGAGTCAAAGCAAAACACACTGGTTGGAGGTTATAGCAGACAAACACAGTTCTACAGGTTAATATTATTTGAGTTAATGTAGCTAGAGATCAAATATATGAGAGGAGAATTAGTATAGGTCAGAAGAGAGTTAAAATTCATGGGTCGAGGGATACGGTTAATGGGGAGGATATCATATAAAGAACCATTCCTTCTTGTGCACTCAAAGAAAATATGATCCGCTGTGTGTTCATCTAAGCCACACTCACAGAGAGAGCTGTCCCTGATCCTGATTTTAGCTAGAAATACATTGGTGCAGGCATGACCTAAACGCAGACGACAAATTACCGAAGTAGCTCTCTTACTAGCTTCACGGAATTGGTAAAACCAAGGTCTAGCTGGAATATCAGGCTGGATGGAGGCATAGTGTCTACCCTTCACCTTACTGGACTTCTCCCAAAGGGTAGTCCATTTTGAGATCAAACAGGGTTTGGCAAGTAAGAGGATATCGTGAGCATAGACTCTATATTGGTCGAGAGCACCATTGGATATTGCTTCCTTGGCAAGGGAATCCACAAAAGTGTTACCTGCTATGCCCGTATGGCTTGGGATCCATACCAGTGAAATCAACAGACCCTTAGTCTGACATCTGAACAATGATTGCTTAATCAACAGTATTAAGGGGAACTTTGTTTTACTGGTGAATTGATTAGCTAGGATGGCCATTAAGCAGCTCCTGGAATCAGTAAAAACCACCGCCTTGCTTACATTATGAGATTCAACATATAGTAATGCTTCAAGTATAGCTATCGATTCGCCAGTAAAAATGGAATTGATATTTGGAGATTTATATGACAGTATAATTTTATATTTTGGGATCCAAACTGCAGACCCCACGCAAGAAGAGTCAGAAGTTTTAGATGCGTCAGTGTAAATGGCTAGCCAATCCTTCCAATGTTGACTGATCAAATAATCCAGCTCCCTACCAGCGTCCACGGAATCCTTACTGATACCTGAATATAAGACCACATTAGGGGTGTAGATAATTGCATCAAATGTGGTTTCAAACAATGGGTTAGTTTTACACTGAAAACAAGGGAAAGGGAGACGAACATAATTCACAAAACTATTAAATAAACAGGGGTGGTTTTTATGTGTCCAATATCCACCTGAAGAAATGTATTCTGATAGTCTATGTAACTTGGGTATTAGGGGATGTAAGGATAGTTGGGACGATTTATATAGGTATCTGTCTGAGAGGTACTGTCTTCTTAGAAATAGAGGGGGGTCTACACACTCCAATTGTAGTGCATTTATCGGTGATGATCTCATGGCACCTACAATGAGGCGCATGCTTTTGGCCTGGATCTTATCCAACAAGCTTAATGCTGCCTTATTGCATGGTTCCAAGAGGAAGCTTCCATAGTCAAGGTGGCTACGGATAAGGGCGTTGTACATCAGCTTTTGACAATAGGGGTGGGCTCCCCACCAGGCGCCAGACACTGCTCTTAAAATATTAATATTTTTTTCACATTTATGGGAAATGTAGTTAATGTGTTCCACCCCAGATAACTTTGAGTCCAGAACAAATCCTAAAAACTTAACTGTGTTATTTACAGGGAAATTTTGATGATCAAGAGAGATTAAACAATCAGGGATGGATCTACGACGGCTGAAAATTACCACAGAGCTTTTGGGAACTGAGAGTGATAGACCATGGTCAGTAAGCCAAATAGAGAGATAGGAAATTGCTGAGTTCAATCTGGACACAGCATCCGCCATATGATCCACTGCTACATAAAGAGCCAAATCATCTGCATATTGTAAGATGTTGCAGAAAGATGTGACTGAGAGATCCAAATCAGCTGTGTAGATACTGTAGAGGAGAGGGCTTAAGACAGAGCCCTGTGGAAGGCCTCTCCACGTAATTCTGGAAGAGAGGGTTGAATTTTGAACTCTAAGACTAATGGTTCTTGCAGACAGGGAATTGGAAATGAAATTTACGATCTTCTCTGGAACACTCAGATTGAGCAGTTTTTGCCTGAGCACAGGAAGAAGTACATTATCATATGCAGCTGCAATGTCCAAGAAAACGCCCACGCAATACTGATTTTTAGATAAAGCTATTCTAACGTCAGTAGTTAAAATGCTGAGGCTATCCATTGTCCCCAGGCCCTTGCGGAAGCCGAACTGAGTTTTCGACAGTAAGCCCTGGTTTTCCACCAGCCACTCTAAACGATTTTTTATTAAGTGCTCTAATATTTTAGACATAGTACAAGAGAGCGCAATGGGGCGGTAGCTAGAGGGATCATCGCTGCACTTACCTGGTTTCAAGATCGGTATTATGATTTGAGATTTCCACTCTTCCGGGGGGAAACCAGAGCAAAAAATGTGGTTGAGTAAATTTAAAAAGAAGGTTTTGGTAGTGGTGCTGCTTTTGAAAATGAATGAGTAAGGGATGCCATCTACCCCAGGAGAAGAATCCTTAAGGGACCCCAAGACGATCGAAAGCTCGTCGTACGTATAACAAGCATCTAAAGGGTGTGAAGCCTGAGGACTGGAGGGAAAGAATTTTGAAGACTCATCAGCTGTGGGAGCTGTTGGGGGAGCCAATCTTTGCTCGAATTTCTGTAACCATCGGGAGGGGTCATTCGACGTAATATTGCTGTAGGTTGTAGAGTACCTGAACCTTCTAATATCTCTCCATACAAAAGATGCGGGGGTACGAGGGGCTAATCTTTCGCAGAATCTGCGCCAACCATCCTTTTTCTTTTGTGACAGGAGCCTAACTGTTTGTGCAGCTACTTTTTGGTAGTTTAAATAGTTATTAGTTGACATATTATGCTTATATGCTCTTTCAGCCTCCTTTCTCATTCGGCAGGCAGACGAGCAGGCCTCATCCCACCAAGGAGGAGAGGGGATGTTGTTCCTGGGGGCCCTTTTAACAGGTATTGCCTTGTCAGCAGAGTTCAGAAGAGCTTGTTTAAACAGGGTGTAAACAGTCTCAATGTTATCTGAGTTAGGCGCAGGCAGGAGAGAAACCTCTTGTTCAAGATAACTGGAGTATAATTCCCAATTGGCCTTTGAAAGGTTATATTTGAGAAGGGGGTTAAATGGTGATGATTCCCTGTGGCTGGCTAGTGATGTGACAATTATGGGGTAGTGATCACTCTGTTGTGAGTCACTTGATATCTGCCAAGTCAGGCAAGAGGCAAGGGACGCCGAGCAAACAGTCAAATCTACAGCACTAGGGCCCCTTTGGGTTAGAGAGGGCCTACGGGTGGCAGAGCCATCATTTAAGATGCAGAGATTCAACGAATCTAGCATCTCTATGAATGGGGATGCTAAAACATCACAATCTTGTGAACCCCAAGAAGTATGATGAATGTTGAAGTCACCTAGAATAACAAGCGGATAAGCTATAGAAGTTAAAATGTCATTCATCTCAGCCAAGGAAGAAACATCTGGATAGGGGATGTAAACAGAGAGAAAAGCAATGTTTGCCACTGTAATGGCAACAATATTGATACCATCACTATGAGGAGGTAAAGTCAAAGAATTAAAAATAATTGTTCTAGAGATTAGAAGGGCAGCTCCAGCATACCTATCACCTCTGTCATCCCGGAGACAGACATACCCAGGCACCCTGAAATGGGAACCGGGCTTAAGCCAAGTCTCCTGGATGGCAAGGATGAGAGGTTTGTGCTTATTAATTAAATAAATTAAATGACTTTTCTTACTTCTAATGCTCCTACAATTCCATTGGAGCAGAGGAGGGAATGTTACTGGTGAAAGTTAACAGCTGAGTAAGTTTTGATCTATATTTATCAGGCAGCTCAGTATCATCAAAGCGGGTCAACATGTTAATAAGTGTGGAGAGTAATAGATCAAGGAGGTTATCATTCGCAGGAACGTTAGCTTCTGCATCAGAGATAGCAGCACCATTAGGAAGAGAAGATGGGGGGCAGCGAGTGATAACATTGTGGGCCTGCCTGTCATAGCCAGGGCCAGAAGCGGGTTTGTTCTGCCTTTGGGGCATGATAATTGTTTTTCGGTGAGATACTTGAGGCCCTTGAGACCTCCGGACAGAAGACGGGAAAGACTGCTGAGCACCAAGTTGAGGACTCAATGGTTGAGACATTCTGGTAGTGTCGGCAAAGGATTTTTTCACTTGGGGGAATCTGGCAGATGCCTCCATATATGAGATATTCTCCTGAGACATAGTAATCTTTATCATCTTCTGCCTAGAGTGTTCTGGACAAGAGGGATCTTTTGCTGAGTGAGGCCCTAAGCAAAACATGCAGGTGGGGGATCCTGAGGCACATGATGTACCCTCATGAGCTTGGGAGCAAATAAAACACCGTGGAGCAGACCTGCATTGTGTAGTGGTGTGGCCATAGCGACAGCATTTCCAGCACTGAATCAGAGGGAGAACGTAGTTCTCAACGGGGAGAGAGTTATAAAAACAATAGACGTGTGGGGGCAATTTTTGTCCTGAGAAAGTGACTACAATAGTCTGAGTGGGAATGTATGTAGCTGTGTTGTTCTCATTCAGTACTCTTCTGTTAAGCCTTCTTGCTTTCATGATTGAACCATATCCTGATGGGACCTCAATGGATAGGACCACTTCTTCTAGAGTCCAATCTACTGGAACCTGCCTTACTATGCCCATTCGAGAGCTTGCAAAAGAGGGAATAGAACACAAGTATTTGGCCCTTGCTAAGGATGGATGAGAAAGAAAGTTGTTGGCATCACTAGCGTTCTTAAATTCAACGGACACTCTGTTGCGACCCACTCGCTTAACACTACCGTCAACTATGTTGTTAATTTTATTGGCGAATAAGAAATGGCCGAACTTTATGGATCGGAACACTGTTCCAGCAGCGGCATCCTCGGTATCTCTTGTCACGTGAACCAAAAAAGGACCTGAATCTGAGTCTAGGTACTTTGCTACCTTATCCTGAAAATCCGGATGGATGTAAGTACTTTGTATAGACGGCGTAGCTTGGGAGGGGATCGTAATAGTTTTTTTGGCAGGGACAGCGTCTTCCTGTGAGGTATGGTTCATACGTTTCTTGGCTATGATGGATGTAGGTGTATCATCTAGCACAACGCGAGAACTACTGGGGAGAGGCGTGCCCGGCCGCTGGCCGGGGACGTTTCCCCCACCGGGGTCTGGTGGATGGTTATCCATAGGACAATCTAAGTGTTAAACACCGTTACTTACCCTGAATATGAATACTAAGCACACTTAGACAACACAGAAGCACTTAAATACTCCAGCAACACAATATTGTCAACAAAAAGATTTTTGGCAAGGACGAACACTTGTAGCAAGCACGCGTTCCAGATCCGAATCGTCATTGGTATTACTTTTAATAGTGCCTCTGTCAGTATGTCACTGTCGCATTTATTGCTGTTATTATGATTATACAAATATTTGAACTCATATAGACAGAGCAGTACTATAGTGGCAAGAATTATACATATTTGACAATATAATCTTGTGAATTACTTTATTTCCTTTTTTCTACTCGGAAATATGTACTATTTATGAAGATTGGAAAAAGAGAGACGATTCGAACAGTTATTTGATTGCATTGCAATTTTTTTTATGGATCTCATTATGTGATTAATTTGTTACTATGAATCTTCAATTTGTGGAGGTTGTTCAACATCTCATTGTGTAGCTAATTTAAATGTTCAAGTATTATGCAATGAGATTTTTTACAATTATTAACTAAACTCCCTCCCCCCTGTCAGCAGAAGTAAGCAAAACTCTTACCCCCATGGTGTAATGTATGTTGGTATATTATGTGAAAAAGTAAATAACTGCTGCTTACGTCATCATTATTTAGACCTGGGGTGATTGATTACAGGTCCCCCATGTCATAAAAAATAAGCAATGCGAAGACCCCCTCCCCCCTTAGTGCTTACGTAATACTTGAACGGCCCCCCATCCTTGTTACATGAATATTTAAATATGTCTCATGTATGAGTATTCATTTAGGAAATCGAACCATATGGGATCCTCAACATTAGATAGAAGTCACAGGCAAGGGTGCCAATTGTGAGAACTTGAATTGAATGAATGAATGAATTTATTAGTCGCTTATGTTATTTTTAAACTATCGCGGTGTAAATTAATAATTATACAAAGGTTCGGGACTTTACGCGACTTTTTTGTTTTTCCTAAGTTTCGGATGCGTTGCAGCACCCGTGGTCACGACATGACTGACAAAATTTCAATAGGGAAGATGGATTCAAACTATTCGGGTCGTGGAATCCAGTGATTAAGATTTCAGTATCTTACAAAAAACAGTATCGTTAAAAACTGACCTAGTGAGTGTGGTGTGTCGCCAGCTTTACCTTTCATTATAAAACTAATGCAGGGTAGGCTCACAAAAAATCTTCCCCGCATATCTCTTGGCGCTCGGAAGTCAGTCAATTCGTGAACACGGGTGATGCAACGCGTCCGAAATGTCAGCAAAAACAGTAAGTTCCATGATACCGAACCGTTGTATAAATAGTCTTCTTTGATTTGTTTTCGATTATGCAGTTTCAACATTTTTGAATCTCGAGTTAAACCTTAATCACATGCACACTATATTAAAACTATTGTTCAACAGAGCAGCTTGTCACCGTTTAAAAACATTGGGGCTTAATTTGTTTGTTATATTATATGTGTATATATCTTGCAATCACCACGACTCCTTCTACTGCGTGGCGGTAGTGAACGAGACTGGTACAAAAAAAAAATCTAAGTTCACCCACATCACAGTTAGACTGGGAAGTCTACCCCAACGGAGATTGGAAAAGACTCGGGGAATGATGATTTGCATAATCAATCGTGACATTATATGTATAAGCAAATTAGATATGAGTACTGTTGTTACAAAATATTAATAAATAGTTAATTTGCAGGTTGTTGAAGAACTGCCACAAGATCGGCGAAGGTGTCTATGGGGAAGTGTATCTGTGGAGAGACAGAGATGGACGCGCGCGCGTCTTGAAGATAGTCCCCATCGCCGGAAACATAAAGGTCAATGGGGAAAGTCAGAAAGACTTCCATGAGATCATATCTGAGATCGTGATTGCTATGTGAGTATTTTTTTTAATACCTATATTAGGCCTTACCTATGAAATTGCCGAAATTTTCTTTCAGATTCATGAGTTTGTTATTCCTGTAATTTGATAGCTATTTCCATTATTTATATTTTGTTTGAAAGAGTTGATTTCAAGATTTTACAAGCCGTATTTAATTTTGTTTTTATTGGCCGCTTGATAAATTAAATTCGATCTTCAAAAACAGTACTTCCTAAATGTTATCCATTTTGATGATAAATTTCGTATTACTTTTTTACAGCTGTCACTTCAAATGTAATAAAAGTGTTTGTTAGCGTAATGTTGTCTCTTACAACACACAAAAAATATAAAATTTGGATTTGTCATTCCTAAAAAATGCAAAAATGTTAGTACTGAAAATTGGGTTCCCTCCAATTTCTTAAAAAAAAAACGCAATTTCATATGTAAGACCATTAAATTTATTCCTTACAATTTTTTTTACCAAATGAGCAAAGTGTATCATGTCTCTTATTTTGAGTGCCAGTTTCATAACTACCCTCGTTTTTAAAAGCCGTTGATATAGTTGTACGCCAGTTCTCTTCTGTGTTAACCAATTATAATCCAGTCTTTTCACGTTACAACTGCGTATATGTCCCTCAGAAAAATGCCTCATCTCATAATCCGCCTGAGTTGCTTTCATCTGTCAGTCAGTCCTTTTGTATTCGCTTACAAAGAATATTCTTCCATTTTTGTCTTTCTACCCTATCTTGATGCACGGGTACTACAATATTACCCGAGAAGAGGGCCAGATCGTGAGAGATGGCCCGGAGTCGGCCGGGGTGCGAGGGATATGCCTGTCAACCTCACCTTCGACAACGAGTCCGACATAACTTCTCTCACCGGCTCCGGTGGAGAGGTAACCATGGGGATTTCGCGCACGTAAAAGAAAAAAAAAGAATGTACTACTATATATTTCTTTTTTGTCGTTTCCGAATTAGTTAGCTGCGTCCACATAGTTACTAACAAATTAGCAAAATCACTATCCTGTTTACTCAACTGTGTTGGCGGATGATAGGATGTTGTGAAATATTCCTAAAGAAAGGAAGTTTGTTGCAACCAAACTATTATGATAATATCGATTCGATAAATATGTTGTCAAAAACATCAACATTGGGCTTTTTGGTCAGGTTCCCAGACAGAATGCTGCTATTGACAAATAATTATCTGTCATCTGGTGTTACAAACGTCCACGGTAACCATTTTCCATCAGGTGGGCCGTGAGCTTGTCCTGCCACCTAAGTGGTATAAAAAAAAATCCTTATAATAGTAAAGCCTCAGAACCTAGAAACGCAATCTTCCCACACCTAAAAATTCTACCACAGTAAAAAACAAACCTAGTCATGATAAAATCGACCAATCACATCAACATTTTGCCTTTGTCACGTCATAGATGGATGTTCGCATATTTCCGCCTCGCTCTGCTCATCTATTATAAATCAATTATAGACCAGGGACTACCCGGTGCTTGACAACATGGGCCATTGTCACGGACCCCTTTTTTATTTGACCCCTGGACCCTTTTTTTGTGTAGTTCAGATAGGTAACGAAAGGTTACTACACTCGCAACTTTCACGAGCCTATACTTTGTGTAACCAGTACAAAAGATGTACCTACAGTGACGTTTTAGAACTGTTGTTAAGGCTAGGTCAAGGCCGAGGACAAACTCATTTTTCATTTTGGCATTGAATACCGCTGTCTCTGATGGCCCAGTTCCGATGACACACTTTAAATTATATGAACAGCATATTTTTATTGCATAATGTCTACTGGTTACGCACCCTGCTTATGATGCGTTCCCGGTTTTCCGTTTAGAATTGTTAGTTTACGTCGATAAATGGGTGATTAGGGCCAAAGCCAACCACTTCTGCAAGCCGGTACAGCTGCTGATTGACTAACGAGCCTCTGGTGCCCGGCTTTCCTCTCCAAGAAAAAGACCTTAGATGACAAACATATCTCATTGATTTACCTATCACCTGAGGTTGTCGCTTGCACCGTTTAGCTTTTTTACCATCGATATATTGAAGCCTTGAAGGACGTCAACAGAGGTCAGCTCAGACAATTGCCTTCAAGTACGCTCTGTTATCTAAGTTGAGATCATGGAAGCTGATCGTTTGCAAAACTTTGGATTTAATCTTGTAATCGGAACTAGCGCCTGGAAGTAATTTATAATTTAAGTATCTTTTTCCCGTTACTTTACTCGCGTATTACGTGTAATATAGCTATTATATCCGTCCGTCCGCGTCCATCCGTCCGTTCTATCATTGCTTCATAGAGAAAGTAACTAGCTGTTACCTGCGACTTCTTTCGACCTCGCGCGCACACACGCGCACATACAGCTGAACGTATATGATTGATTATAATTTGGCCAGAGATAGATTCATCTAGGATAGTACTTTTATCCCAAGAATATTTTCCGGGAAAAGGATGAGTAATTACTTATGCATGAACTCGTGCAGGCGTAATCAGGTGTAACCGTATCAAATGAATAACGAGAATGAACTAAATTCATCCTCACTTTATCTTAAACGACTACGCTCGCATTATTATACTGATAAGAATAAGAGAATTTGCATATGGAACAAAAAAGCATCTCAATGGTAGGCCAGTGTTGGCAATAAAACGTTTACATAACCAAAAGTTTCATAACCAAAATTGTATTGAACGTGTTTAATGAGCCGTCATTATTGTTACTCTACTTTCACTTTTGAACATGACATTACCGTTTTGAAAAAAATAAGTGTTATTCCTTATTTAAAATGGCGTGAAGTATTCTATTATATAATATGCTTCAGACGTTAAGCTAATGGGGTCTATAGACGACCTGAAATATTTTAAAATATGGTAATTTACTATTTAGAACGTAGCTTAATGTGCTTGGCAAGAAAACAATTAACGAATACTTCACAAAAGAAATGAGTAATGCTTACTGAGCATGCTTGATTATATTATCGATTGTTTAAAAGCATATTTGTCAAACTCAATGGTTGTAATTGCATAAATAATGCTTACCAAGCGTGCAAATGCTTGTGAAGCATTTTCGATTACTGTTTAAGCGTGATTGAGTAATAAACATTCAAACAAAGTAACGGTAGCCTAGTGGTATGGGTAATGGACTGCTGAGACGAGGTCTCGGGTTCGATCCCAAGTTTTACCATGGTACACACCAATGACTTTTCGATGCTTTTCGAAGTTATGTGTGTATTTATCGCAGGTTTATAAGTGCCCGGTTAATGGCAATAGCCTCGCCACCTATTACATTGGGACGTAAACTGGCGAAATGTGGGTGCTAGCACCTCTGCCTACCCCTTCCGGGATATAGACGTGAGTTTGTTACATTTAACAACCTTTTAAAATTATCATATTAGTAGATAAATCACTTTAATGTACATGCTTTCTCTCTTGATAGGTAGATTACTACTGTTATCGCTATCAGAAATCAATTATATTACTCATATCGACCTTGCAAGTCTGCGAATGTTTATAGTAATTAATCTATGATAACGATTCTACCATTTATGAATCAGCCGGAAGTGAATTTTAATGATGAATCACTAAAATGCAGCATTATTTTATCCTGTAGGGTATTACAATTGTCACCCTAGCAGAAGCAGGCCGAGGCGGTGCGTAATGCGTGCCTACCCATTCCCGGGGATGTAATGGGGACTTCGTGGTCCTCACACCCGAAGAGGGCCGTCACATAACAGAAGGTCCTGGGCCGGTCGGGGTGCGAGGAATATGTCTCAGATAATCTTACCTCTGGCAACCTGCGGTCCACACAGTCGGCGTGCGTTTTAGTCGGTTCAAGTCCGACATAACCTCCCCCACCGGCCCCGGTGGTGCGGGGTATTCGTGGGGATTTTGCGCAAATAAAAAAAAAGTAGGGTATTACAATTATGCCTCCAAATCACACATATCCTGTTAGGTATCTGCTATGGGCAGGGGCGTATAGCCTACATGCCAGCCTATTCTTAGTCCCACTTACCCATGAACTGCCTATAGTCAGCTACACTTTTTTTTTGTCAAAAATATGTAAAAAAAAAGGGTGGCAAAGGGATATCATTTTAACGTAATGGATTAAGTCTAATTGACGTGTCCTATATAAAAAAATGCAGACTGCAAAGTACATAATGGACAGACTACAAAATTTAAATAAAACTAATATATAAATAAAAAAATATGATTTCCATAAGTGGGGGCCACAATATTTTTGTCCGGAGCGCCAGTGGCAATTACGCCGGCAGTGCCGGCACTGCATACAATATATTTTTGAAAACTTTTTTGTTATGAGACTTTGCTATCACCTTACCATCAGGCAAAGCGAAGTCAAATTGACGTGTCCTTTACATATTAAAAAAAAAAACAAAAATAATATATTCATAGTAGAGGCTTTTAACTGGAAATCTTCAAAGAGATTGCAATCCTGCGTTCGAGCGCAGTAAACCGTTCTAGATCGTGTTCTCGGACGAGGCGGACTTCCGCTGCAAGTGCGGTGTTACCCAATAGACTGACCCTAATTACGGCGTACTGCATATTTATGTACTTTAAGAGAAACTTGCGAGTATCTTCGAGTATGCAATAAACTTATTAAAAGGGTAATGAACTAACGATTATAAATCCGTCTTCCATCATAGTAGATAAAATATGTAAATCTTTAAACAACATAAATATTACTTAACATAAAAGTTAAACCGACTTCAAGATACAAAAATGAGATTAAACATACCTATTGAGAGCCTCCTCCTTTTTTGTAGTCGGTAAATAATCGATAACTTATGATAAACCCAACTAACAGATAAAAGAAAAATATCTCGAGTTCTGCGATGATTTATCTGCGAGAAAAGATGTAAAATTTGTCGTACAACGTCTAAAGTTGTGACTCATGACTGCAGCGTAATATTCATTAAAATGTAAGGTTATAAATTAAAAGAGGAAAGAAAAGCTGGTCCTTATCATCTGGATTTTAGTCTAGCTTTTGTAATCTGCGGTAGCCTAGTGGTATTGGTAATGGACTGCTAAGACGAGGTCTCGGGTTCGATCCCAGCTTTTACCATGGCACACACCAATGACTTTTCGATGCTTTTCGAAGTTATGTGTGTATTTATCGCAGGTTTACAAGTGCCAGGTTAATGGCAATAGGCTCGCCACCTATTACATGTTATGTTGTAATCAATTGACGAGCTGTATAAAAAATAATGTTTCTAATCTCCCATTAAACATTTATAGGGAAACTATTTTAAATAACAAAGACGGTAGTTGTAACATTTGCGTTTCACGGTCACTATCAGATGCGCTATGCGGAATATAGAAGTTGGGAACAAAGAATTTACACACAATAGATAGGAACTAAATATATTAGTAAGGTTATCCATCGACATGTTTGTATGTTCGCAGTAATGACCGATAAGAGGTTATTAGCTAAACGTTGAATTTATATGATTTTGTTGAAGTAAAAATTGAGTAGGTAGGTAGTATACACGAGCCCAAGAAGACGTGCAGGTTTTTCTCGGAATTGGGAGGTCAGACTGCAGTTACGAGCATGTAAATGAAAGTCGTAAAACTAAGAGGATTTTTCTTCACACAAAAATCCTATAGTAAACGGTTTCAGCTGATGGGATGTATGAGAATTAGGAAGTGTTTGGAAAAAGTAATGCAGGGAATAGGGGTAAACGTTTATAGTTGGATACTGATGACCGCTTACCATCAGACGGATCTATATGCTTACCCAATTGTATATCCCATTATGGTCGTATCCTGTTTTGAATGGTACCGAAGGATTTTTATTGTGTACCCACACATCGACAATAATAAAAATTGTAATTTTCTATTTTATATATTAAGGCTTGGACCTTCTATCGGCTTTGGCGCTGTTTTGTCACCAAGGCCTACTCGCTAATACTTATCGCCATTTCCTGGTGTACTAGAAGTTTTATTAGGCTTTTAAAATGGCAAATATGCATGCGATCAACTCTTTTTTTATTTATTTATTTTTAACTTTATGCACAGTTTATTGTACAAAGGCGGACTTAATGCCAAAGGCATTATCTGACAGTCTACCTTAGGGCAATGCAGAGAATATTAACCATAAGGAAATACTCAAATTTGTACACAAAAATGTATATATAAATATAAATGCATATATTATGTACATACTCAACCATAATATATACACATTTATATAAACTACTTATATACTCATATTATACATAGTATATACTTACATATAATCGAGCATTGATACACAATCATAAAATATAATATTCCATTTATATCTATTATGACGACTCTTTCCTCCTTAGAAGGTGCAAATTATTAGCTGCTGACCATAAGGTTGCGTATAGGTGTCCTTTAGACAATTCTCAGTAACAGCATTGCTTCTGGAAACAAGCCCTTAAACGGCTAAGGAAAGCTAGTACGGAGACCAATCATATAGTTGACCAAATTGCGGTGTTTCTTTTCTTTCTATACAACTTAGGTGGCAGATAAGCACACGACCCACCTGATCGAAAGTGGTTACCGTGGCCTATGATGGTGTAATACCTGCCTAAAATAAAAGTAATAAATGAAATACTGCTGAATTAGCAGTTTATACCGTGTTATTCCTGTTAGGGCTGGGAGGTCAGACGACTGACGACAGTCGCTCCCGGAAAAGTCAATACATAAACTGACCTCGAGGTCCAAAGTGTAAGTGTACACGCGACTGAGTAATGGCTATGAGAATGATGATAAGAGATTTAGTTACCATGCAATTATTGCCGCGTGGTTCCCGGCAGAGTAGAATTAAGGCCTCCCCATCTTCCCTTGTGGTGTCGTACAAGGCGACTAAGGGATAGGGTTGTGTAACATCAGACAGATATATACAGTCCAGACTCATCGTCAGATGTATGGCTCGAGTCAACAATAGTGCCCGGAATACGGCAATAGGCTCACCCCATATTACGTGGGACCGAATACAATTATTGGTGAAATGTGGGTGTTAATTCACCTCTACCTAACCCTCCAGGGATAAAAGCGTGATAATACAGCCATTACTGGCTGCTGACCACCCACACTTCAACTCCGATTACTAATAAACTACATTATAATCCGAAGGTTATGTTGTAATCGGACGATTCAGAATGTGTCACGTTTGCCTCAATAGCGTCCTGTATAAATAGATGAATAATTAACGAGATTATAACCTATGTTTTCTTTGCAGGGAATTGAGCGCATTACGTGCGCCCATAGCAGAAATCGAAAGACACTTTGATGAGGAGAAGGAAGTTACGGCGTTGGATTTGCACGCTATAGAGAATGCCACTGATGTTTTTAATGAGGTAAGTTTTTAAGTAATATAGCTTCGTTTTCCAAGGCTTTCCCAATCCAGTTGGGGGTTTAGGATCTGTTCATTAATAACGGGAGGTTCAACAGAGTGTGCTCGGAAATAATCACGAAACCAGGGTGAGGTAGGGGTATAGTGAGGATGTCACGTGTATTTATACATACATATAACGCCTTTATCCCTGGAGGGTTAGGCAGAGGGTAATTCACGGGGGGTAGTCGGAAATCTGACCGCGTACCACGAGGGGTCAATCCGTCTGTCTTTTTGTCAAGACCATTCAATTTCTCAGGAATGCATGGAGGTTTCATGTTGAAATTCATACCACATACTCAGGTCTATAACATCTGCGAGGGATATTATGCCTGTCAACCTCACCTTCGGCAACCAAAAACGACCCACAGGCGGCGTGCGTTTTCGTCGGTTCGAGTCCGACATAACCTCTTCCACCGGCTCCGGTGGGGGGTATCCATGGGGATTTTGCGCAGTAAAAAAAAATCTATAACATCTTGAAACTGTGCAAAAAACTTCTAAGTTAACTCATTCAAAATATATTACGGTTTATATAGCCTTAATTACGGAACCTTCGGTGCGCGAGTCCGACTCTCACTTACCGGCTTTTTTCTAGAGGTCTTACTACTGTAGATATTTATAGGTACAACCCGCACAAGTTTCGCTCAGATATTTTTATAATGTTCTGCATTATAACGGAATAAGCAGTATCATTTTTTCACGGAGGTAGGACACGGCGGTATTTCCGCCCGATTGAGCAGTCCGACTGGGGTAGTACCTCCGCCCTACAGAATACCGCGGCTATAATAACTTCGTGTTGTGTTCCCAGCGGTGAGTAGGGTAGCCATAGCTCACTGGAGAATTTGTGCTGTCAGTGGGACTAGGCTTGTCCTGCTTTGTCTTTTACTGACGGCACAGAAACTCTGTACTTACAGGGTTGGCAGCGCGACTGTGACTCCTCTAGTATTACAGACGTCCATAGGTCACGGTAACCACTTTCCATCAGGTGGGCCGTGTGCTTGTCTGCCAACTAAGTGGTATAAAAAAAAAACCATAGTAGTATTACCGCATACCGACTAGATTTCCTCTACCGCAGACTGTACACTCAAGTCTGAATAGGCCTTATAAAAACGGAAGCCAACAATAATAGTGTTATATCTATAACATCTTCGTTACGCTCAGCACCGCTCCGTAATCACGATACAGTTATCGCAGTAACCAAATTAGAGCAGTTGCCAGGTGAGAGGTGATGATGTAATTGAAAATTGACGCTCTGAACAATAGGTATTTATATAATGCTTTGATTGCGATGACCGTAGGTACTTGGAAACTGACACATGCACAACTTCTTTTTTTTTTATATACCACTTAGGTGGCAGACAAGCACACGGCCTACTTGATGGAAAGTGGTTACCGTGGCCTATGGGCGTTTGTACCAGAGGAGTCACAGTCGCGCTGCCAACCCTGCAAATACAGAGTTTCTGTGCCGTCAGTGTAGAAGACAAAGCAGGACAAGCCTTTAATCTTCCCACTGACAGCACAAATTCTCCAGTGAGCTCTCTATAATTTAACTTCTTGAATCAAATCAAATCAAATCATTTATTTGCATAATACAGGTATTGGGATGGTACGGTTATTTGTGCATAGGTGCGCTGTACTATAACCTCTTAGTACAAGGTGTGCAAATATTTACATGCAATATGACAATTTTGGCATTCTTATTGATAAGAGAGAGTAATAATTAAGTAATAATAATGAGAATTAACAAATATAAAATTTAGTCACGTCAATATTAACAATGTCAAAATACTAAGGTTAAAAATGAATAATGTCAAAACAATCAATAATGTCAAAATTAACAATGTCAAACTAGATAAATTAAGAAGGATAATCACATTTTAATGTCACGTGTACCTACGAATCAATGGAAAGTAAAAAGAAGTAATTAAATACCAAATTGTAATTAAATATTTTGAACTAATAGATTATAATTTATCTTGGAGGAAGCTCTTTACATCATAGTAACATTTATCATTCAGTAGTTTTTTTAGATTCTGTTTAAAAGTAGGTTAAACATTTGACTCTTTGATAGTTTTTGGCAGTTTATTATATATTTTAGGAGCCATGGCGAAGACACTGTCATGCATTAGAGTAGTGTTAGTCTTACATAGGCATAAGCGACTTTTATCTCTTTGCATCCGGCCCGACGCTTCAGACGCCAAAACAAATAAATTGTGATTTAGTTTTACAAATAGAGCCACCTCGAAGATATAGAGGGACGGCAGTGTTAATATCTTGTGTTTTTTGAAATAGGGCAAGCAGCTGTCAGTTGATTTTAACGAGAACATTGCCCTCACACAGCGTTTCTGTACTTTGAATATTTTATTTTTGTGTACCGAGTTACCCCAAAAAATAACACCAAAGCGAAGAACTGATGCCACCATGCCATGGTATGCAGTTAGAAGTGCAAATACTAACGTAGTATTTTACTGAATATCTTCGAAAGAGTTAGTTGGGACATAACATTTCCCGTCTAGACAATTGGCATTTCATTGACCGGGGTATTGTAGAACAGAATGACAATATATATGGGATTTGACATTTTGATGTTAAATCCCATACATATTGAACGCGTGGTTCCCGACAGAGTTGAATTTGGGCTAATCTATCTCTTCCCAAGCGATACCGTACAAGAGATAGGGCTGTTTAACATCAGACAGATATATACAGCTCAGACTCAGGCACAGATACAAGGCTCGAGTCAACAATAGTGCCCGGAAGACGACAATAGGCTCACCCCCTATTACGTGGGCCCGAAAACAATGATTGGTGAAATGTGGGTGTTAATTCATCTCTGCCTAACCCTACGGAGATAGAGGCGTGCATAATTATATGTTCTATTCTTCAATATGCAGGCCAACGAATTGATATCTAGGGGAGCTTAATGCTTTTGTCAGCTGAAGTAGAATATAGTTACCAATATATTGACCAAAAGTCCCGAGAGCAACAAGGCTCTGGCACGCTTGGATTGTGGTTGATGGATTTAAGCTTTTCTACCACCGTAGCACCCCGTGTTGCTATCCTTCAAATATACCTAAAAACTCACACTGCGTATATAGAGTACATGACGTCCCCAAGGTCAAGATAATACACAACTACAATAGGGCTATAGCCCCAATTCCTCCCATGTATGAATGGGTTTTATTCAAGTTGAATAATCCAGCAATGCACATACACGATGTAAAAGTTCGGTTCTTTTATTACGTGGGATAGAAAAGCACAGTTGTTGAAATATGGGTGTTAATACAGCTCTGCTTAATGCGATACACGTGTGTACATTGTTCGAACGATATACTCCAGGAATGTTATATTCTCTGGCCTTGCCTGATCTCTTCATTGATGTATTCATATTATGATGAAAGAGGCAGGCAGTCGTATTCAATTCACAATAGAGACTTGTACAGTAGTAGTAAACTTGCAACGTGACAGTACAATTAGAATGATCATTTCGTACTAAATGTTTGTCTGTCACTACTACTGTCTGTTTGCACGAGGATAATTTTATTTGGTCCAAAAAATACAATTAAAACTGGCTTGGTCCCATTTAGGGCCGAGTACCTATATGGGTAACAAAAATATCTAATGGGAATCAAAGTCAAAATCAAAAATCATTTATTCTGCATATACTATTAAATCGGCACTTACAAAATATCAATATAAAAAGAAATATTAAAGACTAGTTTAGCAAATGGACCACCGGTTCGAAACGAATAGATAGTGTTTTACTTTGAACATCAAAACTACGATTGATTTGAATGTCTGATACCTATTACCAGTATTAAAATGAGAAACACCATCAATAATCTTTCTTTCAAGTGTTGCCAACACGTTAATACATAGAAATACGTATAATTTTCTTTCTAGGAAATAGGTATAAAATATTTAGTATTCATAGAAATATGAAAATGAAAATAATACTTGGAATCTAGCCATGTTGTCGTCTTGTACAGGTTATGATAAATGATTTTTGTTATTATCTGAAAACTACATAATCGATGGGTCTCCTAAACCAACCTTAAACCTCATACAAGCCAGTTCATCTGTTGAGTGATCAATGAGGCCCTGGTGCTGGCTTTCCTCTCGAGGCAAGCCAAACGGAAGAGAAAGACTAAGTGAAAGCCTCGGATGCAACCAGAAAATTGTTTATGTGTACGCTAAGAATGTTCAATTAGACCATATTAGTGACTTTACGATCGAGTTTTCGAGTCCTTTTTAATTATGTTCTGTCAATTTGAGGTGTCCCTGGATGATTTATTGTCAAAACCAGTTATGACAACCAAACGAAAAGAAACATTTTGATAGGGAACATCAATCTTGTCCGCTAGTACATAATATAAATTAACCTGTCGACCCAATTGGATTCCTCGCCACAGTTCTAGGGTCACTGTTATCGAAAACGATAAGCCGAGGTACTAGCTTCTAAATGACACTTACATAACATTATCAACTCAGTTGTCCTGCCCTGTATCATAGAACATTCTAGATTCATTTATTCTTCATACGTTCTTTGCGAACATTTCCTGAAAAGAAGCCAAATGGATCTAGTATATTCTTTGTGTTTTTCGATCGTTCATTGATCCGATCTATATTTCTAAATTGAATTGGTCGGTAAACAATTTAAACAGGTCATATTATGTATGTGTTGTGTATAATGCCCTACGAACACCAGCCTGTCTAAAATAGTCACATTGAGCGATTCTGCTAAAAACTGATTTTTCAATAGATTCCTATAAAATTTGCAAAATGTTTACCCATATGAGTAGAATTACAACAATTTAGTTACTAAGCAGTTTCTAATTTCGTATAAATATCGCCACAAGACAAAATATTATCCTAATAATAATAAAGTGGCTTTTTTCGACATCCAGATGTACTAGTGCTCAGGTGAATCGCATCTGTCGAGGTATGGAATTCTGCCACCGGTTTTTAGACTTAACCTCGGCTTACCATCCAGAGAGTGCAGTCAAAGTAATGGAGGTTTAAATGAATAATTTGAATGTTGCGTCAATTTACTGTTTATGTCTTTCAACTTTTCTTGGCAAACTTCGTACTAGATTTTGGCATGACCACAAACCACATTATCATATTCTAGTTTCCTCTCGTATGCCAATATAAGCAATACGCTGCTGAAGGTGAATCATATCAGTCTGCACACGTGTTGATAATACTTGCTCATTAACTAATGCGTCGCACTGAACATGTGTTTCCGATAATATGGTAGTTAATAACGGAATATAATGTTAAGAGAAAGTTCTTTGTACTATTACTTCACGCCATATTGATGTACAACTTACACCAATTACATTTTTGCCAATGTTTGATAAGACTCGTCAACATCATCAAGTCTTTTCGGAGTCCTAGGCCGGTTTTTCTGGCTTTTACTTCTCCATTTTGGTTGTGAATGATAGAAAAGCATAGAAGCATACGAATGTGCGATTCGGTGCTGCCGTGTCAAAAAAAAGTGTCTGCCTGGACTTTAGTCAGGTGTCCACCTTATTTTTCAAGCGCTATTATTATTTTTAAAGCGCTTCGGATATCCTCGGAAATGACTCGAACCGTCTATAACACGCTGGTCTTCTGATGCCGGGGTGTGAGATTGCCTAAGGCATATTTCTCGCAACCCCGGCTGACCCAACGCCGTCTCCGGTTTCGAGATGACCCACGTGGGAACCACAGAGACCCCATCTTGACCCCGGAAATGAAGGAGTCAGATTTGCACCTACGTGATGCCGAGCCTACAAACATAATTGCGATTCGGTTCATTCTAGTATTACATACATATTGGCCTTTGAATTTTTTGCGAATGTTTTACATCGTTAAGCATTATTGATCATGCTCGTAAATACTTAGGCGTTAAACTGAATGTTAGGAAACACGTGACTCACTATTGGCCTTGTAAGATTCTTAAGGCTATACAATTATTTACGGTTGAAGACCATTCGTGAGCGTCTATTATGATTCCTTAAGAAGATTTCGTAGGGATACATCACCATCGCCGTTCGAAATAGTAAGGATCGTTGTGGAATTTTAGGATCTAGAGTACCGCACCATATTAGTAGGCCTTTGGTTATTAAGTATTTATTATAGTGTAGTATGTATTAAGCAACCGCGGTAGCCTAGTGGTATGGGTAATGGATTGCTGAGACGAGGTCTTGGGTTCGGTCCCAGGTTTTACCATGGCACACACCAATGACTTTTCAATCTTATGTGTGTGTTTATCGCAGTTTCATAAGTGCCCGGTTAATGGCAATAGGCTCGCCACCTATTACATTAGGACCTAAACATAAACTGGCGAAATGTGGGTGCTAGCACTTATGCCTACCCCTTCGGGGATATAGGCGTGAGATTGTTGTGTGATGTTAATGTTATTAAGTAAATGATTTAAACAGCGCAAGGCAGACTCTGTAATGAAAGCCACAGTAGCGTCCACATGATAGGCCACTGAGGGTCGATTGAAAGATGGGCAGATAAGGAAGGTGACCTCCTCACCATAAAGACTTGGAATATGGATGTAGTCAGAGGATGACTAATCTATCTTTACAAAGTTGTTTACAAACCCAGTGAAACTGTCGTCATAGCCATAACTACGCAAATTAGAACTTTGCACAATACAGTGCAAAGGTCCCATGTCAACTGAAAGTGACATTGACCTCAACATTGCCATTGAACTAAAGGTGAAGTAAAAGATAAAATGAAGTGCAGAGTTCAATTTATGATAACCTTGAGGTCATAACTCGTGACTCGGCTGAAAGTGACCTCTACCTTGTCACGCCTTAGAAAGTCCGTATCTAAGCGAATAATGATTCGGCTATGAATGATTATTCGTTAAGTTTTGTTTGGCGCATAAAATCTTATATACCCTGTAGATATATATAAATTAATTGTTATTTATGTAGCATCGTATAGAAAATGTTTGTTTGTATTTTATACACTGCCATACCGTTTATCTATCACAAGCATATTTTTGCTTAAAAGGTAACCTCAAATAAAATGATTTATGTACTATTCTAGAAACTGGAAATAAACATTTTTATTTTTAATTGTTTATTATCTGATTGTACAATAAACACCTATTCGAAGTTACAATTATTGGACCCCGGTAGGTGGTGCTACAATAGATTTTTATCTTAGAGTATACTAGTTTTATGTATACTCTAAGGTTTTTATCTATTTCCAGAGTTAAGCCGTTAAGAAGAACATAACAGCCAGTCTTTTGTACTATTATACTTTCTATAATATTATTAAATTATCACAATCTACGGGGCTCTTATTAGTCTTGACCAACCGTAACGTAATTACGCCCGTTCTTTATACATTGTAGACAAGTAGAATAATGCCCTTAGATCATATTTTGTAGATTTTTTTTTTGTTTTTTAAAAACTTTGGGTAGATGTAAAATGATTAATTTCAGATATATTTCCGTTGAAATATCTGACAAAACGTCCATTACGGTTATCCAGAGATGATAAATATCACATAATGTTACAAAACTCCCTAAAAGTATTTTTTAAATAACAATGCGTTCCACGGCATGTGTTGCGTTCTATCATTGTATTCAACAGTCCCTTTCGAATTCTACTCACAGTATGGGTGCCCATTATAAATTTGATTTAGAAAAAGTTTTCTACCTGATATGGTTCTCAATAGCACCGGGCTACGTTATCAAAATATCCTTTGAATTTCTTCATGTACCTGTGTCGATAGGATTCTTGCCTTGTGAGTTTATTTTGTTGTGATAGTGTTTTTTTTTTAATTTCATGACTAGCTTTTTCTGCGTTGTACAATAGCTGTTTCTTGAATGCCTATTGTGTTATTAAATAAATGGTTTACCGAGTTTATTATTATAATTTACCTATACTACATTCGGTTTTAGGTACTTAAGTAAACAAACAATCTTGACGTGCCTTTTTAATACCTTTTATTTTAAAACTTAGTTTATTAATATTTTTCAGTTTAGAAATTCAAGACTAAAAACCGAAAGTGAACCACTTGTTAGTTAGTTAGTTAGTTAGCTTAGTTTATTTGTTTAGTATGTGTTTTTATAAAAAGTCGCAAAAGAAAAAAAAAGAAAAAAAAAAAAAGATTATAATTGAATCTGAGTATAGATATATAGATAGATAATACTTTATTGTACACCAATACATTTACAAGTGAGAAAAGTAGGTAACATGCATATACAGTTGTATATAATGTACAATGTACAATATATAAGAGGATTCATGAAACTAAGAACGAAATCAAGCTTATCCTAATTCTAAATCATCTGTTGCCTCTGTTGGTGTCATATATAGATGTGTGTGTTATTATGCCAAGTTAGGAGGAAAACATTAAATTTTCCTTGTATCAATACTACCATTCAATTTGTAGGAAATCAACCAATCGACCAACCTCGAATCGTTTCATATTGATGACGATTTACGCAAGTTCTCGTAAGCGCAGTATAGATTACTGGTTTTATATCCGTCGTACACGGAATGAGGTCATTACAACGTCCATACGTTTGTAATGAATGATTCATACGGCATAAACAAAAACACAAACGAATTTTACTTTCGAACTATGAGTGAATCACTCTGTTCGATGCGAATAGCTTATTATTTATTGTATGATAACGTAACTAGGCCGTTCTTATCGGAACAAGACGGTCTGTATATTGTCCAGTTGTCATATCGTATAATTTGCATAAACAAATTATTTGTTTCTTTTCAAATCAGTGAGCAAAGTTAAGCGGGTCTGTATTTAGAATGCTTGGAATAGGGATAGAATATATTCAAATCAAATCAAATCAAATTCATTTTATTGCGCACATATATCACATTATTGTACTAAATATTTAAATTTACGGGCTGTAGATCCAAGAAAAGGGGCTATATTTCCGAGAAAGGATAATGGGAAGAATAACAGAGGGATGATGTCAAATTTAGTATTATTTTAGGAAACGTTTGAGGGTTGCACGTAATTAGAAAATATCTACCCTGTAAAAGGCAATAGGTGGAGCTTTTCTATGTTTGACCTCAATCAGGGTCCGAATGGTTTGGAAGGGTAGTCTCCACACACCACACAATTTAAAAGTTTTTAATCTTATTTCTTAGTGTGTATGGACCACGGCAGGGATGCGAGGGATATGCCCGTTAACCTCACCTTCGGCAACCTTAACGACCCACAGGCGTCGTGCGTTTTAGTCGGTTCCAGTCCGACATAACCTCTTCCACCGGCTCCGGTGGTGGGGGTGGGTGTATACGTGGGGATTTTTCGCACTTAAAAGAAAAGTAGGTGTGGGCCATTTTACCAGTCTTTAGTCAAGAAGTAGGTCGGATCAAGTCCTGATATCAATTGTCACCTTGACTTTAGGGTCATTCCGACCATGACCTTAATCATGATCAACCAAAAATGTAATAACAATGTGGGTGTAATGTAATACACCTGTGCTCACTCCTACTCCTATGCACAAGCGTTGTGAAACACGTATTTTTACAAATAATAGCCTACGACTACTCATTCATTGTGTGCGGTAGGCGTAAGCTCTGTTCATCAGGAAATACATTTATTTGGCTTATCTCCAGAATCTTCAGACGGAGTTGTGCGTTATTTTCAGAATAGTAAATGTTCACAATAAGGAAATATTTATTTGAAGGTATGAACGTAATGGATTTTTTTTGTTTAGAGTTGAAGGATTAGTTTAGTATCACTACTTAGGACTCAGATTGGCGTGACTGAACCTCGTCTGCTAGCCGGTATACTTGATCTACCGTTTCTCTCGTATTTGAGGGCTCAAATAGCAGCAAACCATACCAAATTATGGAAAGTAGTCTTGAGAGTAAAACCTAGGCTCCAAAGTGCAAACTTAGTATACAACCGGGATTGGCACTCCAGACGATGAATGTTGATGAAGAGTGTAGTTTGTTACATCCATTTTTTTTTACTTGTCATCATAACGTTATCCTTTAAACGCTTTGAAGGTTTTTACGATAGTTAGTAGTAGATGTTTGCACTATTCTTTTCGTGTGCACACGTGCAAAATATTCATTTTTCATAAATTAGGGTTAAGTGAAATTACGCCTCTTTATGATATCCTGTATATCCGATATCATAAAACAAAACTATTTTGATAATGGTATTAGGGTATCCCCTGAATACAAAAGGTATACTATTGAGTTTGTCTACGCAATCACGGACAAATAAAATGCACTCTTTGTGAAACCGGAGCATTGTGTTTATAACGATCTGCAGGCAGCAGACAATTGCCCTTGTCTGCTTCGTTCACTGAGCGCAAGGTGTCGCCTATCTGTCAACAAGTAGATCTTATAAAAACTGGCAACTTGGAAAAAACCACTGGCGATATCGAAGTTCTGTAATTAGACCCGGTTGTTGAACTTTTTAGGGCTCGCAACTAACCTTAATCGAATTCCACAAATATACTTACATGTACCACACGTGCTCTTCGAGACACTGAGCGGTCTCGAAGGATATGTTAGGAACGATCATCCATCCTGAGACTGGCCTGACCAGTATTGCTTAACCTACTTGGTTACCACATAGTATATGGGTAATACTTCCTTGGTCAAGTCAGCTCTTCTGGTGGTAGTTTTCTGTCTCTCTAGTTTTCATTAAAAGATGACTAACTAAGAACCTGTACCAATTTGCTATATCATGTCTAAAATATCGGGTATAAAAAAAACTCCAAACTTAAAATAATTCAAACTATTTTTTTATGCATCCTATGTAACATACACTATTTTTGTTGAAGGTACTGGCAGTAAGGTGCGTATACGGCAGCTACCCTTCTCGCCTGCTTGACTTGTGGGACCTCTATGACGAGTGCAAGGGATCCGAGAACGACAATCCAGCAATCCTCCCTGTAGATCAGCAGTACATTGTATTGGAGCTCGCAAACGCAGGCCAGGATTTGGAAAGCTACCAGTTCAATAACGCTGAACAAGCGCATGCCTTGTTTCTACAGGTAAGAAAAACAAGTTAACTGTCAAACTGACATTTGCTGTCAAAGTGACATTTATGTTTTCTTGTTGTTTTTTTTTTGTGTATGGAGTATTGGCATGTTGCTTACTTTTTTTTGTATGCAAGTTTCATCTAATCGAAAACACATCGTTCAATTTTGTAAAATGTATTAACTGATAAATTTAATAAACATTTTAGTAAATAATGGCAAAATCATTATATAGATTGTTAGTTGTTTTGTAGAGATAAAATTGTAAATGTGAAAAACTCTTTGCTTAAGCAATAACGAGATTGTTTCTGCCTGAGTTACGTTTTTATTTCCAAAAAGACTAAAAGGACTCTGTTCTGTACACGGAATATAAAACCCAAGCAATAGGAGGTGCTCTTAACCCTCGTAATAGAGAAATTTATCAGAAATGTTCAATCAGTCTCACAAAATAAAAACGTGATGGTTCCGAACATCAAACTAAGAAACTCAACTCATTTCTATAAAGAAAATATCTCTAAATACTTGCCCATACTCCATTAAAATTTTCGTTTGATTGTTTTTCTTTTATGTTTTTTTTTCAGTGGCTCTCGACTGCATGCACAAGTGGCCACCGCGGAAGATAAGTGGTTGTCTAGTGCAAGTTTTCCTGTATCTTGACTAGATTATCACTTATCCTTCGAGGTCGGTTTCGCGCGCTTTTCATGTGCCAGTGTGTGGATTTTTAATTGTTTTTTTTTATGTCAAGCATGTGTAACTAATTTGTTTCTTTTTTAATTTGACCAAGCAGGTTTGTGATTTTATCTGTTGAGTTTATTAAAAGTAGTATAGTCTAGCTTAGCTATTTGTGTTTTCAAGTGTCTAATGTTAAAAGATATATTTCATAGTGTGTGTAAATAATTTCATCATACTAAAAGGTGTTGGATTTTAATCTTATCAGCCGTCTGGCATTGTTCAAATATCATTCAAAAAGTGCTTGCGCCGACAAATGAAATAAACGACTAAATTGCAACCTATCCGAACAATTTTAAATCTTATGTAATATAGATAACTGTATCCTACTTGGATATGATGCAATTTGTTACTACATTTACATAATTACACCTGTATATCCCCAAAGGGGTAACCAAAGTTGTGTTAACAAACAATTCCCTCTTGGTAACTTTTTTATATCTAAGTGGTATGAAATGTGTCGGTACACATTTCATACCACTTAGATATAAAACGCGACGGTTCGCGTCGGATGGAAGACAGCCCCTTTCATTCGGATTGAAGAAAGATCGGGAGTGAATGGAGATAGATGTTGCATTCACTCCCTATAAAAATGGGAAAATGCCAGGCTGATGACGATAACTATGCTTTTAATTCTGTAAAAAGGTGATTTTACATAACATAACATAAACTCACGCCTATATCCCCGAAGGGGTAGGCGGAGGTGCTAGCACCCACATTTCGCCAGTTTATGTTTAGGTCCCAATGTAATAGGTGGCGAGCCTATTGCCATTAACCGGGCACTTATATACCTGCGATAAATACACACATAACTTTGAAAAGCATCGAAAAGTTATTGGTGTGTGCCATGGTAAACATAGTATCAATTTGACACAACGAATTAGCACCCTGGTACCCACTATAAGATTTAAATAGACATAGATGATAATGTTATACTAGCTAATTGTTGAAAGAAATTATAAGTAAAACAATCAGTAGAAATGAAAACAAAACATTATTGAAAAAAAAAAAAGATTAAATTAATCATACTTGTTCAATATACAATATAAAAGGGCTTGCCTACAATCTACACGTGAAAAGGTACATACAGTCACGTTATCTTCCCGTTGGGTTAGGCAGAGACATCTGGTACAGTCGGCATAATCTGATGCTGAGTATACATCACTTTAGAACCTTTTCCTCTTATCCTACGGAGACTTTCCATGTTGCTTCAGTTACGATGACAATGCATCTTTATGCTAATCATGACCTGAACTAACATCCAGGATTAGCTCCAGGTAAGGGAACTCTTCAACGGTCAACAGCACAGACATGAAATTTGTACATACAAATATTTCAAATAATATAATTTTTATTGATGTTATTGTAGACCTTTACATGAACAAAGAAATAAGTATACACCTTTATAAATACTCTCCACATCTACGAGTGCATATACTGCACACCTATTTCTTTGGCCGTGTGTACATATACTGCATACTTATTTCTTTGTCCATGTGTACATATGAAATGTTTTCAATATTAACCTATGTCGTATATACTTAGGTGGCGTATGGTCTGGCTGTTGCCGAGGAGGCGTTCCAGTTTGAACATCGTGATCTCCACTGGGGGAACGTCTTGATAGCTCCCACTGAGCAAAAGGTAAGGATCGCCCATATGTAATGTAATCTAACTTAACAAAAAACACGATTTCATAGCAAACCAAACTAGGTAAAAACTAGATATATCTTTTTATTTAGGAAAGTTTGTGCTGCAGCGATAGAAAGTATACTACAATGAAATTATTTCAATTAAGTTGTTATTAACAAAATAATTAATATAAACCTACCAAAAACGAACTTGAGAACAGGACGCAGACGAGATAGAGACAAGAGAATCTGCAACCTTCTCTCTCAATATTTTGCATTGCGTCTTTTCTATAAAAATCCTAACGACATTTGATGCACCCTTTTCTTAATAATTATCTATTGTTATTGAAACGAAATATCTCACGTAATTAATGCACCCTTCAAATGCTCACAAGTACTAGTTTTCCATCATTTTACTTCGCATTGCCCTATTGTTATAATATAACTAGTAATTGCCCGCAGCTCCACCCGCGTGAACATAGCTTGTGTCGTTTCCCAAGGCCTAATCTATCGTATCTTTCAACAAAGTTGGTTCAGTGGTTTAGGTGTAAAAGCGTAACAGACAGACATGCAGAGCTACTTTTGCATTGATAATATCAGTATAGATGAGGCAGTAGGCAGAATTGTATCTTCTCACAGTTAGTTATAAAAAAAAATGTTCTATGATTCTCTTTGTTATGTTTGTGATACATAGTTAAAAGGTTCTTATGCTTAACTGTAGATAATTACAGAGAATGTCTGCCTTATTGTGGCTAATTGGCTCATTACTAACTAGTTAGACTAATTTTTTATTTTATTTTTTAGTTTTTTAGTTTAGTTAGTAAAATTATTAGTACTGCTTAGTAATTAGAAACAATGTACTAACAACTTGTACTTACTATGGCTTAATTAAGGGCATTTTACAGATAGTTTTATTAACGGTCTTATAAGTGGACTCAAACTTACATACATATAAATATTCTACGACATTGTACACAACGCTATCTACACCCAAAGTAAGCATAGTTTAAGCCGGCAGATTAATTGGGTTATACGGATCCCTCGCCACTGGGTGGAGGCCATTCGGTCTTCAAGCATAAAGGTATGACTCCGAGGCCGACCGCAGACAGCAGCAGCAGACGCGGGGCATACCATGAAATAAAATTGAATATGATAATTTTGTTTATTGTTTTGATTCATTGCGTCTTCTTAATGGTGCCGTTGATCCGTATTGAAATTTAACAAGTAATGTATGCGAAGAGATCACGCGTCATCCGACTGCACATAAATAATCCATAATAAAATATAAAAGAAAATCAGTCCCGTAATCCGCTCATTTGTGTAAAACTATACATTTACTTTATTTTCACATACATTACTTGTTAAACTTTAATACGGATAAACGGTGCCATTGAGAAACCGCCATGAATTAAACGATTATATCTCTTGTCTTATTAAAGAAATCGAACATAGGCTCATCGAGGCGACCGGTGACTCTCGTTCCGGGTCGTTCCTGGTCCAAAGGCTGGCCATCGCCAACCAAGCGCAGCAAGTGTTATGGGCACTTTTGCTCCGTTAGCGGTCAGGGGCGGGTTATTTGATTAGTACATGGACTAAGCATTGCTTGTTGTACAATTTTGACCTCTTGTATTAATTTGACGAATAAAAAAATTCTTATATAAACAAAATTATCATATTCAAGTCCATTACACTCTGCTGCGCTGCTGTGCAACACTGCTACGCGCTGCCGAGTTCAGAATAACCTCATCAGCATACCTTTGTCTACGTCACAACTTCCTCTATTAAAGCCACATCTCTCGTTATCTGCCTTTGTCATATCAAATAATCTCACTCGGCAAATACTGCGCTCTGATAATATTTTATCATTCTACAAATATAGATCATACTATTATATGTAGGGTCGTAAGAAGAAATCCTTGAGATTCAGTAGCCTCGTTTTCAGACATGTGATGTAATCAAAGAAACCGTGTTTGGAGCCACAGTGTAAGGTCTGTAATGTAAAACGAATATATATTGTTGTATACGTGCATAGGCCATAGTAACCACTTCCCATCAGGTGGGCCGTATGCTTGTCTGCCACCTAAGTGGTATATAAAAAAAACAGAATGTGAGACTTGACAGAAACAACTAGTCCATCGCGGTCCAGCTAGACAAGGCGTCACCCAATGTTGGGAGGCTTTGGTTCTGTTTCCACGCTGGCCAGACGGGTTGGTACAGGGTTTTATTTCAAGTTTTCCTTCTCTCGCAGTGATATCGTCTGCGTATTTTTCCGTTATTCGCCTCTTACGACATCCTTCGGATGAGATTAGGTGGTGATACTTGTATTCTTTCTCCGTCACCACACAAGAGTCCTGAATCTCGATTAATAACTAGTGCTGACGACTTGAGTATCGTTCTGGAATACGAGGCTTAAATTACGTGGTCTAAAGCCTTGATCACATGCGTGTGACCATAGCGCCGAGTACTTTGCACTCGGCCAAATAGACTGTCTCGTCACTCCACTCGGTGTGATAAGTCATCAGTCACCTGCTAGCCACCTGATGATGCAAAAATACACTTCAGACAGTCTACATTTAACCTTGCCGATCAATAGTCTATATAACAATGCTGACAAAGGCGTTGCCATTGAAAAGATTGTTTCGTACTGCGTTTATTGCATCAATCCTATTCTCTGAGTCTGTGATTTATTTCAACCATTATTGAATGAATAAATAACCCATATTCCATACATATTTATAACGACAACAATAGTTAAGGAAATTCACGTAACATGCGATTGTGCGTAAAATACTTGTCGTCGTAAATATATAACCTTGCCAAAATGTCAGTCACCTATGCAGAGGTGGACGACTTCGCTGGTTTAACGCCTTTAGGGCCCGGGGTGATGGTTGAACGACCGCGATAGGACGCGCCTGAAGTGTTCCCCACTGGCATCGCCCACCGGTGGGCGTAGGGGGAGCTAGAATTTCTCGATACAACTAATCAAAAAGTATGTATCGGTACCAAGTCTGTTAAACCGATTAATTTTGTAATTTTGGTGGGTGTACGGGGAATTGAAATTTGCGTAGCACTCACTGGTGGGTGCTTTGGTCCTCCTTTTACAAATAATAGTCGAGGAGGAGGAGGCGGAGAAGCGAGGCCGGAGGAGATCTCTCCCGTCCCACATAGTCCCGCAATGCGCGTAGGCCACCTCTGTCCTCCATGAGCGCGGGCCTGGGGGCTAACTAAAGTGAGGCGCTGGAATTTTAGATAACTCGTTCGCATTTGATAAATTTATCAATGGGGGCATTGATATTTATCACAATGTCAATTAATATTATCGATACATATTTATTGCAAAGTTATTTAATATCGTCAATGTTTTATTGCTAGCATGCTTTAATGTTTTTTGCTGTCATCACGTGAATATTTATAGATAAAAAAATCGAACTCAGGAAGTCACGATCGCGTGCAATCTAGTTAGTTAGCATAAAACTTAATCGACCCACTCGGCCGTCAATTAATGCAACTAAAGTAGTACTTACATATTGAGTTTACGTCCATTGTGAACTCGTTGTGGGGTTCGAATCGAGCCCCTACTTCACGCTTTTTCCCTACGTTACTTCTATATTGCCTTCTACCATAAGGGACATGTATACATTTACATGACAAACAGCTGCCACATCGTATAATTGGTAATTGGATACAAAAACTGTAAAATTTGCCGGTCTTCGGTATTCTGTTCGTATAATTTGATACATTTCTAAACAGGAGAAAAAAGGTCATTCAGTTTTAAACGTAATAATGTTTTTGTATTTCCGTGTTTTACCGTTTGCCTCCTAAATGAAGAAAATAATATTTTTGAGTAATTTTAAATTAAGTTGTAATTATTATTATTATTGAATGTGTTACATGAAGAATTGCGAGCTAATATAAAATAAATTGGTTATACGTCCCTGAGTAGCAACTAGTGAGTGAGTAGAATGCTTAAACAATGTACCTATTAAACATTGAGGAACTTCTGACAAGAAAATAACATACATTAGTTTCTAAAAGCAAAATATATTTTTTGTCAGCAAAGTTTATATTTTGTCATCAAATTTTAGTACTGAAAATGGTAAATCTGTCGCCAAATATGGCAGATCTACCGCTAAATATTTCGACTATTGTCTGCCGAATATAACGCCGCGGTTACTTTTGTGTTACTGATGTAATACACGAAGAAATCGGGACATCTTTCGACGTCCCTCGAAACTATATTTTGGCGGCAGATTACTATTTCGTTGACAAATCCTATTATTATGATAATGACGACAGATAAATGACACTCTTATATATTCGTATTTATAGATTTTTGGGATTTGGTTTGCTACTTACGCATGTTTGTATAAAATAGGTCATCGACCCAAAGTTTAAGATGAACTGTCTCGGACGAGAGGTCGTTGAAGAGTTCACAATGTTAGACGAGTATTCATTCATTGAATGAGGGTTCTGTTCACGTGATTACAGTTCATTGGAACGTTAAGATCTAATACGCCGGGAATTTTTATATACAAGAGGACGCTTATGAATATAGAGAACGTGTTATAGAAAAAATGAGGTTTAAATACCTCTTCAGGAAGTCTAATACCTTATATTTGGTTTAGTTTCTTTTGCTTCTCTCAGTCTTTCTTTTCTTTTGCATTGTAGTGCACTTTGTCTTAGTTGAAAAACGAGCCAGATGTATATTTTATCGTGTCTTCACAGTGATAGGCATCGAAAGCAAAGCATAGCCACGTCTTACATAGTGAATTTCACTGAATAAAATGAGTGCTGCTAGTATAATCATCCTAAGCGTTCCAAATATTGTTTTTTGAGTCAGGAGTCTACTCTGTTACTTCTCCTGATTTCCATATTTAAAAAAAAATATTTATAGATATTTATTAGTGAAAATACTGTTTAAACTATTTAGTAAGCTTCATAAAAATATTCTAAAATGTTGAAAGAATTACAATTAACAATTGTCATTCAGGTAATTGTGTTGAAATGTGAATGATAAATCATCTACATTTATTTTAACGCTTGCAATACGTTAATCCAACAGGTTAAGTTGGCTTTGGGTCCTGAAGGTCGCAGAGGGTTCCATAAACGCAAACTTTCTTGACGTCAAACAAATACTAGTTATATTTATTTTTAATGTACGTAAAATCCTCACGGATACCCCCCTCGCCGAAGCCGGTGGGGGAAGTTATGTCGGACTTGACCCGACTAAAACTCAAGCCGTTTGCAGGTCGTTATTGGTGGTCGTTAGTCGGTTCGAGTCCCACATAACCTCTCTCACCGGCTCCGGTGGTATCCGCGGGAATTTTCAAAACTTATAAAAAAAAAACAAAGTAGTCACATTCGCGTTGCTGGCCCTGTAAGCATAGAGAGTTTCTGTGCCGTCAGTGTAGAAGACGAATCAGGACAAGCTTTCAGTCTTCCCACTGACAGCTTAAACTGTCCAGTGAGCTCCGGCTACACTGCGGTATTCTGTAGGGCGGAGGGAGTCCCCCAGCCGATGTCGTCAACGTTAGTTTGTGTTGCAGTACGCCACGTTCGTGATCCGCGGGCGCGCGGTGCGCATCCTGCGCAGCGGCGTGCGCGCCACGGTCATCGACTACTCGCTGTCGCGCGTGGCGCTGCGCCTGGGCGGCGACGCGGCCGCGCTGTACAACGACCTCTCCGCCGACGAGTCGCTGTTCGACGCCGTGGGCGACTACCAGTTCCAGGTGTACAGGCTCATGAGAGACAAGCTGGGGTAAGGACTGGTTTTTAAATCATTTTGAATTTTTACACGACTGCGGTGAAGTAAAAGGAGGGCTCAGACGCAGAATATCCACTTCTCAAAATGTCCATTTCTTAAAATTTCCACATCTCAAAATGTCCAAAAAAAAAAGTGTAATGTCGCAGAATGTCTCTTTTGCAAAATGTCCTTTTCTCAGAATGTTTGTTTGAACCAAGTCTATACTTATTTGTTTTTAAGTTGAAAAAGAAAGTAAATACTGGGTTAAACAAATAAGGGACAGTCATTTTAAAGATGTGCAGCTCAATAGAAGAAAGGTTATATTTTTACAGCTTTTCATATTTATTTTCCTTTTTTACGATTGCGACTTAACAGCTATGTATTATAATTATTTTCTTAAAATGTGTAAAAACAGTTAAGCAGCTGCACATGCATAATCAAGCAATTGTAAAAAAATGTGATTTGTACTATATTTTTAATTTTGTTGCTTACCTATATTACCCATATTTTTCATATAAATAAACATATCAAACTTCGACGTGTGTAAGTTAATTGCTAAATGAAATTATGACTAAAGTAAGTTAGAAATAAAAATGGCACTATAAGGCAAAGGATGACGGCATAGACACTGTTCTTACAGGGTTGGCAGCACGGGTGTGACTCCCCTGTTGTTACACACTTCCATAGGTCATGGTAACCACTTTCCATCAGGTGGGTAGTATGTTTGTCTGCCACCTAAGTTGTATAAAAAGGGACATTTTGCGAAGTGGACATTCTGCGAAAGAGACATTTTGAGAAAAGGTCTTTTGCGAAAGAGACATTCTTCGAAGGAGACTTTTTATGACCAGTGGACATTTTGAGAAGTGGACATTCTGGGTATGAGCCAAAAGGAGGGCTATGATTTTGACAGGTTATGTATGTATGTTATGTATGTATATATGTATGTAGGTTCATCTGTGCCCTCATAGCTCCTCAACCACTTATTAGAACTGGACAAATGAGGTATCGTTAGAAGCGTCTTTAGTCGTCCGCTGGTTATAGGCTATATAATGTCACATTTTATTGTAGCGCCCTCCAGCGGGAATAAAGTATTGTGTGAAAAAATAAAATTGAGATAAATATGTCGATGATAAATATGCCACATTTCAAATATGTAAATTATAGCTATTGATTGCCCCAAAAATAATATACTTAAATAAAAAAAAAGTTTAAAAACCCGACTACTGAAAAATCACGCTCTAAAAAGTGTTCAACAAGTAAATATCAAGGATAGCCGTGGTCGTATGCCACTTACTCAAACAAAACAATACATTCTAGTCAAAAGTGTCAAAAATCGCCATCATCATCGTCCTCACAATGTTAGTCCCTGCTGTAACCAAAGCTTGTACATTGGGAGTCTGAGGTCCGCTCTATCATTGCTCCCTAACGAAAAGAAATCCTCCATCAGTAGGTGTAGCCACTTGTATATGAGGTTAACTCGTATATGAAAGATCGTGATGAACCCGAACTGCTGGGTAGGGGCTCGCCACTTCTTCGAGGTTCTTGAAGGCGGATATAGGAAATACCAGCAATACCCATGATATAGTCACCCTGGCAGAAGCAGAGACCGCGGTGGCGGCGCGCCTCCCGATTTCCGGGGACGAGTTCGGGACTCTGTGGTCCCCACACCCGAACAGAGGGCCAGGTCGAGAGAGATGGCCCTGAGTCGACCGGAGTGCGAGGGATATGCATGTTAACGTCACCTTCGGCAACCAAAAACGACCCAGAGGCGGCGTGCGTTTTGTTCGGTTCGAGTCCGACATAACCTCTTCCACCGGCTCCGGATGGGAGGTATCCGTGGGGATTTTGCGCACGTAAAAAAAAAGATATAGTTATAAACTTCACTCAATATTGAAAGGAAAATCTTGTAGACATGTGTGGTAAAAACACTTAACACTTCTTATCACTCAAATCATTTAATATTTACATAAACGCACGATCCTTTGTTTGTAAAGATAGTCATAAATATTGTTCAAACACTCTTTATAAGTATTAGTGTATCTGATAATGGTATTAGATGTTTGAACATAATATGCGACAGTAGTTTTGTTTATACCAGACATGAGGCTAAGATATGCAATAGATTTTGATATAAAAAATTATACTATAGATGGTTTAAGAATTTTTTTTGAGCCTGATTTCACCATTGAATCGCGATTAATTAACGTTTTTAAGAAATTTTTTTGAGCCTGATTTCACCATTGAATCGCGATTAATTAACGTTAACTAGAACGGTTTACTGGTCCTATCCGAACTTAATAGTATAAGAGAATACGAAACTAAACCCTAGTTCCATCAGATTACCATTACAGATAAACATAGTGGGCAGATTCCAGTGTACATAATATATCTGTAATGGTAATCTGATGGAACTAGGGTTTAGTTTATTTATTATCTATTTATCTATCTCACTCCATCCCATGGTTGCCTGGTAGAGATTGCCTTGTGCAATAAGGCCGCCACTTATAATGCCATAAAGATGTACCTATTGTATTTTTTCTGTATCCCTTCTTTGTGTACATGCAATAAAGAGCTATATTAGTCTCACCTCTTGTATTCTAATTGACATGATTTGGTTATCAAACAATCAATCAAGCCTTTCAATATTTTTTTTACACAAACTCATTGTAGTTTTTTTTCTTTTCAGAAATGATTGGAAGAGCTTCGAACCATATACGAACATTCTTTGGCTGCATTACACTGTTGATAAAATGATAACAGCCCTCCGCTACAAACGGACAAACACGAAGACACACAAACATTACATTGACAAGCTGAAGGGAATCAAAAGCCGAATACTTGACTACGGGAGTGCTGCACAGTTCGTGCTTACAGACAACGAAATATAAAACGAACAAATTATGATATTATATTAATACATTAATTCATATAATAAATTTAATTCAATTCTAGTTTTAACAATGAATTTAATAAACTGTTATTGCTCTAAATTTGACATGATAATGAATCACATAAATTATAATCATGTAAATATACATTGCTTTGATAAATTCAATGAAATGATAGACGCTAAAATAGTTATTTACGAGGTTGTCGCATTATTAGAACAGTATCGCAATAGAGGTGCCTTCAGTAGTAAGGCTGTGCCTTTGTTCACATTAATAAATTCATATATTGTGTTCACACACTGTTGTTTTTATTATATTTAAGTACCCTTAATTAAGTTTTGATTGTTGACAAGACTGGTATTAAAATCTCACCCAATAAAGGTAAGATTATTAATTACACTCAGCAGTAGATATCTGTTGGGTTACTAATGCGCTAGCGACCACAAGTCTACATTTGATCACACGAATGTCAGGCGAATACCAGGCTACATTGGGTATCGAGACTAGCACCTCGGCATGCGAGACCTGATACGATGTGCTGTTTGTTGGTTCGAGTCCACCAATAGGTGTCCGTGTGAATTTCCGCCCTACAGAATCTGGTAACGAGATTTTTTTTTTATACCACTTAGGTGGCAGACAAGCACACTGCCCGCCTGATGGAAAGTGGTTGCCGTGGGCTATGGACGTTTGTAACACCAGAGGAGTCACAGTCGCGCTGCCAACCCTGTAAGTACAGAGTTTCTGTGCCGTCAGTGTAGAAGACAAAGCAGGACAAGCCTTTTAGTCGTGTTTCCCACTGACAGCACAAATTCTCCAGTGAGCTCTGGCTACCCTACTCACCGCCGGGAACACAACACGAAGTTATTATAGCCGCGGTATTCTGTAGGGCGGAGGTACTTCCCCAGTCGGACTGCTCAATTGGGCGGAAATACCGCCGTGTCCTACCTCCTTCAAAATAGAAAATTAAATTAATCGTACTCCTTGATAATACGTACTTATCTCGTGTCAATGTACATCTACTGGGCACTCAAGGGGTGGGCTCCCTAACGTTTTCAGCCCCTCCCCCCATTAAAGGCCAGACGAACGTAGTCTGCTGGGTAATAAATGTTTCGTAAGTAATTCGATCAACCGGCCAGGATGAAACCCTACAGAATAGGATCAATACTTTAGCGCCAAGCTCAAATGTGTAGGAATTGTATGTACACTGATGTAATCGAAATCGACACTTGCACGAAAATGTTTAGCTATTTTCGTGCAAAAATTACGAGTTGCATGAACTAGTACGTGCATGCATATGCACTTGGATGAACTTATTGGCAAATTTCGTCCCATCCACCTACGGCCAAGGGCGTTTAGGAAAGTAGGACAAATTTAAAGTATTTCCTGCGCCTAGGTCTCGTTACTATTGCCTACTTTTCGCCTATTATACAGCTGTGGTGTATCACAGTCAAAGTCAAAAATCATTTATTCTGTATAGACCATACAAAACGTCAACAAAAAAGGAACATGAATATCAGTTTACTAAATTGACCACCGGTTCGAAACTCGGCCCCGACCTGAGAAGACTCCGGCAAGAAACTCAGCCGGCATTTCTTTTTTATGGTCTATTTACAAACACACTTAGTCTACTTAATCTAAATACAAAAATTTACTTGAGTAGTTGAGCGAACAGCTCATTTCCAAGCTTGTTAACCATCCAAGTATTCTTGGATTTTATAATAGCCTTTCCGGCACAGTTTACTTTTAACTATATTTTTAAATTTATACACAGGGAAATCTCTAATTTCATTAGGGATTTACCGGTGTATAACGGTAACGGTTTGTTGTAGTCGGTCACAATTTACAAGAGAAGACTCCTATGTTCTCACCTGAGTTCGACTATAATGCGGTCTAGGCCGTCTACGTGGACAAGGCAAAAAAGGCCACAACCATCCAAAAATGTTCATTATGTATTTCAGCCTACAATTTTATTCGTTGTAACGCACATACCACCTCGTACGCAATGTTACAGCCGCATATAACTCCGATACAAGCTTAGAATAGTGTATAGTAACCTAAAATATGCAGGAATTTTCTTTCTAAAAATATTAAGCATTTAAACTACACCGAATTTTTAAGTCTTAAAAAAAAAGGACAATGTCATAGAATATTTGCAATGTTTCCGAACGTATATCGTGTCTGTCAATTTACCCTGTCCTTTTGTCCATCAAATCAAGTTGTCAATCGTTATCAGTTTTCCATCGCTCCTATCGCAAATCGACAAAAATGGAGAAAATTAACAAATAAACAGATAAATAAAACATAAAAAAAGGCATAATCATCGTCCATAATATTCATTGCAGTAAACTGATCGATTAATAGTGACAACATAAGCGCACCTACGTTTTAAATAATTCAAAGTATTATTTCATGGAGTTTTATTGAAGATTTTAGTAAATAGACTAAATGAAGAGTATATTTAGCGTTACAATGGAAGCAAGCAATGATTCTTTATCGGGTAAGTAGAATACATGTGTTAGAAATGGTTATACAACTGTTTGTGTAAAATCGCGTGTTTTGGTGTGATTCAGTGTTGCCCCCGCCTTTGAGTGGATCGCCAGCTGTTATGTTGACTCCTGGTCGAACGAGGAACATCGCACAGGATATGGAGGCGCTCAGGCTCTCTCGACAAGACAACCCTTACTTACAGGTACTTGCAATACACTTACATAACAAAATAAATTATTCAATACTAATATGCTAATATTCTTCGTGAATACTAAACACGACAAAACTGGTTATAAGGAAGTAATAACTACTGTGCGTTATCAGGAATTACCTGCATTATTTTGATGTTTACATAGCATTAATAGCTTAACATGTGCATACATTTACAGACATAAATTATCAGGGGGGATAGTTTGTCTGCCTGTCAAAACCATGTTTCATTGTATTATGTATCAATGTGAGTGCAATGAATTGTGTAATGATAGGAAATGTTTTAAAATAAACAAAACACCATTTTTCTTTTTTAAACTAATTATGTTAAATGAGATGTGAAATTTTCCTGTTTCGGTTTCTTGAATAGTTCATTACATGCTTATAGGATTTTGATTGCTGAAGGGTAATGTTTATGATGGCGTAATATGAGAAAAATACACTCACGTCTATTTCCATCTAGTGTCAGCAAAGGCAAATAGTTGTTTCTATCCTTACATTCTTCACAAGTCCTCTAATATCATTGAGAAAAATAAATAACATAAACTGATAATAAATTGGGTCAGTTTTCACACGCAGGCTGGAAGAACTGCTGTTCAAACAGCAACATTGGACAATCAAAACACAAGTGCAGTGATATACACGCATCAGCTTATGCTGCTAGTGTGTTAAATAATAATAATAATAACTAATTATATCTGCACTCCATTCGGTTCGGTACTTAACTAAAGTTGAACAATCTTGTAGTGACTTTTTATAAAAATTAATACTAAACAAATAAACTAGTGGTTCAATTTCGGTTTTTAGTCTTTAAAATGAGTTTCTAAACAGAAACTCAATCAGGCGGTATTTCCACCCGATTGAGCAATCCGACTGGGTTAGTACCTCCGCCCTACAGAATACCGCGGCTATAATAACTTCGTGTTGTGTTACCAGCGGTGAGTAGGGTAGCCAGAGCTCACTGGACAATTTGTGCTGTCAGTGGGAAGACTAAAGGCTTGTCCTGCTTTGTCTTCTACTGAAGGCACAGAAACTCTGTACTTACAGGGTTGGCAGTGCGACTGTGACTCCTCTGGTCTTACAGACGTTCATAGGTCACAGTAACCACTTTCCATCAGGTGGGCCGTGTGCTTATCTGCCAACTAAGCAGTATAAAAAAAAAAGAAAAATATTAATAGACTTAATTTTTTAATAAAGCATACCAAAAAGCTATCAAAAGCATTGGTAGCTTAGTGGTTAAGAAGTCGCCTTACGATCGAGAGGTCCCGGATACACTACAGATGTGAACCCAATCCTAACAAGCAATTTAGCTTAGCTGGAGGGGTTAGAGGGAATCTAATATTCTTTAAAAAAAATGTTGGGAGGCTTTGGCCCACTGTTTCCACGCTGGCCAGACGTGTTGGTACTGGGTTTTATTTCGAGGTTTCCTTCTCTCGCAGTCATATCGTCTGCGTACTTTTGGTTGCCTCTTACGACACTCTTCGGATGAGATGGGGTGGTGATACTTGTATTCTTTCTCTGTCACCTGTCTGGATTAGAAGACAATAATTCTAACCCGAAAAAACTTGAGTTGTCATTCAGGAGACTTTTCCCAACTCTGTTGGGATCGGCTTTCAGGTCTAACTATGATGGGGGCTAAAAACTCGAGAGCTTCATCGGTAGCTTAATGGTTAAGGAGTCGGTCTACGAAAGGAGTTAGAGGGAATATTAGTAATTTAAGGTTTGTTTAGGTACCTAAGTACCATAAATGAATATAGTAAACAGATAAGGCAAATAGCCTGACATGCAAGCACAACTACCGTTCAATCACCAACTGAATATAGTATTAGTGATTGTTATAGATAATATTTTCAAATCCATAAACATTAATTATTCTATTCAATCAATTAGCCCACTGTAGTACACTGCTGGACATAGGCCTCTCCCAATGTACGCCATATTATCCGATCCCTCTGCCTTCTGCATCTAGTCTGTCCCTGCCACGTTTTTCAGGTCGTCTATCCATCTCACTAGGGGGAGTACTACCTTCCATTTGTGTTCATTCTAGGACTTGTTTGCTCCAACGGCCATCGGTCCTTTGACAAACGTGGTCTCTCCCAATTTGCGCCATTTTATCCAATCCCTCTGCCTTCCGTATCTAGTCTGTTCCAGTCATCCTTTTCAGGTCCTCCATTGATCTTGCTAGGGGGTGTCCTACCTTCCATTTGCCTTCTCGCGGTCTCCATTCTAGGACTCGTTTGCTCCAACGGCCATCCGTCCTTTGACAAATGTGGCCAGCCCACTGCTACTTCAGCTACATTATTCTATTATTATTATCCACAGCAGGTGATGGCCAGCAGAGAGAGTTTAATTGAAAGTCATCACGAGGAGTGTGAATCAGATGACACAATACTCATGTCTCAGGTAAGAACTGCCTTTATTAGTTATAAATTTAAACAGAGTAAAAACCTAATAGTTTGTCTAACTAACTGATGTTGAGAGTATAATCCTCTCTGTGCTTGTAAAACCAGTCTGCTCCTTGTTTGCTCTCCAGTATTGTCTCTGCTAGTCTGATATTATCTCCTAATACAATATGGGGTTCTTCAAGAGGGGCATAAGAAGGTTTCTTCATAGCCGGCAGCGCGAGTGTGACACCCCTGGTGTTGCATACGTCCATAGGCCACGGTAACAGCTTCCCATCAGGTTGGCCGTGTGCTTGTCTGCCAACTAAGTGGTATATAAAAAAAACCCCCGATAGCTTTCAGAGCTGTGGTATCTGAGCGAATTTCCGCAGTGGCCAGCTGTAGCTTCTAGAGACAAATAATGCAAAAACCATTCCTGCCACTGCTAGCTAGCTATGGCTGTTATTTCAGTAGGGATATCTTTCCCTAGTTTGTTACCGATCATATATCTTAGACTTACAGCTTTGTGTTACACAAGCAAAACTTCCTCTTAATTCTATGAAAAAAAAAGAAAGTCAAATCATAATGAAAATAAACTTAATTCTACAGGAGTTTGGGAGTACAGCGTTAGACCTCATAGAAGATGACCCTATGACTTTAAAGGAGGTCCATGAACATATGATACGGTCACCTCCACCGACCAGCTGCTGGCCACATGGTAAACCTTTACAAATTAAAATAATCACAACTAAATATAAGAAGAAAAAATCCATCTTTGTGCCTAAACTGAAAAGCATTGTGGTAACTATTTACAAATGTATCAAGTACTTACCCAATCTATGAAGTGTTGTGGACTAATATATAATTATAATACTGTTGACTAATAGTTCTATTTATTAATAGTGTGGATTTTTTATGAATAATAATAATAATTACAAGGACTGATCGCCAAGAGCCTCAACCAACATCTTAAGAGGTTCGCATTAGACTGTTGGCTCAAGGGCCTGATGCAGAAGGCGGTACTTCTCGACACGGCACGCATTGTGAGGAGTTTCCTCTTTCTGGAGCCCTAACCACCGGTAGCTTGGTCTTTATACCCGATGGAGCATTATTTTTTATATATTTAAATAGAGGAATAATAATAATAATAATTTAATATGCTGTGTCTCAATAAGTATGTGTGGCTTGACCTTGAAATATAGAGTGAGAAATAGCGTGATAAGAGAACGATGTGGAGTGATAGAAGATGTAGTGATGAGAATTGAGAGAGGAATGTTGAGATGGTTTGGTCATGTTGAGAGAATGAATGAAAGAAGACTAACGAAACAGGTGTATGAGGCGAGTGTGGATGGTACCGTCGGAAGGGGAAGACCTAGGCGCACATACCTGGACCAAATCGGGGAAGTTTTAGAAAAGGGGCAGGTCAGGAGTACTCTAAACCGACGAGCGTGCATGAAGAATGTAATGAGAGTGAATGAAGCGAGAGTAGTATGTCAGGATCGTAGCAAATGGAGATCCGTGATCTCTGCCTACCCCTATGGGAGACAGGCGTGATTTTATGTATGTATGTATGTATGTGTCTCAATAAATAAATTTCAATATCGAAGTTTAGTCAAATCTGCAGTTAGACTGGTAAAGCGGACCCCAGACTCCGAGGTCCGAGCTTCGGATGCGACTGAGAGTAACGCTAGGATGAAGAGATGCTCTGTCATAATTTGGGACAAAAGTGGTGAATTAAGGGTGAAATGGGAAATGTGAGTCAGCCTACCCTACCTACTAGATATACAGCCGTAAGGAGCTCCGCCCTACAAAATATCGCGGCTATAATAACCTCGTGTTGTATTCCCGGTAGCAGAGCTTTTGTGCTGTTCGTGAGACGACCAAAGGTTTGTCCTGCTGTCTTCTGCACTGACGGCATAAAAACTCTGTTCTTTTTTTTTTATACAACTTAGGTGGCAGACAAGCACACGGCCCACCTGATGGAAAGTGGTTACCATGACCTATGAACGTGTGTAACACCAGTGGAGTCACATCCGTGCTGCCGACCCTGTAAGAACAGCGATTTTGTGCCGTCAGTGTAGAGGACAAAGCAGGACAAGCCTTTGGTCGTCCCACTGACAGCAAAAAAACTCTCCAGTGAGCTCTGGCTACCCTACTCACCGCCGGGAATACAACACGAAGTTTTTATAATCGCGGTATTCTGTAGGGTGGAGGTACTTCCCCTTGTTCTTCCGGGTCGGTAGCACGAGACTCACTTCCCTGGTGTTGCACTTGTCCATAGGCCGCAGTAACCACTTTTTATCAGGTGTTGTGTGATTGTCTACGACCTAAGTTGTATAAAAGAAATCTTTATTGTTAGGCTTTGACTTGCAGATGCATTGGCCCAAGCCTATCGTATCTGCAAGCTGATTGAAAGATAACGCTCTGGCTAAAGTTTTCTCGGGGTGTCAGACGCCCCTGTACAACCAAAACAACTAATGGAGAAGTGTAATGAAAGCAGACCCCAGGCTCCAAAGTGGAAGTTTTAAATGCACTCGGCTTTTTGATTATGGTAGCCGTATTAAAAAATAAAAGCCGGTTAAGTGCGAATCGGACTCGCTCACTGAGGGTTCCGCAACTTAAGCTACATAAACCGTAATATATTTTGAATGCGTTAACCTAGAAGTTTGATTTTTGCACAGTTTCAAGGTTATAGACCTGAGTATGTGGTATAGATTTCAACTTGATACAACCTCCACACATTCCCGAGACAAATGTCTTGACATCAGACAGTCAGACTGGGAACAAAGTGATTCTATAAGGGTTTAGTTTTTTTGCCTTTTGAGCTACGGAACCTTAAAAAAGACAACTCTTTGGTCTTATGACATTGGTTGACTATTATACAGGGTGTATTTTTGAAACGGGGCAGTAAGGGCAAGTACCTTAACCGTTGCAGTTACAGCAAAACGTTCTTAAAAGACCTTCCCTAACTTTTTGGGACATTTTGAACTGCATTCACAGATTTTGTAAAAAACTTACAATTAGCAAAAAAAATGCAAAAAGTTCAAAAATTTTTTTTTTATGCCAATCGATTCTATTTCATGTGGGGATCAAAAAACTCAATGGGACCATTTTAGCTTTCAGTACTAGAAAAGACAGAAATCGCCAAAAACGTTTCCCATACATTTCGTACGGAAATATGATAAATCAACTCGAAACTCATAGGTCAGGTAAAATTTTGAACTTTTTTAAATAAAAAATATCATTTAAACATTTAAGAAATTGGTTTATGAAATAAATTGCTCAAAATGATTTCCATTTTCACGAATACATAAGTCTATCCTTTTTTGCACTGAACGAATGGCGGCTAATAATGTTCTGGGATGAATATTACGTAAAATGCTCATTAATGCATCCTTGAGCTCTTGAACACTGGCGTACGTCGTCTTATACACCTCGTTTTTCACGAAGCCCCATAAAAAAAAATCAAGTGGTGTTAGATCGGGGCTACGAGGTGGCCACTGTGTTGGACCATGTGTACCGAATAGGCGGCTCAAATTGGAACGTGAAAGGTGACTGTTATGTGGCGGAGCACCATCTTGTTGAAAATGAACTTTTCACAATTCCGACAGGGGCCATTCGTCCATCTCGTTTTCAAGATGGTGTAAAATGACTTCATTATACATGGCAGAATTCAGTTTCCCTTCATAAAATGTCACCATTATGACTCGATTGGACATTATACCACACCAACAGTTGAATGAGAAGCGAACCTGATTATGACTTGCCGTAACTCTTAGTGGATTTTCTTTGGACCAATAGTGGTGATTTATTCTGTTGTACATACCGTTATTGGAAAAATTCGTTTCGTCTGACCACAGTATGTAATTTAAAAATTCATGATCTCTGCTTATTTTTCCTCTTAGCCATCTGCAAAAAGTAAGCCTTCGAACATCATCACCCGGATGTAACACTTGAACTATGCGCCCATATCGATAGCACTTGTAGCCGTATTTCTTCTATATCTTTATCACAAGGGAGTGGGATACACCTACTTCAAGGGCGACTTGCCTGGACGATACCTCTGGATATGCTTCGACATAAGTCAGAACCGCAATCTCCGTGTCCATGTCCACACGAGACTGCCGCTTTCTTTTGAAAGAACCCTGCAATTCCAGGTTTTTCAAAAGATTTGTAATAACCTTTCTTGTTGGCACATGCCACAACGGATACTTATTGCGGTACCACACTAATGCAGCTCCCGCATTTCGATTATTGACAAAATACGCTTCTAACAAGTCAATTTTTTCACGATTAGATGACATTTTAGCGAAAATCCTTAATTAATAACTCATACGAAGTTTCTCAGCTGAAACTAAGTATAACACACAGATTATCGAATCAAATTCGAAATTTGAGGGTAAAAATTCTTTTTATTTACTTTACAGTAAATTCTACCCACTTCCTGGCCATAACAAAAAGTTAGACCATCGTAGAAATTTGTTTCTGTTGCCGAAATGTATGGGAAACGTTTTTGGCGATTTCTGTCTTTCCTAGTACTGAAAGCTAAAATGGTCTCATAGAGTTTTTTGATCCCCACATGAAATAGAATCGATTGGCATAAAAAAAATATTTTTGGACTTTTTGCATTTTTTTTGCCAACTGTAAGTTTTTTACAAAATCTGTGAATGCAGTTCAAAATATGTCAAAAAGTTAGGGAAGGTCTTCTAAGAACGTTTTGCTGTAACTGCAACGATTAAGGGACTTGCCCTTACTGCCCCGTTTCAAAAATACACCCTGTATAGTGGGATTCTAGGTCCGATGTCCAGAACCAATACTAACTAACCGTGCCTTATAAGATACATTCTGTCGATTATGCACTGGAATTCCAGCAATTAATTTAGCCAACAAAAGATTCTATGCCTATAACCTTCCCGCAATAACTTATTACTGGCCACCTATTACATTGGGACTTAAACATAAACTGGCAAAATGTGGGTGCTAGCACCTCTGCCTACCCCTTCGGGGATATAGACGTGAGTTTATGTTATGTTTAATAAAATATTGAAGCAAGCCGCCAAGCTGAGTGTCATAACATACTATGTATCTGTAATGGTGACCCCTCTTTCCTGAGATTTTGAGTTTAGCTTACCATAAAGCGAGGTGAAGAGTCAAATTGGCTTGTCCAAAATTTAATGCTAACGTTTAAAATCGATGAAGATTGGATAAAGTGAAATGTTCAGACGGGAGATGACCCCGCGACCAGTCGTTTACTGGGTGAATGCCTTGACCACTGAACTATAAAATGCTTAACGCGTGCTCAGTGATCAGAACAGATCGCGGGTTCATGTCCCGCCTAAGATGTATCACCTTTTCAATCTACATCAATTTATTACTTATTTTGGAACTACAAAGTTTTATCGAAAGTGAATTAGCAATACAACGATTTATCGTAGCGCACGCTACGATAAATCGGTGCATTTTTCATAAATATACCTCAATATTCTAAACAACGCTATCTAGACCCATGGTAAGCATAAGAATAGAATAGAATAGAATAGGTCTTTATTTGCTAGAACATTGTGATAAGGATGTTACAAACTTAACTAGCTTGTGTTATGGAATCTAGAATGCAGATAAACATACTTTTTTAGTAAATACATATCATACATAGAAACACCCCGACCAATGCAAATATACACATTCCTGCATACATATATTTGCACTGAATCGAACCCGCGCCTTCTGCGTAGCAGTCGAACTTTCTACCGCTACACTACAGAGGCCGCCGATAAAAATGTATCCGTATAAAAAAATGTTAAAACTAAAATCCGAGTACCAAAAATCACTATTTAAAACTTATTTTTTATGTATATCATTTTTGGGGTAAGCAACGACTATTTGTAATGTGCTAATTTAGCCCTATCAGATGATACCAAACACGGCATATTTATCTCAAATGTATTTTTTACCACAGTACTTTATAACCGCTAGAGGGCGCTAAATTAGATTCAGTTTCACGTCATGTCGCCTATAATCAGCGGACGATCAAGACGCCTCTAATGATACCTCATTTGTCCAGTTCTAATTAGTAGTTCAGAAGCTATGAGGGATCAGATGAACCTACATACATAGCCTGTCAAAATCATAACCCTTCTTTGGCTTCACCGTAGTCCGTGTAAATAAATTAACCTACTCTAAAGGCGATCTATGATATGATATCTATCTACGCAGATAGCTTTATCTACATTTCGATGACTGATAACGTAATGGTTTCCTTCTCCTATGTTTACTTCTGCTATCTAGGCCGTTAAGTGAATGTCTGATAACGATGTCTCGAACGAATTCGTAAATTTAAATTTGATTTCTATACCAATAAAACATAATATACACGGAAGTTATCTAAATTAAAGTATAAAAAAAGAAAAAAACTGAATATACCTAAACATGCAGGATGCAAGTTCAGGCGTCAAAGAATTCCTCCCCATCGACGTCAACCGGGAGGGTGGCCAGAAGGCTGGCGGCATTGCCACGTTGAATGGCAATACCAATCCTTTGCGCAAGGAATAAACCAGCCCTCTGGAATAATCTATACTAATATTATAAAACTGCAGAGTTTGTTTGTTTGTTTGAACGCGCTAATCTCTGGAACTACTGATCCGATTTGAATGATTCTTTCAGTGTTGGGTAGTCCATTTATCGAGGAAGGTTTTAGGCTATATATCATCACGCTACTACTTAAGGGAGCGGAGCATTGATAATAAATGTTAACGAATTCGGCAATTTTTCATACATGTTCAGTTCATATCCCACTTATACATAGAATGTATTATGCATAAGTGGGATACGACAGCTGTCCTTGTGATTTTTAGTAGTCGGGTTTTAGTTTTAAACTTATATTTTTATTTATATTATTATGAAGCAAGCAATAACTATAATTTAAATATATTTGAAATGTGCTAATTAAGCCCTTTTATTTGATACTAAACACGACATATTTATCTCCAATTAATTTTTTAACATATTACGTTATGACCGCTAGAGGGCGCCACATTAGATTCAGGTAGAAGCCATATAGCCTATAACAACAACCAAGACGCTTCTAACGATATCTCATTTGTCCAGTTCTAATAAATGACTGAGGAGCTATGAGGGCAGTGGCGGGGCAACAACTAAATTTGATGTGGGCAAGACAGATTTCGCGAGGCCCTGTTCTATGGCGACCTGAAGACGGATTTTATAAAATAATAAAAACAAACAAAACAATTAACACTGCCAAGTTTTTATTCATAAAAATACAAATTAGATTAATAAGTATTAAATGAAAAATTACAAATCGTTAATATAAAGGTGGAGATATACATTTCTTAAAGTGTATCTTAAAAAACATTAGATTTCTTTATTAAAGGAACAGAAATTTCCTGCTTTTAACGTTACTAAATTCCTTAATTATGGTATCGTAATTCAGCCTAGATGCCAAATCTGATTCAATTGATAAAACAGCCAAAGCTGAAAGTCTTTCTTGGCTCATTGTGTTTCTCAAATAATTTTTTATTAATTTTAATTTTGAAAAACTTCTTTCAGCAGAGGCTGTACTTACCGGAATTGTTAATAAAATTCGGATGACAATGTAAATATTTGGGTAAATTTCTTTCAAGCTATTTTCTGTTATGTATGACAGCAGCTGTTTCACGTCTTTAATGAAGTTGGGTAAATTCGGGATCATTGTATTTCTTCTTCTTCTTCTTATTTTATTTAAATGGCGCCTTGCATCGGTTATATAGATACCGATGATTCTGCCAACCTCAAGGTGGAGAGTAGGTTTAATCGTTTATAGAGGTCTCCAGGTATTCATGGTATTCTTAGTAATTTGGGTTTATCCTTATTGGTCACTGAAAAAGGGGACATCACAAGTGTTAGTAATAATAAATATGTGGATATATATATATATAAATTAGAGGTCAGGGTTAGATTAGTTATATAGTAGGGGAGAGGGAGGGTTATTAGCACTATATTACAGATGAAAAGAGTGGAGGGGGGTTACAGTTTAATTTCATTTATAGAGATAAATTTGTGGAGGATCTTGATAAAGGGGGAGGATACCAGGGTAAGTAAGTAGGCCAAATTTATAGGTCGAGGAATCTGCTTTGGGAGAAGGTCATATAATGGAACAACTATTCTTGGACAGGTGTAGAAGATATGCTCGAGACTGCCTTCATCCAAGCCACACTCACATAGAGAGTGGTCTCGAACTCTAATTTTGGCCAAGAATACTGGTGTGCAGACAAATCCTAAACGAAGGCGTATTATAACTGAGGTAGTTAACTTATTGAACCGTTTATTCTTAAAGAACCATGGCTTAGAAGGAATGGATGGTTGTATGGTTCCATAGAATTTACCCTTGATTATTTTAGAGGATTGCCATAAATCATCCCAAGATTTATCCAGGCAAGAACCGGATAAAGTGCGTAGGTCCCGAGTGAAAGCGTATTTGTATGAATCGCATCCTGTACCGGCTGCCAATCTCGCGCAAGAATCCGCAGTTTCATTACCGGATATGCCAATGTGGCTGGGTATCCAAGCTAAGACCACCTCGATACCAGACATGTGACATCTGAGCAGCATGGCTTTTATGTTGAGTGTGAGTGGAAAATTGTTTTTAGACTTAAAAGGATTTTTTAATAAATCAGAGAGACAGCTCAGAGAATCTGTCAATATGAGTGTTTTTTTAAGATTATGTGATTCTACATAATTGACAGCTTCTAGGAGAGCGATAGATTCTCCTGTAAAAATGGAGTTATAAGGAGGGCTTTTAAAGCTCAGAATTATTCTAAATTTGGGAATCCATACTGCTGAGCCAACTGGAGCATCTAGGGACAATTTCGAAGCGTCGGTGTATAGGGTTGTCCAATCCGGCCAGTCACTACCTAATATGTTCAACAGACTTTGATTGGCTGATGTGCATTTTTTGGATATGCCAAAATCTAGAATAATTCTTGGTTGAAATATTAAGGATTGGAAGTCCAGATCAAAAAGGGGGTTTATAGGAAATTGACGGATAGGGACTGTGAGGTTGGCCAGTTTTCTATGTGAATTTATGAGGAGAGGAGGGGATTTATTCTTCCAGTAATCCGAAGAAGAGACCAAGAGACTAAGTTGTTGTAGTATAGGGAGTAGAGGATGAGAACCAATTTGGGCTGCATTAAAGAGAAACCTGTCGCATAAAAATTGCCGACGAAGATGAAGTGGAGGTTCCCTGCATTCAACTTGGAGGGCGTTGATAGGGGAGCATTTCATGGCACCTGTTATGATGCGAAGGCACTTCGACTGAATTCTTTCGAGTTTGGAAAGTGGCAATATGTTGCATGGCTCAAGTAGGAAAGTACCGTAGTCAAAGTGACTACGCACAATGGCATTGTAAATAAGTTTTTGGCAGAAGGGGTGAGAACCCCACCGGACCCCAGACAGAGACCGCATGACATTCACACCCTTCTCACACTTTTCTTCAACATATTTTAGATGGGGAGCACCTGTCAGTTTAGAGTCTAGAATAAGACCTAAAAATTTAACGGAGTTTAGGATTGGGATTGATTCGTTAGCAACAGAGAGGTTGATGTATGGCGTGTTACGTTTGCGACTGAAAACAACTGCACTACATTTAGGAACTGAGAGAGAGAGGTTATGTTCGAAGAGCCAATTATTCAAATAAAAAAGAGCGGTATTGAGATTGGCGGCAGCCACTGAAAAAGATGGGGAAGTAGAGTAGAGAGCAACATCATCTGCATATTGCAGAATTTTGCAAAAAGAGTTGACAGAAAGATCTAGGTCACGAGTGTAGAGGTTATAGAGGATAGGGCTAAGGACTGATCCTTGAGGAAGGCCCTTCCAGACCACCTGAGAAGGGAGGGTGTTGCCCTGGTATCGAATAGATATTGTACGGCACATAAGCATGTTGCAAATGATATGAACCAACCTCACAGGTATACTCAGCTGAAGCATTTTCTGCCTGAGTAGTGGAAGATGGACATTGTCATAGGCAGCAGAGATATCTAGGAAAACCCCTATAGTATGCTCATTACGAGAGAAGGCCAAACGAATTTCGGAGATCAGGATACTTAGGCTGTCCAGGGTTCCTTTGCCCTTTCTAAAGCCGTATTGACTGGGGGCTAATAATTGTCTGTTTTCTAAAATCCATTCGAGACGGTTTTTAATAAGAATTTCCATAATTTTGGCCAAGACAGAGGAAAGAGCTATGGGGCGATAAGAGGAAGAAATTTTTGGGTCCTTCCCAGGCTTCAAGATTGGAATAACTATTTGGCTTTTCCAGGAATCTGGAACTTGACCGGAGAGAAAGATAGCATTAAGAATGTTAAGGAAGAAAGATTTCGAAGAGTCAGACAGTTTACAAATGAATGAATATGGAATGCCATCAATACCAGGTGATGAATCCTGGAGATGATTAAGGGCACAAGATAATTCGCTAAACGTAAACATGTCATTCATATGATCTTGAGTAATGGTTAGATTGGGAGAGTGCAAGAGGGGAACACAATCAAATTCAGGTACATATGGAGGAGCCAGACTAGATAAAAAGTCATTTAGAAAAGAATTTGGGTCATTACTTGAAACAAATGTATCCACTGTGCTTCTTCTATATGCTTTAACCCTTTTCCAGACCAAAGAAAGGGGAGATCTGGGGGATAGGGATTGACAGAATTTACGCCAGCCTAGTGATTTTTTTTTTGATAAAAGTCTAGATGTAGTAGCTGCAGTCTTCTTAAAATTGACGTAATCTGTCATGGACAAGGTTAGAGCAAATTTATTCTCAGCTTCTGTGCGTTTCTGAACGCTCTCTGTGCACTCCGAATCCCACCATGGCGGGGAGGGGGTGAGCAGTTTGGGTTTTTTTTTGAGGGGAATGCAAGAGTCAGCAGCTGATTTTATTGCTGCGATTAGGCAGTCATACATGGAGAGAAAATTAGAAGGGTTTGGTTGAGGAAGAGACGTCAATTTTGTATCAAGTGAAGAAGAATACATCTCCCAGTTGGCGTTACTGAGTTTGTACTTTAGGAGAGGTTCGTAGCGAGACGGAGGCGGGGCAGAAGCCTGAGAGTAAGATATTAAGATTGGGAAGTGGTCACTACCGAGAGTATTTGGAAGAGTAGACCAAGACAGGAGTGGGGTTAGAGAATCAGAAGACAAGGATAGATCTGGGACACTGATGTTTTGTGTAGGAGGGACCCTGCGGGTTGCAGACCCATCATTTAAGACACATAAATTTAAATCATCTAGAATATTAAGTATTGATGTAGAAATAGTGTCATTTCGATGTGAACCCCATAGGGTATGACGACAGTTAAAGTCACCTAATACTATCATAGGCAAAGGAATGGATGAAAGAATTGAATTTACTTCTGATAGGAGAGTAAAGTCAGGATGAGGAATGTATACAGATATAATAGATATATTAATTGCTCTGATTGCAACTATGTGTAAACCAGCATTATGAGCAGGGAGTTGAATTTGAGAGAATGTGATGTTTCTCCTTATCAGCAGAGCACACCCCGCCCAACTATCGTCTCTGTCATCTCTCAGGCAAAAGAAACCAGGGATCCTAAAACGGGACATAGGTTTTAGTAAGGTTTCTTGAATAGCAAGGATAGCAAGTTGGTGTTGATTTATTAAATCAATAAGATTTGGCTTTCTGCGACGAATACTCTTACAGTTCCATTGAAGGAGATTGAGAACCATTGTTAAAATTATTTTTTGAGATAATCTCCAGTAATTGTTCTACAAGAAGGGCAACGTCGTGCGGTAGAGCATCTGACATTTTCGTTAGTATATTTATTAACGAACAGAGCAAAAGTTGGACAAGATTGTCATTGGGAGTGGCCAGAGGGGTAGTCTCTGTAGGAGGTTTAATGCAGCACCCATTGGGTTGAGTAGAAGGAGGCGAATTAGTCAATTCATTGTGTTCATGAACATCAAAAGATTTCCCAGGAACAAACCTTGGGCGTATAGGGAGGGAAATAGTTTTTTTATAAGATACAGTAGGAGGAGACAAGAGGGAAGGGGCAGGAGGAGAAATGAGAGAAGAATATTTGGGAGTTTGGGGCCTAGCAGCAGCCTCGGAATAGAGAGGTCTACGAGACTGAGGGAGTCTAGAAGAGGCTTCGGCATAACTTATATTTTCCTCAGACATAATAATTTTTATAGATTTTTGCCTGTTATGCTCAGGACATCTTCTGTCGGTAGCGGGGTGGTTACCGCCGGAACATAAAAAGCAAGAAATACCTGTATCAGCGACAGTACAGGAATCACCAGCATGGGATTGTGCACACTTATAACATCGGGGTTTTGACCGGCATTGCTTGGCAATGTGGCCGAATCGACAGCAATTCCTGCACTGTATTGTTGGAAGCTGGTAAAGAGAGACAGGAAGCGATGCATTAAAACAAAACACTTTATCCGGAAGGACCTGACCCAAAAAAGTTAGAACCACAGAGTTTGATGGAGCCCACACAGAAATATTGTCTCTTGTAATTTTTGTATTGAGACGTCTAGCTCTCACCACTTCTCCAGCAGTAGAAGATATACCCCCAACTAATTCCTCCAACGTCCAATCAGTGGGAATATCTCTCACTACTCCCATACGAAATATGCTGTAGCTCGGGATGTAGGCTACATAATTGTGGTCTTTAAGCAAAACAAGGTTTAAAAAACAATTTGCTGCATCTGCCGAATCGAACTCCACGCACACCCTATTACGGCCAATGTTTTTAATCCCTCCCGTTTTAATGTTTTCGACTTTATTTTTAAACAGGAACTGAGCAAACCTCAAAGATTTGAATGGTAAGCCGCTTGTTGGGTCCTGCTCCAATCTCGAGACATATACGTTATAGGGACCTTTGTCAGTACTTGAGTACTCGAGTTTAGAGTCAGAATCGTAACCCGGCTTTGAGTAGACGGATTGAATAGATTCCGCTGGCGAACGGGTCTTTTTATGATCGGGATCCGTCGAATCCGAAGCAGCAGAACGTTTTACCGTTTTTTTGGGTAAATCCGGAGGTTTACCTCCGCCCCCGTCAGGGGGTACATCCACGCTCATTTCCATTGAAATGAGCGCGGACGCCGATATATACGAAAAGTACTAACCTTATAAATACTATTCCACCACCAAAACAACACAAACACTTATTTTCCGAGTGGTAAACAAGGACAATAGTGTAGAAAAAGCCAAATATAACCTCAAAACGTACAACTCTCAACCGAGTGTCGGACCGAATCCATCATTGTATTTAATTCTTCATATAATTCAAATGGTTGGAAGTCACTGCTCTCACCCACACGCAGGACGTTATGTAAATCGTTACAGTGTTTTAATATTTGCTCCTGTGGCATATTTTTTAGCGCGCTTAAATCATAGAGAAAACCAAAGTCTTCAAAATGTTGATTTAAAGACGTAAATCTTAATTCCATATTGGTTATTATAGAATCAATCATGGCGTAAAAAAAATCTGTTTGATACCGGATTTTGGGAGACTGTATAGGTTCATCGCTGCTTTCATAATCGAACATCCTTTTCTTTTTGGCTACTCTTTTATTCTTAAACTCTTTTGGCAGGTCATAACAGCTTTTCTCAGTAAATTTCCGAACATCAGACAGGGATTTCTCAAATCCAGTTTCCCGATACTCTTTTATCCATTCACAAAATGTGTGTAAATGTTCAAGAGCAATGCTTAAATGAATTTGTACTGATTGCCATAATTTACTTATTATATTAACACGCAATAATATCTCATACCACACATGTAAAGATACGATAAATTCTAAACTTAACATTTCATTTAGTATTGAATCGCAATCACTGAGAGTGTCTGATTCCTCCGTTTGATTTTTTAAGTTTTTTATGCATTCAATCACTTCATCAAATTGCAATAATACGGCCTTTACTGCTTCGACTCTACTTTCCCATCTTGTGTCTGATAAAGGTTTTATAGTAAGTTTTAATTTTCCTTTTATAAAATCCCAGCGCTTGCTTGATCTTGAAAATAGCAAATAAATTTTTTGTATGAAACCAAAAAAAGTTTTTGCTACCATAGATGAGTTCGCTGCATCTACCAATAGTAGATTCCAACTATGACAGCCACAAGGTGTGAAAAATGCCCTAGGGTTAATATTCAATATTCGAGTTTTAACTCCACTATTTACACCTACCATATTTGCACCATTGTCGTATCTCTGGCCACGGCAGTCTTGAATATTTAAGTCATATTTTTCTAGGTGTTCCAGTATAGCATTGGCTAAATATTCTCCAGTTGTCTGAGTAACAGCTAGAAATCCCATAAAATGTTCGACTATTGTACCAGTTGACGTATCACAAAATCTTAAGATAACCGACATTTGTTCAACTCTATTACAATCTCTAGTGCAATCGAGCAAAAAAGAATAATACTTTGCTTCTTTAACCTTACGAATAATATTTCATTGACAACTGTTTTTGACATCAATATGATCAATTCATTTTGAATATCGTGACTTAAATAATGGTGTGAAAGTTGTTTGTCACTAATGCGTTTCATGTGTTCACGTAAAGTAGGATCAAATTTTGATATCAGTTTAAATAAATCTATGAAATTACCGGAATCTTAATACCGTCACCTGTCTTGAGAGATTCTCTGTGACCTCTAAATGCAAGATTATGAGAGGCCAAAAAGTTTATTATGTCAATTATTCTCTCTAACAAGTTGTGCCAATGTTTTTGTGATTCACGTATTAGCCTTTCGTTTTCTTGGTCTATTGTTTTGCCTTGATTTATTCCTTTCTCTAAATTTAACCATTGGAACATATGTGCCATATGTTCTTTGGTATTCTCATGTCTATGTAAAATGCTACTTAAATGTTTCCAGTCACAACACCCTCCTTGCACCACCTGAGTTTGTGAATTGCTAAATAGTCTGCATGGAAAACAGTAAACTTTATTTTGGGAATTGGAATACACTAACCAGCGACGATGTTGAGTTTCACCATTATTTAGTTTTCTCGAGAAATAGAAATTGGAAAAGTGTCTGTTATCATCACCTTTGGGATAATATTCATCACCGCTATTTAATTGCTGTGTGGGGCCGCTTCGAACTATGTCACGACGTTGTGTATCCGTTATGGGAAACGTCCACAATCCCGGATCCGAATTAACAAGTACTTGCTGAACTATGGCGTGGGCGTCGTCGCTGCGAATTGGAGAATCTATGTCAATCTGTTCTTCTTGATTGCTTGATGACAGCACAAGAGTTTCAGCGTCAATTTTTGATTGGCTAGAAGATGATCCAAGCTCTACGTCTAACTGACGTTCGCTCTCGGTATTCAGTGCATCTAGAGCATTTTCCAACGGTATCTCGGACGTTTGTTGTGTAGAAGTCGAAGCTATCGATTCAGAAGGTTCTGTACTACCAGATGCAGTTTGGTTGAGGAACTTCATCAAATTTAAACTCAAAACTTGGTTGGTTGCAGGTCTTTCAGCTTTTCTTTTTCTTTTTGCTGATCCAGACTCCCATTTTCTTCCAATATCTCTATCTCGGCCGGACATGTCGATAACGTCGTATCTATACACTGTAAACGAAAGCAATAGTTAACATTTTTTTGCAGTTTTATCTACATAATATTGTAAAACCTAAAGGACATTGTCCAACTTGTATGAGCACTTGGCCTGGTATGGACAGATAATAATTTGCCAAATATGATACAGGTTTGGTAGTTCATACTAGTAAGAAATAAAATAACATCTTATGGTTGTATCAGAATTCATCATTTATATTATTTATTGACCATAGTATTTCGTCAATTTTTGTTAAAAGATTAGTTGTATTCATCATTTCTTTATTATTCAGTCATAAGTTATTAAAACATCCTGGGAATTAGGCAGGTGGGTTTACCCTAGGGACCTATTTAAGTTGGTATGTACCACACGCCAATAATATTAACTCTAAAAACAGAATCGGCTTTCGCAAGAAATTGAAAAATGTAGGTATTCACGAGTCAAGATGACAAGGGAATGACATTTTATAAGATTTCTTTCCAGTTGCCATATAAAAACACAAGCTCAATCGATTAAACATAAATTCGTTTTTGAATCGAGTTAAAAAGTTTTCGTTTCATTATTATAAAAACAATGTTTGATCAAAGACGAGACGACACCACATTGTTTTGAGTTGTGAATCTTTTTTTAAACCATATTAATATATTATTATTCTTCACTACTTTCTCGTATCTATACAATAAAAATAAATATAGATAATACCACTTTACAATTATGTAAATTGTAAAGTGGTAAGTATTATATTTATTTATTTTTATTGTATTTACATACACTATTTAGTGTTTAGGTTGACTGATAGAGAATGCTTGTTGAATTAAGTCCGCTTATGTACCTACTTGTGCATGAAGTCTAATAAATAAATAAATGAGCTCATTATTAACCGAATATAATACATAATTACTTACATATATTTTTACGTTTTCGTCCTCGTTCGTATAATCTTACGTTTGATCGTTGAGTAGAACCGATTTCCACGCGGGCTTAACCGCAAGCGTCACAGTCAACGCGTACTCAATATCATTTAGTTCATGTATCTTTTTTAAAAGTATCAAGTAGTCAATCTATCAATTCTCTATCAATTCCTTATCAAACTCCGGTGTCCCATACATTACCCTTTATCGATATATTCATAAGTCTTAAATAAAAATCGATTTCGATCTTTATTATAACTGGCAACATTTTTAGTTTAATTATTTAAAGATATTTGTTGATACTCCAAAAAATCATTATTAGTTCGGTAAAAATTAAACATGATTATTGATCAATAGCTACATTTGCATACGTCGTGTCCATGAGAGGCCAGTTTTGGACATTGCCCTTTAAATTAGTTTTCAAATAAAAATCTTTAAGATAGCTTTTACTACCTGCTAGTTTTAAAAACTTAAAAAGTCGATACGTTTTTTACCTTAAAGCTTTTTTGGTTTCCTTCAAGAGATATTATAAAGCGTATTTTATATACAAGTAATTACTGCGTTATATACTTATTACCAATTAAATATTTCTTACCTTATGTAAAATAGACGAGTACAGGTACCGGTGTGTTACAAATCACAAAGAAAACAAAAAAACAATTAAAAAAGTCACTGTTTTAAAATTTTGGGTCAGTTTACAGGAGCAATCAATATACCTAAACACTATCTATTTATTCACTAAATATTATTAAAACATTGAACACACTATTCTTATCAAAATAGGTACGTACAGTCATAAAAATAAACAATATTGAATAACACAATTATACGTTTCTATTGTTATGCGCCTAGCGACTGCGTTGCGTACTTTGATTTGATTGGTTGACTTCCTAGTAAAGAAAGTAAACAAATAAACCGGGGATTCCCCGCACTCTGGTCGGCGGCAAATGTTGCCAGACTAAGAAAACATGTTTCACAACAAAATTGATTTATATTTTTTTGTTTTATTCTCGCTTTAAACATTTTTGAGTCGCGAGGCCCCTTGTACCGCGAGGCCGTAGGCGGTGGCCCACGTCGCCCACGCTTAACGTCGCCTCTGTATGAGGGAACAGATGAACCTACATACATACATAGCTTGTCAAAATCATAACCCTCATTTGGCTTCGCCGTAGTCGGCTAAAAATGTGGTCTATACGTGCAGTACAAGTTTCTTGGGTGTTTTTTGAGGATACCACCGGGTGCTACGGCCGTGGATGAGCTCAAATTCACCAAACAGATTATTACAAAACAATTCACGCGCGCCAGGCGAGGCTTCGTTTCGCTATTTAGATCCAAGATACGTGCCTCTAGGAATACTGCGCATAAAGAATACATGGTGTGAAGTAACTGGGGTCATTATATATGTTGACAATGGGGTAGTGTCCTGAGCCATCGAATGCTTACCAACTACTAAATGTCTTAGTATCTTATATATAAAATTCTCGTGTCACAATGTTCGTTCCCGTACTCCTCCGAAACGGCTTGACCGATTCTCATGAAATTTTGTGAGCATGAGTAGGTCTGAGAATCGGCCAACATCTATTTTTCATACCCCTTAGTGATAAGGGTTTGTCCACCCAGGGGACCGACATCCACGCGGGCGGAGCCGCGGGCAAAAGCTAGTTTTACTGAAACTATGAGTTTCTATTATTTTTAATTCCCAAAATAGGTCAATATATATACATAGGTTAAAGTTACAGAGGTAAAAGTTTCCGGAACTGGCCACTTACATAAACAATATTTAAAAATTTATTACAACATTTGAAAATAGAACTCTTTGGCTGTAGAATACAGTTTGTTTCATCTGACTGTCTTTTGTTTTTACCTTGTGGCGCCATTTAAAAAATTGTGTGTCTGCATCAACATGGATTTAACTCGGGAAAATTTTCGTAGTATGATTTTCTACGATTTTAAGTGTAATTTGACGGCTCAACAGAGCATCGCTCGGCTTGAAACAGCTTTTGGCGATGAAGCTCCATGCAAGACGACTGTTTATAGCTGGTTTGCAGAATTCAAGCGTGGTCGTATCAATCTCAGTGACGAATCTCGCGATGGTCGGCCGTCCACCGCTGTGACCAACAAAAACATCGATGCTGTGCGCCGTATGATTGAAACAGACAGGCATGTGACCTACCATGAAATTCGCGCATCCTTAGAAATAGGCATGAGTCAAATACAATCAATCCTACACAAACATTTGGGTGTGAGAAAGCTGTGCTCGCGGTGGATCCCACATAACTTGACCGAGGATCAAAAAACGGACCGCGTCACTTGGTGCAGTGCCATGCTTACCAGATTCAACGAAGGTGCGTCAAATTTGGTGTGGGACATAGTAACAGGTGACGAAACATGGATTTATTGCTACGATCCCAAAACAAAGCAGCAATCGAGCGTATGGGTCTTTCAAGATGAGCCGAAACCAACCAAAGTGGCGCGCGTGAAAAGTGCATCTAAGCGGATGATTGCTTCTTTTTTTAATAAAACTGGACACGTGGCTACTGTTGCTTTAGAAAATCGTCGTACTGTGAATAGTGACTGGTACACGACCATTTGTTTGCCGGAAGTTATTGACGAGCTCCCTAAAAATAACCGTAAACGCCTAGTTCTCACACGGCCAGACAGACAAACGACTTTTTGAAGGCGAAAAATGTAGAACTCATGAGTCATCCTGCATACAGTCCCGACCTGGCACCTTGTGACTTTTATCTGTTCCCAAAAATTAAGAACCAATTACGCGGCCAACGATTTTCATCACCAGAAGAGGCTGTCGAGGAGTATGAAAAACACGTTTCAGAGGTCACCACAGAGGAGTGGCACAAGTTTTCAAAACTGGTTTGATCGAATGAAAAAGTGCATAGACGCCAAGGGAGATTATTTTGAAAAACAATAAATTAATTTTGTACCTTTAATAGTATTTTTTCATATTCATTCCGGAAACTTATAGTGCGCCCCACGTATAAACAATCGAAATAAATTAAAATTTACCGCTTTTAGATTCCTTATTAAATTTCAAATCAATCTTATTATGCAATGTATACGTGTGAACGCAACGTAGACTGAGATAAATGCGATATTCTCTTGCACTCCTTCCATTTTCACTACGCGCCAGTGCGCTGTGACGTCACCACGTGCACGATTTTGTATGAAGCGTTTTCGGGAATTTTTAAAATCTAATATTTTTAAATCTATTTGTCATAAGAAACAACCCTATTATATCACCGAACAAGTCAATTTTATTTTCAAATAATGAAATGTGAAAAATATACTTACAAAATAAAATCTAAATATTTTGATGTTATATAGGATTCGCATTTATAATAATATAATGGAATGAAACCATAATTTACAAGGTCTCTCCAAAATGTGTCTGCCCAACATTTGAAATGGTGAAGACCACAAAGTGTAGGTAATTAATATGTCACGTCTAGTCACGTCTAATGCAAACAACACTTGATATCTACTTGTTTTAGAGATAATCCCTGATTAGTGATACCTACATATGTACATACATATAATCACGACTTACGTCTTTATACCCTGAGGGTTAGACGGTGAATAACATCCCACATTTCACTAATAATTGTATTCGGTCCCACGTAATAGTGGATGAGTCTATTGCCGCATTCCGGGCACTATGGTGACTCGAGCCATGCATCTGATTCTGGGCTGTATATATCTGTCTGATGTTAAACAGCCCTATCCCTTAGTCGCCTTGTACGACACAGCATGGGAAGAGATGAGGTGGTCCAAATTCTACTCTGCCGGAAACGACGACGCAGCTCTGTTTATATAAAAACCACTTCATAGGTTTTCCAGGCTTATTTTAACTAAGTATCTAAGCCCAGTTGCAATACTAGTATCGTGTACAATGTTACTAATGGTACAAAAATAGCAATAGTACCACTAATGGTATTAATCAATGGTACAGCTGGGAATGAGGGGTTATCACTGCGGCAAATAGTTGAGGTACGCTAGACAAATGAAAGTAAGGTTGCGTGTTACACTTATTGCTCGAGAAGGAGACTGCGGAGCGGTTCCGAGAGAGACGCAGGTTCTCAGAGCTCGTGAGGCGCGTAGAAGCGACTCAGTCGTCGGAGGTCTCTCAACGACTTCTGTCCTTACTTCATAAGCCATAATATTGGCTATAAGATGCCTCATTGTGGACTGGCTGCAGAGGCCGTTCATCCTCCTAGTCCGAGCTTTTTCCCTTCAACTAAGTTGGGTTTAGCTTTCTTTCAAACTACGAAACGACCGAACTTCAACAAATTACGTGAAGCGACTGCCATCAGACCTCCAGTACCCATCGAATTTCTATATCCATCAAAATATGAAACCGCTGCCTACGTCTTCAGAGATGTACAGGTTTGATTCATCAATCATCAATAAGCCTATTGCAGTCCACTGCTTACTGGACCTATGCCTCTTGTAATCTCGCCATACCACCCGTATCCTTTGCCCTGCACATACAGTCTAGTCTAGGTTTGATTACAGAAGTAAAATGCTCACCTTAGTATTGTTTTGTAGATCATTCAATCAATCGAGCGATCATCCTAGCAGTCCACTGCTGGATATAGGCCTCTCCCAATGTGTGCCATTGCTTCCTTTATTTCCAGGGCAACTGTATACGCCTTTTTAAGAAGTTGTCTAATGAAATTAGGGATTTACCTGTGAATAAATTTAAAAATGTAGTTAAGAGTAAATTGTCCCGGAAAGACTATTATAAAATCCAAGAATACTTAGGTGATAAACAAGCTTGGAAACGAGCTGTTCGCTCAACTATGCTACTTAAGCTATTTTCTGTATTTAGACTAAGTAGACTAAGTAAATGTACATACAAATACAGTCAATAGACCAAAAAAAAAATGTCCGCTTAGTTTCTTGCCGGGGTCTTCTCAGCTCGGGGCCGCGTTTCGAACCGGTTGTCCATTTGCTAAACAAGTCTTTTATATTTCTTTTTAAATTGCCATTTTGTAAGTGTTCTATGCAGATTAAATTATTTTTGACTTTGACCTATCCTCCGCATTCTGTATGCAGTCTGTCCCAGCCACATTTATCAGGCCGTCAGTCCATCTGGGCAGGTAGCGTCTCACATTCCGTTTGCCTTCTTTACCAAAAGATTCAATCAATCAATTAGATCAGATCGCAGTCCCCTGCTGGACGTAGGTCTCTCCCAATGTTGACGAAAAGCTTATTGTTGTCAAATTAAAGGCAAGTTTATCGATAGAATACAAAACATGGACACACAATTGCTAAAAATTATAAAATTATTTACCACAACAAACAGCTGGTATGTTTGACATTTGACACTTATGTTTGACAGTTTAGAGACCGCAGCAGACCGTAGATTAATTTGACCATTAACAGACTACAGAAGGAATAGCAAACAAGGTTGAATCTTAACTTATTAAAAACATCAAATTTATTTGATCATATTTTATTTATTCGCTACCGTACATATGGTACCACCTGCCGTTCATGTAACTAATGACGATAAAACTTTGTAATATTATTGCTTATGTAGTGCGAATGTTATAAGCATAGTATAATTTTGGTATTTGACGCTATAGGTAGTCCTGCAGTCAGGTTATAACGTCTTTTTATGAATTTTGTCTGTGCAATTTCGGTAAGAATGCACGCACTTTTTTCGTTTTTGTCGGCCGAAGGCGAAAAGCCGATTTTAGTGGTCAGAATGCGTGTTTTTTAAATTTTACACGAATGAATTTGAAATTTCTTTTTTCCACGCTTTATTTTTTAACTAATATCTAATCCCAAGCGATATTACTGGCTTTGCTATTAATTAATGCTAAACCTTACAGTTCCCGGCTTTTGATTTGACACGTCTCATCGGGAAGAAAAGAGAGAGACTCGCTTCGATTTTGTAGAGCGTTCTCTTTGTCGCACATCGGACTGACAGTTTATTACTTTTATAGAGTGGTTAAAACCGTTTGTGTTTACATTAAACTGTAGCTTCGGTTTAATGACATTTTAAATCAATTACTATGCTAACTTTTACTATTAACTTAGATCGGAAAAGTGAACATCCAACCCGCGACCAGTCTCCAGCCAACTGAGTTACTTTGCAACGGTTCTATCTACTCTTAAAATATATCACAGACATGCGCTGTTCGATAGAAAAACTAATCGTTACTCAGACTATCACTCTCCCTCCCGATATGTCAACTCAAAGGCCGTTAAATACTATATTTATCTTATACTAATAATAATTCTAACCTCAAAATATTTTCCCGCTTCAAGACACACTGTCGTACCGCGCGTCGAGCGCGTTCGACTTCGCTGGCGACAGCCCTGTGTCGTACAGCGCTTACTCAGTCAATTCGCAGGAAAAGGTTACTAACATTCATACTTATGCTTCATAATGTGTATGTTTTTGCCGCCTTTTTTGCATGATTTGCGCCTAAAGGCGGCTTTTCAATGTGCGTTTATCTGTGCTTCCACATATACTCGTTCCACGTTGTCTGCTTGTGTCCGCAGAATTACGCACTGTGGAAAGCCGTCTTACGCCGTGCCATACCATTTTATGAGTAAAATAAAAACTATAAAAGAACTTAGGACGTCCATGCACGTCAATCGTGCTGTGAAGATATGTATTTATATCGAACAAATGGGAGGTGTTGGTTAGTATTTATATATAGAGAAGTGGGATCTCGACATAGTTAAAATTACACCCTATTTTGACTATTTTGAGTATGTCTATTGAGAAAGTTGGCCGTCGATACTGTCCGTGTTCTACTGATTATCCCGGGAAACACTAAGCTGTGTTAGCTAAAAGATAGTATGGCACGGTAGATATGGCAGAGGTTTTAAAGTTTGAGATTTATAAAAATATGTTTAATCATAATTGTGTGTGTGTCCCCTGTGATCACACTAATATTGTTTATAGTTATCATTACTGAAACGTACACACTCTTCAGTAAAATTAATTAGGTTTAATCGTCAATTACAATGAAATAGGTAGTCCATAAAATCTCAAACTTTAATATACATTATTATTATTATATATGCTTTTTATGTATGTCACAAAATTTTAAGCTTTTTGAATGAAATTTTAAAGCATTTAGTATATTAACTATTCAAATTGATAAAATGTTAAGCCTTGTTTTGGTTATTCTTCAATTCTATGGGACGTGACAATTCACTGTAGGCCTCTCCCAATGTTGGGAGGCTTTGGCCTACTGTTTCCACGCTGGCCAGACTTCTATGGGACATTTCTGGGCGTAATTTTAATTATTACCGTTTTTATTTTAAAGCTTTTTGATACAGTAAACACGTTTTGTATGTTCATCATTTGTATTGTCAAACTCTCATATTATAAATGCGTTTTAAATAAATCAAAAATATTAATAAACTGTATCCATGTATATTTATAGGACTTATTAAGCAGCCGTTCACCTCGCCGAGACACGCGATGTGATGAGTCTCGGAACAACAACACCCCGGGGAGACCGCGTTCTTCTCGGTCGGTCTCACCAAGGTCGCATGACCTGACCATGTCTGGGCGACCTCTATCTTTACCAGGTATGTTAGTTTTATATGTTTATTTAATCTTTACGTACAAATATAAGTCTGCCTTTGACCACAAAGGCAACTTAATGCCATGTGCATTTTCTACCAGTTAACCTTAGTGTGATGCAGAGATTTGTCAAGGTAGGTGCTCGAAATATTGATCTATATTTTTTCTTTTTCAGTTTTTTTTTATTTTATACCACTTAGTTGGCAGACAAGCACACGGCCCACCTGATGGAAAGTAGTTACCGTGGCCTATGGACGTCTGTAACACCAGAGGAGTCACAGTCGCGCTGCCAACCCTGTAAGTACAGAGTTTCTGTGCCGTCAGTAGAAGACAAATCAGGACAAGCCTTTAGTCTTCCCACTGACGGCACAAATTCTCCAGTGAGCTCTGGCTACCCTACTCACCGTTGGGAACACAACACGAAGTTATTATAACCGCGGTATTCTGTAGGGCGGAGGTACTTCCCCAGTCGGACTGCTCAATCGGGTGGATATACCGCCGTGTCCTACCTCCTTCAGTATATTAGAACCGAAATTCTAATATTACCTCTAACCCCTCCAACTAAGCTAAATTACTTTTGCTAGGAGTGGGTTACGATAGTGTAATGGCCAGGATTCGAAACCGAGACCCCACGCTCGTTAAGCTGACTCCTTAACCACTAAGCTACCAACGCTTACGAGTATACTGTATTATAGATATTAAGACATGATATCGAAACTACCGAATTCCCGGCAGTCTTCATATCCGTGATATCACGGATAAATGCAGGAGAGTCATCTTCTCTGGTGCAACCATGTTCCGTGGTAACCGCCAGGCTACATGGGTCCATACAAATGTCTGACCAGACTACCTCTACCAGGTAACGGTGGAATGAGTAGATCTAAGAAGTACTGACTTGAAGCCATAGAAGATGCGTGCCAATAGTTTCACTACCATGGATACTCAAGACCGTGTGAAGTGGAGGAAGAAGAAACGCAAAACAGAGACTCTGAGGTGGGAACCTTGGATGCGACCAGGACTAATACTATGATGATGATGATTATATATATAGCTTCCGACAGTTGACATGAAACTCAATAAAAATTCCATCAGCTAGTATTGTATATGGCAATAATTTAATTATAAATAATTATAATTACAGGTGAGAGCCACCTTCGCAACGCCCTCAGCAAAAAGCAGAACAGCCAGCCGTGCGAAAAGAGCGAGAGGTCCGAACGTTTCTCTCTCTTACAACACCCGCGTCCATTACGGAGAGCACACTGCAACCGGCGAGACGAAGACAGCGTCCATCTTGTACAGGATTGCGATAAGTAATGATAAATATTGCCAATGATTCTGGTGTACAATTGCAGATTTTTGTTAGGTGACTTTAACCTATAAAAAGCTAAAGGTAACTTTAAATTAAAAAAAGTAACCTCGAATTAAAACTTCATTGACCTTGAGTTTCAAGGTCATCTATAAAAAGACCTTAAAAATGAGGGAGTTTTGATTTACTGTTAGGTGACCTTGACGTTTAAAAAAGTTGAACGAAGTGAAGGAAAATGTCAAAATAATACAAGTGTCCTCAAAATAGAGTACTTCATTGACCTTGAACTACCAAATATATAAGGTTGACACAAGGTAATAATATAAATTAATTAGTATTATCTGGAACGTATTCAACATTTTAAAATTTTATGACTTCCTGACATGTTGATTGACCTCGGATGAACGGAACTGCTGAGTCAGCATTCTAGCAGAATTATTTCTAAGGTCAAGGTTAAGTACGAAATGTGGTCGGTGTTCAATGTTGACTGTTGGGAAAAAAATGGAATTGAAATTAAATTTGTAAGGTACTCCTGTCTTCTGGTTTCTGATTAAAATATTATCTTGTTGAGTCCTTGAAATGACCTTTAAGGCTTATATTTGTTGGGTTTGACCTTCGAAACTTGATAATTTTATGATTCACAATGGTCGACGTTGACGCGAATATTACGCATCGTTATAAAACTATTTTCAACAGATTCTATTGCGATTTCTTTTGTCGTATTATATTATTATTTTACTCTGATCTCGACTTTGCTAAAAAGCAACTGAAACTTCGGGATCAGTGTAGTTAAATAAATAATAAAATGACACGGAATAAATTGCGATAGAATTCGTAAAAAATAGTTTTATTTAAATCAAAATATTTCAATAAAGAATTAGGCATCAAAAATATATTCACACTGAAAATAGCTAAAATAGAAGTTTTAGACCAAAGTACAATAGTTTCAATTAGTAATGCGGTAGCAACAAATCACTGTTATGGGCTAAAAATGTTGTTCAATAGAATACTAACTTTAAAATACCTTCGTTAAAAATATTAGGGAAAATATTTTCGTATACTAGGAAAATATTACATGTCGGTACAGTAAGGAAATAATTCTTTCTCGACATGACACGTTGCTGCGGTGATACAGGATTTTACCACGGCGATACAAGATTTTGCCGCGGTGATACAAGATTTTGCCGCGAATATACAAAAAGTTGTTACACAGTAATAGAATTTATGCCGCGAAATTAACAATTTTGTCGCGAATATTTCAATATTGCCGCGCGAGCTCGTCATAATGCAAACGTGTCATTACTGAATGATTGCCGCCTATGGTAAGCGAACACCACACTACTTCCTATAAAATGCTCACTGTAGACATAATTCGCAGTCCTATTTAACTAGTTAGTTAGTCGTATAGTTTTAGTATTATAGTATTATTGTTATATTATTAAGCTTTATTAGATAAATGATAGAATAGTGCGAATTACTGAACTAGCTCTAACATGTGGGCCGAGATATTTCTTGTAGATATAAAACTAAAAATTAGTAAGTACTTATTTTTGTCATTATATTAAGATTTATTTCTTTAAATACTCCAAAGGAATATATATAATATAATTATTAGTTACCGAATTAATATTGTAGTCAAAAATTATATCCCACCATTATTTTTAGTCAAATAAAATTTGTATAGTCAGCAACAAAATTAGAACCAAAATGACATTGTTTTGTTGATTATTTAAATAAATAATGCGTGTTTAATGGTTCATATGTAGTTATATTGAGATATTAATTTATGTGTTGTCTGTCCTCATATAAATATGTATATTATTATAGTTTATTAAGGTTAAATTGCCATAAGACGGCGTAGGGTTATTATAATTTTAATGTTTCTTATAAAATGTTTATTAATAATATCTTGCTGAGTCACAAACCCCAGTTTTATAAGTTTTTTGATTGTGCTGTTTATCGAAGTCTGACGTCAGTTGGTAGCTGATGATATTATTTCAAATATATAAAATAATATTGAATTTTTCGTCACGAAATATTCAATATTATTTTAAAAGAATTCACGTAGGTCACTTTAGAGAGCAACTCAAAAAATACTAAAGTTTTGACTAGATATCGGAATTTAAGACATATTATTTATAGAGGAATTGAGTAAAAATAAGATTAAAGCTTTCCTAAGAAGAATTCGCGAAATATTTATAAAATATTAAGATAGGTATCACGGAAGTCCTGTGATGTGATGTTCTATGATTTTAGGTCACTTATCAGGCTTCGATAAACAACACAGTAGTATGAGTTCACATATTACGCATGCATGCTAAGAAAAAAATGCACCTTACATGTACCACTATTTAAAAAGAACGCCAGATTAGGTAGAGTAAAAATAGTGCCACTAAAATATGATAATTGTGGATCAAGTAATGTTAAAACTTAGGCCTATAATTACTATTGTAAGCCTCAGTAACCTAGTCCACGCCGTGGTTGCGAATAAATATACCTTAACATGATTATATAATATGACCATGCTCGCATGTTAGACTGCGTAAATTGCGTAACTAAGAACATTCATGGTTGCACAATTTACGCAATCATGCATGCATAATGTCAGGCTGCATTTGCATGTGTGTAAAATATATCACGTCACATTGTATCAATCAAATAACCCATCGCAGTCCACTGCTGGACTAGGCCCCTCCCAATGTTGGGCAGTCGGGTTGGTACAGAATTTTATTTTGGGTTTTCCTTTTCTCGCAGTGATATCGTCTGCGTATATTTCCGTACTTCAAATTGTATAATGTATTTTATTATTATTTTCAAACAGTTAAATAAGAAGAATGGTTCTGTATATTGTATATTATATTTTATTTAGTGTTATTATTCTATTAGTAGGGTGCTTAATGACATTATCGGTCGAGCTTAACATGTTAAACTGTCAATAATTTATATTTATTATTTCGTTGGTATTGTAATTTCATATTCTATATTTTAATTTTATTTTAATAATTTTGATATTATTTTCGAGGTAAACAGATTTTTATATACGCCTGTGGGTATACCGAAATGGGTTAAATACATTTTACGAGCAGTTTTGCGTTTTCGAATGTAACAAGGAGCGACTCTACCCACTTGACGGCAGCGGTGGTAGTGATTAAAAAAAAGGAGTCATTATGGCGATAGAAATTTAAATGTATATGGACTTTTCGACAGTGTAATATTGCATATAAAAATATCTGTTTGCATCATCGTTTAATGCTGAGTACACACCAACCAAACGCAAACGAATGAACTAAAACCATTAGAATTCGCAAAAGAAAACTTAAATATACGGTGGGCAGACTAAAGGCTTGTCGTGATTGTTTTTTATGTACTGACAGCAAAGGCACACTCTGTTCTTACAGTGTCGATAGCAAGAGTGTGACTCCCATGGTGTTCTACACGTTCACAGGTCACGGTAACCACTTTCTATCAAGTTGGGCGTGTGCTTGTCTGTCACCTAAGTTTTATAAAAGAAATCTTAGAAAATTAAAAACAAGAAGTGTCTTTAAACCTAGACACAGTCTAGACCTCGATTCTGCTAAAGCAAAACCACAGTAATACCACGGACAGTGTTAAAAAAAACATGTAATTTTAGACTATAAGCTATGCGATTAAAGTCCATAATTAAAAACCTTTTGCAGAGTGAAAGAAAACTCTCATCATTTATTTTTGGAATTTAACCATGAAGAAAGAAAGTTTAAAATTGAATACCATTTTTTGCAGCGTCTGTGATGTGACAGTAGTTTTTTTTTAAATCTTTATTTACGGAACTTAGCCACAACATGACTATGTCGCTCCTTCATGGCCATTTTGTATACAGTACCAGTAATTTTATATATATTAATACATTATACAGCTGTCAACTATTCATGATTTAACAGATACACGTCTTGAGCTGCATCCGAAAGAGGTCTCGCATGGACTCTATTGCATCCTCCGATATCCATTACATTAGTTTACATTAGATCTGCTCTCCGCTGTTGGTTCCGAACACATTCCATCAGAATACAGTGGTTTTGATTTAGTAAAATTAAGGTCAGTCAGGTTAGTAACGATATCGTTGTAATTTTAGACATTGAATAAAAAAAAAAAGAGGAATATATATTTAAAGCGATGACAGTGGTGGACATACCTTATGGTTTTATATTCAATCAATTACTGTATCGCAATACACTGCTGTACATAGACCTCTTCCAATGTGCACCATTGCTCCCGATTCTCTGCCTTCCGCATTCAGCCAGCCCCAGCCACTTTTTCAGATCGTAATTCCGTAACAAAGACGAATACACTCACCGTGACTTCATACTGGTTTATTCACGGTAGGGTTGGTGTGTACCCGGCCTAATAAACTCTCTTGTCTTTTTAATTTTCGTATAATATGACATTCCGGAATACTCGCTTAGGATAAGTCAGTAGGTGAAGTATGTTCTAAACTATCTTTGTACTATAAAATGAGAATTGATTGCTTTTCATACAAATAAGTACCTTAGCTCACCAGATGGTAGGCGGTTACCTTAACAAAATATTGAATCACACTCTTGCAGGAGGAAAATGTTTTTATTAAGCAGTCAATTCTGATTCTTGTATAATTGTTATATAGACTTTTGTTGCAATATGTTGTAAATATACTAGTGGATGACAGTTGATAAGATCTACTTAATGCCGTGTACACACCAAGCGAACGATGGCGAACGAATGAACGCGATAACGTTACTCTCCACAATAGTTTGCTTCAAGATATCGTTCGGTTAGTGTACTGTACTTAAATACATAGATGTTATACTTACTTTTTTGTTTACCCGTTTAACATACAATCAACAGCAAATTAATATTGTTTCCTGATAAAATATTATAAAAGCAAAAGGGAGTAAATGACATCGATTTTTCAAAGAAAAATTGTTCAAAAAATATCGTAAACACAGCAGTGATTTTTCTGTCAACTGTAACTGTCACAATCAATGACATCACCGTCACAATACAGTGACATAATATTCGATAGAGAGCTGTAGTCGAACTAACAATAGCGTGAGTTGAAGGACTCCACCGTCCCTGCATTATTGTCAGATTGTGCTAAATTAAATTTGATGTGCAATACAACAGTATCCATTTGTTAATACCCTAGTTCATATTTTAACCACCATTGATTCGTCTATAATCGCGTTGTGAAGTATGTTGAACATCTTTACAGCATTTTAGCACGCGTATCGATAGCTCTGGGACAATTTCTCTTGATTTTATATTCCGTGCTACAATATGTATATGTTATGTCTTACATACTACATACATATTGTCTAATTCAATGTAGACAGGAAATAAGAAAATTTTGAATGTTCTAGACGTGGTTCAAGTAGCTCAATTGGTCAGAGTATTCGCCCTCTAGGGGATTGGTCGCGTGTTCAAATCTCGTTTTGAGCATTTGCCAATCTAAATAGATTTTATTATTTAGCATGTTGCTTTAAAATCTTATTAAAATTAAAAAAATGTCTCCTTAAGTGCTTCACAAAAATGTCTCCTTCAACCATACGCAGTCCTCCCATTGTATATCAATTTTTTGTATAGATTTGACCACAGACTTAGAGTGGGCAAGATACGATAAGCTGTCGGTCTCAGCGTGACCCTACGGGGACAGTGAGCAGGATCTCCGCGGGCCTGTTCTATTTTAGTCATCGTTCATGTTTCCAAAGTGCCATTCACGTTATAAAAATCTGTTCAAAATTCAGTCTCGATCTTATCTCAAATTGCAAAAAAAGACTTGTGTTATGAGGGAATCCATTTTTGACATTTGAGCGGCTGATATTAGATCAAGACTAAATTTTGATTAGATTATTATTACGGGGATTGACCCATTGATTGAGTTTTTCGAGTAATAATATAAAAATACCCAAAGGAGACGCCTTTGGTTATTTTTAACGCGGTGATTGTATTATTATCATCAAAGTGACGTCATCAATATGGTGGGAAATAAGTAATCGTACCCACAATTCCATGAAGTGATGTATGGTGCCACCGTCCCTTCAATGTTGTCTAATCGTTGCAAAATTAACTTTTATGTATAATAGAGCAGTATGCATTTAATAGTGACACAACCGTAGTGCCGATTTTAACCATTTCACGGCATCGTTGGTACAATGCAGCATTTATCCCGCTCTAAGTCTATGGATTTGACTATAACCAAAGAGTAGGCCAATGTTTTTTAGTGTATCTGTGTGGTTAAGTTTTATAATACATTGTAATTCTGGTCAATCGCTGGTCGATGTCCAAATTGTCGGTAGAATTAATAAAGAAATATTTGATTCTAGTTTTATGGTTTTATTGCAGTCAATGATTTTTATCATTCTACCCACTGGGCCTCAATTCTACTAATTTTATGTCATACCACTGATACTGTAAATAATGCTAATTTAGACTTTAACGATATATGAATAAAGACTAAAATTGAATGTTCTTTTTTACCGTTTGTAAAACAGTGGTATAACAGTGGTTTTAATATGAGGTGAAATTAACAGAATCGGGGGCATGGATGAATCACCCCCTATATTATGGGTGAATTTACCCATATCCATTCAAACCCACTTCTAAGATCTGTAAAAAATTAGCCGTACCCACATTATTTGATTGCATTGTAAAAAGGAGGGAAGAAAAATAATACAACAAAACATTTTATTTATAATTTTATTAAATTAATTATTTCTATAACTTTTTACATATAGTAAATTATATGTGCCACGTTTTGTCAATTACATTGAATTATGCTGCCATGTCACATCAGCAGTAGTCACATAGTACCTAATGTTTGCCTCTACAATCAGACACGAAGGGCTGCTCGCCTCGACAAAGAGTGTCGAGTGCCCGCCACCAACGACAATAAACTAACGAGTTCGCCATTTTGGACACCCCGCCATTTTGTGAAAACGAACGCATTTGTTCTATGTGAACGAATGAACGAATAATATCATTCGTTCACGAGTCGAAGGGTCGGGCGTGCGGCAGCCGCGCATCGCCGACGATCGACGCGCCTCCACGCACAACTTGGTCCAAGAATATATTTAAGAAATAATTTGTATAAAAATTTTGGCTCCAATATTTACAAATGCACTGATATTTTTTTTACACGCCGGACTAATTTCCACAGCGACTAAGTTGGGTAAACAGTCGGAGAGGCGCGTCGCCCGCCGCAGACGGTCGATAATTCTTATTGCAATTTTCTAATAACACATTTCTTATCTAAGAGGTGCGCGCGTACAGTGCGCGTACATTTCCAATACCCTATCGTTACAGTGAGACAACGACACAACGATACAGTGAAACACCGTCTTAACAATATGGCGTTCTACGCGCCTTGGTAATGCTACTAGTGAATAAAATTGGGAAGATATTGCAAAACAAATTCACTGTAGCAATAGGATACAGTTAATAGTAACGAAAGAGACAACACCGAAGGCAGAGCTGACCGGCCGTGCTAGTCGCCCGCGCGCTACTATATTCGTATTCTGACGATACCTTCTCCCTGTTTCGTGTTATAAAATTAATATTTAGAATTACCACACAAGTCGAGGGGCTTATACAGAATAATTTGTACTCTTAAAGCGTCTCATCGCCGCTGCACCCATGTACACCCATAGCAACATAACGGTACGTCAATACGGTAGAGCGTCTACTCTACGGAACGAATGGCAAGCAAGTGAGTTGATCGAAGCGAAACACTGGTACGGTAGAAAACGACAAAGCACTGTTCTAACAATAAATTAAATATTTTTTGTGATACATAAATAATAACCGAATGATAAATAAATTTCTGTTCATATAAATATTCTGACAGAGGCATAGGTCTGAGCGTTGAAGTGAGCCATGTCGCGTGGTGACGTCACGCCGTGACGTCACGCCATGACGCGACGCCGCGACCGCGCTCGCTTGTACAGCCTAGTCTAACTAAACAACGTTCTTAGATGTACTCAGTCAACTCGCGACAATTACGTCAAAGTAATATGAAAACAGCTGGATGGACTCGTTTATCGATGTAGCTTAACAAGTTATAAAACTTAAGTGACTTAGAACACATTAAAACAAGATACTGTACATTTTTACAATGTGATGTGAGCAGCGTATAACATGTAACTCTATGGTGGCAATACACGATTCAGCAAACGGCTGTCAGTCAACATTATCTTATAAATTAACTGTCAAATAACGAGTGTGTCTTTGAATGTACACACACACACTCATTGCAAAATTGAGTATGTGTGTGCATGAATGTTTTCATTCGTTCATTTGATGCATTAGTTGCGTTTGTTCGATCGTGTACCGTTCACGTATGTGTTGCTGTGTAAGCGAGCGTCGTCGCGCGGCACGTTCGCGTTCGCGTTCGGTCGCGACTCGCGCTCGCGAGCGAGTCTGGCGCCCGACATCGCGACTAGACAAGTTCCCGCCAACGCGCATACAACACAATTTTACCTTAAGAGATCAAACTGTCATTAAAACAAACATTATACTTACAAATGATAATACGTTTACAACTATCCTTATTATAAACATCCATACCTAAAATAATTTACAATAATATTTTATGCAAATTATGTTTAGATAAACGTAACTCATTCAGTCGGGCCGGAGAGGAAGGTATGAGATTGACTCGAACGAGGGCCCGCCGAATGCCGATAGATATTTATTGAAAATAATATAATACAATGAAAATTCAGTCGTTCATCTCAAAAATGAATCAACAATTAATTACAAGATACAATAGTTTATAACAAAAATATATGTGTACTCATCTAGGTGTTTCTCGTTAAATTTGTTTTTGTAACTCAATGTATTGTCCAGTACATTTCGTGTATAATATATTATTTTTTTGGTACATGAATGTCCACATAAATTAAAATCGCAACTAAATAACTGTGTCAATACAGTTACATAAACATAACTTATAAAGCGAAGGAGATAACAAGTAAAGGAAATTTAATATTTAACAGTAATATTAGGATCAGTCCCAGTGACTCTAACGTAGATTCACTGGAGCGTATCCAGTGAATCAGATCCAGAGTCACTGGAACTGTAAAGATAAATAACTAAAAGTATATTTTGAGTAATAAAGTTACGAAGGTGCAATATTAATTTACGTAAAAGAAAATATAATAATTTTATTGTGTAAGTATCTGCAGCAGTCAGTAGTGACACATTTACTCAGCCGATCGCGTGTGACAATGAAGTGAGATCATTAATTATAATTCAACATTAATACTTAACAATACGATGGTTAGTGATGTGTACGAGTAGTTGGACGTTATGCAATTTTTAGACTACGACAAAAATAATAAAGTCAAAAATAACATAAAACGTTTAATTACAACATTTTTTACAACTACTGCGTATTAAAAATAATAAAAAGAAGATGAGTAAGTGAATGAATGTTTTCAACACGAACGTAGCCAAAATCTTGGATTGGGCGTAACTAGAATCACGCAATTGGCTGTGCATTATTAAAGTGTAGACAACAATATGGCGTAATATCTGCTAATTGACGTGATTTTAATAATGCGTAGTCCAGATAGTGGCAACAAGGTCTATTCTACCCAGAGCGAAGTGTGAAATTAGTTTCAAACTTCTGCAAGCCAAAAAAATAATATTAAAAAATTATGATTTAAATAATAAAAAAGAAAGTGCCAACGCCAGGGCGCGCTTTCGTCGATCAACGATTAAAGAAAATAATTCTTTTTCATAGCCGAATAACTGTTAGTATTTGATTTTAGATGGAAATTCTTGTTACAAAAGTACTTATTTAAAACTTAATTAAATCAAAATATTTTGGTGGGTTTTATTTTTTTATTTTTTAACCCAATTATTAAAAAAAAAACTCGACTCCAAAATCGGCGCTCCATTCACAGATCTAATTCTATTTGATTAATTTTTACAAGAAAAATAATTATATACAAAATATAAAATTGATATATCTATACAACATACACTATAATAGCAACATGTTTTTTTTTGTGGAAATCAATAACAATAAGTACCTAAAGTTTTTTTCAAAAACGTTTCATTTCCTAAGACCGTTAAAATTTATATTCCAATATGTCCGATAGAAAAATTGAATAATAAATACAAAAATAACATGGTCATTTGAAATGTGGGCGAAGAAGTGGCCCAATCTATATTTGTACGCGTTGTTTAAGTGATCGGCCCTAGGGCGTATAGTAAAATATATGATATAAAATATAAAGTACTAAAATTATAGTGACATTATGTAGATAAGGGTTTGCACACATTGCGTGTTTTCAACACAGTGGAATACGTGACGCAGTGCCACACCGCGTCACGAGACTACACAATATTGCAACTCATCCGAACGAGCCTGGCTCGGTACAATACAATGATATAGAAAGAAAAATATAGAAAAAAAAAACAAATACAAATTCATCTGAAATGTGAAAAATAAAACTTTGAATATAAATTTTTGGCAATTTTGTACTTAGTGATGGTTCGCAGAGGTGTGTAGTGTGTTCACGTGTACAGTGTGTAGTGTCATAATTGTGTGTGTATGGGAGTGTGTGTGTGTATGAGAGTATTTGTGTGCGTGTATGAAGTCATGAGTGTGTAAGGATATGTGTACATGGATTGTGTGTGTGTGTGTGTGTAAGCATGTGTGTGTGTGTGTATGTGTGTGCGGCGCGGGCGCAGGTGTCGTCGTCGCCGAGTCACTCTGTCCGTGCAGCCGTCGGCATCATGTTCGGTCACAGAAACAACATTCGACTTAGTACATGTATCAACAAAATGTTCTACGTTTGTTTACGTTAAGTAGTTATAACGTCTAGCGGCGAGCCGATGCCGGCTCCGTGCTCGCCCCGCGCCGCTTTCCGCTCACCTGGAATTAAATACAATACTATTAAAATAGGAATCTCTATATATTAGGTATGACTGCTTCGACTTAACTTTGGGTTTTAAATATTTTGCACTAAAACTTGATACTTTTCCGAAAGTAACGTAAACTAACTTAAGCTTTATATCATTAACTATCAGCATAGCCACTTCAGAGATTACCCCACACAAGCGGACAGAAACTCTGTGACATAGCGGTAGCACTATTTGTATCAGAAATAGTGATCGTCATCCTGAGACATCCCCTTTAGGTTATCAACGAGTGAGCAAAAGATATAAAATTGGTTAGTGTGAAGCTGGCTGACCTAGACCCTCGTGGAGCGCCGGGGCCGCGCGTGCGGCGCGAGTGACGTCACGCGCGGGCTGCGCGCGCGCCGCCGCCGCGGCACGCCCACGCCGCTGTCCACGCTGTGGCCCGACACCAGCGACTCGCTGTCGCTCTGGTTCGACGTGTAGCCTATCACGTCTACCTCATCTGCAATTAAAAATAAAAACAAAATTAGGTATAAAACACTAAATAACTAGGAGATTCTGATATAGGTGCCGAAGGCAGTGACAGAGATATGGACTGCTTTGTGGAATTTGCCTTGTATTTTGCGTGGTTAGTTTCATAAGTAGGTATAATAACGAGCGTAGGGGTGTTAGGTAAAAAATAAAAATAAAAAAGGTTCAACAAGACCTTCGGTGTCAAGAGAACGTCTTGCAAAGCTCAGTTAAATAATTTATTTGAACTACAGGAAAATACCCAATTATTTATCTATATACTCTAGCTGTGAACCCACTCCAAACACAATTTAACTAAACTTGAGGGGAGTGGTAACTCGATTACTAAATTCGTAAAAGGAAGGAAATCCTAAAAATCAAAAATCCATCTACCCACCCCTTGAAAATTTCACATTTATAACACCAGTTACATTAAGCGATAAACTAACTTAAACATCGTGAAAGATGTCGATATACAATTGCCTATACCGACGCAGACGTATCCACACCTTTCACGTCACTTTCAATGGCTGCCAGCACTTGGCAGGTGTCCCAAATTCCCTAACCTCTTGTTTTGCTCAACGCCCGGGTCGTCTAAAATTTTACGAGAAAATGTTTCGCATCACTTTTAAAATTTCACGTTTAATTAAAAATGTGGACGAAAAGTATGTTAGCGATATAAAACATAAATTACGATCTTTGCATAGTAGGGAGGAGATTTTTTGAGGTCATTTTGTATGTTTTTGACGAATTTGTATGAAATAGTTTTGGTAAATTAAATAAAGTTACAGGACGATAACTTTTCAATCAACTTTGAAGCTGCCACGAGTGTGTTACGCTGTGATATCACATTTTGAGAGTAAAAATATAATCAAGCATTTTACCAATCAAAAAATGATCCAGTTTTTAATGAAAGTTATTTCTCTACTACTCAAAGGTTTGCTGGGAGAGAACTCATTTTGAGTTAAGCTCGCCTTTGTACATTTCCTTTGAAATGTTTTTATTTATGATCACTGTACTGTGTGTGTGCAATAAAGTATTAAAGTAAAGTAAAATTTGATCCAGCATATCATTAAATAATAAAACAAAATTTCACCACGTACATTATCAATTAATAGAAATTTCAATTAAAACCTTTTGACGTTGAGATGGAACAAACAGTCCAATAACGAAACGAGGTTCTTTCACATATGTTACCGAGGACCTGATATTTACTGCTGTCCTCAAAATCAGGGAACCATCCTACCAATCTGTAAACTCACGAATAAATGCATCACATACAAGTACATTCGATTCTTTTCCTTCCAAGCGTATAAAGCAGACGTTATTTAACGCGATCCACTCTTGGCAGACTCGGTGTTATTCAAGGCATTACTTTACTCTTTGTTCCCTCGAGATATCTTCTCTATTCCCTTTTGCACTAGCTTTTCAGCTCGTTTACGGTAATACGCTCTCAGCCCTTATGCATTTCAAAGAACCTACAAGCAAAATGCTAGCAATTTTGCTTTGAACATTTTTGCTATAAGACACTGCATTTCTTCTTATTATATAAAGAGTACTTTGTGTTTAGGTACACATTGTTTTCAATTTAATATAAACTTTGTCTTTACAAACGCGAGTAAAAACCGGTAGCCTAGTGGTATGGGTAATGGACTGCTGAGACGAGGTCTCGGGTTCGATCCCAGGTTTTACCTTGGCACACATCAATGACTTTTCGATGCTTTTAGAAGTTATGTGTGTATTTATCGCATGTTTATAAGTGCCCGGTTAATGGCAATAGGCTCGCCACCTATTACCTTGAGACCTAAACATAAACTGGCGAAATGTGGGTGCTAGCACCTCTGTCTACCCCTTCGGGGATATAGGTGTGAGTTTATGTTATGTCTTAACAAAAGCAGCGATTTATGAATGGCGTTACAATTTACTGTGATTAAAATAATTAAGTGGTGAGTGAGAAGGTTAGCACATTGCAAATTTAAGCAATATTAGCGAGGTCAGTCTTAGATGTGTGTTTCACTAGCTCAAAGAATTTTGATATCTGTGGAGGTCAGTTGGGAATCGCTTTATGGATAAATTTCAAAGTTCTGGCCTTTCGTAGTCAGATTGAAAGCCGCCCCTACTGAGTTGGAAACAGGTTTAGATGGTGATAAACCATTTGAATGTTATGCTTCGATATCACAGAGTCACGAGCCTCTCATTCAAATTTGTTTTCAGACATTTAAAAGCAGGCGCGCAGGCCGCATGTCCCGACATGCAAACATTAACGACATTATCCGTCGAGCTCTTATCACCGCCGGCGTGCCAGCTGGACTTGAACCTGTTGGCTTGGCACGCGACGATGGTAACAGACCGGACGGTATATCGTTGATGCCTTGGAAGATGGGTAGGCCTTTGGTGTGGGATGCAACTTGCGTCGACACCCTGGCGCCTTTCCATCTTCTGCGCATGCGCTGCTGCTGCATCAGCGGAGACTCTCAAACGGCACAAATATACCAATTTAACTGGTAATTATATTTTTGAGCCGTTTGGAGTCGAAACGTTGGATCCGTGGGGTCCAATCGCGCGCGCGCTATTCAAAGAAATAGCTAAGCGACTAATCGACGCTTCCCGTGACCATAAGGCTGGCCTTTACTTCGCTCAAAGAATTGGCATCGCCATTCAGCGTGGTAATGCCGCCAGCCTCTTTGGCACTGTACCAGTAGAGATCAATGGGGAGGAATTTTTCGATGGCTAAAATTGCAGTCTCCCTCTTTTTCTCTATTCCATTTTTGTATATATTGTATAGTTAGCATAGTTTTATATAAATTTGTAAGTAATTGTATATTATAATAGCACATTTTATGTACCTAAACTGAATAAAAGTACCTTTAAAAGCTATGTGCAAATAAATAAACTTCTCTGGAAATCTGAAACCTCCAATTACATGGACGATATGCTAATTTCAACCCTTACAAAAACTGTACACGCCAAACTTTCTCTTGTATCTATATAGCAAAAAGGGAAACATTTATAAATTGTATGCATGATAAAAATTCCCTGTAGTCGCTAAACGTAGTTTATTTTTCCGTGTTATCAGGGCTCGCAGTAAGACCGCCTTGTATTCACCGATATAGCAATGTTCGTTGATGACCCGCCTGAATTTCATTCCCAAAACACAACATTGTGTGTATTTCATATTGGTTTTTCTACATACATCTTCCACAGGCGTGTAATGGAAAAGAGGAAATTAGAATTTAGATGTGTAAACACAGTTCTCGATTGAAAGGGGGAAAAATTATAGAATACATTTCTTTTGAGACAAATATTCATTTTCGTTGATATGACAAACAATATACTTGGATTTTTTGGTTGTAGGTACATAATAACATATTCAATATCTACTGATTTATGATTGGTTCTGAAGAAATTTATTACTTTTTTAACGTAGGGATGTATTTTGATTTATTGGTTTTAGCATATTATTTCGATGATGTCATACTTTACAGAAAAGTATAGATAAAGAAAAAATAGAAAAGGAATTTCACTGCTAGCAGATAGACGTAAGACGTAACATTATTTCATACAAACTAACTAATATAAATCATCATCATTACTTGATTAACTCATCAACGCGGAGGCTAAGTCGCTGAACTAGGGTAGAATTTTAAATTAGGGATTAACGGTAGTATAAATCTGTCATTTGCTTCTAATTGAAAATTAATGCAGGAAATAGGAAAAGGAGAGTAGATACTAGGCTCTAAAGTGTCTTAAAGCCCCAAAAAGTGCCTTAAAGCTCCAAAAAGCCTTGCTCCAAAAAGTGTTTCTGGCATTGGGGCTGGGATGTAGAAGAAAACAAAATGTGGTATCACCACAATCTTGTGAAAATCACAAGACAGACGTCGCATTTCTAAACACTAAATCATTTATCTTATAAAAAGAATTTATCTATCAAACTGGTACATAAAGATATTATTTTAAGCAAGAAAAAATAAAAACGAAGTTACTAAGAACGAGAAAATATAAGTTGTACCTTATTTTCTTTGCCTCTGAGGCTTTGACCTTTCCAAAGGGGTTTAATGTCTATTTCAGAGGGCATAAATTTCATTTGGCGCAGCTCAAAGATGGAAAATACGTTATTAAAAACGATCTCCACTTCAATGAACAATACATTTTATGTAGCTGTTTAGTGTGGTGATCAAAAATCGGATTGTAATGTTAAGAGTTGCGAGTTTGATTTCAATTCAAGCTTGAAAATATATGTTATTTTTTTGTATTGATGTGTCTAATTATTGGTTATTGCAATCTGGACTTCATAGTTATGTTATGCGTATGATCTAAAATCTTTAAGAAAATCTCTTGGCAACTCTGCCCGACAGACAAACGACAGACGCAGACTTCACGAAACTCCATAAATTCTGAGTTTCTATGCAAACTTAATAGTGTTAAAATGTAGCGATCCCGCAGGAGGGTAGTTAAAAATTGCAATTGTATGTAGGTAATACATGCAAGTTAGTGTGTGTCGTGTGGCTAATTCTAAAATGGCGTTCTAGAAACTCGTATCGGGGTAGCCGACGTTCACTCTACTTGTTGGACAGGGCAAGCCGATAATGGAATTCAAGACATGCAATAAAATCATTAGCTTTGAAGCATTACGGTATATGCATATTTTGGTAATTTTAGTACAGATATTGTACGAGGCTTGCGATTTTTTGTATGCATTTAATTTGAATTTTTAAGTATGTTTTAGGGGGAAAAGTGTGTATTATCTAAGCATGGAGTACCAGATGATTTATAATTCTGATTTAATTTATATTTTAACTTCTTTTTGCGAAACTAGTAATCTTCCATAAAAAAATAATGTCACCAAATAAAAGCTTCAAGTAACTCCAAACACGAATAAAAGCAAATCAACCAAAACTATTACACTCACATCTTGAATAGACAGAATTTATATTGAAACAACTGCAAAACTAAATTTCAAACCAAAGAACATGAAAATATATGTTATCTAACGTTTTCAACATTTTCCAAGGCAAATGCATAACATGTGGCGGCCCTATTAACCCCGGCACAACTTTGTTGAGACTAATTATAACACAAACGACACCAAGCGAGCAGATCGCAATGGCGACGGCTCGGAATGGCGTTCGCGCCAATTTCCTGCAATACATGTTAAATGGTTGGTGGAAATCGCGCGCTACCCGCCGAGTGAGCTACACGCCCTTCCGGGACGCTATGAACAAGGAAATTATACTAGCAAGGAGTACTTTAAATTTACTATTAATTAGTAAGACGTGCTGGAATGGAGACGCTATGGGGTGAATAGTATTAAGTGTTTAGAGTTGATAAGTAAGTTGACTGTTTTAAGCCCTTGGATAAACCCATCCTATAATAAACACTGCAGATACATTATGACACTGTGGAGTTAGTTTTAAACATATCGGAAGACGACAGGCGGTTATGTATAGTTTACAAACAAGGATAGTATTCGCCACAGTATATTTGATTCTAATGCAGATGTAATAAACATGTAACACGCTAAGAATAAATTTGGCACCCAACGTGGGACAACTATATCATGCATACATAATACATGTACTTACTCTAACCCTGTTTATAAAGTGAATGTATCTGTTCTTTGCTAGATATATTTCTTGGTTTCATGTATCTGGGAGTGAGCCTATCGCCATCAAGGGGGATAACCATTTAACCTATGCGAATGTGCGAAGAATAGAATTCTACACATTTGGCCAGTGCAATAAACTAAGTTCAAATATGCCACGTATTCCTGTACAACCTTTGATCGCGTAGCGCGCTAAACAGAAAATGCATAAATGGACGCAATTCAGGAATTTGGGAGGCAAAGCGGCGATCGATTGTGTTGCGGCGATGAATGTGAGAGGTAGGATTAAAGTAGAGAGAGTTCAGGCACGAAAATTCAACCGAAATTGTAAAATATACAGGATATTGGGCGGCTAGTATTTCGTTAGCAGAATGCAGGCATATTCAGCTAATTAAATACTACAAAACCGTTTGAGTTTTGAAAATATTGCCCCAATATTTTGAGGCAATATTTTCAATAGTTTTGTTGGATATTAAATTATATTTTCACAAATTAAATATATATTTAGCTGAGAATATATGAATATATTTATGATGAGAATATTAGTATTAGAGCTAATGGGAGTTGAGAGATGGTTTCGAGTTTCTGATTATTTCAGTGCTGTTGCAAGCACCACGATCGTAAATATACCGATAGCTCTACTACTAATGTGAGTGATCATGATATTAAATACCTATATGATTTGAATATTTGCCTCTCCATATACCAAACAAGAACTTTCATCTATTTTCAACTGGCTCAAGTAGCTGGCAGCATAACGAGTTTAGCTCAGCGTACCGTAATAAAACCATACACATTTAAATCCAAACGCGTATGTAGATTTCGTACTAGATCCAAATGCAGACTTGGATATAAATCTGAACAAGTTATTATCAAGGTACACAGGATGCATGAATCACTCGCAATTCACCCGCCACACAAAAGCATGGAGTCTGCCGCAATATTTCGACATGAGAATTTATTTCTGCCAGAAATTGAATGGGACGGCGGAACCAAACTGTGTTAACGTAACACTGGTTGTGATGTGCCTTGGGGGCTTTTCAGCCTGTTGAAAAGAGTTGATTGTTTCGTGTTATTATATTATCCAGACAGTGTTGCGAACATGTGTTGTGGAGTAGGTAAACGTAACCAACAAACTGTCAGTTGGTCGTATCAGCTGTTGGGTGAAACTTAAATATGAAAGACAGATGCGTTTTAAAATATTTCCACGTAAATTTTCTCTAGTTTTTAATACTTTAAGTCTTCAAAGAAATATATAACTGTTTTTGTTGTGTTGGTTCCCGGTGGAGTATAATAAAGCCATTATATTTCTTTCTGTGGGTGTCGTAGAAGGTAACTAAGGGATAAGGCTGTTCTCCACCCGACAGTAAACATACAGCCCATGTCTAAGTGCCCGCTTGACGGCAATAGGTTCTCCGCCTATTACGTGGGACTGAAAATCATAGTTAGCGAAATGTGGTTGCTAATACACCTCTGCCTACCCCTTCGACGATTTACCGGTGTGAGTGTATATATATATATATATATATTCTTTTCTGTATCTAGGCTATCTTCAATATTCGGTTAAGCCTCTGTGGGAAGTTACAAACGATTCTAGCTAAACTAATTTTCTATTCAGTATTAGTAAGAGTCTCTAGGGTTCTACAAGGAAGCAATATCCCATCAGTGGGATTACCTAGCTTTCCTTTTTGCTTCTTGTGTGTTTCTTCAACATACTTTGGTTTACATTTATATTGCCTTGGACATCTGACTGTAACTGTTATGCAGATGCATTATTGCTGACGTTCTTGTGTTATTTTATGGCCTCAATGAATAAATATATATTTTTTTAAGAATATTAAAACCAAAATTACTAATATTCCCTCTAACCCCTCCAGCTAAGCTAAATTGTTTGCGTTAGGAGTGGATTCACGTTGGTAGTGTAATGGCCTGGATACGATCGAGAGGTCCCGGGTTCGAACTCGGGACCTCTCGATCGTAAGGCAGACTTTTTAACCACTAAGCTACCGACGCTTCAGGAGGCTTTTGATATATCGGATTATAACATGCAAGCGCACACATAATTTAAAATTCAGTATTACTGAGTAATATGCTATAAAGTTAACAATATAATATAGTTATATTTGACAATACAATTAAATTAATTCAGTTATCATCATAAAAGCAAAAAATGTTAATGCTTTGAAAATGTTATTATAATTAACGAAACTCACCGAAAAATATTAATGGCTCCCAACGTGGGCCCATACAACATGACAATGAATAAAGCTGAGGTACTATTTAATTATTCCGAACACGGCAAAGCGACAATAATAAGTTGTAATAATTATAATGCGTTATGTGCGAATTTTATAAATATTCTGACGCCAGAAATAGAGATTATGAATATTTGTCCCGATACTGCTCCGTGATTCCTAAAAGGCTTAAGTTAAACCGATTATGATGCATGATATGTAAATAAATAAATAATTATGTGATTGATATTGTAAAACATCAAAATATCAAAATTTTGACACGAAAATGGCTTAACTTTTCAAACGTGATGGATATCAAGTGAAAGGTATTGAATTTTTATTTGATTTGATTTGATATATATTTATCTAAATATACAGAATTAAGAAAAAAAACAAAAAATTTAAGAATTTGGTTGCAAAAAAAGGAAATTAAGTTCGCTCTGCTGCTTACAGCCTTTCAATATTGATAAAGGCCTTTTGATCATAAATTAAATCTAAACACAATACTTACACAAAGAAATGTTAACATTTTGAAATGTGTCCCCGTAATAATTCTACGTACGAAGATATAAATGTACTCTCCAATTCTATAGCCTCAGTTAAGTCATCACTCAGTAACGACAACAGCCTGCAAACTTCCGAATCTGTAGGGACCAAGTGAGTCTTTGTCGAAAAGGGAGCGCATGCCTTACCCCCCAGGGGATAACAGGCGTAACGGTGGTGTAACGGTCTGGTAGACTCCATTACAACATGCTATCATGAACTAAATTCAAGCGTACTTATATCAAAAACACTTTGATATATTAATACGACCATTAAACTCAGATTCGCTCTTAATATATTAGTTGATGTGTTCATGAATGTATAATGGTGTTTGGTATTAAGAAATTGTTGGAGATTACTGGATGTATTATGAGAGATATGCAAATTCTCAAAGGGAAAATGGATTTGGGGCTTGAACGTTGTAATGAAATAGAATAACTCGTAGCTTGATTCAAAGAGAATAGTTTTTAGATGATGAAATATGGCCTTGTCAACAGTAAATACAGAAAATTTATATATATCTACATGGTTAGTGAATAAGTGGAAGTAGTTTTCCTAACTCAATTGGGGTCAGCTTTCCAGTCTGCAACTGTGAGGTGGCTAACGTCGATATTTGCCGTGAAGCGACTGCCATATGACCTCCATAGACAATTGGCGGTATCGAAGTTCTGTAGATAGACTAGTCGGACTTTTAAGAACTCCGTGCAACTACCCTTAACGACTGCCATAGATAGGTCATTATATAATCAGATAAAACTCAGCAATGTCGTCACGAAGTAATTAAAAAAAAATATTGTAAAGACTTACTAATAAAATACAAAAACAATAGAACTATATCTATGTCGTAATCAAAAAGATCAAAAGCAGCCAAAAACTATAAAAAAATGAATCGAGAGGAAAATACGATTCAGAAAGGAACGTGTATAATTAATGAGATATTTATGGGTATATTATACCGTGAGGACACCTGTCCCCTACAAGAGCCGATAAATTTCTCTCCGATAATTTACTGATTGTTTGTCGGAGCACATAAATTCACTCGTGATGTCACAGGATCAACACACCAGCGTTTGCACCTCCCAAACTGAAAGTTATTTATTTGTGTTGCTTCGGGGAATTCCTTCGACGATTGGCATAGAGAACAGAATTGAAGATGACGGGGAGTCCGTGACGGATACCGGCGAGAAATATCAAGAGGTAAATTTGTGAGTATTCAGATAGAAAAATGTTTTCTTTTTCGTAATCCCCCGTTGGGCGCCATTAACGCGAGATGGATGTAATATTAAAAGTATTGTTGTATTTCACTTTAGGCCGCCATTTCTATTACGTTATTCCTTAAAATAAGCACATAAAATATATTCTATCAAAAATATTATAGAATGTGCCCATTCTGTACAATAAGTATCGTTTTATGAACACTTCGGAACGTCAAAAATCTTTTCAATTTCTACGAAAATATCAGGTCGTAGGGAAAAATACAGTAACCTATTTGCGTAAAATTAGGATCTCATAAGACATTTGACGCGTAAGGAAATTGAATTCCATTGAAATTGAAGGGGCGAATTAGATCTTACACGGCAGGTTGAAGAAGGGAGGCTAGAGGAGTACGGGTCGCACTAAAACATTCACAAAATCGTACTATCCAATTTAGTTAATTTGCCCTTTGAATTGTATTCTGATTTCTTGGTACGTTAATATTAGACTCGCCCTTTCTCTTATATGGTTTCTGAAATGAAAGACGAACTTTGTTCATTAATTGTAGCACTTCAATGTTAAATAAAGTTATTTTCAACTACCTTTTTCCACTGTTCAGCGAACTGTAACAGAATCTGTATTAGATAAGTTAGTTAGCGTTGTACTTTATCAACTTTAAAGTTTTTAATTATTTATTTCATTGTTGTAAATATCTCCTTATCAAATTTCATCTTCTTTTCAGATATTATTTAGCTTATTTTAATAATTATTTATACTATTTATTTTATGAAGACTTTAAATTTTACGCTCTTTTCAGCATTAACAGGGTCATTTAATCGGAGATGTATCATTCTCTCTTTAAGTACTTAGCAGAGCTTTGAATTTTGTTCGATTTATAAGAGGCCCGAGGCCTGCCCTCCCTTCATTTCTTTTGCACAGTCCTAGTAGATCTTGTAACGCTTTATTTCTGCCTATTTTATCTTATTGACATGTTTTAAGCCACGTTCACAATACAATGTCCGTAATAGTGAATTGGTAAGCAAAAACTGCGACATAAATATCAATAAACTCATTCCTAACACAAGCGATTTAACTTAACTGGAGGTGTTAGAGGGAATTTTAGTAATTTCGGTTCTAATATTCTTTAAAAAAATAGAAGAAAAAGAATGGCTTCACGGATCTCGCTGTAATTTGGTATAGGCGTAGATCTGGTCTGGATAGGATAGGTTTAGAATAACATATAATCAAAGCCATCAGTATACCACGTTGGCAGAGACAACAGCTAGTACGTAATAAAATTATTAAAAATAATGGGTATATGGTAAAGTTTTTTTTATACCACTTGGTGGCAGACAAGCAAACGGCCTAACTGATGGAAAGTGGTTACAGTGGCCATAAACGTGTGCAAAACCAAGGAAGTCACACTCGCGCTACCGACCCTGTAAGCACAGGGAGTTTCTGTGCCGTCAGTGTAAAAGACAAAGCAGGACAAACTTTCCAGTGAGCTCTGGCTACCATACGCACCGCCGGGAACGTAACACGAGGTTATTATGGCCGCAGTATTCTGTAGGGCGGATACTTCCCCAGTCGGACTGCTCAATTGGACGGAAATACCGTCATGTCCTACCTCTTTGCCCGCTTGACGATAATAGGCTCGCCTCCTATTACGTAGGATCGAAAATTATGTCGAAATATACCTCTGAATAAGCCTCAGAGGTTTTACAGGATGTGCTGTTATGTATGTACCACATAGTTTATTTTCAAGATCTTTTTTATTATTTTTTAGTATCAATCTCATACGTACTGATATAAACTGTTATGTAGAAGCAGATTAAGCGAGTAAAATACTGGGTACACTTTGTGAGCGGTATTATTCCTGATTCGATCTTATTCTCATCCTTTAACGATGTTAATACCCATTTTCTCGGCACTCTAATGAAGGAACCGAGTTTGTTATCCCTCAGAATCCATCTCTTGAAAACTCTCTTATAGCAGTATTGCCAACAATCTTGTGTTTATCTAGGAGTTTACTCATTCGCAGCTGGTATGGTTTAATATTAAATTTATTTAAAAGTAACGCGTTTATTAACGTTATAATTTTTGTCTTTTTCAACATTCTACACAACGCTATCTATACCCATAGTAAGCATAGTATAAACTTATATTTTAACGTTACAAATAAACAGAGGAAAGTATTTTTTTACTCCTTTTTTTTTGATGGCTTCGGCAGCGAATCGCCGTAATTTTGCCAAGGTCAAGTAAATATCTATAAAATTATTGATGGCGAGACGCCAATGTCAAGTATTTCAAGTTGCGGTTCTTTAGAATGATTGTTGATGATGACGATGATGATGATGATGATGCCATTCAATAAGATGATTGCTGCCTCAGTAAAGTTGTGGGGACTTTACTAGAAGCTTCCGAGGGAGATTTAGAACCAACAGGAAAAGTCACATTTCACTTTTTTTATTGCCCATCTACGTGTTGGCGCCAAAATACCAACTTTAAAATAGTATTTGAAATGTAGCAAATCGTTCTTTATTATATATTAAAATTAATTGAAAATTTCAATTTAATTCAAATTCAAATTTCATTTAAATATTTTAAATTTAGAAAACAGTTTATAATTCATTCTTTTAACAGAATTTTAACGGTATACTCAGAAACTATATCTAGAACTACCCACGTTGTGCATATGAAATGTCCCTGAACGTAAAATATAAACAAGTATGTTGCGACCTAATTAAAGTTGGATAGGTGTGGTAATTAGAAGCCGCATGCCTCGACGTCTCGCCCCCCCTCTCGGTCCTCCTGAGGTACTGATAACACCGGAACACGGAAGGCTTATCAGAGCTAAGGGTGCTTCCACACGGCATGGCAACATGATATTTGGACACGCAAAGTGTGAAACTTTGGCTGTTTTCAGGAAATTACGTTTTATTGCTGCGCTGTCTTGAAGATGTATTGTGTTCGTTGCTGTATCAAATTTTATCTCATCATGAGGATCTTTTAGACAGTAAGAAGAAGTTATTTTTCATTTTGTGAGGGTAGATAACATTGGTGCCCTGGGTGCGGTGTGCGAAGGAAGGAGGTACTACCTGCGGGAACAAATGACCCAAGACGGCGTGTGGTTGTAGTCGGTTCGAGTCCGATATAATCCATTCAACTGGCTCCTACTAGGGTTGGGTATCCATTTATTTATACGACTTAGGTGGCAGACAAGAACCCCGGCCACCTGATGGACAGTGGTTACCGTATCCTATAAAAGAGTCATACCAGTGCTACCTACCCTTTAAAAACAGAGAGTTTTTGTGCCGTCAGTGCAGAAGACACAATCAGGACAAGCCTTTGGTCTTCCCACTGACAGCACAAAAACTCTCCAGTGAGCTCTGGCTACCCTACTCACCGCCGGGAACACAACACGAGGTTATGATAGTCGTGGTATTTCTGTAGGGCGGAGGTACTACCCAAGTCGGACTGCTTAATTGGGACGGGAATACTGTCGAGAAAGCCGATGATCCGTAGGGATAGCCGTACTTAAAAACGGTAGATAGCATTATTTATTACTTATTGATTTTTGAGGGCGTGGTTAAATCACATATTCAGTACCATCTTTTGAAATGTAGCTACAATTCTATGGAAGTACCGTCTCTGTATCTCGCAATTAGGTAAGGCCTGCCTTTCTTTTTGCAGAAATTCTCTGAGATACGCCCAGGCGTGGGGTATTACATTGGCCTAAAATTGCACGCCACCTTCTGAGGTCTTTAGATGTCGATGTTTAAGGTTGTCCATAGAGCATTTCCCATAGTTCCCACTACGGTTTTGACATGGCCCTCCGGATAGGGGAAGTTGCTGCCTAACCGGTGTTTTGTAGATATGCCCTTTAATTTTCACTGGTATTCTTGCATCACAGAGAATGCAGTGAGCTCAACATCGCAAGCAAGCCGCTTTTATCCTTTGTATGACACCGGTATTAATATTGGCACCTGAGGGTTATTTCTCAAAAAATTGGTTCATAATTCGGTCTATCCTCAATCTCTCAAACGACAAAAACGTATTCTCATAAAATAGTGTATATATTTGAACTGTTTACTCAATAATAATATAACCAGAGGATCTAGGGACCCTTATCCAGTCATGGGAAAAATATCCGTGTCAGCAACAGCAAACGAGACCAATTATAATGGACATTGATACGGGACAAGACATACCGAGGTCTGTATACAACCTACTTACGTTATTCAATTCGTATACCTATCTGAAAACCACTGGCTGTAAATATGCGATTATTAGAATAATTTTAGTGTATAACTATTTTTTTTTACGTGCGCATGATCCCCACCGGAGCCAGTGGAAGAGGTTATGTCGGACTCGAACCGACAAAAACACACGCCGCCTGTGGGACGTTTTTATTGCCAAAGGTGAGATTGACAGGCATATCCGTCGCACCCCGGCCGACCCAGGGCCATCTCTCACGAACTGGCTCTCTCCTCGGGTGTGGGGACTACAGAGTCCCCAACTCGTCCCCGGAAATGATGTGTAACTATAGAACCAGATCGCGGGCTCAAAGCATGAGTTCAGATTTTTTTTATACCACTTCGGTGGCAGACAAGCACACGGCCCACCTGATAGAAAGTGGATACCGTGTCCTATGGACGTGTGCAAAACCAAGGCAGTCACACTCTGCCAACCCTGTAAGCACAGAGAGCTTCTGTGCCGCCAGTGTAAAAGACAAAGGAGGATAAGCTTTTGGTCTTCCCATTGACAGCACAAAACTCTCCAGTTAGCTTTGGCTACACTTTTGAATAAAAAAATACGTTAAAAATAGCTTGTGTTAGGAGTGTGTTTAATGATATTAGATTGGATGGTATTGTAAAGGTCAGGATTCGAATCCAAGATTTTTGTACGTAAGACCTACGTGGACGTAACTCCGCACGCATGGCATACCGATATGTCCTTTATGTTTGCAGAACTTCTGCGTAAATTTCATTTTTGAAATAAGAAGACTAAAGTAGACTATTGAAAAAATTAATGAAATCTGCCACTGACGTCGTTGGTCACCGTATTGTAGAATTTAATGCTGAATGTATGAGGTTGTAACATATTTTCACGTATATAACAGTCGCCAATCCCATATTTTGATCAATATATTCTATATCTGTCATCCCCCTTTAGGATATATACTTAACTATATAAAAAAAAACCCAGTAAAATAGATTTATACCCACAATAAACTGCATAAGAAATCTTAGCAAATATATCGCCATTATTTATTCAAAACAAAAAAGACTACAGTTTTTATTAAAATGATATATTATTTTCATAAAAAGGGTATATACCAATTTACGTTTACAGCCTTTCTATCTCTATCACTGTCTAACTAACTCAAACGCGTATATCGCCATCCTGTTCTAACACCAATACTCGCATAGTTATTATCTATGTTGCTCTTTGTCTGAAATATTGCTGTAATTTTTTTCTCGTCCCTCTATCGTTGAGACAAAGATCTGTGGGCCTACCATGAATCCGAAGTTACGGACCGAAATTCCGAGTAATTGGTACCATAAAACGTATTACTTGTATTGTACCCCGGTAGCCTAGTGGTATGTGTAATGGACTGCTGAGACGAGGTCTCGGGTTCGATCCCAGGTTTTACCATGGCACACACCAATCACTTTTCGATGCTTTTCGAAGTTATGTGTGTATTTATCGCAGGTTTATAAGTGCCCGGTTAATGGCAATAGACTCACCACCTATTACATTGGGACATAAACATAAACTGGCGAAATGTGGGTGCTAGCACCTCTGCCTACCCCTTCGGGGATATAGGCGTGAGTTTATGTTATGTTATGAAACGTATTTATCCCGTATTTATCTGATGACGCGTTATCAGGTAAAATAACTGCCTAACCGAAAAGGCGTGATTATATTTATAGGTAATTCTTACAAAATATGAAATCTACTTATAAAATAGCAAAAATTATTATTACGTTTTACGTAATATTTGCATTAAGCGAGATCCTAATCGAAATCGTGACATCTAATTTAACAGACAAGTCTACCGTTACGCATTAAAGGTCATAAATTCGAAATAACAGAACTTGTTAAACCTAAACGTTACGTTTTTCGTCCGAGTTTCGTGTGTGTTTGAAATATCGGACGTATGTCCCATGGTAGCCCCCGATATAACACCGCTTTGATACAGATAATCCTACGATTTTTTTCTTAAGCGACAAGGAGGATGTATTTTTTTTATTAGACAATCACATTTTTCCCCTATCGGCCTGTCCTTAACCGCGTCAAGCCAATTGCCTTTTTAATATTATTAAAGTTTATTATTTTCTAATTCTATTATGGGATAAGTCTTATGTCATTTTTAAAATATTATTTGATTAGGATTTCTTTTTATTTTCATTTACTTTATAGACAAGTATCTACATTAAACGAAAAAATAGAATAACATTAAAATTTTGACATTGCAATTAGCCCAATAAGTAAGATATTAATGTTACCGCCGTTACCTCGGGGCCTAAGAAGCCCCTGGGGCTATGCGAGCAACAGTCTTACATCCCAAACACGAAACGAAAACCTTTTTTTATACCCTTTAGGTGGTAGACAAGCACACGACCCACCTGTTGGAAAGTGGTTACCGTGACCTATGGACGTGTGCAACCACAGGGGAGTCACAAGCACAGAGAGATTCTGTGCCGTCAGTGGAGAAAAGCAACCAACCTTTGGTCTTCCCACTGACAGCACAAAAGCTCTCCAGCTAGCTACTCACCGCCAGGAACACAACACGAGGTTATCATGGCCGTGATGTTCTGTAGAGCGGAGGTATTCCCTAGTCGGACTGCTCAATTGGACGGAAATATTGTCGTGTCCTACCTCCATTGATAAAAAGCCTGCCCCAAGCCCCATATACCACCTCAAGGCAAACTATACATATGAAATTTGATATTTACATACATACATACAGTCACACCTTTTTCCCAGTGGGGTAGGCAGAGACTACAGTTTTCCACTTGCCACGATCCTGGCATACATCTTTCGCTTCTTTTACTTTCATATATCCTCACCGGTTTTGGGTACTCTTATTTTAAATAACATAACATATAACATAAACTCACACCTATATCCCCGAAGGGGTAGGCAGAGGTGATAGCACGCACATTTCGCCAGTTTATGTTTAGGTCCCAATATAATAGGTGGCGAGCCTATTGCCATTAACTGGGCAGTTATAAACCTGCGATAAATACACACAACCGAGAAAGCATTGGTGTGTGCCATGGTAAACCTGGGATCGAACCCGAGACCTCGTCTCAGCAGTCCATTACGCATACCACTAGGCTACCGCGGTTGTTATCTTATTTCTCTCATATTTCTTATTTTAACACTTCCTAATTATAGATTAACTCCTACATAATACAGTTCGGAAATATCGTACATATCCGATAATATTACTATCAATGTGTGTAGTCGGTATAATTAATAAAAACGGGGCGAAAATAGTAGGGGCGAAGTGCCGAGAGAGAACGATAAGCCGTGCGATTCTCGTAAATCACCCGCGCTAATGACGTCACTCTAGCTACGTAGATGCGGGCCACTGGAAACGGCTGCGTCCGAGAACGGAATGGGGCAAGTTTGGACGGGGTAATCTTCGTTAGTATATACGCCTGTTTATCCCCAAAGGCGTAACCATTATATCTTTCGGTTTATACGTAATTTGGGGCGAAAATATACCGCGTGGGCACGTTTTTCTGTCAAGTAAATTAAATAAGCTAATTAAATACATACATACATATAATCACGCCTTTATCCCCAGAGGGTTAGGCAGAGGTGAATTAACACCCACACTTCACCAATCATTGAATTCAGTCCCACGTGATAGGGGGGGAGCCTATTGCCGACTTCCGGGCACGAAAGTGATGGGGTGGCCCAAATTATACTCTGCCGGGAACCACGCGGCTAATTAAATACTAATTTTAAATTTGTTTTTTTTTAATATGCTTGGATGTTAACATTTTATGTTATACTCTAATCGGACAGAGGCTCATCGAGGCGACCGGTGGCACTCGTTCCGGGTCGTTCCTGGTCCAAAGGCTGTCCATTGCCATCCAACGTGGCAACGCAGCAAGTGTTATGGGCACTTTTGCACCGGGAGCGATCAGGGGCGGGTTATTTGATTAGTAGTTTTGACATATTGTATTGTAACAAATGTATTCGATGTAAAATAAATAAATAAAATTGTTATTGTTTATATATTTTTTATCACTTAGGTAGCAGACAAGCACACGGCCTACCTGATGGAAAGTGGCTACTAAACCTCTCTGTACTTACAGGGTCGACAGCGCGAGTGTAATTACTCTGGTATTATGTACGTCCATAGGCCGCGGCTCGGTTTCTGTGCCATCAGTGCAGGAGACAAAACAGGACAAATCTTTGGTCTTCCCACTGACAGCACAAAAACTCTCGAGTGAACTCTGGTACCCTACTTACCGCCGGGAACACAACACGAGGTTATTATAGCCGCGGTGTTCTGTAGGGTGGAGGTACTTCCCCAGTCGGACTGCTCAATTGGACGGAAATACCTTCGTGTCCTACTTACTTCTTATTATTAGTAATAATTACTCAATGATGCTCAAACGGCTGAATGACTTCTCATTTCTCGAACACATTTTTGAATGAATAGCGATGGCCTTCCCTCAAACCTCTCATAGTGCTGACCTCGAAAAGAATTCTAAAATTGTCAGATTTCGTGAAAATTCATTTATCAGGAATAAGTCCTCTATAGAAACCACAGAAACCTTAATTAATAGAAAACCAAAAAGATAGAAATTCAGCGAAACGTTTAAATAGAACCAACATCTTTTGACTCATTATTATAGGAATGAATGAGCTGTTAAGACGAAGCCCAACCTCAAAAAAAGATAATTTATTAAAACACGATCGTGACACAATTATAAATACATTTTGAAAGACAATCAAAGCAAAATCGTACGTATTGATGCGATTTTGCTTTGTCATTATGTTGACACTTCAAAATGTTTTGCCGCGTGGTTCCCGGCAGAGTAGAATTAACACCACCCTATCTCTTCCCATGCGGTGTCGTACAAGGCGACTAAGGGATAGGCCTGTTTAACATCAGGCAGATATATACAGTGAAGACTCAGCCTCAGATGCATGGCTTGAGTCAACAATAGTGCCCTGAATACGGCAATAGGCTCACCTCCTATTACGTGGGACCAAATACAATTATTGGTGAAATGTGGGTGTTAATTCACTTCTGCCTAACCCTCCAGGGCTAAAGGCGGGATTATATGTAGATATGTATGCTCAAAATGTTCCCCGCACCAAACCGCCCAGCATTTTCATCACAAAAGAAAACGAGTACTTACAAAAAAAAGTACTTTTTTATTTTTTATACCACTTAGGTGGCAGACAAGTATACGACTCATCCGATGGGAAGTGGTTACCATAGCCTATGGACGTGTGCAACACCAGGGGCGTCACACTCGCGCTGCCGACACTGAAGAAACGTTCTAATGCCCCTTTTGAATAACTCCATATTGTAGGTGCATGGGAAAACCGCAGCATTCATTCCACAGCTTGAGTGTGCGTGGGATGAAGGTTTTTTTATTTTTCTTTATGCGTCCTATTTCTTTATATTTTCAGTAACACATTTTTTATTATTTTTATATTTTATAAAGTTGAAAAAAAAAACCACTTCTCTTCAGCAATCGTCCATGCATCCGTTAGATTCTATAGCCATTGCTGTTAAAAAGTCACCGAAACGTCGGGTTAAACGTAAATGATACCAAACAAATCACGATAGAATCTGATAGAAGGTCATATTATTACTTTCTTCTAAAATTATATAGTTTGGACCGTATTAAAATGTAGCATTTAACCATACATTGTCTTACCAAACAACAAGTTATATAATTTTAAACTCTTGAATTCATGTAGGTATTGTAAGACTATCCCTTAAGCATTTCAAAATGATAATAAACATTCGAATTGAAAACCTCCTCCATTCTAGAACTCGGTTAAAAAGGAATTTGATGTAAACAGTCTCTAGAATTAATTATATTCCACAAATATATTTCCGTGTGGGTACTGCGTAGTCTTTCAAGAATCCTCTATTCACGGTAATATTATTCGAAATTCCCAACCAAAGTTCCCTTAATTCACCAACATTTTAGAGTTGGGAACACATAATTCATAATGTTTACCGGCTTTACCGGTTTTATTTCGTAAAGTTTCGTAATTAATAGACGGTTCGTTCATTACCTGTTTCGTTGAATCTCACTTTTATATATTTCGGTTAATTTATGGAGTTTTAGGTATGTGATTGTAATTAGACCTTTATTTGTTAGGTATATTTTTGTTCTGCGGTTTGGCGCTTCTTTGTAAATGTACTAACGATGGCTTTTTAGGTAAATCAAAGAAGGAGACGGTATTCAATTCTACGGGTATAATGTTTATTTATGTAACTTTAGGTATGAGAATATAGAAACAGTTAGATTTCAAACTTGTACATGAGTCAAACATCATTAAAGTCAATTTCAAGATGGAAAAAATGTTATTGGGTTTTCTATAAGGAGACTGGAAACGTTAAGAATTCATAATTGGTGAAGTATGGATGATTTTATTTAGGTCCTTACATATGAAATTAGCGTTTTGTCGAACTGACCACTTTGATCTGAAATATCTTCTCTTTGGTTACGAATTCCAAATTAAATTTTATAAATTCATTTAGATTTGATCTGAAATATCTCCTCTTTGGTTAAGAATTCCAAATTCAATTTTATAAATTCATTTAGATTTGATCTGAAATATCTCCTCTTTGGTTAAGAATTCCAAATTCAATTTTATAAATTCATTTAGCTGGTACATTTGAGTTATGAAAACAATCATTCGTTTGTATTTTCCTCATTAATTTTTTCTTTGGCGTCGCTTATTACCGCGCAATGAAAAACATGAAATATCGGTATATTTACGAGTACGAGTTCTAGCGATGCACCAGTGCTGCAGAAAAGGCTCGAAGGATTAATGATGTGTACCGAATATATGTTAGTCATGAACAAATCTATTCGTTATGTCCTTTTAACTTTTAACGAGTTAAATTTCTATAGTTATTTTTTAAATGTAGACTATATTACTAGCTGTTTTTAGGCGGCATTCGAAAAAACCGTACATCGTATGGTTGCAATGTCCCAACACTATAATTATAGCTATTTCTATTTGATGACAGGATTATGTAGTGAGCCCCGGCTCCGCTCTCGAAGCGCAAACAAACAGCACTCAACAAATGTGTACGTATGTATGAATGTATCTACAAGTAGACATACGTATGTGAGGACCTACTTATGTATGTACATCTACTTACATTGAGTACATTCGACTTCAGAAGTTGCTGAACCTGAACAAATTTAAAAATGATCTATAAATTGACATAAGTCAATAAATAAAATTGATGTATAGTTATTTTTGTAATCTTCAGAGTACAATATTTTAGATATTTTAGTTTTTTAGATGTAGTATGATTTTTCATTTTATTTAATTTAAGTAAAGTATTGTTTCCCGATTGAGTGGAATAGGTCTACCCTATTTTTTAATTTGGTTGCGGTAAAAGGCGACTAAGGGCTGTATTCCATCCGAGAGTAAACTTATAGCCCAAGAGCTAGTGTCCGCTTGACAGCAATAGGCCTCCCCTATTACCGGGGACCGAGAACCAAGTTGGTAAAATGTCAGTGTCAACACCTCTGCATACCATTTCGGGGATTTACACGCGCGTATATTATATTTTATTGTTATTACTAAACAAATGGTGGTAGAATCTGTTAAAAATAATTTTATTTTAATATTTTATTCGATATTTGCGATAAATCTGTCTGCAACAAACGCATATACCCGCATATAAGCTGTAATACAATTTAGTGTATGGCCACGACCGGAGCGTTTCGCATCACTACACATATGCGATTACCGTAATGCGATTTCTGTACCCGTGGGCAGTATGCGCGCACCCTTAATTAGGTAACTGACATTCATCATTATATTTTCAACCATATTTTTAGCGGACCAAGGTTGAAATTCACGTGATTGTTGGCGAGTAAATTATGTGATCGTGGAATTACGTTGACGTCATCAGAGACCGGAAAATTGATACTTGTTAATAAAGGTTTTGTGATTCAAAACGCGTTTTATCGTAAACATTCGATAGAGAATACGAATATACACTTTAGGAGCACATCACCATACAAATGGTCGTGGGGAATCGCAAATGAGTGAGATAGACGATTTAAATCATGTTAAGTATATCTTATTGCGAATGATTGTGCCCGGTACACATCGTGAGAATGAAGGTTTGAGTAAAGGATTTTCTAAGTGGTGTGTTTCAGTTTTCGAGTTGATCCAATAAGATAAGAAAACGAAAGTAATAAATGAATTGAATTGACTTGAAAATCAAATGAATACGTGTCTGTTTTATCCTCTCCTTTGATTATAATATGATTGTCATTGTTAAAGTTCTTCGAGCCTAGTAAAAACCTTTCCTGATAGCAGGTTCACTTACTGATTGACACACGAGGCTAGAATGTGACAGGAAACTCTCGCATCATTGCTTTTGCGGAAGGAACACCCACCCGTCAGACTCTAGTTGTTTTTTTTTAATATAGGACACGTCCATTAAACTTCACCTCGCTTGATAGTAAGCTGAAGGCAAAGTCTCAGGAAAGAGGGTCACCATTACATACATATACCAATGTATATTGACGTGGAGTTGCGGATCCAGCCCATGATACCATAACATGCATAATGGTGACACTCAGCTTGACGGCCTCATCATATGCTTTTTCACGCCCCGCTTAAAGGACCCGGGACTGTAGGAAGACGGAAACACGTAAGCTGCTAAAAAAAAAGTCAAACCAATTATGAAGATGAGAAGTAAGCTTTAGAATGGACGCAAATGGATATCCCATTTGCGTCCATTCGACAGGTTTCTGATCTATGGTCAGGAAACAAAAAAAATAAATAACATGATTTTTATTTATTTTAACATTGTAGTACCTATGTATTCCGCTTGTGTTGATACTACCTCTAAAAATGTGCGCTGTGTTTTCTAAATAAAACATATTTTCTTTCTTTCTTTCTTTCATATCATTCAAGATATATAAAATAGCTCATAACTTTATTTTTTTATTTTTTTTTCTGTGTTCGTCAAACTATTTTTTTAGATATATTTAGACAGTACGTTGTGTAACAGGCACAACACAAGCATTAAGAAAGTGAATAACATGCAACAATAGCTTCCTCAATAGACACTATTTATACGGCAAATAAATACAGTTTGTTTAACATATCAATTCGATAAGAATAAATACGTAATAAAGATATGTGTTGGAAGTTTTCGCCGGGCTACAATGGGTAAATGATGGGGGCCTAGTTAGAGTAAGTCTGTTGAAGACAGCTAAATTGCTAAAGTTAATGCATAAATAAAAGGTAACAATATAGGCCGGTCCACGCGCCTCTAAGGCCCGAAGGTGGGCCATAAAAACGGTGGACGAATACAGATTTAGGTTACGAGGGGATACGGTTCAATAACTTTGGAGATATTTGTGGGTTTGCTGTTAGGGGGGCATCGAAAAATAGGATTGTTGATTGTCAATAGAAGCAGCTTGGAAAGTTCGGGAAATTGTGTGAAATGACGGGGTGTGACGTTATACTGTGCCATTCATAAGTGTTACTAGTTATGTGAATGTTTTTAAAATTAATATTGGTTTTTAAAATGATGGAAAGCGGTCGAGTCGAACCATTTATGGCGGAGAACTATTGAAATGTGTTTTTTATACCACTTAGGTTTCAGAATCCGATCAAGAAAAAAGCGGTTCGGTGACTCTTTCCTTTGTCGCACCATTAACGCCTGGAATTCATTACCAGCTTACGTGTTTCCTTCTTCCTACAGTCCCGGGTCCTTTAAGCGGGGCGTGAAAAAGCATATGATGATTCTGTCAAGCTGAGTGTCACCATTGTCACATGGTAGGTATATGTAAGTAATGGTGACCCTCTTTTCTGAGACTTTGCCTTCAGCTTACCATCAGGCAAGGCGATGTCTAATTGACGTGTCCTATATAAAAAAAAGATAAACACACGGTCCAACTGATGGAAAATGGTTACCGTGGCCTATGGACGTGTCCAACACTAGGGGCGTTACACTCGTCTACCCTGAAGAAACCTTCTAATGAAAAATCTCATATTGTAGGCGCTTGGGAAAACTGCAACAGGGAGTTCATTCCACAGCTTGAGTGTGCGTGGGATGAAGTTTCTTTCATACCGCACAGTGCGCACCGTCTCAAGTCGCAATGTGTGTGAATGGATTCCCTGCCTATGGCGAGCGGTGCGATGATAGAATGGTTCCTACATAGAAAAAATATCTACGTTTATAGTAAACTTCATTTATATATTTTTTTAATGAATTGATGAGTTTTTTTTTATTTAATCGCTAATGATAGCCCCTTCACTTCATATCACAATATGATGAGAATAGGTTTTCTCTTATTATGTGTAACAGAAAAAATGTTGGCGTTATATAAAAGTTCATATACGGACTTAAGATTTTGGTGGAGCCCAATTCACAAACAGGAACACAATAGATAATATCTAATTATATAGTTTCTTGTTATTATTATTTTGTATAGAGTATTATCCTGTAGTTAAACATTTTTAAATAATATCTGTACCTACCCCTGGTATATCACCACTAGTAAAATTTTATTTCTGCACTTTATTTGTAGCAGTGTATATTTAATTGAAAACCTAACAACAAACGCAGTTTTTATGGCCGTCATTCCTCTAAGCCTCTTACAATGGCCCGTTTGTTCCTTTCAGCTAGTACACAGCGGCTTACAACGCTGTGCGCAGCGGCTTCCACCAAATTCAACGGCTGTCATGTTAGTTAGCAGTAGACACCCCGGCTTACTCGTTTTTCATTAGACGCTGTACGGTTTAATCTACTTTTATTTCCATCGCTGTTTTTAATTTTACCAAAATCCTCTTTGTTGCTGTGAGAAATAATTACTTTGGTGAGTGTTTGTGGCTGTTATTTATTTATTGGTACCGGCTGAATTCTTATTACGTACTGCCTTTGAATACCTAATTGTGGCTATATATATAATAATGGCTATTAGTATTTGCGTATTTGACAAACAATTACCATGTGTGGCCTTTTTTTTTATTTTTACGTGCGCAAAATCCCCACGGATACCTCCCCACCGGAGCTGGTGGAAGAGGTTATGTCGGACTCGAACCGACTAAAATGCATACCGCCTGTGGGTCGTTTTGGTTGCCGAAGGTGAGGTTGACAGGCATATCCCTCGCACCCCGGCCGACCCAGAGCCATCACTCGCGATCTGGCCCTCCCCTCGGGTGTGTGGGGAATACGGAGTCCCCAATTCGTCCCCGGTAAACGGGGAGGCGCGCCAGTCGCGCCGCTGCCGCGGCCTGCTTCTGCCAGGGTGATAGGCTGCTCCACCAGTCACCCCCAGGCACCATGTGTGGCCTTATTGCCTATTTGACAAATATGGCCAATACCAAATACGTACAATTGACAAGTTAATTATAAAAAAAACTGTACGGTACTTTTAACAGTAGACAAAATATGACAATTCACTTGTGACACCTCTTTGAAGTGAATCCTTTTTGTGAAGCAAATTGTATTTGTCTGTATTTGTACGTCAAATATTTTGCAAAATACAACAAACGCCTAATAGCGAACGAGACCAACGCGAAGATTGTGATAACTCATATTTAAGAACAATGTAATTTATTAAGGCGAAATATTGACCAAGTGTCGTTAAACCTTTAAATAATGGTAAAAAAAGTTAAAAACGTATTAACTCACCACTTTCCGAGACTGAAGAGGGCGACCGCTCCGCAGTCGAGACTCCCGAGGAGGACTCTAGCGAGGAGAGGGAATCTGCGCGCGTGGCGTGCGCGTGCGTCATCGAGCTCTCCGACAGCGAGCGCGAGACTTCCCGGGGGGCGGAGCAGAGCTGCGTCAGCCGCCGCCTCAGGTAGCGTTGTTCCCGCGCCAGCTGCTCCTTGTGACCTACATGCCTCTTCTCTCGCTCTTCCAAGCTCTGTGGAAAGAGATAGAAGATTTTTAAATGGTGAATAAAACCCTAAAGGATGGAGGGTGCTTTTTACGTGCCCAAAATCACCACGGACATCTCCCCCCCTGCCGAAGCAGGTGGGGGAGCACGAACGCCATCTATGGTCGTTGTTGGTTGCCGGAGGTGAGGTTGGCAGGCATATCCCTCGCACCCCGACCGAAGAATGGAGGATGTGGAAATTGTTGTTGGGTGTGAGTCCTGCCAACATCATGATTTGGGCAAATCAACCTCACCTAAAAATTGGTGAGCAGGTGCACTGCTGAACAATGGATGCGATCGCGGTAGTTGCTCTCGAAAATGGCCATAAATCAGTCAAAAATAAAAAGCGGTCCTCGGGCTCAAGAGCGCAAGTTTTGGACGCAACTGGGCAATCGCTATGGGAGTTATACAGGAAGTATTTTTGAAATGGGCCAGTAAGGGTAGGTAAGTACCTTAACCGTTGTAGTTACAACAAAATGTTCTTAGGAGACCTTCCCTAGCTTTATGAAATATTTTGAACTGTATTCACAGATTTTACCAAAGTCTGTGACTACAACGGCTACAGTACTTGTCCTTACTACCCCGTTTTAAAAATACATCCTGTATATGGGAGTGTGTATTACCATAGCAAAATATATCGACACTGAAAAGAACTTCAGTCTTTATTCCTGAAGTGACTTGACATGACTTGAGCCTTTGACTTTGATTGACCAAACATTGCTGTTAATTTTTTTTAATATCTTTTATTAACCATTACCCGCAAAAGGCATGAAATATTCCACCAAATAATGAAATAGTTTAGCGTCAAAGAATCAAAGAAACTAATTAATGAAATTTTTAAAATCGATTAAAACGAAAGGCAAAGTTTGCGGGTTTGAACCGATTCAATTTTACCTATCTTAATTGAGAATAGAAAATAAAGTTCAAGTTTCTAAACTACAGAAGTTCTAGTTTATTTACTAGTAATCATCGCAAAAGTAACGATTCATAACATCTAAACTTAAAACGACGCCATTTGCAAAAGTGAACTACAAGCTATCGTTTACCCTCCCCACACATTGGAGCAGACCGCTAGTAACTTACATACAGGCGTTTTTTGTCAAGCTCTTGGGAAAATGGCTTTTTCTAGAGCCTTATACACTGGGGACCGACCCGCGGGAAAAAAATCGTGGATTATGTAACTTTTGAGAAGTTGTACACTCGATGAATTTCCGCTTTTGTTTTTCTTCTGCCATTGTGCGCGTACCCTTATGTACGTAATGAAACTTCCGAGTTGCGCCTTTAGAATTTAATAGGCTTGTTGTTGAGTTATTAAGGTTTTGAATGATATTTTAAAGCATTTAGTATGCTAACTATTCAAATCGCTTTAGATAGAAAAAAATTAATCAATCTAGGCGGGATTTGAACCCACGATCTTTCCCTTAGCACTAAGCCACCGATCCTACGCCTGAAACCATCCATTTTTTTCTATACATACATCCGTCTTGCGAAGAAGGTTGAGAGCCATCTATCGACATTCTTACGAACTATCAGAACCAATGAATGATGTTGCAATCATTTTTAAACATTAATTTTTGATGACTCCGCTCAAACTACTGAATAAAATTTTCTTACTCATTTCCCTTGTTTTAGTTTGGCTTTTATGGAAGAAACTGCCGCTTGACCTCCCAATACCGAGATAATAGCCTGCATCAGAGCCTCATCGTCCCCAAAAGTATTAGTAGGACTTCAAACACTATAATATAGATGGCCACATCTAACTTCACCCAATTTCACTGTACCACAAAACAGTAGCAAATAAAAGTAAACATATATCACCATCATAATTTAGTATCTGTCCAAAACACAACAGGATACAATAAAAATCTCATATTCGGGTTTAATTTTGGCCGAGATCAGTACCGGGAGGCTGCAGGCGGCCTTAGATGATATATCTGGCAATAAATCTGCCACAACTCAGCCGACGCTATGCGACGTCCGCGGACGCCCTTATTTTGCACTCATGGATTAAATGTTTTTGGAGTTTAAATTGCGGGTAGATGGAAAATTCGAATTTTTAAATTGTGACTACCTACAATAACATGCAAAAAATATTTGTCTCATTTTATCAATGACTTCACGGGATAGTCCGGGTGCGAGCAAAATGTCTTGGGGTCCGTATACCCCGGTATCTGAGGACCCGAGATGGTGTCCAGTTTTTGCTTTTTGGTACCAAGAAAGCCCACAACCCTATCATCAACCATTTTTATGATGAACTTATTAATTATTTAGTTTTGAGATACATACATATTATTTGGTTTCGATTTTTGTAACGGACTGCATCGAACTTACCCTGTTCTTTTTGTTTAATGAATATTTTAGACATTGCGTGCTATTTCTGTACGACAGCAATAAAAAGTTAGGTTATTACTGGTCTGTTGGTTTTTCGCGATACTATTTTTTATTGGTTTCATTGAATTTAGTCAGAAAGTTCGGAATCTTTTGAGGAATGGTAAGCCTAGATACTGTTCTAAATTTGAATTTTTCTTTTCTTCACATGACAAATTGAAAATATTTACGACACAAACACTTTCTATTACAATAACACTAAGTATACTAACCGTTAGATTTTAGTGTTATTATATTCAAAAGTGATAATGCAATAATAACACATTCGTTTTTATTTTTGGGTTTTATTAGGGTCTATTTATACATCACAGAAACGGTTAATTTAGCGATTGTGTACAGACAATTAAACTCTATCAAGTCAATTTATGTGTCGTTAGTTTGAATTTATTTACAGTTATTTATAGTGTACAATTTAAATAGTTAGTTTTTGTTTGTTAACTAGAAACGCGTTATTTAGGGAACAAAACTGGTTTTAATTTGCATTCGTAGATATTAAAGTGAAAAAGATAATGAAAAATAAGATATATAATACATAAAATGTAGTATCTGAAAATCTATGAATGTAGATTTGATTCTTTTAAGAAATAAAGGAATGTGTAAAACAGTATGATATTTGTATTGTAAGGCAAAAAGCATATAATCACACCTTTATCCCTGGAGGGTTAGGCAGAGGTGAATTAACAACCACAATTCACCATTCATTGTATTTGGTCTGAGGGTAATAGGGGGTGAGCCGTATTCCGGGTACTATTGTTGGCTCAAGCCATGCATCTGAGGCTGTACATATCTGTCCGATATTAAACAGTCCTATCCCTTAGTTGCCTTGTAAGTACGATACTTCATAGGAAGAGATGGGGTGGCCCAAATTCTACTCTGCCGGAAACCACGCGGCCTATTTATTTACGCGGGTTATTTATTTTAGTGTATTTTAGTACCTAACAATATTTTTAACTTTAAATTTAATTTCATTATTATTATTTGTGTACTATACAAATAGTATTTAATTGACAGTTAAATAAAAGCTTGTAAAATTCTTTTATCCTTAGTTACAATACTCAAATAATATTTATCTACGGAATCAGATTCTGGTCTGGAATAGATAGCTATTTTTAGTCAGGTTCACTTACCAACCGATTCCTATACACGTACGGATTATTCAATCTAGCTCACGTGGCTGTGGGGCTGGCTCGGGCCACGAACTACAGTCTCCATCGATTTTGTGTCAGAGTATCTCAGCGCCGAGCGGTCTCGAATTATGTCATATTACGGACTAGGTTGTTGCCTGCGGTTCTTCCTGCGTGGGTAATAGTTATCCTTTATTTAGGTTTAGTCTATCTCTGTACTTTCATCTAAGTGCCTAGTGCAAGTTTTTCCTCACATTAGTAAATAGTGATGGTTTGACATGGAATTAGCGTCACCTTTTTTATACTAATTGACAGACAAGCACACGTACACAGTTTTATTCCCCATTTGAACCCTTTCATGATTTTTGTTTTGCGATAAAAGGTAAGTTTTATCCTTTCCTAAAGGCTAGTTCATCTCGTCATCAAAATGAAAGAGCTTAATCAGCCCCCAAATAATATAAATAAAAAATAAGTTTAAAACCCGACAACTGAAAAATCACGCTCTAAAAAGTATTTAACAAGAAAATATCAAAGATAGTATTAAGGTCGTATGCCACTTTTCCCTAGAATGTATTGTTTTGTTAGACTAAGTGGCACACGATCACGGCTATCCTTGATTTTTCAGTAGTCTGGTTTTAGTTTTGAACTTATGTTTTATTTACATTATTTGGGGGCAAGCAACATAATTTATACATATTTAAAAAGTGCTGATTAAGCCTTTTCAGTTGATATTAAATTCGGTATATTTATCTCAAATTTATTTTTTAACACAGTACTTTATGACCGCTAGAGGGCGGCACATTAGATTCAGTGACACATTATATAGCCTATAACCAGCGGACTACTAAGATGCTTCTAATGATACCTCATTTGTCCAGTTCTAATAAGTGGTTGAGGAGCTATGAGGGCACAAATGAACCTAGGAACATACATACATAGACTGCCAAAATTTATCTCTCCTTTTGCTTCGGGTAAAAATCGGTTCAGTGGTTTAGTTGGACAGCGTAACAGACAAGAGTTATGGAAGTATAGATTACTGGTGATATCATGCCATCCTGTTATTGCTCACCATTTACTTACTTTTTACGATCGTCCCGTTTAATATTAGAAGATTTCGTCTCACCAAATAATCCAGTTTGCGAGCAATACCAGCTATCTCTGGATTTTGCATATTTTACGAGTCAACATTTATAATATTTTATGAAAGTACTAGCTGTAGTCTGCTACCATTCCTCGGATTAAATATAAAAAATGAAAATTAACCTATATATTCCAGGCTTTAATATATGACTACTAAATTTCAGCCAGATACATTCCGCCGTTAGAACGTCATTGTATAACAAACATCTAAACATTTTCATAAACTTATATATTTATAATAGTTTGTGATAATGTTTATATAGTAGCTTTATTAGCGGTTTTATTCGCGTATAATTTAAATAATTATATGCGGATAAACCATTGTACCATTTCGTGCCGATAGCGGTGGAGACTCAGGCAACAAAAGAAATACGGTCGCACTTTTTCATATAAATTTGTATGTAAATTGCAACCATATCTCATTTGTCGACTGTACAATTTATTTATATGTTTCATAGGAAATTCCTGTCTTCACACAAATAATTGAACACTCGAAATGCTCAACTCTAATAGATTTATCCAAGAGCAATTCCACGATGTTACTAACAAAAACAACCGCGAAGAGGTGCAAGCAATATTTGAACAAAAACATGCAAATTGTGCCGCTGATGAATTTTAAACATAATATTCCGAAATATCAGATATAAGTTAATTGGTTATTAGAAAAGTTTTCCAATCTGCATGAGGAATGGGTCTGGTGGCGGAATTTTTCGTTGCTATAAAATATAGATGGTTACAGTACATTGTTTATTTAGGCAGGCTTGATGGAAAGGCCCGAGGAGTTCGCTCCTTAATTTTGTAGGATCGACCTTCCAAGAATTGGATGAAAAACTTGTTTGACAATGTCTACCTTTATGATCTTTTTGTTACGCAAATTGTTAGATTTGCTTGTTTAAAATATATTGAAGCGACAATACTACTGGACTTGCTTTACAGAAGGAATATTGGGATCGATGGCTTAAAATTGGCTCTAAGGTGTAGGTCTCTAACGCAATTGGGACACAACTTTTGACACTTAGGATACATAAGATGATGACGATGGGACAAACAGGTTTTCCTAGAAACGTGGCCATTTTATTCGTAAACGTGCAGAAAGATATTACAGAAGAAACATCATAATTATCGTCCAGTAATTTTGAATCATCGATAACTTTTAAAGCAACATAACCTCTTAGCATAACTTTTTCAACCTTCACCACTACATCCTCTATTTATTTCATTATAAAATTCTTCGTATATAATCATTATTACGGCATTATTACGTATATAATATCATATAACAACACACTATTTGTCGAGTGTGTCACGTGTAACATAATATATCATCATATCTTTTTAAGTATGTATATGTTTATGTATAAATTACTAAGTAAATATAAGTATTTGTAATTATGTATATTTTTATGTATGTATATTTTTTTTTTTTTTTTTTAATATTGTCCACATTTTTGTACAGTCAGAGTGACAGTCTAATCTATTAACCCGCCCCTCATCGTACCTGGTGCAAAGGTACCCATGACACTGGCGGCATTGCCCCGTTGAACAGCTATGGCCAACCGTTGCCCCAGGTACGAGCCGGAGCGGGAGTCACCGGTTTTGTCCCTCAACCTGCGCCCTAATTCGCTCACCAGATTCTTGGCGTCGGTACCCCAACTACCCATTGTCTCGACCGCAAAGGGAGCGAACATATATTGCTCTGTCAACGCCGCATACTTCTCTCGTTTTTTATCCGCTGCGTCCTCAGCAGCAGCTGCCGGAGACCGGACAGTACGGCTCAGGTGACTGGGCGCAACCGTGCTGACACACGTGGCATCCCACAGAAGGCACTTACCATTTTTCCATGGCACCAGAGTCATACCGTCCGGCCTTTTGCCGTCGGATCTGCTGAGGCCAGGTGGTTCTAATTGGCATGGGATATCCGCCGACACAACGGCTCTCCGAAGTATGTCGTTGAGAGCATGGTGGCGCGGAAACCTACCCGTACTTCTACGACAACTCAGTGCGTGATGGCCATCGCTCGCCACCATGGAACCGCAGGTGCATCTATGGGGTTCACACAACCCGCAGCCCAGGCGGAGGGCCACCGCCACCCGCAACGAATTGTCATCCAACAAAGTGCCCAGGTGAGGTGAAGGCAGCGCGTGCAACCACGCTCCCGATTCCGGCTGTGACACTGCTCGGAGCCTGGCCATATCGGCTCCCGAAGCAACCTCCAATAACTGCTCCCTAAGCCTTACAGCAATGCCCTCGTCCCAAGCGCGCTGGACAGTGGGCACGACTGGTCTCGACGCCGCTGAACTGCAGGCGAACCACACTGTCTCGGCGCCGGGCGCAAAGGGCACGGTCACTCTGCCACCATTATTATGGAGGATTACAGTGACGAGATCCGCTACCCCATGCGCCGACGCCAGGAAAGCCGGCACACCCACATCCCGCGCGCGTCGCACCCCGATACCTCCGTGACGAATGGGAAGAGTCGCCTGTGTCCACTGAGACTCATTGAGAGATACATTTAAAATCGACTCAACAGTGGATCTAAGGCTGTCGTCGAATGCTGCGACTTCCACTGGACATACCCAGGTAGGCGTAGTCCGCAGGAGATACGTTAGCTTAGGGAGGGCAAAGCACATGCGCAATAAGGCCAGCGCCACGTGCGCAGAAAGGTCTTTGAGACGTTCTCGAGCGGTCAGGAGAAGCTTAGTGCGGGAAGAAATTGCTTCTGGCACTCCATCAGGGAAGATAGGAGACCCTAAGAGGGTGAAGGAGTACGGAGAAAGTTCTTTGATACCAGGCAAAAGGGAATTGAAGCGAGAAAAGCAAGAACGAGCTTCAGCACTGCAAGGGAACAATTCGCATTTAGAGGGATTCACCTCCAGACCCAGATTCTTGAGACGAGGAATCAAAGCGTTCAGATCCTGGTAGACGTCTTCCGGTGAACCCCCGAGGGTCCCATCGTCAAGATACCATAAATTCAGGTCGGATTTAAGCTCCGTAATGACTTTATGGATTGCCAGGCTGAAAATGAGGGGCCCCAGCGGATCCCCTTGCTGAGCACCCACCTGCGAAGAGACTAAGTTATTATTGAAGAAGAGATTAGAGGGATGATGGTACGCTTGAAACAGAAAAGGGTAGAGAGAGGGAACCTGATCCTTGACCTCACTCAAAAGAACGTCTCTCTCCAATGTGTAAAAAGCATTTCGTATATCGAGCTTCAGCACCACGCAGTCCAAACGGTCAGGGTCCATGACAAACGCGCGCGTTGCATGGATAGCCGCCTCGCATCCCCGACGCGCCCCAAAACCAAGCTGGTGCGGCAGCAAATACTCCGTCATCGCTTCCCTCACTGATCGGCACGCCAGCTTGGCCGTCAGTCTACGGAGTACGCTCCCGATCGCTATTGGCCTAAGCCCGCCGTCCTTCTTCGTAAGCGCACACAGAGATGCCCCATAGAGATAGGGACAGACGGCAGGATTCAGCCGTCCACTCAGCAGAAGATTTGCCAGCCTCGTCAAGCACCCCAACAGTCGCTGCCCATTCTCCCCCGCCGAACCCGACGTGAGCTCCTTCAAGTGCCCAGGACGTATACCGTCCAAGCCCGCCGCGGAGCCGCTATAAAAAGTACTCAGCGCGAGCGCCACGTCCTCCGCGGAAACCGTCACCGCCGAAAATGACGTGTCCGGCTCCGGCGGAAAGCTTAGCGGGCGCGATGGGCTCGGATGTTTCGCACGAAGCGCGTTAAGCGTATCCGTGTCGTGCCGTGCGAATGAGTCATCAGAGACCAAGATCCGGACAGCCCCACGTAGGTCACCCTCATATACCTTAGTCTCGATGGCTTTACGATTGTCCCGGGACCCAGATAAACGCGTCCCCCCCGGCTCCTCTGAGAACAGGCCCGAGTCGAATGACTGTATGTTTGCTTTCACCTTGGTTGTCATGTTGCCCGGCGCGTCCTTCGAAGGGACCCGCAGGGCACCATAGGCAAAAGTAAGGACCTCGACACCTGTCGAGGACCTCGCACAATCGACTCGCCGCCTGGTTCCGAGCGCCCTTGGGAATATGCTTCATCACGGCCGTACAAGCTCTCAAAGCGGCAACCCTCTCTAGCGGACAAGGGCCAGGCCCCCGGAGCACCTGACTTTGCTGACTGGACGGCCGCGAATCAGCGCCAGTCAAAGCGGGCGCTGTTTGCTGCAGGTTTTTATGTTTGCGGCCTATGTGGACCTTGAGCCCATGTACACTAAAAGTGCGTGAAGATCCTGGGCAGTGGGGGCAACACACTGGGACAGTTGAGGAACTCATTTTAAGTAGGTAATACAGTACCTATGGTTGTTAATATGTTAATATGTTCAAAATCTGTGTAAATTAACGAATTATATTTCCTTTTATAAGTCATCCATTATATCTTATCTAAGTTTTTAACTTGTCCTTGCTTGAAAAAGATAAATCTATACCGAAGATGTACCATTAATATTATTATAGAATATATTCTATAATTATAATATTCTTTTAAAATAAGGAAACTAAAACCTTTCTACTAATTGCATAGTAAATGTATGGAAGTGTTTAATGTCAAAATGTTGATACCTCTCGTTTGATTTTTAAAAAGTTATTGATGCCATTTTACTCATTAGGTAACGTACTTTTGATATCAGTTTAAAGTTTATTGATATCTGTAATAGTTACGGAACAGTCACCTGGACACACTTAACGATTACATACCTGTATACCGAGCAGACGGCGAATGGAGAAATCACATACAAGTTTATAGCTTGTCCTCCGATACTATTACTTGCAAGATAATAAATCCAATCGAGGCAAGCGTTTGATATTCTATAAACTCCACATACCGTCCTTTACAGCCATGACAGTGGTTTTACCACTTCTTCCAGCGGATAAAATATTCGAAGGTTTTGAGTACCCGGTAAGCAAAATCAGCTGGACGCAATTTTCACTAATTTATTGCACTTTTACACACACTTATTTACCTAAATACACTTTTATACTTATTAGATGTTGTTTTGTGATGAATTGTAAGCCTAATTATTGATAAAATTAATTATAAATTAATAAAAATACGGGACGAAATGCAATCAGATGTTAGTCGTAGTGTTGCCACACGCGAAAAAATCTATTTTATTATACCAGAACCGCTGTAGCCTAGTGGTATGGGTAATGGACTGCTGAGACGAGGTCTCGGGTTGGATCCCAGGTTTTACCATGGCACACACCAATGACTTATCGATGCTTTTCGAAGTTATGTGTGTATTTACCGCAGGTTTATAAGTGCCCGGTTAATGGCAATAGGCTCGCCACCTATTACATTGGGACCTAAACATGAACTGGTGAAATGTGGGTGCTAGCACCTCTGCCTATCCCTTCGGGGATTTAGGCGTGAGTTTATATTATGTTATGTTATATATTTATGTAATTATGTACTTATATAAGTATGTATATGATTTAGCTATTTAATTAAACGCAACAACTCCCAAGTACCAACATACATTTCCATCCAAAGGTTGCCTAGAAGAAATTGCGTAAAGCGATAAGGCCGCCCTTTGTTCTGCTCTTGTCTTCTTAATTTCTGTGTCATGAATATTGTAATTGACGTATAATAAAGTGTATAATAAATAAATAACTAAAATATCATTCATCACTCTATCATTCAATTTCATTCCCCAAATCTTTTTCTTGCATCATATGGAAGTTGTATTTGTATTTTTGTTATTTTTTTCCCTCGAGTCAACAATTCATCAGCTTAATGCCTCGCGTGGGGGAGGGGGATGAACTGACGCGTGTATAATGTGTTCGTGTCCATCAAATGTACCTAATTATGATGTGATTCGCAACTGGATGGTACAATTTTTTTTCTTTCTTCAGTTCCTTTGTCTAGTACGTGCCAAATATTATTATTCTTACTTACTTATGATGTGTAGTGATAAAAGCAACTGGATAGAATATAATTTGTTTTCTTGTAATTTCTTGTAAATTTTGTAGCGGTAGCCTAGTGGTATGGGTAATGAACTGCTGAGACGAGATCTCGGGTTCAATCCCAGGTTTTACCATGGCACACACCAATGGCTTTTCGAAGATATGTGTGTATTTATCGCAGGTTTATAAGTGCCCGGTTAATGGCAATAGGCTCGCCACCTATTACATTGGGACCTAAACATAAACTGGCGAAAAGTGGCTGCTAGCACCTCTGCCTACCCCTTCCGGGATATAGGCGTGAGTTTATTTTATAATTTTGTTAAACCTAATAATAACTCACATATTAATAAATTAGAGACAATAAAGTTTTAGGAGGTAGGACACGGCGGTATTTCCGCCCGATTGAGCAGTCCGACTGGGGTAGTACCTCCGCCCTACAGAATACCACGGCTATAATAACTTCGTGTTGTGTTCCCAGCGGTGAGTAGGGCAGCCAGAGCTCACTGGAGAATTTGTGCTGTCAGTGGGAAGACTAAAGGCTTGTCCTGCTTTGTCTTCTACTGACGGCACAGAAACTCTGTACTTACAGGGTTGGCAGCGCGACTGTGACTTCTCTGGTGTTACAGACGTCCATAGGTCACGGTAACCACTTTCCATCAGGTGGGCCGTGTGACTGTCTGCCAACTAAGTGGTATAAAAAAAAAAATAAAAGAACTATTATATAAGTTATAGCTAAAAATAATTTAATTCGTCGTGGGATTCCTTCGCATGATTCTTGTGGTTGCGTTCCCAGATGACTGACAGCATTACCACGTTGTATGGCAATGCTTATTCTTTGATCTAAAAAGAGGCCAGTCTTCTGGTCACGAGAAGTGTCGACCATACGCTTCGCAATCTCACGGAAGAGATTACGGGCCCTCGGACCCCATGACCCCAAAGTTTCGACTCCAAACGGCACAAATTCATAATCTCGGATGAGATAGGAGTATTTTCTTGTAATTGTATTTTGTATTTCAATGTACTATAATTTTTTCACTTTTTTGTCTATGCTTTTATAAGATTTTACTTATTTTTGCATCCCCTAGTCAAGAAGTTTTAGGAATTTTAATCCTAGAATATAAAAAATTTCCGTTAGTCCCGGAACTTTATAGACTTTTTTATACAACTTAGGTCAGAGAAGCACACGGCTCACCTGATGGAAAGTGGTTAAAGTGGAGATGTAGAAGACAAAGCAGGTCAATCTTTTGATCTTTCCACTTCTTCTTCGAGACAATGGCTAGGTCTGGCATATAATGGTCTAGTATTTAAATTTTATTGACCCAAAACTTGACCACACCAACAGCCCTCTCTGTTGCTCTACAGAAGTCGTCGGTAGTGCAAATGAAGGGACACAGCGAGCAGAAAAGCAATTGCGGCATGGACTGAGATTGGGACCCGCAGTCGCAGGACTCTTGCGACCGGTCGACAAAGCCTCGTTCACTGCACAATAACTCTCTAGTGAGCTCTGACTACTGGTTATTCTGGCCGCGGTATTCTGTAAAGCAGAGGTACTTCCCCAGTCACTTTTACGTACTGTCCCAAAGTGATTTTTTTAGAAAAAAAATTCCAATATTTTATCATAGGTCTCTTCACCTACTTTATCTGTAATCACATTTCGGTCTACCCTCTCTAAATCAGAATCTATATGGCGTAGTTCATTAAACGTTCGTCTCGGAGCACGTAGCGGTATTTACGACTCGCGATACGGTGCCACATAGTCTAGAGAGCAAGGAACTTGCTCAAACTCATTGTGGTTATTTATCCTTAATTTGTTCTAGAGTATCTCTGAATACGGTACCGTTACAATTCGGATCAGAAATTAGGTTAGTACCAATGACTTCTGATTCTAGACTAGCTACTTATTACAAAAAGGAGTCAGGGTTTTTGGATGAAGTGAGAACGAATTTAATTTTTACATACATACATACATATAACCACGCCTTTATCCCCGGAGGTTTAGGCAGAGGTGAATTAACATCCACATTTCACCAATCATTGAATTCGGTCCCACGTAATAGGGAGTGAGCCTATTGCCGTCTTTCGGGCACTATTGTTGACTCGAGCCATGCATCTGAGGCTGAGTCTGGGCTATATATATCTGTCCGATGTTAAACAGCCCTAGCCCTTAGTCGCCTAACACTACATGGGAAGAGATGGGGTGGTCCAAATTCTACTGTTGGGAAACACGCGGCAAAAATAAATGAATTTCTCCTTTAAGTAAAATTACCCAAATTAAGGATTTAAGGTAGTTTCCTTCCAGGGCCCGACTTATTTTTCCACCCTGTATATGTTACGATCAGCTTGTTAACCATCTTACTTTACTCATATTAACATTTTCAAAGTTCATTGTAACGACATTTGAAATTCTGCGCCATCAACGATTTGCCAAAACCTTGAATGTTTTCGACGGTAGGCAAATGAAAAGTCCCGTTTCCCAGGAGTTGCGATGTGCCTGCGTTAACGACGATGCCGTTTAATTAGTCCTGCATATTAATCAGAGTAACGGTCTAAGTTTGTAAACGTACTGGAAAGCAGTTGGTGCGGACGTTCTTTTTTTAAATTGTGGAGCCAAATGGGCGGCTAATAGCTTTGAAGTAGTTATGGTTAATGGTAAGGTAAGATTTTAGTGGCGCACTTAACCGATTTAGTGTACTGATTAAGTGTGATGCTAAAATTTTAGTTTTTTATCAGAGTCAACAACATTCTCTATACCACCAGTGGTACCCACAAGGTAGCTAACCTTAAATCTTTTATCAAATTCACGTAATTCCTAGCCTATTAGCCTAAATCGTGTACTTCCCAAACTTGGGTCTTGGTGTTGTTAGAGAAAACCTTTTGGACCTTGATTCTGATAAAGTAAAACCACTGTCATACAACGGTAACTGGTAAAAAAAATAATAACTTAAGACTTTAAAGTAATGACGGTAAAGTCCATAATTAAAATGTTTTTCGCAAAGTGAACCAAAAAATGTAATGAAACTATTTTCATTTAATTTGAACTTTAATGGTATAGAAATAAAGGTCTAAATTTATTGCCATTTCTTGTATAGGTAGTACTAGCCCATTCAGGGAACAAAACTGGGACCTCGTGCACAGCAGTAACATTATAGTTGCGATACTAAGAATTTTTTAGTTAGAAACAATATGTAATATTAGGATCAAAAATATCTTTGGTTAAATGTGTAACTAGAATTTTACATTTTGATTGCTTAATCAAATACATTTCGAAAAAGTAATTAACCAGTACGTCTGTTATCTATAGCCGTATGTTTCTGCCAAAATAATAAATTAGCTGAACTAAACAAAGTGTAGCACCATTAACATATTAGATTCGTTCACTCAAAGCGTATTTTATACCGGCCGCTTTAATTACTTATGCTGTGTGAAAACGCCCACTGAATTCGGCAATGTAATTAATAAAAGTAGTTAACTCAAGAATAAGAAGCCCATAAAATATACCTATATGAAAATTAATGTATATACACACTCTGAATATGAGTATATTATAAAACAGGCCCGATAATTCTCTTCAAACTTAATTAAAACTCAACCGTACCACGTGGGCATAAAGCTGAAATTTTCGAACAAATTTGACTATTAATATTTGGTGAAGCGAGTTTGGAATAATAACGCCTCGCTTCATTGACAGCGGTTTATTTTACGCTCAATTAGTTGAACGACACACGTGTCGCTCTTCCTTAAGTCCCTCACCCGCTGTCTCACCTCCCTCCTCCCACTCTTAAGTGTTGGATCCCACTTCAGGTGTGGCAGAATATCGTATGATTGTTTTATCATCTCTGTAATATCCAAAAACAAATTTATATATGAGTATTGTAAGGTAGTTTAGGCATGTAGAACGAATGATAATAATTGAGCTTTTATATCAGCTCCCCTAAATTAGTGACAATTTGTTTGCCGGCGTGAATATAATGACAAATATATGGGGTTTGACGCACATGACAGTCGTTAACGTATGTAATAAAAGTCAAATTCCATACATTCTTCAAATAATTCTACAAAAAGAACGAATTGCCACTTGTCTGGTGGGTGGGATTCTTAAAACAGCCCACGATAAACAACTATAGGCTCATGGTAGGCGAGATGTGAGTGCAGCTCTGCCTATCCTATCTACGAGAGTAACATGCATAATCTTACCTCAACAGCTGTTTTAACGTTTAAGTATACAAACACAATGTGGGAATTTTATGAATAAACTCATATTTCACAGATTACACCTGGTCCGAGCTTACTACCTTGCAGTACACCTTGTTTTGAGGGGTACTAACATTATCGGATAGCGCAATAAAATGAAGGTACACCAGAGACAGCGGTTTTAGCACCTTGATAAAACATTTTGTGAGCATCCTACACCTCTCTGCGTCCGATCTCGCATTGTTTCACTCGAGAGATTGTGTCGAATGCGGGCTCGCACATCTTTACATCAATATCTCCATTTAATAGAAATAATTGTGTCACAAAGATACAATTTTAAAGCACAGTATAATATATATTAATATTAACAGGACCTAAAGTAAGTATGCAAATACTTTGGCAAGTGCTGGGCTGTTATATGACTGATTTGCAAATCTTAGGTTCAAAATACACATCTTAACGTGGTATACCATATTTCACACCTATATTTCATAAACTAGGTGTGTAAAGAAGCTTAGTGGTTAAGGTGTTAGTCTTAAAATCGAGAGGTCCAGGCTCCAAGTCCTGGCCACGACACTATTGACGTAAATTAACTTCTAACACAAGCAATTTAGCGTCACTGAAGGGGCTAACTTCAGTTCTTAGACTATGTACAAAATCTATAACACAGTAGTTGCCATTATAACGGCGCAAAAAATAGCTATTACTTTGGTACAAGATAGGCACATACTATTAATGCCATAACATGTACATTGCATATATTGAAGCGTCGGTAATAATAATATAATGGTTGGAGTCGACCTTACAATCGAAAAGTCTCGGATTCGAATCCAGTCCATTATACAACCGACGTGAACCCACTCCTAACACAAACAATTTAGCTTAGCTGGAAGGGTTAAATGAAATAGTAATAATAACGACTCTACTATTCTTCAAAAAAAAAAATGACTGTTTAATTTAAAGACAATCGGTAAATTTTGTTTGCAGCTGTGTCTATACAGTATGTAGCTTTAGTGACTAGTAGGCCCTCTTTCAAAAATTTAAAACAGTCAGCATGTGACTACGGCCGGTGTAATTTGGTCGAAACGTCAGGCAAATCAAAAGATATGTATGTACTTATACCATGATCCCGTTTAGTCCCGTAAACATCATTGTATATCAAGGTACGCGATAGTTTAAAGTTATTAAATCAAAATTGTCCGTTCAGAACAATTTATTAATAAGAAATGAGCGTATTACCGTCTAAAGACACGTGTAAGCAGATATATTTCACAGCGCGCATGCGTTTCTCGAAATCCGAAGCAAACTGCAAGGTGTACACAATATTAGAACTGGGCTCAGAAACGTGTCCAATAACAATAGTACCCAGTGCTTTTGGCTGAATTATAAATAGCAAGAGATTACGACGCCTGTAATTGGGCAGATTCGGTGTTCCGATTATACACCTGGCACTTGGTCACGTTCGGGAGAAACGGCAAGCGTGACTACGAGAGTTTGGAACTGTTACATGGCAATATATTGTAATATTCTTTGTTTTGATTATTTTGTCTATTAAATAGCTACATATTTAATTAATATTTTAAATTATAGATCTAAATAAATCTCCATTAAATTATTAAATAATGTATTGAAAATTTAATGGAGGTGTAAGCTAATAAAAACTTTAGCAGATAAGGCTTACTATACCATTGACGAATTCCTCAATGATAATTCTCTCGCATGACATTGTAAAGTAATCAATATTTTATATTATGAATGTTACTGTAAATTTAATTTGTACACCATATTCCATGGTAGGATATGGCGCACTTTAATGTAACCTAGAATAAGAACTGCACACAAATCTATGATCCACAAATAAATAAATTGAATTGAATGAATTGAAAAATTACAGGTCTTTAATTACAAATAATTACAGGAATTACGTCTCGCATTTCAGTAGAACAGTTTAGTTCGTGAAGTTTGTAAGGATAGAAGTAGACGGTGGGCTGTTGTCTCTGTCTACCCCGAAGAGAAACATGCTTGAGCATATGTTTGTACATATATTATATGCAGTACATTGATAACGAGCTGTATGTGACGGGAGGGCAGTTTTCAACTACTGCGTCGGTAGCAGCTATGATTTCGACTCATAGCTGCAACCGTGCAATAAATTTGCACTGTTCTAGCAGTTTCCATTGCAAGGATTTATATTCTACCACATTTTGGAACATATAATGACAGTATAATATATTTAGTTTGGATCTAGATTGACATAGTGTCATCATCATCTTTCAAGCCCTTTTCCAATTCAGGTGGGTTTGGACTGCCAGTCTAAATATGGAGCGATCAAACTTCGATAATTACCGTGAAACGACTGCCACAGATTGGTACAGTATATTTATGTTATAAAAAAAGTTCATTCAAGGAAATTGGAAGACTTGACGATTTTCTATTGCTCTCATCTTGTAGTCGGTCTCGTCTGATATAATATATCTTTGTATGCCGACAAATAGACGATCTCGCTCTTTTGAATTCAGTTATAAAGAAGCAATGTTTTTATTTTTCTTATTAAGCACTTAATAAATTTGTGAACTGCGAACGTCCGACAGATTCCTTAAGCGCAAGATTTCTGCCCATTAAATACAAACATTTCTCTCTCTCTTTTATCTTTAAATCATTCTAGAAGAATCTCTGAGTCTCGGTTATGAAGATAAACGTTTTAAATGCTAATTTTTACCTAGCTAATTAACCTTTCTACTCGGCAGACGATATTTTATAAGCGAATCATGTTTTAAATCTTTATTAACGTGGAGCATCTCCGGGAACATCTCAGAGTGCTTCGAAGTGATTCTGTTATTATGTGTGACCAACGGTAACTCCTTCAGTTCATATTACATACATACATATATATAATCACACCTTTATCCCTGGAGGGTTAAGCAGAGGTGAATTAACGTAATAGGGGGTGAACCTATTGCCGTATTCCGGGCACTATTGTTGACTCGAGTCATGCATCTGAGGCTGAGTCTGGGCTGTATAATATATCTGTCTGATGTTAAACAGCCCTATCCCTTAGTCGCCCGCATGGGAAGAGATTGGGTGGTCCTAATTCTACTTTACCGGACACCACGCGGTAATTAGCAATAGTTCATATTAGCCGATACATTTAAGCTGATTTAGTTTTTATACCACTTAGGTGGCAAACAAGCACGTGGACGTTTGCAACATCAGGGTAGTCACACTCACGCTGCCGACTCTGTAAGAACATTATAATGTCCTTCTTGAGGAACCAGGCCAGGGAGTTCATTCCACAACTTAAGCTTGCAGGGGCTTGCTTGCTTAAGCTTCTTAACTGACTGTGCGTACTTATTTCAAGATGCAAAGTGTGTGGATGGGTTCCCTGCCTGTGGCGAGGGGTGAATATATATATATAATGTAGCTGTAGGCATAATATTGAACAAATTTTAGCGCCAGTTATAACTTTTCTGTTAACACGAATTAAATCCACCATTGATGAAAGTTATAGTCAAGTAGAATTTTGTCTTCCCAGCAGTAATTTTAGTATAGCCTTTAGGATCAATTCAGACCAGGTGGCCCTTTTTAAGTGACCGTGATTTAGAGGAGACCGCGTGGTTCCCGTCAGACCAGAATTTGGTCCACCCCATTTTTTCCATGCGGTGTCGTACAAGGTGACTAAGGGATAGGGCTGTTTAACATCACACAGATATATACAGCCCAGACTCAGCCCCAAATGCATGGCTCGAGTCAACATTAGTGCCCGGACTACGGCAATAGGCTCACCCCCTATTACGTGGAATCGAATACAATAATTGATGAAATTTGGGTGTTAATTCACCTTTGCCTAACCCTCCGGGGATAAAGACGTGATTATATGTATGTATGTATGAAAACAATTATTTTTCCTACCAAAAGGCAGCGGCAGGTGGTTTTTAAATAAATACTACCTACTGCGCGGCTGGGAAAGTCATTATACGTTTTATGGGCCATAACGCGGTCCCAACCTTATAATTCCGGCTTATTCAACTACGTGAAAACAAAAATAAATCATTGCATCGATTTCGTGGAGGCATGATCGTTGGAAGCCGGGAAATATTACGTAAATAATGTACTCTTGGAGGGATATATAACGCACACAATATAATATGTCTTTACAGGAGGTAGGACACGACAGTATTTCTGACCAATTGAGCAGTCCGACTGGGAAAGTACCTCCGCCCTACAGAATACCGCGGCCATAATAACCTCGTGTTGTGTTCCCGGCGGTGAATATTGTAGCCAGATCTCGCTAGAGGGATTTTGTGCTGTCAATGGAAAGACCAAAAGCTTGTCCTGTTTTGTCTTTTACACTGACGGCACAGAAACTCTCAATGCTTGCAGGGTTGGCAGCGCAAGTGTGACTCTCTTGGTTTTGCACGCGTCCATAGGCCAGGGTGACTACTTTCCATCAGGAGGGCCGTGTGCTTGTCTGCCACCTAAATGGTATAAAAATAAAATATGTGACCTAATTTTTTAAACAACTTAGGTGGCAGACATGCACACGGTCCATCAGCTGGTAAGTAGTTACCATGACCTATGTCCAAAGACTTGTCCTGATTGTGTCTTCTACACTGACGGCACAGAAACTCTCCGTTCTTACATGATCGGTAGCACGGGTGTGACTCCTCTGGTGTTGCACACGTTCATAGGTCGCGGTAACCACTTTCCATCAGATGGGACATGTGCTTGTCTGCCAGTTGTTTAGAAAATAAAATACAAGTGATATTTTAGTTTCGGTCTAGAGTGTTGTGTGTACAAAATTCTGGAGAAATTATTTAATTAAGCCATTTTTCTTTTGAATATTAAAATATTAATATCTATTGCCTCCATATTGTATTGTATTGGTTCTATTTGTTCTTGCGTTTATACTTTATTGGAAACGTCTGTGTTAATAAATAATTCCTCTAAATCCTGTCTCGAACGATAGAAGCGTAGGTTTCTCAAAGTGGGGACATACCACTTGCGGTACGGCGGCGGTGGTTGATCGAAGATGGCAAGCGACAAAAAATTATGTAATACCTAGTCACCATTACGGGTATTTGCTTGTCTTCAAAATTGTATAAAAAAATTTCGTTAATAAGGCAAAGAATATACCTGTGGAATTAAGCTCTTTTGTATTTCTTATTTAACCTACCAACGTTGAAACTGTACCATCGTATCGTTTGCATCTTAAAATTTATATTTTTGAACCCAGGATCTCCTACTCTTTTTCCTTCTACATAATTTATTTAACTTATCTTCGCCTAATTTGCCAACTTGTTGAGGAAAATCCTACGCCAGAGCCTCATCTGCTACGCCCCCTTTTGGGCCCCGAATATCTTGATAGGCGCCCATACACTCCTTGGAATATCTTTTTTAAATGAAAATGAAAAAAATATTTATTGATTCAAAATGTTACATAGGCACACAATTTCTTAACAGACCAACTATAGTCATTTTGGGTAACTCTGACCAAGTTTTGTGTAATAAGTATGTTATGATCTAATGAGAAACATTCTGCAGAAAACCTACTTAACTTAACCTAGATCTATCTGTGATTTCCTCACTAGGCAAGCCTGTTTCGAGAAAACCTATTTAAACATATAATTGCTTTATCACTATTAATAAATTGTCTCTCACCTCAGCAAACAATCAATTTTAATAGATTATTATCTACATAGATAGGCATAATTCAAATAATAAATTTCAACAGAAGGAATAAAGTACCTACCTAATTTATTGTCTATAATCAGTTTTTAAAAGAGTTTGAAAGTCTAGAAACATGTCTAGGGGTACATGAATGTATAACTTTGAGAAACTCAGCTCTATAAGATTTGTTCAAAATAGGTACAATATATCATTAAGACTTTCTCAGAAGGTTGGTGTTCCCAGAATCGCTTTCAACGCAAATAATATCAAAGTACCTATCTTCGCAAATAGTAACTGGTTATCATCATTGAAGCAGAATATATTTCGTTATTTGGTCGTCGAATCTTTATTCGACTTTCGTTGGTTAACGACCAATAATACAATTTTTGTGTACAAAAGAAATGTATCAAGTATAATATTAAATAGACCGTGAAAAAGGAAGGTGTCGTATTGAAAGTAAGTATTGAAATTGAATAATGTTTTCTAATTTTAACACAATTTTGACAGAATATAATAGTAATAATGGTGTATATAATAGAAATTGAGTGTAACAGAAATAGAAATAAAATTGATTTGCTCATAAACGTGGTAATAATGATATTAATTAGTAAGTACTCAGATAGTATACAACAGTACAAGGAACACATGTTTAGCCCTACTATGTGGCGTGCCAATTTTGATTGTTACAATGATTTTTTTTTTATACAACTTAGGTTGTAGACAAGCACGCGGCCCACCTAATGGAAAGTGGTTACCATGACCTATGAACGTGTGTAACACCAGTGGAGTCACATCCGTGCTGCCGACCTTGTAAGAACAGAGATTTTGTGCCGTCAGTGTAGAGGACAAAGCAGGACAAGCCTTAGGTCATCCCACTGACAGCACAAAAACTCTCCAGTTAGCTCTGGCTACCCTACTCACCGCCGGGAACACAACACAAAGTTATTATAACCGCGGTATTCTGTAGGGCGGAGGTACTTCCTCAGTCGGGCTGCTCAATTGGGCGGAAATACCGCCGTGTCCTACCTCCTCCTATTTTTAATTAATTGTCAATATACTACGTACGGAGTTATAATAAGACTTTTTTTATTTATTTATTAAGAGCAGCTTTTAGCACTCATGAGTTCCTTCCGCGTAAATGTGTTTGGGCAAGTAGTGCAAGTCAGTAGGTGTGTCATAGCCAAACTCACCTGCATACAAGTACATCTCTGGCCGGCTTTCCTAAGGGAGCTGGAAGCTAAGACGGTCGCTCCCTCAAAAGCAGTATAAACCAAAGCAAGAGGTCCTCTTTAAGGAGTAAGCTGACCCTGGGCTTCGAATTGGAAACCTTGGAAGCAACCGGGAACAACGCTAAAATGATACTAACTAATACTTTGGATGCGGGCTGCTTTAGATCGGTCATTCTGGAAGTCTGTGGGAGAGGCCTATGTTCAGCAGTGGACTGTGTGTCTGACATGATGATTATGATGATGAATACTTTCAATTTTAGGTTTATTTTTCAATCACGTCACTATATTGTGTTTTGTACATACTAGCAACGGTTAAGAGCTCTCTTGATTTAATATTCCGAGCAATTAATAAATAAACAATTGAACATTACAATTTTGCATTTATAATTAGGATTAATTAAGTTCAAAAACATCGAGAGCTAAAATAATTTTCACAAACAACAATTTTTATTTGAGCATAAAAACAACACAACAATTTATTTCTTTTGAGTTAATTTATAAGCAAACTTATTCAAAATATAAAAAGAAACAAAGTATGAAGTCTTTTGTTCAAATTTAATATCATAATCATTCATTTTCGGAGGCGACACAGTTTTTGACTAATGCCTTCGGAAGAATACCCCGGGTCTTATGTCGGTCCCGTCCCATTGATAGCGTTGGCTTATTAAATTTCCCATGAAAAAGTGTACGCTAAAAATCTCGCTTAAATATTTATTTTCAACTAATTTCTGTTACTCGCTTTAATTAGACATTTTTAGGTTATGTTTTTTTTAAGTATATACATAAAACCACGCCTGATTATGATCTAAATAGGGTAGGCATAGATCATATGTTTCCACTTGCTACGATCTTGATATACCACCTTTGGTTTCTGCTACTTTCATATTATTTATTAAACTTGTTTATAAAACAAACAAGTGATCTTTTTTTCATTTATACATATAAATATTAACATTTCATATTTGTTTTTATTCTGGTTTCCAGGTATTAGTAACCTGCAAGCTAGTATACCTGACTGTTTGATGATGCCTGCGAGTCTAAAAAGGTCACATTGAGTGATTCTGCATAACTTACTGAATTTCCAGTAGATCTTAATAGATTCCTATAAAATTCGTTAAATGATCACTCATATGAGCGGAATTATAATAATTTATGTACTAAGCAGATTCTAATTTCGTGTAAATATCGCCATAAGACAAAATATTATCCTAATACGATTCCAATAAAGTGACCTGTTTAGACCTGCTGGTGTAAGCTTTTCTTGTTAATAAGTCAAAACTAATAAAAGGATAAAGCGACCTGGGGCTCCAATATGCGAGGCTTATATACGTCTGGGGATACCAATAATATATCGCTAACCACAAAACTGACACCAGCTCAGATGAAGAAGAAGATTCATGCTGAGAAAAGCATGACTAGCATCTTCTTGAACGAATTAATAGTGAGAATATAGTTTTAATACTCTCTACAACGTACTAGATTTTAAACGTCAATACTTCAAAATAACCGTTACAAAATGTTCGAAAATCCATCGCTGCGTTCCTGCGTTCTAATTTCAATGAGTGACAGGATGCCACGTCAGCTGAACGGAGCGCGCTGATTGGCGCAGGAATTTGATCCGCGACGCGACGTTGAAACCGAGCTGCACTTTGTGGCGTCACGAGATGCGTCGATTGACGGCTCCGACGTTTATTGGATTATCAATTCAGCCATTTTGTTTTAGTTCTCGATGCTAATTGGAGGATTAAAGTAGTACCTAGGATTATGCTGGGAATGGATTATAGGGGATTATTGCCTGCAATGTAAAGGGGAAGGGAAATTGGAAGGGAGGAAAGGTCTCGAAGGACTTTATTATTTTGTTACAAACCTCTATCCTACTGACAGCATTTATTTAAAATTGTTCTGTTTCACAAAACTGTTTTACAAAAAAGGCAAATTTTGAACGCTGTTTACACAGCAACAACTATTTCCCGATAAATGATCCGGCTCGAAGGACCTTTTAACGGGCTCCCTTACTATAAAATAAAGGATAATGGACTGTAAATATATTTATTGCCAAGAAAAACTGATATCTCCCATAAATTTATCACCGACACAGACCAGGAAGCATCCTAAAGATTTAATTACCGCAATTTTTATCAGCGGCTAAGAGGGTGTTCCCGGGCTATCATTCATAAGTTGTGTAATAAAGAAAATTTGGGCAATAAAGGCGAGATACGAGCGACAGGGGAATAGGGCGCCATTCGCAGGGTACTTCGCTTTGTGGGCAAAATTAATATGTGCGATATAGAGGCTTAGATAATGGTTGAGGAGTTCAAATATCTTTACACTTTTAATATATTGATAACATAGAGGACTTTTATAATTCGTATAATAAAATAAACAGCGGGAGCTTAGAGGTTAAAAAGTTGACTTATTGAGCGAAAGGTCTCGGGTTCAAATCCTAGACACTAGCAATATGAACGCACTTCTAACACAAACTGTGACTCCTCTGGTGTTACAGACGTCCATAGGCCACGGTAACTACTTTCTATCAGGTGGGCCGTGTGCTTGTCTGCCAACTAAGTGGTATAAAAAAAAAAAAAACAAGTAATTTAGCTTAACTGAAGGGATTCACGGGATTATGAGTAGGTGCTTAGCTCTTGAAAAAAAATTGATGAACAAGGTTTTGTTTTCTGATGTTGCCCGTCAATTCGCAGATGTGTACCAGCTTCCAGGTTAGGTTGGCAAAGCTCCATAAGTCTTTGTAGGGCCTCAAACACCTATTATTACCTTCTATGTTAACCAATTTGACTCGACTGACTATGTGGATACAATTATAAGAGGTAGGCAGAAGCGTAATTACACTTACGTTTACCCAACTGTGATTATCGGTTCCAGGTGACAGGGGCGAGCATATTGCCGTCAAGCGTGCACTTTGTCATGGGCTACATATAGACTGTCTGATGGAGAACAACCCTATCGCTATGCCTTTTACGATACCGTGGGTATGTGGTGGTCCTGGTCCACCCCACCCAGAACCAACACGACTACTCACATTAAAACTCGTTGTCAAAACTAAATAATACTTTGCAGAATTATTCTAAAGTGGACTCAGATATAGATATCGACATCTATTCCCAGTTGGTACAAGAACATTGCACAATTCTCGGCGCAAACTGAATTTGAACGCCATTATTGGTTCAAAGTTAGACTGCAGTTTAAATATTGGTTTGGGGAATTAACTTTAGCTTTTTCAGATCTTGCATCGACATAATGTGCATACATCTGTGCGGAAGAGCGATTGAATAAAGTTTCAATTATTATTAGGGTTATTTTTTCTTTCATAGACTACGTCAATGTGACTTCATCTCGCCTGATGCTAAGTTGAATACAATGATTCAGAAAAGTGGGTCACCAATACAGACAATTATGAGTACGATGTTACAATGGTGGCCCTCAGCTTGTCGGTCTCATCAGATGCTAACTCACACTTAAGGGCCCCTGGACTGTAGGAAGAAGGGAAAACTAGTGTTGGTAAAGAATTTCAGGACTTTATGGTGTGGTTTTATTTATACCACTTAGGTGGCAGACAAGCACACGGTCCACCCGATAGAAAGTGGTCACCGTGGCCTATGGACGCGTGCAAAACCAAGAGAGCCAGCCATGCAAGCATTGAGTTTCTGTGCCGTCAGTATAAAAGACATGGCAGGACAAGCTTTTGGTCTTTCCACTAACAGTACAAATATCCTCCAGTGAGCTCTGGCTACCTGTGTTAAAGAAAAGATTCACCTAACCACTTGGTTCTTGATGGAATATCCTGCACTATGTGCGGGTGGGTGACATCTAAACCCTGCACGTGTTGTCCTGAGAAGGTCGGAACTAATAGGATTGGTTCCACTTATTCTCTGTTTAAACTCTTGGCAGGAACACTATCGTTCTTCCAGATGCTGATTTTAAAACAACAGGGGACGAGCGGGATCTCCAAATATTTGAAGGGACGAGTGAGCTCAGCGTACGAATTTTAGGAGACCAATGGGATCGCGCCCATCTAAACCGAATTTTATTATAGAAAAGAAATGTATAATTTAAAAACGTTATAACTTGGTATATATATCGCCACTTATCCCGGGTATTTCTTTTTAGGATTCCGCGTAATCGAGCCGAAGCTGTAGGAATGGACATTTTCCCTATAATAGATTTATTCTGGCGCATTCTTCTACTTGACGGTGGACTTCAATTGGTTAACATAGACATATAACTGGCACAAAACTAAGGGTCAACACACATTATACTCATATAGTCAGCCATTCGCATTTGACTGTATTCATTTTGATTTTTTTATACCAACCACTTTTCATCTCGAGTAACATAATTGGAACTTTTTTTTTGTGTGTATTTAAATCGGATGTAGAATATGTGATCCAAATCGACGCATACCAGAAGATGCGTACGGCAATTCGCACTACTATAGTCACGTGGAGTGTAATAACTCATTCAAATAGAGCTCTGGGGCAATTCATACCACGGGCTGAACCAGTTACAGTGTAAAATGACTCACTACCCTTTCTATCGCCTTATTACTTTATGAAACATCCTTAATCAGAGCCAGATATACAGAGGACAGCGTTTTATTTTCTTCTTCTTTTTAATTTTAATAATCTTCGTATATTATTACCATATCGGATTGAATTCCATGACATAGAGGATCCAGGTAACAATTTTATGCCGGTGCATTTTTATGAAACAATAAATTTATTTCGATTTTTATTTATTTTAGTATCAATATTATCGGGATACCATGTTGCATGATACTGATGTGAGTGACCATGATAGTTTAAATACCTATTTAAACTAACATGGTCATTTATTTTTTGTTTCAAAACGTAACAATCAAATCAAACCAAATGATATTTATTGTAAATCATAGGTACAGAAGATGTTCATATAATTAGTTCAGCTATGTTTCACCATTCACTATGCTATTGCTTGCTTGCTTAACTATTTTAAGCGTGTCGGCTAACACGAACACGTGTAGTTACGATACGGTTGGTCAAGCCCAATACGGCTCTGGATACAATCTCCTGAGCTTATTACGTAATGCTGGCCGTTTCCCGCGGGACTTAACCCCGCCTTAGGGGATGAATTTACAAAAATCCCTTTTTAGTGCACACCTACGTTATACAGAGTGTTCCTATAATTCCTTTATACTACATGATCTGTCACTGATATGTACGGTTCGGTGAGACATTTTGTTGGTCAGATTGGTTTTTCTATCCATACGGATATAATAAAGTGCAACAAAATGAACTCTCGGAACTTATTCTAGAATGATACTCACTTAAATCTCGATTTATCTGAGGACATATTGCTTAAACCGAATTAACAGATTTGACAGATGTCTATACAGTCTATACTCAGATACATGGTGATTTTTTTTTTTTTTTTATACCACTTAGTTGGCAGACAAGCACACGGCCCACCTGATGGGAAGCGGTTACCGTGGCCTATGGACGTTTGCAACACCCGGGGTGTCACACTCGCGCTGCCGACCATGAAGAAACCTTCTGATGCCCCTCTTGAAGAACCCCATATTGTAGGCGCTTGTATGTGATTCTAGAAGCCTTAGTATTAAAAATATGTGTAGGTAAAAATTTCAAAAATATTGGGTGAGTTGATTCTCTAAAATTCAGATGCAAAGATTTCAAAAATTTACATCAATACCTTTGCTAACCGTACCACATCGATATGTCCTTTATATGTGTTTCAGTAATCAGCTGACTTTTGGAAGCCAATGACCGATAGGTATTTCGTAGGTGAGTTTCATGAGCCGACGCGCGCGTATCATGACTTGTGAGGCCCCGAATTACAAATTACGACCCCCCTATATAATAAATAATAAATGAAAAATGACGATATAGTTTTTTTTATTTTTTTTTTTCAGGAATAGTTACTGATACTGACCAACACCCCAAAGGTCAAAAAATTAATTTTTATACACCTTATATAATCATAATCCTCCTTTGGCGGTGCCGTAGTCGGATAAAAAGAAAATTATTAGTCTTAAAGATATCTCTTTAATGTATGTAATTCAGTAAAAAATAAACAAAATAAATAAATGTAAAGAATACCAAATAAATCGTGACAGAATACATTAAGAAGTAGTTTTATTTCAAAGAAATCTTTTTTTTATGGTATTGGTATCTGTAGTGATAGCCTCCGTGGTGCAGCTGTGACAGCATTGCATCGGCCGCGGGTTCGATTCCATTAAATATCTCAAAGAGAAAAAAGTGATGCCTTGTAGACGGTGATGGAGTGACTTTTTATTATGTGGAGGTTCCACGTTTCAAAATATAACCGGCAAATTGTAATTATAATATTTCTGCCTACGCCTTTCAGTATATCAGCGTGAGTATATAAGTACAGCGTTCGATGACCTCTCTCAAAAACTTTCACAAAGTAAAGGATCCTGTATCAAGATACCAATTAAGTATAGCTCATATTGGAGTTCTCAAATTAATAGCTGGTGGTTACAAACAAACAAAGAAATAAAATTAATACAGTAGGTTATAAATCATACTATTGAACATTAATTGGTTACACAATTTTTTTTCAATGTAACAGAATTGAAATGTTATCTAACACAGGTGAAAGATATGTAACATATTTATAATTTATAATTATTTTTAATATAACTAGCAGTTGCCCGCGGCTCCGCCCGCGTGGTTGTCGATTATTATTATAGTTTTCTGACAAAATTTATAATTATCAAATTTTTAACCATGCTTAATCATTGACAAAATTACGTGTAGTTATCATTTGCATTTTGTTATTCCAAGTTAGACGCGTTTTAGTTTTACCGCATTTTATAATGACTTGTATTCTCTTTGAGGTTTTATGTCACGTATCACGGGAATGCGGTCGAACGGGATGAAGGTCGAATGGGATGAAAAGTATCCTATGTCCGTCTCCTGGTTCTAAGCTACATCCCCACCAATTTTCAGCTAAATCGGTACTGCCGTTCGTGATTTATAAATAGTGTAACTAACACGACTTTCTTTTACATATATCGATTACATACACGAGAAAAATATAATTAAATGTAATTATGTATTGTTTAGATAAAGAAATCGTATCGAATTTCTCGGTAGAGCTATGAAGTATGTATTAATTCATTGATATTCAGTGAAAATGTAATATATTCAAGTGAAACAGCCCATTCTTGTACAGTTTAAGTTCAGTTTATTGCATTATTACGGCATCGAGTTGCCGTTTTATATCTGTCGTGTCACGAAAACAATTTATCGGCACTCGTAGGCACTAAGCCCGCACGTCAAGTGTGAAAATAATAAAACCCCCAAGAACCCTAAAAGCAATGAATAATTTAAGTGCAAACAGACCTATTCTATAATACAATGTTGATTTACGATTGTAATAAACTTACTACCGATACGAACTATAAAGGGCACTTCACATTTTGTCGTTTCGTTTTTTTTTATAAATCATAGGTTTTGCGTTTCGCGGCCCGTATTCCAGGACGATACTCAGTCCTGAATCTTGATTTAAAACTAGATCTGATGACAGATTGTTTGACAGTTTTAATGGCATTGTGAGAGTTGATTTACAATTGACCGTTGTTCTGAATATGGGCTCAAGGTTCCTATATCAATGAAATCACAGTGTTAATTCCGACTACATCTAAAGCAACGTACCTTCAAGCTCGATGAACTTTTTAGAATAGTGACTACCTTTGGACCTTAAAGGCAATTCTCAAAATTAAAATCTTTCCAAAATTCAGTTAAAATAAAATCATGTTGATGGCATTAAACAACGGCTTTTTCGGGGACCATTTTTTTAGAAAGAATATTAACATTGTGCTAATTTTTAACGTTAGATCTACATAGATTAGGTACTACATTATTTAGGCTTAATTTTGAAAAAAATATTGTTACGAAAATTGGCCCCGTTTTCATTTAAATTGTGATCAAAGTATTTTCAGCGTTAGACGGAAATACAGCCGCCTGGTTCCCGGCAAAGTAGAATTTAGATCACCCCATCTCTTCCCATGCGGTGTCGTACAAGGTGATTAAGAAATAGGACTGTTCAACAACAGACAGATACATACAGCCCAGACTCAGCCTCAGATGCATGGCTTGAGTCAACAATAGTGCCTGGAAGACGGCAATAGGCTCAGGTCCTATTACGTGATACCGAATTTAATGATTGGTGAAATGTGAGTGTTAATTCATCTCTGCCTAACTCACTGGGGATAAACGCGTGAGTGATTATATGTATGTATGTATGTATGTAGACAGTAATATGCTTGCTTTTAATTATGTAGAATCAATAGTGAGTGCAACTAAATCTTATCGGCTATCGGTTATTCGCTCGCAGTCCGTCCGAACAAGTCTGAATCCCCCCTAACAGCAAATACTACATTTTAAATGTAGCGATTCCTTTCCATCGCCGTTTCATTTCCGATGTTGGATCGTAAAGATTATCTTTTGTTATGGATTGATGCGACGCAGTCGGGACCGAGTCGTTCTTCGGAGTGAAGTCAAATTGAACGAATCAATGAATGTTCCTTTGAATTTTACGACTAAACTATAGATTCCTGATTTATTGGTCTGATTTATTTATAGTATGACTACTATGTAGGAATAGTAGACCTGTAAGGGCCTGTCCATAAATCACGTGATGTTTTTTTTAACCCCTCTCCCCCCTGCCATGGTGATAAGTGGTGAGGTTTCAGACTACCCCTCCTCTAACAAAATCACGTGTATTTTTTGGTACAAGTTATTAAAAAAGGTATTTGAACAGTGCGTCCTACCTATTATGACTTATGGCGCCGAAACGTGGACAATTACAGTGGGACTGGTCCATAGCTTAAAAGTCGCGTAGTGGGCTATGGAGCGAGCTATGCTTGGAGTTTCTCTGAAGAATAGAATTCGGAACGAGGCTATCTGACAGAGAACTAAAGTTACCAACATAGTTCGCAGAATAAGCAAGATAATTTGGCAGTGGGCTGGCCAAGTTTGTCGAAGGAACGATGGCCGTTGGAGCAAACGAGTCCTAGAGTGGAGACCGCAAGAAGGTAAACAGAAGGAGTATACCTCCTAGGCAGACGGATGGACGACCGGAAAAAGGTGGCTGGGACAAACTGGTTGCGGAAGGCAGAGGATCGGATAAAATGGAGCACATTGGGAGAGGCCTATGTCTAGCAGTGGCTTGCGGTGGGCTAATTGTTTGATATTGAACACAGTATATTTACTTTTTTCGCAACTATTTTACAACTAGGACTCGGACAAGTCGGTGGACTTGTTCAAAGATAAGGAAAACAACCTAAAGGGTACCTTTTCACAAATGCAAAGTTCATACACAGTTTGGCACTTTATCATGTTTATAATATGTCCAAAACTTATAGTGATACATCATTTGTGTACATTTTTATTGCTGTAGCGAAAGATTTACGGTTCACGAGTAAGTACTCCTTTGAATAAGCTTTTCATAAGAAATGTTTAAAACTTTTTCATAATGAATCGCCTTTGTAGGGACATCTCTTTCACATCTAGGTACTATTTATGCGCATTTGAAAAGCTCCGGTGATGTATTAATTTACTTTTTTTTCTATTCATTTTATCTGTTTTCATACTGTGAAAAAAAAAGAGAAAATAGACACTTACCGAAATGAGGTCACTCTTTACGAAATCATTGGATATTTTAAGCGACTAAAAATTATTCAAGAAGGGACATTAGAAGGTTTTTGCAGGGTCGGCAGCACGAGTATGACGCCCTTGGTATTGGACGCGATAACTGCTACCCATCAGGTGGATCGTGTGTTTGTCTGTTACTCAAGTGGTACACATTTTACTCAATGAATGAAACGAAGAAATCAAGACTTATAGAGGACCCCGGACTCCGAGGTGAAGGCCTTAAATTGCAACCCTGTATAACCTTTCTAATTCCCTTATAAAAGATGATGATAAAATTCAGCCCTATAAAAATAGTTTCCTATTTTTGAAGTTAGTTAGTTAGTCATTCTCGTTATATATAAACACTGCAGTTTGTCTGATGTCCTCCGAAACGCCTAGACCGTTTATGACCTTGGTCTTGCACACGTCCATAGGCCACGGTAACCACTTTCCATCAGGTGGGCCGTGTGCTTATCCGTCACCTAAGTGGTATACAGAAAAACTAATAATTAATGTGCTTATTTGATAGATCTAAGAACCGGTGGTAAACTATTGTTTAAACCCCTAAGATATGATGGTGGTCCACATCAGACGTTTTTAATTTTTTTAGCAATTATTTATTTTATTTTATTATGATTCGGCATAGATAAAGACATACAAAGTTATACAAGGGTTTGAGACATTCCGCGATTAAATCATGGAACTTACTATTTCTGCCGACGTTTCGGATGCGTTGCAGCACCTGTGGTCACGAATTGTATAATTATGAATTCACACCGCGATAGTTTAAAAAAAACAAAGACATACAACTCTAAATTTTCTCCCTTCTACTACCAACTATTTCTTAATAGCGGCAAAACAATGTTTGCCGAGTCAGTTAGTACCTATATAATAATAAAGGAGTCAGGAAAATTGATTTTCAATATTCCAAGACATTAATATAAATAAGTATGATGTTATAATAACATTTTTGAACGACTAAGCAATTTTTTCAGTTCATTGACCAGTATCGAATTATTTAAGCGCTTTGAATTATTTAAGAAATGATAAGAGATACAGTTCTATAGGATATTTGCTGATCTATGGTGGAGGTGTACGACATAAATAGCCTATTCTGCGCCCTGTGCGAGCGATAATTGTGTATTTGTCTTTTTAGGTACATACATACATATAATCACGTCTTTATATCCAAAGAGTTAGGCAGAGGTGAATTAACACCCAAATCTCACTAATAATTGTTTTCGGCCCCACGTAATAGGGGGTGAGCCTATTGCTGTCTTCTCGGCACTATTGTTGACTCGAACCTTGTATCTGTGCCTGAATCTGAGCTGTATATATCTGTCTGATGTTAAACAGCCATATATATCCCTTTGTCGCCTTGTACGACACCGCATGGGAAGAGATGGGGTGGTCCAAATTCTACTCTGCCAGGAACCACGCGGCTATGCGGGAACATTTTAGATATTATACGTATCATACCCTAGCTAGAGCAATGCTACGTATTATTGTATTGGCCTACTTTATTTCTCTTAGGATGAGAAAATAAAGCTCAAGGATATTAATTACCTAATATTTTGGAAAAATCTATTTTTTAAAGAACTAGAACTGGCTGGTGGGCAAACAAGCAAGCGCGCCATTACAGTCGCGGTTTTCCCAGCGTCGCACGGATCTAGCGGCTGGGTCTCGAGTCTCGAGTCTCGACTCTGCACAAAACTGAGGCCATGTTCTTTCATGGACTTTGCAGTCTGCCACTGTTGGGATCCAGTCTCACAGTGGGATATACTCTCATCGGCATTAAGCTTCAGATGTGAGTATCTACGAAGTCTGGCTTCCAGATTGAAGGGCACAGCTAACGATCTGGCGTGACTGCTGCCCATCATGAAGGGGCCGAAGAACACCAGTCGTAGACTCTACGCAGGTAATTTAGGTTGCTAATTCTTACTTACAATAAAAAAAGGCACGATAACTAACATCGATTCAGGCGGAGCCACAGGCATCAGCTAGTATAGTATAATAATTTCTTTTTCATTTTGCCCTTTCCTCAGTCACCTAATTAAACAATGTCGCTATATATAAATGTGTGGCGAGAACCTGACCTCAGTGAAACCGTAGCGGGTTCGAGACCGGGGTAGGCAGTTTCAACGGCCAGGTTAATTATACCTGTGATTAATGGGCTATCCCAGGATTAGGACGGGAGCTTTCGTTAATGGTAGTTGTGTACCGATTCGGAAGAGTGTGTGAGTATGTTTGAGGATTATGTTGAGAGGTGAAGGGGGTTTATTGGCGTGAAGTGTTTTTGTAAGGAGGGTTGTGACTAAGGTAGCGGGTTTGATTGCTGGGTTGATATTTTTGTTTGAAATGTACAGTTTGGAAAAAATAGTCGAAGTTTACGGCAATATGCTGGATCTGTTTTGCATGAAATTGAGAAATATATTTTGCAAATGGCAGGTTAAACCTAAAAGCACCATTGACTTCTATGTACTACTAGACTGGTGGTGCGAACCGTGCAATTTTTGGTCGGTTCGAGTTCGACATAACCACTCCGCTAGCCGCGATGGGGGGTATCCAAGTTGATTCCCGCACGTTACAAAAAAACCCATGAACTGACGAGCGGCCTTAGTATGACAATTGACCAATGACAATGACAGACCAAGTGGATGGTACCGTCGGAAGGGGAAGACCTAGGCGCACATACCTGGACCAAATCGGGGAAGTTTTAGAAAAGGGGCAGGTCAGGAGTACTCTAAACCGACGAGCATGCATGAAGAATGTAATGAGAGTGAATGAAGCGAGAGTAGTATGTCAGGATCGTAGCAAGTGGAGATCCGTGATCTCTGCCTACCCCTATGGGAGACAGGCGTGATTTTATGTATGTATGTATGTATATGTCTGTGTTCCGTATCATGACGTTTTGACCACGTGATTCCTCTTTTGATTTCATTGGTCAAAGAAATATATCGATTTTGTCAATATCCGCCATTACATGCCGCTGCAATGCATGCCATGCCATTTTTGTCATAGAAAGATTGCGGGTTCGAATCCCACCTGAACTGTTTCAAAATTTTCCCATTTTAATCGATTTCAATAGTTACCATACAAAAAATTTCATTCAATATATTAGATGACATTACAAAGATACGCGCTAAGCCTCTATAGATAAAAAAATCTTTGATAGATAGATAGATAATTCTTTATTGTAAACCAATAGATTACAGTATAACTTGTACGTAGCATGCATACAGTTTAATGTACAATGGGCGGCCTTATCGCTGGAAGCGATTTCTTCCTGGTAACCTTGGGATGGACAGTAATGTAAAGATTTGGTGTAGTTAGCAAATAAACTAGAAACAAGGTGTATTAAAACAAAAAGAATAAAATATATAGAACGAAGTTCTAATAAAGTAAAATAAATATACAACTTTATTACATAAATAAATGTGGGAACTGATAATTGGCTTTCATCATATTAACTATATTGAACCTTTTTTAGGTGTACGTTTTCCCTAAAATTGTAAAATAAAATAAAATAAATTTATTTATTAAATCATAATACATTTATTACAATACAATATGTCAAAACTACTAATCAAATAACCCGCCCCTGATCGCTCCCGGTGCAAAAGTGCCCATAACACTTGCTGCGTTGCCACGTTGGATGGCAATGGACAGCCTTTGGACCAGGAACGACCCGGAACGAGTGTCACCGGCCTCGATGAGCCTCTGTCCGATTTCTTTAATAAGGCTTCAAGCTTCCTAAATAAGAAGGGAAAATAGTGAACACATAAATTGTGAGCTATCAACTATCTATAGACAGTATCTATCGCTTCTATCGTGACAGTATCTTACTTGTACAGTCCGCAACTAAAGTCAGTGAACACTAACTAATTTGCATATATTCCCACAACGCGTCAATAAATAATTAATGATTCAGGATTCCTAAAATCCTCAGAGGACATGCTTTAATTATTCCATGTTTTGTTTGGCGTTTGATGAAAAGTTACAAGACTAAGTGCTTTCGAAATTGGAATGTTTCAAGCTGCTTATGTTAATCGTATGTATTAACCCTTAACTTCGTTGCGGTATGTTTAACACAAAGGGGATGCAAGGAGCCATTTGAATTAAAAAAACACAAGGGGGGTTTACTACCGCACCAAAAACTTCCGAGTTTGCAAAATACCCTCACATGTAAGTCAGTAGACCTGCTTTGTAGCAGACTTTCCTTGGAATTGAGAATTTGGCACTATTACAAAAAATATAAAATGTATGGGATATGATAGCTTATATGTAGGATATAATAACAATACACAATGTATTTCACAAAAAGATGAATATTAAATATATTATTTTTACAAAATAAAATTGAGATTTTTTATCTGTATTTCACATGAGGCTAAACGTAAAAAATCTATTGACGGTTTGCGTGACGTAACTATAAAAAAATACTTGGCGTAACGGAAACTTTGGTTGGTTAGTCCATTCGTAGATATTATTTAATGACGTCACGCGCAGAATGTCACGTGACCGACCGTTTTTCGCACACTTATTAAGGTAACAAAGTGAAAATGTGTTGTTTTTCTGATTACGTGAAAAAGATGAATTGTAACAGATATTAAATACATTTCAATGTCGATTAAGATATAGATTCCTGCCTGAACCATTTAAACTTTTTCTATGTCTTAATCGACTTTATTTTTTTTATACCACTTAGTTGGCAGACAAGCACACGGCCCACCTGATGGAAAGTGGTTACCGTGACCTATGGACGTCTGTAACACCAGAGGAGTCACAGTCGCGCTGCCAACCCTGTAAGTACAGAGTTTCTGTGCCGTCAGTAGAAGACAAAGCAGGACAAGCCTTTATTCTTCCCACTGACAGCACAAATTCTCCAGTGAGCTCTGGCTACCCTACTCACCGCTGGGAGCACAACACGAAGTTATTATAGCCGCGGTATTCTGTAGGGCGGAGGTACTACCCCAGTCGGACTGCTCAATCGGGCGGAAATACCGCCGTGTCCTACCTCCTTAAAAAAAACTACTTAGCTTGACTAATTAGCATACTAAATGCTTTAAAATTTCAAAATTTTAGGACAACACGTGCAGGCCTTAGATGTCACCCTCACACTGTGCAGAATATACGAGCAAGAACCAAGCGGTTCGGAGACTCTTTTCTTTGCCGCACCACCAAGACCTGGAACTCATTACCAGCACACGTGTTTCCTTCTTCCTACAGTCCCGGGGCCTTTAAGCGGGGTGTGAAAAAGCATCTGATGAGGCCGCCAACCTGAGTGCCACCATTGTAGCACTTAGTGTATGTAATGGTGACCCTCTTTCCTGAGACTTTGCCTTTAGCTTACCATCAGGCGAGGTGAGGTCAAGTTGGCGTGTCCTATATAAAAAAATAATAATTAAATTTCTACAATTAGGGAGTCAGACGACTCATGCCTTGGAAGGCACGTTAGGCCGATTATCCTGGTTGCCATACCAACATATATGGCAGTCGTTACTGGTAATTGGAGTCCTAAAAAGTCCAAGAACTGGTCTAGCTGCAACTCGATATCATCCTTGGGTTATGGAGCTCTGATGGTAATAGCTTCACGGGAAAATATCGAAGTCCATCCAAACATGCAGTTAGACTGGACAAAGTGGACTCTAGATTCGAGGTGAAAGCTTCGGATATGACTGTCATTAACAAACGGATGAAGAAGACGGCAGTCTCATCAGTAGAAATGGAGATAAACTAATAATGGAGGATTAGGAGAGCGGATCCTTAGTACCAGTGAAATGGACACTACGCGAGAGTCTCTTCCGTCTACCCTAGGAGGGCCAGATCGAGAGAGATGGCCCTGGGTCAGCCGGGGTGCAAGGGATATGCTTGTCAACCTCACGTTCGGTAACCAACAATGACCCACAGGCGCCGTGCGTTTGAGTCGGTTCGAGTCCAACATAACCTTTTCCACCAGTTTCGGCGGGGAGGTATCCGTGGGGATTTCACCGCACGTAAAAAGAAGAGTCTTATCCGTCAATTAGACGGTATACCGGCTTGCAGGTGAGGTGGGCTGGGCCCCGAACACCTTTGGGGCCCTATACATCTCATAATATTCGTTGTTACCGCAATGATGATGTGCTACATACTCAGCCATTACATACCTGTAACAAAAAAAAAAAACAATGGTTAACATTTCTAAGTTTTGCAAATATAAGTCAAGTGCGGTCAAGTAGGGCACGCCGTAGTAACGGCGGTAAGACCCATCATGGGGGAGTGGCTAGAGAGGCCACACGGCAGCCTCTCGTACCGTCTGACGCAGATGATCACCGAGCACGGAAGCTTCGGAAAGTATCTGCGTCGGATGCACAAAGAGCCAACGTCCGAGTGCCATCACTGCGACGCGAGCGAGGACTCAGGTCCGCACACGCTCACCGAGTGTCCGGCGTGGGAGACGCCGAGGCGGGAGCTTGTGGCGGCCCTGGGAGTGAGGGTTCTCACGCTCTCCACCTTGCTCGCGGCGATGGTTCGCTGCGCGGATGCGTGGGCGGCCGGCGCCTCCTTCTGCGAGCAAGTAATGCTCGTGAAGGAGGAGGCGGGGCGGGAGCGGCAGCGGGAGCGACGAAGGATCGCAAGACAAGCTGCCCGCGTACGAAGGCAACTCGGGCGTCGAAGGTCGATGAACGACCTCCGCCCCCCATGAGCGCCGGCCTGGGGGTGACAGGTGAAGCCGCCTGTCACCCTGGCAGAAGCAGTCGGCGGCGGTGGCGCGCGTGGCGCGCTTCCCCGTTTCCGGGGACGAGTTGGGGACTCTGTAGTCCCCACACCCGAGAAGAGGGCAAGATCGTGAGAGATGGCCCTGGGTCGGCCGGGGTGCGAGGGATATGCCTGTCAACCTCACCTTCGGCAACCAAAACGACCCACAGGCGGCGTGCGTTTTAGTCGGTTCGAGTCCGACATAACCTCCTCCACCGGTTCCGGTGGGGAGGTATCCGTGGGGATTTTGCGCACGTAAAAAAAAAAAAAAAAAAAAGTGCGGTCAAGTGGGAGTTGGACGCGCGCACCGAGGGTTCCGTAACTTAAGCGTCTCAAGACGGAATAGATCTGAATATGTAGTATGAATATCAACTTGATACCTCCACGCATTCCTGAGAAAAAGGTCTTGACAGATAGATAGACAGACAGACAGACAGACAGACGGACAATGAAGTGATGCTATAAGGGTTCCATCTATTTCCTTTTGAGGTACGTATCGGGATCAGAATAAGCAATAAAATAAAATAAAACTACACATACAGACTCACCCCCTATTGCCTGGGACCAAATATCATAGTTGGCGAAATGTGGGTGACAATATATCTCTCACCTACCTTCGGGGATATACAGGCGTGAGTATATGTAATGTATGTTACACTTGTTAGGTAGCACACAAGCACATGGCCCGCCTGATGAGATGTGGCTACCGTGTGCTTTACCAGGGGCGTTACACTCGTGTCGCCGACCCCGTAAGTTCAAGCGTGCGTAGTATGAAGTTTCTTTCATATCTGACTGCTTTTTCTAGTAGCAACGTGCGAGGATAAATTCTCTGCCCATGGCGAGCGGATTGGCTCACAAATAACAATAAAAATTACATTACAAAAATACAATAAAGTCGGGAACCTCCCTCTCTTCAGAAGTCAGTTAAAAAGGTAACAAAATATGATAGAAATTTGAACTCTTAGAAAATCAACTTCGAATTACCCTCGAGGTGCTTAGCAGTCGTAATAATGATTAAGAATGTTTATTGCTTTTCGGCCAAAATTGACCTTTTCTCGTCTGTAATTTAATTGTACAATGTTGAAATTTAAAATGAATACCATTGTGTAGATAATGTTGCTATATAATAAATAAGTTACACAAAGATATTGTCCATTCAACAAATTGTTTAACATTAACATAAAATAAAAGCTACTCGCAGCAAAATTCGACATTATTGCGACAAAATTCTATCTTGAATTCCTCGAATATAATGGTAATATTTGTTTGTATTTTCTCTAATATTCCGAGAGCTAGCACCAATTTTTGGGTAGGTATTTGGGGCAAGCTAAAAACATGGAGCTGCAGACTCGAATGGTGAGGTGGGGCTGGTGTAGTAGGAGAGATGTGTGACGAGTTTTCAGCTTGCCTCAAATACCTACACAAAAATCGGTGCCAGCTCATCTACTATACCTTTGTTCGGTTCAAGTCTTTGCGCTTACTACGGAAAAGATACATAACATAAACTCACGCCTATATCCCCGAAGGGGTAGGCAGAGGTGCTAGCACCCACATTTCGCCAGTTTATGTTTAGGTCCCAATGTAATAGGTGGCAAGTCTATTGCCATTAACCGGGCACTTATAAACCTGCGATAAATACACACATAACTTCGAAAAGCATTGAAAAGTCATTGGTGTGTGCCCTGGTAAAACCAGAGACCTCGTCTCAGCAGTCCATTACCCATACCACTAGGCTACTTAATAGCTAAAAGATCCAATTTTTTTAAATAGGCTAAAAGATACAAATTTTAATTATTACTAGAAACCGAAATTACTAGTACTCTCGCTAATCACTCCAGCTAATGGCTGTTGCTAAAAGTGGGCTCTCGTCGATAATATGATGACCATGATTCGAATCCGGAATATCTCGATGGTAAGGCCGACTCCTTAACCAATATTATTTATTTATTATATTCTTTATTGTACGCCAATTACAATATTCATATTAGAGAAATTAAGAAGACAAGAGCAGTACAAAGGGCGGCCTAATCGCTTTACACAATTTCTTCCAGGCAACCAAAAAAAGTTAGGCAGGTTGTCAAACGTTAGTACCGAATTTAAGTAATTTAAAGCTGGCTTATTCCGCTTTCGACATTCCTTATTCGTCAACATTATTTCCTTTTCCGCTTAAAAAAAAAAATTGGAGTAAAAAGGTTAGTTAGTCATTTAATTGAACAAGTTATGAAACTGGTTCATTGATTCTTAGTCAAACTAATAAAATTGACCCCTATTTTACTAGCAAAAAATCCCCACGGATACCGCCTAATACTGCCGGAGCCTGTGAGAGGGGTTATGTCGGACTCGAAACGGCTAAAATTTGACCCTATTTTTTTTAAAGAATATTAGCAACCGCAATTACTAATATCTCCTCTAAACCTTCCGACTAATCATATTTTTTTTGTGTTAGGAGTGGGTTCATGTCGGTAATGTAATGATCAGGATTCGAAGCCGGGAGCTCTCGATCGTAAGGCCGACTCCTTAACCATTAAGCTACTGACGCTTCATATTACAGTTAGATTCTACTAAAACCATACTTAGAGAATTAATTTACATCTCAAAGTGAAAAAAATAGATGGAAGTTTTAGTTAATAAACCGTAGATATCGGCGGAATCCTTATGTTAGAGGGGATACTATGAAATTGCCTGTGACGTCACACCGAGCGCGGCACAAATTGACACTGACAATCTCATTTTACGCGGCCAAATTGAGTTGTCGGCAAAAATAAGGGGAAATTACTGTTTTTTAGCACCATTCCTATTTAATATTTAATCGACGTTGAAATGTTAGATAGTCATACTGAATAACGGGAGTATTAATTCATGCCTGTTTAGCTCTGAGGGGACCTGTTAATATTACCTACATTAAGCTATTTTTGTTCTACGTAACAGAGGATCTTAGCAGTATAAAAACATGTCATATAATAACTGACTGCGTATAACAAATGTGGCTGCTGTGCATAAGGTCTCCGACTCGATGTTCGGTTTGGAAATTTTAGAAAATTTAAGAATTAATGCAAGAAATTTTTTAGTGCCAAAATAGTCTGTAAAAGTACCCTATTGCCAGCGATACATACAAAGGATAAAAATTCAGTTCTGTGATATTTACACCTATACTTACTTCGTCTAGGATATAAATGTATAATAAATAATTTGCTTATTTAAGTAACGCAAACTAATTTCATGTTATTCACAATTTAAAAAAATATATATTTTATTACAAAATTTTTGACGACCTCGGTGGTGTAGCGGTAGAGCGTTCGACTGCTATGCAAGGGGCGCGGGTTCGATTCCCGCCCAGTGCAAATATTTGTATGCATGAATATGTATATTTGCATTGGTCTGGGTGTTTGTATGTATAATATATATCTATTTACAAAAATAAAGTATCTAAGTATTCTAGATCCCATAACACAAGCTAGTTAAGCTACGCTTACCATGGGTCTCCAAAAAAAAATATCTTATTCAATGTTGTACCAATTTTGCTTACGGTCGCAAATTTGGTATAACATTAAATAAGATTTGGTTTAACATTGAATAAAGTTTATTAACTACCTATATATATTATCAATCACCAGTACAGGTTCAACAGAGATGTGGAGAGCCTGCAACAGTGATTGATATAATGTACAGTCAAGTCTACGAGCTAAACACGTCAGGATGCTGTTGGGGCTGACTCGCACACGACGCACCAGAGACGCGCACCATTTCCGCATGAGCGTGTAAAAGCAGTCGACACGTGCCTCCGCAAACATCCCTAAAGCGCTGCAATACAGCGGTAGCCCCATCAACACCCGGAACGCGTTACTATACAGGACTCGAAGGGCAGGTACGACTTTTTGGTGTAACTGGATCACAGGTTGCACGTATGGACAGACAGGTGCGGTATGGGCAGACAATATCGCTCTTTACTACTTTGGACTACAAAATGAAAGTTTATTTTGTATTGTATGATTTGAGATTAACATGGTCATTCACATTACTAGTGTAAAACTCGGTGGGATATTTACCATGTTTATTATTTTTGTTGAGCAATCGATATTTCGGCGCAGTTACAAGCGCCGTGATCACGTTGTACTGACGACCGCCGAGCTAAAGTAGGGACAAGATAATAGGTCACTTTTGACAGATGTCAGTTTTATATTCATAGTGAGGTGACCTGCTTAAAAACATCGATTAAATGAATGAATCGAATGAATCGATACAGACTTGAAACATATGTGAATTTTAAAAATGATCATGCGAATCCCTGTCCCATTATTATTTTTTCTTTCATAAATTAAAGGAGCAAAATAAGACAAGTACCTACGTAATTTAACAAAAAAATTGCTTTTATTCACTTGAACTATCGGAACTGCTATCTTCATCACTGCTGTCAGCACTCAGAGATATTATTAATTCATTTTCAATAATATTGTCTATTCTCACATCTCGTTCAAAATCTTGTAAAATTATTTTCTTTGTCTTCTCCACGACTTTTCGCCAGTCTTCTGTAGTGACTTCTGCACATGCAGTTTGTAGCAGAGTCATCATTTTTGCAGTACTGAAGGGTGGTTCAGTATTATTCCGCGCTGCATGACCCTTTATTTGTGCCCAAATAAGCTCGATGGCGTTATACTGGCAATGGTTTGGAGGCAATCGAATAACTTCGTGTCCATGCTCTAGGGCTAGTTCATCGATTACATAGCGGAGCTTGGACGGCTTAGTTGCTTTTACCAGATTTAACAACTCAACTTTTAATAAAGTTGGACTTGCCTCCACACCATTTCTTACCAGCCACGAGACAATTTCTTGCTTTTTATTTGCTTGAGTTGGTGGTTTATCAACTTGTACAGAATGATACGGAGCATTATCCATTAAAATTTTCGATGGGTTTTCTAAGCTGACTAGCAGCTTCTCAAACCACTTTTTAAAAACATCAAAGTTCATTTCCTCATGGTAATCTGTTGTAGTTTTAGAGGCGAATGCGAGGAGGCAGTCTGGAATAAAACCTTGAGAAGCTGATCCCGTGTGACATATAATAAGTCGGGCTCCTTTTCCCGATGGAACTTTTGAGGTGGAGGCCGCTGTATCATCGGTCCATGTCCGCGCAACCGTATGGTTCGCATTCAACCATGTTTCGTCAATAAACACGACATTGTCCCAATCCGTAATTTTATTTACCTGACGTAAGAATGTTATTCTCTTCAAAATAATATCGTAGCGTTCTAGCAGGATTTTCCGCTTGTCGGATATTTTAAATCTAAAGCCAATCGATTTCAAAACCTTTGATAGAGACGATTTGCCTCCAAAAAATAAGCCTGCGCCTTTTAACGAACTCAATAGCTTTTCCCGTGTAGGATATTCTTTTCTCGAGTAATATCCATAAATGTGGTTGCGAATTGCAGCAGCATCAAAATTATCAACGTCAACAATTTTCTTGTCCCTCTTTCGTTTTTTCGGTGTACGTAAAGTATTATCTTCTGAGCCTGATGGTCCGTATTTTTCTTTCAGAATTTGAGTTACTGTCTTCATCCCTATTCCCAATGCTTCGGCAACGCGTTCTCTCGGTGGTTTCAATGGTGAAAGAGGCCCATCGTTAACTGATTCACGTCCAAAATAATTGTACAATTTCAGCACTAGTTCTCGAGATTGACTGTTTAGAGTTTTCCCCCGTTTCGACATAGTAAGACTGTAATGTTTTTCTTGTTTAATAATCGATTCAACTTACAATCCTATCAGCTTTCGATTTTTAGAGTAACATCCCTAGTGTTTAAAAAGAAAAAGGGTTGACTGACGCAACATTGTAACGACGTTCAGTTCTTTAGATCAGAAATTGTTTATTATGTTTAGAATGGTTTATTAGTGAAAGCAAATCGTAAAATTACTCGTATCGGTCATTATTACAATAAATATGTAAACGTAATTGAAAAAAGTTAAGCAATTGTGCAGTTCTTATTTTATGCCCGCCGTTACAAGGTTACGTTGTTGAATTTTGATGAAATGTCAAAAGTGACCTATTATCTTGTCCCTACTTTAGTTGTTATTGGGCAGACCATGTCGGTCTACCCTCTTCCGCACTCGTTTGTTACGCGCATCGTCTCTGCCACTGTCCGCGTTTTCGCACTGTACTCGATCACGTTCACGACACACGACACACAAAAATAATATACATGGTAAATATCCCGACGAGTATTACACTAATTATTTTGTATACACCGTTGCCTACCCCTACAAGGATATAAAACTAATATAATATACAAAAAAATAAAGTCTCATTACATTTAAATATTTCCGTAATAAATCACTCAGCAAATATCTGTTTCTTGCGTTACCACATCTAAACAACAAGGTTACGTTACCGTTTCGACTGTCGAAACCGTAACGAACAAAAACCTGGCAAGTTTGACATCCACTAAATCTTATACACAAAGTGTAGGTACCTTTTCGGATGGATGCCGGCCATCCGTCAGTGTCAACAGGAATCGACAACGAATAAATAACTTATTCTTTATACGAGAAAGTCAACGGAACGTATTATGAGAATTGTTATTGCGATATATTTGTTTCATTCGGTCGAATGATCCTATTGTACCCATGGATGCTAAGGAGCTAGGATAAAGTCCTTTTTGACCAGATGCTTCTTTTTCATTTGAGTGTTAATCCCAGTGGCATCCGATGCTTTCACCTCGGAGTATGGGGTCCGCTTTAACAGTTTAACTGACGCCTTGGCTGAACTTCGATATTGTCCGTTAAGCGATTGCAGGATCAGATGCTGTCAATCCTAAAATAGTGGTCCATAACTTAATGGCCTAGACAAACGCTATTCACGCGCTAGAATATAACACTTAGTCCTGCGACAAGGATATATGTTTTACTTTTTGATTTTTTTTCTTATATAGCCCTGACGGAATATCGAAGGTATATGGAGGATGCACTACCAATAATAATAATAATAAATTTTCCACACATTCTACACAACGCTATCTAGATCCATGGTAAGCATAGCTTAACTAGCTTGTGTTATGGGATCTAGAATGCGGATAAACATACTTAGATACTTTTTTTTTTGTAAATACATAAATATAATACATAGAAACACTCAGACTAATGAGAATATACATATTCATGCATACAAATATTTGCACTGAGCGGGAATCGAACCGCTCTACCGCTACGCCACAGAGGTGTTGCAATGTATGCTAGACAAGCTGACAAGAAAAAAATTGTATCAGGGTTGCAGTGTGAGGCAAGAATGAATTTGTAATAGTACTTGAACTTTTTTAACAATATTTTAACTTTCTACAATTATTTTATCTTTTAACTTAGGTTAATCAATACTGTAAATCTCGCCGGGATATTTACCATGTTTATTATTTTTGCTGAGTATCGCTGAGTGAGAAATAATAAGCATGGTAAATATCCAAATGAGTTATACACTATTAATGTGAATGACCATGTCAATTCGAGTCTTCTCAGGTCGGGGCCGCGTTTCGAACCGGTGGTCCATTTACTAAACTGATTTTCATGTTCGTTTTTTGTTGACGGTTTGTAAGTGCCGATATAATGGTATATACAGAATAAATGATTTGTGACTTTGACTTTGAAATCTCAAATCATACATTAGGTTAGTTTATTTAAAGTTTTTTTATACACAAATATACTTTTGATTATCTTGATCTTGATACGAGACAAAAATGTACATTCGTATTTTTTTAGTCTTAATGCGAATATTATTAGGTTATGGATATTATTATATTATATATAATATTATATAAATTAATTCTTATAAGAAAAATAACCTCTGAACCTATACCGACTTTTAAAAACATTACAACGAAACTCCCTGTACAATAAAACAAAGTTTTGATATAATCTCCTTTTGACAAATTATATCACCCGATGCGAAACTGCTATAAGTCTAAAACACTATTTTTACAGCCGCCATTGTAGTGTTGCATGATACGAATATCGCATAGAGCCACATTTATCAAAGCTTGGCTATTAATTTAGCAGACAGCGTATACAGACCGTGTGTGACATACACGCTAATGCCAGGGCTGTCCTATCAAGCTCGCTACCCTGTATACGAAGGTATGATTACAGAAGGAAAGTCTAATCGGTTAATTTAAAATATTAAATGTGTTGGATGTGATAGCTTATACGTAAATAAGACCTATACAAAATGTATTTCACAAAAAGATGAATTTTAAATGTTTTATTTTTACAAAATAACATTAAGATTTTTTTTCTGTATTTCACTTGAGGCAAAACATAGAACTGTAGACAATTCGCCTGACATAACTAAAAAAAATTTACATAGCGTAACGGAAACTTTCATTGGTTGGTCTCTTTGTATATATTATTTAATGACGTCACACGCATAATGTCACGTGTCCGACCGTTTTTTGCGCACTTTTTAAGCTAACAAAGTGAAAATGTGTTTTTTTTTCTAATTAATAAGGTTTTATGGGAAAATGATGTGTAATACATCAGCAACAGGTATTCAATAAATTTTTACATCTTTTAAGATAGGTTTGTCAAATGCTATCCAATTTTTAGTTAGGCTTGTATTGTTGTTGAGGTGTGTGTATTTGAAGTTGGTACACTTTTAAAGATGGTTGGCACAGACTGGATGCGGAAGGCAGAGGATCGGAAAAAATGGCGCACATTAGGAGAGGCCTATGTCCAACAGTGGACTGCCGTGGGCTAATTGATTGATTGATTGACACTTTATTTGAATCTTGTTTTTACTCAGGTTGCTAATGATTTATTGACTGAAATTGTATAAATATTCTTTGTATAATTTGGAATATCTTCTTCATCTTAACGCTAACCCCAGTCGCATCCGAAGCTTACACTTCGGAGTTTGGGTTCCGCTTTTATCAGTCTACCTGCGGATTTGGCTGAATTTCGATATTTTAGAATGTATTTCTTAGCATATTCAGATTTACAGTTTAGTCAGTTACGACTTACACTGATACCTCTCCGTGCCTCGGAAAGTAAGTTAAGCCGTCAGTCGCAGTTTCCATACAACCATCAATGGTATTATTTACTAGTACTGACAACTATTCTAACTACAGAACTTTGATCTCGACAGTGGGTTGTGGAGCTCAGTCGGCAGTCGTTTCACCAGAAGCTGAGCCCAATTGCATTTATTTTATAAAACTTACAGCTATTACAATGAATTTAAAACATAAAAAAATAGCTAGAAGAAGGCTAATTACAAGTTTTACGAATAAATGAAGATACTAGATCTGTATTTGGAAAAGGGTCAGAGAATGATGACATTCCTATGCAGTATGATATCTTCTAAGCTAATACTAAAAAGCTGAAGAGTTTGTTTGTTTGTTTGAACGCGCCAGTCTTAGGAAATACGTTTAAGTGTGTGTTTGTAAATAGAAAAAAAAAAGAAATGCCCGCTGAGTTTCTTGCCGGAGTCTTCTCAGGTCGGGGCTGCGTTTCGAACCGGTGGTCCATTTACTAAACTGATTCAAATTCAAATATATTTATTGTGAAAATGGGTTACAATGTGATGTCAAAAATGATATAAATTATAAAGTTTCTCCATTCTCCACCTCTAGGCATACAATAGGCAAAATTTTGTGAAATGTACCTACTTAAATAACTAAACAAATTGTCAGAAATAAATTGAACAAATTAGGTACATGTCAACATGAGTGAGCGTCAAAAATGTATGGCTGCTCATAATCTAATGTCATTATACAATATAATCATAATCAACTGAGGTTATTTGTCTTTGTCTTCCAAAAATTCAGTCACGGTATAATAGGTTTTGTCCAACAGAAATAACTTCAGCTCATGTTTAAATTTATCCAAAACTCTTATATCTAAAATAGTCTTAGGCAGGCTATTGTAAATCCTAGGTGCCATACAGAAAACGCTAATGTCCATTAGTGTACTTTTATGTTGATGACAACAAATTTTATGATTGTGGCGCTTACTCGTATAGCGCTCAAATAAATCTAAATTGGTTCTAATAAACACTACTATTTCATAAATATACAAACACGGCATTCTATGCATGGCATCACGGCATGATATTCATGTTCCTTTTTTGTTGACGTTTTGTATGTACCGATATAATGGTCTATACAGAATAAATGATGTTTGACTTTGATTCGAATTGGGAAATTCTTTTAATTTTGAATAGCCCGTATATCGAGGAAAGTTATAGCCTATGTATCATCACACTGCTAACTAAGAGAATGCAGCAGTAATCATAAATGTCAGCAAATCAGGTAGATTTCTCCTACATTAATTGAAAATAAAAAGTTACAGGTAAATGAAGGGGTGGATGCAAGCCGGGAAGGGGTAGCTTGCGGTCGATTCGGGAAATAATAAATGTTTAAATTAAGTGAGAGGGTGTTACCTTCCTGGTCTCACTCGTGTTGCCTACGTTCAAGCATGGCTACCACTTATAATATATAATTCTAAGTTATCAAAGTCATAAATTAGGGAAACTGATAAAACGTTACGTGGCAACACTGGCTACTGGCAACCCTGTGCGTGTCATATTTCATACCGCGATAATCGGAATACTAATCGCATTGTTTAATTAAAATAAAACGTTAAACACCTATTTTATACTGCCATATTTTATTAAAAATACTTCAATAAATATAACGTAATCTGTGCTAATATCATAAAACTGAAGAGTTAGCTTGTTTGTTTGTCCTAACAAACAAACAAGCACTCTAATCTCAGAAACTATTGGTTCGAATTTTAAAATACTTATTGTGTTACATATTCCTTTTATCGACGAAGGTTTTATGCTATATATCTTCACGCCACCACTTAAGGGAGCGGAGCAGTGATCATAAATGTAAAAAAAAATTCCATAATTTTTTTTGAAACCTATAAAAATCTAGGTTAAAGAGTTGCAATGAGATTGCTAAATATAACAGGGGCAAAACTAGAGCGGGTTAGCTAGTATATAATGTAAAATTGAATGAGTGGTATGGGTATATAGATCTACGGTGACTAATAAAACTTATCCTGCAAGTTTAGGCTATGGCACAGGTTTTTATCTTGGATTTGCAGATCAGACGGCAGATGCACGCAGAAAATCCAACATTCCAATCATACAATAATCACATCTTTGGCTCCAAAGTACGAACTTTACGCCACAATCGTGCTTAAATGGCTGAACAGATATGGCTGAAATTTGATACAGGGATAGACTATAGTCTAGAATAACATATAGACTATTCATCCTTAGAATAGGTTCCCATAGCGTGTGGTAATGGGAATAAAATACCACTCTAAGTTGCGGGAAAGTAATCAGAATTCCGTTCCGCTGGAGTCGCGGGTAACAGTAGAGAAAAATTTTTTTTATACCACTCACTCGCGCTGCCGCCCATGAAGAAACCTTCTGATGCCCCTCTTGAAGAACCCCATATTGTAGGCGCTTGGGAAAACCGCAGCAGGGAGGTCATTCCACAGCTTGAGTGTGCGTGGGATGAAGTTTCTTTCATACCGTACAGTGCGTGCAATATTTCAAAACATAACCAATATTACTATATTTGAATGAAATTTTAAAGCATTTAGTATGCTAACTATTCCATATATGTAAGAGAAAGATTGGGGTTCGAATCCTGCCTGAATCGATTAAACTTTTCCTGTCTTAATCGATTTGAATAATTAGCATATTAAATTGTTTGGGCGGAGTAATCAAAAACCAATGTTTAAAAATATGATTGTAATATCATTCATTGGTTCCGATAGTTCGTACGACTATCGGTAGATGGCTCCCACTGTCGCTGTAAGACGGATATATATATAGGAAGATTTGGATGACTTCTGGAGAAGTTCCGTGGCTCAGTGGTCTTAGCATTTCCTCTGTAAGGGAAAGATTGCTGGGTTTAAGTCCCGCTTGAACCGATTACATTCTTTCTTTCTTTATACCACTTAGGTGGTAGACAAGCACACGACCCACCTGATAGAAAGTGGTTACCGTGGCCTATGGACGTTTGTAACACCATAGGAGTCACAGTCGCGCTGCCAACCCTGTAAGCACAGAGTTTCTGTGCTGTCAGTGTAGAGGACAAAGCAGGACAAGCCTTTAGTCATCCCAATGACAGCACAAATTCTCCAGTGAGCTCTGGCTACCCTACTCACCGCTGGGAACACAACACGAAGTTATTATAACCGCGGTATCCTGTAGGGCGGACGTACTTCCCCAGTCGGACTGCTCAATTGGGCGGAAATACGGCTGTCTCCTACCTCCTCATATATTAAGATAGTAAAAAGCAAATCAGCTCGGACAGGACTCGAAACTGCGATCTTTCCCTTACAGGGAGATTGTCCACTGAGCCACCGTCACACTCATCCAATATTCTTTTGTTTACCGATCATATATTTGCGAGAGCTACTAGAGTTATTATCAATTTTCCCCTTTAGCCATTATGGTTAGTAAATTTCTACAGGAGTAACAACAAGATTTACAATTTCCTCGGGAATGTGGAGCCGGGGGGAGTCAGGCATCCCCGCAGGGCCGGGTATGGCCGGACGTGAGGGGTGGGACCCGCTAATCGGAAAACTTGCAAATTCGCTACGCCCCGACGCGTCATAATAGATTATATTAAAATAACATTATATTATAGTGAGATTGTACTTCCACTTATAATTTATATGGACTGAGTTTTAGTTTTATCTGGTCCAGTTACTTTTAAGGTATTTAAGAGTCTAATTTAATAATTTTATAAGTAAATAGCTGTGTTAGTAATAGGGCTGTTTAACATCAAACAGATATGTACAGCCCAGACTCGGCCTCAAATGCATCGCTAGAGTCTATAGTGCTCGGAAAACGGCAATAGGCTCACTGCCTATTGGTGAAATGTGGGTGTTAATTCATCTCTGCCTAACCCTTTTTGGACAAAGGCGTGATTATATGTAATTATGTATGTAAATAGCTATTAAGAAAAAAAAACTGTCATGGTTCCTGGGGAGAGTGAGATGTGAACGAACTTTGAATTTGGATCGAGACCTGGAAACTGGTTATTTAAGGTAATTAATTTTTATCTAGATGGAAGTAGGGCGTCTTTTAAAATGTAATTTGTATCACAGGTCAAATAGCCTTTTTATTCGTCTTCAGTCATTTTTTGTTTGTAAGTAGGGTAACCAGAGTTCACTCGAGAGTTTTTGTGCTGTAAGTGGGAAGACCAAAGATTTGTCCTGCTTTGTCTTCTGCACTGATGACACAGAAACTAGGCCACGGCCCATGTACGTGCGTAATACCAGAGTAGTTACACTCGCGCTGTCAACCCTGTAAGTACGGAGAGGTTCTGTAGCCACTTTCCAGCAGGTGGTTCGTGTGCTTGTCTGCCACCTAAGTGGTATAAAAAACAGAAATAATTGTTCTAATCATAGATTTAGGCCATATAATAAAAGATGCTCAGTCATAAGTTTTGATTTGGAAGTAGTTTTGTACTTAAAACTACTTCCAAATCAAAACTTGTATTCTAGAAATAATCTTGAGTGGGGAATTTTATGAATGTTAAAATAATAAAATTTCAACTCAAGTTTAGTTCTATTATACAATAGCAGTTCGATTCCCGGTCAGGTATGCATGATATATTCCGCTAACTAACCGCGTGGGTTCCGGCAGAGTAGAAATTGGGTCACTTCTCATGCGGTGTCGTAGAAGGGAACTAAAGAATAGAATAATTGTTTAACATCGGACTGATATATACAGACCAGACTCAGCCTCAGATGCATGGCTCGGGTCAACAATAGTGCCCGGAATACGACAATGGACCCAGCCATATTACGTGAGACCGAACACAATAATTGGTGGTGGCGCTTGGCAGCGTGCGGTAATGGACTGTATTGCGGGAAGTAGCTAACTGTTCTATTGACGCTTTACACACAAAACAAGACAGGTGGCCGGGCTGCCGCGGATTCGATCCAGGCAGTGAATGCAGCCCGAGAAATTAGGAGAGGATGCACTAACCTTCACGACACACGTGTTTTCATCGCAGCCGGTACACGGATCTTCTCTTCCTTGCTCAGGAGCTGCCGTCAGCATCACTAGATCGCTTGAGGAACACACGAGAGGCACAATCCGATCGGTAAAGGTCTATGAAGCGGTAAAAATGTAACAAATATTATACATTTCTGAGAGACGCGAGCGCGGTCCGTCCGTCTTTACGCTGGCTAGTTCAAAGCGAGACTGAGTGTCTATATTTCACAAATGGCGGACGGAAGCCATATCTATGATTAGTGCGGGAGAGGAGACGGGTATAAAAGGAGTGTGTTTCCGTGTCAAAATACAGTTTCTACACCGGCGCAACCATTCCCCCCGGCTTGAAGGGTTACCTTCGAAACGACAAATGCGAAACAAATCTAAAGTCTAATCTAAATCTAGGTTTGGGAAATAACAACTAAAATATAAACCTAGATTGGAGCTCGTGCCTACCGCTGGCTAGGCAGAGGGCAGAGGCGAACAAACAACACAACGCAACAGTCTCGACCAAGACGAGACGCGATTAGCCAACAACAAATAAGGGTCTCTTCACGCGGGACCGATACAACAAGCGAGTGCTTCTTCTCCTCGGGTGGTTCGGAAACCGTAGTGGGATTGAATTGACTAACTGGCCACCCATCTAACGCGGCATGAATCCAGGACGGTCCACTAAACCATAACGGGTGATCTAAAATTTGCGAAGGAAGCAATCCACGAGAGAGACAATCGGCTGGGTTGTCGGTGCCAGCAACGTGAAAGAGATTATGTGGCGCCAATTCAGATTGAATTTTTGCCACTCTATTAGCGACGAATGTGTCCCAACGATGGGGCGAAGAGTGGGCCCAACACAAAGCGACTGTTGAGTCCTAAAGCTAAAAAATTACTAATATTAATGCGAAAATTTACAATTATGTCATTAAGCGACACGGAAGTGCTAGTCTTAGCACTGCCATCCAAAACTACACGGAGTTTTAGTAGTAAGCTTATCTTCTCTAATAACTCCGCGGTGCGGGATAATGTACGAAGGCTGGGTCCCGCCAGTGTCCGCAGGCGCAGGTGAGATGTAACCTTTATCTAAATATTCGTTAACAACCTCATCATAGGCCCGCTTCGACTTTGGGGACGCCTGCATCTTTCGTTCCAAACAAAGAAAGCGTTTTTCAGCGGATACACGGGAGCCACCGAGTGAAAACTTGCGGATGGTAGACTCCAGTGGCGGCTCGACGGTGCAACAGAACGAAGCAGTCGAGTGACTAAAACTATCTATAGGAGCGGGTGCGGAACCAATTATAACAAAACCAAGAACTGTTTCCAGTGCGTGCGGAGCGGGGTACGTCGGTCCCCCTTGAACCTTACGTGATAACTGGAGGTGCGGGAGAATCGAAGCGCCGATCAATATATCGACGACTCCAGGAACAGCGTAAGTCTCATCTGCTAAAGGCAAGTCTTTAAATTTCGTTAATAAAGACGTGTCAACCGGGACGGTAGGCAACTGTTCAGCTATTCTATCTATAACGAGCGAATCCATGTCAAACCAAATATTATTATTAAAACGAGATCTAAACCTTGTTTTAACGGTGCCACGAACAGCTGACCGTAAGCTTCCAAAACCCTTCACCACTGAGCGGGTTGAACGCTTATCAACATTGAAACCAAGACGCCGACAACAATCTTGAGTAATAAAATTACTTTGCGAAGCGCCATCTAATAGCGCTCGAACAAGGTGCGGTTTACCTAATGTATCAACAATAACAACGCGAGCGGTCGCGAGACACACAGTGGTGAGTGCAGCACTAGCGGAGAACGAACACAAGGTGACGTCATCCGCAGCGGTCACCGGGCGGGCCGGAGCGCGCGCGGGCGCGGGGTGCGGCTGCGGCGCAGGCTGCCGTGTGTCACCGCTCGACGGGCCAACTGTACTCACATTGGATGCGGCATTACTATTCTCAAAATGAAGCAAAGTGTGGTGTCTCGCTTGACATTTGCGACAACCATTTCCACTATTACATAAAACAACGCGGTGTTTAGTACCGAGACAATTAAAACAAAAATTATTAGCGCGAACAAATTTATAACGATCACTAGGCGACAATTTTAGGAAACCAGGACACTTGTACAGTTGCGAATGATGAGTACTACACAAAGAGCAAACAGATGATTGTACACGTGCTGGTGCGGTATTAACATAAGTATGGGTTGACCTCGGTGACCTCGATGAGGCATCTATTTTGCGTTCAGAAGTAACAACCTTCTTCGCGCCTTCATGTTTCGATGAAGAGCGTTGCAATACCTTTATATGCTCGCGAACAAAACTTTCTAAGTCTTCGAACTTAGGAATTTTACTGCCGCGATGATCCGACTCAAACAAACGAATGGTTTCGGAATCTAATTTCTTTAAACCCATATACAAAAATACGAAGTCGCAGAGGTCATCGATCTTCAAGTTCTTTACGGCGCGAACAGCTGACGCGAAAGTATCTAGAAATTTCTCTAAGTTTTGATCGTTACATGCCGTAATAGATTTCAAATCAGACATCTGATCTAAATAGGCGTTAGCTACCGATCTTTTATCCTCATACTTAGCTTTCAAAGTATTTAAAATTAAATTATAATTCCCGGCACTAAACGTAATTCCAGCGCAAGCGGTTATAGCTTTACCAGTCAATTTTTCAACGAGATAATGCAATTTTTCGTGATCTGTCAACGAATCGTTCTTATCTATCGTATTCTCAAAACTATCTATAAATAGACACCAATTGCGAATGTTACCATCAAATTCGGGTATTTGAATTGGTGGCAACTTAGGTCGGTCGCGAGTGGGGTTGGGTAGGTCAGCCGGTTTCTCCAAACTCCTAGCGACGCGTTTGATACGACAATACAAATCGTCAAACGACGACAAGGCTTGATAACTCACTGAGTAATCGGGATCCAAATTCAACTCTAAAACATTGATGTCATGTACTAAGGTTTCGAAATCCGCGCGTAGACTATCTAAGTTTTCTATAGAACACAAGAACGAATCTCTGATGACCAAATCAGAGGTTTTAAGTGCATTATCATAGATCGATTGTACGCGAGAGTAAATCATTTCTTTTTTAGCGTATAAAAGTTTCAATTGAACCTTACCGGTCTTATCAACCTTTGGGGACATGTTTACAATTAAATCTCAAACTAAAGTGCGGTAAATAACAAATATGAAATGACTTAATCTTAGCGGTACAGAGCAGCGAGGCGGCGCGAGCGATAACCGTAGGTAGGTAGGTACTTATGACTGCCAGTGCAAGCTTGAACTAACGCGCATAGCAACAAGGTCGTACCTACGCGATGGTCGCTGTCTAGGTTCAACTATTATTTCAGAGATTAAGTATTGCGTAATATCTATTCAAATTAAAATACTTTCGTATGAATTGGGATGAGATGCGAGCGAGGTAGGTACAGCCACGTGTCCACCCACGCAGGTACTAGGCAAATACGACGCGAGCCGAGAACAACGTAATTGAAAAAAACAAAACAAAGCCAAATGCGTTAGGTATTACACTGTGCCTATGCACTAGGGTGTCTGAGTATACCTAAGATCTAAGCCTAAATGTCTGGATGCGGGGTTTTCTACTAAAATAACCAGGCACTTAGGTGCGATGCGAAAATTGCGAACTACGATTAAGTGTTGATATGATACCTAACCTATTTATGTATTAGGTAGGTACAATGCGAGCCAGCGGCGAACGGACAACAAATCTAATCCTAAGTGTCTGGATGCGGGGTTTTCTACTAAAATAACCAGGCACTTAGGTGCGGTGCGCTCATTCCCATTAGAATAATAACAAAATACGAACTACGGCTAAGAATCCGGCTCGATCCGGACCAAAAATGGTGGCGCTTGGCAGCGTGCGGTAATGGACTGTATTGCGGGAAGTAGCTAACTGTTCTATTGACGCTTTACACACAAAACAAGACAGGTGGCCGGGCTGCCGCGGATTCGATCCAGGCAGTGAATGCAGCCCGAGAAATTAGGAGAGGATGCACTAACCTTCACGACACACGTGTTTTCATCGCAGCCGGTACACGGATCTTCTCTTCCTTGCTCAGGAGCTGCCGTCAGCATCACTAGATCGCTTGAGGAACACACGAGAGGCACAATCCGATCGGTAAAGGTCTATGAAGCGGTAAAAATGTAACAAATATTATACATTTCTGAGAGACGCGAGCGCGGTCCGTCCGTCTTTACGCTGGCTAGTTCAAAGCGAGACTGAGTGTCTATATTTCACAAATGGCGGACGGAAGCCATATCTATGATTAGTGCGGGAGAGGAGACGGGTATAAAAGGAGTGTGTTTCCGTGTCAAAATACAGTTTCTACACCGGCGCAACCAATTGGTAAAATGTGGGTATTAATTCACCTCTGCCTAACCCTCTAAAATAAAGGTGTAATTATATATATGTATGATATATTTACATTACATCAAACGTTCCCCAATTAATACTCCAATTACGATCAGTTCATTCTAACCCTTCTCCTATCGAACGAGACAAGCCCGTGACGTCATCAACCCAATAAAAGACCGATCCCGGGCGTATTCAGGTTCACGAAATAATCATTACGGATGGAATCTCCGGACGCAAAGGGACATGTCTATACTCACGCCTTCAATTTTCAGCTAAAATTCAATATGTCAGTGTGCCCTAACTAGGGGTGGGACGTGCCGGGATCTAATGCTTGACTCGTATTGAAATACGTGACTTTAAATTTTTGTATTAATATGCTTTGTAAATACCACAAAAAAACCCACTTTAATATATTGAGCCTGGAATCTAGACGTCTACTTCTTGATGTCATGATGTTGCATGGCCTATGTAATAATAGATTTGACTGTTTGGCCATCACTAACGACATATGCTACACTGTACCTAGAACAACCGTTCGGCGAAAGGCACGCCAATATCAGCTTTTTCATATCTCATCTAGCAAGACCAATGCCGGTGTCCGCATACCTCTTCGACGACTTGTGGAAACGTACAATAAGCATTTCAATGACATTGACATCTTTGCTGCATCTTATAACCAATTCAAAAGTCATGCTGTTGAAATATTAACCGTATTGTCAAACTAGGTTGGTATCAGTAAGTCTTAAAATTTTACATAGTTTCATAGTTTGATTGCTGTACTTAGGTAATATCACTATTTATAACCTGTTTCTTCGCTATTATACATTTTTGTTAATCTGTGAACAATGTTGTGGGTTATGTGTTTACATAATTCTATTATCCAAATGTTTTTTTTCTAAACTGTAACATGTAACCGTTTTTTGTTCCCAATAAATAAATAAATAAATAAATAAATATTGAAAACTAAATATATATTTTTTATTTATTCCGACCTTAAGGGAGTTGTCAAAAATGTTCGTTTGAAATACTTTATTCTAGGCGTTTCTAGATTCAGAGTGTAATGACAAAAGCTATTTTGCACAAAATGGAAATAGAAATTTCATTACATGTCCGACCCAGGACAAACGATTTCCTCGTAGCTTTTCTGTGATTGGTGGCTGCTTTTAATCTTTCTCTAACATATTAGGATCAACTGCTTAATAGATTTAATTCCGAACGGTTTATTTATTACGAGAGTTGAAATAAAAAAATTAACAGGTGCTTATTCAAATTAAATGTAAAAGCTAGACCTCTTTCAATATTATTTTACTGTGTATACGTGTGGGTATAAAAACGTATCGTTTATCAATTTAAAAATAAAAGCTTGAAAAAACAGTGAGCTAAGCCGTTAAAGAGATTGCTCGTATTCATATATTGAATGATAGCTTTTACTGGTTTTATTTCATTCGCTAAAATATAATAGATTTCTCTTTTTGTAGACGCTTTTAGGCTTAAGAATCTATTTGGTCTCATCCATAGATACTGGAAAGGTACATTAGTGAGTGGGATTTAGAGACTGTTTACTAAATTTTTAAAGAATTCATTAGGTGTAGAATAGATTACGTAAAAGCTGTAGATTTAATGTATTTTGGTTAGTATTAAATAGAAGTGATGACAAGGTTTGCTTGGAATAGAAAATCTCAATTTAGGGCTTTAGTAATCCAATGTAAATTTGAAGGTTAAATACAATTTTGTGATTTTGTATTTCAATTTTGGATTCAAGACCAGTATAACACCAGTATAACAGTAATAAATGATAATTTATACGTAAAAATATTTATTTTTCTGCAAGGACAAGAAGATATAACAGACCATCATTAACGGTTTCTATGAATCTCATAAGTTTCTTCAACTGTCAAAAAACCGATGCAATTTTTTTGCAAGTCTAACGATTTTTCAGAAAAAGAGAACCATATATATAATAATATTTCAAAATATGAGTAGTATACTAGACAAACTGTTTAAAACAAGAATGGTGCAACGGTTTCTGGTTGAGGCTGTAATGAATTTTAAATTTCGAATTGGAAACGGGACGCAGATATTAGATAAATGACTGAATGAATTTTGACATTTATGTGTATAGACATAGTGCTCCTTTTTGTTGTCATCAGTATGTCTACAGAAAGTTACGTATTAGCTATTATTTTCTTTAACACGGCTAGTCTGGAAATAAACATAAAAGTCGTTGGTGATATTCATAGAAATGTGAATAACTCGATATCAACAATTAGTTATTACATTTCTTGTTAGTGACCTAACACGAAGCTTGCGTGTAACAGGGTATTCACATCAGAAATAGACTAGGTTAAAATTAAACCATGGCAATATCTAAACCATTATGGAGGTTTTAGGGAAAAATAAATGTGTGTGAGGTATGAAATCAGGCGACTTGATATTTATGATATCCATTTTGATATAACCTTTCCTAGCTCTTTTCGTTATTTTGGTTACATTCTTTTTATCATATAGTCCTTTTAGCTTAACTTTGTGCTGTAGCCGGTGTGGCTACTGTATAATCACGGGAGGAGATCATGCCTCACTGGCTCGTTCGTCAATCAGCAAAGTGGCCCGCAGGTGCAATTGGCCCTGAAGATGGCCGAAATCATAGTGGACAAAATGTGATAATAATAAATCTAGTAAGCGAATTAGGGCGCAGGTTGAGGGACAAAACCGGTGACTCCCGCTCCAGCTCGTACCTGGGGCAACGGTTGGCCATAGCTATTCAACGGGGTAATGCCGCCAGCAACATGGGCACCTTTGCAACAGGTACGATGAGGGGCGGGTTAATAGATTAGACTTGATTGGACTGTCATTTTGACTTATAAAAATGTAGACATAATGTTATAATTGTATCATGTTAACAAATAAATGATTACTAAAATAGGTCAAAATATTAATAATCGAAATGAAGATCAATAACATAAACACAAATTAAACCTCTATATATTACACGACATTCTACACAACGCTATCTAGACCCATGGTAAGCATAGCTTAACTAGTTTGTTTTATGGAATCTAGAATGCGGATAAACATACTTAGATACTTTTTTTTTGTAAATACATACATATTATACATAGAAACACACAAATATAACGTTCAAATTTAATAAAAAACTAACCAACAAATAAACTTTTTAAATTATATCCAACATTTACAACGAAACTGATTATAAATATACAAACATTCCAAAAATTCGGACATCCGAAAAGCACTCAACCATTTCCAACATCGAAATTCCCTCGAAACACCAATTAAGCTTTTTAAAAATCTGGAATTTTCACAAACAACGCACCTGACAACACTAGCTGCAGTAACTAGCGTCTCTAATTGAAACCGGCACATCCGAAGGGATAAGCCGCGTCAGAGGCTTCATTGCAATGACATTAACGGGTCCACCCTGCATACACACACGAACACACACAAACACACACTAGTATCTACATTCTACAGTTACATCGACAGAGATGGAAAACGAATTTTAAATTCGGAATTTTGAACAAAAGGCGAGGTTTAAATTTGATATGCGGGAATACTTCGGGATGTGAGTGACATCACTAGATTGTAACTAGCGTGTCTAATTGAAAGCGACGTCTCTGCGAAGGGATAAACTGCGTTAGGGTTATGAATGCAATGGCATTAATGAAACTGTACTGTCAGATGTGCTTTGTGTAATTTGAAGGGTTAATTATAATTTACATTCATTTGCGCTATGCTATTTTCTTATTTTTTCTCTCTTTCATACAATAACCGCGGTAGCCTAGTGGTATGGGTAATGGACTGCTGAGACGAGGTCTCGGGTTCGATCCCAGGTTTTACCATGGCAAACACCAATGACTTTTCGATGCTTTTCGAAGTTATGTGTGTATTTATCGCAGTGCCCGGTTAATGACAATAGGCTCGCCACCTATTACATTGGGTCCTAAACATAAACTGGCGAAATGTGGGTGCAAGCACCTCTGCCTACCCGTTCGGGGATATAGGCGTGAGTTTATGTTTATGTATGTTTACAAGTTGTATAAAAAGAGCTTAATCACGGTTTCTGGTTGAGGGGAGATTGAAATTTGAATTTACAAATTTATAATAATGTTATATGTACCTATATTATTTGCATAGATTGATTCCCGTTTACCTTATTTAATTCATAGCTTGAAGCTTTTCTTCATATTTTTTTTACATTTATTAATTACTCTTGTTCCTATTTTGGATAAATTAAAAATCTCAGCCACTATTTCTATATTCCACGTGAGAGGAGTCACGGGCAAAAGTTTGTTTAAAAAAAAGAACAATTTGAACTACTTACATACAAATGTATTGTATAGCTTCAATTTATTTTCACAAATACCCTCAACCAGCCCCAGAACATCATTACCAAGAAAAATGCTCACCCATTATAATTGTACGGTCAGCAAAAACAGTACAATACAACACACGTCATATCTGTACGGTCAGCACCGCTGTCATGTTTAATGTGACGTGTAAAACGAATAGTGTCGCGGGAGGGGGATGCACGACTTAAGCGGGAAGGGAGGGTGAGGGTTACTATGTGTTCTCGAGTCTATGTCACTAATACGAGAAATGTGTGGATTCTTTGCTTAATGCAGATTAGTTAAGCCCAAGTCGATTTGAGGTGCAATGACATCGATTTAGTTTGGCAATTGGAGATTGAAAAAAGGGAAGAAATTGAACTTAGTACGTACATATATACATATAATCACGCATTTATCGCGGAAGGGTTAGGCAGAGGTGAATTAACACTCACATTTCGACAATTATTGTATTCGGTCCCACGTAATAGGGGGTGAGCCTATTGCCATCTTCCGGGCACAATTTTGACTCAAGCCATGCATCTGAGGCTGTATCTGGGCTATATATATCTGTCTGATGTTAAACAGTCCTATCCCTTAGTCGCCTTGTACGACACCACATAGGAAAAGATGGTGTGGCCCAAATTCTACTCTGCCGGGAACCACGTGGCTGTTATTTATGCATTTAGTAAATGACAGCCATTAATTATTGACCTGTTTTAAGACTTCATGGTAAGCCCACATATGCATTTGTGCATGTCAAATTGTGACAGTAATTCCGGTTTGAACCACGTCACAAAATCATTGGTTTATCTATACGAATTGGAATATTTCCCAGCTTTAAACTACTGTAACGTGAATTAATGTAGAGACTCATAGTAGCTCTCCTTCCACAATGGCTCGGTGACGAATGCGCACCGTGTCCGGTGTCCGGCCATCGCTCACGGCCGTCCGGCGGCGGCCGGACCGGACGGTCGGACGCGCCGTATAACACACCGAAACACCATTCCGGACAATATACGATACGAGCCTCAGTCGCAAGCCATCGTTCATCTTTGACACCCTGTGTTGATATTCCGATTTCGGATAAAAGATTTGGGGAAACTACCTTTTTTTTTGAGGATGGACAGGGTAAATTTATAAGAATGATATATGTATGAATAAGTTTTGAAATCTTTACTATGGTAAATTGGACAGATTTTTGTAGTTTTTTTTAATACTACGTAGCTGGCAGACAAGCACACGGCCCACCTGATGGAAAGTGGTTACCGTGGCCTATGGACGTGTGCCAAACCAAGAGAGTCACACTCGCGCTGCCAACCTAGTAAGCATTGAGAGTTTCTATGCCGTCAGTGTAAAATACAAAGCAGAACAAGCTTTTGGTCTTCCTACTGACAGCACAAAAACTCTGAACACAACACGAGGTTATTATAGCCGCGGTATTCAGTGGGGCGGAGGTACTTCCCCAGTCGGACTGCTCAATTGGACGGAAATACCCTCGTGTCCTACCTTTATGTTTCTTTTTTTTTAATTCGGTTAAAAGAAAAGTACAAGAGCTGTAAGAAGGTAGATACGTCTCCACCTCTGAGTTCCGGGTTCACTTGCATTTTATATTTGGCTATTGACGGCTATTAATAGTACCAACCCCGAAAGGAAGGTCCCTTAATTTTCAGGTGTAAAAGCTCAGAGCTGAATTTCGCAGGTCCAGCTGGTCCAACGGGTCCAATATTTTGAAGTAGATCCAAAGGATCCATAAAAAAAATCATTAATTCATTAAGTCGTACGGGTACATGAAGTTGTTTTGGCCAAGTAAACGTTAACAGGACCCCATAAACCCCAAGGGATATAAAGTAAAGGGGTAAAAACGTCAAAATTACAAGCCTCTTCTAAAAGCAGTTGTCATGAATTTACAATAGTTAACGAAAGTGAGTTGAATTTAAATTGAATCTGAAAGTGAACTCAAAGTTTAAAATTCAATTAACCAACAATTAGACTAAGTTAATTTCAACTTCATAAATTATATCAAACTTTTTAAAATTTCTGTCCCAGTCCGCGAGTTTTTGACAAACCAAATTGCTTAAGGGACTCTAAGTGGACCATGTTTTGAGGGCACAATGTTTTTGTTAAATAATGATGGTATTTTGCCTACATTGAGCTGAGTGGCATTTGAAAGTAGCCAAAATACAAAACGGAGAATTTTTGCAAACTTGGATCATTTATACTTCGATATATTATGACTTGCTCCAATAGTTATTTATTTAATTATTAGATTCACCAACTGTTATATACAATAACATACACAGGACAACACGTGCAGGTCTTAGATGTCATCCGCACACGGTGCAGAACATCCGATCAAGAACCAAGCGGTTCGGTGACTCTTTCCTCTGTCGCACCATTAAGGTCTGGAATTCATTACCAGCTCACGTGTTTCCTTCTTCCTACAGTCCCAGGTCCTTTAAGCGGGGCGTGAAAAAGCATATGATGAGGCCATCAAGCTGAGTGTCACCATTGTTACACGGTATGTGTAAGTAATGGTGACCCTCTTTTCTGAGACTTTATCTTCAGCTTACCATCAGGCAAGGCGAAGTCTAATTAACGTGTTCTATATAAAAAGAAAAATTACAGGTGAATACAGCAGCATGCATCACTAATTGTAACAATGCTTGTTTTGCGTAAATAAATTTTATTTCATTTTTTATTATTATTTCATTTTCAATTAAGTAATAATATCTATTATAATTTTACATTATCTATTAATTATTATCTTTACGCCGCCTTGTGGCGGTTATATATCTTCGGAACCTATGACAACCTCACCAGCAACAGGCTCTGGTGCACGCTTTCCTCAGATGACAGTCGTTCCCGTAAATACCAAAATAAACCAAATTATGAGAAGGAAGAGTAGGGAGTGCAAACCCTGTCCTCAGTGTGTAACAAGCTTAGTGGTTAAGGAGTCGGCCTTAAGATCAAGAGGGCCCGGGTTCGAATCCTGGCCATTACACTACCGATGTGAACCCACTCCTAACACAAGTAATTTAGCTTAGCTGGAGGCGTTAGTGGGAATATTAGTAATTTCGATTCTAATATTCTTTAAAAAAAAAAAGAAACAACTCGAATAAATAATAGAAGCAAATTATCACTAACAGACACACATAATCATTGACTCCTTATCACATACACACACACACTCACTCTCACACATCTCAATATAACATATTTCCTCACAAGGGCAAAGTTTCTATGATAAAGCACTTACCATTAACCATGAAAGCATACGTAGTTGCAAAAAAAACACGCCTCAACAAGGGCAACCTTCGGAGATCCTTCCGAAGGAGAGTAGGAGAGGGCGGTAGAGGGGGGGTGGGTAGGACGGAAGTGGCGGGCCGGAAACGACGTCGGGCGGAAGCGCGCGAACCCTTTGCAGCGCCCTTTGTTTGTTCAGACCACTGTGCAGTGTAGTAAGTGAAATACGCTCAAGATTTGGAAATGATTGGGATATTAATTGTTGGGATATTATTTATTTCAATTATTGTTTTAATGACGATTTTATGAGTGTTTCAAATAATTTTTGAATCGGATCGAGTTAGGTTTTCACATGTTTTTCTTTGTGTGAGACGAAATGTGGTATAAATGTGGAATGAATCTTTTTTTGAGGTGTTTTAGCATCCCGAATCTTGGCTTCACCCGTAAATAACTTCGTGAAAAAATCCTAAAACCGACAACCATGTTGCCGCGCAATAAATGTTGATATATAATAAAATAAAAGCGAAAAATAGAGGACTGAGTTTGCGATTGTCGGACTTGTCATCGACAAGTTGTGATCCAACACAAGCAATTGAGTATTTGCCTGACTAGTCAAATTAGAGACTTATTACTAAACGTCAAAACAATAAGTTACAAGGAACATGTATGAAACAAATTATTGTGACGTCATAATATTTAACAGTTAAATCATTTACAATTAATTGGTTACCGACGCAACTTTTACAGCTATTTTACCATTCTTAATTTAACAAGCTTAATTAATTTAATAAGCTCTGTTAAATAATTTATTTAAACTACAGGAAAATACCCAAATTAGCTTAACTACGAAAGATTTTGACGGGAATATTTAAAATTTATGATAAGTACCCGTAACTATATAAAAAAATCTTATGTCTATTTCTGATTTTCGTCTTTCTCAACTTTATCATCTCTATGTCCTACGGTAATCTCCATGTGCCACTTACTTTCAGTTTGTCTGTTAGTTTCCCACTTTATTACTATAAAAACCTCACTACAATAACCATCTAAAAATTGTATCTTCACCACAGCAATTCATCACAAATATGGGGACTTCCCCAACACGTTCCCTTGATATACTGCCAACATCCATCTAACGACAAAAGATATTCTCCCAACTATTACGCGAAACAGGATCCGGATGTCGTTGACGGCAACACTGACGTTTAAAAGCCTCCAAATAGACCTTTAAGTCTTTTCACTACCTAATGAAAAAAGTTTAAAAAGAAAACGCCCTTTTCATTTTGGCCATGATATATTTCTCTTAAAACTAATATTATTTCAATCTTACTTTACATTTATAGTGTGCTTCGGACTCGAACCGTAACGTGTCGGTAAGGCCCCTGAAAGTATTAAAATAGAGCCAAGTTTGCAACAGGACAAGTAAGTTTGCTTCTAGTTTGTAAACATCTTATAAATGGCGATTGAAAAGAGTAGCCGTAGATTTTCTTGGCATGTTTTTTCCTCAATTAATTTCGTTAAATGTTGTTTTTACGGTAAATAATTAGAAATGTGTTGCTTTGAGTCTGTTGCAGGGGTATGAGAGATGATAAGGCTTTTCTTCCCAGCATCTGAAGAAACGAGAGCGGTGGTGTGCGGTTTAAGTCAGTTCGAATGGTAAAAAAGGGGGTTTTAAGTACAAAATACAGGCATTCCAGCAGCGCACTCCTCCCATGCGATGTTGTACAAGGCGACTAAGGGATAGGGCTGTTTAACATCAGACAGATATATACAGCCCAGACTCAGTCTCAGATGCATGGCTCGAGTCAACAATAGTGTCCGAAATACGGCAATAGACTTACCCCCTATAACGTGGGTCCGAATACAATTATTGGTGAAATGTGGGTATTAATCCACCTCTGCCTAACATTTCGGGGATAAAGGCGTGATTGCATGTATATGTATGCATACAAATATTTGCACTAAACGGGAATCGAATCCACACGTTGCAGTTGACTGATAATAAAACGAAAATGTGCACGAGGCTTAATATAATTGGCAAGTAACAAGGCCACGTAAAGAAAATGAGAGAAAAATAGTGAAATAACATCTGTTTCTGAGGAATAGTTGAAAAACTGGATTAGGGGAAGCGTAATATGATTGTTTGACCAGATGCGGGTAATTACATAATTGTATAAAAAATACGGGACGGCCCTTGTTTGGTTTCCTTATGGCTATGGGTGGGTAAATATGGGGAGTGATGGGACACTGGGGGGTCACTTGGAAAATTAATGTTTAAGAAAAAAATTGCATTTTGTATTCATGTAATCTCTTACTTACATAAATGTACATATTATAATAGATTTAATTGGTGAAATATCTACAAAATTAAATATCGTAATTAAAATTTGGATTGATCGCCCTGTATACATAAAAAAAATGAAAAATACATTTTTTGTATACCACTTAGGTGGCAGAATACACGGCCCACCTGATGGGAAGTGGTTACCGTGGCCTATGGACGTATTCAACACCAGTGGTGTTACACTCGCGCTGCCAACCGTGAAGAAACCATCTGATGCCCCTCTCGAAGAACCCCATATTGTAGGTGCTTGGGAAAACCGCAGCAGGGAGGTCATTCCACAGCCTGAGTGTGCGTGGGATGAAGTTTCTTTCATACCGCACAGTGCGCACCGTCTCAGTTCGCAATGTGTGATTTTACAAATATATACATATTTGTAGAATGAAAATATTTATTATAAGATAAATAAATAAATAAAATAATTGATGATAATACTCGTATTACGATAATATTATTAATTTTGTGGGCAAATGGTAGTTGCTCCCATAAAAGCCAAGTAATTTTTACCGGGATCTCTTTTTTTATATCACATAGTTGGCAGACAAGCACACGGCCTACTTAATAGGAAGTGGTTACCGTGGTCTATGTCATACATACATACATAGATATATAAAATCACGCCTGTTTCCTATAGAGGTAGGCAGAGATCACGGATCTCAATTTGCTACGATTCTGACATACTACTCTCGCTTCATTCACTCTCATATTCTTCATGCATGCTCGTCGGTTTAGGGTCTATGAACTATAAAATTAAGAACGTCACAATGGCACTTTTTTCAGTCAGAAAAAAAACTCTTTCTTTCGCTCTCCCAAAGTTTAATTTTAGTTTTTACGCCTTCTTTCCATACACAGGTTAGAAAAATACGTCGGGTCCTGGAGGGAAACTACCCTAAATCCTTAAGTTGGCTCATTTTACATACAAGAGAATTTTTATTTTATTTTTCCACCCTGTATATACATGAATCGGAATCTAGCGGTCCTATTGAAAGGAAAGTCCAGCCTAATTGGGTATTTGACTGGCTGAAAATTAGTTACTTTTTACTTAACGGCAAAACGATAAGTTATATGAAAGAATATGCTTATGGAGATCCGTGATCTCTGCCTACCCCTATGGGAGACAGGCGTGATTTTATGTATGTATGTATATGAAGGAATTCATTGTGACGTCATTTTTTTTTATACCACTTAGGTGGCAGTCATGGAAAGTGGTTACCGTGGCCCATGGACGTGTGTAACACCAGAGAAGCGACCTTGTAAGCACAGAGTTTCTGTGCCGTCAGTGTAGAGGACAAAGCAAGCCTATAGTCATCCCACTGACAGCATGAATTCTCTAGTGAGCTTGAAACCTTTGGTATTCGCACACAAAGCACAAAAACTCTGTGATCTCTGGCTACCCTACTCACCGCTGGGAACACAACACGAAGTTATTATAACCGCGGTATTCTGTATTCTAATATTTAATTATCAAATTATTTCCTATTATAGGTACGGTGGATGATTAAAAATAAATAAAACCGATAACATAAGAACAGACGTAAATGCTACTGCTCTATTACCATTATTAATTTAATAAGCTCAGGTAAATAATTAATGTTAATTACAGGAAAATACCCAATTGTTATTGGCAATGTTCGTAGTTTCACTGTTCTAAAACCCAAATATGTAATTACAAAAGTTCTGTGCGTCAAGGGTGTTTTATCAATCGTCTATTTTTAGATACCTTCGTGTTTAGGGTAGGCACATAAATGATTAACTCACACACTCACAAGAGAAAATTTGAACAAAGTTAATTATAGCAGAAGTTTGAAAATGATTAATTTCTATCAGATTTTCCTTTACGCTACAATGACTTTCAGCAGGAAGTTGGATACGACGGTATTTCCGACCCAATTGAGCAGTTCGCCTGGGGAAGTACCTTCACCCTACAGAATAACACGGCTATAATAACCTCGTATTGTGTTCTCGGCGGTAAGTAGGGTAACTAGAGCTCACTGGAGAGTTTTTGTGCTGTCAGTGGGAAGACCAAAAGCTTGTCCTGATTGTGTCTTCTGCAGTGACAGCACAGAAACTCTCAGTTCTTACAAGGTCGGTAGCACGAATGTGTCTCCTTTGGTGTTGCACACGTTCATAGGTCACGGTAACCGTTTTGCGTCAGCTGGGCCGTGTGCGTGTCTGACACTTTAGTTGTATGAAAAAAATCTTTTTTTTGAGCAAAATAACTTATTTTATTGAGAGCGTACGCTTGACCATTAACAAAAAATAGCTAAAATGGTTTTTAAGACAGTTTCCTTGTATCATCCCATTCCGTTCCAGTTAAAAAAAGATACACTGTAAAAATTACATATATCGAATAGTTGGCTTACGTTATTTGCTCGAAGCTACCAACAGAAAGGAGCATTTTGTATATAGATCTTAATAAAACAGTGAGCAGTGAGTATAATATTATGTATATATTTACAAAAAGTATCTCAGTAAGTTTATCTGCATTCTAAATTCCATAACGCAAGCTAGTTAAGCTATGCTTCCATTGGTATAGATAGCGTTGTATAAAATATTGTAGAATATTTATTTAGTCAATAATATTTACGGAAATTATCGCGATCATGGTATTTTTTTTTTTTATAGGACACGTCAATTGGACTTTGCCTTGCCTGATGGTAAGCTGAAGGCAAAGTCCCAGAAAAGAGGGTCACCATTACTTACACATACCGTGTGACAATGGTGACACTCAGCTTGACGGCCTCATCATATGCTTTTTCACGCCCCGCTTAAAGGACCCGGGACTGGTATTGGTAAATCAGGGCTGCTGTAACGTAGTTTTCGATCCGTCAGGCTAATCAAAGGTATGTATGTACCTGTATATAATTTATTTATATAATTGAGTTAATTCCTGTTAACATTATTGTATATCTTGGAACCCGAGAGTATAAAATTAGTGACTTACCTTTATAAATCTTTTGGCTTTTGTTAATAATCCTAAGGTTGTGTGTCGTGACGCTTCGGGCCCTAGTGGTACCATGTCCTTTAATTTTTCCAAGCAGGTTCTTAGGTGTGCTCTCCTGTAACAATGAAAAGTTTATTTGAAGTGGCAACATTAAGAATTTACTTCACTATAAAAATATAGACTTTGGTGATCATTTTTTAAAAGTCGGTTGAAAATAGGTTAAGGCTATTATTTACAACCGATGTCATAAAAAATTGAGGTTGTCAATTGATCGAAGTCTTTCATTATGTTATTCAGTTATAATCATTCATTTTGTAGTTAGACGAATGAGGAAGTCGCATAAATGTTAAAACCTGAGTAACTGTTTGATGTATATATCAAAATATACTGTATTATTCACCTGATGGAAAGTGGTTACCGTGACCTAAGTACACCAGATGAGTCACATCCGTGGTTCCGACCCTGTAAGAACAGAGAGTTTCTGTGTCGACAGTGCAGAAGACACAATCAGGACAAGCCTTTGATCTTCCCATTGACAGCACATAAACTCTCCAGTAAGCTCTGGCTACCCTAGTCACGGGGAGAACAGAGAGTTTCTGTGTCGACAGTGCAGACGACACAATCAGGACAAGCCTTTGATCTTCCCATTGACAGCACATAAACTCTCCAGTAAGCTCTGGCTACCCTAGTCACGGGGAACACAACACGAGGTTATTTTAGCCATATTCTGTGTCCTACCTCCTGCATGACCTACCTATGACAGCTGAATGAAAAATTCTTTCCTATTCAAGCTATTTACGATTAAAACTTTGTAAAGATTACACAAGGACTGTTACAGTAATTCTTACATAAAATTTTTAGTAACATGTACCATAGCGTTAATTTTAGTTACCATTATTCTATAACATAGCCAAACCCATTTTCAACGAGAAAAATATATTTGTTTATTTGGCCCATTCCTAATTATATTGGAGGATACCGCTGAGTGGGTAGTGGGTAGTGGCAACACCAACGCATAAATAACGACCACTCACTGTAATAAGGTAATAATTTTATTTTTCCCTAGATTTGATAAACGACTACTAGTCTCCGAATATACCTATATACTGCTTACCAAAGATTTGGTAGAAATATTATGTTATTCAGTGTTAATAATAATAATATTTTTCGTTCTTAGTAAAAAGGGGTTTACAGAATCAACCAGCATCAGGCGGGTACAAGTCAATCTTACCAACTAGATGGAGCATCTTTTAGACAACTGAAAAAGTTCTAGCGCAGACTTTCTTCTAGGGGCTGGGAGGCCAGAAGACAGTTGCTCTCGGAAAATTCGCTAAACCGGACGCCGGATGATAAGCAAATTTGGTTACAATTATAAAATTGCTGTAAGAATTATATAGAATGGGGAACCGGAAAGGAAATAGTGTGTAGCCATAAGAAAAAAAGAATGTGAAAATTCGTGGGTTCAGAACTGAAACACTCGATATTTTGATGATATTTTTAGTATTCTTTATTAAAATAGCATGAAAAAGAAACGACCTTTCTTAGTAACTTATATTTGAAAATAGTGTTCAACAATGTGGAAAAACTAGGCGAACTATTGTAGTATTCTTTATAAACATATTTATTATAGCTATTTCCGTTGAAGGACACAATGGCTACCGTATTTCTTCTCTAAGGTGCTAAGGGATACGGGTATCCTATATTCGACAGATGTAATCACTAACTCCTGTGTATACTACTGGACTGGTTGTATAGAACAAAATAATGGTATCGCAAAATGACACTATTTAACCAGAAATTTGGTAGCTGTCATACAGATGATATTACAAAAAGGTGCGCTATGCTTATATAGATAGGTATCAAAATGCCTTAACTCATTTACCAAGATTTTGAGTCCCGTTCCAAATCAAAAATTAATTCTTCCCTCACTCAGGAACCGTGACACAATTTTTGTTATAAACGGTTTGTGTAGTATACATATAACGCATTAAACAGTAAACTTATATATAAGCTACAAAAAGTGTACAACGTTACGGTAACGTTTCACGTTTCAGCATATCGTTACTGTTTCGCTATGGTGAAATACACGACTGAAGGTCTTACCACCGTTGCGGGGCAATAAAGGTAACAGTTACTTGAAGTTATGAGAAATATATTCTGATTGTATCGCGGTTGTGTTTGTGGCTGGTGTCTAAACAACAACGAATTATGATCACTGGAAAGGTTTCTCTTTTCGCTTGCGTACAGTCTGTTGTAATAATATATATATACTTACAACAAAATATTATTTCGCAGAGCCGGGGGTAAAAGATAGTATTTGATAAGTAGTCAGTTTGTAAATATAACACATAATTCAGCTGAATTTTGCATACATTACCTGGAATATGTCCCCAGTAACAGACTGCTTTCTCTCCCAGGAGTAGCATCCATAAGCTGTGTGGACGAGACTAGTTTTTACGCGGGTGTAACCACGGATAATAGCAATTTAAATCATGAAAGTATTTTAAATTAACCACTTACAAACATGTGAATGCCTTTTGGTCGCAAAAATGCACCACCACTTACCTAGTTAAACACAAACATTAGATTAGAGAAGGAAAAAAATTAAAAGCTTGTAAATTTTTTTGTAGCGATTTATAATCGTGTTCCGATAGTAGGGGCACAAAATAAGCTTATTTAGTGGAATCGTCTTGCGTGCACGAGACCCGACTAGTTGGCTTTGAACACGGCGCGCACTAATTTCATTCCACTCGGAATATATCACACAAAGAATGGGGAATTGTTTAGTAATGAAGGTATTGTGCAGCCGTTTTGGGAACTTTACGGTTATTACAGTTATTTATATTATTTATTTATCTCGTGTTGAGTGTGATAATGGTGGGAGTTTACGCGAATGTTACATACTAGTTGTTGCTCGCGTCTCTGCCCGTGAGAATTTTTGTTCGCGTATCCCAGGGTTAAGAGCTGTACCTGTTACCTTAACCATAGTAATCATTGAGACAAGGAGAAGTGTCTAGTTGGTCGAAATTGGCAAATTTTTAATTATGTTAAGTGTGTAAGGTCAAAGTCCTATCACGAAGGGAAAAATACGTGAGTTTATTTGTTTGTAGAAATATAACATAGTTTAACTGCCTCACTTATCTTAACTTTAAGGAAAAGGAAAACTGTCGTAATCCATAGCTTAAAATACGACCAATTCTATACAACCCCAAAAACATATCTCATTTTTAATGATTCTGACCATTAATTTCATCTATGTCCTTTTGGGCGGATAACGCCCGTATCCTACTATATCTACATAATTATAGGTGCTCGTAATTCCTCCTATCTTGGTCCGTATAACCGTATATTTTCTTAGAAAATTGTAAATTTATAGCCGTGTTATTTGCTAAGGGGACAGAATGGCAAAAATGAGGTAAGTAAAAAAAATTTTTTTTAAGGTATCTGAGCGGAAAAATACAACTAATTCTTGGTAGGTGACGGCAGGGAACTCTCACTAAAATAAACAAACAGTCTACCGTTCGGGAACGTGGCGGACATATTAAAAATACATTAGACTTAGTAAAAAAATCACGAACAATGCTGCCTTGTAAAATGTGCTTCCATTTTTAGGATATTTCTCGCTTTAGCTATTTGTGAGACTTGGTGATTTTTCAATGTTGCCGATGGGGAAGAAAAGTAAAAATATTTATTTTCATTTGATTTATGAAGTAACATATGATTAGGAAATATGTGAATTAAGATATTGGCATCAGTAGTGTAGTGAGTACGAATGCTACATATAAGTTTTTGAATTCGATTCTTGGATTGGGTCATGAAACACAATCCAAAAATCAAACCCCCCAAAAAATTAAAAAAATCAAAGGAATCACGTACCCAATCGTATAATACATATTATTAGCTGGTGCCTACAGCTCCGTCTACGTGGATTTGGATCCCGTATCCGTATTCTCTTGGAATCTTATCTTTCCTTTGATTCCCAGTGGATTAGGAGGCTAAAGGATATTCTCCCTTTAGTAACCCTATTACGTGGGAACGAAAATCATAGTCAACGAAACGTGGATGTTGATACGCCTCTGCCAACGTGTTCGAGGGTTAACAGGCGTGAATCTTATCTCTGCCAGTGTGGTGATAAATTGTTATTAACCAACAAAGATTAGTCCCCTAAGTGAAGCATTAAATAGTCTACAATATACGCGAGTACGTTCCAGATATTGTCATCGTCGAGGTCATAAACGCTACACGGAGGGGTTTATCACTGCGAGTATAATGAACTCGGATTCTTAACATTAATGTCTAGAGTGGAAGTTGAAGGGATTTAAGGGTCTGTGTATATTATAAGGGCTGTTTTCCATCCGACAATAGTTACACTGCCCTGAAGGTCAAATTCATGCTGCTTCTCTTCTAAAATATCTTTGCTTTTTTTTTTTTTTTTTTTTTTTTTTTTTTATATAGGACACGCCAACTTGACCTCACCTCGCCTGATGGTAAGCTAAAGGCAAAGTCTCAGGAAAGAGGGTCACCATTACAGACACTAAGTGCTACAATGGTGGCACTCAGCTTGGCGGCCTCATCAGATGCTTTTTCACGCCCCGCTTAAAGGCCCCGGGACTGTAGGAAGAAGGAAACACGTGTGCTGGTAATGAATTCCAGGTCTTGGTGGTGCGGCAAAGAAAAGAGTCTCCGAACCGCTTGGTTCTTGCTCGTATATTCTGCACAGTGTGAGGGTGACATCTAAGGCCTGCACGTGTTGTCCTATGTAGGAAAGGAGATGGTGGGATTAGTTGGAAGAGCTCGTCAGAACACTCACCGTGGTAGAGACGGTAAAATACAGCCAAGGAAGCAATATCTCTACGCATCTGCAAAGGCTCGAGGGTGTTCGTGACCTCAGGGTTCCCAATAATTCGGACCGCGCGTCGCTGCAACCTGTCGAGAGCATCTAGTAGGTATTTCGCGGAGCCATCCCAGAGATGCGAGCAGTATTCCACGCAGGAGCGAATTTGTGTCTTATAGAGAAGACACCGCTGCTCCGGCGTGAAAAAACGTCTCACTTTGTTTAAGAGTCCGAGTTTCCGCGAGGCTGTTTTGATGATGCTCTCGATGTAATTTCTGTTATTCAGTTTGCAGCGAATATCCATGCCTAGGATATAGAGATTGTCCTGCAGTGGAAGTGGCGTGCTCTGAAGAGTGGGAAGGGGAAGGAAAGAAGATACCTTTGCTGTGAACGCACAAGCCTGCGTCTTCTTGGCATTGAACTCGACCATGTTCTCGGAGCCCCATTGAGAAATGTGATTCAAGATCCGGTCCAGTTCAGTGACAAGAAGCTGTCTTTTTTCCACGATATCAGACTGTTTGGCCGCAGGTTGTCCGTGATAACTCCCGTGTAAGGTGCTATCGTCTGCATAGCAATGTATGCTGCCGGTGGACAGCATGTCGTTGATATGCAGAAGAAAGAGAGTGGGAGATAATACAGACCCCTGCGGTACGCCAGCATTTATTTGCAAGAACTCCGAAGCCCGTCCATCACAGAGGACGCGGATACGGCGCTCCTGCAGGAAACTAGCAATCCAGTTGCACAGTCTAGGAGGCAGACCAAAGGCTGGTAGCTTGGAGAGAAGCGATTTGTGCCAGACTCTATCGAAAGCTTTGGCGATATCAAGACTAATTGCCAGTGACTCGCCGTGCTTGTCCATAGCCTCACCCCAAAGATGGGTAACGTATGCTAGAAGATCACCCGTTGACCGTTTCGGCCTGAAGCCATATTGCCGGTCATTAATTAAGGAGTGATCCTCTAGGTGACGCATGAGCTGTTTGTTAATGATGTGCTCGAAGACCTTGCACAGCACTGAGGTGACGGCTATGGGTCGATAGTTGGCTGGCTCTGAGCGATCCCCCTTCTTGGGGATCGGCTGTACATTCGCCTCTTTCCAAGCCGAAGGCACTGTACCCGAGCTGTAGGACAGTCGGTACAGCCGCGTAAGCATCGGAGACAACTCCGCTGCACATTTTTGTAAGACCACCGCTGGAATACCATCCGGGCCACCGGCTTTCCGGACATCGAGTGATTGAAGCACCGCACGAACATCGCATTGCCTGATACGTATTTCAGGCATTACGTGGTCACCATTGGGTAGTGTCGGCGGCTGTATACCGCAATCATCGACTCGGGAATTGGCCGCAAAGAGATTTACTAGCATATTGGCTTTCTCTTGCGGTCCATGGGCCAGGGATCCATCAGGGTAGCGCAGCGGTGGCAGCGAAGGCTGACAGAAGTTGGCCTGCACGGCTTTGGCCAGTCGCCAGTATCCACGGCTGCCCGTGGGATGTGCCACTAGCTCTTGACCAAGCCGCGCAATGCGCAGGGCATCCGCTTTGACGTAAGCCCTCTTGCAGACCTTTGTGGCTCTGTTGTACGCCGCCTTGAAGTGGCTCACATTGGGATCGTGCGTGGCACGCGCCCTTACCCAAGCGCGATACGCGGACTGCTTTTGATCAACAGCCCTCGCACACTCGCGCCCGAACCAAGGGCGCACTCCTCGGGCACCGGTGACATCAGTGTAAGGAATATAGTATTCCATACCCAGACCGATCTCACCGGCAACAGCAGTAGCACAATCCGAGGGTTTCTTACCTTCAAAGCAGCGTTCAACCCACGGGATGGACGCAAAATAGTTGCGCAGCCCATCCCAATCTGCTGACGAGTAGTGCCAGAGACGCCGCTTCCCCTGCACGGGTCTTGAAGGCGCTATAATTGGCACCTTGGAGCAGACCAGACAGTGGTCGGAATTGCCTAAAGCGGCTTGTACCGAAACACTGTACAGGTCTGGGTGACTCGTCAGCAGAAGGTCTAGCAGAGAGGGTGCTAGGCCCGACCTTCTTGGTATTCTAGTGACCTCGTGTACCAATTGGGTCAGGCCATGCGCCAGAGCAAATGCATGGGCGGCTCTTCCCGCATGGTCTGTTTTGGAGGAGCCCAACCAGGTTTCGTGGTGGGCGTTAAAGTCCCCCAAAAATACCACTTCGGCGTTCGGAAACCGTTCCTGCGCATCATCTGCCGCCTGACTCAGATATTCAAAGAGTCGAGTTGTCTCAGCATCTCCTGTATGGGAACGGTAGAGGCACACATAGATCTGACTCGTAGAGCCATGGTCTACGTGTACCCATAGGGTTGAAAAGGATGGGTCCTCAAGGCAGCGCAAACGGCGACAACAAACATCCGCCCTAACAAACACGCACACCCCGGCTTTTGCACGGAAATTTTCCTCGATAACATAGCCGGGGTAAAGCAAGTAGGTCGTGTCATCAGGGCGGTCATTGCTCTAATTGACATGACACATTTGTTATATTTTTAATTGACCGTACTTTCCTAACCAAATACATTCGAGGTCAAAGTTATACGTATACCTTATCTAGTAATAAAACCCCTTTTATAAATGTACATCAGGTGAGTTTTGCAAACGTGAGCAAATTACAAATAAAATCCAAAAACCTTTGCTATTTTTGCTCTAAAGCATTTATAATGTTAGTTTAGGACACAGGTAAATAGTCTAGATTTTCTTAACTAGGTCGAGGTTAGGTAATTCAGCCTAGAACTAATGATTAATGGCATTTGCGAGGATGTCTGCGGTTCGACCTTAGCTCGGGCTGTGGGTAGGATACCAATATACTGTCATTTAGTAGTTTTTAGAAGTGTATCTAGTATTTTGTAGTCTGTACATTGCTATTGACGTCACGAAAGAACGTATATAAATAGTTACCACTCACTTTTTTCTCATTATTGACTTTTAGTATGTTATATTTTACACTGGGGCTGTTTAACAACAGACATACATACAGCCCAGACTCAGCCTCAGAAGCATGGTTTGAGTCAACAATAGTGCCTGGAAGACGCAATTGGCTCACCCCCTATTACGTGGGACCGAATTCAATGATTGGTGAAATGTGGGTGTTAATTCACCTCTGCCTAACCCTCCGGGGATAAAGACGTGATTATATGTATGTATGTATTTTACACTAGTATGAATTACAATATATTAATTATCATAATATTAGTATTATTCGTGCTTGCCAAAGAGGCTTTCACTTCAGAGCTCGGAGTCTAATTACTCTCTCATTTTTTTAGTTTGGAGTTTTGTACTTTTTACGAAAGAGACTTATCGTTTGACCCAAACCCAAACCTCAAGTGGAAAACCTGAGCCTAATCGTCCCTTTGCCAATCAGCTGTAAATGTACTGGCTTGCCGGTGAATTTGACTTGATCTTAGCGGGGCCCAATATGAAGAAATTATTTAAATCTAGCAGAAAGGTTAAAACATAAGTATACAAAGTACTACAAGCCGCAGGTGCGTCTCGCGGTATAAAAAATCGCCCCATTCATACGCACCCTTAACATTTACAGTGGCTGTCTGGCGTAATTACAGCGTTTGTCGGACATTATCATAGTGGAGTGCGTCCAATTTCGGCTTGACGACTTTTTTACGAGTTAAGACTCGTAAGTAATTTACGAGCTCGTAAACCGTTGCCGTGCTCCGCATATCGTGTTGATAACAATGTACAGAGATATTTTAGTGAATTGCCACGCGATGCCTCGTTACTTTATGAGTTTGGGGTTCGTGGTTGTGAATTGGGGTTGAGTTTCGAGCTTTATTGAACGTACTATGTACACATCAGCGTGGACATTGTCCAGGCTAACGCTGAGTAGGCCTTTGAGGCCTATGTCACAGTTCCAGCAGACCACAAGTTTCAGTTTAGTGTGAGTTTTTAAAGTTACTCACAACTTTCTAACGGAGTGCCAGTGGTGGATGCGACTTCATTGTGTACTCTTTTTTATGTGAATACTCTTATCTACTACAAAATAAAATTACTATAATGATTGCTCCTATGAATATTTTAGACCCCTCAATCTTGATTAAAAATAAAAAAGTAAAACGTGGCACCAAAATCCTTTTCTCCCCCATGGAGAAACGCACGCCTAAATGAAACGCGCCAGCTGATTCTACTAAGATGACGATAGCCCCTCCGCAACCCCAGGCTCAGTCCAGAGATCGTTTCGAATTCGTATCAAATTAACATTTACCTATATACCATTCGGCTTGAGAACTACTCCAGGGTGCAAATACGGCGCTTGATAATCTATAATTAATTAGTTCTTACAATAAATGAAATAACCTTCGCAGCTTATAAAATGTTACTCATAAAATGGACAGACCATAAAAAACTTCACGATGTCTTCGTAATAGCGTCTCAAATGAGGCAGAAATCAATTTACTACGCAGTTCATTTTATATTACATCACTTCTATATTCTCTGCGGTATTCATGACTTAGTTGTCATACGAGAGAAGATTAAATTAGTATTATAATTGAAATGGGGTCATTAGTTATATATAGACTTAGTCATAGATTTTATTCAATATAGAACAATACAATCGTTATTTTTAAACTATCACGGTGATAAGTATCAAAATAAACGGGATATTTACCATGTTTCATTGTTTTGAGTTTCCAATATTTCGGCGTATGGTAAATATCCCGTTTATTTTGATACTGATGTGAATGACCATGAAAGTTTAAATACCTATATCACGGTGTTAATTCATTATTGTATAACAGTATGGAACTTTTCGCGATTGAAAGGGTCAAGTGATGGCTTCGGGTGCTGCCGCATTCGAGATGACGGCAAAAGTTCCATGATTTACCTACCATAGAAAATACCAAAAAGAGTATCTGAACACGCAGTTCTCTCCTCAGGGTTTGGAGGTCAAACCGCAGTCGCTTCCATAAAAGCCGTTTAATAAATCAAAGTAGAAGGAGTAAGCGGACCTTGAAATCCAAGGTTAGGTGGCTAGGATGCAACCGGGAATAATGTTTGGGTGATGACTTAATTTTCTAAATACATTCTAAGAAATCCCCGAGTGGAGGGGTTGCGTGTCTCCAAATTTTTATGTCGGCCAGTGAGATCGACGAGACATTTTATGAGCTTCTCCTTATCTTGTCCGATTAAGCACAGATTTATTACAGATTTTTTGTACTGATTAACGGTCTACGCCTTAAATCTTCCAAACTTAGTCTTGGGGCCCGATTCATTAAATAACATTTTTTAAACGCGTGATTTCAAAACTTATAAAATTGACAACGACTTCCCATCAAGTGGGCCGTGCGCTTGTTTGCATCTGAAAATGCATCAAGAATCTGAAAAATCTCGCTGCCGCAAAAGTAATAATACACAATTGGAGGGGTAGGAGTCAGGGTTCAACGAGCTTCGAATACATTCAGAATAATCGCTGGAATGATGACAGAAATATGTCCAAGAGTTCATCGATCATTATTTTAAGCCTGTCTAAGTTCACTTTAAAAATAAATATTATAAAAGACTTAGAAAGTAGAAAAAAAGAACAGAAGAATTTCTCATACTAAATAATTCAAGAAGAATTAACAAGTTCTACTAATCTAACAGCATTGAAATTCTGCAGCCCACCGAGCCATGTAGCCGTCGTCTACGTCCCGTAGCATTGTCTACGCGGCTACGGTCTACGGAGCTACGAATGTAGACTGATTTATATTTTAGAGAATACTTAAATTTTAGAGTACTCTGATTTTCTGTGACCCTAGTACATATTTTTTAAACATGTTCATAATATATTTTCAAGGGATAGGCTGATCTATATGTCCTATACAATACATTTTTTTACTTAGCTTTTTTCGGCTACGCTTAAATATTGTCAATGCTTTACATATTATGGGAATCGAACCAAGAATCTTATGAATAACCATTGCTGTTTCTACCGTTACATCATCGATTTTAGATTTACTTTATTTTTATAAACTATAGCCACCATCCACCATCTTAAAACAATACGTTACAACAATATTCCTCCTTTTGCATATTTATTTCGGATTTTATTGACGTCTGCTGTTTAAACTCCCAATTCTGAGAAGAAAAACCTGGGTCTCATTTGTCAATTCCGACCCCTAAAATCTTGTTAGACCCCACATTTAACTTCACTAGTGTGTAGGCACCTTTATAGTTCCGGCACAAATCAATGTTCTATCAATCATGCGAGCGATAAAGTCGCAGCTTGAGTAATCACCCTCCACTTATTTTATCGCAGGCTTAAGTGATTTTTTTTATAAAAAAACTCAAGTGTTAGTGCTTATGTGTGTAGTTAAGATTTTTATGAGACTTATAACCTTTTGATAATTTTGAATTTGATTTTTTTTGCTATTATTTTTTGCGATATCTAAAAGGGTCCTCTGAATATTCGTAAAATATGACACTACTCTCTGTGTATAAAACTTATTGTATTTATTAAGTATATGAGACAATGGCTTCCCCTTAGGGTACTGTATAAGTACAAGGATGAATATATATGTAAATCTAATGTAAGAAAATATTTAAGCGGAGCGTGAAAAAGTATATGATGAGGCCGTCAAGCTGAGTGTCACCATTGTCACAATATGTATGTAATGATGACCCTCTTTTCTGAGACTGCCTTCAGCTTACCATCAGGCGAGGCGAAGTCCAACGTGGCCTATATAAAAATAATATAGGTACAAGCTGTAATATTTTTAATTGAGTATGGATGGCTAATTCCGAAATTATTCCAATTTACATACAAATAACCTGTACAGAATATATAGAAATAACTGAAAAAAAAAAACTGTTCAGTATGTAGTAGTCAGCGTTAGAATGATCTTGACTACGAAGTCTAAAAATGATCTTAATACCAAGGTTCTAAGAGCAAATCAAACTTTTTCGGCCAAACTAAAGGCGTGTACTAAATATCAGAATAATCAGTCAACAGAAAGGAGTGAAAACTAAGGCATTAAGATCATTTTGAGTACTTTCTTCGTCAAGATTGATCTTGAATGTACATGCTGATTGCACAAAATAATAAATGAAACAAAAAAGGTAAACGAGTCGAAACAAAATGTATTCAGGCATAATCTAGTAGGGGACGGGACTTCTAGAATCAAACTGGTACATATATTATGTAGATAGGTACCATTGGGAAACCTGCGGACCACACCATAATGACCCAGAAAAGGGCTTGCTTTACATATACAGAATAATATGATACTATATTGTATATAGTAGTAGAGATTTTATATGACAACAAAATTGTGTACACATTTTTTCCTGCAGTGTTGGTTTCCGGTGGTGTAGAAAATAGGCACTCTCACTTCCCGTGGGTATCGTAGAAGGCGACTAAGGAATAGAGCTGTTTTCAATCAGACCGTCGAGATGAGGGCCACTATTGTAACATTTTTACTTTAAGGGAAGGAAAGAAGATACTTTTGCTGTGAACACACATGCCTGCGTCTTCTTGGCATTGAACACGATCAAGTTCTCAGAGCCCCATTGAAAAATGTAATTCAGGATCCGGTCAAGCTCAGTAATTTAAATGTGACTCATTGTCCAGTCATATTGATGTGTGAAAAAATGAAGCTCAATATAATCCAGCTCATACAAAGCCAATAACCTAGTAATAACCGCGGTAGCCTAGTGGTATGGGTAATAGACTGCTGAGACGAGGTCTCGGGTTCGATCCCAGGTTTTACCATGGCACACACCAATGAGTTTTCGATGCTTTTCGAAGTCATGTGTGTATTTATCGCAGGTTTATAAGTGCCCGGTTAATGGCAATAGGCTCACCCACCTACATTGGGACCTAAACGTAAACTGGCGAAATGTGGGTGTTATATCACCTCTGCCTACCCCTTCTGAGATATAGGCGTGAGTTTATGTTATGTTATGTTATGTCATACGAAGCAAATTAACAGAGTTTGTAAAGCAGCTTAGTATTCAAAATAAATTCACAGTGGCTGCTTATTATATCATCCACTCAATTACAGTCTAAAAATAAACATATATCTTTAAAAAAAAAGCGCCCAAGGCACACTGCCAAAACATTATAGTACCAACAACGTGGCTCCACAGAGCGGGTGGTAGAAAACACGTATGTCCTCCGTATCAGGCGGTCCGACCCAATCTGTATGCAAAACGCGGGGTGGGGATCTCATTTCCGACCCTCCTACACCCGAATACGCCGGCACTGCCCGGGCACGTCCGTCGTACGTACTGACCCACCCTAGTCTGTCAAAAGATGGATGAATTTGAAAGAATCTCGCAGCCCTACGGCCATTCTAGGGTTGCTACTGTATTTTTTTTTTTTGGATTTAATTTTTGATGTGAGTGATTATAAATAAAGAAAACACAATTCTGTACTTATATGCATAAGTATGTCTTTTTTCTCCGTGTGCTAAACAAATATACATACATATAATCACGCCTATATCCCGGAGGGTTAAGCAGAGGAGAATTAACACCCACATTACATCATCATTATATTCGGTCCCAAGTAATAGGGCGTGAGCCTATAGCCGTTTTCTGGACACTATTGTTGACTCAAGCCATGCCCCTAAGGCGTTGTTGCAGGCACCATGATCACAGAGGGACTGAAGTATTGGAGGTGAACAGCTGAAACAGCGCAGAAATATCGGAAACTCGAAACAGTGCGACATGGTAAATATCCCGATTATTTTGATACTGATAGTTCATACAAGTCTCCTTATAACTTACCGTTTTGACGTTTGGTAAAAAGTCACTAAGTCAAATACCCAACTGGTTACTTAGAAATGAGTTAGCTAAAAGTCTGTATATTACAGTATATTGTCGACAATATTACAAATTGAAGAATAAGCTCAACTAATAAATAAGCCATGATTTTCTTTACGAAGCCCCGCCAGTAAGTTATAATAAATAAATAATTTTACCTCCCTACTATTATCAACAATAGGGCAACTAATTTCGGTTCACTTTTTGTGTTCAAAAGAAGCTTGTAATTTACCACCTGCTGAGGGACAGAGGGTCGGATGAAAACAGGAAAAAGGAAAGGAGGTACAGCCTGAGGGCCTTTCACAGAACGCACAAATAAGTACATTACTCGGTGCTATAGGCATAAGCATCTATACTATTATATAATTGTAATGTTTGTCTGTTCGTAGGAGATATTTAAAAAAATATATAGATATGTTATATTAACGATATTGAACACAACTTCCGGCATAGTAGAATTAGGACCACCCCATCTCTTCCCATGCGGTGTCGTACAAGGCGACTTAGGGATAGGGCTGTTTAGCATCAGATAGATAAATACAGCCCAGACTCAGCCTCAGATGAATGGCTCGAGTCAATAATAGTGCCGGGCAATAGGCTCACCCCCTATTACGTGGGACCGTATAAAATGATTGGTGAAATGTGGTTGTTGGTTCACCTCTGCCTAAACCTCCGGGGATAAAGGTGTGATTATATGTATGTATGTTGATGGGTATGTTGACTTTTCCGGGAGCAACTACCATCAGACCAAATGCTTACTTTTCCTATAAACTACTTTTTCATCAAAAATGTCTCGAATATCGAGATTTACACATTATTTTCCCAAGAAATATCCTATTCGTCTGTAGATATTTTCGAGCCTTTTCTTACTTTTCATGCCAACCCTACAAAGCTCTTAGGATCGACACGTTAGGGTTAAGCATAACTTAAAATTTTTGCACGCCTTACTTGCTTTTGATTTATTTTTTTATATCTTCATTGCGACCCTTGCATAGCACATTATGGAGGTACATTCCTCTCTTTTTTGACCTCCCGTGATTTGTTACCTTTCATTTAACTTTTTTTAGAAAGATGTGTTACGTTAATTTCGTGTTCGTTAATTTTTTATGATTTTTGGTGGGTAATAAACCTACTGAATTCAGTGATTAGTGAAATATGAGTGTTAATTCACCTCTGCTTAAACCCCCAGGGATAAAGGCGTGATTATATGTATGTATGTGAACCTACAGATGTGCAATAAAACACAAACTAAGCATAGCTTGTATTTCTATTTAAGTATGTTTATTCGCATTCTAGAATCCATATTGTGCCAATGTGTGCTTTCATAGACATACGTATATCAATCAGATCGAACACATATTGAAGAAAGGACATGTCAAGAGTACCCGAAACAAGCGAGCATGTATGAAAGAAGAAGCGTAAAAGTGATAAGTGGAAAACTGTAGTCTCATCCTAGGACCCCCCACAGGGAAAAAGGCGTGACTGTATGTATGTACTTCCGTTAAAACATATACGCGTGACTGTATGTATGTACTTCCGTTAAAACATATACGTAAGTGGCCACTCCAATATCTTCAGAGCTTAAGTCAACCTTACCTTATTGACGGAAAAGGCCCTGGCGCAGTCTTTTCAAGGGTTAGGGGATCAGATGATAGTTACGGCCGTAAAAGAAAAATAAACCAATAAATCAGAAGTGTAATTTTTACATACAATCGAGATTGGTGCTCAAAATTAAAAAGATGTAATTTTAATAATTCATACGAATTAAAAAAAAACATGAACATAGACAATACTTTTCTGTGTAGGTAACCAGTATTAAAAATGCAAGCCTCTCGGCGAATAAGCGGTGGACACAAATGCGTTCCACGTAGGCGTGTATGAAGAAATATGATAGTTTTGACTGTCTGATGTATGGCTGGGTGTAATACATTCCGTGATCAGATAACTGATGGTTTTCATACATCATTTATGAAGGTACGTTTCGGGTGGGGCCATTAAGACCGCGGTTGTTCCCAGTAGAAGTATCAAGGCCACATTATCTCTATATTGGTGGAGTAAAAGGTGACTAAGGGGTTAGACTGTTCCCCATTCGACAGTAAATGTATAGTTTATGACAAATTGCCTGGTTGATGACAATAGGTTCGCTCTTTTCGCTCTCTATTAGTAGGAATGAAAATCAACCTATCACTTTCGGGATTTATAAACGTAAATATATAGTAATTTTCAGTTGAATCTAACTTTCATTGTTTATAACATCATACGATAATGATACATGATATGACTGGTATAAATGAGATAAGTGTAATTTAAATATAATGTACGATAATTTCTAATTAATTAATAATTTTCTCAAAAAATATTGTATGCCGATATGGCTGAACATAGCTGATCAAATTATGTAAAAGACCATCTTTGCACCTATGTTTCACAATAAAGCATTTGAATTTGAATTTGATGTTTGTTGGTTTTGCAGGGAGCAAATGGCATCTGACCTCATAACACTGAGAGGATTGCTTGCGCCAGAGTCCCATCTGTTGTTTAGCAGGTGAACCAAATGGCAGGTTAGTCTAGGACCTGAAGAATGTTGGTAAGACCCTCTGCAACAGGTAAGGCCTTCTACAACTGTATAGAATTACCGATTGGAATACGTTCATGATATTTAAATGACTACATTTTTACCTTTCTACTTTAAATAACTCTCCCATGTGTTCTACTGCATATCATCATTCTCTAAGTGTTTTCCCTACAGCACTGACGGCACAGAAACTCTCCGTTCTGACAAGGTTGGTAGCACGTTCATAGGTCACGGTAACCACTTTCCATCAGGTGGACCGTATGCTTGTCTGCAATTTAAGTTTATACAACTACAAAAAATATCAGTTGGGATCGGATTTGTAGTCTAACTAAGATGTGCCTGAACTTTTTTTTTTATACCACTTAGTTGGCAGACAAGCACACGGCCCACCTGATGGAAAGTGGTTACCGTGACCTATGGACGTCTGTAACACCAGAGGAGTCACAGTCGCGTTGCCAACCCTGTAAGTACATTATTTCTGTGCCGTCAGTAGAAGACAAAGCAGGACAAGCCTTTAGCCTTCCCACTGACAGCACAAATTCTCCAGTGAGCTCTGGCTACCCTACTCACCGCTGGGAACACAACACGAAGTTATTATAGCCGCGGTATTCTGTAGGGCGGAGGTACTATCCCAGTCGGACTGCCAGCCATCTGACCTCCACAACCAATTGGCAACATCGAAGTTATATAGTTCGATTAGTCAGAATTTAGGGCTTCAACTAACCGTAACGACTGCCATAGATGTTGGTATGGCAACCAGTACCAACAGCTTAACGTACTCTCTGAGTCACGACCAGACCAATACAAATATCTATATTCATGCATATGTGGCGATGCCACATGTACCCAGCGCCATCTAGCGACAGCAAGCAGAACTACTACGAATCCTACATCGCGCAAGTAAAGTTCTCGCGCTGGGACAGCATGTATACTTCAACCCAACGACAATCGTTGGGCCGCGGCCCGCCAGGCGTGATCACCTTGCCTGGTCGGAGGATCCTCCCTTTGTGTTGGAGGAACATCACACCTTGTTCCTCCACACATACAAATATTTGCACTGGTCGGAGATCGAACCCGCGCCTCCTGCGTAGCGGCCTCGTCCACTACCTCCACGCCACAGAGGCAGTCCTTCTGCATGTATCATAATGTATTCTGCAATTATAATAAGACATCAATGATATAGCCGCGTGGTTTCCAGCAGAGTAGAATTAGAGCCCCCCCATCTCTTCCCATGCGGTGTCGTACAAGGCGACTAAGGGATAGAGCTGTTTAACATCAGACAGATATATACAGCCCAGACTCAGCCTTAGATGGATGGTTCGAGTCAACATAGTGCCCGGAATAGGCTCACCCCCTATTACGTGGGATCGAATACAATTATTGGTGAAATGTGGGTGTTAATTCACCACTGCCTAACCCTCCAGGGATAAAGGCGTGATTATATGTATTATATGTATATATCAATGATATAATGTATCATAGAGCATATACTCTAAAGTTTGAGCGCGAAATTGACGTTACTCAGCTTACTATAGATCAATCAATTAGCCTATGAAAGTTCACTGTTGGACTGTCATAGCGAAATGTGGAAGCAGCGCTTTAAAATACCTATGAGACGATGCTCCAATGCATATTGTTTCAGAGGATACACATCAATCAATTAGCCTCTTGCATTCGCTGTTTGACGGAGGCTAATTTGACAAGTATTATCATAGGAGTGCAGTTTAATTAGAGTTGTCAGAATGAGCATTTAATAGATGTACAGAGATAAATTTTAGCCGTCTGTTGCAATACGAATATCTTTGACAGTCGTTATAGAGAGATATATATATAGAGGTTATGTTGGACTCGAACCGCACGCCGTCTGAGGGTCGTAAGTTGAGGTGAGATTGCCGGAGGCATATCCCTCGCACTCCGGCCGATCTCCGAGTGCAGTGCGAGGTGCCCCAACTAGGGGTAGTTGGGGCACCTCGCACTGCACTCGGAGATCAACTAGGGGTAGTTGGGGCACCTCGCACTGCACTCGGAGATCGGCCGGAGTGCGAGGGATATGCCTCCGGCAATCTCACCTCAACTTACGACCCTCAGACGGCGTGCGGTTCGAGTCCAACATAACCTCTCCCACTAGCTCTGGTGGGGGGTGTCAGGGGGATGTCTGACTAGTCTAGCCACAGAGCTTCTGCCAAGCTGAGTGCCACCATTGTAGCACTTAGTGTCTGTAATGGTGACCCTCTTTCCTGAGACTTTGCCTTTAGCTTACCATCAGGCGAGGTGAGGTCAAGTTGGCGTGTCCTATATAAAAAAAAAACCATCGAAGCTCAGCGACACCATAGTTAGACTGGAAAGTCGACCCCAATTAAGTTGGGAAAAGGCTGAGTTCGTGATGATAAGATGCAAATAGATTTTTATATTCACATGGTTAAATATAGGTCATCTAAATTAAAGATTGCTAAAGTTGTCTAAGTTATTATTAATTAATTACTTCAAATGAAACTTTTTTTGTATTTAAGGTAATTCACACAAGGGGGAGAAGTTACCAGTGTATGTAATTATCGCAGATAATTGTTGCCAGAATACAAAAATATTATGTCGTAGACATAATTGGGGCGGCCTCGTAGCCTTTATTGATAAAATATATAGAACTTATCATTACTTACAGTTATAAAAGAAATAAAGGAGGTATTATATATTTCCTCACTGGGAAAGAGGCGTGTGTAATATTTGCTTTATACACAAAACAAAAGATATATATAAAACAAAAGTTATTTATAAAAAAAAAGTTATTTCGAGTCCCATTCATGTCACAAGGCCTATGTGCTGTAATTTATGCCTGCACCAAATATAAAGATCCATTTTCTTGCTTTAAATCTTGTAAAACTATGGCAGTTTATTGGTTAAGAACTCGGCTTCACGACCAAGACGTTCCGAGTTTGAATCGTGGCCATAATACTACCGAGGAAACCTCTCTCGTCACACTAACATTTACTGAAGGGTTAGGGGTACTTAGTAATTTCTTATTAAAAACAAAACAAAAAAGATGTGCCCGCCAGCCTAAGGGGCCGTATTTGTACAGATTACTGCACGAGAAATAGGTTAAATCAAATGGTTTAATTAATCGTTAGAAATTATATAGAACTGAATAAAAGTCATCCAATCGCCGTTCTCGTGGCCACACACGTGACACGTTGAACAAACGCCACCATTCAGATGCAAACGGCGGCTCAGGGCGTCAAAAATATCCGTCCTTTATCACATCCACCTTAATACCGCCTAGTGTTATACTGCTCGCTCGCTCACCCGCTCACCGCCGAGGGACGCCGCCGTAAATAAGAACATAATGTATACATTCTTTTTTTAAATTTTTAGTTTTTTTTGAAGAATTTGAGAAATTTTTTTTTTGGTGTTCTGTTTTCAACCCACTTAGTTTCAATTCACAAGTTTAAAGTAATTCAGTTTTCAACCCACTGTAAGTAATTATTATTATAGAAAAGGGGCAGGTGAGGAGTACCCTAAAACGAAGAGCATGCATGAAGAATGTAATGAGAGCGAATGAAGCGAGAGTAGTATGTCAGGATCGTAGCAAATGGAGATCTGTGATCTCTGCCTACCGCTGTGGGAAACAGGTGTGATTTTATATATATATGTAATATGACATTCAAGTTTGTTCTTTTTTCGAATACGTAGTAATTTTTTTATTTTTTTATTTTTTTGTGGTTCAGTATGTAGCTTAGAATAACAAAATTAAACCATATTTCAAGTGCTAGAGATACGCGAGGACTAAGAAATAAAAATAGAAGAAGAATACATCAATAGTTCAAATTCTTTTTGTATGTATTGCATAACGGTGGAGATTTCGATTTCAGCATAGTGCAAATAATTGTATCCATAATTCTATACTTATGTATATTCTTCGTCTTTACCTATGAGATTTCCGAATGTTTCTTACAGATTCATGAGTTCGTTATTCCTGTAATTTAATAGCTATTTCCGTTATTTATATTTTGTTTGGAAGTTCATTTCAAGATTTTTCAACTCTGTGTTACATTTTGTTTTTATTGGCCGCTTGATAAATAAAATTCGATCTTCAAAAACAGTACTTCCTAAAAGCTACCCATTTTGATGATAAATTTCGTATTACTTTTTTACAGCTGTCACTTTTCAAAAATGTAATTAAAGTGTTTGTTAGCTTAATGTTGTCTCATGCATACACAAATAAAACATAAAATTATGATTTGTAATTCCAAAAAATGTTGCAAAAATGTTAGTACTGAAAATTGGGATCCTCCAATTTCTTAAAAAAAAATGACAATCTCATTTATTACAATATTATATTCACATTGTATTTATAAAACAAAGCATTTAGACATACATACACCAGCCTACATCACGTGTTTCCTTCTTCCTACAGTTCCGGGTCCTTTAAGCGGGGCGTGAAAAAGCATATGATGAGGCCGTCAAGCTGAGTGTCACCATTGTCACACGGTATGTGTAAGTAATGGTGACCCTCTTTTCTGCGACTTTGCCTTCAGCTTACCATCAGGCAAGGCGAAGTCTAATATAATAATATAATAATATGATATAATAATAAGAAATATAAAAAAAAACATTTATTTATTCGCATTTATGAATCTATTTTACGAAGCTAGCTGTGTTGTTTAGTATTGTGTAGATTTTATAAATTCTGCCTTTGCTTTTTTAACGTAAAGCAGCATAAAGTCTATTCAGCAATTACCTACGTCATAATTCTGACGTAACACTCCTTAACGATACGAAAACTTTTTTATCACCCTACTACCGTTGCAGTGCACGTAAGTAACATAGTGTGAAAGGTAATTGAAGGAGTCGGTGCAGCACTTAGACTCAGACGGTACTGGGCGCCTTCTTGTAAATTCGGTTTACGTCGGCTAATGCATCTGTTTGGTACTGTGGTGTCGATAAAATTAGTACTTAAGCATACGAGTGAAATTTGGGTAACTTATAGCCTGTTGCTGTCAAGCGGGCATTTTGTCATGAGTTGCTTGTTTGCTGGTGGATTGAGAATAGTCCTATACTTTAGTCGCTTTCAATGACCAAGGCAAGAAATGGGGTGGCCCTATTCTAGTCCACTGACAACTTAAAAGGACCCTATTTTCAAATAGATTAAGATAGGATATCAGTATCAGAATAAACGGGATATTTACCATATTTCATTATTTTGAGTTTCCGATATTTCGGCGCTGTTGCAAGCACCACGATCACGGAGGAACTGGAGTAGTGGCGGTGAACAAAGAAAAAGTTTTTTCCTAGGAGTAATTATATCGATCTACCCTCTTTCGAGTTCTTTAACTATTTATTTATTTATTCATTCATTCAACTTTATGCACAGTAATGTTCACCGCCACTACTCCAGTTCCTCCGTGATCATGGTGCTTGCAACAGCGGCGAAATATCGGAAACTCAAAACAATGAAACATGGTAAATATCCCGTTTATTCTGATACTGATGTGAGTGACCATGATAGTTTAAATAACTATAAGATAGGATAAATTTGAATCAGTTCAGGCGGCATTAGGACTCGCGATCTGGCCCTTACAGGGGAAATGCTCTGACCACTAAGCTATCGAACCTCGTCTGAAATCATCCAATACTTCCTATATATAGTCTTAGGGCGACTCCGACTTGAACTGATTCAATTTCTTTCTTATCTTAATCGATTTGAATAGTTAGTATACTAAATGCTTTAAAATTTCATTCAAAAGGATTCTATGATCTCAAAAATCGTTTAGCATACTGCATAAGTGAAGCATTGACTATTTTTGTATTTTAAATAACAGTTCACTGTTCCTGAATGAGGCAGGAACGAATTTTGAATTTAGAATTTGGAACGGAACACAGAAATTAGTTGAATGGGTCAATTAATTTTGACACCTATCTAAATAAACATAGCGCACCTTTTTCAGTGTCATCTGTATGACAGTTACAAAAAGGTAATGAACGAGTTGTGGTCTTTCACAACACCAACCACGATATTAGCTTCCCCAAACATGATTGCTGAAAAGCAACATAAATGTCGATATCAGTATAACTAGTAAATTAAAATAAATGAAATATTAAGTAAATAGGTTTTCATCATCCTCCATCATTAAGTATATAGATTTCCCGCGTGGTTCCCAGCAGAGTAGAATTTGGACCACCCCATTTCTTCCCATGCGGTGTCGTACAAGGCGACTAAGGGATAGGGCTGTTTAACAACAGACAGATATACACAGCCCAGACTCAGCCTCAAATGCATGGCTCGAGCCAACAATAGTGCTCAGAAAACGGTAATAGGCTGACCCCCTTTACGTGGGACCGAATTCAAAGATTGGTGAAATATGGGTGTTAATTCTGCCTAACCCTCTGAGGATGAAACGTGATTATTTGTATTTATGTATGTTCTTTCTTTCTTTCAAATAATAAAATTACAAAAATATGTAGCTGCAGAATCCAATAAAAATAATTTTTATTTCAATCCATTTTCATATTATTCACAAACACGTTCAACAAAATAACTCCTACTTAGGTAACCATACCAAATATAAGCCTTCGTAATTCCGTTTCCAATAAAATCCGGTACCGAGTTGGAACAAAGAGGTAATACCGGTACCAGGCCGGATATCGGAGCTGAATGCCCGGGGCGCTGCACTAGCAGGCACATATTCAATCATGCGATGTGTTTGTGATATGTGTAGTTTATTTGTGAAACGTGTCCTCAGCTTTGTCTGCGGACTGTGATGCGGATATGTTATGGTTGTTTAAAAAAAGTAGTTATTTTTGTTTTTCTATTATTTTAGTAGCTTAAATAGGCCGTATTTTGATCGAGAGGTTTCGAGTCCTAATCCAGATTATTACACTATCGATGTAAACTCACTCTTAATTCAAGTAGTTGGTCCCTCTAAATAAGGACTTTTCCTTTAAAAAATTGGTCTTCTATGTATACTAGAGACAAGTGGTATAGTAAAAAAAAAATATCTCACGCTTCCTGAGGCGGGAAAAAATTTTGAATTTCGAAGACACCTATCATATAAAATAGCGCGTCTTTTTTGTAATGTCATCTGTGTGACATCTGCTGCACAAATGTTTTTTTAAATTTGTTTTTTATTGTACCATACACATAGAAGTGGTAACACCCACATTTTAGTGTGATAACCCTTGTATTCTTCAACGGGAACAAAGTACCCAAATTCACGTATAAAGGGTTAAAAGCCACCTAAAGATACAAAGCGTTATTCATTAAACATTTACGAACTTTGTACCGTACAAAAATAGTTCAATCACTGAGTCCATCGCTCAAAGTTTAATCAATTATAGCTCACTCAAAGGCCAAGTTACAGCGGCTCACAAAGGCAAATTTACTCAAAATGAATCCAACGGTATTATTTACACTATATTAGTAGAACGGGCCTGGGGGCGGCGGCGGAAGCGCCCCCCTCACAGGAAATGAGCTTTCGATATCCCCCTCCCAACACCCCACTTTGTCCAAATCAATTTCTCTTTACACCGCCCAAAAATGCATTGCAAATATTTAAGGGAATCTGTTGAATTATTTTTTTTGTGTCGCTTTTTTGGTTTGTAGTACCTTTAATCCCTGTAAAGGTAAGTACTGACCGGCGGTAGGGAATATTCGCACTAACTATTACTATTATATAAATGGAAAGTACTCGTGTATACATTGGAGATATAATATGGACATGTGTAACACCAGAGGAGTCACAATCACGCTGCCGACCCTGTAGACACAGATTTTCTGTGCCGTCAGTGTAGACAAAGCAGGGCAAGCCTTTAGTCTTCCTACTGACAGCACAGACTCTCCAGTGAGCACTGGCTTCCCTACTCACCGCTGGGAACTCGACACGAAGTTATTATGGCCGCGGTATTCTGTAGGGTGGAGGTACTTCCCCAGTCGGACTCCTCAATTGAGACGGAAATACCGCCGTATCCTACCTATATACATATTTTAAATACTTAGCTGTTTATCTATTTGTTCGTGATAAACGCAAAAACTACTGAACAGATTATGATGCGTTTTTGTTTGTTTGGAAGGTCTCGGTCGGGTTAAAATCTTACGTTACTTTCATCGCAATTGGATGTCGTAAAACCGGACATATGACCAAATGTAGCTAATAGGGTAGTTTCCTGAGTCATCGAATTCTTACCAATACTAATTAATGTCTTAGTACTTAGTATCTAAAAATATGCATAGTAAACTAAGATATTGCCTAAATAAACTGAAACTATGACTTTCCATTATTTTCAATTCCCAAAATATAACCAATCGAAATAAAGCAAAAATCACAACTTTTTAGATTCCTTATTAAATTTCAAATCAATCTTATTAAACATTGTATACGTGTAAATGCAACGTAGACTGAGATAAATGCGATATTTTCTTGCACTCCATACATTTTAACTACGCGCCAATGCGCTGTGACGTCATCACGTGCCACGATTTTGTATGTAACATTTTCAGGCGACTCCAGAAATTTAATTTTGAAAGTCAAATATGTTTAAAACTATTTGTCATAAGAAAGTTTCACTTTTACAGTTCATTATATTATTGTAAAATTTTACACACAACCCTATTACCGTCAACAACGCGGGCGGAGCCGCGGGCAGAGGACTATTAACTAATATAATATAATATATTTGTATTTAAAATAAATCCTGCACTGAATATAAATTACGATTTTAATTATTTCCGAGCCTATCATTATTCGTCCGCCATATTGCTTTTACTTAATTGTAATACTTCAACTAAAAGCTTGCACCATTGCATTGTACTGTGATAAATGAAATTACATTGAATTATACAGCTGGTGTGCTGCGTCCAGCTCACACTTTGGTCAACTCGGGATCAATAACTACCCATATGTGTTATTATTGTTAAGACAATTAAAACATGTCCATCCAAAGCTTGCCTGTGAGAGATCGCTTGAAGTGATAAGACCGCCATTTACATATTTTTCATAATGTTGTCTTTTTTTTATCTTGGACACGCCAATTTGATTTTACCTCGCCTGATGGTAAGCTAAAGGCAAAGTCTCAGGAAAGAGGGCCACCATTACAGATACTAATTAATGTTACAATGGTGGCACTCAGCTTGGCGGCCACATCAGATGATTTTTCACGCCCCGCTTAAAGGATCCGGGACTATAGGAAGATAGAAACAAATGATGCAAGTGTGATGAGCACCTTTGCACCGCACGCGATCATGGATGGGTTATTATAATTTTTTTTAATTCGAATAAACCACCTCGAATCGCTGAAAAAATAATATAATATAAATATCTTACCTTATTTTATCTTTCATTGTTTTATTGGCTTTTATGAGATTGGCTACCAGGCTAGCCCTGAAAGAAAAGTCTGTGCCAATGTCTCGGCTGTTATCTAGTAGGTGAGATCAACTTGGACCCTAGAGGGTTGGTTTACCGCCCGTAAAATCATGTACGAAGTGGAGGACTAATAGTCAAAAATCGGACCCCAGACTCTTAGACCATTTATGACTTAACATTTAGTTGGTAATGATAACTTTAAAAAATAAGCTACTTTTTCTTCATCTAGGAGGTAGGTAGTATTTCCGTCTCAATTGAGTAGTCCGACTGGGGAAGTACCTCCACTCAACAGAATAACGCAGTCATAATAACCTCGTGTTGTGTTCCCGGTTGAGTTATTGTGCAGTCATTGGAAAGACCAAAGCCTTGTCCTGATTGTGTCTTTAGCATTGACGGCACAGAAACTCTCAGTTCTTGCACGCACACATACATAGGTCACGGTAATCACTTTCCATCAGGTGTGCCGTGTTCTTGTCTGCAACCTAGCATTAATCCCAGTAGCATTCGAAGCTTCCATCTTAGAGTCTGGGGTATGAAAAATATGCTATTTATAAGCATGTTAAAAATCAATGAAACTTAACCTGCTCTTTTCAAATCTGTTTTCCCGCTCACAACAATAAACTATTTTCTAAAAATACTCAAATAAAATGTACTCGACGAGACCCACCGGCGAGGTAAGTACAAAAAGGTAAAACACTCGCCGAGTCTAAGTCTCGAGTGTTCACTTAACTTAGCAGAAGTCGGAGTAGCTGCACCACCGTTGCTTCACCAACTTTTAAATTGAATTCACCGGTTAGAAAATTCTCGACAAACAAACGCGATTGCGGTTTTTTTTTTGCTAGAGTAATATTGGACTTTTTGCAGATCGATTGTATCTGGATTACATTATGTTTTAATAACTTTTAAATTATTGCGTTCTATGATAACCATAATGTTAACAGGAATTAATGCGATCATGGTATAGGTACATCCATAACGTTGGTTTGCCTGACGTTTCGATCAGCTTACACCGCCGGCCGTAGTCACCTGTCAGGCAAATCAAAGGTATGTATGTATCAATATTGTGTATTGTAAGTGTATTGTATGTGTGTAAAAATATATAATCATTTGCCGAACAATATTGCTGAACTACCTGTAAGATTATTTAAAAGGACACTGTTTGAAATGTTATTAAATAAAAATTATTATGACGTACATGAATATTTAAATGACAAATTTATAGAATGACACTTGAACATAAATAATGATGTTAATTATTAATAATAATAAATACATAATGGTAATGATTATAGATTTAATGTAGATTTAAGAAATTGACAAATGTACTAAATTTGCACGCCATCTCATGGCAGAATATGAGCGAACTACACTATGTTGTTATAATACCTCTATACACCATGTTCTAGCAAATAAATGAATTTGAATTTGAATACCATAATTGCGTAATACCCATTATTACGAAATTTACATTAATGTATTTTTTTTTTAAGAGACATCTTTAATAGAGTGAATTATCTTCGCTAAACAGCTAGAGCAGTTTGTCGGCGTTCGTTCATACATTATTAAATACTTAGTATACCTAGGCTAAATCTACCCATCCACCTAATTTATATATAAATTTATTGTATAAAACATTTCTTTTATTTACATATAATAATAAATTAGCACATGCCACTTAATAGTCTATATGCATTTCCGTCCAATTGAACAGTCCAACTGGGGAAGTACCTGCGCCCTACAGAATACCGCGGCCATAATAACCTCGTGTTATGTTCCCGGCGGTGAGTAGGGTAGCCAGAGCTCACTGGAGAGATTGTGTGCTGTCAGTGGTAAAACCAAAGGCTTTGCCTTGCTTTGGCGAGTGTGACTCCTCTGGTCACATCCATCGGCCCCAGAAACCGCTTCCCATCAGGGAGCCGTGTGCTTGTCTGCCAACTAAGTGGTATAAAAAAAAGGTGGGCCGTGTGCTTGTTCTGGTTGTATCTTCTGAAGGCAAAACTCTGAAAACAAGAACTCTCCAGAGAGCACTGGCTACCCTACTCATCACCGGGAACACAACAAGAGGTTATTATGGCCGCGGTATTCTGTATTCTGTAGGGTAGATTACTTTGAGACTGTAGTCAATCATTCTGATGTTGTCCGTACAACTTACAAGTGAGCAACAGTACTGTAGTCTTAAATCTAGAAGTCGGACGGGCACCGAACCTGCGAGGGCTATATATCGCTTTTAATAAATTGGCGCGAGTCTAACGAGCACGAACAAATGTTTCTCCTGAGAGCTATCTGTGGCACGCTGACGCGCCAAAAAACATGGCCGCTGTGTAAACACACTCTTATTACTCTTGAATTAGAAAGAACGTGGAATTTTTGTTGCTATATCTTATTTAGGATGTCTGTAGTTTAAGTTAGTAGCTTAGTTATCTATACAAAGTAATATATTTCTTTTTATATAGGACACGTCAATTCAACTTCGCATTGCCCGATGGTAAGCTGAAGGCAAAGTCTGAGATAAGAGGGTCACCATTTCTCACATATGTACACCATGTGACGATGGTGATATTCAGCTTGACGGCCTCATCATATGATTTTACACGCCCCGCTTAAAGGACCCGGGACTGTAGGAAGGAGAAAACACGTGAGGTGGTAATGAATTACAGGCCTTAATGGTGCGACAAAAGAAAGAGTCACCAAACCGCTTGGTTCTTGATCGGATATTCTGCATCGTATGCGGATTACATCTAAGACCTGCACGTGTTGCCCTGTGTAGGAAAGGAGAGGGTGGGACTAATTGGAAGAGCTCATAAGAACATTCATTATGGTACAGACGTTAAAATACTGTCAAGGACGCAACATCTCTACGCATCTGCAAAGGTTCTAGCCCGCACCGCACGTCGTCGCTGCAACCTGTCTAGATCATCTAGTAAGTACTTTGCTGACCCATCCCAGAGATGAGAGCAGTATTCCACACAGGAGGGAATTTGTGTCTTGTATATTATGAAGCTGAAGAGTTAGTACGCGGTAATTTTAGGAATAACTGGTTCAAATTGAAAGTTTTTTATAACCTATACATCATCATGGTACTACTTAAGGGATCGGAGCAGTAATCATAAATGTGGCAGGATCCCATACATTATTTGAAAATTTATAAAAAGAAAATTAATAATCGAAGAAATCCATGGACAAGGCCGTTGAGGACCAGCTGGTATGTACTTACAGGTCTGACCAATCGCCACCGTCTACCGTTTAAGTTGCTATGAATTTTATACAATATCTATACCTAATAACTATCATAACATAACATTAACATAAACTCACACCTATATCCCAGGAGTAGGCAGAGGTGCTAGCACCCACATTTCGCCAGTTTATGTTTAGGTCCCAATGTAATAGGTGGCGAGCCTATTGCCATTAATCGGGCACTTATAAACCTGCGATAAATACACACATAACTTCGAAAAGCATCGAAAAGTGGCGTGTGCCATGGTAAAACCTGGGATCGAACCCGAGACCTCGTCTCAGCAGTCCATTACCCATACCAATAGACTACCGCGGCGCTAACTACCAGATAAATATACGAACCATTATTGTTACACATTCTTCTTCTCAGTCGCATCCGAGCTCTAACCTCGGAGTCGGGGGTCCGCTCTACCAGTCTAACTGCGGATTTGCCTAACCTTCGATATTTTCCGTGAAGTGACTGTCATCTGACCTCCACAAGCCAAAGGCGATATCGAAGCATTGCAGCTAGACCAGTTGCTGGACTTTCTAGGGCTCCGACTAACTGTAACGACTGTCATAGATGTTCGTATGGCAACCAAGACCTACGCTCCGAGCCACGACCACACCAATAGAAATACTCATATTCATGAATACAAATATTTGCTTTAAGCGGGAACAGAACCCGCTCCTCCTTAGTAGCGGCCGCGTTCACAACTGCGACGCCACAGATACTGTCTAATCACACCTATCTAAACAATATGCCCAATAGAATTACTTAGAAATTATTATTAGTCTTCACAAATGTTAAAGAGATGAAAAATACAAGCAAAGACGACTCTAAATATCTCATTAAAAGGGCGCGCCGTAGTAGCGGCGGTAAGACCCATCATGGGGGAGTGTCTAGACAGGACACACGTCAGCCTCTCGTACCGTCTGACGCTGATGATCACCGAGCACGGGTGCTTCGGGAAGTGTCTGCGTCGGATGGAGAAAGAGCCAACGTCCGAGTGCCATCACTGTGACGCGAGCGAGGACTCGGGGCCACACACGCTCACCGAGTGTCCGGCGTGGGAGACGCTGAACCTCACCTTCGGCAACCAAAAATGATCCACAGGCGGCGTGCGTTTTGGTCGGTTCGAGTCCGACATAACCTCTCCCATCGGCTCCGGTGGGGGGGTATCCGTGGGGATTAAAACGCACGTAAAAAAATCTGAGTAACAGATACTCATAAAATAATTAACAAAACTGAAGTATAAAAAATATATTAAAACAAGAAACACTCGATAGATTCAAATAAAACAAAATTATAATTCGAAACGGCACAGAATGTTCCGAACAGGTAACAGATTCTTTAACATTCAAGACATTAAAAATACAGCCGTTTCAGCTTCAAGCCCGAGTGATATTCAAAGCGAGCGTAAACAGGGACCCAACCGAGTTGGATTACGGCAGTAATTAATCGAGAGTGTGCCTTCGCGACAAGAATCCCCTCCCCTCCCCACCCTACGACCCTCGTTGCCTCGCCAGAGCTTTATTTTTACAAGACCTCCATTTCATTAGAAAACTACAAAGGATTTTGCTGAGAATAGTTACTTATATTAAATGCTCAATTGCTTTTGAATTCTTTTTATTTTACTGTTTACTTGTTATATTAAAAGGTTTATTTTGTTTACAGAAAAGGAAGAAGGATTGTGGTGTGGCTGTATTTTATCATGTGAAAATATGTATCACTATATTCGTACGTGTAAACACCCGAACCTGATCAATTTTCATAACATTTTGTTGTCTGCCCGATTAATTTTTTTTCCCACTTAGGGAAGACACCTGATGGGAAGTGGTTACCGTGTCCTATGGACGTATGCTACACTAAGGGTGTTACACTCGCGCTGCCAAATCTACTTATTATATGAAATTTATTCTACGAGGTCCGCGTTGGTGACGGAGAAAGAATACAAGTATCACCACCCCATCTCATCCGAAGGGTGTCGTAAGAGGTGACAAATGGAAACATACGCAAACCATATCACTGCGAGAGAAGGAAAGCTCGAAATAAAACCCTGTACCAACCCGTCTGGCCAGCGTGGAAACAGTAGGCCAAGGCCTCCCAACATTGAGAGCGATGGGCTAGTTGATTGATTGATTCTACGAGGAAATCGTTTGTCCTGGTTCGGTCATGTTATGCATAGGGATAAAAGTAACGTCGTAAGGAAGGCACTAACTATGGAAGTGGATGGCTACAAGGGAAGAGGGAGCCCTAAAATGAGGTGGATGGACTGGGTGAAAGATGATATGGTTAAGAAGGGAATGAATGTTCAGATGACTGCAACTAGAGATGAATGGAAAAAGAACACATGTTGCGCCGACCCCAATAAACTTGGGATAAGGGCATGAGGATGATGATGGTCACACATATCTTTTATTACATTTACAATAACTTCACGCCTTAATAGCTGAAGAGGTAAGCAAAGTTGCATTATTTTCTATTTTTGCAGAATTTTCCAAGCAAAATAACCCAATAAAACATAGCCCAATCAGAAAATCGAACCATGAACTTAACAGCAACCGCACTTACTACCTATTAGTCTTACATTTTAACATCAGAAAATAAAACGATAGTTTTTGCAATATTGCAAACGAGAACTGCACGCTATAAGCAATGAAAGTTAACGACATTCGACGATAGTCAACGATATTCAACGTTAGCGAACGACACGCCCGCCATCACCGCGAAATGTCCGAAAAACTAATTCCACAAAATGTCCGTTAAAATAATTTAATTGGTAAAAGGGCGGGAAATACTATGGATGCAGGCGAATAGCTGGTTTTTACATCGAACTAAAATGTTGTAAAAGTTGGAATTTTATACTGTTTACTTTCTGAGCGGGTCCGCCTATCACACCGATGAGAATGTTTGAAAATATATTGTAAAAATGTAATAAATTTGTAACAATAATTTAAAGGAATAATAATTCTGCTCAGAGCACATGGTAAATATCCTGGCGAGTTTTACACTTGTACTTACATAGTAATCTATACCTAACATTATGAAGTTGAAGAGTTTGTTTGTTTGTTTGAACGCGATAATCTCAAAAACTACTGGTATGATTTAAGATAAGATAAGATAAGATAAATAAGATAAGATAAATTTATTTGTAGAAACATGTGTACAGATGATGTTACAAAGTATATTACAATGCATTGCGAGTTTCAACACGTTCTGTCAATGTAGACGTACAAATATGAGTATTCGTGAACTTCATGTATGAGCACGAGAAATATGATATTCTATAATGATCCTTTAATAATTATATAATTTTTGGTTATTTGACAATTATAGGTATTTGTAATTCGTAACAAGATTAAATTTATCATTATTTGTCAATAAAGAATATAATTAATTCGTTTAATGTCAGCATAAAGAAATATATTAGTCAGAGAGATATTATTACAAATCAGAAACAGATTGATGTCAAAATCTTATAATTATTTAAGTATGTCAAAGTGCTGTATGTCAATTAAGTGTTAATAAAAACAAAATTTAATCAATATACGTCCTGATCATTAATATAATCTCTTATTGTATAGTAGCACTTTCGAATTAGTAGCGTTTTTATTTTATGCTTAAACATATCTGTATTCATGTCTTTGTAGCTATTTGGAATTTTGTTGAATATTTTTGGTGCCATACACAATATACTGTTCCCCATGAGTGCTGTTCTAGCGCCACGCATGCACAATCTATACTCGTCACGACGACTGCGGATGACGTTGTCGGATAGTCGAGGAAATAGATGTGGATTACGTTTGACAAATAACACTGTTTCATAAATATACAGTGATGGTAAGGTTAGGATGTTGTATTTAATAAAGTATGGTCTACAACTATCGGTCACCCTTAGTCCAAACATAGCTCTAATGCACCGCTTTTGCTGTTTGAAAATTTGATCTTTAAGGGTTGAATTACCCCAAAAAATTATGCCATACCTAAGTAGCGATGCAACTGAACCGTGGTAAGCTGTTAACAACGCCGATGTACTTACAGTGGGAGAAAGTTTATAGAGTGCATACGAACGACTACTAATCTTTTTACATAATTGTTCTATATGAGCCTTCCAATTAAGCTTACTGTCGATAGTTATACCCAGGAACTTAGTAGTATCGACTTGATGTAGTTCATTTCCTTCATATCTAACATTAATTTGATTTGTTTGGGGTTGTCGCTGACTAAAATGCATTATGTGGGTTTTACTCAGATTAATTTTCAGGTTGTTATGATTTAGCCATTTTATAACTCCAGACAAAGAATTATTTATATCATCCTCGTAACAACTGTGCGTTGTTGAAGACACGGTAATTGAACTGTCATCAGCGAATAGTGTCATGGGTTGGCTTATTGCATTAGGTAAGTCGTTAATATATAAATTAAAAAGTAAAGGACCAAGGACGCTGCCTTGTGGTAATCCGTAGGTCACTTTACGCGATCTAGACATTGAAGTTATCTCATGTTTTGTGTTCAAGTCAATCCTCGATATGGCGGTTACTTGTTTTCTATTCGTTAGGTACGAAACTATCATATTTTGTATGTTACCTCTTATACCACAGCATGCGAGCTTGTCTTCTAATATAGAATGTTTGACATGATCGAATGCCGCGGTCATATCACAGTATATTGTACATACTGGATTCCTTACATCAACATTAGGTATTGTTTTTTGTAAAAAATCGTAAATGGCCATATTTATTGTTATGTTCTTGCGAAAGCCCTTTTGTTCGTTACAGATGATTTTATTTGTTTCAAGGTAACCATACAGCTCCTTATATATATATTTTTCAACTATTTTGGAGAATACAGAAAGGAGTGCAATAGGTCTATAATTTTCCATCAAATCTCGATTTCCCTTTTTTAAAATTGGTTTCACTATAGACATTTTCAGCTGTTTAGGGAAACTGCCCGAACATATGCTTAAATTAATAATTTGGCTTAAGTGACCGGAGATTAGAGGTGCAACAGATTTTACTATCCTTGTAGAAATGTCATCATAGCCCACACTATTGGTGTTTTTCAAATTTTTAATAATTGTTAGGATGTCATGGGGTACGCTGGGTGCCATAAACATTGAGTCTTTCATTTTATTCATACCTGAAATGGCTTTGCTAGCAGAATCTGTGATTGGACTAACCTTATCTATAAAATAGTCGTTAAATTTAGAAGCAATTAATTTAGGATCTACTATTGTTTCATTATTTATTCGTATTTTTTGGATGGATTCTCTAGGCGTACTCAGTTTTGTGCTATTTATTATGCTCCATATTGTTTTACTTTTGTTTTTTGAGGTATTTATTTTATTAATGTTTTGTGCCCGCTTAGTCAACAATATAATCTTTTTAAATAATTTTGTATAATTTACATAGCGATCCTTATTACTAGAAGTAGGTTTTTTCCTATACGTCCATAATAGTTCTCTCTTTTTTTTACTGCATAATTTGATACCTCGTGATATTCAAGTCGGTCGCTTGTAAACATTGATTTTGACAAGCTTTAGTGGAAAACATAGTTTGTAGATTAGACTAAACTGCTCTATAAATATATTATACGCAACGTTACAATCTTCTGTGTTATAGATATCTGAAAATGATAAGCTTCCGATATGTTTCTGAAAATTCAGGATATTTTCAGACGAAAAGTTACGCTTTCTCGTGTACCAGTGCTTTAAAATACATTGTTTGTTAACTGGACATGTCAGAAGTTGTGCTGTGTGATCTGATAATTCAAGCTTTAATATCTCGGCGGAGCATAGTTCTTTAAAATCATGTGCAAAATTGTCTAAACAAGTTTGGCTTATTAGCCTTGTTGGTTGTTCTATGGCTAATTTTAGGTTAAAGTTTAGTAATGAACACTTAAAGTCCAAAGTAATAGTATTGTTTTTCATAATGTCAATGTTAAAATCTCCTGTCACTATAATGTTTGAATATTTTTTTCTCGTCACAATTGATAATACTTGGTCTAACTTCTGGAAAAATATATTTAGTAATTGTGTACCATTCCTATTTTGTGGTATTCTGTAAATACAGATAACAGCTATATTATACTGAGTTAACACTATTCCGCTACATTCGAAAATGCCACTGATAGACAATTGTTCGATACCATCGATTACACGCCACAAGATGCCCGTTTTTACCAATATGCATGATCCACCCCTTCTTCTGTTTGTTCTACAGAAGGAAGCAGCTAAGCAATAGTTTGGGATATGAAGATGTGATTCATCGTCCGCTACTATAAAATGCTCAGTTATACATATAACATCCACAATCTTATGCTTATCTGCTAATTCATCTAAGCAGACCATCAAAGCATCCGCTTTATTTATCAGACCCGCAATGTTCTGATGCAGTACATACAATGACTTACTAACGAAAAAACACATCACTATTTGCAACTAACGATCCACATTCACTCATATTGTTATCACACTTATCACGTATAATATCATTTGGACAAGAGATGTGTACATAGTATCTAAGATTGTCAAAAATATTTTTCATACCATTATTGTTTATCATGCTATTATATTTTGAGAACATATTATAGTCACAAGTCAAGTTTAAGTTAGAGTCAAATAATGTGGCATATTTATGAATGTTTACATCACGACATAGAAGAGTAGAAAAACTGTCTACCCGCCAATTATACATTGTACTATAGTAGCTAAATTTATATGTGGGTAGACAAAGTATAATATTAGTATATTTTATGTCAGCAAGTGCATTCCTAATCCTAAAAATTATGTCACTATAATTACAACTCCTCAGAAAATCTTCTTGTCCAATCATAATTATACAATAATCATTCATGGTGAAATTCTTGAGCTTTGTTTGAAGACTACTAAGTAAATTTAAAATACCCTGATTTGGAGAGAGATAATGACAAATGTCAATACTTGGAAAGGTATTTTGTGCAATTTTTAATACTTTATTTAGTTTATTGCTGCTTATAATACACATTTTTTGTTTCAAGTGTTTTGTTATGAATTCGCCTTCCGTTTGAGGAGGTATAATTTTATCATCCACGTTTTGCTTTGCTGTTTTTTGTTGAGAATTTATTGCCATCGATGTGTCAGGGTTAATAGTAGGTGCTATGTCTGTGATTGGCTTCTGCGATGCTACTTTATGTTCTAAATCATTATTTTTTCTCTCTAGTTTTGAAACTGTCATTTTGAGATCATTGTTTTCATTGGATAGCTGGTTTATTTCTTCGCGCGCCGCATTTAGCTCCGAACTCAATTTTAGTATTTGTTGTCGTAAGTCGTTCTCTCCTCGTTTTCGTCATCGGATATGTCAGGTAAACTAGTTGTGCTGCCATCTTGTATTGTGTTGTTGGTACTACCTGTTCCATCTGTCTCTGATGATGATTTTGTTCGTGTTCTACGTAAGGTGATATTTTCAAAGAAATTCATAGTTTACTTTGAACTTACAAATATCTCAAAAAGTTCGACGAGCGCTAGGTTCGGAACTCCTGCCTCAATGATTAGAAGTCGCCGTGTCTACTGGTCAGACCACCGTGACTACTATGCTAAACTTTAAAAGTGCATCCGTAATACACCGTAATACAAGTACTGTGAGTTAGTATGACTCATGCATTTGGATTTTTTTGCACAAGTACAAAAAGTTTTTACGTCTTACTCACAGAACTTAGTAAAAAAATATAAAAAGATTTTCATATAGTGGATACTTTTTAGCACTATTTCATAGTTCATACCCAATTATTATTCACTAATACGATAATAGTTCACTCTTTAAAAAGGTTCAGGTTGTTGGTATTTTGATAGATATACTTTATAACATTACGACTTTCGCTATTTAAAATGTGATAGTTTGGGTATAACACTTTTCCTTGTCACTGGTTGTGTTGTGTATGTCACTTGTTTATTTTTATTAGATATGTTATGTGTTTAGCAGTAGATTAAGCAAAATATTTTTATATGTGGGTTTGATTTTTATATTTTCTTTTCATTTAGACACTGTATAACTAAGAAACCTAATAAAACTTTGGCTGGTTTATCACTTTATTTCTCTTAAATTTCACTAAAATATTTTGATTTTAATGTACGTAGCTATTTTAAAAACGAAATAATAACACAGAGCTCTTTAGTAAAGATGTGCACTTGACGGCAGCGCCATCTGTCATTCCTCCATCTCATTTTGAAAACTTATTTTTGTGTTAGTAGTTCGTTTATCGACGAAGGCTCTAGGCTATATATCATCACGCTACTTTTTATATGAACGGACCAGTGATCATAAATATCAACAAATACGACAGGCTTCCGCACATTATTTGAAGACTAAAAAATTACGGGCTCAAAGGAGTCTTATTCAAGACATATTTACTATTGAATTACTACACAGAACAAACCAAGTTCGCCCAATTTGTTCATTAAAATAATACAGACGAATGAGATAGTTTGAAATCGTCGAGATTAATGTGTAGGTAATGTACCGTTTTAATAACACCATTTGTACGACTTATTAGTTTCTCTCGAAGAGTTATTATAGTCATTATTTAAGAAGATAGGCAGGAATATAAATACGTATAATCTTATAGTTTCTTTTTTCTAAGGGTTGAAAAGGAATAAAAGCTCATAAAAGATCGATATGCAGAAAGTTTTGAACGTGTGAAATTATATTTTACTTCTGTTTTGTAAGTAGGCAAATAAAATTAAAATATAGTTTTTACCTAGTTTTTTTTATACCACTTAGGTGGTTCCACCTGAAGAAAAGTGGTCACCGAGGTCTCTGGACGTGTGCAACACCAGGGGCGTCACAACCGTACTGCCAACCCTGTAAGAACAGAGTTTTTGTGCCGTCCATGCAGAAGACAAAACAGGACAAGCCTTTGGTCTTCCCACTGACAGTATGAAAACTCTTCAGTGAGCGCTGGCTATCCTACTCACCGCCAGGAAAACACGAGGCTATTATGGCCGCGGTATTCTGTAGAGCGGAGGTACTTCCCGATTCCTACTTACTTATCTAATTTATTTCAATACAGATGTGTTGGCGGTCGTTCTCGGCAAAATTAATATGAACCATAATAATACATCAATGTAAGGTAATCTTCGCGCCGGTTGCCATCCTGGAGCTTTCTAACATACAAACATATATACAACCGAAGCAAATAAAAGCGTGTTCATACTCTGTTCGGTTCGGTGTGACTGTCGGCGAACTTTTGACATGCAACTAACCAATGCGCTATCATGACGAGGCGTTTTACGGTGTGATATATCACCGCGTTTACTCGAATGCGATGTCAGACGGTAGTCCCTTTTTTGTACCACTTAGGTGACACACAAGCACACGGCCCACCTGATTGGAAGTGGTTAACGTGGCCTATAGACGTGTGCACAACACCAGGGGCGTTATACAGGCGCTGCTGACCCTAAAGAAACTTTCTTATGTCCCTCTTGAAGAACCCCATATTGTAGGCGCTTGGGAAAATCGCAGCAGGGAGGTCATTCCACAGCTTGAGTGTGCTGGGGATGAAATTTCTTTCATACCGCACAGTGCACACCGTCTTTTTTTTTATACCACTAAGCTGATGGGAAGCGGTTACCGTGGCCTATGGACGTATGCAACACCAGGGGTGTCACACTCGTGCTGCCGACCATGAAGAAACCTTCTGATGCCCCTCTTGAAGAACCCCATATTGTAGGTCGCAATGTGTAAAAGTCTGTAAAAGCCGGATAAACCAAATGAAAAGGAAGAGAAGGAGTAAGAAGACCCTGGGCCCAGAGGTAAAGAGCTCGAAAGTAATCACGAACAACATCAGGATTGCGTTAATCCTCGTTAATCAGTGTTCTAGTCGTGCCTCGGAAGACACATTACGCCGTCAGTCCTGGTTGCCATACGAACAGCTATAGCAGTCGTTACGGATAGATGGAGCACTAAAAAGTCTAACAACTACTCTAGCTGCAATGGTTCGATATAGTCTCTGGGTTTTGGAGATCTGATCGCTTCACGGAAAATATCGAAGTCCAGCTAAATCTGCAGTTAGACTGGTAAAGCAGACCCCAGACTCTTGAGGGGCAAGCTTCGGATGCGATTGTCATTAACGCCAGGATGAAGAAGAACATTATTTTATATCATGCAAGTTGAAAAATTAGTATTACATAACATAAACATAAACTTGCAAAGACGGGCATTGAGGCTGGTTGACAATCCCATACTCGCAGGTAGAATGGAACCTCTTAGCCTTAGGAGGGATTTTGCCTCACTGTGTGTGTTCTACCGCCTATACAATGGTTTGTGCTCAGATGAATTGTTTGACATGATGCCCGTAGCTACATTCTATCATCGCACCTCTCGCCATGGGCAGGGAATTCATCCCCACACATTGCGACCTGAGCCGGTGCGCACTGTGCGGTATGAAAGAAACTTCATCCCACGCACACTCAAGCTGTGGAATGACCTCCCTGCTGCGGTTTTCCCAAGCGCCTACAATATGGGGTTCTTCAAGAGGGGCATCAGAAGGTTTCTTCATGGTCGGCAGCATGAGTGTGACACCCCTGGTGTTGCATACGTCCATAGGCCACGGTAACCGCTTCCCATCAGGTGGGCCGTGTGCTTGTCTGCCAACTTAGTGGTATAAAAAAAAAAAAAAACTCACGCCTATATCCCCGAAGGGGTAGGCAGAGGTGCTAACACCCACATTTCGCCAGTTTATGTTTAGGTTTTTTTTTTTTTTTTTTTTTTTTTTATATAGGACACGTCAATTGGACTTCGCCTTGCCTGATGGTAAGCTGAAGGCAAAATCCCAGAAAAGAGGGTCACCATTACTTACACATACCGTGTGACAATGGTGACACTCAGCTTGACGGCCTTATCATATGCTTTTTCACGCCCCGCTTAAAGGACCCGGGACTGTAGGAAGAAGGAAACACGTGAGCTGGTAATGAATTCCAGGCCTTAATGGTGCGACAGAGGAAAGAGTCTCCGAACCGCTTGGTTCTTGATCGGATGTTTTGCACCGTGTGCGGATGACATCTAAGACCTGCACGCGTTGTCCTGTGTAGGAAAGGGGAGGGTGGGACTAATTGGAAGAGCTCATCAGAACACTCCCCATGGTACAGACGGTAAAATACAGCCATGGACGCAACATCTCTACGCAGCTGTAAAGGTTCTAGGGTGTTCGTGATCTCGGGATTCCCAATGATGCGGACCGCACGTCGCTGCAACCTGTCGAGAGCATCTAGTAAGTACTTTGCTGAACCATCCCAGAGATGCGAGCAGTACTCCACACAGGAGCGAATTTGTGTCTTGTATAGAAGACACCGCTGCTCCGGCGTGAAAAATCGTCTCACTCTGTTCAGGACTCCGAGTTTTCGTGAGGCTGTTTTGATGATGCTTTCGATGTAGTTTTTGTTATTCAGGTTGCAGCGTACATCCATACCTAGGATATTGAGATTGTCCTGCAGCGGCAGTGGCGTGCTCTGAAGAGTGGGGAGGGGAAGGAAAGAAGATACTTTTGCTGTAAACGCACATGCCTGCGTCTTCTTGGCATTGAACTCAACCAGGTTCTCAGAGCCCCATTGAGAAATGTGATTCAGGACCCCGTCAAGCTCAGTGACAAGAAGCTGCCTTTTCTCTGCGATATCTGACTGCTTGGCCGCTGGATGTCCATGATAACTCCCATGTAAAGTGCTATCGTCTGCATAACAATGAACATTGCCGGTAGACAGCATGTCGTTGATATGCAGAAGAAAGAGAGTGGGTGATAAGACGGACCCCTGGGGCACGCCAGCATTAACCTGCAGAAACTCTGATGCTCGTCCGTCACAAAGGACGCGAATACGGCGCCCCTGCAGGAAGCTAGCAACCCAGTTGCACAGCCTAGAAGGCAGACCAAAGGCAGGTAGCTTAGAAAGAAGCGATTTGTGCCAGACTCTATCGAAAGCTTTGGCGATGTCAAGACTAATTGCCAGTGACTCGCCGTGCTTGTCCATAGCCTCACCCCAAAGATGGGTAACGTATGCTAGAAGATCACCCGTTGACCGTTTCGGTCTGAAGCCATATTGCCGGTCATTAATTAAGGAGTGATCCTCTAGGTGCCGCATGAGCTGTTTGTTAATTATGTGCTCAAACACTTTGCACAGCACTGAGGTGACGGCTATGGGTCGATAGTTGGCTGGCTCCGAGCGATCCCCCTTCTTGGGAATCGGCTGAACATTCGCCTCTTTCCAAGGCAAAGGCACTGTACCCGAACTGTAGGATAGCCGGTACAGGCGCGTAAGCATTGGAGACAACTCCGCTGCACATTTTTTCAAAACTACCGCTGGAATACCATCCGGACCACTGGCTTTCCGGACATCGAGTGATTGCAGCACTGCACGGACATCGCGTTGCCTGATATGGATATCAGGCATCGCGTGGTCACTGTCGGGTAGTGTTGGTGGCTGCGTACCACAATCATCGATTCGGGAGTTGGCCGCGAAGAGATTAGCCAGCAGATTTGCCTTCTCTTGCGACTCATGGGCCAGGGATCCATCAGGGTTACGCAGCGGAGGCAGCGAAGGCTGACAGAAGTTGGCTTGCACGGCTTTAGCCAGTCGCCAGTAGCCACGGCTTCCCGTGGGATGCATCACTAGCTCTTGACCAAGCCGCGCTATGCGCAGGGCATCCGCTCTGACATAGGCCCTTCTACAGACCTTTGTGGCTCTGTTGTACGCTGCCTTGAAGTGGCCCAGATTGGGATGGCGCGTGGCGCGCGCCCTTACCCAAGCGCGGTACGCAGACTGTTTTTGTTCAACAGCTTCCGCGCACTCGCGCCCGAACCAAGGGCGCACCCCGCGGTCACCGGTGACATCGGTGTATGAGATATAGTATTCCATACCCAGACCGATCTCACCGGCGACAGCAGTAGCACAATCCGATGGGTTCTTACCTTCAAAGCAGCGCTCAACCCACGGGATGGACGCAAAATAGTCACGAAGTCCATCCCAGTCCGCTGACGAGTAGTGCCAGAGACGCCGCTTCCCCTGCACGGGTCGTGGGGGCGCCATAATAGGCACCGTGGAACAGACCAGGCAGTGGTCAGAGTTGCCTAACGCGGCTCGCACCGATACACTGTACCGGTCCGGATCACTCGTCAGCAGAAGGTCTAGCAGAGAAGGTGCTTGGCCCGACCTTCTTGGTATCCTAGTGACCTCGTGCACCAATTGGGTCAGGCCGTGCGCCAGAGCAAATGCGTGGGCGGCTCTTCCCGCATGGTCTGTTTTGGAGGAGCCCAACCAGATCTCGTGGTGGGCGTTAAAATCCCCCAAAAATACCATTTCGGCATTCGGAAATCGCTCCTGCGCATCATCTGCCGCCTGACTCAGATATTCAAAGAGTCGAGTTGTCTCAGCATCTCCTGTATGGGAACGGTAGAGGCACACATAGATCTGACTCGTAGGGCCATGGTCTACGTGTACCCAAAGGACGGAGAAGGATGGGTCCTCTAGGCAGCGCAAACGGCGACAGCAAACATCCGCCCTAACAAACACGCACACCCCGGCTTTTGCACGAAAACTTTCCTCAAGAACATAGCCAGGGTAGAGCAAGTAGGTCGTGTCGTCAGGGCGGTGTATTTGCGTCTCCGTTAGAAAAAACATGGCAGGTTTCGCCGTCTCTAGGTGTTGGTGGACGGCGTTGAGGTTTGCATGGAGCCCACAGATGTTAGTGGACTCCACCTCAAATAGCAAGCTTTTGGGAGTGTGACGAGCCGCTGTGTTGCCTTTTTCTATACATTGCGCTGCCATGAGTTTGGGTGGGAGAAGGCGTGAAAAAAAGAAGTGATTGCCGCCGCAGCACCGTGTGACAAAGCGCGGGATATTGGTTTTATCTATGAATGTGAGGCATGGCGAGAGCCGACGCGCCGAACGGAAGGGCCCCCGTACCCCCCCGAGTATGGTCGCCGGGCTCCCAAATCCGGTCACCAACCGGCACGACGAACCATATCGGGATTATGCGCGGCCTGGTGAGGCAGCCTCCCAAGGTGGTTAACCCCAGTTGGGCCCCTGTACTATACCGCGGGCGGCCAGCGGCACCACCGTTTCTACAGGTCTCCCTGTTCGGCGCATCGCCCCGCGCCATCCCCACTAGACTACGCCAAGACCCACTGGTCCCACTAGTGCTGCGACAACCACCACCTCTGCCCGGCTATGCACATGCTGACCCCTGAACACAATCCAACCGAGATTGAATTGCTATGGAGGGTTTTTCGCAATAGTGCACGGTGGTACCTACCCGGTCGAAACTTGAGACAAATTTGTGCCACCAAGTTTCTACCACCAGTAATAGGTGTCCCAATGTAATAGGTGGCGAGCCTATTGCCATTAACCGGCCACTTATAAACCTGCGATAAATACACACATAACTTCGAAAAGCATCGAAAAGTCATTGGTGTGTGCCATGGTAAAACTTGGGATCGAACCCGAGACCTCGTCTCAGCAGTCCATTACCCATACCACTAGGCTACCGCGGTTCCTCAGTATTAGTATTAAGTATACATATTGTACACACAGCGTCAGAGAAAACAGACCCCCTCAATACTTAAAGAATATCGCCGCGGGGGTTCCTTTTCTCTGAAGCTTACCGTACATGTCGAAAAAAATCCTAAACAAAAAGCAAAGTCACGTACTCAAAAAAAGAACTAGGATTATATCAGATGCCTCATGCAGGCATAGAACCTATGGCCGTCAAGCACGTACAACTACCAGCTTACTACTCCGCACGGAAATGCATGCGGAAAATGTCGATATTTCAAATACCGAATGTTTGCTCGCATGACTGCCGGCGACTGTACATGAATTACAACTAGCATTGCTGGCGGTGAGAGTACACGTTGCAATGTCGGGTAGAATGTTAGAAATAAAGTACTTCCAATGTGGAATTTTGTACTGTTCAACACAGAAATGTTATTGAGTTTTACTATTTGGTTTTTTTCCCTTCTATAAAAGTTTGTGAAGATTTTTATGATACAAGCTCTAACGATGATGGTGAGCTAAAGGCAAAGTCTCAGGAAAGATGGTCACCATTACAGATACGTAGCATGTTACAATTGTGGCAGTCAGCTTGACGGCCTCATCAGATGCTATTGCACGTCCCGCTTAAAGGACTCGGGACTGTAGGAAGAAAGAAACACGTAATACTGGATGTGAGGTAGAGCTCACTGGAGAATTTGTGCTGTCAGTGGGAAGACTAAAGGCTTGTCCTGCTTTGTCTTCTGCTGACGGCACAGAAACTCTGTACTTACAGGGTTGGCAGCGCGACTGTGACTCCTCTGGTGTTACAGACGTCCATAGGTCACGGTAACCACTTTCCATCAGGTGGGCCGTGTGCTTGTCTGCCAACTAAGTGGAATAAAAAAAAAAAAAAAAGTGGCCCCTCAACGTTTCACGGCACAGTGAGAGCGCTCCGCGAAGTCTGGAGTGGAGTCCAGTCAATACTCTTCACGGACAAGTGCGAGCAAAAAAGTAATTTTCCATTCCATTTCAGCTTGCAGGTGAGGATTGCTAGCCCCGAAGGTCTCACTGATGAAATTGAACAATGCGACATTGGGCCATACACCGGTCACGTGATCCACCAACATTATCATAATATGCAGCGATACGTGGATTGCAATTGATACATAATGGATAATGAATGGCCCACTTTATCCTGCTAATGTTGGATGGCTTTAAATGCAATCCTGTAATTTATTGCCATTATTTATTTCAACTTTATCTACATAGGCGGACTTAATGCCACAGGCTTTACCAGTCAACCAAAGGTTGTGCAGAGAAAGAGTCAGTAGGTGCATTATTGAGAGTACAGGAACAAATCTCCTGTAAAGAAATATATAGGTACATACATACCTATCATACATAGATTATATTTATATACGTGATAGTACTATACAAGCTGAAGTGGCAGTGGGCTGGCCACGTTTGTCGAAGGACCGATGGCCGTTGGAGCAAACGAGTCCTAGAGTGGAGATTGCGAGAAGGTAAACGGAAGGTAGGACGCCCCCTAGCTAGAAGGACGGACGATCTGAAAAAGGTGGCTGGGACAGACTGGATGCGGAAGGCGGAGGATCGGAAAAAATGGTGCGCATTGGGAGAGGCCTATGTCCAGCAGTGGACTGGGCTGGGCTAATTGATTGATTGATTGACGTGATACTTATTGATCAGTGACTTCTATACTTATATATTACTGTGCTAGACAGAAAAATGAAATTGTGATAGACAAAAAACTGATCAATAACTTTTTGAAGTTAGCATACTACTTTTATTGGATTGGTGTAAAAGTTATTAACTCATTTATCTAATTTTTGTGTTCCGTTCCAAATATTTGAAGTGTTCCATTGCCGGCTCACTGTCACCCAGGAACATACACAGAAGTCATTGTCGAAATAGTTTTACATCAATGTTTAACATCTAACATAACATAACATAAACTAACGCTTATATCCCCGAAATCCCCAAGGGGTAGGCAGAGGTGCCAGCACCCACATTTCCCCAGTTTATGTTTAGGTCCCAATGTAACAGGTGGTGAGCCTATTGCCATTAACCGGGCACTTATAAACCTGCGATAAATACACACATAACTTAACATCTGACAGATATATCAGTCCAGACTCAGCCTCAGATGCATGGCTTGAGTCAACAATAGCTTGAAAGACAACAATAGGCTCACCCCCTATTACGTGGGACCGAATTCAACGATTGGGTGTTTATTCACCTCTGCCTAACTCTCCGGGGATAAAGGCGTGATTACATGTATGTATGTATGTGCTTGTACTTTTACACATTGTTTTTTATTTCTTATTAGACCTGACCGGTTTCGCTTTACGGCATCCTCAAAGGTGAGTTCTCAATATGTGTAACAATAAATTCCACCATGGGAAGCGGTAACCGTGGCCTATGGACGCATGCAACACCAGGGGTGTCACATTCGCGCTGTCGACCACGAAGAAATCTTCTGATGCCCCTCTTGAAGAACCTTGAATGTTGATGGCACTTGGTACATCACAGTATAAATAGTTTTATTTCAATGTTCAATATTAACATAACTTTTTCTTTAAACCTATGTGTTACCTGAAAATTTGATTTCACTGGAGTTACCTGTAACAAATGCAAAGAAAAAATCAATTAAACCTGAGACTTGAGGAGGTAGGACACGGCGGTATTTCCGCCCAATTGAGCAGTCCAACTGGGGAAGTACCTCCGCCCTACAGAATACCGCGGTTATAATAACTTTGTGTTGTGTTCCCGGCGGTGAGTAGGGTAGCCAGAGCTCACTGGAGAGTTTTTGTGCTGTCAGTGGGACGACCAAAGGCTTGTTCTGCTGTGTCATCTACACTGACGGCACAAAATCTCTGTTCTTACAGGGTCGGCAGCACGGATATGACTCCACTGGTGTTACACACGTTCATAGGTCATGGTAACCACTTTCCATTAGGTGCGTCGTGTGCTTGTCTGCCACCTAAGTTGTATAAAAAAAAGACTTGAGATCAACGTTAAAGTTAAAATGCGACTAGGTTTCGAAATGAGAGCTTCAGATGCAACTAGTTTGACACCAGTTGCATCTAAAACTCTCATCTTCGTGACACAATTTTTGTTCTAAACATTTTGCCTATAGTGTGGCCACAAGGGCTGTACCAGTCCCATGATAGAGTACGCGCCACAAAATGAGTCCCGTGGCACATTTAATGTTGCCAGTATCGCCCTTTTCTTTTACCTGGTGAGTAGGGTAGCCAGAGCTCACTGGAGAATTTGTGCTGTCAGTGGGAAGACTAAAGGCTTGTCCTGCTTTGTCTGCTATTGACGGCTCAGAAACTGTACTTACGGGGTTGGCAGCGCGAATGTGACTCCACTGGTGTTACACACGTTCATAGGTCATGGTAACCACTTTCCATCAGGTGTGTCGTGTGCTTTTCTGCCAACTAAGTGGTATAAAAATAAATATAAAAATAAAATAAAATATAGGTGTAGCCTTTGTTGGGAAACTAAAGTTTTATAAGGATCTCTACATTTCGTAACTATAAAGGCCAGGAATTTATACTTAGATGTCATTGGTTGATAACAACAATCATAAAGTTTATTTCTAGCTACACATTATACAATTTTATCATTTTCAAATGTCACAATACCCACAGAAGCATAAACAATCTGCGAGTCCATAAATTATTCGCTGACCCATTGACAAGTCTTATTTTATACGTCTTTGATCTTTGGGACATAACGCGCTATTCTGCTTGACAATATGTTTCAAACGTAGTCGTAACGTGCTCAATTTCAATAAGCTAACATAAAACATATAACTGGTTATGACTAAACTAACTTTAAACATCATTATTGTGTTAGTCGCATTTGAGGCGTAGACAAGGTTAGATAGACTGGACTAAAATTCTTCGGCTATATTGGAAGCGACTACCGTCTGACCTCCCAACCTGAATTGTGATTAGTGGTCAGCCACTGACAGAGTTATTCCGGTCCCCCGTATAGGCCTCCATCTTGACCCTTCGATTATTGACAACCAAGGTCGACTTTTAACATGCCCTCCAAAGCACAAAAGCGCTCAGATGTAAGCGTTCACAATTTTTTATGGCAGTCAAGCACACGGTCCACCTGAAGGAAAGTGGTTACAGTGGCCTAAAGAAGTATGCAACACCAAAAGCGTAACACTCGCGCTGCTAAACTTGTAGAAACCTTCTAACTAATGCCCTTTTTGAAGAATCTCATATTTTAGTCGCTTGAGAAAACCACATCCAAATAGCAATCACGCCTAGCTAGCTTAATTAATAGGTCGTGGTAATAATACATATAAAATTGCCGTTTTTTTGAAGAAATTAGAGGAAACCCAATTTTCAGTACCAAAATTTTTGCATTTTTTTTAAGAATGACAAATCCAAATTTTATGTTTTTTTTTTTGTATGAATGAAACAACTTTAAGCTAACAAACACTTTTATTAAGTGTTTTAGTGACAGCTGTAAAAAAGTAATACGAAATTTATCATTAAAATTGATAGCATTTAAGAAGTTAGGTACTGTTTTTGAAGATCGAATTTAATTTATCCAGCGGCCAAAAAAACCAAAATATAATATAAAGTTCTAAAATCTTGAAATCAACTTTCAAACAAAATATAAATAATGGAAATAGCTATTAAATTACAGGAATAACGAACTCATGAATCTGTAAGAAAATTTCGGCAATTTCATAGGTAAAGACCTAATATAAATGAACTAATATGTCGCTGGTACGAACACAAGTCGTTACGTTACAGTTACAGTTGGTCAAGCCCAATAAGGCCCCTGTCTATTTTAATAATGCCCTTTAACCATCCACCGATACGCGTACGTCTGTTGTCATGATATGATAGCGGCCATTTTGTTATTATAGTGGTGTATAATTTCGCTTTGATATTTCATACTCTTTAATTAAATAAATTGCCGTGTTAGTACCAATATAATTCTGTCTACCCCTTTGGGGTTTTACTGATGTCTAATTAAATCGAGAGCTTCGTGTTATATAGATATTGATAGGGGAGTTTACGGAACTGAAATGAATTTTAAGTCAGGTAGGTAGTGTATTAAAACTTATGTTTGGAACATTGAACTCTATGGATGTGAAACGTGGATTATGACTTAGTGGGACAAATACAAGATGGAGGCGTTTGAAATGTGGTGCTGGAGAAGGATGAAGGGAATAAGGTGGACAGAAAGAATGACCAACGAAAGAGTACTAAACAAAGTACAGGAAAGAAGGTCGATACTGGAAATAATAGAGAACCGAAGAGAAAAGATGATTGGTCACCTCAATAAGACATGATTTATTTAAAAATAGTATCATAGAAGGGAAGGTAGACGGAAAGAGGAGAAGAGGTAGACCAAGAGGAACGTTTATGGCACAGATAAAAGAAAAGATAAAAGTCGCGTCTTATGAGGAGGTCAAAGGATTGGCGGCGGAAAGAGAAAAGTGGCGATTACTCCACCGACAAGAGCACAGCTCTTAAGTTTAGAGAGAGAGAGAGGTAGTGTAATGGGTAGTCGAGTCCAGATGGCAGTCGCTTCACGAAAACCTTCTAATACCCCTTTTGAATTACCCCATATTGTAGCGTATGGGAAAACCGCAGCAGTTAGTTGATGGCACCAATATCTAATAAATAATAAAAGGATTGTGTAATGACTGCAGATTGCTGCAGATAGATGAGGGATTGATGTGCAGTATTGCCGTTACAAATGTTTTATTACTTTAATAATTAATATTACAAAAGTTGGATTGTATAATGTACAATAATATAATTTAAAATAAACGCTTCTTTTAAATTTTCATTGATAAAATATTTGATAGTCCGTGAAGTTGCTTCGAGTTATTGAAACAACCAAGTAAAAACACAGATCGTTATTCAAACTTAGACTATCGAATTTATTACGCAACTTCACGTATAAATGATGATGAAAATCCAGCAAAACTATAATAAATAATAGGGAAACACTTTTCGGGCTCATCGAAAGTAATTTATCAGATGTTCTGATGTAAAAGCTACTAGACCATTCGGCGCCGTGGTGTTACCAACTTTAAATTATAAACAAGACAAAGAAACATTTGAAATTTTAGCCAACAATGCTGGGAAGACAATGGAGGTGTCTGTTTTTGTTGAATAACGAAACGTCAAAGGGACGAAGTGGCAACATTCAAGGACTTTTTAATAATCCGACTGGAGTGTTTGAGGTATTTATAAAGTTTTATTGCGATATAAGCCTTTGTTAGTTCGTATTGCCAGTGAGAATAGAAATATCTCACTTATATATAGATATTGAGAGCTGAACACTGGTGCTGCATTACGCTTTTATGAGTACTGGATGTCTTTTAGATAGATAGATAGATAGATTATTCTTTATTGTACACCAATAGATTACAGTAGAACTTGTAGTTAGCATGCATACAGTATGTTTATTTATTTATTTATTTATTTATTTATTAAATTGTGGAACATAGGTTTTACAAAGATCTTAAAATAATAAATATAGGTGCACTATGTCCTGCCACTTACATGGCGTACAAATTAAAATTAAATGTCATGATGATTAGTATTGGTACTTACAGTTATGGTTAGTAGATATCGATTACAAGATTAGTCCTTACTGCTCATAATAATACATTGCTCATAACGCTCAAACAATACATTTTACTGTCATATACATATGCAATAATTATAATCTATTGTCAATGTCAATTTAATAAATCTTATGAACCAATAATAATATGTAACAATAAAATCATTAAAATTTCTCGTTTAGATACTCATTGATCGAATAATAGGCTTTCTCTAATAATAATGTGAGCAATTTATTTTTAAACTCTTGTAAAATGTCAATGGAACTTATAGATTTAGGCAGTTTATTATAGATTGTAGGTGCCATGCAGAAGACACTATTCTTATACATGGTTGTTTTAGACGCTACCACGTGGAGTTTACCTGCTCTACGGCTACTACTTACTGGTGAAAATTTTGACCAGTTCCGTCTAACAAACATGCACATTTCGAGAATGTACATGGACGGCATTGTTAATAATTTTAAACTTATAAAATGTGGCTTACATGTATCAGTGGTGTGTAAGTTGCATATTGCTCTGATACAGCGTTTTTGTGCCTTAAAAACCAATTCTTTGCCTACTGCATTCCCCCAGAATATAATACCGTACCTTAAAGTGGACGCAACAAACCCATGGTATGCTGTGAGTACAGTATCTTGATTTGCGGATTTGTTTAACATGTATAAGGCGTATGCGTGTTGATTTAATTTTCCACATACTTTTCCGATCTGTTCTTTCCATTGCAATGTGTTTTCTATTTGTAACCCAAGAAATTTTGTTACTGTAGCCTCATTCACTTTTGCACCATTATATTTAACATTTAGATGTAGGTCTTCGTCTATGTTTCTACCAAAGTTCATTATAGTCGTTTTCCCAATATTAATTTTTAAGTTTTGCGCCTCAAGCCAAGCAACAAGAGAGCCAATACTGTCATTCATTTCCGATTCAATTACATCTATATTAGGTTTGTCAAATACAACCGTAGCGTCATCAGCAAACATTACCATGGGAAATGTTGTTGCTGACGGAAAGTCATTGATGTAAACGTTAAACAGCAACGGCCCCAATGTACTCCCCTGCGGCACACCGTAAGCTATATTTCTCACGTCTGACTGGTAATGATGTTCAGTGTTAGGTTTACAACTTATCCTGTTAATTACAGTGATCTGTTGACGATTTGTTAAATATGATTCGAGCAGACTAGATAAGTTTCCCCTAATGCCGTATGAATTTAATTTATCAATGAGAATTTTGTGGTCTACATAGTCGAATGCCTTCGTCATATCCATATAAAGCGCCGCAACGGGCAAACGTTTATCGACTCTGGCCATAATTATATTAAGAAAATCAAATATGGCGGTATCAATACATTTATTTTTTCTAAATCCTTTCTGTTGTTCAGCAAAAAGATTATGAACCTCAAAATAATTATTTATATTATCATAAATGACTCGCTCAAATATTTTAGAAAAAATTGGTACTAAAGCAATTGGCCTGTAACATGAGAGATCTTCCTTGTCTCCTTTTTTAAAAAGTGGTTTTATCACAGTTTTTTTTAGTTTATCGGGAAATATACCCTGCATAATGCAGGAGTTAATAATGTGGCTTAAGACAGGCGCAATGTACAACGATACCTTTTTTACAACACTTGTCCTTATTTCATCATATCCCGTGCTAGCTGTATTTTTTAATTGGTTTATAATAATGTCCTGTGGTATAGTAGGTTGCATAAACATTGAAGAGGATTTGCTAGGTTTGACAGAATTGATGTATCTGGTACCTTTTATCGACTGTGCTTGGTCCGCAAAGAAGTCATTAAATGCTTGTGCAATGGTCATAGGATTAGTTATCAACTGGTTATTTACTTTTACTTGCCCAATACCTTCAGTAGGATAACTAACTTTGGCTTTGTTTATTATTTTCCACGTAGCTTTACATTTATTTTTAGAAGAACGTACATATTTATTGTGTTGTTGTTTTTGTGTTAAATTAATTATTTTCTTAAGCCTGCGAGATAGGCATTTAAAATTTAGTTTATTACGCTCAGTAGGACATCGTCTGTATATCCACAATAGTTCACGCTTTCTTTTACTACAAGCCCTAATACCGTTAGTTACCCATCTGGGTTTTATTTTTGTGGAGATTTTAATTTTAATTTTAGGAAAACATATATTATATGCGTATGAAAATATCTCATGAAATATATTAAAAGCGCAATTACAATCAGTTTCGGCGTATACTTTAGCAAAATCCAAACTCTTAAGGTAGTCAACGAACTTTTCCATATTATTACTACAGTAGTTGCGTTTTTGAGTAAACCAAAAATCTAGTCTGCATGTCTTATTGACAGGGCAGTGTAGTAGTTGTGCTGTATGGTCTGATACTGCCAGTTCTAGTACTTCACTTTTACATCGTCGTAAATTATGTGCAAAGTTATCAATACAGGTTCCACTGCATAGGCGAGTAGGTTTGTTTATTTCACATTTTAAATTAAACCCTTGAAGTATTTGAATGAATTGCTGAGAATAAATTGTTGTCTTTAAAATGTCAATATTGAAATCACCACACACTATTAACTTTCTGTTACTATCGAATGGAAACAACGAGAGAACCCGGTATAACACATCAAAGAACACATTAAATTTGTATTTTACCTGATCCCTTTGTGGAGGTCTATAGATACACAATATTATGATGTTATGATCAATAAGATCTACCCCACAGCATTCGATTATCCCCGGCACACTACAAGGCGGTACATTTTCAATAGCCTTATACCTAAGTCCATTTCTCACCATAATGCAGGTACCTCCGCGCCTCACGCGCCTTGCACAGTAAGTCGCTAACGTGAAGTTAGGTATACATAACAAATCAGTATCCAATGCCACCATATTGTGTTCACAGAAACATAATATATCAATTTGATTATCTTTACAACTTAAGTTTTCCATATGAACTGTAAAGGCACCCGATTTACTTAATAGTCCATTTATGTTTTGGTGCAGAATAGTTATATTACTATACACGAAAAAGAGGTTCCGGTGGTGTGTTATTTTCTGTTATATAATTACTAGTAGTAGTAGTAGCACATTTATCAGTCAGATCGTGTATGTCACGGTCGTCTGTCTGCGTACTTTGCTCAACCGTTAATTTTTGTTTTCCACCTAGTGTTTTTGACTGCTTATATATATTATACTGCTGCAGTTTCTTTGTGTAGTCGCCTTTTATGACTTCTTTAAGTAAATATCTACTAATATACAAAGCTCGGTTAGTTTTATGAGGCAGAAATGTCGTGTAGTGCATATCAACAAACGTACTCTTACTATACCGGCGACTTACGAATTTTAATACATAGTTTAATTTGGTCTCATTCAATGATTTATTGTAAGGTACTTTGCACAGTAGAATATTAACACATCTGTTACGCATAATAAAATAATTAAGTTGTGTTTGTAGTTCATACGGATTAGTGTCATTCATACCACCTAGTATAACTAGAAAGTCATTACAAGTTAAAGCACCAACATCACTTGTCATGGAATCCAACACATCAGACATTTTTGCACCCGGTTTCCAATAACAGCTCACACTCGTCTCAGAGCCAACAAGGGCTTGAAGTGATTTTCGGATACCTTGACCCTGCTGGTCAGCTAGAATAACAATTCTTTTCCTTTGTTTGTCATCTTCCAACGTATTCTGAGATCTCGTAACACGGTCAGAATTTATTACTATAGGTGAATTACTAACACAAGGTACAGGTTTTACAGGTAGTTCCATACTTTTATCAGTTTTCGTGAGTGTTGAACTACGCTGTACCGGAGTAGAGGTAGCAATCATTCTGTTCGATTTATCTAATTCCAATTTTAGTCGAATGTTTTCGCAATTAAGGTTATCGATTTCTTGATTAGCGCTTTGTAGCCTAGCCGTTAATTTATCTATTTGTTCTTGTAATTTCGTAATTTTTTCGTGGTGTTCCCCTAGTGACACATTAGATAGGCTCATCACTGTGGATTCAAACAGGGAAGTTGTAGAATAGTCCAACAACAGTGATTTTACTGCCGGTCGTCTTACTGTGATATTGTCGTCGCTATTGTGATCCATTATAAATTGTCAGAAATGTATGACAGCAATCACAAAAAGTGCTCGGTGAGACAGGTGGGATTTGATCCCAGGCTTCTTGCGTGCCGATCGGTGACCAGTTGATTCGCGCCACAATGCCAATGATAGTATGAGCGAAATAAAGGTTTCGTTAAATGATGTATGAAATTATAGGTACGATCTGTTTTATCGGCAATTTGTTATATCCCAACCGATTGTCTAGATGTCGCTAAACGATATTTATGACACGAAATGATTTGCAATGATTGTGCACTACTTGAATCAAACTTTCACAAATTTTATTTTCAAAGTGTAGTGTTTTTTTCACTTATAATGTTACAAACTTGCTATTATATGGTATTTAGCCAAGACTGAGGCACTGATTTTAGTTTATAATTGATCATATAACACTTGATTTGGCACTTTTGGCAAATTTTCACAACACCGTTATTTTTACACATACACTTTTTATTTTTCGCAGATAACACTTGTGGTTATGACTTATGCCTTTATAGTTAGGTAAAACGTATCTTTAAACTGCGTGGGCATATTATAATATTTTTAATTGAAATTAATTACGGAGGTGATGTTATTGCGATCAACGCCACCTAGCGTTATGTATGTATGTACAATGGGCGGCCTTATCGCTGGAAGCGATTTCTTCCAGGCAAACTATATTTTATTTTTATTCCTATATAATTCCTTCCTTCTTCTTCCCTTTCTATTTTATACCTATATTTTATTCCTTTTAATTGGTTTTTAAATTTACTCTGCCATTTGCGTGTTGTTTTGTAGGTTCCCGTAGGAGTAAAATAAGTCCACCTCATCTCTTCCCTTGGGTGTCGTAGAAGGCGACTAAGGGATAAGGCTGTTTTCCACCTTACAGTAATCATACATCTCGTGTTAAAGTGCCCATTTTGCGGTAATTGGTTTGCGCACTATTACGTAGGAACGAATTTTTTTTATGCCGCGTGGTTCCCGGCAGAGTAGAATTTGGGCCACCCCATCTCTTCCCATGCGGTGTCGTACAAGGCGACTAAGGGATAGGGCTGTTTAACATCAGACAGATATATACAGCCCAGACTCAGCTTCAGATGCGGGGCTCGAGTCAACTATAGTGTCCGATATACGGCAATAGGCTCACCACCTATTACGTGGGACCGAATACAGTTATTGGTGAAATGTGGGTGTTAATTCACCTCTGCCTAACCCTCCGGGGATAAAGGCGTGATTTTGTGTGTGTGTGTGTGAATTTTTTTTATTTGTTTTTTTTACCACTTAGGTGGCAGACAAGCGCACGGCCCACCTGATGGAAAGCGGTTACCGTGGCCTATGGACGTGTGTAACACCAGAGAAGCCACTCTCGCACTGCCTACCCTGTAAGCACAGAGTTTGTGTGCCGTCAGTGTAGAGGACAAAGCAGGACAAGCCTTTAGTCTTCCCACTGACAGTATAAATGAGCTCTGGCTTTGGTTATTATAACCGCGGTATTCTGTAGGGCGGAGGTACTTCCCCAGTCGGACTGTTCAATTGGGCGGAATACGGAATTTAGTTGGCGAATGTGGGTATTAATACACATCTGCCTACTCCTTCGGGGGTATACAGGCGACAATACATGTGTATGTACAATGCGCAACTAGGTCATGGGTCCTGAGCCTGTTTTCAACCCTAGTTTTATAAAAATATGGATAAGACTGTTTAGACGCATGCATGCCTCCGATGGATTATCTACTTGTCCTACTGTAAATATGTTGGTGTACAATAAAGAATTATCTATCTATGTATCTAGATGTAAACTAGGAGTCAATTATTAGGAGTGTGAAGTGTTGGATGGATGGATGTAAGAAAGACTGCAGTTTTATATCGGCAATAGAATCCTAAAGCTCATTGCGACGGGAAACCACAGACAGTAGCTAGTACTAACATAACATACAAGACACGGTTTTTTTTATTAGTGCTATCAACCCCGTCGAAGCCTACTCTATGTCCAGCATATGTCCTAGTCTAACATATACATTTGAGGAGGTAGGACACAGCGGTATTTCCGCCCAATTGAGCAGTCCGACTGGGGAAGTACCTCCGCCCTACAGAATACCGCGGTTATAATAACTTTGTGTTGTGTTCCCGGCGGTGAGTAGGGTAGCCAGAGCTCATTGGAGAGTTTTTCTGCTGTCAGTGGGATGACCAAAGGCTTGTCCTGCTCTGTCCTCTACACTGAAGGCACAAAATCTATGTTCTTACAGGGTCGGCAGCACGGGTGTGACTCCACTGGTGTTACACACGTTCATAGGTCATGGTAACCACTTTCCATCAGGTGGGCCGTGTGCTTGTCTGCCACCTAAGTTGCATTAAAAAAAACAATTTGCAACCCTCTCAGAGTTCATATTCTATTTAAATATTAACATATCACGCATTCATTCTGAATCTCATTGTCATACCAGTTCTCGCATGTTTACCTCTCGCACTTTCATTCTGTAGGTACCTTTCATACTGCAAGGGAGTTAGACCTCCGATAGATTCAGTCAAACTGGTGTTTGTAATGGTGAATCTCTTTTCTGAGACTTTACCATCAGGCGATCAATATGTCTTCACATATTGACGTGTCTTATATATACACAAAAAAAAAATACAGGTCATGAAATCAAATGCGACATTGAATAGTCGCGTAAATCACCTTTATTCCCGTTTGAGTCATAGTCTTCCATCTCTAAGCTTAACTTAATCACAGACCTCCTACAGTGACAAAACACATTAAGTCACTCACACCGTTAGACTCTAAGCATTTGACATAATACCGTGACAAAAAACCATTAATAAAATGAATCCTAACTTACGATAGCACGGTGTGATAGAAGGACCGGCAGTGCTTCAGACAACTGCACTATAATTAAGATAAATCGGACCGCCAACAAAATTTATTCAAACAAATTACTTTTAACAATAAAATCTAAAGGATTATTCAAATTGGAAAGTTTAAGGAATTTTTGATTAATTGTTTGTTATGAAAAAAACAAACAGCGGAGATTTTAGTTGATATTGAAATGTTTTATCTTAAGATCAGCAGCCGCCCGAGGCTTCGTACCCCCTTAAGGGTAGATTTTCATAAAATCCATTCTTATATGTTGTATATATCTGTCTGATGTTAAACTGTGATATCCTTTAGACGTCTTGTACGGTACCGCATGGGAAGAGATGGGGTGGTCCAAATTCTACTCTGCCGGAAACCACGCGGCCACTAATACTGGTAAAATTACAGCAGCGAGTTCATTGCACACAAGGGTACCTCTAAAATACCTAGTATCTACATAGTGTAATTGAGTATCGTATTTACGCAATTAAGGATACTTGGAAACGGAACAGTATCTCTATGATATTCTGTAACGTGATATTCACCGTATGTTATACGGATATAATTTTGTCTGTATTGGCCAATTATATTCCGTTGTATCTAAACAAAGTTCTATTGTTACACAATATCTTGTTAAACTTGAGAACACAAATATAATTTGTATTATGGTGGCACTTCACTTAGCTATTAGTATTTGTTTTTTGCCGTTTGTTGATTTGGCAAAATATTTTACGTGACAAACACAATCTACTTAACAAAAAAGTGTTCACTTCAAAGAGGTGTCATATGTGAATTGTCACATTTTGTGTAGGTAGGTGGTACTATTAAAGGCGCTCTGTTGGCCGTAAAGAATATAATAAAAATTTTTTTTTGTCACTTGTGCGTTTTTGGTATTGGTAATTTTTGTCAAATCGGCAATAAGTCAAATGCTGAGAGTTTTGGCGCCAACATGAAGAACTTTTTATTTTCCGAAATTGGTGTGAATTCGAGATTTTATGTATAAAAATGGTGGATTTTTAGATAGATATAATATAGAAAGTGGCAAATTACAGTGAATTGTGACTTTGCGTGTTGGTTCCAAATCACCCTAGGGAGCTTCTAGTAAAGACCCCACAATTTTACTGAAGGACCGTAACTTGAAAAACTTGACCTTGGCGTCTCGCCATTAATAATTCTTAAGACATTTACTTGGCATTGGCATAAATCAATTACTTGCCAAAAGGGAGAAAAAAAAGTCTAATGCTTTGTCAAATACAGTGTCCACACATGGTATATGTTTGTCAATTAATTCAAATACGCAAATACCACATTAATGCCACCGTAATACTTTTTTGTAAATGAAAGCAGCGAAGTCACGCCTTATTGCATTCAAACTAATATATTATAAATGTAAAAGTAATTCTGTCTGTCTGTATGTTTCGCTTTCACGCCTAAACCACTGAATCGATTTTGATGAAATTTGATATGGGGTTAGATTAGACTTTAAGATAGGCTATGTTTGGTCGCGATAGCCGAAATCCATACAGCTATTTACCTATATAAGGTAGGACACGGCGGTATTTCCGCCCAATTGAGCAATCCGACTGGGGAAGTACCTTCGCCCTACAGAATACTGCTATAATATATATATATATATATATATATATATATATATATATATATATATATATATATATATATATATATATATATATGCCATAATAACTTCGTGTTGTGTTCCACAAATTCTGCAGTGAGCTCTTGCTACCCTACTCACGCTGGGAACACAACACGAAGTTATTATAGCCGCGGTATTCTGTAGGGCGGAGGTACTTACCCAGTCGGACTGCTCAATTGGGCGGAAAAACCACCGTGTCCTACCTCGTTAAATATATATAATATATAATAAAACCCTGTACTAACACGTCTGGCCATCGTGAAAACAGTAGGCCAAATCCTCCCAACATTGGGAGAGGCCTATGTCCAGCAGTGAACATGCAATAGGCTAAATTCATTCAGACAAGTTCTTTTTCAAGGTCTGATTTATCTCTACTATATTTCATCAAAATTGGTTCAGTGGATTAAGTTCACGCGTAATAAACAGACAGTAATTAGTATGTATGCATCTGTACCACCCTTAGCTAGCAATACGGCATGCACAGGTGACAGTTCTCATACAGAACAGCAAATTGCGACAGCCGACCGCTGCCGTGAATTAAATATGTAAATACAAATAGCATTTAATTGAGCCGACCGCCTACCGTCGGAGTGTCGGGACGGCTTGCCGCACTGCGTGTCCATTTAAAACTCGACGATTCAAGATTTATAAATTAATTTTAATTTATTGTATATCGAATTTTAAATATTGCTTTTTTTGTGGAAACTGCCAGGATAAGTGGTTAAGGACGAGATGGGGAAACCGTGATACCCACACTCGAAGGTGCGTATTTACGTATAAGTTATCATATTCAATGCATTTCATTTTATTTTCAAAGTCGTCGAATACCCAGTTGATGATCGAATCTGTTGATGAAGGAACTGTACCTATCCAATTTTAAGCATTGTCCTAAAAAAGTTTTAATGATGTTATTAGTGGCTTATGTAGGTAGTTAAATAAAATTCTTCATTCAATTATATATTTACCTAAACGTAAACAATTTTGATGTGTCTTTTTAATATTTTCCCGGCAGAGTAGAATTTGGGCCACCCCATCACTTCCCATGGGGTGTGGTACAAGGCGACTAAGGGATAGGGCTGTTTAACACCAGACAGATATATACAGCCGAGACTCAGCTTTAGATGCATTGCTCGAGTCAATAATAGTGCCCGGAAGACGGCAATAGGCTCACCCCCTATTACGTGGGACTGAATTCAATGATTGGTGAAATGTGGGTGTTAATTCACCTCTGTCTAACCCTCCGGGGATAAAGGTGTGATTATATGTATGTATGTATGTACAATTTATATAAATATATTTATCTGTTTAGAAACTCACTTTAAAGAAATAATAATTTTAAAGTAAGAAATGCTACTATATTTTATAAACGAAAAAAACTGCAAAGAAAAATATTGTACCTATTAATTGCATCTAGTTCTCGGAAGTCAAAGTAATATCTGCAATTTTAATATTAAAATACTGAGAACTGAATACTTACATAATGAAGAAAAAAAATACACGTCTATAAAAAGCTGGTTATAAGCAAAAATTAAAAATAAATTTCAAACTTGGAACGTCGTAAATCAAAATGGCGATTAAATTATGCAACGCGAGGCGGCATGTACACGATACTAAAATTACGATTCGAAATTCGAACTACACCCACGAATTATGCACGACTTTGTATGAGGGTGTGGTGACACTGAAGTGGAATGAGCGGGCGATTGAGAACTAAACGTTTTTGCATGTAATTATAGTATTGTTTGTCAAAGGGGTAGTGTATATTAATATCCTTAGTTTCGATAGCTGTTTTTAGTCACTACGCTGTCTCCGATAACTTCTATACAGGGTCAGCTGGGGCATTTCCCTCGCGAATGCGTCATTGGGGCACTTTATACCCTGGTATTATGAGACCTAAGACGGTATGCGGTTTTATATTGTCTGTGTAATGTGACGTATCTTTGCTATTGTATAGCGATTGCTCTAGTTGCTAGACATGCACGTAAAGTTAGCTTGGAACCAGAATATCTTCATAGGGCGTATAGGATCTTTGATCCTGATTAGCAATATTCAATAAACTTAGAAACAAAACCCCAACATCTCTACTGTCGACTGACCCTAAAATATCGCGTGACATCACTTAATAAATACTTTAATATCATTAATGCAACATACATTTCTTTCTATTAAATCAAATCGCTTGCGCCGTGTTCATGCATAAACCGAGAACGCGAGACCGACATCAATTTAAAGCTGCACTTGTTCCAGAATGTTCGGGAACGTTCACGAACATAGTTTTGGTGCTTACAGTGCTCTGTTTATTTTGTATTTATTTGTTTGTTTTTTAGAACGAATGTGTTACGGTGTAGTGAGATCTGGGTTTTAAAAAGATATAGGAACTGTACGCTCAAGAAATACAGGATGAATTTTTCAAGTAGCCAAATCTGAAACTATGGCCCTTATTCTAAAAATACACTTACGTAAATCTCGATTTATCTGAGGACATATTGTTTAGACCGAATTGACAGATTTGACAGATGTCTATACAATATTTATTCTCAGATATATCGTGATTCAAGTAAGTGTCATTCTAGACGTATTACTTTGAGTAATCAAAATGGGGGAGTTTTGGCGCCAACGTGAAGGATGGAGCATCGCGGTATATTTTTATTTTTCAAAATTGGTGTGAATTCGAAATTTTATGTATAAAAATGGTGGATTTTTAGATATACTATCTTTGACAACGCACACAAGTGTGGAAAGTGGCAAATTACAGTGAATTGTGACTTTTCGTGTTGGTTCCAAACCTCTCTAGGGAGCTTCTAGTAAAGTCCCCACAACTTTACTGAGGACCGTAACTTGAAAAACTTGTTTTTGGCGTCTCGCCATTAATAATTCTAAAGACATTTATAAACCTAAATAATTATATTACTACTACTATATTACTTGACATTAGCGTAAATCAATTACTTGCCAAAAAGGAGAAAAAAAAATGAAAATGGGGTCTTTTGGATTGAATTATTTATACTGTTGATTAATGGCACTTGAAGTAATTTGTTGTTACACATATTGAAATACACTTGTACTTTTTCTACAGTTTTTTTTTTATTATTACACCTGACCGGTTTCGCCTTACAAAATCCTCAAAGGTTTATAATTTTTGAAAAACGAATATTCGCTGTCAGGAATCGAATACATTAATGTTGAAAAATAAAACACTCTTTTCTATACTATGTTACATTATGTAAATATGTTAAAACCAATAAAGTTATTATTGGTACACTACACCATTTGATATACAAATAATTATTACAAGGTTATTATTAAAAATCTGTATGGAGAGAGAAAAATACACTTTCCAAAACATGCATGACATTACTATTTAAAAATTTAAATGCTCAGATTTGAAGCAAGAAGAGAAGCCTGGTGCCTGACAAAATCGTTTGTACAAGATGGCTACGAGTCATTCCATCGGTGGCCCTGACGTTTTTAGTGCTATAAATTCTGAACCACCCACGTCACAGCTCGACATTAAAAAAAAATAAAAAACCGGTCAAGTGTGAGTCGAACTCGCATATGAAGGGTTCCGTAAGAAACAAGAGGGGCGCTAAATATGTAGGTTTATTTTTCGATTCTATTATTTGTGGATTGCAATTCCTGCCATCGGTAAAATAGAGTAAAATCCACCCCACTCCACTTAAACAGTAAAAATATAATAAAAGAGTGCGGATATAAGTAGGTAGCGGTAATAATACAGACTATGGTGCTATAATTCTGCAGTTTACGTGAAGAGATGCGAATTTCATCTTATTACTCCAATAATATAATCAATCAATCAATCAATAAGCCGATTGCAGTCCACTGCTGGACATAACAAATTAAACAAAATACTAGCCATATATAATCTAAGTTATTGGAACTGTAAGGTTTTAACTACAGAATATTTAGAAAAAGTAGATTACGCAGACACGGAGAAACTGTTAGAAATATTAAAATAGGTAGCGATAAGCTGTAAACATAGATACTTTTACATTATATTGTATAACTTTTGCAATAGGCACTTTAAATAATAGAACAGACATAACCTGAAGCACAGGTTTATAAAAACCTAGATCAGGTAGGTCGCAAAATGTAAATATAGTAAGATTATTAATTTAAATTATATTTTACCAATAAAAACTATTCTATGGCACATTTATAATATGCTACTTCTAATGTAGACATTATTATAGTACTTACTTATATGACTTAGCTATTAAGACCATAATTGTAAAACTAGTATTAGTACAATGTACAGCCCTCATTTTAGATGAATAAATTATTATTATTATTATTATTATAGGCCACTCCCAATGTTGGAGGCTTTGGCCTACTGTTTCCACGCTGGCCAGACGGGTTGGTACAGGGTTTTATTTCGAGTTTTCCTTCTCTCGCAGTGATATCGTCTGCGTATTTTACGTTAGGCGCCTCTTACGACAACCTTCGGGTGAGACAGGGTAGTGAGTCTTGTATTCTTTCTCCGTCATCACGCGGATCTTCAACCTAAATCAAACTAAATAGCATTACAACGCTTTCAAAGAAGAATCAAAGAATCAATTTCATTCATTCAGTTTAGGCACATAAAGAGCACATATGAACGTCAAAATTTTACAATTATGTATGTCAAGAAATAACATAAAAATATTAAATAATGTAAAAATAAACCATTGGAAAATGATTCTTTCGCTGGTTCGGTAGATTAGTTCTACTGAGAAGATACCAGCAAGAAACTCAGCGAACTACATTAGAACTAGATTGTTTTTCTTTTATAAATTTGTTTTGGTTTACAATTTATTTTGTGCGAGCAAGCAAAACACTTATGTTGACCACGCATTAACATCATTAAGGTACTCATCCACTTTACAGTAACCTTTACTCATTAAAGTTTTTTTCACTTCTATTTTAAATTTATTTATTGGCATATTAATCAAGTCCTGAGGAATTTTATTAAATATTTTTATGCAGCTGCCTACAAATGAATCACCAACCTTGTGAAGCCTAAGTTTTGGTACAACTAGTTTATTTTTATTTCTCGTATTAAAATTGTGTACATCAGATAGTTTTTCGAAAATATTTAGGTTTTTTCATACATATAAGATATTTTCATAGATGTATTGAGAAGCAACTGTTAAAATATTAATTTCTTTGAAAAGTTCTTTCAGCGAGTCACGGGGTCTGAGGCTATAGATCGCTCGTCGCTTTAATTGACGACATTCACTGAATACTACTCTAGCCTCTGTACTACTGTTTCCACCTATGTATCTTTATTTTTGTTCTTGTGTGTACATATATAAATAAAATAAATTTAAAAAACAGCTTAATTAAAATAAAACTCATCATCTCTCATTGTTAAAAACAGCAATACCGTTTGCCTACTTCTCCATAAGGAACCCTGCAAACACCCTTCCTAGAATTTAATTTCCTCGTCCGTTTAATTGGCAGGACAAGACTCCGCAATCGAACATAACAGAGTCTGACGTTCAAATAATGAGCCTGGGTTTTAAGCGCGATACCATAAAACCCTATTTTATTACGAATATTGCGAGTTTTACGAACTTTTACGAGTTTATTTGAAGAGTTCTCCTCCCTCTTCGAGACGCGCGCTGTGCTTAAGTGATTAAAATCGCGACTGCTGCGCCAACACAGAGGACTGGATGAATTTAAATGGAGAGCGAAACAAAGGAGAGCACGCTGTATCTTGTCGCCGGCTGTCACAATATTGGCGACACAGCGGCAAGGTGCGAGGGCGCGCTGGTGTAAAAAGGGTTACCAGAATTAAAAACGAAATGTCCTGACAGACTAATTATTGCTGAAAGGTTTTGATATTTTAATTGAAAGGCGTATTTTTGGTGTGACAAGGAGGGGAAGGTATTGTTTAATGTTGTTTATTTCGTTTGATAGAAGATAATATTGCAAATATTCTATGTATTAATATCGGTATTTTTTTTAAAAAGAACCGAAATATAATATTCCCTTTAACTCGTCTAGCTAAGCTAAATTGCTTGTGTTATGAGTGGGTTTACGTCGGTAGTGTGGTAACCAGGGTTCGATCCCGGGATCTTTCGATCGTAAGGCCAACTCCTTGACCACCAAGTTACCGTAACTTGTGTTTGTGTGATAATTCTATCTGTGCCTTATTAACTAGGGTTTATTAACATCTTCGGTAAGCTAGCTCGCTTGCAGTCGCAGATCAATTTATGTCCTATGCTTTACGTTCGGTAAAATCCGTTTTTTTTGTTTTTAAACTGTTACAACCATCGATTAAGATAGATAAATTGAATTGGTCCAGGCGGGATTCAAACCCGCGTTCTTTTTCTTACAGGGTGAACGCTCAGCCCTTGAGCCACCGAACCTTTATCCGTCTTGCGGCGACAGTTCGAATACCACCTGAACAGATTACATTTTTTCTATCTTAACCGATTTGAATAGTTAGCATAGTAAATGCTTTTAAATTTCATATAATAACCATATTATTAAATTACTCATACCTACAAAGTTCCCCATGCCCAAAGGCATCAGCAAGTAGACCTGGCAACCCTTTTCACCAACATGAATAGTGTGTTGTTCGCCAACTGTCTAAAAACTCCAATATTTCAAGATTAATTTCCACCCTGTGTTATGTCAGGTGGGGAGTATGACATTGTCTGGTATATTATTTTGACACTGAAGTAATTATACTCACACATATATATCGACAGTTATATATGTATAAATATATATAGTAACAAAAGCCACGTGGTTACCGACAGAGTAGAATTTGGACCACCCCATCTCTTCCCATGCGGTGTCGTACAAGGCGACTAAGAGATAGGGCTGTTTAACATCAGACAGATATGTACAGCCCAGACTCAGCCTCAGCATGGCTTGAGTCAACAATAATGCCCGGAAGACGGAAATGAGCTCACTCCCTAATACGTGGGACCGAGTTCAATGATTGGTGAAATGTGGGTGTTAATTCACCTCTGCTTAACCCTCAGGGGATAAAGACGTAATTATATGTATGTATGTATGTATGTAAACTAACAGACTGTTCATACTGTTAATTGATGGTACTTGGTGGAAACTGTTACACATATTGAATAAGTATATATCGTGCTCAGGCCTGCAACCTTTTAAGCAGAACATTCGTACAAGCCCCTATACACTTTACAGTGCCATTTTGTTGGCATACGTGCTCTAAAATGTCTGCACTTCACACAAATGTTGTACGAACCCACTGATATTTGCTGTAGAAGGTATGAATAATAGCGTCCTTTCGACAGTACACTGTTGACTGTGCAAATAGGAAAAGATTGTGATAGATGATAAAGTTTTTCCCGTATTGAAGGTAAGTAGAATGGGTTAAAATCAAATTAAAAGATTTTATTTTTCTACCACTTAGGTGGCAGAAAAACACACGGCCCTCCTGATGGAAAGTGGTTACCGTGTCCTATGGACGTTTGCAACACCAGAGGAGTCACAGTCGCGCTGTCAACCCTGTAAGTACAGCGTTTCTGTGCCGTCCGTGTAGAAGACAAAGCAGGACAAGCCTTTAGTCATCCCACTGACAGCACACATTCTCCAGTGAGCTCTGGCTACCCTACTCACCGCTGGGAACACAACACGAAGTTATTATAGCCGCGGTATTCTGTAGGGCGGAGGTACTACCCCAGTCGGATTGTTCAATTGGGCGGAAATACCGCCGTGTCCTACCTCCTCTAAATATGGTCGATATAATAAATATGGTCAAAACGCATACAACAAGCGTGTGAAGCCACATCAAGTTATACTAAAGTGCAGTAGTGATTGCGAACGAAATGGTTTAGTATTAATTTATACTTCATTCAGCTAGGTACTCAACTAAAGTTAAACAGTCTTGTGGCGACTTTTTATACAAACATATGTATTGGTATGTCATCTGGTTACCCTGGTCTATGGGCCAGTGCAACACTAGAGGAATCACACTCATGCTGCCGACCCTGTAAGAATAAGACCTTCGGTACCGTCAGTACAAAAGACAAAGCAGGGCAAGCCTTTGGTCTTCCTACTGACAGCACAAAAACTCTCCAGTGAGCTCTGGTTACCCTACTCACCGCCGGGAACACAACACGAGGTTATTATGGCCGCGGTATTCTGTAAGGCGGAGGTACTCTTGGTTTGACTTGTACGGCTTTTACAACCGTCATCTGACCCCGAGAGGAAAACCAGATTCGTCCGACAATCAGTAGGTATCTGGCAGGTTAGTATGTGAGGTTGCCTTGAACAAAGCATTTTGTAAAGTGAATTGTTCAAGGCAACCAAATTGCATGATTTTAATTGAATTAGGGAACAAACCCTTGCGGTCTTATTACAAAAAACGGAATTAAGTCAGGTTTAAACCTGAACTATAAAGTCTAGGCTTAATCTCAAGACCATGGTCTAAACTTCTCCTTATTACAAAAGCTGAATAATCCGTAGACTACTTAGTACCATAATTTAAACCTTGACTTAAATAAAACCACAGATTACTCAAACTATTGTTCGTTCATTATGATACCATTCAATCGCAACGTTCCGTTTCCTCAGAAAACAAAAATTATCTGACATCATTAATAAATAATATATACTAAAAATGGTGAAAAAAAGATTTAGATAATACATTTTCATTAAATTCAATTTTATGAATAATAGTTGTACTTTATTTTATAATAAAATATCATTTTGATGCCTTTATTTAGCAATCATTGTTATGTATGATATTGGAAGATCTATGGACGTGAAATGGAACGAACTTTTCCGTTCGCGCTGACTTGGTATCAAATTTTCCCCAATTTTTATACCTACTTTAAAATATATTAATTGCAAGTTATTTAAAACGTTTAGTAAACCTATACTTTTGCATAAAAAGCTTCTTCAGATAGTTCCATAAAGGGGTTTACTGGGATACGAGGTCTGTTAGGTAAGCGTGGTATGTCCAATGACTCCACGATATTAATATTTGCGATATCCATCAGATCAACTGCGTCAATATCCATTACGAGCATAGTATTATAAGAAAGTAAACGAATTTATCTGACGCTAACCGGCTAAGTTCAAAATGGCAAGTTTGACATATTATTATTGTGACTTACACTTTAGACCAACGTTAAACTAGGGGTCACGCAGGTTTATCTTTAGACCAGAGATAGTCCATGGTTTAGTAATAAAACCCTTTTTGTAATAAAAATTTCTTTAGACCATGGTCTAAAGACGATTTAAACCTGGTTTTAGAGTTAGTCCGTGTTTTGTAATAAGACCGTTGGTATTCCTGATAATCAGTCAAAACAAAACCTACCTACAATTTCTTGGGGTTATTAAGTGTAATTTGTTTTCAATTACATTTATATACAGCCCAGACTCAGCCTCAGATGCATGGCACGAGTCAACAATAGTGCCCGGAAAACGGCACTAGGCTCACCCCCTATTATATGGGACCGAATACAATTATTGATGAAATGTGGGTGTTAATCCACCTCTGCCTAACCCTCCAGGGATGAAAGCGTGATTATATGTATGTATGTTAAATTTTACAAATCTTAATTGTAAAAACATTCACTAGTTTTGAAATCACACGTTTTATTAACGTAACTTAAACGCACCCCAGCTAACCCATTAAAACAAGCAATACCTTACAACTTCAAAATGAAGTTCCCACACACGTATGGGAAATCAATAGCGAATTATTCCCAACAGCGTGAACACTTATATCACGGATGTCCCTTAATTATCGAATACTCTCTGCCTGAGGGCGGCATTGCCTTTGTTCTCACACTTGTGTCTCATCGCTCGTTTGGTAAAGACGTGTATACATTAATTTGCTTTGACATTCTTGGGATCTGTTCCGCTATGGGGTGTGGTTTAAATTAACAATTTCTGATAGGATTTTTTTTGTTGCAATTTAGTAGGAAGGGGAAAAGATGTTGAGCTTGTCTTTCTTCTTTTTAATCTTTTGAGAATACATCACTACTCTACAATACAAGCTCAATATACTCGGTACCTATGCAAAATGAGCAATACAAACTACGTCATCCTTGGACCAAATATCCACACCGAGACTCTTTTCTTCGCCCCACCACCAAGACCTGTAATTCATTACCAGCTCACGTGTTTCCTTCTTCCTACAGTTCCGGGTCCTTAAGCATCTGATGAAGCCGCCAAGCTGAGTGCCACCATTGTAACATTACTTAATGCTTGTAATGGTGACCGTCTTTTCTGAGACTGCGTTTAGCTTACCACCAGGCGAGGTGAAGTCAAATTTGCGTGCCCTAGAAAAAAAACCGAAGCAACAATATTTTCTACTAAAGACACTGGTTCATCCCTGCGTATGAGACTGTTCTTTCTTTAGAAGGGCTTAGCACAAGACCTACTTGATAGAGTGAGTGATAGAGTGATAGCCGCATCATCGAACGGAACCAGCAACTCCGAGCCTTTATAAACACAAATATTGGCTCATGGCGAGTGTTCCAATGAGTTTTTTCAAATAATCCCACAGTATCCCACCTTCACTCTCCTATCTTATGCAGAGTACGATGTATGATGGAAACTTCATACCCCGCACGCTTAAGCCGTGGAATGAACTCCCTGCTGTGGTTTTACAAAGCACCTACACTATTGGGTTCTTCAAGAGGGGCATCAGAAGGATTCTTCATGGTCGGCAACGCGAGTGTAACACCCCTGGTGTTGCAAACGTCCATAGGCCACGGTAACCACTTCCCATCAGGTGGGTCGTGTGCTTGTCTGCCATGTAAGTTGTATAATAAAAAAAAGAGTAACACATGCAGGGTTAACTTATTTTCCCCATACGGGTCAATAACACAGAATAAAAAAAACTAATTTACATCAGAATCGAAATATACCTAGGTACTATAGTAAATATATCCACAAAACAGACGAACACCTCATTTTCTTCGCAGTCGGGTAATAATACCTAAGTCTGCTTGTAAGACAGACATTTACTGACTAAACTTAGGGCCTACGTGTTTTAAACGGGTGCGGTGTGATATAATTAATTCATGACGGTCTGTGGAGGTCCTAGGGAGATCCTGAGAGGTGGGAGGGAGACGCACCAGGAGGTGTTAGGACTGCATGCCGAAATACAATTAGTTGCCGTAGTTACGTCATACGCGTCGGATTTTTGGAGTACAAGGTATAAGAACCGAGCGATTTATGTTTATTTCTTGCCTACAATGGAAGTGCGAGATAGATGTGTATTTTATTATAGAATCAATTATAATATTAGTACCACCAATGTTCGGTTTAAAGATGTTTATTGCTCATAAAAAACATACAGTTCACTTAAAATGAGATAAGTACAAATAAATGTTATATAAGATAACATAAATAAATACATTGTCGCCTCTAGGGTCGTTCATTAGGTAAGTATTTATAAAAGTAATGCAGTTCTAAGTTCATTACACTTTTTGCACATAATCTTTTAGTTTTAGTTTGAAGATTTTTATGCTGTCCGTATCCTTGATGTCGTTAGGCAATTTGTTGTACAGCTGTGCTCCCTCGAACAGTATCGTTTTCTTTCCATAGTTTGTGCGTGGATGAGTTAATTGAAGTTTGCCTTTATTACGAAGACTATAGGGAGTTATTTTTTCCGAAAATTGTTGATAAGACCAAGCCTGTTGCATGTTGTAGAATATTTATTTATTATAGGAATCCTACTAATTAAATTGTGTGTGTGACCTGATATGTCTATTTTTCTTTTTTTATATATGAATTCAGACATTTGCTCGCTTTATTCATTTTACACATCTGTATATCGAAAACCCGCATACACAGCCAGTTAAAATATTATGTTCACAACGCTAGCTCTTATGTATTAGGCCACACGTTTCCAAGGTAAACTAATTCTCACCAAAATGTCTTGCAAATACCGCAAATGAACCTCAAATGTCGTGTTCAAGTATTCACAAGAACTCTTACAGTGGCAAAGAAGGATACGGCTCACATTTAAATTTCTTGAATAAAATTATTATAAGCGTCGGTAGTTTAGTGGTAGAGGAGTCAAAGTCAAAAATCATTTATTCTGCATAAACCATTAAATCGGCACTTATAAAACGTCGATAAAAAAGGAAACATGAAAACCAGTTTAGCAAATGGACCACCGGTTCGAAGCGCGGCCCCGACCTGAGAAGACTCCGGCAAGAAACTCAGCGGGCATTTTTTTTTTGGTCTAGTTACAAACATAGGTACACTTAGTCTACTTAATCTAAATACAAAAATTTGCTTGAGTAGCATAGTTGAGCGAACAGTCACTCATCTCACTCATCATTTTTGATGTAACAGCCTTTCTGGCACAATTTACTTTTAACTACATTTGTAAATTTATCCACAGGTAAATACTTATTTTCATTCAACGATCAAGAGGTCCTGGGTTCGAATCCTGGCTATTATACTACCGACATGAACCCAAGCTGCCCAAGCCGCCAAGCTGAGTGCCACCATTGTAACACTTAGTGTCTGTAATGGTGTCCCTCTTTCCTGAGACTTTGCCTTTAGCGAGGTGAGGTCAAGTTGGAGTGTCCTATATAAAAAAAAAAACTAGCACAAGCAATTTATCTTAGTTGGAGGGGTTCGAAGGAAAATTAGTAAATTCGGTTCTAAAAATCTTTATAAAAAAATCTAAGTGGGTACTCCACCCTACAGAATACCACGGTTATAATAACATTGTGTTGTGTTCCCGGTGACTAGAGTAGCCAGAGCTCACTAGAGTTTCTGTAATGTCAATGGGAGACCAAAGGTTTACCCTGCCTTGTCTTCTGCACTCTCTGTTCTTACAGGCTCGGCAGCACGGTTGTGACGCCCCTGGTATTGCACACGTCCATGGGTCACGGTTACCATTTTCCATCAAGTGGGCCGTGTACTTGTCTGCTAACTTAGTGATATAAAAAAATCATGTTATAGCTTTCCAGAAATAGAGTCTGGTAGGCCGAATACATGAGTACTTTATTTACCATTGTACATGTACCCAATCCCTAACCCACCTTATACAACACCCACGGGAAGACCTGCCGTAGCCTGTATACTCCAAGAAGGTATATTTACTGATAAATAAATTCTCATCTATTCCACATAACCTACAAAAGGCTTCGGAACAACAAACAGAATGAAAAACTCAATCGAAGGAGACAGAGGCGATGCAATTTATTAAATTATTGCTTACCTTTCTCCCTAGAACCTTTGTGGAAGCTACGAGAAGGGTTCCGTGTTCGTATTTTGATATATTTCACGCCGACCGCAATCTCATTTGGTAAGGAACCCCTAATTCTTGTTCGACAATAGACGAAATGTTTACCTTTAAGTCTTGTAGTACAGTGGACGCTATAGATATCAGTATACTATAGCAAATAACAGAGCTATACATTTCCAGAACGATTAAACAGCCACTGTGGTATAGAAAAAAATTGTTGTGACCAAGAGTAAGTAAGTAGTATAAAAAATAGGAGGTAGGACAAGGCGGTATTTCTGCCCAATTGAGCACTCCGACTGGGGAACTACCTCCGCCCTACAGAATACCGCTGTTATAATTACTTCATGTTGTGTTCCCGGTAATGAGAAAGGCAGCCAGAGCTTATTGGAGAATTTTTGTGCTGTCACGGAGAAAGACCAAAGGCTTGTCCTGCTTTGTCTTCTACCTTGACGGCACAGAAACTCTTTGTGCTCACAGGGTCGGCAGCGCCAGTGTGACTCCTCTGGTGTTGCACACGTCTATAGGCCACGGCAACCATTTTCATTTAAGTGGGCCGCGCGCTTGTCAGCCACCGAAAGTGTATAAAAAACAGAATTTTAAAACAATAATCGTATTTCGAGATAAGGCAATGTCATTTGCGGATCTCGTTTTATATATTCGTTAGTGTTTGCCTGTCTGTTAATGTTTTGATACGATAATGGAACGGCGATTATTACTGGTAACAGTAGCGTACGATTTCTCGAACTGAAACGTACGTGAAACTGTCCTCGTCTAAATAGGTCTTAAGATAGCATATCTGTGTGTATGGCACAAGCTAACGCTGAGTAATTTCTGCGTGAGTGACGGACAAGGCACAAATAACATTTGTCGCTTGTCCCGTCTAATGAAACTCTCCATTGTTGTACACCACGCTGTATACTAGCTAGGAATTGCACACGATTTCGTCTGTTATTGAAAGCAACGAACGATTTTTTTTTCCACACCACTTAGGTGGCAGACCAGCACACGGCCCACCTGATGGGAAGTGGTTACCGTGGCCTATGGGCGTATGCAACACCAAGGGTGTTACACTCGTGCTGCCGACCATGAAGAAACTTTATGATGTCCTTCTTTAAGAACCCCATATTGTAGGTGCTTGGGAAAACCGCACCAGGTCATTCCACAGCTTGAGTGTGCGCTGTTACGCAAACACTATTATAGACGGTACAATATTTGTATGAAGATATGTTTTTATTAAATATGCGTATTTGAAAATAAGCATATTTTTTATACAACTTCGATGGCAAACAAGGACACGGCCCACCTGATGGAAAGTGGTTACTCTGGCCCAAGGAAGCGAGCAACACCAGGGGAGTCGCACTCGTGCTACCGACCTTATGAGCACAGGGAGTTTCTGTGCTGCATGCCGTCAATGTAGAAGACAAAGCTGTACAAGCCTTTGGTCTTCTCACTGACATATGACAGTACAAAAACTCTCCAGTGAGCTCTGGCTACCCTACTCAATGCTGGGAACACAACAAGAGGCAGTTATAGCCGCGGTATTCTGTAAGGCGGATGCACTTCCCCAGTCGGACTGATCAATTGGGCGGAAATAACGTCGTGTCCTACCTCCACCAATGATTCGAACAGTGTAGTACTATAGGTACTATATAATATAGATTCACGCCTGTAAATCCCTGAAGGAGTAGACAAAGGTGTTTTGACACTCATATAGATTCACGCCTGTAAATCCCTGAAGGAGTAGACAAAGATGTTTTGACACTCATATCATATTTCGCTAACTATGATTATCGGTTGCACGTAATAGGGACTATGCATTTCGGCGTCAAGCGGGCCTTTCATCAAGGGCTGTAAGTTTACTGTTGGATGGAGAATAGCACTATCTCTTTGCTTCGGGAAGTATCTGCGTCGGTTGGAGAAAGAGCCAACGTCCGAGTGCCATCACTGCGACGCGAGCGAGGACTCGGGGCCGCACACGCTCACCAAGTGTCCGGCGTGGGAGACGCCGAGACAGGCAGCTTGTGGCGGTCCTGGGAGTGAGAGTTCTCACGCTCTCCACCGTGCTCGCGGCTATGGTCCGCTACGCGGATGTGTGGGCGGCCGGCGCCTCCTTCTGCGAGCAAGTAATGCTCGTGAAGGAGGAGGCGGGGCGGGAGCGAGGAAGGATCGCAAGCCAAGCTGCCCGCGTGCGAAGGTAACTCGAGCGTCGAAGGTCGATGAACGACCTCCGCCCCTCATGAGCGCAGGCCTGGAGGGTGACAGGTGGAGCCGCCTGTCACCCTGGCAGAAGCAGGCCGCGGCGGCGGCGCGCCTGGCGCGCCTTTCTGTTTCCGGGGACGAGTTGGTGACTCTGTAGTCCCCACACCCGAGGAGAGGGCCAGATCGTGAGAGAGTCGGCCGGGGTGCGAGGGACGTGCCTGTTAACCTCACCTTCGGCAACCAAAGCGACCCACAGGCGGCGTGCGTTTTGGTCGGTTCGAGTCCGTCATAACCTCTTCCACCGGCTCCGGTGGGGGGGTAGACACAATCAGAATAAACTTTTGGTTTTTCTACTGACAGCACAAAGACCCTCCAATGAGCTCTGGCTGCCCTACTCACCACCAAGAACACAACACGAGGTTACGGCCGTGGTATTCTGTAGGGTGGAGGTATTTAACGACGAGTATAATCCACTAGTATAAAAAGTTAATACGATTTACTACTCACGAACAAACATCAGCTAAATATTTCTAGGCTGTGTGGCCAGATAGCGCTCAAGTATCATTGCGCCGAACATTTCTTGTGGGCTGAACAAACTCTTTGCGCTCTTGAGGCACGTACGCAAACATGCAGGGCTCGCAGCCGTTTGTTTTGGACCAGAGGCTTACTCTCGGTATTCTGCTAGTTGATTCTGTGCCTACTGTGGTTCGGGTAGGTTCGGGTAAAGTCGGCTATATTCGGAAATGTTTTGGTAAATGAGACTTGTACCTATGTACCGTCAGAGTCAGAACGATCTTGACAACAAAGTCTGAAAATGATTTTAATACCATTAAGAGCAAAGCAAACTGTTTTATTGATTGAAATTGTGTTATCGTCCGAATATATAATTGTGACCCTCTTTTCTAAAACTTTACCTTCAGCTTACCATCAGGCGAGGCGAAGTCTAATTGACGGGTCTGGCTAGTGTAGTAACAGTAGGCCAAAGCCCCCCAACATTGGGAGAGCAGCAGTCCAGCACTGGACTGCGATGGACTAATTGACTGATAGATAAAGAGATAAGGGTCAACTAATATTAATATGTAGATTGTAAAAAAGAATACACACCCGAATGATAACTCTGGTATTCCTTCCCAATATATATACCACGAAAATTGGCTACCAACGGGTGGGCTATTTACTTATTCGCTAATTCAGTAATCAAAGAAAAAATCATCCATTCAAAAACAGTGAGCTCGTTACGCCCACTTGCGGGATAAAAACAATTTTGTAATCAATTGCTATTCACATTTCTTGTAATCAATTGCTATTCACATTTCAAAGCCGTCTGATAGATAGCTAGGCAACTCCAATCCGCAGCCGACACCCTGGGTGCGTGGTTTCGGAAATGGAGGATAGAGGTCAATCCAGACAAGAGCCAGGCTGTGCTTTTTCATACGAGAAAGCGCAGCCTGTACCCTTTAGAGGGGCTCACACAGATTAGGATGTTTGACAGGCCTATCCCTTGGGCTAGGCAGGCCAAATATTTAGGTATCATCCTCGACGATCATCTCAACTTCAGAGCACACATTAAAGCGGTCCGCGATCGGGCCGCCTTCGTATTAGGTAGGCTCCACAGTTTAGTGAACTCTCGTTCACAGTTATCGCTTAGGAGTAAAGTTAGACTTTACACTGCTTGTGTTAGGCCAATCATGACATACGGATGTCCCATCTTTGCACACGTTTGTGACATAAGGATCCATAGACTACAGACAGTACAAAATAGATTCATGCGCCGGGCTACGGGAGCACCGTGGTTTATGCGTAATGTCGATCTCCACACCGACCTTGAGCTGCCGACCATCAGGCAGTACATAAAGCAGTGCTCCCTTAGCCACTTTGACTCTGCCCCGACTCACCCCAACCCTCTAGTGGTTGCGGCTGTAAACTACACACCGAGCTTAATTTCACGCATACGTAGACCTAGACATGCTCTCGGAGAGCCAGACGATGCAATCACACTCGCTCAACGAAGAGCCTACACAGCTCGCGAAGCTACAACAAACCAACCGCGGTTCCGCCCTCGCCGACGGGGGCGGAACACGCGCCGCGCATTGTTCGTAAATGTGGGCCTAGGTCGCCCCAGTATTAATTCAGCAGCAGACCAAGCCGAGGCCGCCCCTCTCGGGGACCCTTGAGCCTGTTGTTTAAAATCAACTTTGGTTGAGAGCCCTATGCGCTCACCACACTGTTCGCGTAAGGTTGTAGAGGCCTGTCGGCCAACAACCCACACCCCACACACCAAAATATAAAGCCGTCTGATAGAAACCACTGGACATTCAATATGTACCAATTAATTAATTGTATAACCTACATAATTGGACTAACTCACCGAGGCTTGTTATAGAAGTTTCAAATTAATATATACCTGAAACAGAGAAAATCGTTTGTTAATATACTATTGAAGGCACACCAATTAGTATTACTAGTGTTTGATACTTGCTATATGAGATACAAATATAACTTTGTACTTCATAGTATGTTCAGTAGGCAAAGAAGATATTTACACACCACTTTTTGTTTTACGTGCCCAAAATCCCCACGGATACCTCCCACCGGAGCCGGTAGAAGAGGTTATATCAGACTCGAACCGACTAAAACGCACGCCGCCTGTGGGTCGCTTTGGTTGCCGAAGGTGAGGTTGACAGGCATATCCCTCGCACTCCAGCCGACACCTTTTCATACAACTACATGCCAAATACATAACAAAGAGAGGGACTTAAAAATATCATGAGTTAATTTGCCCCCAGAACGAGTCAATATATGTGTATAGATTAAATTTTTGGACGAGATAACATGAGAGAATAACCTGCGCCAGTGTCTGTCATTCAACAGGTGTGCAATGGCGAGCTGGTCAGATTATCATGAGCCCCGAAAGATGATAGCGGGTTTCTTTCGGCCAGGAACACTCTAGACCGTGAGAAGCGGAAGAAGATAAGCCTGTAGGAGGACCTGGGGCTCCTACTTAAGGGACTTGATGCATCCATTATAAGGATATAACGCTGTTACAACAATGATTAAGATTTATCTTTACTTTTGTTTTTTAAATACGAAATTTAAGTAGTCATGATTAAGTGTATACCGCAAACTATTCATTTATTTATTGATTCATTATTAGCAATATAAGCTTACAGTTTGCACCAAAGCGCTTATATGTTGTCACTTACAAAAAAAATCCATCATACAATACATTACATAAATTATATTAATTATATAATTAAATGGCACACTCCTCGAAATGATTCAAAACTCCAATATTATAAAATGAAATACATTAATTATAATAATTTTAGGCATACAGCGGGTGCTATAAATTGCACAAATATTTTGTGACACTCGTACCAATGACACTTGGCCCATCATGGAATAAGTCCGCATTTGGATTATTTTTCAAAATGTCATTTGGGTATTGAACAGCTCTATAAGTAGGGCTACTTCATGCAAGAAAGCGCTAAGCTGGTGGGCAAGTCAAGAGCTGATGCTGTCGTCTATCCTGGTTCTAGCAATATCCATACTAATATTATAAATGCGAAAGTAAATCTATCTGTCTGTCTAAACCCTAAACCGCGGAACCAATTTTGATGAAATTTGGTATAAAAGTAGATTAGACCTTGAGAAAGGAAATAGGCTTTTTAACAAACGCTTTTTTAACAAGCTCCCTAGTGAATTTAGGGACTTATCTGTGAATAAATTTGAAAATGTAGTAAAGAGTAAATTATGCCAGAAAGACTATTATAAAATCTAAGAATACTTAGATGATAAACAAGCTTGGAAATGAGCTGTTCGCTCAACTATGCTACTCAAATACATTATTTTATTTAGACTACGTAGACTTAGTAAACGTTTGTAATTAGCCAAAAAAAAATGCCCGCTGAGTTTCTTGCCAGGGTCATCTCAGGTCGGGCTCGCGTTTCGAACCGGTGGTCCATTTGCTAAACTAGTCTTTCATATTTCTTTTTATATTGACGTTTTGTAAGTGCCGATTTAATTATCTATGCAGAATAAATGATTTTTGACTTTGACTTTGGTTATGTCGCGATAACCGAGATCCACGCGGGCTACAGCTAGTAGTTCATATATAGATTGTCTGGAAGAAATCGCAGACCGCGATGAGAGCACCCATTGTGCATCTCACTACCATGTACAGTTCTGTGTATGTTTCCAATGTTTGATGTTCCATAAACTCATAAACTCACGCCTATATCACCGAAGGGGTAGGGGCTGAGGTGCTAGCACCCACATTTCGCCAATAAAGATCTTTTTCTTCACCTTAGCGTTAACCCCAGTCGCATCCGAAGCTCTCACCTCGGAGTCTGGGGTCCGCTCTACCAGTCCAACGGCGGATTTGACTAAACTTCGATATTTTCTGTCAAGCTACCACCACAACCCAGAGGCGATATAGAAACATTGCAGCTAGGACAGTTGTTTGACTTTATAGTGCTTCAAATACCCGTGACAACTGCCATACATGTTAGTATGGCAACCGGGAACGATGGCTTAATGTCCTCTCCGAGGCACGATCAGACCGTAATACCCGTGACAACTGCCATACATGTTAGTATGGCAACCGGGAACGACGGCTTAATGTCCTCTCCGAGGCACGATCAGACTAATGCAAATACCTATATTCATGCTTACAAATATTTGCATTGAGCGGGGATCGAAGCGCCTCCTGCTTAGAGGTCACGTTCAATACCACCACGCCACGGAGACTGTTTCTAATACATACACAAACATACAGTCACACCTTTTTCCTAGTGGGGTAGGCAATGACTATAGTTTTGCACCGGCCACGATCCTTTTTTTTTTTTTTTTACGTGCGCAAAATCCCTACGGATACCTCCCCACCGGAGCCGGTGGAGGAGGTTATGTCGGACACGAACCGACTAAAACGCACGCCGCCTGTGGGTCGTTTTGGTTGCCGAAGGTGAGGTTGACAGGCATATCCCTCGCACCCCGGCCGACCCAGGGCCATCTCTCACGATTTGGCCCTCTTCTCGGGTGTGGGGACTACAGAGTCCCCTGGCCACGATCCTGGGATACCTCTTACGCTACTTCTACTTTCATAATTGTTTTCATACATGCTCGCCGGTTTCGGGTACTCTTGACATGTCCTTTCTTCAAATTGTCTAGGAGGTAGAACACGGCGGTATTACCGCCCAATTGAGCAGTCCGACTGAGGAAGTACCTCCGCCCTACAGAATACCGCGGCTATAATAACTTCGTGTTGTGTTCCCAGCGGTAAGTAGGGTAGCCAGAGCTAACTGGAGAATTTGTGCTGTCAGTGGGAAAACTAAAGACTTGTCCTGCTTTGTCTTCTAAACTCGTCAGAGACTCTACTTACAGGGTTGGCAGCGCGACTATGACTCCTCTGGTGTTACAAACGTCCATAGGCCATGGTAACCACTTTCCATCAGGTGGGCCGTGTGCATGTCTACAAACTAAGTGGTATAAAAAAAAATTTCATTGTCGTTTTCATTGACATACCTACGTATGTCTACATCGACCCCTACCGGGTTGTTCATTCACCCTCGCTTCAGAAATTTGTTTAGTCAGTCTTCTTTCGTCCATCCTCTCCACGTGTCCGAACCATCTAAGCATCCCTTTCTCTATCTTAGTCACTACATCTTCAAATGCACCACAACGTTCCCTTATCACGCTGTTCCTCACTCGATCTGTAAACTTCACCCCTGCTATACTTCTCAGACTTCTCATTTCCACAGCATTCAATTTACTTTCATCTATCTATCTAATAAAGAGTACCTCTCTATTTATCTATCTATTTCCAATTGATATTATCATCACAATGCCTACTGTGTTGTATCATGTATGGCCATGGGTACAGATAGCAACAAAATTATTTAAAATTGCTCAATTAATCTAGTTCTAGGTAGATCTAATTAGTTCCACATAACTGATCATAATTAACTATAATGGTATGACACAGTCGGCTGCACACATTATGCTCACACGGCCATTATTGAATAGTCGGAGGTTGAGCCTCGCCAGTTGAAGGCCTGAAGCCAAAATTGATTGGTATGTGCAAACCCTCAGATGGTCCAATATCCGGGAATCGCCTTTCGTTTAATTTCGATTCGTGAAGCCACAAGAACGCGAATTGAAGACAGGGTTGGGTGTGAGTGATAGCGGAGTGATAGCGGAGCGGTAGCGGAGCTGAGCGAGTAGCGGTTTTGAAGAGTATTTTTTATTCCTAACCACTTTTATTCCACCCAAAAGTTAGTAAGAAATAAAATAAAAAATATAAAAAAATAATTGTAACTTTATCACCCATAATATACAACATGTTAGAAAATGTAATTAGTTCTTAAAAATATTGTTATCAGGTGTATAGCCCCACCGAGATCATCAGGACCAAGTCAAAATTACCTGCAACAAATCGGTACACCTGCTGCTTAATAGACAAGGCTCTGCAAGCTATTCTCTTGGAGTTAGATGTCAGACAGCAGTCGCTCCAAGTCCAAAAGGAAAAATCAACATATTATTCAAAATCTATAAGCATACCAAAAGACTAAATTACAAACTTTGGATACAACAGGGAAAAATGCTATGAGGTTCTCTTATGATTCTTTGATTTTTTTTATATAGAACACGCCAATTTGATTTCACATTGCCTGTAGGTAAGCTAAAGGCAAAGTCTCCGGAAAGAGGGTCATCATTACTGACACAGAGCATGTAACAATGGTGGCAATCAGTTTGGCTGTCTCATAGGACGCTTTTACACACCCTACTAAAGGAACCTGTAGAAAGAAGGAAATACGTGAGCTTGTAAGGAATTCTAGCTCTTAATGGTGCGGCAACCTATATTATTTATATGCATTTAAGAATGAGAGAATCCTTACGATTCAGTTTTCGCTTTCACTGGAACCACACAAAATCCTCAGAGATTGAAATAGCGAGTCCGAGCAATCCGTGGAGCGTGTTTCGTTAACTTGTAAAGTCGTAAGGATATAATGTTGTTGCTATTCCTATTTATATAACAAAGGCTAGACTCTAATAAAATACTATAAAGCCCTTATTGACTTGGACTAAGGAGAAATGTCTAGTTACATTCCATAAGGATGTAAAGATCGTTTGTGGTGAGCAATTTGACTAGTAATAATTATTAAGTCCTCATTGAATCCTTCAAGAAGAAGAAAATATACTGGCCAGAATACAAACGGCAAATAAAACAAAATTAAACGGGGCGTGAAAAAGCATATGATGAGGCCGTCAAGTTGAGTGTCACCATTGTCACATGGTATGTGTAAGTAATGGTGATCCTCTTTTCTGGGACTTTGCCTTCAGCTTACCATCAGGCAAGGCGAAGTCTAATTGACGTGTTCTATAAAAAAAAACCAGGGACCTCTCGATCGTGAGATCAACTCACTACTAAGCTACTATCATTTTAATCCCTGTAACCCTGGCAGAAGCAGGCCGCGGCAGCGGTGCTTCTGGCGCGCCTCCCTGTTTTCCGGGCACAAGTTGGGGACTCTGTAGTCCCCACACACCCGAGGAGAGGGCCAGATCGTGAGAGATGGCCCTGGGTCGGCCGGGGTGCTAGGGATATGCCTGTCAACCTCACCTTCAGCAACCAAAACGACCCACAGGCGGCGTGCGTTTTAGTCGGTTCGAGTCCGACATAACCTCTTCCACCGGCTCCGGTGGGGAGGTATCCGTGGGGATTTTGCGCACGTAAAAAAAAAGACTATCATTTTAACTTAAACGTTTCCGTTCTAATAAATTTTAAGGCCACTTGAATTCTAGAAAATAGCATTAATAATAAAATATTTTTAATTAACTAGCGAAAATTAAAAAAAGCTCTTTGAAAAAAAATTGTAAAAGAGCCCAATTTTAATGAAAACTCTTCTGAAGTCGTACACTCGAGTAGCAAAGTGTTAATTGTAATTAATAACTCCGTTATTGGCGTCAAGACAGACAATGAGTTTTTCAATATTAATTTAATTATTTTCACTTTGTTAATTAACAGTGTTTTAGAGGTGACGTCTGTCGGGGAGGATGGGAGTGGGAGTGGAAAGGGAGTGATGTTATGGAGAAACAAAGAGGGGATTGTAAGACTTGAAAATGATCAGCTTCTCTAGACAAGTGGTAATTCGCTGACCGACGACGTATTATAGAATATACATACATATATCGCCTTTATCCCTGGAGGGTTAGGCAGAGGTGAATTAACACCCACATTTCACCAATAATTGTATTCGGTCCCACGTAATAGGAGGTGAGCTTATTGCTGTATTCCGGGCACTATTGTTGACTCTAGCCGTCAACCTTAGGGTGATGCAGAGATATTTATATCAAAGGTGCACGAAGTGTTGTGGTGAAAGTTTTTCCCAGTTTGGTACACAAATAATAATTTCTTATGATAAGAATTTAATAAATTAATTAAAATAATAATATATCCATATACAAAAGCGGAGTGCGCCGAAATAACGGGCGAAGCTGGGGCCTGTCAGCTAGTAAGTAATAAATGGTTGCGCCGGTGTAGAAACTGTATTTTGACACGGAAACACACTCCTTTTATACCCGTCTCCTCTCCCGCACTAATCATAGATATGGCTTCCGTCCGCCATTTGTGAAATATAGACACTCAGTCTCGCTTTGAACTAGCCAGCGTAAAGACGGACGGACCGCGCTCGCGTCTCTCAGAAATGTATAATATTTGTTACATTTTTACCGCTTCATAGACCTTTACCGATCGGATTGTGCCTCTCGTGTGTTCCTCAAGCGATCTAGTGATGTTGACGGCAGCTCCTGAGCAAGGAAGAGAAGATCCGTGTACCGGCTGCGATGAAAACACGTGTGTCGTGAAGGTTAGTGCATCCTCTCCTAATTTCTCGGGCTGCATTCACTGCCTGGATCGAATCCGCGGCAGCCCGGCCACCTGTCTTGTTTTGTGTGTAAAGCGTCAATAGAACAGTTAGCTACTTCCCGCAATACAGTCCATTACCGCACTCGGCCATGCGCCACCATTTTTGGTCCGGATCGAGCCGGATTCTTAGCCGTAGTTCGTATTTTGTTATTATTCTAATGGGAATGAGCGCACCGCACCTAAGTGCCTGGTTATTTTAGTAGAAAACCCCGCATCCAGACACTTAGGATTAGAATTTGTTGTCCGTTCGCCGCTGGCTCGCATTGTACCTACCTAATACATAAATAGGTTAGGTATCATATCAACACTAAATCGTAGTTCGCAATTTTCGCATCGCACCTAAGTGCCTGGTTATTTTAGTAGAAAACCCCGCATCCAGACATTTAGGCTTAGATCTTAGGTATACTCAGACACCCTAGTGCATAGGCACAGTGTAATACCTAACGCATTTGGCTTTGTTTTGTTTTTTTCAATTACGTTGTTCTCGGCTCGCGTCGTATTTGCCTAGTACCTGCGTGGGTGGACACGTGGCTGTACCTACCTCGCTCGCATCTCATCCCAATTCATACGAAAGTATTTTAATTTGAATAGATATTACGCAATACTTAATCTCTGAAATAATAGTTGAACCTAGACAGCGACCATCGCGTAGGTACGACCTTGTTGCTATGCGCGTTAGTTCAAGCTTGCACTGGCAGTCATAAGTACCTACCTACCTACGGTTATCGCTCGCGCCGCCTCGCTGCTCTGTACCGCTAAGATTAAGTCATTTCATATTTGTTATTTACCGCACTTTAGTTTGAGATTTAATTGTAAACATGTCCCCAAAGGTTGATAAGACCGGTAAGGTTCAATTGAAACTTTTATACGCTAAAAAAGAAATGATTTACTCTCGCGTACAATCGATCTATGATAATGCACTTAAAACCTCTGATTTGGTCATCAGAGATTCGTTCTTGTGTTCTATAGAAAACTTAGATAGTCTACGCGCGGATTTCGAAACCTTAGTACATGACATCAATGTTTTAGAGTTGAATTTGGATCCCGATTACTCAGTGAGTTATCAAGCCTTGTCGTCGTTTGACGATTTGTATTGTCGTATCAAACGCGTCGCTAGGAGTTTGGAGAAACCGGCTGACCTACCCAACCCCACTCGCGACCGACCTAAGTTGCCACCAATTCAAATACCCGAATTTGATGGTAACATTCGCAATTGGTGTCTATTTATAGATAGTTTTGAGAATACGATAGATAAGAACGATTCGTTGACAGATCACGAAAAATTGCATTATCTCGTTGAAAAATTGACTGGTAAAGCTATAACCGCTTGCGCTGGAATTACGTTTAGTGCCGGGAATTATAATTTAATTTTAAATACTTTGAAAGCTAGGTATGAGGATAAAAGATCGGTAGCTAACGCCTATTTAGATCAGATGTTTGATTTGAAATCTATTGCGGCATGTAACGATCAAAACTTAGAGAAATTTCTAGATACTTTCGCGTCAGCTGTTCGCGCCGTAAAGAACCTAAAGATTGATGACCTCTGCGACTTCGTATTTTTGTATATGGGTTTAAGGAAATTAGATTCCGAAACCATTCGTTTGTTTGAGTCGGATCATCGCGGCAATAAAATTCCTAAGTTCGAAGACTTAGAAAGTTTTGTTCGCGAGCATATAAAAGTATTGCAGCGCTCTTCATCGAAACATGAAGGCGCGAAGATAGTTGTTGATTCTGCACGCAAAGTAGATGCGTCATCGAAGTCACTGAGGTCAACTCATACTTATGTTAGTACCGCACCAGCACGTGTACAGTCACCTGTTTGCTCTTTGTGTAGCACTCATCATTCGCAACTGTACAGGTGTCCTGGTTTTCTAAAATTGTCGCCTAGTGATCGTTATAAATTTGTTCGCGCTAATAATTTTTGTTTTAATTGTCTCGGTACTAAACACCGCGTTGTTTTATGTAATAGTAGAAATAGTTGTCGCAAATGTCAAGCGAGACACCACACTTTGCTTCATTTTGAGAATAGTAATGCCGCATCCAATGTGAGCACGGTTGGCTCGTCGAGCGGTGACACACGGCAGCCTGCGCCGCAGCCGCAGCCCGCGCTCGCGCGCGCTCCGGCCCGCCCGGTGACCGCCGCGGATGACGTCACCTTGTGTTCGTTCTCCGCTAGTGCTGCACTCACTACTGTGTGTCTTGCGACCGCTCGCGTTGTTATTGTTGATGCATTAGGTAAGCCGCGCATTGTTCGAGCGCTGTTAGATGGCGCTTCGCAAAGTAATTTCATTACTCAAGATTGTTGTCGGCGTCTTGGTTTCAATGTTGATAAGCGTTCAACCCGCTCAGTGGTGAAGGGTTTTGGAAGCTTACAGTCAGCTGTTCGTGGCACCGTTAAAACAAGGTTTAGATCTCGTTTTAATAATAATATTTGGTTTGACATGGATTCGCTCGTTATAGATAGAATAGCTGAACAGTTGCCTACCGTCCCGGTTGACACGTCTTTATTAACGAAATTTAAAGACTTGCCTTTAGCAGATGAGACTTACGCTGTTCCTGGAGTCGTCGATATATTGATCGGCGCTTCGATTCTCCCGCACCTCCAGTTATCACGTAAGGTTCAAGGGGGACCGACGTACCCCGCTCCGCACGCACTGGAAACAGTTCTTGGTTTTGTTATAATTGGTTCCGCACCCGCTTCTATAGATAGTTTTAGTCACTCGACTGCTTCGTTCTGTTGCACCGTCGAGCCGCCACTGGAGTCTACCATCCGCAAGTTTTCACTCGGTGGCTCCCGTGTATCCGCTGAAAAACGCTTTCTTTGTTTGGAACGAAAGATGCAGGCGTCCCCAAAGTCGAAGCGGGCCTATGATGAGGTTGTTAATGAATATTTAGATAAAGGTTACATCTCACCTGCGCCTGCGGACACTGGCGGGACCCAGCCTTCGTACATTATCCCGCACCGCGGAGTTATTAGAGAAGATAAGCTTACTACTAAAACTCCGCGTAGTTTTGGATGGCAGTGCTAAGACTAGCACTTCCGTGTCGCTTAATGACATTTTGTATTGTGGTCGGAATCTTTAAGGTAATTTATTTGACATAATTGTAAATTTTCGCATTAATATTAGTAGAATTTTAGCTTTTAGGACTCAACAGTCGCTTTGTGTTGGGCCCACTCTTCGCCCCATCGTTGGGACACATTCGTCGCTAATAGAGTGGCAAAATTCAATCTGAATTGGCGCCACATAATCTCTTTCACGTTGCTGGCACCGACAACCCAGCCGATTGTCTCTCTCGTGGATTGCTTCCTTCGCAAATTTTGGATCACCCGTTGTGGTTTAGTGGACCGTCCTGGATTCATGCCGCGTTAGATAAGTGGCCAGTTAGTCAATTCAATCCCACTACGGTTTCCGAACCACCCGAGGAGAAGAAGCACTCGCTTGTTGTATCGGTCCCACGTGAAGAGACCCTTATTTTGTTGTTGGCTAATCGCGTCTCGTCTTGGTCGAGACTGTTGCGTTGTGTTGTTTGTTCGCCTCTGCCCTCTGCCTAGCCAGCGGTAGGCACGAGCTCCAATCTAGGTTTATATTTTAGTTGTTATTTCCCAAACCTAGATTTAGATTAGACTTTAGATTTGTTTCGCATTTGTCGTTTCGAAGGTAACCCTTCAAGCCGGGGGGAATGGTTGCGCCGGTGTAGAAACTGTATTTTGACACGGAAACACACTCCTTTTATACCCGTCTCCTCTCCCGCACTAATCATAGATATGGCTTCCGTCCGCCATTTGTGAAATATAGACACTCAGTCTCGCTTTGAACTAGCCAGCGTAAAGACGGACGGACCGCGCTCGCGTCTCTCAGAAATGTATAATATTTGTTACATTTTTACCGCTTCATAGACCTTTACCGATCGGATTGTGCCTCTCGTGTGTTCCTCAAGCGATCTAGTGATGTTGACGGCAGCTCCTGAGCAAGGAAGAGAAGATCCGTGTACCGGCTGCGATGAAAACACGTGTGTCGTGAAGGTTAGTGCATCCTCTCCTAATTTCTCGGGCTGCATTCACTGCCTGGATCGAATCCGCGGCAGCCCGGCCACCTGTCTTGTTTTGTGTGTAAAGCGTCAATAGAACAGTTAGCTACTTCCCGCAATACAGTCCATTACCGCACTCGGCCATGCGCCACCAATAAATGTATTATTTAGTTCACTTTTCAATTTTAATATGCTATAAAGCCATACCTGGTGCAAGTCACTAGTCATAAAAGTGCAATATCTGTTATCAGCATATCGAATCCTTATCAGCAGCGTCATTGAAAAGATATTCGAGCATGATAAGGAGCCGTAGGTCAATCACCTGCAACTGTTTCTGCTTGTTCACGCTTACCGTACGAAATTGGAGCATGCAGAAATAATTTTGATACGGTTGTTAAATTAACACACACTTTGAGTAGTAAACATCGTTTTTTCTTTTAAATGATCGTAATTAAAACTCTTTGTAGTGTTGATTCCCGGTGCAAGAAAATAGGGCCACCTCATCTTCTCCCGTGGGTGTGATAGCGACTAAGGGATATGGCTATATTACATTTGACAGCAATTAATGGAAATAGGCTCATGGGACAGAAAACTAACTATAGCTGGTGAAAGAAAAAAGAAAAACATCTAGTCCATACATCTTAACATTAAGTACGGAGGTAGGACACGACGGTATTTCCGTCCCATTGAGCAGTCCGACTGGGGAAGTACCTCCGCTCTACAGAATACCGCAGCCATAATAACCTCGTGTTGTGTTCCTGGCGGTAAGTAGGGTGGCCAAAACTCACTGAAGGCTTTTGTGCTGTCAGTGGAAAGACTTCACAGGCGCCACCTGAAAATCAGCGCTTCACATCACACAAAACGCGTGTTTATGCAGCATCATGCTGATGTGGCGACCTTTTCGGGCCCGTATGTCGTATTCTGTATAATATATAACCGCGGTAGCCTAGTGGTATAGGTAATGGATTGCTGAGACGAGGTCTCGGGTTCGATCCCAGGTTTTACCATGGCACACACCAATGACTTTTCGATGCTTTTCGAAGTTATGTGTGTATTTATTGCAGGTTTATAAGTGCCCGGTTATTGGCAATAGGCTCGCCACCTATTACATTGGGACCTAAACATAAACTGGCGAAAAGTGGGTGCTAGCACCTCTGCCTACTCCTTCGGGGATATAGGCGTGAGTTTATGTATGTATTATGTATAATATGGTTGTAGTTTTCTTTTATACCATTTAGGTGGCAGACAAGTACACGGTTCATCTGATGGAATTTGGTCACTGTGGCCTATGGACGCGTCCAAAACAGAGAGAGTTAAACAAAGAGAGTCACACTCGCGCTGCCAACCCTGTAAGCATTGAGAGTTTCTGCGCTGTTAGTGTAGAAGACAAAGTAGGACTAGCCTTTAGTCATCCCACTGACATCACCAATTCTCCAGTGAGCTCTGGCTACCCTACTCACCGCTGGGAACACAACACGAAGTTATAATGGTCGCGGTATTCTGTAGGGCTGAGGTACTTCCCCAGTACGTTCATACCTCCTATTCTTTTGCACCTGATCACATTTTCTGATTGCACTAACTTTAAAGCTCAGAGCTTGCTTTCCATAATGTGATTTGGTTGACTTTTATGGGCACGACTGTTGATCTAACTCACAGAGAAAAGTCTGTATCGTGTCATGATAAGCCAAATTAGAAAGAATCATTTTAGATACAATCCTGATAAATCTGTTCTGAGAATCGAACCCACGATCAGCATAACTACCACCAAAACACACCATTCTATAACAAATCCATATCCAATTCAATTGCATCTCAAATGTGCGAAATAATTTCATTACCCACTACTTGATAGGCATGACTTAACGTTAAATTTTAAGCTGTGTGTACACTGCCTACCCCGCCTCTGCGCAGAGCCATTAAGCCGCGGTCTCATGATATATGGCCTCAAGCTGTCACAATTGAATTATCTGGCTCTGTGCGTTTGTAGCTGAGTGTACAGTTTTAGAACTATGTTATTTAAGTTTCTAAACTAATTTGATTTGGTTTTAGGTTGGATTTAGTATTTTTAAGGTTCCTGTTCCCGCGTTCTTGTTGTGTAGAATTTGGACCACCCCATCTCTTCCCATGCGGTGTCGTACAAGGCGACTAAGGCATAGGGCTGTATAACATAAGACATATATAGACTCAATAGTGTACGAAATACGGCAATAGGCTCACCGCCTATAATGTGGAACCGAATTTAATGATTGGTGAAATGTGGGTGTAAATTCACCTCTGCCTAACCCTCCGGTACTAAAAGTGTGATTATATGTATGTGTTCCTAAAAAGGAAAACACGTATTCCTAAAAATACGATATCTAACCTAAAAAATCGAAGCTAGAATAATGAAATTTTGGTCCCCCGCACCCCAGTCGACCCAGGGCCATCTCTCTCGATCTGGTCCTCAACAGGAATAGGCGCTATAACCTGGGAGTTTTCAAATTTAATTTTAACTTAAAAAAAAACTAAAAAAAGGTGAGTAGGGTAGCCAGAGCTCACTGGAGAGCTTTCGTGCTGTCGGTGGGAAGACCAAAGGCTTGTCCTGATTTTGTGTTCTGCACTGAGGGCACATAAAATCTTTGTTCTTACAGGGTCGGCAACACGGACGTGACTCTACTGGTTACACACGTTAATAGGTCACGGTAACCACCTACCACATAAGTTGTACAAAAAAACAGGTCACATCTAAACTTACTTTTATACTTTCTCATTCCATAGTACACAATAAGCATGTGACCACGGCCGGTGTAACCTGGTCGAAAAGTCAGGCAAACCAAAGGTATCTATGTACCTATATGATGATCACGTTAATTCCTGTAAACATTATTGTAGGTCACTTCTAGGCAAGCGTGCTCCACCATCAGCCACATAAGTCCTTTCCAGCAGGTGACATATTGGTAATAAAACTTTTTTTGGATGTTCTGATGAGCTCTTCCAATTAGACCCACCCTCCCCTTTCCTACACAGGACAAGCAGGGCTTAAATGTCACCCACATACTGTGCAGAATATCCGATCAAGAACCAAGCGGTTCGCAGACTTTTTCCTTTATCGCACAATTAAGACCAGCTCACGAGTTTTCTTCTGCCTACAGTCCCGGGTCCTTTAAGCGGGTCATGAAAAAACATTTGATGAGGCTGTCAAGCTGAGTATCACCATTGTCACATGGTGTATGTAAGTAATAGTGAACTTCTTTTCTAAAACTTTGCCTTTAGCTTATCATCAGGCGAGACGAAGTGGAATTAACGTGAACTATATATAAAAAAAGCAATTGAGGTTTGGCCCTAAAGGTGTTTGTAGGGATTCTGGACACCCACAAATATATCCTAGAATATATATCATGTTTATGTTTGTCTTTCACACAATCCGTCTATCTATAAAACACCACAATACCCATCTAATACTATCAGCTAAAAAGCTAAACCCGTACACTTTCATAAATAAAGAAGACCAAATCCCAGATACATTCAGCACCTCTAATACCGTCCGGGTATGAACAGGGCTACCAATCAAACAGCCGTATGAAAAGGCTTCCGGTCTTCGCATTCAGACTGTTTCAACTAACCCCATGTTACTCTTAAGCCGTAAATTTTATGTTTTTATGAATCATCACGCTATTTCCGGTAGATATATAAAGGGACTCTTTTTGTACATCGTTTGTGTATTCACGATTTTTGTTGCAGCTCTATTTCGTCAGCTGTTTTTATAAAAAGAATATAACATAACATAAACTCACGCCTATATCCCCGAAGGAGTAGGCAAAGGTGCTAGCACCCACATTTCGCCAGTTTATGTTTAGATCCCAATGTTATAGGTGGCGAGCCTATTGCCATTAACCGGACACTTATAAACCTGCGATAAATACACACATAACTTCGAAAACCATCGTCATTGGTGTGTGCCATGGTAAAACCTAGGATCGAACCCGAGACCTCGTCTCAGCAGTCCATTACCCATACCAGTAGGCTACCATGATTAAGAATACAAGCAATAACTAATATTGAAATATTCCTTTGCTTATCAAAATTGCTTGCTTTAGGGTGGTGATTGTTAGTCTGTAATGGCGGACTTACGATCGAGAAGTCCCGAGTTCGAAACCTGGCCATTGCACTACCGACGTGAGTCCACTTCTAACCCAAGCAATATAGCTTAGTTGGAGAGATTAACTGGAATATTAGTAATTTCGGTTACCTAGTAATATTCTTTTAAAAAATACAATAAAGGAAAAACTATAAGTGGATCTACATCATCATGCTCCTGTTCCTTCTTCTCTCTCTTAGCGTTATTCTCAGTTGCATCCGAAGGTATCACCTTGGGGTCTGACGTCCGCATTATTAGTATAGCTGCGTATTTAGCTGAACTGAACTGAACACTGAAATGTGTACCCAACAATTACGTGTGGCGTAGGCGGCGTCCACGTCTACTAGCAGTGCCCAGTGCTAGAACTAATTTACTAGGCAAAGCTGTGATAACGCGCACCTTACAATACTCAATGAAGTAGCGGACGGCACAGATCTATTTACATGTTCCCTGAGTGAGTTCTCAAAAATTGCACTATATGTCATATGTTATTATAATATTTAAGGACCACACTATTGTATTAGGTTAGCCTGTAAAGATAGTGATGTAGTGAAAAATAAATAAATAAAAAAAAAACATTTGCTTTTTACATTCATCTCTGGTTGTAGCCATCTCAACATCCACTACCTTCCTTATACTCCAATCGGTTAGGTACTTAACGTAAAAAATCTCGATCTGCCTTTTAATATGTTTAATTTAAAACCCATCACGCACTTCCGAGCTGCAATATATCATGGTGCCAGTCAGGGTCAAGACCATGGGTAGTTGGGGCATTGAAGCAAAAAAACTAGTGGCGGATATAGGTCAACGATTAGGTAAAAAAACTGGTGACTCTCGCTCCAGCTCGTACCTGGTGCAAAGGCTAGCCATTGCGATCCCACGAGGAAATACAGCCAGTGTTCTGGGTTCCCTTGCACCGGACACGACTCATGGCTGGTTATTTACATGACAAAAGCTGGGCTGGCTGCTTGACATTGCTGTATTTGACATTTACAATGTAAAATATTTAATAATAAATAAAAAAAAACTCAGTTTATTTTTAATATTACAATGTTTAATTAACTGTCTTTTATAAATTTTAATTTAAAATATTAATTATTACATTATACAATTATAATATTGTCTACATTTTTGTAAAGTCAAAGTGACAGTCTAATCTATTAACCCGCCCCTCATCTTACCTGGTGCAAAGGTGCCCATGACGCTGGCGGCATTGCCCCGTTGAACAGCTATGGCCAACCGTTGCCCCAGGTACGAGCCGGAGCGGGAGTCACCGGTTTTGTCCCTCAACCTGCGCCCTAATTCGCTCACCAGATTCTTGGCGTCGGTACCCCAACTACCCATTGTCTCGACCGCAAAGGGAGCGAACATATATTGCTCAGTTCAGCTCAGTTTATTAGTAATTCTTAGTTTAGAAACTCATTTTAAACACCAAAAACCGAAATCGAACCACTAGTCAGTCATTTAGCCGAGTTTTTTTGTACTACTTACCTGATGGAAAGTGGTTACTGTGACCTATGAACGTGTGTAACACCAGGTGAGTCACTCACACCCGTGCTGCCGACCCTGTAAGAGCAGAGAGTTTCTGTGCCATCAGTGCAGGACACAAAATCAGGACCAGCCTATGGCATTCCCACTGATAGCACAAAAACTCTCCAGTGAGCTCTGGCTACCCTACTCACCGTCGGGAACATAACATGAGGTTATTATAACCGTGGTATTCTGTATGGTGGAGTGAACCTTTAGTTAGGTACCTAATGAAATAACGAAGAGCTATATCACCTTTCACATAGTCCATCCATCTCTTAATCGTCCTCTCCTCTTGTTCGAAACTAGGTCTACAAAATCACGATAAACAATTAAACAACAAAAGCATATTAACATATTTATACGAGCTCACTTGTCAGCCTTATTTCGCGCCATTGTAGGCAATAAATGGGCGCTTTTATTTAAGCCATAAACGGTGAATTATGCCCGTCAAAGCTGTGACACGGAACCGACACGGTACCGTTATTTACAGCTAGAAACTAGATTTTACTTTCATAAATAACTTTGTATAATAAATACCACTTAGGTGGCAAAAAAGTACATAGCCCACCTGAAGGAAAGTCATTACCGTGGTCTAACAGCAACACCAGGGGAGTCACTCGTGCTGCCAACTCTATAAGAACAGAAAGATTCTGTGCCGTCAGTACAGAAGACAAAGTAAGCCGAACCTTTGGTCTTCCCACTGACAGCACAAAAACTCTCCAGTGAGCTCTAGCTACCTTACTCACCGAAGAGAACACAACACGAGGTTATTACAGCCGCGTTATTTCGTAGGGTTGAGGTACTTCCCAATTCATTTACCCCAAAAGGATCATAATTTTTTTTTGTAAGGTCATTCCTAGATTAATTTACTCTACCCAGTTGTTAACAAGGTGGATGAAAAGAGAATGTTTCATCAGAGTCCTTCCCTTGACAACTGTTATGAAGAATTGGAGGCGGAAAGTTGCGCCTCTGGAGACAGTTCGATTATGGACCAACTTTCTTATAGCATTATTTGCTTCGAAACTAGGGCTGTCACAAGTATTTTACTTGTGACAGCCGGTTGACGAAAAAAGGAAGGATCTTTCCTAGGCCTGTCTGTGGCTTCGTAGCTCCCAAACGGATGGACTGTTTATAATGGCTTTTTGTTACAGTCAGTTTAATCTATCTACTATCAATTTGTTTATTTCTGACGTCTAAAAATGTAGGTTTGTGAATTCGTAACTCACAAATGGAATTAACTCACAAACGTGAATTAACACCCATTCACCAATCATTGTTCGGCCCCACGTAATAGGGAGTGAGCATATTGTTGTCTCCCGAGCACTATTGTTGATTCGAACCGTGTATCTGTGCCTGAGTCTGAGCTGTATGTATCTGTCTGATGTTAAACAGCTCTATTTCTTAGTCGGCATTGTACGACACCGCATGGGAAGTGATGGGGTTGCCCAAATTTTGTTCTGCTGGTTCACTATAAATTAAATAAATAAATAAATAAATATTCCACAACATTCTACACAACGCTATCTAGACCCATGGTAAGCATAGCTTAACTAGCTTGTGTTATGGGATCTAGAATGCGGATAAACATACTTAGATACTTTTTTTTTGTAAATACATACATATTATACATAGAAACACCCAGACCAATGCAAATATACATATTCATGCATACAAATATTTGCACTGAGCGGGAATCGAACCCGCGCCCCCTGCATAGCAGTCGAATGCTCTACCGCTACGCCACGGAGGTCGTCTAAGGTATGAATATACAAAACAAATACATATTCCAGCATGTTTATTTGCATTCTAGAACCCATATTACAGTACTAATTATACTAAATTTGGGTAGCACTGCGTGAAATTTTCTGAAATATGTGTATTATTAGATAATTGTCTTCCAAAATACTTCTGCCAACCCTAAAAGCGCATATGGAAATGCTGTCTGCATTAGCCAAACTGTACAATGTGAGCAAAATGCTCCCAGATGTGTATGGCGGACTCTGTGGCACTAGTTTTGCACGTGAATGCGCCCGGGTTTAGTAAACCGTTAATAGTTGTATATAAGCTTATTCGCGCAGCTTCAGCCAAGTATATTTTACTTACCTATTAATTTATATAAAAAAAGACTGAATAAAAATATTTGTAACGAAATCTTTCGTGTTTAAAAAAAAGATTTGGTATGAATACAGCACATTACACATAAATAGGTATACTTAATATATTCAAGCCTTTTTCTATACAGATTAGGCAGAAACGTTAAAATTTAATTCAATTAATTTGCATAATTATTTATGTTCGTACTGGTAAACCTATAGTCAATACACAAAGTATTTGTTCCTACAACCCATTCACAGTTCTCAGTTTAAATTATGTCCAATCACGTAGCAGTTAGCTGTGACGTGATTGGTCATAACATGGGAGAGTTTGGTGACACTATTCCATATCTATGGGGTTTAAGGGTGCTTCAGTTTGATTTTATATTCGAGTACACACTCGCTACTAGTATGCACTTAGGGTGATTGAAATGAATATCGATGAAGCGTTTGAGTTTAAATGAATTTTCTCATTTTTTAGGATTCCGAACTTCAAAAGGAAAAACGGAACCCTTGTAGAATCACTTTAATGTCCGTCTGTCTGTCAAGACAGTAGGAGGTAAAAAGTTGAAATTCATACTAATACTCAAATTTCTAATGTAAAAAAACTGTGCAAAAATCAAGTTTTCCAAATCAACGCAATCATAATGTATCGTGATTTATGTACAATAAGTTTATACCGGATGAACTATCATTCATCCAGAATGTATGCGATTTGACGTTTATGACATGCGTTGATAACTGTCACTCATACTCAGATAGACAAACAAATATAAATGTCTTAATAATACCGCCGCGTGGTGCCGCGTGGTTTCCGGCAGAGTATAATTTGGGCCACCCCATCTCTTCCTATGTGGTGTCGTACAAGGCGACTAAGGGATAGGGCTGTTTAACATCAAACAGATATATACAGCCCAGACTCAGCTTCAAATGCATGACTCGAGTCAACATAGTGCCCGGAAGTCAGCAATAGGGCTCGCCCTCTATTACTTCGGACCGAATTCAATGATTGGTGAAATGTCGGTGTTATTTCACCTCTGCCTATCCCTCCGGGGATAAAGGCGTGATTAAATATGTATGTACGTTTATCCCGGATGAACTCTTATCTATCAATCTATGCGATTTGGCGTATATGTCAACGCATGTCATAAACGTCAAATCTCAGGCACAGTGACAAACAAATATTGGAGTCTTAATAATAGGGTTCCATTTTTACTCGACTACGCCGAAGTCAAAGGAGGGTTATGATTTTGACAGGCTATGTATGTATGTAAGTTCATCTGTTCTTCGATATGTTCCGTGAAGCGACTGCTGTCTGACCTTCACAACCAATTGGCGATTACAAAGTTCTGTAGTCATACTAGTCGGATTTTTGAGAGCTCCAACTACTCGGTAACGACTACCATAGACGTTCGTATGGCTACCGGGACCAAGGTGTTAATACATCTCTACCTACTCTGCCTTGAATTCACCGACGTGAATATAATACGTAAGATGTAACCCTAGCTCAACAAATCTTCATTTTCAATTTAGCGAAAACGTCTCTCATTAAACTACAGGCTACAAAGGGACGTTGGCCCTCCTAAGAGGTCACGACCCATGGCCCTCCCATGGCCATAAACGGGACTCTTCAATCGCTCGCCACATAAAACGGAAGACCAGTGATTAAGCGGCCGTAAAATTTGTATCGGATGTCAATGAAGAGTGGTCGTTGTACTGATATAATTGGATGGGTTTGTGACTGACGGACAGGACCATATCTTACTACTGATGTAAACAATGAACTTGTTGTACAGAACAAAAATATATTATCTATTGAAAGCATGATCAGTAAGAATGATCCACTTTTTGATGCTGTGATACGGTACAGATGACATGGCTTAGTGTCTGTACGACCTCTGAAGACCCTATTGCATAAGACCTCTTTTTGAAGTCGTTTTGAACCTGTTCAACATACACAATGCACCCGTTGGATTTCTTTATGCACCTCAAAAAATGAAAACTGCAAAAACTGGACAGATAAGATCTCTTTTACACTGATGATCACTTTTTTCGCCTGTTCGATGCCCGCTCAGTGTAATGCAAATATTTGTATGCATTAATGTGTATATTTGCATTTGCAGCGAAAGAATAATTTGGCAATGGTTTATTTATACATTATTTAATAAATTTATAATATTTCTTGACATAATTGTAAAAATTTGACATTCATATGTACTCCGCCTATATTCCCGAAGGGGTAGGCAGAGGTGTTAGCACCCACATTTCGCCAGTTTATGTTTTGGTTCAATGTAATAGGTGGCGAGTCTATTGCCATTAAACGGGCACTTATAAACCTGCGATAAATACACACATAACTTCGAAAAGCATCGAAAAGTCATTGGTGTGTGCCATGGTAAAACCTGGGATCGAACCTGAGACCTCGTCTCAGCAGTCCATTACCCATACCACTAGACCTTTACACATTTACACTAAAACTGTTTCTCTACCGCTAGCGCACTAACGAGTTAGATTAAAACAAGAGCACAACGGGCCAACCAGCGTGCTCTCATTCTCATGCAAATCGCTCTGGATTTTGTTAAGTATTCACTTAAAGGGTTAATGAGCACATTGGGGTTGTTAGCGGGTATTGACCGGTTAGTGCGGTGCTAACTAAACTAAGGCTACTAGATTTAGGTACTATTTTTAACCCTCGAAAAACGATGGGGTTATAAGTCTGTCTGTTTAAGGCATTTTACTTCTCGAAGGGGTGAATCGATTTTGATTTACTTTTTTTACACTATATGATATGATAATGGGAGGTAGAGCACGGCGGTATTTCCGCCCAATTGAGCAGTCCGACTGGGGAAGTACCTCCGCCCTACAGAATACCGCGGCTATAATAACTTCGTGTTGTGTACCCAGCGGTGAGTAGGGTAGCCAGAGCTCACGGTAGAATTTGTGCTGTCAGTGGGGAAGACTAAAGGCTTGTCCTGCTTTGTCTTCTACTGACGGCACAGAAACTCTGTACTTACAGGGTTGGCAGCGCGACTGTGACTCCTCTGGTGTTACAAACGTCCATAGGCCACGGTAATCACTTTCCATCAGGTGGGCCGTGTGCTTGTCTGCCAACTAAGTGGTATTAAAAAAAAATATGATTTTTAACTTCAGATTGTTGCTGCCGACCCTATAAGAACAGAGAGTTACTGTGCCGTCAGTCTACAAGATAAAGCAGGGCAAGCCTTTGGTCTTCCCACTGATAGCACATAAACAGTTGCCAGAGGTTAGGTAGCCTTTAGCATATCCCTCGCGCACCCCGACTGACCCAGGGCTATAGAAAGCCCCTTCAGGAGTGGAACTACAGCATCCCCATCTTGACCTCACAACTATTAGTACCAGCCGAGACATTGTTTAGTCAATTTAATTTTTTTTTTACGTGCGCAAAATCCCCACGGATCCGGTGGAAGAGGTTATGTCGGACTCGAACCGACTAAAACGCACGCCGCCTGTGGGTCGTTTTGGTTGCCGAAGTTGTGGTTGGCAGGCATATCGCTTGCACCTGGCCGACCCGGGGCCATCTCTCACGATCTGGCCCTCTTCTCGGGTGTGGGAACTACAGAGGCCCCAACTCGTCCCCGGAAACGGGCCGCGGCCTGCTTCTGCCAGGGTGACAGGCGGCTCCACCTGTCACCCCCAGTCAATTTAATACTGACTCACGCAGTGATACATCCTTAGGAATGTGAGTAATCTACTCTATGGTTCCTCCTATACCCCTGAAGGCATATAACATGAAATATGAAACAATATTAAGGCGACGACACAGATGCACCGTAGGTAATGGCGTGGAAAGCTGATAGCGTCATATACCGGGATACGGTTGTCTCCCTCTAATGGCACCGTGTTAGAGGGAGATATCCGGGTAATTAGCGAAGTTACAAGTTCTCAGGGGAAAGTTGTGAATCGATATCATTAAAGTTTGATGTGTTCGTGGCGGGTGGTGAATTGTCGATGGAAAGATTGTACGCGTTTTAGCCGACTTGGAAGAGGAGTGTTCTGTTTGAGTGTGTTTTTGCGCGATCTGTGCTTGTTATATGTCCTAATAACTGTATAGTCAGATCAGATCGATCTTGATCAAGAAGTATCGAACAAACAAACGAAAGCATATACTTAAAATAATGTAAATACCAAGGTATTAAATAAGCCGGGGACGAGTTGAGGAATCTGTGGTCCCCACACCCGAGGAGAGGGCCAGATCGAAAGAAAGAAGGTTAAAGAGGTAGGACACGGCGGTATTTCCGCCCAATTGTGCAGTCCAACTGCGGAAGTATCTCCGCCCTACAGAATACCGCGGCTATAATAACTTCGTGTTGTGCATTGATATACAATTTTGTACATCAATGGTGTTGTGTTCCCAGCGGTGAGTAGGGTAGCCAGAGCTCACTGGAGAATTTGTGCTGTCAGTGGGAAGACTAAAGGCTTGTCCTGCTTTGTCTTCTACACTCACGGCACAGAAACTCTGTACTTACAGGGTTAGCAGCGCGACTGTGACTCCTCTGGTGTTACAAACGTCCATAGGCCACGGTAACCACTTTCCATCAGGTGGGCCGTGCGCTTGTATGCCACTTAAGTGGTATAAAAAAAATTGCACTGGGTCGACCGGGGTGCGAGGGATATGCCTGTTAACCTCACCTTCGGCAACCAAAAACGACCCACAGGCGGCGTGCGTTAGTAAAAAAGTAGGTTCGAGTCCAACATAACCTCTCCCATCGGCTCCGGCAGTGTGGGTATTCGTGGAAATTTTGCGCACGTTAAAAAAAAGGTATTAAATAATATCATTTTGAGAACTTTACTAGTCAAGATCGTTTTTATGCTGGCTGTACATAGTATAAGTGTTGGCGATGATGTACAAATTATCTCTGCTTACGATGAAAGAAGAAAAGCGTGAATCGTGACTGAGACGTATGTATGAGTTAAAAAAAACCACGACGAACTAATAACCTTCTTTTTTTATAGTCTGTTAAAAAACTAAAAAAAAAAAACAATGAAAGCACCCATCTGTCACGAACATAAAATTTACCACACTCCCTACATGTAAGTACAACGCTCTTATAACGAAACACAAATAGTGCTATTTCGCTAACCCGTCATTGCCGGTACATCGCAGTGTTTGCGATCCGAGGGCCTGAAGTACCCAGTGTCTGAACGCCTAGACATTCACTGCACAAACAACACTCCACTTGAAACGAACAAGGGGAGATGTTTACCCCACGAACAAAACGTGACTTTAAATCGTGATAATGGCAATTTAATAAGCTTGTTTTCATTAAAATATGAATGGCAATAGTAACTACATATATACTCACGCTTATATATGCCTCAAGGGGTTGGTAGATCTCCACACACCCGAAGAGGGCCAGCTTGAAAGAGATGGCTCTGGGTCGGCCGGGGTGCGAGAGATATGCCTTCGGCAACACTCAGACGGCGTGCGTTTTAGTCGGTTCGAGTCCGACATAACCTCTCCCACTGGTTCTGGTGGGGGGTATCTGGGGGGATTTTTCGCACGATAAATAAGGGGTGGGTAGATCTGTGTCAACACCCGCATTTCTCTAACTATATTTTCAGACCCACACAAAAGTCAGAAGGCACATTTTCATGGGGTTTTATGTTTACTGTCGCATAGAAAACAGTCCTGTCCACCCTTGTGTCCTACTTATTGTTTGTAATTATGTGGTAATCGCTGGAAACGACTGCCGTAGAAGTTTAAAATAATATATGTTAAATGTTACATTATAATACAAGCTATAACCACAGCTAGCTAACAATATGTTGTAGGAAGACATTATTTGCACATTACCCCTTATACAAGAGGGGTAATCGTATAAATGCCTGCGCAAATTTTAAGAGTTCACTTATTTTTTGATGATCGACTCGTTAAAAATAAAAACAAACCTTAAAAATCAGTGAACGTGGCTAAATTGATCGTTTTTCGTGTATTTGTATGTTCAACGGAACATACAAATATATTCCTTCAAATATAAAACCTACCATTATCCAAAATCGGGTAATTAATTGCATTCATACCCCACACTACTATCGAAAAACGCTTCAAACGCTCAACACGGCTGTGAAAAATAAAAAACAAGCGTGATATGGAAATCTCTCAGCAAGAGCTGCGTAGTTAAACATTGCTAGTTATTTACATACGTGCACTGTCGGGGTCGCGGTGAGCATCGCTCGATACCGGCGAGCGGAGGGTTGTAAGTGCAGTACACTCCACAGCCGCGGCTTTAACGACACGGTATCATGTTTATTCCATGTCTAAAACTTATCGTTTCTACATCGTTAACGCCGGCAACGAATGAAACACTAAACGATCTTTTAAAAGCTGTTTAAGGTCCATTATGAGCGAAAATACCGAGGCACTTAAGGAGTGTGAGATCCAACGTTGAAGGGCGGGCTTGAATTTCCCGAAGTACTTTTTCAGATTAAAATTTTGGCATCGGCCAAGCGGTCGGTAATGAAAGCGGTACGGGCCATTAAGCGGGGGCTCGGCCGACCATTAGTTGTTCACGTTCACAATTACAGCCGTTGGTGAATTACGTTTGTTACGCGTTGAGCGACGTCCGCGGACGTTTCGGGTCGGTTCGACCGCGCTCAACGCCCGACAGCCCCCACATCGATCGGCAGCGCACGGTTGACCTCGGTAATGACCTTCAAAATTGATTTGGATTATTATTTTTTTATTATCATGACAGGAGTGTCTGGTGTTCACCAGAGTATCAGTTATATCATACCTTAATTATAGCTAGAGTACGTAGTATCGGCTGTACATACCTAAAACAAAAAAAAACAATATTAAATATTTGAACTTTTAGCAAATAATAAAAGAATAAAGAAAGGATAGCTGTATAGTACTTTATGACCGCTAGAGGGCACCACAATAGATTCAGTAACACATTATATAGTGTATAACCAGCGGACGACTAAGACGTTTCTAATGATACCTCATTTGTCCAGTTCTAATAAGTGGTTGAGGAGCTATGAGGAAATAAATGAACCTACATACATACCTACATATACAACGTGTTACAGAAAGGTGTAGTCATATTCGAGGGACGCATTACGTGTGATCATTCACCTTCAGTCTTCAGTCTACCATCACGCGTGTATAAAATAAAAATATAATTCGTTTTAATTTCCATTTATTTGTATATTATAATTACAATTCAAAAAAATAAGCCTAAATAATCTTTTTCATATTAATTATATTAAATTCATACCCTCAAGATGAATAAATGTGATAAGTGCAATAAAAATATCACGGCCAAAAGCCCTGGACTAGAATGTGCTGGATGTGAGAAGATTGTTCATAGCACCAAGCTCTGCTCCGGTCTCTCGAAAAAGCAGATAAGTGCACTTCGTGCTGCGGAGACTCTAGAATGGACTTGTCAGGAATGTCTAGAGTTCTCGGGCAGAAAGTCATCATTTATAATCCCGAATGAAGATGAAGAAGGGAATGAAGAATCGTTTACAGAACCTAGTACATTAGTTAATATTGATGCAAATAAACTCCTAAAAAATATAACCTCAGAAGTACAAAAGGCTATAAACAAGGAGATGAAAGATCTGAGACAGTCCATGCAATTCCATAGTGACAAGATGGATGAAGTGCTTGAAAGCGTTCACGCACTTAAGCAAACAATTATTGACGTAAAACGGAAACTTGTGGAAGTCACTAACAAAAATACTAATTTAGAAATTCGTATAGGCGCTCTCGAACAACATATCCAACAGATGGAACAAAAACAACTGTCTAATCACATCGATATAAATAACTTGCCACAACAAGACCAAGAAAATGTAATAGATATAGCGGAAACACTGGCCAAAAAACTATCGATGCCTAAAGCAGACATTATAAGTGTGAAACGAATGAGTGGTAGAAAAGACCACCCTGGCCCCGTTCGAGTCATAGTGAAGGACGACAGTACGCAGGAGAAATGGATAGTTGCAGCTAAAAGCATCCCACTGCATGCAAAGAATTTCATCTCCAATGTAGCAAATGGGGTAGGTGAGCAAAAAATATATGTTAACGAAGCTCTCACACCACATAACAAAAAACTACTATGGAACGCGAAGCAAGAATTAAAGAATACCTACAAATTCATCTGGTGCAAAAAAGGAACAATATTAGCTCGAAAATCTGAAAATGAGAAACCGATAATAGTAAGATCTTTGAGTGACGTAAAAATAGCAACTAGTGAAAAATAGGTAGGTATCTGGCAGGCTTTTTTTTTTTATGTTTTTTGTTTCGTTTAATTTAGATATATATTATCATTATGTAACTTTTCCACATCCAAAATGACTTCTTTCGAAGAAGATAATGTGTTTGAATTAAAAAATTGCTCAAATATTCAAAATTACTTAAAATCTATACCAAAGGGACTAATGAAGTTACTATGTCTTCATATAAATATTCGGTCAATAATTAAAAATTTCTCAACATTAGAACAATGCATTAGCTCATGCCCACAAAAAATAGATGTTGTCATATTAACTGAGGCTAATATTTCAGAAAATCTTAGTTGCTTATACAATATCGACGGCTATAACATGATAACAGAGTTACGGAATGCTCGAAAGGGTGGGGGTATAATAGTATATATACATAACACACATAAAATATCAAAACTTAAAATTAAAACAGAACACTTTGAATGCCTCACTTTTAAAATACATACACAACTTCACTATTCCGCGACTGTGTGTGCAGTGTATCGGCCACCGAAATATAGTAAACACTTGTTTATAAATGAATTGCAGCATACTCTGTCTAGTATTGATACGGATTGTGATCTATACTTGCTGGGAGACATTAACATTGACCTAAAGGTTGACTGTCCTGTGAAACATAAATACAAAACTTCTTTGTATGGCTGTGGTCTTGTGAGTGGGATATCCGATTACACACGAATTGAAACAAAGGACGGTAAGATAAGTAAAACATGTATCGATCATATTTTCGTGAGATCTCACTCACAGGAACTGTTTACGGCCGCACTCGGAACTGTACTGGCCGATCACCGGGCGATAGCGGTAGCTTGCATTGGACCGATGATACAGGATGTTTCATGTACTTCTTTTAAAACAATAACAGATTCTAAAAAATTAACAAAACTATTACATCACATTGACTGGCAATCAACTAATAACATGTCGTGTCCTACACAGATATACACATTTATAAATGATAGTATAAATAAAAGCTATAGTCAAGCAGAAATCAATATTAAATGTAATACCAGATCGTCTCGGCAAAACAATACGTGGGTTAGTAAAAAAATAAATAAAGCATGTGAATATAAGGACAAATTATTTATCGAGTGGAAAAATGATTCAAATAATAACATATTGCGTTTGAAATATAATAAGGCTAGAAACTTTGCTAATAATTTAATAAAGAAAACAAAAAATAAACACATAAAACAAGAAATATATGAAAGCAAAAATAATATAAGACGACTCTGGCAATTACTGAATAGATTAACCGGAAGAATTAAAACATCCATTGACAAGTCTATCGTTGCAGCATTTGAAAAAAGCACAAGTGGGCCGAGTGATATAGCGAATAAATTTGCACAGACATTTGAGAGAAGTGTGAAGTCTATCTCACCAAATTGTGATAATCCATTGCTAGATAAATCAACATACAGTATGCCTAAAAATGTTACAATGTACTTCACTAAAGCCCGATCAGACCTGGTGCAACCCCTTATAAAAAATCTGAACAATCAAAAAGCACCAGGTTCAGATGGCATACGGGCAAGTGATATAAAGCGCATAATTGACAAAATAACAGCAACTATTGTCAATCTAATTAATACGAGCATAGTCACCGGTAGATATCCTGACCAGCTGAAAACCGGAATAGTTAGGCCAATATACAAAAAAGGCAGCCATACAGATTATGAAAACTATAGACCTATCACTATTCTCCCCACAATTGATAAAGTTGTCGAAAAATTTATAGGAAATCAAATGTATTCATACTATAAAAAGAATGACATCATTTCATCAAAACAGTATGGCTTTCAACCAGGTAGGAACACTACACAGCTACTTTCGGATTTTACGGATTCTGTCAATAAACATTTAGATGGCAAACAACATGTAATTGCAGCTTTCATTGATTATAGTAAAGCGTTTGATACACTCCGCCACTGTAAAATAATAGATAGTCTGGAAGAAAGTGGGATTCGTGGTCCGTTATTGGAATGGTGCAAAAATTATTTACAGGACCGCACTTACCAGGTGAAAGTCCATAGCGCTTTCAGTGATAAGGTACACGTTAGCGAAGGGACAGCACAAGGCTCAGTACTCGGACCTTTACACTACATAACTTACGTTAATAATTTAGGAAACGTCATAAAAAACTGCGAAGTCTATCAATTTGCTGACGATACGTGTTTACTCTCGGCCGACTCGGATATTGACATGGCTCTTGGTAAATTACAAAGCGATTTTACTTTTCTGTCTAAATGGTCCCATGATAACGGACTCGTCCTAAATAGTAGTAAAACAAAAGTTATGTATATAAGTACAAATCAAAATAGGAAAACATCTCCTATTACAATAATATCGCACAGTCATAATTGTTTACATAAAAATATAAATTGTGACTGTGAGGCCCTAGAAGTAGTGAATACACAGACTTACCTAGGTGTGATTATTGACGACAGATTAACTTGGTCTAATCACATTCAACATGTATGTGATAAATTGCGCGCAATACTGGCCAAATTCTCTATACTAAGGCATAAAATTCCATATCCAATTTTGCTATCATTATATAAAGCATTGGGTGAATCAGTGATATCTTACGGACTAAGTAGTTACGGGCGCACTTTTAAATCAAAAATAGACAGAATCTATGAACTACAGTTACGTATTCTGAAAACCATTGTTCCCCGGAAGGTAAGGGAAGAGTATAAAAATAATCAACACGAATTGTTCTCATACTGCTCTTTGATGCCAGTTCAGGATAAAATAAAATATAATATCTTAACAGAACAATACTTTAACGAGGACCTACAAATAGTTAATTCTCACAATAAATTAACCAGAAGCGTGACCAATAAAAAGTTGATAATACCAAGATTCAATAACCTACATGGAAAAAGAACATTGAACTATATAGTCCCTAACTTATTAAACAAATTACCTAAACATTTAAAAAGTAAAATAAATTGTAGAAATCTAAAAGCTACATTAAAAACCTACCTTATTAATACACTAAAATAATTAAGTAGCTAGAAAATAAAACTAAAAATCAAAGAAAAGAAAAAATCGAAAAGTAATGAAACATCCTGTAAGCAGAGCGGTAAGTCGCAGCGGCAACTTATTCATATTGTGAGCCATTGTGCGCTGTAAATTTACCAATCTACCCGCACATTATTTTACTATACACTTAAAAAATATTATATTACGAACACAGAACGAAAGTAAAATTATATTGTTGCAATAAACATATATGTACCCACAATGTAACATATTTTTGTTGTGCAGATTTAATTCTTATATTGTTATACCTAGATTTAGTGCTTGCCTACCTGATGTACAGAATTAATATTATATAGACTCGACGACGAACGTAGTGTACGGACAAACCTTTCTGGTTTTTGTTACACTACTAAGGCATTAGACCCAATGTATTTTTTTCTGGTTAAATAAATAAATTAAAAAAAAAAAAAAAAAATATAAATAAAATTTCCGCGGGAGTATAAACACCGATTTACTTTGTATCACGTAGATAAATAATTTTCTTTTTTATCGACCATGTGTAAACTAGTGGAAATTGCCGACAAACGCACAACACTAAAAAACTAACCAGGGCTGCAGCAGCTGCAGCGCGCTATTACAAATGAACTCTACGGTTTGAACCCGAGTAGTTTTACCAAACGATCAGATTTGATAGGCCCTGTCTCAATATCATCCTACATACTTACTTTCTAGCTAACCTATTTTTTTTTATCGGGCAAAGAAACTCTGAAACAGCTTATAACTCGTTAAAATAGTATTAAATTAAAACAAAATTTACTTTAAGCAATAATAAAACATTTTTATGTTCCTGAAATCATCCATGCGAAATGTGAGACATGTCTCAAAGTTACTTTAGGTAAAGGTTAACCTACATTCAATACCAGGAGCCGTGGACTACCGAATTTCCAGCCACGCCCCTTAATATTATACTAATTAAAATTGGTTCCGTACCCAATTTTATTGATATGTGATGCAAAAAATAAATTTTCGGTTTTTATACAACTTAGGTGGCAGATAAGCACATGGCCCACCTGATGATAAGTTAAATAGAACAAAATTCCAAGTTGTTGGGTAGGTACACGATACATAGAGATACTTGGTTGCGAACCTCCGCAGCGCAACTGCGCGTGAAGACGGCAGCACCTCTACTCTCCCAAAATCCCGACCGAGGCAGGAATGCCCCTGTAAAGGGTTGCTGGGTGCCTCTTCATGTATTGTGTGCCTGAGTAACATAGGACACAATGGAGAGCAGACAAAGCCTCAAAGGGCTGGTTGAGGACCCGCCCCTTTCCAGGGTAAAATGAGGATACTGTACTTTTCCATACGGAATTAACATGGCAACAGGTTCGACAACAGGGTTGTTTTTCTCTCGCATCCCCGCACGCTCTCGTCCTTCGAGACCAGCAGGAGGTTGGACAAGGCGGTATTTCCGCCCAATTGAGCAGTCCGACTAGGGAAGTACCTCCGCCCTACAGAATACCGCGGCCATAATAACTTCGTGTTGTGTTAGGGTAGCTAGAGCTCACTGGAGAATTCGTGCTGTCAGTAAGAAAACTAAAGGCATGTCCTGCTTTGTCTTCTACATTGACGGCACAGAAACTCTGTGATTACAGGGTCGGCAGCGCGAGTGCGTTCCCTCTGGTGTTACATACGTCCATAGGCCACGGTAACCACTTTTCATCAGGTGGGCCATGTGCTTGTCTGCCACCTAAGTGGTATAAAAAAGCAGCATCCGCAACACTGTGATCGTTGCACGTTTGCCTTAGTTTGAGTTTCGCAGTTAACGAACAAACAAATTTCAAATAAAATCCGATAATAGGATTTTATTTGAAATTTGTTTGTTCGTTACTTTTGGGAAACCATGTTTCATGATAATGCGCAATTGCGCACAACATAAATAACGGCGGTGTACAAAAATGCACACAGAACTTACTAAGGTATATCATGTCGTACCCGGATAACATTGACTCTAAGAGGTCCTTATTAAGTGTTCGTTAAAGTAACATTCATTGCGGTACCCTAAACTATTTCATAATATTAAAATATCTTCTCTTTCACTCCAAATCGCCACGCCCTTTATTATGATTGGTTCCGTACCAATTTTTATTGAATACAAAACCTTTCTTAAAGCATAAAAAGGCATGGTAAAGTGAACAAAAATATGTTCAAATACCAGGATAACATAAAATGTAATAGTGGTTTCTTCAAAATTTTTGCATCAAGATTCTTTACGGTACCCTAAAATAATTGATAAGAAAAAATCATTTGTTATTTTTTTCCTATACCTAAATAGGGTGAACTGACTAGTATTCGACCATGGTCACAATTTTATTATTTTCTGCATTCTTAGTATCGGATGTATTATCTACTGAATTACATGCTATTTTTTAATAACAATGTTGTTCAGTCAGTGGGTCGTGTGCTTGTTTGCCCACCCGTTATTGAATGATACGAAAATCACGGCGTCGAAAAAGTTGTCTTTTACATAACAACAGACAACGAGTAGATTGAATAGTAGTGGTGTTGCATACGTCCATAGGCCACGGTAACCGCTTCCCATCAGGTGGGCCGTGTGCTTGTCTGCCAACTAAGTGGTATAAAAAAAAAAGTTGCGATTTTTTTTCAGAGTAAGTACACAACTCTGATTATGATTAAATTTGAGCGCGATAGCCCATTCATTGTCCAACCCAAACTCAATGCGAGGGGGTTTCCGCACTTAAAGAAACACAAAGTCATAGTTGAAAAATCCAGATTTAAATATTAAAATATTTTTTTTAAATGGACGTAAATCAGTACCTCTACCCTAATTTCATAGGTAATACGTTCGGCCGCGGAGTCCTTTGATGAGGCCGCGATGCGTGGCGGCGCTTTTGATGCGGACAATCGGTGCCGCCGTGCCGCCGTGCCGCCAAGGACATAATATTTGGCGCCAAAGTGCGTAAAACAGTAGGCATCAATGTTGCCATAACTGATTTTATAAAATCAGTAGATGGCGTGTTAAAAATAGTAGAAGCAGCGTAGATTTCAAATGAAAAAGTGGTAAATTTATTAGTAGAGTAAAATGTATTTTTACGAGTTTATGCTTTTTAAAAGATAGAAGACGAAAAGCGGTTCGTTTGTTTTGCGTCTTGTCATCCGCAGAGTAGGTAAGTCTTGTCATATGCAAAGAAAATATCGTGACAATTTTATGTATTAATTATTTCCTGATTCCTCAACTTTTTTCTCCTCTTCCTCCTTTCCTCCTTCTCCTCTGGCTCTATCTCCTCTCGGTATGATTAAAACTTGTGATTTTCAGTAGCAAGGCCGACCTTAACCACTGAGCACGAAGCTATCATTTAAGTACTTTTAAGTTCAGATTTTTAGCGCGAACAGATAGCAAAATGTACCTAGGCAATGTACTTTTTAGTAGAAATAGAATATTGTTCTGAACAAAGGGATTGATTTAACCATTAATTACTTAACTGCAGGTTTTTCAGTCATATTTACCTTAAAAATGAAAGGAAGGTCTGTGGATTTTTCAAAATTCTACGTATTAAATTAGATAATTAGAACTCGATAGATTAATGGTTGGCAACATTCGTATGTACCTACTTGTGCCGACTTCTTTTCTGTAGGTTGTTTACATGTTATTTGTAGACTAGTTGTTGTTCTGTTGTGCAGTGAAAATGTCGGTTTTTAGTAATAGCGAATATTAGATGATGCTTTGTGTTGGCGCAGCTGATGGTAGCTTACGAAAAGCTCGTCGGCTGTACAGTGAGAGATTTGTGGACGGAAGACTAGAGGGTGACCGTCGGCGGTTTCCCTCTTTGGAGTGTTTTAGGAAGATGGTGGAAGTTTTCGTGGCGACCTTCTACGACGCCCACTGCTTTAGACGATCGTATTCTCGAGCATTTTGAAGTAGACCCGAGAACGAGTAGGTACCCGGCGAGCTGGAACGGTTATCGGAGTGAAACCCGTTCATTTCAAGAGGGAAGTTCGCGCGTATTTAAAGATGCGTTTTGATCAGAGGATTGGGCGTGGCGGTGAAGTGAGAGTCGCTTGCCCGGCGATGTCCCCGGATCTCACTCCGCTCGACTATTTTCTCTAAGGTTACGTGAAGAAAAAGTGTACAGTACAGCATGTGACAGCAGAGAGAATATGGAAGCCCGAATATCAGAGATTTTCAGTAGCGTAACCCCAGATATGTTTCGAAGCGTGCGTGGTAGCATGTTACGGCATTGAGCAACGAGGTGGTCATTTTGAGCCGTTGCGCGTTGCTATAATTTTTTAAACGTAGGTATGCCTTGGAGTTTCACGCATACTGTGGCGTCATAAACTCTTCATTCTTGTGTACATGTACTCTTATGTTTTTGTGACCTACATAAGTGATAGTTGTAAACTCCTTGTGTCGCGATCGTGAAGTGATAAATTAGTGCGTTCTTATGACTGTACCAGATCAGGTACATCACCGTTTCGCTGTAAGGAGAACACGCCCCGGTAAGTGGTAGTCAAAATATCTCTGATGTAACATATCTCTAACTGTACCTACGCTTGGTAGGCCGGCTACCAGGCGCACAGCTGAGATTAGGGATTTTGCAGAGGTTATTGGACTCAATTGAACTTATCGCGAAAAAACAAAATACAATAGTGTTGTGACCTACCGCTTTTGCTAAATATCGAAAAATTTAACGAATTTAACAATTTTGTAAGACGATTAACGATGTCATCACTTTATTACTATTTGTACATTGGCCGGTGCATATCGACTGGTTATCAGGCATGTGTAACGACCCTTAAATATGACCACACCTTTCTGTAACACCCTGTATACATATCCTGTCAAAATCATAACTCTCCTTTTGCTTCGCCGTAATCGGGTAAAAACGTTAGCATTTTTCGCTTTTTTGTGTACTTAATAAACATTGTCTTTTTATCGCAGAAGAATTAATAATTATATTAAATTCAATTCATTTATTTATTTGCTTGTAATGTGGTACAACAAAAGATGGAAATAAAAATATAGTATTCAATCATATCTATTTCAATATGTTACCAGTAAAGTCATGTTTTCAGCATAAATGGGCTAGGTCTCACATTACTCAGCAACATCTAGACCCAATGTATGGAATTAACATAAGTTTACAGCTGTCAAAATTGTAATCTCAATCCCGTTAATAATTTGTTTAAACGCGCCAATCTCTGTAACTACATGTGAGATTTGAAAGAAAAAAATCTGCATTTGATAGCATAATTCTTGGGTAAGGTTACAAGATAGAATAGAATAGAATTATCGTTTATTTCTCAGAATATGGTTTATACAGGTATTTTAAAAAATTAAGCGTTTCACATATTCTACCTTAATACGGTGTAGAAATATTTACAAACTAACATGATTTTGCAGTTCTATTATATTTGCTAACTATATCTTAATCAAATTATTTCTTATACGGTCAATAAACGTCAATTAAATTACAACATGAATTAAAAAATATTAAATAGTCAGAGCTCAAATACAATGTCACATACTTATAAATTTAAAAGAAAAAAAAAGCAATATATTATTTTTTGTTTTACCAATCTGTTATTAGAGTATCTAAAATCACGGTACGATCCTTAGGACACGATCAATAACAAAAAAAAGTCGAAAAAACGCTCATTGAGCACGCTGGGTGAAGCCACCGTGCATAGTTAGTCAACAATAAGCCTAAGGTGGTATATACATACATTTTTGATTACATTGACGCGGGTGTGCCCGCAGGCAAAGACAGATTCGGCCCCCTAGCATGATCACGTTACCGTAACTCAATTTGACAAAAATCAGACTCGAACCCTTAACCCAGTGGAAGCAGGAAGGGATACACAAATTCAAAAAAGTTTGCTCTATAATAATAAACCTTAATCCTTTGAAAAATACAATGAAATGGTCTAAGTTAAGCTTGGCGGTTATTAATTTTGGTACGTAGTCATAAAAACAAAATTCCTATAATATACTAAATATTAATATTATTCTTTTAATTATTTTTTTATATAGGACACGTCTATTTAACTTCGCCTTGCCTGATGGTAGGCTGAAGGTAAAGTCTCAGAAAAGAGGGTCACCATTACATTTTTTTTATATATAGAACACGTCAATTAGACTTCGCCTTGCCTGATGGTAAGCTGAAGGCAAAGTCTCAGAAAAGAGGGTCACCATTACCTACACATACCGTGTGACAATGGTGACACTCAGCTTGATGGTCTCATCATATGCTTTTTCACGCCCCGCTTAAAGGACCCGGGACTGTAGAAAGAAGGAAACACGTGAGCTAGTAATAATTTCCAGGCCTTCCAAAATATAATATTCCAAAATATGCAAAAAGTTTTCGAACAGATTACAAACTTCTTTTGACGTATGTATGAAGCTAAATTCTATTCTAGCCCTATGAGCTGGAAAACAGTGTCGAGCTCGTTATCGAGGTCAAATCCTCTAAAGCTCCCTCCAGTGATGTACTTAATACAGTCATGTATATCGGATATTGCGATATGGCGGATTCGAATTACCGAATTGATTTTATCGTATAGTAAAATCCGCTTATAATGACATCGAAGACATCGTATTAACCGGAGGCATATTCGATATTATTATGACTTTTTATACCACTTAGGTGGTACACAAGCACACGGCCCACTTGATAGAAAGTGGTTATCGTGGCCTATGGACGTATGTAACACTAGGGACACGACACGCGTGCTTACGACCCTGTAAGAACAGTTTATGTACCGTTAGTGCAGAAGACAATACAGGACAAGCCTTTGGTCTTCCTACTGACAGCACAAAAACTCTTCAGTGAGCTCTGGCTACCCTACTCACCGCCGGGAAAACAACACGAGGTTATAATGGAAGCGGTATTCTGTAGGGCAGAGGCACTTCCCCAGTCGGACTGCTCAATTAGGACGGGAATACCGTCGTGTTCTACCTTCGTTACGTTCTATTTTTGTTAGATATTCGGATTGATAAATAGAAAATCTACTGATCGTCGGCAGCACCAAGGCCATACTATGACAATGGTTACGCGCAGCTGGAGCCCTAAAAAGCTGGACAGTTGCGGGTCTAAAAAGGTCACATTGAGCGATTCTGCTTAAAACTAGTATCTTTATGAATTCCCAGCAGATCTAATAGAGTGCCAAAAAATTATAGGTATTTAAACTATCATGGTCACTCACATCAGTATCAGAATAAACGGGATATTTACCATGTTTCATTATTTTGAGTTTCCGATATTTCGGCGCTACTCCTAGGAAAAAACTTTTTCTTTGTTCACCGCCACTACTCCAGTTCCTCCGTGATCATGGTGCTTGCAACAGCGCCGAAATATCGGAAACTCAAAATAATGAAACATGGTAAATATCCCGTTTATTCTGATACTGATGCCAAAAAATTAGTTAAATGGTCACTCATATGAGCATAATTACAACAATTTAGTTACCAAGCAGATACTAATTTCGTGCAAATATCGCCGCAAGACGATTCCTAATACGATGCCAATAAAGTGGCCTTTTTAGACCTCTTGGTCCAACCACATATGTGTTTTATCACTATTTATCTTTTTTACCTTTTTTATTTCCACATTGTCATTTATCAACATTAACCACTATATATCAATATATATATCAATAAATATTTAAGACGAATGTATTTCTGTATGTTTAGTAATTAAATTCCAAAAAAAATATCTGATATCTTCAGTGGGTTTTGGAGATTAGATGGCAGTTGGCTCATGGAAAAGATCCAAATTCGGCAGTTTTCGTAAATCGGAAAGCCAACCTCTTTTTTTCGAGCAGAAATCCCTGAGATACCCACTCGCCAGCTGGCGGTGACGGTTATGTCGAATTCAAACCGACTAAAATCACACGCCGCCGAATCGGATCTACAGATATCGAGGTGTGACATTGCCTAAAACATAGTGAGTGAAGCGAGAGTAGTATATCAGGATCGTAGCAAATGGAGATCCGTGATCTCTGCATACCCTTATGGGAAACAGGCGTGATTTTATGTATGTATATCATACCTGATAGTCGACTCAAAGTGAGTTAGGCTAAAATTTAAGGCTCAGTGGACATATAGTTACTGTAAAGTAAACAAAATCAAGTGTAAAAATGAAACACTTTTGCAAATTGGCCAGTTTGTGCAAACAATCTGTACAATACACATCGGGTTGATGAAAGGCAAACACTGAGCACTTTCTAATGCCTACAGTCAATCTACCAGGTTATGTTTATTTTTTAATATTTTGTACGTCAATTTGACAGAAGCCGTTTGATTATAGAGGCAGCAATGATTTTGTGAAATGGCTAAAATCGAAACTACGTTTGCCACTGTTAAATATACACTGGTTTATTGCACATTAAAGTTAACTTGTCACGATGTGTTAATATTGAAGTGGTGAAATCCTACTATTTACTTAATTGTCAATTGGTTTTATTTTACCACCATATATGGCTCAGTGTTGAAGGGTGAATGTTTTCAGAAGGGAAAGTCGGTAGACAAAAGAAGTTGCCTCGATATAGCTTGTCCTTTATACCTTGCAACCCTTTGGGAAACCGGCAGGAATCTGGTTATAGTGACCCTCACCAGTGATATGACTTGCAACTGCGACCAGCCCCTTTCTAGAGGGAATACTCTGAGCTGAGCTACTTAGACATATTCTGGATGGTACCTGAATAGTTAGGCGATTTTTGTTATCCCCCTGACCCTTCCACCTTTGCCAACACACGTTTAAGGATTATTTTTTATACCACGGCCCACCTGATGGAAAGTGGTTACCGTAGCCTATGGACGTGTGTAACACCAGAGAAGCCACACTCGCGCTGCCAACCCTGTAAGCACAGAGTCTCTGTGCCGTCAGTGTAGAGGACAAACCAGGACAAGCCTTTAGTCATCCCACTGACAGCACAAATTCTCCAGTGAGCTTTTGAGTGAGGATTTTGTAAAGATCCTAACGATACCTCATGTTTCAATCTGTTCAGCTATTTAAATATTAAGTTGTAACAAAAACTTACATACTATTTTTTCACAATAGCATAATAAAAGCTAAAGTGTTAACTAACTCGCCACACACGGCTCGAAGGACCAACAGATAACCCAAAAGATTCGTTTAATACTTCCGTCCACAAAAACAGTAGGTACTAACTCAGCGTTTAATCTACGGAGGGTCCCCTCGTAGGTTGTAAATCATGAATATCGCGACAATAATCTCATGGGATAAATGTGACATATCGGCGTTGGAAACTGACAAGGTTAGGTGCTCGAAGGACCAGTTATTACAACTATTCATTCTACTCACATATTTAGTTTATTTTTCTGGTTGTGCCCAAAGCTTGAACGGGGTCCGTAGAATATAAAATCAATAGAAATTGTCCTTCAATGGTTTCGGAGAACGTTTTAAGTAAGCGTTGTATGGGACCACGCCAGAAACCACGAGGCCAAACCAATTACATCATCTCATCTCCAGCGGGTTCTAATGATTGACAGACGGGGTTCAGGCGCATGTTTTACTCTCATAGTTGGGAGGTAAAGTAAGACGGCAGTCGCTACTACAAAAGTCCTATAAGCCAGACCTAAATAAGAAGAGGAGGGGAGGACCTCAGGCTTCGAAGTTAAAATATTCAATACAACCGGGAACAAAGTCACATATCGATATAGCTCACTAACATGAATCGCGTTACCGTACTTTAGGATTACCGTTCCTCGCGATTTTGAGCTTCTAAATTCAGTGAGTGAGAGGTTAGTTTTTTTAATGAACATTCAGTGATAAATCCCTTACCCGCCCACCCACACTATCGGCATTGTTTACTTTCAAACAACAAGTTTACGTCCCAACGAGATAATCCTACAGATTTACATAATTTATTACTATAAACTTGTAACAAATGATAAACGTTATACAGCTGGTATACAGAGATTAGAAAGTGATAATCTTGTAGGTTTTACAAACACTGGTATAAAATGTAGTATAAAAATAAGTAAGAAAAATGTTCTGTCAGCATTAGATCTATCTTGACGAACAAAGCACTCAAAATTATTTTCATACCATGGTATTCCCCCCTTCCTGTTGACTGATGCTATGACACGTCAATTAGACTTCGTCTCGCCTGATGGTAAGCTGAAGGCATAGTCTAGGAAAAGAGGGTCACCATTACTTACCAATACCATGTTACAATGGTGGCACTCAGCTTGGCGGCCTCATCATATGCTTTTTCACGCCCCGCTTAAAGGACCCGGGACTGTAGGAAGAAGGAAACACATGTGCTGGTAATGAATTTCAGGCCAAAGTGCTGCGACAAAGGAAAAAGTCTCCGAATCACTTGATTCTTCATCGGATATTCTGTACCGAATGCGGGTGACATCTAAGCCATGCACGTGTTGTCCCCTAGGAAAGGGGATGGTGGGTCTAATTGGAAGAGCTCGGAACATTCACCATAGTACAGACGGTAAAATACTGCATTTTTCACTTCGATTTTAAATTTTAAATTGCTATTGCCACGGATCAGCCCGTGTATTTTACCGTCCGTTTTACCGTCTCTACCACGGTGAGTGTTCTGATGAGCTCTTGCAACTAATCCCACCATCTCCTTCCCAACATAGGACAACACGTGCAGGCCTTAGATGTCACCCTCACACTGTGCAGAATATATGAGCAATAACCAAGCGGTTCGGAGACTCTTTTCTTTGCCGCACCTCCAAGACCTGGAATTCATTACCAGCACACGTGTTTCTTTCTTCCTACAGTCCCGGGGCCTTTAAGCGGTGCGTGAAAAAGCATCTGATGAGGCCGCCAAGCTGAGTGGCACGATTGTAACACTTAGTGTCTGTAATGGTGACCCTCTTTCCTGAGACTTTGCCTTTAGCTTACCATCAGGCGAGGTGAAGTCAAGTTGGCGTGTCCTATTTAAAAAAAAAGGAATTACTTGACCACGCTCTTGCAAACCATGGGAATCTATCCTCGAGATATATGTGTAATTCTAGACAGATCCATTCAACCGTTACAGCATGATTTAATAACAAATATCTTTTTTTTCACAAACTTTCACATTTATTTAGTAGAAAGTACGATAGGATATTGGGAATGTTCGTTGAACCATATCGGCCAAATGTATAGAAGGGCCATAACAATATAATTAAGGGTCGTTATAGGCTAGCTCGTTGCGTATTGCCTATTGAATTGTGACAAAAGACAGGAAGCAATTCGAATTGGCGAATTGTATGTTTATTTGAATTTTAGTTTTATTGCTTGAATAGTTAATAACATTAAGAAAATGTCTAGAGAGCTTCGTTTGTAAATATCTCAATACTTTAATGCGGAAGGTTTATTAGACTTGCAAATTTTATTTAGGCTCGGCAGTCAGTCGTTCCCACAAAAGTTAAGGTGAGCCAAAAAGAACAGAAAAATAACAGTTGTTCTAAAATTCCAAAAATATACTAACTCTGTGATGATGATGAGGGTGTCTTGTCTATATAGGTACTTAAGTACACTTATTAGAAGATTCATTAATTTCAAATGTAGAGGTACTAAAATTTATGAAACAAAAATTATACATAATCCAATAAATATTCCAGAAAATAGTAACAGGCACATTTAAAAAAAAAGAAAAGTTCTTCGTATAAATTGAATTCAAAATGGCGACCAAATTTAAAATTGGAACATTAACACGCCCCAATCCGTGCCGCGGCCGTTCCCGCGCGTACTAATGGCCCAGCGTATTTTATTAAATTGGTCCAAAATATTTGTGTAGAGATGCGACGCGTGTGCGGCAAGCATTGACGTCTAAATCGAATAAATCCCCCCGGTCCCTAATAATGTGCTATTAAAATTGTTTGATTACACATTACGGGGAACTGTTTTCCAATAAAAAAAGCTCAACCAAATGCGAATCGGACTCGCGTACCCAGGGTTCCGTAACTTAAGCTACATAAACCGTAATATATTTTGAATGCGTTGACCTAGAAGTTTTTTTTATACCACTTAAGTGGCAGAAAAGCACACGGCCCACCTGATGGGAAGTGATTACCGTGGCCTATGGACGTATGCAACACCAGGGGTGTTACACTCACGCTGCCGACCACGAAGAAACCTTCTGATGCCAATCTTGAAGAACCCCATATTGTAGGTGCTTGGGAAAACCGCAGCAGGGAGGTCATTCCACAGCTTGAGTGTGCGTGGGATGAAGTTTCTTTCATACCGCACAGTGAGCACCGTTTCAGGTCGCAATGTGTGAGGATGAATTCCCATGCCTATGGCGAGAGGTGCGATGATAGAATTTAGCAAATATGAATTTATTAATTTGATTTTAGCAAAGTTTCAAAACCTTAGTAGGTGATATGAATTTCAACTTAATACCTACACGCATTTCTGAGAAAAAGGTCTTAACAGACAGATAGACAGATGGACAACGAAGTGATTCTATAAGGGTTTAATTTTTTTCTTTTGAGGTACCCTAAAATGTACAAGAATTCGATGACAAACATTTTATTCGACGTTTTGGTGGTGGAGCAGTATTGGTTTATCCAATATATATGACATCAGATGGCATTCTTGGTAGATTGGAATAATATTTTGACAGCTAACAGATTTATTATCGATTGAATTTCTGTTTTTTTGAATCCTCGCTGGTTCCAAGTTTAATTTATCTCCGAGTACTATCCCAGTCTCATTACATGGTGTTTTATGGGTACTAACTTCGAGTCCATTCATTTATTAAGATCATTTATGTTGGCCGTGTGGTTTCTGGCAGAGTAGAATTAGGGCCACCCCATCTCTTCCCATGCGGTGTCGTACAAGGCGAATAAGGGATAAGGCTGTTTAACATCAGACAGATATATGTATACAGCCCAGACTCAGCCTCAGTTCAGCTCGAGTCAACAATAGTGCCCGGAATACGGCAATAGGCTCACCCCCTATTACGTGGGACCTAATACAATTATTGGCGAAAAGTGAGTGTTAATTCACCTCTGCCTAACCCTCCAGGGATAAAGGCGTGATTATAATGTATGAATGTATGCATTTACTTTGGTTGAAGGGTACTACTGGTAATTAGTGATGGGTCAAATCGGAAAAATGCGACTCGAGTTAACTTTCAGCTAAATAGTTAGGGCCGAAACTGCGTCAAGCGGGTGCGGGCGCGGTTTCATACAAAAGTGCTCCGTCGCGGAGACCCGCGCGGGCGTCCGTCACGGGGACGCACGCCCCGCGCCCACGCAGCGGGGCGCGCCTCCGTACGACGGAAACAGGCGCGGGGGCACGCGCGGGAGCCCGCCAGCGGTAACACGTACGGTCTTGTTCAGTCAATAGCGCTAGCTGATCCGGGTCGTACGCACGTTCTTAGAAAAATGTCTTTCGACACCGAAAGAGTTATTGTGGAAGTACAGTTACAGTACAGAGAAGCGTTCCAAAATTCACCCATGCCCTACGATCAACGCCTTTTTTTAAACATATAATAATTTTGAAAAAAATAGACGAAATTATAGAAAATACCCTCACCAAAATTTTAAATGTGTCCTTGGATGACCGAGCTTTACTACAAGCGACTCTACCGATTCGCTTGGGTGGGCTCGGTATTCGCAAAATTTCAGATGTCAGCTTACCAGCGTTCCTGTCTTCAGTCCACAGTACCGAAGAATTAACTAGGAAAATCCTTGCACCTACACTAGTTAATTCTGAAGTATTGTGTAAGACTGATGCAGTGAACGCTTGGAAAATTGCATGTCCAAATACCGATCTCCCAAGGAACCTCTTCTCACAGCGTCAGTGGGACGGGCCGCTCTGCAGCTTAGTTGGAAAAAAATTACTAAATACATGTTCCAATGCTGCTGAGCGTGCCCGTTTACTGGCGGTTGGAGTATGGGAATCGGGTCTTTGGCTACAAGCTCTTCCGTCATCTAACGTAGGGACTATGTTAGATGACACTACCTTCCGCATCGCAACTTGTCTCCGTTTAGGTGCGCCGTGTGTTTCTTCGCATTAATGCCGTTGTGGAGAAGCCGTTGACAGACTCGGACACCATGATCTGTCGTGCTGCAGGAGCGCAGGGCGAATTCCACGACACGCCAGCCTCCTACCCATATAACTAGCACGGCTGGCTGTGCTGGTGCTGCTGCTGCTTCTGCAGAGGCTCTCAAGAGGCGCAAATACTCCAATCTCATCGGGGATTATGAATTTGTGCCATTTGGAGTCGAGACTTTGGGGTCATGGGGTCCGAGCGCTCGCAACCTCTTCCGTGAGATTGCGAAGCGTATGGTCGACGCTTCTCGTGACCAGAAGGCTGGCCTCTTTTTAGGTCAGAGAATAAGCATTGCCATACAACGTGACAATGCTGCCAGTCTTCTGGGAACGCTAACACAAGAGGCATGCGATGCGGAGGAATTCTACGACGCATTTTAATTGTTCTTAGCTATAAGTTGTATAAAAGTTATTTTATTTTTATTGTATTTAATATTTATAAATTATTTCTGTATAGATTACTTAGAATGAGAATAAGTTAATTAACTTCAACCATCAAATAAATTTCTCTTAAATTGTTGACCTTCAAATACGGTTCCAGTTTCGAAAATAATTCGTCATAGATCTGTACCGATACTTTAAAATAATTGTAAAATGAATTTTCATTTTCTCTTAATATACTGAACTTTGCAACAAATTCCCCGCACAGCAACAGCAACAGCAAAGTTTCTTTTTTGCTAGTCGTCGTAGTTTTGCTACGTAATAATACAATACGTTCTCCATGGACATGACTATACATGCACGCCGCTAAAATTGAACTAGCGACACTGCGATAGACGGTCTCCGCGACGGGTGCCCGCGACGGGTACCGTCGCGTGCCCACGCAACCCGCCCGCGTGACCACGCGCGTAGACACGCGACGGGTGCCCGTCGCGGTCGCCCGCTTAACGCAGTGTCGAGCCTTAAAGTTAGCAGGAAGAAACTACTGTATATAAAAGCTACAGTCTTGGGAAACCGAGTGGGATTAGTCCAATTAGAAATCAAAACAGTTCCTTGCCCATTGTTTTCTCTACCATGGTGAGTGTTCTGATGAGCTCTTCCAATTAATCCCACCCTCTCCTTTCCTACACAGGACAACACGTGCAGGGTTTAGATGTCACCCGCACACGGTGCAGAGTATCCGACCAAGAACCAAGCTGTTCGTAGACACTTTTCTTTGTCGCACGATTAAGGCCTGGAATTCATTACCAGCTCAGGTGTTTCCTTCTTCCTACAGTCCCGGGTCCCTTAAGCAGGGCGTGAAAAAGCATCTGTTGAGGCCACCAAGCTGAGTGCCACTACTGTAACATGCTACGTGTCTGTAATGGTGTTACCTCTTACCTGAGACTTTGCCTTTAGATTACCATCAGACGAAGTGAAGTCAAATTGGCGCGTCCCATGTAAAAAAATAAACGGATAAAAATACATTTTAGCACATTACAGTAAACTACGACGCGATTATTTATCAATATTTCCTTTAGTCGCATTATGTCCAATTCGCAAAATGTCCAACTGTCCAATTCTCAATAGGTCCAGTTCGCAATTCGTCCAGTTCGCAGTTGGTCCAGTTCGCAGTTGGTCCAGTTCGCAGTTGGTCCAGTTCGCAATTGGTCCAATTCGCAATTGGTCCAGTTCCTAATTAGGGATCCTCCTTGATTACGAGAAGCGTTTTATTTTCTAAACGTGTATTTATATATTGTTGTGTGTGAGTATATGGATATGTGAGCTATGTCAACGGAGCCCCGCTTCGCGGCTCCTATTTCTTCTTGCATTACACAAGATGTCGGGGCGCGCGATTTATGGTTTAAGAACGTTATGAGACTGAAGCGTCAAAAACGCCTTCCGTAATCAAGCACGACTCCTATTTTACAAACTGGGCCAATTGCGAATTGGACATTCTGAGAATTGGACGTTGTGAGAATTGGACAATTTGCGAATTGGACGTTGTGAGAATTGGACAATTTGAGCCCGCTGGACATTTTGCGAATTGGACATAATGCAACTAAAGCCAATATTTTAATACTGCACGTGTGGAGAACCAATTTTGACTTAATTAAATTACAGTCTTAAAAGGTAAAAGCAATACAACAAAATATTACACGAGTACAGATACAATTTGACCCAATTTACCTAAGCCCTCATAAATAAAAAACTAACAAAATCCGACACGTGTAGACTAATCATTCGAGTCCAATTTATATACGACCTCTGTGGCGTAGCGGTAGAGCATTCGACTGCTATGCAGGGGGCGCGGGTTCGATTCCCGCTCAGTGCAAATATTTGTATGCATGAATATGTATATTGGCATTGGTCTGGGTGTTACTATGTATAATATGTATGTATTTACAAAAAAAATATATCTAAGCATGTTTATTCGCAATGTAGATCCCATAACACAAGCTAGTTAAGCTATGCTTACCATGGGTCTAGATAATATTTATTATTATAGAATTATTTATAATTATAGAATATTTATTTATTTATTATTTACACAAAATAGTGTCTCGTACCGACTTTTCGATTTACTCAGCTTATTCAAAATATTAATCGCCGCTAGTCACGAGACTTTTCGGATAATAATAGATATATATTTTCGGAGAAATCGCCGTTACCCGAGATAAGGGATAATTATTATGATTTTCATTTTTGTTTCTGTATTTCCTCATACATTTATCTGATATCTACACGGTCACGGGCAGGGGTACGATTGTATCTCGTTAAAAGAATGATTAGGGGAGGGTTATCCGGGCTTTATAAAAGTAATTATTTTATTGAATATCCATACATATATGTACAGTCTCATCTCATTGGATAAGTTTTAAAAGAAGGTATTTCCGTCCAATCGAGCAGGGAAAGAATCCGACTGGGGAAGGAAGTACCTCCCCCTACAGAATACTGCGGCTTTAATAACCTGGTGTTGTGTTCCCGGCGGTGAGTAAGGTAGCCAGAGCTCACTGGAGAGTTTTTGTGCTGTCAGTGGGAAGACCAAAGGCTTGTCCTGCTTTCTCTTCTGCACTGATGGCACAGAAACTCGGCAGCAAGCGTGTAACTCCGAAAGTGGTTACCATGACCTATGAATGTGCACGTCCATAGCTCATAGTAACCACTTTCCATCAGGTGGGCCGTGGGCTTGTCGGCTACCTAAGTGGTATAAAAAAGGTAGAAAACATCTTTCCAATTGCTACGAAGATCCTGACTTACACCTCTCATCTCTATACCTTCATAATTGGTTTAATAAGCTGACGACGGTTGCTAGTATCGATGACCTAGCCTTTCCTTAAAACGGATATAATTGGCATAGGTACGCCTAGGTTATCTTTTACCAGATTGCCTATTCACCTTCACCTTGAATTCTGTTATGTAAATCTTATTCGTTCATCATCTCTACATGTATAACGAACTAGGTACTCGCTAATTGTAATTATAAGTTTATTAATAACTTCTGAGTGGTACTGTGCTTTTGTTTTGTAAAAAAATCTCATACCCGAGGCATTCAATTCAAAGTCAACTGTACACGACGTTATATCCGAATTATATCCGCACAAAAAAAAACATCTCTAAATATCCGAATTTACTTTTTAGAACCCTCTTAATGATCTAAAAATTAAGATCTTTATTTTCCTTTCATTACACATCAATGTTAAAAGGCCATTAATAGTCATTTAGCCTTCAGTTTTACTTTGTAAGTGGTACAAAGGCATTTGAGCTCGCTACAATGCGTTCAAAGAGCCCTAAGTAGTCATACTACTTCTGTAGCCACTCGTATTTAGAAACAAGGTATTTGTTTTAATCTCGGCTATAAAACGTGGATACTAAAAGGTTCTGCCCATCGTCCAAGCCCCATTTACGAGGGGCCGGCCCTTTCATCATTGCAACAATTTATAGTGAGCTCTTTTAAAAAACAAGGCCTATTTTGCGAATATGATGATTTGCAATTCAAAGGAAGAAGGGTTCTTCTCCAGTGTTTAAATCAATTATCATCAACATTTCTTATATAGCCTGAATTACGTTTTACTTGTCAGGTTTTTGTCTGCTTTGGGTAAATTTTATATAGTTACGACTTGATACTGTTTTGAAGATTATGTGATAATTACTTATTGAAATATTTTTACAGCAATGGCTGCTGTAAAGTATTTTGAAAGAAACATTAATGTTTATGATAAATTTTTTCCCCGATTTAAATATAATTACACACTTAACTTACACTTTTTATTCTTTTTGTAGGAGGTAGGACACGACGGTATTCCCGTCCCAATTGAGCAGTCCGACTAGGAAGCACCTCTAACCTACAGAATACCACGGCTATAATAACCTCGTGTCGTGTTCCCGGCGGTGAGTAGGGTAGCCAGAAATCACAGGAGAGTTTTTGTGCTCTCAGTAGGAAGACCAAAGACTTGTCCTGATTGTGTCTTCTGTACTGACGGCCCAGAGACTCTGTTCTTACAGGGTCGGGTGTAACTCCCCTGGTGTTACACACGTTCATAGATCGCTGTAACCACTTTCCATCAGGTGGGCCGTATGCTTGTCTGCTACCTAGGTTGTATAAATTTTAATTCATAACATAAAAATTTGTCACACCTAAACCATTGACGATGATATCAAACCGGAACTACTTCCAACGTTAACAAAAAAAAACTAAACATTAGTTACACAGACATACAAAACTACACCCCTGAGTCCCAATAGAACGTAACATTGTGCTTAATCTTACAGTACAATTACATCGTCTATTTGCTGGAACCCCGTTTGTCGGTAACCCAAATTGCGTATGGGCGTTCGGCGGATATTTATGGCCCGGGCCATAGTGTGGTCGGGACATCTCCGTCAATGGCCGCGCTAGAACCGTAAATTAGCGGGCCACACGAACCTCCGCCACAAAATTAACATAATAAAAAGGGCTCATTCATATGCCACTCGTAAATAAATTTTTATGGCTATCGCTCTAATGCGTCCAAGAATTTTCGCACAGATGGATTTTAGAGCGAAAATTGTGCGAATTTTGTAACACACTAGTGGCCCGACCCTATTTCGCACGAGTTCAATTTGATTTTCCATTCTTTACAACCTTTTTTTAAAGCTAAGCGTGATTTAGATCTCTTTGACTTAGCGATAGAGCGTTTGACTGGTGTTTAGGAGGTAGCGTGTTTGATTTCCACGCAGTGCACATATTGTGTCTTCACATGTGGTATCGTACAAGGCGACTAAGGGATGGGGTTGTTTAACATCAGACGGATATATACAGCCCAGACTCATCCTCAGATGCATGGCTCGAGTCTCACCCCCTATTACATGGGACCGATTTCAATGATTGGTGAAATGTGGGTGTTTATTCACCTCTGCCTAACCCTCCAGGGATAAAGGCCTGATTATATGTATTTATGTATGTTTGTAATAATTATTATTAAGCTATTACGTATTTTTAATAAAAGTTACACATATTGAGAACACACTTGTGCTTGTCCACACTTTCTTATTTGTTATTGGACCTGACCGGTTTCGCCTTATGGTATTCTCAAAGGTTACTCAATATTCCACCAAATGCCATCAATCAACAGTATAAATTGTCTTTAATAAAAGTCACAAATTATGTAAAAAAAGTTTTAAGATTTCCCTTTATCAAAGTAAAGATCAACAACTGCTGGACTCTTTGCGATATAGCGCAATGAAAATTAACAAAAAACATGAGAAAATAAGTGCCTGATACTAGGACGTCTAGTACATTTTATTTACTTGTTGGCACCCTCTCGAATACCCCTAGCGGTTGCCATATCGGAAAGGAACCAATTAAACTACACCTGTCTTTGGAGCATATTGCAGGGCACCCGTAGGTAGCTATACCCTAAGAAGCCGAAAATACGGATGAAAATGGTACATCTCTAAAATTAGGTAGGGTAACCATAACACAATGTAAACGTCAAGAAAATCCGGACACTCCCGTAGATCCCGTATGCATAGATAACACGATATAAAAAAGTCGTTACATTTACGAGCATCGATGCGCGTACCCGCGCGTCAAGTCATCAAATATTTTTATGACCATAAATATGTAGATATTTCGTTTTCGTACACGCATTAATTCCTTTATTATGTTATACATATTTTTATATAAACATGTAATCTCTTGGAGAAATTCATGAATACATTTACTTGAACCATAAACACACATGAGTGCTGAATGCTAATACAAACAAATGGCTTCATGGGTCTGAAGGTACTCTGTAAACATGTGCGTATTAAAAATATATTATTTGTGCTTAGATTTGAGAAGAAAATTTGTTTAGTACAGTCATAGAAAGTTACTTAGCCAATGAAAAATATATTTCGATAAATAAGCTTTGGTGAACGTTGAAAGACCAAGTGGTATATTGATAGATGATTGACTATGACTAAATTAGAGAAACAGATGATGATGATCAGATATATTGATTAGATTTAGTGGGCGGATTTTTAAGTTTTTCTAGTTATTTTTAAGCATTTATCGTCACCTGAACATTATAATTGGTGAATTTGAGCTACTTCGCCATCGTAGCATCCCATGATATCCTCAAAAAACGTCCAAAAGACATGTACTGCGCATATAGATTATATCTGCATATTACTTTGCTATGCACTTTGATTCCAAAAGAGTTTCAGGAGCCTCGCATTAAAAATCAATATTCTCGGCCTATTTACGAGAATTTGACCAAACAAAAATTCACTCGGACAACAATATCAATAAACAAACGTCCAATAGAACAATAATTTAATAAACAAGAGGCTAAACCTCAACACGTTACCTTTCCAACCTTCATAAATCGCTTTCATTTCCACATTCGCCGGCTAAAGGTTAGTCCGACGAAATGTAAACTTATGGTTACTGTCGCGTGCGGACATTTTGAATTGATTTTCTAATGACTTTGTTGGCTGGAAATAATAATGGCAAAGTTCTAAATTTGAAATTTTGAAAATAATTGACATAGAACTATGTCACTGACAGCAATTTATTTCGTAATTATTTTATTATTGGCCGCGTGGTTGCCGACAGAGTAGAATTAGGACTACCCCATCTCTTCCCATCCGGTGTCGTACAAGGCGACTAAAGGATAGGGCTGTTTAACATCAGACAGATATATACAGCCCAGACTCAGCCTCAGATGTATAGCTCAAGTCAACAATAGTGCTCGGAATACGACAATAGGCTCACCCCCTATTATGTGGGACCGAATACAATTATTGGTGAAATGTGGGTGTTAACTCACCTCTGCCTAACCCTCCAGGGATAAAGGCGTGATTAAATATATGTATGTATGTATGTTATTTTATTATTTACACTGACTGACGTTTTGGTTCTTTTTCAGTAGCTATGGTCTTCCTCTTAGCGTTTTCCCGGTGGAATCCGAAGCTTTCACCTCAGAGTCTGGGGTCCGCTTTACCAGTCTGACTGCAGATTTGGCTATGATTCGATATTTTTCGTGAAGCGACTGCCACCTGACCTCCACAACCCAAAGGCGATATCGAAGCATTGCAACTAGACCAAACGGGACCCACGGCTTAACGTACTCTCTGAAGCACGACCAGACCAATGTCCTATTTTCATGCATACAAATATTTACACTGAATTTACAAAGTACACAACTAAACACACTAGATACATTATTATCGAATTATAAAAAAAATTCAAGTTACAAATAATACCGGGAACGTAGATTTCATTATTATTAACAATAAGTTCGCGTCAACAAAACTCTTCATTAAAAATTGAGCATTCTTCAATATAGTAAAACGAATTCGCGATCATCAAATGCAAACTCGACTAACATAAAACGTAATGGCCGCCCGTCTGCACTAAAAAGAGGTTTAAAAACGTTTGAATTTCAATTTTCACAATTTCATCCACACGATTTCGTGATATAACAACTTTTAAGGGTTTACAACAAAAAAAAAATGAAAGAATGGCGTCGTTAAAGCAAAACCAAAAACATTTGACACTTTCATTTCTTCGCAAATGAAAAATAAAGAGGCCGCTGAACGTAGAGAAGTCATTTCTGAACGAATTATACTCTTAAGTAGATAATAAACGTGGCAATACCACCGTTTCTGAACTGTACGTCGTCGGCGCGACAAATTCGCCGAGCGTGGGGTAAAAGCTTTTGTCGAAATATTGGAGGGGTAATTTGTAGTTCTACACTTATTGTTCTACTCGTAATTGAGAAGAATAGTAAGAGGGGCATTTGGTTTTTAGTTATGAAGTATTGATAGTGTAGTTATCTCAGATAACAGAGTTTACTGGAGAGTTTATGTGCTGTCAGTGGGAAGACCGAAAACTTGTCCTGCTTTGTCTTTTACACTGACGGCACAGAAACTCTCTGTGCTTACAGGGATGGCAGCGCGAGTGTGACTCCCTTGATTTTGCACACGTCCATAGGTCACGGTAACCACTTTTCATGAGGTGGGCCGTGTGTTTGTCTGCCACTTAATGGAATAAAAAAAACAACAACTTTGTGCTACATTCTGATAGCAGTCAGCGATATCTAATGTGTTAAGTTTCTGTAGAAAAAATAGTATAATTCCACGACCAATATTTATTTAATATTATTTTGAAATATTGAAATAAATGTGACGTGAAAAAGGTGCAGTTTAGAATAATAGTGTTTCACTTTTAATCTAATACTTAAAAAGGAGTTCGAATAATAAAGGATGAAGGTTCGTATGAAAGTTCGCTATTTTTAAAGATAGCCTGATGAAATTTGAAATGATTTGTTCTTGGGATAGGATAGAGTGGAGTAGCAGATAACAGCTGGTAGACTATAACTATAATTGTAGTAAAATACGATAATTTAATACACTGTAACATGACATAGACCAGAGCTATCTGTAATGATTTGCATTTCAAATGTATTTGTATGTTGTATTTTAGTTACTGCGCGTGGGTTCCTTTTATCTTTGATTTTTCAAAACCTCTCACTTACTCTGTGATATATTATTTGGCTTATCAACAAATAATCCGTCCATCACGACTCATAATAAAGCTCATCTGTAAAACCTTTTCATACACAATGGGGGTAAACAGAAATTCTAGTGTGCTGCACACAAATCACATATTGCCGGAACTGCATACCAGCGGCCAATTATTTGACGAACAATGCAGAGTTGATTTACTGCGTGTCCCCGCACTGTGGTGTCATCGGAATTCAGGGCTGTCCCTTAACATATTAATTTCTGTTTCTTAAAATTTATTTTTTATCGCATTAATTAGAACCACATATTATTAGAAAATGGTATACCATTTGCTAAAACTGTCGAGTTTCTAGTGTCTTGTCAACTGAAAGAAGAAATATATTTTATTTTATTTTATGTTTATTGAGACATCCAGACAAGATGTAAAGAGCAGGTATAGAACCTGAATGATTAAAGGAAAGTCACAAAAGTAAGGTAAGAAATGATCCCACCCTAAACCTGCAGCGACAACCCTATTCGTATATGGGTTTTGAGATAAGGTCGCTTTGTTCCCGACGTAAATATATATTGCACCATAAATGTCAGATGGACACAATTGGTCAGCTGGACCGTGATTTTAAACGATTTAAATAGATAGTTTGTATTTTATTTAATTATTGCGTCACATTTAACTTTTTGTACTAATAAGGTAGCAAATAAGGATGGAGTAAAAATGGGTACTGCTATCAACCTAACTTGCAAGTAGAATAATTGACGTATGAGGCTCAGAGGCATATTATCCTACGGCAGTCGCTCACATAAAAGCCATATTAGATCGCCAAATGGCGGTGCGAATTTTTGTTGAACTTCTTCGCAGCATTGTGGTACACAGTATGTACATAAAAGGTTGGGATTAACACAGTTATGTACATATTGTACATAGGAACAACTCAATCTATGCAAATATTACATAGATGCAGCTATTTGCATTGAATAGCCATCAAAACCGCGACATTTGAATTAGAAGTCGAACGTTTTATCGCTACGCCACAGAGGTGGTCAGATAATTCGTGTGTCATTGACCCTGGCTATTGCTGTAAAGGGAATAGGTTCGATTCCTATAACTTGAAATCTCTGAAGATATAAGAGGCATCGTGGCCATAGGAGTATTATTTAATCGAGTGGAAGTTCTTTGATGCATGTGGAGCGATGCTGTGAGGCACACTAATCTGTTGTGGTCCACAGACAGATAAAGACAGCCATATCTCCTATTCAGGTAGATAGATATTTGTTGATAGACGGTCCCACGTAATAGGGGGTGTACCTATTGCCATTTTCTGGGCACTATTGTTAACTCGAGCCATGCATCTGAGGCAGAGTCTGAGCTATATATGTCTGTCTGATGTTAAACAGCCCTATCTCTTTTTTTATACCATTTAGGTGGTTACAAGCACACGGCCCACCTGATGAAAAGTGGTTACCGTGGCCTATGGACGTATGTAATACCAGGGATCTTAGACTCGCGCTGCCGACCATGAAGAAACCTTCTGATACCCCTCTTGAAGAACTTCATATTGTAGGTGCTTGGGAAAACCGCCTTGTACGACACCGCATGGGAAGAGATGGGGTGGTCCAAATTCTACTCTGCAGGAAACCAATATGTTAAATTACTCGATATCATCACGGTGTAGATTCTTGATGAATGTGTATAGCTGTAGAATGGTAGAATGCATTCCAATTAGGTTAGAGCTTAATAAGAAAATTTACGAAAAGAAAACTCTATTTCTTCTCTTTCTTCAGATATAATATTAATCAATTTAAGTTTATTTGTTAGCATTTGATGTTATAAACCATTTCCACGACATTAATCCCAACAAATTTCTCAGTACATCAACACTTACTTGCACATGCAAGCAAAAACTGCTGAATGCAGTTACCCCATGATATATTCACAGTCGTCCACTAACGGTTCTTACCCCACCATCCCTCATCCAATATGCTACCACCAACTTTAAAATTCCACAAATTATTTGCGTAAACAAAGAATTTAAGTATTTAAGTATTTTAACTTCCTTGCCAAACGATACATCAAAAAGTTTTAACTACTTGGAGAAATTATGACTATCCTCCAACTATATATCCCGCTAAGTTGTTCATAGATAAACGATTCGTATAAAATATTGGGGGTAGTTGAAAATCTTCTGTTTGCTAGTTCGTGAGTTAACGAGTATGCGATGACTTTGTGCAGGAAACCACTTGGGGTGTGGTCTAGTTTGGGAGGTGAGGCGGGTGATGATGAGTTTGTGAGAGCGTATGTACGGTTTTAAGAAAGACTAGCACTGTTAGGTAAGAGAAGGGGGCAATAGATATTCTATAGAATATGATTCTAATACATTGTAAAACAAAGATTTTCTTTGAGAGTTCAAAAGTAGCCGCGGTAGCCTAGTGGTATGGGAAATGGACTGCCGAGACGAGGTCTCGGGTTCGATCCCAGGTTTTACCATGGCACACACAAATGACTTTTCGATGCTTTTCGAAGTTATGTGTGTATTTATCGCAGGTCTATAAGTGCCCGGTTAATGGCAATAGGCTCACCACCTATTATATTGGGAACTAAACATAAACTGGCGAAATGTGGGTGCTAGCACCTCTGCCTACCCCTTCGGGGATATAGGCGTGAGTTTTTGTTATATGTTATGTAGTTCAAAAGTATAAAGAGAAAATGATTCACTTAGTTTTATATTTCAGTGTACATTTTGTTTTAATAGTCGGTGCCGGAAAACTCCGTTCGTGATATCGCAGATAAATTGCACCAGTGGTAGCTCACCTGCAAAATGCGGACCATGCCGCCATAAAGTGAACCTTAGACTTAGATGTGGATGACTTGGATGCGGCTGGGATTAACACTAACACGATGGTGAAGATTATATTAATTAAGTAACGGATACAAAATACATAAAGTAAGATTTGTCCAGGATCACATAAAAATATAGTCCCATTATAGAATTGAGATCGAAGTAGCGACTGATGACGAAAAGGCCTCCAGGACAATTAAATCATCCATTAAGCTGAATTGTGTAAACTCCCAATTAGTTTGTTTAAAAAGAACACTGTGTCTGATGTTTACCTTAATAAAAAACAAACGCCTCAAGCGGATTTCTGCATTAACATTTTATGTTTTGTTTGTAAAGATAAAACAACTTTGTTTTTACAATCTCTTATTTAATTTACCTTGTCCTATGGGTTAAATCTCACAACTGAAATTTTAAGGCTGTTTTACTTGATCGAGCTGAAATTTAGAAGTAGAATCCAAAATCTAATTCATCTGTTTTCGATGGTTCTGTGCTATTTTTTTGTATCACTTGAACTTTCACATTTCCAACTTGGTCGAAAGTGGTTCCCCTAAAGCACCATAGTAAGTGGTAGTTCAGTGGCTAAGGAGACGGCCTTAGTCTCAGCAGTCCATTACCCATACCACTAGGCTACCGCGGTTAGTGTTAGTAGTCGTAGTAGGTAGACCATATATATTTGCTCATTCTCCTTTCTTATATTAATCTATCGAGTAGTGTTTTCACTAGTATTAGCAAATCGCTTCCGCTCAAAACTTGTACCACTTCGACGTCTAATGCCGGTAGGTAGAACCGGTCATCAGTTGCAGCGATCGTGGAGTGGAACAGGAAAGTTTCCCTGTGCGATTATAATCAATTATTTACACGCGTCCCTACCCGCGCTGGCTTGTACAAGGACTTGTAGTGGCGAGTGCTTGGGGTAAAACCTGTGTTAGTATTGTTGAATGTTTTACGAGACAAGATAAAACAAGAGGTAAGGGTTAGGGTGATGTACCAGTAAATAAGTGAAATGGAAGTTTATTTGTGTAATGAAAGCATTACACGAAGAACCTTTGTGTATTATTGGTACAAATTGTGAACATAATGATAATTTATTTTGACTTTATTATTTCTATTATCTCACGCGGATTTCATATAAGTGACAAATTTATTGCCTTGGGGTGATGGGTGGAGCTGTCTGTCACCCTATAAGAAAGCAGGATGTGCGCCTCCTCATACCCGGCCATGAGATTTTGACTCTGTGCTTCCCCACACCCAAAGAAGGCTGTCTCAGACGAGACGGCCCCAAGCCGGCCATGATGCGAGGGATATATCACGGGTGTTGCACACGTTCATAAGTCACGGTCACCACTTTCCATCATGTAGGCCGTGTGCTTGTCTGCAACCTAAATTGTATAAAAAAAGTGGTTACCATGGCCTATGAACGTATGCAACACCAAGAGCGTTACACTCGCGCTGCTGACCCTGACAAAACATTCTAAGGGCACTCTTGAAGAACCACAGGTGTTTCGGAAAACCGCAGCAGGGAGTTCATTCTTCAGCTTGAACTTGCCTGGTTTGTTTTCAATGTCACATTTTTAATCAAGGAGTTGCATTAGTTAATAAAATCCTGGTACAGAGCCTCTTCCCTTAACAAAACAGGTACCAGCTTACAGGCGGGTAAGGTTTCTATCTCAAAGATCTTATCAAGCACCCAGATCCAAATATAAATAATCAATTACATTGAACGAAAATTGAACTCGTGACCTACGATTAGCAGTGTAATACTCAACCGCTCCACCATACAGATCGTCTGCACTCAAAGTACATTAAAGTAATCTATCTTCCCTTTTAGCCACACTTAATTTCTGTAACATCTTATACATACTCTTTCAATTGAAACAAAAGACTCATAAAAAGACTCACAACTTTAATCCGATCATGACTCTCGTGACAGCGTCTGCGCCACACAATGCATGATGGAGTACCCTCATTTGTTAAACGAATGCGTCTATAGAGCGAACTTGTCAAGCCAACTAGTTACGTACAGAAACGTCAAACGTCAAATTGCATCTGTCAATTCTGACAAATGAGTCGTTATGACATCGTTCTGTGAGAAGCGTGATGTGAGTTTTTAAAACAGAATACATGACGATTTTTTTTTTTAATGGGATGGTAGGAGTTTCTCGTGGGCTAGTTTAAGCTCACGACTGCATTATCCGAAAGGGGTAGGTAAATACAAACAAATTTCGTCAAAGTCAAAGTCCAAAGATAATTTTACCGGATCTACTTCCTTTCCAGATCTTCAGAGCCCAGGCCCACGCCACCTGGAAGTTACTATACCTGCTGATGGTCAAAGCTCTGGAGGCTTTCCTCTAAGAGGTCAGACAGAAGTCGCTCTCAAACCAAACCACAAGAAAAAGAAGTGTGCGAACGACTTCTAGGGATCTTCAAGAGACATTAGAAGTTTTTTTTAGGGTCGACAGCATGAGTGTAACGCCCTTGGAGTTGCATACGTTCATAGGCCACTACTTCTCATCAGGTGGGCCGTGTGCTTATCTGCCACCTATGTATATGTGTAAAAAAAACTCAAAAAAACGAAGTGACCTGTCAAATTGACGAAGAACGGTACGAAATCACTAGATCCAAGTACAAAGCGTGCCAATAAAGGAGGCAGTTAAGACAATCGCCCACTCATAGCGATGCAGGCTGCAGTAATAGCTCATTACCTTAATTTTATCTCATTGGGCCCAGTTCAAATAACGAGACTAATCAATTTTGGTTCTTAAAAGCGAGGGTACAGCCACTACAGTTGAGTTTTTAGACTACTAATGTTGCAAATAATCTCTTTGGCGTGACGGTAGTGAACGCGAGTAGCAGTCGCGGGTACAATTCCCATTAGTGCAAATATATTTGTATGAATGATTTTTTTTTCTAGGACACGCCAAATTTACTTCACCTCGCCTGATGGTAAGCTAAAGGCAAAGCCTCAGGAAAGAGGGTCACCATTACAGACACAAGTAATGTTACGATGGTGGCACTCAGCTTAGCGGCCTCATCAGATGCTTTTTCACGCCCCGTTATAGGACCCAGGACTGTAGGTAGAAGGAAACACGTGAGTTGGTAATGAATTCCAGGTCTTGGTGGTACGGTAAAAAAAGAGTCTTCAAGCCGCTTGGTTCTTGCTCGTACATTCAGCATAGTGTGAGGGTGACATCTAAGCCCTGCACGTGTTCTCCTGTGTCCTGTGCAGGAAAGGAGAGAGTGGGATTTTTTTTTTAGGCCACTTATGTGGCAGACAAGCACACGGCCCATCTGATGGAAAGTGGTTACCGTGGCCTATGGACGTTTGTAACACCAGAGGAGTCACAGTCGCGCTGCCAACCCTGTAAGTACAGAGTTTCAGTGCCGTCAGTGTAGAAGACAAAGCAGGACAAGCTTTTGGTCTTCCCATTGTCAGTACAAAAACTCTCCAAAGAGCTCTGGCTACCCTACTCTCAAAATTAAAATTTTACAGAATTCTATAATAATTGGTAAATTCTGTTTTTGGTATTTGTTATTTCAATTGCTTAGCTATCACGGTTCTTGTGAAAGACATACAGACAGACAGCGAACCCTTTGGGTGCGGAGCCCAAAAAAAAACCAACACAGCAACTAAATAAACGAATTTAAAAATATTAAAACAACACCCCTGTCAGCGTTTTTTCGCAAATGACTTGCTAGGTAGCACCATTTGTTCGCGAAACAGCGTATTAACCAGAAAACGCTCGCTAACAAACAACGGCTTGCGTTCTGCAAGTCACTGGCGTCGAGTCACGGCGAGTCACGTCGAGTCAACAAGGGAGTAAATCGACTCGACTTACAAATAAATGCACTCGTGGCCTTATTGTTATGCTCACTTGCACAAGTTATTAATCATCGTGACTGTCAAGGTTGAATTATCCAATAAACGAGTGCTAAGTATTGTTTTATAGATCATGCCCACGGCTCTGGTCGCAAGGACTTCTTTTTTTTTAAACCACTTAGGTGGCAGATAAGCACACGGCCCACCTAATGCAAAGTGGTTAACGTGGCCTATGGACGTGTGTTACACTAGAGGAGCGATGTCGACCCTGTAAGCACAGACGTTTTGTGCCGTCAGTGTAGAATACAAAGCAGGACAAGCCTTTAGTCTTCCCACTGACAGCACAAATTCTCCAGTGAGCTCTGGCTACCCTACTCACCACTGGGAACACAACATGAAGTTATAATGACCGCGGTATTCTGTAGGGCGGAGGTACTTCCCCGTCGGACTGCTCAATTGGGCGGAAATGCCGCCTTGTCCTACCTCCTATAAATATATTGTCGCTATTTTTGGACATATATCCGGTTCTGCACAACTAATTATGATCAAATATATGATAATTAAGAAACAAATATATTAAACTCAAGCTACGAAATGAACTCCATGCTGAGGATTTCAAAAGCGCCTACGATATGGGGTACTTCAATATGGGTATTAGAAGGTTTCGTCAGAGTTGGCATCACGAGTGTAACGCGCATGGTGTTGCATACGTCCATGGTCCACGGTAGCTGCATCGCATCAAGTGGGCCGTGCGCTTGAATACCGTGTATAAAAAAAATCTAAAAGTAAAATTTTGCTAAATGTAGCTCCAATAGCGGGAAGTTCCTATCCCGTTCGTTCCTGGAACCCATGGGAACATTTTACCTATTAGTACGATATATGTAAATACGCAGTAGGTGTAACGAAAATTGATCGAAATGACGGGTAATCATGAATGAAATCGATCGAAATGTCGGGAAATCATGAATGTTCCGGTGGCGAATAGGGTAGCCAGAGCTCACTGGAGAGATTTTGTGTTGTCAGTGGGAAGACCAAAGGCTTGTCCTGCTTAGTCTACTACTCTAACGGCACAGACGTTCTCTGTGCTTACAGGGTAGGCGCGAGTGTGACTCCCCTGGTTTTGCACACGTCCATTCGCCACGGTTACAACTTTCCATCAGGCGGGAATTATTTATTTTGCTCCGTGGTTATTTACTTAAAGTGTTTCTGCGGAAAAAAGTAAGCCTGCAAAACTAATAAGAATTGACAGATTTTATTCCCTATCTTAAAGAATAGACAATAAGTTGTCTATTGTCTATGCCTAAAAAATAATAACTCATTCTCTAGTTTCTAAGTCCCGTTCCAAATTCGAAATTTAAAATTCATAGGTATTGATTAAGAATTAAGATATAGAAAAATTGCAGGGGAACGCTTTGACCACTAAACCACAGAACCACGAACGCGACGGTTCATTTGTGCCATTTTTGTTGTACATACATTTTGTCTTGTATACATAGTAGTCTTTGTTTCATAGCGCCGTTTCTTCGGTAATACATCGGTTCATAACTTCGATTGTAAATTCCATGTTAGCCTTGGTAGGCGTACGTATCAGTTTTTAGAAATGAACTGTCTAAAACCTAGGCCTATCAAGGATAACATGGAGTTTTTGTTGCCAAATAATTCCTTTCACGGCATCAAACCTAATAATACCTAAATACATTTATGTGAATAATTTCGTTTTGTTATTTATTGTTTGTTTCTTAAAAACATTTGTATGGCTAATGTAATCAGTTTTGGTGTAACGTTTACGGGAATTAACGCGATCGTGCTATACGTTTAATTTAGTGTAGGCACGAATGTTAGCACTTGAACAGAAAATGAAAAATGTACGAATATCACAGTAAGTTACTGAGGTAGGTGGTTTAGACTTTAGAGTACCTTTCTAGAATATACCTTATTCTAGAAAGGTACTCTAAGGTCTAAAGGTACTCTTTATCTGAGGACACAGTGTAAAAAAATAAAATTGTACAAAAATCCATAATTTCACTTCTTTTATAAGTAAGGATATATACTATTATTATAAAGAGGAAAGATTTGTATTTTTGTATGAGTAGGAGGTAGGACACGGCGGTATTTCCGCCCGATTGAGCAGTCCGACTGGGGAAGTACCTACGCCCTACAGAATACCGCGGTTATAATAACTTCGTGTTGTGTTCCCAGCGTTGAGTAGGGTAGCCAGAGCTCACTGGAAGAATTTGTGCCGTCAGTGGGAAGACTAAAGGCTTGTCCTGATTAGTCTTCTACTGACGGCACAGAAACTCTGTACTTACAGGGTTGGCAGCGCGACTGTGACTCCTCTGCTGATACAGACTTCCATAGGCCACAGTAACTACTTTCCATCAGAAAAAAAAAAAAATTCTTCTTCAAGTCAATGACTAGGTCTGGCAAGTAATGGTCAGGCATTTAACTTTTACTGGCCACAGCAACAGCGCTCTCCGTTGCTCTACAGAGGTCGTCAGTAGTGCAGGTGGCACAGCAAACAGAAAAGCAAATACCTACGGTATACCTACTCAAAGAAGATACCTACTTTAAGTAAACAAGGTATTCCCCGTAACACCATTTGCGTGCTAACAAAAGCACTCAACAGCCTTGTAATAAAAAAAAAGTAGAAAAAAAAATGAAAATGTCATATATCGACGAATTGTCTAAGAGCTGTCATCACCGTCATCAGTAATTCAGCGCATAATGACAAAGGGGAACTATAGTTAGCAATAGATAATTTTAGATAATACGAGGTACCGGTAATGAATCTAGACATGCGATAGGCACTAAGCGCTGTGGAAAGTCCATAAGAACTACAAACTTTGATAGTAGAACAGCAAAAGGTTTCAAGTGACAAACAGTTGAAAGGAAAATCAATTTGCTTGAAACATTTTAGAATGTCATTTGGGATCAATTTCCTTTGTCAATTTTAACCGTTTATGTTGTTAACATACTGTATTTACCCATATTGAGAAACTCACTTGTAGGTACTTTTTCACATTATTTTTAATATATATTAAACCTGACCGGTTACAATGAAAAACCTTTGAGGATGGAAGGCATAATGTAATACATACATACATATAATCACGCCTTTATCCCCGGAGGGTTAGGCAGAGGGTTAGGGGGTGAGCCTATTGCCGTATTCCGGGCCTTATTGTTGACTCGAGCCATGCATCTGAGGCTGTGTCTGGGTGTCTGTTTGATGTTAAACAGCCCTATCCCTTATTCGCCTTGTACGACACCGCACGAGGAGAGATGGGGTGGCCCAAATTCTACTCTGCCGGGAACCACGCGGCAAGTAATGTAATATATATTAAAAATAATACATATGAAAAGGTACAAGTGAGTTTCTCAATATGTGTAACAACAAATTCCACCAAGTGCCATCAATCAACAGTATAAATAACTGTAATTCTACGTATGGTTTTTTATACCACTTAGGTGGCAGACAAGCGCACGGCCCACCTGGTGAAAGGTGGTTACCGTGGCCTATGGACGTGTGCAACACCAAGAGAGTCACTACCGACCCTGTAAGAACAGAATTTCTGTGCCATCCGTCAGTGCAGAAGACAAAACAGAATTTTGTCTTGTGAAGGAATTGAGTGAAATATTTTGCTAACGTAGTTTAAATGCATTAAATTTATGTTTATTTTTCTTTTAAGTAACTTGGGAGGTCTTGATGAGGAAGGTCGAGGATCGGGTGCTATGCCACACGTTGGGAGTTTACGAGTAATAGATTTAATTAATCGAGGAGGTAGGACACGACGGTATTCCCGTCCGACTGGGGAAGTACCTCCACAGTACAGAATACCACGGCTATAATAAGCTCGTGTTGTCGTCCCGGTGGTGAGTAGAGCTCACTGGAGAGATTTTGTGCTGTCAGTGGGAAGACAAAAGGCTTGTCCTGATTTTGTGTTCTTCACTGAGAGCACATATAATCTTTGTTCTTACAGGGTCGGCAGCACGGATGTGACTCCACTGGTGTTACACACGTTCATAGGTCACGGTAACCACTTTCCATCAGGTGGGCCGTGTGCTTGTCTGCCACCTAAGTTGTATAAAAAAACTTCTTATAACGTGTAAAAAATGCAGTTCCATAATTTTTAAACGTACCAAAAGAGTATTCACCTCTGCAACTTTTTTTTGTTAACGTACCTGAAACAGAAGTAAAAAATAAATTAATAAATATTCTACAACATTCTACACAACGCTATCTAGACCCATGGTAAGCATAGCTTAACTAGCTTGTGTTATGGAATCTAGCATGCGGATAAATACATTTATATACTTTTTTTTGTAAATACATATATATACGATTACTTATAAAATTTATACAAAATTATGTTGACTATAGGTACAATATATACAAAAAGGAAATGGAGAAAAAGAGGGAGACTGCTACTTTAGGCATCGAAAAATGTCTCCCCATCGATCTCTACTGGTACCGTGCCCAAAAGGCTGGCGGAATTACAACGCTGAATGGCGATGCCAATTCTTTGAGTGAGGTAAAGGCCAGCCCTATGGTCACGGGAAGCGTCGATTAGTCGCTTCGCTATTTCTTTTAATAGCACGCGACCCACCGGAGCCGGTGGAAGAGGTTATGTCGGACTCGAACCGACCAAAACGCACGCCGCCTGTGGATCGTTTTTGGTTGTCGAAGGTGAGGTTGACAGGCATATCCGTCGCACCCCGGCCGACACAGGGTCATCTCTTACGATGGCCCTCTTCTCGGGTGTGGGGACAACAGAGTCCCCAACTTGTCCCCGGAACCGGGGAGGCGAGCGAGGCGAGCTACCGCCGCGGCCTGCTTCTGCCAAGGAAAAGCTGAGTGTCACCATTGTAACACTTAGTGTCTGTAATGGTGACCCTCTTGCCTGAGACTTTGCCTTTAGCTTACCATCAGGCGAGGTGAGGTCGAGTTGGCGTATCTTATATAAAAAAAAAATTGTGACAGGCGGCTCCACCTGTCACCCCCAGGCCTGTGCTCATGGGGGGCGGAGGTCGTTCGTCGACCTAGTAGTAACTTTTACCTAGCAATGAAATCCATTTGCTAACGGATCTTTTTCATTTGTGATATGGAGAAATAACTAAAGCTACGTCTCCATTCGAACTCAATAGAACAAAGAACAACGAGCGTACAACAATTACCGACACAACTTTTATTGCAAGTGAGACGTGAAAGTTACGAATTGCGGCCCCGGCTTACTATGAATAAATCTATTCGCTGGAAACATTGGAAATACAATAAAGAGACATATTATTTATGGTCTCGAGTAAAAATGTTTTTCATGTTGACGCTACTCGGCGCAAATCAAATTCGTAACGTCTGCAGCGGTAATATCGGCATATTTAGCTCTTGGTCGTATATGGCAAATGATTCGCGTTTACAATTTGACTGTGCGTCATAAGATCAAAATTAGTTAAAGGCACATAATAGATGACAGTACGGGCAACCGTAGCGTAGAACGCCCAACGGCCAGGTGGAAGGACGACCTCATTAAGATCGCCGGGTAGCACTGGATGCGGGCTGCTTCAGATCAGTCATTCTGGAAGTCTATGGGAGAGGCCTATATTCAGCAGTGGATTGTGTGTGGCTGGTATGATGATTAATAGATGACAGTACTAGCGTATTTAAGATTATTTTTTTACGTGCGAAAAATCCTCAAGGATATTGCAGCTAGATCAGTTTTTGGACATTTTAGGGCTCCAACTATCCGTTACGACTGCCATAGATGTTTGTATGGCAACCGGGACCGAAGACTTAACGTGCTCTCTGAGGCACGACCAGATCAATGCAGATACCCATATTCATGCATACAAAGCGTGCGAATACATGCGAGGATCGAACCCTGCGTAGCTACAGAAATACAGCTACAGACTATAATGCGTATTAAAAATTAAGCTTTTTTTAATTTTTTTTACATTCTACACAACGCTATCGCGGATAAACATACTTAGATACTTTTTTTTTGTAAATACATACATATTATACATAGAAACACCCAGACCAATGTAAATATACATATTCATGTATACAAATATTTGCACAGAGCGGGAATCGAACCCGCGCCCCCTGCATAGCAGTCAAGCGCTCTACCGCTACGCCACGGAGGTCGTTTCTATTCTAAGACTTGCAAATAATTCAGTCACTGTAAGTTGCACAAAAGTTCAAACTGGCCCAACCAAAAGTTTGCCACAAACTATCAGCTAGATTATAACCAGCCCTTTTTGACGTACGTATATTTCAGTAATATGTCGGCGTTTACGTATAACTTTTGACGAGACGAGTCCGTCTTGTTATTAGGGACGTATGTTCCGTTATCGCTCACTCAGATGTTTTATGTGAAAAGTAAAATTTGCAAGTACGATGTGCCAGGGGGTCTTTCGCCGGAGAGTAAATATTTCCACATTTACAATTGTAATAACGTTTAAGATTATATGAATATGAAATTATTGTTGACATTGAATTTCTTGTGTTTTTAAATGATGTCTGCATAATTTGTCTGTTTCGAAGAATACTGACGTATCTCAAAATAAAAGATTTTTCTTTTTTGTAGGACTTGTGTGTAGCTTAGACTAGACTGTCTCAGTTCGATTACCGTGCAATGTAAATATTTATATATGCACGATTTATATATTTCAACATATGTATATTTCAACTCTCGACTCTCTATTACGTGGGGCTGAAAACGATGATTAGTGAAATGTGGCTGTAAATTCATCTCTGCCTAACCCTTTGGGGATTAAGGCGTGATTATATCTATATTTATAATGGTAATCTGGTTTTGTGTGCCTATGTATAATGTATAAAATTCACAAAAAAGTTGTGTCAATATTCATCTCCATTTTATAAATAATTTTTAATATAATATATGTTTATAATTAGGTTAAGAAAGTATATAGGTAGTATATCACAAAAACAAAAATATTTTTCAATTTATTCTTTATCTTAGGAGTGATATAATTAAAAATTCGACTGCTGCTAAAAATATCGAAATACTGTGTTGAACATATTAGAATGAACATTGGCATTTTGGAAGACGATCGAGAAGACGAGAAGATTTCCTGTATAGATGAAAAGTGTCCTATGTGTTACTTGGAATACTTACTCTCCTAGTAGCAGAGTGTTGTGGGAAATGCTAAAAATACACCACTCAGGCAGACCCACCGGTATCATCTAGTCGTTTTAGCTCTTGCCCGCGGCACTGCCCGCGTGGATGTCGGTTTACGCGACAAATTATATTTTACCTTTCTCAAGGTGTAATCTACCGCTATACCTAATTTCATCAAATCGGTTTAGCAGTTTAGGCGTTAAAGCGAATCGTACAGACAGAATTAATTTCGCAATTATAATATTAGTATGGATGATAGTCTTCTAAACAAAAATAAATATCAATAAGAAGTGCTTGGCCCACAACCATAAAGAAATCAGAAGATTTGTTGCAAATTGAACGATATTTGAAATCGATTAGATGTTATCTGCGACGATGTACCGCCGATCGTAGCTCAGATCTGAACTTACAATTAGCTCCGACCCAATCAACTCGGCGGTTACTTCAACAGAGAGATCAGCAGACCTGATTAGATTTGGCACCAACCGTAATGTACCATGGAATATTATTGCTAGGGACGAGAACTGGAAGATATCGCAGTTTCGTTGGTGTCAGACTTGCCATTATGAGTTAACAGGTTCTATTCTGAAGCTATAAGACGAAACAGATTCTTGAGATGATGGTTGGTGGCTCGATAAAGATTAGAACTCAGAGCTCGTATGTCAATCAGATCAAATACATTTTTAAATGAAAGGCCAGGTCAAGAGTACCTGCAGCCGGCGAACGTTTACATGCACATGATGTGTGCATTGTTTAATAACAATATTATTAAGGTAGAAGAAGCGATAGGCATATTCCAGGATCATTATAACCTCTACAACCAAGATAAGATGGGACGAGACGGGACGGTACCAGACGGGACGGGACGGAACGAGATGAGGCAAGGCGAGGCGAGACGAAACGAGACGAGACAATATAAGAAAATTATAAAAGTATTGTGTAGAATGTGGAATATTTATTTATTATAAGATATCAATTTTACAATAATTATACCTAATACACAATACTAAATATATAGGGTTCGATCCCAGGTTTTACCATGACACACACCAATCAAATCAAACCGTCTGTTGATACGAATCTCGAAAACGACTGCACATATTTTGTAATTTACGATATTAATAGAATGATGCCATTATTTTAAATCGCTAAAGGGTTAGGAAGGACCGAGTTGCGTGTTAAGGCGAAGTCTCAATGATCATTAGGCAGCTAATGTTATAAAATTATACACTGCAAGCGAATTACTTAGTAATGGGGGTCCATAAGGCACCTTATATTATTTTGTGTAATTATTACTAATCATGCAACATTGATTGAATGAATAATTTCATCCAATCAGCGTTGCATGATTATTAGTAATTAATTAAAATGATACAATATTCTATGGACGGGTATAAGACAAGTTGTTGAATAATAATTGTGTCACAGTGCATAAGCGAGGCGCTGGGGAAAGATGGCGACACCGCTGTCCCACCCCCGATGGGGCCTTCTACAGCCCTGTGTCAGTTGGAGTGCGCGAGGCTACCTCACCCTCGGCAACAGATGGCCCAAGACGGCCGTGTGGTTTTAGTCGGTTCAAGCCCGACATAACCATCCCGCTGGCCGGAGGGTATCCAAGTGGATTTATGCACGTTAAAAAAAGTTTACAGGCGAGGCGGGAAAGAATTTCAAATTTCGAATTTAGAACGGGACACAGAAATTAGATCTATGAGTTTATAAATTTTACTATACTTGTGATATCGGTATATGCCTGAAGGGGTAAGCAGAGGTGTACTAACACCCATATTTCACTAAGATATTTTGTTCCTAAATAATAGAGGACGAGCCTATTGTTTTTTATCTAGGACACACCAATTTGACTTCGCTTCGACTGATGGTAAGCTAAAGGCAAAGTCTCAGGAAAGAGGGGCACCATTACAGACACTAAGTAATGTTACAATGGTGGCACTCAGCTTGACGGGCTCATCAGATGCTTTTTCACGCCCCGCTTAAAGGACCCGGGACTGTAGGAAGAAAAAAAACTGTATCCCTTAGTCGCTTTCTACAACACCCACGGGAAGATATGGGCTAGTCCTATTCTACTCCACCATCCCTCGGGATATTTACCATGTTGCATTGTTTCGAGTTTTCGATATTTCCGCGCTATTGCAAGCACCATGATCACGGAAGAACTGGAGTATTGGCGGTGAACAGACAAAAAAGTTCCTCCGTGATCATGGTGCTTGCAACAGCGACGAATATCGGAAACTAGCAACATGCAACAACAAACAATGCTACATGGTAAATATCCCTATTATTTTGATATTGATGTGAGTGACTATTATAGTTTAAATAACTATATTTTTTTATATATCCTGTATTATTATTTTTTGTACCGGACAACCAGTCTAGTAGTAACAATACAAGGTTCTAAAAGAAGGTCTTTAAAAGTTTCTTAAATGTGCCCCTGGTGTTGTACACATCTATATACCACGGTAACTATTTGACGACTATCAATTGTCAATCAGCCTATCGCCAGTCCACTGCTGGACTACCTCACCCAATGTTGGGAGACTTTGGCCTACCGTTTCCACGCTGGACAGACGATGAATCTATTGAGATTCACTGGCTTTTTTTCTATACCACTTAGGTGGCAGACAAGCACGCGGCCCACCTGATGGAAAGCGGTCACCGTGGTCCATGGACGTTTGTAACACCAGAGGTGCCACACTCGCGCTGCCGACCCTGTAAGAACAGTGTTTCTGTGTCGTCAGTGTAGAATGCAAAGCAGGACAAGCCTTTAGTCTTCCCACTGACAGTACAAATTCTCTACAATACTCATCGCTGGGAATACAACACGAAGTTATTATGACCGCGGTATTCTGTAGGGCGGAGGTACTAGTTGGACTGCTCAATTGGGCGGAAATACCGCCGTGTCCTACCTCGTTATACGGTTTTATTCCGAGTGCTCCTTCTCTCGCATCTTCTGAGTATTTTTCGTTAGTCGCCTCTTACGACACTCTTCGAGGTGGTGAAATTTATATTCTTTCTCTGTCACCACACAAATATACTACCACCTAAATGGTAGAAAAAATAGAAGTCTGGTAACTAAAGTTGCACGTCAGTGCAGATGCCAAACGAGGAATATCGGATCGGATATTGGAGTGGGGAATCGCAATAAAACCCATTACATTAAAGTGCCGAGCTAATGGGCGCAGACACCACGAAGCGCCGCGTTCATGGGAGAAATGTCCCATGTATAGTTTTAACTTTTAGTGTAAATAGGATGCCACTATCATATATTGTAAGGTTAAGCAGTACTAGCTAGCAGGTCTAAAAACGCGATTATGCTAAAGACGAGTAACTTTATGAGCTCACTGGAGAGATTGAGTGTTGTCAGTAGGCTTGTTCTGATTTTGTGTTCTGCTCACTGGAGAGATTGAGTGTTGTCAGTAGGCTTGTTCTGATTTTGTGTTCTGCACTGAGGGCACATAAAATCTCTGTTCTTACAGGGACGGCAGCACCGATGTGACTCCACTGGTGTTACACATGTTTATAGGTCACGGTAACCACTTTCCATCAGGTGGGCCGTGCTTGACTGCCACCTAAGTTGTATAAAAAAAAAGCCAGTGAATCTCAATAGATTCCTATAAGTTCGTAAAATGGTCACTTATGTGAGCAGAATCACAACAATTCATTTACTAAACAAGTTCTGATTTTGTGTAAATATTGCCGCATGACAAAATACTATTCCAATTATGTGGTCTTTTTAGACCAGGTCCTCGATTCTGCTAAACCAAAATCACAGACACCAGACGCTGTAAAAGATGGCATTAAATTTAAGACTTTATTTCTATACAATTATAGTCCAAAATTAAATGATAAGAGTTTCTTACACTTTTTCGATGTGTAATATTACAATATGCATATAATAATATGCATGACGTCATATTCCAATATGCATATAATATAATATGTATGACGTCAAAACTTTTAATGGCTTTCGAGGATTGCTTACAGACACTTAAACAATAGTTCTTTTTTTAAATTCGAAAATTTTAAACCAACCAATAGCAGGTCGCAAACTTACATCTAAAACGTATCAAACATTCAAGCCACCGAAACTGGCTGGTTAAGTCGACCGCAGAATAAAAAGTTACAGAGACGGGACTAGGGTTGCCAGGTCGCGAAATCTGATAGCCGGACATATCAGCCAGTTTGGCCGGACATTCGGGTAAAAAAGCTGGACACCCTACATTAATGAGGAATTTGAGTCACAGTTATTAGTCCCATAAATATGTTTTTTTAAATATGTAAATTGATTTTCCGCCACGTGGTTCCCGGCACAGTAGAATTTGGACCACCCCATCTCTTCCCATGCGGTGTCGTACATAGCGACTAAGGGGTAGGCATATAAGCCTAACAAAATCTGAACAAGCCGGATACCGCTTATTTTGGCCGGACACGTAATCAAAAAGACTAAATATGTCCGGCTTTATCCGGACGCCTGGCAACCCTAGCCGGGGCTTTTAAAAAAAACAGTGGTTGTTAGGTGACCGCTCGCCGATCGCGATAGCCCGTTGGCGACATTGTGGGGGATTTATCGGCGGGCACAGCACCCACTTAAGTCCCAGGAGCTAAAAAGGAAAGTTTAAAGTTCACTGCTATCGCAGCTTGGGTTGAAACGCCAACTTACGAGTGATTGAGAAATATTTTTTGAGTTTCAGATTTTTGATTAGAGTTACGTTATTCATTGAATTTGAACCTATTAATAATTGAATTTACTTTAAATGAAAGGGTTAATAAATGTATAAATTAGAGTGGCAATCTATTTCAACGTATACGAGACTATTCTACAGAAAAATAGAACCTACTTAGAAGTGGTTGTTAAAAGAGAGCCTGGAGGAGATTGCAGATTGATCTCTGTCCTCAATGAGCACGACTCTTGGAGGAACAGTACCATCATCACCCACGAGGAAGCAGATCATGGATGGAATCGCGTTATTTCCACTCCACTCCATAGGAGAAGAGCGCCCCAAAGTTGGTGACCAAAAACGGTCGGGATCTCAAGAGTTTCCTTACTAGACTAGTTTTCCCGACAATACACCGTGCGTATTAGTCAGTTTGAGCCCAATTTTCCCATTTCACCGTTAACTCCGGTAGGGAGAAGCCCGAGGAGGTACCCACACGTCATCAAAAAGCGTTAGATACTTCCTCCTATCCAGTAAACCACACGACGATCACTCCTCTCTATAGTGCTCTTTTCAACGAAAAAAAAAATAACTTGAAGAAATTTAGATTAGCGCTTGCCATCTTACAGTCGCTTCCAATATTCGATCGTCAATCTAAGATTAGTTTCAATCCTGAATTTTGAAAATCGATCGACGCAGAATCGGTATTTCAATATGTCTATCTAGCCATCAACACCCTAACAAAAAAAGCTGTCACTTTGGTACAAACTGCGATCTAAAAGTGTCGATCTGTCCTCCCAAAGATCGATTAGAAATAAGGATCGGAAATAGGCCACGGTAACCACTTTCCATCACGTGGGCCGTGTGCTTGTCTGCCACCTAAGTGGTATAAAAAAAGGAAAAAAAAATCTATCTATAGATTGTTTATTGAAATAGTAAAAACCAGGAACGGTTTAAATTATCAATCTTGGATTACGGAACACGGATTGAGATTACATATAGAAAGCAGCCATTAGTTTAATAGATAAGTATTCTGCTCACCATCTAAAAATAACGCTAAGATAGGCAAGAGTAGTGGCATCAATAACTGCACGACTCATTACCAAGATAATTGCGGCGATAACGCGAGTCCCCGTATCTATGTCAAATAACTGCCAAATATCAGCGATTCGAGAGATTACACGAGACTTGGCAGTCGCGTGGTACGAGGGGGCCACAGGGGTGGCAGTTTTATACCACACATATTCGAAGATACGCGATTTTCAGACATTACTAGGCAATGATATGAAAAATCATTTGGTTACTTAGCAGAAGACTAACTATTATCTTCTTATTTATTAGCCTTTATACCTAGTGATTAGCAGATCAGACTCTAGCGCAAGTTTTTCTCTAGGAAATGGCAGGTCAGACAGTAGACGCTCCTGTAAAAGTCAAGGTAAATCAATCTACAAGAGACGAGTAAGAGAGCCAATTCCAGCTAGGAAGGTAATCAGAGTTCCAAGGGCGGGGCCGTGATCTACAGCACTTATAACTACTATAAAATGAAAAGCTTTTCATAATTAAACGATAGATAATTTAACAAATTTATATAAAATCCCTGTGGAGCAATCCGTCAGTCAAATGGATTATTTGAATGCACAGTTCGCGTGAATGAACATTAAGAGATTAACTGACTATGTGGGTTGCACGCGAGCGCGACGGTGCACGCGATCTCCACGCGGGACTCCGGAGATACCTAGGTCAACATGGTAGCTTGAACCGTGGAATAATAAAAAAAAGTTTAAAACTAAAACCCGACTACTGAAAACTCACACTCTAAAAAGTATTAAACAAGAAAATATCAAGGATAGCTGTGGTCGTATGCCGAATGTATTGTTTTGTTAGAGTAAGTGGCTTACGACCACGGCTATCCTTGATATTTTCTTGTTTAATACTTTTAAGAACGTAATTTTTCAGAAGTCGGGTTTTAGTTTTAGACTTATTCTTTTATTTACATTATTTTGGTGCAAGCTATTGCTATAATTTATACATATATGAAATGTGCTAATTAAGCCCTTTCAGTTGATATCGTACACGGCTTATTTATTTCAAATATATTTTTAACACAGTACTTCTTTACAGCTAGAGGGCGCCACATACGATTCAGTGAGCTGTCATTTAGCCTATAACCAGTGGACGACCAAGACACTTCTAATGATACCTCATTTGTCAAGTTCTCATAAGCAGTTGAAGAGCTATGAGAGAACAAACATACATACATAGCCTGTCAAAATCATAACCCTCCTTTAGCTTCGCCGTAATCGGGTAAAAAATCACAATAAGCATGGGTATATAGAGTGATATCAGGACCTATGGGGCCCAAGCCAGTAAACCTACTGTTTTATTTACCTACCTATGTTAAGTAGGTTGCACAAGAACGCGATCTGTACGTGGTGAGGACTATGAAGATACCTAGGTCTACATGGCAGACTGAACCATAACCATAACCTGATGGGAAGTGGTTACCACAGCCTATGGACGTGTGCAACACCAAGGGAGTCACACTCATGCTGCCAACCCTGTAAGCACAAGAGTTTCTGTGCCGTCAGTGTAAAAGACAAAGCAGGACAAGCTTTTGGTCTTCCCGCTGACAGCTCAAATAGTCTCCAGTGAGCTCTGGTTACCCTACTCACCGCTGGGAACACAATACGAGACTATTATAGCCTTGGAATTCTGTAGGGTGGAAGTGCTTCCTCAGTCCGGAATACTGTCTTGTCCTACCTCCTGCTACTTACTTAACCTTACATAACCTGTTACTTAATTAAATGAGTTAAAATCACAATAATGTTAAATTGCTTTGTTTTCGCAATTGCGTATGTACAAATAATAATAATAATAAGCATCTTTATTGTACACCAATGACATATTACATTACAATAGGAAGATATAAATATTTTGTGGTACGTACAGATGGCGGTCTTATCGCTCTGTGGAGTAAAAAAATACTTTACTTTCTTTCTTTCTTTCTACTTTTATTTTTTGACAATCTGTGTGTTCCACACTACGACGGATACTCAAAAAAATATTCTTTAACAGACACCATATTCAAACATCTTCTAACAAACACAATTTCCTTAATTCATTCCATTTCCGTTATACACAAATTACATTTATATGTTAGACGTAAACCTATTGTGAATTGTGAACAATATTCTTAAAAAAACAAACTCCCAAATAGATAAAAGTTAAGACATTAAAATCGGGCGCACCGTCATTTTTCGCCGATAACAATCTACGCTCGCGGAACAAACTGTACTCCAAGTTTTTCCCTATTTAATTCTTTCCAATATGACAGCCCTGGGTCTGCCAGATAAATTTACGCGATTTAGGAATGATTAATGTCTGACCGGCCGCCTCCCACTCGATAAGGAACAGATACAAGATTGTATAAAGTCGCCGGCGAACCTACAATTTTGTGTAACATGCTTTAGTTACGCTGGACCGATAAAATCGAACGTTAGAATGAAGATCCGAACGCTTTGTGAGAATAGTGGAATTATGTTATAAGAAAATTTGATTAGATCTTCTCTAATATTCAAACATACATATAATCACGCCTTTATCCCCGGAAGGTTAGGCAGAGGTGAATTAACACCCACATTTCACCAATCATTGAATTCAGTCCCACGTAATAGACGGTGAGCCTATTGCCGTCTTCCGGGCACTATTGTTGACTCGAGCAATGCATTTTAAGCTGAGTCTGGACTGTATATATCTGTCTGGTGTTAAACAGCCCCATCCCTTAGTCGCCTTGTACGACACCGCATGGGAAGTGATTGGGTGGCCCAAATTCTACTCTGCCAGGGACCTCTGGTGGCTCCTCTGGTGTTACACACGTCCATAGGCCACGGTAACCACTTCCCATCAGGTGGGCCGCGAGCTTGTCTGCCACCTTAGTGGTATAATAAAAAAACATAATATAGTAAGAGTTCGTCCGGAAATCCATCTAAAAACCAACGAATCCATCATGGGCGTAGCGAGTCAGGCTATTTCTAATGTAACGCCTGTTTAGGTATTGGTTATTATGACTTCTGGTTCTATGGTATACCTATCTCCGGTCCTATTGCAATCATACTAAGAGTAAGATTTCAAGTCCAACCAAATACTTTTTTTTTAAAAACAAAAATTTAAACATATGAAAACATGAAAATGAAAAAGACCATTAAGTAGATCGTTCAATGCGAGTAAACAGGCAAAAATTCCAAAAAAATGGGTTGAAAATATTAATAGAACATAACCCACGTAACTTTTTAAGTTTCTCCAATATACACACAGGTACAGGTCAGATGACAGTTACTTCAAGGAAAATATCGAAGCACTGCCGCAACGCTTACATTACTATTATCACCCATAAATTCAGTATACGCAGGATCCATAAAAAAACTTCCCGATTTTTTATTTGCCTGCAGATTTGTCTATAGTACCTACAGGATACCGCGGCTATACCTAATAACTTCGTGTTGTGTTTCCAGCGGTAAGTAGGGTAGCCAGAGCTCACTGGGGAATTTGTGCTGTCAGTGGGAAGACTAAAGGCTTATCCTGCTTTGTCTTCTACACTAACGGCACAGAAACTCTGTACTTATAGGGCCGGCAGCGCGACTGTGACTTCTCTGGTGTAACAAACATCAAAAGGCCACGGTAACCACTTTCCATCAGGTGGGCCGTGTGCTTGTCTGCCACCTAAGTGGTATAAAAAAAATATCTCCAAGCATCACATCAAGGTCAAACTCATCCTCAGGTTCCTCTGTTACTATTTCAATAACAGAACCCGGTCTTGCATCATACAGTTAGACTGGAAAGCCGAACTGAGTTGGAAAAAAGACTCAGGGAATGATTTACAGATATACCTATGGCCACTGTATGCATGGGAGTCCCTCTGTGACCTCCTGATTGAAAGACCAACCCCTTAGAAATTGAGCTACTTTCCAAATCTCGTGCCTATCAATAATATTCCTTTTTTTTATATACCACTTGGTTGGCAGACAAGCACACGGCCCACCTGATGGAAAGTGGTTACCGTGGCCTATGGACGTTTGTAACACCAGAAAAGTCACAGTCGCGCTGCCAACCCTGTAAGTACAGAGTTTCTGTGCCATCAGTGTAGAAGAAAAAGCAGGACAAGCCTTTAGTCTTCCCACTGACAGCACAAATTCTCCAGTGAGCTCTGGCTACCCTACTCACCACTGGGAACACAACACGAAGTTATTATAGCCGCGGTATTCTGTAGGGCGGAGGTACTTCCCCAGTCGGACTGCTCAATTGGGCGGAAATACCGCCGTGTCCTACCTCCTAGATACATTACGGCTGGCTTCGAATCTAATCAGTTCTCCTGATCTCTCTGTTAAAGTAACCGCCGAGTTGATTTGGTCGGAGCTAATTGTAAGTTCAGATCTGAGCTACGATCGGCGGTACTTCGGTGCAGATAGCAACTAATCGATTTCAAATATCGTTCAATTTGCAATAAATCTTCTGACTTCTTTACGGCTGTGGACTAAATAGTTGTTATTGGTTACGAGTTCATGTAATACTACAATAAATAAAACAAATCTTAATTGGATTCGAGGCTTTAAACTTGGAGCCCAGAGTCCCACTTACTACAGCTTCTTTAGATTTAGTTTTAGCGATTTTTATAGGAGCTATTACTGTCTAAGGAGGGAGGAAGGTCCCTAACCCTGAGGAAAGCTTGCGCCATAGCCAGAGGGTGTAATCAGATGAGGTTGGCTTGGTCCTTAGGGTATGTCCTACGTAGGCGATTCAAAGCGAATATAATTGCAATGCGATTTCACGCGAATCAAATGCGACACAGTCTGACCTGCGTGCCCGCAAATTGCCCCACCACACTACTGGCAAATAAAAATTAAATTTAAATTTAAAAAACCCCCGTCACTAATAACAACCCTCAAAAAGTGGAAAATAAGTTGTGGTAGTCAACCTTATAACTTTGATATATCTAGTAATATTTAGAGTCAAGCGTTGTCGTGTCGGCGGACCCTAACTGGTAGAGCACTCCGTCATATTATCAGAACGATTCAACGTCCCCCCTACAGGTGTTTGGTCACGTAGGCCAATTTAATACCTATCGACTGTTTGTTGTTTTCGCATCTAAATCGCTCACGTAGGACGCCGCATTGGATTTGGTGGGCCCCAAACACTCGAAACTTCGAAAATATCATCACGCCTGTGAATCCACGAAAGAGTAAACAGAGAGTTTAAGATAAGAAAAAATTTAATCAGTTCAGGCGGGATTCGAACCAGGAACGTTTCCTTACAGGGCGAATGCTCCGACCACTGAGCCATAGAACCACCCCTGATATCATCCAAATCTTCCTATATCTATTCTTCTTATGGCGAAGGTTAGTTAGCACACTAAATGCTTTAAAATTTCATTCAAGAGTAAACAGAGGTTTATTAAGGCTCGCCACCTATTACATAGGGACCTAAACATAAACTGGTGAAAAATGGGTGCTAGCAACTCTGCCTACCCCTTTGGGGATATAGGCGTGACTTTATGTTTATGTTACGTATTAAAATTCACATTTCGCCAACTATGATTTTCCGTCCCACGTAATAGGGGGGATATTGTCATCAAGCGAGCACTGTCCTGGGTTGTATGTTTATTATCAGATGGAAAATATCCTTATCCCTTAATCGCCTTTGACGACACCCACAGGAATAAGGTAGTCCTAGTCTATCCCACCAGGAACTATCTTTCGAAAGTATCATTTTAGCTATAACTATCAACAAGCAGTTTTTCTTCCATAAAAATACCGCATACACGTTCGAGCTCGCCAATCCAACCTGTCAAAGCGTATCGCATTTTTGTTTTGTTGCATCTAGAACATAGCCCAACAACAATGAATAAACAAAATAAAATACGGTAAAATTGAAACATTGCCCGTTGAAAATTGTTCTGTAGTAAACCCGTCAATTTCATCTTTCGGGCAAAATATTAAAAGGCAAAAATGAAAGAGCTGGATGGGGTGGGCAAAGAATCTATAAATTTTTAGCGTAGGCCGAAGAATCAGTAGGACATAAATTGTAAAAAGGCGATGGCGGCACGGACCGAATCGTCAAATGGTGCGGACGAGATACATTTTGAGATAGACCTAGGGTTGTCCGAATCGATAACTTGGTTGTCAAACACACACCATGATCACATCAAATTTTATTTTCATAGGACATGGTTACATTAAAGGTGTTACAATATTAAAGATAAACTGGTGAAATGTGGGTGCTAGCACCTCTACCTACGCCTTTGGGGATATAGGCGTGAGTTTATGTTATGTTATAATATTGGTTTTGTACAGCACATTCGTTAAAGAATGATAGATTATGGGATATGTTTATTGTTTATGAACTATGGTAGTCCCTAGTCTATGGTAGTTTTTAGGGGCGTATGCCCAAAGAGTTAAATAGTAAGTAATCAACTGTCCGTCTGTCCGTCTCCAGGCTATATCTCATTAACCGTGAGAACTATTAGCTGCAATTTTCACAGATAATATGTATTATAAAATCTGTGAAAATTATATATTTATGAATATGTATTTAGTTATGTAGGTATGTATTTTCATAAAATATATAGAGTTTTTATGATCTTATAGGATCACTTCGTTCTCCGTCTGTTTGTCTGTATGTCAAGACCTTTTTCTCATTAATACGTGAAGGCATCAAGTTGAAATTCACACCACAAACTCAGGTCTATAACGTCTTGAAACCGATAAATCAAACTTCGAAGTCAACGCATTCAATACATATTACGGTTTATGTAGCTTAAGTTACGGAACCTTCGGCACGCGAATCCGACTCGAACTTGACCGGCTTTTTAATCGATATTAATATGGGACAGGTGTAATAAAAAAATGCTATAATAGAGTGTCTAATGTTTTTTTTTACGTGCGCTAAATCCCCGCGGGTACCCCCCACCGGAGCCGGTGGAAGAGGTTATGTCGGACTCGAACCAATTAAAACGCACGCCGCCTGGGGGTCGCTTTGGTTGCCGAAGGTGAGGTTGACAGGCATATCCCTCGCACCCCGGCCGGCCCAGGTCCATCTCTTACGATCTGGCCCTCTTCTCGGGTGTGGGGACTACAGAGTCCCCAACTCGTCTTCGGAAACGGGGAAGCGCGCTTCTGCCAGGGTGACAGGCGGCTCCACCTGTCACCCCCAGGCCTGAGTGTCTAATGAATGGATAATGGAACGGAAACCTTCGTGCGCAAGTCAAACTGATACTTAACTGTTTTTTGTTGCTTTTTTTCTTCATGTATGCCATGGAAATTTTCGTTACCCTGTATAACCTTGTACATACATCCATATAATCACGTCTTTATCCCTGGAGGGTTATGCAGAGGTGAATTTACACTCACATTTCACCAATAATTGTATTCGGTCCCACGCAATAAGAGGTGAGCCTATTGACGTATTCTGGTCACTATTGTTGACTTGAGCCATGCATCTGAGGCTGAGCCTGGCCTGTATATATATATCTGTCTGATGTTAAACAGCCCTATCCCTAAGACGCCTTGTACGACACCGCAAGGGATGAGATGGGATGGCCCTAATTCTACTCTGTCGGAAAGCATGCGGCTACCTTGTATGGACCTTGGAAGGAGCACCATTATAGGATAAACTAACCGGTCTTCTGCAGACACCAGTGAGGGAATTCATATGGATTTTATTGGAATTTTTACTGTTCGATAGCTTCAGACGGAAATCTGTATGTTTTCTGCAAGAAACTTTGTGATGCAGCATGTTAGCATATTGAAAATGATATTCAATTAAAAATATCCTAACAAGCTTAGCCCCATACATCTAAACGTGGAAGTAAAAGTGGGTGAGTAGGGTAGTCAGAGCTCACTGAATAGATTTTGTGCTGTCAGTGGTAAGACCAAAAGCTGTCCTACTTTGTCTTCTGCACTGACGGCACAGAAACTTTGTTCTTACAGGACCGGATCGGCAGCACGGTTGCGACTCTCCTGGTGGCCCATGGACCTGTGCAATACACTTCCATAGTAACCACTTTCCGTCAAGTGGGCCGTGAGCTTGTCTGCTACCTAGTAGGAAGTTATAAAGTAAGAATTGGCTTGAATAATGTATCCATCATGCATTGCGTGTGGCCGCAAATAAAACATTTCTTTCTTTCTTTCTTTCTTTTATTGATTAGGTACAGATGCGAAAACGTAAGATACGATATTCAGAGTCATTTATATAAATTTCATATACTCGTATTGTGTAATCTAATATACATATCAAAGAGCTTTGTAAGAAATTTTGTAATTTACTTAGTGGTATTTTCAATTTTGTGGAGTAACTTCGCTCATATTGTACTATTATAATATAAGACTTAATTGAGTGATTATGTTATGGAGGTTGTGGGTGGATGAAAGACTCCGGCTAAGTGATAACTGAGTTAATTAGGTTCTTGCAAGGTTAGGAGACACTAGTCAGCCTCTTTTTTACGAGCGAAAAATTCCCACGGATATCCTCCCGCCGGAGCCGGTGGGTGAGGTTATATCGTCGTTTTTGGTTGCCAAAGGTGAGGTTGACAGGCATGTCCCTTGCACCCTGGCCGTCCCAAGGCCATCTTTCACGATCTGGCCCTCTTCGGATTAGCCAGCTGTTCTTGTTTTTTATTTAACTTTATGTACAAGTACATAGGTAGGCGTTCTCTACCAGTAAACCAAAGATGGTGCAGAAACGCTACTACTCAAGGGAGCGGAGCAGTGATTATAAATGTCAACAAATCAAAACGCAGGATATCTATGATAACTTCCATGTAAATTACTTTCTATTTGTTTTTTTATACCACTTAGGTGACAGACAAGCACACGGCCCACGTGATGGGAAGTGGTTACCGTGCAACACCAGTGGCATGACACTCGCGCTACTGACCCTGAAGAAACCTTCTAATACCCCTTTTAAAGAACCCCATATTGTAGGCGCATGGGAAAACCGCAGCAGGGAGTTTATTCCACAGCTGTCAATTGATTTCTAAGTTTCGTGATCATCAACCACGTGATAATCCACTCTGACATGACTACTTTAATGTGATTTTCTCAAGATAATTTCTCAAAAAGACATTTTCCATTAATGTTCCATATATTCTACTTGTCTGGTTATCCAAAAATCAATTAAAAACCACTGCCAATACGTAAATCCACGTTTCTAATATACGATAAACTCGCGTACCTCAAGTGGTACGAGAACTTCGAGAAACGCTGACCTACAGAGATACATTTATAAGCTGAGTTTGCTATTCAATGTTTCAACTGTACTTAATGTTATAGAACAGAATCAGCGTATTATCTTCCAAGATACCGTGGTACTCCAAAATTACAGACTAAGATATTGCTAAATTGGCTACTTTAACATAATTGGTTTAATCTTGTAAAACCTTAATCATATTGAGACGAAATTACGATCGACCTTTACAATCATCAATTAAATACAATATGGGGTTCTTCAAGAGGGGCATCAGAAGGTTTCTTCATGGTCGGCAGCGCGAGTGCAACCGCTGGTGTTGCATACGTCCATAGGCCACGGTACCGCTTCCATCAGGTGTTCCGTGTGCTTGTCTGCCAACTAAGTGGTATAAAAAAAATAATTAAAGTTCCTATCCTATCGATTTGGATAGGAAAAACGGAAGTCCAGGACGGGACTTACAGGCGGAATCTTCTAACCAACTGAGTAACATGGACCGCTTCTTCAGCCCACGACCAGTCCCTTACGGGGAGAATGTTCTGACCAACTGAGCAACTTTTACACTCAAAGTTCTTCTATGCATTGGGGTAACTCCACTGTCGCCGCATTAAACTTACTGAGATGAGGAGTTCTATAATATCTTCAAGAGGTGTGGTCGTTAGATCTACACATGGCCCAAAACATCCTCGAATAGTGATTCAATAAAGAAAAATGGCTGTTCCCTGGCTTAGTCAAAACAACTTACATTATAAAATTCAATTGCTCATCGTGATTGAAATCAGCTACATACCTGCAACAAATAATTATTATTCTTATATTAAATCTCTTCAGTGAGCTTTTAACATGCTTCTCTGCCTATTCTTCTATTATTTTAATAATAGAAGCCAAAATATAATTATCGGGGGCCATATACAATTCAAGTCAAAAGACAGTCGGCGGGTCGGATTTAATGCTTGCGCGGGCCGGAGCCGGCCCGCGGGCCGTTCTTTGCTTATCACTGACCTTGAGTATGATTGATGACTAGGTGAATGTACAACCCAGCAAGAGACAGCTTAGGTGTTACTATGACAAATAGATCGAGAAAATATTAAAGAAAGCCCGAGTTAAGAGGGCTAGCAATCGGTTAGACTGCATGAAAACAGTCCCCCAAGACAAGTGGCAATTTGTTGGCCAGAGTCTTGTGGAATAGAATGACAATGACATATGTATGGGATTTGACATATTTGACAGTCGTCAACGTATGTCATAAACGTCAATTCCTATACATTCGTCATTCTATTCCACAAGACGCCAACGACATTGCTACCTGAGACAGTGCACACTGTGCGGTATGAAAGAAACTTCATCCCACGCACACTCAAGCTGTGGAATGACCTCCCTGCTGCGGTTTTCCCAAGCGTCTACAATATGGGGTTCTTCAAGAGGGGCATCAGAAGGTTTCTGCATGGTTGTCAGCGCGAGTGTAACACCCTTGGTGTTGCATAAGTCCATAGGCCACGGTAACCGCTTGCCATCAGGTGGGCCGTGTGCTTCTCTACCAATTAAGTGGTATAAAAAAAATAGAAAAAATTGCCACTTGTCTAGACGTATATACAAAGTAGAAGCGGAAGGTGTATTTATAGAAAGATCGCAGCTAGAGAAAACGTCTACCTAGCCTTATGTGAAAGAGGCGTGATGTACATGGCAAGTAAAACAAAATCATATTTATTATTTAATGTTACAAATAAAAAGCATCTTAACAAGAATTCATTACTAAATAAAATTTTAAACAGGCCCAAGAGAACTTTCTACAACGATTTGTTAAAAATTTTCAACTTCAAAGATGAAAAAGTAAGCCTCTTTGGTAATTCCGTCTATCTTTATTTATAATTCAGGATCTTCAAAAGCACTTGAATTTTACATGAACAGGGCTTAATCAAAATGTTGATCAAACTTTTATTACAATTAGGAACATTTTTAATGAGAGCCCAAAAAGCGTTGAGACTCTGTCCCAGATTTTGCTGATTTGACGAGCTAGAATATTTTTTTATTTTTTTTTTATTTTTTTATACCACTTAGTTGGCAGACAAGCACACGGCCCACCTGATGGAAAGTAGTTACCGTGGCCTATGGACGTCTGTAACACCAAAGGAGTCACAGTCGCGCTGCCAACCCTGTAAGTACAGAGTTTCTGTGCCGTCAGTAGAAGACAAATCAGGACAAGCCTTTAGTCTTCCCACTGACGGCACAAATTCTCCAGTGAGCTCTGGCTACCCTACTCACCGCTGGGAACACAACACGAAGTTATTATAACCGCGGTATTCTGTAGGGCGGAGGTACTTCCCCAGTCGGACTGCTCAATCGGGCGGATATACCGCCGTGTCCTACCTCCTATAAATATAAAAGTATAAGAATATAAAAGTACCTAAAGGTTTTTTACACTGAATTTGAAAACGAAAGATGAACTACGTGAGCGTGGTAAGAAAGGAAGAAAGTGAGAAGATGACGTCTGACGACGAAGTCTGGAAGAGAACGACCATGCTTTGCCAATTTCAAATTATTTGGGATATGGACTGAGTTCTTACTAAGTCAGCAGCACAAGTCGTTAAGCCACAATAATCACTTTCCATTAGGTGTGCCGTGTGCTTGTATAAGTGGCTTGCTTGATCTAGTGGTATATAAATGTGAAGCTGATAACGCAAGTGATTACCGCGGACTTTGAATAGTTACAACACGCTTTGCTAATTGCAAAAGGGAAACGTGAAAGGAATAGACATAGAAGACAAAAGAGTGAAAGAAAAAAGAAAAAAGAATGTGCTCCACTGTAACAGTGAGTGCACTAAAGAGCTTTTAATGAATTTCTCTCTTTACGATACAAAATTCCACGTGCAAAACTGAGTATGTCACACTTATACAGTGCAAACAATACCGTCTCGAACCAAACTGATCAGTACTTTTGACTTCTTACACCGGGTTTCTTCACGGACGGTTTATTATGACAATCGTGTCTGCACTATCACGGACGGGCCTCTTTCCACTGTGGGTAGTTCTTGAAATCGTGCACGCGTACGTGAAATCACGAGTCGTGGAAAAGCATCTTCACTGATCTTTTGAAATAAATACTCAAAAAAATATGTAGCTTTATTCAAACATTGCAAATACTACCCTCAAAATGTATTATGCAAACCGCATTTATGAATAAGTAGATTTCAGTACACAAGTACAAGAATCTCTTAAATTTGGTCTCCATCAATTCTGCGCCGATTTGTAAGTAAAATCAGGCATCAGCTGCTTATTGTAACATTATAAGGCGAAAGGGGAGGGCCGAGAGGGTTACTGCCTCACAATATGCATTATGCAATCTCAATCTGTCACTCACTGTTGTGTGGAAATGTAATTTGATTTTCTAATTTTTTTAAAGGAATACAGAAAGAAGTTACATTTCTGCTACAAAGAGAGTGACAACTCTATAAAAAATTTCAGTGATTCTCGCCGAACTTGAGCCTAGGATTCGCGGCTGTGTAGTGAAAAAAAAGGCTTTCCTTTTGAGATCGAGAACTTGGAAGTAAAAAAGTAGACAAAATAAATCACACTAAAAGGAGACTGAAAAATACATAAAGGAGTTTATTCAAGTTTCCAAATCGTGGACGTGAAATTCTGACCCCTTAAACTGGAGAGAAAAACTTGCGCCAGTATTTTGGCCGTTTCTCTATCCGGAATCAGCAGATTTACCAGCTTGCATAGGCCCCAAAGATATGGATTGGGCTTCCAAACACCCTCTCCTTGCATCCTCCATCGGCAGGAACCAATTCTACTTCAATTGTAACACAATTCAATTTTATATTTGTTCGCCAACAATGCGAATTGTGTTTCGTGACAGCTATAGAAGAAAATATCGATTGGCCAGCAATATAATATTTGTGCACAGACAACATGTGCCGAGGAGTGAATAGCGCAATAAAAGTAACAAGCTGAGGTGCGTTCGTGACAAGTTGAAACAAGCGGGACGCCAGTCACACCGTAGCGTGGCTTGGTATTTGAAGCGTCGGTAGTGGTTAAAGAATCGGTCTTACAATCGAAAGGTCCCGGGTTTCTGGCCATTACATTACCGACGTCAACTCACTCCTAACACAAGCGATTTTGTTTAGCTGGAGGGGTTAGAGGTAATATTAGTCTTTTTTATCTTTTTTTTACACGCCAACTTGACTTCAACTCGCCTGATGGTAAGCTAAAGGCAAAGTCTCAGGCAAGAAGGTCATCATTACAGACACTAAGTAATGTTACAACGGTGGCCACTCAGCTTGGCGGCCTCATCAGATGCTTTTTCACGACCCGCTTCAAGGACACGGGACTGTAGGAAGAAGGAAACACGTTTGCTGGTAATGAATTCCAGGTCTTGGTGATACGGATTAGTAATTTCAGTTCTAATATTCTTATTAAAAAATTCTCATTATGATTGTCCAGTATAAAATTTTCATTTTAAAGCACAAGTTTTGCTTATTGTTTTTGATCGGTTTCTCTGGAAGCTACTGCTGTCTGAACTCTCAACCTTGAGAGGGACGCGATTGATAGATGCATCGACTGCAGGTAATTTTGGCGCGCGCATATTCTGACCTCCGTGGGCATGCGTCTCAATTTGTTGGTAGGGCCCTGCGCACATACATACAGCAAGTTTAACTCTTCTCAAAATTTCAGCACATTAGTATGATATTATACCGCCGTACAACCGATAAGACGGGTATATGTATAGAAGAATTTGGATGGTTTCGGGCGAAGGTTCTGTAACTTAGTGGTCAGAGCATTGCCATTGTACAGCAAAAAAAAAAGTATCTAAGTATGTTTATCCGCATTCTAGATCCCATAACACAAGCTAATTAAGCTACGCTTACCATGGGTCTAGATAGTGTTGTGTAGAATGTCGTGGAATATTTTTTACTTATTTATTACTATTACTGTAAGGGAAAAATCACGATTTCGAAACCCACCTAAACCGATTAAATTTTTTCTATACCTTAATCGAGCCGAAATAGACATAAAAACAAACTGCAACATATTTATTTTTATTTCAACACACACATTTTATTGTATGTAATCTAACGTTCCTATTTTTGGCATCAACAACCCTTCACATATAATTCGTATTGCCAATACTATCCTAACACCAATAAATTTCTTTAAACTACATTCTGTGCCAGAATACAAACGCAGTTTACGAAAACGAGTTTAATCACGTCCAGTCGGATAAATTCCAATGACATTTGGACGTTTATATGTTACGATTCGGTGTGACATACGGCCGGCGATAGCATCACACGTACTGGCAAAGCGCGCGGCTTCGCCTGCCAAATTATTATCATAAACATCAAGACCGCAGAATCTTAGTTTTTTTTTTTTTTTTTTTACGTGCGCAAAATCCCCACGGATACCTCCCCACCGGAGCCGGTGGAGGAGGTTATGTCGGACTCGAACCGACTAAAACGCACGCCGCCTGTGGGTCGTTTCGGTTGCCGAAGGTGAGGTTGACAGGCATATCCCTCGCACCCCGGCCGACCCAGGGCCATCTCTCAAGATCTGGCCCTCTTCTCGGGTGTGGGGACCACAGAGTCCCCAACTCGTCCCCGGAAACGGGGAGGCGCGCCACGCGCGCCGCCGCCGCGGCCTGCTTCTGCAAGGGTGACAGGCGGCTTCACCTGTCACCCCCAGGCCGGCGCTCATGGGGGGCGGAGGTCGTTCATCGACCTCCGACGCCCGAGTTGCCTTCGTGCGCGGGCAGCTTGTCTAGCGATCCTTCGTCGCTCCCGCTGCCGCTCCCGCCCCGCCTCCTCCTTCACGAGCATTACTTGCTCGCAGAAGGAGGCGCCGCAGAATCTTAGTTACATTATTGACTATTACAATATTTTTGATAATAACTTTACACTTAAATTTCTTTAATCCGGTTACTTCCAAAGCTTGTACTTGAGGCTCATATGACATCCGAACCCTGAGAGTAAAGCCTGCATCAGTGCGGCCCAGAATATCTCGATCAGGAATTCATTTTCAGTTCACGTGTTTCCTTCTTCCTACAGTCCCAGGACCTTTAAGCGGGGCGTGAAAAAGCATCTGGTGAGGCCGCCAAGCAGAATAGGCTTCGACGGAGTCGAAGGCGCTAGTATAAAAAAGAAAAAAACATGGTATATGTAACGATGACCCTCTTGCCTGAGACTTTTTTAGGAGTAGATTCGAGTCGGTAGTGTAATGACCAGGATTAGAACCTAGGATCGCAAGTCAATCTGCCTGCGTACTGATAACTCGAGCGAGGTCGATAAATGACCTTCGCCCCCCATGAGCGCAGCCCTGGCTGTCACCCAGGCTGAAGCGGGCCGCTTGCGCGCTTCCCCGTTTCCGGGGGCGAGTTGGGGACTATGAAGTTCCCACACCCAAAGAAAACCAGATTAAGAGAGGTAGCCCTGGTTCGGCCGGGGTGCGAGGAATATGCCTGCCAACCTCACCTTCAGCAACCGAAAAAACGACCCCACGACACGGGAGAGGGGGAGGTGGGTCTGTGAGGATTTTTTGCACGTAAAAAAAAGGAATAGAACCCGGGATGTTGAATATTTGACGTATACGCTAAAATATAAATAGACAAATACAATTTGCTTCACAACAAGTATTTACTTCATAGAGGTGTCACATGTGAATTATCACATTTTGTCTACTGTTAAAGGTACTACTGGCCGTACAGAATTTAAAAAAACTAAATTAATTGTCAATTGTACGTATTTGGTATTGGTCGTAGAGTCTGGCTAATGAAAGTAGGCCCTGGAATTATTTGCGAACTTTTTATATAGCAACTCTGTATGAACGTCAACGTCAATTTGACAAGGTTGTCGCAAAGAGGATAAAAACACTACGTTTTAGGTTGTCGTTCGGTATCTCTGTTTACAAATTGTATGCGTTTGTGTAAATTGTGATTCTAATTACGGCTTAAAATGAACAAATCTATCAAAAGTGGTGTACGAAAGATGTTGTTTTGCATGATTGGCAAGTTCAACGAAATACAACAACAGCGTGATGCCGCGTTTAAACAAAAACAAGATTGTCTACGTGTGGTGTTGAATTTCATAGGTTAGTAGACAATATTATTTTGATACTTTAAACACCTACCTATCCAGTCGTCCTAATAAAATTTTGATTTATAATTTACGTATCCTTCCAAATAAGTTACCTACGCTTCTCTATGTATTGAATAAAACTAATTATATTCATTCGTATATCGCATCAGTCAACCAATAATTCATTTTAATAACATCACCTATGTTTTACGTATACTCATAATGAATTTTAATTTTAAAACGATTACCTTTCTTTAACAGAGAATCTGCAAGATGTCGAAGGAGTTAATGAAATAGTAAGAACTATTGAAAATCTCACTGAATTAGAGCAGAAAGATAGGATAATAACTGATTCTGGGATCAGTACTTAGATAGCTTCAATGACTGGTAAGTTTTTACTATACACTGATGTTTTGAAATTATGCCGAAAAAACCTTTGCATTTTTACTTACTAATACCAAGAATTAATTACATATTTCGTATTTCTTCTTTGCAGAAGTGAGTGTCAGAACACTAAAAAGAGTAAAAAGGGAAGGTGCAGTAAATGAAGGTGTCTGGAGTACCCCGGGGAAGAAACGTCCACGGAAACCTACTGTGTCTAACCTAGATAACTTTGACATAGATGCTATGCGTAACAAGATAAACGAATTTTATATAGTTAAAAAACAAGTTCCTACACTGAGGACACTGTTGGTGGAGTTAAAAGAAAGTATTGATTTTAACGGATGCAGAGAAACTCTGCGCCGCTTGTTATTAGCCAATGGCTATGAATTTAAAAAGAATAAAAATGAGCGTTCTGTATTAATAGAACGCTATGACATATCTGCTTGGAGACATAGATTTTTAAGAACTATAGCAGGAAAACGTGCAGAAGGCAAGCCGATCATTTATGTAGATGAGACTTATGTCCATAGAAACTACAAGCCTAAGAAGTCATGGCAAGGTCCTTCAAGTAGTGGTGCAATTGAAAATGTTTCGACCGGGAAAAGGTACATTATAATTCATGCAGGATCAGAGAAAGGCCCCGTACCAAACTCTTTCTTAGTGTTTAGTACTAAATCAAAAAATGCTGAAAATTTTAATAAATGGCTTAAAGAAAAACTTATACCAAATTTGGAAGAACCAAGTGTAATTATAATGGATAATGCTAGTTACCATTCGGTAATTATAAATAAGGTTCCTAACACACAAACGCGTAAAAGTAATATAAGAGAATGGCTTCGTGATAATGGAATTCAATATGAGGACTGACTACCACACGAAAGCAGAGCTGTTGTGTATTGTAAAACGAAATACGCTTGATCCAAAATATGAAGCTGATGAAATTTTAAATCAATGTGGTCATGAGGTGTTGAGACTTCCACCCTACCATTGTGATCTAAATGCGATTGAGCTTGTGTGGAGTTTGGCAAAACGTAAAGTGGCTAGCAAAAATATTGCAGTTACTACAGCTGCATTAGAAGAGATAATTAAAGATTCATTTGAAAACGTAAGTTCTCAGATCATGTAATACATATTGAAAATAAATATAAAGAACGTGATAAAATAACAGAAGAAAATTTAGAAAGTTTTATTATAAATGTTAGAGACAGCGAAACTAGTGACAGTGATGAATCTTTTGGCATTGAAATGTTAGAATCTGATTTTGATTATGATGAATAAAACTAAGTTATTATGTGTGGAATATTATCGTATTTTATTTACCTATTTATTTTCGGATTCTGCCCATATTTACCTCATATACCAACACCTATATATTCCCTAACATAATTTTCTTATACAGTCTATATATATGATATTTTTAATAATGAATTGCCTGGTATCAAAGTAGGTTATTCCAATTCTCATAGTATGATTTTAGTGTTGTCATGCATGTATTTTTTAAATTTGCCGCCAATATTCTGGGGCCAGCTTTCGTTAGCCAGACTCTATTTGTCAAATTGGCAATAAGGCAAATGCTTTGTCAAATACACACACATGGTATGGAATGGCCATGTGAAGTGGCACCATTACCCAAAACATGTTAACATGTTAGTAGGAGGTAGGACACGGCGGTATTTCCGCCCAATTGAGCAGTCCGACTGGGGAAGTACCTCCGCCCTACAGAATACCGCGGTTATAATAACTTCGTGTTGTGTTACCAGCGGTGAGTAGGGTAGCCAGAGCTCACTGGAGAATTTGCGCTGTCAGTGGGATGACTAAAGGCTTGTCCTGCTTTGTCTTCTACACTGACGGCACAGAAACTCTGTGCTTATAGGGTCGGCAGCGCGAGTGTGGCTTCTCTCGTGTTACACACGTCCATAGGCCACGGTAACCACTTTCCATCAGGTGGGCCGTGTGCTTGTCTGCCACCTAAGTGGTATAAAAAAACAAGTAAATAAATACAGAAATTTGGTATAGGGAACGATTAATAAATAGTCTACTTTTTATTGATTGAGAGAGAAAAGTATACGTGGGTTTGTTTGTAAGTATATATTCTTCTCATTTCTCATACTGCAAACACAAACACACAATAACAGTGTTTTTTCCAATATTTCCTATTACAAAAATGAGCACATCAAGATTGGTCTCAAGTATTTGTATCTGGTGTAGAACGTGACATCCCTATTCTGGAGATATGTACAAATACCTAGTGGAGTATTCGCAGAGACGTGAGATTTTCCATCTCGATTACGAACATCGAAATAATAATATGTTATTCAAATAAAAATGTAGTAAACTTGATTTACAATATCTGCTGAAAATATTCACAAATTCATCTTTGTTTATTTATATTATGTATAAATACAATCACGCCTCCTTCTCTGTGGGGTTAGCAGAGAAAAACATTCGACTTGCTACGAACCTGGCACATGATCTTCGGTTGCAAGTAGGTAATCTTGATGTCAACCGCCTTTTCATCTAACGCCTTAGTCGATCATTACTGGAATTCCCATTCTACATACATATATTCATATAAGCACCCTTTATCCCCGGAGGGTTAGGCAGAGGTGAATTACCACCCACATTTCACCAATCATTGATTTCGGACCCACGTAATAGGGGGAGAGCCTATTGCTGTCTTCCGGGCACTATAGTTGACTCAAGCCATGCATCTGAGGCTGAGTCTGAGCTGTATATATCTGTCTGATTTTAAACAGCAATATCCTTTAGTCGCCTTGTACGACACTGCATGGGAAGAGATGGGGTGGTCCAAATTCTACTCTGCCGGGAACCCATTATTTTTGGTTATATTCTGTTTCATATTCAATATTGATGAAAGAAAAATCCTGTTGTCCCCTAATGTTTTAATTAAATAAATATGTCCCGTACTTCGAAAGATATGAGGTAATATAGTATATTACAAACATACATTCAAGATACGCGCGAAAATCATAACCCTTCTTGGCAGTCGGGTAAAAAAGTGATACACCACAAGAAAATCAATACACCCCATATAAATATGTCGTATGGGCTCCCATGTTATGGCGAATACAAACTGATCGTAAATAATAAAATGCAAAATGTGTAATGATCGAACGCGTAATGGCTGCTGGGGTGGCTCCCTATCATTCAATTTACTTATATGCGTAAGGACGTGCACACACTGGAGCGACGTATGTTCCGACCAATATTGGTCGATGGGCGCCGAACGACCAAAAATTTGTAAGGATTTTCATTAAATTACAACGTATTTACATAAACTCACGCCTATATCCCCGAACGGGTAGATTTTTTTTTATACAATTTAGGTGGCAGACAAGCATACGGCCCACCTGATGGAAAGTGGTTACCATGACCTATGAACGTGTGTAACACCAGTGGAGTCACATCCGTGCTGCCGACCCTGTAAGAACAGAGATTTTGTTCCGTCAGTGTAGAGGACAAAGCAGGACAAGCCTTTGATCATCCCACTGACAGCACAAAAACTCTCCAGTGAGCTCTGGCTACCCTACTCACCGCGGCACCGCCGGGAACACAACACGAAGTTATAACCGCGGTATTCTGTAGGGCGGAAGTACTTCCCCAGTCAGACTGCTCAATTGGGCGGAAATACCGCCGTGTCCTACCTAGATGGCGTAGTAATAGGTGCCAATATAATAAATGGCAAGCCTATTACCATTAACCGGGCACTTATAAACCTGCGATAAATACACACATAACTTCGAAAAGCATCGAAAAGTCATTGGTATGTGCTATGGTAAAACCTGGGATAGAACCCGAGATCTCGTCTCAGCAGTCCATTTCCCATACCACTAGGCTACCGCGGTATTATCATCGTTCTCTTAACGTTGTTCAATTAATTATTTATCAAACTATCAGAAATAAATATCTAAAATAAATACGTTAGCGGTAGCCTAGTAGCTACCGCTAACGTATTTATTCTTCGTTAAGTATGGTAAGTAGGTTTGATTTTCTTAATCAGTAATGTGTTTATATCATATTATATATTGTCGGTGACTCCGCCCGTGTGGAATCCTCTATCACCTATATCTTGGCTCTTACGGAAGCGACTGAGCAGCTTCAAAATCCGAGGGGAAAGCTTGCGTCAGAATCTATCAATCAATTAATGTGCCAACTGGCAGGTGAGGCCGGGAATATATTGATGACCCGCTATTACAAATTATTTTTACTAGGTGGGGTGCAGTCAACAATTGATGGACTGGATATCAAAACTAAGTACTTAATTAACGATAATTTATAAAGCGATGACAGTAGTCTTCTTGCAAAGATTTGTTATTAAGTTTAAAAAAATACTTCTTGATTGTTTCAGAGTTATTGATGCTAAGACGTAGTCGCTACTACCGATCACAGTGAACTAAGTCCCTAACGTATGGAAAATTGAACTAAATATGTACTTTCTTTTTGAATTTTTTAGTTGACTTAATGTGGATCTGTGTCTTTATAATGTATGCAGGGTTTTTATTACGAAATTGTTTAAAGAAAACTTTTATATGTATCAGCATTTTGCGTTATCAATACTTAATACTAGTTTTTATACATATATTATGACATTAGTCTAAGGAAATATATTTTTTTTTCGCGATATTTCCCCACTGTTAAAGCTAGAGCCGGTGGGGGAGGTTATTTCGGACTTGAACCGACTACAACACACGCTGTCCGTGGGTCACAGGTTGCCGGATGTGAAATTGATGGATGCATATCCCAGAGCCATCTCTTTCGAGTTGGCCCTCTTCTGGTGTGGAGACCACGAAGTCCCCATCGAATCCCTGGGATGAATGAAACATATCTATGTTATTAGCAGGTGAGATAATATTTTTATTATCTTTTCATTTATGAACTCCTCCGTATAAGTCCGACATTCGCCATTCAGTTGTACCGGCTTGCAGCTTAAATAAGACACTATGATTTCACGTCTATACATGTATCGAGTCAACAATATAAATGCCCGGAAGGCGGCAATAGGCTCACCTCTTATTACGTGGGACCGAAAACAATGATTGGTGAAATGTGGGTGTTAATTCACCTCCGCCTAACCCTTCGGGGATAAAGGCAGACTAGCACACGACCCACCTGATGGAAAGCGGTTACCGTGGCCTATTATTTATATGTATGTGTGTATGACTACACCTCGCCTGATGGTAAGCTGCAAGCAAAGTCTCAGGGAAGAGGGTCACCATTACGAACACCTACAGTATTACAATGGTGGCCCTCATCAGGCTTGACGGCCTCATGAGGGCCACCATGCAAGACGTGAAAAAGCTGGCTTTTTCACGTCCTGCTTAATGACCCGGGATTGTAGGAAGAAGTGCTACGAAGATCTTATTGTGGCCCATATACATAGAAATGTTGTTTGCTACCTAATTAGTGTAAAACATCACTTAAAGAAACCTTTTACGTGAAACATAAACTAACTTGTTACTTGTGACTGGGAACCCTTCCCTCGCCGGAACAAATAACGATTTCTGTCTACGCTGTGTTACTTTCCTTTGTGTTACGTATTACTGTCATTTGTGTTACCTACGCAGTTTTCGCGTTCGTTTATCACTAACATTAGAACTACAATAGGGTTTGTCTTCTGATAGTTTGATAAATAATTAATTGAACAACGCTAAGAGTACGATGGTGATCTTTTAAACAGAGAGCATGTATATATAGAGAAGAGGGCCATCTTATCTCTCAACGCACACTGCGGTTTTCTGAAGCGCCTACAATATGGGGTTCTTCAAGAGGGGGATTAGAAGGTAGCTGGAGTGTAACGCCTATGGCGCCGCATACGTCCATAGACTACGGTAACCACTTCTCATGGGGGGGGGGGGGGGGGGGTTTGCTTGTCTGCCATCAAAAATCAGAATATATATATATATGTATTACATGAAAAAAAGCAACGAAATACAACGAAACTCCATTCTAAATCTAAATTTTCCCCAAAAATCAAGGAATTGAGTTACACAAGAAACCTACGAGGTCACACTTACGGTGTCGCAGCCGTGTTCTCGGGTTGCCAGCTTCAATAAAAAAATGTCTTGACACGTTTGCACAAGTAATGCTTGTGTCAACAAACTTTTGTAGATAGTATAAAGGAAAAAATAATGTCGTTATTTTTTTTAAAAGCGAGATATAGCAAAACATATAATACAATAATTCTGTCTGTCTCACTTCTACGGAAAATAGATTATTTGAAGAAATGCTACATTTAGAAAGGTCGCAGTTACAAAAAAAAATATTCTGTCCCTATTACCTATATCCCTACAATAACACTTGACGCCTCTGTGACGTACCAATAGAGCATTCAGCTGCTACGCAAGGGGCGCGGGTTCGATTCCCGTTCAGGGCAAATATTTCTGTTCATAAACACGTACATTTACATTGGTCTGGGTTGCCACGTATCTATACTAATATTATAAAGAGGAAAGATAAGTATTTTTGTATGTAACGAATAAACTCAAAAAGTACTGGACCGATTTTAACAATTCTTTTTTCATTAGAAATAGGCTACTTTTTATCCCGATATTCCCATGGGATCAGGATTTACGCGGCGCGGTGCTAGTAATATATATATATATATATATATATATTTAAAAAATATATAAAAGTATTCTAGATCACAAAACATCAGCTTTTTTACAACACTTTTGTGGCAAACAACCTTATCGCCCACGTGATGGAAAGTGGTTACCGTGGCCTATGGAAGCGTGAAACACTCGTGCTGCCGACCCTGTAAGCACAGAGAGTTTCTGTGCCTTCAGTGTAGAAGACAACGCAGGACAAGCTTTTGGTCTTCCCACTGACAGCACATTTTTGTGCTCTCTCCAGTGAGCTCTGGATAGTTAATTTGGGTCTAAATAATAAAATATCAAAAAGTGATTGCCATTTATATCAAAGAAATTCTTTTTTTTTTTAAAGTCGCTCAAATGCGAGTCGGACTCGCGCACCGAGGGTTCCGTAACTTAAGCTTGCTTGCTTGAATGCATTGCCTTTTTTTTAACGACATTGTCTTGTCTGATGGTAAGCTGAAGGCAGTCTCAGAAAAGAGGAGACACATATACCATGTTACAATGGTGACACTCAGTTTGACGGCCTCATCATATGATTTTTCACTCAGAAGTTTGACTCAGACTCAGAGACTCAGAAGATAAAATTTTAACTCAGAAGAAGTTTGATTTTGCAGTTTCAAGATGTTACAGACCTGAGTATGGTGAATTTCAACTTGATACCTCCAAGCATTCCTGAGAGAAAGTTCTTGACAGACAGACAGACATACAGACGGACAACGAAGTGTACCTATAAGGGTTCAGTTTTTTTTTCCTTTTGAGGTACGGAACTCCTTAAAATCATTGGTTATTACCACATTTCAATACGTTCCGTTCACTAAATTATTCAGTACCAGTGGGGTTGTCCGGACTTCCCCAAGCCCTGTCATGTTTTCAAAGGATGCTATTATAGGTTGTAATTGCTATTCTAGTGTTATCCTGTAGGTACTCATATTATAAAGCTGCAGAGTTTGTTTGTTTGTTTGAACGCGCTAATCTCTGGAACTACTGGTCCGATTTGAATGATTCTTTCAGTGTTGGGTAGTCCATTTATCGAGGAAGGTTTTAGGCTATATATCATCACGCTACTACTTAAGGGAGCGGAGCATAGATAATAAATGTTAACAAATTAGGCAATTTTTCATATATATTTTGAAGACTAAAACATACGGGCTCAAAGGGGTATGAAGCTTCAAAATATACCCCGGGCGAAGCTGGGGTGGGTCAGCTAGTTCAAAAATATATTTTCTTATCTTAATCGATTTGAATAGTTAGCAGACTAAATGCTTTAAAATTTTATTCAACAAGTGAAAACTTTGTTTTTTTGCGTTGAGCAATTTTCATTGAGTACTTTTTTGAGTAATCTAAAATCATCATGGAACACGTGTCAGGTACAGAGGATTGCTCTGACCACTGAGCCACAGAACCTCCCCTGGCTACATGGTTAGAGCTCTCCCCCTGTAAGAGAAAGATCGCGGGTTCGAAACCCACCTGAACCGTTTAATTTTTTTCTATCTTTATCGATTTTTTTTATATATATAGAACGTCAATTAGACTTCGCCTTGCCTGATGGTAAGCTGAAGGCAAAGTCTCAGAAAAGAGGGTCACCATTACCTACACATACCGTGTGACAATGGCGACACTCAGCTAGGCGGTCCCATCATATGCTTTTTCACGCCCCGCTTAAAGGACCCGGGACTGTAGGAAGAGGGAAACACGTGAGCTGGTAATGAATTCCAGGCCTTAATGGTGCGACAGAGGAAAGAGTCACCGAACCGCTTGGTTCTTGATCGGATGTTCTGCACTGTGTGCGGGTGACATCTAAGACCTGCACGTGTTGTCCTGTGTAGATTTGAATATTTAGTATACTAAATGCTTTAAAATTTCATTCAATTATACATATATAATATAGTCATAAAATATACAGCTCAAAGTCATAACCCTACGTTTAACCTCCACCGCCGTCAGCCCTCACATCACTCCATCAGCTGCATTATTCTCAAAGCGCCTCACATTTCCACAAAAGATTAACAGTTCGACAAATGTTATCCCGGTAGAGTTTTTATTGATAGCACCCCGCCTCTACAGGCTTCTACCAAATTGCTTTCTCAACGACATACGCGAAGCTCTGAAGATAAATGAGACCTGAAACAATCGGCTCCGAGGAAAAAAAACAATACATGTGAGGAATTTGAGCTGACGATTTGTCTCTGTCTCGTTAGATTTGACGACATTTAAGAAAATCACGACTGACTTCTTTTTTTTTTTTCAGTTTTTTTTGTCAAAGTGCTTTGAAGTCCATTCGCGTAAGTACATCATTCAATAGTTTGAGCGACGTCATCAAAAATCAATGTTTAAAAATGATTGCAACATCATTAATTGGTTTCGATAGTTCGTTCGAATGTCGCTAGATGGCTCTCAACCGTCGCCGTAAGACGGATATATGTTTAGAATAATTTGGATGGTTTCGGGCGAAGGTTTTGTGGTTTAGTGGTCAGAGCGTTCTCCCTGTAAGGGAAAGATCGTGGATTCGAATCCCGCCTGAACCAATTCAATTTTCTATATCTTTATCGATTCCGTATTATTATCTGGTGATCCTTTTTATTAATGAATATTACAGCAATTACTAATATTCCCTCTAACCCCTCCAACTAAGCTAAATTGATTACGCTAAGAGTGGGTTCACGTCGATAGCGTAATGACCAGGATTCGAAACCGGGACCTCTCGATCGTAAGGCTGACTTAACCACTAAGCTACTGACGCTTTAGATTATTATTGTATGGAACTAACAATAATTTTATCAATGTTTTATATATTTTTTTGTTTTATTCAATAGTAATATTTATAACCTTTAGTCGCATTATGTCCAATTCGCAAAATGTCCAACTGTCCAATTCTCAATAGGTCCAGTTCGCAATTGGTCCAGTTCGCAATTGGTCCAATTCGCAATTGGTCCAGTTCCTAATTAGGGATCCTCCTTGATTACGAGAAGCGTTTTATTTTGTAAACGTGTATTTATATATTGTTGTGTCTGAGTATATGGATATGCGAGCTATGTCAAGGGAGCCCCGCTTCGCGGGGCTCCTATTTCTTCTTGCATTATTCAAGATACCTAACACGAAGGGTAAATACCCTTCTAACCTATATCTATACGTATCGGGGCGCGCGATTTATGGTTTAAGAACGTTATGAGACTGAAGAGTCAAAAACGCCTCCCGTAATCAAGCACGACTCCTATTTTACAAACTGGGCCAATTGCGAATTGGACATTCTGAGAATTGGACGTTTTATTTTATTTTTATTTTATTTTATTATATTTGGAAAACTTACAGCTAGTGTACAGCTTATAGTCTTAAATAATTAATAGCTGAAGGCCATTAACAAGTTTCCACTAGTAACAATAATGTTTATATAAATAAGGGGAAATAAACAGTAGGTAAACAAAACTAAACATCTATCTTTCGAATAAAATCACTACATATTATTATCCGGATTAACTCTCACCAAAGAACCTATTCGCTAGAACGTGCTTTAAACGGGAAGCATTTGTATTAAAGAGGTCCAAATCTAATTCTCGACATAACATATTGAAGCATCTGCTCACCCGTATTAAGAATGAGTTTTGCCGGTAGGTGCACTTCACAAGGGGTACATAGAGTAAACTAGGATTACGTAATAGTCTGGATCGTGCTATAAAGCCAAGCTCTCCCAACAACTCTGGACAATCCACGATACCAGTCACCATTTTGTGCAAATACACAACATCTGCGATTCGTCTCCGTTCATGCAGGGGTAGTATATGAAACTTCTTACACCGCACAATGTAGTTAGAGGTATACCTACTTGTCTTGTATTGCAGAAAACGCAAAAACCTTTTCTGAATACGCTCGATCCTATCAATATAAGTGCGGTACACCGGGTTCCACACCTGTGATGCATACTCCAAGTGACTGCGAACGAATGCGCAGTATATATAGTATATATAGTAGTTGTGAGAATTGGACAATTTGCGAATTGGACGTTGTGAGAATTGGACAATTTGAGCCCGCTGGACATTTTGCGAATTGGACATAATGCGACTAAAGCATTTATAATACAAATAATTGATATGCTCAGGTAAACCTTCTAAAAATACAATACAAATTCAAACAATTTGATGTATATTATATTTTACGATATACATTAAATATTGCACACCAACCCGTATATTTTTAAACTCCGGCTGTTTTATGAGTTACGTGATATCTCCTGCCGACATGGTTGTATTTTCCACCCAAGATTAATATCTGTCTGGTGCAGTGCAACACGAAATAAACTCTGAAGTAAATTCATAACAGATAAGCAAATACCTCAGTTCTCCGTTTTCCAACTTTGTACACAGATAGAACCGTATAACACAATTTACTTTACAGTCTTTACACAGTACGACACTGCGTTCGGTGTATTTGCCGAGTGCATTTATAAAGCAATGTTCGGAACTTGAATCGGATTAATTCGGCGAAACGTGTGCATGTAATATCCCTTTGATGCTGTGAATGATTCGAATTTTGAAATCACATTGCGTTCAAAATTGCATGCGGCAGAAATATAGTTTTAATAGGAATTTCGAATTTGGAACGCGGTGAATTTTGTCCCGAAATAAATTATTCTCATTTTGAAATTAAGCGCGAAAATATTAATTTCAACGAATGTTTGGAATATATTCATAAGAGCAATTTAATACAAAATTATATTTGTCAACAGGCAACTAAGTGAGAATGAACTGAAATGAAATTATGCAATATATTAAAATGTAAGTGTCTATTATATTCGCTAAGGAAAATTAAAAGGTTTTAGGAGCAAACATATCGATCTAGAGTGAAATTAGTGGTTGTGCGATACGCGTAGTAAAAAAACTCGAAGGAGGGTCGATCGATATATTTACTCCTACAACTTTTTCACTGTTCACCACCAATACTCCAATTCCTCTGTGCTCGTGGTGCTTCCAAAAGCGCCGAAATATAGGAAACTCAGTACAATACAACATGGTAAAAATCCTGATAACTTTAATACTAATAATAATTGTAGTTCTATAATCAGCCGTAAGCTACATAACATAACATAAACTGACGCCTATATCCCCGAAAGGGTAGGCAGAGGCACTAGCACCCACATTTCGCCAGTTTATGTTTAGGTCCGAATGTAATAGGTGGGCGAACCTATTGCCATTAACCGGGCACTTATAAACCTGCGATAAATACACACATAACTTCGAGAAGCATCGAAATTTCATTGGTGTGTGCCATGGTAAAACCTGGGATCGAACCCGAGACCTCGTCTCAGCAGACCCATACCACTAGGTAAGCTACATGCATTTAGGTAAATTTATAATAATTAATAAGCAACTATAAATAATTCAAATTTTATTAAAACTGTAAATACTCCATAAAAACTCCACGAGACAGGCTTGACCTAGTGTGGGGTTGATAGCTAAAGTTCTCTTTTCTCTGTGTGAATGGTAAATTATCTATTATCTCTGTAACTAATTTACAATAGATTTAAGTGAACGCAAATGTCAATTATTTAGTTGGTAAATAAACGATTATTATTCTTATATTTATAATTAAAGCGTGTGACCATGATAGTTTAAATACAAATACTTCAGTTCTAAAAGGTAACAAAAAATGTAACTTTTTAATAATATGTCACGGCTGAACATTGTACACAGTAAAGTAATGCAGCTACCTCCAGGAAAACATAGGACCGTTTACGATGCACGTGTCCCCACGCCTGCAGCGGTTTATGGGCGCAATCGCATCGTAGGTGATTGCTTTTAGTGGTTTGTCTATGAATTTGATGGATTCCGCTTAAATTGAGCTCGGAAATAACAATGGCTACTAAGTAAGCAAACAGTACCTATGATTTAAAACTGGTCGTTTATAAAAGACTAGTTGATCTGCTTTAGCTTCGCCCGTGGTATATAGAAACCTCATATCATTCTTTAAGCCTGTAATATTTATTGTCCAAATAAAGTTTGGAAATCTGTCAGACTTGCTGACATTAATGAATGAATGAAGGAATGATTACATGAATGAATGCATGAATTATTGAACGAGGGAATGAATGAATGAAGGAATGATTACATGAATGAATGCATGAATTATTGAACGAGGGAATGAATGAATGAAGGAATAAATTAATGAATTTGAATGAATGAATGAATATTTCTTCAATTCTAACCAGTGGTTCCTTCCTGAGATAAGAGCGATCAAATTATTTTTTTTTAATGTGCGCATAATCCCTACGGATACCACCTCTGGGGCCGGTGGGGGAGGCTATGTCGGACTTGAACCGACTAAAACGCACGCCGACTGTGTGGGCCGCAGGTTGCCGGAGGTAAGATTATCTGGGACATATGCCACGCACCCCGGCCGGCCCAGGACCGTCTCTTATTTACCCTCTTCGGATGTGAGGAACAAACAACCTCTTAAGCGGTATACTATTAGTATACATAAGTGTATTTTCATGTTTATAGGTGGCACTTTTCTACTTATTCAGGCATTTTGAAGTCACAATAAGTAAAATAAACAAACTCACCTAAAACATTCCACTTTTGCCACAGCGCCGTAAAAATTAAAGCAATCAACCGCATCATCAAAAAAGCTACAAAACGCTATGAAAGCGAACAACATAATTTTGTTGCTAATTTATATAACACTCATAATTCTTTCGCTGCGGCATAATTTATTAGGGGCAAATTAATTATGCCGCGCGCCGTAATCCTGCGGCATCTGAGCCCCGCACTTTATATCATCGACATTAAAAACGTTCGCGAATGTCGAAAACATCAGGGTTTTTATTGCAATTTTTAGAAGAAAAAGAACAATTTAGTTTTATTTCATTGTTTCATTCATTTCATTCATTCTCGGGCCACATATCTTAGACCTGAATCGTGAGACAAACGAGGCCCTGGCGCACACGCAGATTATGAGGTCTCGGGTTCGATCCCAGGTCTTACCATGGCACACATCAATTACTTTTCGATCCTTTTCGAAGTTATGTGTGTATTTATCGCAGGTTTATAAGTGCCCGGTTAATGGAAATAGGCTCGCCACCTATTACATTGGGACCTAAACATAAATTGGCAAAATGTGGGTGCTAGCACCTCTGCTTACCCCTTCGGAAGCCTAAATAACGTGTACTGTGCGAATAGAGCACATTTTAGTTCCAAGATATATTTTCCGAGGTATACCTAGTATATCAAGTAGCGGTATTCGGACCATTCAGCACGGCCCAATATCCGGGACCTCGCCAAGCTATTACATCCAGTAATGGAACAATAATCAAACCGTAGGCTGTTGTATCAATTTAGATAGATAGATAGATAATATTTTATTGTACACCAATAGATTACATTACAGTATAACTTGTAGGTAGCATGCATACATCAGTATCAAAATAAACGGGATATTTACCATGTTTCATTGTTTTGATTTTCCGATATTTCGGCGCTGTTGCAAGCACCATGATCACGGAGGAACTGGAGTAACAAACACCGCTGAAATATTGGAAACTCGAAACAATGAAACATGGTAAATATCCCGTTTATTTTGATATTGATGTGAGTGACCATGATAGTTTAATACCTATAGCATGCATTCAGTTTAATGTACAATGGGCGGCCTTATCGCTTAGTGATGTAATAAAGCAAAAGATTTGGTGTAGATTATCAAATAAACTAGAAACAAGGTGTATTAAAAACAAAAAGAAAGAGAGATGTGTTCCCAGCGGTGAGTAGGGTAGCCAGAGTTCACTGCATAATTTGTGCTGTCAGTGGGAAGACTAAAGGCTTGTCCTGTTTTGTCCTCTACACTGACGGCACAGAAAGTCTGTGCTTACAGGGTCGGCAGCGCGAGTGTGGCTTCTCTGGTGTTACACACGTCCATAGGCCACGGTAACCACTTTCCATCAGGTGGGCCGTGTGCTTGTCTGCCACCTAAGTGGTATAAAAAAATAAAAAAAGATATGTGAATGAGAAGTTCAAATAAAGTAAAATAAATATACAACTTTAGCACACAAATAGATATACGAAGTAGATTAGTATCTAATACAACTGGTTAATACCTTTGTAATTTACGGCAACGTTATATACACTAGTCAATGACCACGGCTCCGTTCACGTGGGTATCCGTTATCGCGATTTTTTTATATATCTTCATTATTTTTAAACTATCGCAGTGTGAATTCATAATTATACAACGGTACGGAAATTTTTTTTTCGGGATTTGTACTCGAAAAGTTCCGAACCGGTTAATAATTATGATATATCTTCGTCGGATATCGTCGGAAGGGGACGACCTAGGCGCACATAACTGGACCAAATCGGGGAAGTTTTAGAAAAGGGGCAGGTCAGAAGTACCATAACCGACGAGCATGCATGAAGAATGTAATGAGAAGGAATGAAGCGAGAGTAGTATGTCAGGATCGTAGCAAATGGAGATCCGTGATCTCTGCCTACCCCTATGGGAAATAGGCGTGATTTTATGTATGTATGTATGTACATATCTTCGTTTCTACTCAATTAATTGAGTATTTTATTTAACTAAGCTCATTAAAGCTATGTAGATAATTTGACTATTAAATATTATGACGTCACAATAAATTATTTCATACAGGTTTCCTTATAACGTACCGTTTTGACGTTTAGTAAAAAAACACTAATTTGACTAGCCAGTCAAATACTCAATTGCGATTAAACAAACGTAAGATTTGAAAAATGATCAACGCCTTTCAATTAAAAAAAACCACATCAAAAATCCGTTCAGAAGTTTTTGCGTCTATCGTAAAAAATTGATAAGAAATTAAAAAAAAAACTATTTTAGTTTTCAGTATCTATCGTTAATGTTACTTAATCCAAGTTTTTTTTTTAATATCTCTAATGTTACAGACAACACCAGTTTACAATTATATAATATTACAGATACGCCTTTGTACGTTGATTGCTCGGATTGGTATGCGGTTTACATGTGATTGCGTACGGCATATGACTTGTGTTTAGTTACGTCTATATAGGTACGCTATAGAGAAATGTTGCCTCATTGTATTTGTATTTGGAATAGCGTAATGCGTTATGATTGTATACTTAGATATTCATGTACTGTATAAGCCGCGTGGTTCCCGGCTGAGTAGAATTTGGACCACCTCATCTCTTCCCATGCGGTGTCGTACAAGGCGACTAAGGAATAGGGCTGTTTAACCACAGAGAGATATATACAGCCCAGACTCATTCTCAGATGAATGGCTTGAGTCAAAAATAGTGCCCGGAAATCGACAATAGGCCCCTTATTACGTGGGAAAGAATTTATTTTAAATTGATGATTAGTGAAATGTGGGTGTTAAAAAATTTCACCAATTTCACCAATCATTGAATTCGGTCCCACGTAATAGGAGGTGTGCCAATTGCCGTCTTTCGGGCACTATTGGCCTGCGATGACTAGGTATAAGAACCTCTAATATCAAGACAAGCACTGGTATTTAAACTTCTTTACAAACCTATTGCTACAATTGAATCATGCTAGAAAATCATTTCTTTAACCTTTTTTAAAAGTGATACTCAAAACCTTAAAAAAAACTAGTGGCAGATATAAATCACGCTTCACCATTGCAATGAAACTTTCAATCATTTTTTTATTTCCCTAACCGACGCGGAGTTAACGCTCCAAATTTAATTAATCAAAGACATCTCGAAAACATTAAAAGGAATGTTTTTCAAACCGTCCATCAGCAGAAAATTGAATTTTTTTATGTTCAGCAGTAATCAACCATGCTAAAATTTTTAATGCAAAAGTGAATGTCTGTCTGTTACGTTTTCATCCCTCATCTATTGACTGACTTTAAATTCGGTACAAAGGTAGATTCCAGCCCAAGAATGATCATAAGTTACGTTTGATACACGCAGGCGGAACGTCGAGGAACTGCAAATAGAAGATATTTAAAAAAACCTTAGGTTTTGTTTGTGGTTATGTTTTTCATTAGAAAAACCTAGGATAGACTTAAAATCTGCCGTATCTTCTTCTTCAGCCTAGCGTTAATCCCAATAACATCTGGAGTCCGCTTTTCCTAGTCTAACTACGGGTTTGGCTAGACTTCGATATTTTCTGTGAAGCGACTGCCATCTGACCTTTACAACCTATTGGCGAAATCGAAGTATTTAGATTAGACCAAGACTTAAAACCAGCGGTATGTTGCCATACAATTGATCAAGTAGTCAGCAGCGCGAGTGTGACATCCCTGGTGTAGCATACGTCCATAGGCCATGGTAACCGCTTCCCAGCAGGTGGACCGTGTGCTTGTCTACCAACTAAGTGGTATAAAAAAAAAGTAGAACTGGAAATATGGCCAATAAACGATAAACGACATTCAAGAGAACGGATCCGCGTGCATCAACTAGTTCTATACAAATGAAAATATTTATTGATACTTGCAGTTACGACTGTTTACGTTGTATTAATTAAGTATACTGTACAACTTTGGAAGCTTATTTCGACTTTATGGGTTCTCCGAATGGGGGTTGCGACTTCTTGAATGGTGAAAGTTATGGGCTGTTTGATTGAAACTGTCTACGAATTATTGCACTAAATTAATTGGCAGTTAACACTCGTCTCGAAGGATATAAAAAGCTGAATAGAGGCCTTTATAACATACAGGATCTCATTAACATTGATTGAAAACGATAATGGAAATAAACAACTTATTAACGGATTCTATCACGTGTAAATACTGTTGATTGACTTCGCTTGGTGGAACCTGCTTCACTTTTCCAGTATATTTTATTTTTCACCTGATCCGTTTCGCCAACATAAACTTTTGAGGCGAAACCAATCAGGTCAAAAATAAAATATAGTCGACATGTACAAAGTGTCTTCTATCATTTTCGTTATTCGTTCGAATTCGTTAAGAAATAGTTTTATTTTAATGTATGATACTCGTGTAAACTTCAAATATTATCATGAGAACAATATAACTCAAATTGCACCATGATTGTGATAAACTGGGATGAAGTCCAGATTCAGGAAAAACCACCGATGCAGATACTCATCATCATATTTGCGTTAATTCTGGTCGCAACTAAGGCATTTAGGTCGGATTCCGGAGTCTACTTTTCACGTCTACCTACGACGCGGTTGAACGTCTAACCTCCATAAACCCTAGTGACCATTGATTCAGATACTGAGTGTAGTAAAAGAATGAGGGCAGAAATATAAACTTTATATTTTTTGAAGTAGTGAGTAGACAGTCACTTTTATAAAAAGGTAGATGTCCACGGTTTTTCGGGATATTCTTCTTTCTGTCGACCTTTCTATAGACGCAACTCTTTCCACAATGCCTATTCGGTACGGTCTGAAGATGAAAAGATATTCAAAATTCGATCTCCATCTGTCAAAATCAAAATTAATGTCAAAAACTCTTTTACTATTTATGTACCTGTATTTATTCAGTTTAGGTATGTCAAAAACTGTTATCCCGTAATATTGTTTTTAAAGAGAACATTGAAATCGTGGTGGTCGTATTTATTATTAAATCGAGGCAAAAGTTAATAAATCTATTTATGAATTTTTGATACGAGATTCGCTGTTTTCATTGAAATCGTGCTTTTTTTGACATTTTCGAGACTGATTTTCCAATATCTTTTCGTAAAATCACGTACCGTGAAATGCCGCCTTAACTATGTTAAAACTTCTCAAGATGTGAAGTTCTTGCCAAATTTGTGAAGGCGTCGCCGCCAAAAATCCTTGGAGTTTATATGCCAAAAGCGTAAACTGTGCTAACTACACTTAAGTACGTATTAACGTTTACTTCGAGATTGGACCACTCATTGGACCTTTTACTTAAATTGGTCCAACAGTTTGGTTGGCATCTAACCAAGCTATTTCTGACTATCTGTTCCTGTTTTGGGATAAGTACTTTGCACTTTTTCATGAATATATTTTAACCAAGTATAGCCAAGCAACAAAGAGGATTATCATTTGGCCAGTATGTTTGTATGTGTTATGTACGCGTTACTAATCAAAATTCGATAAATGAAGTTTCGTTGGAAATGTCTTAATTGCCCACTGGTTATAGGCTATGTGACGTCATATTATATTGAATATGGGACCCCTCTACTCTAGACGAACGAAACTTTACAATTTTGTTACTCAATAATAATAAAGATCCGGATTCAATCGGGAACAATGCTATCATTCATATCGACGGAAATTGAAAGGCTAAAAGAAGCTGTAAGAGACAAAGACAGTTGACAGGAAAATTAATAGGGTTTATGATGTGCTTAAAGGCCTTTTTTCTATGAACACTCGATGTCGCTTGTACTTTTTTGCATTACTACCATCATAGCGTCAAGGCTAATAAAGGCAGAGGGTGACAGGTGGAGCCGCCTGTCACCCTGGCAGAAGCAGGCCGTGGCGGCGGCGCGCCTTTCGCGCCTCCCCGTTTTCCGGGAACGAGTTGGGGACTCTGTAGTCCCCACACACCCGAAGAGAGGGCCAGATCGTAAGAGATGGCCCTGGGTAGGCCGGGGTGCGAGGGATATGCCTGTCAACCTCACCTTCGGCAACCAAAACGACCCACAGGCGCGTGCGTTTTAGTCGGTTCGAGTCCGACATAACCTCTCCCACCGGCTCCGATCCGTGGGGATTTTGCACACGTAAAAAAAAATGCTAATAAAGGCATGTGCATAATTTTGCATAATTTTTACCACGCTTTTCACGCTTTAAGTCGTTTGAAAAATGAGAATGATGATTTGTAATGATGTTAGTACTTAGCGTACGTTTAACAGTTAAAAGCTTCTTCAGACATGATGATTTACTGTCTAAACATCTCTAGTCATGAACATATATCGATAATTTTGTTATCGATAAACAGCATCGACGATGTTTACTTTGGACATGGCTGTCGATGTATCGAATGCTTGATTCGACCTAGTCTTTTTCTATTCTAAGGAGATGCAGGACTTTGGTATCAACCTCATATTATGTTGCAATCGATGCGGTTCCGTAATTCCTTTGTTTGTCATACGTAAACTAAATAGAGAATTCTTTAGCAGGGCTTGAAAAAGTGTCAAGAGCGTCAATCTCTAGATTTATTCATAATGACAGCTAGTACTTTTTAGACTTACCTACTCACTGTCAGACAAAAATTACCGATTTTATAGTATATATTTAGTCGATCAAAAATTGTACTCAGTTCTTTTATCGATATTTTATCAATAAGAAAGCGCATCACTATATTTCTCTTGACCAATTTTCGAGTGCGCAAATCATTCCGCACGCGATCTATCAAAATGCTTTTATCATCAACCTACATCGCGTAAAAGCGTAATAAAATAGCGTTTTTGGCACCGAACACTAAACAGAGCTGTTGTGACAGCATCATCATCATCATCTTCGCGTTATTCTCGAATGAAATCGAGGCTTTAAGCTCAGAGGTTTGCATCCACTTAATGCTTCTATCATTTTCCTAGCGTCTTTTCAGTTGCTGTAACTGTAAAGTCTGCTATCTAGGAGCCCAGGGTCCACTTATTGCTTAGCAACTGTAACTTGACCTTCCAAACTCTGAAAGGAAAACCTCCGGCAGAGCTTCGTCTGTTGTAGGAGATTTACCGATTTGCAGGTTTTTTTTCAACAACACGCACACGCACATGGTCCACCTGATGGAAAGTGGTTACCGTGGCCTATAGACGTGTGCAACACCAAGGGAGTCGCACTCGCGCTGCCAACCCTGTAAGCACAGAGTTTCTGTGCCGTCAGTGTAAAAGAAAAAGCAGGACAAGGTCATGGTCTTCGCATTGACAGTACAAAAATTATCCAGTGAGCTCTGGCTACCCTACTCACCGCCGGGAACACAATACGAGGTTATTATGGCCGCGGTATTCTGTAGGGCGGAGGTACTTCCCCAGTCGGACTGCTGAATTTGACGAAAATATTATCGTGTCCTACCTCCTACGAGTTGCAACTTATTTGCGACAACAGTACCACAGTTGATAAAACGTGGGTGTCAATAAACCTCTGCCAACTCAAGGATCTTCAGCCGTGATAATACACTGATATCACAAGGCTATCCTGTCAACAGAAAATGCACTTATCACAGCAGTATCCGTTCCGGATATCCTAAGTTCTTAGGCTGACCTAGTTTGTTTGTTTATCTAATAACATGGGTTATCTGATGCAGTCAGGGTCGCTCAAGAATGTGCTAAATGCATTTAATATCATGGCTACGTAATTGTTTCTGATTTTAAGAATATAAATGAACAAATAGACATATAAATATTTAATAATATCCGCGGTAGCCTAGTCGTATGGCTAATGGACTGCTGAAACGAGGTCTCGGGTTCGATCCCAAGTTTTACCATGGCACACACCAATGACTTGATGATGACCAATGATTTTCGAAGTTATGTGTGTATCTACACAGCCCAGACTCAGCCTCAGATACATGGCTTGAGTCAACAATAGTGCCCGGAAGACGGCAATAGGCTAAGTCCCTATAACGAATTCAATGATTGGTGAAATGTGGGTGTTAATTCACCTCTGCCTAACCCTCCGAGGATAATGAATTTATGTATGTAAATTAATGATTGCAATTGACATTGGAACATCAGGAGGACCTTGCATTGATTGACTTTGAGTCAAAGAATATTTATTTATTTAAACTATGTTTTATGTAGCTTATAATAAATTGCATTTAACGCATTTAATCTTCATATCAGTGAAATCTTATTCCATTATCCCCAGTTTGAAGCCTGAGATTCGTCTGACCTTGATTAACAGGGTCTTGTCCGTTGATTAACAGGTGGACTGACTTGCGGATGGCTTGGACTTCAAGAAACTTAGTACAATAGTCTGAAGCAGTTTTATAGAAAATTCGTGTGTAGGTATATCACTACTGACCCTTAGCCAAAAAGTCGTGATTATATGCATAGATGGGATAGGGCTGTTTAACACCAGAGAGATATATACTGTTCAAATGTGGGTGTTAATTCACCTCTTGAATGAAATTTTAAGGATTTGGTATGCATGCTAGCTAATTATACAAATCGTATAAAAAAATATTCTACACAACGCTATCTAGACCCATGGTAAGCATAGCTTAACTACCTTGTGTTATGTATTTAGAATGCAGATAAACATACTCAGATACAGTTTTTTTATAAATACATACATATTATACATAGAAAACACCCAGACCAATGCAATAATACATATTCGTGTATACAAATATTTGCATTGAGCAGGAATCGAACCCGCGCCGCGTAGCAGTCGAACGTTCTACCGCAACGCTACAGAGGCCGTCATATAAGATATAGACAAAATTGAATCGGTTCGACAGGCGGGATTCGAACCCACGATCTCGCCCGAAACCATCCAAATTCTTCTATACATATCGGCGACAGTGAACCGATTAAATTTTTTTAAATATATTAATCGATTTAATTCACCTCTGCCTAACCCTTTGTAGATAAAGGCGTGATTATATGTATGCATATTTAATCCGCGTAGCCATTAAAGATAGAGAGAGACGGAACGGGTCACATGAGGGCACGCGCAAGGCCGTCCGCGATTCTAACGTCGCGTCGCACGCGCATATCGCTAAACTGAGTGCATTACGAACGAGACGCACGAGGCGACGGGCACGTACCAACCTGTCTCTATTAACGATCTTTTATTTATATTTATTTGTTTAGTCAGTAAATACAGAATAAGTTTTTTTTTCGCTTGATACAGTGTCCATCTTTAATAAGTTTAAAACTAAAACTCGACTACTGAAAAATCACACCCTAACATGTATTAAACAAGAAAATATCAGGGATACCGTTTTGTATTTAAACTATCATGGTCACTCACATCAGTATCAAAATTAACGGGATATTTACCATGTTTAATTGTTTTAAGTTTCTGATATTTCGGCGCTGTTCATGGTGCTTGCAACAGCGCCGAAATATCGGAAACTCAAAACAATGAAACATGGTAAATATCATGTTAATTTTGATACTGATGATACCAATTTGCCCTAAAATGTATTGTTTTATTAGACTAAGTGGCATACTTATATATATAGTACTTATTAGGGCGTGATTTTTACCCGATTACGGCGAAGCAAAAGGAGGGTTATGGTTATGACAGGCTATGTGTGTATATAGGTTCATCTGTTCCCTCATAGCTCCTCAACCACTTGTTAGAATTAGACAAATGAGGTATCGTTAGAAGCGTCTTAGTCGTCTGCTAGTTAAAGGCTATATAATGTGTTACTGAATCTATTTTGGCGCCCTCTAGCGGTCATAAAGTCAGTGTTAAAAAATAAATTTGAGATAAATATGTCGTGTTTTGTATCAACTGAAATGGTTTAATTAGCATATTTCCAATACATACATACATACATACATAAAATCACGCCTGTCTCCCATAGGGGTAGGCAGAGATCACGGATCTCCATTTGCTACGATCCTGACATACTACTCTCGCTTCATTCACTCTCATTACATTCTTCATGCATGCTCGTCGGTTTAGAGTACTCCAATACATATAAATTATACCTATTGCTTGCCCCAAAGTAATATAAATAAAAAAAATAAGTTTAAAACTTATTTAAACTATCAAGGTCACTCACATCAGTATCAAAATAATCGGGATTGTTTTGAGTTTTCGATATTTCGGCGCTGTTGCAAGCACCATGTTCACGGAGGAACAGTTGCTCCGTGATCATGTGGCTTGCAACAGCGATTATTTTGATGCTGAAGTTTAAAACTACTCTCCAGTGAAGTCACCCAGTTTAACCAATAACAATCAGTATCAGAGAATTGCACAGCAGGACCAATCTCACCTGTAATCTGGTACTGATCATCTGGTACAAATACTCATATTCCTTTCAGGGTTGGAGGTTAGACAATAGGCCTTCTTATAAATCAAAAGGAGGGATCAAATAATAGTATGTTCTAATTAGATTTTATGCACTAGTGGGACTACTACAGTCAAAAATAACTGTTACTGCCTTGGCTGATTCCACAGAATACGGGACGGTAACGCAGAATACGGGACGGTAACGCAGAATACGGGACGGTAACGCAGAATACGGGACGGTAACGCAGAATACGAGTTAGATCCGCAGAATACGGGACGATCCTACACAATACGGGATTTTTGGATACCATACGTCGTATATTTTTATAATCAGCTACTAATACGATGTGCCCGGGTACAAGGGTATATAGTAGACATATTTATTAGACTGAGACATGACTATAGCAAGCAATTTGTAAGAAATGTGCCTAGGAATGACCATGTTTACATATTTCAATAAAGTAGTACGTGCAGTGGTAAAATAACTTTGGATTTTTAAAGAGACAACTAATTTCCTTCAGGTGAGCCGTGTGCATGTCTGTCACCTGAGTAATATAAAAAAACGATTACTTTCAGAACTATATAAATTGTCAAGTTGTGTTGTTTGAAATAAGTTAATTAAACCAACCTACTGGTTTTTCGCGGGCAACTGTCTGACCTCCCAAGCTTAAGATAGGAAATCTTCGAAATTGTTTTGAAAGTTCAATATATATCTCGTTTATTTTTACTTTAATTTAGCATAGTTGGAGTGGTTAAAGGGAATTTTAGTAAATTCGGTTACTAAAATTCTTATCAAAAAAAAGCAATTTAATTTTAGCAAATTCTACCATTAAAAGAAATGTGGGTGTTAATTCACTTCTGCTTAACCCTCCGGTGATATAGGCGTGATTATATGTATGTATGTATGTATGTATTAAAAGAAATTGCACGTACCTACGTATGATATGAAGTACCTATCATATTGTATCGAGGTCGTTGTCTGCGCGCGCGCCGAGGACACTACAGTCTGCGCATGAATTATATGTATTGCAAGTATTATAATATCAAAGAATCAAAGAATCAATTTTATTTATTCAGTTTAGACACATAAAGAGCAATTTAGCCACATATACTTTTACGATAACTTCAAGAAATTCTTCAAAAATCCCCGGTAGTCTAGTTTTGAAGGTCCTTTTTTATTAGACCCATGGTAATCATAGCTTAACTAGCTGGTGTTATGAAATCTAGAATCTAGAATGCGGATAAATATACTTTTTTTTTGTAAATATATGCATATTATAAACACAAGAACAATCAAAGAATCAAAAAATCTATTTCATTTATTCAGTTCAGGCACACAAGGAGCACACATGAACGTTAATATTTTACAATCATGTCTTATAGTAATATACCGATATTAAATAATGTATAAATAAGCTATTGGAAACCTCGGTAGTCTAGTGGTATGGGTAATGGAGTGCTGAGCTTGTCTCAGCAGTCCATTACCCATACCACTAAACTCTCTCGGGTTCGATCCCAGGATTTACCATGGCACACACCAATGACTTTTCGATGCTTTTCGAAGTTATGTGTGTATTTATCGCAGGTTTATAAGTGCCCAGTTAATGGCAATAGGCTCGCCATCTATTACATTGGGAACAAAACATAAACTGGCGAAATGTGGGTGCTAGCACCTCTGCATACCCCTTCGGATTATGGTTATATCGTGGTTACCGTGGTCTGTGGACGTGTGTAACACTAGAAGAGCCACCTGTAAGCCCAGAGAGTTTCTGTGTCGTCAATGTAAAAAACAAAGCAGGACAAGCTTTTGGTCTTCCCACTGATAGCACAAAATCTCTCCAATGAGCTCTGGCTACCCTACTCACCGCCGGTAACACAACACAAGGTTATTATGGCCGCGGTATTCTATTGGATCGGGCTGTTCAATTGGACAGATTTGAATAGGAAAAAAAATTGCACCCCCTATTACGTGGGACCGAATTCAATAATTTGTGAAATGTGGGTGTTAATTCGCCTCTGCCTAACCCTTCGGGGATAAAGGCGTGATTATTTGCATGCAATTTTTTTCCCCAGAACGCAAATGAATCAATATCGCATTCAGTCTGGTGAATGTTGACTCACTGTGCTACGTGCGGAAGGTCACGCTTGCCAGTTACGTCTAGCCGATAGCAGCTCACACTATTTTTATCTGAGTTTATTTTGTATTACAATCTGTTAAAATATTAAACATTGTTGGACGGAAATAGTAACGATAGAAGACTACGATGAAAACTCACAACCAATTCACTTTAAAAGTGAAAGAAGTTTGAAATTGTGAGTTTGTGTTCGATTTTAAGGCATCTGTGTCATCATCGTAACATTATTTAGAATCTGTAATGGTGGCCCTCTTTCCTGTGACTTTGCCTTTAGCTCGGGTGATAAGGGTCACTAGAATTACAGGTAACATACCGATTCGGTATCACCTCTGATAAGCGAGAATGGTGTTTGCAGACTCCTTAGAAGAATGTTTAAAGATTTATGGAACCCTATGACAAGGAAAAGTTCACTTGCGGAGCCAATTTAAAAAAAAAAAGGAAGGCAGTAAGATTTAGAGGTGTATTACAACACGTGCTATATTCGGTTCCACGTAACAAGAAGCCTTTTGCTGTCTTTTCTAGACTTTGTACTAGAACGGGAAATTCGCTAATAGAAACACAGTACACCAACCAGAGAATCGAACCTTTGGGTTGGCCGGGGTGCGTGGGTCGGCCGGGGTGCGAGGGATATGCCTGTCAACCTCACCTTCGGCAACCAAAGCGACCCACAGACGGCGTGCGTTTTAGTCGGTTCGAGTCCGACATAACCTCCTTCTCCGGCTCCGGTGGGGAGGTATCCGTGGGGATTTTGTGCACGTAAAAAAAAAAAAAAGAGAATCGAACCTAACATCTCGTCCGCAGCAGGCGAGCAAAATATTGTCATATATACTTCTAAACATATACATATTCTTATTCTTAACGTATTTTGACGGCCTCTGGGGCGTAGCGGTAGAACGTTTGACTGCTACACAGGGGGCATGGGTTCGATTCCCGCTCAGTCCAAATATTTGTATGCATGAACATGTATATTTGCATTAGTCTGGGTGTTTCTATGTATGCATTTACAAAAAAAAAGTATCTAAGTATGTTTATCCGCATTCTGGATTTCATAACACAAGCTAATTAAGCTATGCTTACCATGGGTCTAGATAGCGATGTGTAGAATGTTGTAGAATATTTATTATAAATTATTATTATATTATATTTATTTATAAGAAGTAGTCTTCATAAAGATAGTATAAAATATCGCTCTATTCTCTACATAACCCAGTGGGAATACACTGCTAAGTGTATATATGAAGCAACTGTACAGAAAAATAGATATCCCCCACCGGGGATTATGACGTATAAGCAGGTTACGTGAGCTGTCCTAATAATACATAGTGACGTCATCGGAGCGAGTATTTAGTGAGTTTGTGTATCGTGGTACCGCTCAATGTCAATGTCAAGTACGTTTGCCATATGTTTTTGTATATACATACGTATATGATTCGGTGTTGTTGAAATGTAGAATTATTACATTGATTCTAGTTTAGATAATCGAATTACAGGTTATACAATATATTCGTTCACGTACTTTCCTATTTTTGCTATTTGTCTTTAGTTTTTTTACAGTAGCGACTGCCTTCTGGCCCTTAATCTCGAGAGGAACCTGCACCAGGGGGCAAAACGTAAAATTTTTTATACCTCTTTAGGTGGCAGATAAACACACGGCTCACCTGATGGAAAGTGGTTAACGTGGCCTATGGACGTGTGCAAAACTAAGGAAGTCACACTCGCGCTGCCAACCCTGTAAGTGCAGAGAGTTTCTGTGCCGTCAGTGTAAAAGACAAAGCATGACATGCTTTTAGTCTTCCCACTGACGGCACAAAAACTGTCCAATGAGTTCCAGCTACGCTACTCACCTCCGGGAACACAACACGAGGTTATTATAGCCGTGGTATTCTAGCAGTGGACTGCCTTAGACTGATTGGTTGACTACAGGGACTATTGCCACCTAATCCCCCTATTTTGAGGAGAAGGCCTGCACCAGAACCTGTAGTTTTGGGTTGGACCTTGAAGACCTTAGGACCTATAGGTATCTTAGCCCTTTCAGTTTATTAAAACTATGGTAGGAATACCGAGATGGAAATGGAGAGGCAAACGGAAGGTCTTCTTAGCGATTTCCTAATGGACTATATGCGGAAAGTGAAGGCATCGAACCTAAACCCTTTTCCATAACAGTCGATCTAGCTATCACTATCTATAGTACCAAGGTAGACCTACTGCTACTGGTAGACCTACTGCTACTAGTAGACCTACTGCTACTGGTAGACCTACTGCTACTGGTATACCTTCTCCCTACAGTCCCGGGTCCTTTAAGAGGGGCGTAAAAACCTTTTGATGAGGCCGTCTTATTGTCACCATTGTAACTTGGCAAATGTAAGTAATGGTAACAGTCTTTTCTGAGACTTTGCCTTCAGCTTACTATCAGGCGAGAAGAAGTCTAATTGACGTGTCATATATAAAAAAAAACATATTAAAAAATAAATTTAAATGTGTTGTGGAAGTAGTTTATAATTGGCAATTATGTTCACTTTATTTTGTAACATGTTCAGTTAATTATACAAGTGTAAGTTACAACGTTCAAATTACGTGACAAGTTTAACGTAACGCAGAATTAAAACAAGACATACATACATACATACATATATTTTTTTATATCATTTAGGTAGCAAGCACACGGCCCACCTGATGGAAAGCGGTCACCGTGGCCTATGGACGCGTGCAAAACCAATAGAGTCACACTCGCGCTGCCAACCTTGCAAGCTTTGAGAGTTTCTTTGCCGTCAGTGTAAAAGACAAAGCAGGACAAGCTTTTGGTATTTCCGCTAACAGCACAAAAGCCCTCCAGTGTGTACTCACCGCCGGGAACACAACACGAGGTTATTATGGCCGTCTGGGCTGTATATATCTGTCTAATGCTAAACAGCCCCATCTCTTAGTCGCCTTGTACGACACCGCATGTGAAGAGATGGGGTGGTCCAAATACTACTCTGCCGGGAACCATAGTTGTTTTTTTTTTTCGATAGTTCTGGAAAGAGAACTTTTGTAATACTGAGCTATTTATAGGGGCCGTTCAAGTACCACGTAAGCACTAAAGAGAGGAGGTGGGGGACTTTGATTGCTTATCTTTGATGACATGGGGGTGGGAGGTCTAGATAATGATTACGTAACCAGTAGTTATTTACTTTTTCACACACATATCCATGCATTACCCATACATTTCACTTACATGAAAAGAAATATGCATAGTTTTGCTTACTTTTGCTGACAAGGGGGAGAGGAGGTTAAATAATTTTAATAATGTCCTTACGGCTTTCAACGGCCCCATATAGGTATGCCTACGACTTTAATATAAGATTCTGTAATCTACGCCACTATTATTATAAATAGATTAATCTAGACTGATGAATGGGTGTGATGTGATGTTGTGTTTGATAAACAAACATCAACCCAAGATTTTTTTTTATATACCACGCCAGGCTGAGCGACGCTAGACAAAATTTTGTACAAAGAACTTTATTCCAGATAGAACTTTTATTCTAAGATTAAGTTCATTTGGGTCATCCGGATCTATGTTCAACAAGGGTACAGGCTAGTCACATAATATATCAATCTAAAAATTGACTTGACTCATTTCAGAATTTAAAAAAAAAACCTACAACTGTAATTACCATTGCCTTTAAAAAAAAACAATTGATACATAAATCAATTATACGATTCCAATTTTAAAATGAAAAAACATACTTTCGTTACGCTACGCCCGCACACGTCATTACAAATGACATTTCTGTAGTCCAATTTTGACAGGAGCCGTTTGATGTCACTCATAATAGAAACTAATGGTGTTAATAAACAGCTGTTATTTTGCCGTCACCGTGAAGGTGGTATTACGTAATTGTTTACCTGTAGAATTACGTAAGTGAAAGGAAATATCAGTAAACTAATATTTTTTTGTAGCCAAACGTCAGTTATTAGACTGACATCGGACACTTACAAGGTTAGATTTGTTGGAGTAATGCGTGTCAACTGTTTAATCTGCTAATATATATAGTCAATGGCAAAAGTTCACATTTCATAAAGGTTAGCGTTAGCTTTGCATTTATTTTATCATCTTAACGTTGTTCTCAGCTGCATTCGATAGTTTGTGTAGTTGTGGCTTATACGAATTTAATGGGAACGACTTCTGTCTGAACATCCAATATCTGTGAGGACAACTTACACCACAGCCTCATTTTTTCTATCTAGGACACGCCGATTTGACTTCACCTCGCCTGATGGTAATCTGTCTCAGGAAAGAGGGTCACCATTTGTCACTCATTGTCAGTCAAACTATGTATCAGTTTGCAGTTAAAGTAGACTTGAGTCAGAATCTTTTTGAACTCAAAAACACCTAACTTTATCACTTCAAAAATATGCTAACGAATTGAGAACCTCCTCGCAAAAAATACACCGAAATGTCTTCATTTACCAAACTCACGATATTCGCACACATTTTACGTGTACGCAATTTAGAAACGGAATAAGTATAAGCCTTGGTACATGATGAATCGCAAGCACACGGGTCGTATTAACCCTTAGCCATCAACCGACTTTACGGCCGCATGGGAACGGAAACACCTGACAATGTTTTTGAACACCTACGCAAAGGAACACGGGTGAATTTACATGTTAATAAAATTCTGGAGATCAAGCGACACGGTATTTGTATTTCTGTAGACGTGAAGGCTAATATTTAGAATGTACTAGCTTATTATTTTAGAGTTCCGTGCAGTACTCCATTTTTACCCGTGGGTGTCGTAGGAGGTGACTAAGGGATAAGTCTATTCTATAGTAGATGACAAAGTGCCCGCTTGACGGCAATAGAATCACCTCTTGTTATGTGGCAAAGTAAATTGTAGTTGCGACAAGTGGAGGTTAATGTTAATAGACAGAAGTTTATTAACCCCAACGTAGATAGAAATCTACCTCTTCAGAGATTTACATGGGTAGAAGTAGTTAATCCCCTAAACGCTAGTAACCAATAGAAATCTATTTTAGGGACAAAAATAGCCTAGGTCCTATTTCATGTGCATTGTATCTGTGTCAAATGTCAGTCAGATCCGTTAAGTAGTTTTTGCATGAAAGGGAACATTCAACATCACAAACTTACACATGGTGGGTACCATGTGAAAGTTTAATGTAATAGATGTGAAAGTTTACAAACTGGCTTAGATCCCGAGGTTCGCTTGTTTCTCCTTAGCTTATACGTTTTTTATGAGAGCTACCACCATCTGACAACTCCATCTCGAAAGGAAAGCATGCGCTGGAACCTCGTTCCTTAATCATCATACCCTCGATTCTACTAAAGTAAAGCTATTGTCATGCCACAGACACAAAAAATGGCATTAAATTTTAGACTTTATCATTAATAATTTAAGCTTAAAATTAAATAAATAGATTACACTTTTTCAATCACTCGACAAAAAACCTTTAAATTTTGTACTTTAAGAGCATCACTTGAAAGTCGAAAATTAAATGATTATTTTTGCTGTCTGTAGTTTTGCTTTAGGAGAATCAAGGCCCAGGTGTATCGACTAACATGTGTGGTTGACACGGCCCCAAACACCAATACTATAACAATATGATCTATTATTACAAAACAGCAGCTCACCCGTATCGTATTTTAAATTATCGCTAAGTGCTCGACGCTATCTATAGATATATTATCAACTTTCACCAATCAGATACACTTGTTAGATTATAAGCCTATAGCTGCAATTTGATATGGCCTCCGATTCCCTGATAGAGAACGTACGTCAGCTTTAATTCTATTCATACATTTCTAGGGACTGAGAACTAAGATGGCAGTCGCTTGCGAAAAAGTTAAATATACAAAATCATTGAAAGAAGGAGTGCTTTTCTTCTGTTCCAAGGTGCATGCTTTGAATATAAGAGATATTTAAAGCCTGTGTGCCGTTTTTATGTGTATTTTTTTTTATATATTTTAATATGAGAAGGCGAGGTTGTTGCAATACGTATTTCGGGATCATATCAGTTAACCCGCAGCCGATACTCTTGAAGGTGAAATACGCTTTAACTCCAAAGCAGTGGAGCACCACATAATATACACACTCCAAAAAGCCACTCCAAGAAAAATAATGACAAATCTTAATAAAAACCATCGTGAATTATGAACAATTTATTAGAAACGCTGAAATAAAAAGGTAAGTAAGCATAGACAATACGAGCGCGCGTCGTAAAGTTTTCCAATGAGACAAAAAGGCGGCAAGGTCGTGGAGTGACGTAACATCACAATGCAAGGCTTGCCCCTCGCACCGGCCAGTCAACACAATAAGATTGCGTTTTCACTAGGTCGAGATTTAAAAAAAAGATTGCTTTGACCAACTCAAAGCAATCTTTTATTTTTAACTTTCATTTTTAACTTTCGTGAACTGAACGATGGCGCCATCATCCCTTCAATGTTGTTAAAGTGAGCTAAATATTATCAGATAATATTTTCGCGTTCAGTAAAAATACTGATTGTGCATCTAATTAAGTTCAGAATGATCACCACCCACCCCGAAATGGATAGGTTAGGTTAGAAGACTAATGTTTTTTTATAATTAGTTGGTTGGTTGGTTGCTAACTAACTACTTACTTGCAGTAGTTTGTTGGTGCTCAATCAGTATTTTTGATGTGAATTTGGATTATTTTGTCGTACAAAATGTACTCTTTTAGATATACGTTTAAATACCATCCAATATTATCTTTGATTTGCAATAAAACAAGACGTGTTTGACACAGACAAACGTAGTTCGTATTTAAGCAATTTCACGGATTCATTTATACTTGAGCAGTTACAATGTGACACATCCTGTCGCTGTCATACAGGTGAAATTACAATAAAATTAATAATAAAAAAGCCGTTTTTATATAGGACACGTCAATTAGACTTCACCTTGCCTGATGGTAAGCTGAAGGCAAAATCTGAGAAAAGAGGGTCACCATTACTTACACATACCATGTGACAATGGTGACACTCAGCTTAACGGCCTCAACATTTGCTTTTTCACGCGCCGCTTAAAGGACCCGGGACTGTAGGAAGAAGGAAACACATGAGCTGGTAATGAATTCCAGGCCTTAATGGTGCGACAAAGGAAAGAGTCACCGAACCGCTTGGTTCTTGATTGGACACTGCACCGTGTGCGGATGACATCTAAGCCCAGCAAGTGTTGTCCTGTGTAGGAAAGGGGAGGGTGGGAGTAATTGGAAGAGCTAATCAGAACATTCACCATGGTACAGACGGTAAAATACTGCCAAGGACGCAACATCTATACGCATCTGCAAAGGCTCTAGGGTGTTGTGGGATTCCCAATAATGCGGACCGTACGTCGCTGCAAGCGTTGTGTAGTTATTTTTAAGTCTGATCAAGACCTTTTTAAGGAGGTAGGACACGGCGGTATTTCCGCCTAATTAAGCAGTCTAACTGGGGAAGTACCTCCACCCTACAGAATACCGCAGCTATAAAAACTTCGTGTTGTGATCCCAGCGGTGACAAGGGTAGCCAGAACTCACTAGAGAATTTTTGCTGTCAGTGGGAAGACTAAAGGCTTGTCCTTCTTTGTCTTCTACACCGACGGCACAGAAACTCTGTACTTACAGGGTTGGCAGCGCGACTGTGACTTCTCTGGTGTTACAAACGTCCATAGGCCACGGTAACCACTTTCCATCAGGTGGGCCGTGTGCTTGTCTGCCACCTAAGTGGTATAAAAAAAGACCTTTCAAACGAAAAAAAAAACTGCATCAAAATCTGTTCAGTAGTAACTGTACACTTCAGTGGAAACCCAGCCTAAACATCTAAGCGCTTAGCAACTACAAGTAGGTGAACACAATAGACGGGTTGGCGTGACATTTAGATGTGTGGTGAGTATTGTCATTGCTGAACTGAGAATATATATATGCATGCTTTACTAGTGTAGATTTCTCCAATGAAAAAATGCGTACAAAATCAGTTTCACTGAAACTCTCTGAGTTAAAAAGGTAACAGAAGTTTACCGTCAAAATTGATCAGACTGGGGAAGTACCTTCACCCTAAAGAATACCGTGGCCATAATAACCTCGTGTTGTGTTCCCGACAGTGAGTAGGATAGCCAGCGCTCATTGGAAAGTTTTTGTGCTGTCAGTGAGAAGATCAAAAGTTTGTCCTGTTTGACTTTTGCACTGACAGTACAGTTCTTACAGTGTCGGCAGCACGTGTGTGACGCCCCTGGTGTTACACACGTCCATAGGCCACGGTAACCACTTTCCATCAGATGGGCCGTAAGCTTATCTACCACCAAAGTAGTATTAAAAAAAAGTTTTCACTTCAAATATTATAAAACTTACATTTTATTAAACAAATGTAGCTGTTCCTCATGACGCCAAAACAACTTACCTGAAACAAATAATAATAATTATTAGGTTATTATTGCATGGTATGGGGCCCCTACAAGATGTTTGGAAACCCAAGCCAACCTGCAAGGCAAGGTCCACTTGCTGATTGACGGTCTTGGCTCTGGGAAAGGCTTCCTTCTAGCAGTTGAGGCTAACGATTAAATAGCTTATAGCTCTGTGCTTACAGAGTTGGCAGCGCGAGTGTGACTCCCCTTGTGTTGCACACATCGATAGGTCACGGTGACCACTTTCCATTAGCTGGTCCGTGTGCTTGTCTGTCACCTCAGTGGTTGAGAGTTCAATTGCTTCCATAAAAACCAGAATAAACCAAATAATGAAATGAGTGTGAGAGTGGATTCTAGGTTCAAAAGTAAAGTAATATTGTGTAGGAAGAGACCATCGGGCGTCTGAGGTCGCAAAATGACCTCCGTCCGCCATGAACGCGGGCCTGAAGGTGACGAGTGGAGCCGCCTATCATCCCCGCACGAGGCCCCGCTCTCGTCCTTCGAGATCAGCGAGCATCCGCAACACTGACCGTTGCACATTTGCCTTAGTTTGAGTTTCATAGTTATCAGTTATCAGATTTTTTTAGAGATTTATTATTGTTATGTTTGGGAAACTAGGTGCCATGTTAATGCGCACGAGTTATACCTACTTTTACGCCGCATTGGAGTACCATTTACTGTGTCAATAGAGTTTGTATGTGTTCTAAGGTATATTTCCTTAGAGGAAATGAGTAATACTCGGTAGTAATACACGTTTACATGGTGTATACTTGTTTCTTTGGCCGTGTGTACAGAACAGCCACACTTCATAGAAGGCATTATTCACGTTTTGACAGTAAATCCGCATGAATCCTAGTGGCGTAAACTTCGTGTTCCAAAACTTAGTTCAAAGCAAATGAACTTGGTTCTGTAAGATCTGTCATGTTTCACTTTACTAAATGGACAACGTTGTGAATGTGTGAGTTCAATCTACTTAATGTAGTAAGGAAGATATAATATAGGTATTTAAACTATCATGGTCATTCACAAGATTGGTTAGGTAAGCGATTGAGAATCAAAAACATGATCCAAGAGTAAAAATTTCAATCGTGAGGGTTTTAACTGCCGAACGACTGGCATGCAATGATCCATCTTTCCTAAAATAACCGGGAACAAGCCAAAATAAAATCGCGATATATGTAATCTTATTTAACTTTTTTACGATAAGGTGTATTTCCTTATCAGGTATTTGACAAATTTCGGAAATCTATCTTAAAAGATGTTAAAATCTATTTAATACCTGTTACAATTCATTACTTGCCCGTAAAACCTTATGAATTGGAAAAAAAACACATTTTCACTTTTTAGCTGAAAAAGTGCGCGAAAAACCGTCGGTCACGTGACATTTTGCGCGTGACGTCATTACATAATACGAAAAGACCAACCAACGAAAGTTTCCGTTACGCTAAGTAAATTTTTTATAGTTACGTCACGCGAACCGTCGCCAGACTTTTTGCGTTTTGCCTCATATGAAATACAGATAAATAATGACAATTTTATTTTGTAAAAATAAAATATATAAATTCATATTTTTGTGAAAAACATGTTGTATAGCTATCATATTCAGGTAGGACGCCCCCTAGCCAGATGGACGGACGACCTCAAAAAAGTGGGTGGGACAGACTGGATGCGGAAAGCAGAGGATCAGAAAAAATGGCGCACATTGGGAGAGACAGCGGTGGGCTAATTGATTGATATCATATTCAATACATTTCATGTTTTTTGTAATAGTTGTCAATTAGCCCATGGCAGTCCACTACTGGACATAGACCTCTCCCAATGCTGGGAGACTTTGGCCTACCGTTTCCACGCTGGCCAGACGGGTTGGTACAGGCTTTTATTTCGATGTATCTCCTTAGCCGTATGTAAATATAAGTCAGCGTTTTCTTACTCAACAAAATGCAGTTCTATTCAAGTAATTTAAAACCTACTTCAGCAGAACACTCCTCATATTACAGACAGTGCGACCGCATTAGAACAAGCAATAGTATATACCCCACCAACCGCCATACAGTCTGGTCAGCCCAGACGCGGCTAGCCATGTAACAGTGTAATATGTCTGCCACATGATATTGTACGGTAGCAACTTTATTGCCTTACACGAATCCTGATTTAAAGACGCAGGATTTTTTTTTTGTTTTTGAATATATTTTTGTGTCATGGGTTTTAAGATTATTATTTTTTATACCACTTAGTTGGCAGACAAGCACACGGCCCACCTGAGGAAAAGTGGTTACCGTGGCCATGGACGTTTGTAACACCAGAGGAGTCACAGTCGCGCTGCCAACCCTGTAAGCACAGAGTTTCTGTGCCGTCAGTAAAAGACAAAGCATGTCCAGCATTTAGTCTTCCCACTGACAGCTCAAATTTTGGTTGCAGAAGTTGGTCACAGTATCCACGACTAAGACGGTGACACTCGCTTCGGCTCGTTCATGGGGCAAAGGATGGTTATTGCAGTTCAACGAGGTAACGCGGCCAGCACCATGGGTACACTTGCGCAGGGAACGATATGTTGTGGGTTATTCCACACGACATTATCACGGATGTTTTCTGTGTTTTTTTGTTTTATTACTGACGTACAACTTGTAAATAATAAATGAAATATTTTAGTATTTTAATTTTTGTTTCACTTTCACTCCTTTGTCGCCATTCATTACCAGCTCACGTGTTGCCTTCTTCCTACAGTCCCGGGTCCTTTAAGCGGGGCGTGAAAAAGCAAATGATGGGCCATCAAGCTGAGTGTCACCATTGTAACATGGTATGTATATGTAAGTAATGGTGACCCTCTTTTCTGAGACTTTGTCTTCAGCATACCATCAGGAGAGGCGAAGTCTACTTCACGTGTTATATATATGTTAAAAAAATAGTATACAAAATATTGTATAGAAATCTGCCGGATTTGTAAACATTTATGATCAGCCTTCATCATTTAGCCTAAAACCTTTGTCGATAAACGAACTATTCATTACGAAAATATTTTTTTCAATTTAAACAAATAGTTTCTGAGATTAGAGCGTTCAAACCAATAAACTAAACTCTTCAGCTTTATAAAATTAGCACAGATATGCGACCGTATCTCCTTTGTCAACTGTACATTTACGCAGCCAATGCTTCTTGACATCTCCTGTAAAGAAGTAATTTATTATTCAACATAGATGGTAGACAAGCACACGGTCCACCTGATGGAAAGTGATTACCGTGACCAAAGAACGTGTGCATCACCAGAGGAGTCACACCTGTGCTACCGACCCTATAAGAACGGAGAGTTTCTGTGTCGCCAGTCCAGAAGACACAATCTCAAACCTTTAGTCTTCCCAATGACAGCACAAAAACTCTCTAGTGATTTCTGGGTACCCTACTCACCGCCGGGAACACAACACGAGGTACTTCCCCAGTCAGACTGCTCAATTGAGACGGGAACACTGTCGTGTACTTACAAAAAATTTGCTATGTGCGCAGCAAATACTGCTTTGGTGTGCAGCCCCTTACCTGAACAGGTAATAGGATACCTAATATTTGCTTGTGATGTCATTTTGTTGCCATTTCCCATTAACTTATGGCCTGTACGTGCGTGCAGAGTTGGCAGTAACCATCATCAACCTAGTTTATTACCAATACTCGTTTGAATACGTAATCTATACTAATATTATAAAGCTGCAGTTTGTTTGTTTGAACGCGCTAATCTCTGGAACTACTGGTCCGATTTGAATGATTCTTTCAGTGTTGGGTAGTCCATTTATCGAGGAACGTTTTAGGCTATATATCATCACGCTACTACTTAAGGGAGCGGAGCATTGATAATAAATGTTAACGAATCCGGCAATTTTTCATACATATTTTGAAGACTAAAGCATACGGGCTCAAAGGGAATGAAGCTTCAAAATATACCCCGGGCGAAGCTGGGGTGGGTCAGCTAGTCATATATAATCCTCTATAGTAGCGTTCTATTTTTGCCGACAATGCGTAATAAAAATATTGTTTCTTCGTATATCTACCTACTAACAATGTTTTTTTTTATTTTTACATAACATAAACTCACGCCTATATCCCCGATGGGGTATGCAAAGGTGTTGCAAAGCTAGTGATAGGTGGTCGAGTCCCTGTTCCCGGCGCGAGCGGAACACGTTCCGCCGCAGATGACTCCGCCACCTCGGTCGCCTGTGGCGCCCAGTGTGGTAGTTGACGATGAAGTCCCCGAGGTCACTTGGGTAGAACTGGAGCTGGCGGTGCGAAGGCTTAGAGCCAAGAAGAGCACCGCCCCGGGACCCGACGGCATTCCAGGCCGCGCGTGGGTCCTAGCTCTGGGAGAAGACGGTCTCGAACCCCGACTTAGAGGGTTCCTCAGCGCATGCTTGGAGCGGGGCCAGTTTCCGAAGATGTGGAAGACGGGGAAACTGGTCCTCATCCGAAAGGAGGGTCGCCCGGCGGACGAACCGTCCGGCTACCGGCCCATTGTGTTGCTCGACGAGGTGGGCAAGCTCTTTGAAAGAGTTATTGCGAAGCGCCTCGTCGAGCACCTCTCTGGTAGGGGGCCGGACCTGGCGGATGCCCAATACGGCTTCCGCCGGTGGCGGTCCACCATGGATGCCATCATGCGCGTGAGGACTTTGGCGGAGGAGGCAGTTGCCCGGGGCGAGGTGACGTTGGCGGTGTCCTTGGACATCTCCAACGCGTTCAACACCTTGCCCTGGAGTTGCATCAGGGAGGCACTCGAGTACCACGGTGTGCCTCTCTACCTCCGCCGCATAGTCGGGGCGTACCTGACGGAGAGAGCCGTCATCTACCCAAGTGCGACCGGCGTCGGTCGGCGTGAGATGTCGTGCGGTGTTCCACAGGGATCGGTTCTCGGGCCGCTACTGTGGAACATTGGATACGACTGGGTGCTTCGCGGTGAGCTTGCGGACGGCGCCGCCGTCACGTGCTATGCGGACGACACGCTAGTGACGGCGAGCGGGGCTACACACCGCGAAGCGATCCTGAGGGCCACGACCGCGGTTGCTCAAGTCGTGGAACGGATCCGGCGGCTGGGCCTTGAGGTGGCTTTGCATAAATCCGAGGCCATGTTCTTTCATGGACCTCGGCGCACGCCACCACCTGGTTCCAGTCTGACAGTGGGAGGCACTCTCATCGGCATCAAGCCCCAGATGAAATATCTGGGGCTCGTGCTCGACGGCCGGTGGGACTTCGGGAAGCACTTCCGAAGTCTGGGCCTCAAATTGGCGGGCACAGCCAACGCTCTGGCGCGGCTACTGCCCAACCTGAGGGGCCCGGAGGACTCCTGCAGGAGACTCTACGCGGGTGTCGTGCGGTCCATGGCCCTGTACAGGTGTCCCGTGTGGGCGGACACCCTGAGTGATCGGCACATGCTCCTGCTGCAGCGTCCGCAGCGGAAGTTGGCGTGCCGCATCATAAGGGGGTACCGCACGATATCATTCAACGCGGCGAGTCTCCTCGCCGGATCCCCACCATGGATCCTGGAAGCGAGATGCCTTTCGGCGCTATACCGGTTCCGAAGGGCGGCGCGGGAGCGGGGCCACGATCCCGAGCCCGAAGAAATTCGGGCCGTGAGATCCCGGCTCCACAGGGAAATGGTGGCGGAATGGGAGAGACGACTTGGGCAACCAAGCGCAGGGCACGCCGTAGTAACGGCGGTAAGACCCATCATGGGGGAGTGGCTAGAGAGGCCACACGGCAGCCTCTCGTACCGTCTGACGCAGATGATCACCGAGCACGGATGCTTCGGAAAGTATCTGCGTCGGATGCAGAAAGAGCCAACGTCCGAGTGCCATCACTGCGACGCGAGCGAGGACTCAGGTCCGCACACGCTCACCGAGTGTCCGGCGTGGGAGACGCCGAGGCGGGAGCTTGTGGCGGCCCTGGGAGTGAGGGTTCTCACGCTCTCCACCTTGCTCGCGGCGATGGTTCGCTGCGCGGATGCGTGGGCGGCCGGCGCCTCCTTTTGCGAGCAAGTAATGCTCGTGAAGAAGGAGGCGGGGCGGGAGCGGCAGCGGGAGCGACGAAGGATCGCAAGACAAGCTGCCCGCGTACGAAGGCAACTCGGGCGTCGGAGGTCGATGAACGAACTCCGCCCCCCATGAGCGCCGGCCTGGGGGTGACAGGTGAAGCCGCCTGTCACCCTGGCAGAATCAGGCCGCGGCGGTGGCGCGCGTGGCGCGCCTCCCCGTTTTCGGGGACGAGTTGGGGACTCTGTAGTCCCCACAACCGAGAAGAGGGCCATATCGTGAGAGATGGCCCTGGGTCGGCCGGGGTGCGAGGGATATGCCTGTCAACCTCACCTTCGGCAACCAAAACGACCCACAGGCGGCGTGCGTTTTAGTCGGTTCGAGTCCGACATAACCTCCTCCACCGGCTCCGGTGGGGAGGTATCCGTGGGGATTTTGCGCACGTAAAAAAAAAAAAAAAAAAAAACTAGTGATAGAATAAAGTATCAGTTACAAATGGTAATAGATATGATAACTATTACATGATATATTTAATGAGTATAGTATCGACTACAGTACTTTTTGTTGGCATTCATTTGGCGATAAAATGGATGTGCTTTCCAGGAGAGAATTTAGAACACCCTATCTCTTCCCACGCGGTGTCGTAAAAGGCGACTAAAGGATAGGGCTGTTTAACATCAGTAGATATATACAGCCCAGACTCATGTACCTACAGCCTCAGATGCATGCATTTTTTATGCGGCATCTGAGGCTAACCATAGTGCCCGGAAAAACAGCAATAGTCTCACCCCCCTATTACGTGGAACCAAATACAATGATTATTAAAAAGTGGGTGACGGCACAGAAACTCTTGTGCTTACAGAGTTGGCAGCGCGAGTGTGACTCTTTTTGTGCTGCACAAGTCCATAGGCCACGGTAACTACATTCCATCAGGTGGGCAGTGTGCTTGTCCGTAAACCAAGTGGTATAAAAAATACAGAAATAAGACTTTAGACCGCAATAGTAAAATAGACTACTTTTTCTAGACTAGATTCCTATGTGTAGCAGAAACGGGACAAATATTAACCACGGGCAGAGCCGGAACATTTAATATATATAACATAAACACCTCAACAAAGTCTAGGGAACAAGATGACCCCAATTTTTTTTTTTTCGTGTAAATCTTGTTTTGCAAATAACTGGCAGCAAATAAATAAAAATAGAATAAAGTAGATTACAGAGTTGTTCGAAATTTAAAAATAAATTTAAATAAGTAATGATTTTCGAATATGGAGGGAAAACTTTTAAGTGTTTGATTGTGCAGTTTCTCTGAGGCAAAATAAAAATTATTTTTTTTGATTGTAAATAACGTTTATTATCAATAATACGTCTTTTACGTATAGTTTGTGCATTTTTGTGACTGTAGTCATCATGTCACGTCGTCATTTAAGTCGCGAAGAGATGTTAAGGGCTGTTGGTATGCTGCAAGCTGGACGAACTCAACGCGACGTAGTGGATGCTGTCAACACCCAACCAAGCGTAATTTGCAGATTATGGGCACGCTACAGGTCTACAGGGGATGTTGCCGAACGTCACAGGGGACGAAATAGGGTTACTACAATATAAAATAAAATAAAATAAAATAAAAATAAAATAAATTACTACCCCACGACAAGATCGTTTCTTGCAAAATTCCGCAAGGCGGCAACCCACGATTACTGCTCGTCAGTTGGTCGCAGGCCTCCAGTCTCAGCATCAAGTGGTTATTAGCGATCAAACTGTCAGAAGAAGACTACACGAAGCCAATCTTTATGCTCGCAGACCGCTTAGGGTTCCAGCTCTTCGACGTGGAAATCGAGGTCGTCGCTTATTGTGGGCTAACGCACATTTACAGTGGACCGACCATCAATGGGCACGGGTTCTGTTTTCCGACGAATCTTGCTTCGGTTTCATCCTGATTCGAAAAGAGTGCGTATCTGGCGAGTTCCTGGACGTCGGAGTCGTCTCCAGAATCCGCAAGAAGTTCATCCTTACCAAGGTGGAACAATCATGGTATGGGCTGGAATTCGCCTTGGTGGAAGGACCGACCTCGTTTGGATACGGGGCAATTTGAATGCAAACCAATACATTCAGGAGGTTATACACCCCATGGTAATCCCTCATCGACAGCAGTTCGGTCAAGATTTTATGTTCATGCAAGATAATGCACGGTCACACACCGCGAGGGTAGTGGTCAATGCGTTAAGCGAGCACAATATGACGACGTTGGAATGGCCTGCTCAGTCTGCCGACCTCAATCCCATAGAGCATGCCTGGGATTTGCTTGGGAGAAGAGCTTTCAGTGATTCTTTGGAAAATCTGAACACTGAAGAACAACTTTTTTTACACCTTCGCAGTGTATGGAGCCATATTCCACAGACGATGATTGACAATCTCATACACTAAGTATGCCACGCCGTTATCGAGCTGTTGCTAATGCTTTAGGAGGTCCTACAGATTATTAAAAACGTTTAAAGTACGGTTAATTACTGTATTTCTTACTACCTCGTTATTTTTGTGCCTAATCATAGAAGATTGTAATACTCAATATTGGCACTATTCAATTCTTTCTTAAAAAAAAAAAAATTTGGTATGAAAATGTTTTTATTAAAATTTAAATTAAAAACGGTATAAAAATACCCTTCTATTGATATAAAACACTCACTATTACAAGAAAGGGTTTTTAAATAAAAACTAGAAATGTCCTTGTTCCCTAGACTTTGTTGATGTGTGTAGTATCTAAATTGTACATAGTACGATTGGCCACACATGGTGCTCACAACCGCAGACAGAACGGCGACGTCTCGAACAATAATACAATACGAAGTTAGTTTCTGTAGACATATTCGAGAACAGTCTCGAGTCCGTGGTGCAATTTGCTTGAGTAAATATTATGTAGATCTCCTTTAGAGAGCGTTCAAATATTAGGCACCCTTCATACGTACTCCGTCAGGTAGCAACTCTACCGCAGAACTGAAAACTAGAGCATTCTATTTCGGGAATATTATTTTAACAACATATTTTATTGGAACAGAAAATTATAGTCCAAAGCTTACGTATTAGGTACGTCCTTTCTGGCTAACAAAGTGTAGTTGTCTTTTTTTAAACAACTTAGGTGAGAGACAAGCACACGGCCCCTCTGCTGGAAAGTGGTTACCGCGACCTATGATCGTGTGTAACACCAGAGGAGCCACACTCATGCTGCCGAACCTGTAAGAAAAGAGAGTTTCTGTTCTACAGAAAACACAATCAGGACAAGCATTTGATCATCCCACTGACAGCACAATAACTCTCAAGGCTGGCTACCCTACTCACCGATGTGTTTTGTAGGGTGGAGGTACTTTCCCAATCGGACTGCTCAATTGGGACGAGAATGCCGTCGTGTCCTACTTCCTGCCATCAGAGCCTGAAGATTTTGGTGCGGCTCTATAAGTCTACAAAGTCAATTACAAAACTTCCCCAAACTTGGTGGGCTCACCCATTTTGAACAGAGCCATTAATAACGGTGGATGGTTCAACAAACTGTGACTCATAATAAAGAATTGAAAAAATCCAAATTACTTATCGCAGATGAACGGGCAGAAATAATTGAGTCAAGAGAGGGAAGGAACAAAGAGGAAAATGCGTAGGCGAGCGACTTTAAGGTGCGTGTCTACTAGAGCGTTCGGTGTTATGAAACTTACAGCTTACTTTTCATTCGACAATATAGGTAATGAAAGAAAAGAAAAATACATACATACATACATATAATCACGTCTTTATCTCTGGAGGGTTAGGCTGAGGTGAATTAACACTCATATTTCACCAATAATTGTATTCGTGCCCACGTAATAGGGGTCACCCCAGACAGATACCCCACCCCACTATTGTTGACTCAAGCCATGCATTTGAGACTGAGTCTGGGCTGTATATATCTGTCTGATGTTAAACAGCCCTATCTCTTAGTCGCCTTGTGCGACACCGCATGGGAAGGGATGAGGTGGCCCTAATTCTACTCTGCTGTTATGCAGTTTAGCAATTGATGGTTATTGTTGAGTTTATATTAATTTTGAAGTAAAATAAAAATATTTCAACCCGTCTAAGCCGTTTGAACATAGATTGAAAGAAAAGTTAAGTAATTATCCGAGTGAATATCTATGAAATGAACCGTCTGATTTCAGCTTTAGATCATACACAAATGAATACATATATGTGTATACTTACTCATTCTGTAACAGAGTGCTCGGCAAACAGAAATACTACACACATAATTACCGCAATGTAACGTGTTAATTCACGTAATTTAATAATGTCGGTATTTATTCCCTTGTGTGGGATAACATGTGACTATCATACAAGGAACTGAGATGATAGTAAAAGTATACACGTATGCATGAAGTTAAAATAACAGAAATATGGTTGTTTAAAGACGTCTGTCTACCATTTTAAGGATATACCTAATGACGAAGCGTGACAATATAAAAAGACTAACATTATACCAGTTAAGAAACTGCCACAAATGCAAAATGATCACGAAATTGTTATAAAATTATTGGTGAAATCTGGGTGTTAATTCACCTCTGCCCAACCCTCCAGCAATAAAGGCGTGATTATATGTATGTATATTTTATTATAAATTAATATATTTTTTATTATTATAGTTTGTTGAGACGTTATCTCTTTGAAGTACCAATCGGCACTGGAATACCGTCGTATCCTACCTCCTGTCTTCAGTTCCCGAAGATTTTGGTGCGTCTCTATAAGGCTACAAAGTCAATTACAAAACTTCCCCAAACTTGGTGAGCTCACCCATTTTGAACAGAGTCATTAATAACGGTGGATGGTTCAACAAATTGTAACAAATTTAGTGTTTATTTCGGTTAAAACTAAAACTTCTACTCAACCATAGTTATGAATATTACTCGACTGTATAATAATAGTACAATAATCGCTCTAGACAGTAAGTACCTTAACATGAACCGTATTCGATACTTTAAGACCAAAAATGCTTCAGTAAAGAATATTCAATTACAAGTATTTAGGGCACGTGGAAAGTTATATCTGGTATTGTAGATTTTTGACTAAGTTATAAGATTATTTCCTTTGTTTTTGTGTCTGTATTTAAAATGGGGTTTCTTCCTATATAAATTAAAACATAAAAACAATACAGAATATACGTATACTAACCTCCAGGTTGAGGCGTCAAAGTAGGGACTTTGACGAACGAAAAATTAATAAGTAGTGTATTTTTGACATATTAATTTAGAATTTGACATTTTTTTAACAATTGATATTTATTTCTTTGGATTGTAAAATACTTTACATTTTTGACGATGAATTTCAGGTGTTTTATTTTTGAATTGAATTTAAATAACATGTAAACTAATGTAATAAGATATAAACTAATATTTACAAGAATATAAAATAGGATACAGAAGGATCAAATTAAGCATCGAAGAATTCCTCCCCATCGATGTCGACTGGTAATGAGCCCATTATGTTTTGTTATTGTTTTGATTTGTATAGTGTAAACTTTATCACAAAAGACATTACTTATTTTATTATAATACATTGTACTTGTTTTATTTTTAGTGACCAACTTATTATCTATATGACTGTATTACGCAAATAAATAAAGATGTCAACCGGCGAGGTTGGCCAGAAGGATGGCGCTTTGGTCACGGGTAACGTCTATTAAACGCTTAGACATGTATCTAAACAAAAGATGGGTACTTGGACCCCATGATCCCAGCGTTTCGACCACAAACGGCTCAAATATGCAATTACAACTTAAATTCCGAGATTACTAAACATAAGACTTTATGTACTGGTTTTGTAAGATAAAATTTTGACTAGAATTATTTAGTTCTTTCTTCATTTATTTCGTTTATTTTATATTCTAGATTTGTCATAAAATTTCTTTGTTTTTTATCGATGTAGACTGGTAATGTGCCCAAAAGGCTGGCGACATTGCTCCGTTGGATGACAATGCCAATCCGTTGTGCGAAAAAGAGGCCAGCCCTTTGGTCACGCGAAGCATCGACCAGTCGTTTTGCTATTTCTTTGTAAAGCGACCGTGCGGTCGGACCCCACGAACCCAGCGTTTCAACCGTTTTTTTCTTTTATTTATAATAGATTACTAGGTTATAACATAACATAAACTCACGCTATATTTCCCGAAGGAGTAGGCAGAGGTGCTAGTACCCACATTTCGCCAGTTTTATGTTTAGGTCCCAAAGTAATAGGTGGTAAGCCTATAGCCATTAACCGGGCACTTATAAACCTGCGATAAATACACACATAACTTCAAAAAACTTCGAAAACTTATTGGTGTGTGCCATGGTTAAACCTGGGATCGAACCCGAGACCTCGTTTCAGCAGTCCATTACCCATACCACTAGGCTACCGCGGTATTATATAACAAAATTAGTTTGAGATTGTAGACACCTGCTAGGCGGTATATGTATATCTGCTGATGTAGGTTTAACGAAGCTCTCACAATAAGATTATACTGTCATCTAGAATACAACCTATCCTCAGATCTAGAAATAAATCGAGATTCAAGACTGAGTATCGTCCTGGAATCGTCCTAGATGATAAAAAATCTGCGTCAAAGTTGTCTAAGAATAAAAGTCTTTTAAGAATATGTTGAAGAATAAAAGTCTTTTAGTAATAATGGATGAAGCGTAAGTTAAGTAAATGATCGTAAAAGAGATTCGAAGGCCAATACTTTCCGATACGAGATAGATAAATCTGCTAAGTGTATATAATCTATTGGTTATATATTTGTCTAGTCTTAGATTGTCGCCAATATTTGCTTTACGCTTTTTCTAATATTTCAAACGTGCTGCCAAGTTAAATGTACTGTTGGTATATTTAAGAACAAAATATACTTATATTTTCTCTTAAGTATCTTTTTTATTTTGTCACATACACACATAGCCAGGGAATTCATCCCCACACATTGCGACCTGAGACGGTGCGCACTGTGCGGTATGAAAGAAACTTCATCCCACGCACACTCAAGCTGTGGAATGACCTCCCTGCTGCGGTTTTCCCAAGCGCCTACAATATATGCCGCGGCGGTGTCGCGCCTAGCGCGCCTCCCCGTTTCCGGGGTCGAGTTGGGGACTCTGTAGTCCCCACACCTGAGACGAGGGCCAGATCGCGAGTTTTAGTCGGTTCGAGTCCGACATAACCGCCTCCACCGGCTCCGGTGGGGAGGTATCCGTGGGGATTTTGCGCACGTAAAAAAAAAAAAAAAGTACCTACTGAAAATTAGGTTTCCTCCAATTTCTTCAAAAAACCGGCAATTTCATATGTAACGACCATTATCATAATGATAATTATTCTATATTACATACATACATATAACCTCTGCCTATCCCCGGAGGGTTAGGCAGAGATGAATTAACACTCACATTTCACCAATCATTGTATTCGGTCCCACGTTATAGGGGGGGAGCCTACTGCCGTCTTCCGGGCACTGTTGTTCACTCGAGACGTGCATCTGAGCCTGAGTCTTAGCTGTATATATTTGTCGGATGTTAAACCGCCCTATCCCTTAGTCGCCATGTACGACACCGCATGGGAAGAGATGGGATGACCCAATTTCTACTCTGCCGGGAACCACGCGGCATACTTAACCTATTAATTATTATTTAATTAGTTACTTATTTGTCTGTGTATAATAAGAATAAAAAGCACGTAGGTTATGTTAAACTAAATTTAAGAATTGTTTTCAAAAATTCTTTAAGATTTTTTTTCTTTGTCTGTTTGGATGCAAAAATTACTGAACGGATTTGACGCGGCTTTTTAATAAAGAGACCCACAATCTTACATATTATAACTAAGTGGTATAAAAAAAAATACCGTTTTTAATGATGAATTCACATCGCGATAGTTTAAAAATAACATAAACATAAATAAACTGGAAAAAAAGACTCATTATTACACTCACTTTTTCACTTATAACAAGTATCACGATTCACACATAACAGTGATATTAAAATATTCATGAACTTATTATGTACTGTGATATGTACACTCCGCTAATGTACACTATACAGGTGTATCACAATCGAGCAATTTAAATAAACAGTAAGTCCACACGTGGACACATACTGTTGCTGAACACGCGATGAGGCACACTAAATATTATATACAGTAGTACAACTTTTTTTGAAACAAAAACAATGTTTACGGACACAGGCTGACTGACAAATCAATGGTACATCACGCCTTTATCCCCGGGGGGTTAAGCAGAGGTAAATTAACACCCACATTTCACCAATCATTAAATACGGTCCCACGTAATAGGGCGTGAGCCTATTGCCGTACCGTTACCGGGCAATATTGTTGACTCTGAGGCTGAGTAGTAGCTGTATATATCTGTTTGATGTTAAACAGCCCTTTCCCTTAGTCGCCTTGTACGACACCGCATGGGAAGAGATGTGGTGGTCCAAATTCTACTCTGCGGGAACCACGCGGCTTTATATAGGAACTAGGATAGTATTACTTATTTACTTTAAGTACTACATTGTAGAATAGCTCACTGGAGAATTTATGCTGTCAGTGGGATGACTAAAGGTTTGTCCTGCTTTGTCCTCTACACTGACGGCACAGAGATTCTGTGCTTATAGGGTCAGCAGCGCGAGTGTGGCTTCTCTGGTGTTACACACGCCCATAGGCTACGGTAACCACTTTCCATCAGGTGGGCCGTGTGCTTGTCTGCCACCTAAGTGATATAAAAAAATAAAATAAAAAATTGTACCCGTTATAATTTTATTTTCATATGCACAAACCGTGAAACATTAAAATCATTTATATCCTTACGGTTTTTGACACATCGTAGTTAAGATTTTAATCATCATCGCAGAATCGCCGCGGGACGTCCTTGTAAGACATAACCTGTCCAAAATTTTCACAATGAACAGTTTTGCGTTGCTTATACGGCTCATTTCGAACGGTTCACTGACACAATTACACTAAAATACAACGGAATAAACGCAAGTGTTGGTGGTTTGTTTAGAATTAGCAATTCAGAAAAAAAAAAATATAACATGTGATTTTAAAACTTACGAACACTTGATGAAAATTAATTTAAATGTGTACAATAATGTTAACGGGAATTAACGCGATCATGGTATAGGTAAATACATACCTTTTTTTTTATCGAAGCGTCAGGCAAATCAATGGTATGCATGTACCTATATTCAGGCAAATCAAAGGTATGCATGTACCAAATACGTCAGGCAAATCAAAGGTATGCATGTACCTATATTCAGGCAAATCAAAGGTATGCATGTACCAAATTCGTCAGGCAAATCAAAGGTATGCATGTACCTATATTCAGACAAATCAAAGGTGTGAATATACCAAATACGTCAGGCAAATCAAAGGTATGCATGTACCTATATTCAGACAAATCAAAGGTATGGATGTATGAAATACGACAGGCAAATCAAAGGTATGCATGTACCAAATACGTCAGGCAAATCAAAGGTATGCATGTACCTATATTCAGGCAAATCAAAGGTATGCATGTACCAAATACGTCAGGCAAATCAAAGGTATGCATGTACCTATATTCAGACAAATCAAAGGTATGGATGTATGAAATACGACAGGCAAATCAAAGGTATGCATGTACCAAATACGTCAGGCAAATCAAAGGTATACATGTACCAAATACGTCAGGCAAATCAAAGGTATGCATGTACCTATATTCAGGCAAATCAAAGGTATGCATGTACCAAATTCGTCAGGCAAATCAAAAGTATGGATGTACCAAATACGTCAGGCAAATCAAAGGTATGCATGTACCAAATTCGTCAGGAAAATCAAAGGTATGCATGTACCTATATTCAGACAAATCAAAGGTATGGATGTATGAAATACGACAGGCAAATCAAAGGTATGCATGTACCAAATACGTCAGGCAAATCAAAGGTATGCATGTACCTATATTCAGGCAAATTAAAGGTATGCATATACCTATATTCAGGCAAATCAAAGGTATGGATGTACGAAATACGACAGGCAAATCAAAGGTATGCATGTACCAAATACGTCAGGCAAATCAAAGGTACGCATGTACCAAATTCGTCTGGCAAATTAAAGGTATGCATGTACCTATATTCAGGCAAATCAAAGGTATGCATGTACCTATACCATGATCGCGTTAATTCCCATTAACATTATTGTATATCATGGAACGCGATAGTTTAAAAGAATTACAATGTCATTAACAGGTTTTGTATTGAGAAGATTTGGGCAGGTTTTATCTTGATGGATGATACTAAATACTATTTTTTTACGTACTTTTAAACGTTTTGAAAACAGCGTTACTGGATCGGTTTCTATCATTTCAGAGTACCGCTTCCGGTTACATTTTAAGCTTACACTTTGGAGCCCGGAGTCCGCTTTCCTAATTTTCTTATCCATAATTTAGATGGGTTATCGGCTTGCAGGTTATATTAGCTTGCTCCCTTCTAAACCTTGTTGAACACCTAGAAAGAAACGCGCAAACACTCCATTTTTTTATACAACTTAGGTGGCAGACGGCCTGATAAAAGGTGGTTACCGTGACCTATGAACGTATGTAACACCAGGGGAGTCACACCCATACTGCCAACCCTGTAAGAACAGAGATTTTCGGTGCCGTCAGTGCAGAACACAAAATCAGGACAAGCCTTTGGTCTTTCCACTGACAGTACAAAAACTCTCCAGCGAGTTCTGGCTACCCTACTCACTACACGAGGTTATTATAGCCGTGGTATTTTGTAACATTTGTCTAATTAATCTACATTTAAACTTTTTAGACACATTTCAAACTTGTACTACTGTCCATGAAGCAAGATGGCGTCGCCCCACGGATAAACACAGAAAACTGCGCGGCAATTATGCAAACGCATTAAAATCCGCGCATTGTCTTGTGGTCGTGAACTAGAACGCGATGCCAATTGTGCGGAGTCGTGTTGCCGCCAAGTGGGTAGCATCGTTTCTGTGACTGGCTTTGTGTGCTGGAAGTAATTATTATTTTCTAGGATATAGGTAGGTACTACTACTACCAGTCTTTATGAACACATTTTATGGTCACCTCTAAATCTAGATACCCTTGACCTTAAAGGACGCCTAGATGATTAGGAATATATAATCTCAACTCGATCGAATTAAAATTCGGTCCATTAATCCAAAACAGATAACGCTGCTACTTAAACGAAACTTAGACAATTAAAGAGTTTGGAAACTTCCGCCCGTCATATTTAAGTTAATTGAGTTTTAATTGGCTGAAATACACCCTTGGTTGTGGAGAAAAATGGTGCTCTGTTATGGGGTAATTAGGATTCGATTCTCGGATGGTATAATGCTCTCATAAATGAACTTTGGTGAGTGTGTTCGGTACGATGACTACGTATTACAATGATTGGATATATTTAATGTACAATTGGCAGTACATAACCGACAGTAAATTCATAATTACTTATATTTTATATATTTTAGACTTCGCCTCACCTGATGGTAAGTTGAAGTCAAAGTCTCAGAAAAGAGGGTCACCATTACTTACATATACCATGTGACAATGGTGACACTCAGCTTGACGACCTTATCTTATGCTTATTTACCAATTATACAAATATGTACTGTTATAGTGTGATGTTAAATAGCTTATCGTGTGGTGACAGAGAAAGAAGATAAGTATCACCACCCCATCTCGTGCGAAGGGTGTCGTAAGAGGCGACCAACGGCAAAATACGTAGACGATATCACTGTAGGAGAAGGAAATCTCGAAATAAAACCCTGTACAACCCGTCTGGCCAGCGTGGAAACAGTAGGCCACAGCCTCCCAACATTGTGAGAGACCTATGTCCAGCAAAGGACTGCGGATAGGCTAAATTAATTGATTGAAGTAACTTCTTTCGAGAACTCAGCTATTTAATGCAAAATTATATTTTCAAATCAGGTGCTTACTTCCAGAGATTAACGCGTTCAAAACAACTAACTCTTCAGCTTAATTTCAGACTCAAACCCGCAGTCTTTAGGAGATGAGTGAGAGCTATTTTTTAGTGACGAGTGGGCGCATGGTACTAATTTTTTAGTGACGAGTGGGTGATTGGTACTAATTTTTTTGTGACGAGTGGGCGCATGGTACAATTTTTTTAGTGACGAGTGGGTGCATGATACTAATTTTTTTGTGACGAGTGGGTGCATGTTATAATTTTTTAGTGACGAATGGGTGCATGGTACTAATTTTTAGTGACGAGTGGGTGCATGGTACTAATTTTTTAGTGACGAGTGGGTGCATGGTACTAAATTTTTAGTGACGAGTGGGTGCATGCTACTAATTTTAGGGGACCAGTAGGTTTGTCACCCTCCAATGTACCAATCACATCATCATTGTCACTCTCTGATCCTTTTCCCAACTCTGTTGAAGTCGGTTTTACAGCCTAACTGTGATACGGTTGAACTTTGATACTATCTGTTGAGCGACTGCCATCTGACCCCCAAAACCAATTGGCGATATCAAAGTTCTGTAGTTAGACTAGTAGGACTTATACAAGCTCTCACTACACGTAATGACGGCCGAAGGGACCGAAGACACATAATAATATGTAAACAATAAAATCATTGAAAGCACTTAGGATGCTTTGTACCCTGATTTTCAATATAGTATTTAGGAGGTAGGACACGGCGGTATATCCGCCCAATTGAGCAGTCCGACTGGGGAGGTACCTCCGCCCTACAGAATACCGCGGTTATAATAACTTCGTGTTGTGTTCCCAGCGGTGAGTAGGAGTCAGAGCTCACTGGAGAATTTGTGCTGTCAGTGGGATGAGTAAATGCTTGTCCTGCTTTGTCCTCTACACTGACAGCACAGAAACTTTGTACTTACAGGGTTGGCAGCGCGAGTTCGACTCCTTTAGTCCATAGGCCACGGTAACCGCTTTCCATCAGGTGGGCCGTGTTATCTGTCAACCAAGTTGTAAAAAAAAAAAAAAAAAAAGATTAGGTAAATAAATAAATAAGTGTTACAGTGGCACATAATACATGTAAGCAACATGTAAACAACAAAATTGTTGAAAGCACTTAGAATGCTTTGTACCACGATTTTCAATGTAGTACCGGTATTACATACAAGTAACATTCGTGATATTGATTTCGTACACTTAAATCGCTGATGGATGGCCACCGTGCATGAACATGGCTCCTAAATAATGCAGTTACTGGTGTATCGTGAATTTATTGCTGTGTGCACTCCGCTGTATTCGCGTGTCTGTTTTTAAGTAGCAATAATGGCAGGGTTGGCACGTGTTAGTGTATTCATATGTTTATAATGATACTAATATTATAAATTTGAAAGTGTTTTGAGGGTGTTTGGATTTATTGTCATTTGGAATAATTCGGAATGCGAACGACCAAGTGTTATGGTGTATTTTGGTAGGTATAATAGACAGATATATACAGCCCAGACTCAGCCTCAGATGCATGGCTTGAGTCAACAAAAGTGCCCGGGAGACGGCAATAGGCTCACCCCCTATTACGTGGGACTGAATTCAATGATTGGTGAAATGTAGGTGTTAATTCATCTCTGTCTAACCCTCCAGGGATAAAGGCGTGATTATATGTATGTACCACATATACCAGTTAGAAAATAATAAATAATATTTAAATCAAATTAAAACAAATAAAAAAAATTACAGTTTAAACTTACTCGCATGTAAACCCCCGAAAGGGTAGATAGGTCTGCCACATGAGTGATAGAAAAAAAAGGTAGGTGTTTTAAAACACGTATTTCGCCAAGTCCCAAATGATATGTGCCAACCCTAGCGACATTCAATGTTTATAAAGTGTTTAATACTGTTTTTGTTGCAATAAGTATCGACTCGCACAATCGTAGAAAATCATTAAAAAAATATTTCAATGCATTAGCCAGTAATGACGTCCATGATGAAAAACTAATGAAACTACATACCAAAACTATTCCTACCGCAAGCAGTAGGAATTGTGTTAACTCATTTGCTGTGCAGTCGTTTTGCACATGTTTTTTTTTTTTTTACGTGCGCAAAATCCCCACGGATACCTCCCCACCGGAGCCGGTGGAGGAGGTTATGTCGGACTCGAACCGACTAAAACGCACGCCGCCTGTGGGTCGCTTTGGTTGCCGAAGGTGAGGTTGACAGGCATATCCCTCGCACCCCGGCCGACCCAGGGCCATCTCTCACGATCTGGCCCTCTGCTCGGGTGTGGGGACTACAGAGTCCCCAACTCGTCCCCGGAAACGGGGAGGCGCGCCACGCGCGCCACCGCCGCGGCCTGCTTCTGCCAGGGTGACAGGCGGCTCCACCTGTCACCCCCAGGCCGGCACATGTTTGCACATGTTATAGAAAAACAATTGCGATTTTTATGTTATCTAGAACCCGCCAATTTGATTTTACCTCCACTGATGGCAAGCTAAAGGCACAGTCTCAGGAAAGAGGGTCACCATTACAGACATTTATAGATGTGAATGGCCGCCGTGTGTGAACACACAACACAACTCCTAAATAATGTAATTACCGGAGTATCGCGGCCGTCCACTGTTCGTGGATGATAGCTGGGAGATCAGAATAACGCGGCCATAGTAACCTCGTGTTGTGTTTCCAGCGGTGAGTAGGGTAGCCAGAGCTCATTAGGGGTTTTGTGCTGTCAGTGGAAATACCAAAAGCTTCTCTTGCTCTGTCTTTTAAGCTGACGGCACAGAAACTCTCAATGCGAGTGCGACTCTCTTGGTTTTGCACGCGTCCATAGGCCACGGTGACCAATTTCCATCAAATGGGCCGTGTGCTTGTCTGCCACCTAAGCTGCTGAGTAGTGTAGCCAGAGCTCATTGGAGAGTTTTTGTGCTGTCAGTAGGAAGACCAAAAGCTAGTACTGCTTTGTCTATTACACAGACAGAAACTCTCTGTCCTTACAGGATTACGGCTTGCTGCGGGCGCTGTGTCCTGATGATAACAGCTCTCAGGATTCTGCGCACCACCAGCGGATCCGTATCCTGGCCTCGATCACCCCCACTGGAATCGATGCGTCTCCCCCAACACTTGGAGAGTTGGGGCAGATCATACGACGGCTCCCAAACACTGCTCCGGGATTGGATGGCATCAGCGCCTCCATAATAAAGCAGGCGTGGAGAGCGGCCCCCATGGAGGCCGCACACGTCTTTGCCAGGTGCATAATCGAAGGGATCTTTCCCACTACGTGGAAAACTGGCAGGCTATTGATCCTGCCCAAATGCAATGGTAAGCCCCCCACTGATCCAAAGGCATACCGCCCGATCACACTCTTGTCTGTGCTCGGCAAAATCCTAGAACGCGCACTTCTACAATGCGCCCCTTCAATCAGCAGTCAAATCTCCCCGAGCTAGCACGGATTTTCATTAGGTAAGTCAACTGTCACGGCGCTGATGACAATCCTGCGCACTGTAAGAGATAGTCCAGCTAAGTATGTCCAGGCTATTTTCCTAGATATAGCAGGCGCCTTCGACAATGCCTGGTGGCCAATGATACTAATCAAACTAAAGGGACGGGGCTGTGCCCCAAATGTGTTTAACGTGGTGAGATCATAATTCATCAACCGTCGGGTGGGTCTATTCCTTGGTGACCGGGTGGTGTGGAAGGACCTGACGATGGGCTGCCCTCAGGGATCGGTGCTGGGCCCCACACTGTGGAATATTCTAATGGATGATAGTATGCGCTTGCCACTTCCGGCGGGGGGTCAGCATCGTTGCATATGCCGACGATATCACGGTCCTTATCGAGGCGACATCGCGAGCCGAAATTGAGCGTAAAAGCGCCGTTTCAATGGGATTGCTCAGTGATTGGGGTTCGCGAAATCGATTGTCCTTCTCGCCCAGCAAGTCATCAACGATGACACTGGGTGGCAGGCTCCAACGGCCTCCCATTATCAAGATGGATGGCACCACGATTGGGTCCGTGAAATCCACAAAGGTTCTGGGGGTGGTACTGGACTCTGGCCTGTCCTTTGCGCAACATGCCCTTGATATTGGCGAACGAGCAGCCAAATGCTTCGGCAAAATGAGTAGGGTATCGGCATCATCATGGGGTGTTAAATATAGGGGTCTGTTCACGGTGTATAGGGGCACCTATGTCCCCACGGTCACATATGCTGCGGCCGTTTGGTACGAACGAGCCCTTTTGCATGCTGTTCGCAGCCCCCTGTTGCGAACGCAGCGGTCCAGTTTAATGCTGCTCACAAAGGCCTATAGGACGACTAGCACGAACGCGCTAGCGGTACGTGCGGGAGTGCTGCCGGCTGACTTGGAGGTAATCCGTGCTGGTTTGCTGGAGAAAGCTAGGCTGAGTCTTCTGGCTGAGCATGGGGAATCGAGTAGGCAGCTGCAGGAGGAGCTTAAACAGTGGAGGGAGACCACTAGGGCTGACGCATTACGGACCTGGTAGAGACGCTGGGATACAGAGGAGAAGGGAAGAACAACGTACCTTTTCTTCCCTTTGGTAGAACAGCGGCTTGCATGGCATTGGGTCGAGCCGGACTATGAGCTGTCCCAGCTCCTCACTGGACATGGATGTTTTCGAAAGAGATTGTATGACCTTGGCCTTGGTAGCGAAAGTGTATGTTTCTGTGGTTTGGAAGATGAAGACCTACACCATGTGCTGTGGGTCTGCCCCCTGTATGATGACATCCGCGACAACATGATGGGAGGTGTGGTAAGATCGGAGGCTGGGCCTATGTATTCTTACTTACTCGGACCTTGTAGGTACACTCCAAAACTTCGGACGGCTGCGGAGCTTTGCGCGCGTTTGGCACGAGAGGCGCAAAGCTCGTGAGGTCTCTAATGGCGACGAAGCCTGTTAGTGTGGCGTGCTGCCCCAGAAAGGGGAGAGAGCGAAAATGGTGAGGCACATAAAATAATTTGTAGGGAGTCAAGAAATGCGCGCCTGAAAGAGAGCAGACGCCAGTAGGGTGCGCATCTCCCAAGATTCGGCCCGTTATAACCAAGATGGTTGGTAGGGCCATGGGAAGGAGGTGGGAATAGGTGTCCTTAGAGGATCAAAAGCGCGAGTGTGATTCCTGTGGTGTTACATTCGTCCATAGGCCGCGGTAACCACTTTCCACAAGGTGGGTCGTGTGCTTGTCTCTGCCACCCAAGTGGTATAAAAAGCCGAAAAGTATTGCCGTGTACAGGTGTCTCGAGACCTTTATAGTTAAAGCCTGAAATAGTATCTCAGCCGTCAGTGAGAAGAACAACGGATGTCATGCATGTCTTCTACACTGACGGCACAGAAACTATATTCTTATAGTGTGGGCAGCACGAGTGTGACGCTCTTGGTGTTGTATACTTCCATAGGCCACGGTAACCATGTTTCATCAGGTGGGCCGTGTGCTTGTCTGTCACCTAATTGTTAAAAAAATATATTTATTCGGCATTTATAGCTTACCTGCAAGTCATTTCACATACAATAGCTTGCAAGTTCAACTGGTACGAGTATATATACCCTGGAAGATCTTAGGAGGCCCCAAAGATACCCTCTCTACGGTATTATAATATTCAAAACTCTTAATCATCATCTTTATTCATCAGATAACCCACAAAGAGTGGGTTCTAATCCCTGTATCAACATTTAGACAATGGCGCCGACACGAGCGGTAGCGGTAGGTACCGACGGAAACAAAGCATAATTACAATTAAAATAAACTGAAATTATTTGAACACTCGAACGCCGCAACAAACAGCTTCATTTAACAAATCATTTGCATTTCCACGTTTAAGAGCGTTGGGTTCGCGTCAGAATCCAGAATACACATTTTAGTTAGGAGCTGTTCAAGTATTACGTAAGCACTAAATAAGGAGGGGGGTGTCTCTACATTGCTTATTTTGATGACATGGGGGTGGGGGGAGCTTAGATAATAATTACGTAAGAAATAGTTATTTACTTTGTCACACACAATACAGTATGCATTACTCAAACATTACTCTAAAAAACAAATATGAAAAGATGTTTCCGTAATTGGGGCAAGAGATTTGCATACTTTTACTAACAAGGGGGAGGGAGGGTCAAATAATTGTAACATGGACATGCTAGTGGCAAAGCGTTCCCCCTGTAGGGAAAAGATCGCGGGTTCCAATCCCGCCTGGACCGTTTCAATCTTTATATAATTAAATAACATAACATAAACTCACATCTATATCCCCGAAGGGGTAGGCAGAGGTGCTAGCACTCACATTTCACCAGTTTATGTTTAGGTCCCAAGAGGCGAGCCTATTGCCATTAACAATTCATAGGTAAAGGCAATTTAATAGGTAAACACATAATATTTTCTAGATTCTGCTCCTTACCCTCAAGCTCTATTGTAACACAGTAGCGAAGTGAGAGAGCAATGAAATGTTTGCGATGCACTTAATTCTACTCGCGGTTTCGTTCAGGAGAGTAAACCTACATAGAGAGCAAACAACCGGCGTTTAATACTCCATATAAATACATAATGTAGTGGAATGATGTTTGTTTGTTTAGCTTTAGTGTGGAACCTTGAAGAGCACGATAAATTGGTCTTAGTACAAACTGACTAAAGAATCCGGCGGTCTAGATTGTCATACGATCATGGACGAATGAGGAGGTAGGACACAACGATATTACCGTCCCAATTGAGCAGTCCGACTGCGGAAGTACCTCCGCCCTGCAGAATACCACGGCTATAATAACCTCGTGTTGTGTTCCCGGCGGTGAGTATGGTAGTAGGTATGGTTTGTGCTGTCAGAAGTAACTCTCTATTCTTACAGGATCGACAGTATGGCATGACTCCCCTAATGTTGCACGTGCCCATAGGCCACGATAACCACTTTTCATCGGGTCGGCCCACCTGATGAAAAGTGGTTGAAATTAATTGATCTGTTTACTCAATGATAATAATTAATAGTGTTAGCATAAAAACTATAAGCCGCCTTCTGAAAAAACACGCTCTAAAAAGAATTAAATAAGAAAATATCAGGGATAGCCGTATGCCACTTATTCTAACAAAACATTATATTCTAGTGAAAAGTGGCAAACGACCACGGCTATTCTTGATATTTTCTTGTTTAATACTTTTCCCTAGCCGCATAGTTCCCGGCGAAGTAGAATTTGGACCACCCCGTCCTTCCCATGCGGTGTCGTACAAGGCGACTAAAGGATAGGGCCATTTAACATCAGACAGATATATACAGCCCAAATTCAGCCTCAGATGCATGGCTCGAGTCAGCAATAGTGCCCGGAAGACATCAATAGGCTCACCTCCTATTACGTGGGACCGAATTCAATGATTGGTGAAATGTGAGTGTTTATTCACCTCTGCCTAACCCTCCGGGGATAAAGGCGTGATTATATGTATGTATAAATACTTTTCATTTAAAGCGTGATTTTTAGTGGTCGGTTTATAGTTTTCAAACTTAATTTCTTTCAATAATAATAATTTTCATTGAATAAACGGATTACCTAATTAGAGTTAAACAAATGTTCACTCGTGAAATGGTATGCTTTGTTAACTACATCAGTATTAAAAAAATAATACCTAAACTGTACGTAAACTCTAATAAACCACGTGAAATAAAACACGTGTATTCAGAGAAGAACATAAGTACATCTACCTTAACATAGCGATTTAAGTCATTACTTAAAGTAAGTTGGCGTTAATCGTCTCCAAAGATTCAGTTCCACAGCCACTCAGTTCACTTAAGCACTAAAATGTGTTCCTGTAATCCCGTTTAGCACCTATGTAGCACTTTACGGTACAATAATCACACTAGCAACTCGACATTTATTGTAAGAACAGATCCACGCTAGAATTTATTTAAGAAAAGGATTACAATTATTTATTACAATGGTGAAATGTTTTAGGATTTAGTATTGTATTTTAACCAGGATGGAACGGAGACGGAATATGTGTTTGAAGTGAGAGAATGTTTTTTTTATACTACTTTGGTGGCAGGCAAGCACACGGCCCATCTGATGAAAAGTGGTTACCGGGGCCTGTGGACGTGTGCAAAACCAAGAGAGTCACACTCGCGCTGCCATCCCTGTGAGGATTAAGAGTTTCTGTGTCGTAAGTGTAAAAGACAAAGCAGAACAAACGTTTGCTCTTTCTACTCACAGCACAAAATCCCTCCTGTGAGCTCGCTGCGTAGGGTAGCCACCTACTCACCGCCGGGAATACAACACGAAGTTATTATGGCCGCGGTATTCTGTAGGGCGGAGGTACTTCCCCAGTCGGACTGCTCAATTGGACGGAAATACCGTCGTGACCTACCTCCATAGAAAATAAAAATTGAAATAAAACCACTTTATAACGGATACTATCGTTCCATTTAACCCGACGTTTCGGATACTTATTTTCAAAGTTACTCGCATAAACTTTAGACAGTATCATCTTAACTTAAAACATTTGGTTAATGATAACATAAAATAATACTAATTGGTGAGCAGTCTTACAATTCAATCCCATTGAATGTACAATGGTAGTGGAAAGAGAGATAATAGACCCTGCAAAGCTGCATCGCAAGTACTTATCTTCAACAAAGGTCAATCGCGTCTCAAGACGAAGCTGTAGCATGAAGCTTACCTACTTGGCGCCAAGGAATAACTGCTGTAAGAAGTTATATAAATATTCCGAACTGAATACCCCTACTACAAGTTCACTAATTGGTACATTACATTTTCTCACGTCTATAAATCTCTGAAAGGGCAGGCACAGGTGCATTAACACCCACATTTCGCAATCTATGAGTTTCGGTCCCACGGAATAGGGCGTGCCTATTGCCGTCAAGCGGGCGCTGAGTCCTGGGCTGTATGTTTACTGTCTGATGCAGAACAGCTTTATCCCTTAGTCGCTTTCTACGACACCTACAGGAAGAGATGGAGTGGACCTATTCTAGTCCACGGGGAACCAACACGGCATTTTGTACTATACACGCAGTACACTTTTCTTTGGGAGTCTTTTGAGGATAGTAAGGTGGTACTGCAGTGGACGAGCTCATATACCTCGTTTATCTCGCAGTTTAGGTCCAAGATACGTTTCCTGAGGTATGAAAGCGCAATTTACGTCATCATCACCTTCGTAGCTATTTCCCAGTGTCGTTGCTTTTTTTTTTGAGCCTGGGGTCCAATTTTCCATTTATTATTAGTATGGTAGCTGTGTCGAGTTTTTCCAGGAAGGAAGGACTACTGTCCGATCTCCCAACCTCATAAGGAAATCCTGCACCAGTACCTCATCCATAAGGTGTAACGGCCCATTAGGACTTACATATATATAATCACGCCTTTATCCCAGGAAGGTTAGGCGGAGGTGAATTAACACCCACATTTCATCAAACATTGATTTCAGTCCCACGTAATAGGGGGTAAGCATATTGCCTTCTTCCGGGCTCTATTGTTAACTCTGAGGCTGAGTCTGGGCTGTGTATATCTGTTTGATGTTAAACAGCCCTATCCCTTAGTCGCCTTGTACGACACGGCATGGGAAGAGATAGGGTGGTCCAAATTCTATTTTACCAAGACTTAGTGGTACACATTAAGAACAAAAAATAGTACACCTGGCAATATAACTTCATATATTAACCCAAAACACGGACCCATTTATAATATCTTAAAAAATAAACTTTTTAAGAAGTAATTTGAGTAGGTAATTATATTATTAAAGTAGCTACTTAATGGCAAGACTGAAGGCGCGAAATGGGGCCGTTAGCATTACTTATACAGCATTATAGACTTAAGACTGTTTAGTTAGGAGAAAATATGGTGGGTGGATCCGGAGAGGCATCCAGTTAAGTCTATAAACCGGCGATTCCAAATAAATTTTGAGAAGATCGCGTTTATCTATTGAGGGTAGTGTCCTATTTTCGATTATCGTATACTGTACATTTTACAATCATATAATGAACCGTAAAAGTGAAATTTTCTTATGACAAATAGTTTTAAAGATATTAAATTTTGAAAATTAAATTTCTCGAGCTGCCGTGGTGATGTCACAACGTGCTGGCGCGTTATGCAAATGTATGGAGTGCAAGAGAATATCGCATTCATCTCAGTCCCCGCTGCGTTTACGCATGTACAATGCATATTTTAATACATATTCCTTTTCATGTTTGTTTTTTAGGGTAATTTTTGGGTAATGCATGCTTTTTTTTATACCATTTAGGTGGTAGACAAACACACGGCCCACCTGATGGAAAGGGGTCACCTTGGCCTATGGACGCGTGCAAAACCAAGAGAGTCACACTCGCGCTGCCAAGCTTTGAGAGTTTCTGCGCGTAAGTGTAAAAGACAAAGTAGTACAAGCTTTTGGTCTTTCCACTGACAGCACAAAAACCCTCCAGTGAGATCTAGCTACCCTACTCACCGCCGGTAACACAACACAAGGTTATTATGACAGCGGTATTCTGTAGGGCGGAGGTACTTCCCCAGTCGGGCTGCTCAATTGGACGGAAATACCAGCGTGTCCTACCTCCTATAATGCATGCTACATTATGTGTGAATAATTAAATAACTATTGCTAGCGTAATCGTTATCTAACCCCAACCCCATGTCATCAAAAATAAGCAATACCTCCTCTCCCACTCTCCCTTAGTGTTTACGTGATATTTAAACGGCTCCTTAAAAATTTAAAAGCTATTTATAGCACGAGTGGTATCGAGAAAGACTAATTAGAAAAGGGTGTCCATATAATGACGCCTTTATCCCCGGAGGATTAGACAGAGATGAATTAACACTCACATTTCACCAATCATTGAATTCGGTCCTACGTTATAGGTGGTGAGCCTGTTGCTGTCTTCCGGGCACTATTGTTGACTCGAGCCAGTAACTATCTGAGGCTGAGTATCGGCTGTATATATCTGTCTGATGTTAAACAGCCCTATCCCTTAGTCGCCTTGGGAAGAGATGGGATGGTCCAAATTCTACTCTGCCGAGAACCACGGGAAGCACCAACATTTTATGTAATGAACTTAAATGTTTAATCAAGTTTTAAAACTCATATTACAAGCCTTGCTGAGTAAAAAATGTTCTTGACTACACTATTATCTAGAATCTAGGACATTTACCCTAGCTGGCCGGGTCATGGATCTTTCGCACTATCTACTAAATATTAAAATTGATTTATTTATTAAAATGTTATACACATAAATGTCGAGATTGATTGCTTTTATATACACATTTACAAGTTGATTCGTAACGCAACAGCCTGTGAATAATCAGCAATAAAAAACTCGAGGTCATTGTTTTACAATGTTTACAAATTTAGTCAAGCAGTGGTACAGTCAACGCAATATAATGCTAAATAGTATACTTGCAGAGTGCACAAGAGTACAGGACACTACCAACCATGAAGATCAGAATATGATTATAAATTTTTTTCTTAATGTTACTAATAATCAAAGAGGCAATCTCACCCTCGTCAATGGATGACCGAGAAGGTTTGCGGTTTTAGTCGGTTCTGACTTATCCGAGAGGATTTTCGCACTATTAAAAGGGCTGTACCAACATCCTTGAGGCTTCCAATTTCATCTGCAAAAGACAAGACTCTGGCGCAGGTTTTTCTCTCTGAGTTGGGAAGTCAAACAGCAATTATTCCTGTAAAAGTCTCATAAGCCAGACCTCTTTTGGTTTGGCTCCAACTATTTTGGTTCAAACAGACCCTCGACTCCGAGGTTAACGTCTCTGATTCAACCAGGAACAACGTTAAGATGATGATGATGAAAAATTTGTCATTGAAATTAAGTAAAGTTGCACTTCGGATTATTAAAATTATTTGTATTCATGTTTTTTTGCATATGACACGTCAATTAGACTTCGCCCGCCTGAAGCTGAAGACAGTCTCTGAAAAGAGGGTCATCATTACATACATATACCATGTTACAATGGTGACACTCAACTTGACGGTCTCATCAAATGCTTTTTCACGCCCCGCTTAAAAGACCCGGGACTGTACGACAGGAGGAGAGAGTCTTCAAACCGCTTGGTTCTAGCCCTGCAGGTGTTGTCCTGTGTAGGAAAGAAAGGATGAAACTAATTGGAAATTTCTTTTTAGGAGGTTTAGTCGTTTCTTTATTAGCCTTATTTTCATACGTTGAGATGATTTTGAGTTTAACTGTAACCAGAAAATGCCAATGGCTAACCTCTGTGTTCTCTTAGTTCAGTGCTAGTAGCAGTATTTGATATAAATCAGCTCGATTATTTTCGATTAGAGGATGAATGTGAGTCTCAAATATTTGCTGGTGCGAGTGGGTGCAGCATCAGCATTTTAAGGAGCCAGTGGGTTCCTACTCGTACCCATGTGTTGTCATCTAAATGTCACATACAAAATTTCGATACAACAAAGTAGAATGATTAAATTCGACTTCAAAAGTTCGAAAGTATTTGCTAGTCAATAGTCAAAGTATTCGTTATTTAGTTAATACCAGTGCACCTGTAGTAAGATCCCAGGTAGCCGGAACAGATCGGGACTCCATCGGAGCCGCGTAATATCGCTGGTGTAGCTTTGTTACTCCGAATTTATTATGCGGTGCCTCACAATAATCGTTATTGCGAATATCGTTAACAAGCCGCTAGGGTTGGCAAAAATCTTGGGAAAATTTTTTTGAACATACAATTAGCAAAAATATCATACGTCGTATCATATTTTTGTTCATTGAATGGTGAATTTTTCGAAATGCTACCAAAAATAAATTTGTAGTACCTAAGTATAAATATTGATCAGAAGATTGTATTTCGTAAAAAAATCCTATGATTATTAACTTACAATATTTTATGTATAATTTCGACTCGTGAACATACCTGTAACAAATAAAATTAACTTCATTAGCTAAAAAATAAAATAACACCAAGTAAATAACAAAAGAATTTATTAAAAATAGTTTTATTTGTATGATATTCGCGTAAACTTCCAATATCCTGCATTAGCTGTTACTTTGTTAATTAAGACATTGGTAATACCAGGGCCACATTCAAACGTTATAAACTATAAAAAATATCAAAAACTATATCACGACTTTACAATAATATCAATAAGTATTCATTCGACAACATTCCAAGCACACTCAAGCTGTGGAATGACCTCTCTGCTGCGGTTTTCCCAAGCACCTACAATATGGGGTTCTTCAAGAGGGTCATCAGAAGGTTTCTTCATGGTCGGCAGCGCGAGTGTAACACCCCTGGTGTTGCATACGTCCATAGGCTACGGTAACCATTTCCCCCCATCAGGTGGGCCGTGTGCTTGTGTGCCACTTAAGTGGTATAAAAAGAATCCGAGCACCAAATCCAGTTGCATCCAAAGCTTGCACTTAGGAGTTTGAGTTCCGAGAACGAAAACCTGTGCCAAAGCCTCATCGGTCAATCAGCAGGGTACCAGCTCACATATGAGGATAGCTTAGACCCGAAGATGTCAGTAGGGCGGCATGTATCCGGATATTTCATTATATATTATTAAATACATTTGCCGCGTGGTTTCCTGTAGATTAGGGCCACCCCAACTCTTCCCATGCGGTGTCGTACAAGACTACTAAGGGATAGGGCTGTTTAACATCAGACAGATATATACAGCTCAGACTCAGCCGAGCATGGCTCGAGTCAACAATAGTGCCCGGAATGCGGCAATGGGCTCACCCCCAATTACGTGGGACCGAATGCAATTATTGGTGAAATGTGGGTGTTAGTTTACCTCTGCCTAACTCTCTAGGGATTAAGGCGTGATTATATGTATGTATGTAAATACAGCGAGTGCCAACCCTACCAAAGCGAACAGTAATATTATTTATCATTTTTCTCATAGTCTCTGGCAGACACTCATTGTTGGCTTCCACGGTTATCGGAAATAATATTAATGAACATTTACAGTTGTAATGGCGGCCATACAATGTTCGCAGCCGATTGTAGCGATACAATTTATTGAATACGACTGCGTTTAGCTATGCTACTGCATTTCTATGCGACACTGGTTCTCAACATGTGGGGTTGCATTAAGATCTTTGGGGTTCTAACAAACCTCAGCTGACAGTTGGTGTACCTGTTAAACAACAAACGAAGCTCTGGCGCATGTCTTACTTTTGAGGTTGAGAGGTCAGACAGTATTTATTCTTGGTAAAATAAACGTACTAATCAAATAGAATAGGCAGAACACGGGCTCCAAAGCACAAACCTCGAAAGCAACTAGGAATTCTCTATGAGGGCTATGATGATGCTGATTTTCAACATGTAATGCTGAACGTCGATGACTCTTAATAGCTTAATGGATGGTTAAATAAGGATTGATCGTACATCAATCAGATGGTGCAGTTGGATTCCAGAGACCTTGGCAAGGCTCCATATATCCAATCTCATTTTGAAAACTTTTCCCATCTATTGCAGAACTATATGAAAAAAAAATGATTTTTATTCTGTATCGCTTTATTTTAAAGACTAAACGTTCTAAGGACCGTATTTCCGCAAATATCACTCATTGGAATAAAACCACTTTTGAACGGATTCCATCGCGATTTATTTACCTTTTTTCCACCAGCCCCATAGCTGCTGAAAGGAAATTAAATCAATCGCGATAGACACTCCGCGACCGTGGCTGCTAAAAGATATCTAAAGCGTTGGGCTAAATGAAAATTAATTAACTAAATAAGTTGCACAGAATCTGATAAAAAGTGATTTATTTATTTTGGTTTGTAGGACCTCACTCATTTAGTTTGAGATACGCTGTCTCTCGATAACTCATATACGGTAACTGAATCCTATTTTGAATACATGGGTTGTGTCGAGGTTAATGTTTATTTCAATTGCATAGACCTCTATAAACATTTAATCTCACTAGCTATATAGGTTCTTGCTAAGTGCAGCTTTGATAGTTAAATCCTTATGTGTAAATGGTGAAAATTAATGACTAACAATGATATATTATAAACTATTGATATGTTGCATTTATGTAGTCAGAGTAGAGTGAATGCAGTAGGAAATGCGTGCGTTGCGAAGTATGTGTGGAGAGACCTTGAGAGATTTAGTGATGAGAATTGAGAGAGGAATGTTAAGATGGTTCGGTCATATTGAGAGAATGAATGAAAGAAGACTCACGAAACAGGTGTATGAGGCGAGTGTGGACGGTACCGTCAGAAGGGGAAGACCTAGGCGCACATACCTGGACCAAAGAGGGGAAGTTTTAGAAAAGGGGTAAGTTAGGAGTACCCTAAACCGACGAGCATGCATGAAGAATGTAATGAGAGTGAATGAAGCGAGAGTAGTATGTCAGGATCGTAGCAAATGGAGATCCGTGATCTCTGCCTACCCCTATGGGAGATAGGCGTGATTTTATGTATGCATGTAAATATGTTGTCTACAGTCGAAATTATCGACATAAAATGATGATGTTCGTCATCATTTATGAAATAATCTTGATGAATAAATTCGTAATAACAATTTAATTCATATTAAAAATAAAAAAATAAACCAAAAAAGTTGTTCCTAAGAGCTCTAGATGCAATCGAGACTTACACTTCTGATGTGAAAACAAAATCTATTTTTGCAGTGGGATGAAAACGGAATTTTTATTTTAAGTTATTAGTTGGTTTTGGATTTGGATGAACCGCGATAGCCTAGTAGTATGGGTAAAGGACTGCTGAGACGAGTTCTCGGGTTCGATCCCAGGTTTACCATGGCACACACCAAAATGACTTTTCGATGCTTTTCGAAGTTATGTGTGTATTTATCGCAGGTTTATAACTGTTAGGTTAATGGCAATAGGCTCGCCACCTATTACATTGGGACCTAAACATAAACTGGCAAAATTTGGGTGCTAGCACCTCTGTACCCTCTGTACCCCTTCGGGGATATAGGTGTGAGTTTATGTTATGTTAGTTGGAAACGGAAACACACAACATTTGCTCAACGTATCTCCCGCTCATTTACTCACAGTAAAACCCCACCCTCACCTCGAGTTTAATCATTTATACTATACTGTAGGCTACGTACGTCCGTACGTTGTGTACCAAAAACCAATTAACTCGTAATATCTCTCTGCTCCGTTCTCTGATATCAACTTAGCGTCCACCCGTGACCTCAGGGCACGCCAGAAATGTTTATGACGCCTGTCGAGATAGTTTGTACGTACCTTTATATTAGATGGGGTGAGTTATGTACCTACTGTGCTAGACAGAAAGTAAATATTTGACTCATTTTATATATATATATATATATAGGGGAACCCGGGGCATAACGGGCTCCCGAGGCAAAGCTGGCACCCCCTCTCCCCTGTATAACTCTCACCCGAGACGCTCGGAACTTGTCGATTCGTGTGTCAGTCGACCTCGCGCGAGCGAGCGAAGTTGTTTCGTGTGCGGTGCTGCATTTTGCGGGTCGACAAAACAAAAAAACGTAAGTTCGTGCTTTTGATATAAATTTTATGTTATTTGTTTCTGTTATAGCTAACTTGTGATTGTGTTAAATTACCTGTCATTGCTTTCATTACTAATTTCGATTATGTATGTAAATATCTAGAAAAAAACTTCTTCAAATAACTAGATAATTTTATTATTGCCTGAACTTTACTTTTTGCTGTCGTTGGGGGCACTATGAGCGGGGTAAAACGGGCAGGGTGCCCATTTTGCCTCAGGTAATTAAAAAGTTATATCTTTTTTTACAGTTCCAAAATGGTTCGTCACTATCAAAGGAAAACAGATCGTGCCAAGTGGATATTTGAGGATATGGAAATAGCTGTTAGGGAAGTGAGTTGTGGAAGATTAAGCTGTAAACGGGCCGCTGTGGAGTATAATGTACCAAGATCCACGTTGCAGCGAAAAATTGAAGAGTATAAAAATAAACAGCATATATCCCCTGCAAAACTAGGTAGCTATAGACCTATATTTTCTGCTGCACAAGAACACGAGTTAACTTCGTATATTAAAGATATGGAAGGTAGATTATTCGGGTTGTCTCCAAAAGAAGTGCGTCAATTAGCTACAAAAAATAACATTCGACATAACTTTGACCCTGTTACCCAATCTGCTGGGGAAGATTGGCTGGCAAATTTTTTAAAACGTAACCCTTCCTTGTCACTTCGTAAGCCTGAAGCCACCTCAGCTGCTCGCGCCATGGGCTTCAATAGGCAAGCAGTACAAGCATTTTTTAAAATTTTAACAGATACAGTAGACAAACACAAAATTACAGCAGACAGAATATATAACGTAGACGAAACGGGCATGACTACCGTAGCCAAGAGTTTGGGAAAAGTGCTGGCTACAAAAGGGAGGAAACAAGTTGGGTCGTTATCATCAGCTGAACGTGGCCAGTTGTTTACAGTAGAAATATGTATGAGTGCCACAGGGGTTTTTATGCCCCCTATGTTTATATTTCCCCGCCAACGACTGAAACCTGAATTAATGGATGGTGCTCCTCCTAATTCTTGGGCGGAATGCAATGAGAAGGGTTGGATTACAAAAGAAATATTCCTGAGATGGTTCCATAAATTTGTAGCCTGGTGCAATGCTACAAAAGAACATCCAGTGCTGTTACTACTGGATGGGCACGCTAGCCACATTAAAAATTTAGATTTGTTGGACATGGCGCGATCCAATGGTGTTCACATAATATGCTTCCCACCACACTGTACACATCGCCTGCAGCCATTGGACGTCAGTTTTATGAAGCCGTTAAGCGCCTATTATGGAGAAGAAGTAAAAAAGTGGCTGCGAGCACACCCAGGCAGGGTTGTTACGCACTACCAAGTCGCTAGTCTATTCTGCAATGCGTATTTAAGAGCTGCTACAATGTTGGTAGCTGTGAACGGCTTCCGTAAAACAGGCATATGGCCAATTAACTCGGATATATTTGGCGATGAGGAGTTTTTAGCAGCTGATACTACAGATTTACCCATACAAGATGCAACTGAACAACAAACCGATTTCGAGTCTCCCCCGCAATCGTTACCTGTCCAAAGTATCAGTGAAAGTCTGACCAATTCTCTACCACCTCTCTGTCCATCGCCTACTCCAGGTCCATCAACACTGATCCAGCCATGTATTACTCCGCCATCTAGTACATCTTTTGGCCTTATGTCACCAGGTGACATTATGCCAAAACCTAAGGCAACAGGAGTTAGAAGAGCCACAAGGAAACGCGGCAAAACAGCATTGATCACTGGCTCGCCCTATAAAAAAGATTTAGAACATTCTCAAAAAGAAAAGACAGGAGTTACTAAAAGTAAGAATAAGAAAACGAGCCAGAAAGTAAAGAAAACTAAAACAAATATAGAAAACGAGTCGGAAGAAGACGACGACGTAGAATGCCTTTACTGCGGTGATTGGTACTCTCAATCTGCTGAAGGTTGGGTCACATGCCGCGCCTGTAACCGGTGGGCCCACTGTTCTTGCGCGGGTGAGGAGGACAACGATGACGAATCGCTTCATATTTGTTCTTTTTGTGCTCGATTTTAACCAATTTAATTTATATGCCCATTTTGCCCCGCATAGGACCATTTTACCCCATACCCGGGGCAAAATAGGCAGATCCCATTTTTTTTTTAAATGTGATTTCTACCAAAGTTAGGTATTAAAAAAAGATAATTTTATGTTAAGCTTAAAGCTAATTAATGAGACTGATAAAAGACTGTTGATTATATAAAATATAATGTAATTCTATGGTTTTATTTACGATTTTCCTTAAGGGGCCCGCGATGCCCCGGGTTCCCCTATATATATATATATCACTTAGCACACGGCCCACCTGATGGAAAGTGGTTACCGTGGCCTATGTACGTTTGTAACACCAGGGGAGTCACACTCGCACTGCCAACCCTGTAAGTACAGAGTTTCTGTGCCGTCAGTGTAGAAGACAAAGCCTTTAGACTTCCCACTGACAGCATAAATTCGCCAGTTAGCTCTCTCAGTTACGCCTTTTACGAGGTAACCGGTACCTTGCAGACATGTATGTTTTAGTGGAAGAGCATTCGACTGTGACCTGCAGCTTCTGGATTCAGTCAGAAGCTGCGCGATCGAACCCAGAGTATTCTGACTAAAGCCGCTCAGCGCAAATATGTAGTTGATTACTTTGAGATTATCAAAATATGTCTACTGCATGAATAGCTGTAACTTTAAGTTGCATTGACTTAAGCCTGTATTCTAGAATAACGCTCAATTGTGAATCGAATCTCACAATGACATTAGAACTGTCATTTAGAATACAATGATGCCTGAGATTTAATTTGTGATAAATCGAGATTCAAGACTGAGTATTGTTCCGAAATCGGATATTAGAACAAAAACTCTACAGTGAGCTCTGGTTACCCTACTCACCGCCGGGAACACAACACGAAGTTATTATAACCGCGGTATTCTGTAGGGCGGAGGTACTTCCCCAGTCGGACTGCTCAATTGGGCGGAAATACCGCCGTGTCCTACCTCCTCAACCTCTCATAAAATAATTAATATAATTTGATTATGATTTTAAAAAAAAATCGATTCAGGCGGTATTAGAACCAGCGAAATTTCCCTTACAGGGGCAACTTTTCTTAATCGATTTGAATATTTAGCATACTAAATGCTTTAAAATTTCATTCAATAATATAATACGCTTAATATGACAGAAATGTTGAGCGCCAAAATTAATGTACGTTTGTGTTGCGCCGCGTCCACAGACCATGTAGACAAAACTCAGCTGAAGTTATATTGTAGGAGAAAAAAATATTAAGATACAGTTGCCACGGAAAAGCTGTATTAAGAAGTAAGTTTTTAAATTTATTTTGATATTCTGTAAGTAAAGACCGTCATTAAAGTTTTGTTTTTAATTTTATAACGCGAATATTTGAGTATGAAAGTAGATAAAAGCTATTATATTATATTAATAATTGATTACCCAGGTTGTTTAGCGGTTATAGTGACCTCGCTTACTGTAACCGCATTGCGTGTTCGGCTTCGATTTCACATGGAACCACTATTTGTCTCTTTGCAGATCACTATCTGATTCTACCTCGGCCCACACAACAGTGTGAGTTACCTACTTGGGGTCAACTATATATATGTGAGGCCCCATGGTCCCTCGTGACCTCGATCATAACCAGTGATATTGCTAGGCAAGCACTACTGAGAGAAAATGCTTTGGATAAAACGTGAGTGTGTCGAATAATATGTATTTTTGGAAAATGCTAATTTACAAAATTTAATATTATCATTTTTCTAGTAAAAACCGACCCTGTGTTTATTTTGACAATAATTTGTGTTGATATTTATTTTATTATTTTAATTGCATGCATGTAAATTGTACAAAGGCGGACTTAATGCCAAAGGCATTAGCTAACAATCAACCTTAGGGAGATGCACCTTCGGCAACCAAAGCGACCCACAGGTGGCGTGCGTTTTAGTCGATTCGAGTCCGACATAACCTCTTCCACCGGCTCCGGTGGGGGGTATCCGTGGGGATATTGCGCACGTGAAAAAAAAAGGGAGATGCTGAGATACATTGAGGTAGGTGCAGGCAAACTGATAATATATTTACTTTACTGATGATGTCCTAATTTGTGAAGTTCTGAAGTTTACGCGAGTATGTTGTAGCACACATTGAAATAAAATCTGTTACATCCGGTAGATCCATTTAAAAGTGGTTTTATTTCAAACGTCCATAGGCCACGGTCAACTCTTTCCATCAGGTGGGCCATGTGCTTGTCTGCCAACTAAGTGGTATAAAAAAAGATTCAATTAGTCAAATTGCAGAGGAATTATCACTCTTCAAAAAAAAGCACCAAGGATTTAAAAAAAACAATAGGTAGCCTATAGACACTAATAGGTTTTCCCTGTACCCTTGTATAAAGAACCCTATTTTTTTTTAAATAAATTCAATGAACTAAGCAGCGAATTCACGCTCCAGTTTTTGAATATCCCATACATCACTGAGCCCCTTTCAATCTATCCCCAACCCTTACTAAAAACAGGTACAAAATAAAATATTCGCGTCGACCGCTCTATCAAATGTCCCGTTAAAAATACGGGTATGGGAACAAAACTATGGGTAATTTATAGATCGAGATATCACCCTTTAGATTTTGGGAACATTTTCGTAGCGTGACCGTCCTCGGTTACTTTTTAGGGTGTTAACGGACCAACTGCTACGAAACGCATATTTGCAGTTACCCTTGCTCCCATATTGGACTTTACAGCCATTCTAAAGGTGTCGAACTCGAAGTTACACCAGTGTGACAATCTGGAATTTCTTTCTTGTTTGTCACACCGCTAATAATACAACACCTTTTATCATCACTTGTAATTACCAACTAGTGTAGTTTTATCGATATATATATATTAAAATTCGTGATACCTCTTTGCATAAATTAAATGTTATCGTGAAATACCGATGGATATGAGGTATAGAGTTACTCATCCGCACTCATTATTACGAGATAGAAAGTGTAGAATTATTGGCGGTGTGACAAACAAGAGAAAAAATCCTGATTGTCACACCGGTGTGACTCTGAGTCCGGCATGATTCTAAATTTTGCTGCATAGATGTTGTTTGAATCATCTATTTAAGATGCAAAAGCCTAATATTACTACCACTTTCTACTTTTGCCGTATTTGGGTAGGATACAAATAGACAGTAAACATGACGGTTAGGTGATAATAACAATGTTCTCTTGCGTATTACCACCTGCGAAGAGGGAGGGGTTGAAACAAGAAAATAAAGAGAGATTTAAGACCTACAGCATACTTAGTAACTGTATAAAAACCATATTGATCGATATTTAAATATGATCGATATTTGGGAGGAAGATACTCCAGGTCGAGTCCACACGATAGCTATGATAAAAATATGGTGCCAATATTCAAAAGAAATTAAGTGTTGTAAATAAATATGGCGTGGTTCCCGGCCGAGTAAAATTTGGACCACTCTATCTCTTCCCATGCGGTATTGTACAAGGCGACTAAGGGATAGGGCTGTTTACCATCAGACAGATATATACAGCCCAGACTCAGCCTCAGATGCATGGCCCGAGTCAACAATAGTGCCCGGAAGACGGCAATAGGCTCACCCCCTATTACGTGGAACCGAATTTAATGATTTGTGATATGTGGGTGTTAATTCAACTCCGCCTAACCCTCTGGAGATAAAAAGCGTGATTATATGTATCTATGTATGTAAAAAAATAACAAAGACATAGACTAAACATAAAGCAAAATATTCAGAACAAAAAGTTTAAGCTTCGAAAAGTTCCTCCCCATTGATGTCGACCATTGTAATTAATATTCAAAATGTCTCTTACAAAAAGAATAGTACCTTTGCAAGATCCCATCATCGAACTTTTACTCGCTGAACATAGGACCACCATTGAAGTATTCCCTTACCAACAAAATAAAAATTATAAAAATCCGTTCATAATTGGTCGCGTAACGAACACACAGAGGGTCAATTGGGAACCTCCTTTCGAGGTCGGTTAAAATATACCTGCAGTGAAATGAATACTACAATGCAGTATAAACACACAAACATGTTTTAAAAACCGTAACAGACATTATCAAAACATCTGGTGACGTCACCCACCGCCATTAGAATTCTTATCAGTGCTCGTTATCAGTAGTGAGGTAATAAATGTTAGTGATATATGTAAAATTAGAGCATGGGATGTCAACCATCACCTGAAGCGGCACGGGGCTAATTAATGGGTAGAAGCTTTGTTTTTAACCGACTGCGAATAAAAGAAAGTTCTTGGTCCGTTTTTTTTATATAGAACACGCCAACTTGACTTCACCTCGCCTGATGGTAAGCTAAAGGCAAATTCTCAGGTAAGAGGGTCACCATTACAGACACTAAGTTATGTTACAATGGTGGCACTCAGCTTGGTGGCCTCATCAGATGCTCTTTGACGACCCACTTAAAGCACCCGGGACTGTAGGAGGAAGGGAACACGTGAGCTGGTAAAAAAAGAGACTCCATTTTGTTAAATGTAGCTACAGTAGTGGGAAGTTTCTATCCCGTTCATGGAACCCATGGGAACTAGTACGACGCCATTAGTGTTGCATACGTTCATAGACCACGATAACCACTTTCCATCAGGTGGGCCGTGTGCTTGTCTGTCGCCTAAGTATAAACACAATGGCGAATTTCTTAAACAAGTCGTTTTCTTAAAGTGCAGTCAGCGTCAGGAGAATTTTGATTACTCAAAATGATCCTAATGATTAACATGCAATTAAACTGTTTTTAACCCCTAACGCAAAAACGAGGGGTGCTATAAGTTTCATGTGTATGAGTGTGTGCGTCTGTCTATAGATCATTGCTCCTGAACGGATGAAATGATTTGAATTCTTTTTGTTGAAAGGTTTCGTCGGGATTGTTCTTAGCTATGTTTGAAAAAAATCAGTCTAAGATGGCCACCGCCACGATTAACATTGTTTCAAAAGTAAGTCTCGATCTAAATAATCTAAAGATCTAAAACAGCTTAGATAAATATTCCTAAGTAAAGACTTCTGTAAGACAATTAACTGACCAAATATATGTTACACATACCTAATACACCTACTCACGCACAATGTAAAGATCGAGTCCAAATTTTGAATATATTTTTATTAGGAGAATTGGTCTTTAGGACTTACGCGGGTGACACCATGGGGCGACGCTAGTATTTTATAAGTGGACCATTAAACATTATGTCGTTTTTTTATAACTTTATTCTGAAAAACAATTTTAAAATGCATCGTGCGCGCAGTTTCGTTTCAAGGTTGATAAAATTGGCGCATGCGGTTATTTTTGAGATGTTCTGCTGGTGCGTGCATCATCCATTATAACATGATAAAGCTAATTGCAATGAATAAATGTCAGCCATTTATCTAGAACAGAGATATATTACTGAAACCACTCCTGCACATAAAAATTATCATTTCAGTTTGCAATAATAATGACAAAAACATTAAATCGGTACAGTCAGCATAAAAATCATCGATAGATAGATAGATAGATACACACATACATACATACAATCACGCCTTTATCCCCGGAGGGTTAGGCAGAGGTGAATTACAACCCACATTTTACCATCATTGTATTCGGTCCAACGTAATCCCCTATTACGTAAGTGAGCCTATTGCCGTTTTCCGGGCACTGTTATTGCCTCGAGTCATGCATCTGAGGCTGAGTCTGGACTGTCTGATGTTAGCCCTATCCCTTAGTCGCCTTGTACGACACCGCATGGGAAGAGGTGGGGTGGTCCAAATTTTACTCTGCCGGGAACCACGCGATGATAGATAAATATAGCCTCCAAATAAATCGTGTTCGTTATCCTACGTAGCAGGCGATGCTGGTTTATTCCTAATAAGTGGTGGTAAGACCTGTACACCCAGCTACACTTGTGTACACAGCATCTGATCTACCTTGTCGAATATCTTTATCTTTATCTTTACATAGTACTCAAAATGATCTTTTTTTTTATAGAACACGTCAATTAGACTTCGCCTTGCCTGATGGTAAGCTGAAGGCAAAGTCTCAGAAACGAGGGTCACCATTACTTACACATACCATGTGACAATGGTGACACTCAGCTTGACGGCCTCATCATATGCTTTTTCACGCCCGCTTAAAGGACCCGGGACTGTGGAAGAAGGAAAAACATATAATACAAAATTGACATTATTTAATTTGACCTTTTTATAATTATTTATTTCAATACATAATACTAATCATTTTTAAATTTAAAATATCTTTAGGACCGTCTAAACATTATTTCCCCAAATTTTGTGGATTTTTTTGATGAACATGATTTTACAACTACCCACATATCTAATATATCTTAGAGTCGTTATGGTTAAGAAGTATGTTCTTAACTGTTATTGAAACCCTTGAGGATACCGTAATGCGAAACCTGATCGTCTAATAAAAAATACGGTGGAAAAAGTACAAATGTGTTTTCAATATAAGTAACAATTGAAATAGTTTTATATTATTTATTATTATTATAAACAATTACAGTAGTTATATATTTCGTTTACTTATTATGATGCCACATTTACTCATTTGAGTTTTTCTGGGGATCATTATCATCGACATTCAGTTATTAACTTAGTCATAATAATACAATCAAGTACCTACATATAGGCCGGCGCCTCCTTCTGCGAGCAAGTAATGCTCGTGAAGGAGGAGGCGGGGTGGGAGCGGCAGCGGGAGCGACGAAGGATCGCAAGCCAAGCTGCCCGCGTACGAAGGCAACTCGGGCGTCAGAGGTCCATGAACGACCTCCACCCCCCATGAGCGCAGGCCTGGGGGTGACAGTTAGAGCCGCATATCACTCTGGCAGAAGCAGGCTGTAGCGCCCCTGCCCGTTTCCGTGGACGAGTTGGGGACTCTGTAGTCCCCACACCCGAGAAGAGGCCCAGATCGTAAGAGATGGCCCTGGGTCGGTCGGGGTGCGAGGGATATGCCTGTCAACCTCACCTTCGGCTACCAAAAACGACCCACAGGCGGCGTGCGTTTTGGTCGGTTCGAGTCCGACATAAGCTCTTCCACCGGATCCGGTGGGGGGGTATTTATGGGGATTTTGCGCACGTAAAAAAAAAAATTACCTACATATTGCGTAGGGACATGTTTGAGTAGGTACTTCAAGATAATTTACACCTAAAACTCTCCCCGTAGCCATGGTTACTGGAAATCAACTAAAACCTTGAGATCAGTGTAAAAACAACTAAATAATATTAAATGAATCACGATATAATTCATTTAAAATAGATTACTGCAACAGCGTAAATGATCACCAACATATTATAGTGACATTTCTGGGTTATGGACATACGGGCCTAAAGTCTGATTTGTTTTTAGATTCCACAACTGTCATAAACAACATCATATTTCAACGTCAGAATTCTTTAAATGTCACACACAAAAACACTTAAAAAATTGGGTATTTAACAAATTTCGGAAACATTTTAAAAGATGTAATATATATTATTTACGTATAAGCTATCAATATCCCATAAATTTTGCTGTCAGTGGGAAGACTAAAGGATTGTCCTGCTTTGTCTTCTACACTAACGGCACAGAAACTCTGTACTTACAGGGTTGGCAGCGCGGCTGTGACTTCTCTGGTGTTACAAACGTCCATAGGCCACGGTAACACTACTTTCCATCAGGTGGGCCGTGTGCATGTCTGCCACCTAAGTGGTATAAAAAATACTCGCCAAATACCCAATTGTAATATCTTGTACAACCTCCAAGTTTCGACCTCCTCGATAATAATATGTACCGCACGACTTCCTTGCACTGTATATAGACTCTCAAACTTTTATTTTGTCACCCATTCGACCTTCTATCAAACATCGTGTTCCGTACGACCCCATTTATACATCTTCGTATCAGACATAAGTTAATAAAACTATCATAAGTAAATATTATGGGTCAAATGAATTACACAACAATACATGATAAACTTAAGGTCAAGTCCACAGAACTAATAATCATAATATTTATTTTTCTTTTGCAGTTAAATGGTAGTAAATGTTTGTCAACTAATACCTAAATGCTGAACCGATTTCAATGAAAAGTTTAAAGGAAAAGCAGCAAAAAAAGGTTAATATTTATTGATAAGGTCCAAACCTTGAGGTCTTACGGGTACACAGCTTAATATTGTGCGGTATATTGCATTGCCGCGTGTTTTCCGGCAGAGTAGATTTTGGACCACCCCATTTCTTCCCATGCGGTGTCGTACAAGGCGACTAAGGGATAGGGCTGTTTAATATCAGACAGATATATACAGCCCAGACTTAGCCTCAGATGCATGACTTCAGTCAAAAATAGTGCCTGGAAGCCGACAATTACGTGGAACCGAATTCAATGATTGATGAAATGTGGGTGTTAATTCACCTCTGCCTCACCCTCCGGGGATAAAGGCGTGATTGTATGTATGTATAATGCAATCACTAATAGGTAGCTCTGCTTTTGGTATGTCCGCTGCTTTTCGGGCGACATGACGTCTGCCGTAACTGCTAGTTAGAATATAATAATAATAGATAGTTGGGTACCTACAGCTTATTCATTAGTTTATTTATTTATTTATTTATTTATTTAACTTTATGCACAGTTTATTGTACAAAGGCGGACTTAATGCCAAAGGCATTATCTGACAGTCTACCTTAGGGTGATGCAGAGATGCGTTGAGGTAGGTGCAGGCAAAAAATTAACCATTATCAACGATAAGGAATTACTCAAATTTGTTCACAATAATGATATATACATATAAATATATATACATATACTATACATACACAACCATAATACATTTACACAAACATTTACATAAACTACTTATATACTCATATTATACATGGTATGTACTTACATATAATCAAGCATAGATACTATTTATTCTGTGGTTCTGTAGTCGCGTCTATCTCATTCCCAGATCTGTGGGTCCGCAGGAGTGCGGGGTAATGAGCGTGCGTCAATGTCAAGGCAACAATATAGAAATAGCGGCCACTACAAAAGTATTGACATTGGTGCCGATTCTGTTGCGTAGTATCTCACTAAACTAAAATATCTCTAAAATTTATTAAATTAAATTAATTAATTATATATATATACTGATGTGGTTTCAACAAACAAATACAATATCGTTTTTCAAGGAGTGCATTAGAAAGTGCTTATAGAGTCGGCAACACGAGTGTGACGGCCCTAGGCCAAGGTAACCACTTCTCACGGTATTACAATTACGAATGCGATAACTAAGCGCATCGTTAGTGTCACCACACAGACAATTGTGTATCTCTTTAGTATCAAAGAGATACACAATTGTCTGTGTGGTGACGGTAAAATAATAACAAATATTCTTACTCCTTCTCATTCATATCGTAAGAGGCGACCACAAAGGCGAGTAATGGAAAAATACGCAAACGAAATAATCACAGCGAGAGAAGGAAACTCGAAAAAAAAACCAGTAAAAAGTGAAAAAAGTAGTAGGCCAAACCCTCCTAGCATTGGGAGAGGTTTATGTCCAGCAGGGGACTGCGATAGGCTAATGAGTACCCAGAGCTCACTGGAGAGATTTTGTGCTGTCAGTGGGTAGATCAAAAGCTTGTCCTGCTTTGTCTTTTACACTGAGGGCACAGAAACTCGGTGTTTATAGGGCGCGAGTGCGACTGCCTTAGTGTTGCACACGTCCATAGGCCACGGTAACCACTTTCCATCAGGTGGGCCGTGTGCTTGTCTGTCAACCAAGTGGTATAAAAAAAATAATTGAGGAGAGATAGAACGCTTGGAGTGCGAAAATTTGTGTTTTACTCCTTTCTTGCAACTAAATAACTTCATCGAGTAACTAAATAAATAAACGTGTTTCCTTCTTCCTACAGTCCCGGGGCGTGAAAAAGCATCTGATGAGGCCGCCAAGCTGAGTACCACCATTGTAGCACTTAGTGTCTGTAATGGTGACCCTCTTTCCTGAGACTTTGCCTTTAGCTTACCATCAGGCGAAGTGAGATCAAGTTGGCGTGTCCTATATAAAAAAAAAAAAATTAATGAAATATTAGGGAGTACATTGTAACAGCAGAATCACCGCCATTATCAGTTTCCCACGCACACTACGATGCGAATTAATTCCATAGTGTAACAGATGGTGGGTTTATAGACTATGTAACGGTTCAATGCCTACAGCTTGAGTAGGTAGCTGCACTCAATAAGCCGACCTCGAGCTCTGCAGAACAGATATAGTTTGATGTAAGTTAATTATTATATTACGAATGTACTGAGCCAAAACACACCAAGTAAGGCAGCAAGCTGGCATGTCCAGTTCGATAGATCGAGAGAAATGGCCCTAGGTCGGTCGGGGTGCGATGTATATGCCGGTGAACTTCATCTTCGGTAACCAACAACGACCCACAGACGTCGTGCGTTTTAGTCGGCTCGAGTCCGACATAACCTCTTCCATCGGCTCCGATGGGAGGTATCCGGGGGGATACATCGCACGTAAAAAATGTCTGTTTCGACCAATGCATCTGCTAATAAAACAGCGGACGAGACTTTGGCGCAGCATTCCCGCTTGAAGGGAGTTAGAAGGGCAGTCGCTCTTGGAAAAGTATATATACTAATCCAATGCCGTATTTTTTCTCGGTGGAGTAGAAGGCGATCAATCTCTATCTGACAGTTACCATACAGGCCATGTCAAAGTACCCATTTGACGGCTATAGGATCGCCTATTGGATACGTGGGACCGAAAATCACAATTGCCGAAATGTGGGTGTGAATATACATCAGCTTACCTCTTCGGAGATTCCTAGTCGTGAATATATTTACATGGATGTATAGCTCTGTACCATTTTCATCCAGTTAGCACGAATTTTGTTACATTTACTCTTGTTGTTTAATCTGTGGATCGCGGGGTGCGCGGGAGTGCGGTACCACGCGCGCGTCCGCGAGCCCAATGTCAAGGTTACGTTCAGAAATAGCGTCCATCACAAAAATACGCGGGAATAGCTCAATCGATCGCGCTACTCTGTGCATACTTCGAGTTTATGGTGTGTGGTTATATATTCTGTGGGATTTAGAACTGATTTAGCGTCTTGAAAACAATTTGACATACGCTATATTCAACAATTATAAAATTATTAGTTTGATGAGAGGCCTGTTTAAATTATAGGTATAAATTCTAGGTGTAGTTTACAACAAATCTGTCTAATTTCTAGACGTTTTCTGAGTCAGTAAGCAATTATTATCATATTTCTATGCTTCAAATTTTAACGACATGTTATCGTTGAAACTTTGTCGTTAAATATGTTATTTGATTTTCATCTACTGTTACTTGTTAGCCGTAAGTTTTCCTAAAATGTTAAAATAAAATTAGCAGAATCCAGATCACTTCGAACATTTCGTAATCAGGGATGTATCCCTAGATTGTAACTACGACTCACACTTGACCGGTTTCTTATTAAATTCTTCATAAAATTCAAAGCTTGCATTTTGGAGCATGTGGCCCGATCGCCCACTCACCCGTTTACGGACATGCTTTAGCTTTTACTGAAGAGACTGTCGTCTGACCTCTTAACCCCGAGATAATGCCCTGCAGTCTCCGCTATCAATCAGTAGGTGCATCGACATGCAGGTTAAGTTGACTTAAGATCTTGGTGGACCTCATATACCTAGGATGTATTTGGTTGCAGAATGAAATAAGAATTTCAGGCAGGTGTAGCCGCAGGTAAAAGCTATCTTCAAATAGATTAAAACATTTAAAATAGATCAATCATATTTCTATGAACGTATCCGTTTACGTCTTAATACCAAACGGCAGTAGAACGTAAATGGGGTTATACTAGTTTCTATGATATTATGTTAAACAAACTGTCGTCTCTTTTAGGGATCAATGAACTTGTAAGCATAAATCAGTCATCTACATTCTACATTACCGTGGACCGGCGCACGCGCATCGCTTAACACAGATTATCCAAATTAGGTATATTCTGTACGAATACGCTTTGTAGGTCGTGAACTCGCGACTCTAGTGACAAGAAGACCGATTGGGTATTTATTTGACTGACTAGTCAAATTAGTTATTTTTTACTAAACGTCAAAACGGTGATTTATAAAGAAACTTGTATGAAATAAATTATAGTGACGTCATAATATTTAATTGAATAATTCACTATTATAGGTTGGGTGGAAGATTAAAAATTAATAAAAACGATTAAATAAGAACAGACGCAACTTTTACCGGTCTTTTAACAATCTTTATTTAATAATTCTACAAAATAAAGATTCGATTCGGTTGGCTGTCAAAATCAAATGTCAAAAATTATCACAATTTAATTGAAAAAGGGGTCAATTCTCGTAACAAATATTTATTTATTTATTTTGCGTCGATCTATTGTTAAAAACGATCGCGCTGTTAATGTTCTTTTTTGAAAATTATAGATAGATAGATAATACTTTATTGTACACCAATAGATTTACAGCATAAACAAGTAGGTAATATATATATATACAGTTGAATGTATAAAATTCTCATAATACACATAATACACTTAGGTAGCAGACAAGCACAAGGCAATGATGGAAAGTGGTCACCGTGGCCTATGGAAGTGTGCAAAACAAAGAGAGTCACACACGCGATGCCAACCTTGAGAGTTTCTGTGCCGTCAGTGTAAAAGGCAAAGCGGGACAAGTTTTTGGTCTTACCATTGACAGCACAAAAACCCTCCAGTGAGCTTTGGCTACCCTACTCACCGCCAGGAACACAATACGAGGTTATTATGGCTGCGGTATTATGTAGGACAGAGGCACTTCCCCAGTCGGACTGTTCAATTAGACGGAAATACCGTCCTGTCCACCAAGTGTTTAAATAATTTTATTTTACTTCGAATTAATATTGATCAGTTGTAACCGTTAATATTTATAATGAACGTGAAATACATTTGAAAATGCGTCAACGGTCGCGTAAAATCTGTAATAAAACTTAATTACGTGCGCTCGTATTACGCACTCGAAATAAATGTGGTTTAAATAACCCAGGCTAACCGCACACACTCAATAATTTTGACGGTTAATGGTTTAATCCCAGGGAACCTCTCAGCCCATCTTGAGAGGCTCGGGATTAATGGGAATTCGATAGTGATTGAGGTACAGTATTTTTGATACCTCTGCCAATCGTCCAGGGCTCCGATTCTGCTATTTTTATGTCATACTAAAACCACTGTTGAGAAGTTGAAGAGTGAATGGAAAGATGTAATGAACCCCTTTTCATTTAATTTTGGATTTTAAACCTATATCAAAAAGTCAAAATTTAATGTAATTTTTTGCAGTGTTAGCCACTGGCCTCATGGCAAAATGGCTACTGGCATATCTCTCACTTCCTGGTTGACAAAGAGCTATCTTAAACCACGGTATTTACATCTTGTCCCTGGATAGAAGCGGCGCATCACGCCTCAACCTGCTTCTGCTACTGTAGCCTATTTAGCCCGGTGATCTTGCCGACCCTCCCTAAAAGAGGAGATGTGATGACAATATGAATACGTTATGTATTTTATTGTCAATATTATTGCTTGTGTGCGGTTGTCCTTAATGCTCGATTTATTTTAAAACTCTATTTTTGGGTACAGCTGTCATTTGTCATGCATTAGTCTTGTCAAGATTTTAGTGTTTCTATGCATTTCAAGAATTAGTGCTATAGTAATTGGACTATTTCTGGAACAGTTTTATGTGAGTGTGTAGTGCTAATTTTGACGTTTCATATGTTATTTAAACATTTATTCGTTGCGGAATTATAACTGTGTATGTTATGATGACGTGTGTGTTTAAAACATGAATAATGGTATATTTAAGTACCTAAATCATAACATACATAATATAAACTCACACCTATATCCCCGAAAGGGTAGGCAGAGGTGATAGCACCCACATTTCGCCAGTTTATGTAATAGGTGGCGAACCTATTGCCATTAACCGGGCACTTATAAACCTGCGATAAATACACACATAACTTCGAAAAGTATCGAAAAGTCATTGGTGTGTGCCATGGTAAAACCTGGAATCGAACGAGAGACCTCGTCTCGGCAGTTCAATACCCATATCACTAGGCTACCGCGGTGAATTGATTGATTATATAAAATGCTCTAAAAACTGGGACCACATTTAAGCAAATAAATGAATTTGAATTTGAATTTGAGGATCAAGTAGGTGAGTAACTCCAGATCAAGAGTTGAATGCACCATGCTCCAGGCAAATGGACTAGTATTAATGCAAGAATCTTCATCATCATCTCCATGCTGTCAATTAATCCAAGCTTTTGTGAGTGCGACTGCTCTTTTTAACCCGGAAACGAAGACTCGAGTACCGTCTGCCAATAAACCGTCCGTGTACCGGCTTACAGCTTAGGTTTCATTGGACCCCCAAGATCTTGAACATTTAAACGATCATTATCAGTAAAGTCGTTATGTCGGACTTGAACCGACTAACACGCTCGCCGTCAATGGGTCGTCGTTGGATGCCGGACGTGAGGTTGGCAGGCTTATCGGCCGACCCAGGGCTACCTCTTTCAATCGGCCAGTACACATGTGTGAGAGACCACGGACCACAGAGTCCTCAACTCGCCCTCGGTCATGGGGAGGTGCACAATGCTTGCCGCCGCCCCGTCCTCTTCTACTAGGATGACAGGCGGCTTCACCCGTCACTCCCAAACCCGCAACTACCTTTGTCTACCCCTCTAGAAGTGAACAGTCGTGACTACATTACATGCAAATCATTAAAAACCGGTCTCTGTATGATTGAAACCTGTCTCATCAAATCAAAAAAGATTCGACCAGGTGCTTATTATATTATCACGCATTTAAACTTAATCACTTTTGAGTTATAACTCAGTATCGTTAAAAAAAGCACTACGTTATATATCTAGCAACAAAAAAAGTTCAACAAAAAGACGTGTTTGTATTTAACGCCACGCTTATGTCATCTTTATAGCACTAGTGGCTAGATACAAACAGACTGGCAACTTTTTGTCGTGTCGTTTAACTTGTTTTCTTTTTTATTTCATACATACATACATAGATACATACATACATATAGTCACGCCTTTATCCCCGGAGGGTTATGCAGAGGTGAATTAACACCCACATTTCACTAATCACTGAATTCGGTTTCACGTAATAGGGCATTAGCTTATTGCCGTCTTCCGGGCACAATTGATGACTCGGGACATGCATTTAAGACTGATTACTCGATGCAAATAATGGATCTTCTACTATCATGCCCGTTGTACCCCAACACCTGCACATATAAGAAGCAGTGAATGTTGTCAAGTTTTGGGTTGGATACATCATACTAATTATTAACTATTGCCTAAATAAAAGAAAATTTGATATCCACGTTTGTAGTTTTCCTTTTTTTTTTGCCCTACAGACTTTTATTTGGGATGATATGGTGTACTATCAATTTCCCGGTATTGTCTTATTGCCAATAAAATCACTAATAGAAAAAAATATACTGGTCTGTATTTAAACTATCATGGTCACTTCACATTAGTATTAAAGTAATCGGGATATTAACCATGTTGTCAACTTTGACTGAGTTTCTAAAATTTCGGCGTTTATTGCAAGCACCATGATCACGGATACTAAAAAACTGGTCTGGTTCCCGCCATCATCATGACCTTATTCGCAGGATAAAAAGTCATGTGCTATGCCAGATTGTAGATAATCTATATCTGAACCATTTTGTAATCAACGCGTCTAAAAACGCCATATTGAACGATTCCGCTAAAAACGTAACTCATAACTCTATGAATTTCCAGTAGATCTGAATACATTCCTTTGAAATTTGTAAAATAGTTACTCATATGAGCAGAATCACAACAATTCATTTAATAACCAAATTCTAGTTTCGTGTAAATATCGCCAAATATTATACTAATACGATTACAATAAAGTGGCTATATTAGACGTGCAGATCCGTATGTCGTTCTGGCGAAAGTGACTCACAATTAATATCCTTCTATTTTTTTTTTATAAGTATATAATATCGTGCCATTTCGGTCATTGTGATTCAGCGAGGCAACGCGGCCAGTATCATAGGCGCCTTTGCGCCGGGAACGATGCAGAGTGGGTTGCTTGTGACGTAATCGCAAATCTATTTTGGTGTATTTATGTTCTAATAATGACCAAATTGTATGATTAATAAATTAGTGGATTTCGTTTCTAAAATAATGGTAGTAAAAACTAAGATATTCGATGATAATAACTTCTTTCTTGCTCTTACCAATAGTAATATATTGTCAATGTGTTATACTTTCCTATTACTGCAGTGGTAATTTATTACTAGTAGACAAATAAAATGTACCCAATAACAAATCATCGAGATTAGTATCGGCTACAAAAAGTGGCCCGTCTGCTGCATCGTTTATTCAATCTTGTAGAACAGGTCCGCAGTTGCCAACTGCTGTACAAGGATTGTTTTATGATGCCCGACAGAGACAAAAAACAGCTACTGGTCTTGACTCTTGAGTCTGCGAGCATGTCGTCCTATATTAAACTAGGGGTCATGGCCATATTTTATGGATTTTTTTTTATTACTGGCAATGTTAAACTTTCCAGTTAGACGAAATTGCTTGTGTTTTGAGCGGTTTATGTCACCGTCAAACCATATTTTTTTCATATTCTAAAACTAATGAAGTAGGTATTAACTACTTTATAAAATATGAAGGTTAATGAAGATAGGCGGATGTTTGTAACTCCGTCACACAATATGGATATTTTGAGATTTAAGCATTTTGGGATATGCAGATTCTGGGATACGGATTTGTTATCAGTAGGGTAGGCAGAGCTCACTGGGGAGTTTTTGTTTTGTCAGTGGGAAGACCAAAGGTTGTCCTGCTTTGTCTTTCACACTGACGGCACAGACACTCTCCGTGCTTACAGGGTTGGGGCAGCGCGTGTGTGAACGCAACCCTCCCTTGGTTTTGCACACGTCCATAGGACACGGTAACCACTTTCCATCAGATGGGTCGTGTACTTGTCTACCACCTTAGTGGTATTAAAAAAGATCTGGGACCAAACTTCGATATTTTCTATGAAGCAACTGCCACCTGACCTCCACAATAGACTGGTGATATATTCTATTAAACCAGATTGTCGGACTTTTTAGGGCTCAATACTACCTACCTATGGCAACCGAGATCGATGGTTTACTCTCCAATGGATTGGTGTACTCTCCAATGCACGGTTCGCCCTCAATAATGTTAAGAACGGTTAAACATCTTCAAACAGACCTAGCCAACAGTGGTGAGAGATCCTTACAACCCGATTCCTGCCGGCTTCCCAATAGGATTGCATGTTGCATGACAAACTAGATCGAGGTAAGTTTTATTTTCCACCGTGTTCCCTTTTAAAAAAATTCACTCAACGTTTCGACAAGGTGGCCGATTTTGCTTCTGTCCGTATATCTGTTTGTTTGTCAGTTCCTATCTACAGAGCGCATTGCATAACCAATTTTCACAAAACTTGGCACACATTACCCTTGATTTAAACCACAACTTTTGTCCAGATCTTTTTTGATAGAAGAGAAAATGGGGGAGAAAAAGGGGGAAGTTCTTGGGAACTAGGCTTCACAAGGTTGGTGATTCATTTGTAGGCAGCTGCATAAAAATATTTAATAAAATTCCTCAGGATTTGATTAATACGCCAATAAATAAATTTAAAATAGAAGTGAAAAAAACTTTAATGAGTAAAGGTTACTGTAAAGTGGATGAGTATCTTAATGATGTTAATGTGTGGTCAACATATTTAAGTCTCTTCCTTGCTCGCATAAAATAAATTGTAAACTAAAGCAAATTTAAAAAAGAAAAATAATCTAGTTCTAATATAGTTCGCTGAGTTTCTTGCTGGTATCTTCTCAGTAGAACTAACCTACCGAACCAGCGAAAGAATCATTTTCCAATGATTTATTTTAAATTATTTAACATACAACATAACATAAACTCACGCCTATATCCCCGAAGGGGTAGGCAGAGGTGCTAAGCACCCACATTTCGCCAGTTTATGTTTAGGTCCCAATGTAATAGGTGGCGAGCCTATTACCATTAACCGGGCACTTATAAACCTGCGATAAATACACACATAACTTCGAAAAGCATCTAAAAGTCATATTTTTATATTATTTCTTGACATATCCAATTGTAAAATTTTGACGTTCATATGTGCTCTTTGTGTGCCTAAACTGAATAAATGAAATTGATTCTTTGATTATTTGAACGGATCTTGTTGGCTTTTAACTAAAAAGAAATGATTCCTCTGAGGTTGATGTGACAAAAAGAGTACTCGTGAGGTCTACTGTTCACAGAACTACTAGTCCTTAACCGTGCAGTGTGGTAACCACTGATATATGTAGTGCTGACCTACTCGGCTAACACAACTCGCTGACCGATACTATAAACTGAACAACACTCTGGATGTCACCCGCACTTGGTGCAGAATATCCGATCAAGAACCAAGCAGTTCGGTGACTCTTTGCTCTGTCGCACCATTAAGGCCTGGAATTCATTACCAGCTCACGTGTTTCCTTCTTCCTACAGTTCCGGGTCCTTTAAGCGAGTCGTGAAAAAGCATATGATGAGGCCTTCAAGCTGAGTGTCACCATTGTCACACGGTATGTGTAAGTAATGGTTACCCTCTTTTCTGAGACTTTGCCTTCAGCTTACTCTCAGGCGAGGTGAAGTCTTATTAATGTATTCTATATAAAAAACGACTAAAGTAGCTATTTAACAAGTATACTAAAAATCACAGAGCCACTCAGCCAACGATCGCGTGGGCGTATGTGGACGTACCTTGTGTAAATATACTACCCGTGTATTGAGAGCGTACGTCCGTCTGTCCAATTTCTTCAAGTATGTACGTATATATGTTTAGTCGAGCACCTTAAGGTACGAAGACGTCATCATCAGCAGACTCGTGCAAGAGATACAACGTACCGTGAAATGGAATTGTTTTAATTCATTGCGGCTTCTCAACGTTGCCTTTACCCAGTGTTAAAGTTCAACAAGTAATGTATGTGAAAAAGTAAATGTGTAGTTATAGATAAATGAGTGGATAGCAGGACTGATACTTTTTTATTTCTATGGATCATACTGTTAGATGAAGTGTCAACTCATCACATACATTACTTGTTAAACCTCGATACGGTTAAACAGTACCATTGAGAAGCTGCAATGAATTAAAACAATGCTGCACGCAACGGTGTTGCATACATCCATAGGCAACGGTAACCACTTCCCATCAGGTGGGCCGTGTGCTTGTCTGCTACCTAAGTGGTATAAAAAAACACTAAACAATTATCACATTCAAGTGTATATCATGGTAAATTGCATCTACTGTTGTTGTCGGCGGTCGGCAATGAAATCATGCCTTAAGTGGAACTCCTTAGTGCCAGGCAGGCGTTGTGTAACCACAGGCGTAAATTCACAATGTTTAATACATAGTAGTTATTCGTGACTAAGAAACGGTACCGCTTGGTGTTAGGATAATCCTCTGATTATCTTTCAGGGGAATAACCTAGGCACAGTCACGAATAAAGAAAGATATGTTATAGAGACTCTTGCTCGGATATTTCAATAGTTTATGCGGAATGTCTCGTGTTTTGTACAGCACGATAGTCTTTGAATTTTATTTTAATTTGCTATTCAAGTATTTGAGATTCAGTAAGATATTGCAAATCATGTTTTTTTTTATACCACTTGGTTAGCAGACAACGACTCACCTGATGGAAAACGTTTACCGTGGCCTATGGACGTGTGCTACGTCAAGGGAGTCACACTCGCGCTTCCAACCCTGTAAACAAGAGTTTCTGTGCCGTCACTGTAAAAGACAAAGCAGGACAAGCTTTTGGTCTTCCCACTAACAGTAGGTACATAATCTCTCCAGTGAGCTCTGGCTACCCTACTTACCGCCGAGAACTTAACACGAGATTATTAAAGCTGTGGTATTCTGTAGGGTGGAGGTACTTCCCCAGTCGGACTGCTCAATTGGAACGGGAATACCTTCGTGTCATAACTCCTTTATAAAACATTCCGTTATATATTGGAAATTGTGTCTGTGGAATCCCGATGTTATACGTTCATTCAAACACTAGGCATCAGTGTCAGAAAACTATATAGGTGCTACTCTTTATAAAACTGAAAATACCTCTGTTGGACCTCAGTAACCTTGCAATGTTCGATTACTATTTAAAGTTTTTTGTGTCATTATATATTTCAAAACCGCATGGTTCCCAACAGAGTAGAATTTGGATCACTCCCTCTATTCCCATGCGGTGTCGTACAAGGTGATTAAGGGATAGGGCTGTTTAACATCAGACAGATATATACAGCCCGGACTCAGCCTCAGAAGCATGGCTCGAGTCAGCAATAGTGCCCGGAATACGACAACAGGCTCACCACCTATTAAGTGGGACCGAATACAATGATAAGTGAAATGTGGGTGTTAATTTAGATTAAGTAAATAAGTGTATGTTTGTAAATAGACCAAAAAAATGCCCGCTGAGTTTCTTGCCGGAGTTTTCTCAGGTCGGGGCCGCGTTTCCAACCGGTGGTCCATTTCTAGTTTTTATTTACTTTTGTATTGACATTTTGTACGTGCCGATTTAATGGTCTATGCAGAATAAATGAGTTTTGACTTTGACTTTGACTTAATTCAACTCTGCCTGGTTATTATTAATGCGTGATTTGTATGTATGAATTTCAAAATATAAATTATTTTTCTCAGAATCTATTTAATTGGATTGATTTAAATTTTACAATATTCGGTTCCATAACTACTACAAAATCACAATGTTGCTACTATAGAAAATAGGTTACGTGTATTTATGGGAAACTTGGCTCGATGGCTTCCAAATTTAAAAGTCGATCGAGTATTTATGTTCTATAAAATCGTGAGTTGATTTGTTTTGTTGTTGGCACAAAGTTTGTGCCAATTCACGCACAAACTTGGGGCCAAAACGTTTCAGTGTTTGATTTATAAAATTAAATCACGACTATCATAAATTTTGTTACTGTTCTTCTGATATCGCTGTTAATTCATACATTAATTATTTAAGCTAATGTTAGTTTAATATCAGAAACTAATTTAAGACCTGATTCAGAGGTGACTAAATCCCGCCTATGAATCAAATCAAGCGTGACATATTCTTGCTACAGCTGATGACGTCAAGTCATTTTTTATTTTAATTTTAATGATAATACTCACCGTAAAAAGATTAGTTTCAATCATCAATTATCTATTCAATCATGTGTCAATTTCCAGATGTACCTACTACTGAAACTACGGAACACAGCGTAAGATAAAAAATAAATCACGATTGCGTCCTGTATGTATTCATCTTAACGATTCCTACATTTCCTCTCCCAACTAATCCCACCCTCTACTTTCCTACACAGGACAACACATGCAGGGCTTAGATGTCACCCTCACACTGTGCAGAATATACGAGCAAGAACCAACCGGTTCGGAGATTCTTTTCTCACTAAGACCTGGAATTCATTACCAGCTCACGTGTTTCCTTCTTCCTACAGTCCCGGGTCCTTTAAGCGAGGCGTGAAAAAGTATCTGAAGAGGTCACCTAGCTGAATGCCACCATTGTAACATTACTTAGTGTCTGTAATGGTGACCCTCTTTCCTGAGACTTTCGTTTAGCTTAGCATCAGGCTAGGTGCAGTCAAATTGGCGTGTCCTAGATAAAAAAAAATAACATCCACAATTCACCAAATATTCAGATCGACGTAATCACCTGCCGAATTTCAATCACCAATCATCACATAATCACAAGCACTGCGTGATTTAAAAAAAGTATCTACTCAATCCTTATCACACAGTGTACGAAAGTGTTATTTAATAATCTCGAATGATGGCCAACAAATCATTGATAGGCAAGGAATGAATGTAAATCAGTGAGTAATGTTTCCCGACGTAAAAAGTCGTATCTGCACGCTTTACGAGTTCGGCAGTCGTCACCTCAACGTGAACGATACGATCACTTATTGCGTTTTAGTTTCTGTTTTACTACGCAATTGTGAGCATCATGCTTCCTTAGTATCCTGGTGCTAGAAGCGACCAATCTGTTAGAAAATGGAATTGATCAATTTATTCATTCGTTATACTTGACCGATAGCAATGATTCTCTTTCGGAACACCATGTATTAAAAGGAAATAACAGAATCCTTATACGATTATTTCATTGTTCGTCTGTCTGTTTGTCAAAACCAATTTCGTACAAAATAAATTGTGATAGCATCCGATAAACATTGTTTAGTTTAACGGAAGCATTAAGTTCAAATTACAATCAAATAATTAGGTTTACAACTTCTTGCAGCTGTGAAATAATCAATAACACTTTACTTCAACAAAAAAACATTATGAGTATTTTTGTATTTTGAATTAAACCTGTTATTCAATTATTTCACGTATAAGTGTCTGTCTCTTTTTGAAGACAGCATTTTTTTATTAAAATTGATTTATTCAGTACTTCCCGAATCCACTATTAGCACCATCTACTCACTTTATATCTTGAACTACAAGATCCAACTTGTTATTTACTGCTTACGCATAATGACTGTTTCATCGGCAATAAACAATTTTATCCCAATACAGGATTGTAACGTGATTCCAATCTATCGTCGCGTGGCCTAAGGATATATTTGCGAATGGTAACGCCGCAGTAAAACGACTTATCTGTCTAGATAGCACGTTCGTTCACTTTAATGGAGCTGTAAATGTAGTCTTCAATTAACTATTTGGTGACTGTTTTATTTCTCTTTTTAATATCTCGCCAAGTACAGGAAAGTGAGAGTATAAAGATTTTGGAAAAAGAGGACCGAAAGGTAAGCAAAGCCTCCGGCACTCTAACAAGGTCCTGATAGTATACTTAGACCCTATTTAAATTCGATTTTAAGTGAAAACGTGATACTTTCCTGGTCAAATTCGACTATTATGTTTTTTAAGTACTAGCAAAGAAATGTATGCCAGGATCGTAGCAAATGGAAAACCGTAGTTTCTGCCTAACCCACTGATAAAGAGGCGTGACTGTAAGTATGTATGTACTAGTAACAAAAAATACTAGTATCCTCCCTACCTCCCTAGTAGTATACCCCTTCAGCAAAGCCAAATTGCTTATGTTAGCACTGGGTTCACGTCAGTAATGTAATGGCGAGACATCAAGCCCTGGACTTCGAGGTCGTAAGGATAGTCCTTAACCACTAAGCTGCATCCGTTAAACTAACTTAGTAAATGTTTTCAAAAGATATCTTCTAGATGACAACCGCTACAGTACATCTAATAACAGAACTAAACCAATATGTTTTGAACTTCATGTCACTCATATAATCTCGACACCCAAAATTATAATCCTTGTATATTTACGTCTTGGACAAACATTGGCACACAAAGATTAGCACCAACGGATACGAACGTTAGCGTTAATGCAAAATATTAAGCCATTATACGAAATACATTTAACTTTCTGACATAACATGCTCGGTTACCAAACTGTGTGTAATCCTCAAATCTCCAACGACATCATTAAAATAAACGGGGATATAAGCGTAGACGGGAGGTGAAGTAAGCGAGATAAAGGAGCTCATTCACTGGAGAGTAATCTCGCGGTTGTCTTTGGCTTTTCAATAGAGTTATAACAGTTGGCGCCGAGCTTTTCAAATTGGAATACTGAAACTTGGAAGTTACCAAACCCTCGACTTTGTGATGTATTAATAATTAGATTAACATAAATACGGTTATTAAATAATAAGAGGTATGCTGTAGAATGAACTCCCTGCTGTAGTTTTTCTAAGCGACTGCAATATGGGAATCTTCAAGAAGGGCAATAGAAAATAGGACGAGATTGGCAGCGCGGTGTGACGCCCTTGGTATTCCATATGTCCATAGGCAACGGTCACCACTTTCCATCATGTAGGCCGTGCGCTTGTCTACCACTTAAGTAGTATAAAAAATGACTTTATACATGTATACTTAGTATATCTACTATAAGACTAACTGTAAATAATCCAGAATTGTGTTTTTTTTTTTTTTTACGTGCGCAAAATCCCCACGGATACCCCCCACCGGAGCCGGTGGAGGAGGTTATGTCGGACTCGAACCGACCAAAACGCACGCCGCCCGTGGGTCGCTTTGGTTGCCGAAGGTGAGGTTGACAGGCATATGCCTCGCACCCCGGCCGACTCAGGGCCATCTCTCACGATCTGGCCCTCTTCTCGGGTGTGGGGACTACAGAGTCCCCAACTCGTCCCCGGAAACGGGGAGGCGCGCCACGCGCTTCACCGCCGCTGCCTGCTTCTGCCAGGGATCCAGAATTGTGTCGCGATTCAGTGGATAGGCGGGAATCGGGAAAATATCAAAGGTGCTATTTAGAGATTTCGTTATCCTATCCCCCTCATACGGTCTTCTTTTTCTCTGTGGCAACCCGAAGCGTAGTACCTTGCGATCCATATTTCCCGATTAAGATTGCACTAGCAACGTGATCCTACTTTTTAAGGCTCAGACTATTTAGCTTAGTTTACTCGAACCTGGGACTCTTTCTGAGTGCCGGTCCTCGTGTCTCTTCGTATCGTACAAATTTTCTTTTCCAATCTAAATCCAAACGAATGTTCTTAAGCACTACGGGAATGTCTAATTTGAGTCGCGAACACTTGTTAAAGCTAAGAACGCGAGAAAGCCATAGTAATTAGAGTTACAAAGGAGCGAACACACGACTAGTAGATAATCCATGGTACTGTTGTTATCCGCTTCTAATCCGGCGCGGGCTGGCGCGAGTTGGAACGACTAGCGGGTGTCCTGTGTCATTCTTTGTTTTAGTTCAGAGTGATTTTCTTTTTTGGGAAAATTGTACTCGCTATACTTTTGGAAAGTTACGCGAATATTATATATTCAAATTTACACTAATTACAGTGTTTCAGTTGCTTAACCGTCTCTCCGTGACAATGGCTACCGGGCGCTTTAGAGGTCAAAGGCGTAGATTTTTTTTTATCGTGTTCCAAGTTTAAATAATTTTAGATGGAAGGTATATTTGCTGTTTGTGTTTAGAGCTCATTTTGTTCCCGAGTCAAGCAATATGCAAGGTTTCTCAGTTAATAAATTTTCAATAGCGATACTGGTAACAATAACATCGTTGATGGTAATACGCTCACCCACAATACAGTGGAACTGAAAGCTGTGGGGGGTCAACATACAGTACAGCCAGGGTACGTAGTATGTATATTAAATTATTAAATAAGAAGTAACGACTTTAACAGTCTAAACAATGAATTTTAATTAAACTTCCATTTCCTGTTCTTACCCCATTTTTCTATTAATTTAAGTAGTAGCGTGCTCCACCTTTTACCTATTAAAATAACTAAATAATTATTCGCCCACATGTCGTGCAAATGGCTATGCAAATATGAACCAAATTTATTTAACGTGTTATGAAACTATTGCTTTTCAGATAAGTTTTGATTTAAAAATATATATTCCTAAAAATGAAGAACATTCATCTTTTTTGAAGTTGGTTAAAACGTTTTAAAATGAGTTGATGATTTTCCTACCCGAACACGATCTGATTATGCATAGTATACTCGTAAATATCTTTTTTTTTATTATTAGTATTTCGCAGATTTTATTGGCGTATACTAATGATTAAAACTGATATCAAATTTGTTCTATATCCATTATAGTACACATTTAATACTACTCAGGCGAAGTTTAGAGTGGGTGTTAATTACAGCATAAAGAACCTATAATCTGATAAAAGACGAATCTGACTCACATTTTCAATCTTATCTCCGATTCAAATTACTAATACGTATACAATTTAATTAAACACTACTTTTCTACTATATTAAATTAACATTTAACATTAATCTATACGCAGAATCTTTTACAAGAACCTGTACTATCAATCGTAAATCGTAAACTGGTTTGCTAGGCGCCGGAGTCGCGGCCGACCGTCGCTTGCGCCCGCGTCTAACGGTCGCGGCTATCATCGGCCACTCACCCCGCTACCGCAGTACGCGACCACGTGGTCGGTTTTACGACCACGCTCTTCCCACAGCTGAAGTTTGTTTGTTCTGTCATAACATCCTCTAACTCCTTGATCAAACTTGTTGACTAAGTAAAACATGTATGTTTACTGAAACTGTGGTCCAGGTTCCGACGTAAAAAGACGTATGTGTATTTATAGAGTCAGTGGCTAGTGCACGAGGCTCAGAATGGATTTTATTAGTAAAATGCGTTTAACTAAACTGAATTAACGTTTATGGGCTCGAAATTGGGTGAATTCGCCTACTCACACAAGCACAATTACAACTGGACTTGCACCTCTTTAGTTCTACTAAAGTAATGAACCTGATAAAATTAATACAATTTAACCCAAAAAAAGAGTAGCAGGAGTAAGCGTACCCCAGGCTTCGTGAAAGCCTTAGATGCAACGGGGAACAACGGTAAAATTATAATCAACGTGGTGCAGTTTTAGTAAGCCCAATATTACCACCTCATTGTTAACTCTGGTAAGGCGGAGCCCGATGGGGATTCTGCACCCGAAAAAATGCCCTCAGATGCAACCGGGAATAATGTTAAGGTGATTATGATAATAATGATCTAAAATATATGTAATCGGGTGTGTGACGTTGGAGCTAATGGTATCAACTCAAGAATTAGTTGATGGCCGAAATGATTAAAGAATATATTTCGTTTTTCGTCGGAACAACGTGTATTAAATAAATGGTATTCCTTCCCCGTGGCCGCAAATTTCTTTTTACTTCACCCTTATTATCATAATTGTGGGTGATCCGCAATTTGGCGTATAAATGAATTAATCAGCCAAAAGACAAATTACAACGATTTCCGTTGGCTTTTTAGATTTTGCAAATTGATGGAGAAAAATTTGTTGTTGCGTTCGTATTTTGTGTGTTTCTGACGCGGTAAAAGAATAATTATTATAATTAAAAAAGCCTCCTTGGTACAAAATGTAATCCTAAGGGGACTTTTTGATAAAAAAAGCAAATTAGCTCCGATAGAAGGTTTGGCTGTTAGGTTAAATTAGTTTAACATTATTATTCGTCAAAACTGTATCTATAGAGACTTCAATGAAATAACGAGTAATGACATAATTCCTCGTTATTATCAAATAAAATAATAATTGAACAGATAGGGCGTTTTACGCGGCTCGTTCAAATAGGACACAATCATTTAGTTTAGATTGTTATATAATTGTATTGGTTAAGTCCCTGTTGGGTTCTAGTTCTGGATTTAACAGGACCCTCTACAGTTCATATATTTATATACATACGTCACATATGTACATACGTCACAACGGTGACGAATTGAAAAGCCAAACATCTCGTTTCAAGTCTTGAGCTGACGTATTATATTACCGTTTGTTGTATATTTACCGATTCACAAGTGAGACTGTTTCACTCGGGGACTTCAATTTACCTGTAACAAATATACATTGACATGATTAGATTCGATTTTAACACTCTTCAGCTATTTATATACATATTTATGTAGATATATTTCTTATTAGAAACCGGCAAGCTAGTATGAAATATTTCATGACAGTAAAATAAGTACAAGGATAGTGTTGCGCCAGTAAAATTTTAATTCTAGATAATATGGCAGACCTGGCTATTGACTTGAAGAAGAAGCAGATGGCGGGCTATTGTCTCTACCTATTCTAGAGTGAAAAGGGTGCAAATATTATTTACGGGAACAACCCGCAAAAATTAAGTATCCTGGAAAAGTATAAAATAACTACTAGATGGATACTAGCTGTTACCAGTTTCATTAACATCAATCTAGATTATATATTATCAATTAATTAATTCATGAGCAAAACATTTCTTATAGATTAAAGGACCCTATATCCTTCACCTTAACAACGTGTATGCAAAATTGCATGATACATACATACATATAACCACGTCTTTATCCCCGGAGGGTTAGGCAGAGGTGAATTAACACTCACCAATAATTGTATTCGGTATTGTTGACTCAAGCCATGCATCTGAGACTGAGTCTGGGCATTATTGTCTGTCTGATGTTAAACAACCCTATCCCTTAGTCGCCTTGTACGACACCGCATGGGAAGTGATGGTATATAGGCAATAGAGGAAATTAAACTGCTAAGTTAATCAAGTTTGACGCTGTGATGAAGATGAACTACAGTTGAAACGAGACTATGATAGCTACAGATAATTTCCTGACAAAAGAAGCTCAAAACTGCCCATAAAATCAAAACTAAGACCAGGACAATCACACACAACCAAGCGTCCATCAATTAATACACACTTTTAATACAAAGTCCATAATAACACACGGCATGCCGGTTATGTCCTATTTAATCAGATAAATTTCATTCGTGACAAAGCCCAACAAATATGGCGCGTCCCATGTGAATTCATTTACCTTTTAGGGCAGAATCATACTTCGTTACGTGTTATTTGTTGTTTGCTTTATTCGGCCGCAAACGATAAAGTGTGAAGTACCGATTTGTTCGTATTTGCTTTAATCGCGCGTATAACGCATAAGGGCCAATAGTAAATAGGTGTATCTAAAAAAATTGTTAATCGTTCACTTGATTTTTACATACATCAAATACATGAACAAGCCGTTAGTAACAAGGTTCTAACGGCTATCATATGTGGCATATTCTCCACTTCCTAATCTAATAATATTCCTACTCCCAAACTTTGAGGAGGTAGGACACGGCGGTATTTCCGCCCAATTGAGCAGTCCGACTGGGGAAGTACCTCTGCCCTACAGAATACCGCGGTTGTAATAACTTCGTGTTGTGTGGGAACACAACACGAAGTTATAACAACCGCGGTATTCTGTAGCGGGAGGTGGTGAGTAGGGTAGCCAGAGCTCACTGGAGAGTTTTTGTGCTTTCAGTGGGATGACCAAAGGCTTGTCCTGCTTTGTCCTCTACACTGACGGCACAAAATCTCTGTTCTTACAGGGTCGGCAGCACGGATGACTCTACTGGTGTTACACACGTTCATAGGTCATGGTAACCACTTTCCATCAGGTGGGCTGTGTGCTTGTCTGCCACCTAAGTTGTATAAAAAAAACCTACTAATCCTACTAATATTACCTATAAATATTTATAAATATGTTTAGATGTTTGGTATTCAATCACGCTCTAACGGCTGAACGAACCTGGCTGAAATTGGGTACAGGAATAGATTATAATATTTTTGCTTTTTTTTTTTAATTTTGTGGAATTTTATATTTCATGCCATTTTGACTGCGTGGAGTCTTTTTGAATGTATAATTATTTTGTTTTCAATAACATTATAACTTCAACACTACACTACAAAATATGCTGTACTTATAAATATTATAAAACCTGAAGTTTGGGACCATATTCTATGAAAAAATATAGGTTTTACTTTCTTGGGATTAGGTACCAAAAAACGGGATCCAAAATCCACAAGAGCGGACCCGTGGTCAACTGTTAGTAACACATAGCAAAGTGTGATTCTGCCTTTATGCTATGCCATGGTGGCCTTAAGCTACCCTTTGTTAAACGCTTCATATTAATCCAAGTAATGGTTTTATTATGCCCGTAAAGAAAAATTCTATGTCGTAATACGCAGTTAGAACTATATACCGCGGAAATCGTCCCGGTTAAAATTAATTAATTATATCATAAACTATACCAGTAAGTAATTAATTTTATGCAATTTAATAGATTACATTGAAATTTCAAACGGAGTTTAAATGGTCCTTATATAGTGAGAAAGCTGCACAGTATATTTCCTCTTCAGAGACAGGATACAGACTAGCCTAGTGATACTAATTACTCTACCTAATTGCTTAAGTTTTTCTGGAGGTCGCGCTTTCTTAATTCATTAAAAAGTTTGCGCGTGAAAGTTTGCAAGAAATACGCAAAAACCAAACGATTGTCAGTGCTTTTGCCCTGGTGTAAAAATAAAGTTTTCACTAAATAAACTTAATTATTATAAATAAAAATAAATAAATAAATATTCTACAACATTCTACAGAACGCTATCTAGACTTATAGTAAGCATAGCTTAACTAGCTTGTGTTATGAAATCTAGAATACGGATAAACATACTTAGATACTATTTTTGTAAATACATACATATTATACATAGAAACATCCAGACCAATGCAAATATACATACATATTCATGCATACAAATATTTGCACTGAGCGGGTATCGAACCCGCGCCTCCTGTGTAGTAGTCGAACGTTCTACCGCTACGCCACAGAGCATCAATTTAACGGCAATAGGCTCGCTACGTTGGAACAAACCTCTACCTGCTCCCTCGGGCATTTTTTTTTAATAAAATCACGCCTATATTCCCGAAGGGGTAGGCAGAGGTGCTAGCACCCACATTTCGCCAGCTTATGTTTAGGTCCCATTGTAATAGGTGGCGAGCCTATTGCCATTAACCGGGCACTTATAAACCTACGATAAATACACACATAACTCCGAAAAGCATGAAAAAATCCTTGGTGTGTGCCATAGTAAAACCTGAGATCGAACCCGAGACCTAGTCTCAGCAGTCCATTACCCATACCACTAGGCTACCGCAGTTTTCAATAGCACCATTAACAAAGCACCACACTTGGCCCCAAAATTCTTCCTCGTAAATACCATCGAAAGTAAACGAAACTGTCTGACACGGCACAAATAAAAAAGTACATAAATAGAAATTCAAAAGCCTTTTGTGAATTAAGATAACAGAATATCGAAATATGGAGTTACATGCCAACAGGGTCTCTTGGGAGAAAAAGCTACGGACACACTTCAACATCAAGGAGTACATAGCTAGGGTTGTCTCTCTTCGATATTAAGTAACACGAAAAAGTATCACTTGGTTTGGCGCGATTACGTGAACTTAAATTGTACTTTGGTCTATTTACGTGGAACCCTAATTGTCATTCTAAATTAATAGTAGCCTAAGCAACATCTTATAATATCAGTTATTTGGTAGTCAGGAAATAGACGAAACGGGAACTGGACGAAATGGGAAATGGATGAAACGGGAACTGGACGAAATGGGAAATGAACAAATGGAGCACTGGGCGGAATGGACCGACTTGACGAAGAGGTAACTGGACCTAACGCCCCTAATGGGTGGAAATTTCATCAAAATTGGTCTAGCCGCTTCAGAAAATAATACAGAAAAAGAAAGAAAATTATTGGCCAGTATTATTCATAAATTTTTATGAGTATTTGTTAACGTATTTGTTAATAATAGTAATACTATAATCAGCTCGGCGAACCTTGATCCCTATGACACTGACAGTTATTCCCACGACACAACCTTGTAGTAGCGTCACCGTTATATTATAATCGAATTGGCGGTGTCTAAAAATGATATTTATTAATTTTAGGCAGATATATGCAATTACAATAATATCCCGTTGGAATTATAATAATTATTAACACTTACAAGAAATTATCTCAATCAGACTTTACGTTGACGTCCTGCAAAAGTTACTCCGTTTGGAAGATATCGACTAGTGCGGAAAAGTATCGATAAACAAATATCGAAAATGGAAACGAGTGTACAAAATACATCAATAGAGCACCTACGCTCTTAGTGTCAGATTTATAATCATTTAAGTTGTTTGCGATAATAAAATAAAGGAGATTTAACAAATTTATTGTATATACCTACTCAAATAAAACAAAAGCGGTTTATTTATGATTTTTTAATATACATTAATCTGAATCTGACAATGGTGTCACCGATTGCGTCTCAGACTCGGAATCCGAACTGCAGCTGCTTTCTCCTATGTTTATGATAAACGGCTGGTCTACTATATTGTCGTATCGCACGTCTCGATTCCAATCATCTAAGCATAGCTTTTTCGTCTTTTCAACCACTTTCCTCCAATTGTCCGGAGTCACTTGACTACATGCCTCTTGTAGCAACGTAAGCATTTTATTAGCTGTGAATGGTGGAGTGGTGTTAAGCCTGGCTGCACAACCTGAAACAATAATGGTTTAGATTGAAAATGATGCAAAGTCAAAGAGCGAGATCGGGGTAAGTACATTATAAGTACATAATTTTGTACGTTAAAAGTGTGTAATTGATATAAGCACATGGATAAAAATAAAAATGCAATTTGCTAGTGAAATAAAATAGCTTTAAATAGTACTAGCCGACTAGACAGTCACCAGTGACCTAAATAAAAACATGTTAAAATAAATACAAATCAACCCACCTTTGATCTGCGCCCATATCATTTCGATTGCATTATATTGGCAGTGGTAGGGCGGTAGCCGAATCACGGTGTGCCCTTTTGATTTTGCCATCTCATCCAAGAAATATTTCTTCTTTGTTTGCTGTTTATGAAGGTTCAACAATCTAACTAATTCCTTTTTCAGCATTTGAGTATTAGCTGCCACACCATTGTTTTGCAGCCACTCTATTATTTCGCCTTTATTGTTGTTCGCGGTAGGCGCTTTATTAATTTGCACAGAGTGGTATGGGGCGTTGTCCATTAAAATGTAGTGGGGCTCGTTTAAATTGTCTAATAGTTTTGTGAACCATTTCTTGAAATTCTCAAAATTCATCTCTTCGTGATAATCACTTGTTTTCACGGATTTGAAGGCCCACAAGCAGTTAGGTACAAAACCTTTGGCTGTGCCAGCGTGGCAGATAATCAAACGCTGGCCCTTGCCTTCTGGTGCTTTGGTACAGGATTTCTCTGTGTCGTCTGTTCATGTTTTGGAGACTGAGTGATTGGCGTTGAGCCACGTTTCGTCCAGATAAACCACCTTGTCCCAGTTCTCGATGTTTTTTATTTGTCGTAGAAAATCACACCTCATCAATCCAATGTCCTTCCGCTCCATTATCACTTTTCTTTTGTCACACTTCCCATAACGAAATCCACATTTTTTTATAACTTGTCTGAGAGAAGTGAATCCACCTTTAAATAAATCAGCCGATTTCAGCGACGCTAATAATTTTGTGCAAGTCGGCAGTTCACCTCGAAAATAATAGCCGTAAATATGGTTTCGTATCGCTGCCATGTCGAAATCATCGGGGTTAGTTACGGGTCGTGCCCTATTATGTTTTTTCTTCTTTGGAGTTGATAATTTGTTCTCCTCCATCGACGATTCGCCGAACTTCTCCTTTGTAATTCGGGAAACGGTAGCTTTGCCAATTCCCAAAGCATCAGCAACACGGTCGCGTACGTTGTCAAGTGGCAACAAAGGTCCGCCATTTTGTAGTTCGCGAGCAAAATAGTCACGCAAGCGTACAACAAACTCCCGCGTTTCACTGTTGAGTACAGTTTTTCTCAGTCTTTTCGGCATTTTGAAACACCAACAAACACAAAACAGCAACAATAACAAAAACAGAAAACAACAATAGTAACAAACAAAGGATTCCGTTGACACAAGAAAACACGTGGCGCATACAAGGCGTTAGCACTCGTACTGGCGTAGCGAACTGACAGTACTAGCGTAGTGACAGATCAGATAGTGTTGCTATAACTAAAATTTTAATTCACATTAAAATTATACAGTCCGACCATGTTACCTCTGCATCGGAATATTGGCAACCCCATATACAAATACACGGATACTTGTAAATATAACAAGCATTATAATTATAGTAATGTAGATTATATTTTAAAAACATGTTTATCGATGTGGCTGAATGCAAGTCACGCCTTTGCCTATAAAAAGTTGCGATATATCGACACGACCCGTCACTAGTATGAACTGTCATAGGGATCAAGGTTCGCCGAGCTGATTATAGTGGTACAAACACAGAACAAACTTGTATTATGTCAACTGGTAGCTAATCTGATTGAGAATAGCATTAAAGATCCTCACAACATTGTGGCACCACAATAGCTGCACGGTCATTATTCCATAGGCCATGGATTATCGCAATAAACTATACATTTTATATCATCGCGACACAATTCTGAATACCATACTAAATAACTATTGAAAAAAAATCCTACAATTTAAGTTCTACATCATAAAAATCTGTAGGTTAGTTGACAAAGCTGCACTAATGTCACATCGCACAATAAGCTCACCCCTCGTTTGACTTTTACGACTGCGTTATACAGGATGATACGCAGCTGACTTCTATTGAGTAGAATAAGGGCCTTTAAAAGCAAAGTAATAATGAAACAGCTGACATATTGTCACTTATATCTGTGCTTATACTTTATAGTGATAGCGTGTCAATATTTTGGTCGTAGTCATGAATATTTTCAATAATATCTTGAGGAAATTTAGAATTCAAACGCATTCCACAAGGGCTATATAAAAATTCTATATCTTAAAAACTGTTCAATTGTGGAATGTGTTAATCGTGATTAATATTTTATTTCATTTAAAACATAAGCAGACTTTGAACTGGGCTAAAGTAGAAAACAAACTAATTATGTGATAGTACACTGTAACTTTGTGAACAACCCTTTTGTGTAAAATACCCTTTTACTCATTACCCCACCCCCCTTACTTCCCACCGCAACTGGCAACATAAAAGGTAACACTGGCAACTTGTTTCACTAAATTCTGACAAATCACAGGCACTTTAAGCAATCGTTTCCGGTTGCCAAGTCAAACTTTGATATCACCGGTTGTGGGGGGTCATATGGCAGTTGCTTCACGGAATATATCGAAGTTAGTTAGACTGAAAAACCGACACCAACTGAGTTGGGAAAAGACTCAAGAGAATGATGACTGACAGACTCAATGGCAAAAAGTTGAGTTCGTATCGAGTTATTGCCAGCCCTATTGGCGGAGGTTTCCGCGTAGCAATTGCTGCAATATTACTCATGAAATAAAAGAGGTTCGGGCCTCCTATGGAATTGCAAATTCCCGTAACTTATGTACCTTCTCGAATCTCCATTAGCAAATTACAGCTGTCTCCCACGAAGACGTACATAACACCGACAATACGTCTAAAATAATGTTATAGCCATATATCATTCGAAATCACTTTCCTAACTTATGATAATAAACGCAATGGGTCCGTGAGGTCTACCATGTACTGTAAACACGAAGTTGCGGTCCGTAGCTTCGAGAGAATAGTACTGTAAAACGAATTTATACAGCAGTTGGAACTACAGACAGCACAGAACTAAAGTTACTTCATAGTACTGAAGAGCGCTAGAAGTTTCTTACAAAGTCCGTAGCGCGAGTGTGACGCCCCTTTTATACCATTAAGGTGGTAGATAAGCACACGGCCTACCTAATATACTTAGTCTGGTCATAAATACTGTTACAATTAAAATAAGAAAGATATTACATTTGAATTTGGAATCTGTCATTTTTATACGATTGTTCATTGTGTTGTCTAATTTTGGCGCCAATACATTGTACAATATTTTACTATATTAAAATGGAGTGGGGTGATAAAGAAAACCGAATCGCTGTGATTGCATTACACAAAGTTGGTGTGGAGCTGAATGTAATTTTTAAAACTCTCCATACGCTTGGTATTAGTCAAATGTTTGTGTACCGGGCTATTAATAGGTACAATGAGAACTCCTCTGTTCGTGACAGAAAAAGATCTGGCCGTCCACGTAGTGTTCGTACGACAAAAGGTGGTCAAAGCAGTAAGGGAAAGAATTCGAAGAAATCCAGTCCGAAAGCAAAAGATTTTATCTCGGGAGATGAAGATAGCACCCAGAACCATGTCGCGCATTTTAAAAGATGACTTAGGACTTGCAGCCTATAAGAGACGCACTGGTCATTTTTTAACTGATAATTTAAAAAAGAATAGGGTGGTAAAATCGAAGCAACTACTGAAGCTGTACGTAAAGGGAGGTCACAGAAAAATTTTGTTTACGGATGAGAAAATCTTTACAATTGAGCAACATTTTAACAAACAAAATGACCGTATTTATGCTCAAAGCTCTAAGGAAGCTTTCCAATTAGTCGACAGAGTGCAACGTGGGCATTATCCGACTTCAGTGATGGTTTGGTGGGGTGTTAGCTATGAAGGAGTGACTGAGCCATATTTTTGTGAAAAAGGTATCAAAACATCGCCACAAGTGTATCAAGATACCATTCTTGAGAAGGTAGTTAAACCCCTTAACAACACCATGTTCAATAACCGAGTATGGTCCTTCCAACAAGACTCAGCGCCGGGCCATAAAGCTCGGTCCACGCAGTCTTGGTTGGAAGTGAACGTTTCGGACTTGCGCTGAAGACTGGCCGTCGTCTAGTCCCGATCTTAATCCGCTGGATTATGATTTATGGTCAGTTTTAGTGAGTTTGGCTTGCTCTAAACGTCATGATAATTTGGAGTCCCTAAAACAATCCATACGATTGGCAGTGAAGAATTTTCTCATGGAAAGAGTGCGTGCTTCTATTGATAACTGGCCTCAACGTTTAAAGGACTGTGTTGCAGCCAATGGAGACCACTTCGAATAAGCTTTTTATATTTTAAATTGTTTTATATTTATGGATTAAACTAACACACTGTAAAAGTAATAAATATTATTTGCAATAAAAAAAATGTCTTTTCTTCGTAACAATATTTATGGCTAGACTAGGTATAGTGTGAAACACCATGAGAGTCACACTCGCGCTACTGATCCTGTAAGAACAAAGAGTTTCTGTGCCGTCAGATCAAAAGAAAAAACTCCTGGTATTGCTAAGTTCGTAGGCTAAAAATAGTACCTATATGCATGCCATTTAGGTACAAATTTATTTTCGTTTTCGCTCGTCTTAAGTACGAACTCGGACGTATATCAGTCGGTAGTATCGGAGGTACGTTCCATGGTAGCCCTCTAAATAAATCTTGTTTTTTTTTCGCTAACGATTCGTCTCGCCGGGAGGTGGACGGCGTCTCTGCGTAATTTAACGATCTCCACTGATTTTTATATGATACGTAATTGACTGGTGTCATTCACCTTCAGATCAAATACGCAATCTTCGTGATTCTTCTACATCTTAGCGTTGTATGTTATTAATGTAATAATGTACCCGTACGACCTCAAAGTTTGGACCTCATTTTTTTTGTTTCCCTTAAGTGGCAAACAAACACACAGTCCAGTTGATGAAAAGTGGTACACACCCACGCTGACGAAACTGTAGAAACTTTCTATGCCCTTCTTGAAGAACCCTATATTGTAGGAGTAGATCTGTAAAGGGGACTTAAAATGTGGACATACGGTGTGATACGGTTCAAACTAGGAGGGGACGTAGACATCACATCCGAGTAGCCTGCATTCTACTTACTCCCTCTTTTTTTTTTCATTTTTGTTTTATATTCCGACTGTCAATGTAGTACGAGTCCAAGTCCGAACTCGACAGTTGAATCCGCGGTTAGATTCAATTGCTCATGCTGTAAATTTGGAGACGTCGACCACAAGTCGATAGTGATGTATGTTTATGTGCTCGACAACGTGACGTCACCAGGTTTACAGCATGCGAAAGTGAAATCTCACCGCGGATCCAGCTGTCGAGTTGGTTCCATCGTTCGAAGCTTTCTTTCAACATGTGCCTGCTGCTGCGCTTACAGTTCGGTAAAAGATCCGTGGGTTGTCATTCTGATGGGTGACCGCTTAATAGTGGAAGGCACGTTGAAAGTAGGTCCCGGCTGTCTATAATCGTTAGGTCAAGACGGAAGCTAATATAGGCCACCTGAACAACTCTATCAGTAGCCTGTATTCACAAGTCAGGCTGGTAGTCAGGCGGCACTGCAGCTTGTTTTTTCGAGTGGCAAGGAAATGAAGTCTCGAATTAAATTTAACAATGGTTTTATATAATAGAATAAGCGAGCTGAAGTGGCAGTGGGCTTGCCACGTTTGTCGAAGGACCCATGGCCGTTGGAGCTAACGAGTCTTAGAGTGGAGACCGCGAGAGGGTAAACGGAAGGTAGGATACCCCCTAGCCAGATGGACGGACGACCTGAAAAAGGTGGCTGGGACAGACTGAATGCGGAAGGCAGAGGATCGGTTAAAATGGTGCACATTGGGGGAGGCCCATGTCCGGCAGTGGACTGCAATGGACTGATTGATATGGTTTTAAAAAGAGTATAGTAGTGGGCACAGGTCACCACCGCGGCGTTCAATGTGTTTATGGAAACGATTGCCATCTGACTTCCCGAAAGGAATACCTGCGCCAGGTCCTCGACAGATCAGCAGGTGTGCAGGTTACAGGTGAGGATGACTTTGGCCTTCAGACTTTCAAGTCTTGCTGGAGCCACCAGTCACCAGTCATTCACCTTCATATCAAACAAGCTACACTCAAAAGCATTTTACGATTATTTTTTGTAAACTGTGGCCAGATCTCTGATATAATTCTAAATTATCACATAAAATTTTGTGTTTGAATATATATTTACATACAATGTACAACGCCACTTAAACAGCTTAAATCTTTGCATAAACACGAAAAAGAAGACGTTATATTTTTTTTGAACTGGGAACATGTTTATTTAGTTTATCCTAGTTATTTTAAAGATTGCTGTGAGTTTTTTTTTAAGGAGTGCGTAAATTTAACTGCACATAGCCGCTTCGTACTTAGACCAAAAAGATGAGATCAGACCCAAGTGAGTGGAGAAAAGGCTCGGAGGAGCAGCTGGCTAGAAAATCAATTAGTTCTCTATCAAGCGACTTAGAAAGGATGTACTAAGCAGTTTGATTCAAGATGGTATTGTTTACACCAATTGTATAAATTAGCCCCGGGTGTTAGTTCGAACAATCGCTCAGAACACAAATCACTACACAACCGGAAAATACACATAAAAGATTGAAATCTACAGCATAGAAGTTCAATACCGCTTACGAGTATGGTATCATAACCAGTTATCAAGCTTCGTATCTGTATTGAGTGAAATAGCTCTAGTCGATAGCTAGACGATTATTAAAGTAGGTTACTACGAGGCTACTATAAAGAAATATAATACCATAAAACACCCGAAAAATATATGCATAAAAAAGATATAAAATTTTTTGCAACTGGCAACTCGTCAGTCTTGTTAGCTATGGTCACTCTTATTTAGTTTTCTATAAGAAGTGACGCAAATAGCGCTGTATTGAGTCGGAAATGGAAGTATCCGGCTGCTTCCGACATAATACCCCTAAAAATTAGTTTGTACAAGGGCCCGCACCTAACTCACGGTAAATAGATTGCGTCACAAGCCCCCTCGAGACGCTACAACAATCTTCTCAAATCGTTGTTGAAAATTCAATGACATTCGCCCGAGGCGAACGCTTACGATATCTTTTTACGAGTCACAAAAAAATGGTAGAAACTTTTTATCGGATCCAATTTTGTTCAGTAACTATGGCGGGTGGATACGTGATAAGCTTTTTATAACAAGGGTGAGTTTCTAGCACGGCGCCATCTCGTATGATGGGACGTCCACGCCGCACCCGAGCTCCGAGGAGACGAGCATCGAGATCCGAATCACAGATGGAGACGCCGCGATAACATAATAAGGATAATAACAAAAACTCAACCTCATTTCTTGTCACGAATTTTCATAAGCTTCTTAATTCGAATTTTGTTTTTTTTTTAATATCGAAATGGCGGGCAGCTAATGTCATATGCACTAAACGTGTATTGTAAAAAAAAACTAGTGAGACTTCTGTGTTTTTATAGATTTGGGATAAAAAATACAACTTTAAAATGTATAAATACAATTTTTCAATAGTCAGATCGAGACTTGACCTTCTGGACTAGATGCCACAAGCAGAACCGGTGTTTATGACTCATAATATTTAGGCCTATGTCCAGAAGTGATTAGGTTATGTGATATTATGATTTGTCATTCTTTCTTAACTTCATTTCGATACTCTGATATGATAATTCAGCGGCAAGCAGACAGGGTTAGCAACCCTATCAAGAGACTAAGATGGCTGTCTTTTTCTTGACGTGCACACTGCACAGCTATTTCAAAGTGTGCTATTTAGATAGCACGAACTGACAATGTTCTGAACTTTCGCTGTTTAATTCAATGAAAGCTGTTTAGAACAAAAATTCTGGAACAAAATGAGTAGACAATATAGAGCGTATAAATGTGTTAAAGAATTTTGGCACCTATTTGTATTCAGAGAGTTTATAACGCCATCTTTATGACAGGGACATTAAGTGGCGTGTTGTTGGCCGACGATAAATGGCCCTACATACATATAATCACGCCTTTATCCCCAGAGGGTTAGGCAGAGATGAGTTACCACCCACATTTCACCATTAATTGAACTCGGTCCCACGTAATAGGGAGTGAGCTTGTTGCTGTCTTCCGGGCACTATTGTTGACTCAAGCCATATATCTAAGGCTGGTTCTGGGCTGTATATATCTGTCTGATGTTAAACAGTCCTATCCCTTAGTCGACTTGTACGACACCGCATGGGAAGCGAGAGCATTTGGACCACCCCATGGTTCAAATTCTACTCTGCCGGGAACCACGCGGCCCTACGCGATTTCATATTACATAGTCTACATTTTCGACACTTTTACAAAATTACCTCATTACCTATTCATTATGTTGAAAATGTTAATGACAGTTACAAAAACGTGTAATATCACTGGTGGTAGAGATTTGACGGCACAAATTTGTCACAAATTTCGACCGGGTTGGTACCACCGTGCAATATTGCGAAAAACCCTTCATAGTAATTCAATTTCGGTTGGATTGCGTTCAGGGATCAGCAAATGCATAGCCGGGTAGGGGTGATGGTGGTCGCAGCACTAGTGGGACCAGTGGGTCTTGGCGTAGTCTAGTGAGGATGGTGCGGGGCGACGCGCCGGTCAGGGAGACCCGTAGAAACGGTGGTGCCGCTGGCCGCCCGCGGTATAGTACAGAGGCCCAACTGGGACTAACCACCCTGGAAGGCTGCCTCACCAGACCGCGCATAATCCCGGTATGGCTCGTCGTGCCGGTTGGTGACCGGAAGTGGGGGCCAGGCGACCATATTCGGGGGGGTACGGGGGCCCTTCCGTACGGCGTGTCGGCTCACGCCATGCCTCATAATCATAGACAAAACCAATATCCCGCACTTTGTCACGCGGTGCTGCGACGACAATCACCTCTTTTTTTCACGCCCTTTTCTCCTTTTCATCATGGCAGCGCATTTAAGAGTATTGGGCAACACAGCGGCTCTACAGACTCCCACAAGCTCGCTATTTGAGGTGGAGTCCACTAACATCTGTGGACTCCATGCGAACCTCAACGCCGTCCACCAACACCTTGAGACGGCGAAACCAGATATGCTCTTTCTCACGGAGACACAAATAGGCCGCCCTGATGACACGACCTACTTGCTTTACCCCGGCTATGTTATCGAGGAAAATTTCCGTGCAAAAGCCGGGGTGTGCGTGTTTGTTAGGGCGGATGTTTGTTGTCGCCGTTTGCGCTGCCTTGAGGACCCATCCTTTTCAACCCTATGGGTACACGTAGACCATGGCTCTACGAGTCAGATCTATGTGTGCCTCTACCGTTCCCATACAGGAGATGCTGAGACAACTCGACTCTTTGAATATCTGAGTCAGGCGGCAGATGATGCGCAGGAACGGTTTCCGAACGCCGAAGTGGTATTTTTGGGGGACTTTAACGCCCACCACGAAACCTGGTTGGGCTCCTCCAAAACAGACCATGCGGGAAGAGCCGCCCATGCATTTGCTCTGGCGCATGGCCTGACCCAATTGGTACACGAGGTCACTAGAATACCAAGAAGGTCGGGCCTAGCACCCTCTCTGCTAGACCTTCTGCTGACGAGTCACCCAGACCCGTACAGTGTTTCGGTACAAGCCGCTTTAGGCAATTCCGACCACTGTCTGGTCTGCTCCAAGGTGCCAATTATAACGCCTTCACGACCCGTGCAGGGGAAGCGGCGTCTCTGGCACTACTCGTCAGCAGATTGGGATGGGCTGCGCAACTATTTTGCGTCCATCCCGTGGGTTGAACGCTGCTTTGAAGGTAAGAAACCCTCGGATTGTGCTACTGCTGTTGCCGGTGAGATCGGTCTGGGTATGGAATACTATATTCCGTACACTGATGTCACCGGTGCCCGAGGAGTGCGCCCTTGGTTCGGGCGCGAGTGTGCGGGGGCTGTTGATCAAAAGCAGTCCGCGTATCGCGCTTGGGTAAGGGCGCGTGCCACGCACGATCCCAATGTGAGCCACTTCAAGGCGGCGTACAACAGAGCCACAAAGGTCTGCAAGAGGGCTTACGTCAAAGCGGATGCCCTGCGCATTGCGCGGCTTGGTCAAGAGCTAGTGGCACATCCCACGGGCAGCCGTGGATACTGGCGACTGGCCAAAGCCGTGCAGGCCAACTTCTGTCAGCCTTCGCTGCCACCGCTGCGCTACCCTGATGGATCCCTGGCCCATGGACCGCAAGAGAAAGCCAATATGCTAGTAAATCTCTTTGCGGCCAATTCCCGAGTCGATGATTGCGGTATACAGCCGCCGACACTACCCAATGGTGACCACGTAATGCCTGAAATACGTATCAGGCAATGCGATGTTCGTGCGGTGCTTCAATCACTCGATGTCCGGAAAGCCAGTGGCCCGGATGGTATTCCAGCGGTGGTCTTACAAAAATGTGCAGCGGAGTTGTCTCCGATGCTTACGCGGCTGTACCGACTGTCCTACAGCTCGGGTACAGTGCCTTCGGCTTGGAAAGAGGCGAATGTACAGCCGATCCCCAAGAAGGGGGATCGCTCAGAGCCAGCCAACTATCGACCCATAGCCGTCACCTCAGTGCTGTGCAAGGTCTTCGAGCACATCATTAACAAACAGCTCATGCGTCACCTAGAGGTTCACTCCTTAATTAATGACCGGCAATATGGCTTCAGGCCGAAACGGTCAACGGGTGATCTTCTAGCATACGTTACCCATCTTTGGGGTGAGGCTATGGACAAGCACGGCGAGTCACTGGCAATTAGTCTTGATATCGCCAAAGCTTTCGATAGAGTCTGGCACAAATCGCTTCTCTCCAAGCTACCAGCCTTTGGTCTGCCTCCTAGACTGTGCAACTGGATTGCTAGTTTCCTGCAGGAGCGCCGTATCCGCGTCCTCTGTGATGGACGGGCTTCGGAGTTCTTGCAAATAAATGCTGGCGTACCGCAGGGGTCTGTATTATCTCCCACTCTCTTTCTTCTGCATATCAACGACATGCTGTCCACCGGCAGCATACATTGCTATGCAGACGATAGCACCGTACACGGGAGTTATCACGGACAACCTGCGGCCAAACAGTCTGATATCGTGGAAAAAAGACAGCTTCTTGTCACTGAACTGGACCGGATCTTGAATCACATTTCTCAATGGGGCTCCGAGAACATGGTCGAGTTCAATGCCAAGAAGACGCAGGCTTGTGCGTTCACAGCAAAGGTATCTTCTTTCCTTCCCCTTCCCACTCTTCAGAGCACGCCACTTCCACTGCAGGACAATCTCTATATCCTAGGCATGGATATTCGCTGCAAACTGAATAACAGAAATTACATCGAGAGCATCATCAAAACAGCCTCGCGGAAACTCGGACTCCTAAACAAAGTGAGACGTTTTTTCACGCCGGAGCAGCGGTGTCTTCTCTATAAGACACAAATTCGCTCCTGCGTGGAATACTGCTCGCATCTCTGGGATGGCTCCGCGAAATACCTACTAGATGCTCTCGACAGGTTGCAGCGACGCGCGGTCCGAATTATTGGGAACCCTGAGGTCACGAACACCCTCGAGCCTTTGCAGATGCGTAGAGATATTGCTTCCTTGGCTGTATTTTACCGTCTCTACCACGGTGAGTGTTCTGACGAGCTCTTCCAACTAATCCCACCATCTCCTTTCCTACATAGGACAACACGTGCAGGCCTTAGATGTCACCCTCACACTGTGCAGAATATACGAGCAAGAACCAAGCGGTTCGGAGACTCTTTTCTTTGCCGCACCACCAAGACCTGGAATTCATTACCAGCACACGTGTTTCCTTCTTCCTACAGTCCCGGGGCCTTTAAGCGGGGCGTGAAAAAGCATCTGATGAGGCCGCCAAGCTGAGTGCCACCATTGTAGCACTTAGTGTCTGTAATGGTGACCCTCTTTCCTGAGACTTTGCCTTTAGCTTACCATCAGGCGAGGTGAGGTCAAGTTGGCGTGTCGTATATAAAAAAAAAAAAAAAAAAAAAAAAAAATATTTTTTACTTATAATTTCGCATACCACTAGACTAAAAAACTACTAAAAAGTAGTTTTAAAAGTAGCACGTACCAACTCTGTGCGCCTACTTTTGCAAAATAAGTAGGTAAGTTTTTAAAATATTTACTTAGACACATATACATATAATATACATAGATTAGAATAAAATTAGGTAGATAATTAAAAAAAACATCTTTTTTTATTATTTTTAAGCTCATGGATACAAACATTTACACAGAGTGAGAAACGGACTCGCAAATTTTTTTTTATTTCTTTTTAACATGTGAAAAATCCCCATGGTTATTCTATGGGGCCGACCGACAGTTCGCGGGGAGCTTGGTTTGCAATCCTCCTTCGCTCCCGCTGCCGCTCCCGCCCCGCCTCCTCCTTCACAAGCATAACTTGCTCACAGAAGGAGGCGCTGAACTCAGAACATCTTTCATAGCAGTCCAACTCTCTACCACTAAGCTGCTTTCATGTTATTATTGTATGACAGCTACAAAAGTTGCTCATTGTTGCTAGTTAAATGCTCAGTGCAAATATTTGTAAGCGTGAATATGTATATTTGTATTGATCTGGGTGTTTCTATGTATAATACGTATAACTTGTGCGAATTAACATGGCGCTTCCCAAATGTAACAATAACAAATGTGAAATAAAATCCCATAATAAATTGTTGTTGTATTTGTTGAAACTCAAACTAAGGCAAACGTGCAACGGTCACAGTGTTGCGGATGCTGCTGGTCTCGAAGGACGAGAGCCGGGCCTCGTGCGAGGATGCGAGAAGAGGGTTGTTTGCGAGCTAGGCCATGTTAATTCGCAAAAAAAAATTATAAAAAAAGAAGTATCTATGTTTATCCGTATTCTATCTAGATTTCATAACACAAGCTGGTTTTCGCATTCTTACCATAGATCTAGATAGCGTTGTATAGAATATTGTAGAATATTTGTAAAAAAAGTAGGTATGCCAAGTGGTTTTTGGCGATACCAAATTCTTTGTTCTGTACACTGAGCCCAGGAGAATAATATAAATAATAATACTTATTACACATATATCAGTATTAGTATTTATTATATATATATACATTAGTAGCATATGTACAAAGAAATAATGGAGTTTACGCTAAATATACTAATTTGTGAGCGTCTTAGAATCGTTCAAACTCATCAAAATGGAATTTAAAAAGAAGCATATGCACAGTTTGGATTTTCCCTCCAATTTTAGTTAATTACCATACGAGAATAAGTGTTCGAGGTAATTCTCTATGCGTAATTACGATTACATAACTTTTTGTGTGGAAATTAAAAACATATTATATTTAACGTTTTAATCCTTTATTTATGTAACTAGGTATTGTTTTTATATTTATAGTAAGCGGTTATCGTACTCTGTCGATGTGCCAATAGCGGTGAAGACTCTGGGCAGTTGGGGCAAGGAAGCCAAAAGCCTTATTAAAGAAATCGGACAGAGGCTCATCGAGGCGACCGGTGATACTCGTTCCGGGTCCAAAGGCTGTCGATCACCATGCAACGTGGCAACGCAGCAAGTGTTATGGGCACTTTTGCTCCGGTAGCGATCAGGGGCGGGTTATTTGATCAGTACATGGACTAAGCATTGCTTGTTGTACCATTTTGACACATTGTATTAATATGACGAAATAAATGTGAGTAAGCATCTACTAGAATCAGAAGCTCCTATGTCTTCGATTCAATGGCTAACACATTGTTCCAACTTCTTATTAAATATCATCAGCCTGAACGGAACAACCGAGGAAGTAAGCCTACTTGATCCCCACACATTGCAACCTTAGACGGTGCTCACACATGAAAGAAACTTCATCCCACGCACACTCAAGCTGTGGAATGAACTCCTTGTTGCGGTTTTCCTATACGCCTACAATATGGGTTTCTCCAAGAGGGACATTAGAAGGTTTCTTCAGGGTCGGTAACGCGAGTGTGACGCCACTGGTGTTGCACACGTCCATAGGCCACGGTAACCACTTCCCATCAGGCTGGCCGTGTGCTTGTCTGCCACTTAAATGGTATAAATAAATTCGTATCAGTTTAACAGGCGGATAATGGGACCACAAAACCCATGGGGGCTCGAGACAACCTCATCTGAAAGCGATTCATCTGATTATCGACTGACGAGTGTCTGGCAGTGGTTTTACTCTTGAGGTTGGGATGTCAGACGACAGTCACAATAACAAAAGACATGATAAGCTACATCTGGCTAACAGCTATAGCTTCTACACCAAAAATGTAACAGCATAATACGAGTATGTCTAATTAAAATTTATTGACATTAAGTAACTATTCAACGGCTTTCTAAAAGGGAGGTTCTCAATTCAAATTTTCACATACATATTTTGAATATCAATACAAAAACATTACTGTTATAGGTATTTAAACTATCACGGTCACTCACATCAGTATCACAATAAACTGGATATTTACCATGTTTCATTGTTTTGAGTTGCCGATATTTCGGCGCTGTTGCAAATATCGGAAACTCAAAACAACGAAACATGATAAATATCGCGTTTATTGTGATACTTAATGTTATTTTTTTATATAGAACACGTCAATTAGACTTCGCCTTGCCTGTTATAACCAATATCCTTAAAAAAGTCATATAAAGGACAAAAGTAACTTATTATTTTCGAACGGGAATATGTTTATTTATCTATTCAGAACGAGTATTATTACAATGCAATTGAAAATTAAAACTAAAACTATTATTAGATAGCTACTACTACTATACACTAAAATAAAATAAACATAAAAATTACATACATAATGCGTCATGAAATTCCTCCGCATCCTCACCGACCGGTAACGTACCCAGAAGGCTGGCAGCATTGCCACGTTGAATGGCAATGCTTATCCTCTGTGCAAGATAATAACCAGCCTTCTGGTCACGCGTAGCGTCGATCAGCTGCTTTGCCAAGTCTTTATATAGAGACCGAGCACTTGGACCCCATGTCCCTAACGTTTCAACCCCAAACGGCTCAAAAACATAATCACCTGTCAGGTTACAGTATTTGCGCCGTTTGAGGTTTTCCGCAGATGCAGCAGCAGCACCGGCACACCCTGCTGTGCTTGAAAGATGTGAAGGCGCAAGAGTGTCGACGCACGTAGCGTCCCACACCAAAGGTCTACCCATCTTCCAAGGTAGCAACGACATACCATCCGGTCTCTTGCCATCGCTACGCACCAGCCCTTTAGGTTCACGAATGGCTGGCACGCCAGCGGTAACTAGAGCACGGCGGATAATGTCGTTGATGCAGGCGTGTCGCGGTATACGCCCAGCGCTTCTGCTGCATGAAAGGCCATGGTGCCCAAGACTGTCGACAGCTTCACCGCAGTGGCAATGATGCGGAGAAATGCACGGCGCTCCTAAGCGAAGGCAAGTGGCAAGGCGGAAAGTAGTATCGTCCAACATAGTACCTATGTTGGGCGATGGAAGTGCCTGAATCCAGAGGCCTGACTCCCATTCCCCCACAGCCAGAAGGCGCGCACGTTCTGTAACATGGGAAGATGTGTGTATTAAGGTATCTCTTACCAGCCTGCAGAGCGGCGCATCCCATTGTCTCTGGGAGAAAGGGTTACCAGGCAACTCAGTGTTGGGACAAGCTGCCTTCCAAGCATTAATAGCATCGGACTTACATGACACCTCAGAGTTAACCTGTGTGTTTATGAGAATTTTCCTGGTTAACTCCTCAGTGCTGTGCACCGACGACAGAAATGCTGGAAGGCTAACGTCTGAAATTTTGCGAACGCCGAGACCACCCAAGCGAACTGGTAAGGACGCTTGGAGCCAGGCTCGGTCATTCAAGGCCACATTTAAAATTGTGCTGAGTGTGTTTTGCAGAATGTTGTCAATTTTTGTCAAAAGTGTCAAATGTTGCCAAAACTGGGATGCCCGAAGTGCATGGGTAAAATTAGGGACAAAAAGGCAAAACCGAAGTATAGTAAAGGCGGAATGAACACTTATTTTTTGCAAATGATCAGTGATGTATTCAAAATTTTGAATTTTTTCCTCGATAAATGTATGAAATCCATCTTCCAAAACTGGGGACCCTAGGAGGCGCAGTGAAGCTTTCTCCAAAATTTTGATATTTGGAGCTACGAGGTTAAATTTTTCTATAGCCGAGGGTCTGTCTGTCGTGTCGCTGATGAAAATTTCACATTTGTCCGAGTTAAGTTGTAAGCCGATGGATTGAAATTTATTTTTTATAAGTTCTAAATCTTGTAAAACTGTTTGCACATCACCCCCTAGGGTTCCGTCGTCTAGGTACCAAATGTTGAATTTTGAATTTATCTGCTGTATGATGGGATGTATTGCTAGACTAAAGATTACTGGTCCCAAAGGGTCACCTTGCTGACAACCGACTGCTGATTCCAAAAGATGATCCTTGTAAACTAATTTCGTCGGGTGTCTATAACATTGCCAAAGGAATTTATATATATGAGGGGTTTCTAATTTTGCTTAGCTCAGCAAGGTATCCCTATTCACTGAATTGAAGGCATTCCTCAGGTCAACCTTCAAAATGACCTCACTTTCACCGCTACCAAGGTACGTCGAAAGAGCGTGTATGGCAGCCTCACAGCCCCCTTTCGAACCGAAACCGAGTTGAAGGGGCTGGAATTTTGTTGCAAGTTCGGTACTATAGTACTTGCAGCATATTTTGGCTGCCAAACGTCGTAAGGTGCTTCCTACGGCAATGGGACGAATGCCACCATCCTTCTTGCGCAGAGCACATAGGTTGGCCCCGTATAAAATATTAATGATATTTTCGTTCACATTGCCGGAGAGCATTAGGTTCACTAAGGCCGTTAACTCCTTCAGAAGGGCATCACCAGCCTCCCCAGCGCTCGGGCACATTAAATCTTTAAGATGCTGGGGGGTCAGGCCGTCGAGACCGCCAGCAGATCCACTCCGGAAGGAGCAAGCGGCTGTGAAAACGTCCTTGGTAGAAATCCTGAGATATTCTGTGTCAGCTTTTGGTGGTTCTGGGAAAGAAAGATCAATTGATGCCGGTGGATGCTTGCTCTGCAGACCCGCGAGCGTGTCTGGAGAGTAAGGTGCCACCACATCGCTGCTAAAAAGTAACCTCGACGCTCCCCTGATATCACCTTCCCTTATTTTATTTTCTACAAATTTGTATTTACTCCATTGAGAGCTGTGGGAATAAGTTAATTTTGATTCAAAATTATATATATTGTTAGAACAGTTTTCTTTAATTTGGGTTGTCAAAGATCTTTGTGTACTATTGTTCTTTATGTGCAATATTCTATAAGGGAAGGTTAACAATTGCTCCCAGGCCGATATGGAGTTCACACTAACGACATGCTTTATACAATTTGCTAAGTTTTGAGCCACAGAGGGCCTTGCGCCTCTGGGAATTCTCTTTAAAACCGGGACGGAATTTTTCATTTCACTTAAAGATTGCCAAAAAGGAATTTGGAATGAGTTGGGCGAAACTTCCCTATCTACTGATGGGATCGTGGAGCTTGGAAGTACATTTTGACTTTTGTGAATTCTGCCAATATGCACTTTCAAGCCCCGCTCACCTTTGAAAAAACGGGACTGGGAACAATATGGGCAGCGCACGAAATTACTTAAAGAAACGGGTTGACCTGAACACACATCCACATTGACACTGCCATTAAAGTTTTCAGGCATTAGAAACACAAACACAATTTCACTTACACTATTATTTTATAAAAACACTAAAAATAAAAGGTTTAAACAAATTTGACAGTTCACACATCAAATTCAAATCTGCCACGCTTGCGCCTTCGCATCTTAGCAACGCGAGGACCGACGACGCCAACGGCAACGTGACGACGCGACGCCACAAAACAGCACGACGCCCTCGCGTTTACATTGCGCTGTTCTCAGCGCCATTCTCTACGTTTTGACGAATCGACATTATAATATAAAAAAGTCTGGAAAGTTGCCTGCTTCCGAGAAATAATGTTTTATTAACAGGACCAATCTGGATTTGCAGAAGCCTCGGAAAATATATTGAGATTTAAAAATATCAAATTATATTGATATATTCCTCAAATTATACATTCGATTTTTTTCTTTATTCATTTTCGAACCCGTTTTAAATATTGAAATTTTGTATTATATTGTTGATACCTAAATTATTATAAAAGTCAAAGATCAGATTTCAAAGGTAAATAGGTAGTTTAATTTCTTTGTATTAGCTCTATTTTTTTTAACTCAACCCTATTAACAAATACTGTTTACTTGTTATTTTGATGTAAATGTACTAAAGGGTATATTTTGTATTTTGAAAGTCTTCTTCTTCTCTTTTCCGCATCGCAGCAATTTTGTCAATGTCAAGTAAATGTCTTTAAAATTATTAATGGCGAGACGCCAATGTCAAGTTTTTCAAGTTGCGCTCCTTTAGAATGATTGTTGATGATGACGATGACGATCAATGACCTGATTGCAGCTTCAGTGAAGTTGTGGGGACTTTACTAGAAGCTCCCTAGGGAGATTTGGAATCAACACGAAAAGTTACAATTCACTGTAATATGTCAGTTTCCTACACTTGTATGCGTTGTCAAAGACGTTATATATAAAAATCCACCATTATTAAATTAAAACTCGAATTCACACCAATTTCGGAAAATAAAATACACATAATACCACAACGCGCCATTCTTCGTGTTGGCGATAAGACACTCCCCAAAGTGTTCTTTAGTTTAAATTAAAAACAAAAGTTTTTAAAATGCACTTATTTCTCGGTCGGTTCTTACTAACTGCAAAATTCATTTCAAAGATTCTATAACACACAGACAGGCAAAGCTAAGAGAAGCGTCTCAAAAAGCTCAAATATACATGCACCAACGATACTAAGAAATGGCTAAAGTCGGCACCATAGTAGTAACTAGGAGGTAGGACACAATTGAGCAGTCCGACTGGGGAGTTACCTCCGCTCTACAGACTACCGCGGTTATAATAACTTTAAGTTGTGTTCCCAGCGGTGAGTAGGGTAGCCAGAGCTCACTGGAGAATTTGTGCTGTCAGTGGGATGACTAAAGGCTTGTCCTGCTTTGTCCTCTACACTGACGGCACAAACTCTGTGCTTACAGGGTCGGTAGCGCGAGTGTGTCTTCTCTGGTGTTACACACGTTCATAGGCCGCGGTAACCACATTCCATCAGGTGGGCCGTGCGCTTGTCTGCCACCTTAGTGGTATAAAAAAAACTGACCAATTTGACAATATTGAAGGGACGATGGCCCCATCCTTAAGTTCACGGAATGGTTGGTTACTATCTTGGCAGAGCTTAACGCCAAACCAGCAAACAATGGAATCATAGACAAAACCAGTTTAAACTTTCCAACTTTTATGAACGCAAAGGTATTTTAATTACACGTTTATCAGTAGTCAAACTGCTATACCCAAATAAGGTGATATTTGTCACATAGTCACTTTATTGTCGTCAAATGGATATTTAAATTTTATGGTTCAATGGCAGAGATATAGTCAACGATCTTTACTAGCTTGACCAAATACTACTAGTAGGTATACTCGTAGTAGTATTTAAATATGTTTACAAGTATTTAGGCATTTTAGCATTAATAACTAGAATTTATGATACATTGGATTTCTGACCATCGGAATTTCGAATGTCGCGTGGTTTCCGGCAGAGTAGAATTAGGGCCACACCATATCTTAATATCCCTTAGTCGTACAAGGCGATTACTGTTTAACATCAGACAGATATATACAGCCCAGACTCAGCCTCAGATGCACGGCTCGAGTCAACAATAGTGCTCGGAATACGGTAATAGGCTCACCCCCTATTACGTGGAACCGAATACAATTATTGGTGAAATGTGGGTGTTAATTCACCTCTGCTTAAACCTCTAGGGATTAAGGCGTGATTATATGTATGTAATTTCGAATTATTCGAAATTATAAAAATTGGAATTTTATAATTCGTGATGGTGACTTTCAGAATTAAGTTCTTCGTGTTTCTTAAGTGTATGTATACCCGTCGCGTCTTCGATCCTCACTTAATGCAAATATTTGTATGTCTAATATTATATGTAATTTTTTACAAAAAAACCGCGGTAGCCTAGTGTTAGAATCAAAGAATCAATTTCTTTTATTCAGTTTAGGCACACAAAGAGCACATATGAACGTCAAAATTCCACAATTGGATATGTCAAGAAATAAATTATTAAATTATTAAATAATTTAAAAATAAATCATTGGAAAATGATTCTTTCGCTGGTTCGGTAGGTTAGTTCTACTGAGAAGATATCAGCAAGAAACTCAGCGAACTATATTAGAACTAGATTATTTAGTTATGGGAATGGACTGCTGAGACGAGTTCTCGGGTTTGATCCCAGGTTTTACCATGGCACACACCAATGACTTTTCGATGCTTTTCGAAGTTATGTGTGTATTTATCACAGGTTTATAATAGCCCGAATAATGGCAATAGGCTCGCCACCTATTACATTGGGACCTAAACATAAACTGGCAAAATGTGGGCGATAGCACCACTGCCTACCCCTTCGGGGATATAGGCGTGAGTTTATGTTATGTTACAAAAAGTTTCCTAAGAATATTTACCCGCCTTCTAAAAATTAAAATATATACCTACTAGTTAAGCTATGATAATTTAAATAATTAATATTAACATTTTTTTTTTTTTTTTTTTATATATAGGACACGCCAACTTGACCTCACCTCGCCTGATGGTAAGCTGATGGTAAGTCAGGAAAGAGGGTCACCATTACAGACACTAAGTGCTACAATGGTGGCACTCAGCTTGGCGGCCTCATCAGATGCTTTTTCACGCCCCGCTTAAAGGCCCCGGGACTGTAGGAAGAAGGAAACACGTGTGCTGGTAATGAATTCCAGGTCTTGGTGGTGCGGCAAAGAAAAGAGTCTCCGAACCGCTTGGTTCTTGCTTCATTTTCTATTACAGTAATAAATGAGATAAGTCAAAATATAATAAATCCAATCCCCTCCTTAGAAAACCGGAGACAACAGAGAAATACACGAAAACTTCAAAAGAGAGCATGTTTTTCAAAGTTACTTCCGATTAACTCCGATGCTGGTTCCGAGACAGTTTACTTCCCCTGGGACTGAACCAGTTACATGCTCGACATAGCCGTGGCGCATTGCTATTGATGCTAGTGTAGTGTGAGTGGACACGTGTCTTTATAATACGTAAACTAAATTGTCTGTCTGTGCTGTTGAGTAGTGAAGAGTTCTCTCATTAGGAGTTAATGATAAGTATTGCTTCAGGTCATGCTTTTTTATACCACTTAGGTGGCAGACAAACGCACGGCCCACCGGATGGAAAGTGGTTACCATGGCCTTTGGACGTGTGTAACACCAGAGAAGCCACACTCGCGCTGCCGACCCTGTAAGCACAGAGTCTCTGTGCCGTCAGTGTAGAGGACAAAGCAGGACAAGCCTTTAGCACAAACAGCACAAATTCTCCAGTGAGCTATGGCTACCCTACTCACCGCTGGGAACACAACACGAAGTTATTATAACCGTGGCATTCTGTATGGTGGAGGTACTTCCCCAGTCGAACTGCTCAATTGGGCGGAAATACCGCCGTGTCCTACCTCCTATAACTCTATAACTGACTTTGTTATTGCATCTTGAAGTAGGTCCAATTAGACTTAAAAAGAGGTCGTCTAAGACACTATATATAATAGCCCTCTTGTCGACAATTTTATACAATGTTTTTATGAATATCGATCGACTAAAAATAACACTAGTATACACAAACCACACTCGAATCCAAATTCATCAAGCGACAATAACCCTACCGCCGCGAGAGGGGTCTAATTAACCCACAAGGGATATATCGTACACAAATATGAATTGTTCAAAAAATACTTTTCATATTCGGACTTAGCACCCCGAGTGTGAGAAGGGAGACCGGCCCGCGGGGCGTCGCAAATTAAATATGGCCGCGTTGGTGAATGACAAATGAGCAAAATGCCCGCGGTTTGCATATACTCGGCCCGCTCAGCGGACACCTCTGAACTGGCGCAAATATATATTATGCAAATTGAGATTTATACGCCCGTCGAAGGGAGAGTTCCGAAACAGAAAGTATCTGTGTTACCTTCGGATAAAGAGGGATTGCGTGTTTTCCCTCAACTTACTTAATCTTAAAATTTTTTTTGGTTTTTTTTAAGTTTTTGCATCAGAACTTCAATTCTATCCTACCCTACCTCCTTCCTACTAATATTGTGAATGTAAAAGTTTAGAAAGAAAGAAATAAAGACATTTTAAATGTAGCGTAGCCTCTAAAGCGCAGCGGTAGAAGGAAGCAGTGAGCGCGGGTTCGATTCCTGCTTAGTGTAAATTGTAGTATTATTTTTTTAAATACATATGTATGTACCCTATTATAAAAAAAAGTATCCAAGTATGTTTATCTGCATTCTAGATTCCATAAAACAAGCTAGTTAAGCTATGCTTACAATGGCTCTAGATGGCGTCGTGTAGAATGTTGTAGATTATTTTTTATAATTATTATTTATTCTAGTCCATAAATATTAACATTAAAGTAGCATCGTAAACGGCAGAATGGATTTGGCTGAAATTTGGTACAGGGATAGATTACAATCGAGGATATCCCATTGGTGTTTTTTATCCTGGGAATAAGATGCCTCGTTTTACGAGAACCGAATCTACTAATACCACTTTCTATTTAAGGATGCAATATGGACCTCTAATATGATCATGATAGTCAGTTATCGCAAATAGAAATGTATAAAAAATCAAAAGGTACGATTATACTTAGTAAGTAAAAATCAAATTTAAAAATCCGAAAAGTCACTAAGCTAGATGTCAATAAAACATCTTCAAAAAGTCCTAAATCTGGAACAAAACTATGCACATAAGCTAAAGAATAAAATAGTTAACCCTAAAACGCGAGCGGGGGACCAAATTACCCACCCCAAAAGTATTTGCAGACGACTTAATAAGAAGCGCGTAATTATCCGTAAATCCTTCGCTCGCAAAAGAGCCCATATCCTTAAAGGACTTGAGCAAACTCGGTTTGGGTACCGCCAGTAATAACTTTTTGCCAAGTATGCTAGCCTAACCCAACATTGGAGTTCTCTTTACATAATATTGACAGGGTATCTGTCGATGTGTTTACATTTCCGCTTAGTTGATGTAAAATCAGGCGGCTTTAGGAGCGAAAACCTCATTCACTACATGTAAGAAATAAACCCTTTTGGTGCGAGTACGAAAAAAACTAGGATATGATTCGTTGGTGATTATTTCTTTTAATATCTCTTTGATATGGTTTCGCAAATATACAGTAGCGGTATTAATTAAAAAGTGTACGTGGAGGAGACGAAAAGGAAAAGTTATGATTTTACAGGTAATTAACAAGAATTTCAACGTAGATCATAAAAAAGATGGCTGTGTATGACGCTTGGTAAATATGAAATATTAAAGTTGAAGATTGAATTTATAATTAATAAAAACTAAAGAAATATACAGGGTTAAATAAATATAATATTTCTAAAAGAGTATAGGAAGCTCGTGTAATATGTCAGAGCATGTTGTAAAGTGAGCATGGTGGTATTGTTTTTGGGTCTTTTCATCATATCAGTATCAAAATAAACGGAATATTTACCATGTTTCATTGTTTAAAGTTTCTGATATTTCGCAACAGCGCCGAAATGTCGGAAACTCAAACCAATGAAACATGGTAAATATCCCGTTTATTTTGATACTGATGTGAGTGACCATGATAGTTTAAATACCTTTTCATCATACTTGAGTGGACACATATGCTTCGGAGAGGACGTTAGTATGTTGCCCTAAAAAGTGTAACAAGCGAAGTTCGATATCGCCACCCTATGGCGATGGGAGGTGGAGGTCTGATGACAGTCGTCTCCCCTAAAATATTCAATTTCGACCTTTTTGTATTTTGACTGAAAGCTCTGATTAAGTTGAGAAATGATTCAGAGAATGACTTTATTTATACCAATTAGGTGGCGGATAAGTACAAGGCCCACCTGCCAGAGGCTACCTCACCCTCGGCAACAGATGGCCCAAGACGGCCGTGCGGTTTTAGTCGGTTCGAGCCCGACATAACCACCCCGCTGACCTCGGCGGAGGGAATCCGAGTTAATTTCCGCTCGTTAATAAAAGGGGCATCATACTCGTGCAGTGCCATCCCTGTAAAAACCTTCTATATATAATGTCCTTCTTGATGATGATCAAAAGTGAAATATTTCAGACGTTACTTTGTATGAAATATTCTTAAATCTAATAAACCGCAAAACGTCTGCAAGTTAGTAAGTTAACCGCACATACAGATACGTTTGCTGCTAAATTATGAATCACATAAACAGGAGCGCTCGAAACTTGCCAGCCATTACGTAGTTCATATCAAAATTTTTAATTGAACTATAAGTTGCTTAATTCAGCCGGGGTGCGAAGGGGTGAGATGTATTTTTGAAAGTAAATGTGGCATTATGCGGTGTGAGGGAGGGAGAGAGGGATAGAAGACTCTAGCAGTGACATAAATTGCTTCAAAGATGATGAGTGAAGGTATTTCATAATTTATAAAAAAAAAATATCTGGGACACGCCAACTTGACTTCACCTCGCCTGATGGTAAGCTAAAGACAAAGACTCAGGAAAGAGGGTCACCATTACAGACACTAAGTAATGTTACAATGGTGACACTCAGCTTGGCGGCCTCATCAGATGCTTTTTCATGCCCCGCTTAAAAGTCCCGGGACTGTAGGAAGAAGGAAACACGTGTGCTGGTAATGAATTCTAGGTTCGCACAGCAAATATCTGTACAATAGGCATGAAATGTGTCTATGCGTGAGTCGATTATAGAATCAAAACTGATAGCCAGAGATGAAAGTAATGTGTAAGTAGGTATATGCCTCCATTATGTAGAACAGTGAAGCAAAACTTCTAAAATTCAAGAGTTTTAAAATTAGAGTACAAACCGCAAAAGTGCAGTTCATGCGGTTTGTACTCAAAATGAACATGTCCACAGGACAATGCTTACAAACATCTTAGAATCTACGCCAAATACCTAAATTAATCATTGTGCCATATTATTCTTACAGTCAAATTTCCGATTGGCCAAGAGCACAACTATCCGTCCTAATTGAGCAGTCCGACTGGGGAAGTACCTCCGCTTTACAGAATACCGCGACCATAATAATTAGTGGTGTTCCCACCGGTGAGTATGGTAGCCGGAGCTCACTGGAGAAATTTTGTGATGTCAGTGGGAATTTGAAAGGCTTGCCCTGTTTTGTATTCTGCACTGACGGCACAGAAACTCTGTTTTTACAGGATCGGCAGCACCTGTGTTGCATACGCCCATAGGCCACGGTAACCACATTCCATTAGATTGACCGTGTGCTTGTCTGCTGCCTAAGTGATATAAAAAGTATCAACATTAAGTGAATACACTTTAGCGTTCATCACAAATGAATACATACACTTTGCGGTACCGTCGTGGTCCCGGCAAAATTGCGCGACACAGCCTTACCTTACCCGGGAATAACTTATCATATCCCTCATTTAACTCACCCATCAATAAGTAATCGTCGAATAATTTTATTTTGATGTCGACTAGAGCTCGTATTCCGTGTAATTCATTTCCGTAAAGTTAAGTCACGTAGATAAATTTATAGAAATACAAACTGGCTGGTTTCGCTGGAACTTTTTGGAGTTTCTAGTTTAAAATTGTTTAATGTGGATTTAAAGGTAAGTTTACAGTTTACCGTCTATTGCTGAGTAATTTGTTGACAGTATAAGTATTTAAACTATCATGGTCACGCACATCAGTATCAAAACAATCGGAATATTTACCATGTTGCATTGTTTCGAGTTTCCGATATTTCAGCGCTGTTGCAAGCACCATCATCACGGACGAACTGAAACTGAAAGTTTTTTCTAGGAGTAAATATACCGATCTACCCTCTTTCGAGTTCTTTCACTACGTAAATCTGCACTACCACTGGTTTCCCTCTCACTACAAACTCGAACCCGATCTCGATCACGTTCACGACAAACGATGCTTACTGTTTCCACTCGCGATTTTGCTTTGGCTTGTTCCCGGTTGTTTTAATAAATATCGGAAACTCGAAACAATGCAACATGGTAAATATTCCGATTATTTAGATACTGAATTTGTTGACAGTTTTCTGAATCTCTACATACGAAAGTAACTCTACCTGTTACGTTTTCAATGTCTAAACCAGACCACAGAACTGATTTTGATATAATTTCGGAGATGAACTAGAGCCTGGGCGTAGGTTATGTATTCTAAAAGTAGCAAGTAACAGCTAGTATGCTACTTTTTTCCCCCTTTTTTATACTACTTAAGTAGCAGACAAGTACACGGCCCACCCGATGGAAAGTGTTTACCGTGGGCTATGGACGAGTGCAACACCACGGAGGTCACACTTGCGCAAACCCTGTAACAACCTCCAAATGCCCTTCTTGAAGTACCCCATATTGTAGTTGCTTGGAAAAACCACTTGTAAAAATAAAACAAAATATTGTTTTATATAAAAAAAGGTAACTTATTACACTAATTTGGTTCAAGTTCGCTCATTATTTCTGATTATACTCGACACTTGTAACATCATTTCTTTGCAAAAACGTTGTTTATTTTTACATTTTATTTTAGCTGCGAACATTTGCGTATAATTCGGACTATTATTTTACTGTTATATCGTTATTTATATGTCGACAATAAACGTTATGTAGTTTTAAGGGGAAATTGTAATCTAATTCGACAATCTGTGCCATAATCAAATATTAGGTCTCTACCGATGCAATTGCCGAAATTTTCTTACAGATTCATGAGTTCCTTATTCCTGTAATTTAATAGCTATTCGCGTGGTTTCCGATAGAGTAGAATTAGGGCCACCCCATCTCTTCCCATGCGGTGTCGTACAAGTCCACTAAGGGAGAGGGCTGTTTAACATCAGACAGATATATACAGCCCAGAATCAGCCTCAGTTGCACGGCTCGAGTCAACAATAGTGCTCGGAATACGGTAATAGGCTCACCCCCTATTACGTGGGACCGAATACAATTATTGGTGAAATGTGGGTGTTAATTCACCTCTGTCCAACCCTCCAGGGATAAAGGCGTGATTATAAGTATGTATGTATTTCGTTTTAAAGTTGATTTCGAAATTTTACAACTCTGTATTAAATTTTGTCTTAATCGGCCGCTTGATAAATTACAATTACTTCAAAAACAGTACTTCCTAAATGCTATCCATTTTGATGATAAATTTCGTAAAGTGTTTGTTAGCTTAATGTAAATACGCAAAAAATCATAAAATTTGGATTTGTCATTCCTAAAAAAATGCAAAACCGTTAGTACTGAAAATTGGGATTCCTCCAATTTCATAACATAACATAATATAAACTCACACCTATATCCCCGAAGAATATCCTCTGCCCATATTTCGCCAGTTCATGTTTAGGTCCCAATGTAATAGGTGGCGAGCCTATTGCCATTAACCGGGCACTTATAAACCAGCAATAAATACACACATAACTTCAAAAAGCATTGAAAAGTCATTGGTGTGTGCCATGGTAAAACCTGGGATCAAACCCGAAACCTTATCTCAGCAGTCCATTACACATACATCCAATTTCTTTAAAAAAAAACGTTACTTTCATATGTAACGACCTATAATATACATGTGTATTGTAAAACTATTTATTTATTTTCTCGATTTTGAAATCAAACCTCGTCTCAACGCGCATTGATGCATCCACATATAACAAAAGGGTTCAGTAAAATGGACTCTCGCGACATACTGGTCGTGTTTGCCCCACCCACCCGCAGTTGGCGCGGACGTATCGCTTCCCTGATATCGGTAAACAATTTACACATTTTGTACAATACGATCGACGTGCAGCGCAAGTTCAGATGTATTTATGTACTAGCTGATGCCTGTGACTTCGTCCGTGTGTCATCGCAACTTTTTGGCCGTGAGCTCGCCTGCCACCTAAGTGATATAAAAAAAAACAACCTCTGTGGCTATAATGAAATAAAAAAATATTCTGTGGTTGCCATTGTTCAAATTACAAATAAAAGTAGATTACGAAACAATAAGGTATTCGGTACAAACAGTATTAGCAGTACCTGTACACAGGAGTTTTGTATAAAAAAACATTACTCAATCCACCACTATCAGCTAAACATTTATTCACAAAATCTTCCTCAACCCAACATCAAGAAAAACGAAAATTTATTTCGACTAAGTCAATTTCGTTCCGTAAACGTCAAAAAAATTAGTAAAGCCGACTAAATCCGGCTTCCGCACATCGTCGGCATTACGTCTGAAACGATCTGGCGTTGCTCGGTGGGCTGTCATATCGGCGTACTGGCCAATAACTCAACACCTGCAGCCCGGCTTATTGCTTCAGCTTTCGACACTTTAATCGGCTTGCTCCTCACATATTTACGAAGAAAACTTATTAAGGGAATTGCTTAATGCATTTGTGGGTTTTTTTTTAAGTTTGAGTATGTTATCGTAGTAATAAATCAGCTGATCTTACTGAACAAACAATAGTAAAGGAACGGTAAATATTACGTAGTTTTTGCTTAAAAAAAGAGTTCAGATTAAAACGTGATAACGTCTGTCGTCTTTACAGAATAATATTCTATAAAGACTGGTATGAAACAGCCACAAATTATCATAATTTATAGCTGTCATAATGCAATTGTGACGTTTTATAAAAAAAATAGATTTGAATTTAGAATTCACTCAATTTGGAATGTTTATGCTAAGTGTTGAATTTAGTACCTACTTATCGACTATTTCAAATTCAGAAGGCGTTGTTTTTTACTAACGTGTTTATTGGGAAAGTACAAATGCGTTTTAAGATTATACACACATTGTTTGTTTCCAAAAAGTATAGTCGCTAGAGTTTCGTTCATCAATCAGCAGGTAATTATATCTGAAAGCAGAAGTTGATTTGGACCCCGAAAATTTTGGTGATGGCGTACTACTACTACTATACTTCACAATCTCTCCTCAAAAAGTTATTATTGTAAAGATAATTTTAATATGTCAATGAAAAGTGCAAGAGATCGCTTAAAGTGATAAGGCCGCCATTTGTATGTATTTTATATCTTGTCCGTAAATGTATTGTAATAATTGGTGTACAATAAAGATTTATCTATCTATCTATCTATCAATGACTCGATTGACAGATAGAAAAAATTGAAAATCTAGCCTATATCAGGGCTACATTTTCAATTTTTTACCCCAAAACTTGGCTTACAGTTATTTGTATTAGTAAAACGTGTGCCTACCCCTTCGGGGATATAGGCGTGAGTTTATGTTATGTAAAACGTGTGAATTCTGTTTCATTAAATGCTAGTTGCCTGTAAATCTGCGTAGGGGTAGGCAAAGCTGTATTAGCACCTACATTTCGCGAACTTAATTTGTGATTTTTGGTCCTACGCAATAGCGGGCCGCGCCTATTGCCGCCAAACGGGCACTTTGTCTTAAGTTATAAGCGAGGCTAATAAAAATCTACAAAGTTTCGAAAAACCAATAATTGGGTACTTGACTCAAATAAGCTACTTTTTACTAAACTTCAAAACAGTAAATTATAAGGAAACTTGTATGAAATAAATTATAGTGACGTCATAATATTTAATAGTCAAATTATGTACTATTAAAGGTTAAGTGAATGAATAAAAATAAATAAAAACGGTGAAATAAGAACAGACTTTTACCACTCTTTTACCATTCTTAATTTATTAAGCTCAGTTAAATAAATTTATTTTACATAACATAACATAACATAAACTCACGCCTATATCCCCGAAGGGGTAGGCAGAGGTGCTAGCACCCACATTTCGCCAGTTTATGTTTAGGTCCCAATGTAATAGGTGGCGAGCCTATTGCCATTAACCGGGCACTTATAAACCTGCGATAAATACACACATAACTTCGAAAAGCATCGAAAAGACATTGGTGTGTGCCATGGTGAAACCTGGGATCGAACCCGAGACCTCGTCTCAGCAGTCCATTACCCAAACCACTAGGCTACCGCGGTTGTATAAATTTATTTTAACAACGGTAAAATACCCATTGGCACATAAAGTTAGCAAAACTCCACAATTTATTCAGTAAATACGGATAAAGTATCAATGCAAGCAAATAACATAATTAATGTTTGTTGAATACACAAAGAGAATCATAATTTTGTATAATCGGATTATATTTTAATAAAATCATGATGAATGCTTCGCTGGCGAGGCGCTGGCGTTGTTGTGGCTTTTACCTACCTATAGACAATTAAAAAAAAGTTTAACAAAAGACTTTTGTCTATGTTATGCCAATATATGACATCCCCTGTGGCGTAGCGGTAGTGAATTCGATCATTACGCAGGAGGCGTGGGTTCGATACCCGCTCAGTGGAAAACATTGTATGCATTAATATGGGTTCAACAACTGGTTTAGCTGCAATGTTTCGATATCGCCTTTGGGTTGTAGAGGTCAGATGACAGTCGCTTCACGGAAAATATCCAAATTAACCCAAATGCTCAATTAGACTGGTAAATCAGATCCCAGACTCCGAGATGAAAACTTCGGATGAGACGCGGATTAACGCTAAGAGGAAGAGAAGAGATGTAAAATAATAAAAAAAAAATTGTCCAAATTATTGAGCAACTATATCCTAAACACTTAGAGACTATATAGTCGACTAAATCTACTCTTCACGTTAATGTTGATAGATTTTTTAACCTTGACCTTTTTTTTTTAAACCTGACCTTTAAAACCGCTGAAAAGAGTCAATCTAATAAAACAATAAGATATGCCAATAAATCCTATGTTTAGTACTAGACTTTTATACCAATAAATAATTGGCTATTTTCCTGTAGTTAAAATAAATTATTTAACGGAGCTCATTAAATTAAGAATGGTAAAAGAGCGGTAAAAGTTGCGTCTGTTATTATTTTATATTTATTTTTATTCATCCACCCAACTTATAACACTTAATAATTTGACTATTAAATATTATGACGTCACAATGATTTATTTCATACAAGTTTCCTTATAACTTACCGTTTAACGTTTCGTAAAAAGTCACTAATTTGACTAGACAGTCAAATACCTAAGTGTTTTACAAAATAAAATTAAAAAAAATAAAAGTGGCATAAAAAAAAAGGAACGCGGTCAAAACATTTAAAAACCTAGGTAAATGTCATTCAATTTCTACGTGCTGTTCCAAATTTAAAATTCCCGCCATACTGAGGAAACATGCATTTTTTTTGTACTAAACATCTCGTCTGGTCATTTCAAATACACACAGACCTATACATATCCTTGTACACAATTTTTCACACCGAACAGAAATCGAATCTAACAAAACTTGATCACACTACCACAATAAGTCTATTCCTATGTTCTCAACAAAATCTAAAGCAGACCAGCATTCGGTAGAAAGCCTAAAGCGTACGGGCCGGGCGTACAGGGGCGCATTTCACGCAATAAAACGTATTTGCCGTAGGTGGTCGCGTCCGTACATTAATATCGTACGTTCAGACTCGCCTGATTTACGAGCCCACTACCGAAAACTCCACCTTTACTGTAAACATACAGGCCGGTATTTCGGACGGTGCCGCTGATTTGTGAAATGGCGTTAAATTGTTGAGAAACAGGGTTGGTAACCGGGGACGCTGACAGTTATTATAGGAGATACTTTTAATTACTTTGCGCAAAATCCCCACGGAAACCCCTACCACCGGAGTCAGTGACCAGCACACGTGTTTCCTTCTTCCTACAGTCCCGGGGCCTTTAAGCGAGGCGTGAAAAAGCATCTGATGAGGCCGCCAAGCTGAGTGCCACCATTGTAACACTTAGTGTCTGTAATGGTGACCCTCTTTCCTGAGACTTTGCCTTTAGCTTACCATCAAGCGAGGTGAGGTCAAGTTCGCGTGTCCTATTTATAAAAAAAAGTGAAGGAGGTTATGTCGGACTTGAACCGACTAAAACGAACGCCGACTGTGTGGGCCGCTGGATGTCGGAGGTCAGATTATCTGAGACATATCCCTCGCACCCTGGTTGACCCAAGACCTTATGAGACGGCCCTCTTCGGGTGTGGGAATCACGGAATCCCCATCTCGTCCCCGGGTATGGTAGGCGCGGATCGCGCACCGACCGCCGCCGCGGTTTGTTTCTGCTAAAGTGACAGGCGGCTCCACTCGTCACCCCCAGGCCCGCGGTTATTATAGAAGATACTGGGTTTTAAATTTTATATGAAGCATTTATATGGCAAAATATTTAGTATTTATATCTATTAATATAAAGATAAAATAGCCTTAAATTGCATGCGGTGTTTGCATCGAGTAGAACACAATCACGCAAGATTTATTTTTCATAGTGAAAGAAATATTACTGGTTGAATTTAGTTTTGCGAACCAAACAAAAAACAAAAAGCATGTAACGACCTATACTGATTATCTCCCATGATATGTGCCTGGAAACATCGTGCGTTTTTGGTCGGTTAGATGCCGACATAACCATTTTAAGGTTAGACCGGTGATGGAATGTGGGCAAGAAGGTGCAAAAGTAAAGGTGGAATAATTCATTCACATTTTAAGGTTAGACCGGTGATGGAATGTGGGCACAAAAGTACAAAAGTAGAGGTGGAATAATTCATTCACATTTTGCCATAGGCTGAAATATAGGTTATAGTAGTCCAATCATAAAACAAATAGCAGAATAAACAAATTTAGAATACAGTGTTTATCAAATCAGTACTAGACTTCACAGGTCACACGCTTAACTAATTTGAAGATTTCATCGAAATTGTTCCAACCGTTTTGGAGTTCAGACGAAACACACACACACATCGCTTTCAATAAGATAACGGAACCGCTCAAATATAACTATCCGTATATTTCCTTGGTAACACTTCTCCACACGTGAAGAGGCAGGGAAGTGAGGAGATAAATTACTTACCCCCGGACATGAACACTGTACTTTTGCATGAGAACTCCTTCCCCGCTGTATAATCGGGTCTCAACGATCCGATACAATCCCTATATCTACAGCTTAAACAGAATAGAGGAAACCTGCTATGTATGCTTTTTTTATCTAGGACACGCCAACTTGACTTCACCTCACCTGATGGTAAGATAAAGGCAAAGTCTCAGGAAAGAGGGTCACCATTACAGACACTAAGTATTGTTATAATGGTGGCACAAGACCAAATGGTACCAAAAATGCGTTATATTTTGTTAAGTCCTGTATACTTTTTTATATATGACTTCACCTCGCCTAATGGTACAGTTAAGGCTAAGTCAAAAAAGAGGGTCACTCTTGCAAACATCAACAATGTTACAATGGTGCTCAGCTTGACGGCCTCATCAGATGCTTTTTCACGCTCCGCTTAAAGGCCCCGGGACTGTGGGAAGAAGGAAACACGTGTGCTGGTAATGAATCAGAACATTCTATACATTCTACCCAATACATTCTGTACTTAGTCTAACTAATCAATACATTCTTGGGAAAAGTGGCATACGATCACGGCTATCCTTGATATTTTCTTGTTTAGTACTTTTTAGAGCGTGATTTTTCAATAGTCAGGTTTTAGTTTTAATTGCGATTACGTTCTGACCTAATTAACTTACAATATAAACTATTGTAAGTGTGTTCATTTCAATATTTTGTACGCCATTGGCGGAACATAGCTTGTACTATTATTTTTTATAACATCTATTATGTAACCTATGCTTCACGAAATAAATATATATGAATTTGAACGTTCAGATTTTAAAACATTAATAGGATTTGGGTTCATAACCTTTGAAATGTATTTTCAATGTACCAAGTTGTCCTCACGCAAAGCATATAGCTAGTGACACCGACATGTATCTGTGTTATACGTCTCTACTCACCCCTATAGGGATATTCCAAGTGTGTAACAGTGTATGAATAGGTGCATCGAATCCTCAAAGCAAATAGGGAGATTTGTCGAGAATTCGTCGTTCAGTGATATCTGGGATTATATCCCAAGCTCCCGTTAAGTTGCACAGAGTCCTAGGTAACGAGGCTAAGCCCTACCCGATGTTCTTTGAACGGGAGCGGTAGTGGAGTACCCCTTTGTACATCTTTGGTATAATATCTTTGTGTACCTACTGATTCTCTCCGTATAATGGTTGTCTAGAAAATGAGAAAAAAGGGGAGAAGTGTACTAAAAAATAAATAATAATAAATATTAAATAAATCAATAATCTACAACTTCTATACAACGCTATCTAGACCCATGGTAAGCATAACTTAACTAGCTTATGTTATATTTTATGTGTAGCGTATGTTTTTATAATATAATTCCCAAAATTTCTTACCTTTTTGCAAAGTTTTATAATAGAACACTTGATTAAAGAACGCCATAATGATGTTATCTTTATTAATATCAGTATCAAAATAATCGGGATATTTACGTTTTGCATTGTGAGTGACCATGATAGTTTAAAAAAAATTAAAATATTCTACAAAATTATTCCAAGCATAAAAAGGTGCCCAAACTTTGTTTGGGTAATGAAATTTTGGCTAATTTTTTTAGGCAAAATGGCAGGCTCCCGTGAGGATGAATTCCCTGCCTATGGCGAGAGGTGCGATGATACAATGTGGCATCACGTAAAACAATTCATCTGAGCAAAAACCATTGTATAGGCGGTAGAACACATACTTAAGGGTTACTATAAAGTAGATAGATAGTATCTTGATGATGTAAATGCGTGGTCAACATAAGTCTCTTGCTTACTTGCACAAAATAAATTGTAAACTTAAGCAAATATAAAAAGAAAGTATGTTTAAATAGATTAATTATAAATAATGCATAAATATGTAAATAATATGTTAGTACATTGAAATTATGAAAGTTACATAGTAAATTAAATACAGGAATGGCTAAATGTCAAATTTAAATTAAATAAATGAATTTGTATTAAAAAAAAACTATTTCTAATATAGTTCGCTGAGTTCCTTGCTGGTATCTTCTCAGTAGAACTACCTACCAGCGAAAGAATCATTTTTAAATAGTTTATCTATACATTATTTAATATTTTTATATTATTTCTTGACATACCTAATTGTAAACTTTTGACGTTCATATGTGCTCTTTATGTGCCTAAACTGAATAAATGAAATTGATTCTTTGATTCATACATTTAGTGATATCGGGATCCCGCCGTTGTTCGGAGAGCAGATACTTAAGCCCTCTGCCGCGGGTACCATAGAAACATCTACGGTTTCGTCACGGGTGATTGAAGCCCTAAAAAGTCCGACCACTTGATTTTTCTGCTATAATGGTGGTCACATGGAAGTCGCTTCAGGTAGACTGAAAGGACCCCAACTGAGTTGAAAAAAGTTCAGAGGATGTTGCTGTTATCATAATGAAGCGTTACTAGCTTAGTGGTTAAGGAGTCGGTCTTACGATCGAGAGGTCCAGGGTTCGTATCCTGGACATTACACTACCGACGTGAACCCACTCCTAACACAAGCAATTTAACTTAGCTGGAGGGGTTAGAGGGAATATTAGTAATTTCGGGCCATAACTTTCTTTTATTTTAATCATCATCATCATATCAGCCATACACAGTCCACTGCTGAACATAGGCCTCTCCCGTAAAGCCCAGAATGCCCAGAAGCAGCCCGCATCCAACGCTTCCCGGCGACCTTGATGAGGTCGTCCTTTCACCTGGCCTTTGGGCGTCCTACGCTACGTTTGCCCGTACGTGGTCGCCATTCCAGAACTTTTTTACTCCATCAGTCATCTGTTGCCCGACCACTTCCACTTTAAAGAACTAATACGCTTTTGTTCTCCTACGGATATCATCATCTCTGACGCGATCACGTAAGGAAATACCGTGCATAGCCCTCTCCATAGCTCGTTGAGCTATTTACATCCATACATACATACATAAAATCACGCCTGTTTCCCATAGGGGTAGGCAGAGATCACGGATCTCCACTTGCTACGATCCTGACATACTACTCTCGCTTCATTCACTCTCATTACATTCTTCATGCATGCTCGTCGGTTTAGAGCACTCCTGACCTGCCCCTTTTCTAAAACTTCCCCGATTTGGTTGAGCTATTTTTATTGAGCTTTTTGTTAAAATATGAACAGATTAATATAATTATGAACTTCACACACTCACACACACACACACACACACACACACACACACACACACACACAAAAAGAACCACACACACAAAAACAACCACGAAGGATTGCGAGCCTGACTGCCACAGCACAGATCTGCAAAGATCTAGTTTGGTAGTCAGCGTATATGTAACTAGATTTAAGTACTTTTGGTCAATAAATGATTATTATTATTAAATCGATAGGACAACTAGAAGTTTCTCGAATAAAAACGCGTTTAAAATCCCTATTCACAGAGAACCTTTTATATATACTATATATTTATTCATCGACGCTAACGTTTTACGATCCAGAATACTTTCACACAAACCGTTTAAACAGATCCACGCCGATCTTTTTGATGAAAAACGTACAGAACCACGTAATATACAAGCCTGTGTTCGTTTTTTATCGCTTTTTTGTATATAAATAACGTTTTAAACTTCATATCGAAAGCTGTACGCAGTGAATAGTATATAGTACCTACATAAGAGAGATAAAGGCCGGATTTATGTAAGCTCAGACTTAATGTAATGTATAAATCTAGACAGAACGTATTTTATGTTCGTACAATAGCTAAAAAATATAAATGGTTATGATAGCGATAACAATTTGTTACATACATACATATAATCACGCCTTTATCCCCGGAGGGTTTGGCAGAGATGAATTTAAAAAAATAAGCGTTTCAATCAATAAAATAATTGTAAATTATATATTGGTTGCAAAGTAGAATTTGGACCACCCCATCTCTTCTTATGCGGTGTCCTACAAGGCGAGTAAGGGATAGGGCTGTTTAACATCAGACAGATATATACAGCCCAGACTCAGCCTCAGAGGCATGGCTCGAGTCAACAATAGTGCCCTGAATACGGCAACAGGCTCACCCCTTATTACGTGGGACCGAATACTATTATTGTTGAAATGTGGGTGTTAATTCGCCTCTGCCTAACCCTCCAGGGATAAAGGCGTGATTATATGTATGTATGTATATTTTATACATTGCTAATTTGGCTGCAAATGTAACAGCATTAATCATAAGGACGAAGAAGTTAATTATATAAAAATAAGAAGAAGTAACAAGAATAAAAATAAGAAGTTAATTACCTATATAAAAATAAAAACACAATAATAAAACCGCCCTTTAAAAATAGAAATCACACAAAATCTAATCAAAATTTCCACATCGGGCTCAGCACTCGTAATGTTATGACGTCATAATATACTAGATTCTGATATCAACTCCGTCGGAATGTAGCTTATTTTCTGAAAAATTGTTAGACTCATGCTGAGATCAGCGGCTTGCGGCGTTTCGCGGTAAATTCATTCTGGAAGGATGCATCTACATTTTGTTAAATAAAATATCACAGAGTAAGACCAGGGGCAAGCTGCCGCAATTGTACTATATTTACCGGAACGAGATGCAGTCGTACTAGGTTTTCTTGTTACCTGAAACAATACATTTAGAGTTTAATTTTTAGGTATTCAATTTACGAAATTTTTTGAGTATATACAAAAATGTTTAGTTGGATTGTGTATGTGTATATGAGTTGGGGACTCTGTGGTTCCCACACCCGAGAAGAGTCAGATCAAAGAAGAATCAAAGAATCAATTTCATTTATTCAGTATCAGAATAAACGGGATATTTACCATGTTTCATTATTTTGAGTTTCCGATATTTCGGCGCTGTTGCAAGCACCATGATCACGGAGGAACTGGAGTAGTGGCGGTGAACAAAGAAAAAGTTTTTTCCTAGGAGTAATTATATTGATCTACCCTCTATCGAGTTCTTTTACTACGCGTATCTGCACTACTATTGGTTTCACTCTCACTACAAACTCGAACCCGATCTCGATCACGTTCACGACATACGATGCTCACTGTATCCACTCGCGATTTTGTTTTAGCTTGTTCCCGGTTGTTTTTGCAAAGACGGACCACTGGATGCCAGACGTTCGGCAGTTGAAACCCATCCTCACAAATATCGGAAACTCAAAATAATGAAACATGGTAAATATCCCATTTATTCTGATACTGATGTCAGTGACCATGATAGTTTAAATACCTATATTCATTTATTCAGTTTAGGCACATAAAGAGCACATATCAACAGCTGCATAGTTCCCGGTAGAGTAAAATTTAGACCACCCAATCTCTTCTCATGTGGTGTCGTACAAGGCGACTAAGGGATACGGCTGTTTAACGTCAGACAGATATATACAGCCCGGACTCAGCCTCAGAGAGGCTTGAATCAACAATAGTGCCCAGAAGACGGCAATAGGCTTACCCCCTATTACGTGGGACCGAATTCAATGATTGGTGAAATGTGCGTGTTAATTCACCTCTGCCGAACCTTCCGGGGATATAAGCGTGTTTATATGTAATGTAATGTAAACATAACATAAACATAAACTCACGCCTCTATCCCCGAAGGGGTTGGCAGAGGTGCTAGCACCCACATTTCGCCAGTTTATGTTTAGGTCCCAATGTAATAGGTGGCGAGCCTATTGCCATTAACCGGGCACTTATAAACCTGCGATAAATACACATATAACTTCGAAAAGCATCGAAAAGTCATTGGTGTGTGCCATGGTAATGTAATGTAATGTATCAACGTTAAAATATCACAATTATGTCTTAATGTAAATAAACCATAGAAAAATGATTCTTTCGCTGGTTCGGTACGTTAGTTCTGCTGAGAAGATACCAGCAAGAAACTCAGAGAACTATATTAGAAAAAAAAATCGGTTTTGTTTACTTAGGTTGACCAGACATTTCATCATCAAGATATTCATCTACTTTATAATATTACTAGTGTAAAACTCGCTGGGATATTTACTATGTTTATTTTTTTTTCAACAACTAGCTCGACTGTCGTCAGTACACCGTGATCATGGCGCTAGTAACTGCGCCGAAATATCGGTTGCTCAACAAAAATAATAAACATGGTAAATATCCCACCGAGTTTTACACTAGTAATGTGAATGACCATGTAAAAATAAAATCATACTTCATAATAACCTTTTTTCACAAAATAATTTTTCACTTCTATTTTAAATTTATTAAGTGGCATGTCAACTAAAACTTGAGGAATTTCACTTCATATTTTTATACAGTTGCCTACAAATTAATCACAAACTTTATTAAGCCTGAGTTTTGGTACAGCAAGATTAAATAAAAATTTCACGTATTAAAATTATGTACGTCAGTTCCTCCTGGGTGGAAAGATATGGCCCTGGGTCATCCGGGGTGCGAAGGATATGCCTGTCAACCTCCAGCAACCAACAACGACCGAGAGGGCGTGCGTTTCAGTCGGTTCGAGTCCGACATAACCTCTCCCACCAGCTCCGGCAAGATGGGTATCCGTAGGACTGACAACACACGTCCTTTCCTCATAGTTGAATAGAAATGATATCATATATATACTATAAAAATATATTGATGTGTAAAAATGACGTAATCTGACACATTACTCATTTGAATAGTAGTCAATCATTGTCGTATCGCGAACGTTCTTTGTTAGGCGCGAAATGCAGTACTGTAAACACGAGTGCACGGCTTTGAGGGCCTTGGGGCCACTAAATTGGAGACACTAAACGCGGAAGTGCCAAAAGGGTTCAATTTACAACACCTGCTCCTGTAGACAAGTGATAATTCGTTGGTCGGCGTATTTTAGAACAGAATGACAAATTTAAATGATTTGACATTTTTGACAGTCGTCGTCAACATGTGTCATAAACGTCAAATCCCATACATTCATCATATGGCAGCCAACGAATTGCCATGTGTCTAGAAGGGCTGTGACGTGGGAGTGAGGACTTTTTGCTCAAGAATTCAGATACCCTTTTCAAGTGCAAAATGCTCTAGGAAACCCCTCGTTGGAGCCGGGGAGCGGGTTATATCGGACTCGAACCGACTAAAATTGCAACCCATCTCCGGTAATCAGTTGCCGAGGCTGAGGTAACCCCTGGCATATATCCCTCATCAGAATTCAGGTACCTGAGAAGTCGAGCAATAAGAAAGCCTAATGTTTTTAAATACTGTGTAACTCGTGTAACAATTCTTGTGAAAACAAAAGCAGAAACACGTGTCGGATTATATTATTGTGTAACTTGTTTATCTGAGATCACGATGTTTTAAATGTCACATTTCAATAGACGTGTGATACAGCTAATTTTATAAAAAGTAAAACATTTTTTTTTACAACTAACTTGGCAACTAGCAAATGCGGACAGATATTAGTAGGAACTATTTTTCGTATGCTGTTATTACTCCCAGTTTTAAATAATAGCAGAGGTCTGTTGATGGTAAGCGGTCCCAAACTTAACAGTCGACAGATGCTTTTCACGCCCCGTTTGAAAAACCCAGGATTATACGGAAAAGGAAAAAGAACGTGAGGAACATTCAAAATCTTTATTATGCTACAAAAAAAATTAAATACCGAACGGTTTGGTTAGAGACTGAATCATTTATGTAAACCTATATGCTGAAAATAATCAAAATTCAAATAATAGAATTCTCAAAGCACGAGTTCAATAAACTTGAATACAATTTAGCGTTCATCGATTTAGCTATTAATTATAATAGCCAGGTAAACTTGATTCGCGTGGTGATGGAGAGAGAATGGTGATACTTACCACCCCATTTCATCCAAAGGCTGTCGTAAGAGGCGACTAACGGAAAAATATGAAGACGACATCACTGCGAGAAAAGGAAAACTTGAAATAAAGCTCTGTACCAACCCGTCTGGTTAGCGTGGAAACAGTAGGCCAAAGCCTCCTAACATTGGGAGAGGCCTATGTCCAGCAGTGGACTGGCATAGGTTTGATTGATTGATTGAAACTTGATCAAACATCCAAGTGGCTATACGTAAGTGATATTAAGCCATAATTCTCATTACTACAAGTATTTACATATTACGATGGAGTCAGTTTAATTAAGTCATTAATATTCACAATTTATTATATCGCTGATGTGTTCAAGATGTGTTACTTGGTAAGGTAGGAATTAGACTGTATATTTATATCGCGATCTTCGCGATACTGTCTGACATTATTGATGTGTATACACGATTCGTAACTATATTGATAACTAATCACGATATTAATATTAAACTCACACCTATATCCCCGAAGGGGTTGACAGAGGTCCTGCCACCCACATTTCGCCAGTTTCTGTTTAAGTCCCAATGTAATAGGTGGCCTATTGCCAGTAACCGGGCACAAAATGTCATTGGTGTGTGCCATGGTATAACCTGGGATCGAACCCGAGAACTCATCTTAGCAGTCCATTACCCATACCACTAGGCTACCGCGGTTACTCTCTCTCTCTCTCTCTCTCTCTTTCTCTCTCTCTATGCGATATTTTTAGCATATTCTTATATTCATTGAGTATCCAAATATCCCGGTGAAGGCTAGTATATTAATATAAATGACCATGTCAATCTCAAATCACAAATTAAATACTTAGTTCATTTTTCGTGCAAATATTAATTACGTTTATTATTACATTTTTTTTTTCAATAATGCCATATTATGATGTTGGATTGCGAAACCTATCCGTAGATTGAAGATAAATTTAACATTCCCGTGACACTACTGGCAGTGCTACATTGTCTAATCCTAGCCAAAAAAAAAATTCTACCATCATAACAGTTAGCGTAATACTCAGTACCTATACACCAACTGACCGAATAGCCGTCTTAATAATAAAAAAATTGTCTTTAAAAAATCGTACCTAGCTTAAAACATTTGCACTAAGCGGGCATCAAACTCACAGCCTTCAACTTAGCAGTCTACCGTTACATCACAAAGATCGTTGTCAAAAAAATCTCCGTTTCCGTGGCCCCAGTGTAATGGTGCTTTGTGCGGGACGCGCAGGGCGCAGGGCCGGCGCGCGATCGATACCGTTCACGTGCGCCACACGAGGCAAAGGCAATTCTTTGTTCTGCCAAGTTATCGCCAACGCGAGCGACCCTTTATTAACTCCGCCGTGATACTCGGCGTTTTCGCGTGACGCTATTACGGTCCGCTAGTTTTGGGGGTGTAAACGATTTCGCGTGTTTAATTTTTTTTTTTTGTTTTTTTTTATAAAGTGATGCCTTTGCGTTGCAATGTAGGTTTTTAAATTTATTTTTTAAATAGGCACACGTCAATATGACGTCACTTCGCCTGAGTAAGCTAAAGGTAAAGTATCCGAATTTCTCTATAACAAAGACATTTATCCAAGTAACTGTAATATGGAGTACTTCAAGAAGGTCAACAGACGGTTCTTCCAGAGTCGATTACAAGTGTGACGCTTGTAGCGATAGAGAAAGGGGTGCTTAGATGGTTCTGACAGGTGGAGAGGATGGGCTGTTCCACTTATCCCTACCACGTTGTCCCTCCCGGTTGGGACGAGAGGAATTACATTTCCACTTATCTCTACTAATACATTCTTGGTATATTATTGTACAGTTTCAATAAATATATTATTTTCATAATATGTATGTCATATAGGTATAAGAATTGAACGTAAGAAGACTGATGAAACTAATTTATGAAGCGAGGGGTGAATGGACAACCCGGTAGTCGGGGGTCGAAAGGGGTCGAAGGGGTCGAAGTAGACACGTATGTCAATCAAATCGAAGGCATTTCAAAGAAAGGACATGTCAAGAGTCAAGCGGCGAGCATGTATGGAAACAATTATGTAAGTAGAGGAAGCGAAAGATGTATGCCAGGATCTTGGCAAGTGGAAAACTGTAGTCTCTGCCTACCCCACAGGGAAAAAAAGCGTGACTGTATGTATGTACCACTTCCTATCAAGTAGGCAAAAAAGAAACATGCTCCCGGCAAGGTAGAATTAGGGCCACCCCATCTCTTCCCATGCGGTGTCGTACAAGGCGACTAAGGGATAGGGCTGTTGAACAGACAGATATGACCCAGACTCAGCTTCAGATGCAGGGCTCGAGTTAACAATAGTGCCCGGAAGGCAACAATAGTGCCCGGAAGACGACAATAGGCTCATAGGGGGTCTATTACGTGGGACCAAATTCAATGATTGGTGAAATGTGGGTGTTAATTCACCTCTGCCTAACCCTCCGGGGTTATGGGTATGTATGTATGTTTTTCTACAAATAAACTTTTTATTTTTCACGCTATCAATAGATAGATTTGTATATATCTGTATCAGTCTGGACTGTGTATATCTGTCTGATGTTAAACAGTCCTATCCCTTAGTCGCCTTGTACGACACCGCATGGGAAGAGATGGGGTGACCCTAATTCTACTCTGCCAGAAACCACGTGGATATCTTTGATTTTTAATTTAAACAAAATAGCAACAATTTTTAAGTAACTATAGTATGTTATTATTTATATGTAATAGAATTTTTGACTGCATCTTTTTTTATACTACTTAGGTAGCAGAAAAGCACATTTCGTTTCGGGGATATAAGCGTGAGTTTATGTCATGTTATGTTATGAGATCATAGCAAAAACAGTACAAAAAATAAAAAGATTTTGTTTCTATGACAGTACGTCTTTCTAGTAAACAAACACACAGAAAGGTGTAAAGGTAAGCGGTGACGTCACCAGTGACGTAACTCGCGCGGTGCCAACCCTACGAGGGCTCAAGTTTTATTGTTTAGCTCGTTCTTTGTTCTTACTATTTAATATTAACTATATTTCTTTTGTCTGTTCGTGCGGAATTTTAGTTCATTTCATTTATTGGTTTGTAATTAACTTTATGATGAATAATAGAGACTTTAATTTTAAACGTTAATGTAATTTTGAAATGAATCTATTCATAACTAGTTATACCTTGATTTAATTGCTGTGTTGGTTGCCAGTTGAGTAGAACTGGGCCATCCCATTTCTTCCCGTGGGTATCATAGACGACTTAGGGATAGGGCTCTTCTCCATATGACAGTAAACATATATGGCCATGAATAGCTCATGAAAAGTTCCCGCTTGACGTCCAAAGGCTTGACCCTTAGTTGGTGAAATGTGAGTGTTAATAAACGTCTGCCTACCCCTTCGGGGATATAGGCGTGAGTTTATATTATGTTATGTTATGTTATGTTATGTTATGTAATTGCTGTGTTGGTTCCCAGTTGAGTAGAACTGGGTCATCCCATTTCTTCCCGTGGGTATCGTAGAAGACGACTTTGGGATAGGGCTCTTTTCATATGACAGTACACATACATGGTCATGAATACCCCATGAAAAAGGCCCGCTTGACGTCAAAAGGCTCGACCCTTAATGAAATGTGAGTTTTAACAAGCGTTTGTGTACCCCTTCGAGGATTTGGGTCGGGAGGCTTTGTGGACCGGGACCACGGTCCACAAAATTCCCTTTTATTTTACTCACTATAAAGTGGTTGGCTTTGTGGACCACGGCAGTGGTCCACAAAACGTCTTTCATTTTATATACTGTTTTGAGGTAGGCTTTGGGGCCCTTAATTGAATTGGAATTACTTATGTCTAAAAGTACAGTCATAAACAAATTAGTTTCATTATTTTTAAAGAGAAATAACTAGAAACATTTGATAATTATGAGTATGATACTAATTCTGTAGCATCAATAAATTACTAATTCTTTAGCCATGATAAATTATTTCTCACTATAGTCAAGTGACTACAGTATACAGTTATCCACCGACTTTATCGATGACTCACCAAGACACGGCCCATTGTGTATGTTTCGTTATCAGCAAAAGCTACCTGGGTATGACCTATAGCCAATCAGGGTGGCTTACGATAGCGATACCCAAGCTTATACGGTACGCTTCATACTTTGGATGGATAATTTAATATTATTCCAGTGTCACTGTGTCAGTGTTAGTGGGAGGTGCAAGTACAGGATTACTAGGTAAGTGCATTTTTACATGTTATGTTTAAGATATAATTCTGAATAAGGTACATAGGATAGAATTACAAATGAAGTAAGTACGTTAATAAATTTAAAAAATTAGTTTTATTACGGCCTCCATTTTGTGCAGTAAGATTTAAAAACAAGTGAATATGTTGTGTTTATTTGTGGTGTTATTGATTATTGTGATGTTAAGCGTTAGAAACTATCTATTATCCGGGTACGGATTCAACATTTCACTATGTAAAATTATAGAGGCTATTTTTATGTCTACCCATTGAAAAATACATAATTACATACATACAAACGATAATCAGTTTTGATTAGTTTATTAAAAATAAATAAATATTGTTAAAAAATGGTACACAATGATTTTAGATAGTTTCTAACGCTTAACATCACAATAATCAATAACACCACAAATAAACACAACATATTCACTTGTTTTTAAATCTTACTGCACAAAATGGAGGCCGTAATAAAACTAATTTTTTAAATTTATTAACGTACTTCATTTGTAATTCTATCCTATGTACCTTATTCAGAATTATATCTTAAACATAACATGTAAAAATGCACTTACCTAGTAATCCTGTACTTGCACCTCCCACTAACACTGACACAGTGACACTGGAATAATATTAAATTATCCATCCAAAGTATGAAGCGTACCGTATAAGCTTGGGTATCGCTATCGTAAGCCACCCTGATTGGCTATAGGTCATACCCAGGTAGCTTTTGCTGATAACGAAACATACACAATGGGCCGTGTCTTGGTGAGTCATCGATAAAGTCGGTGGATAACTGTATACTGTAGTCACTTGACTATAGTGAGAAATAATTTATCATGGCTAAAGAATTAGTAATTTATTGATGCTACAGAATTAGTATCATACTCATAATTATCAAATGTTTCTAGTTATTTCTCTTTAAAAATAATGAAACTAATTTGTTTATGACTGTACTTTTAGACATAAGTAATTCCAATTCAATTAAGGGCCCCAAAGCCTACCTCAAAACAGTATATAAAATGAAAGACGTTTTGTGGACCACTGCCGTGGTCCACAAAGCCAACCACTTTATAGTGAGTAAAATAAAAGGGAATTTTGTGGACCGTGGTCCCGGTCCACAAAGCCTCCCGACCCGAGGATTTACAGGCGAGAGTATACGTATGTATATACCATGATTTATTCGACAAAGGTCGATTCGGTTTAAATAAAAATGTCAAAAGTACTTTCATTTCAATATATAATATTCACGTTTACTGCCGGCAATATAATTAGTTCCAGACCAGAAAATTATCCAGCGCAACAAAAGGAGATACAAGCAATTTTCAAATTAAAAATTGCTAGCATAGATTCTAAATAATAAAGCCAAAAAGACTATTCGTTTGGACGTGTTTATCTTCTTTTATTACACAGGAGGTAGGACACGACGGTATTCCGTCCCAATTGAGCAGTCCGACTGGGGAAGTATCTCCACCCTACAGAATACCGCGGCTTTAATAGCCTCGTGTTGTGTTCCCGGCGATGAGTAAGGTAATCATAGCTCTTTGGAGAGTTGTTTTGCTGTCAGTGGGAAAACCAAAGCCTTGTCATGATTGTGTCTTCGGCACTGATGGCACAGAAACTCTCCGTTCTTACAGGGTCGGTAGCACGGGTGTGGCTCCTCTGGTGTTACACGCGTTCCTAGGTAGCGGTAACCATTTCCTATCAGGTGGGTCGTGGGTTTGTCTGCCACCTAAGTTGTCAAAAATGTCTGGAACTATATGTAAAAATAATATCTGGAGCTTTTGCAAAAAAATGTTTATATTTGATAGTCAAAATCTTGGCGAGGGTTTTAGGCTATTCTCGTATGTCATCACACTACAACACTTCGGAGTCATGTAATAAGATAAAAAGACACAAAGAGTGACAATGCGTTGCGAGGGAAGAGAACTAACCTCCACCTTTTTCCACCGCACTGGACCACCTAGACCTGGAATTCATTACCAGCACACGTGTTTCCTTCTTCCTACAGTCCCGGATCCTTTAAGCGAGGTGTGAAAAAGCATCTAATGAGGCCGCCAAGCTGAGTGCCACCATTGTAACATTACTCAGTGTCTGTAATGGTTATCCTCTTGCCTGAGACTTTGCCTTTAGCTTACCATCAGACGAGGTAAGTTAAATTGGTGTGGCCTAGATAAAAAAATCGGATAAAAACTGTAGGTAATTTATAATAATCTAACAGGATATTTTTTTTTTAGATTCATTGGAATTATTACTAAAGCCATTATTTATATAATAAATATACAGTGATAAGGACTGGCGCATTGCATGCAAACGTGCTTGAGATAATATCGAGCGGACCACGTGAATGCAACAAGTTATTTTTAACACTGTTAGTTTTTTATTACTTTCTGTATATTGTCGTTTTTTTGTGTTCCCACGACCCATGAGATATTCTCGGGATGTTGTATTATGTCTTTTAACGCGCGGGAACCCTCAAGGATATCCCCTCGCCGGAGCCTGTGAGGTAGCAAATGACATTTCTCTCGCACCTCGATTAGCCCAAGGTTATCGAAGGTCCTCTCAGGTATGGGACTACCCTTGTGTGCAAAATTTCTGATGTGTCGACATTCCCCCCGTTCAAGAAAATTTGTTTGAATTTTTTTTATACCACTTATGTGGCAGACTAGCGCATGGCCCACCTGATGGAAAGTGGTTACCGTGGCCTATGGACGTGTGTAACACCAGAGAAGCCACACTCGTGCTGCCGACCCTGTAAGCACAGAGTTCTGTGCCGTCAGTGTAGAGGACAAAGCGGGACAAGCCTTTAGTCTTCCCACTGACAACACAAATTCTCCAGTGCGCTCTGGCTACCCTACTCACCGCTGGAAACACAACACGAAGTTATTATAACCGCGGTATTCTGTAGGGCGGAGGTACTTCCCCAGTCGGACTGCTCAATTGGGCGGAAATACCGCCGTGTCCTACCTCCTTCAATACGCTATACGCATATACGCTATTTATATTCCTATCTAATTTTTCGAGGGGAATCGCGACAAACTGGAAATGTCACATTGAGCATCTGCGCACAATTGTACCTACGTGAGTTAGCGCTCGTAAGCCACACTTCTGCACGTACTTATTTGTTTTGATGTTTTGTGGTAAACAATGCAATTATTGGAATTGTTGGCAAATATATTAAAAAACACAGGCTATTTCCGAACTGATTATTGTACTGCCTTTTTACCCAACTACGGCGAAGCAAAAGGTGGGTTATGATTTTGACAGGCTATGTATGTAATGTATCATATGTATCATAGCTCTTCAGCCATATTAAAGGATTTCCGCCCAATTGTGCAGTCCGACTGGGGCAGTATCTCTGCCTTTAAGAATACCGTGGTTATAATAACTTCGTGTTGTGTTCCCAGCGGTGAGTAGGGTAGCCAGAGCTCACTGGAGAATTTGTGCTGTCAGTGGGATGACTAAAGGCTTGTCCCGTTTTGTCCTCTACACTGACGGCACAGAAACTCTGTGATTACAGGGTCGGCAGCGCGAGTGTGGCTTCTCTGGTGTTACACACGTCCATAGGCCACGGTAACCACTTTCCATCAGGTGAGCCATGCGCTTGTCTGAAATATAAGTGGTATAAAAAAACAAAGTCATTTATTAGAACTGGACAAATGAGATATCATTAGAAGCGTCTTAGTCATCCACTGGTTTATAGGCTATATGATGTGTCACTGAATCTAATATGGCGCCCTTCAACGTACATAAAGAACAGTGTTAAAAAATAAATTTGAGATAAATATGTCATGTTTAGTATCAACTGAAAGGGTCTAATTAGCACATTTGAAATATGTATAAATTATACCCATTAATTGCCCCAATATAATGTAAATTAAAAAATAAGTTTAAAACTAAAACAAGACTACTGAACATCACGCTCTAAAAGTCGGGTTTTAGTTTAAAATTTAATAGCTTATCCTCAGGCGAGGTGAAGTCATAATCATACTGAGTGTTAATAAATTGCAGTGTATCTATGGTTAGATAGATTTAACACTGATCTAACAATGTAATCTAACCACGGACACAGAATCTAATAAATGAGTTGCTACTACAGATCACCCAGTTGTACCCGAGCGCTTTTACCGAGTCCAGGGTATGTATAGTACCCTTATTTCTTCGTCTTGTCTAGATTGGACTTATATGACTTTTGTAGGAACGACAGCCCACTGACCCTCAACCCCTAGAAGAAAGCCTACTCCAGTGGTTTGCCCGTCAATCAGCAAGTACATTCCAAGTGAGTTTATTTTGACCGTGAAGCACATAATATATCACTGGAGAATTCGTGCTGTCAGTGGGAAGACTAAAGGCTACCGTGAAGATATAAGCACATAATATATCACTGGAGAATTCGTGCTGTCAGTGGGAAGACTAAAGGCTTGGCCTGCTTTGTCTTCTACACTGACGGCACAGAAACTCTGTGCTTACAGGGTCGGCAGCGCGAGTGTGGCTCTTCTGGTGTTACAAACGTCCATAGGCCACGGTAGCCGCTTTCCATCAGGTGGGCCATGTACTTGATTATCAACATACTTGTGTCCAGTGAACAAGTAATAGCGTGGAGTGTTGCACCCGTAGCTTAATTTTAATGTTTTTTTTTATACCACTTAGTTGGCAGACAAGCACACGGCCCACCTGATGGGAAGCGGTTACCGTGGCCAATGGACGTATGTAACACCAGGGGTGTCACACTCGCGCTGCCGACCATGAAGAAACCTTCTGATGCTCTACTGTTTTGATTTGATGTACCTGCTAATTGTTATATTGCCTACCTGTTTGTGTTTAGTGGGGTGCCCGCTGTGTGGGGCTTGAATAAAATATTTTTCTTTCTTTCTTTCTTGGGGTCCGTCAATTGATTTGATTGGTAACGCGTATTTTCCGCGAGCTACTGTCATCTGACCACACGCCCCCGAGAGTTAAACCTTATCCATTGTTAAGCAGGTAAACCAACTAGCTGGTGAAGTGACCTTGGGTATATAGATAAATGTGGCGAATCATGTTTTACACGTTGGGGTCTGGATACACATCTTCACTGCTGTTTGTCATTGCCGTTTGACCTTCTAACTCTCGTGGAGTTAAACTTGTGCCAAAGATTCGACTATTGTTTAGCAGGTGCATCAGTTAGCAGGTGAAGTGCCTTGGAAACCAAAGGCATTAGTTCCTTTCACCGGATGGAGTATCAGTATTAAAAATATGATATTATATAATTCCACACCTTTGATATTATATCATTGAGTCTTAATCTTAAAAGGTAGGTATCCGTTATCTGGAGTTTGTTGTCAGCTGTTGGTTTTATCGAATCAATAGTTTTATCGATACGATAGAGGTGAAAGCATGATGTCATTTTAGTTTTAAATTGGTTTGTAAATATGATATTGATATAGAGTCGATTTACGGTAAATTCATGGCTATTTCTCTACGTGAGCCGCGTGATTCCCGGTAGAGTAGAATTTGAACCACCTCATCTGTTCACATGCGGTGTCGTACAAGGCGACTAAATGATAGGGCTTTTTAACATCAGACAGATATATACAACCCAGACTCAGCCTCACATGCATGCCCCGATTCAGCAATAGTGCCCGGAAAACAGCAATAGGCTCAACCCCTATTACACGGTACCAAATACAATGATTGGTGAAATGTGGTTGTTAATTCACCTCTGCCTAACCCTCCGGGGATAAAGGAGTGATTATATGTATGTATGTTTCTCTACCCGCGAAACCGCGGTAGCGCGGTAGTAGGTGGTATGGGTAATGTACTGCTGAGACGAGGTCTCGGGTTCGATCCCAGGTTTTACCATGGCACACACCTATGACTTTTCGATGCTTTTCGAAGTTATGTGTGTATTTATCGCAGGTTTATAAGTGGCCGGTTAATGGCAATAGGCTCGCCACCTATTACATTGGGACCTAAACATAAACTGGAGAAATATGGGTGCTATTACCTCTGCCTACCTCTTCGGGGGATATAGGCGTGAGTTTATGCTATGTTTATGTTTCTCTACGGAGTTGGCAGAGACAACAGCCCGACAATTGCTTCTATCCTTGCACATTTCACGAGTTTGTTCTATTGTCATTAAACGTGTCTTGACACGTAACAGTGTGAGATGTTTTCTCTGTCTTCTTTTTAAAACACAAATTCGCTCCAGCGTGAAATACTGCTCGCATCTCAGGGATGACTCCGCGAAGTACCTACTACATTGATTTAAGGAGGTAGGACACGGCGGTATTTCCGCCCGATTGAGCAGTCCGACTGGGGTAGTACCTCCGCCCTACAGAATACCGCGGTTATAATAACTTCGTGTTGTGTTCCCAGCGGTGAGTAGGGTAGCCAGAGCTCACTGGAAAATTTGTGCTGTCAGTGGGAAGACTAAAGGCTTGTCCTGCTTTTTCTTCTGCTGACGGCACAGAAACTCTGTACTTACAGGGTTGGCAGCGCGACTGTGACTCCTCTGGTGTTACAGACGTCCATAGGTCACGGTAACCACTTTCCATCAGGTGGGCCGTGTGCTTGTCTGCCAACTAAGTGGTATAAAAAAAAAAAACATGCTCTTGACAGGTTGCAGCGATGAGCGATCCGCATTATTAAGAATCCTGAGGTCACGAACACCATCGAGTCTTTGCAGATGTGTAGATAAGTTGCTTCCTAGGCTACATTTTATTATCTCTACTACCATGGTGAGTGTTCTGAAGAGCTCTTCCAATTAGTCTCACGCTTCCTTTCTTACACAGGACAACACGTGCAGGGCTTAGATGTCATCTGCGGTGCATAGTATCCGATCAAGAACCAAGCAGTTCGGAGACTCTTTCCTTTACCACACCATTAAGACCTGGAATTCATTACCAGCTCACGTGTTTCCTTCTTACTATAGAATCCCTGTACGGCGGTAATGTACGGCGATCTCTCTTGGGGTAGGCAGGGCAACAGCCCCAGATCTGTTTTCGTCTTTACACACTGCCGAAATCAACTGTTAAAGAAATATTATTTATTATAACAGCGCGAATAAAGTTTTCATATAATTATCGTTACACAACGTTTCTGAAGCGACCATCTTTCGCAACATACAGAGTGTTCCCAAAATAAAATACATTACGAACCCTAAAGATATATTCATATGTTACTGCCTATATAAATGTGTCACGAGTCTCAGGGGCCTGTACATCGACCGTTCGATAAGTGAGATGAAACAGACGCGATTTGAAACGATTGTGAAACCGATTAATTTAGAAGATTAAAAATATTCTCGCCGCGATTGAGCAATTTGCGACACGTTTCGCGTCGGTAGTGAATTGGATTCAGTTGCATGCACGTGTTTGTTTGTTTTTATTTGATAACGATTAACTTTTACCTGTAAAACTGCAGTGAATGACATGAAACAGCCTGATTTTTTTATTGGGTCAATTCGAATGCCACAAAAAATATTTTTTGTGTTCACGATCGAATACAAACGTAACTTAAGTTTTTTTTTTCGTACATACATATAATCACACCTCTATCCCCAGAGGGTTAGGCAGAGGTGAATTAACACCCACATTTCACCAGTAATTGTATTCGGTCCCACGTAGTATATTCTGTCCGATGTCTGCCGGGAACCACGCGGGATAAAGGCGTGATTATATGTATGTATACGGAAACAGTTACTTAGATTGTAGTAACCTTGGCAGTAACTGTCACACACCAACACAAGTGTTAAGTGGTGTACACCCACTTAACACTTGTGTTGGTGTGTACCGACCTAATATTTTTTTATTAAATGAATAAATAATCGGTAACACGATTAGTTTTATTGTCCCAAATAGGCTTATATTATATTGGGACATCAATTATGTTATAGACTAGCTCATGTCCGCGGGTCTGCCCATATAGTATTCGTGTTTTTTGACATACCTCCCGTTCTACTCAAGCAAGAAGCCGCGGTAGCCTAGTAGTATGGGTAATGGACTGCTGAGACGAGGTCTCGGGTCCTATAACCTATCACACACACTACACATATAAATCACTCCCATATAATGGGTATTTTAACACTTATATTCGCACTGTATTTCGTACTTCACTCGACATCACCTGGGGCAGTAGCACTAACACAAGCGAACTGTGGTTAGTTTAGAAAATAAACATCATATTTTCTTTAATTATGTAACAATCATGAGATTACATCCTCTTGTCAACTCGTAATGTAATAAGATGTCTGACGCGGGCAAGGTATGTTATGCAATATGCGGGCGGTGACAGCGGCGGGGCAGTGAGCATGTTTGCGCGGGAGATATGAATAACTTTTAATACAAACAAAGTATAACCTACCACTACTACTATAGTAATTGCATCCACTGAATTGTTCCTTTTAATTCCACTTTGCCCTGACGGTGCGAAATGCTGTGGGGTTTTTTTACTACATACTTTGGATGAACACATCTATGTAAATATAATGTACCTACCCACCTATGTACAAATCAACAGCGAAAGCGACTTAAAACGTGGGTAGTAAGTCCTTTACGCTCGTAACGTTCGTGGGAGTGTGGGATAATACAAGTGTGGATGTAAAATGTACTGTATATATGGTATAGTGCGTGACGTCAGCGCTGCCTAGTGGCCTCATCTGAAAACCAGCGCTGTGCATACCCAACGAAGGGTGTGCGCAGCTTTCAATGCTGAGATGGGGCCCTATTTGGGCTCGCATAGTGTTGCACCCGTAGTTTAATTTTAATGTACTGTTTTTTTGATTTTTTTTAATTTTTGTTTTTTTGATTTGATGTACCTACCTGTTAACTTTAGTAATGCCTGTTTGTATTTGGTGGGGTGCCCGCTGTGTGGGGGCCTGAATAAAAAATATTTTTCTTTCTTTCTTTCTTTGCACACACCAATGACTTTTCGATGCTTATCGAAGTTGTGTGTATTTGTCTCAGGTTTATAAGTGCCCGCCCCGTTTATGGCAATGGGCTCGCCACCTATTACATTCGGAACTAAAGATAAACTGGCGAAATGTGGGTGCTAGTACCTCAACCTACCCTTTCGGGGATATAGGCGTGAGTTTATGTGATGTTATGTTATATGCTACTCAACCAATTGTGATCAAACATACGGCAGAATTTAAGTCTGACTAAGAGCTTTCTACCGCAGTGAAATCGGACCAGTAATTTTTGCATCCATTGCGAATAAACAAAAGAGAATTTAAAAAACAATCTGTTCAGAATCGTCAATGTAACAAAGCCAAAGATCTTTTTTTATATATCACCAATGAACAGACATTCGTTAACAATTTTATAATAAGAAAAGGTTCCCGGCAAAGTAGACTTTGGACCACCCCATCTCTTCCCATGCGGTGTCGTACAAGGTGACTAAGGAATAGGGCTGTTTAACATCAGACAGATATATACAGCCCAGACTCAGCCTCAGATGCATAGCTCGAGTCAACAATAGCGCCCGGAATACAGCAATGGCACTCCCCCTATTTCGTGGGACCGAATACAATGATTGGTGAAATGCGGGAGTTAATTCACCTCTGCCTAACCCTGTAGGGATAAAGGCATGATTATATGTATGTAGGTATACTAGCTCGGACATGTTGTATCGTGGTCGCCGCCACCACACGAGTGCAGCGTGTGTGGTCGCCTCGTTTATTCCCGAGTTTCCCGACCACATAATAGTTGCGTGCCGTTTAGGAGTGAGCGTTCAACGGGTTAATGTTACAAATAATGTTTAATGATAAAACAATTATAGGGTTAATAAACTTTGGAAAGTTTCGCGTTTAATGATTTGCTATAATGGCTGGTAATTTTAGTTGTACATTTAATTTTGTAATCATTAATGGTTATGTTTTGTAATCATTTGCTCGTGGCTCATTTTGAAACATCATATCACTCCTTTCAGCCCGTAATTATTTTGTCTTCAAATAATGTATGGATATCTGCCGGATTTCTTGACATTTACCAGCACTGCTCCGCTCGCTTAAGTAGAAGCGTGATGATATATAGCCTAAAATCTTCGTCAATAAACGAGCTATTCAACCTTAAAATATTTTTTCAGTACAAACCAGTAGTTCTTGAGATTAGCGCGTTCAAACAAACTCTTCAGCTTTATAATATTAATATAGACATGTAAAATAAGTGCGAAAGTTTGTCTGTTGTAAAACCGGGACCGACTTTAACGGGCCCTTTGAAGCACGGAAGCGCTTAGCTTAGATGAAATACCACTAAACGGTCACCCATCCAAATAGTAACCGCGCCTAGGTAGCTTAACCTAATCGTTTCTCTATCAAAGATATATGAATGAAAAGATTTGAACCTCGTAACTCTCGATCATAAAAACAATATCTTAACCACTAACGTCCGTGTGACAGAGAAAGAATACAAGTATCACCACCCCATCTCATCCGAAGGGTGTCGTAAGAGGCGACTAACGGGAAAATACGCAGACGATATCACTGCGAGAGAAGGAAAACTCGAAATAAAACCCTGTACCAACCTGTCTGGCCAGTGTGGAAACAGTAGGCCAAAGCCCCCCCAACATTGGGAGTGGCCTATGTCCAGCAATGGACAGCGATGGGCTAATTGAATGAACAACTAAGCTATTGACACTTACAGTATGTTCAGAATTCAATACAACACTTTAAACCAATTACAGATAATTCGGAATCCGATAGCTCCATAAATAACCGAGCGGCCTAAAAACGTGAAGAGTGAGTGCGTACATCATCATTATTTAACGGCAGAATGGGGGCTACCATGGATCAGCTGTAACTTCGGACCCATACGTCACCAACGAAAGATATAGCAGTTAGTCAGGTTGGTCATGCAACATATTCATCGCCCCGAGTGGTGCCGATGTTAGGCCAAAGGTAGCGGTCACCTTTTTTTTACGTGCGAAAAAATCGCCACTTATAACTCCCCGCCGGAGCTGATAGGTGAGTTTATGTCGGACTCGAACCGATTAAAACGCAAGGCACATGAGTCATTGTTGGTTGCCGAAGGTTAGGTTGACAGGCATATCCCTCGCACTCCGGCTGACCCAGGGCCATCTCTCTCGATCTGGACACAGGATCCCCAACTCGTCCGCGGAAACGGGGAGACGCGCAACGCGCGTCGCCGCCGCAGCCTGCTTCTGCTAGGGTGACAGGCGGTCGATGAATAGCCTTCCACCCGTCTTCCCCAGGCCTGCGCTCGTAAGGGGGGAGGTTGTTCATCGACTTCCGACACTCGAGTTGCCTTCGAACGCGAGCTTGGCTTGCTATTCTACGTCGCTCTCGCTGCCTCTCCCGCCCGCATCCTCCTTCTCGAGCATTACTTGCTCGCAGAAGGAGGCGAGGTCACCTACTTGCGCAAGTTGCGCAAGTCCTTATGGGCTGGTTTATCCGCAGTTATTAGGGTCTTTGCAACCTTTTTGGCTGAGTTTCTGGGTGTCCCCGGGGGGCTACATGAATAAAACTAGATCGAGATAATATCTCAATAAATTTTTTAAAGGGGTATAATATAATTCCCACCGGAATCTCTTTAAAAAAAAGTGATCTATGGAGCCGAAACTTCGAACCGTAACTGCGGATATTTCATGGTAGGTCCACAGAGGGGGTGAGCTCATCGATAAGTTATTCAAGAGGCTGACTTCGACAGGTGCTTAACGAATGAATCAGGTAGCACCCCTTATATATCACTGTTTAATACACATACAAATTAATATAGGTACATAAATTTACGCCTGTAAGCCCCCGAAGGGGTAGGCAGAGGTGTATTAACGTCCACATTTCGCCAATTGATTTTCAGTCGCAATAGTGGGTGCACTTTGTCATGGGCTATATGTTTACTATCGGAGAACTGGACCTGGAGAAGTGCACGTTCCCGTAGGCGCTTTCTACTCCATTACTAGCCTCCTCTAATTCATTACCAGCTCACGTGTTTCCTTCTTCCTACAGTCCCGGGTCCTTTAAGCGGGGCGTGAAAAGGCATATGATGAAGCCGTCAAGCTGAGTGTCACCATTGTCACATGGTACGTGTGAGTTATGGTGACCCTCTTTTCTGAGACTTTGCCTTCAACCTACCATCAGGCAAGGCGAAGTATAATTGACGTGATCTATAAAAAAAAACTCGTAGGAAGTGATGGCGTGGTTATTTTCCATTATGGTTAACACATCAGTTTTGTTGATAATATATTAAAGGTTATAATGACCTTAGAAATATAAATAAGTGCCTGTCCATTTATCAAATCAAATCAACTAGCCAATCGCAGTCCACTGCTGGACTAGGCCTCTCCCAATGTTGGGAGGCTTTGGCCTACTGTTTCCACTCTGGCCAGACGGGTTGGTACAGGGTTTTATTTCGAGTTTTCCTTCTCTCGCAGTGATATCGTCTGCGTATGTTTCCGTTAGTCGCCTCTTACGACACCCTTCGGATGAGATGGTGTGGTGATACTTGTATTCTTTCTTTGTCACCACACGAATAACGTGTCCATTTATCACGTGATCGATATCGCATGGGAAGATATCAAACAAACGTAAGATTTTAATTCAAATTATCGCAAAGTTGTATGAAATAGTTTTAGTGCTAAAATTGGTACCCGAGAAGGCCAGATCGTGAGAGATGGCCTTGGATCGGCCGGGGTGCGAGGGATATGCCTGTCAACCTCACATTCGGCAACCAAAACGACCCACAGGCGGCGTGCGTTTTAGTCGGTTCGAGTCCGACATAACCTCTCCCAATGGCTCCGGTGGAGAGGTATCCGTGGGGATTTTGCGCACGTAAAAAAAAATAAGTGCTAAAATTGGTTAAGTTCAGTTCTATTCGTTTTATGACTTTAAACGCGTCGCTTTATCTCTCCTTCAAATAAATTACACTCTAACTAAAATTTACAACCACGATCTGTATCGCAGATGCTCTAAGCCATAAGGTCGCATTTTGATAAGCAAGAACGAATATAGAATAACACGTTACCTAATAACGTCAATCACATTACGTTGATATCAACCAGATGCGTGCACTCAATTATGAACCTTAACACGAAAAATCTGTCCCGATAACATAACTTTGTCATCTAACTCCTAAACTAATTACTTAAGAGCTATTAACTTAAGACTTAACCCTACGACTGCACACGGCAGAAACAAAAGCCATCCGTCATCGATAATGTCACGTCACCTTCCACAAGTTTAGTCGTTAGCCACCCAAGTCATTACTCACTAGTGTACTACCGGGATTACATCCACCGTCCACAAGTCACATATTGATTGCCACATCGGTCATATTGACCCGAAACGTTTACATACCGAATTATTTCGTAATAACGCAATCGGAGGGTTAACGATAACGGGTGGAATGGGAATTTTAATATCGGTAACCCTTCAAATTCTGTAGGAAACGATTTGGTGGATATTTATATGGTTTTCTGTTATTGCTGGATTGATGGCGGCGTTTATTGTTGGAGTGTAAACATTTTGAATACGTGATGGAATATACAAAAACACGTTTCTTGGAGAGATTTTTTGTTGGTTATTTTTTGTTAAGTGGTTACCGTAGCCTATACCTAAACGTATTCAATATTTTGGTACAGCCCACGTTGCTTGAGTAGAAGATTCAGGTAGTGTTAGAAGACATTTGGACGCATAATCCCTTTTCCTTTTTAAAAAAAACAAAACCAGTCCTTCTCAAATAGATAAATTTATGTGTAATTTCATATAATATATAACATAAATGTATGTTAGTCTCACCAAAATATTTAAGCCCATTCAACTCCCTTGAGGATCAGTACCTAATGATGGCCTGTTGAGGCTCTAGCACAGTTTTCCTTTCGCAATTGAGAAATCAATCAAAAAGATCACGTTTCCTTCTTCTTACAGTCCCGGGTCCTTTAAACAGGGCGTGAAAAAGCATATAATATATAATGAGGCCGTCAAGCTGAGTGTCACCATTGTCACATGGTATGTGTAGGTAATGGTGACCCTCTTTTCTGAGACTTTACCTTCAGCTTACCATCAGGCAAGGCGAAGTCTAATTGACGTGTTCTATAAAAAAAAAAACAAAGAGCCAAAAATAGGGAAGCAGACTCACGGCTCTAAAGTTCTCACCTCTGAGGTTCGAAGCGCTAAATCTTAAATACTAAAACCACACTAAACGTTTCGTTATTAAAAAAAAATACAGTAGAATATTTCAATAAAACAGCAGATTTCATAATAACCCTTCACGCGCCACGTATCATTGACCGATAGAGTATGCCAAATAAATTAACCCGCCAAGGTCACAGTTTATTTTGGTGGTAACAACGTTATAACCGACCGTTCTAGACGTTTATTCAAAATATTTTAGATGGGTTACCTACAGCACAAGGTGGTTAAGTACATACACACAAATAATCACGCCTTTATCAGAGGCTATCGAGTTAAGCAGAGGTGAAATAACACCACATTTCACCAATCATTGAATTCGGTCAACTATTGCCATGTGTGTAAAGTTAGTCTTTACACGTATGCTGTTGCCGTCTTCAGGGTACTAATGAGGCTGAGTCTGAGCTGTACATATCTGTCTGATGTTAAACAGCCCTATCCCTTAGTCGCCTGTAAGACACCACATGGGTAGAGATGGAATGTCCCAAATTTCTACTCTGCCGGGAACCACGCGGATATGGTGCTCATGCAGCACACGTTAGCAGGTGGATCATGGTCTGTGGAGCAACTCCACACTCACACCGCAGGCTCGCGTCATCTAAGAATCCCAACCTGGACCGATTCTCTCTCCTTCAACCGAAGCTGTTCAAAGTATATTTAGAGACATTCACCTGATTGAGGGAAGTTCATGCCCAGGAGAAGCCTCTCTAAAAACTGATAACAGCGGGACGAAAGGGGATAGTAGCGGTCTCTGCGCTCTTCAGAGATTTACTCTGACTGAGGAGGGATTGCGATCAGCGGGACGCATGCCAAGAAATTATTTCAGCTTTTAGGTTTTTTGGCACGTGATTGTGACCATGCATGGGGTCTTCGATTGAGTACCAGCCTGCCCCACTCCATGGATGACGATGTTTCTGTAAGTCGAACACGATTTAGGTTTGTGTCAAGTAGTGATAGGTTTGGAGCTCTTCCTCTCAATTTTACCAACTACAAACACATCCTACGACTACAGAGTACATTCTGTACAGTCAGCATTAGATTCATGTTGACAAACAAAGTACCTAAAATTATCTTAATACCTAGGTATTCCCCCATTCCTGTGGACAAATTGTTCTGATATTTGGTACACACCGTTAGTTCGGACATAATGCAATTTAAATCATTAAATAGTTTGATTTGCCCCCTTTTTTTACGTGCGAAATATCCCCACGGATACCCCAAAACCGGAGCCGGTGGGAGAGGTTATGTCGGACTCGAACCGACCAAAACGCACGACGCCATGTGGGTCGTTTTTGGTTGCCGAAGGTGAGGTGGCCATCTCTGTCGATCTGGCCCTCTCCTCGCGTGTGGGGTCCCCACAGAGTCCCCAACTCGTCCCCGGAAACCAAACCCGTCCCCGGAATGATTTACCCCTAATTCCTGGGATTTATGATAATTTTGAGCCTTTGTAGTCAAGATCGTTGTGACGCTGACTATAGTACACAGTTCTTCATCAACAGTTTTACAGTGAAATTGATTAGACCACGGCGTGACGTCACTCGCTGACGATAACACGGCTGACTAGGTCCTCTGCGTTACGCTTGATAATCGCTCTATCGGAGCATTGTGGATTTATAACGCTAATTCGAGCACGTTACCGCCCGATTGGTGGAGCTTGACGGAATTGATGGTGTCTTTTTTGTGGTTATTTAAGCCATTGTTGTCAATATGCCAAGAATAGTAACACAGATGAATTGTTTGACATAATGCCCACAGCTACATTCTATCATCGCACCTCTCGCCATAGGCAAGGAATTTATCCTCCTGCGACTAATGCTATCTGAGTGTGATGATGAAAGAAACTTCATCCCACGCACACTCAAGCTGTGGAATGACCTCACTGCTGCGGTTTTCCCAAGCACTACAATATGGGGTTCTTCAAGAGGGGCATCAGAAGGTTTCTTCATGGTCGGCAGCGCAAGTGTAACATCCCTGGTGTTGCATACGTTCATAGGCCACAGTAACCACTTCCCATCAGGTGAGCCGTGTGATTGTCTGCCACCTAAGTGGTATAAAAAAAAAGTATCTTAAGATTGACCTGGCTAGTATTCCACCAAGAACTTCAGGTCTAGAGGTACATGTTGATTGATGGTTGAAACTTTGGCGCAGATATTTGCAGTCGAAGTAGCTCATTGCAGTGTCCGAATTAATATGGACAGATGTAAATATTTAAACTATCAAGGTGTCACTCACATAAGTATTAGACATATCGAGATATTTACCATGTATTGTTTTGGGTTACTGATACTTCGGGATTGTTGCCCATTCCATATACTTTCTTTTTTATGTGCGAAATATCCCCACGGATAGCCCCTCCCATCGGAGCCAGTAGGAGAGGTTATGTCGAACTCGAACCGATTAAACCACACGGCGCCTGATGGTCGTCATTGGTTGCCGAAGGTGAGGTTAACAGGAATCCTTCGCACCCCAGCCGACCCAGGGCCATCTCTCTAGATCTGACCCTCCTCGGGTGTTGGAACCATAGAGTCCCTCTTCCTGCCCATACCATATACCTATCCATACACGCACAATGGCCCAAAAGGGAGGCCAAGCGCAATCAAAAGAGTCTTAATCATACCAATATTTTTAATAGAGTTGAAATATCGTAAACTCGAAACCATGCGTGGTAAATATCGCCATATCCCTGACAGTAATATAGACAAATGTTTGAAAGGGCTTGCCATGCAATTTATGCGTCTACGATTCGCTGGTAAACTTACTCAATGAAGAAGTAGATCCCAATTAGCTACAATACCTGTGAACAATGTAAAAGGAACATTAGGGTGTTGGACATTTGAAATAAAAAGACACGGGCCCTAGATTCTGCTAAAGCAAAATCAGTCATACCACGGACACTGCTAAAAATCCATTTAATTATAGACTTTAAAGTAATGCCGTTAAAGTCCAATATAAAAGGTATATAACACTTTGACGGCTTCGTCATTTGCTTTTTCACGCCCCGCTTAAAGTACCCGGGACTATAGGAAGAAGGAAACACGTGAGCTTGGCCTCGATTCTGCTAAAGCGATTCGGCTGTTCGAGAGCCCCTGGTGTGGTATACGTCCATAGGCCACGGTAAACACTTCTCATCAGGCAGGCCGTGTGCTTCTCTGCCACCTATCTACCGTGGTACAAAAAAAGCAAAACTACTGTTATACCACGAACACTGCTAAAAAAATCCATTACATTTTAGACTTTAAAACAATGATTTTAAAAGACTTTTTATAGTGTGAATGAATAATTGTAACTCTTTTCATTTAATGTTGAACACGTCCATAAGCCACAGTAAGCACTACCCATTAGGTAGATCGTGTGCTTGTCTTCCACTAAAGAAGTGGTATCAAAAACTTTTACCCTCAAAATGCACCCTAATCGGCACATCTCGAAACTAACAACTCAAGTCAAACGGCCTTGTTATTAGAAATGGCAGGCAACCGATAGCCTCTAACAAAGGCGCCGTTTGGTTCACGAGCAGTATTAGGCGTACGCGCATCACATACGGCTCTGTATGTGTGATACGGGGTCAACGGCCCCGTGGCCCCGCGCCACGCAATTCAGAATCTTCGGTCACTTAGGGCCTGAGCACACAAGCGACACGACGCGGCAAAGAATCTTATGTAATGAAGATAAAAATATTTCTCTACTAGCGGCGTTAATATTCGCGATTATTGAATCTTCCTCTTATTGGTCTTCCTAATAGGTCTGGTCAAAGCGTGATGGTAAATAATATTTAACCTTCCCCAAGAACTGAGCTATCACATTCACAAACTTATTTTTTAATCAAAAAGGTAAGTAGTTCCTGTGATTAGCACGTACGAACCAACAAAGCCAGTATCTAAGTTATATTCCTTCTCGTTGCATAAAAGTCCGTACTCTTTACTTGTCGGTAACGGGTACCAGCCCAAAGCAAAGTGTTTACGAAACTAAATGTATCTATGGCAATCATACATTGTTAATTTTGTATTTACTATATAATAAACTACACTTACAAAACGTTTAAGATATAAAATGAATATCCAGTTTACTGACCGGATTACAACGCGGTCTCATCCTGAGAAGACCAGACTTGGGAGGCTTTGGCCTTTTTTCTATCCTAACTTTTAAACTTTCGCGTTCCATGATATACAATTATGTTTACGGGAAATAACGCGATCAAGGTATAGTATGCACCTATACCATGATCGCATATGTACATCAAAGGTATGTATGTACATCGCTTTGATTTGCCTGACGTATTTGATTAATAATTTCCGACCCGTATCGGTTTGCTAAACTAACTTTACCTACATATACCGTGATCGCGATAATTCCCGGTAAACATTATCGTATAATTTATTTTCTAATCGTCACAAAACATCGCGCATCGCGTCGCCAGTGGGCACAGTCCCTTAGTTTCTCGTTTCTAACTGATTAATAGGTACTATTCATATCTGGTTATTTGCGCCCTTGTACCTATTGAACTAAGAATCATCTACATTTGAAAGAAAACTTGTTTTTTATGAATATTTTTTGTAACACTACTCAGGTAGCTGTAACGTCAAAAGTGTTACTATCGGGTTGTCTTGTCACCATAGTGAGGAAAAGAGAGGGAAATAAGCAAGAAAGGGAGGTAACATCTCTATCAGCAATCGTTTGTATGCTTCTGAGTGTTTTCTCAACGGAGTTGAGGTCGGTTTAAAGTCTCGGCCTAGCTACGATATCACATGTCGGTATTTGAAGGAGCGACTGACATCTGACCTCCACAACCCACCGGTGATATAGAAAGAAAGAAAGAAAGAGAAAAATATTTATTAAGATTTCGCACACATTGACATAATTTATATCGAATTCTTTACTTAGACAAGGTGGTTGGATTTCTTAAAGCAAGCCACAGATTTATACAGCAACCGGGGCCAACAACAGTCTTTGTTAAGAACGGTCACCCATTCTAAGACTAACCTAGCCAGTGTTGCTTAACCTTGCAATAACCTTACATACTCAATTACCACTCCGCCTCGAGCCCTAGTTTATCTGCATTCTAGAACCCATCCAGCGTAGTTCAAATAGATAAAGCTATGCCCAAGAGTTATTAACACACTTATCTGCGAAGCGTTCGCTTACAATACTTCTACGGGTATTAGGTCCCAACAATGCGGGATTACCCGCTTCGGGTGTTGTGATATACCTTTGTGCAAGTGGACCTTGAGCAAAATGAGAATTCGCTAAGTCCCGGCAAATTGAAAACGTTCCGACTGAGCGCAAAGGCACCCGTAAAACGGAGCCGGGTTACCGAACGTGGTGATGCCAGTGCTGGGATGTTTTCCCTCAATTTCGGGGAAAATATATTGTATAGAGAAGAATTAGGAGAGAAGTATTTTTGAGGTTATATTCAGGGATGAAATTCTTTTGTGTATATTTTTTAAATATTATTGTTTTTTTTTTAGTATACTCAAGGAATGATTAAATTAATTTCACTATCGCTAAATAGCGCTGTAAGTTAAGTGCGTAAGTAATTTTAAATCACTTCTTTTCCTTTATCTACGACGTTCATGGACATTTAACGTTTTTTTAAATACCACGTAGGTGTTAGAGAAACACATGGCCCATCTGATGGGAAGCGTTACCGTGGCATATGGACGTACGGCAACACCAGGAGCATCACTTGTAATGACTACTGCAGGGATATCGTTCCACAGCTTAAGCGTGCTATTTTGACATCTTTGATATTTTAAAGGTAAACATTTCTTCTAGCTGGCAACACCAGCCGAACGTCGGATCGCATTAACCGTCGCCCTTTGTAGACGACGCTCAACGCGTATCGCCCTTCCACTACCGTTTACAGACATTGCTGTTCGCTCAGATAACGACGAACAAAGCGCCCCCGCCCGTCGAATGCCAATTCGGCAAATGCTCAGTCACCCTTGCGAGCTACTGTCGGCCCGGTGAGCGGAGCGTGCGATATACATTATACATATCTGGGGCATATATCATGAACCTATACACGCAGTACAACGTGTAATTCTCTGGTGTACTCTTTTGATGATAGCACGGGGATAGTACGGGGCGCTACGCTCGTATACAAGCACATATTCATCAAGCATAGCTTATTAAAAAACAATCTGCTCGCCCCAAGGCCTCGTTTGTCTCTCGACTTAGGTCCCAGATATGTGTTATACACGCAGACTTATAGTACGCTAGATATAGCAAGGTAGCTACTGGGTTTACGAGGTCGCAGGCTCGATGTCTCAATTTAGGGGGAATAATACTAGTAATTTCTCTTACTAATATTGTTTATTAAAATACACATAATTAGTCGAAGCTGCATGCTAAGCTTGCGATTTGAGCCCGTGGTATGGTCTCCCACTCTTAAATAATAAACTCTAGAATAAATTAAAATTACTAGACCCATTTAAAAAATCCTTCACCTGATACAGCCAGAAGTTTACGCGAATATTGCTCATTGAACTAAAAGTACTACCCCGCGACCATGACTGCTAAAAAGTAGCTGAAACGTCGTCGGGTTAAATGTAAATAATGCGTCGTTTAACATCGGACAGTTATATACAGCCCTCACTCCACCTCAGAGGCATGACACGAGTAAACGATAGTTCTCGGATGACGGCAATAGTCTCACTCCCTTTTACTTGGGACCGAATTCAATGATTGGTGAAATGTGGGTGTTAATTCAACTCTGCTTAACCCTCTAGGAATAAAGGCGTAATTAAATGTGTATGTAAATCGCGATAAGATCCGTTAAAAAGTAGTTTTATTTCAATGAAATCTTTTACCATTATGTTGCTACGTTATACCCGAGTAACATAGACTACCTACTTTATATCCCGAAATTCCCATGAGATCTGGACTTACGTAAGTAAGCAAGTAAAAATTTATTTTGCCATTACAAAACTGCAAACAACTATTCACAAGTTTACCAGGTGTGTACATAACAGTATTGAATAGGAACAATTCCGATATTGCCAAAAGCTTTCTACACTAGGCTAAGCCTGTTCTGCAGAAAACTTTATTTTTTCTTTCAATTCAGTAATTACATCAGTAGGTAAGATATAGTTGATGTACTTATAAACACTATTACATAAAATTTATGCAACATGCAATCTAAAAGGTTAAAACATATAACTTTAGACTGCACAACACATGTTTAAAAAAGCTTCTCGTGTACTTATTAGACCAGTTAAGCAAGGTATTCAGTATAAGGTAGGTATACCTTTATTGTTATTATAGAATTGTGGCTGAGCACTTTCCAGGTTTTTCAGATAATAATAGTTTTGTTACTAGGCATTATTAGATATTAAAACACTGGATATCGATGCTTCATGCTCAACTACCCTGCAATTTGCCAAAACCCGTTTTTTTGCAGCATAAACAATACAAATGTCACATCATTATTTGCAATCATAGATGTTCTCATGTTATGTCAGATCAAATATCCCGTCCAGTATCGTTTCCGGCGCAAAGGAGCCCATGACACTGGCGGTGTTGCCTCGCTGAATCGCGATTCAAGTAATTAAATAAAAAGGTAGTTAATAAAATCATTAATTAATAAGTTATTAAGGTTTGTTGAACTCTGTTTCTATTAAAGCTAACTAATAGCCTCAAGAGCATAATATTGACTTCAAAATCTTTTATGTATACGTATTTTTTTAATTTTTTTTTTATTTTACCACTTAGTTGGCAGACGAGCACACGGCCCACCTGATGGGAAGCGGTTACCGTGGCCTATGGACGTGTGCAAAACCAGGGGTGTCACACTCGCGCTGCCGACCATCGCAAATTAATGGTCTATCAAATATTCATAGGTTATTTAAAAAACACTGCTCCTAATTTTGTTTATTAAAATAGACCGGAGGAGCAAATGAGTGCATAAGAGAACGCTATCAAGAGGGCTGTACATTGGTCAAACTAAATCTGATAAATGTTATAACGACAGAAGAAGAAAAAGAAATTAATCGTTCGAAATTCAAAACTTAATATTTTACCAATTCACGAGAGAAACCACAAAAGAAACAGATTTAACCCACCAATTAGGTAATTGGGTATTCGACAGACTAGTTAAATTAATTACAAGTTATAAGGAAACTGAAAGAAATAAATTATTAAACATACATACATACATATAATCACACCTTTATCTCTGGAGGCTTAGGCAGAGGTGAATTAACACCCACATTTCACCAATCATTGAATTCCGTCCCACGTAATAGAGGGTGAGCCTATTGCCGTCTTCCGGGCACTATTTAACTGCTGACTCAAGCCATGCAGCTGAGGCTGAGTCTGAGCTGTATATTTCTGTCTGCCCGTGTTGTTGTTTAACAGCCCTATCCCTAAATCGCCTTGTACGACACCGCATGGGAAGAGATAGAGTGGTCCAAATTCTACTCTGCCGGGAACCACGCGGCTTTTAAATAAGCTCGGTTAAATAATCTACTCGTATTACAGGAAAGTACCCAATTAGATAAAAAACTATTTGACCTAATTAGGTATGCCATTAAAATCTCTGCCTCTCGTAGGCAATGGTAAGTGGTACTTAAAAAGATTTTTTTTCAAAATAAACTGAATCATAACTGTTGTACGATTTAACTGACCAGGCCCTTATAAAAACGGTTCCTTATAAACCTTTAATAAGTGCTAATTTTTGTCTTATATTCAGTACATGTAACTGACGACCCGAAATAATTGCGCATCATAGATAATGCACGGCGATGTATAGAATGCTACGGTGCACATTGAAAGGGGCCTATTTCTAGCAGTGGACTACAATTAGCGTAATTGATTGATTGATTTATTTCAGTTCAGTCTACACTGAACTTGACTATTCAAGTCTATATTTTAGGGAATTCACCTTTCAGCTGCTGACAACCCATATGATACATATTTTTTAAAATTTAAATTTCGAATTTCGAATTTGGAATGTCGCCGCGCAACCGTAGAGCCTCTGTAATTTATGACGTCATTAGCGACGCGCTAGTTCACAGTGTTTTGTCGACGTTTTGTTTTCGTTCCAAGTTATGAATGCGTGCGCTCTTGTCTGCAACCGTGTTTATAGAAAATTAATATCTTTCTTATGTTAAATATATGTAGAAACAAAAAAAAATAGTCTTAATAGTTAGTTATTGCGATTTGAAATGGAATCTTGAGTTACCGTCGATTCTGCAAGTTAACAAAACACGTGATTTCAATCCGATTGGAAAGGAAAGCGTCAAAAATCTTTAATATTCGGAATCCTGCTCTGTCAAAACAAAGTCTACCTACATTTTCGTTAGGTTATTAAATAGGTAATTATTATTTTTTATATTTTTAAGTGTTCGATAGTTTTGAAAGCACAGGATTTACTAAATCAGGCCCTCGGAAAATAAATTGCCTTGACTAAATCCTTTTGAAAAAAAAAGCAGTCAGTTTCAAGGTTTATTAATTGGCTACCTGTAGAGCGAAGTCAATACCTCGTAAATGAGTCGGTCCAGACAAGAGAGTAGATTATAATTACTAACTACTAACTACTACAAAAAATATATTGACCTTGAAATGACATAAGCTCTTCCAATTAGTCCCACCCTCGCCTTTCCTACACAGGACAACACGTGCAGGGCTTAGATGTTACCCGCACACAGTGCAGAATATGCCTGTCAATCTCATCTCTGGCAACCAACAACGACACAGACGACGTGCGTTTTAGTCCCTTTTTTATCTAGGACACGCCAACGTGACTTCTCCTCGCCTGATGGTAAGCTAAAGGCAAAGTCTCAGGAAAGAGGGTCACCATTACAGATACTAAGTAATGTTACAATGGTGGCACTCAGCTCGGCGGCCTCATCAGATGCTTTTTCACGCTCCGCTTAAAGGACCCGGGACTGTAGGAAGAAGGAAACACGTGAGCTGGTAATGAATTTTAGGTTTTGGTGGTGCGGCAAAGAAAAGAGTCTGATGTAACCTAGCGAGGGGAAGTATCAGTGGGGATCTCTCGCACATTAAAAGAAACCTACTTACCTACAGTGCCATAGAGGCACTGTAGGCGCAAGTAGGCGTCAACAATTTTACTTTTTGATTGTATTCTGTATAACTGTTATCTTTCTATAACCACACGGTGAACTAGAGCGGTGACATGGCATTCTAAATTAGAAATATATCACTTTATACTGACATAAATTTTTTTTTTCTTTATCGACAGATAGCAGAGAAATTTAATCTTGTTAAAAATTGAGTAAAAAATTATTTTGCCTTTACAAAACTGCATACAACTACTATTCACAAGTTTACCAGGTGTGTACATCATCATGTCAGCCACACATAGTCCACTGCTGAACATAGGCCTCTCCCAGACTTCCCGAATGACCGATCTAAAGCAGACTGCATCCAGCACTTCCCGGCGACGTACATAACAGTATTGAATAGGAACAATTCCGATATTGTCAAAAGCTTTCTACACTAGGCTAAGCCTGTTCTGCAGAAACCTTTTTTTATTTTTTTCAATTCAGTAATTACATCAGTAGGTAAGATATAGTTGATGTACTTATAAACACTATTACATAAAATGAGTAACCTATAATTGCCAAATGACCTAAGAAAAATTATGTAATTAATAAGGAAACATTATATACGTCTCGTGCTCATACATGAAGTTCACGAATACTCATATTTACAAACATACATACATATAATCACGCCTTTATCCCCGGAGGGTTAGGCAGAGGTGAATTAACACCCACATTTCACCAAACATTAAATTCGGTCCCACGTAACAGGGGGTGAGCCTATTGCCGTCTTCTGGGCACTATTTGTTGACTCAAGCCATGCATCTGAGGCAGAATCTGGACTGTGTATATCTGTCTGATGTTAAACAGCCCTATCCCTTAGTCGCCTTGTACGACACCGCATGGGAAGAGATGGGGGGGGGGATACTGATATTTGTACGTCTAAATAGACAGAACATGTTGAAACTCGCAATGCATTGTAATATACTTTGTAATATCGTCTGTACACATGTTTCTACAAATAAATTTATCTTTATCTTTAAATTATCTCACAGCGTCTGTGGCGTGGCGGTAATGAACGCGACTGTTACGCAGGGGGCGCGGGTTCGATTCCTGCTCAGTGCCCATATTTGTATGCATGAATGTGACTATTTGCATAGATCTGGTCGTGCCCCAGAGAGCACGTTATACCTTCGATCCTAGTTGTCGTACAAACGTCTATGACAGTCGTTACGGGTAGTTAGATAATACTTCGAAATTGCCAATAGGTTGTGGAGGTGAGATGGCAGTCGCTTCACAGAAAATATCGAAGATCACCCAAACTCGCAGTTAAGACTGTAACGTATTTTAATAACAACATTATGAAACGAAAATATGGTGACCTTGTGTTCAGGATCTGGCAACACTAGCGTAGTTTGTAACGCTTGCGGCATTAAGAATACATGCTGACTAGAAAAAAACAAGAATTGAATCTCATCGTGTTCCATAGACATGGCTTATATACATACGTATAAGGACGCCTTTATCCTCGGAGGGTTAAGCATAACGCACGTCTGGAACAACATAGAGGCTACATTTAATCCCGGGAATAGGTTCCCATGGGCAGCGGGAACGGGATCTAAGATTTACGCGAGTGGAGCCGCGAACATCAGCTTGTTTAACAAACCCAAGTGTTTTTTTTTAATATCTCTAATATACAGGCACAAATAATTAAGTCACGTCGGTAGCTTGGAGTCGACCAAGAGTGCACAGGTTCGAATCCTGGTCAATACACTACCGACAACGTGAACTCACTCCTAACACAAGCAATTTAGCTTAGTTGGAGGGGTTCGTGGGAATATTAGAAATCGGAGTTGCTAATATTCTCTTTTTTAAAAACTCACTAGAGAGTTTTTGTGCTGTCAGTGGGAAGACCAAAGGCTTGTTATGCTTTATCTTCTACATTGACGGCATAGAAACTCTGTGTTCTTACACGGTTGGCAGCACGAGTATGCCTCCCCTGGTGTTGCACACGTCCATAAGCCACGGTAACCACTTCCCATCAAGTGAGCCGCATGCTTATCTGCCACCTAAGTGGTATAAAAAAGCAATTTAATAGTAGATACACAGAAGAACAAAACAAATCTATTGCGGACTTTCAGATATGTTCGGATACAACCGTGGTGGAGGGCGTTGACCCCGCGCGCGGGCATGTTCGCACAGCTCTCGGCGCAAACATGGTTAAAAATAACCGGTGACGTCACTTGTTTATCATAGTACGCAAGGTTACGAGGCGAGTGAGCGGCGACCACGAGTCGACCACGCCGCCCGACCACTGCCGAACTGTGATGTAAGAACTAGTTGTCTTAAGGCAGGTACGGCTATAGCTAATATTCTTCGCAAAATTTACACTAGCACAGCAAACTAAACATGGAAATCTCTACGTCTCTATGGTTTTACATGTTAGAGATTTTTTTTTTAAATAGTTATGGCTTGGTTACAAGACTTTTAAGCCTTATTTTGTATTATAATTTCTTCATTTGAATGATTCTTGATGATGATGACGATCAATGATGAATGCCACAGTAAAGTGATGCAGACTTTACTATAGCTTTTAGGGAGTCTTGGTACCAACACGATAAATCACAATAAATACACTGTAATAGGCCACTTTCCTACTCTTGTACGTGGTGTCTAAGACGTTATGTCTAAAAATTCACCATTTTTATACATAAAAATTTTAACTCACCAAATTTGGAAAATAGAATAATACCGCGATGAGCTCTTCTTCAATTTTGAAACTAGCAGCTTATGTCTCGAGACATATATCTTGACCCTAAAATGTGCTCATTCAAACAGCGCGTACAGAGAACCTGTTGAGCACCTTTTTCATAGAAGTTATTGTTGCTTACCGAAGAACTTTCTCGAATATCAGATAGTATTAAAAAAAAATATCAACAAAGACCTGCCCCGATAGGCACACACACCTATCTATAATTTGTTTAGTGCGTGTATTAAAATTATCAAACTGATAGTGTGAGATTTGTTTCTGAAGGTCGAGGCAATGGCAGATAAGTTGTAAACTTTTAACCTTGGCAATGAAGTTTATATTTCATATCTTACCTACTTACTTTCCACTTTATCTGTGTAATAAAAAAAATATAAAATTTGAATTTAGAATAGAGCTGTTCAATTCCCCACATTTTAAATCAGACTATGAACGCAAACAGACTGATGTTTTTTTCGAACGCCGAAGAAAAATCAATGCGAGTTATTTAAGGAGTATATTTTTAAACAGGCAATGAAAACCTGTGTTACCATACCAGCCCAAGGTCCAGATCAATTCTGATTGGAAATTAAAACTATTCCAAAAGCTGTCGAGCCATTTATGACAACAATTGAAACAAACAAACACACCAAGATTTTAAACATGACAATAATAATAAAAATGTTTAGCCCCGTTATATCTAATGCGAGACAGTAACGAGACTCTATACACAGCCATTGTTATGAAAATTGTGTCGCAATTATATTAAATGTCGTATGAGAATTAAGTCGTGGTAAGCACCCTTACAGCTGTAAATTTAGAGGGCCCCTAAAGATCAAGAAATATTGGATTGGACCCCCGTGGTCTTGAATGGTGGCGATAATACACATAATGATATGCCAGAGTTGTGCTTATATTGATTTTGGACCGATTTGTCTCCCTGCCAGGTTCCCATACTCTGGGCTTCTTAGAATTATCTACCAGAAAACTGGAACCAGAATCTCAGGTATCAAAACTCTAAAGGTAGTGGTAACAGAAAATAATAAATAATTATATTAAAGTTCGCAGGTTTATAAGTGCCCGGTTAATGGCAATAGGCTCACCACTTATTACATTGGGACCTAAACATAAACTGGCGAAAAGTGGGTGCTAGCACCTCTGCCTACCACTTCGAGGATATAGGTGTGAGTTTATGTTATGTTATGTATAAAAGTTTTACAGATAGCGTAAGAATGCTTAAAAGACAAACAAACAAACGAATTATCATTTTCATAATCACTATTACATAAAAATGAATGTCTATTTGTGTGTTTGTTCCCTATGTGTTTCTATAATGTTCACATGAATGCGTTGAAACTTTTCTAAGTTATTATTCGAATACTTGGGAACGATTCCAACTAGGCTAATGTCCTAATAATATTTTGATTCAAGCGTTGTCGTGTCGGGGGACCTTGGATCATTCTAATCTTCCAATTAGTCCCAATCTCTCTATTCCTATACAGGACAACACGTAAGGGCTTAGATGCTACCTGTATACAGAATATCCGATCAAGAACCAAGCGGTTCGGTGACTCTTTTCTTTGCTGCACCATAAAGTCTAGGACACATACAGAATGCCGCGGTTATAATAACTTCGTGTTGTGTTCGCAGCGGTGAGTAGGGTAGCCAGAGCTCACTGGAGAATTTGTGCTGTCAGTGGGATGACTAAAGGCTTGTCCTGCTTTGTCCTCTACACTGACGGCACAGAGACTCTGTGCTTATAGGGTCGGCAGCGCGAGTTTGGCTTCTCTGGTGTCACACACGTCCATGGGTCACGGTAACCACTTTCCATCAGGTGGGCCGTGCGCTTGTCTGCCACTTAAGTGGTATAAAAAAAATATTTCGCACGTGTTTCCTTCTTAGTGCCCGGTTAATGGCAATAGGCTCGCCACCTATTACATTGGGACCTAAACATAAACGGGCGAAATGTGGGTGCTAGCACCTCTGCCTACCCCTTCGGGGATATAGGCGTGAGTTTATGTTATGTTTTCTTCTTACTCCTATTCCGTGTCCTGTAAGCGGGACGTGAAAAAGCATCTGATGAGGCCGTCAAGCTAAGGACCACCATTGTAACTTTGCTCGTGTCTATAATGGTGATTAGTAACCCTCTTTCCAGAGACTTAATGTCCTCTGTATGATGACCGTTTTGACTGAGTTTCGCTCATTTTCTCTTTTTCGGTGCGCTTAATATTGGAAAACGAACTGTTAGACGAATGACTAAAGAAAAATATGGCGAGACTGGCCCATCTCTTCCCATGCGGTGTCGTACAAGACGACTAAAGGATAGAGCTGTTTAACATCAGACAGATATATACAGCCCAGACTCAGACTCAATTGCATGTATTGAGTCAACAATAGTGCCCGGAAGACGGCAATAGGCTCACTTCCTATAATGCGGAACCGAATTTAATGATTGGTGAAATGTGGCCTAACCCTCCGGTGATAAAGGTGGGATTATTTATATGGCGCAGAAGAAAATACTTCACAAACCAAAAAATAGAAAACGAGCAAAACCAGTCGTTTCAAAATGGCCATTATAGCGTGCCGCAACTATAGTAAAGTAGATGTCTTAAACAACACCAAAACTTTTATACCGTACGACTAGTTTAGCAATATACATAGAAGTCATTATTTTTATGTCATGCCTCACCTGCGAAGCGAATGTTCGCCCATAATGTGTCAGTCATAAACTTGACACGTTGAAGTTTTAAACACATTAGTTATTATTCTGCTTGACTAACCGTACCGTAACCGTAACCACGCGCGTTCGTATTAACTGACACATTTAAGTTTCACGCCAGTTGTTCAGTCACACATCAGATCGATCTTGACGAATATAGTACGGCATTATAACTATAAATTATATAATATAATATATAACTTTACCTATAATATAATATTATAGGTAAAGTTGTTTTTATTTTTTTTATCTAGGACTCGCCATCTTGATGTCTTCACTAGCTAAAGAAGCTGAAGGCAAAGTAACAGGAAAGAGGGTCACCATTACAGACACCAAGTAATGTTACAATGGTGGCGGCACTCAGCTTGGCGGCCTCATCAGATGCTTTTTCACGCCCCGCTTAAAGGAACCGGGACTGTAGGAAGAAGGAAACACGTGAGCTGATAATGAATTCCAGGTCTTGGTGGTTATCTTAATGCCTTGGTTTTCCCCCTTCTTGTAGATTGATTGTTCTAATATTTAGTACACATATCTTTAGTTCGGACAATAATACAATTTAAATCTATAAAATTTTTATAAGTTCATAATACCTAAGTATTAAGATCATTTTGAGACTTAGTAGTCAAGATCAATCTGATGCCGACTGTACCTTTTATGCTAACCATATAGACATACAAACATAACACAACTTTATCCCCGGAGGGTTAGGCAGAAGTGAATTAACACCCACATTTCACCAATCATTGAATTCCGTCCCACGTAATAGGGGGTAAGCCTATTGCCATCTTTCGGGCACTATTGTTGACTCAAGACATTCATCTGAGGCTGAGTCAGCGGTGCATATATCTGTCTGATGTTAAGCCCTATCCCTTAGTCGCCTTGTACGACACCGCATGGGGACAGATGGGGTGGTCCAAATTCTACTCTGCCGGGAACCACATAGAATTATAATATTATAAGTCTATGGCTAACCAATTGAAATTCACCATCTACTCGCGTTACGGCTGCGTCAAGCAGAATAATGCGCACAGCAATAAGTAAAACTATAAAACAGCTCTTAACAGCACGTTTAACGTTTATTTATATTTTAATAACTGTCGGATAATAAAATTAACAGTTCACACTCGTATAGAATCTCGAAATATAATACATACATACATAGGTGAACATTTTCCCAATATTTCACTAATTATTTAATTCGAATCCAGCACCAATAGAGGATGAGCCTATTGCCGTCTTCCGGGCTCTATGGTGGATCGATGCATGCGTCTGAAGCTGAGTCTCGGTTGTATTTATGTCTGAAGTTAAACAGCCCTATCTCTTAGTCGCCTTGTACGACACCGCATGGGACAAGGTCGGGTGGTACAAATTCTACTCTGCCGAGAACCACGTGACTTATATATAATATATGAACTCAAAATGGTTGACACTTGTGAATTTAATTAATATAACGTTGGCGACTGCAAGGAAGCCTTTTCTTAAACTTGTGCATATAAAATGTTTTGTCTGAAACTGAATAAAGGTCGCAGGTTGCCGGAAGTGAGATTGGTTAAGACTTACCTCGCGTACCCTGGCCGACACGGCAAGCATCAGAGCCTCTTCGTTCACAGGTAAAGTTGATTTAGCCATTGACATTGCTAGGGTCCTGTACAATCTTTTGTAGGGTGCTGTACACACTTACAACATGTGGTCTCTGCCTACCGCTATGATAAAGAGGCGTGTTTATATAATTTTTCATTCAAGTTCAACAAACAATTGACGTGATATCGAACGATGCCTAACTAAATTATGTACATAATTAAGTATTTACACTTTATACCTATTTAATGGTGATAATGACCTTAGTAGTAGTAATGGCCCCTTTTTTGAGTGGCCCCACAAATATCTTTTGATCGTCTTAGTATTAGTAATGGCCCTTTTTTGAGTGGCTCCAAAAATGTCTTTTGATCGTTTTAGTATTAGTAATGACCGCTTTTTAGGGATCTGTTCCTCAAAAGGAATTATCGGAGCCCTTATAGGATCACCTCTGTCTGTCAAGAATTTTTTGTCAGGAATGCGTGAAGGCATTGAGTTGAAATTTATACAACATTTGTCAGGCATGTAATGTCTTGAAACTGTGCAAATATCAAATTTCTTAGTCAACTCAATCAAAGAATATTATGGTTCATATATATATATACCTATAGCATAGGTTCGTCGCTGAATCCAATTTTATACGGAGCCCTCGGTGCGCGAGTCTGACTCGCATTTGATCGGCTTCTTTTTAAGTGGCCCCAAAAATATCTTTTAACCGTAGTAGTCGTAATGGTCCCTTTTTTAAATACCTAATAAAGTAGAGTAGAAAAGATTGATTAATGCATTTGGCTGTTTAAAAGGAACTGAATTAAAGCTGTGGAATGAACTCGCTGCTGTGGCTTTCCCTACCAACTGCAATATGAGATTCTTCAACAAGGGCATTAGAAGGTGCTTACAGGATCAGCAGCACAAGTGTGATTCTCCTGATGTTGCTCCACGGTAACCACTTCCCATCTGGTGGTCCGTGTGCCTGTCTGCCACCGAAGTGAAACTATGCTTGGGATGGTAGGCAGACAAGCACACCACCCACCTGATGGAAAGTGGTTATCGTGGCCTATGGACATGTGCATCACCAAGGGAGTCACACTCGCGCTGCCAACCCTGTAAACAAGCTTTTGGTCTTTCCACAGACAGCACAAAAACTCTCCAGTGAGCTCTGGCGCATTACTCACCGCCGGGAACACAACACTGGGTTATTATGGCCGCGGTATTCCGCACGGCGGAGGTACCTCCCCAGTCGGACTGTTCAATTGGGCGAAAATCCCGCCGTGTCCTACCTCCTATTCTATGACATTCTTCAATAAGGGCATTAATTTCTTACAGGGTCAGCAGCACGAGTGTGATTCCCCTGGTGTTGCACACGTCCATAGGCCACGGTAACTACCTTCCATCAGGTGGTTCGTGTGAATGTCTGCCACCTTAGTGGTACGAAATAATCAATGCATGTGATTGACGAAGGAATGTTGACGACCAGTGTTGAGCAAATATTAATTGCAATTAAAAAAATATTAATAATTAAAAATACCGACTTGCTGTCTTAAAGATCAAAACAGGTTTGACAGCAGGCTGTACCCTATTGCCAATCACAAGCCGAAAGAAAAATTTGTGGGTACCGCCTGCCGTCAAACTTGCTTTGATCTTTTAGACAGCAGTCGGGTTAATTGCAATCAATGTGTGTTGACTGTTGCCTTTTCTTTCTTCCTTCTGTTATAAACTTCAAAATACGTGTCAATACTATACATTTATTATTGTAATCTACAAAATGCCGGCCAACAAATCGATTCGCAAACGACTGCCTCTGTGGTGTGGCAGTAGTGACCGCAGTCGTTTCGCAGGAGACGTGAGTTCGATCCCGCTTAGTGTCAATTTTTTTTTTTTTATATAGGACACGTCAATTGGACTTCGCCTTGCCTGATGGTAAGCTGAAGGCAAAGTCCCAGAAAAGAGGGTCACCATTACTTACACATACCGTGTGACAATGGTGACACTCAGCTTGACGGCCTCATCATATGCTTTTTCACGCCCCGCTTAAAGGACCCGGGACTATAGGAAGAAGGCAACACGTGAGCTGGTAATGAATTTCAGGCCTTAATGGTGCGACAGAGGAAAGAGTCTCCGAACCGCTTGGTTCTTGATCGGATGTTTTGCACCGTGTGCGGATGACATCTAAGACCTGCACGTGTTGTCCTGTGTAGGAAAGGGGAAGGTGGAGTCCCACCTTTTATTCCCCTCCCTAATTAGTCAATTGGAAGAGCTCATCAGAACACTCCCCATGGTACAGACGGTAAAATACAGCCATGGACGCAACTTCTCTACGCATCTGTAAAGGTTCTAGGGTGTTCGTGACCTCGGGATTCCCAATGATGCGGACCGCACGTCGCTGCAACCTGTCGAGAGCATCTAGTAAGTACTTTGCTGAACCATCCCAGAGATGCGAGCATATATTTTTGTATGCAATGAATATGGATATTTGTATTGGTCTTGTTGTGTTTCGGAGAGCATGTTAAGTCGTCGGTCCCGCTTGCCATACAAACATATATGGCAGTCCTCAAAAGTCAGACTAGTCTTACTACAGATTTCAGAGGTCTTATGGCAATCGCTTTACGGAAAATATCTAAGTTCAGCCTCATCTAAGACTAGAAAAGGCACAGGGAATGATGATAATGATGCCGGCCAACGAATTGCGACTACTTGTCTAGGGGACTGATGACTAACCCACAGGACTCTGGCGCAGATTTCCCGCTAGGGTTGGGGAATCAAACGGTAGTCGTTGATCAAAAACTAAAACCAAACAAGGAGCAACAACACTATGAGAAGAATATTGTAGCAAGTGGAAACATATGGTCCCTATCTACCCTACTTTTAAACAAGCGTGACTGTATGTACATATGAGAAAATCTTCATTTCAATTTCCCGTTTACAAAGACTGAACTATTTTCTCGACTCAGTTCAAAGACCGAAAATGAAAAATCAATTGGGTCGCTGTACATAACAAGTTTTGATTTAAATTTTAAATGTTTTATGTCACTTAATAAACATGAGAAGCAACGTACGTCAAACTATGTTAAATCTTTGTATCTAAGTAGTTGATATACAGGCAGTTCTTTTTTATTTTTCCCTGTGTTATTAAATTTATTGATTTTTCAATTAGCATAGTAAATGTTTCAATGTTTATTTTCATTGATACTAGCCTATTGCATTCCGTTGCTGGACAAGGAGCCACTCCCATTGAGTTATAACTAAGGACCTACTTGAAGATCTGATAGATGGCGTGCGTTCAAAACGATTATTTTCGATATAATTCAATTGTAAAATAAACCAAGTATGAGACTATCCCGGGTTCACTGAATATGTACTTTTTCAAATTAAATATAGAAGAAAAAATATCTCTAATGTAAAGATTTTTTATTCATATTCAAAATTATGAACTTTTAAATAAGAAAACACCATTAACTAAATGAATAAGAGTGTTTCAAGTAAAAATAAAGTACAACTTCAAGACGGTATTACGTTCAAAAAAAGGATTTTCATAAAATGTAACAAAGAGTTCCGCGTCGCGCATGGCTCATTCCTAAGTAGAACACAAAGGGCACCTCACCTCTACCTACCCTGTTGAGGATACACAGGCAATCAATACCAAATAAAGAGTGTAACTACACTAACTACTATCCAAAAGTTAGGTGTAAATCAGAGTTAAAAAAACAAAGTTCTAGGTCTCATAAGTACAACACGATCGAACAATAAATTGAAGTGTGTCACAAGAACAGTAAGATAACATCAAAGTGACATTCACTATAATAACAGGAACACGTCTAATCCCCACCAAATTTACAGGCCCGGGCCCAAAACGTATAAGAACAAAGAGATCTGTAAGCCAGAAACAATGATGAATGGGATCCTGCAAATAATTGTCCTTCGAAGCTAAGGGCGGGGTTCGGGCGAGGGCTGAAGCGAAGGGCGGGGGCCGGTGGGCGCGGCAGCCCTGTGACGTCACGGCCCTGCGGTCGACGACCCGCGAACAGCTGACGCCGACAAGATGCAAGGCTCACGTAACGGTACCGCTCAGTTAATTAAGGTTTTAGCGCTACTGACACACTTTTTTATAAACAGGTTGTATAATATCGGAGGGTGGGTTCGATGACCTGTCCTGTGTATGAAAATGTGACCTATTGTGTAAGCATGTGAGTGTGCGCGTGAACGGAAACATAGAAAAAGTTCAAAGCAGGCCAGACGTCGGGTCATTATAACTGCATTTTAGCTGATCTGGAATGAATGTGTCAACGCACTCGGAGATACACTTGGCTACTTCATTCATATGAGTCGCTGTGATATCTTGAATAATTCATAAATTATTTATACAATTTAAATCAAAAAGCGACAAGTGTGTTCAGTTCGAATCACAAAAGAGTTTTTGTTCTGGATGTTAATATTTTCAAATTTAAAAATAAAGATAAAGTTAGTACCTACATAATTTTATAAATTTCTTGAATTAATAATTTGATTTTTCGAAGTTATGTGTGTATTTATCGCAGGTTTATAAGTGCCCGGTTAATGGCAATAGGCTCGCCACCTATTACATTGGGACCTAAACATAAACTGGCGAAATGTGGGTGCTAGCACCTCTGCCTACCCCTTCGGGGATATAGGCGTGAGTTTATGTTATGTGTTATGTTAATAATTTGACTCGCCTGAAGCACGCCATTATAGATCATAGATAAACTATCATAGATAAACTATCACAGATGTCAAGAATGATCTATATAAATTCAAATTTATGGCTCTCAGTTTGACGGCCAATAGATATTTTTTACGTCCGGTATTGTAGGAAGACCAGAGTGCTGGAAAAATAATTCCAGTATAAGTAAGTACGTCCAACGCTCATTAGACAAACTCTGTATATAATATGACTATTTATTTTTTATCAGTACCAAATATTAACAAACCATTTTCTCCTAACACCAGCATTTTAGTTTAGATAGAATATTAGTAATTTTAGTTATTAATATCCTATAACCCAAAAAAAATCTTAATTTAATAAATTGTGTAAAATTTATTTTCGTAGCCATTTTGCAGAATTAGATTACTATCTGTCTTTATGGTACATTAAATGTTTTCCTATTACAGTTTTTTTGCTATCTCATAATAGTGTAACAGATTAAATAAATTAAAAAAAAAACGTAATATCTCGATGTTTTTACTGTGGCTACAGAATGGCTACAGAATACCTTCGTCAAATCGCAGTGTCCGTAATAGCTGAAACTTTAGGGACGGATCCGAGGTTTTTTGCTGATTTGACAAAATGATACCGTGTAATTGATAATACGACAAAATCTTGCTTACCATAACATTGTAATTTTAATTTTTCATCAAAAAATTAAAGTAGCAATTGTGGAATATCATGGTTTCATCAAGACCGTAAAATGATGAATATGTAAATAAAATTACGCTTCTTTACTAACGTGGTAGGCAGACTGTGTGTAGGTACTTTAGATTTGACCTTTCTTGTTTAATCACAGTCTATAACCCACTAGCTTAAATATGGGTTCTAGATTAGGTATAAACATACTTCTTTTTCTATACATATATCCGACTTGACGGAATTCGTCTTAATAATTTGGACGGTTTCAGGCGAAGGTTCGGTGTCTTAGTGGTCAGAGCGTTCCCCCTGTAAGGGAAAGATCGCGGGTTCAATTCCCACCTGGATCGTTTCAATTTTTCCTATCTTAATCAATTTTGAATAGTTGGTTAGTATGCCAACTATTCAAAATTGATTAAGATAGGAAAAATTGAAACGACGAATGCTTTAAAATTTCATACAATAAAAATACTTATTACTATGCTATTTATAAAATAACCTTGATAACCTCACAAAAACATACATTTTATTTTGACCGTTTTACGGAATACCCAAGTCCCTGATACGTTTTATTTCCCATAAAATTGAAAGAACGCACTTTAACTACTCACTGTACCAAAGATAATCTCGTAAATTATCGAATATTATGAGATATAAATCTCGTAATATTCTCATAACATTAACATAACATAATATAAACTCACGCCTATATATATCCCCGAATGCCAGTTTATGTTTAGGTCCCAATGTACCAGGCACTTATAAACCTGCGATAAATAAACACATAACTTCGAAAGGCATCCAAAAGTCATTGGTGTGTGCCATGGTAAAACCTGGGATCGAACCCGATTTACCACTAGGCTACCGCGGTTTTTTTTTAATATTCTCAAACTACCACATAAAAAAGGTAAGTATTCACGTAACACAATTTTCATAGACATCCTCTATTGGCGATAGGTTCTATAACACCAGTTCCATTACTTCAATACCAGCATTAACTTCCACATATTTGAGAAGGTATGTTCATTGTGAACATACCGTCTCAAATATAACCGACACAAATAAGACCAATAAATCAACTCGCAATAGATTCGAACTCAGACAGCATTTCAAGTGTCTAGTCTCAAAATCCGTCTTCTTATTACCATATCTTGCCGACCTTCGACCAAGAAACTTGTCGAGTTTCACAAGTCTCTCTCTCTCTCTAGATAACACCAGGGGGATACTTCCATCGCCAATAGTGTTATTTCAATCTTTCTTTGGGAATTTAATGAAATTTTAAAGTACTTAGTAGGTATGCTAATTTTTTCTATAGATTTGAATCATTACAACGAGACGTGTCCTGCCTGGTTCTAGTCACTTACAGGTTACAGAGGGAATGCGCTGACCAATTAAGCTTCATAGACACGTCTCAGATGTTCGAAATATTTCTGTACAATAGTCTTGGGGCGACCGTGGAGCCCTCTATCTATCCTGTGTGGATCCGTCTTAGATGTTCACTTTTCAGATTCAATCTTAGTTTGAAACTTTTATAATGTGTATCAAACTGTTCGGAGTCTCTGATTTTAACATAACATAACATAAACTCACGCCTATATCCCCGAAAGGATAGGCAGAGGTGTTCGTCAGTTTATGTTTAGGTCTCAATAATAGGTGGCAAGCCTATTGCCATTAACCGGGCACTTATAAACCTGCGATAAATACACACACAACTTCGAAAAGCATCGAAAAGTCATTGGTGTGCGCCATAGTAAAAACTAGGAACGACCCCGAGACCTCGTCTCAGCAGTCCATTACCCATACCACTAGGCTACCACTGTTGTTCTCTGATTTTAGTGGTGAATCAAAGAAGAATCAAGGATCAGTTTAATTTATTCAGTTTGGCACATAAAAAGCAAAAAGTATCTAAGTATGTTTATCCGCATTCTACATTCCATAACACAAGCAAATTAAGCTATGCTTACCATGGGCCTGGATGGAGTTGTATGGAATGTTGTAAAAAAAAGGTTGCTGCAACGCATCCGAAACATTGGCAAAAATAGTAAATTTCGTGATTTAATCGCGAATAGTTCCGAACTGTTTTATAATCATGAATTTAAACTGCGATAATTTAAAACTTAAAATATTAGTGACCGACATTATTAATTAACCTAACCCCCTCCAGGTTTTTTTTTTATATAGGACACGTCAATTGGACTTCGCCTTGCCTGATGGTAAGCTGAAGGCAAAGTCCCAGAAAAGAGGGTCACCATTACTTACACATACCGTGTGACAATGGTGACACTCAGCTTGGCGGCCTCATCATATGCTTTTTCAAGCCCCGCTTAAAGGACCCGGGACTGTAGGAAGAAGGAAACACGTGAGCTGGTAATGAATTCCAGGCCTTAATGGTGCGACAGAGGAAAGAGTCTCCGAACCGCTTGGTTCTTGATCGTATGTTCTGCACCGTGTGCGGATGACATCTAAGACCTGCACGTGTTGTCCTGTGTAGGAAAGGGGAGGGTGGGCTTAGACGAATTACTGATGTTAGGCGTTCACTTACTCACGTAGTGTAATGGCTAGTATTCGAACCCAGGACCTTCTGACTTTCTCCTATATTCATCGTGAAGGATATACCTATGTATTATGTTTATTTCGTTAAACTTACCAGACAGTACAATTAAACATCCCAACGAAACACAACGGTTCAATCCCCACTATGAAAGTGAAGTAATATTGAAATAATATTGCCTTAAGAGATGATAGGAGGCCAACAGCGGCTTCAAATTTAAATTAGTCAGAGGACTGCTTCCCTCTCCGTCTCTAGAAATTCTGCCAAAATTGAAGATCACTTCAAACTTGTACGTTATTTTATATATTGCGGCTGTATTGTATCATGTCATGTGGAGTGGAGGTTCGTAAGCAATCAGTAGATCAGTGCTAAATGTGTGTGATTCAACAGCATATTTAATTGAAGTGCCGATTCGCTCACTAATAAATTAAGAGTATACATCACGATGTTAATCCTGGGTGCATTCAAAGCTTTGTACTTTTTATATACACACGTCAATTTGACTTCGTTTCGCCTAATGATATGCTGTATGATTATAGATGGATGAATGGTAAGATGGAAAGCTGGAGTCCAGAGATGGAATCCTTGTATTGGTTTATCGTGGCTTTTACAGACGTGACTTCCATCTAATCTCTCGTCTGTCTGTCAGCAGTAGAGGTTATCTTGGGTTCCGTCAAGATAATCTTGACATCAAGGTTTGCCTTTTTAATCCGTGTAAATATTATAAATGCATAAGTTACTATGTCTATCTGACGCTTTCACGCCCAAACCACTGAACCGATTTTGATGCAATTTGGTATAGGGGTAGATCAGACCTTGAGAAAGGACATAGGCATTGTTTGGTCGCGATAACCGACATCCAAGCGAACGGAGCCGCGGTCAACAGCCAGTCTTTTGAATAAATCTTTATTAGATATTTCGACATTAAAAAACAATGTCGTAATCTCACATCATAACAATTTCCAAAGTTAAAAGCTAGACAAAATACTGACACACAAATCATTTCTATGAAACGAGCTAACAAATTAGCTGCAATAGATTTAATAGAAATAATGACACAAAATTGTGGAAAGCGACCGCCATGTTGGATTTCACAAGCGATTCGCAGAAGCTAATGACGTTTGTATTGTTATTTGTCGATATAGGAACCTAAATAATAACAGTACTAGCAGACCGTCCCGGTATGAGCAAGAAACATTTAATATTCCACCAACCCCACGCCCTCCTCCCAAGGTACGAATTCAGTTCCAGACAGCCTCTACTTCTTCCTACAGTCCCAGGTTCTTTAAGCGGGGCGTGATAAAGCATCTGATGAGGCCGTCAAACTGAGTGCCACCATTTTAAACTACAACGTGTCTGTAATAGTGACCCTTTTTCCTGAGACTTTGTCTTTAGCTTACTATCAAGCGAGGTGAAGTCAAACTGGCGTGTACAAGATAAAAAAGACACAACATTAAAAGCCAGTGATAGCAACAATATCATTTTCTTCATTACAGAAAGCTACACAAGTAATGTTATCTTTTTTACATAGAACACGTCATTTAGACTTCGCCTTGCGTGATGGTAAGCTGAAGGCAGTCTCAGAAAAGAGGGTCACAATTACTTACACATACCATGTGACAATGGTGACACTCAGCTTGATGGCCTCATCAGATGCTTTTTCACGCCCCGCTTAAAGGATCCGGGACTGTAGGAAGAAGGAAACACGTGAGCTGGTTTCTAGTTTTGATCTTTGTAGATTAGCCGTGAGTAACGTTTAGGTGTGAGATGTTAAACGCGTAATGTAATGCGTAAGAAGCACTCCGCGATGATTAAGTAATTTGCTTTTTAACATACAAACGCATAAGTCTCTTTCCACAGACTACATGGTTCCTGCTGCGATCCTGGTAATACAACTTTAGCTTCTTCTACTTTTATTAATTGTAATGTAATAAATAATGTATTGTAATGCTCGTCAGTTTCGGGTACTCTTGACATGTCCTTTATTTAAAAATACAAAATGGTCGGCAGCGCGTGCGTGACACCCCTGGTGTTGCATACGTCCGTAGGCCACGGTAACCACTTCCCATTTAAGGTGGGCCGTGTGCTTGTCTGCCACCTAAGTGGTATAAAAAAATACCTTATCATTTTAACCGACTTCAAGAAAGGAGGTAACTCAATTCGATCGTTATTTTTATATGTTTGTTACGCGATTACAACGTTAATTATGAATGTATTTTTATGATTATTTCTTGTTGAAATACTTTAAGGGTGGTACCATACGAAGGGAGGTAGAAAAACGAACAAATAACTGCAAAAAGAAACAACTATCCCATCGCAGTCCACTGCTGCACTAGGCCTCTCTCAATGTAGGGAGGCTTTGGCCTACTGTTTCCACGCTGACCGTCTGTATCCAGACGGGTTGGTACCGGGTTTTAATTCAACAAATAAATAAATAAAATAAATATTCTACAACATTCTACACAACGCTATCTAGACATTCTAGACCCACGGTAAGCATAGCTTAACTAGCTTGTGTTATGGAATCTAGATTGCGGATAAACATACTTAGATTCCTTTTTTTTTTGTAAATACATACATATTATACATAGAAACACCCAGACCAATGCAAATATACATATTCATGCATACAAATATTTGCATTGAGCGGGAATCGAACCCGCGCCCTCTGCATAGCAGTCGAATGCTCTACCGTTACGCCACGGAGGACGTCAACTGAATTTGCAGATTTACTGATGTTTTAGAATTCAGTGCCTGAGCTGCTACGATGCAATCAATTCAGGTACGATCTGTCAGGCTAGACACCGATTTCTATCAGATCAGTAAATCTGTGAATTCAATTATTTGATCGTTTTTCGGTGTCTCTTTTTTGTTACTTGAAGTCGGTTTTTTTTTGTTATTATTCTAACGATAAATTATTCCAATAGACTTGCAACAAAGGTTTAGCTTAGCGTATTACTTTTAAACAATGGTCCCAATTTAATTGTGGAATTATAACTTTCAAACTGGAACTATATACGTACCTATATTTGTTAACTTGTAACATTACTTGTTAAACTTGAATACGAATAAACGGCGCCGTTGAGAAGCCGCAATGAATTAAAACAATAAACAAAATTATCATGTTCAAGTATTTCATGGTACGCTCCTTCTCTGCTGCTGCGGTCTGCGGTCGGCCTCGGAATCATACCTTTTTACTCGACTGCCAAGAAGAGAACAACTTAGGTGGAAGACAAGCACACGGTCCACCTGATGGAAAGTGGTTACCGGGTCGTATGAATTTGTGCAACACCAGGGGATATGGGGATAAAATTCAAAATGGTATATCCTAACCACATGTTAATTTTTAAAAAAATATTAAAAATAAAAAACCCGACTGATGCTGAAAACATCGAAATAAGTTTGATAGCAGGCGGTACCTATTAATTTTCATCTGGTTTATGATTGGTAAATGGATACTGCCTGATATCAAACTAGTTTCAGCATCAGCATCAGTCGGGTTTTTTATTCAATAATTATTTTTTTGGCCTCGATCCTAAACTTTTGAATGTCCAATTTCAATTTACGAGCGTTTAATCAAGAATTCCTTATTTAAAACAAAATTTACAAGTTCTGGGTACGTTGAAACTAAAAACGATTCAAGAGTACCAACATAAAAATACGTAAAAGGTAACTAGTTCCACGTTCGAACATTTTGCAGCGAAAGGTTCGTAATTAGTTTTATTTTATTACACTGAGGAAAAGAGAAACGTATTTTCTTTTTCAGAATTTAAATTTTAAATGGAATCGCATTCTAATTTCGATCCGCAGAAAGGGAACACGTCTATAACTCAATTTGTGAGTTAATGACGTCAGTTAATTTCCAAATTCAAAACTCGTTCTTTAACCAAATAGAAAATCACATGGCAAATCTTTATTTTTCTTAATTCATGTTGAAAGTTGATTGCCAGTTTTAAAAAGCAAATAGAGTGGTGTAGGACATTATTCTGTTGACAATCACTGCGGTGAATGATTGGCAAGCAAATTCACTCAATGTACCTACTGCCTGCTGCGGCACGCGTCAGTTTTTACACGCTGCAAAAGTAAGCTAACCAGGCCACTGACCCATCTGATATAAGTACACACTTGAAACAGCGAATGTTCGTATATCTATTGTCGTATCTTATCGTTCAGTTAACTGAGTGTTTTATTTAATTATTACAAACAAATAAACATAACTATGTCACAACCACATTTGCGACATAGCATTATGTAACTTTGCCTACATCAAATTCAATTACATCAAATTTCAATTTGGAGTTCCATTTGACAATTGGGACACTATACACAATATAAAGCCGACTCCAATTACCATTACAGCCAGATCGTTAAGCTTCCACTGTATTGTTTAGGCTTTATTGTGCTCTCAGAAATCTACGATGTGTCGATACACACAAGGCAACATACGATTCTCTCGGAGGATCTAACAAAGCCGAACATTGACAAGCAATTTCCAATCGCACCCCTTCTCGCAGAATACAAAATTTCTACATTAGCGACACGTATCTCGAACCGTGTTTCAAAAAAGAAAACCTTTTTCACCTTGGTTTTTTTTCTGCTCTCGGTGAAAATTGGTTATTACGTTCAAAAGTAGGTCAAGTGGCAACACTGAAACGACATCCAGGCCGCTAGTGCGGGGATTCGAAAGATTTGAAATATTCCATTTTGAAATCTCGCGTCTGATTCTGGATATAATCCGATATGCAAAAATTTGTTTTGAAATAAATTAGGTATTTTTAACGAATTATATCATGATCTATACTACTACATGTATGATATATACAGCCCAGACTCAGCCTCAGATGAATGGCTTGAGTCAACAATAGTGCCCGGAAGACGGCAATAGACTCATCCCCTATTACGTGGGACCGAATTTAATGATTGGTGAATTGTGGGTGTTAATTCACCTCTGCCTAACCCTCCGGGGATAAAGGCGTGATTATATGTATGTATGTAAATAAACCATTGGTAAATGATTCTTTCGCTGGTTCGATATGTTAGTTCTACTGAGAAGACACCAACAAGAAACTCGGAGAACTAATATTAGATTGAAGAATGATAAATGAATGATGATAAATGAAGAACTAATTGAGATTAATATTATTTTATTATTTAAATATAGTTTTGAAGATGCGAGAGCAAGCAGGAGACTTAGGTCAATCACGCATTTCCATCATTTATAATATTTGTAGGACATTTATTGTCTATCGTATTTTTTACTCTATGGTAGGTACATATTCCAGTAGTGTTTGACGTTTGGCACCCGTCACGTCTGCACCGCGTGTACATCGGCGACACGCTTCGTCACGTCCTGCCCATTTGTCGCCAGTGAATATACGGCCTTATGCGACACCAAATGTTCATGCGTTTGTGATATTCATATTGAAAACTTGCTTCATATGAATTCAATTATTGTTGGGGAAGATCAACTGGGGTCAAATGATATATAGGGTTTAGGGGAAGTCTGCTCACTGCTTACTTTTCATATCTTTTTTCTTCAACACGGTAGGACAACACGAGCAGGGCTCACACTGTGCAGAATATACGAGCAAGAACCAAGCGGTTAGGAGACTCTTTTCTTTGCCGCACCATCAAGACCTGGAATTCATTATTAGCTCACGTGTTTCCTTCTTCCTACAGTCCCGGGTCCTTTAAGCGGGGCATGAAAAAGCAACTGATGAGGCCACCAAGCTGAGTGCCACCATTGTAACATTACTTAGTGTCTGTAATGGTGACCCTATTTCCAGAGACTTTGCTCAGGCGAGGTGAACTCAAGTCAATCTTCATCTTAACGTTAATCGCAGTTGCATCCGAAGCTTACACCTCAGAGTCTAGGGTCCTCTTTACCAGTCTATCTACGGATCTGGCTGAATTTCAATATTTTCCGTGAAGCGATTGCCATATGACGTCCAGAACTCAAAGGCGATATCAGGCTCCAACTACGCGTAAGGACAGCATAGCAAGAGAAAGGACGGTAAAATGACCAATGCAACTACCTATTCATGTTTACAAATATTTGCACTGAACGGCGATCGAACCCGCACCTCCTGCGTAGCGGCCGTGTTCACTGCCGCCACGCCGCAAGCAAATCTGTGTATGGATGAATAAATGTATTTGTGTTGGTCTGGTCGTGCATCGGAGACGCATGTTAAGCCGTAGGTCCTGGTTGCAATATTAACACCTATAGTAGTCGGATAGTTGGAGCCCTCGCTTCACGAAAAATAATATAGATGTTTAGCCAAATCCGCAGTTACACTTGTAAAACGGACCACAGAATTAGAAGGGAAAGCTTCAAATACGACTCGGATTAGCGCTAAGATAAAATAGAACTAACCAAAATTTATTGTATGGCAACTAATTAAAATCAAAACCGCTACAAAATTATTTACGTGGTCATAGACGCGCGCGTGCACTGACTGTTTCAGCACCATCCTGCGATAGAGGATGGCATCTATGATGCTCAGGGTGCGTGGGAGCGTCAACGGCATTCTGAAGGTCATCAGTGAGAAGCCGTATCATGGCGCATTGGGTGCGTATGCATATGCATGTTCCCTGTGCGTCAGGCGGGAGGAACCGGTATATGAACTGATTTTTGTAATTTTGTGTTATTTTGTTACTAACATAGCTTTTAAGTGTGTACTACTAACATTGTTTATGGATTTCAAGGTCTAAAATAAAGTTTTAGTAATATTATTATTATAGATAAATAACGATATATTTAAAGCCACGACAAAATAAAACGAATAAAAAACGATAAAATCTATCTCGTGTCCTTTACCTGTAGCGTATATTCTATTCATATACACGAAACGTGGTCACAGCTCACGGTTTTGTAGACTAGAGACCGACTAGACTCGTAGTCTAGACTTTGATTGACTGGACTCCGCGTCTGGCCTCTGACCTTCGCGTAACAATACATGTACACTGACTCCTATGTATACCAATTAACTGGTTCTACGAAACAAAACTATTTTATACCACTTAGGTGGTAGAGAATACAGTGGAACACACGGTCATTTAGTATCGATTTAGGAACTTTATTGACCAGCGAAGAGTTCGTACTTTTTTTTATCTAGGACACGCCAACTTGACTTCACCTCGCCTGATGGTAAGCTAAAGAACACTAAGTAACGTTACAATGGTAGCACACAGCTTGACGGCCTCATTAGATGCTTTTTCACGCCCGCCCCCCTAAAGGACCCGGGATTCTAGGAAGAAGAGAACACGTATGCTGGTACGACACGATTCCTAATGGCTTCTCTTGGCTTTGGTCAAGTAGTATAAGTTGTTATTACTATATTAACAGAAACGCAATTATAGTTCTAATAGATGGCAAATTTTATCGGCTTTCTATCCGGAAATGTTCACCAATCGCTACTGCCAGCAACAAAGCGCCAACTTTTTGTTTCTGTCATACAGATGACAGTTACAAAAAGGCGCGCTGTCAAATAAGTGTCAAAATTTATTTATTCATCTGTCTTCTCTTTGCGTCGCGTTCCAAATTCGAAATATCAATTCATTACCGCCTCAGTTAGAAACTTGAACACAATTTTTGCTCAATAACCTGTAAAGCGTTATACATAGAAATCATTGAGCGAAGATCAACAAAAAAAACTAAACAAATCATCAAATGGCTGCACTATGATACTAAAGTAGGTTATTATAATTATTTAACTTACTGATAAAATGACGTATTTGCTAATAAACACCAACATACCTGTAAACAAGCAAGAAATATCATTAGATTGGAAAATATCCACTAATTAATTGCTATCTTGAGTATTAGACAAAATTTATAGAAAAATAGCTAAAGGCTCTATCATAATTCATAACATCAACAAGCTGTCAGGTGCTGCCCTGGATTAATGCCGCCTGCAATTCCGGACTACAATTTCTATCGTTGTGTCGAATTTTATCTTGATAAGTTCAGTTGTTCTCACGCTTATTTATGAAATTAGCATTTTATATTGTACCATTATTAGTACCAACAAAATATTAACGTAAAATAAAAAATATTTCAACCAATAATGCAAGCATGTTACGTCACCGAGAACAAAATATCATGCTCGAAAACTTCCAAATGTGTGTCAAATAAATTCCACGTCGTTCAGTCGCGATACAAATGTAACAAATGATATACAAGACGTTATTAACATCTCAATGAAGTATAAATACAGACAGGGCCGCCGCCGATACGCGCACGACAAAATGACAATTTGAATTCGCTCTCAGAGACTCTCAGGGGAGAAGTGAAACACGCTGATGAAGAAACTCGGTGAGATTCGATAGGAAAACTCGGTAAAATTATGTTGCGTTGGGGTGACCGTTTATAAAAATCACACTAGTGATAGAAAATATTGAACATAGCTAAATTTTGGGTTAACAGACCACCATCAGGTAGGTTGAAATCATATTATCATCGCAGCGACTCTAAGTGAAAACTTGTTATTGGCTTTCTATGACCTAATCCAACGCTATTCATGTTTTTATGCTGTAAGTTTTTAATGTACTAAATAAATAAATAAATATTAATGTGTTTTATGTAATAAAAAAAGTTATAATGTTTTATGATTAATACCAAATAGGTAATCATATGCAACTTTATAACTTCTTCACTCTAGTTTCAGAGTCTAATATATCCCATGGAACTATAGATTTTTTTTTTCACTAATTCCTTTGAGTTAGATAAAACAAAGTTATATTTCACTAGTGAAAATCCTTTTTTCCCTAGTGAAAAAGTGGATTCAAAATCTGATAACTAATTTCAACTAACTTGGGAGAAATCCACTATTTGATATTTACATAGTAAGTAGTAGAAGGTAATAAAATTAATAAGTACTAACTAAATAAATTGCAAGTCAGCACACAGCGCTCTCAAACTTTCAACTAAATATAGACCGTGACGTCATAAAACGTCCGTCCACTTTTACATTATAAGCGAAATTTTAGTTAACCATAAAATATGGGGCTTTACGATCATACATGTCACTTGTTACGCTCGTTTACCGCTCTAGGAACGTAATCCCCATGTTTTAAGGACGCACACCGGGGACGAAACACATACAGAAGTTGAGTTTCATATAATTTACCGTCTAGAAACTCAAACATAAACATCACGGTATTTCGGAGTGCGCGGGAATAGTACGGGGTCGCTAAAAGTTGTTCCACAAGTTACGTATATAAACCGTTTCGGTCCCACGTAATAGGATGCGAGCCTATTGTCGTCAAGCGGGCACTTTGTTATAGTCATAGACAGTAATGTATGTTTGTTGTAGGATGGAGAACAGTTCTATGTTTTTTTGTGTAATTAATGACGGAAGCAATATTATTGCGGAAGAAGGAAATCTCTAAATAAAACCCTGTAGCAACCCGTCTGGCTAACGTGGGTACAGTTGGCCAAAGCCTCCCGACATTGGGAGAGGTCTTTGTCCAGCAGTGGACTGCGATAAGCTAATTGATTGATTGATTGATTAATTGATTGATTGAATGTCGTTTACCTTATTTATAATTGCTTCTAATTAATATTATTTTTATGTATTCTATTGTTTACGACTTTTTTCTTCGAAAAGTAACCTCCCTTATCAAAAAGTAAAGAATAATTTATTCTGCATAGACCATTAAATCGGAACTTACAAAACGTCACGAGCGAACAGCTCATTTCCAACCTTGTCTATCATCTAAGTATTCTTGGATTTTATAATAGCCTTTCTGGCACAATTTACTTTTAACTAAATTTTTTAATTTATCCACAGATAAATTCTTAATTTCATTAGGGAGCTTGTTAAAAAAGCGTATACAGTTTCCCTGGAATGAAAGACTAACTTTTTCAAGTCGACTACCACAGACTACAAGATTGTTTTTGTGCCTGGTATTTATGCTATGCCTGTCACAAACTCTTGAAAATTTATTACCTATATAAAATATTTTTCCTCACATACATTAGATTCTCGAAAATGTATTGTGACACTACGGTTAGAACGTCCATTTCTTTAAATTTTTCTCGGAAGGAGACTCTTGGGACTATAAAAGGTAAGTATGACCTTTTATCTTTCGACCATCATTATGAATCTAAACTTCTGTATAACAGTAGTCCTAGTATAGTACATTCGTAAGACGAGCACACACCAGCTAATATCATTAAAAGCTATGAACTCGTTAAACAGACCGAAATGAATATAGAACGTTGATAAAGTATGCGTAGAGCGTGCATCGGGATTGCGATTCGACGCGTGTCTCGTGTGTAGACCCCCTTAGCGGTGAATTAGGGATGTAGCTATACATATCGCTTGGAATAATACGTTTTATTAAATCTTATCAATGAGGGTACAGTAAAGTAAAGGTTTGTGAATTTATTGCGGTGCAAATTTTGTTTTTTTTGTGAATAAGAAAATAAATAAGCAAATGACACGTAATAAGGTAAGCGCTTACCGTGGCTAGTACCTATAGCATCACTTTTTTTATACAACTTTGGTAGCAAACAAGCAAACGGCCAACCTGATGGGAAGCGGTTACCGTGGCCTATGGACGTATGCAACACCAGGGGTGTTACACTCGCGCTGCCGACCATGAAGAAACCTACTGATGCCCCTCTTGAAGAACCCCATTTTGTAGGTGCTTGGAAAAACCGCAACAGGGAGGTCATTCCACAGCTTGAGTATGCGTGGGATGAAGTTTCTTTCTTGTTCACAGAGGATAAAGATTAATGACTATTGGAAGAGATGGATCTTATCATCAGAAAGTAACGAAAGTTCTCGAAAGCGTCGAATTTCTAGGCTAGCCCCCCTCCCCCTACCGGGGAGAAAAGTTTGTCGGTCTTAAACCGACTAAAATGCACCCGTCTACGGGTCATTGTTGATTGCCAGAGGTGAGGTAAAACACATCTAAGGAATGTGTATTGTGCGTACAGAGAACAGTTCAAGTTATATGTCCCGAGCAATACCTAAGACAAGAAGCTTCAAAATTACATTAAAAAATCACAATGCATTTTCAAATTTATCTACTGACGTTTGTAACCAAGCAGTTAAAATTCCCCTATGCGCCTTACGACGATCAAATGTCACGACACGAAGCCCTATCCGTCTAGTGACGTTCAATCTCAACTGAAGCCCTTCACGTATTTTGTTAAATCTCAGTTTAAAATTGACTATTCCCAAAACTGACGCAACGAAAGGCGTTACCAAAATAAGACCCGAAATTGTGTACGTGAGAGGAATTTTACATAATACTATATAATTGTTTGTTGTAATAATAAAGGGAGATGTTATATTGAACAGTGGTAAACTACAAACTCACACATCACTGTCATTTTGTTTACAATGTGTTACAAGTACAACGTATCTTAATAGAACCAAAATTCGAAAATTCGAATTGATTTTTATAAATGTCACGTTAGAATTTAAATTTAGAATGTCATTTTTAAATTTCGATACTTTTAATTCTAAATCCAAAATCTTTGAATGATGTTTTCACTATTGGAAGGTAAAATAAAATAGAGTAAATAACGACAACCGTTGACAGGAAAATCACTGTGATCTAAAGTGTTTATGGTGTCATTTGAGACCCTTTTTCTTTAAACGCTCAATTTCACATGCACCCTATTCCATTTTAAATGCCAATATTATATTTCTTAAGGATTGAGTATACTTAAATTTCAAATGTCATTGAATCATTTCACCGATATTACATTTGAATTCTTTAGATGCAATTATTTTATTTATGACCCACATCTTTAATGCAAATATTTACGAGGACAACTTGGTTAACCATACGGCTTTTCATCTGCATACAGTTAACAGATATACTATAGATATTTGGTATGTTCTTCACAAATCTCACATATCTGGTATATTTTATACTTACATGTGATTTTTTTAAACTCATTCATCTGGTTTACGAGTCCCATTCCAAAATCGAAATTCAAAATTTATTCCCGGCTCACTCAAGAGCCGTGATTCCATTTCTTTTTATTACTTTATTCTTTACAGTTAAAAAATAAACTAACCTACTTTTCGTGAACTTCTCAAATCAATCGATTCCTTTCCCCGTCGAAAATTTTCTTTTGTGACAAAATTTGTAACAACTAGGGCTGTCATCAACCCTACAGTAAGCCACGGCCAATCAATACTATTTGCATAGTGTTATGTGTGTCGCTAGAGCTCCTTAGGGAGGGGAAAAGGTCATCCATGCGCGAGGGATACCTCTCGTGTAGTGAGCAATGACTTCTAACTAGACAAGCGGTTTAGAAAGAAAATTGTGGGACGGCTCCAGGGACTAGGCGGAAATGGAAGTACGGGACTCAGGAACTAGATAAATTAGTTAATCATTTTTTTATCTGCATAGATATGACACGTGTTTATTTTATCTGTATGATAGTTTAAAAATGTTGCACGTGGCTGAATTTATGATATTTCGTGACGTCAATATATTTAACACCATTTTCTCTATAATGTCAATCAATTGGCACCGGAGTCCATTGCTGGACATAGGCCTCTCCCAGTGTGCGCCATTTCATCCAATCTTATGTCTTCCGCCTCCAGTATGACCGTATATATGTAAAAAATAATATTATATAATATTTGTTGCCCGCGGGTCCAACCAACTGGATATCGGTTATCGCGGCCAAACACGGCCTATGTCCTTTCTCAAGGTCTATCCCTATACCAAAATTTAATCAAAATCGGTTCAGTAGTATTAACGTGAAAGCGCAACAGACAGATAGACAGAGTTACTTTCGGTAGCTTAGTGGTTAAGGAGTCGGCCTTATGGTCGAAAGGTCTCGGGTACGAATCCTGGCCATTACACTACCGACGTCAACCCACTCCTAATACAAGCAATTTAGCTTAGCTGGAGGGGTTAGAGGGAATATTAGTAGTTTCGGTTCCAATATTCTCATTTTTTTTTTTTAAATACATAAAATAAATTTATAATATTAGTATGGATTAAAATTCTGCCTACCCCATCACAGATAAACAGCCGCGGTTACATATATTTGAGCGAAAGGATATTATCGATACGGACAGCCCTAAACAATAGGCTGTTCACAAACAAATTCACGTGCGACCCCGCCATAAAGCGGTACGACCAAACGGCTGTAGGCGTTATGTAGCCTACACATAATTAATAACTGCATAAAAAAAATAAACGTCTATACATTCATACATACATACACCTTTATCCCCGGAGGGTTCGGCAGAGGTGAATTAACACCCACATTTCACCAATGATTGTATTCCGTCTCACGTAATAGGGGGTGAGCCTATTGCCGTATTCCGGACATCTGAGCCTTGCATCTGAGGCTGAGTCTGATCTGTATATATCTGTCTCATGTTAAACTATAGGTATATTTGCATTGGTCTGGGTGTTTCTATTAATGATGTGTATATATTTACAAATATAAAAAATAGTGTCCAAGTACATTTATCCGCATTCTGAATTCCATAACGCAAGCTAGTTCTGTTAAGCTATGCTTACCATGGGTCTAGATAGCTTTGTATGGAATGTGTGTTTTTTTATTTAGTATAACTTCATTTCATTGTGTTTGCATGGATTTCTAATGATTATGATTGATTGTGTATCTATATGGTTTACTAAACTATACCATTAAGAACCCACCCAAATTTGCATGCCTTGAGGCGGAATTTGGCTGTTCAAAAAATAATGTCATGTATTCACCTTATGTACTCATTTTTGCAAATAAATCAAATCAAATCAAATTTATTTATAATCGTTGTACAGTATTTTACATGGTTCTTAATCTATCGTGCGTTATTACATTGTGCATGGGTAGGTATATTAGGTATGTATAATATATATTTGTGCAGTTAATTGTCTTACAGAGGTCTTTACTTAGGGATATTTATCTAAGCTGTGCCTGAACTAGGTAGTCCTGTGCTTCAGGCGTATGATATGAATATGAATATGTTATGGCATATTTCTTTACTATATTTTAATTTGGCAATTTAAAACACTTAATAAGTTCAATGACCCTAACCTATAAAAATTTAGTTAATAAATGCGCGTATTCCCGTCTAAAGTAGCTCCAATGATGTGATGACAAACGACCCTGTTTACGACAGAACGGAGATAGCGCGAGGCACGTTAAGCTACAATAATGTGTGTGTTCAAGGGGAAGTTGAAATTCAGGTGTTGTTTAAATTACCTAGGTAAAATATACATGTATACATTTATATTCACGTCATCAAATACTTGAAGAGGTAGGTAGAAATGTACTGACAGTATCGGTAGCTTAGTGGTCAAGGAGTCGGGCTTTCGATCGAGAGGTCCTAGGTTCGAGTCGTGGTCATTACACTACCGACGCGAACTCACTCCTAACATAAGCTATTTAGTTTAGTTGGAGGGGCTAGAGGGAATGTCAGAAATTTCGGTTGCTGATTTTTTTTTTAATTCCCCATCCACGATCTTCAGTCCCACGTAATTAAGAGAGCCATTTGACGCTAAAAAAAACTGCATAAGCAAAACCAATAAGCAACTGAGATATCGCTTTGAAGATAATGATGATTATTGGGCTGTGTTGATTCCCGGTAGTTTAGAATAGGGTCACCCCATCTCTTCCCGTAGGTATAATAGCAGGTGACCAAGGGATAAGGCTGTTCTTCGTCCAACAGTAAATATACCGCCCATGACAGAGTTCCAGCTTGACCGAAAGTCATATTTGGTGAAATGTTATTACACCTCTGCCTACCCTAAAGATATAAAACCGGGAGTAGGAGACACAATCATAAGCTTCCGAGGCCTAAGAACAACCTCAGTAGTTCAGGACACCCATATAAGCCATCGTGATCCATCTTGATCTAAGACCTACATTCAAAATAAGCAATATCTGGATAAAATATAAAATAGGATTTTTTTTATACTACTTAGGTGGCAGACAAGTACACGGCATCCCTAATGGCAAGCGCTTACCGTGGCCTATAGACATGTGTAACACCAAGGGAATCACACTCGCGCTGCCAACCATGTAACCATAGAGTTTCTGTGCCGCGAGTGTAAAAAACAAAGCAGGACAAGCTTTTGATCTTCCCACTGACAGCACAAAAAGTCTCCAGTGAGCTCTGACTACCCTACTCACCGCCGAGAACACAACGCGAGGTTATTACGGCCGCGGCATTCTGTAGTGCGGAGGTACTTTCCCAGTCGGACTGCTCAATTAGACAGCAATACCGTAGTGTCCTACCTCCTTAAATTCAAGCATTATTACAAAAATACCAAATTATACACAGTGACAGTAACATAAATATAATTTTTGTATTTCATTATCATTGTTACATTATGTAAATTGCCTCCGGGCGTATCTATCTGAATGTCTGTCTGTCTGTCATGTTGATAACACGACGTTTTATATAGAAATACGTTATACACTGTTATCGGAGGATTCAGGGCTTTGCTAATCCTATAGATCCAAACACTAATACTTCTAGATCTTAGATTCTTCTGTTTAGAGTATAGATGATTATGACGTTTGTCCATTAACACTAGACAAATACCATACATACATGCATATTTTATTATTCGTTCTAGTTCATGCATATGTTACTATTCGGGAAACGAAAACTCCACAGTTGAACGCCCTAGAACACACAACTAGAAATTGTAACACAAAATATTACTTAGCAGTCTAACGTGAGAACACGCATGTACGTTAGGCAACTGATACGTTCCGTTTCTTTTTTTTCAGTATTTAGGTTGCAATTATTTGCGCAAACGCATGCAGCATCGGATGCGTGGAACGGAGCGTTATCGTCGAAGAGTAACGGGTCAGTCGGGCCAAAGTAAACACTCACGATAGCATTGTTGCCGAGGTCGTTGACCCGACACCGCTCGCTCCTCACGTACGTATTACCGAATTGTTTTGCCGCTCGCGCGCAACACAGCCGGTGCGCACGCGCGCGAACGCTATCACATTTGCATGCGAAATTCGTGATTCACCTGACGACAAGTGTGTATTTTATTGTTAGTCATATTTGGTTTTTTATGTTGTGTTTTATGCGTGTTTATAGCGTAGGGGGTAGGTAAGGTGTGTATTAATAAAGTGCTAGAATGCGAATTATTTGGGTAAATAGCAATGACCTCTATGTATACTGCTAGACAGGCTGTTGAGAATCAAAAATAATGAATTTTGAATTTGGAACAAGACTTAAAAACTAAATAAATAAGATAATGAGAGTTTTGGCGCCAACACGAAGAAGGGTATTTATTATTTTCCGAAATTGATGTGAATTCGAGTTTGTATGTATAAAAATGGTGGATTTTTAGATCTAATGTTTTTGACAACGCGCACAAGTGTAGGAAAGTGGCATATTACAGTGAATTGTAACTTTTCGTGTTGGTTCCATATCTCTCTAGGGAGCTTCTAGTAAATTCCTCACAACTTTACTGAGGCAGGAATCGTCATCATCATCATCAACAATCATTCTAAAGGACTGCAACTTGAAAAACTTGACATTAGCATCTCGCCATTAATAATTTTAAAGACATTTACTTAACATTGACAAAATTGCGGCGATCAAAAAGAAAAGAAGAGAATAAGATAATGAATTTTGATACCTATCTGTTTGGGGCAGGGTGTTAAATTAAATAAAACTTCCCATCAGGTGGGCCGTGTGCTTGTCTGCCACCTAACGTGGTTCCCGGCAAAGTAAAATTTGGACCACCCCATCTCTTCCCATGTGGTGTCGTACAAGGCGTCTAAGGGATAGGGCTGTTTAACAGACAGATATATACAGCTCAGACTCAGGCTCATGGATTGAGTCAACAATAGCGTCCTGAAAACGTATATAGGCTCACCTCCTATTACGTGGGCCCGAATTCAATGATTGGTGAAATGTGGGTGTTAATTCACTCCTATCTAACCCTATGAGGATAAAGGCGTGATTATATGTATGTACGTATGTTAAATTGATACCAAATTTTCGTTCTCATAGTATACCTACTATAAAAAAAACAATACTTACATAAAAGATTAGAACACTTACTATCTATCACCTTATTATCGCACGTCTATTTAAATGAGGCATACAAAACATCGTTATCTCAGATAAACAAGTTACACAATCAAATAATCCGACACGTGTCCCTACTTTCGTTTTCGCACAGAATTCGCACTCTTGAAAAAGTACCCAATCATGCGAAGTCCGTTTTCACGAACAGTATTACATTTGTCACACTTTTCGCTTCATATTTCATGTTGTCCCAAAATCGGACGCGTTCAAAAATCTCCCCAAAAGTAACTTCCATTTTCGACACTAAACAACGACACTTATACAGTGGGAGGTGGGAGGTACCTTACTGTTTTTTCGTCGAACAAAATGCTGTCGGGAACTCGTCAATATATTAGAATTGTCCAAGGGAGGAAGAGGAAAAGTGCGAGGGACGCGATACGGTGCCGATAGTTTCTGAAGCGATAATACTACAACTCTAGACCAATTTACGGAGCAGGGGTAAGTAAATTGCAAGCCCTTTAGATATATTTGGGGCTGAGCAGACGAGAGACAGATATAATACATATGTGTATGTGTATACGTTGCTATAAAATAGATGAAATGTATTAACTTTTAAACTTTCGTGTTCCATACAAGTGCATACGGTGCAGAATATTCGTTCAAGAACCAAGCGGTTCGGAGACTCTTTTTTTTATACAACTTAGGTGGCAGGCAAGCACACGGCCCACCTGATGGAATGTGGTTACCATGACCTATGAACGTGTGTAACACCAGTGGAATCACATCCGTGCTGCCGAGCCTGTAAGAACAGAGATTTTGTGCCGTCAGTGTAGAGGACAAAGCAGGACAAGCCTTTGGTCATCCCACTGACAGCACAAAAACTCTCCAGTGAGCTCTGGCTACCCTACTCACCGCCGGGAACACAACACGAAGTTATTATAACCGGAAATACCGCCGTGTCCTACCCCCATTAAGACCTGGAATTCATTATCAGCTCACGTGTTTCCTTCTACAGTCCCGGGTCCTTTAAGTGGGGCGTAAAAAAGTATATGATGAGGCCGTCAAGCTGAGTGCCACCGTTGTAACATGGTATATGTAATGGTGAACCTCTTTTCTGAGACTTCGCCTTCAGCATACCATTAGGCGAAGTAAAGTCTAATTGACGTATCCTATATGAAAAAAAAAAGTTTATTTGTTTTATTAATAAAAAAAATAACAGGTATTTTGCTTATAGCCGTATATACGGTACTTTTAACAAATGTCTGTTTTCCGTCTCTGTTTGTTACAGGTTATGTTTGGTGTGAAGCGTAAATTGACCGACTGATTTTGACTGAATTTGCACTTAAAGAAAAATAAAGTTATAAGGCGTCACAAGGGCTACTTTTATTTTGGAAAAAAACTTTACATATTATTTTTCGTTCATAATGGGTATGTATTGTTTATTTTATATTATTATATCTACTAGTTCATTTTATATATCTATTTATACGTTGTGGTTGTGCGATTGTTTATAAAACTTTACTTAAAGCTGTATATTTTATTTTCCTTCATTTGTGCTTTTCTCTTTCTTTCTTTTTGTTTTAGTTCAACTTTTATTTAATGTTATATGATAACTACACCATATATCTTTTGTCTTGTCACATTACAGTCCATCCCAAGGTTGCCTGAGTGAAATCGCTTTCAGTGATAACGCCGTCCATTGTAAATTAAACTGTTTTCTACTGTTAACTTGCCTCTGCTGTAAATTTAATGATGTACAATAAAGTATTATCTATATATCTAAAGTTTCGTGCAAAACAACACCCAGATCTAAATACAAACAGAAGTGGGCACAGCCACAGCTAGCTAGGACCTATAAACAAAAATATAAACGCATGAAAAAGAATCCAGAGAATTTAAAACACAGCATATTTTTATTTCCATTACGAGGTTAGTGTATATTCTCCATTTTGTTTGTTCGTTGCAGCTCCCAGCAGCGGTTTCCGTCTGCATTTCAATGTTCTCTACGGTTACAATCCTCATTTGGACCGTCTGATTCCACTTTGTTATATACGGGAGTTGGATATTGCAGTTTTTTGCTTTCCTTTTGATTGGGCTCGTTGCCCGGAGGACAATTTAATTTTTTGTACAATTATTCCGTACAGCCGGCACGATTACTGCCCAAAAAATACTGCTAGAGTCGTATTGGAGAGATCTTGTATCTTTGTTGCACGCTCGACTACAGTCCCTCACAGTCCCTCTGACAAATGGCCGTTCGTTGGCCGGCGTCTTGTAGAACAGAATGACAAATGTTTGGGATTTGACGTCTATGACAACTTTGACACCGTATTGCGACTTGTACAAAGGGGTTGGGGAATAAAATGACAAAAACCCCAACTTTAGCTAACACTTTCGTGTACGATTATACTCCATTGTAATTTACATTCTAATAATAAAGCTTAAGAGTTTGTTATACATACCGCGGTAACCTAGTGGTATGGGTAATGGACTGCTGAGACGAGGTCTCGGGTTCGATCCCAGGTTTTACCATCTGCTTTGTCCTCTACACTGACGGCACAAAATCTCTGTTCTTGCAGGGTCGGCAGCACGGATGTGCGGATCTCATTTTGTGACCTGAATTTTATGAATATGTAAAATACTTGAGAATTCAGTTTTGTTGAACCAATTTTCACTGATAAAATTCAGATTTACTGTTGTTGCAATGACTAATATAATATTTCTAAAAAGCAATAAATACATTTTGAAAATTTACTTAAACTGTAATGTACTTTGGAATCAGAATGCACGCGTCTACAATACAAACTATACACAGCCACTACGCAAAATTTGTGGTATACTTTGTAATCACAAATTTTAAAATTACATTACAATGTCCACAACAAGCAGTTCTCTAGCCGCGATTTAGCTTTGTATAAATTGGAAATACGCAAATACCACAGCTAAAATTCGTCAATAAATCATCCGATTCCGCACTAAGTCAAGTGAATCTGGTTCGTGTCCCGTCTACAGAGGCAGTTAGAAAGTGAACTCTACGCAATATGTGGCGGCTTGCGTGCACGTCATGAATAGAAATCACACTTGGCCGATAAGTTTGAAGCAACTCTACTCGAGTCTGTTCCCCTAGTAATGACTCTCTGATAGACAAGGGACATATCCACTTCTGTTTTATTAGTTTACTTCATAGAGCAGATAGTGTAGGAAATGTATTTCCATTGCGTGGGTAGACTAATATGGGCTAAAGTAATGACTTTTATTTTATTTTTTATACCACTTAGTTGGCAGACAAGCACACGGCCCACCTGATGGAAAGTGGTTACCGTGACCTATGGACGTCTGTAACACCAGAGGAGTCACAGTCGCGCTGCCAACCCTGTAAGTACAGAGTTTCTGTGCCGTGCTGTGACTATTGTGTGAACTAGACAAAACTGAAATTATGTCACAGTTCCTGAGTGAGGCGTGCATGAATTTTGAATTTCAAATTTGGAACGTATCCCAACATAAGACGAGCTCAGACCTTAATGAAATTTAAAAGAATGGTCAAGGAGTATTATTTGTCGATGGTCAATGTTGTCACTTGTAACATAGTATATCATCATATCTGTTTAGGTATGTATATGTGTATGTATGTGTATATATATATGTGTATAATTAAATGTGGTAGTATATTGGACTTATATAAGTATTAAATTATTTGTTATTAAACGCCAACAACTCCCAAATACGCCAACCAACATACATTTCCATCCAAAGGTTGCCTGGAAGAAATTGTGTAAAGCGATAAGGCCGCCCTTTGTACTGCTCTTGTCTTCTCAATTTCTGTAATATGAATATTGTAATTGGCGTACAACAAAGAATATAATAAATAAATAATGAATTTTGTTTCTGTAATGTCATCTCGTCGTAGTTAAAAAAAAAGTACTTCATTTTTACTGGCCAAGTAGTGACATTTCGCGATACCAATTTTCTTGTTGCCTCTGTACGGAGTAGCATTCGTAGAACTAATTTGTCTTGCTTGAGGCACAATATTCATCTCAATCAATTTATATTTGTTTACCAGTGACATTCCCTTATCACATATCTGCTGCGACCATTGTCATAGTAAAACCACTGACGATTCAACTTCATCAAGAGGTCATATCCCAAAATTATCTTCCATCTCTCTCTATAACAACAAGCTTACATGCCATCTCACTCATGCCTGTTGGATCCACCGAATCCAGTGACCATACAGTAAACTCACTGAATTATACTTTCGACCAGGGCTGGGACAGTAAGAGCCTATATATTCTAGTTTTTGAGAGAGCCCTGCTGTTTTCCAGTGCGTTGCGTCCCTTCCCAAATGCGGTCACATGTATGATGCAGGTTATATGTCACCTTTTTTATTCTAGTAATATGATTGTGAAGGAGATGTTGGAATTACGCGTTTTGGACGTAAAATTCGAGATTTATTTTATGAAGTTTGGAATGTACGATTGTGGGTGACAGAGGAAATGTGTATGTGAATGGTGATATGGTTAGTTTTCTGTATGTGAAATAAATTGTTTAAGCGGGGTGGGGTAACTGAATAAAGATTGGGAAAACAGCGGTAAAATTACGACTGACTTAGGTATATTGTGCTTTTAATTTATATATATGTATATGATTTAAATGTAACTATTTTTAACAGTTACTCGCGTGGTTTCCGGCAGAGTAGAATTTGGACCACCCCATCTCTTCCCATGCGGTGTCGTACAAGGCGACTAAGGGATAAGACTGTTTAACAAAAGACATATATATATACAGCCCAGACTCAGCCAGATATGCATGACTCGAAGCAACAATAGTGCCCGGAAACCGGTAATAGGCTCACCTCCTATTACGTGGGACCGAATACAATGATGGTGAAATGTGGGTGTTAATTCACCTCTGCCTAAGCCTTCGGGGATAAAGGCGTGATTATATGTATGTATGTATGTATTTTTAACAGTTTCTATCACAAACACACGTTAGCCTCGATTGCATGCTCTTTCTATTGATTTGTATCTTGGACAACGATAGCTGTCTGACCTCCCAAACCTCGAGAGGAAAGCCTACGCCTCTTTCGTTCATCAGTAAGTGAAGCACAGCAGATGAAGCTAGTTGATGGAGTACCTTTGTAAATAAAATGTATATATAAAAAAGAAATCGTGTCGTGATAATACGGCTTTATTCCACTACTGTAAACACAAACAATGTAACTGGACAATTAAAAAAAATGGCCGTCGTTTTTTATTAGCCAGCCTTTGTGACCTAGATGCATAAATTATTTTTTATTGGATTTGATAGAACAAAAATAAATTATATCGCAGTCTAATCTAACTAATATTATAATATTAAAGTTTGTACACGTATTTGACTGTTTGTTACTCAATCACTCTTAAAAAGCTGAATAGATCTTGCTAAAATTTGGTAAAGGCATAGATTAGTTTGGCATGGTGTAGGCGAAATTACAGCAGATACAGACATTGTAAAGACACACGCTTCTATGACACCACGTATCCACTAAGCAACATTTGACGCGCAACATGTGTTGCTCAATAAGTTGGACAACATTGCGCAACATGTGTTGCTCAATAAGTTGGACAACATTGCGCAACACCTGTGATTTAGACGCGCGGTTTCTTGTTTTTTTTTTTTTGACAATTTGATCATGTCAGTATCAAAATAATCGGGATATTTACCATGTTGCATTGTTTTGAGTTTCTGATTTTATACTGATTGATATTTTGATATTGATGTGAGTGACCATGATAGTTGAAATACCTATAAGTTGATCATGAATGGTTAAATAACATTGTTCTAAGTTGTTGCGCGGCTTTGATGTGCAACAATGTTGAGCAACATGGCGCGCTACTATGATGCCTAGTGGACTATAGGCTTTATAGCGTCGTATCATCTGTATGACATATACAAAAAGCCAGACATATTTACTAGCCAATTAGTATCCTTTCGCTACACCAATTTTTCTTTAGCACGTCTACATATAAAGATGAAACCGCATCAGCGCGACACTGCAGCGGAGAGGCACGGCGCGTCAGCGGAGCGGCGCGTCCAGATAAATATTCTTGCCTCTGTTTTTTGTGAAGTTAAACGCACTATAGCTGCACTGCAGGGAAACGTGGCATAGTGTTAGTGCGATTTGATCTTAAGTCTTAGTACGTAAACACGACACTCTTTCTCACGCCCCCCTCCTAGATCCCAGGACTGTAGGCAGAAGGAAACACGTATAGGTAATCCAGCACAAAAATAGTACGAGCGGATCTACAGATATGGGGTAACGATAGATGGTCACGTTCTTATCTCTAGTCTATATCGCAGTTGGTCCGACGATACCGCGGTTATCACGCGCGCACGTACCCCGGCTATTTGTGAGAAAAAATATTATAGTCTGGACGTGAGCCCTATGAGGTATCTACTAATTTAGTGTACAAGCCTGTTAGTGATGTGTGTCTGTGAGTATGAGTGTTAAAATTGAGCAGTATTGTAGGAGTTTGCATGTTTATGAGACTACAGTTTTTGAGAAGTTGATTTTAGTTAAAGGTCTCCTCCTTTAAGGAAAAAAATCAATTTATTCTGTATAGACCATTAAAACAGGACTTATAAAATGTCAAAACGAAAAATATATTAAAGACCACTTCTCTTTGACAGCAAATGGACCACTTGTTCGAAACACGACCCCGAATTAAGAAGACTCCGGTAAGAAACTCGTATTATAAGTACGGTTGGCTTGGGCTCCGAAGATCTTGGTGATCCAAAAACACCCTACAAAATATTACCCATCAATTTACAAAATCGGAACTATCACATGTATATCCAATTAATTTGTCCCCTAATACAGTTGGGTTCATTATACCACCTTAAGAGCTCACTGACATTTCGGAATGGGGTCACTCACGAGTGATGAGCTTGTCAGACGGACCACAAAATAAATACATACAGAAGACCTACTTCGTACAACGAACGAAAACACACATGCACTCACACAGGTTTCAACTTTATAGAGTGCAATCAATACAGTCACGAACTCAACAGACGGAATGTTTTGTCATGCGATAAGGAAGGAATTCTTTAAAACGGTACAGTTGTGTAGTCCCCACATCCGAAGAGGGCCAGTTTGTCAGAGATGGCTCTGGGTTGGCCGGGGTGCGAGGAATATGCCTGCGGCAATCTCACCTCCTGCAACTCACAACCCTCAGACGGCGTGCGTTTTAATCGGTTCGAGTCCGACATATCGCCCACTGGCTTTGGTGGGGGGGAGTATCCGGGGGGATTGTTCGCACGATAAAAAAGATAGTTTTTATCCCGATATATCGGTGCAGTTTGTAGAAAACAGTGCGATCGTAACGATTTCTTGTAACATGTGTGACCACCCTTTTTTATTTTTAACAATATTAGTACCGATATTACTAATATTCCCTCTAACCCCTACAGCTAAGCTAAATTGCTTGTGTTAGGAGTGGTTTCACGTCGGTAGTGTAATGGCCAGGATTCGAACTCGGGACCTCTCGATCGTAAGGCCGACTTCTTAACCACTAAGCTACCGACTCTTAATGCGTTAATTGAAGTGAAAAAAAAAAACATTTGTTCGGGCCATCAAGTTATAGGTCCCTCTCTTCTAACTTGATGGCTTGAACAAATGTTTTTAGGAGGGTTTAGGCATCCGGAATAAATGTTTCCTGGATTTCAAATTAGTTTACCACCAGGTACATGCGAATTAACAAAAACAGTCTCTTCGCACTTTGACGACATAAGGCTATTATTTATACTGTTGATAGATGGCACTTGGTGGAATTTGTTGTTACACATATTGAGAAACTCACTTGTACTTTTCCACATAATTTTTTATACATATTAGACCTGATCGGTTTCGCCTTACGGTATCCTCAAAGGTTTACAATGACATAGTAAACCTGTCAGGATGCGCTAACTTGAGGCTATTCTTTATCTTGTACCAGGTAGGTTTCTAAACTATGGTGAGTTATTCACACACAGAAATGACAGTGACAATGTGTGCGTGTGTGTGTGTGTGTTTCACTCGTACTACGCTGAGACGTTGGTACACGGACGTGCGTCAATGTGTGCGATGTGTGTATGTTTCGCTCGTTCCAAAACTGTACTCTGGACTATTTATTTTGTGGACGTATTGACACGCGTTTTCGGTGTTCGCATCACTCGTGAAATATACGCGCCATATGTTTATCGAATGGCGGCAGAAAGAAAGATTTAGATTTTAATTGTATGGTAGGTTTAAAGACATTAAGTACGTAACACTGTCTAGACTTCTTCTAGGTAACCGATAATGTATAGAAGTTTTGTTTTTATACCACTTGTTTGGTAGATAAGCACACGGCCCACCTGATGCAAAGTGGTTACCGTGGCCAATGGACGTATGCAACACCAGGGGTGTTATACTCGCGCTGCCGAACATGAAGAAACCTTCTGATGCCCCTGAAGAACCCCATATTGTAGGCGCTTGGGAAAACCGCAGCAGGGAGGTCATTCCACAGCTTGAGTGTGCGTGGAATGAAGTTTCTTTCATACCGCACAGTGGGCACCGTCACAGGTCGCAATGTGTGAAGATGAATTCTCTGCCTATAGCGAGAGGTGCGATGATAGAATGTAGCTGTGGGCATCATGTCAAACAATTCATCTGAGCACAAACCATTGTATAGGCGGTAGAACACATACAGCGAGGCAAAGTCCCTCCTAAGGCTAAAATGTTCAAAGATAATGAATCAATCAACATAATATTAACTCCGACATCAGTAAATTTGAATTCATAACATTAGAAATGCTACTCCCTCGTGTCAAAACCTTTGATAATGTTCCAAATAATAATGTTCATCTTAAATTGACATATATTGCGAATAATATGTTATCTCAATTATTACATTTGGAAATAAATTGAATAATAAATAGGTTACTCTTGTCATGTTAATGTCACTTAATGGTAAATACTTTGAACTGTAAATATATTCACGTCTGTATACTTTAAACGGTAGGCAGAAGTGTATTAACACTTATATCTCACTTTGATAGCCCAATTTTGATCGAAAATAAATAAAGTTAGCCGAGTGGTTCCCGGCAGAGTAGAATTTGGGCCACTCTATCTCTTCCCATGCGGTGTCCTACAAGGCGACTAAGGGATAGGGCTGTTTAACATCAGTCAGATATATACAGTTCAGACTCAGGCACAGATACAAGACTCGAGTCTACAATAGTGTCCGAAAGACGGTAATAGGCACCCCCCATTACGTGGGACCGAAAACAATGATTGGTGAAATGTAGGTGTTAATTCACCTCTACCTAACCCTTCGGTAATAAATAAAGGTGTGATTATATGAAAGTATTCATTTTTGTAAGTTAAAATAACGTTTAGCTAAGTACTTGTAGAGTCTAGGTATTAAAATATTTTATAATCCTTACTGATTTATCTTGGCTTTTAAGGGAGCCACTGTCGCTTGACCCCCAACCGAGAGCGTAACCCTGCACTATAAATTCGTTCATCATTCAGCAAAGGCACCAGTTAACTGATTAGGTTAGCTTGTAAGATCTTGGAGAGACCACATACTCACATTTTACCTATTAAAAAATGGCGCAGTCTTTTACAAAACAAAGAAACTCGACAGCAAATCGTAGAAACCGTTATTATCTCAACAATATTGCCTTGCACACAGATATTGTGTTGTTATATAAATAAAATATACGCGAACACAATAGTGAATAGACTGCCATAAACAGTTTTAAATAGAGATCCTGCCTCACTGGGTCAAGAAAGACCAAGGGGCACAACACAAAAGCCTAGCACGTAGGCACTACACTAGCGCCTCCCCATTTACGGGGACGAGTTGAGGACTCTGTGGTATCCACACCCGAGTAGGGCTAGATCGAGAGAGATGGTCCTGGGTCGGTTGGGGTGCGAGGGATATGCCTGTCAACCTCACCTTCGGCAACCAAAAACTATCCACAGGCGGCGTGCGTTTTAGTCGGTTCGAGTCCGATATCACCTCTCCTACCGGCTACGATGGGATCCGTGGGGATATTACATAACTACAACACTATAATAACTAGCACGTTATTGAGTTCCAATTGACATTAACATTAAGGCTTAATGTCTGTCATAAATAATAACCAATCATATCACTGTATTTTTGTGTGACATGACTCATGACCAATCATAATAGCGAAAATTTAATGACCATTTCCGGGCTTTGAGCAAAAGCTAATTAAACCAAAAAATAAACAATGCGACGCCGCGCTATCCCTTATTCTGATTGTTATCATGTGAATTCATTTTGTTATTCGTATTCGGTTCTAAATGAATTTCGTGTCCGCCGGCATCCAACCGCAACGGCCCGACATCGGAAACTTTATAAATTATTATTACTGCTACACAAACGAACAAAACAATCTACAAATTCGAACTACATAACGGGAGTGCTTAAATTGAATTGTAAAAGTTCACAACGTTGTAGATACAACATTAAATTTAGGAGCGAATCGCACGACCGTAAGTGGAACTTAAAACGTTTAGCATCTAATCGAGCGAACCCGCGGCGTCCACGGAAATTAATGACGAGAGAACTCAGTAGGCCGATACAGCTGAGGTATTCACTCATTTAGCATAATATACACATCACATTTTAGGGTAATTAACAGGGTACGGTACGGGGAAGGCATCATCATGTTGTCACAAAGCGCGCAGGATATTCAAAGAGCGGAGAGACGCGCGTGGCGGATTTGTTTCGGCGGGAGGAAAGGCGACAAACGCCGAATCGTCGAACCGCGCGTCGGCCGACCTTCGCCTGTCAGATGTCACCCTTTACCGCATTCGGGGGAAGATATCTAGCGTCACAAGTAATTAAGAAACGAGCCACGCTTTGTGGGGCGTCCCCTGGGACTTTCAGGGGGCTTACGCGCTTCTCCCCACTTACATAATTTCTCTTAAATGCATAATCGATATCAACGTGTTGTACTTATCCCGTCTAGACGTTGACGCGGTAGTTCATAAGTCTGCATCGTATTGCGTTTCGAGGGCTTAGCGAGCAATGCATCGCCACCCTATCCCTCTGTAGATCCGCTGAGAGCCTTGTTTTTAGTGTCTCGTCTACGTGTCCTCAAATAAAGCTCGCTCCGAAGCCAATGACGCGTCGGTAAACCTCTCACCTATATACTAAATACTAAAGTTTAACCATGCCTATAAAATTTCATACTTAGGAGCGGAAAGTATTTAATTGACAATGAATGTGACAGTATAACGGCACGCGAGAGGGTTGCGAGCCAAACGGAGCGCGTCTCTGTTAATGGGGTCAACGAAATTGAGAAAAGTGAAACGGTGGAGTGGGCCGGACGGGCATTTATTACTGGCCGGACCCGGCGACCCTCGTCCGGAGAGGGACGAGCCCATACACGGGACAGAGACGCCGCGCATTCCAAATAGCAAACGACAAACAAAGAGAGAACTAGCGTCTCGTCCGCCTGCGGCGACATTGTACACCCCGTTGACGGTACTAGTTACTTCTGAATTAATAACGAAATTTTTGGGACATGACAGTAACTGATCATCTCCTCCAACAGATGTCAGCGCCTGGGGGCACTCCTCGACAGAGTCTGTCAGTCAGCGCGACCGCACGGCTCCTCATTTACAAGAACTATAAATAATTAATTATCCTCTTCGCCCCGAGGGACACGATCAGTTTACCTACATCAAGCCTGTGACATTTTAATGGCCTTTTAAACGTGCAACGTGGGCCTTCAGCCCACCACTGTGCACGGCATAAATAATTGAATATCGAATCGTTACACAGATCCACGGCGACGGCACAGAAAAGATTGGATAATTATTTCCGCTTCCAATATTCGTATTCGCATGCACGAGAACAAAGACGGGGTCTGTTACAGAGAGATCGCTTCAGGCCGTCTCCCTACGTACTCGTAACGTAAATCGGCACATCCAATCACGGAGCGGGCGACAGCTCCGCATGGGGAGTTAGGATTCAGTTAGCCACTATTGAATTATACGAGAGCTGCAACCAGGACGTCATACGCTAAAGTTTAATCTCCCGGAGCGGCGGACGGGCTTATTATGCAAATAGTCGACGAGTCTTCTCGGTCATCTTGCAGTCACGTACGTACGGCACGTCTCTCGCCGGGCTATAACCGCACCGATGTAACTGCGTATCGCCGACCGCAGCCCCGTCTCGCAACACATGGCACTGTTTACAAATCCGACGCGCATAGCCGTTTAATAAATGTATTCGAAAAACGAACCAAAGCGACGCGGCCGCAGCACCGCTCAATCAGAAAATAATTTCCTTAGACCCAATGTCTTCATTACATGACGATAACAAAATGGAGCCTTGATGAAGATAAAATTATTTGACTATCGAAAGACGGGAGAAACTTCGACGACATCAATTTATTGCCTACGAATAAAGTCCGACCTGATATTCAAAATGAAAGAGGCACCGCGCGACGGAAACGAACGGGAGAGGAAAATCTAACTCTTTCTTTCGTCGAGAGCCAACCCCGACGAGCGTTAATTAAGCGAAAATCGAAACGTCAAAGCTCGACTCGGGCTTTATGCAAATTCACTAGAATTGACTTTCGTGTCGACGGTGTTAGAATTTTTACCGCTTTCCAGACGATTGTTTGAACGAGGTAATTAGGGAAGCGATGGCGGCACGTACGCGACAATCTTCAACTTTCTACAGAGGTTTGTCGATTCGCACGAGGCATATTCACTGTATTCAGTTAGCGCTGCGGCTAGGTGTACACAGGCGGCTCTAGGCAGTTCGCACATCGAAGGAAGGGAGACACGCGGTGACAGTGCGTCGCTAGTCGCTCGCGGGTCGGTACCGGTACGTACCGTTAGAATGAACTCCACAGCGCCACTCGACCTCGCACAGCCCTAGATGAACCTGCACTGTTATATAATTCCATAATAAACCTACTGCACTACACGCACCCATAAAAACTTTCGTAATTATTATAGAAAATTAACACCGACTTCGAGTAACAATATAATCGAGGAAGGGTGAACAGAACGGAGCCGAGAGTTTTTGTACTCGTGTCGTGAGAATGAGCATTTAGCGGCTCGGTTATTCGAGGCGTATCGCGTGATATCATTAGAACATTATAGCTACCACAAATTTCTTTGTCACTTAACCGGTACTAGATTTGTTGGATTTATTGAGCGTGACAATGCGGACGGCTTGGACAATTTTGTAGCTGTTTCTTGTAAGTGTGCTAGACAAAAGCAGCGCGTTACCTCCGCGCAGTGTTACGAACCGTGGCCAAATTTGTTTTAAACACGGACCATTGAATGAATAGTTTCACTGTCACATTAAATATTAATTAAATATGTTCAGTGCTTAGGAGGAATAGTTAGAACGCGTGCGATGGGCGAGATATTTGGCTTAGAAACGTTTCGATACGATAGCCAAGAGTAGTTGGCATCCGAATTACAAACAATCATATTTCGAATACCTTGAGAAATGATGTGAAGTGCAATTCTGATGTTTTGAGATGTGTGTCATTTCAACTTTTGTCAATGTAGAATTATTATATTTGTTAATGTAGAATCGAAGCTGTCCACTCAATCGCTCTACTGTAGTAGTAACTCTAATAAATTCCCGTCGAGAAGGTATTGGAGAAATATTTTTACTCGTACCGATTGGTCCAAAATTTGACAAAGTTTAGGCATAAAATGATACTACATACTGAATTTTCGGAGTGCGAACTACATTATACGAATAATCGTTTCTCTTCGCCGGTAATTAGGTAATGCTTGTTGTATTTCACAATTTAGTGTTGTTGGTTGTTGTGTTCGAGTGCAACATTACGCCATTTATAGATGGATTCTGGTTATCTTGATAATACTCAAGGTTTTCTACACACGGAGAACTACGTTTTAAATAGGTAGGTAATTACGAATATTAAAAACTTTAGTGTTATTTTCATTTATATAGTATAAAAGGCTATAGAGCGAGCTATGCTTGGAGTTTCTCTGAAGGATAGAATTTAGAACGAGGTTATCCGACAGAAAATTAAAGCTACCGACAGAATAAGCAAGCTGAAGTGGCAGTGGGCTGGCCACGTTTATCGAAGGACCGACGGCCGTTGGAGCAGAGGATCGGAAAAAATGGCGCACATTGGGAGAGGCCTATCTCCAGCAGTGGACTGCGGTAAGCTGATTGATTGATATTTTTTTAAACAGTGACAGGCGCAATTGGGAATTCGCTATGAAGATGTTCACCTTCCCGGTATTTTTTACACAAGTTTTAAAATAATTCAATGCATTTGTACCAGCGCTAGGTTTCTACCTGGCACATGCTGAACTGGACACCCATTCGGTGCATTTGTGTGTCGCACTGATTGCACGTTTGTTGCGTTTGGAGTATGAAAGCATGTTTATTATTGTGTGAACATGCTTCCAGTACTTCTAATGGTATTATTATGTATTGTGTAATTTCCTGTATATGTGATCACTTAGCACTAATTCAACCCCACTAAGACACAAGTATGTGTATTCACCGCTAAGAAAACCCCATTCATTGTAGCGCCGCAATTCCTGGGCACACCGCTTACCATCTCCTCGAGTATCGGGATCCTTGGTGTCGATATCTCCAGCGACGTCCAATACCGAAGTCATTTGCAGGACAAGGTTAAGTTGGCATCAAAAAAACTCGGAGTGCTCAACAGGGCGAAGCAGTACTTCACTGCGGGGCAGCAACTCCTTCTTTATAAGGCACAGGTCCGGCCTCACATGGAGTACTGCTGTCACCTTTTTGCTGGAGCACCTGCATACCAGCTTGACCCCTTCGACTCGTTGCAAAGACGGGCATTGAGGCTGGTTGACAATCCCATACTCACAGGTAGAGTGGAACCTCTTAGCCTTAGGAGGGATTTTGCCTCACTGTGTGTGTTCTATCGCCTATACAATGGTTTGTGCTCAGATGAATTGTTTGACATGATGCCCGTAGCTTCATTCTATCATCGCACCTCTCGCCATAGGCAGGGAATTCATCCCCACACATTGCGACCTGAGACGGTACGCACTGTGCGGTATGAAAGAAACTTCATCCCACGCACACTCAAGCTGTGGAATGACCTCCCTGCTGCGGTTTTCCCAAGCGCCTACAATATGGGGTTCTTCAAGAGGGGCATCAGAAGGTTTCTTCATGGTCGGCAGCACGAGTGTGACACCCCTGGTGTTGCATACGTCCATAGGCCACGGTAACCGCTTCCCATCAGGTGGGCCGTGTGCTTGTCTGCCAACTTAGTGGTATAAAAAAAAATAAAAAAAATGTTTCTTTCTTTCTAGTACTTACTATTAGTTTTTTAGTGTAACATTCACCGGGAAATTTGGTAAGTTTTGGCGAAAATATGGGATAATATAAAAAAAACTGGGTAATTATCCACGGGGGCCGTAATTACCCTATTTATTTCAATGACTGCTTTGTTTTGTTAAAGCACCTCAAAGAACTAAAACCCAACTTTTCTATACCCACATTAATTTACAAAATTGTGCGGTTCGCAGCAGATTAGCATGTGGACTACCCCATCTCTTCCCATGCGGTGTCGTACAAGGCGACTTAGGGATAGGGTTGTTTAACATCAGACAGATATATACAGCCCAGACTCAGCCTCAGATGCATGGCTTGAGTCAACAATAGTGCCCGGAAGATGGCAATAGGCTCACTCCTTATTACGTGAGACCGAATCCAATGATTGGTGACATGTGGGTGTTAGTTCACCTCTGCCTAACCCTTCAGGGCGTGATTGTATGTATGTATATATGTGTAAATGTATATTCGCATTCTAAAACACATAACACAGGCTAGCTACGCTTGCTTAATTTTAGATCTAGAAATCTAGATAATGTTGTGTGCCCCTAAAATATTTATTCGTGGTAGCGAGTGGGTAGTTGATGAAAAGGTTTAATGTTCCAATGATTACTGTATAATACCCATGTCTTAAATTCTCCGAACCAGATAACCGCCATCATAATTTCCTCTGTAAGTTGTAGATAATCGACTTACTCTCGCAAGTCGTTGTCCGTAAGCCGTAATGTACGTGCTAAACGGCTTTTAATTTCGCATCATACATCTATGGGACACGCCCAAGGATGCGAATGTTAATTCATGTATCGTAATGTTCCGGACTGGATGGGTTCGCAATTATTCGTTGGATAGGGTTGTCACAGAATCTTCTAGCTGATATAAATTAGAGCAAATACTACATGAAGGTTATCGACAATAGGGGTGACTATTTTAATTCTCCAAAAATTACCAGTGTTTAATAATATAATGAACTGCTAAAGTAAAATTTGATTGTAACAAAAAGTTTAAAAGATATTTGATTTTAAAAATTCAACTTCTCGAACCACACGTTAACACTCATTACATAATCGTTACAAAAATGTGACGTCAGGCTTTCGTCACGTGGTGCAAATGCATAGAGCGCAAATAATAATATCGTATTTATCTTTGTCTCTGTTGCGATTACACGTATACATACATACATATAATCACGCCTTTATCCCTGGAGAGTTAGGCAGAGGTGTTAAACCCACATTTCAGCAATAATTGTCCGTTGGTCTCAGTTGCCATACGAACATAGCAGTCGTGATATGGTAGATTGAACAGTAATAAGTCCGACAACTGGTTTAACTACAGTACTTCGAATTTTCCTATGGGGTTACCCACATTTCACCAATTACTTAATTCGGTCCAACGTAACAGGGGGGGGGGGGTGGAGCCTATTCCCGTCTTCCGGGCACTATTGTTGATTCTCAAACCATGTATATGAGGCTGAGTCTGGGCTGTATAAATATGTCTGATGTTAAACAGTCCTATCCCTTAGTCGCCTTGTTCGACACCGCTTGGGAAGAGATGAGGTGGTCCAAATTCTACTCTGCCAGCAACCACACGACTAGCGGTCACTGCATGTCTGCGTTATTTCAAACTAATATTTAACCCCGTACAAAATTTCGGCAGGATCCATTCAGTCGTTTAGATAGTGATTGAGTAACAAACATCCAAACATCTCCACATACATTTACATTTATAATATTAGTAACGTTCCGCCAATAAACTACGAAACTTTGAAGTATCGCAACATCAGGATCATCGACCGCAGAGAGTCAAAATCACGGTTTTTATCATATTTACCACTACACGAACCATTCTTGGAACGTTCGCCGCACAATAACTCAAAATCTTACTCATTTTTAAACGTTAACAAATTTAATTTTGAAATAACAACTTTTAAAAAGTAACCTTTTTCCTCGACGCAGCCAATTCAATTCGCTACACGAAGTGAAATCTTAACACCCATAATATACCTAAATGGTAAAAAAAAAAATTACCTAGTCTTGTACAGAATACCTACAGTTTTTATAAATAATTTGGTTTTTTATTTCAATTCACACCTTCACGGTGTACGCTTAACCTAGACCTTTCAAGAGCAATTTGCACTTTTTTTTCATATTAATTTGTATTTGGCAACCCTGATACGGTTTCGTCGTAATGGACAAATAATGTGCACGTCGCCAGCGAACCATTATAATGTTATTTGAGGGCAACAAATAATTGCTGAGCTGTTTCTGGCAAATTCTGTTGCTAAGCGCCTTTGAGCAGTTATTTTCTACGGGCGTTTTTTCATGAAACTGAAGTTAGACTATTGATTTGGGCCTAAATAGTTTGAAGCCGAATCAGCTCAGTTTTTTGAGTTGTAAGTTACGTCATTTCTGTTTTATTTCGTTTCATAAAAGAAGTCCTGTTTGATTCCACGCATAATAAGTTGTCTGCAAACAGGAGTTTTCTATGAAATCGAACGCAGTGACAGAAATTATGCGACTCACAAAGCACAACTCAAAAAATTACGCTCGTTTGGCCTTGTTTGGTCTAATGTACACGTGCTTTGTGAAGTATGGCACGTCAATATGTTTACATCATCTGATGGTAAGCTGAAGGCGATGTCTCAAGAATGAAGACCACCATTATAGATACCAACAATGATTTATCGTCAAATAGCCAACAGAAGCTTTTCAAACTCCGCTTAAATAACCCGGCAAATGGAAACACAAGGTACGGCAAAGATACGAGGGGAGAATTTTGATATCTCATCTGTATAGGCATAGTGCCCCTTTCTGTTATGTTATATCTGTATGACAGCTACAAAAAGTTAGCAGTCAGTTTGTGGCCTTTCGCGATACCAAATTTGACTGTTAAGCACAGCCATTCTAAACGTGGTTTTTGTCGCCAACGAGCGCGACGCCCCTTGTGTTGCACACCTCCATAGGGCGTAGTAATCACCTGCCATCAGGTGGGCTATGTGCTTGTCTGCCACCATGTGGTTTAAAAATAAAAAGGTATATATAGAAGTCACTGTTTAACCTACAAACTGCATAATAGCGTCAATAGCAGCCCCAAGGTGAACCGATCAATAATATTACAGTTTGAAGTCACCAGGCGTACAGAACTTACTTGAAGGCTGATATAATTTGATTGATATGCGAGTGACAGGCAGGCAATCTATGTATTGTACGTATGTTTAAAAAAAAGTAGTCAAAGTATGTTTATGGGTCTAGATCCATAACATAAGCTAGTTAATCTAACTAGGGTCTAGAAAGAGTTCTGTAGAATGTAAAAAAAAAATTCAGAGGTGGATTATTGTCTCAAATTGTACACAGGTTATTTTATACCCCAGGAAAAAGATTCTATTTATTTATTAATAGACACACTAACAGTAAACATATAAATCGTTGATATCGTAGAATACAAAGTATAAGTTCTGATATGTACACCAATTAGAGGCATGTACAGTTCACACCATAAGATAGCGTACGGTTAACTGCTAGTTAGCAAAAAGAGTAATTGGACAAAGAAAATTCGCAAAGTCTATAAAAGTGATCCCCCTAAAAGCACCAAACGAGTCGTGGCAAATATTAGTAGTTTCTGTAGGTACGTAGAAGGGTGGATTTTCTTGGTTGGGGTTGGGAGGCTATTAAGCAGTGTAAGACGGCAGTCACTCCTATAAAAGTCAAACAAGCCAAAATCAAATAAAAAAAAAACAACTAGGAAACCGGACCGGACCGGCTACGGAAGGAACCAGTAACTACCTATTAACTCTGGTATTCCACAAGAGCGGAGTCACAGGCAAAAGTTAGCAGTTTATTATGTTATAAACAAGATATACAAATAATTACCAGGCGTTTATAAAAAGCAGGAGATGTGGAGCTTAGCAACAATTATGAATTCAGCGATGTGCCACCCGCTCCCACGTCCCGGCTTTCAAAGGGCCCTGCTATTTTGATGCGTCTGAACTACACTCGAGAGCGAGGCGCCTTTCATACTCGCAGACGGCTTTGTAGCTTTGGTGGTGAGGTATCGTGTCTTTGAGGATTGACTCGTTCGCGTAATAAGGTTTAGTATTATGTATTGATATTTAAGATTTAGTACTGATTTATAAACCTTCTATGTATCTACTAGAATGGATGTACAGAACAAAAAAAATATGGTATCGATTTAAGACTAACTAACTTCTTCTAGCTTTCATACAGATAACATTAAAAAAAAGTAGTTCCGAAGTTCGAAATTCAAAATCCTTTACTTCCTCACGTCTCTCGTAGAAACTGTGATACAATATTCCCGCCAAATTCGACATGTTGCCTGCTACGGTTTGCACAAGCGCCTACAATATGGGGTTCAAGAGTGGCATCAGAAGGTTTAACAGGGTCGGCAGCGAGAGTATAACGCCCCTGGTATTACATACGTCCATAGACCACGGTAACCACTTCCCATCAGGTGGGCCGTGTGCGTGTCTGACACCTAAGTGGTATAAAAACTAGGCCTCATTAAGATATTTTAGGAGGAAGATCATGAAGATGTTGATGATAGACAGGTTGACTGAGGTTTGCTGCTGCTCGCACAACAGTTTTACCTGTGGTATATAATTAATTCTACCGATAGGTATTATAAAAATGAAAGTTTGTTACTCAATCTCAGGCAAACGGCTGAACGGATCTGATTGAAATTTGGCATAGTAATACCAAAGTAATCTAGCATGGAATAACATTTAGGCTACTTATACCTGAAGTAGCTTCCCTTGGATTACAGATACGCTTTGCAGATTGCATAAGTAGCTAAAGCTCTTTGAATATCTAGAAAGGAACGAAAGAAACTTACAAATTTTTAAAAATAGAAAAAAATTTTAATGGCAACACTGCCCATCATTCCTTCCTCTATCTGACATTTCACAATCTAGACACTCTATGACATATTATTATTACCATTGTGATATAATCTATGGATCTGTACATATGTACGTTTAGTTTCAACGTTGATATATATAAATGTCAAGGTACTTAATTGTATTGCTGTTAAGGTTTTTAAAATATACGTTTTATTGCAAGCTGTTTGTAAATGGCGTTCTATATTTAGACGCCATGTTGGAATCACGTTTTGAATTAACTTTATATGACATTGAACATTTTTTATTGTATTACATACATACATATATATGTACACACATTCTTGTGATTCCATTTAACAGGGGCAAACCAATTACCGTCAAGTAGCCTTACATCATCAATAAACAAAAATAGCCATAAAAAGCCGTCGCATATTTCCATTATTATCAGAAATAAATAAATGAATTATTTATTTCATTTATTTATTTCTGAACAATGTTTACAATGTGTTAAAATGTTTAAGTGTAGACAATCATTAATTCAAATTCTATACATTGATGCTCAAATAAATTGTCGTGCAAATATATTTTCGAGAATATCGAGTAAAAAATAAATAGTTACGTATCTTGCATGGGAACCCCCTTAAATATAGATTTATTTCTTTTTTTAGATTTTTTATTTTATTTTTTTAGAGTCGCACGCGCGCATCTCTCCGTGACGGGCGTTGTTTGAGCGTACTCCGAGTGTGTTAAAATGTCGATCGTTAAGTGCAATACATGCAATATAGTGATAAACGAACTATTATCGTATATACAAAACAAAATTTCGATAGTGGATGAAGAGACTCTAGTGCGTATATGTACGACATCGTTTTCTAGTGAAGAAATCAAGAATGCGAAGACGTTACTGTTTGAATCTGTTCCAACAGGTATAGCGAAAACAAATAGGAAAAACAAAGGGAAGGAAAGCAGGGATTTATTCGATATATTAAACGTTTTGAAATCGACAGAATCCGATATTGTTCCTATTTTTGTGGCCCGAGAACTGGAAAAACTACCTCCCATACTATTTGACCACCTTGACTGCACAAAACTATTGAAGGATCTCCTTAAAATGCAAAACGGGTTAGAGGAAATTAAATCTAATTATGTTACCCATGAACAGCTGAGTGAGTGCCGAACAGAATTATTATCACAATTAAAATATGACTCATTACCGCCAATGATTACACAAAACGTTAATTTGAGGCGAGGCGCATGGCAGCAGTGTGATAGTGGGCCTATAGGTATTTCTCACCATAATATAAGTAATTCTACTTTCAATGATTCGATAGATGTTGTAAACGAGAAATCAAGCGATCGCCGTGATATGCGACAATATCGAGATATATTGAGGGTAGGCAATAAAAACAAGCGCGAGTTAGCTGTGTTGGAAGGTGCCGATAATCGTCGTACAATAACAAGCGGCGAGGAGCATCGCGTCGAGGTGACGTCACCGCTACCTGCGCCGGCGGATAGCACGCCTACTGAGAAGAACGTCGAGCGCCACAGCGCAGTAAATTCAGTACACGAAACCGAGCCTAGCGGAAATGATGATCAAGAAGGATGGAAAATCGTTTCTAAACGAAAGAAACCTTTTTACCGTTTTCACGGTAAATCTGGTATTTCGAGGGACACGGAAGGAAACTTTAAAGCTGCAGATAGAAAAGTCCCAATATTCATAACGAGAGTACATATAGATACTACTGATAAAGATGTTATTGACTATGTATTTAGAAAAACGAAAGAAACGATAAAATTAGAACAAATCTCAATTAAAGCGGAAAAATATTATAAATCATTTAAATTTTTTGTATCGGAGAGTAAATTATCAATGTATTTAAATGATAGTCTGTGGCCAGAGGGAATCGTGTTTAGACGATTTGTAAATTTTAAACAACGATATGCGAATGGCAATAACGCTGTATCGGCCAATAAGAACAATAATGACACATAAGGACTGGTGTAATTATAATATGGTGAGCTTCAACTGCAAAAATGTGAAGCGCTCCATACAGGATGTCCGGCAGCTATGTAAAACATGCCACATTATTGCTTTACAAGAACATTGGTTGTTGCCGCATGATATACATTTCCTGAGAGGTATAGATAGTGATTTCGCTTATACGGGTATCTCGCCAATGGATACGTCGAAAGGGATGATTACAGGACGACCGTGGGGCGGAGTGGCGTTATTATGGGACACAAAGGTATTTCAAAACGTGACTGTAGTGGAGTGTAATAATACGCGTGTGTGCGGCATAAAAGTTGTACTAGGTCAAAGGTCATTATTAGTGTTCAGTGTGTACATGCCTACTGACAACAGTGTTAATCTGGCAGAGTTCACGGACTGTCTGAGTACTTTAAACGCCATAGTGGACAGTGAAGACATTGAGAGTGTTTACATGCTCGGTGACTTTAATGCGCACCCAGGTGAGCCATTTTATAAAGAACTTTTAAATTTTTGTAACGACTCTAATTGGTTATGTGCGGATGTTCTTAAATTGGGTGTAACTTCCGACACTTACAGTTTCATTAGTGACGTAAATGGGTCGCTAAGTTGGTTAGACCACTGCATTGTGACTGAGACGGCTTTTCACACTGTACATAAGACATACATTAAATATGATCCCGTGTGGTCCGACCATCTGCCTCTCATTATTCAGTGTAACCTAGACAATGTACCATTGAAAATTAACAATAGTAAACATATGTGTAATAAGGTAAAATGGGGTGAAAGAGACCAAGACCAGATAGAAAGATATAGTACATTATGTAATAATCGTTTGAAATTAATTGACTTCCCATCTGAACTTCGACAATGCTGTAATAAATATTGTAGTGAGCTAAACCATAAGTATGTGATTGATAAATTGTATGATGAAATTATTGATGCCCTTAGTATGTCTGCCTCTGAAAGTCATACTGTTGTTGAGCACAGGAGGAAGCAACCTGTAGTCGGGTGGAACAGACATGTGCGTGAGGCTCACGGGGTGGCCCGGTCTAAGTTTTTGGAATGGGTACAGGGGGGTAAACCGGGACGGGGTCGTGTTTGGGACGAGATGCGTGAGAGTCGTAAAATTTTTAAATCGCGCCTGAAGTGGTGTCAGGAGAATAGGGAGCAGATAAAGATGGACATGCTCGCTTCTCATCATTCCAATCATGACTTTCGGAGCTTTTGGAAAACCACAAGCAAATTAAACAACAGGCCGGGCTTGCCCGTGAGTATCAACGGTGTTTGTGATCCGAAGCTCATTGCGGACAGTTTTAGGGACCACTTTGCTGTAAGATCTCCATTGGGGCCATCCCGGTCTTCAAGTGTGGAGGAGCGTCATGATCGGGAGCTTGGCACTAGATTTGATGCGAAGGAAGTGAGGAGAGCAGTCCAGTCAATGTCGGGAGGTAAGTCTCCTGGTCATGACAGTTTGAGTATTGAGCACCTCAAGTATGCTGGCGTACACCTGCCTAGAGCCCTTGCAATGCTGTATACATTCTGCATTGGGCATTCGTATCTACCCACAAAGATGATGGAGACCGTGGTGGTGCCAATCGTTAAGAGTAAAACCGGGGACTTAAATGATAAGAACAATTATAGGCCAATCTCCCTAGCGACGGTACTTGCGAAGGTGCTTGACAGTTTGCTAAATACACAGCTTGACCAGTACATAACTTGCCATGACAATCAATTTGGTTTTAAACCAGGACTGTCTACTGAGTCAGCCATTTTATGTTTGAAGCAAACTGTCAAGTACTACGCCGATAGAAGTACATCTGTATATGCCTGTTTCCTCGACCTTTCGAAGGCGTTTGACCTGGTTAATTATGACATCCTGTGGCAAAAACTTGCTGATATTTCTATGCCTAGAGAACTAATACATATTGTAAGGTATTGGTATCTGAACCAGGTCAACGTCGTTAGATGGTCGAGCGCGTTGTCGGAGCCGTATAGACTGGAGTGCGGGGTGAGGCAGGGAGGACTGACCTCGCCGAAACTCTTCAACCTTTACGTAAACGCGCTCATCGAGGAGCTCAGTAGCACTCGTGTCGGTTGCCATATTGATGGAGTTGCTATCAATAACATTAGTTATGCTGACGACATGGTCCTGCTGAGCGCCTCGGTGTGTGGCTTGTCTAGGCTATTGAGAGTCTGCGAACGTTATGCGCTGAGTCACGGTCTGGTGTATAATGGATCGAAAAGTGAGTGCATGGTCTTTCGGGCCATGGGTCGGAAATGTCCTAGTACGGTTCCACCAATTAGACTGAACGGTATCGAACTGAAAAAGGTTCAAAACTTCAAGTATCTCGGGCATATCGTGACCTCTGACCTGAGAGACGATGCAGATATCGATAGGGAGCGAAGGGCGTTGTCTGTGAGGGCCAATATGATCGCCCGCAGGTTTGCGCGTTGCTCGGGGAGTGCCAAGGTGACTCTTTTCAAAGCATTTTGTACGTCCCTGTACACGTCCAGCTTGTGGGTGTCGTATACGCAGAAGCAGTACAGCGCCCTTCGTGTACAATATAATAATGCGTTTCGGGTGCTCTTGGGGCTGCCACGGAATTGTAGCGCGTCGGGGATGTTCGCCGACGCTCGCATCGACTGTTTCTATACGACGATGCGAAAGCGGTGCACATCCCTGGGGCGCAGGATCCGGGGCAGCGGTAACACTATCCTGAATGTATTTGCAAGTAGGTTTGATTGTCGGTACATCAACCATGCGTGCATGGTTCATGTGCTGACAAACATACAAATGACTCAGAGGCAGAGCATGTTTTATTAAAAATGTAAATTTAATTGTAATTATTGTGATATTTGATTCGGAATAAATTTAATTGAAATTGATTTTATAGTAATTTTCTTTGACATTTTAATCTGTAATTGAATTAATTAAATTGTAATTTTTCGTTGACATTTTATATTATATTGCAATTTTTATTTTTATTTTAATTGAATTAATTCCAGACTTTTCTTAAATTATTATACATACTAACATAGATTTATATAAGTCAATTGTTACTAACACATTGAGTCTTGTTGCTCGAAATAAAGAAATTTATTATTATTATTATTATTATTATAATAGCAGCAACAGAAATACATCATCTGTGAAAATTTCTGCTTTTTAGCTAACACGATTCATGAGACAGACAGACGGAAGGACAGGAGAGTCTCAGTAATAGAACTTCGTTTTTATCCTTTAGGTACGCTACTCAAAAACAAAATGCTGGTATCACGCTTCTTAAGAAACTTTGTAACAAAGCGGTAAATATGAAAGAAATACCAGTAAACTCAATTTGATAGCACAGGAAGGATGTCTATGATAAACAAGATAAGTTTATCCAACACAAATGATATATTAATAATAAAAGAAGAACATTACACGCAGCGCTAACAATGTAACGTGTAATGAATTCTTGGTATAATGTACATTATGAGATGTAGGTACACATGACAAAGGACATCTATTCTCTTCCCATGCGGTGTCGTACAAGGAAACTAAGGGATAGAGCCGTTAAACAATAGATATATACAGCCCAGACTCAGCCTCAGATGCATGGCTTGAGTCAACAATTTAGTGCCCGGAAGATGGCAATAGACTCACCCCCGATTACGTGGGACCGAATACAATTATTGGTGAATTGTGGATGTTATTTCACCTCTGCCTAACCCTCAAGGGATAAATGTATAGGTCGATGAACGACCTCCGCTCCCCATGAGCGTAGGCCTAGGGGTGACAGGTGGAGCCGCCTGTCACCCTGGCAGAAGCAGGCCGCGGCAGTGGCGCGCCTCGCGCGTCTCTCCGTTTTCCGGGGACGAGTTGGGGACTCTGTAGTCCCCACACCCGAGAAGAGGGCCAGATCGTGAGAGATGGCCCTGGGTCGGCCGGGGTGCGAGGGATATGCCTGTCAACCTCACCTTCGGCAACCAAAACGACCCACAGGCGGCGTGCGTTTTAGTCGGTTCGAGTCCGACATAACCTCTTCCACTGGCTCCGGTGGGGAGGTATCCGTGGGGATTTTGCGCATGTAATAAAAAGGGATAAAAGTATGATTATATGTATGTTTAAACTTAGTAGAATCGAAACCCAGTTTAAGTTATACATACATACATACATACATATAATCACGCCTTTTGTTCAAACTGTGGAATGAACTCCATGACATGGTTTTTTGTACACCAATGTATAGCCTGTAGTATTGCACACCTCCATAGGCCACGGTAACCACTTTCCATCAGGTGGGCCCGTATGCTTGTTTGCCAGCTATGTGGTATAAAAAAGTGCACTTATAATAAGTTTTTATTACAATAGTAAGTTCGAATGCATTCCGATGAGCACACTATATTTTATAGATCAGTACAATTTCTTGGCGACGGATTCCGAACGAGTCTGATGTCCTACAATCGACCTTTGCTCAATTTTAGTGGCGATATCAATAAATATTCTGCTTATATTACGAATTTGAAAGTTTATGCGCATGTTTGTTAGTTAACCACGCCTGATCGGCTGAACGGATATTCAATTTCATGCCATTTTCCAACCTGGAGACGGCTTTCAGTTCAGCTACAAAATATTGTTTTCCGTGTTGTGAGTTTCCAGTATTGCCAGCATTACCAGCTTCCCCGTTTCCGGGGACGAGTTGGGGACTCTGTAGTCCCCACACCCGAGGAGAGGGCCAGATCGTGAGAGATGGTCCTGGGTCCGGCGGGCTGCGAGGGATGCTGTCAACCTCACCTTTGGCAACCAAAACCGACCCAAACGACCCACAGGCGGCGTGCGTTTTGGTCGGTTCGAGTCCGACATAACCTCTTCCACCGGCTCCGGTGGGGGGTATTCGTGGGGATTTTGCGCACGTAAAAAAATTAGCATTACCAGCTCACGTGTTTTCTTCTTCCTACAGTCCTGGATCTTTTACGCGGAAAAGCATCTGATATGGCCGCCAAGCTGGTTGCCACCCTTGTAACATTCGGTCCCGGTTGCCATACGACCATACCATTAGCTCACACAGAATGGTTGATCACCCATCAGCAGTAGTAGAATAATATGCAAGAAACCTTGTACTTATACTGAGCATCGTAAAAGTGATCGGACGTGGGATGTCTCCACCGCCCATTAAACTAAAATAATCACCGGTACATGGTTTAGGCGGTACTTAGATTGTCAAGATTTTAAGTTCGTACCTACATACATACATCTAATCACGCCTTCATCCCCGGACTATTATCAACCGCGGTAGCCTAGTGGTATGGATAATGGACTGCTGAGACGAGATCTCGGGTTCGATCCCAGGTTTTACCATGGCACACACCAATGACTTTTCGAAAGTTATGTGTGTATTTATCGCAGGTTTATTAGTGCCCGGTTAATGGCAATAGGCTCGTCACCTATTTACATTGGGACCTAAACATAAACTGGCGAAATGTGGGTGCTAGCACCTCTGCCTACCCCTTAGGGGATATAGGCGTTTTATGATGTTATCCCCGGAGGGTTAGGCAAAGGTGAGTGAGCGTATTTCCGTATTTCAGGAACTAGTGTTTACTCAAGCCATGCATTTGAGGCTGAGTCTGGACTTTATATATCTAATGTTAAAAAGCCCTATCTCTTAGTCGCCTTGTACGACACCGCATGGGAAGAGATGGGGTGGTCTTACGCGGGTTTTAATTTTTTAGTCTTCAAATAATGTATGGATAACTGCCGGATTTGTTGACATTTATGATCACTGCTGCGCTCCCTTAAGTAGTAGCGTGATGATATATAGCTTAAAACCTTTGTCGATAAACAGACTATTCAATACAAAAATATTTTATCAATTCGAATAAGTAGTTCTCGAGATTAGCGCGTTCAAACAAACAAACTCTACAGCTTTATAATATAAGTAGAGATGGGTTATATTTACTTAGACTCTACAGTCCCGGTCATGGCCGTAAACACAGAGCATGTTATTGCCACCCCAGCTCATTATGGACCTAGTTAAGATAAAACGCTATCTGTCTGTTTGTCACTGACTCTATTGCTATGTGACTCTACTATCTAAGGCGATGCACAAGTGCTCGTCTAAATACACTAAACTGTTTGTTAAAACACGATTAGTGAGTATGAATGGAGAGTAATGAATATAATTATGTATGTACAGTCGGCAAAACTAATAAATAATTTATCAATTATATATATTACAATTATGTAATTATCCTAATTCCTGAAACTTTACCTGTAGCTTATCATCAGGTGACGTGAAGTCATATTAGGGTGACCATTTTAAAATAAAATATTAAAAATAAAAAAGCTCAACTGCTGTCTAAAAGACCAAAACAAGTATGATAGCAGATGGTACCTATTATTTTTCTTTTGTTTTATGATTGGCAAATGGGTACCGCATAAATATATTTTTAGACAACACGCATTTTAGCATCAAAAATCCACCTCATAGTTTTTGTTGACATTTTATGTACCCTTTTTTTTTTTTTTTACGTGCGCAAAATCCCCTCGGATACCTCCCCACCGGAGCCGGTGGAGGAGGTTATGTCGGACTCGAACCGACTAAAACGCACGCCGCCTGTGGGTCGTTTTGGTTGCCGAAGGTGAGGTTGACAGGCATATCCCTCGCACCCCGGCCGACCCAGGGCCATCTCTCACGATCTGGCCCTCTTCTCATTTTATGTACCCTATGACACTCGAGAGATGAATACCTTTCATTTGAGACCGTATTCAACGAAATCCGTCCGGCCGTTAGGCCTTTAGAGGGGAACAAAGAACACAACATACATAGGTACATTCAAACATACGCGTGCAACACATTACCATCGCTGGCGTAGTCGGGTAAAAAGTAAAAAAGGACAGACTATCTTCCTTCTTCTTCCTTGAAGCCGCGGCAGCCTAGTGGTATGAGTAATGGACTGCTGAGACGAGGTCTCAGGTTCAATCCCAGGTTTTACCATAGCACACACCAATGACTTTTCGATGCTTTTCGAAGTTTGTGTGTATTTATCGCAGGTTTATAAGTGCCCGGTTAATGGCAATAGGCTCGCCACCTATTACATTGGGACCTAAACATAAACTGGCGAAATGTGGGAGCACCTCTGCCTACCACTTCGGTGATATAGGCGTGAGTTTATGTTATGTGTCTTCCTTCTTTTCCCTCCTCTAAATACTTCCGTAATAAAATAAACAGAGACAATACACTCTACAAGACTTATCCTTCCAAAATTCTAAATCAATCTACCGAGGAGGTACTTCCCCGGCAACAGATATCTATTTTTACTTCTACTCGATGCGTTTCCAGGCCCAGGTGCTTTACATATTTTATGGCGCCATAAATAATACGCTTATGAGGCTACCCGCTGATACAATAACCACCTCCCAGCAATAGGGAGTTGTATTACTTAATACAGAGTAAGTTATGTCATTTAACTCTAAGGCAATTTTTACTCACTTTTTAGGTGAAATTTGAAAATGCAATTTTTCTTGCAGCTTGCCACACCATTTTTTTTTTATATAGAACACCTCAATTAGATTTCGCCTTGCCTGATGGTAAGCTGAAGGCAAAATCTGAGAAAAGCGGGTCACCATTACTTACACATACCATGTGACAATGGTGACACTCAGCTTGACGGCCTCATCATTTGCTTTTTCACGCCCGGCTTAAAGGACCCGGGACTGTAGGAAGAAGGAAACACGTGAACTGGTAATGACTTCCAGGCCTTAATTGTGCGACAGAGGAAAGAGTCACCGAACCACTTGGTTTTTGATCGGATGTTCTGCACCGTGTGCGGGTGACATCTAAGACCTGCACGTGTTGTCCTGTGTAGGAAAGGGGAGGGTGGGACTAATTAGAAGAGCTCATCAGAACACTCACCATATGTTATGTAAAAATAAAAAAAACATTGTTAGTAGGTAGGTATACGTAGAAACAATATTTTTATTACGCATTGTCGGCAAAAATAGAACGCTACTATAGAGGATTATGTATGATAATAAAATCGCTGGAGGATGTTAGCATCTGCCAATTAAAAAGAGAAAAACATCGCACAAAGCTACTCTCGATAGATGCGTATAAAAACTTTATAAAGAGAAATTGATTTTATTTTCACTTCGTCCATTAGCAATCTAGGTATAATCCGATTATTTTCTTTTTTTTATATTTAAATATACCAACGAGTTCTTTATCTTTATGATATACGTTTTAATGTATAAATAATGGCACTACAGTACTTTTACATTATGCAATAGCTGTATAATTTAATTTAGATTGGAAAAATTAAAGTTTCCGGCAAAGTAGAATTAGGGCCACCCCATCTCTTCCCATGCGGTGTCGTACAAGGCGAGTAAGGGATAGGGCTGTTTAACATCAGACAGATATATACAGCCCAGACTCAGCCTCAGATGCATGGCTCGAGTCATCAATAGCGCCCGGAATACGGCAGTGGGCTCACCCCTATTACGTGGGACCGAATCCAATTATTGGTGAAATGTGGGTGTTAATTCAACTCTGCCTAACCCTCCAGGGATGGAGGCGTGATTATATGTATGTATGTAAATTAAAGTCCAAGACGGGATTTGAAATCGCGACCAGTTCCATACTAGAGGAATACTTTGATCATGAACACTCGAAAATTTAACTGTATTGTAAAAACTCAGGTTAGTTCAGCGGATTTCTAGTGAAATCTAGTTTTGTGTACAGTAAATATATCGTCTGGAAGGGCTAGACTATGGACTTTCTCCGTCATACTCTGTCCTCCATGGGCTGGACATATATAGTTGTAAAGGTTATATCAAAATCCCGAAGTACAAAATCCCAAACTTATAAATCTCGAAGTGCAAGCTCCCGCATTAGGCATTAGTATTCGAAGTCTTTTTTATAACCACATAACATAACAACCACAAAGAAAATCACAGAAAAAAATAACTTTCGGCATTTTGAACTTTCGTTATTTTGAACTTCCAATATTTTGAACTCCCGGTATTTTGAACACCCGGTATTTTGAATTCCCGGTATTTTGATCTCCCGGTATTTTGAACTCCCGGTATTTTGAACACCCGGTATTTTGAGTTCCCGGTATTTTGAACACCCGGTATTTTGAACTCCCGGTATTTTGAACACCCGGTATTTTGAACTCCCGGTATTTTGAACACCCGGTATTTTGAACTCCCGGTATTTTGAACACCCGGTATTTTGAACTCCCGGTATTTTGAACTTGGAACTTTTAACATGTATACCTACATTGTATACGATGTTATTTTATATAAAACTATGGCCAAGTCACGAATGTTATGTTCTTAACTATATTATACAGATGTCGAGTTCGTGTTTACCTAATAAGGGTACTTATTAGCTTACATAATTGCTTGCCTTACTGGTCTACAGTCACACAACTTATCAAGTAATCTATTTATCCCTCCAGGGTGGTACTTCATTTAAGTGTATGTGTATGAGGCGTAGTTTCCGGTAGAGTAGAATTTGGACCACCCCATCTCTTCCCATGCGGTATCGTACAAGGCGACTAAAGGATAGGGCTGTTAAACATCAGACAGATGCATGGCACAGCCTCAGATGCATGACTCGAGTCTACAATAGCGCCTGGAATTCGGCAATAGGCTCAGCCCCTGTTACGCGGGACCGAATACAACGATTGGCGAATTGTAGGTATTAATTCACCTCTGCCTAACCCTACGGGGATAAAGGCACAATTATATGCATGTATGTGTCTGTGGTAATACATAACATAAACTCACGCCTATATCCTCGAAGTAGGCAGAGGTGCTAGCACCCACATTTCGCAGGTTTATGTTTAGGTCACAATGTAATGGGTGGCGAGCCTATTGCCAAGCTAGTGATTTCTTTAGGCAAAATATGGACAAATGTATATTTTTTTCTCGTGTCAAGATAATTAAAAGTACATAATAATAAAACGTAAATAAAATAATTAACTTAAGTTTCGATTCGTATAAGATTCGTATGTACTTCAGTCAGTAACATAGCCGGTTTCTTTTAATGAATTTTGTATGAAGTGGCTATTGATGTGTATGAGCGACATGTGTTATTACAAATTTAATTTCGAAAGCTTATTTGTTACCTTCGTCCACATACACACACACATTCTATCTATAATTAAATAGTTATACAACAAAAGATTTGTTATTATTTAGATGCTTGGTTTAACCACAACTTGTCTCTCCGTAGGCGTACTTCTATATTATGTAACCTCTACTGTATTCAAAAACTTGTATCTCTGAGATGAAAAAAGAAACATATATATTATGATCATTATTACAAGCACAGCCGAGCCGAGCGTTAACACGAACAGACTACCCACGCTACCAGACTTAGGTAGAATTGTATTGCCATCGAAACAAAAGTACGCCACTTTGAACATCGCCTGGCTTTTGACAAAAGGGACAATAAAAAACATTCTGTATATTATATAGATTGTCACAAATTGTATAAAGAATAATGTGAAAGTTAGGTTTAATAACGTGAAGGGAGAAAGAGATAAAGACGTCTCTTTCTTGTCAAAGGGCGGAGGCAATTGACATTGAATGACAGGATACTTCACAGATGAGAATGGACGTCAAAAGTTGGCCTAGGAATGTCTTTCAACGAATTACCGCTACAAATGAATTCGTAAGTGACATTTTAGACTACGGAACTATTCACATAGCGATAGGGTGAAAGAGTTCTTGGAAAGTTCTTTGTCCCCACTCTAATGTATGGTAGTGAATGCTGAATTTGGTAGAAGCTTGAAAGTAAATTGAACACGAAGCGTCGGCACATTATAGGTCTTAAAAGCTAGTGAATACAGCATATTCTGCCCCGTGCGCGAGAGTGTGCAAATTTTAATGTCATTATCTTTACAAGCATAGTGTTTCAAAATTATATTATATTCAAAATTATTAATATATTCGAATTTATTATCATTTTATTTACAATGATTTTTCATGACTTGGACACAAATAGAATGTTTGAAGAAAAATGATGACGACTCAGCAAGGTGCGACCTAGGCATACTCTTGTAAGTCATCCGCGAGAATGTATGAAAACCATAATGAAAGTTAGAAAAAGCGAAAGGTGAATGCCAGGATCTTAGCAGATGGAAACACTGTATGTATTAATGTATGCAGGTCATTACTTTTGTCTGATGTAGGGTGTAGGGAAATAGTAGCACTTGTTTTATTGTCTGGGCTCTCACAGTTGAAAAACACAGTCCCGGGTCCTTTAAGCGGGACGTGAAAAAGCATCTGATGAGGCCGCCAAGCTGAGTGCCACCATTGTAACATAACTTAATGCCTGTAATGGTTACCCTCTTTCCTGAGACTTTGCTTTTAGCTTACCATCAGGCGAGGTGAAGTCAAGTTGGTGTGTCCTAGTTCCATTCCTAGCGTTACTAGCACGCTATGATGACCGTTTTGACACGACTGGTTTTGTTCGTTTTCCCTTTTTTGGGGTGTTAAGTTTATTTTCTTCTGTGCCAGTCTCGCCATTTTCTTTGGTTATTCGTCTAACAGTTCGTCGTCCAATATTAAACGCCATTCATACCAAGTGTGGGCTACATCGACTCCAAAGGGTTTGTGAGTTATAAGGGGTCTAAGTGATTAGAAAATGATTGCTGGTTTGCAAGATGAAAATGGGAGGAGTCCACGATATAGTCTAGCACTAGTAAGTCCTGACTTGAGTAAGCTGCACAAAGACCGACCTATGCATATAATATAGGCACTTTGCAAAACTGCAATATAAGCTCAAATATCTGTTGAAATTATGCCATAAGACAAAACAGGGAGTCAACAAAAACAAACAAAGCAATTTATATATATATATATATATATACATGTCGAAACTGTGTTTGCTAGTAAGTACCTAATTAAAAGTTTTCCATGGACAATAAAACAGAACACGCACTTTGAGTTCACAACGAAAGAAGCAAGGGACTCCCCCAGAATCCGATAACTTACATCAAATTTAAGTCGCGAATGTGCTTCACTATATCTGCTTGTTATTTAGTTAGCGACGGGCGGAGGGGCCCACCCCGCTACACTTATTGATTGATAGCTCAACACGGAGCCCAGGGCCTTAGGGCTGGCAGGAAAACACATCCAATTTGAACGTTGCATCGTTAAAAAAGTGAAAATATGGTGGCAGCCCTACAGTTGTAACTCAGTGAGCCCTAGATAATGAGAACATCTCGCATACTCAATTAACATCCCTACACACGGACCGGAGATTACGGGATAAAGCATATCGTCCCGTACTAAGTCATTTTGTACAGTCAGCTTCAAAATAGATAATTATTGCATACATTTCGTAGTAAAAAATAATAATGAGAAATTTACTTATACCTAATCAAAAGTTAAATACGTGTTAAATGTTTCAAATGTCAAAAACCATCATAATTTCAATTAAAGAGTCGATGATCGAGATCGAAGCAAAACTAATGTTGAAAAATTATTTCATTAATTTTGCTTCGATCTACATTTAATTTGATTTTGACAGATCGTGACTTTTTAAGAATTTATTATTTATTTAATAAACTTTATGCACAAGTACATAGATGGAAGTAATGCCACAGGCATTCTCTACCAGTCAAGCAAAGGTTGTGCAGAGAAAGATTCAGTGTGCATTATTGAGTGTAAAATCTTTTTATAAAAATAATTAGCCTTCAGTGCTCAGTAACAAAGTTTCAAAATATATACCGCCGCCATAACAACCTAGTGTTGTGTTCCCGGTGGTAGAAGGGAAACCAGAGCTCACTGGAGAGTTTTTGTGTTATCAGTGGGAAGGCTTGTCTGCACTAACCGCACAGAAACTCTGCTCTTATAGTGTCGGCAGCACGAGTGAGACTCCATTGATTTTGCACACGCCCATAGGCCACGTCGGTAACTACTCTCTATCTGGTGGGGCCGTATCTGCCACTTAAGATGTAGAAAAAAAAAACTCAAAAATAATGAAATACATAATTTATTTTGATTCTGACAGTACATGCATACATGCCGTTGAGCCAGACACCCACTGCGATTCAATCAGGGTCCAATTAATGCCAAAAAGGGTGAATATTACCATTCAATCCTTAGTCGATTTTCAACTATGAATATTGCATTTCGAAGCGAGTTTTTAAGTCAACTCCAAATTAATACCGGACGGTACAAAAGCGTTCGTGAAGAAGCGAGGAATTCTTGAAGACAATGGTTGTAATCAAGCTGGCGTGATTACCGCGCCGTCCTTCCCTAGCATCCTCCCCCTTTCTCCCCCACTACCAGTCTCTCCAGACATGCTACACAATTTATAAGCTAACGATAAAACAGGCTCTCTGTAACTGAACCGACAGAATGCATTAACTGCAATCAAATATAACTTAACTGGGTTATCACCTTTTGGTAAATGCCATCGTTGATTAGAATATTCAGTGTAACTTAGTCAGGATGTAATTATTTTGACTCCTGAAATCAAGCTTCGTTTTGTGCAGCTCGTTTTGTGACGTTTGTGAAGGCAATAGAAGTTCGCACTTGACTTGACGTGTGAGTAACTCATCCTCAATTTATTGTAGATTTACTACAAATCTTGTACTTACAGAAATATACAGAAATAAATACGTTATCTAATTAACTCTTATTATTATTGTTATTATATATAAATTTAGCTTTTTTTTTTTTTTACGTGCGCAAAATCCCCACGGATACCTCCCCACCGAAGCCGGTGGAGGAGGTTATGTCGGACTCGAACCGACTAAAACGCACGCCGCCTGTGGGTCGTTTTGGTTGCCGAAGGTGAGGTTGACAGGCATATCCCTCGCACCTCGGCCGACCCAGGGCCATCTCTCACGATCTGGCCCTCTTCTCGGGTGTGGGGACTACAGAGTCCCCAACTTGTCCCCGGAAACGGGGAGGCGCGCCACGCGCGCCACCGCCGCGGCCTGCTTCTGCCTATATAAATTTAGCTAGAAGTAGTAGCGCGGTAGCCTAGTGGTATGGGTAATGGACTGCTGAGACGAGGTCTCGGGTTCGATCCCAGGTTTTACCATGGCACACACCAATTACTTTTCGATGCTTTTCTAAGTTGTGTGTATTTATCGCAGGTTTATAAGTGCCCGGTTAATGACAATAGGCTCGCCACCTATAGCATAGGGACCTAAACATAAACTGGCGAAATTTGGGTGCTAGCACCTCTGCCTATACCTTTGGGGATATAGGCGTGAGTTTATGTATATATGATGTTATGTTTAGCTATGAATTTCACTAAATTTGCCTTCTATTAGAATCTGACACTTGTTAAATTTAATTGATCTTCATAAATTATTAAAGCGATATAGTGACTGGACTGAAACCTGTGATACTACATTTTTGACATTATAACGTTTTTTATTTCATGTTTGACAAAAGACTATTATTACAAACACCGTACTTAAACTCCAGAATCTGTTCACGTAAAACAAACAATTAAATTCAACTAACGGAATTATCTTTTTTTTATCAAGGACATGCCAATTTGACTTCACCTCGACTGATGGTAAGCTAAAAGCCAAAGTGTTTTTTTTATCTAGGACACGCTAATTTGACTTCACCTCGCCTGATAAACGCAAAGCCTCAGGAAAGAGGGTCACCATTATAGACACGTAGTATGTTACAATGGTGGCACTCAGCTTGGCGGCCTCATCAGATGCTTTTTCACGACCCGCTTAAAGGACCCGAGACTGTGGGAAGAGGGAAACACGTGAGATGGTAATTAATTCCAGTTCTCGGTGGTACGGCAAAGGAAAGAGTCTTCGAACCGCTTAGTTCTTGCTCGTATATTCTGCACCATGTGCGGGTGACATCTAAGCTCTGCACGTGTAGTCCTATGTAGGAAAGGAGAGGGTGGGATTAGTTGGAAGAGCTCATCAGAACACTCACCACGGTAGAGACGGTAAAATACAGTCAATGAAGCAACATCTCTACACATTGCTAAGGCTGGAAAGCGTTCATTTTATAAGTTTAATTTCAAGATAGCAACCCAAAATGCATCACAAGATGCAGTAATCTAGATCCAATTTGCAATATTTCGTCAGCACGGCTGCAAAGAATCAATTTGATACGATCGTACGAATTACGTCATTTGCCAGCCGAATATAAGAAAAAAGGCATCAAGGCCGTAAGATGCAGTCAGTTCACTTGCGATCTCGACCGGTCGAGATGGTGATACTATACATGTAATTGGTAGGTAGGTAGGAGCATATTGACGGCGTGCGGCACGAGTTTCGCGCGCCAAAAGTTAAGGTCAGTCGGTGTTTACAGATACGCTCGAGATTTCAACTTCAAAAGGGGCATTAGGAGGTTTCTTCAGGGTCGGCAGCGCGAGTGTGCCGCCCCTGGTGTTGCACAAGTCCATAGGTAACCTTTTCCCATCAGGTGGGCGGTGTGCTCCACCGTAGTGGTATAAAAAAAAAATTTATACCGACCATCTCTAGACATGAGTAGAATTAGGGCCAACGCATCTCTTCCCATGCGCTGTCGTACAAGGCGACTAAGGAATAAGGCTGTTTAACATCAGACAGATATATACAGCCCAGACTCAGCCTCAGATGCGTGGCTCGAGTCAACAATAGTGCCCGGAATACGGCAATAGGCTCACCTCCAATTACGTGGGACCGAATACAATTATTAGTGAAATGTGGGTGGTAATTCACCTATGCCTAACTCTCCAGGTATAAGGGTGTGACTTTTCGTATGTATGTATTAAATCATTTAGTATGCTAACTATTCAAATCGATAAGATATAGAAAAAATTGGATCGGATCAGGCGGGATTCGAACCCACGATCTTTCTCTTACAGGGGGTACGCTATGACCACTAAGCCACAGAACCTTCGCCCAGGGAGCCATCTACCGATATTCGTAGGAACAATCGGAACCAACCTCTCACCGTAGCCTTAAGACTGATATATGTATGTATAGAAGAATTTAGATGGTTTCGAGCGAAGGTTAGTGGGCTCCCCCTGTAAGGGACAGTTCGAATCCCACCTGAACCCATCCAATTTTTTCTATATCTTAATCGATTTGAACAGGCAATATGTTTGCAGATTGCTCTATCTATGAGATAGACACGGAATTTGACGTTAATGACAGTCGTCAACGCATGTCAATCCCGTACCTACAATGATTATTGTATTCACTATATTATGGGCTGGTCACACTGCACTTAGGTGTCATGTGTCAGCGGTCATCGCACAAGTTTAAACGCAATCGATATGCCAAGCCAATTACTGAACACATGGCGGTTCGCACGGGGTTATTAATTATTAATAATACGAAGGGGGGTTTGCATAGAAATAATCACGAAATAATAACATAACATAAACTCCCGCCTATATCCCCGAAGGGGTAGGCAGAGATGCTAGCACCCACATTTCGCCAGTTTATGTTTAGGTCCCAATGTAATAGTTAACGAGTCTATTGCCGTTAACCGGGCACTTGCAAACCTGCGATAAATACACACATAACTGCGAAAAGCATCGAAAAGTCATTGGTGTGTGCCATGGTAAAACCTGGGATCGAACCGGAGACCTCGTCTCAGCAGTCCATTACTCGTACCACAAGGCTACCGCACGCACTAAATAATAGCTACAATTCTTTCGGCTTTGATCTATATACATACAAAGGTTTGTGGAAAGTCGCCGTACAATTTTCTTTGCAGACAGGTGTCTAAGCCGTCGCGAGTTCACAACAATAAGCCCGAAGTAACAATTCACTGGCAATATTCCCATCGCTGGTTCATTTTACTTAGATCTTGGGTGTTATTTTGCGGTTGGCTTATCATTTAAGTAAATTAAACAAAGAGTTACATTTTTTATACCTACTCGATTCTTGTTTTTTATTATTATCTTAGAATATTATTTTCAAATGCGGTGTCGTACAAGGCGACTTACGGATAGGGTCAGGCCCCTCTTCCCCACTGGGCACTATGGGCACGTGCCCAGGGCCCCGCGATCGAATGGGGCCCCCTAGTTCCTGCCAGATTACCAAATGATAACCGATATTTAGGTATTACCGAAAAACATTAATTTTGAAAAATCTGATGATAATGACTTACTACAATACCTACGCTTATTATATTAGCTTTAGTTTGCCGCATGCGGATAGCTATACCTTGTACAACATAGCTTGAACTTTTTGACAGATGGGTCAGTGATGGGAAACAGAAAATATCTATTGGTGTAAAAAATGTGTTGGCTAAATATGTGGCTGTATGTATGTTTTAAACTATTCAAAATAAATAAATTCATTCGTCAATCAATTTTATTGCACTAGACATAAAAACATTGGGTAGGTACCATTGTTTTCAGTTTTTCTATTTAAATTTTACTTCGAAGCAATAAAAACCACTTAAGACTTTCGGAAAATGCTTGAGTCCTTAACAGGTACTCTTATGTTGTGTGTCTATTCTTATGATTATTATCAATTTTTAATATTATTAAAATAAGAAAATATTGTTCGTCGTTGCACGGTTATATCGATTTCAGATTTGACATCCGTCAAAAAGAAAGATCAAACTAATAAATAAACAGGGTATAAGTACTCCACTCTCTCTCAAAAATGAGTTTTTCCGATATTAGTATATTTAGGTTAATTTAAATACCTATATGTAAGTATAAGAATACAATTAAAAGAAAAATTATTAAATTAAAAAAAGAAGAATTATTTGATGCGGTGTGGTTTATGTCTTTAAGAAACCTATTCGAACGTCATTCGTAATACCAAAGACGAAAAAGGGGAATTCCCGACTCCCGATCGTCGTTTGACTTGACGAACGGGAATTCCCTTCAAGTATTTGTCTGCGATGTTGTGGCGTTTGTTTTGTTTGTAGTTGTTAGTTTGTTACTGACTGTGCTTGAGCTCTGACAAAAAAATAGTATTGTTTGATTAAATCGTCGTTTGTCTGTTTTGTGTTAGCGAATATTTTCGTTATAAAATTAATTAAATACTGAATTATAATATAAAATGTCGAAACGGTCATATCCTAGTGGATCTGAAAAAAGGAAAAAAGCTCTACATCAGAAAGAAGTAATTGAAAAGTTACCAAAATTAACATCATATTTTACTACTACTACTGGAGAAACTTCTGTAAGTAGCAATCAACTCATAAATGTTCCACATGATGACTCAGCTCAATTACAAATTGCGGGAATTTCTAAACCTTCATGTTCCAATTTTGAAAAAGAGATTGAATCAGAAAGCGACTATTCCTACGACGAAAGTGCAACGACTTCAGTAACTTCACTAAAACCGACAACTCCAACTGTGTCAATTGAACAGCAGTTTTCCAACACAGAAGAATTAATATCGCACGATCCCGCCGATTATTTTCACGAAAAGTTTGTTGAAATAAATCGCGAAATTTTAATTCGTAAGGGACCAGTATATTTTCAAAATAAAGATTCTGACTTTTCCGAGGCATCCAGAACCTACAAAGATGGTAATAAATTAGTGACGAGATATTTCAACAAAGCATTATTTATTCGCAAATTAAAGAACAATGAAAGCGTCGAAAGAAAATGGTTGCTGTATTCGCCTTCCAAATGCTCTGTATTTTGTTTTTCATGCTGCTTATTTAACCCAACTGATGTTAATCTTTGCTCTCGGAATGGATGTAATGATTGGAAGCATATTAATCACATAATTTTAACACATGAAAATAGCCCAGCGCATAAGCAATCTATGATGACTTATCTGGCACGAAGTAAAGCGGTTGGTAGAGTAGATATAGAGTTATTATCTCAACATCAAAAGGAAGTGGATTACTGGAGAAACGTACTTAAACGGATTGTAGCTGTTGTAAAATTTTTGGCATCGAGAGGGCTTCCATTTCGCGGCGACAATGAAATCCTAGGATCTCCAAACAATGGAAATTATTTGGGTTGTGTGGAATTATTGTGTGAATTTGATCCATTTCTTGCAGATCACTTAAAAAAATTTGGGAATCCTGGAAAGGGTAACATTTCTTATTTATCAGCAAATATCTGTAATATAGTTTATTGAAGTAATGGGAAAACAGGTTCTAAAAAAAATTATAAATGAAGTTAAATCAGCAAAATATTTTTCCATAAGCGTTGACAGTACGCCCGATCTGTCTCATATTGACCAGCTAACTTTCATCATTCGATACGTAAAAGACTGTGTTCCTGTTGAAAGGTTTTTGAAATTTATACCTATTAAAGAGCATAAATCTAAGTATTTAGCGGAGACCATCTTAAATTTTTTAGAGATACATGATATTCCCATAAAAGATTGCAGAGGACAAAGCTACGACAATGCTTCAAATATGTCGGGAAAGTATAGTGGTCTACAAACAAGAATCAAGGAAAAATGTGAATTTGCCACCTTTATACCATGTGCAGGACATTCACTAAACTTGGTAGGTGTCCATGCTGCTGGGTGTGTACCGGAGGCATCACAGTTTTTTGAAATAGTTCAGAAAGTGTACAACTTTTTTTCGGGCTCTACCCACAGATGGAATATATTAACAGAACATTTAGGTTCAAAAAAAGTTGTTAAGAGTCTTTCACAAACCAGATGGTCAGCCCGAGCTGATGCAGTAAGTGCTTTGCATGGGGGTTATAAAAGAATATTAGAAGCTTTAATCACCATCGCAAACGATACTGAAAAGGCACGAGAAACAAGAGACGAAGCCCTTAGTCTGTCTAGAAAAATGGGAAATCTAGAATTTATTATACTGACGGAAATCTGGAGCACCATATTGGAAAGAATAGACAAAACAAGTAATTATCTTCAGAAAGAAACAATAACACTGGACGTTGCAACCAATTTGTTGACTTCACTTTATGATTTTATTACTAACCTCAGGGATAAATTTGATAACTTCGAATCATCTGCCAAAGAAAATAACCCAGAATCTGACTACAAAGATCTATCTCAAAGAACAAGACGTAGAAGCTCACGGCTGATTTTTTTTGATGGCTCTGCCCCATCAGTCCAATTGAATGGAAAAGAGCGATTCAACGTAGAAACCTTTCTCCCAATAATCGATACCTTGAGTGTTCATCTAAAACAGCGACAAAGTTCATATGAGACCGTCAGTCAACGTTTTAGTTTATTTTTTCACTTAAAAACTCTGAATTCCGAAGAGATACGACAAGGATGCAAAGAATTTTCTCAAATCTATCACGAAGATGTAAATGAAAAAGAGTTAGAAATAGAATGTCAACATTTAAAAGAATACTTAAAAAATGTTCAGAGTGAAAATGAAGCATCTAACAGTGTACAGGAAGTATATAATCTATTAAAGCAAAACAAAATTGAAGACACATTTCCTAACGTAGAAATTGCATTGAGAATATTTTTAAGTATGATGGTAACTAACTGCAGCGGAGAACGCTCCTTCTCCAAATTGAAACGGATAAAAAATGAATTAAGAAGTACAATGCTTCAAGAGAGATTAACTAGTTTGTCTCTGATGTCCATAGAATGTGATATTCTCAATACCATAGATTTTGAAGATGTGATTAACGATTTTGCTCATCTTAAATCTAGAAGGGTACCTTTGCAATCAACATAGAATTAATCTAAGGATTTTATGTTAAGCGAGTTACTTTTGTAGATTATTTTTTATATTTCCTATTTTTTTATAGTTAGTAACTAAATAAAAATAAATTTAGAACCTTGTTTGTCTTTCTTTATCTATTGTAACTAAATAGTGTTTTCTCAAGGTCCTAGGGGCCCCATGATCCTAATGTGCCCAGGGCCTCAAATAGTTTAAAGACGGCCCTGGATAGGGTAGTTTAACATCAGACATATATACAGCCCAGACTCCGCCTACATAAGGAAAGAGGGTCACCATAACATTACTTAGTGTCCCTCTTTCCTGAGACTTTGCCTTTAGCTTACCATCTGGCGAGGTGAACTCAAGTTGGCGTGTCCTAGATAAATGCTCAAAATCGCAACAAACAAAAAGTGCCCGGGCATTTATTCGCCTGCTATAAATTGGCTATTAGGGCTACTAAAGTACCTTTAGACGAACTTCCTTTTCAGATAATACCCCAAGTCCTTAGGTAATAGGGCCCTATGCCCATACCTAACGTCAAAACAAGGCCTATTAGATGCATGGTAATAATGTATTCGAACCTTCAACAGGCCCATAAGTACGTGTGGTTTTCTAGGCTAACCGTCATGTTGAAAGTCGCCTGCGCATGCTAAGCGTCTCGTAGACGAATAAGGAAATAATAATGAAATCTCACCGGCTCCGTACAAGGAGCGGATGAATTAAATGATAAAATAAATATGGCGACCGTTTTAGAAAGCTTTTATGTTGAGATCATAAGAGTCAAACGTTGGGTGTTTATTCAGTACCTATTCTACACTTTGTATATGATTTTACTTAAAGGAATTCCACGACGCATTTTTAACTTGTATATAACATAACATAAACTCACGCCTATATCCCCGAAGGGGTTGGTAGAGGTGCTAGCACCCACATTTCGCCAGTTTATGTTTAGGTCCCAATTTAATAGGTGGCGAGCCTATTGCCATTAACCGGGCACTTTTAAACCTGTGATAAATACACACAACTTCGAAAAGCATGGAAGTCATTGGTGTGTGCCATGGTAAATCGAATGGTGTGTGCCATGGTAAAGGTCGAATCTGCAACCTTTGATTTATTAATCAAACACTACAATTCTGAGAAATCACTGAAGATGATAATCTAATCGTGTATTGTATTGTAGCGCAGTGCAGCGACTGCTACGCAAGGGGCGCGTGTTCAATACCCGCTAAATGCAAATATTTGTATGCTTGAAGTTGCATATTTGCGTATATCCGCATTCTAGATCCCATAACATATAGCTAGTTAGGCTATGCTTATTTTGGGTTTAGATATCGTTGTGTAGAATGTCGTAAAAATTATTTATTATTATTATTATATCAAACATAAATAACAATGCATTTCAAACGTCATACTGGAAACCTTTAAATGTCAAATTAGATTAGCGTGTGTGACGTGTTCGTGAAAGAAGGAGATAGAGCGTTTCACGAGTGCGGCGAGTGTGAACGTAATAGCAGATGGTTAACATGTTAATAGATTGAAAATCTAGCATAGAGATGTACCAACGATTCCGGGAAATGGCTGGAATCGAATCTACGGTTATCAGTGTCGAATGCTTATTATTTTGCAGTGATGGTACCATCCTTCAGTTAGACTATAAATGCACAGTTATTATTTATGATTAAACTAACTACTAATACTGCAAATGTGTTTCTTTTTATATACCAGTTAGGTAGCACCTGATGGAAAGTGGTTACCGTGGCCTATGTACGTGTACAACATCAAAGGAGTCACACTCGTGCTGCCGACCCTGTAAGCACAGATAGTTTCTGTGCCATCAGTGTAGAAGATAAAGCAGGACAAGCCTTAAGTATTGCCACTGACAAGACAAAAACTCCTATCACAAAAAAAAGCTGGAAGGGTTAACAAGAATACTAGGGGTAACAAAATACAAAAAAGCACCACCACAAAACCATGAACTCGAATAGACTTTTTAACCAGAGAGAAACAGGAAAAGAACATCTCTAGTTTATTAAACTGATTTATTCAAAATGGAAACTGCTTATGTTACTTTCGCACAATAGCTTACTTCTTCTCTATCGAAAATCTATTTTATTACAAAACATGAACTGAATACATCATAAAAATGTTATAAAAATACAATACATGTTATAAAAATACATTAGATGCAATACATATTCCAATCTACGTGATGTTAGCATGGATATTGGAAATATTTACTTTGAGCGCATTTTATATCGGAAACTCAAAGATAATAGGAAATATTTCGTTCGGTACAAAGAGAGGTAGGTCTATATTAACCTTTAGGTATATTTTTAGCATAAGGTATTTTTTCGGTATATTTTTTTGGTGTATCGATTTAAAATACCGGTGTGTCCGAGTTCGGAATTCGTTGCTAAATAGATTGACGGATTTTGATGTTAGTATTTTCGTTAATTTGGACTAATCTGAATGGTTCTTATTGCCTAAATATATCTAGATCTAAAATTATATTTAAAAAAGAGTGTTCATCCTCTTTGTTTAAGTCATAAAGAAACTTCATTTTATATACCTAAGATATTTTATTTTGGTAATTAATTTTATTAACTACCTGCTTGAGTAAGTCACTCAGTTGTTTTTAGCCGCTCTTTTGTACCAATTGTGGAACAAATAAGCTTGGAAGTGAAGTGTTTCGCTTTTTGACGATTTCAAAATGCATGCAGAATAATCGTTTTTTTGACATTGACTTTAGTGAAGTAAATAAACAGCAGCATGGTACATTTTTGCACAGGAATTATAAAATCAAAAATCAAATACACCATTCTAGTATACCAACAGGAAACCAATGATATAAAAGAACTGGAAAAAGTTCAAATATCTAGACTATTTTTCTTTTCACGAACGCCAATAGTCCAATAGCCAATATACCAATAACAAAAAAGATCGACTAATAAATAGTTGCGAATGACTAACCAATCCGGCCAACAATTTGGCCAACGATTACTATTGACAAATATATGACAAACCTTCATTGGATATAACAATAAGATTCTTACGATACGGATCTGTAAAGAGGTTCTATTTACGAGCAAGAGCGGTGATTTCAGTAACATATATAAAAAAAAAAAGTTTGGTCCCAATACTCGGTATAAAAAATATTGTTAGTTGAGTAGGCATCTATTTTATAGCTCAATTGTAAGTTTATACGCCTTGCATTACTGCTGGGGTTATGGTTGTCATAAGTCCGGGATTGAGTTCCCATTTCCCGGATCCCGGGATCGCATAATATTGTTTCATAATATTTTTTTTTTTTATATTAAGGTTACACACTCATATTTAACGACACAAATTACTTATGACCCAGTCTAAGTGGCTTTTGGGCGATAAAAAACGAAAGACCGTCTGTTTCAAAATGTTTTTGAGAAGTCTTATAAGTCTGAAACGCTGAGTTGAAATGGTAACAGAAAAAAAAATTCTTTACCTCAAAAATAAAAACAATATCCCGGAAATTATATTCGCAGCAGACAACCCTAGTTACCTACCTACGCACACACTCAAAGATGTGTTCAGGCTTTTTTTCGAAGCTCAATCATTTTCTTTCCGGTATTCCCAGTACTGGAGGCGTTACCGTAAACGGTATTTGCTGCGGGTTCGATACCCCACCCTCGCCAAACAAGGGTAACTTTATTTTTTTTGTCTACCTTCAAAGTGCCTTCAATCATTCCTCGGCTTTGCTCGCACACCGTTTGACAAGATGTCGACAACTCAGTAATGTGTATTCAATAATATATTATTGTTAAATTTCACTGTTGTGAACTATAGAACCTAGATTTTTGAGATATAATGAGAAACATAATATTTTTGAATTGAAATCTATAAGGGATATGCCTGAAGCTACCTCACTCTCAGTAACTGATAACCAGAGACGAAGTGCGGTTTTAGTCGGTACGAGGTCGTTAAGTATTACGTTAGCATTAAAGGGGGAAGCAATGCATTGCTTATTTTTGATGAAATGGGGGTGGACATCATATAAACTCTCATCAACTCACGCCTATATCCCCGAAGGGGTAGGCAGAGGTGCTAGCATCCACATTTCGTCAGTTTATGTTTAGGTCCCAATGCAATAGGTGGCGAGCATATTGCCATTAACCGGGCACTTATAAACCTGCGACAAATACACACTTAACTTCGAAAAGTCATTGGTGTGTGCCATAGTAAAACCTGGGGTCGAACCAGAGACCTCGTTTCAGCAGTCCGTTACCCAAACCATGGATCTAGATAATAATTACGTAATTTATTTACATTTTCACACATCATATAACAAGCATTCCCATACATTAGCTTAAAAGAACAAACATGAAAATAAATATGTATTTAGGTACCAATGTTTACGTAAGCATGAGATGGGGGGGCAGAGTTTTGCTTACTTTTGCTGACAAGGGGGAGAGGGGTTAAATAATTGTAATAAATCTGCTTACTTAATACTTGAACGGCTTAAATGTTCAACATAACCAGGGACAAAATTAACGGGCCAGTCATAAAAACAAAGTATCTTCTCATATACCCATTATTTTCCATGCCAAGACAGTCGTTTACTTCTCAACTTCTCATTCAAACTCGTCCGTCTCAAGATTATCAAGACGTTAATGTACAAAGTACGTGATATGAATATTTCTCCTAGAAATAAATAATTTTCTCAGACGGTAATTGGACCTTCAACGGTAACGAACTTTTCGCCAATATTTCTCGAGCTAAGTATTTTGTTACTGGATTAATAGAATATTTTATTTCCAAGCCAAATCATTTCGTGAAATGTAAAATTGGATGAATTCAAGGTGAAATTCTTGTTGAAAGGTCAAGCCAAAGATTTCATCATTAATTCAGAGTAGCATTGCAATCCTCGAAAATGTTAAAGTATGCCAAAACACACTTTTTATTTGACCCATTTGACACATCTTTGCGTCACTGGTTTGGTCGTTTTTTGGCATACATTTTTTTTACTTTTATTTTTATTGTGAAGGGTCCATTAATATAAATATTCTCAGAGCTTTAACCGTCTACATACAATTATTGTTATTATTACAATTGCCTAAATAATTGTTTGACACGGTAGATATGTTAATTGATTTGGTATTTTACATATACCATGAAAATCATAGCTTCAGAATCAGCGTTTTAGATGTCCTCAAGTCTAAGAGTCAACAGGTTGCTCCTGGGCAAGTGATGATATGGTCGACGATGGAGCATATCATCGACCACCACATATACCAAATAGGTGAAATAATGGTCAAAGGCCTATTGATTGATAAAATAATTAAATAAATGATTAATAACCAGTGACAAAAATAAAATCATAAGTTTATCGAAGAAACCTAAAAAATGTGTGGGTAGTTTAAAAAAACATTATGTATTATCGACATTTAATTATAGACCAAAACTGACAACTCGACCAATTAAGGTTATATCTATGGCGATCTATGGCAAAGACGACTTTGTATTGGGGTTTTCTTTAAGGTTGAATACACTGTGTGGGTGTGCGTAGGCGCACAAACTTTCGAAACATCGAGTTCTTTTTTCAAACCGATGTCAAATGTCTAGAGTTCGTCAGGTCAAACGTAGCGATTATTTTTTGTCTGTATTTAGCGAACCAAATAGGACAACCGCGGTATGCTAGTGGTATAGGTAATGGACTGCTGAGACGAGGTCTCGGGTTCGATCCCAGGTTTACCATGGCACATTAGGACCTAAACATAAACTGGTGAACTGTGGGTGATAACACCTCTGTTTACCCCTTCGGGGATATAGACGTGAGTTTATGTTATGTCATGTTAAATAGCAGAGTTAAAATTTACTATTTAATTTTGTTTCTCTATTATTCTCTATTATCAGGATTAGTGACCTACTGGTGATAAAATATTGGAAACACCCTTATGTTCCCATGTTTATTAAAATAAATGATAGATTAATTGAAAAAAAAAAACACATCAATATACCATTAAGTATAATGGCCCAGGTACTAGGCATATAATTAACAGGTTCAAATACCTCCCAATTAGAGAGGGGATTGCCCCACCCAGTACTTATCCCACCAATGTGAATTGTTAACACACTTTTGAAGTAATTTAACTCAGCCTAGTTTGACAAAAATAAAACAAACGTGTCGCTCACTTAACTAATAGTTCATAAACGAAAAAAAAAACGACGAAGTAGTTATCTTATCAAGCCCTTTTGGTTAAATTTACATAGAATTTGACATTACACCGCGGCAAAAGCGTTAACACATAAATTATGAAATAGCAGATGAAAATAATAATATTGTTTTTAGTTTTATAGCTTTTGTAAGTGAACCTGAAAAGGCGAGGCCCGCTATCTGAAATGTACGCAATAGTGCTATCGTTATTTTGATGTTTTAAATACCAATTCGTTATCACTAATACTTGGAGTTCATTAACTTTGTTTTATGAATCATTTTGTCAATTTATGAAACCATTTTGAGTGTTATGAATACCAGTTAGTTGTTAATGACCATTTTGGGCAAATGTAAAAGTTACCTTTGACCAATATGGTCAGATGCGAAAGGCGGAGTATTGGACGAATTGGCGCACATTGGGACAGACCTATGTCCAGCAGTGGTCTGTAGTGGACTAATTGATAGATAGATTACTTTTGAGAAAAACGTATTGTCAAATGTGGGTGTACCTAAATAGGTATTTGATGGACAAGGCTCTAGTGAAAAATTTCCTCATAGTTGGGGGACAGGGGTCAGGCGACAGTTGTTCCGTTAAAACCAAGATAAATCAAATCTTGAAAAGGAGGAGATAAACTCCTAAGTGAGAGCAAACACTAGAAAGATAATGAAACAGTAAAACGTAGGTGGATTTTGGAAGTGTAGTGAACCGGCATTGCTTGCGTTGAACAACTGTTATATTGAACTTGTTTAGTTGGCTGCGGATAATCCACTGTATGTATACCAGAAGGGAAGGAGAATACTGAAAATTGTGATAGAGAGAGAGAGAGAGAGAGAGAGAGAGAGACGCGTGGTTTCCAGCAGAGTAGAATTAGGGCCACCCCATCTCTTCCCATGCGGTTTCGTACAAGGCGACTTAGGGATAGGACTGTCTAACATCAGACAGATATACTCGTATAAGGGCCAGACTCAGCCTCAGATGCATGGCTCGATTCAACAATAGTGTCCGGATTACGGCAACAACACAAGCACAACTTATGTGGCTAATAAATCAATTTCATTATTTATAAACATATTAATTATTTCACCTCTGCCTAACCCTCCAGGGATAAAGGCGAGATTATATGTATGTATTTATGTATGCTTCAATAGCAGTGCGCTAGATCTCGGGTGATATGTTAAGATTTTTTTAAGCAGCACATAGTTACTTATCCTGAGATAAGTAGCTATATTTCTAAATAAATATAGATGAATATACGACCATACAAATAGATTATCATCACGCATTTGCATGTCACCTGTCACAACAGTTATTTTAACTACGCCTTTTGCAAACAATTTATAAGAAGTACTTACTATAAAGACAGTAACGATTCCGAGTTATCAGTAAAGAACAGCGCTGTATGCGTTATTTTAACACGTTTATCTAATTTAATGTAAGCGGAAAGCATTAATTTAGCATGGCAGATAAATGTAGCATGTTTATGAATGTGTAATCATCAACTATGTTATACTTAGTGCAAGTTAGTGATAAAAACTTAGCGACATTTGTACAGTAGACTAAGAACTTCTTTACTATGATGCATGCAATGGTTTGCGATCCAGGGTTGACATGAAAGTTAGGGGTAATAATTTAACGTGCAAGCTTACTTATCGGTATGCTTCGGGAAATATGATAAAAGTACCGGGAATGTAAGAGCTATTTGATTACGTGGGTAAGAAATGTCTGGTTATGCTCGAGCTAGACCTAAGAAATGGGCTGGTTTAGGGTTAAATTCTACTAAAACAGCAGCAGGTCAGAATTTGTCACTAGTAATTGCAAGATTTCGTAATAAGGCAGTGTGCAGTCTCGCGGCGCAGAGCAGACCGTCCTTGGCCTTCAAATGACTATGAACTTTATCACACGTAGACAAAATCAAAAATGATTTGTATATATCGACTCAAAAAATTATTAGCGGTCACAATCTATTTCAGTTGTAATTGACCCTTAACGTCATAAAAGATGACAAACGTGCAAATAGTCTGCCTAATTGGGATGTCAAAGCAGAGAAGGAGAAGCTAAGTGGGCCCCGGACGTAAAAGTGGGGACGAAGAAGCTAGAAAGCGGGCCCTAATCTCCAAAATGCAAATTTTGGATGCAACAGAGACAATAATTTCCCGGGAATGAACCGATCATTCTTGCTTAGAGAATGAGAAAAATAAAAGGAACGAATGGTTCCCAGCAATCTCAGAAACTGTATAACACTACTTCGTCGGGACGCACGCCTATAGCTACTAGTTATTACAGAACAAACCACACAAAAAGTCAACCAGTAGATTGAATCTAAAACACGCTCAGTATCACCTTGACTGCACCTAAAAAATGGGGCATAGAATAGCCGTGGCGTCATTATATCATTAGTGAACAATAAACCAAGACTACAATGGATAATTCTAGATCTGAGAATTAAAAAAAAAAGAAAAACACACAGTACTTTGTCGTTCAACGGACTGTTAGTTGCTAGATAGCTAGTTATTACCAGAAATATTAATCATAGCGTTGGCGCTAATAGCTCACTTAGCGCATAGCATGCTATTTTTCGTGAACGTGATTTTCAAACCTTGTTAGACTACTGACCTATCAAATGCAAGCAAACGAGCGCAATTTTTTAACAAATAAGTTCTTCCCCACAGAGAATTACATGTGAAAGTTGTACATAATTAATGTTTGTACGTGGACGAAGCAGTTTCATCAATTTACTTAGTTCGGAAGAACAAATAATATAAGATTCAATACAATTAATACGTAGAACGTACAGTGTTGCCAAGATAACCAAGTTTGGCAGGATCTCGCATTTTTTTTAAATTATAATCCAAGATACCAAACAATGTTAATTTTGTCTACAATTTTGATAGTTAAAGTAATAAATGGATTTCATTGATGAATGTAAACGTAGATTAGAATGTAAGAACTTGGTTTAATGAGTGAGAACTTCAGAAGTAACCGGTAATCGGCGTAACAGAACTAAGGCCCGTATTCTAATCTCGATTTATCAGAGGTCAGATTGTGTAGACAATCTGCCAAATCTGTATATCTGCCCTCAGACAATTTCAGATTTAAGATTGAGTGTTTTTCTAGAATACAAGCATTAATCTGTGATCTAAATTACGTTCCATCGCAACGCAATCCCGCTCATCTCTAGAAAATAACGTTATTTGACAGCAGCAATAACGAAACGTGACGCTGTTGCTATGTTATAGCGGCTTGATAACGATCTACGACGACAGCGCGTCTGACAGCACACACGTACAATGCTTGTTATGCCTCTGAATATGTTACGTATTGAGGAAAATTTAAATGTTAATTTGACAGACGACGTTCTGTGTGTACACGGATAACATTTACGGAATGTAAATTTGCCTATAAAAAATGTACGAGGCCCAAGTTAAAGCCCTGTGGCACACCTGCCGATCAACAGTCAACTGGCGTGGGCTTACTTCTTATGGATGGGAAGTCAAGTACCTAGTAGTTCCCGTTATATCTACCAAAAATACATAGATTTATAGTGTGCTATCAATGAGATAGAAGAGGGAACATATTGCCACTTGCGGTAGCAAAGCATAGCACCTTTCATGTCTGCAAACTTTCAATCTCCAAGATGTCAAAAATGGTATTCAACAAATCTTCAAGATCGAACATAAACATCGTTATTCAATTTGACATTTGAAAGATTGAGATTAAATCGGGACGGAATGTTTAACTGATTTTTATCCTTACTAAGTACTTGGTAAAAATCTGTTCATAATTTTCATTAAATTCAATCGAGCATTTCGGAGGATTTTGAACGCAAATATTGTGACACGATATTTTTATATTAATACATTAGATATGGTTGATAGTATTATTGACCAAGAAGATCATAGAGTGTATCCCCAGAGACGTAACAAGGAGGAAAAGATGGGGCAGACCTATTCATATCAAGGTTTGGGGCGCACTGGATGGACATAGCCCGAGATAGGACTTGCTGGAAGTAAATGAGAGGCCTACGCCAGTGAGGCCATTGCTATCTAAAGGAACCTGAACTATAAATTTATAACAAAATGAAATATATAATTAATTATAAACGCAAATTGTAATTTGAATTGGCAGTAGAATAAATGGCTTTTTTATTTTATTTTTATTTTATTAATCTAGTATTATACGTTATAGTATAAAATATGACCTAGAACAGAGCTAAAAGTATCTCGTGTTCTAGAGGATAACAGCTCAATAAAATCGTTAGGCACATAGCACGTCGGCGCGGGCGCATGTCACGGACAATTAACGCGAGTAAACCATGGATTTTTCCTTGTTCTCCACTTTATTAGTAATACTTTGTAATATCGGCTAAACGGCTGAAGCTGATTGAGTAATATTTACCGGAAATTTAACTGAAATTAATGGCAACAATGAGATCGGTTATTAAAACGTTGAGAAAGAATATATATAGAATATAGATGACAAATATAGATGAATAATCATTCGAAGTTGAGATCAGACGGCAGTCACTCTATTGAAAGTCAAAATAAACCAAATTAGGAATAGAAAGAGTAAGAAAACCCAGGTCCAAAGAACAAGCCTTGAATGCTAGTGGGATTAACGCTGGGATGAACAAAAAACTTTTCAAGAGTTCTAGTATTCCCGTTAACGCCTGCGACTAAGCTAATTTTCACATAATATTAGGTTAGGAGTGGGTTCACGATGATAGTATAACGGCCAGGATTCAAACCCGGGACTTCTTAACCATTAAGCTACCGACTAACACACACAAGTTATACATAATAAGCCAGCAGCCATACTGGTTGAATATGGAATGAAAATACTGGTTACACGCAATAGTCGTTAAAAACTAAACATGATGAACGAAATAGCATGGGGGCAATCCCAACGAAATGTACACAGCTCAGGTTTGATGGGGGAAGAAATTTAAGAGCAGGCCTACTGAGATAGCATCGTGAAGTATCCCGGTACGGATTTCATTTTTATTGCCCAACGGTTTCGGGGAAGGGAGGAGGCAAGCACGATATAGAGGAGGCACTCGTGAAATTAGAGCTTTTCTGAATCGGCACTAACACTATGAAGCTGAAGAGTTTATTTGTTTGAACGCGCTGACATCAATAAGTACTTTCGAATTTATAAATTAACTAGCTGACCCACCACAGCTTCGCCCGGGGTTTTTTTTTTTTTTTTTTTTTTTATGTACGACACGCCAACTTGTCCTCACCTCGCCTGATGGTAAGCTAAAGGCAAAGTCTCAGGAAAGAGGGTCACCATTACAGACACTAAGTGCTACAATGGTGGCACTCAGCTTGGCGGCCTCATCAGATGCTTTTTCACGCCCCGCTTAAAGGCCCCGGGACTGTAGGAAGAAGGAAACACGTGTGCTGGTAATGAATTCCAGGTCTTGGTGGTGCGGCAAAGAAAAGAGTCTCCGAACCGCTTGGTTCTTGCTCGTATATTCTGCACAGTGTGAGGGTGACATCTAAGGCCTGCACGTGTTGTCCTATGTAGGAAAGGAGATGGTGGGATTAGTTGGAAGAGCTCGTCAGAACACTCACCGTGGTAGAGACGGTAAAATACAGCCAAGGAAGCAATATCTCTACGCATCTGCAAAGGCTCGAGGGTGTTCGTGACCTCAGGGTTCCCAATAATTCGGACCGCGCGTCGCTGCAACCTGTCGAGAGCATCTAGTAGGTATTTCGCGGAGCCATCCCAGAGATGCGAGCAGTATTCCACGCAGGAGCGAATTTGTGTCTTATAGAGAAGACACCGCTGCTCCGGCGTGAAAAAACGTCTCACTTTGTTTAGGAGTCCGAGTTTCCGCGAGGCTGTTTTGATGATGCTCTCGATGTAATTTCTGTTATTCAGTTTGCAGCGAATATCCATGCCTAGGATATAGAGATTGTCCTGCAGTGGAAGTGGCGTGCTCTGAAGAGTGGGAAGGGGAAGGAAAGAAGATACCTTTGCTGTGAACGCACAAGCCTGCGTCTTCTTGGCATTGAACTCGACCATGTTCTCGGAGCCCCATTGAGAAATGTGATTCAAGATCCGGTCCAGTTCAGTGACAAGAAGCTGTCTTTTTTCCACGATATCAGACTGTTTGGCCGCAGGTTGTCCGTGATAACTCCCGTGTACGGTGCTATCGTCTGCATAGCAATGTATGCTGCCGGTGGACAGCATGTCGTTGATATGCAGAAGAAAGAGAGTGGGAGATAATACAGACCCCTGCGGTACGCCAGCATTTATTTGCAAGAACTCCGAAGCCCGTCCATCACAGAGGACGCGGATACGGCGCTCCTGCAGGAAACTAGCAATCCAGTTGCACAGTCTAGGAGGCAGACCAAAGGCTGGTAGCTTGGAGAGAAGCGATTTGTGCCAGACTCTATCGAAAGCTTTGGCGATATCAAGACTAATTGCCAGTGACTCGCCGTGCTTGTCCATAGCCTCACCCCAAAGATGGGTAACGTATGCTAGAAGATCACCCGTTGACCGTTTCGGCCTGAAGCCATATTGCCGGTCATTAATTAAGGAGTGATCCTCTAGGTGACGCATGAGCTGTTTGTTAATGATGTGCTCGAAGACCTTGCACAGCACTGAGGTGACGGCTATGGGTCGATAGTTGGCTGGCTCTGAGCGATCCCCCTTCTTGGGGATCGGCTGTACATTCGCCTCTTTCCAAGCCGAAGGCACTGTACCCGAGCTGTAGGACAGTCGGTACAGCCGCGTAAGCATCGGAGACAACTCCGCTGCACATTTTTGTAAGACCACCGCTGGAATACCATCCGGGCCACTGGCTTTCCGGACATCGAGTGATTGAAGCACCGCACGAACATCGCATTGCCTGATACGTATTTCAGGCATTACGTGGTCACCATTGGGTAGTGTCGGCGGCTGTATACCGCAATCATCGACTCGGGAATTGGCCGCAAAGAGATTTACTAGCATATTGGCTTTCTCTTGCGGTCCATGGGCCAGGGATCCATCAGGGTAGCGCAGCGGTGGCAGCGAAGGCTGACAGAAGTTGGCCTGCACGGCTTTGGCCAGTCGCCAGTATCCACGGCTGCCCGTGGGATGTGCCACTAGCTCTTGACCAAGCCGCGCAATGCGCAGGGCATCCGCTTTGACGTAAGCCCTCTTGCAAACCTTTGTGGCTCTGTTGTACGCCGCCTTGAAGTGGCTCACATTGGGATCGTGCGTGGCACGCGCCCTTACCCAAGCGCGATACGCGGACTGCTTTTGATCAACAGCCCCCGCACACTCGCGCCCGAACCAAGGGCGCACTCCTCGGGCACCGGTGACATCAGTGTACGGAATATAGTATTCCATACCCAGACCGATCTCACCGGCAACAGCAGTAGCACAATCCGAGGGTTTCTTACCTTCAAAGCAGCGTTCAACCCACGGGATGGACGCAAAATAGTTGCGCAGCCCATCCCAATCTGCTGACGAGTAGTGCCAGAGACGCCGCTTCCCCTGCACGGGTCGTGAAGGCGCTATAATTGGCACCTTGGAGCAGACCAGACAGTGGTCGGAATTGCCTAAAGCGGCTTGTACCGAAACACTGTACAGGTCTGGGTGACTCGTCAGCAGAAGGTCTAGCAGAGAGGGTTTTTTGAAGCTTCATATCCCTTTGAGCCCGTATGTTTTAGTCTTCAAAATATGTATGAAAAATTGCCGGATTTGTTAACATTTATTATCAATGCTCCGCTCCCTTAAGTAGTAGCGTGATGATATATAGCCTAAAACCTTCCTCGATAAATGGACTACCCAACCAGTAAAGAATCATTCAAATCGGACCAGTAGTTCCAGAGATTAGCGCGTTCAAACAAACAAACTCTGCAGCTTTATAATATTAAGTATAGTTTTTGTATTGAATAGTCCGTTTATCGACGAAGGTTCTAGGCTATATATCATCACGCAACTACTTAAGGGAGCGGAGCAGTGATCCTATATGTCAATGCCAGGCAGATCCACACATTATTTAAAGACTAAAAAATTAAGGGCTTACTAGCCTACCCGCCTAAATCCCCCTTGGATTTAGGCGGGTAGGCTAGTCATAGATAGTTAAAAATAGAGTAGAGAATGACTTTGTAAGGAGAAGCACGTCAAAAAACCCAGAAATGAAGTAAGTACTTACGTGAAATGGTAGCGCATAGAAAGAAGTGACTTTTTTTTTGCGCAAAATCCCCACGGATACCTCCCCACCGGAGCCGGTGGAGGAGGTTATGTCGGACTCGAACCGACTAAAACGCACGCCGCCTGTGGGTCGTTTTGGTTGCCGAAGGTGAGGTTGACAGGCATATCCCTCGCACCCCGGCCGACCCAGGGCCATCTCTCACGATCTGGCCCTCTTCTCGGGTGTGGGGACTACAGAGTCCCCAACTCGTCCCCGGAAACGGGGAGGCGCGCCACGCGCGCCACCGCCGCGGCCTGCTTCTGCCAGGGTGACAGGCGGCTCCACCTGTCACCCCCAGGCCGGCGCTCATGGGGGGCGGAGGTCGTTCATCGACCAGAAAGGAGTGACTTAAGAGATTACCTCCTTTCGTCTATTCAGCAGACAAAATGGAAACAGCAGCTTAAATTCAATTCTTTGAGAGAGAGATGGTAAATTAAAGACAGTTGACGTTACTTGCCGTGTGGTTCCCGGTAGAGTAGAGTTTATTATTTTTTATATAGAACACGTCAATTAGACTTCGCCTTGCCTGGTGGTAATCTGAAGGCAAAGTCTCAGAAAAGAGGGTCACCATTACTTACATATACCTACTATGTAACAATGGTGACACTCAACTTGACGGCCTCATCATATGCTTTTTCACACCCCGCTTAAAGGACCAGAGACTAGGAAGAAGGAAACATGTGAGCAGAATACCGCGGCTATAATAACTTTGTGTTGTGTTCCCAGCGGTGAGTTGGGTAACCAGAGCTAACTGGAGAATTTGTGCTGTCAGTGGGAAGACTAAAGGTTTGTCCTGCTTTGTCTTCTATACTGACGGCACAGAAACTCTGTACTTACAGGGTTGGCAGCGCGACTGTGATTCCTCTGGTGTTATAAACGTCCATAGGCCACGGTAACCACTTTCCATCAGGTGGGCCGTGCGCTTGTCTGCCACCTAAGTGGTATAAAAAAACTGGTAATGAATTCCAGGCCTTATGGTGAGACAAAGGAAAGAGTCTGCGAACCGCTTGGTTCCTGATTATCCTACAGTCCCGGGTCGGGACGAGATGAAGGAAAAAGGTCTAAAATATAAACTATGAATGCAAGTGACACTAATATTAAGATGATGATGATTAGTATAGCGTTTTGTACGCAAACGTTTGGTTCGTACGTACAATATTATCGTGACACGTGTAGTGACGTCACAGTTACGTAAACGTGAAAAGAAATTACATGAAATATCGTGATACAGTACAATTGGTGTACATTGTAATGTTGTTTTAGAACTATGAGTGAAATGTATTTGGTAATATGTTTAGGTAAGAAATTAATAAGCACGGTATTAGCCGTGTGGTTCCCGGCAGAGTAGAATTTGGACCACCCCATCTCTTCCCATGCGGTGTCGTACAAGGCGACTAAGGGATAGGACTGTTTAACATCAGACAGATATATACAGCCCAGACACAGCCTCAGATGCATGGCTTGAGTCAACAATAGAGCCCGGAAGACGGCAATAGGCTCACCCCTATTACGTGGGACTGAATTCAATGATTGGTGAAATGTGGGTGTTAATTCACATCTGCCTAACCCTCCGGGGATAAAGGCGTGATTATATGTATGTTTTTTAATTTCATTTAATAGGTACTAATGTGAGTGACCATAATAGTTTACATACCTAGTGTTTGTAGTTGAGCAGTGTTCACAATTTTCATACTTCAGTTCACATCGTGAACCACAAAGTTAAACGAACCAACTGAACTATGAGAGCTGTTAACCCGACGATGCCAAAACTAAGTTCAACGGAACTTTTAGCGACGAGACACGGTGAGGTGACCCAATAAGGCAATTCAGATTATCCTGGTTCAGCCGGAATGCGAAGGTTATATCTTACGCAATTTCACACCCATATGAAAACCAAGAGAGTTCGACATAGGGGTATCCCAGGTGATTTTCACATGAAACAAAGAAAAAAAAGCCATCTACGGCTTCAAGATGGCCCCTGACGCGACAATCTGCTTCTGCAACGTGCGACAGGCAGCCTTACCTGTCTGTACTGCACTTCGAGAAGAGTGTATATATGAAAATTTGGTTTCCTTACAAAGTTGAAAGTACACTTAATAGTCTACCGAGTGTTATGTGTAGTTACCCTTGATTTTTTATTCCCTGGCAAAACCGGCAATTGCACAACCGAGCCGTTGGTACAACATACATTGGATAAAAAAACAACACGGTACGTAAAAAACCTAATTATGTAATTTCTATCAAGGTCCGCCATGACGCGTGCTCGATACTCGGCCATACACGTGTAACGAGACCACGTGTGTGAAAACAGTACTAATAATATCGGTTTTGATGACTAAGATAAACCGCTCACAGTATTGGCACCAATTATATTTGTGTCGAAGGCTGATGGCCGTTGGAGCAAATGAGTCGGCAAACGGAAGGTGGGACGCCCCCTAGCCAGATGAACTGACGATCTGAAGAAGGCGGCTGGGGCAGACTGGATGCGATCGGTGTAGGATCGGGCGCAATAGCGCACATTGGAAGTCGCCTTTGTCCGGTAATGGAGTGCAGTAGGCTAATTGAATGATTGATATTCGTGCGCGATACCTGGTGAAGTGGATACATAGATACCCGTTTTATATAACAGGCAATATGACTACCACAACTGATGATGAGCTAAAAATGTCTCACGGATGAGGTCAGGATAATCATTACTAATAATTCTGCAATTGTAGGTCTCAACGTAATGGCCTTATCGGCTGTTTTTTATGCCCAAGGAAATTAGAATGCTGATAAATAATAAGTCTTTATGGTGCGGCAAAGTAAACAGGAGCTGAACTGCTTGGTTCTGGATGGAATTGTTTGCACCTTATGAGGGTGACACCATAACCCTGCATATTTGTTTGGAGTCTCTAGAGAAAAAGAGAAGGTGGAACTAATTGGCAGAGTACATTCCTACTCTAAACATTACAATGAAGAACTAATGTACCTGTGCAGTCAATACCATCTTGGATTAAGAGGTTCCAAAACTCCTTCAAAGATAAAGAGCTAAAAAGCGCTACCCTCACAGAGTTTCCTTCGTCATTCAGTCCCGGATTCTTTAAGCGGAGCGTGAAAAAGCATCTATGGAAATCCTCAAGGTAGGGACCGCCATTCCAGAGACAGTATTGTTAATGGCACTACCAGCTCACTATCAGACGACCTAAATATTAAAAAAAAAACTAATTGGACGTGACTAAATCAAACCTTTTCCGTTGCATATCACTTACGATACCAATTTAATGGGCTTGTTTGTTACCGATGTACATAATAGCAACCTTCAATCAGCCAGCATGTGATTATTGGTGAAAACATGACATCACCATTAAGCAGTGTGTAGTGTCGCTATGCGTTCTGGTTTTATCTGTAAGCAGTAATGGAATTGCTACTATGATGGGAATTTATGCTGGCTATTCCACTTTTTGCGTTCAGCCTTCCCATCCCATCTGGGAGGCAAATCCATACAATATTATAAATTCGAAAGTAACTGTCTATTTTTATATAGGATACGTCAACCAGACTGCCTTGCCTGATAGTATGCTGAAGGCAAAGTCTAAGAAAAGAGGGTCACCATTACATACATATACCATGTTACAATGGTGATACTCAGCTTCACGGCCTCATCAGATGCTTTTCACGCCCCGCTTAAAGGACTCGGGACTGTAGGAAGAAGGAAACACGTTACGCTATCACGCCTTAATCACTAAACTGATCTTTATGAAATTTGGTACATAGATAGACTAGACCTTACGAAAGGACATAAGCTACCTATTTTCGCGAAAGAAGGTGTTAAAGGGGTTTTGATAGGGGATGAAAGTTTATATTTAAGTTCGTAATTTTTTAAGATAACGTAAATAAATTTGATACACAGCTTAAACTAATTAAATTTGATCCAAGATGTACAAATTTGGGTGTGAGGGTTTAAACCAGCCCTCGTTGTAGCAACAGCAGATACAGGGCGGCGACGTGTCCTGTTTTCGTCGATTTATTGGACAGGAGGAATTCGATTGCCAACAAGATATCGAGCTCGCCAACATTGGCTACCATGGACGTTCAGGGTCTCATGGATATCCTACCAATGGCATTCCTGATACTCAACACAAGCAGATGTGACGATGCACTGTTTCGTCAAACGTTTGGTCGGTTCGAGTCCGACATACCTGTCTTGCGCATTATGTTTTCTCATACGTATACTCTAGTATATAGTGAATTTTGCCTTTTAGAATAAAAACTAAATTTGTTGGGTATTTTATGGTCAATTCTTACGAATTCAATGAAATTTATCTTTGTTGTTTACTAGAGTAATTGATAATAATAAATTATAGGTAACATTAAGCTTAATTTAAGCTGAAGAGTTTGTTTGTTCTTGTTACATTGAATAACCTGTTTAACGAGGTAGGTTATAAGCTATATATCATCACGCTACTACTTAAGGGAGCGGAGAAGTAACTATAAATAGCATCAAATCTGGCAGATGCCCACACATTATTAGAAAATTTATAAAATGGCTTATGGTGATACGAGATTTTTAAGTATGTTATTAATTATTCTGACACGAGGCAAGGCGAAGTCTAATTGACCTATTCTATATAAAAAAAAATACTATTTTGAGATATAAAGAATTTGAATATTCAACGAGCGAAGCAGGGACAGGTCATTCTAGTCTTCAATTAACTAGTATGTTCTCGTCAACAAGTTGGTTCTACTTAAAATCAAACTAACGCCGACAAGATATTGATTGATATCTTATCGATAATGAATATATTCTTGAAAACAATTGTATATATCTCACACCTTTCTTTCTATAGAGTAGGCAGAGATAACAGATTGTATTCTAATGTAACTAACTAATGGAAATTCGAGCGATAAAACTGAGTTCTAACTGTTTACTCAATGAAAAATGTGGTAACGCAGTTTACCTATGTATATTTACATATTCACGCCTGCAAATCCCCGAAGGGGTAGGAAAAGGTATTTAACAACCACATTTCACCGGCAACAGGCTCCTCCCCTAAGCCTATTGCCGTCAGGCGAGCACTTCATATATCTGTATGTTTACTGTTTCTGTATGTTTATGTGTGACAGCCTTTCTGGCGTGGCGGTAATGAACGTGACCGCAATGCAGGAGTCGCGGGTTCTATCACCGCTCAGCGCAAATATTTGTATGCAGGAATATGGGTATTTCTATTTCAATATGTATTTACAAAAAAAAGTTTTTCATTTTTTTTTATTTTTTTTTTTTATCCCCATTCTAGATTCCATAACACAAGCTAGTTAAGCTATGCTTACCATGGGTCTAGATAGCGTTGTGTATAATGTTGTAGAATATTTATATTTATCTTTGTGTATTTTTAGAGCCGCGTGGATCCCGCCAGAGTAGAATTTGGACCACCCCATCTTTTCCCATGGGGTGTCGTACAAGGCGATTAAAAGATAGGGCTGTTTAACATCAGACAGGTATATACAGCCCAGACTCAGCCTCAGATGCATGGCTTGATTCAACAATAGTGCCCTGAAGACGGCAATAGGCTCACCCACTATTACGTGGGACCGAATTTAATCATTGTTGAAATGTGGGTTCCTCACCGGTACCCACCGGGGATAAAGGCATGATTGTATGTATGTACAATAATCGTAGATTCTATCAAAAAATTCATAACATAATATAACATAACATAAACTCACGCCTATATCCCCGAAGGGGTAGGCAGAGGTGCTAGCACCCACATTTCGCCAGTTTATGTTTAGGTCCCAATGTAATAGGGAGCAAGCCTATTGCCATTAACCGGGTACTTATAAACCTGCGATAAATACACACATAACTTCGAAAAGTATCGAAAAGTCATTGGTGTGTGCCATGGTAAAACCTGGGATCGAACCCGATACCTCGTCTCAACAGTCCATTACCCATACCACTTGGCTACCGCAAAAAATTCAGACCTAAAATAGAAACTAATATTATCTTTTAACCGTCTCATTCTTAAGAAATAATGAACTAATTATGTAAATCATTAGCACATACCTACAGAACCTTGTAGATATTAACAATAAGTACGTGTATTGTCAATTAAAGCCACGTGGCACGAATATATCTTGTGAATACCGAGTTGTTTATCTAAGTCTAGTTGTAAGACTCATTACGATGTGTGATAGATGTGTTTTGTACCTAGAGGCTGTTCAAGTATTATGTAAGCAGATTTATTACAATTATTTAATCCCCCCGTTAGCAAAAGTAGGCAAAACTAAACATTACTACCTATATGTATATTTGTTTTCATGTTTGTTTTTTTAGGATAATGTATGAGTAATGCATGCTAGATTATGTTTGCAAAAGTAAATAACTGCTTACGTAATCATTATCTACAAAATCATGAAAAATAAGCAACGCAAAGACCCTCCCCCCTCTCCCCCATTTAGTTCTTACGTAATACTTGAACGCCCCCTTGTTTTTTTTTTACGTGCGCAAAATCCCCAAGGATACCTCCCCACCGGAGCCGGTGGGAGAGGTTATGTCGGACTCGAACCGACTAAAACACACGCCGCCTGTGGGTCGCTTTGGTTGCCGAAGGTGAGGTTGACAGGCATATCCCTCGCAACAGGCATATCCCTCGCAGTTGAACGCCCCTAGAAGTGTGTTAAGAAACAATTATTTACATATATAGAACACGTCAATTTGACTTCACCTAGCATGATGGTAAACTGAAGGCAAAGTCTCAGGAAAGAGCGACACGTACATGTTATAATGGTTGGCCTCATCAGATGTTTTTTCACGCCCCGCTTAAAGGACCCGGGACAGTAGGATAAAGGAAACAAGCGTAAGTATGTGTGCGGGACGTATTGCACAGCGTCATCTAAACCCAAATTAAGAATAGCTTGATATAAGTTCTAGATTGCAGATAAACAGACCTATGCTTTTTTGGGTTTTGTAATTAATACAGGAATATGTATTATACGTTTGTCTGTGTGCTTCTATACATAATATGTCATCATCATTAACTTAAAGGTGTTTCCAATTCCGTCAGAGATTATCTCGAAGCCCACGATCCGCCTACTGTTTCTCTTAAGTCTTCACGGACACAACTGCCAACTGACCCTCCCAACAGGGAAGTCTGCACCATAGACTCGTCCGCCAATTGACCCAAAGATATTTGTGGGCACATATTCCTCTTATAACTTCGCAGTCGGTTACAAACCTGTCATAGCAACAAGTGCAATTTGCTAGCAAAGCACATGATAGCATACAGTGGGTACACTTATGTTGGCTCTATTGGAAAATTACTCGCGTGGGGCGCTGGTGCGTACGCGCAGGCCGGAGCGACGCTGTCTCTCAACGCCACGTCATCTGCGTTATGTAAACATGCTGTATTATGTTGTTAGGTGCGTTGGCTTAAAATGGCCGACACGATGTCTAATATGCGATTGTTTTTCTTTTTGTCCTACATATTTATGCCTGATATGACGGATATGACAAACATTAGTATTGGAGGAAAAGTATCGGAGGAACTGTCAGTCAGTTCATGTTCATGTGATCATGGTGCTTGCAACAGCGCCGAAATATCGGTAACTCAAAACAATGCAACATGGTAAATATCCCGATTATTTTTATACTGATGTGAGTGACGTGACCATGACAGTTTAAATACCTATAAAGTGAATTAACACCTACATTTCGCGAACTATGATTTTCGGTCCTACATAGTAGGGAGTACGCCATTGCCGTCACGTGGGTACAGTCATAGTATGTCTGTTTGTATAACTGTCAGTTGGAGAATAGCCCTATCTCTCAGTAGTCTTCAAAGACACCCACGGGAAGAAATGGGGTAGCTCTATTTTACTCCACATGTTTCCTTCTTCCAACAGTCCCGGGTTCTTTAAGCGGGGCGTGAAAAAGCATCTCATGAGGCGGCCAAACTGAGTGCCACCTTTGTAGCATTACTTAGTGTCTGTAATGGTGACCCTCTTTCCTGAGACTTTAGACTTTAGACTGAGACTTAGCTTACCATCAGTCGAGGTGAAGTCAAATTGGCGTGTCCTAGATTTAAAAAAATGTACTGAAGTTAGAAGGTAAATAAATATTTTGACACCCATATTTCGTTAACAGTTTTCGACACAACCAAGTCTACAAGCCACCCCGTATCGGAAACGTGTCGGCATCGTGTCGTGTAGTATGCACAGTAACAAACCAGTGTTTGCCTATCCATGCGATTCGGTCCCAACGTGATATTATTTCAACTAATCTGAATCGCGAGTTTAATATTCGCGTTGCGCGTGCGCACGCGCCGTTAGCCAATTCATTAACTAGCATTAATATACGCACGCAAGAAAAAATGAAATTTACAAAGATTGTTTAAACAAATCGTGCTACTGAGTGAGTGAGGAATTAATGAGAAAGTTTTGTATGTATGAACGGATGTTTGTTACTCAATCACGTCAAAACGGCTGAACAGATCTTGATGTAATTTGGTGCAGTGACAGATTAGATAAGGTTTTTTATATTGGGAATAAATAAATAAATAAATAAAACATTTATTTTTATCACAACACATTTGGAAGTTACACTTACAGTGCAATGGTATATAGTTTTCTATATAATAATAAATATTCCACGACATTCTACACAACGCTATCAAGACCCATGGTAAATGTAGCTTAACTAGCTTGTGTTATGGGATCTAGAATGCGGACAAACATACTTAGATACTTTTTTTTGTATACATAGAAGACATACATAGAAACACCCAGACCAATGCAAATATATATATTCATGTATAAAAATATTTGCACTGAGCGGGAATCGAACCCGCGCCCCCTGTATAGCAGTCGAATGTTCTACCGCTACGCCACGGAGGTCGTCAGTTGACTTAATATATAGTATATAGTTTTTCTTTAAGGTAGACTGGTGCCTAAACTAGGAGAAATCCTGTATTTTAGGTATCCAGTACACACCCATTAGACTTCTAGTACTTACTGTATAATAGTTACTAGTGAAATGGTAGGTAAGACTTTACTAATCAAAGCGATCTAGATTCTAGTATAACAATATAAATTATTCAATATAGTTGGTAATATCAGAGTTAGTAGGTATTTGTCTAAGAGTAATGGAATGCGTGTGTGTGTGTGTAATGGTCGATATCTGGACACTTTTTCACCTTGCCAAAGACACACACATTAGTAACGCCCGTATATATGACTGACTGATTGTTTGTGTGAATAAGCAATTACAGTTTTACTAACATAGGATACAAGCATTTTTATTACTAACATTTTTATGGGCAATGCCTGAAATAAATGATTTCATTTTATTTATTGTATTTAATTGGGGACTGATAGGAGACATTCAGTATTGTCATAATCTAATGTAAAAAAAACCGCGGTAGCCTAGTGGTATGGGTAATGGACTGCTGAGACGAGGTTTCGAGTTCGATCCTAGGTTTTACCATGGCACACATCAATGACTTTTCGATGCTTTTCGAAGTTATGTGTGTATTTATCGCATGTTTATAAGTGCCCGGTTAATGGCAATAGGCTCGACATCTATTACGTTGCGACCTAAACATAAACTGGCGAAATCTGGGTGCTAGCACCTCCGCCTACCCCTCCGGGGATATAGGCGTGAGTTTATGTTATGTTTAATCTGATGTCATGATGTCATTCGGTGGTTTTTTTACGTAGTGATTTGGTAAGCTTGTCTTTCGGTAGTATTTTATTGATGATGTTATTTTAAAATAACCTTTCTATTGATGTTTTAAAGGAAATAGAAGAACCAATTTGTAAATAGCCAGGTTGAATCGTCTCTTAGTTAGAGGTGCAGTCGGGTTGTAGTTTAGCAAAGAGTATTGTTTTGTTATGACGTTAACAATGAATAAAAATTGACGGACAGTCATCACCTTGCACTTTCATACAACTCTGTCGTGGGGTATCAAAAGGGTAGGAAATGAGACTTTTCAGTATCGCTCGCTGTGCTCTTTCCACCTGGGTAATAATAAGTTTATGTAGATCGCGAAAATGGTATCAGTATTACCTGATCTTCTCTTAAAAGTCTTCAACTGAGCAGCAAACCCTGTTGCGTACAAAGCTTGCACTAATGAGCTTAGAACATGACTTCGTATTCCTCATCATTCATCCTCCTGCCCTTATCCCAAGATTATTTGGGGTACGCGCAACATGCGTTCTTTTTCCATTCATCTCTAGTTGCAGTCATTTCCGCCACCTCATTTTAGGCCTCCCTATCCCCTTGTAGCCATCCACTTCCATAGTTAGTGCCTTCCTTACGACATTACTTTCATCCCTACGCATTACATGCCCGAACCAGGACAACCCGACTTCGTATTCCTAATTTTAAACAATTCAGTTAAGTTGGCTTTTACGCGAGCAACTGCTGTCTGATTCGCTAACCTCGAGAAGAAAGCCTACGCCAGTACCTCAACCAGGTGCACCAGATCCCAAAGACCTTACACACACCATAGCCTTTGCTATCATACGATATAACGCAACAGACTTCCAGAAGACCATTGTTTCTTTTCACATATCCATTTATTACATTACAAAATCCAGTAAGTATTAAAGTTTGTAGTAAAATACTGCAATTCAAGGCGAATGCTAGAATTACTGCTTACTTTCAACAGCAAGGGAACCTTTTCCTGGATTACGTCACTAAGTGGCACAAACATTTCACTAACAAGCCAAACCACAGACTAATAATATGCCGACTATACGACGAATAGTGATGCGAATTTACAGAAACTTTGAATATTAAATATTCAACAAAAACTTAATACACAAACATTATTGGGTCATTAAAAAATGGCGGTACATGAGAGAAATTCAGTGAACAAACAAGATTTAAGACCTAGTTATGATTTTTGTTTAATTTTAATATTGTCCTAGTATTGCATGTCTAATTTGGTAGAACTTGTATTTCTTCTACATAATTAAATACACCTAGATGTATAATTATTATGTTACATGTTCAGCAATAAAATTATTTGATTTGATAATTAAAAAATGGACTTTCTTGAAGTACTTAATATCAGAAATGAAAATTGGTTACTTGGAATTTTGTTTTTAAAAGAAGAGATTTTGGACGGAACCGAAAGATGACTGAACTCAACCGTTTATCATTTCCATTGGCAGATAATAATATAAGTGTAACTCAGCATACATTTATTTTAGAAAAATCCGTATGGGTCCGAGCAACACAATTAATACTCATATTTAAGTTCACGCGACTGATATTGATTTTATACCACTTGGGTAGGAGGCAAGCACACGGCCCACCAGATGGGAAGTGGTTACCCGTGCTCTATGGACGTATGCAACACCAGGGGTGTTACACTCGCGCTACGAACCATGAAGAAACCTTCTGATGCCCCTTTAGAACCCCTTATTGTAGGTGCTTGGGAAAACCGCAGCAGGGAGGTCATTCCACAGCTTGAGTGTGCGTGGGATGAAGTTTCTTTCATACCGCACAGTGCACACCGTCTCAGTCATATATTATTTGTTTCTGTTCTCTTATAAGTTAACAATGTTTTGTTGAATGTTTTACGCTCAACATCGAAAGAATTAAGTGCCTATGTCGAAATAGAAAGTAAAAATACTCGGCGATAAGCTTTTTGAGTGAAAAAAAAAACACTTTATGACACAAACAGCCATAGACGTAAAGTGTAATTTAATGGGACTGTCCATCAGCTACTCACGTCTCGTACGTATGCAAAGAGATACAGAAAAACTCTTAACATACTCAAAAACCTTTTTTCGTCAACTGGGGTAAAATGTGTAATGTAAGTAGGTACATTACGATCGTTTTATCCAATGTCGCAATTTTTATTGTTGTACTAAGCAGATATATTTACAATTGTATTCTGTGCCCGGTTTTATCAGAACTAAAGGAAAAATGTGTTAAACCGTATCATTTACCGGGAATAAATTATGTAATGTGGCAATATTTTAATAAAAGTCCCTTTATCATTATTAACACAAATAAAATCGGAAAGAGAACGTAGCTACAATACTTCAATGTAGTAAACGGAATCAATTTTTGAAGTGGGTAGAAAACGGACTTGTTCTTTTAACTTGTGAGTAGAAAAAAGTGGGTTGAAAATGGAAACCGATAAAAAATACAAAGAGTGTGGTTTGGTCATAATAAAGTAACGAGATAGTTACTAAGTTATGTATTACTTGCAGATTTTTATTGTTATACATAACTAGCTGTTGCCCGAGGCTCTGCCCGCAAAGATTTCTGATCCCGTGCCGGACGGAATGAAAAGTATCCTATGTCCGTCTCCTGATTCTAAGCTATATCCTCACTGATTTTCAGCCAAATCAGTTTAGCCGTTCGTGAGTTATAAATAGTGTAACTAACACGACTTTCTTTTATATACACAGATATATACATATATATATGTGTGTAAAACTGCTAATAAATATGAAAGAATGTTTGCTTGTTCTGTATACACTCATAAATAGCAATAGAGTTTTCATAGGTGGCTGGGACAGACTGGATGCAGAAGGCGGGAGGAACAGACGAAATGACGCACAGAGGCATATACCCAGCAGTAGACTGCGGTGGATTAATTGATTGATTGATTTCATAGATATCTTTGAAGACCCTTTTTTTTAAGTGCGGAACCCCTTGGCATCAACAGGCTTTTTACCATTGGGGGCGGGGGGGGGGGGTCCAGCTGGACTGCTGACGACCCAGGTGTTCTTTACTATGTTAGGTAAATGCATGATTGTGGTTCCCAGCAAAATATAGCAGCCTATTCGTAGGGTGTCATGGTTCGTAGTCCATATGGGTCAAAATTTAATTTTAGTGGGAAAAGGTACAAGTGCAATTCGGTTAAAATAAGCTTAGATACGCCCTTTCCAAGTAAAGGTGGACATTTATTTGTGTGTTTAATAGATGGCTAACATGGATAGGGGGCTTTTGGCCGTTAATTAAACAAATTAAAAGTATTTTAACAATAATTCGTATGCCAACTTTTCTTGTGTTTTCTTATCAGAATAGGGAACACTCATGACAGAACTGGCCATTCACAGCTGTTAATAGTATTGCTTGTTATGCGGTACACCTGGACTATTTCGGACGGGAATCCGGTCGAATCTGCAAATCCAGACTTAATTCACCAATTAAGTATACATACATATAATCACGCATTTATCCCTGCAGTGTCAAGCAGAAGTGAATTAACACCCACATTTCACCAATAATTAATACTATTTGGTCCCACGTAATAGAGAATGATCCTATTGGCATATTCCGGACACTATTGTTAACTCAAGCCATGCATCTGAGGTTAAGTTTGAGGATACCTATCTGTCTAGTGTTAAACAGCCCTATCCCGTAATCGCCTTGTACGACACCGCATGGGAAGAGATAGGGTCCAAATTCTACTCTGCCGGAAACCATGCGGTGAGTATACTGTAGGGTTTAAGGAAGGTATATTTACAACCAAACCGAAAATTTAAGTTCAACCACAAAGCTTCGTGGTTTTAAGGAATGTTGTAGAACCATGTTTGTTTAAGTAATCTTTAATGTAAAATAAATATTTTAAAAAGAAAACTTGACTTCAGAAAAGTGCTCCACAAATTTCGAAGCGCAACTGCAGATGTTTCATCGCAGGCCTACTACAGTTTCCTCATTTCGCATTTAAATCACAGAATCGTTAAAAATGGTTTTGGTACACGGTTTAAGTAGCGATGTTACGCACCGTTGGCCATAGAACTCAAGTAAACACGCGTAATTAAGTGTACTATATATACCATTATAGGTATCATTACCAGCTCTGTAATACTCAGAAGTGAGCGGTAAATCAGTCTGTCATTATATGTTGGCTATTATTAGGAGAACAATGGAATGGTCTGTGATGTTAACGATGTGACTAGATTATATAGACAAAGACTGGTATGTAGATATCTGTCGCAGCAACTAGCTTAATAAGCCGTACAATCATGTTAACCTCACCTTCGGCAACCAAAAACGCCCCCAGGGGGCGTGCGTTTTGGTCGGTTTGAGTCTGACATAACCTCTTCCACCGGCTCCGGTGGGGGGGTATCCGTGATCATATTGCGCACGTAAAAAAAAGCAGTACAATCAACTGCCTAGCCTCTTTATTAAACAGCGCCGTTCTACGAGCTTCCTTAATGATATTGAATGAAATTTTAAGCATTTAGCTAACTATTGAAAATTGATCAAGATAGAGAAAAATTAAACGGTCCAGGCGGGATTCGAACGGATATATGTATAGAAGAATTTGGATGGATTCAGGCGAAGGTTCGGTGGCTTAGTGGTCAGAGCGTTGCCCCTGTAAGGGAAAGATCGCGGGTTCGAATCCCGCCTGGACCATTTCAATTTTTTCCATCTTAATCGATTTTCCTAAATGATATTCAGACTGGTCTGATGTTTAGATCCTCCTGTATGTATTTATTGCTCACATAATATAGTATGTTCAGTATGGCTCTCCACCCCCACTAAAATAACAATGTATATTCTTACTGTCAATAAAGTTTTTATTATTATTATTTATTATTAATAATCATCGGTACATGGTTTAGGCGGTACTTAGATTGTCAAGATTTTAAGTTCGTACATACATACATACATATAGTCACGCCTTTATCCCCAGAGGGTTACACAGAGGCAAATTAACACCCTCATTTCACCAATAATTGTATTCGGTCCCACGTAATAGGGCGTCAGGCTATTGCCGTATTCCGGGCACTATTGTTGACTCGAGGCATGCATCTGAGGCTGAGTCTGGACTGTATATTATCTGTCTGATGTTAAACAGCCCTATCCCTTAGTCGCCTCGTATAACACCGCATGGGAAGAGATGGGGTGGCCCAAGTTTACTAAACACATTATAACATTATACAAGAACATTATAAGGAGGTAGGACACGGCGGTATTTCCGCCCAATTGAGCAGTGCGACTGGGGAAGAACCTCCGCCCTACAGAATACCACGGTTATAATAACTTCGTGTTGTGTTGCCAGCGGTGAGTAGGGTAGCCAGAGCTTACTGGAGAATTTGTTCTGTCAGTGGGATGACTAAAAGCTTGTGCTGCTTTGTCCTCTACACTGACGGCACAGAGACTCTGTGCCTACAGGGTCGGCAGCGCGAGTGTGGCTTCTCTGATGTTACACACGCCCATAGGCCACCGTAACCACTTTCTATCAGGTGGGCCGTGTGCTTGTCTGTCACCTAAGTGGTATAAAAAAAAAACACGCTTTCGTATTAACCGATACATTTAATTTGGTTCAGTTTCACGCCAGTACTGTCTTAAATATTAACCAATTGAAATACACCGTATAATCACATTACGATAGCGTTTTAAACTCATTGTCAAGTAGAATATTGCCCAAGAATAATGTCAGTTAGGTTTTACGATTTTATTTAATTGAACATCTTTCTTTATGGCCCACACGTGGTAACTACGAAGTACTTTCTCTTTATTTCACATTTATGGCAACACCTAATAACACCTTTACAAATAATTAGATAATTAAAATTCACCCTATGTATGTGAACTTAATGATAATGATCAAAAATATTGAAAATAAAAACTGTTACTAACGGATTCTATCGTGATTTATTTAATGTTATTTGTTTATTTAATGTTATTTGATTATTTAATGTTATTTGATTATTTACGTTGATGCCGACGTTTCGGTTACTTTTCAGCTGCCATGGTTACGGAGATAAAAAAAATCGACAACCTGATCTAATTAGGATAAGGTTATCTTTTAGGGCACTAAATATCCGTAACGAATTCCACAGATGTTCGTATAGCCACCGCGACGGTTTGACGTGCTTTCTGAGGCACATACGATCTCAAGCTGTTAAGAATGGCCCCACCCATGTTAAAACTAACCGGCCCCCATAGACAAGTAGTAATTCCTATTCTTAAGAATCAAACAATTAATTTCATTTATTCAGTTTAGGCACATAAAGAGCACATTTAAACGTCAATTTTTTACAATTATGTCAAGAAATATTATAAAAAGATTAAATAATGTAAATAAACCATTGGAAAATGATTATTTTGCTGGTTCTGTGGGTTAGTTCTACTGAAAATATACCAGCAAGAAAGTCAGAGAACTATATTAGAACTAGATTATCTTTTTTTATTATGGTTATGTTTACATTTTATATTGTGCGTTCAAACAAGAGATTAAGATGACGATGCATTTTCATCATTAAGACATTCGTCTACTTTATAATAACCTTTTTTCATCAAACACTTTTTCACTTCTATTTTAAATTTATTAAGTGGCAACTAATCTACTTAAATCAAAACTTAATAATTGAATGATGAATGAATGGAACCGCGAATAAAACCGCGGTTGCCTAGTGGTATGGGTAATGGACTGTTGAGACGAGGTCTCGGGTTCGATCCCAGGTTTTACCATGGCACACACCAATGACTTTTCGATGCTTTTCGAAGTTATGTGTGTATTTTTCGCAGGTTTATAAGTGCCCGGTTAATGGCAATAGGCTCGCCACGTATTACATTGGGACCTAAACATAAACTGGCGAAATGTGGGTGCTAGCACCTCTGCCTATCCTTTCGGGGATATAGGCGTGAGGTTATGTTATGAATGAATGGAATTGTCACGTATTTTGACGTTTATGACAGTCGATTCCATATATTGATCATACATACATATAATCACGCCTTTATCCCCGGACGGTTAGGCAGATCTGAATTAACACCCACATTTCACCAGTCATTGAATTCGTTCCCACGTAATTGGGGTTGAGCCTTGCCGTCTTCCGGGCACTATATTGATCAATCTATTCTATTTTACAAACATATTGCTATTTGTTTAGAGTATGTAATACCTACCTATCACTTAACTTTGCAATATCGGTTAGTATTTCACCATGTCACTTTAAAAATTCATAAATCGACAAATTCAGTTTAATAACTAATTTATCTATAGAAAAGTACTCGATTCGTGAACAACCAAAGGAATAACGAGCGTAATAACGTTACGAGAATAACTAGTTACAAAAACGATAACAATAAACCAGTTTAGCTATTATTAATTTATCATTGAACGATTATAACAATACAATATTTTGTTGTCAACGAACAACGGAAACGTATTGACGCAGTGCGTAATTTTCTATAATTTCAGATAATGCTATAGTTTTAATGATTCCATATCTACATTAATAAGAAAAAGTCGTTTTACTTACAATATTTATAACTCGAGAACGGCTGTTTCGATTTGACTGAAAATTGGTGGGGAAGTAGCTTAAAACGGTGTAGTGACGGAGAAATAATACAAGAATCACCACCCTCTCCAACTCATCTGAAGGGTGTCGTAAGAGGCGACTAACGGAAAAATACGCAGACGATATCACTACGAGAGAAGGAAAACTTGAAATAAAACCCTGTACCAACCTGTCTGGCCAGCGTGGATGCAAAAATGTTACTACTGAAAATTGGGTTTCCTCCAATTTCTTAAAAAAACCGCAATTTCATATATGTATCGATCTATTCTTTCTTTCTCATTAGATCATAACATACTTATTACACAAAACTTGGTCAGAGTTACCCAGAATGACTATACTTGTTGTGTTATGAAATTGTGTACCTATGTAACATTTTGCACCAATAAATATTTTTTCATTTTTATTTTTCATTATGTTACGTACCTACGTGTTGGGTAAAAAACAGCCCTACGCCTTGGTCACCCTGATAAAAAGTGGTATATAGGCGTTATTGTGTAAATGTTTTATACGTCCCAGACAGTCATACTAATATTAAAAATACGACAGTATAAAACGAGTTTATTTATTACACTTTTACACCTAAAACATTGAATCGACTTTAATGTGCCTTATTTGGTACCTACAGAGACCTTGGGAAAGATATAGGCTTTTGTTTGAATAACCGAGATCAACTCGGAAGGAACCACGTGTAACAACTACTGAGGTATAACGGAGGTGAGAAATTTAATAGGTAGGTTACTTTGGGAGAAAAAATTGCTGTAGGAGTTATAACTACTGCTATTTTGAAACTTGGTAATGGCATTCAGCTTTTTATTATTAAAGGTTGCACTAGCTGTAAGTTTTCCAATTTTTTTTTTTTTTTTTTATAGGACACGTCAATTGGACTTCGCCTTGCCTGATGGTAAGCTGAAGGCAAAGTCCCAGAAAAGAGGGTCACCAAATGTTCAAAAAAAAAAATAGAATAAGATGCCCATAGACAAAGCCATAGACAGCAATGAAGAATTATATTAATAGATTGCGATAGCCGCATGGTTCTCTTACCATGCGGTGTCGTACAAGGCGACTAAGGGATAGGGCTGTTTAACATCAGACAGATATACAGTCCAGACTCAGCCTCAGATGCATGGTTCGAGTCAACAATAGTGCCCGGAATACGGCAATAGACTCGTTTCCTATTACGTGGAACCGAATTCAATGATTGGTGAAATGTGGGTGTTAATTCACCTCTGCTTAACCCTCCGGGGCTATCCCCCGTGATTATATGTATGTATATTAATAGATACGTCATACACGAATATGGCAGCTTTCGAAAATAACGCGAATACGTAGTATTTTTTAGCTAATTAAATCCTACCAATAATACGTCAATATTATTTTTTTAATTACATTATATTTTTTATCAATTAATATTATTATTATTATTACGAATTTATTATTCGAGACTTTTTTACGGAACGCACAGTCTGATTGATGCGTAAAAGTGCGGTTTTCTGTCGCCATTTTAGAGTACGGTCAACTTGTCATCTATACTAATATTATAAAGAGGAAAGATTTGTATTTTTGTATGTAACGAATAAACTCAAAAAGTCCTGGACCGATTTTAATAATTCTTTCTTCATTAGAAAGCTACATTCTTCTTGAGTAACATAGGCTACTTTTTATCCCGATATTCCCATGGGATCAGGATTTACGCGGGTCAAACAGCGGCGCGGTGCTAGTAGTTTATAAATTATAATACATCATTGATAGCAAGATACGTCCTTTGCTCTGAGTTCCCCTGTCACCTGATGAAGTCAGATGGCACTTTTAGATATTATATTAGTTCCCCGATTCGAAATGTTTTATTAAGGTAACAGGAAGATACATACGGCGTAAGAAATGAGTACGCACATTAATATGAAAAGGTGTACACTTATCACCTGTGCAGGCCTACTTGAGTATTGCAAGCATTCATAAACTATTACAAATAACCGTTTACTATTAAGTATAAAATTAATCAAATCAACCCTGAGCAGAGCATGAAATTCAACGAGTCACATGTAAATAAGTAATAGGCATTAGTTATAAATATTTACACCGCGAAACGACTTTTATCGTACTCGTTACAAAGGTAAAAGTTAAATACCGACATACATACTTAATAAACATTTTAATATCGCGATTTACGTTTACAATTTCAAATAGGTAGGTAGGCACTGACATTAGAGTTATTTAGTTCCAATTAAGTACGGTTGAATCCCTCAAATACGAACGTCCAATTGAATTACTTTTTTTAACAAACCATAAATTTAATATCAGTGCTCGGCCTATTCCTTCCCATTGAGATAATGAATAAAATGATGAAAGCGACCTTTTAACTTAGCCAAAAGGCCTCTATTACACGGCATCGTTAAAAAAATACTTAAAAAAAGTGGAATTACGATTCCATTTTCGAATTCAAAAAGACTGGCTATAAGGACTTTTATGTCAAGTCTTCCATGTTAACCACAGAAGAGACTTTTTATATTTGAAAATACTTGACTCTGGGATAAAATTAAACACAATCCCGAGAACTACAGGCCGAGAAAACCGGGTAGGTACCAGTTCGTTACTTCGATAAAGCCAGAACGCTAACTAGATACCGGTTCTATATTCCTATTCAACTCGAGTAAATAACTACGTAGGCGATGTGGCCGGTCACGTAGCGCGGTTCTGTGTCGTAATTCGTCCTCGCTAGCCATCGGACCTGGTGCTGAGTGCACGCGCGCACAAACGGTGCGTCCTACAGGTAGGATGACGGCGGGGCAGCATCACCGCGTGACGTAACGTGATAGCGTTCATTGCGATCATGCACTCTTTCCCTTGCCGACTAGACGGCTGCCAAGGTCACTGCGCCACGCGATAACCACCGCGCCGGCACCGGCTCTCGGCCGCCGCGCTAAGCGCACATCGCAACACCGCCACATCGCTCAACTGCCCGATGATCTGATCATCGAGCAAAACAAGAAAAACTACACTACGTTATCAGTAAACAATAAAAAAAAAACTCACCTGTTTTTTTCCAACTCGTTATGAGTCGTCCTGGAACAGAAAACATACATATTGTACGACACGCCGACACTTTATAACACCACGTATGCTGTATAGCACCACTATTATCACATTATCACTGCACTGGCACTACACCGCACACTCACCTGCTGCCCTGCGATTTCTTCGTCTTCGGCCGCCTGCCGCCGGTGCGGGTCTCTTCGTACACCGGCAAACTCGACGCGTATCCGTGCTCAGCTTCTGCAACAAAGTACACTGCCATTCCGTCAAAATCAGCTGATTATAGCACGGCAAAAATAGACGGGAGCCATGTTGACGTGTGCGTGTAGTTGCACTCGATTGACAATTCAAACAAAGAAAATCCAATTCACCTCTATCGCGCCTTTCGATGTATTCAGCAGCTTGAATTAGAGCAGCAATACTCATATTTATTGTATCCCGGTTGAGCACAGGTATTCACAAACGCAAAGCGACTTTACTCGATTAAAACTATAAATAAAAGTATCTGTGCGCTCCGAAGTTCACGACTGCGTTTACCGATGTCAAAAACACACTAGACGACTTGGGACGCGCGACCGTGTAATCCGCTTCGTGATTTGTCGGCGTTGTTCGTGCCCCGCTTCGTGAGCCAATCGCGGCGCGGCAATGCCTACAATGAAATACCTGGGTCAATCACGTGAACTTTGTGTTTCCAAACAAAACATTTTTTTTTCTATGCGCTCTTTTGTAGTGTAGTTGAATATTGACGAACTTTTTTTTTATTTTCTTGAATAATTCGTAATGCATGCAATGTCACTGTAGTGCACTTACGTTGCTGAGTTAGTACACAATAAATCACTGTTTCAACGTGTAAGTTCCTCATTCACCGCGTAGGAAATAAACTTTTTGTACGTTTGATAGCACCCGCAATCTGTTACAATGTATAACGGTAACGGTACAATCAAATATGTTCCAGTTGGAATAAGGTCCTCCATATATTCTAATAAGTAAAATCTAAAAATAAAACACTATAATTCACATCTGGGAAACACTTTTAATATTTAGAATGTGTAAGCATGTCTTGAGTGTATCGTTTAGTGCGGTCAGCATGTGGATCCTAGCAAATATGACGGGAAGCAGATGTTTCCTAGGTTCCTGAAAAGAGGGAAAATGTTGCTTGAATGTGTATTGGAAAATTGGAAAAGGAAAATCGGAATACGTATAAGAAATATTGCAGTTTTTTTTTTTAATATGTTTGACGGTCGTCAAATACAAGTTTGAATTTAATTCAGAGCTGCTAGGTGACCTTGGGGTGTCAGTGAGGGCTAGCAGGCCAAGGGTGACGGCGCGTCATGTTTTCGCACTCCTCTCAACACGAGAGAGAGGGTACCATAACAAGACCTCGGGGGTCACCTACGTTGGTGGTTGATGCAGGTCTGGATTTCTGGGATATCCTTTCCAGGGTACACTAGATTCCCCGGCCGCGTAGGCCGAGGTGGCGAAACACTGTGCGGTTTCATTCGGTTTTAGTGTGATTATATTCAATTCCCGATAGGAATTCCGAACGAAAAAAATATATTAACTATAAAATTAGGTGCAAGAAGTCAAAAGCATACAGGAATATTAGATTCAATTATAATTTTGCATTATATTAACTGATCTACTGTGAAAGTCAAATTTTAAAATAGATTTAGTTAAGTGAAGACTTATCTTTTTTTTTGAGTACTGTACTTGAGCAACTTCTTGCCTATAGTGCAATTGGTTTATCGGATCGGAAATCGCGAGTTCTTAGGTATTTTTAAATTTCGTATTTAACTACAATTTGCCCATATTGCGGTTTTATTAACGAATTTCAAAAAGGAGTAGATTACGTTTCTTTCAACTTCCGTTGAATTCCGTTTTTTTACCATGGCTTCTAATAAGTAGCCATGGTAAGGCAAACGGAATTTCGTAAAAAATATGAATACAAAATGAATGCAATAGGAAAATTTATTAAAATATTTTTAAAATTATTCAATCAATCAATTATTATTAGCCTATCGCAGTCATACCTAGGCCTCTCCCAATGTTTAAAACTATTACTTACCAACAATATCCTGGTTCTCCTATAATACTGGCTGAATACTCGTACCATAGAGCAGAGGAAACTACAAATGTGGTGGGGTCTAAAATCACATGTTTGATCCTTTATCTCAACACACATATCCAAAAGTGATGGGAGACCAAGGATATAATTATAAATAAGACACCATTCATCCTGAAACAAAAGATTTTTTTTATATTGACTGTCACCTAAAAAGAAATAAAAGACCTATCCTAAAGATATCCACCAATGGCAGTTTTGTGATAATATGATGGAATTCTATATTCAAATTAAATTAAACCAAGACATAATACAAGACTCAGTTGGCACATATTTAAAAAAATCTGATCACTTGAAATCTATGGTTTATATTTTTTTTATTTGTTATTGCCATATAGAATAATTTAAAAAAATTACCTCTTGCGTCAGTAATGTCAAGTCAGCATCCTCAAATAGGGGTAACTCTGGATATATTCCTTCACTCACATTGTCATTGAATGTCCTAATAATAGTCTCGAGTCGAGCACAATTGTACAAAACAAATGATGCACCTACAACAAAATGAAATGCATATTTTATTGATTCATTTAACATTGAATGTTTTTCAAGGTTATCAACTGCATTTCGCTAGTGTTTTTCACAATTAATTTTAATTAACCCATCTAGTGATTAGATTTTTTTAATTAAACTGCAAAAGCAGATTGTTATTATATTTTTCATTTAACTTTTAATGTTAATTAGAAAGATTACCTTCAAAATAACAATTTTTAATACAGTTGTTAGTTTATGCTCTTTTGTATAATAATGTTTTTTAGCTGGCAGCAGGAGTGGCAGCAATATTCAATAACACAACAGTTTTACTTGGTATTTAGTGTCCAAGTACTTAACATATCTACTAGCTCTAAATTTGAATTAAATCTAAATCTGTATATTGTTATATAGGCATTTAAACTATCATGATCACTCACAACAGTATCAAAATAAACGGGATATTTACCATGTTGTCTGAGATCCTATAATAATAGTATTCAATGACATTCTACACAACACTATCTACATCTGAACTAGCTTGTGTTATGGGATCTAGAATGTGGACACATGTTTAGTTATTTATATTCACTACCTCAAAAGTTATAAGTTTATATGATATGTCCACAATAATCACCTTTACTAGAACCACCTGCACAGCTATCAAAATTTATTTTAACAGCCCCACTTGGTTTTGCCTGCAGTAATTCAAACGCTGCCGCAGATTCCCCTAAATGAGCTATAAACTCCTTCCATTTAGAATCAGTGGAAACTCTTACTCCATACTTATGTTGTGCTATCAGTGTCATTTCATCTTGTCTTCTCCTAAAAAAAAATATTTTATTTATTCATTCATTGATATTTACTGGACCGCGTTTTTTCGTTAAAGAAAGTGACCATAGGCTAATGTAATAATTATTTTAATTACCTAACGAAGTCATCAGCGCTAATATTAGTTTCTTTGAGGCTTGTTTTAGAATTTAGAATTGTACCACACAGTATTGTAGAACATCCTTCCATTTTACTTGTAGATTTGCACGTAACAAACACAGGTAAAGTTAATTTATGTATTGCACATATGTTTTCAATAACATTCTTCACGTATTTGACGCGTAACGAGGTTATGTCATTATTATCATCGCATAGAGGATCTAAATGAACTGTTAAAGGTTTGGCTCGCAACCGTTGCGACAGTAAAGCATTATTTTTTAATGCCTGAGATAAACCAACCCGAATAGCCGATGATCTCTCCAAAAACAAATACAATCTACCGTTTTCTTCCTTAACTTTGGTCACAGGTAAATCCCAATTTTTAGATTCTTCTACTATAAATTCCGGTTCTTTATTTATCACATGTAGTAATGTATTGTTTTCTTTATCACTTATATTATCACAAATGGCAAATTCATGCCAAGATCTCACTGAGTTGGGAAAACTTAAGTCGCCATGCGTTTGTAAGTTTTCAGTGTGCTTTTTCACTAGTAATCCTTTTACGGCCTTTCGATCTCCGGTTAAACATAGGAATATGTTTTTCGAGAAGCGATCCAGCGCATTTTCAATCACTTCAGTCATTATTTTCTAATCAAAACATAGGATAAGCATAACACAAAAACACGTGTGACAGAACTACAGCTGACATTGGCAATTTTGACGTTAAAAAAAGCCCGCTCAGCTGACACTTGAATTGTAATTTGAATACTAGCCCAATGAGTAAACTTTTGTCTATGATATTGTTTGAATTAAAATGTCAATATGAAAAATATTTTCGCAAAAATATTATTATTGCTTGATACTATGATAGTGCGCGAATTTAATTCAAAACCACTTTTAGTATCTAAACTTTCAAAAAATATTGCTTTAAGTTTATAATGGTTTCTGAACGAACAATATAAAATAGCTGACGTTGCTATGACGTTGACATTACTTGATATCGTATTTTGTCGCAACTGTCAGATTGACAATCGTAGTCTTAATGTACTGTACCGTTCGTACTTCTTAGCTTAATTTATTTATAACCAAAATTGTAACTTAAATAGCTGCTAGTCAGTGATAATTGCATTTATAACATAGAGTATGTATTAGAACAAAAATGATTGTGAAATACAAGTGCTACTTTCTTGTCTGCGTAACGTGGCAAATCGCAGTGGTCTCGGCAGCAGATCATCTACTCGAAGGTATTTATTGCGGCAAAGAAAATTGTTATGAAGTTCTAGGAGTCACAAGGGAAGCCACAAAGAATGAAATAGCTAGAAGTTACCGCCAACTCGCTAAAAGATTCCATCCAGATTTGCACAGAAGTCCAGAAGCGAAAAAAGAGGCGGAGGAGAAATTCAAAGAAATCGCTACAGCCTATGAGATTCTACGCGATGAAGAAGAACGATCAGACTATGATTACATGTTGGACAATCCTCAGGAGTACTATGCTCATTATTACAGGTACTACCGGCGTCGCATGGCGCCGAAAGTCGATGTTCGGATAGTTATTGCTGTCACAATATCTATAATATCCATCATTCAGTACTATAGCGCTTGGTCTAAGTATGATACAGCTATTAAGTATTTTATGACTGTGCCAAAGTATAGAAATAAGGCTCTAGAATTAGCAAAAGCGGAAATGAAGGAGCTCCAGGGTAGGAATAAAGTGAAGAAATCAAAAGCTGAACAGAAAGAAGAACAAGACCGATTAATTCGGAAGGTTATAGAAGAAAATATGGATATTAAAGGTGCTTACGCTAAGCCCGAAATAGTAGACATTTTATGGGTGCAACTAATAATCTTACCCTATACTATAGCATATTATATCTTCTGGTATTTGAGATGGTTTTGGAGGTATACTATCATGAAACAGCCGTATGGCGAGGAGGAGAAAATGTATCTCATTAGGAAGTACATGAATCTTGGTCAGCATCAGTTCAATGCCATCGAAGACAAAGAGAAACAGGAATTCTTAGATGAGGAACTTTGGATAAAAGAGAATTTTAAAACGTGGAAAGAAATAAAAGATGAGGAAGCCAAAAAGGCTTTAGCAGAGAATAATAAATATAAACAATACCGGAGATATATAAAACAACATGGGGTGGGTAGAATGACTTTTGATGACTCATAGTATTGTGATATTCTTTATTTATTTATTTAAGCATCCATCCTACATTGTATCACCGGTGTTTCTATTTAATCTAATTTCTATACTTCAGTTTTTAAATCACAAAAAAGGTATACACAAAAATTAATAAAAAACCATTTTTTTACACAATTTGTTACTTTATTTCTTTAATCTCTATTCGTTTCAACATGTACTAAGATGATTTACAATTAATCATACAACACATTCATATTTTTACATCTTCACACAATGGCATTTTGTTAAGGCATACTAACACATCTGGTGCCTGGTGCACAAACATACAGACAATGCAAGGCAAGTAATGTGAACAATAACATTTTTGTCTCCATACAACCTACAACTGTCCACAGATAAAATAAACCAATTACTTCTATGGTATACTACTAGACTGACTGTATAAAATTAAAAAAAAAATTGGTTAATCAAGAGATCATAAGTCAAAAAGGCGCTCTATGCCTATACAATTAGGTGTCAAAATTGATTGACTCATTTTTCTAGTTTGTACAGTTTCAAATTCAAAATCAATTCCCGCCTCATCCAGGAACCGTGTCTAGTAGTATAGGTACATAAAAGTTATTGAGACAAACAAAATATTGTGCTTCTCACTTATCAAATCAAAATTCATTATTATAAAACAATTTGAGATCCTTAATTACAAAATATAATGCAGTTACTGCAGAAAAAGCAATCAAATTGCATTGGCAGTGCTTTCGACTCCTAAATATAAAATTTTAACAATAATTCCAAGGGCAATACATCAGATTTGGAATGTTTACAATACATCACTTTACACAATCAGCTGCCGACGTCAAGCATTCTTTTTTTTTATACACAAGAAAGGGCACCTCTGTGGAGGTTATGAATTAATGCAATCATCAATAACTTGCAAGAGCGTTATTTATAATTGCACAATTTTTACATGAAATCGTTAATTACTAAACAAACAGCCTCAACAGTAAAGTCAAACTTATCAAAGTATAAAGAAACAAAATTCGTTTACACGCCCGACTGGCGATAAATCTAGTGAAAGTCATTTGTCAACTAACAGTACTGTTTAGTGATTGAGTTGCGTTGCAGTCGCCAGGTCTTGAATAAAATCTTACTGTTACCAGGGGCTATTACAACATTATTTCAATCTTCCTTTGTGACATTTATAGTCTGGTTTATAGTGTAAATTGGACCGTCATTCATCATCCCTCAGGATACTATAGTTGTGACACGCTATGATAGGTCGTTTTGACAAGACTGGTTTCGCTTATTTTCTCTGTTTTGGTGCGCTTAATATTGGACAACGAACTGTTAGACGAATAACTAAAATAAAATATGGCGAGACTGGCACAGAAGAAAATAAACTTCTCACACCAAAAAAGAGGAACTAACTAGTCGTGTCAAAACAGCTATCATAGCGTGGGCAACCATATGGTCAAATTGTATCATACAATAGACACAATACACAAATATCTTGATGAATGACTATAGCCTAAGTCCATAAGGATACTTGTGTTATAACCGTGAAACTTAGTCAAACAATATCTCTTACTGTGGTAGATACATTTATTTTGTTAGATTTAAAAGACAGTACATATTGGTCTGACTTGACTGCTGTCAAGTCCGACCCACACTACGAAAGTAAAGTAAATGGTAATAATATTGCTTTAATAGATAGAAGGCCACCTGACTCTTACATCCATCTGGGTATTGTAAAGTGGCCGAGTACATTCGTTATTCAATTTCAAATTTCAATAGAACTGTTTGAACAGGTGAACACACATCAGTTGTTTGTTTTAAATTAAGAACAAACAGTTGTACAATTCTGTTTCGAGTTAAATAGATTATTATTGCGTTTTGGCGAAATACAGTACTATTGCTTAAAAAAAAAATTGGTATGAGAGATAAAGCTGCAATGTTCTGGCGCCAGAGTGCAGCACTAGCGTAAAAAGATTTGACAGGTCATTAAAAGCGCAAATTGCCGCCATTTTTATCAATGTCAAGTAATTGAATGTCTCAATTGACAGCAATTTACTGTATGTGTAAGTGGCGCCCTCTGAGTCCACCTTTGCGTAATATCCCTTATTATTATTTTCTTAAAAAAATTAAATATTATTTTGTGTTCAGAGATCTTACAATAATATGCATTGTCATCAATTTGTAAAAAATAAATCAAATTGTATAGCTATTTAATATTAATTCCATATTCAGTGGCTAAGATATTATTTTATACTCGCGAAACTGCTAAATTACAACATATCATTTCATATTTTTAAAGTTATAACCTTATTTGTATTAGTAATAAGGTTGAAAATGATAGTGTGATATTTTAGTCCGTTTCGCTTCTATGGTAACACTCTATTGCAAATACTTTAAGGCCTGCTTTGTTTTATATTTGTGACTTTTGATATGAAGTTCACGATGCTAACCATTATCATTTCTAGGTAATATTAAAAATATATATTGAGAAGGCTATACCACTAGGTGGTATACATTCCACCTGATGGGAAGTGGTTACCATGGCATATATGGCTTGGATCACTATTCAAATGGCATAGAGTATGTAATTACATCGATATTATTAAAATTATATGTACTCGCCATTCCAGCGGCTTTAAATTCTTCGAGACTACGCGGATACGGCGCAGTAATACGTTTTTATGTGATGAATAGAAATAGACCTTATTACTATGACAATAAAATTTCAATTTCAATTATACTATAAAACAATGTATTATTATTGAAATTAAAACTTTATTTCCATACAGTTAATTTGTAGTTCTAATCGTAACGTAAAATGCTTTGCCGTACCGTGTCACGATTCAGCGCAGTCCTTTATTGTCTACTCCACAAATTTTTCACAAGTAAATAGGATGTGAAGAATCTTGTGGAGTTCGACAGATAACGAACGGTGATCATGATTCAATTTAAATATAAGCTTTAAAAATCTCAATGTTCAATTTAGACACTTCAAATATTATGTTTCATTCACAAAATGTGTTCAAAATGTCCTTTTCGCAAAATGTCCGTTTCGCTTTCGCATAATGTCCCTTTCACAAAACGTCCTTTTCTTATAATGTCCCTCGCTGCCAAAAATTAACAGTATCATAGGTGTAATTTTATTTTAATTAAAGTAGCAAAAATATCAAGGACAATTATGAAAGCGAAAAAGATATAATGGACGTATTTATTTCAATAGTTGTGACGAGTAGTTGAAATTGAGCGATTTTAGAAAAGGACATTATGCGAAAAGGACATTATGCGCAATAGACATTGTGGAAAAGGGCATATTAAGACCAATAGTAATATTACGAAGTCGTTTCGGTGTACATCGACGATTTCAACACATACACATCTTCACGATAGTGACCTGCACTATTTTACACATCAATATAATACTAATTATTCTACGATCCTGCTGTTAAACATAAATCAAGATCAATAAAATCTAAACTGCGTTATCCTGTCTTATCAACATCATGTCTTATTAACTGGTGAAATCCAGTCATAATCGTGGCCTAAACTGTGAGATCTCCAAACCGCATCGTCAAACTTCTTGCGAGTCGATTAGAATACATATTTTATACACACATATTCTCAAGTTTTATACAATACTCACGCTAATATGTATTTACACAAAATGTTTATTTAAATATAACTCCTTTAAGCATTATTGGGACATACGACGTCACATTTCAATTCAATTCATGTTATGTCTATCTACATATACAGTTTACACAAAATAATGATTCTAGTCTTCCTTCAATGTGCTATTTCGTTTCAGATCATTTGTAAGCTAAACCTTATAATATCTCGTATTCTATTTACACAACAGGGAATCATATTTATAAGCTGTGGTTTAGAAAAAAATACTGATTCGCTGATGTGTAAGTACTATAGGGCAACGTATTCATCAGATTGAATAGTATTTATTAGAAGAAGAAATTAAATTAAGCTACTTAAATCGGGTTAGTCGCAAAACGTCCACTTCGCAGTGTGAATGGATCGCAAAATGTCCGTTTAACACAATGTCCTTTAGGGACATTATGCAATTTGTAACACTTTCTCATAATGTCCGTTTTTCCTTTATTTTTTTGATAGATAGTGGACGTTTTGCAACTAATTCCTTAAATGAGCCATAAAGCTAGTATATATACGTATATTCACAAAAGTTAAACCTTTTACTAGCTTCCTATGGATTTTCCTTACACTAACATCAGATTACATCTATAATATAATCCGTAAGTGAAAGTTGTACAATAAAAAGTATAGCAACACCAAAACAAGCACCCCACGCTCATATATATATCGACCCTTCCTACAAACGGGTTAGGGTTGCCTTCATGAGCGTAGTCAGAGGGTTTTTGGGGTTTAAACCACATAGAAAAAACAGAGAGGAGGTGGCGTAACTACATTTCCTTTTGAAAGACGCGTGCACTGCAGGTAACGGTATAGTGAAAAGGGGTTAGATCCCGTCCACTTTTGGTAATTCCATCAACAGCAAAAAAAACACTTGAATCTATGTCGATATTAAAACGTAGTATGTATGAATGTCTTTCACAAAATGTAATAAAGACTAAATATAAAAGATAGCTGTGCATAGCAGCACGTCACAACTCATAGTTACTTAGATCGCCTCCTCTTTGTGTTCGCTATGTAATTTAAACTCGCACCTAAATTCGAAATATTATATACATATCAACCTTTCCTTATTTTCACACGAATAATAACGTCATTATCATATCGTAAACACTTTTGTTACTTTTTAAATCCGTCCCATAACTAAAACCTGACTACGCCCGTGGTTGCCTGGTAGCTCTTATGGTTTTTCAACGAGCATGTCTGGTACCAGATCGTACTATTCAATCTTCCGAAAGCGCCGGTAACACGGAGCTACCCTCACAGTCCACACTTCTTGTATCTCCTATCTACGCTGCGGTATGGCGTCTCAGCGTGTCGGGTTGATAGCACACATCGAAGCCTTACTAGTGGATGACATGTCCAACATTCTGAGTCGAGCGGCTGGTACGGCTCAGCCACCGCTCTAGCGTGTCTAGCGGCACGACCAGCGTCCTGCCGTTTTGGGTGAATGGCACGGCCACCATCCTAACGTGTCGAGTGGACGGCCGGGCCGCCGCCGTCCTAGCGTATCGTGCGGATGGCCCGACTGACGTAATAGCGTGTCGGGCAGATGGCCCAACTGCCGTCCTAGCGAGTCGGGCGGATGGCTCGGCACGGCCGCCGCCCTAGCGTCTGCGCTTGACGCGTTTAGGCACGGCGACGTGCAGAGCGCGCCCTCACACGGGCGTCTCGTGCTCCGTCTCCTCTATCCGGCCCAGGCGCCACGCGTTTGGGTCCGCCGCTATGCAAAAATAGCATATAAATTAAAATAGTTTAAAGCGAGAGCCATAAATATCAGGTTGTTAATCACTTTTACATATTGGCAACGAAACTATCGAGATAAGGTTTTTGAGAGTTACTTAAGTAGACTTCAATAGTAAAGGCTTTTGATTTTGACACGTCGGGCAAGAGTAAAAAGCCGGTTAAAATCTGTTTGTTTTGGTTTTATGAATCGTTATCTCTATCGTATGTCTACAGTTTGAAATCTTTTTAGAGTAGGCACAACCGAAGTTATAAGTTTTAACAACTGTAAAAAGGTCCAAACTGTCAGTTTTATGTACAATAAAAACAACGCATTACAAAACCGAAGCAAGTCAAATCAGACTATTATTTCTCTTCCGGACGTGCTAAATAAAAACAGCCGGATATTGTACTTTAATGACGTTTTTTTGACACCTGTCAAGTTGACAGTTGGGCACTATTTATGCTCTGTTTTACACCGTGAATGGCACACAGCAAAGCTATTAAACATTTCTGTTGGTCTTGCTGTATTTTAGTTGCGTTGCAAATATGTGTAGGACTTAAGAGATATAGTGTTATTCAGAAATATAGCTCTTGACACGTGTTCTGTGCTTAGTGTACAGTCAAGCTCAGATTTTGAACAAACAAAGTAATAAATCAAGACAATTTATGTATCGACTTTGAACTTTAATGTCCTATATATTCAGATGTTTGTTTCAAAATCGTACAGCGGTTAGTGTAGACGGACACCCAGAGACCTCACAATACTAGCCAACATTCACACAAGCAAACTTCACGTGGTACCGTGTTGTGCACGTGTCGATGACTGTCCCAACTTCATGTTAGGCATTTTACCCAAAAAAAAAAAACATTAATTGACCCCATTAAAATATAAACATATATTTTTTGTCTGAAATTTACTTTTACCATACCGTCAAAATTATACTTCTAATAAAATCATGACGGTAGTTTTAAATGGGGTTATTATCGCAGTTAAGCGAATGTGAACTGTATTTCACGATATTTAAAGTACATTTCAGACAATTTAAAGTATGGATGGTATAACATTTGGCAAAATATTGAACATAACAAAAGCGTATCTTCGCAAGCGGACAATATGGCTGTGTGGATGTAAACTAGCAAGTGTGACATGTTTTATACGACAGTTTAAACCAAAACAGGAGGCTAATTCGCCTACTAAAAAGATGTTCAAAATTCAGTCTTGATCTAGTCTCAATCTTCCAAGTGTCAAAAATGATGACGATTCAAAAAACAGAGTTAATACTCGTAATACAAATTAATTATATATTTTGCTTCGATATAATGTTAAAAAGGATATCGGTTGAAAATTATATTATGAGAATACAATACAATAAATGGTTTAAACTGTCATTATAAAGCGCGATTGGCATTCCTTCAGTTTTGAAATGAAAAATGTGATAGAAAACAAGTGGATGAAGATAATTAAAAGGGAATGAAAAAAAAACAATTATATGGCTTTTAGATCACAGATAAATGATTAAAAAAATTTGATAAGTACTATATAAAAAAGAATATTCACGATGAAAACGCGTCTTTCAAATTATAATTCTCTGTTTTTCATGCTTTTACTGTGGACAGCATTTTTTTCACTTCCACAAATAAAAATATATATCAGTGATTCCAACGTCAAAATTAATTTTTCAAGCATGTTGCAAACAATGCAGTAAGTTACAAGGAGGTTTAACACTTCTATCAAATGTGATCACGCCAGGAAAAGTACGGACTTGTGTTATCCGTAAGTTGAAAAAGTTTGTTTATAAAAAATCTCGTTGACGACTTGTACAAGACTAATCTAAACACAATACTTGTTTAATACATTTATCTCAGATACTTTTTCGTTCACATAGGATGTTGTAAACAAGTATAAAACACAATTTCGTTCACACTGAAGCCTGTGACATATTGCACCTTGTCAAATACATGTTTTATACTTAGGTGGTAAACGAGGGGTTATAAGTAATAAAACGGACGTTCTAAATTTGAAATAACTGTCACTCAATGATAAAGAATTCTACGCAGAAACAGTACCTTAAGACGTGTTATCATAAACATTTCCCTATTTTCTGATTACTTTACGTTTCATAGTATCGTATAATATAATTATATTCTTCATGAAATCTAATCTAAAAACCATATATTTTGAACACATATCGCAGTGAAAAATGGGTGAAACAAATAATGGAAAACAAAAAGTATATTACCTTAACTGTCGATCTTCCAAACATGCTTTGGGAGTTCGGACATGGGATGGGATGGACGTAGGGGGAATTGTGACGTTGTACTATATCTTACTTAAACTATTATATACCTAATGTACTTAGCGATAAGGGTAACACTATTTTTGTTAAAGCATATATTTTAAAATTGAGGTAATGAACACAACTTTTGTATGGGTGATTTTAATTTGATACTGGCAATATTTGCATAGAATTGTTATAAACTATATGACAAGGGCTATAGGTGATCATTCGATGTGTATATATGTGTGAAAAAGTGCGATTAACACTTGCACGTTCGGTAAATAACAAGTTTTTGAAGGCAATTCACCCTTAAACATAATTATGCGTTTAACGCCTCGCTTGAGATTTGATATCAACTTCAACTGCACTCTTCATGGCTCTAATCAGTTTATAATACTCTACACAGCTTTTATAATTTTACTACTTTAGATATCGTCACTATTATTTATTTAAGTAAATAAGTAAATGTAAAAATAATATTTTAAAATAATCCGTTACCATATGATTAAGATTCCAGCTACTCTCATCTAGGTAAAACATATTATCTATGGTTCTGGTGTCTAAAACGGCAGTGATTAGGTTAAAATTTAAGTACGTAACTTCGATATTTTTTATGCGTAATTTGTGTTCATAACCGTAATTTAATAATTGTATCACATGCATATTAATATAAAATAGATACTAATACTATGATTAATTAGAGAGATACTGATGATTATAAGACTAGTATCAAAATACTTATACACAGATGCTTAAGTAATTAAAGTAAATAAGCTCGTAAAAATATTAGTGTTAGCATCGATAAATGTTATATCGATAGAAAAATTCAAAGGCGAAAGAATACTGAATATTGTATAAAAGCATACATAGGCGAAACAATATCTTCCGTTTCCTAATTTAAATTGAAATTTCTTTGAAATTTAAAAAATATCAATTTTTTTAGTAAAAAGATCCTACTACTTAAATGTCAAAATAATAAAAAGTCTGATATGTTCTAGCGAATGGTGTTACATATGTGACAGACATGACTTATAAAATTATGTTATTCTTGTAGGTCAATTAGATCCTTCTTGTTGCCATACTATGAGAAATAATTAACGAAAGAGTATCACGGGGAGAACTGCTTATAATAAAGCAGTGACTCAAATTTGAAACAAGAATCCAACACAATATTGTGTTCAAAAAAAGTAATATCGCTTTATCTATGGAGGCTGGAGAGGCCTTCGAATTTCAAATAATTTGGAGGCAGCAAGGATATTCAAATAATAAGTGACGAAAATTTTTAATATTCTAATTTATACTTTTATCCATAGATTACCTACCTTCTAGTTACCTTTTAACTATTATTGCCAAATTGATTGTATTATGCTAACCTGACATATAGTGAACATGCGTTATAGCCCCAATATAAAATATCCTTACACACATTTTTTTATAAGATGTATGTATGAAGCAATATTAAAAAAATATATAATTAAATATTTATATTTAAAAATACTTTGTTTAGAGTAAGAAGTGATGATGAAATATAAAAAATAATGGTAAACTGTTATTATCTATGTTAGAAATGTTGCAATTCGGAAAAATTGGATATATTAAAATTGTTTTTATCAATGGCAACATTTGGTCAATATTGTAAATTAGTATCCAAAATACTGTTTTTTTTAAATAGATAATTTGAACTTCATACATTCCTTATATTTCCGTATCACATGGTGTGGTAATCACTCGGGAAGAAGGAATGCAGGACAAGGCTCTTTCACACTTCACGATATCACAAAGTTGAATGTACTAATAATTAAATGTTTCTGTGTAACAATGTAGCCTCATTTGTAGAAATAATTACACTAGAAATTTCTAGACATTTTAGTAGTAATTACAAGGCCTAATAAAGCGATTAATTCGGCATGGAATTCACGAAACATAAAATTTCTATGAATTCTAGATTGATATTTTGCTTATAAAGAATGTAAAATAAGTAATAGCCTTGAGAACTTTGAACTTAGATAGTAAAGATTATAGCTATTTTTAATTTTTAAGGCAGCAAAATGGTAAGCGTTTACCGGATGAGAGCTCGTAATAGAACGAATTTCTAACGCGTTGCTTCATTTTCATATCAAATATGCATTTAAGCATCTAGTTGAATCTAGAATTAGGCACCTATTGATTTTATTAAAAACCTACCTAGATTTTAATTGCTAAAACTCAATCGTCACAACGATATTAAAATCAAACGTAAGTGCTGTCTAATTTTTAAGAAAAGTAGGTGTAAATATAGAATCGTGAAGTGCAAAGTACTAGGGGAGCACAAGGACAGGGAGCAGGTCTCGACGTTCAGCAGTTGTGTGCGTGGTGCGCGGCGCGGAGCAGAGGCGCGTGCTCGCCTGTGACGTCACACGCCGGCACGCGACACGTCACCGCGATGACGTCACCAACACCACACGTCATCGACACGGCACAACCACAACACCATACGAACGCATTACGCACAGTCCCTTATGTATCTACACGCGGACAGCACAGCGAGAATATTAATTGAAAAAATTGAATAAATCAAATTTTTCGATTAAATCAAATATAAAAAGTTGAATAAACTGCTTGATATAGCGACAAGGCTTTGTATATAGACTTGTACTAAATTATTAGTCTATTTAAAAATTACAATGGAACTAAGACTAACTTTACTCGCGAGTCTGTCTCGCGTAAACACTAAAATAACATAGTACCAAAAAAATGTGATGATTATGAAATATTAACTAGCAAATCTATTAAAAAAGGGACTCCACGCACTCTATTAATTAGCTAACATCGATAAAATATTTCAGTATGTCTGCTAATGAATGTTACCAATTAATAAAATACTAATAATCACAGATTGAGCAATATCTGTCAACTAAAAAAAACTAGCAAAAAAGGGTTTCAAGCTTAAAAAAAAGCATTAGCGGACATACTGAAATAGTTTAAATAATATTCAATTCATACATTTACAGACATAAAGATTTTTACGTAAATAAAAGTCAATACACACTGTCACTGTAAAATTTTTGGTCCAATTAATTTTATTGAATAATTTGAAAACAATTCTAACACATTATTGAATAGTTCGTGCATTACCATGTTTAGTTAAAAAGTCATTCTTGAAACACTCGCGAGAGTCTGTCACTGCCCTCCAGCTAAGCGAAATTGCTTGTGTTTTGAGTGAGTCACGTAATATTCTGGCACAGTCTATAAAGAATCTCTCGATTGAAAAGCTGATTTCTTAACCATTACGCAACCGTGACTAAATTATGGCAGTAAAAAGAAATAAATATACTTTTCTTCAATAACACTTCAAAAATCAATTTTTTTAATTTCAAAATTAACATAACTAAGGAATCCCTCTATAAATATTTGGAGGTATTTAAATTCTAATAAGTACAAATAATTACACTAATACTTCGGCCAGCTGAATATGTTCTAAAATTTAAATTATTTACTAGGTTTACCCGCCATTTTTATTACGTACTGTCATTTTTACTTTGTGTTGCCAGGTTTAAAATTTCAGTTCGATTTTTGACGTCTATTTTTTTAATGACAACAATTCAGTGTGTATTAACATAGTGAAACAAATAAATATATAATTTATGTCCTAGCTAATTTAATATTGATGGACATGCATGATTTATTTGGTTCGGAGCCTTTGGTTTTCTGTGTTATCTTGAAAATGTAATAAATGTAATGAGGCGGCGCTATCTAAAAACACACATACAATTACGATATAAGACACCCACATTTCGTCAACTGATTTTCGGTCCCACTTAATTTGAAGCGAGCCTGATAGAGCCCTATCCCTTAATCGCCTCCTATGACACCCATGGAACGTGATGTGGCCCTATTCTAGTCCATTATTTAAAATACGGTAGGGTCATTCACTGTTTCGGTTACTTTATACGTATTTTGGCTATCAAGCGTGAGTAGGTAGTTAGATGTGAGGTGATTACCCGGGGAGGGACCCCACAAAGAGTTCTTGTGACCATAGTATACACCCTGGAATACGATTGATCACAGTTTCAACTCCCGTTTTCTTCCTTTCTGATTTAAAAGGTGTTCCTGTCTCCAAATAACACTTGAAACCAAATGCTCCCAACCTTCATGGGCTACACAGAACAGCTTGTACCTTGGAGCTGTCGGTTGAGCAGTGCGGTGATGCCGGGCCCGTCGCCCGCCTTCTTCACCACCAGCATCGGCTTGTCCTCCCCCTCCTCGTAGCTGTTGGGCAGGTGGCCGTTGCTCACCGCCATGGTTTCGCTAACCTGGAAATGATGGTGGGAGGAATGAAGATTAATTATTAGCTGTGACTATAGTTAGGAGCCATGTTTCTCCAATAGTACGTTTTATTACTATATATCCACGAACATTAAACTGAACACATGTAATGGACATGCAAGTTTTGTACAAGTTAGTAGGTATATATTATGTGTATTGTATCTATTCGTATGTATTTATATATTATATATAGACAATACTACTGTAATCTCAAAATACTAAATATTTACTATTGCTAAAATATATTGTTCTTCTAAAAATAAGTCACCTACAAATTCAAATATCTAATGTATGTCGACCGAGCAACATTGTAAACAAGCGTCAATGTAAACATGTTGGTATTGGTACCCACAGGACAGTCATGCCTAGTGTGGGGCCAACGGATAACTTCAATTGTTTTGCTTTTGGTAATAAATGATTTTTATTTTTATTATTTATTTAAAGTCATTTTGTTTGAGAAACTTACAACAAAAAGACATCGTAACTTTATGTTTTAGAATTGTACCTATTCAACTTGTATAGTTTTATTGTGCTGGTTTCAAAATCGTGTACATATTATGCACGCCTATAAATTCCCGAAGGGGTAGACAGAAGTGTATTAACGCCCAAATTTTGTCAACTATGATTTTCGGTCCTACTTACGAGGGACGAGAGAATCTTTTTTTATTTATTTTATATGGGACACGTCAATTAGAATTCACCTCACCTAATGGTAAGCTAAAGGCAAAGTCTCCGAAAAGAGGGTCACCTTACTTACATATACCATGTGACAATGGTGACACTCAGCTTGACGGCCTCATCATAATTATGCTTTTTCACGCCCCGCTTAAAGGACCCGGTTATACCACAAAACCAACCATCCGTCCAGGCCATTCTCAATATTTGCGTCTTTTTTACACTACTTAGTTGACAAACAATCACACGGCCCACCTGATAGTGGTTACCGTGGCCTATGGACGTGTACAACAGCAGAGGGATCACACTGACGCTGCCGACCCTGAAGAAACCTTGCTTTTCTTGAAGTATTCGGTCGGAAGAGTTTATTGATTTAAGAATTAATTATAGCTTTTATCTATATAAAGAAAGGTCACAGTCAATTGGAACAACTGCAAAATATACGTATACTCCTTGCATGCAGTTCTACCAATCTGTATTTAGTCTGTGTTTAGATTAAGTATACTAAGTGTATGTTTCCGCCCGATTGAGCAGTCCAACTGGGGAAGTACCTCCGCCCTACAGAATACCGCGGCTATAATAACTTCGTGTTGTGTTCCCAGCGGTGAGTAGGGTAGCCAGAGCTCACTGGAGAATTTGTGCTATCAGTGGGAAGACTAAAGGCTTGTCCTGCTTTGTCTTTTACTGACGGCACAGAAACTCTGTACTTACAGGGTTGGCAGCGCGACTGTGACTCCTCTGGTGTTACAGACGTCCATAGGTCACGGTAACCACTTTCCATCAGGTGGGCCGTGTGCTTGTCTGCCAACTAAATGGTATAAAAAAAAGACAAAAAAAAAGGAAATGCCCGCTGAGTTTCTTGACGGAGTTTTCTCAGGTCGGGGCCGCGTTTCGAACCGGTAGTCCATTTACTAAACTGATATTCATGTATCACAAGTCTTTTTTAACTTACTGGGGTTTCTCTCAATATATGAATGTTATAACATTGTATGAGTAGAAAAATAAAAACATTTTGATTTTGATTTGATGTTCCTTTTTTGTTGACGTTTTGTAAGTGCCGATATAATGGTCTATACAGAATAAATGATTTTTGACTTTGACTTAGACTCTAAACGTAGCTCTGGGATTAGAAAACTAAATGTACAATAAACAAATCAACAACACAACAGTAAACTAACAAAGGTAAAGAAACAAATCGTTGTACATCGGAAAAAGGTAACATTTCATTGGGAATTTACTGTTGTAAGAAAATATCCGAATCTTTGGCCAGGTTAGGTACTTGCGAACGTTTCAATGCTTCGCTAACCTGTCCCCGGAGAAATCAAACTAATACTATTTTATTACTACCCCTGAACATAAAGTTGGGCTTTGGGACTATTTAGAAAAAGCTGTATTTCAACGGTGAAAATCCTTTTAAATTAAAGAAGTTTGCACATTTTTTGAACTGAAATTTATAATAATACAGATTGAAATGTATGCAAATATTAGTCATTGAAATAAACCCACTATTTAACGGATTTTATCGGAATATATTTGCCCGACATTTCGGCTACTTTCCAGCAGCCATGGTCACGGGATGACAAAACGTCGGGCTTATAAATCGCGATAGAATAGAACCCATTAAAAAGTGGTTTTCTATCAATGAAATTCATAAAGTAAAACTGATACCGCCGGCGTGGCGGTAGTGCATACGACAGCTACACCGGAGGTCGCGGGTTCGATTCTCGCTCAGTACAAATATTTGTAACCATGAATATGTCTGGTTGCCTGGAAGTAATCGCTTCAGCGATAAGGCCGCCCATTGTACATTGAACTGTATACATGCTACCTACTTGTCCTGTTGTAAATATGTTGGTGTACAATAAAGAATTATCTATCTATATGTCTATTTACATTGATCTGTGTTATTTTTAATCATAAGTATGTATTTATAAAAAAATGAATCTAAATACACGAGTAACAAAAGTTAGTTAAGCTATGATTAGGGTCTAGATACCGTTGCTTAGCATGTTCTAGAAATCTAGAATGTATATCTATTTACTAGCTGTTGCCTGTGGCTCTACCCGTTGATAGATGTCTGTTATTGCGACCAAACATAGTGGTATGTCAGTATCACAATAAAAGGGATATTTATCATGTTTCATTGTTTTGAGTTTCCGATATTATGATACTGATGTGAGTGACCATAATAGTTTAATTACCTATATAGTGGTATGTCCTTTTTCCGAGCCTAATCTAAGTAAGTACCAAATTTCATAAAAGTTGGTTCAGTGAGTATTGCGTGAAAGCGTAACAGACAGACAGACAGTTACTTTCGCATTTATAATTATAATTGTGGATTTATATTCGCAAAGCAATAACACCAGCCATTCTTCCAGCAGAAGAGTATATGCCAGTTGTAGGCACATTACCTGCATGAGTTTATGCACGACGTCTCTCCCAAGTATGTGGTCGAAGACCGCCTGCAGGAAGGCATCTGACATGATGCTCAGCTTGAGCTTGTCGCGGTGCCACACCAGCACGCGGGATTCTTCCATCGCCATTATGGACACCTGAAATTTATTATATGGGGATATATTTCTATGTATGTAATGCACGGGTGAATGGGTGATACTGCAAACAATGACGTTTAATTTAAGGCCTTACTACAATCGTGTTAGAGTCTAAAATTTAATGGCATCTTATAGAGTGAATGATAAGATGTAATGAACTCTTATTCATTAAATTTTTAACTTTATGCTGATATCAATGAAGTTTTAAATTCAATATAATTTTTTTGCTGGCACTGCGATGACATGATGCATTACGTACGTAATTTCTTTATTTTTTATTTTAGTATATTTTAGTATTATATTGAATTTAAGAATTTATTAAAACGGAGTTCGACAGTGGTTTTGCTTTGACAAAATTAGCAGACTCGGGGGCCAGGTGATACATTGACCAATATAATTAATAAAAAAGTATTGAAATAAAAAATTAATTAAACATTTTTTTTCAAACTGTACAAAAATGCCCTCAAAAAAGTTAAAAATAAATTGTATTGGTTCGCCCTTTAATTTTGATATAACTAGTATTGGATCATTCCGGAAATCCCACCAGTGAGGACTGTTATTTTTTCCAGTGATATAGTTTTTGATTCAAGAGTTGTCGTGACGTGGGACCCTTACTGGTAAAGCACTTCGGTCATATTATCAGAAATATCAAGGTCCCGCGACATGGCAACGCTTGGATCAAAACATTACTAGGTAAATCAAACTTAACCGACACAAAATATTTATTATAAAAGAAGTTGCAGATCGGAAAGATGATGTATGAATACATTTGGTAACGTACGTGTTATTTAAAATTATAAAATGCTATTGTATAACATCCTCAATGATCAACGAGCTATGGAGAGGGCTATGCTCGGTATTTCCTTACGTGATCGCGTCAGAAATGATGATATCCGTAGGAGAACAAAAGTAACCGACGTAGCCCAGCGGATTAGCTCGTTGAAGTGGCAATGGGCGGGACACATAGCTCGCAGAACAGATGGCCGATGGAGCAAAAACGTTCTGGAATGGTGACTGCGTACGGGCAAACGTAGCGTAGGACGCCCAACGGCCGTTGGGCGTCCTACGCTACGTTTGCCCGTACGCAGGTGGAAGGACGATCTCATAAAGGTCGCCGGGAAGCGCTGGATGCGGGCTACTTTAGATCGGTCATTATGGAAGTCTGTGGGAGAGGCCTATGTTCAGCAGTGGACTATGTGTGGCTGACATGAGTGAGTGATTGTATAACATACATTACTGTACGAGGATATTACTTAATATCTTTATGAATGTAATAAACACTAGTAGATACTAAACTGGGCCTCGATTTTGCTGTCTAACCACGGCCACTGCTAAGGAATCCATTTAATTTTAGATTTTGACTCAATACAATTAAAGTTCAAAATTGAAAGGCTAAGAGTGAATGAAGAAGTGTAATGAAACTCTTTTCATTTAATTTCAAACTTTAATCCTATACATATAAACTCTAAAATTCGATGTCGTTTTTTTGCAGTGTCTGGTATGACCGTGATTTTGCTTTAGTAGGATCGAAGACCTAGGTAACCGCGGTAGCCTAGTGGTATGGGTAATAGACTGCTGAGACGAGGTCTAGGGTTCGACCCCAGGTTTTACCATGGCACACACCAATGACTTTTCGATGCTTTTCGAAGTTATGTGTGTATTTATCGCAGGTTTATAAATGCCCGGTTAATGGCAATAGACTCGCCACCTATTACATTGGGACCTAAACATAAACTGGTGAAATGTAGATGCTAGCACCTCTGCCTACCCCTTCGGGGATATTAGCGTGAGTTTATGTATGAATCGAGGACCTGTATTCGTGAGAATAAAAATAACAATTATATGATATAAACAACAATAGATTATTGTATAGATACGAGTAGTTTAGCCTTTCTTACGTACAAGATATACCTAATTACTGAGATGATATAAGATCTAACTTCCTCTTAACGTGTTGTAACAGATCTTTTATCTGTAAACTAGCTATGCCCAGCGGTTTCGCACACCGTTTTTGTATTATATTTTACATGCTTAGTATAGCCCGCACGATATCGCCGTGTCTTTTTCTTATTGCTCGACTCTGCCTTTGCCTTCAGCTTACCATCAGGCAAGGCGAAGTCCAATTGACCTGTTCTATATAAAAAAAAGTTTTTTCTTATATCACTTAGGTGGCAGACAATGGTCGTAATAATAATAATCGACTGGGATCGATCTATCATCACTGATAGGACTGTTGTAGCCAACAAGCCTGCCATTGTGGCGATAGACCGATCCGAACGCCGAGCATTGATTGTTGATATCACCAATCCTCATGACGAGAATCTCGTGAAAACTGAGAAAAATAAACAGGTTAAGTACTTGGACTTGGTCCACGAGATTGTCGACATGTGGAATGTTGACTCAGCAAACATAGTACCAATGGTCGTGTCAGTCAATGAACTAATAGCCAAGAGCCTCGACCAACACCTAAAGAGACACGGGTTAGATGGTTGGGTCAAGCGAAAGATGCAGAAGGTTGTGCTTCTTGATACAGCGCGTATCGTGCGGAAGTACCTTTCTCTGGAGCCCTAACCACCGGGAGCTTGGTCCCTGTACCCGATATCGGCAGAGAACTATTTTTAAATAGATGTTTTTATATATGTATTTAAAAATAATAATTTATAAGATGTATATTTAAAAAAAAATCGTTCGGTAGCTGAGTTGGATTCGATGCAGAAGGTGGTACTCCTCGACACGGCACGTATTGTGAGATTCCTCTCTGGAGCCCTAGCCACCGGTAACTTGGTCCCTGTACCCGATGCCAATGGAGCACTATTCTTAATACGAAAAAAAAAAAAAATTAACGTGTGTAACACCAGTGGAGTCACATCCGTGCTGCCGACCCTGTAAGAACAGAGATTTTGTGCCGTCAGTGTAGAGGACAAAGCAGGACAGGCCTTTGGTCATCCCACTGACAGCACAAAAACTCTCCAGTGAGCTCTGGCTACCCTAACCGCGATATAAAGAGGAATAATAATATACTTCATTATTGTACACCAATCGTGTCCGTGTGTCGTCGTAGTATCGTACTGTGATGTTATATAGCCTCTAATAATTAATCTTTCTAGTTAATGAGGTCCAATTAGGCGATTTTTTCAAATCGGGGATATTGTTTCAGAGATTAGCAATAACAAACTCTCTTTACCAAGTCTCTAGGTAGGTATACAAAAATAATATTCTATAGAGAAAAGATTTGTTGTTGTTTTTAATCGATAAACTATTAGGAACCTATTAGTCAAAACATGGGTAAATTTTTATCCCGATATTCCCACAGGAGTAAGTTCGAATCGATTAAGATATAGACAAAATTCAAATGGTTCAGGCGGGATTCGAACCCGCGATCTTTTCCTTACAGGGGGAACGCTCTGACTACTAAGCCACAGAACCTTCGCCAGAACCATCCAAAATCTTCTATACATATATCCGTCTTACGGCGACGGTTAAGTGTTCGAATCCCGCCTGATCCGATTTTTTTTTTCTATATATTAATGGTTTTTTTTTTTTTTATACCACTTAGTTGGCAGACAAGCACACGGCCCACCTGATGGGAAGCGGTTACCGTGGCCTATGGACGTATGCAACACCAGGGGTGTCACACTCGCGCTGCCGACCATGAAGAAACCTTCTGATTTGAATAGTTAGCATGCTAAATGCCTTAAAATTTCATTCAAAAGGAGTAAGATTTACACAGAGGAAACGGCGTATCGATGTTAGTTTTAAATACACTTTTACTTGCGCACCGAGTAGGAACAAAGCCCCACACAAATTGCGTAATATACGCCTAATTATGGTAATACCAACCTCATTGAGAGTGAAATCATGAAGTTGTAATACAATATACACAAAGCTAGTGGGCGTTAGACGACCGGGTGATCGCGTTAAAGACGCCCACCAGAGTTCAGGCAGATATTATTTAATAGTTAGTAGTTTGTGTTGAGATTTCGACAAAGCCACGTAACAGGGGGATGGATTATTAATTTATTTATTAAAACTTCATACACACATGTACACAGGTGGACTTAATGCCACCGGCATTCTCTACCAGTCAACCCAATAGGTGGTGCAGAGAATAACAATTTACTTACTAGGTAAGTGGGTATAAGGTATCGCGAGGAGACCTCTTCAAACAGATGTGGGCTAAGTCTTTACCAATGGAATGGTTTTGTTCTTATAAGTTTACACATTCAACATAAGTACCCTTTTTTTTTACGAGCGCAAAATTCCCACGGATACCCCGCAACTAAAACGCACGCCACCTGTGGGTTGTTTTTGGTTGCCGAAGGTGAGGTTGACAGGCATATCCCTCGCACCCCGGCCGACACAGGGACAAAAGTACCCTTAGAGTGTACAACTATATTACTTACTGAAACTTTGCGAAGATGACAAAGTTCATACCCAGTTACTAAAACTCCACTATCTGTCTGTCTGTCTGTCATTTGATCTTCTTAGCCGTGTGTTCATTGAACACTGAGAGGGTGTATTTATACCTTGGTTGAAGTGCGTAAAGCGAATCTAATCTACTATATTTGGTAACAAAGAAACAAGGTCTGATCTCATTAAAAGTTCAAAAATAGCTGGACCTTTAAATGTCACTGAAGCTTTGTTTAATTCTTCAAAAGAAAATACCTACGAAGGATCATTTCTATTTTCGTACGAAACTTGAATAAAATTGAGGATGAAGTAAAATATACGGTGTATATAAATGAAAGGAAAGACTTTTTTATAACACTTAGGTGGCAGACAAGCACACGGCCCACCGTCACATCAGGTGGGCCGCGTGCAACACCAGGGAAGTCACACCCTGTAAGCATAGAGAGTTCCTGTGCCATCAATGTAGAAGACACAACAGAACAAGTCTCTGGTCTTCCCACTGACAGCACAAAAATTATCCAGTGAATTCTGGCTACCCTACTCACTACCGGGTACACAACACGAGGTTATTATAGCCGCGATATTCTGTAGGGCGGAGTAGTACTTCCACAGTCGGACTGCTCAATTGGGACGGAAATGACGTCGGGTCCTACCTCCTACAATTTTAATTCACCATTTAATTAACTATTATTATCCTCATAATGGTTTCGAAGTTGCGTCCAATCCAAAGATTACACTTTGGAATCTGGACTTCGCTTACAGTTTTATTTGTTTGTTCGCGAGCAAACAATCTTAGAAGGATAGCCTGCGCCAAGATTATCCATCAAACTATAGATGCATCGGCTTACAGGTGAGATTGACTTAAGGTTTGATTCCGAAGGCAACCGCATACGACAACTGCATACGCGGAGTGTACAATAAAATACGTTTATGTTTTTTTTTTCAGCCTGTGACCACTGTCGGTGTTTCCTGATCAAAACGTCAGGATAATCAAAGGTATGAATGAATGTACCTATAACATGATCGCGTTAATTCCCGTAAACATTATTGTATATGATAATTTTGTTTTTGTTTTAATTCATTGCGGCTGTTCCAGAGCCTCGTTCGGTACCGGATTGCAGGTGAAGTCAGTTTACCCTGAAGATCTCGATGCATTCCCATACATCTTACAATTACTTTTTAATCGCTTCCATATATTCCCAATATGTTATCCGTCGACAGCAGGATCCAGTGGTTTTTTTTTTTTTTATACAACTTAGGTGGCAGACAAGCACACGGCCCACCTGATGGAAAGTGGTTACCATGACCTATGAACGTGTGTAACACCAGTGGAGTCACATCCGTGCTGCCGACCCTGTAAGAACAGAGATTTTGTGCCGTCAGTGTAGAGGACAAAGCAGGACAAGCCTTTGGTCGTCCCACTGACAGCACAAAAACTCTCCAGTGAGCTCTGGCTACCCTACTCACCGCCGGGAACACAACACGAAGTTATTATAACCGCGGTATTCTGTAGGGTGGAGGTACTTCCCCAGTCGGACAGTCGGATGATCGGATTCCGATTAGTCAATAGAGCGGGAAGACCGTAATGAACATGTGACCAATTTATTTCTATAATTAAAATAAAATCTACATACCTGAAAAAACTCGTCGGTGGAAACTCCGAACCACTCGGGCGAGTCGAGGAAATGGTGCGGAAAAACTATGTGAAGCGCACGCTGGTTCTGTGACACCACTAGCCTGTAACACAGCAAAATTTAAATTATATTAGGTACCTTAGGTACCACATGCAGGTGGTACGTTCAGAATAAAAACCGTCTGCATTAAAACACGTCATGAGCAGAGACGATGACCATATAAACAAGAAAGTGATAAAGAAGAAGTGCAGGAAATTGTGGCACTTCGGTAGCCCCGATAGAAGTAAAAACAGTCTGTATAAAAAAAAATCATTTCAATGAGGTGTCATATTGTGAATTATCACAATAATTAGTCAAATAGGTACTACTGGCCGCATAGAATTTATCCACTATAGGTATCGTTGTATCGTCGTGTTATCGTACTATTGGACATGAGTTCCATGATTTCACTAACACAAAGGAAGAGAGAGACAATCCGCAACCGCACGGTGTGGCGCACGAGTACTAGGACCACAGGTTCATTGGGATAATAACTAGGACGAAGAAGAAATTATATCACTGTCTATTTGGCAATTGCCCTGTTATGTCTAAAAGTACGCACTATAGAGACCGTTTATTGTTTTTGATTGGAATGTCGGCTTTTTTGTTCTCATCACCTGTCTGAAAAAAGGCCTTGTCCGTTATTTAGCAGGTTCCCCGATTGGAATCCGAGGCTCCCAACCTCAAGAGGAAAGTCTGCACCAGAGCCTTATTCATCAATCAATCGGTTTGCAGGTGAGATTGACTTAAAGTATGATTCCGAAGGCGACTGCAGACGTAGACTGTACCGTGAAATAGACTTGATATGATAATTTTGTTTATGGTTTTAATTTATTGCGGATTCTCAATTAACATGTTTGTAATGTATGTGTAAATTTTTTTTTTTTTTTTTTTTTTTTATACCACTAAGTTGGCAGACAAGCACACGGCCCACCTGATGGGAAGCGGTTACCGTGGCCTATGGACGTATGCAACACCAGGGGTGTCACACTCGTGCTGCCGACCATGAAGAAACCTTCTGATGCCCCTCTTGAAGAACCCCATATTGTAGGCGCTTGGGAAAACCGCAGCAGGGAGGTCATTCCACAGCTTGAGTGTGCGTGGGATGAAGTTTCTTTCATACCGCACAGTGCGCACCGTCTCAGGTCGCAATGTGTGGGGATGAATTCCCTGCCTATGGCGAGAGGTGCGATGATAGAATGAAGCTACGGGCATCATGTCAAACAATTCATCTGAGCACAAACCATTGTATAGGCGGTAGAACACACACAGTGAGGCAAAATCCCTCCTAAGGCTAAGAGGTTCCACTCTACCTGTGAGTATGGGATTGTCAACCAGCCTCAATGCCCGTCTTTGCAACGAGTCGAAGGGGTCAAGCTGGTATGCAGGTGCTCCAGCAAAAAGGTGACAGCAGTACTCCATGTGAGGCCGGACCTGTGCCTTATAAAGAAGGAGTTGCTGCCCCGCAGTGAAGTACTGCTTCGCCCTGTTGAGCACTCCGAGTTTTTTTGATGCCAACTTAACCTTGTCCTGCAAATGACTTCGGTATTGGACGTTGCTGGAGATATCGACACCAAGGATCCCGATACTCGAGGAGATGGTAAGCGGTGTGCCCAGGAATTGCGGCGCTACAATGAATGGGGTTTTCTTAGCGGTGAATACACATACTTGTGTCTTAGTGGGGTTGAATTGGACTAGGTTTAGTCGTCCCCAATCGGATACTCCAGAGAGAGTAGTCTCGATTTTAGACACAAGTTGTTCGCGACTCTTCTCCACCTCGGACTGAGGGATATTTGCACGGCCCGTGTAACACGTGTCCCCGGTACTGTCGTCCGCATAACAATGAATGGAGCCATCAGACAGCATGTCATTGATATGCAGCAGAAACAGCGTCGGAGACAACACGGAGCCTTGTGGGACACCAGCGTTTATGTTCATGCGGTCCGAGCAGCTGCCGTCGACGACAGCTTGGATGCTTCTGTTGGACAAAAAGCTGGCGATCCATTCGCAAAGTCCCTCGGGGAGTCCATAGTACGGCAACTTCGCAAGAAGACCTTTGTGCCAGACCCGATCGAAGGCCTTTGCTATATCGAGGCTGACCGCTAGTGCCTCACCCCGACTCTCGATGGCTTGCGACCACCGGTTTGTGAGATACACAAGAAGGTCACCGGTTGAGCGACGGTGGCGAAAGCCGTACTGTCGGTCGCTCAGTAGATCGTTTCCTTCAAGGTATCTCAGGAGCTGTGTGTTAATGACACGCTCCATAACCTTCGAGAGTAGGGAGGTTATAGCGATAGGCCTGTAATTGGTCGGATCTGTCCTGTCGCCTTTCTTAGGTACAGGGTGCACGAATGCGGTCTTCCACGAGGCTGGAACCTGCCGCGCGGAGTAGGAGAGTGCAAAAAGGCGTGTAAGTACAGGGCACAGCTCGGGGGCGCAGTGTTTAAGCACCATCGCCGGTATCCCATCCGGCCCACTCGACTTCCGAACATCTAGGGACTTAAGCTCACGCCGGACCGCCCGTTGCGTGATTTTAACTTCAGACATGGAAGCACCACAGCTGGGGATTATGGGTGGTTCGGCGTCCCCGTCGTTCATAGTCGAGTTTGACGCAAAGAGATTACCCAACAGATCGGCTTTCTCCTTAGCGCCATGGGCCAGACTACCATCGGATTTTTGCAGCGGTGGAAGGCAAGACTGGCAGAAGTTTCCCTCGGCAGCTTTGGCGAGCGACCAAAATGCACGACTGCCAGATGGGTAGCGGGCAAGCCGCTCGCCAATTCTGCCGATGAACTCAAACTTAGCCCTGGCCGTAGCTTTTTTACTAGACCTCGAGGCGGCATTCAACTTTCGCTTCACTTCAGTGATATTAGGATCTTTATTGGCTAAAGCCGTGGTCCAAGCCCTGTATGCAGATTGCTTGTGGTCTCTTGCTTCTCTGCAGGGCCTATTAAACCAAGGGCGTTTGCTCTCTCCTGTTGCGATCCAGCGGTTCGGAATATAGCATTCCATACCCGCTAGGATCGCATCAGCTACTGCTGTTGCACAGGAGCTGGGATCATTTGAAGTGAAGCAAAGCCGCCTCCACGGGTACGACGCGAAGAATTCTCGCAGTCCATCCCAGTCTGCCGACTTGTAGTGCCAGACATGCCGCCATTGAGGTGGCCGCGGTGGTTCAGGCCGCGTGAGAGTCACTTGCGCCCGAACGAGGCTGTGGTCCGAAGTACCAAGTGGTGCTTCCACAGTTACTGAGTATTCGTCCGGGCGTGAAGTCAGCAGAAGGTCCAGTATAGAGCTTCTATGGGTCTCTATTTCTGGTGTTCTAGTAATAGAATGCACCAGTTGAGAGAATCCGTAGCTCAGTGCAAAGTCATGAGCAGCCCTTCCCGCAAAATCAGTTCTAGGAGACCCCAGCCACTCTACGTGGTGAGCGTTGAAGTCCCCCAAGAATACTAAATCTGCGGTAGGGTATTGCTCAATTACCTTGTCCGCAGACCGCTGCAGATGCTCAAACAATTGAGCTGTACCCAAGTCACCGCTATGAGACCTGTAGAGGCACGCAAAGATACGGGTGTGGCCACCGTGATCCGTACGTACCCAAAGAGTTGACAGGTCCCTGTCTTCAAGGCCTTGAAGACGGCGGCAGCAAATATCATCCCGGACGTACAAGCATACCCCGGCGCGACTCAGGAAGTTATGCTCGAGTTTGTACCCCGGGTACATTAAGTAGGCTGTATCGGCTGGGCATGATATTTGCGTCTCCGTCAGAAAAAACAAGGTGGGCTGCGCGGTCTCTAAATGTAGATGGACCGCGTTGAGGTTGGTGTGTAGGCCCCTGATGTTACAGAAATCCACATGTATTGTGGACGATGGTACCGCTGTAGTAACCTTATTCTTATTTTTTTCTTTCATGACCTATGTGGGGGGTGGGGGGGAGGAAGGTATAGAGAGTTTCTGTGCTCCCAGTGCAGAAGACAAAGCTAGGCTTCGTACCACCACTGACAAGCTGGGGTTGTGTGAGTGGCTGGCGCGACGGGCGGAAGGGCCCCCGGTCCCCTCCCAAATACTGTAGCCGAGTCCACTCCGGTTTCCTCCTCCGGCACGACTACAGCATCGGGCACTTTACACAGGCTGCTGGTTCAGCCTCCTGGGGCGGAGATTAAGTGATCCCCAGGTTCGGGAACCGTACAACCTGCGGGCGGCCAGCGGATAACCGTTTCACCGGGTCTCCCTGACCGCCGCGCCAACATTTCACGCCCCTACAAGTCAGTGGTGTCAATTTAAGCCTACGGTCTATCCACTGACAGCACAAAACCTCTCCAGTGAGCTCTGGCTACCCTACTCACCACCGGGAACACAACACAAGGTTATTATAACCGCGGTATTCTGTAGGGCGGAGGTACTTCCCCAGACGGACTGCTCAATTTGAGACGGGAGATACCGTCGTGTCCTACCTCCTTAAAGCTCCTTAATATGTAAATGCATAATAATATAATGATTTTATTTTAATTCTATGGAATATTTTTTGGTTGGATGACGTTTTGTCTCTTCACATACAATGTTTATTCTTCTTCGATATCGCACGGCACTATTGAGAAGCCGCACTGAATTAAAACCACAAACAAAATTTATCTAATCTATTTCACGCGTTATTCCCGGCGATATTAAGCCGCGTGGTTCCCGGCAGGGTAGAATTTGGACAAACCCATCACTTTTCATGTGGTGTCGTACAAGGCGACTAAGGGATATGGCCATTTAAGCCCAGACTCAGCCTGCATGGCTTGAGTCAAAAATAGTGCCCGGAAGACAGCAATGGGTTCACCCCCTATTACGTGGGACCGAATTCAATGATTGGTGAAATGTGGGTGTTAATTCACCTCTGCCTAACCCTTCGGGGATAAAGGTGTGATTATATGTATGTCTATTTCACGATACACTCCGCATCTGCAGTTGTTTTATGCGGTCGCCTTCGGAATCACACCTTTAGGCTGAGAACATTTCGAAAGACCCTTAAAACACCCTAAATTCACCAGACGAACTTATAATAGTTTTCGTTAGGAAAGCCGCCTAACTATTATAATGAACGTATGATATTAACATGAACCCAATTAACAGAATATCATAAACCTTGGTTACTTATCCGCAGTCGCTAATTAAAATCTGCGGTTGAATCTGGCGCGGTCGGGCGTACATTTCGGCAGCCCATTACGACGTCATATTTAACGAGAGAAACCCGAAAATGTAGTTAGTGGGTTTATTATAGCACTGAAATTTCGTAGGTGAACCTAAATGAAGGTTTTGCTGACAAAGCTTTTAGGGAATTAAAGTTATAATGAGCAGGCCATTTGGTGTAGGTAGTTCATTTAGAGCAACCAGCCAAATAGCAACTGCGTGAATAACCTAGTCCACGAAGGGCACGCATCAAAATGTTAAGCAGATGCTATGTAGGCACATATTGGGAGGGACTCATGTCCATCAGTGGACCGCGATAGGCTAATTGATTAAATGGTTAACTGACATTCTTTTTCTTAGGTTACATTAACCTGCAAGCTGGGACCCTGATTAACGAACGATGGTGTGGGGCAGACTTTCCCGTCGGCGTTGGGAGGTAAGCAGCAACTGCTCTCGTAAAAGTCAATCAACGTTCATTGTTTCGTATGCAGGTGCACCGTCTAGCAACGTTGACTTGGGCTCCGAAGGCGTTGATAGGGCTCAGTACTGTACCACCAACGATTTTATTTTTCTCAATGATTTAAGTTCCCCGCTCGAAGACTAGTCAAGTCGTGACCACGTGCTGCAACGCAACGTCGGCAGAAATAGTAAGTTCCAAGATATAATTCGCGAGAAGTCCCGATATCTTGTATATTTATGAAAATAAGTAGGTACCTATCCCACAATCCCATACTTTATGCCCTTATACAGTCTCAAACATTAACTATGTATTTTATAACCTTCTCTAAAAGCAGATCATTTCTGAACCATAATAAAACACCAATTTGGAAACCGAATCGAGAACGGGACCTGAAAATAGAACCGATCTTGATCAAATATCTCAACTTGAGCTATCCATTTTGGGATTGTTCGAATTACCAGCTAAATTCTGTTTGAAGATTTGTAACTTACGAATAATAATAATATATAGGAGACTAGGGAAAAGTAGTGATGTGCCGATCGTTAGAAATGTATAGGTATCCGCGGATACAAATCAAAATACGGATATTTAGTAAAAGATCCACGGAACTACGGATATGGATACGGTACACGGAATTACGGATCTTAAACTTTTTATACTGTCGGTGTCGTTGGACGCCACATTGAAACAATAGTTAACGTTACTTGACGTTTTCCTTAGAAGTCCATCTTTCAGGACTTGCATTGCACGTATCTTTCTACATTTGTCTTTGAGAAATAAAAAAAAAAATATATTTAATATATAATAATGTTAACGCGATCATGGTATAGGTAGGAAGAACCTTCTACATCACGAGCTCGAAGACGGTGGGCGTGCACCGCTGAACCAGTCAGCCTGTGACTACGGACGGTGTAACCTGGTCGAAACATCAGGCAAATCAAAGGTATGTATGTAACTATACCATGATCGCGTGGAACGCAATATTTTAGAAGTTAAAAATATTTAATAGTTTTCCATTGCTTTTAAAATGATTATATTGCATCACAACACAATATATTGGATTTCAATGAGGCAAAAGAAACTTCGTATGTAAATGGATTTTAAATAAATACACATATTGAATTACCAAACAGTTACGCAAGTACCATTTAGTGCCATCAGTCAACAGTATAAATAATGCGCCAAAAAAGTAAACGAATACGGATTTTTCTTCTCCCTCAGACTTTTGCGGATACGCATATCTGTCACATCACTAATGAAAACACGACCTCAAGAAAATGAATCCTGACGAGATTGAAGTTCAGGAATAAAATACTTACATTAATTCTAAATGTCAAAGTTAATTCAGTAATAAATGCGACGATAAAACGAAATAAATTTCCACGGAAGCACTCTAAGGCATGTTTCATGTTTGAATTATATTGTAGCTAGCTTTTACCCGCGGTTTCACTCGCGTTAATGACCGCCTTAAAGTAATTTTTGTATCACTCATACACTTTTCGTTTCTTCTACTTTACTTCTAGGCACCATGCTACTAGGCAAGTTATGGGGGCAATCAATCAATCAAGCCACTACCTACTGGACATAGGCCTGTCCCAATGTTAGGAGATTTTGGCCTACTGTTGCCACAGTGGCCAGACGGGTTGGTACAGGGTTTTATTTCAAGTTTTCCTCCTCTCGCAGTGATATCGTCTGCGCATTTTTCCGTTAACCGCCTCTACGACGCCCAATGGATGTGTTGGGGTTGTGATACTTGTATTCTTTCTCCGTCACCACAGGGATAAGCACAGTTAGATTTATAAACTTGAGTACATCTGCTGCTGAGGTACGCCATCTGATTGTGGGCGAGGATCTGGCACAGCCTTTCCCGAGGGTAGTGGGAGTATGTAGGGTCAAACAGTAGTAGCTCCAAATGAACCTAATTGTGGTAGGAAGGAGTGGGAGAGTCCCCGGGCTCCAAAAAGCTAACTTGACGAAGGATTGGCGCTCGTATGACAAAGATGATTAACTTTTTCAGACGGCTCAGGCGGGATTCGAACCCGCGATCTTTCCCTTACAAGGGGAATGCTCTTACCACTGAGTCGCCGAACCTCGCCTGAAGCCATCCAAAACTTTCTATATATCCGTCTAGCAGCGAAGGTTTAATTCATTTGAACAGTCAGCATTATAATTGCTTTGAAATTTCATTCAACTTTTTCTGTGACCCGCCACTTTTTTTACTGGCGCAACTATCAAACTATACCTATAATACTTGAACCAGTTTACCCTCAAAGGTCTTACGATAATATCGATTCGCGTTAAAACAAAAGATCCAATAAGTACTAGCCATAAAATATTCTTTACAACATTACTGAGTTCAGACCGTGTTACTCGGCATTATATCTTATTTAACCCTAATACAGGTGAACAGGGCTGTCAGATATTCAAGAGGCAATTTCTCACTGCCACGGTTATCAGAAACTGGGATCGCTGGCCAGACTTTTGGGTCAGTATATTATATTATTTTACTAATTTTGTGGTTCGTTGCGTATAATGTTAATGTTGGATAATTAAAAACAAGGAAATCGTGGTAAAACTTTATCGCTGAACGCGTTACAAAAATTCCCTTTAATCAGAAACCTGCTTCATTTAAAGAAATCAGTTAATCAGTATCCAAATAATGGAGATATTTATCATGTTTCATTGTTTTGAGTTCCTTCGTGATCATGGTGCTTGCAATAGCGCTGAAATATCGGAAACTCAAAACAATGAAACATGGTAAATATCCCGATTATTTGGATACTGATATGAGTGACCATGATAGTTTTAAAAAATCAGTTATTAATAAAAAGAGGGGGTGTATGGGTTTACCTCAAGATTCGTATACCTACTGATTAATGAACCAGCCTCAAACGCAAGCTGTTCTTTCGGAGTGAAGGATCAGACGGCAGCGCCATGTTAGCCAAACCAAAAAGACTAGGAACTGATCCAGGGCTCTAAGGTAAAACCTTCAGAGGAGAGCAATTTTCGTTATTCCTCATAATTTCGATTTGGACAAGCACTTGAAAAAATCACCTCAGAGGTAGCCATGCACGCCTGTTTAATCTCCTTATTATGTATATATGTCTTGTTCACAGATTCGCGACACACCAAAAAAAGGAAAAAATAGTTTCGTGAACGTTCGCAGTTTGCCAACCCTATTTAGACAAGTCCCAAGGCTCGGTGTCGCAAAGGTCGCCTCCCTAATAGAGTTCCCCGACAATAAAGCGTGCTCTGAAATGTTTGCTGTTGGCTCGACAAAAACCTTTCCACTTTACAGGAGCATTGTCAAGGATTTCCCCGATAATTCTATTGTTATTCACGCTTTTTTTAAATGTTGAGCTTTTTTGTGTGGGTAATACTGATTTAATGTATTAAAAAAGTGATAAATAACAATTGAGTTATTTCTATTTCTTTAAAGGATAGGTGAGAATTAGTCGAATCCGGCGGACTTGGCAATGCAGGAAGCTCATGAGGTATAAAAGGATTTGAGCCAAATGGCGGGCTGTAGTTTCTGTCTAGTCTGGAGGGAAATGGGCGTGAGTATTTAAGTTTTCTTATATATACCACTTGGTTGGCAGACAAGCACACGGCCCACCTGATGGAAAGTGGTTACCGTGGCCTATGGACGTGTGCAATACCAGAGGAGCCACACTCGCGCTGCCGACCCTGTAAGCACAGAGTTTCTGTACCGTCAGTGTAGAAGACAAAGCAGGACGAGCCTTTAGGCTTCCCAGTGACAGCACAAACTCTCCAGGGAGTTCTGGCTACCCTACTCACAGCTGGGAACACAACACGAAGTTATTTTGGCCGCGGTATTCTGTAGGGCGGAGGTACTTCCCATGTCGAACTGCTCAATTGGGCGGAAATACCGCCTTGTCTTACCTCATAGAAGGTATATGTATGTATTCTTTTGTAAAAATACTTTAATTCGCGTGATAGTAAGAAACTGTAGGTGAAGTCTAAGTAATTCATTAGAAATGATAACACACATTGGGGAGAATCCAGCAGCAGACTTCAATAAGCTGATTTATTAAACTGTTAACGTAAGACCGTGGGGTGGTAAGCTAGCATATCTATACAAATTAAACAGTTACACATTTAAGTATTTTATTTCCGAGGTACATTTATTTAGTCATTTCAGATATTTAAAAAAGCCTATCGACCAAACCGAAGACTTTGTTATCACCCAGAACATTGAACAAACCGCGAATCGATCAATAAATTACAAATTCATTACCTATTTCTGCTGCCCACATCGCGCATCGGGTCACCGGACTGCATGGGCGGTAAACTATTACAAAATTGGTCCTACGCTACCAGATGGACATAAAACCGTTTAAGTACAAACACAACTGTTGCTAGAAATGATCTCGTGAACCCGTATCAAATAGTTTAATTGTAACACATAATATACGATCATTGGTCTGTCAGGCCGAATGATGCTGTTTTTCTTATATTCAGTTCGAAAATTTACTGCATTCCGCTGCATGGTAAGAAATCCAGAAAATGTCGGACACCAATCCTAATACTGACGATCCAGAAATGCTGTTCCCTATCTTGACGGCCTCGCTGACTCCTATGAAAACCAACACCTAATAAAAGCAATTTAGCTTAGCTGGAGGGGTTAAATGACAATATTAAATAATGGTTTGCGTTACTAGTACCCTTAAAATAAAAAAGAAAGAAAGATAAACGTTTATTAACAACCTCCATTTGACACAATTTATGTTTTAAACACTTGTACATTTCACGTTGAAGAGAAAAGTCAAAAATGTCAAAAGGTTACAACTCAGTATAATGTAGGGGTTACACCCAACGTTGGTTTTCACTTGCAACCCACAAGTTTCATGCAATTAAAATGTAATGTAATATATTAACATTAAATTGACGAACATTACATGCATAATAAATGACTTAAAATTAAAATAATAATAATATAATTAGAAACCGATAATTGTATCAATATTGAGTCAAAAGTAATAAACATTATTCAAATAAAAGACGACTGAAGAATAAAGATTCGTGTACTTAAATTAATTTAAAATTGAATTAAAGTTGATAAATAATTGATTCAAAATTAAGTCAGCAGGAGTAATAACCAAGAATTGAAACATATTAGAATTTATTTATAGGATAGTTAGTTAATTAGATTAGATTTGAATGAACTAACAATTTAGAACCACAAATCGCCAGCGTTTTCTATCAAAAACAAGACAAGTGTATACAGCCGGGTCTCACAGACCAATGCGCGTGTATAGGAAGGTTAAAACAGGGCTTAGTAAGTGCCGCAATGTAGGTCTGGTTAAGTGCTTCGAAAGAGGCCCCATTCAAACTTGCGAAAGGTTCGTCTTAGTACTACATCGATAGTTAGTTGGTTCGACGCTAAAGCCAGTTGTGTTCTGAATACCTACTTCAGAATACGAAGGCCGATTCTTATATTTAAATCCAGAGTAGGTACGCGTCACAAAATAAGTCCCTTGGCCGCGGTGTGGCAGTCGCAACATATAATGTTGCCAGTATCATCTTATTGCGAGGGATATGCCTGTCAACCTCACCTTCGGCAACCAAAACGACCCACAGGCGGCGTGCGTTTTAGTCGGTTCGAGTCCGACATAACCTCTTCCACCGGCTCCGGTGGGGAGGTATCCGTGGGGATTTTGCGCACGTAAAAGAAAAAAAAGTATCGTCTTATTGTTTTACTTCAATTTTCAATTGAATTATATTACTAATGAATTATAACAAAAAGTAAATAAATAATATAAACCTTTACTAGATATTTTATTGTTCAGATATAAATTTAATAGTACTTAGTTGAACTGCTGAACTTAAGAAGCCAAAGTGTTCCAAGAGACAGTCTTGGATCGTTTTGTGAAACCTCTCAGTAATATCTACACTTTTTAATGTGATTAGTGTATTTGAGTCGTAATATCTCATGCTATCCTCAAAAAAAACGCGTACTGTGCATATTATAGTACATTGTGACGAGATTGGGATCAATATATAACCCAAGAACTATAATTCCCACTAGTACATCATAAAAAATGGGCTAGCAACTCTAAGCTTTTACCTGTCATGGCCTGAACCAACCAACACACATTATGGCCGAATATGGCGGCGATGTCATTTTTAGTTCAGAGTTTTGCCACGGGACTTATTTGCTGGCGCTAACTCTATTGAAAAGGAGATTTCGATCTGTCAAAATCAATTAAAATGTCATAAATGTCATGGATTACGAAACACAATTTTCTAAAAATTGAAATCGCGTTTGTATTTAACAATAAATCCAGATTTTTTATTAAAAAAAAAAATTGATGGTCTTGTTTTATGATTCTTTTTCACGCCCCACTTAAAAGACCCGGGGGTCAGTACTATAGGAAGGATTTTCAAGTTCTCGTTTTTTTTTTCAGTTTTCCACAGTGCATTAGCCCAAGTTCCCATGATGTTGCTATGTAGCATGGCGGGATTTGTATTATATTCTCACAAAGTTCAAGACATCTGGGGGCTTATACGAGCGTCGTAAAGAGGCCTTTATAGACGCAATTACTATGTCGCGTTACAGCTGTTTTATAACCATAGGTGTGTGTATAGTTCTACTCTTCTTGTAAGTAATAAAAGCTAGGCTGAGGATTGCTGTCATCATGTTAGATTATATTAGACTAGCTGAAGCACGCGGCTTCCCTCGCATAAATATCAGTTTTCGCGACCATACATACATATAATCACGCCTTTATCCCCGGAGGGTTAGCCAGAGGTGAATTAACACTAACGGTAAATTTACCGCGGTAGCCTAGTGGTATGGGTAATCGACTGCTGAGACGAGGTCTCGGGTTTGATCCCAGGTTTTGGCACACACCAATGACTTTTCGATACTTTTCGAAGTTTTGTGTGTATTTATCGCAGGTTTATAAGTGCCTGGTTAATGGCAATAAGCTTGCCACCTATTACATTGGGACCTAAACATAAACTGGCGAAATGTGGGTGCTAGCACCTCTGCCTACCCCTTCGGGGATATAGGCGTGAGTTTATGTTTACGTTATTTCACCAATCATTGTATTCGGTCCCACGTAATACAGTTGTTGGTTAAATGTTGGTGTTAATTCACCTCTGCCTAACTCTCCGAGGATAAAGGCGTGATTTTATGTATGTATGTATGTATGTATTGTAGACTTGAGCCATGCATCTTTGGCGCAGTCTGGGCTGTATATATCTGTCTGATGTTAAAAGTTAAAACCAAACATGTCTAATCTCCTTTCCTAATACATCTCTGTGCCAAAGTTCATTAAAATCGGTTCAGTGATTTAAGCGTGAAAGTGTAAAAGACAGACAAGAGTTACTTTCGCATTTATATTTTTTTATACCACTTATGTGGCAGACAGGCATACAGCTCACCTGATGGAAAGTGTTTACCGTGGCTTATGGTCACTCGCGTTGCCGATCCTGTAAGTACAGAGAGTTTCTCTTCAGTGTAGAAGACAAAGCAGAACATGCCTTTAGTCTTCCCACTGACATCATTTTTCAAGGAGGTAGGACACGGCGGTATTTCCGCCCAATTGAGCAGTCCGACTGGGGAAGTACCTCCGCCCTACAGAATACCGCGGTTATAATAACTTCGTGTTGTGTTCCCGGCGGTGAGTAACACAACGCTGGTAACACAACAGATAGTATAGAAGTATGAATATTATTCATGATCTTTATCATAATGATATCCTAGTTCACACTTTGAATCTCGAGTTGTTTTTGGCTTGTATGTCGCATGTTTCGGGAGTACAAACAGGGAGGGATACATGAAAGGATAATATCCGTATGAGCGCTTGTAGAGATACCGGGCGAACTTGCGTTGTATTCTCTCGATCATTAAGGCATAAGTGGTTTCGTAGGAGTTCCAGGCAATAACGTTGTACTCCAACTTGCTTCTCACATTTTTTTTTATATAGGACACGTCAATTAGACTTCGCCTTGCCTGATGGTAAGCTGAAGGCAAAGTCCCAGAAAAGAGGGTCACCATTACTTACACATACCGTGTGACAATGGTGACACTCAGCTTGACGGCCTCATCATATGGTTTTTCACGCCCTGCTTAAACGACCCGGGACTGTAGGAAGAAGGAAACACGTGAGCTGGTAATGAATTCCAGGCCTTAATGGTGCGACAGAGGAAAGAGTCTCCGAACCGCTTGGTTCTTGATCGGATGTTCTGCACCGTGTGCGGATGACATCTAAGACCTGCACGTGTTGTCCTGTGTAGGAAAGGGGAGGGTGGGACTAATTGGAAGAGCTCATCAGAACACTCCCCATGGTACAGACGGTAAAATACAGCTATGGACGCAACATCTCTACGCAGCTGTAAAGGTTCTAGGGTGTTCGTGACCTCGGGATTCCCAATGATGCGGACCGCACGTCGCTGCAACCTGTCGAGAGCATCTAGTAAGTACTTTGCTGAACCATCCCAGAGATGCGAGCAGTATTCCACACAGGAGCGAATGAAATGAGTTGTATAGGAGCTTTACTGCAAGTACGTTATTGAATTGAGATGCTGTCCTTATTATGAACCCCAGAGATCTGTTTGCTGCTTTACATATATTTCTCATGTGTTCTGTAACGACGCGCTCTGCGAACGTCGTCACACCGGTTTTAATTCTATTTTTGAACGAAGGGTTTCGGAGCGCGGAGTGAATGACATTTTGACGTATCGCTGTCAAAAGCACCTTTCTTCCTATATTGAGACTGGATGGTCGATATTCATGGCTTCGTAACTTAATTTCAATAAATCTCATAAAAATGAGAGTATTTTGGCCTAAAGGATAATAGTTTGTGTCCTCACAACTATCCTCTTGTGGAATTATAGTTTATTTCTGGTGAGTTGTCATTTTTTAATAAGATTCCCTTTGATGGAAATTCGCCCCGCTCCTAATTTGAAAAATAATTGTTAAAATTCTATTGTTTCAGCTCTTAATCTGAAAATATTATGATTTCTTTTGCTATTGGCATTGTTCCAGCAAATTAAGGCGGTAAGTCGCGCAAATTTATAGAAAATTAGGACCTCGTGTTCATATATAGGAGTTTGTTCTAATGACATGCAATTTTATTACAGGTTTCCAAATTGGAACCGCCTTTGTCTTTGCCTTTTCTCTTTTCTTTGGACCTTTTTCGGCGTTTCTTTGTCTTCGGTCAACTGCATTTCCTTATGGAGGATTTGGGCTTTTCACCTCAAACATGGATGTACCGCATGGGCTTAAACTGAAAACTTCGCCTGCTACGAGCTTTCTCGCTGCTGTGTTTACATATACTCGCCGAGGGATGCCGTGAGCTTACTTTAATTATATTTTAAATCTAAACTTCAAAATAACCTAAAAGTGCATTGGTGACATAGAATCATATTGACATAAGATCATTTTGACCTAGCTTATAAAACTCTAATTTTAAATTTAAGGTTAGATATACATTAGGAATGTATCCTTGCAACTATTTCTAAATGCACACTGGAGTGGACAATAAAACCTTAAACCTCACAGTTTGGTTTCATTTAGCTCACCTCCGGAAGATTAAAAGTTTCCAATCTCCGCTGATTATCTTAGGCATGTGTATCTCCAAGGCGCCCGAACTTTTATGGTAATGTACTTACAAACCAATTTTATTTATATTTCTTTTAAATAGGAGATTACACACTTACTTCTTTCATTGTCATATGACACATATATTTTTATTATTACATCTGACGCTTGCGAACCAATTTTTTTTACTTTGTAATAAAACATATTTTTCTAATTATTACAGTTCATGAAAGTCCAATTTTGTATCAAATATCTCGTATGGATGCCAAGATCTCGTATGGATGCAACACGCTCAAGCTGCGTCCCACCCATTCTGCAACCGCGTCAACTGACCTCGAAACCCTTAAATAAAATCCTGCACCAGAGCCTTGTCCGTTATATGGCAAATGAAGTCGACGTGGCCTCAAGTTGGTAGGGCCTTCACCAGTCGCTCGTTAAGAGGAACAAGGAGGAAGAAGGAGTAACCCGGGATGCCGAGGTAATAACATACATGGATGCTACCAGGAACAACATCCTAAGATGATGATGATAATGACGATGGTGATGATGAAAATGAATTCCAGTCAAACAATAACGAAAGTTGTTTGCCTTCAAAATTTTGATATCCCGGCATTTCTGAAACCTGTTTGCCATTTTGTTCGCCGATAGACATTATCTGCAGAAGCTTAAATCAATTATTGCCATCGCAACAGTAAGTAATACATATGTGCATACGTAATTACGTACCATTATATCCCATTCGGCGTGATTAGCCTACAATTAAAAAGTAATAAACTCCTCTAGAACTTGGTACTTGTTTTTTGCAAAGTTTACAGAAATGTTATTACGTGGAAAAAAAAGTCAGACAAGGGCGCGGTGAGCGCACTCGCTCACTGATGATTCTGTAGAAAACGAATTGAGGAATGAAATTATTATTATAGAGTTATTAGACGAAGTTTGACTTTTTCACAGATTCGAGACGTTATAGACTTGGTAGGTACCACATAACGTATGAATTTTAACTTGAACCAGCGTGGTTTGCAGCAGAGTAGAATTAGGGCCAGCCCATCTTTTCCCATGCAGTGTCGTACAAGGCGACTAAAGAATAGGGTTGTTTAACATCAGACAGATATATACAGCCCAGACTCAGCTTCAGATGCATGGCTCGAGTCAACAATAGTGCCCGGAATACGGCAATAGGCTCACCCCCTATTACGTGGGACCGAATACAATTATTGGTGAAATGTGGGTGTTAATTCACCTCTGCCTAACTCTCCAGGGATAAAGGCGTTATATGTATGTATGTATGCACGTATTCCTGAGGAAAAGGTCTTGACAGATATACGGATAACAAAGTGATCCTGTAATGGTTCCATTTTTCTCTTTTGAGGTACAGACAGGACCCTAAATAGCAGTTTAAATGCTACTTTTATTCAGTGGGTGGTCGAACCTTGGTGGTACTCTACTAAGATCTTCGGTGCCCAAGACAACCTCGCCTGTAACCAGGTACCCAGCTGACAGAGGTATGAGGCTGTGATGAAGGCTTTCTCCACAAGGTAGAACTTGGCTGCTCAAAATAATCTAAATCAAGATAGAAAATAAGAATTTAGTCTCGTGTCTCCCCTGAAGAAATTCTGATTTCTTCCTTCTTCACCCCTGTTGTCTCCCGCATCAGAACTTACTTTTAAAATTTTTTTTTGAGTACTCATATATCCCCAGTCACAGTTCTGTCATATTTGTACATGCTGGCTATTTGACTTTTGCGTAATACTTGACAATTATTATTTTTTCTTTTATGATTTTAATGTACCGTTCATTTACGAGGGGCTATCAGGGGTGACACGAGACCGAAATCGAAAATAATACTTTTTTAGAGGCAGATAATCACATGGCCCAAGGCCTACCTGATAGAAAGTGGTTACCGTGGCCTATGGAACCTCAATGTATCTCTGCATCACCCTAAGGTTGACTGTTAGATAATGCCTTTGGCATTAAGTCCGCCTTTGTACAAAATTACTGTGCATAAAGTTGAATAAACAAATAAAAAAAGTGTGCAGTAGAGCGGACCCTGGGCTCCGAAATGCAGCTTTGGTTGTATCTGAGACTTACGCAGACTAACGCTGTGATGATGAAGAGAAGGACTCAAAGTTAGCAAACACACTGCTACGGTAGCAATCATGCTCATGACCTATTTGATGGTGAGCAGTTACGACATATGAATACAGGGTTCAAAGGACACATGGATGGGACTAAAGACCTCTGCACTGACAACCTTGTCTTGGAATATCTATTGTACACTGCTGAATCATTTATTAACGCGTCTTTGACTAATAGCTCACAGTGTGCAACCATCTTGCCTAACACCTACTATTTAGCAAACTATGTCATGTGTCATCACCTAAAATACAAACTAATAATACAATGAATTCTATCGTTTAGAGAATATCAGACTTCTTATATTATTAAGTAGGTAGTAAGTAGCCGGTGGGACTTCGGGAAGCACTTCCGAAGTCTGGGCCCCAAATTGGCGGGCACAGCCAACGCTCTGGCGCGGCTACTGCCCAACCTGAGGGGCCCGGAGGACTCCTGCAGGAGACTCTACGCGGGTGTCGTGCGGTCCATGGCCCTGTACGGGTGTCCCGTGTGGGCGGACACCCTGAGTGATCGGCACATGCTTCTGCTGCAGCGTCCGCAGCGGAAGTTGGCGTGCCGCATCATAAGGGGGTACCGCACGATATCATTCAACGCAGCGAGTCTCCTCGCCGGATCGCCACCATGGATCCTGGAAGCGAGATGCCTTTCGGCGCTATACCGGTTCCGAAGGGCGGCGCGGGAGCGGGGTCACGATCCCGAGCCCGAAGAAATTCGGGCCGTGAGATCCCGGCTCCACAGGGAAATGGTGGCGGAATGGGAGATACGACTTGGGCAACCAGGCGCAGGGCACGCCGTAGTAACGGCGGTAAGACCCATCATGGGGGAGTGGCTAGAGAGGCCACACGGCAGCCTCTCGTACCGTCTGACGCAGATGATCACCGAGCACGGATGCTTCGGAAAGTATCTGCGTCGGATGCAGAAAGAGCCAACGTCCGAGTGCCATCACTGCGACGCGAGCGAGGATTCAGGTCCGCACACGCTCACCGAGTGTCCGGCGTGAGAGACGCCGAGGCGGGAGCTTGTGGCGGCCCTGGGAGTGAGGGTTCTCACGCTCTCCACCTTACTCGCGGCGATGGTTCGCTGCGCGGATGCGTGGGCGGCCGGCGCCTCCTTCTGCGAGCAAGTAATGCTCGTGAAGGAGGCGGGGCGGGAGCGGCAGCGGGAGCGACGAAGGATCGCAAGACAAGCTGCCCGCGTACGAAGGCAACTCGGGCGTCGGAGGTCGGTGAACGACCTCCGCCACCCATGAGCGCCGGCCTGGGGGTGACAGGTGAAGCCGCCTGTCACCCTGGCAGAAGCAGGCCGCGGCGGTGGCGCGCGTGGCGCGCCTCCCCGTTTCCGGGGACGAGTTGGGGACTCTGTAGTCCCCACACCCGAGAAGAGGGCCAGATCGTGAGAGATGGCCCTGGGTCGGCCGGGGTGCGAGGGATATGCCTGTCAACCTCACCTTCGGCAACCAAAACGACCCACAGGCGGCGTGCGTTTTAGTCGGTTTGAGTCCGACATAACCTCCTCCACCGGCTCCGGTGGGGAGGTATCCGTGGGGATTTTACGCACGTAAAAAAAAAAAAAAAAAAAAAAAGTAGGTAGTAAGTATCTCGGGTTCGATCCCAGGTTTTACCATGGCACACACCAATGACTTTTCGATGCTTTTCGAAGTTATGTGTGTATTTATCGCAGGTTTATAAGTGCCCGGTTTATGGCAATAGGCTCGCCACCTTATATTACATTACATTGGGACCTAAATATAAACTGGCGAAATGTGGGTGCTAGCACCTCTGCCTACCCCTTTGGGGATATAGGCGTGAGTTTATGAGATGAGATGAGATAGTAAGTATCTTTCATTCGCAACTCTTGACGAGAGTCTGCAAGAGTGGTGAGTGGTGCTTTAAACCCAATTCCTGCCGTTTTGATCTGAAACCGTGGTATACATATTTGAGTTTATACTGTAACTAGCTGACCCGCCCTGGCATATCTCGTGGTATACTTTGAAATTTCATATCACTCCTTTGAGTTAGACTTTTTTAAGTATTCAAATAATGTATGGAAATCAGCAGGCTTTGTTGAAATTTATGATCACTGCTCCGCTCCTATAACTATTATTTATAGGAGTATGCCGAGGCATATATCATCACACTACCATTAATGTGCCTACAGTCTAAAACTTTCGTCGATAAACGGACTATTCATTACAAAAAGAAGTTTTCAATTCGAATCAGTAGTTCCTGAGATTACCGCGTTCAAGCAAACAAACAAACTATTCAGCTTTATAATATTAATATAGATAAATAATATACTTAACGCATTATCTAAAACTGATTGAATCTGAAATCGAAAGTAAAGTAAATTTCATACAAAATTACTATTGTATTGTCGTTTTGTTTTTTTGTCGAAAATTTTCTCCCACCAACTCTTGGTACTTATAGATTACACAACATCTTATCAACAAATCAATAAAGTAATATCTTGGGAGGCAACAAATTTTTTTTTTTTTTTATACCACTTAGTTGGCAGACAAGCACACGGCCCACCTGATGGAAAGTGGTTACCGTGACCTATGGACGTCTGTAACACCAGAGGAGTCACAGTCGCGCTGCCAACACTGTAAGTACAGAGTTTCTGTGCCGTCAGTAGAAGACAAAGCAGGACAAGCCTTTAGTCTTCCCACTGACAGCACAAATTCTCCAGTGAGCTCTGGCTACCCTACTCACCGCTGGAAACACAACACGAAGTTATTATAGCCGCGGTATTCTGTAGGGCGGAGGTACTACCCCAGTCGGACTGCTCAATCGGGCGGAAATACCGCCGTGTCCTACCTCCTTTAAATAAAATTCGAACAAAGATTCCAACGAATTCATATCCTCTTATATTTTTTTTGCAAACGATCACAACATTCCAATTTTAAATCATGCACGTTCTAAAACGATTTGATCCAGAAACGAAAAGAGAATCTCGAAAATCCTCGTTAAGAAACAATAAAAAATAAATTCTCCACAGTGAAAAATTCCGCGGTCACGGTGTTTAAAATTTTGTGTGACGCAATCAGTCATTTGTTACATTCTTCAGGTAATTTAACCTTTATTTGTAAAGGTATAAAGACTATGTTTAATATCGAGAACAGGGTTTCGAGCAACTGACCTCAAAAACAAAAAAGGAGCGACGGGCTAGTAGGCTGTAGGGTACGATTAACCAAAACAGGTAACAATGTTCAAGGCTGCCGGTATGGATTGGAGCGATTTCAATTTATACGTGATATTCAGTAATCAATATGAGTCAGTAGCGAATCGCAAAAACGTTAGAGAAATGATTCTATGGTAAGTATAGATTAACTTTTTTTTAAGCCGAGATATCGAACGGATTCGACGCAACATTGGCACCTGTACTATAATGTATGCAAACATTTTATAATAGGTGCCCGCGTTATTTCTTTCTTAGACCTACTATCCGTCTGGATTTTGCACACATCTGGTGAAATAGAATGGAATAATGGTTTCTTTTTTTATACCACTTAGTTAGCAGACAAGCACACGGCCCACCTGATGGAAAGTGGTTACCGTGACCTATGGACGTCTGTAACATCAGAGGAGTCACAGTTGCGCTGCCAGCCCTGTAAGTACAGAGTTTCTTTGCCGTCAGTAGAAGACAAAGCAGGACAAGCCTTTAGTCTTCCCACTGACAGCACAAATTCTCCAGTGAGCTCTGGCTACCCTACTCACCGCTAGGAACACAACACGAAGTTATTATAGCCGCGGTATTCTGTAGGGCGGAGGTACTACCCCAGTCGGACTGCTCAATCGGGCGGAAATACCGCCGTGTCTTACCTCCTTAAATGGTGGATTATTATTATTAATGGTGGATTATTCTTAAGAGAAAAATAAAATTCATTTATTCTTATTTCTCAATTATTCTCTCTTAAATCATTAGAAATATTTTTATCTTATATTAATATTTAGATCGCAACTCGATATAAATTGTTATTATCTAATAAATTATAATTATCATTTATACGCAATGTCAGATCTTTAAGTATTACAACTTTCGCAAATGGCATTGAATTTAATTTATCTAATATATTATTATGAATCATAAATAAAATATTTGCAATTTTTCTCTAATATAACCTTCTTCATATAACATTCAATGATATGAAGATTAAGTACTGGTACTTAATCTTCATATCATTGAATGAATGGAAATAAATTTAATTATGTGTATTATGTATCAGGGCTGTTTAACATCAAACAGGTATATACAGTCTAGACTCAGCCTCAGATGAAGATTGAGTCAATAATAGTGTCCGGAATACGGCAATAGGCTAACCCTATTACATGGGACCGAATTCGATGATTGGTGAAATGTGGGTGTTAAATCACCTCTGCTTAACCCTCCGGGGATAGAGGCGTGATTGTATGTATGTTTTGATTTGTTTGATTTGACATAACAATTGACAAAATCTATGATTGCAGACAATGATTTGACATTTGTATTGTAATTAATTTAATTTTGGACTTTAATGGTAAAGAAATAAAGTGTTAATTTTTTTAGACTACATTTATTATATATATTTAAAAATAATACATGTTAATTCTACAATCAATTCACCTATCCGTAGATACATTTTACCATTTTTTTTAAAGTAGACATATTGCTTCAAATTAGCCTAAATTTCAGATCTATTAATATTAAAACAAATTATTTACATTTCTTATATTTGTTATTAATTGATCTGTTTATTATTTATTTAATTTTACTTCATTATTATGCTTTACTAAATATTTCATTGACATATATTTCTATTGTTAAACGATTATTATTGATTTACATGCATGCTAAAATAAATATTTACATACCATAATATAATGGTAGAATGTACACGGGACGCCACATATTTAAGACCATTCTATATGCCTACGTTCATGTTATTGAATGACTTTGACTTTGAAACATTTTGTAAACTGGTAATTTAGATGTAAAGTCCCACAAGGCTCCGTGTTGTCTCCGACGCTGTTTCTGCTGCATATCAATGGCATGCTGTCTGATGGCTCCATTCATTGTTATGCGGACGACAGTACCGGAGACACGTGTTACACGGACCGTGCAAATATCCCTCAGTCCGAGGTGGAGAAGAGTCGCGAACAACTTGTGTCTGAAATTGAGACTACTCTCTCTGGAGTATCCGATTGGGGACGACTAAACCTAGTCCAATTCAACCCCACTAAGACACAAGTATGTGTATTCACCGCTAAGAAAACCCCATTCATTGTGGCGCCGCAATTCCTGGGCACGCTTACCATCTCCTCGAGTAGGTATAGGGATTCTTGGTGTCGATATCTCCAGTGACGTCCAATACCGAAGTCATTTGCGGGACAAGGTTAAGTTGACATCAAGAAAGCTCGGAGTGCTCAACAGGGCGAAGCAGTACTTCACTGCGGGGCAGCAACTCCTTTATAAAGCACAGGTCCGGCCTCACATGGAGTACTGCTGTCACCTTTTTGCTGGAGCACCTGCATACCAGCTTGACCCCTTCGACTCAGTGCAAAGACGGGCATTGAGGCTGGTTGACAATCCCATACTCACAGGTAGTGTGGAACCTCTTAGCCTTAGGAGGGATTTTGCCTCACTGTGTGTGTTCTACCGCCTATACAATGGTTTGTGCTCAGATGAATTGTTTGACATGATGCCCGTAGCTACATTCTATCATCGCACCTCTCGCCATAGGCAGGGAATTCATCCTAACACATTGCGACCTGAGACGGTGCGCACTGTGCGGTATGAAAGAAACTTCATCCCACCCACACTCAAACTGTGGAATGACCTCCCTGCTGCGGTTTTCCCAAGCGCCTACAATATGGGGTTCTTCAAGAGGGGCATCAGAAGGTTTCTTCATGGTCGGCAGCGCGAATGTGACAACCCTGGTGTTGCATACGTCCATAGGCCACGGTAACCGCTTCCCATCAGGTGGGCCGTGTGCTTGTCTGCCAACTAAGTGGTATAAAAAAAATAAAAAAAATTAAACCATTAAGATCTTCAGGGCTCAAAATTCTACTAAAGCAAAACCACTGTCATACCAGACACTGCAAAAAATGGCATTCAATTCTAGACTTAATTCCTATGAGAGTTAAGTTCAAAATGAAATTAAAAAGAGTTTTTATTCACTTTTTCATTCACTCGGCAAAAAGCCTTTTAATTTTGAACTTTAAGCGCACTGCTTTAAAATGGATTTATTAGCAGTGTCCGTGATTTTGGTTTCGCAGAATCGGGGCCCTGATAGTTGGTACGTACCGCAGATTAACAGACGAGCCGATGAAAAGCTAAGTAAACAAATTGGGTATTTGATTTACTAGTCAAATTAGCAACTTTTTTCTAAACCTTGGAAGAGGTTTAGTCCACTGCTAGACTAAGCCAATGTTGGGACGCTTTGGCCTACTGTTACCTCGTTGGCCAGACGGGTTGGTACAGGGTTTTATTTCAAGGTTTCCTTCTCTCGCAGTGATATCGTCTGCGTAGTTTTCCGTTGATCCCTTCAGTTGAGACAGGGTGGTGATACTTGTATTCTTTCTCCTTCACCACACGGGTAAACAATTCATTTACTATTATTGTAGGGTAGATGATTAAAAATAAATGAAAACGATGAAATAACAACAGACGCAAATTCAACAGCTCTTTTACCGTTCAAAAATGTATTAAGCTCAGTTAAATACGAAGGTCACGACGGAGGTAGGACACGACGGTATTCCCATCCTAATTGAGCAGTCCGACTAGGGAAGTACCTTCGCTCTACAGAATATTGCGGCCATAATAACCTCGTATTGTGTTCCCGGCGGAGAGTAAAGTAGCTAGCGCTCACTGGAGAGTTTTTGTACTGGCTATGGGAAGACCAAAGGCTTGTCCTGTTTTGTCTTCTGCACTGACAGCACAAAAACTCTGTTTTCACACACTCTGCTTGTCTGCCCACCTAAGTCGTATAAAAAGAAAACCTAAATGGTATAAACCTAAGTTGTATATAAAAAATATTTTAACTATATTTATAATACTTGATTATGGGACTGAATAGGCTTCACAGTGCTAGCTGCGGTATTGGGACCCGGATGATGATGATGCTACATACTTTCTAACAGAGAAAGAGAAACATAGGTGAAGAACTGAATTATTTTTTTTTTTTTTTTTATATAGGACACGCCAACTTGACCTCACCTCGCCTGATGGTAAGCTAAAGGCAAAGTCTCAGGAAAGAGGGTCACCATTACAGACACTAAGTGCTACAATGGTGGCACTCAGCTTGGCGGCCTCATCAGATGCTTTTTCACGCCCCGCTTAAAGGCCCCGGGACTGTAGGAAGAAGGAAACACGTGTGCTGGTAATGAATTCCAGGTCTTGGTGGTGCGGCAAAGAAAAGAGTCTCCGAACCGCTTGGTTCTTGCTCGTATATTCTGCACAGTGTGAGGGTGACATCTAAGGCCTGCACGTGTTGTCCTATGTAGGAAAGGAGATGGTGGGATTAGTTGGAAGAGCTCGTCAGAACACTCACCGTGGTAGAGACGGTAAAATACAGCCAAGGAAGCAATATCTCTACGCATCTGCAAAGGCTCGAGGGTGTTCGTGACCTCAGGGTTCCCAATAATTCGGACCGCGTGTCGCTGCAACCTGTCGAGAGCATCTAGTAGGTATTTCGCGGAGCCATCCCAGAGATGCGAGCAGTATTCCACGCAGGAGCGAATTTGTGTCTTATAGAGAAGACACCGCTGCTCCAGCGTGAAAAAACGTCTCACTTTGTTTAGGAGTCCGAGTTTCCGCGAGGCTGTTTTGATGATGCTCTCGATGTAATTTCTGTTATTCAGTTTGCAGCGAATATCCATGCCTAGGATATAGAAATTGTCCTGCAGTGGAAGTGGCGTGCTCTGAAGAGTGGGAAGGGGAAGGAAAGAAGATACCTTTGCTGTGAACGCACAAGCCTGCGTCTTCTTGGCATTGAACTCGACCATGTTCTCGGAGCCCCATTGAGAAATGTGATTCAAGATCCGGTCCAGTTCAGTGACAAGAAGCTGTCTTTTTTCCACGATATCAGACTGTTTGGCCGCAGGTTGTCCGTGATAACTCTCGTGTAAGGTGCTATCGTCTGCATAGCAATGTATGCTGCCGGTGGACAGCATGTCGTTGATATGCAGAAGAAAGAGAGTGGGAGATAATACAGACCCCTGCGGTACGCCAGCATTTATTTGCAAGAACTCCGAAGCCCGTCCATCACAGAGGACGCGGATACGGCGCTCCCGCAGGAAACTAGCAATCCAGTTGCACAGTCTAGGAGGCAGACCAAAGGCTGGTAGCTTGGAGAGAAGCGATTTGTGCCAGACTCTATCGAAAGCTTTGGCGATATCAAGACTAATTGCCAGTGACTCGCCGTGCTTGTCCATAGCCTCACCCCAAAGATGGGTAACGTATGCTAGAAGATCACCCGTTGACCGTTTCGGCTTGAAGCCATATTGCCGGTCATTAATTAAGGAGTGATTCTCTAGGTGACGCATGAGCTGTTTGTTAATGATGTGCTCGAAGACCTTGCACAGCACTGAGGTGACGGCTATGGGTCGATAGTTGGTTGAATACAACAAGTCCAAATATATATCAGTTAATTCTTGAACTGACTGCCACAAATCTCCACAAATCATGATTTACAATCAAGAACATCGACTGATTGAAAGAAATGAAAACCGATGGGCTTGGATGAAAGGTTTTAATGATAGTAGAAGGATCATGCAAAGTTTGTGAAGATGGAAATCAATAGCGAACTATTATCTCAGCGTATATCAGAAGAAAAAGGCGTTAATATGCAACATCAACACAATGCAGTACCAAAGCGCTTAACAACAACACCAGTAGAACAAAACAATGCAGATACGACAGAAGCAGGCCCAAACCCGTCGAATTACACGCTCGTACATTATACCAACGAAATTTGCAAGGAGACCGTTTGCAACCGGTTGAACGGCATTACGCAATGCGCCAGCGACACCGCGAGTACCGTACACAGATAATTTTACCTTCAATGGACGTTCATTCACAAAAATAAGACATGTCAAGGTGAGTAACAGCTTTTTTTATGATTGTTGTTCAATATATCAATTAGTAAATTAACTCGCAACCGTTTCTATTGATAGAAAGGTCGGTGCTTTAATTAAACTAGCTGGCAAATCAAAATTGTTAAATCTAGGGCTAACAGTTTTTAGAATCAACTCCCACATAGAAGGCAGGTAAGGTTATTTTCATCATCCGAGTGCCAAAGCTTGCACTTTGAATCCGGAACCGTTCTACTAATCCGTCTTGCAATCTTTGGTTTTTAGACTAAAATTCAAAGAAGTTACGATGGCAAATAGTTTGTTGGATATAGAGTAAAAATTACAAACTTGGATTCAATAACACCTGAGAACCTGGTTGAGTTCAATGCCAAGAAGACGCAGGCATGTGCGTTTACAGCAAAAGTATCTCCTTTCCTTCCCCTCCCCACTCTTCAGAGCACGCCACTGCCACTGCAGGACAATCTCAATATCCTAGGTATGGATGTTCGCTGCAACCTGAATAACAAAAACTACATCGAAAGTATCATCAAAACAGCCTCACGAAAACTCGGAGTCCTGAACAGAGTGAGAAGGTTTTTCACGCCGGAGCAGCGGTGTCTTCTATACAAGACACAAATTCGCTCCTGTGTGGAGTACTGCTCGCATCTCTGGGATGGTTCAGCAAAGTACTTACTAGATGCTCTCGACAGGTTGCAGCGACGTGCGGTCCGCATCATTGGGAATCCCGAGATCACGAACACCCTAGAACCTTTACAGCTGCGTAGAGATGTTGCGTCCATGGCTGTATTTTACCGTTTGTACCATGGGGAGTGTTCTGATGAGCTCTTCCAATTAGTCCCACCCTCCCCTTTCCTACACAGGACAACGCGTGCAGGTCTTAGATGTCATACGCACACGGTGCAAAACATCCGATCAAGAACCAAGCGGTTCGGAGACTCTTTCCTCTGTCGCACCATTAAGGCCTGGAATTCATTACCAGCTCACGTGTTTCCTTCTTCCTACAGTCCCGGGTCCTTTAAGCGGGGCGTGAAAAAGCATATGATGAGGCCGTCAAGCTGAGTGTCACCATTGTCACACGGTATGTGTAAGTAATGGTGACCCTCTTTTCTGGGACTTTGCCTTCAGCTTACCATCAGGCAAGGCGAAGTCCAATTGACGTGTCCTATATAAAAAAAAAAAAAAAAAAAAAAAACCAACATTCCAAAAATAAAATTATGAATTTTGCAACCCCAAATGTGATTTACAGTTACAGTGGACTCAGGTGTAGGTATTGTTTTGCTCATGAAACGTGAAAGTACAGAAGTTGCTCGCGGGCTGTTGCCTCTGTCTACCTCCAAGATTTCCGTATATTTGATACGGAAATCTGTGCTATTCTGTTTTGAATTAAAACTATTTCAAGGTCTATACCGTTTATTCTCTTAGAAGCTTTGATTAGTACGCCATACGCTAACATATGGTAATTGCATTCGTTCAGCACCTCATCGAATGATGCCGTACACAGCCTTGATGAGTAACGACAACAAGTGATTGCTTTGTGCCGGCCAGTAAATTGCCACTTAAACTTGTGAAAAACTTCCGGCGAAGTAGATAACAAGGATCATCCCACATCTTCCTGTGGGTGTCTTGTAAAATGACTCAGAGAGATTATTCAAGAACCGACAGTAAATATAAAGGACATAAAAATGTGTGAGATGTGGATATTGTTATATCTCTGTTCATCCCCTTGAAAGATATGTAGGCTGCTACTCAAACAAAACATTGTAATTAGATTAAATAAACGGTAAAAAGCATCTGATGAGGCCGCCAAGCTGAGTGCCACCATTGTAACATACTACGTATCTGTTGGTGACCCTCTTTTTTGCTTTCAGTTTATCATCATCAGGCAAGATGAAGTCAAATTAGCGTGTCCTAAATAAAAAAAAGTACAGTTACAAGTATCTTGCCAGTCTTTTCAAGATAATGTCGCTTGCAAACCAGTGATCTATTTGCTGAACATGATATTTTGTAAGTTCATTCAGTTCACAAGGCGACTAAGGGATACGGCTGTTTAACATCAAACAGATATATACAGCTCAGACTCAGCCTCAGGTATATAATAGTGCCCGGAAGACGCCAATAGACTGCCTATTACGTGGGGCCGAATTTAATGATTGGTGAAATGTGAGTGTTAATTCACCTCCTAACCCTGCGGGGATAAAGGCGAAATTATATGTACCTATGTGTGTATTATAAATGACTTTTGACTTTGTATATCTATGTAACTTGCGGATCGTCAGCCTAAATCTCGCTAAATATGAATATTTCCGGGTGGTGCATTGTATAACTATGAAAATTCAATAAGGTATTGTCTTAATTCAGTCTCCCATTTGAAATGGAAACTGCGAACTTCAAAGTGTATAAAGAGCATAAGCCTAAAGGATTATTCAGAACCGTCGTTATTTCACCATCAGCCTAAATCGTCATGAATAATGGCGTGTCTCCGAAGTCCGAAGGGAGGCGTAGTTGATGAATATTTAAACGTTACGAGTAACTACAGAGTGTCTTAATGTCCTGTTTAAAATTGCAAGGATTTTTAACTCGATTGAAAAGTAAATGACCCGTTGGTTCCATGAAAGTTTGAGTTTACGTTGCCAAGGGACCAGGGGGGCCTGGATTTGATGCTAGAATAGTGTTATTGGGCCAGGTGAGAGCCTAGAAACGTATCCAATAGACATGCGCTGTCTTGCGCTAAAATATAACTATAAATACGATGAAGAGTTTCTTAAAAAAGTACGTGAAAGTTGGTATGATAAATGTTGTTTTCACTCAAAATCTAAATTTTCTTTGCCGCACCACCAAGACCTGGTATTCATTACCAGCACACGTGTTTCTTTCTTCCTACAGTTCCGGGTCCTTTAAGCGGGGCATGAAAAAGCATCTGATGAGACCGCCAAGCAGAATGCCACCATTGTAATATTACTTAGCCCCCTCCTGAGACTTTGCCTTTAGCTTACCATCAGACGAGGTGAAGTCAAGTTGGTGTGCCCTGGAAAAAAAAATCACGCAAATACAGCTGAATGGATCTGCATGAAACTTGGCACAGGTATTATATATATTCTAGAGATATTTTTTTAACATAGGATTTGACTTCACCTCGTAATGATGATAAGGTAAAACACATGGCAACGTATTTACTGACGAGGCGAATTTCTGGTAGAATTTCTTCAAAATCTTGCCATTAATAATAATTTTCTAGAAATTTACTTGACATTGGCAAATTGCGAGAATTTGCAGCAGAAGCCATCAATAAGAAGAATTTCATGACGACCCACGACTTCCTTCGAAGACATATTGAAAGAAATTCTATCCTAATATTATAAAGTTGATGATTTGTTTGTTTGTTTGAAAGCGCTAATCTCAGGAATTACTGATACTGAATTAACAAAATATTTCTGTATTGAATAGTCCATTCATCGACGAAGGTTTTAGGCTATATTATGTCATCACGTTCCTACTTAAGATAGCGGAGCAGTGATCCTAAATGTCAAGAAATTGGTCGGGTGTTGTCCCACTGGTGATCCATATGATCCAATCATTTCATCTCAACGGGAGTTCAACCAGCCGATTGATATCGCTATGGGTGACTGAATATGACTGAAATGCATTTCATTTCAATATTTTGTCATATGAACATGACAGGAATATAATCACGCCTTTATCCCCGGAGGGTTAGGCAGAGGTGAATTAATACCCACATTTCACCAATAATTGTATTCGGTCCCACGTAATAGGGGATGAGCCTATAGCCGTAATCTGTGCACTATTGTTGACTCGAGTCATGCATCTGAGGCTGAGTGTGGATTTGAAGAGGGAGTTGCTTGCCGGAGTTTTGTCAGGCCGGGGCAACGTTTCGAACCGGTGCACGGTGGTCCATTTGCTAAACTAGTCTTTCATATTTCTTTTTATATTGACATTTTGTAAGAACCGTTTTAATGGTTTACGGAGAATAAATAATTTTTGACTTTGACTTTGTGACGGATGTTTTTTAAATTTTGATATTACACTTTTGTTAAATTGGTCTATTAGTCAAGCTCTTTTATAAGATACCCAAATTTATTAAAGACTAGTTGTCTTTAACATAAACACCTCAACAAAGTCTAGGGAACAAGATGACCCCAATTATTTTTTTTTGTGTAAATCTTGTTTTGCAAATAACTGGCAGCAAATAAATAAAAATAGAATAAAGTAGATTACACAGTTGTTCGAAATTTAAAAATAAATTTAAATAAGTAATGATTTTCGAATATGGAGGGAAAACTTTTAAAAGTGTTTGATTGTGCAGTTTCTCTGAGGCAAAATAAAAATTATTTTTTTTGATTGTAAATAACGTTTATTATCAATAATACGTCTTTTACGTATGGTTTGTGCATTTTTGTGACTGTAGTCATCATGTCACGTCGTCATTTAAGTCGCGAAGAGATGTTAAGGGCTGTTGGTATGCTGCAAGCTGGACGAACTCAACGCGACGTAGCGGATGCTGTCAACACCCAACCAAGCGTAATTTGCAGATTATGGGCACGCTACAGGTCTACAGGGGATGTTGCCGAACGTCACAGGGGACGAAATAGGGTTACTACCCCGCGACAAGATCGTTTCTTGCAAAATTCCGCAAGGCGGCAACCCACGATTACTGCTCGTCAGTTGGTCGCAGGCCTCCAGTCTCAGCATCAAGTGGTTATTAGCGATCAAACTGTCAGAAGAAGACTACACGAAGCCAATCTTTATGCTCGCAGACCGCTTAGAGTTCCTGCTCTTCGACGTGGAAATCGAGGTCGTCGCTTATTGTGGGCTAACGCACATTTACAGTGGACCGACCATCAATGGACACGGGTTCTGTTTTCCGACGAATCTTGCTTCGGTTTTCATCCTGATTCGAGAAGAGTGCGTATATGGCGAGTTCCTGGACGTCGGAATCGTCTCCAGAATCCGCAAGAAGTTCATCCTTACCAAGGTGGAACAATCATGGTATGGGCTGGAATTCGCCTTGGTGGAAGGACCGACCTCGTTTGGATACGGGGCAATTTGAATGCAAACCAATACATTCAGGAGGTTATACACCCCATGGTAATCCCTCATCGACAGCAGTTCGGTCAAGATTTTATGTTCATGCAAGATAATGCACGGTCACACACCGCGAGGGTAGTGGTCAATGCGTTAAGCGAGCACAATATGACGACGTTGGAATGGCCTGCTCAGTCTGCCGACCTCAATCCCATAGAGCATGCCTGGGATTTGCTTGGGAGAAGAGCTTTCAGTGATTCTTTGGAAAATCTGAACACTGAAGAACAACTTTTTTTACACCTTCGCAGTGTATGGAGCCATATTCCACAGACGATGATTGACAATCTCATACTAAGTATGCCACGCCGTTGTCGAGCTGTTGCTAATGCTTTAGGAGGTCCTACAGATTATTAAAAACGTTTAAAGTACGATTAATTACTGTATTTCTTACTACCTCGTTATTTTTGTGCCTAATCATAGAAGGTTGTAATACTCAATATTGGCACTATTCAATTCTTTCTTAAAAAAAAAAAAAATTTGGTACGAAAATCTTTTTATTAAAATTAAAATTAAAAACGGTATAAAAATACTCTTCTATTGATATAAAACACTCACTATTACAAGAAAGGGTTTTTAAATAAAAACTAGAAATGTCCTTGTTCCCTAGACTTTGTTGATGTGTGTATTTGTTTAATTTTGATGTTTTGTAAGTTCCGTTTTAACGGTATATACAGAATAAACTATTTTTGACTTCGATCGTTCTAATTTTTTATTCTTAATCATTACGACTGACGACTAATTACCGCGGTAGCCTAGTGGTATGGGTAATGGACTGCTGAGATGAGGTCTCGGATTCGATCCCAGGTTTTACCATGGCACACACAAATGACTTTTCGATGCTTTTCGAAGTTTTTTTTTTTTTTTTTTTTTTTTTTTTTTTTTTTTTTTTTATTTATGTGTTATATATATATGTAAGTTATGTGTGTATTTATGGCAGATTTATAAGTGCCCGGTTAATGGCAATAGGCTCGCCACCTATTACATTGGGACCTAAACATAAACTGGCGAAATGTGGGTGCTAGCACCTCTGCCTACCTCTTCGGGGATATAGGCATGAGTTTATGTTATGTTATGTCATTACGACTGAAAATCCTCTAATATAGATGTATATATGAGATCGTATGTTCATTCCAATGACAATATTGTCTAAGTTGTACTTGTATTACAGTCCTCAGAAACAAACACAGCAAAGTACCTACGATACAAAGAAATACATCACCTCATATAAACTATAGCGAAGCCTATTTAAAACAAATTAAATAAAATCTATTATATTACAATTAACCCAAATTCCCTTAACAATTATTGTAAAGGGAATTTAGAGTAATAATGGATGCGGAATAATGAGTCTTTATCTTTTTTCTTTGCTTCAATGTATATGCATTCTTGCTTCTATAGCCATATAACAACTGCTGTAAGGTTCTTTTCACTTTTGAAACTAGGAATTCATTTGAAATAATGTCTCAATTATTGCCCCCAAGGGTGGGCAAACAGGGAATTTTAATATAGAGACTGTCTTGACCGGTTTCCATCATTATCTGACCAAAGATTCCGGTTGAATCCTTTCCTGTTCATTTTTATTTTTTTGGCTCATACAGGCACGAAAACTGTATATCCTTTCAATCCTGAGCATATATGCTCAGGATTGAAAGGCCTGCACTAAACCGCGTTTATTGATCGGCAGAACTACCAGCTAGTAGATGAGGTTGACCTGGGCCCCATACACCGCAGTAGACACCCCAGGGAGCGTTGAGTTTCAGAAGATTCTCTCGTAACTAACAGCTGGCAACAAGAAATAGATCTCCCATTACAGAACACCTTGTGCGTTTGCTCGATTGAGTCCGGACATAGCGGTGAAGGTCACCATTAAATCGCATAGGTGCACCTTCGTGAGGAAACCACTATGGAAAAATAACCACATGATGAGAAAAATGCATGCGTAAAAAAGTTCTATAATTTATTTGAAATTGTGTAGTAAATTGTATGTGAAGTAAATTTATAGGTTAAATTTTTTCAAACACAATGTAAATTGATCACGAAATAAATGAATTAAATCAAATCAAATCAAATCAAAAGTAAACTTTTTTATTAATAGAATTTTCTATCAAAAGAATTGTCTGATCTCATAATATCCATCTTATATCAAATACATAATATTATAAAGGGGAGAAAGGGTTGTTTTCGTCAGGCATTGATACAAATCGGCTTATAGAATATGGGAATATTTACCATAAAATAAATAAAGGATCAAAGTCCCTACGAAATATTTAACCTTACCCAAAGTAATTGTAATAGAAAACAAATTTAGGTAAATTTTCCTTATAAACGTTGTGTCTACATACATACATACATATAATCACGCCTTTATCCCCGGAGGGTTAGGCAGAGGTGAATCATCACCCACATTTCACCAATAATTGTATTCGGTCCCACGTAATAGGGGGTGAGCCTATTGCCGTATTTCGGGCATTATTGTTGACTCGAGCCATGCATCTAAGGCTGAGTCTGGGCTGTATATATCTGTCCGATGTTAAACAGCCCTACCCCTAAGTCGCCTTGTACGACACCACATGGGAAGAGATGGGGTGGTCCAAATTCTACTCTGCCGGGAACCACGCGGCTTCCCGTTGTGTCTAAATGTTTGTAATTTCGTTGTAGCAAAATAAGAAACTAATTTGGAATAGAAGCAATTTTGTTCACTGTCAGACTTAGAAGACTTGCTAAGCCTGAATCAAAAGTTTGGTAAAGTGCGTATTACAGGCCGTCTTGGATGAAACCTTGTGCTGATTTCGCCAAGCCCTCCCTTGTGGGGAAAGGAAAATACAACTAGTCTTAGATCGCACTCTGTCTGGATTTCGCACATAAGTATTACATATGTTAACCCACGCAGCTGCCATTAGAAAGGTCTCCACCCACTATACTGTTCTGTTTCATCATGTTTAGAACAGCATACATAGGCTTATAGGATTTGTGGGTTATCAACTTATATAATAAGCAGAATTAGAATTTAGTTTTTTGTATAAAAAACATGTCTTGCGACAAGATTGTCGTCTTCCACTGAAATTCGTCGCTAAACTCCTAAAATAAATTGTAGTTTTTTTTAAAACATCTCAAAATATAAACCAATTGAAATTTATATATATTTATATGTATACACCATTGAAGTTAGCAGTGCTTATAGAAAGTTGCCAGTATTTTATACCCTCTAAAAGTATCCTCCAGCCACAAGACCGTTAGTAATTGCTGAAAGTATGATGTGATATCCGCAAAACTACGCTAGTCAGCAAAAACATTTCGAGGGCTATTCCTCAGTGAAGTCAGTGATCTTTTTAAATACTACACGTTACAAGGTGCAGACCTTTATAATATACAATCCCATATAGCTCACTTTAAAAGAGCATTGAAACTTTCGCAACCACACAATAGTGTGCAAGCCAGTTGCACGGTAATGCAGGCCCAAATTTAGATCTGTCAGGACCGTTTTGTGTTTTAGCTACTCGCGAGATCTTTTGTCCTGCCTGCTTAAGTTAACACACTAAATATAAAATCAAGAAGCTATGGCGGCTGGTGAGTAGTACATCTAATACATCTTAAAATTCCTCACAAAACTACTGTCCTTTTGAAATATGAGCATGTCCATTTAATTTTGAGCATTTTTTTTTTCGAATGAGTAATGACACACTACACCCTACCCCTTCGTGTACGGTGTAATAAGCCATGTGCCGGTGAGTCAACGGGTTCGTGTGTACATTTGTACAGCGCACGCGTATATCGTACTATTCGTACTACAATTAAACAGTTCCTACAAGTTGTTCAAAATCTCGTTATCAGTGGATGAAGTCAGCACAAACTTTATAGTCAAATGACTCAAGTGCCATTAGTGTGGGTTATGTTTGGAATATCGTGACTCAAGTGTTGACTGAAGGATTTAAGATGTTAGCTTTTTAACAGAAAAATGACTCGCATTGCAATTTATCAAACACGTTTAAAAATGTGTAAAAAAACTGTTTCTGCTCCTTGAGGGGCAATGGCAGCATCTGAAAGACTCTTTTTTATAATTCTTCTTTTATATTCCATTGTCTTCTTCGAACATAAACGTGATTAATACCTCTGGTGATGTAAACACTTATAGGAACTACAATTTAACAAATTCTTTTAGAAGTAGTTAAGGACAGAAACGAATGGTGTATTGATTTCTCTACTCCTTGAAGGGTACAGACCAGACGCTTTAGGACACTATTCTCTCAATCTTTTCTTAATTCCATTTTCTTCTTCTGTGCCTACAGATACCTACAGCTAGTTACCAAATGGGTTTAAAAAAACGAAACGACTACTCACTTTCCGGAGAGCACCAATGACAGGCTGTCGACTTTGGTGACCTTCTCATGCGCGTATAGCTCGTGGCACTTGAGATGACGTATGTTCCGCATGCACATCAACACACGTCGGAACTGGCGGCGCGACACCCGCAGAGGCTTGAAGAGCGCTACGTATACCTGGTGAAGAAACATATCTGTTAGAATTGCTGTTGCAGGCAATACAAAAGGCATAGAGCAGTTTTCATGGAATTATTTGTGTGAACTGTGAAATCGTGAAACTCGCGTCATTGTCACGTTACGTCCAATGGTGTCACGGCGATACAACGATATAGTTGTAAACCTATTTGACAAATTGCTACAATTCACATGTGAAACCTCTTTGAAGTGAAAACTTTTTTAAGGAACGTTGAGCATTTTTTTGTGAAGTACATACTTTTTTTGGTAGCCACATTTATTTGTGTACGAGTATCCTTCGGCCTTCACATCATAAGAGCTAACGATGAGGTGGGTATGTCGAACACAAAACTCCTAAAACCGTACAATATTTCATTGCATCGACCTGTGTGACTTCTACACAAGACTCACTAGATACGCACTGGTGTATTCAAAGCTACTAATAAAATTTGCTAGTTCATTGACATGACACCACTTTTTTATTCTTTTGCGATTTATTTCTTATTATTTACACTTAGCCTGAAGGTACAGCAGCTATGGTCGCGGAGTTGCTTCGTACTAATATCAAACCAAAACAACTGTAATTTTAGCCTTGTTCCAGTTACATTACTGGGATCGGCTGCATATAGCTCTCAGACCACTAGAAAGCATTATTTCCAGCTCCAACTTATATATTTTATTCATCTATTCATGTAGGTCACACAGTAACGTTTAGGTATGAGTCCGAAGTCCATTTTCGTATTGAAATATTAAATTCGATACTAATAAAAGCAGGAATGTAACAGGTTAATACTTAGATAACCGAAATTACTAATATTCCTGCTAACCCCTCCAACTAAGCTAAATTGCTGGTGTTAGGAGTGGGCTCACGTTGATAGTGTAATGGCTAGGGTACGGAACCGAGACCTCTCGATCGTGAGCCGACTCCTTAACAATAAGCTACTGATGCCTCATAGTAGAAATACTTCATTATTTTCATCGTCATAGCACGGCTTCGGTTGCATTCAAGGATTCCACCTCGAGGTCTGGGTTCCACTTCCGTTCCTTCCGTTACTTTTAACGCCCCCCTTAAATGTGTGAACGTGTACATTAGAAGGAATTTTATCATGTCCTACAAAATTGTCATGAAATTTATTTAAGGGATTTATCTTATGGTGAGCGATCTGTTTTAATTATTATCTGGAAGTAACTTCGATCTGTCACATCGTATAAAATGTCCACCGTCCTTCACTGTAACTGTCACTCAGATGTCGGAAGTGTGTCTGTTTTGCGTGTGCGACGAGTTAGTAACTTAATATTTGTTTTATTTAAGTACTCACAACGTAACAACGTATTGTAATTTTATGATATTGAAATAGGTAAGCCATTTTACCACGAAATTATGTTTACTATATTCATAACTTTATTAAAAGTAGTTTTGGATATATCAGGCAGACCCATTTGCCAAACATGAACCGAAAGAAAATTAATGGATACCGCCTACTATCAAACTTGTTACGATCATTAGTCAGATTTTTAATTTTTTAATAAGTAATTTATTTAATTTAAACTTTTCAGTTGTGATATTTTTGGAATTTCCTTCTAATTCCCTTTTTTTTTCATTTTGATAACACGCATTTTAGGACCAAAAATACCACATAGTTTTTGTTGACATATTATGTACCTACCTTTTTTTTTTTTTTTTTTTTTTACGTGCGCAAAATCCCCACGGATACCTCCCCACCGGAGCCGGTGGAGGAGGTTATGTCGGACTCGAACCGACTAAAACGCACGCCGCCTGTGGGTCGTTTCGGTTGCCGAAGGTGAGGTTGACAGGCATATCCCTCGCAAAGGCATATCCCTCGCATATGTACCTACCTATGAAAATCGGGAGATGAATACCTTTCATTTGAGACTGAGACCCCATTGTCATTGAAATCCGACCAGCCGTTAGGTCTGTAGAGAACAAAGAAAAATACATACATGGGTAAAAATGCACAAGCAAGTGCCATTGGATAATATTTGAAAATTATCAATTTACAATAATAAAGCCCAAGGATGCTTCCTTGGGGAACTCCGAAATGATCTCACATGGGTACTTAAAGACAAGTGCTTTGAGTTCAAAATTAGCATTTATTTCTATAATAACTATTTTGTATCTACGCTTCCTAAAACAGTCCGATTTAACTGGATCCCTAGTACTATTTACTTTATTATATTTATTTTTTCCCTATCACATTGATTCAAAGAATTTCATGATTCACGATATCTGAAGCCTTTCATCACTCATCTGTTTCGTTATATGGATGAAGACTGAACTAAAGTGCTCAACTTGTATTGAGTAATACCATTTTCTTTGTTCAAACAAATAATAACTAAGAAATGGACGATTCGAATGCAATCAGTATAATGGACTTACTATTATTTAAATTTTTCTTGCATCCTTCCTGGAGCGCGGGCATTACAGTCAGTTTAAGCTTGGGAGCCTCAATATTTTAAAGAAGTTACAAGGCCAGGTAAACTCTATATAACACTGTTTGTTGCAATTTGGCCTAATATATATTTCATATTGCTATTTCGTATCGGTAACATTCATATAATTTAAGGATTTTATGGCTGTTTCCAATTCTGAAACTGGTAGGATAAAAATGATAGAATAAATTTGATAATATTTTTGTTTACATCCACAACGTCAAACAAACAGAAAAGTTATTAAAGCCCTTATGGTTTCTCACCGAACAAATATGTATATTACTTTTAAAATACAGAGTCATATGTCCCAGGTCAATATTTACGTACGGTGAACAAACACGGGGCACGGAGGGCGCCGAGATGAATATTTTTCTCCGCCGAGCAGATACAATAGCAGTGAACAATATGGCCACCGGAATTTCGCCATTCTCTAAAATGGTTCTATTGTTTTGCCTGAAGCCGTTGGCGGAAGTGCAGCTGCGCTTTTCGTAGATTAGGCTGATTAAAACTAGATGTTAAATATGCAGTTTTAGACAACATAGCTTTTGAGGAGACAGTTTAATAAAGGAATGACTTTTAGAGACCAAAAATGCGATTGTTCGCAATTTTTATATAAGGACTATGCCCGCGACTTATTTCGTGTGAACTTAGATTTGAGGTTTAAGTATTCTGCGCGGAACCCTGATATCTGTCTACGATTTAAGTAGCCTAAAGGTGCGGTTACAGATCATAATTTTCGCAACAAAATACACAACATATCATTGTAGAGATTCACATCTCTATGCTTTTTCTCATTTTTTTATGATGTTCGGCACTTTATACTTTCTCTAAGGTGCCAAACATTTAACAACAAGCACTAGCTGAAATCTAAGTCGTACCTAAAGTTACGTCTTATAACATTATTAAGTATAAATCCCGACAAAAGTGAAGCAGCCACGTTGAAGATCAGCCTGCACAAATAAAACTTAGTATCTCAGTATTTCCTAAATTGTTCTTTGGAGTTTAGATCATTTGGTCCACTCTCCTACTCCTTTATTTTCAGTTTTACAAAAACAACATCCGTATGAACTCCCAACCCCGAGAAGAAACTAAGTATAGTAGGAATAATTTACTTTGCTCGGAGAGCTCTCAGAAGCGAAGAAAGTCTCGGAATTGCGAATAGGCCCGGAGGATGAATCCACACCAAAAACTAATGACGAAGAATTTTAAACCTAGGATTTTTAGTAGTCAACGTCTTTTTTTATACCACTTACTTGGCAGACAAGCACACGGTCCACCTGATGGGAAGCGGTTACCGTGGCCTATGGACGTATGCAGCACCAGGGGTGTCACACTCTCGCTGCCGTCCATGAAGAAACCTTCTGATGCCCCTCTTGAAGAACCCCATATTGTAGGCGCTTGGGAAAACCACAGTAGGGAGGTTATTCCACAGCTTGAGTGTGCGTGGGATGAAGTTTCTTTCATACCGCACAGTGCGCACCGTCTCAGGTCGCAATGTGTGAGGATGAATTCCCTACCTATATATATATATAAATAGTTAAGTAAGTAGTAATAATTTAGTCCAAGTACACATCTTGCTACGAGTACTCATTGTTTAGCAAGCCAATCCATCCATAGGTTGTCTGGAAGAAAATTGCGATAAGGCCGCCCAATTTACAAGATTTTTTTTAATGTAATTCGATTATTTGTATGACATGTTTGGTGTGCAATAAAGCGTATCTATCTATAAAAGGAACTAGAGTTTTAAAATAGCTAAAGTAATCAATTCCACAATGAATGAGTCAGTAATTGTCAAAGCATCTGCAGTGTGTACTAGCCTCGCTAGCAGCTAAAAATAAATATTCCGAGAGATTGATGCTTATTAATTCGCTTCTCAGAATTTTTTGCCGGCGACGTAACTTAATACCGACTACATGCAAATCGAGATGATTGCAGCGAAATAAGACGCGGAATACTGTTATTTACTTGTATGTAAAGAAACTAGCGACTCGCCTCAGGAGGAATTTGATATCCTATTCTTCATTTTCTTATATTTAGGACGATACATGGAGATATTATGGAATATGGAACATGGAACTGAACTGAAATCCGTTGTATGTTTCAAAAGAAGTCAAGGGGCAAGTTGCTAAGTGGTAACCGAGCAGGTTAGCACATTACAAGGTTAACCAATACTTTCTTAACATAGTGAGACCCTACCACGCCTCGGAGAGAACGATAAGCCGTCGATCTCGGTTGCTTTACGAATATCTGTTCCATTTGTTATGGGCAGTGGAAGCTCCGCTGGAATTTAGTTTACTTTTTTTTATACAACTTAGGTGACAGACGTGCAGTCACTTGTGCTACCAATCTAGAAAGAATAGATAGTTTCTGTGCCGTCAGTGCAGAAGACACAATCAGGACAAGCCTTTGATCTTCCCACTGACAACACAAAACTCTCCAGTGATAACTGGCTACCCCACTCCTACCCTTATCTTCCTAAAGTTATATGGCTTTATGGTTGCGAGAGTAGCGACTGCCATCCGATCTCCCGAGAGGAAAGCCTCCTCTTGAGCCTCGTCCAACAATCAGCAAGTGTACCGGCTTGCAGGTGAGGTAACCTTGGCACTGAAGCTATTGGTATTGGCTCCATACACTCTCTGGGCTGCTAGCTACATGTTGGCGTGGTACAGAATTCCATCGGAGCACCTTAACGAAGCTCGACTGACCGCGCTGCCCCACACAAGATGCAAGTTAGTCAGGTGTTGATATCGCGTGCACCCATTGTTTATTGAATTTTTTTATTCACGGTTGCGTTAATAAAAATCACTGTTTAAATTCTTGCTCATAAAATATTTCTTCCACGATATAATTTCATTGAAGAACTGTGTGGTATGGTGGTGGATTATTCGACTGCTATGTCAGAAGTCAGTGGGTTCAATTCCCGGTCAGTACAAATGTTTAAATAGCTACTTCAATTGCCGACTTATTAGGAAATTACAATTTTAATCGACTCCAAATCGAGGTTTTGTATTCGAAGTATTATTTAATATGCTTGTCTTTGAACATAAATAAATAATGATGTTAATTAATAATAATAATAAATACATAATGGTAATGACTATAGATTTAATGTAGATTTAAGAAATCGACAAATGTGCAAAATTTGCACGCCATCACATGGCAGAATATGAGCGAACTACACTATGTTATTATAACACCCCTAATACACCATGTTCTAGCAAATAAATGAATATGAATTTGAAAAATAATTCAACAAAATCGGTTTATACAGGTGGGAGTTTCGTAGTAAAAATACATTTAATAAAAATCCATCTTTTTTTAAACCCTTTTCCTTTTCGTAGTAGGTTAAAACCACCCAAAATTAATTCGCCAATATAAATATGTCAAATCAATGGCAAAGCACCCTTTCACAAAGCGCTGAAGGGACACAAATGCAACATGACACTTCAATGTAAATGGAGAATATCGGAATACAAATTAAACGCTAACATGTGTTGGAAATAGGATTCAAGCGGTGATGCAAACACTCGACATACATACATACATACGATATTATTTTACGATAGTAGTTCGTGATTGGTGTAAGGATAGATCCACACTCTAATATCGCTCATCGACAGATCACAATCTGGGAAATTGGTTGTAGAATTTGAAGTGGGATTGGATTTGTAGACATCAGAAAATACTATAGATATGCATAATATAGCACAAACATACGCCCTACTTAGGTAACAGATAAGCACACGCCCGGCACAGAAAGTGGTTACCGTGGCCTATGGACATGTGCAATACCAGGGCAGTCGCACTCGCGCTGCTGACCCTTTAAGCACAGAGAGAGAAAGCAGGACAAGCCTTTGGTCTTCCCAATGACAGCACAAAAACTCTCCAGTGAGCTCTGTTCACCTTACTCACCGCCGGGAACACAACACGAAGTTATTATGGTCGCGGTATTCTATAGGGCGGAGCTACTTCCCTAGTCGGACTGCTCAATTGGACGGAAATACCGTCGTGTCCTACCTCCTGCTAAAAAGCCTTTGTCCTTCTACATTAAGCAGAGCATACAGACCGAGCACACACACTCCACGAGCTTCCTCAACTGTCATTAAACCAACGCTTTTTTTAAAAATTGAACCAGATACCCCACACTATGAGTTTTCAATCACATGCATCATCATCCTTCTACCCTTATCCCATATTTATTTGGGGTCCGAGCAACATATGTGCTTTTTCCACTAATCTCTAGTTGCAGTCATCTCAATAATCACTCCCTTCTTGGTCCATATCATCTTTCATACAGTTCATCCATCTCCACTTAGGTCTTCCTCTCTCCCCGTTCACATGCACACGCATTGTATTTAATAGAATGATACTACAGTGTGGACTAGGCTCATGGCTATACTCCTATGAATGCACATACGTAGTTTGAAACAGTTTCTCTCACAGAGATAGCTGTTGAACTATGTTAGTATCGACTAGTAATCTATGACACATTTCATCCCATATACGTTTCTATACTGTTTATATAAACGGAATAAGTTAGATGACAAAACTCTTGGCTTTGTTCAATAATCTGCAATGTCTGAAGCGAAATAGTCATGTTGTAGCTTATGGTTGAGATCGTTCAATAAAAATTGAAAATATAAATCTGCAATCGCGAGTTCGTAACTAAGATATTTGAGTTCTTTTTTATACCACTTAGGTGGCAAACAAGCACACGCCCCACCTGATGGAAAGTGGTTACCGTGGCCTATGGACGTGTGTAACATCAGAGGGGCCACACTCGCGCTGCCGACCCTGTAAGCATAGAGTTTCTGTGCCGTCAGAGTAAAAGACAAAGCAGGACAAGCCTTTAGTCTTCCCACTGACAGCACAAATTCGCCAGTGAACTCTGGCTACCCTAAGTTAATCATGATATACTTTTAACAAGAAACCATTAGTTCGCAAAAAATGGGCTCATAACCCGGACACTCAATTCTAGTATTATGGGCCCACAGATGATAATATACACATTCCTACATGACGAACCGCATCCTAAGGATCTTCAATTTCGTATATCTATCCTAATCACTCGTACTTCTTATCACTTTACAGGTAGTCGTGAATTACATGGCCCAAGGAAATTCAAGCATTTAGAGTCGTTAGCAACTTTTACTGCCTTTGTTTTAGCATACGATGTCTTACGGATTTACCGTTACCCTTTCAAGTAACAAGTTTAGCAATTTGCATGTTTTTAAACTTTGACGCAGACATGGCGTGCCTACCTGAAAGATTTTTGGAAGTCCAAAAAAAACCAGATGCTTTTGCAGGCGTTAACAGAACACGGTTTCTGCTAACCAATAGATGGGCTGTGTACCTGGATATCTCAGAAGGATAGAGTTGTACAAATACACACATTTTACATTTTAAATATATTTCAGGCTAAAGTAACAAAGATTCGTCTTTTGGTCCTCTCGTCGTCCCCAATAAAAGTCTTCGCCGGAGCCTCATCATCCGTGAATCTAAAGGTGTGCGATTAGCAAGTGAGGTTGACCCCAAGATGTTAGTAGAGTGAGGTCTTTATACCTACTTATCCATCAATAATCTATGTACTTAAATAAAATATATATCCTCAAAAAATAAGACTAAAGTAGGGACAAGATAATAGGTCACTTTTGACATTTCATCAAAATTCAACAACGTAACCTTGTAACGGCGGGCATAAAATAAGAACTGCACAATTGCTTAACTTTTTTCAATTACGTTTACATATTTATTGTAATAATGACCGATACGAGTAATTTTACGATTTGCTTTCACTAATAAACCATTCTAAACATAATAAACAATTTCTGATCTAAAGAACTGAACGTCGTTACAATGTTGCGTCAGTCAACCCTTTTTCTTTTTAAACACTAGGGATGTTACTCTAAAAATCGAAAGCTGATAGGATTGTAAGTTGAATCGAATGCAATGATTACTTGTGAAGAAAAATCACCATAAATTTATAACCACGTTGTGATTATAATAAAACCTAATTATACATATTTATTATTCTTTTAACTAACTATAAAAATACAAAAAAATAACTAAATAGAAAGGTCATTGATGTTGGGTGCAATTTAGGTGGATGTTGCTGGCAACACCAGTGCCTGTCGATGACGCATGTCATGTCGCCATAACATGATGATGACGCAGTCTTTTGTTGTTGTGCGAAGTGACTGTGCGTTTTTGGTGTGCTGTCTGTTATTTTCTTCTGATCCGGCTTTTTCATTGAACTGATCTTACTATGTTTACCTGGCTATAAATTGGACTCCGATTGCTTAACGATTATTAAACAAGAAAAACATTACAGTCTTACTATGTCGAAACGGGGGAAAACTCTAAACAGTCAATCTCGCGAACTAGTGCTGAAATTGTACAATTATTTTGGACGTGAATCAGTTAACGATGGGCCTCTTTTACCATTGAAACCACCGAGAGAACGCGTTGCTGAAGCATTGGGAATAGGGAAGAAGACAGTAACTCAAATTCTGAAAGAGAAATACGGACCATCAGGCCCAGAAGATAATACTTTACGTACACCGAAAAAACGAAAGAGGGACAAGAAAATTGTTGACGTTGATAATTTTGATGCTGCTGCAATTCGCAACCACATTTATGGATATTACTCGAGAAAAGAATATCCTACACGGGAAAAGCTATTGAGTTCGTTAAAAGGCGCAGGCTTATTTTTTGGAGGCAAATCGTCTCTATCAAAGGTTTTGAAATCGATTGGCTTTAGATTTAAAAAATCCGACAAGCGGAAAATCCTGCTAGAACGCTACGATATTATTTTGAAGAGAATAACATTCTTACGTCAGGTAATTAAAATTACGGATTGGGACAATGTCGTGTTTATTGACGAAACATGGTTGAATGCGAACCATACGGTTGCGCGGACATGGACCGATGATACAGCGGCCTCCACCTCAAAAGTTCCATCGGGAAAAGGAGCCCGACTTATTATATGTCACGCGGGATCAGCTTCTCAAGGTTTTATTCCAGACTGCCTCCTCGCATTCGCCTCTAAAACTACAACAGATTACCATGAGGAAATGAACTTTGATGTTTTTAAAAAGTGGTTTGAGAAGCTGCTAGTCAGCTTAGAAAACCCATCGAAAATTTTAATGGACAATGCTCCGTATTATTCTGTACAAGTTGATAAACCACCAATTCAAGCAAATAAAAAGCAAGAAATTGTCTCGTGGCTGGTAAGAAATGGTGTGGAGGCAAGTCCAACTTTATTAAAAGTTGAGTTGTTAAATCTGGTAAAAGCAACTAAGCCGTCCAAGCTCCGCTATGTAATCGATGAACTAGCTCTAGAGCATGGACACGAAGTTATTCGATTGCCTCCCTACCATTGCCAGTATAACGCCATCGAGCTTATTTGGGCACAAATAAAGGCTCATGCAGCGCGGAACAATACTGAACCACCCTTCAGTACTGCTAAAATGATGACTCTGCTACAAACTGCATGTGCAGAAGTCACTACAGAAGACTGGCGAAAAGTCGTGGAGAAGACAAAGAAAATAATTTTACAAGATTTTGAACGAGATGTGAGAATAGACAATATTATTGAAAATGAATTAATAATATCTCTGAGTGCTGACAGCAGTGATGAAGATAGCAGTTCCGATAGTTCAAGTGAATAAAAGCAATTTTTTGTTAAATTACGTAGGTACTTGTCTTCTTTTGCTCCTTTAATTTATGAAAGAAAAAATAATAATGGGACAGGGATTTGCATGATCATTTTTAAAATTCACATATGTTTCAAGTCTGTATCGATTCATTCGATTCATTCATTTAATCGATGTTTTTAAGCAGGTCACCTCACTATGAATATAAAACTGACATCTGTCAAAAGTGACCTATTATCTTGTCCCTACTTTACCTTCTTTTTACTCAAATGTTGATAACGTCTAAGGACCTTTGACGCGACTAAAAGCGTGTTAATAAATAAACTTTATCCGGCTCGAAGGACCACTGCGTACAGATAATGTACATATTAAACGACAGACATATAAATGGGCCGAAACCTTTATCGTGCTTATAATTTTTGTACAAAACTTGAATTATATATTTAACTTAACACTGTAATGAGCGTATTATCATCAATATCCTTGTGTTAAGCCTGGGAGTTTGGGGTCTCCTTCCCGGCTTTTACTTCTCCATTTAGTACGGTGTTGGGCATCCATCGCAGTGGCACCATTGGTACGTATGTTACCCACTACGACGCCAAGTCCGCACTTCTTAAGTCTACACCACATCACAAAGGCGCGGCGGGAATTGCCAGACATTTGTTACACACATAGCCGGGCGATTACCGCAAAACGTTGAGCGTATAGGACCCACCCACCCACTCAACAGCAGATCAATCAATAGATGTTTCAGCTGACAAGTGAGGTTGGCTTAGCCCCAAAGGTGCTGTTGGGCCCTGAAAACCTTTTATTTAAGCCTCTTAGTCGGATTGTATTATACATCGTCGAGACGCGATAAATTCGTATAACACATGAATTATAAATGTGTTTAAATTGCGAGCGGCACTGTCATCAGCATAAAGCTTACTGATATGTTCGGATTAGTTCGTTCACCTATCAAATCAATAATGCAAATTACTTCGTACAGTACCTACATAACGCAGATTTAATTATGGATAAAGATATCATTGATGCGAAGGCATAGTTTTGGTATAGGTGTGATTAAGAGGCTGCAGGTTCGACTTTGAACCTCTCTTGATACATTACTGTGTACTTTATAAAATGACTGTAGATACACCTCTACGGTGTATTTCGGCTGCAAGCTGGTACAAATACTGATTGACAGACAAGACAATCCTCTTGGTGTTAAGTGGTCAAACGGCAGTCGTTCCCAGAGTAGTCATATAAACAAATCGAAGAGGAGGAGAAGGGGGTGAAGGGGGTGAAATGGACCCCAGGCTCCGTGTTGAAGTTGTATAATTTTGCGCTTGAAATTGACTTGACTACATTTTTATAGGAGGTAGGACACGGCGGTATTTCCGCCCAATTGATCAGTCCGACTGGGGAAGTACCTCCGCCCTATAGAATACCGCGGTTATAATAACTTCGTGTTTTGTGTTCACAGCGGTGAGTAGGGTAGCCAGAGCTCAATGGAGAATTTATGCTGTCAGTGGGATGACTAAAGGCTTGTCCTGCTTTGTCCTCTACACTGACGGCAAAGAGACTCTGTGCTTACAGGGTCGGCAGCGCGAGTGTGACTTCTCTGGTGTTACACACGTCCACAGGCCACGGTAACCACTCAGGTGTGCCGTGTGCTTGTCTGCCACCTAAGTGGTATATATAAAATAAAAAAAAAAAAAACTTCCATTGCCTCTTCAACAAAATTTCGCATTTCTAATATTGACAGGACATCAAGCAATCTTCGAAATTGAAAGAAAAAGCTGAAATCCGTTATTCCATTGTGATGTAATTAGTATTGACAGAAACGGTGTCGGCATTGATCGGTAGAACAATCGCCATTGACGGCTGAGAAAGCCGTGAACTGACAATGTGACTGATTTCAATGCAAACCCAATTATTTCCCTTTGATTCTGTGGGAAAACTGGTGTCATTAAAACAGTTAATATGAATGACTGTTACAACAGTTATTGATAAGGATGAAGGTGGGATGGTGCTATAACTTTTTCATCGTCAATAAGAAACAATCTACCACAAGAGGCATGCGATGCGGAGGAATTTCTTTTTTAATTATTTTTTAGCTATCAGTTGTATAATAGTTCTTTCAGTTTTATTTTAATTGTTTATTATTGTTTGTATATGTTAACTTCAGAAACAACTATATCGCTCAAGATTTAAATCCTAAGCATTCGTCATGAAGTAAAATAGGCATAATCCTCATAACTACCTTCAATCTATTGCGTTAAGTGACGATGGAGCGATAAGGCTGTTCATTTGAAAATTCTTTGATTTTGATTATATATCATACTAGCTGACCTACCCCAGCTTCGCCCGGGGTATATTTTGAAGCTTCATATCCCTTTGAGCCCGTATGTTTTAGTCTTCAAAATATGTATGAAAAATTGCCAGATTTGTTAACATTTATTATCAATGCTCCGCTCCCTTAAGTAGTAGCGTGATGATATATAGCCTACAACCTTCCTCGATAAATGGATTACCCAACACTGAAAGAATCATACAAATCGGAACAGTAGTTCCAGAGATTAGAGATTCAAACAAACAAACAAACAAACAAACAAACTCTGCAGCTGTATAATATTAGTATAGATCTAAGAGATCTATACAAGTAAGTAGCTTAAATTTTCAAAATCTAATGGACTTCTGACTTTGAATAGACTTAAAAGATTGTATCAACTGTAGATAGATACTAGTTCATTAACTATTAGGTAATCGGTAGACTGTACGCGGAAGGCGGAAGATTGGTATAAATGGGGCACATTAGGATAGGCCTATGTCCAGCAGTGGACTGCAAATACTGGCGGAAGATTGGTATAAATGGGGCACATTAGGATAGGCCTATGTCCAGCAGTGGACTGCAAATACTGGCGGAAGATTGGTATAAATGGGGCACATTAGGATAGGCCTATGTCCAGCAGTGGACTGCAAATACTGGCAGAAGATTGGTATAAATGGGGCACATTAGGATAGGCCTATGTCCAGCAGTGGACAATAAAAAGACTGCAAAAAAAATTTGATGATTAAATCGGTTGAATTAATTCCTTCCATCCTTTTTTTAATTCATCTAAAGTAGTAAGGTTTCTTGTAGAAAGACCAATCAATAATCTATTGAATCTATTGGAACATTTCTTTTTTAAAGAATATTAGAATCGAAATTACTAATATTCCCATTAACCCCTCCAGCTAAGCTAAATTGCTTGTGTTGGTAGTGGGTTCACATCGATAGTGTAATGGCCAGGACCCGAGACCTCTCGATCGTACGGCCGAGGTCCTAAACCACTAAGCTACTGACGCTTGAACATGAAGTTTAAATAAATATAAAAAATGTTCGTTGAAAGACCCAATATCAACCTATTGTCACTTAGTAGATTATGAAATTGTATAGCCGACCATCACAAAAGGACTTTGCTTGGGTGCCTTTTAATAATATTTCTAAGGTGCACCTGATATTCAAACGCACTTGAAGTCATGACTATTCAAACCGAGCAGGTAGAGAATTCGCACAAAAAATTGCACACAATACCCGGACCGTGGCGCCGCGCCGCCAGTCGAAAAAGTTAAATGAAAAAGAGGATACAAACTTGCTGACGTCAATCAATGGATGAAAAAACACGGTTCTCGTTTAAAATATCAGTAAAGTAAAACTTGTGAAAAATAATTGGTGACTTTCAATATCCAACATCCTGTATTTTAAGGGTTACACTTGAATGTTGTCTGTTGGAACGTGTCAAAAATACAATTGATATCGAGATAAAAAAAATAAATAGCTTTTTGCCCGCGACTTCGTCCGCGTTACGTTCAGAATATATTAAGATATGTTCACTTCTATAACTCAAACCTAATATGTTATACCTATTTTCATATATTCATATTGTGGAGAAAGCTTTATTCGCGTAACTAACTAATACTGATTATTACTTATTATTGATTTCAGACAAAATTTATAATTGTCAAATTTTTAACTATGTATACTTAACCAGAGACAAAATTAGGTTTCTGTCATTCCAAATTTTGTTCCTCCGAGTTAGATGCGTTTTGGTTATACCACGTTTTATAGTGACTTGTATTCTCTTTGAGGTTTTATATCACGTTTATATACCTACGGGAAGTGGGAACGCGGTTCAACAGGATGAAGGTCGAACGGGATGAAAAGTACCCTATATCCGTCTCCTAGTCCTAAGCTACATCCCCACTGATTTTCAACCTAATCGGTGCAGCCGCTCTTTATAAGTAGTGTAACTAACATGACTTTAGGACTTTAGGAGGACATGAACAGTCCGACTGGGAAAGTACCTCCACCCTACAGAATACCACGGCTATAATAACCTCGTGTTGTGTTCCCGGCGGTGAGTAAGGTAGCCAGAGCTCACTAGAGAGTTTTTGTGCTGTCAGTGGGAAGACCAAAAGCTTGTCCTGCTTCGTCTTTTACACTGACGGCACAGAAACTATCTGTGCTTACAGGGTTGGCAGCGCGAGTGTGACTCCCATGGTTTTGCACACGTCCATAGGCCACGGTAACCACTTTCCATCACCACATCACCTAAGTGGTATAAAAAAACATGGGTTTATGTATTTGCGGTGCGTATAGGTTGCAGAAACGGAATCAAAATTCCATGCTGTTTCAATAGTACCAAACAGTCACAGTAGGTAAATGTTATAAAAATAACTTTTCCCGACAAGAGTAATCTTTTTTTATACCCAACACTATAGTTAAGAAATAACAAAAAGCCATGACGTCACACCTTTTTTTTTTAATGTGCGCAAAATCCCACTGATTCCTCCACCACTGACGCCGGTGGGGGAGGTCATGTCGGACTTGAACTGACTAAAATGCACGCCGTCTATGTGGGCCGCAGGGTGAGATTATCTGAGACATAACCCTCGCACCCCGGCCGACCATGACGTCACACCTTGTTATTTTAAAACGACATTTCCACAAAACTTTTTGAGACGTTTTGACATTTAATAAAATAGGGTAATAAATATAATTTAACTTGTCGGGCTCGTATTAAGAGATTTCAAATTAAATTGCAGAACTCTTTACAAATTCAACAAAGCACCGCTTTTCGAGGTCAAAGATGTCTGGCAACATTATTAAATTTTAATAATAATAATTTCTGTGGCTAACTGTTAAGTTAGTCTGTGATATGTCTGTGATATTAAACATGTAACAATATAGGGCACCAATAATCTTATTGGTGCCTTATATTGTTACATGTTTAATATCACAGACTAACTCGGTCTACAGGTGAGATTGATTAAGGCTAGGAGGACGAGACTTTGACGCAGGCATATCTTTTGTGTTTTGGGGGTTAGACAGTAATCGCACTCCTAAAAAGTTAACCAAACGAAATTACAGAAAGGAGGAGTAGAAGAGACCCCGGGTTTTAAAACAAAGGTTATGGGTTCGATTATCGAGTCTGACAAAGAGGACTAGTAACTAGTAATCAGGAGAAACGGTCTGGAACAAGATACTGTCAGCTAGTTACAGAAATGGATCATGTTAATACACTCTGTCTACCAAATCAGGAATATACAGTCGTGAATAAATCAAAGCAAACCAATCATATCGCGGGCAGCGCATTCTAACCTAATGAACTTTGGCATTATATTTTGAGGGTGCAATAGCACTTTGCACAAAATCAATAGCCATGTTACCAGTGTTGCCACACTCCTTGGTTACGGTCGCATGTTTTGTGTCCAATAAGTTTACTACCATTACGTAAAGAATACAGAATTTAAGTGATATTTATTACTATTAGGCTCGGCGCCCACTAGCGAGGTAAGAGAAGCGGACAATAAGGTAGACGAATTCGGGTGACAGTAATTAATTTCTTAAGACTGTTATGATCATGGCTACGAAGACACATATTGAGATTACTTCCAAAGTACACATGCTTATAAACAGTATTGACTCACATTAGCGACCGTGTCATAAAACACTGTCTACCCCATCAGGGATTTACAGGCATGAAAATACATGTTTAAGTATGTATGTAAAATATATTTTTTACGAAAAAGTGGCCTCACACTGCTTACACACAAACCGTACGAAGATGAACGAACCATCAGATTTGTCGTTCGTTACAGAAGGTTGTGTTTGTAATGTTACAAAATACCATATCACACTCGCCTATTTTAGACATGATGCCCACACTAGTTCGTACCCGGCATTAGAATGATACGACATGAATCAGACAACACAGATTTTAGCACAAGGTGTAACGACATACTTCCTGCGAATGTTACTTTACGCCTCGTCACGTCAGTCAATACTCACCTTTATATTTGGGCTCCTACGAATCCTTGGCACGGTTCAACGACCATTTACAAATCTTATTATGGTAATCTAGATTTTATTGCAGTCAATTTAAGTATATATTAGCATAATTTCAATTTAATGGATGTTTATCCAAAATACAGGTCGCGTGATGTATTGCTCAAATTTGTAATATTTGTGTTGTGCTTGTAATTGACGGGTGAAATTATGAATCGACCTGATTAGAATCGACAAACATTGTTTTTAAGGGTCTTTCAAATACAATCACCATAACATCGAACCAATATTATAAAAAGCCAACGTAACTCCATCTGCCTGTTTGTTATGCTTTTCTGCTTAAATCACTGAACTGATTTTGATGAAATTACTGAATGTACTGAGATAGATTAGATCTTTGGAGCATACGCTAGGTTAGGTCGCTATAACTGGTATCCACGCGGGTAGACTCGCGCTCAATAAATAGTAAATAATAATGTTTAGTATCACTATAGAAGATTATGGCTATCATGTGTGTATGGGGTATGACCAGGATCTTTGGCATCCAGGCCCACCTCATCTGCTAGCCGGTTCATCTGATGATAACGGACATGGTTCTGGGGTAGGCTTTCCTCTCTGCGTTGGGGGAAACTAAAGGTGTGCTTATAAAGGGTGACTATATGTTCGTGTATACGAAATATTTGAGAACTATGAAATTGTCCAAAAAAGATACATTAAGTAAATCCCAATTGTATTTCAACTTCTGTCACAAACTGTAGTAAGTACCTACCCCGGTCGATTCCCCATTCGTGCCGGGGATGAATAGCTCTACCACTTACTGGTGCATTAGACTCGAAGCTTTTAATATATAAGACTTTGCCTTTAGCTTACCATCAGGCGAGGTGAGGTCAAGTTGGCGTGTCGTATATAAAAAAAAAAAAAAAAAAAAAAAAAAAATTATGCAAGACAGTTGAAAATCTGCCAAATTCTGAAACCGCGACGGCTAAGTTACGATCTAGTAATTTAAAACCTTTAAAATACATAGTTAGAACGATAGCTTTTTTGTACGTGTAGTACTAGTGTACTACTCCTCAGGGTACTAAAGTGGGGGGAGTGTCGGGCGGAGGACCCTTAGCTACGAGGGCACCTTGGCATCGGATACAATCAGGAAAATACGCCTCCATGTAGATGATAATGATGATAAATACCCTCATCAGGTATTTAAACTGTTATGGTCACTCGCATCAGTATCAAAATAATCGGGACATTTACCATGTTGCATTGTTACGAGTTTCCGTGATCATGGTGCTTGCAACAGCGCCGAAATATCGGAAACTCGAAACAATGCAACATGGTAAATATCCCGCTTATTTTGATACAGACCCTCATCAGGGTTATTCAAGTGGCTATGTCAGGATCAAGCAGTCTAAAACCACACAGATTTTTACAAGGAATCTCGGATATACCTTAGATATATCGAAGAGATACGACAGAGTTTACATTATTTGTAGGTATTTTCACGACGGTATTTCCGTCCAATTGAGCAGTCCGATTGGGGAAGTACCTCCGCCCTACAGAATACCGTAGCCATAAATAATAACCTCGTGTTGTGTTCTCGGCGGTGAGTAGAGTAGTCAGAGCTCACTGTAGGATTTTTGTGCTATCAGTGGAAAGACCAAAAGCTTGTCCTACTTTGTCTTTTACACTGACGGCACAAAAACTCTCGATGCTTGCATGGTTGGCAGCGCGAGAGTGACTCTCTTGGTTTTACACGCGTCCATAGGCCATGGTTATTACTTTCCATCAGGTAGGCCGTGTGCTTGTCTGCCACCTAAGTGGTATAAAAAAAACCATTGGAATCGTAGTAGACTGTGACCACCAGTACACTAGTAATAATGCAGGTGGTCTCGCCGTAATATTTGGGAGCAACATCATAATCTTCTTTAAGAACAATCTTTAACGGTTCTCCGTCCTTCTCCATGTGGTGTAACACTCAACGGGATATTTACCATTTTTTATGCGTTACAGTTACAATACAGTGAGTATTACATTATTAATGTCACTGTCTCAAATAATACAATGACCTTAAAAATATCATGAAACGATCGAAAACAGATTATTGAAATAGAACAAGCCGATGTTTTACAAACTTGTACACCCCATCACTCAAATGGGAAACTTTAAGTACATCTAACCCCCGATGGGTGGCGATGACGTCACTGGAGGGCGTTCACTCCGTCTTGCCCCACTGACCTGCACCGGAGGACTGTAGCGCTCCAACCAAGCTATTAATCTCCCTTCGAAATACTGTAAACCAATGTTTTGAACTCAAGGCTTCGTAAGTATTAAATCAATTTATTGCTCTATTAAAATCTATGAGGACTCCAGAGCTTGCGTGAGGATACATGGGTCATACACTGAATGGTTTAGTATCCAAAAAGGGGTTAGACAGGGATGTGTAGCGTCACCATGGCTGTTTAACTTATTCATGGACAGTTGTTTGCAAGATTTGAAAGATAAAGAATGTGGTTTAAGAATGAAGAATTTACTCGTCAAATGTATTCTTTATGCTGATGATCAGGTTTTACTGGCGTCATCGGCAGATGAGTTGCAGGAGATGGTAACAACTATGCATGAAGCTTTTGAGAGGAAAGGAATGAAAGTGAATGTTAGTAAGACAAAAGTTATGGTTTTTGAAAGAGATGAATGTGTGACAGAGTGTAGGATTTGTATAGATGGAGAAAAAGTGGAACAAGTGAATGAGTTCATATATTTGGGAACATTGTTTACGAGAGATGGAAAGCATGAAGAAGATGTTGAAAGGAGAGTGATGGCTGGAAATAGAGTGAATGGGGCACTACTCAACTTTATGAGCAGCCGGAAAGTGTCCGAAAAGGCACGACTGGCTGTACATGGAGGAGTATTGGTGCCGACTCTTATGTATGGTAGTGAAAGTTGGGTGTGGCAGAAAAAGCATCAGAGTAGAGTAAATGCAGTAGAAATGCGTGCGTTGCGAAGTATGTGTGGCTTGACCTTGAAAGATAGAGTGAGAAATAGCGTGATAAGAGAACGATGTGGAGTGATAGAAGATGTAGTGATGAGAATTGAGAGAGGAATGTTGAGATGGTTTGGTCATGTTGAGAGAATGAATGAAAGAAGACTAACGAAACAGGTGTATGAGGCGAGTGTGGATGGTACCGTCGGAAGGGGAAGACCTAGGCGCACATACCTGGACCAAATCGGGGAAGTTTTAGAAAAGGGGCAGGTCAGGAGTACTCTAAACCGACGAGCATGCATGAAGAATGTAATGAGAGTGAATGAAGCGAGAGTAATATGTCAGGATCGTAGCAAATGGAGATCCGTGATCTCTGCCTACCCCTATGGGAGACAGGCGTGATTTTATGTATGTATGTATGTATATGTATGTATTAAAATAATATTATTTTACGCCATTATTATCATACTGGTAGCCTCGGTTGCATCCAAAACTAGTACTTTGAATTCAAGGGTTCGAAGTCAGGCAAACTCACCTTCGACAATGATGATTCAAGGCGGACAATCTTATTTTTCCTTTTTATATGTAGGACACGCCAATTTGACTACACCTCGCCTGATGGTAAGCAAAATGCAGTCTCCGGAAAGAGGGTCACCATTACAAACATGTAACATATTACATTTTTTTTCCGTTCCAAAGGGATTTCCGCATTATAAAAAAAAGGGTCTGCTCTCGTTCTGATACCTATGGTTTATCTTTGCTTTTACGTGACACTGGGGGTCAGGCGGCAGTTCGTTTAACCCCAAGAGGAACCAGGCGTTCCTCTGTCAGAGTCTCGTCTGTCAAGCAGTCGGTGTACTGGCTCACAGAAGGGTTGGTTTGAGCTCAAAATATCTTGGTGAGATTTCAATCAATCAGTCAATTAGCGCACCGGAGTCCACTGCTGGACATAGGCCTCTCCCAACGTGCGCCATTGCGTCCGGTCCTCCACCTTCCGCATCCAGTCTGTCCCAGCCACCTTTTTCAGGTCGCCAGTTCATCTGGCTAGGGGGTGTCCTACCTTCCGTTTGCATTACCTTAGTGGTATTTACTATTGGCCTACTACAAGTAGTACCCCAGGTTAGAAACTATTGCGGTTTCGGTTATTTACAAATCGTGTGATAAATTTTTTGCCATAACAAGATGTTTTTAAGTAAAAACTAATAAAACAGGTTTGAAAGTTGAAATCGGTTTGCAAAATTTGACGCGTATCTATTTCAATGGATTTCTCCTAAACGATATCCGTTAGACCGGCCTCTAACCAGTGTCATAAAATTAGGCAATCTAGACTAATATTATGTATGCGAAAATAACTCTGTTACTGTCTGTCTGCCCAACCAGCTGATTAAGTGTAGATTAGACCTTGAGAAAGAACGTAGGTTATGTTTTCTCGCGATAACCGACACCAATGCGGGCGAAGCAGCGGACAACAGATAGGTATAGGTAATATGTATAGCAAAAAGCTAATAAAATAATTGATATGTGTTGTTTATTTACTTAAGTTTGGCATAGGCATGGCGAGTTAATACACACCTCTGTCTACCCCTTCGGAGATACGTAAAATCATAGGATTAGTCACCCACAGGACAGGCTTGCCTAGTGTGGGGCCACTGGATACGGATTTATTGTAAAAATGTGTTATGGAAATAAACAAATTTCATTTTATTATTATTCGTTTATTTTATAGTAACTGGAAATTTTGTCCGCTCAGAAAACATTTACAAATTCGATGATTTGTAATATAACTCGAACAAAAGAATCACTGAGATGTAAGACCGAAGACATGAACCGAAATGAACTGAACCCTTTCGAAATTCAAAGGGAATCAGCCCTTCAAACTTTCAATAAACATGTCTTTCATAAAATAGGTAGGATTTTATGAAAAACATGATTGAAGTTAGCATTTAGGAGTTGCGAAGTACCGTTTGTTCAGCACTTCAATACTCAGATTTAGACGGGCTTTCATCAATGATAGCAACTGAGATTAGAGCGAACTAAACAGTTTTGCCGCATTTCACTCGATTTTATCCCTGGAGAGTTAGGCAGAGGTGAATTAACACCCACATTTCACCAATAATTTTATTCGGGCCCACATAGCAGGGGGTGAGCCTATTGCCGTATCCCGGGCACTATTGTTGACTCGAGCCATCCATCTGAGCCTGAGTCTGGGCTGTTTTTATCTGTCTGATGTTAAATAGCCCTATCCCTAAGTCGACGACACCGCATGGGAAGAGATGGGGTGACCCTTATTCTACTCTGCCGGAAACCACTCTATTTTATTGAATAAAAAGTGAGAACTAATTTAAGTTGAATGGATTTTCACCATGTCGGATATTCAGATTACTCAGACTGGATTTCATTCCAGTCTGAGTAATCTGAATATCCGAACCACTCTATTTTATTGAATAAAAAGTGAGAACTAAGTTAAGTTGAATGGATTTTCACCATGTCGGATATTCAGATTACTCAGACTGGATTTCATTCCAGTCTGAGTAATCTGAATATCCGAACCACTCTATTTTATTGAATAAAAAGTGAGAACTAAGTTAAGTTGAATGGATTTTCACCATGTCGGATATTCAGATTACTCAGACTGGATTTCATTCCAGTCTGAGTAATCTGAATATCCGACATCCTCGCAAGCGAAATCGCAAGTACGACCTAACGTCAAATATATTCAGCTTAATTAATTCAAATTCAAATTCCTCATTCGATTACGGCGCCTTTACAAATAAACTAGATCAATGATGTTGTAAATTATATTATTCATGCGATTTCTCACTTGAAGAACAAAAGACAGGATGCTGAGTCACACGCACAGCGTGATGAGACTTACTGCTATTTATTTACCATCTGTCTCAGACCAAGGAGCTGCTACCATGGAAGGGCTACATCCGAAACTTAGGACCCGCACGAGACACGGATTTCGGTACTTATGTACTTTGATGTGATTTAGGCCGAACAAAGTGTCGCGTGATAATATCGGAACTGAGTACGGAATAAATGCAATTTTCCCAAAACTTTGGTGAGCTACTTTGGATGTATATTACATGACAGGCCCAATGACTAAGGACCCGGGTTGGGATAAGCTACCAACGTGAGCCAACTCTTAATATAAGCAATTCAGGGTAGCTGGAAAAGTTTTGGGGGAATACTGACCAGGATTCGAATTACGAATGTCTCTATCATAAGGCTCTTACTAAGCTAACGACGCTTTCTGTACGTAATTATAAAGATAATGCAAATTTTATAGACGCAATACATTTCAAGGAAACACACGAATGCGGTGTATACAGATACATAGATAACGCGATAAATAAAAATCTGCACGCAGCGAGCATGACAAAACATTTGTATGTTCAGACTTATGACCGTGGGTAATTACTGGCAAATTTTTAGCACCCTTCACTTAATGACTTTTTGTGGTACAAACATCAAAGCCAGACTGGTGGGTATTGGACCTAAATCGCGAGACAAACGAGGCCCTGGCACTGTTTTATAATAATCTAAGTTTGGTGAATTTAAACACATCCACAGCCGTAGCACCCGTGCAGCCCTCAAAAGACACCCAAGAAACGCATACTGCGTGTATAAAGCACATTTTAGGTTTAAGATATTATGTCCTGAGACATAAACTGCTAGTTGCAGAATTGAATGCTTCTTTCTCATTTCCGCTTTAGACAGATACTTGAGATATAATAACCGGCAACCAGCTTGATAATGAACTCTAGCTGCGTATAAAGCGTTTTTTGGGATGACTCTTTCAAGCAGGGTGCGAGGAATTTGCCTTTAGGTAATCGGCCATCTGAGTGCCCAAAATTCTAGAGATTCAAAATTTGATTCCAACATAACAAGTTATAAGCCTTATTTTTATAACTTACTGTATCGCTGTTAGTTTACGAAATGAATAAAAAATAACGGCCCAGTGGCGGGAGGTGTTTGAGGGTATTTCCCAACGAAAATAAAAAAAGGTCTCTTTGGTGTTAGAGCGGATTGCGACTACAAAGGTGCGTCAATAAACCAATCACAGGATCAAAGGGTTCGCGTCATTGCGTGATCAGTCCTTTATTAGGGCTTTGATTTTATTCGCGAGCTCTTTCGAATATTTGTTTAAGAAGTTTGCCGGCACTTACACGTCAGGTTTTAGTTAGTATTTTTACGTAACGCAGGTAATAAATTTGAGTCACCGAGTCAGTAGCATTGAGTATTTATTACGCATTACTACGACAGTCCTCGGCTAATTAATTACGTATGAAGCCACGAAAAGCAAATACATGGAAAACAATTACCGTTTTATATAATTTAAGAACGTTTTCTGCAGTCGGGCAGGTTAAATAAGAAAATTATATGGCAAAATCCTCACAAGGAAATTATCCCTATAATGAGGAAACTTGGTCGTAAAACTTTCTAAGAAGTAGGCAGTAAGCTATCCACACATATGGGGTGTTAGAGTCCTTTTTATTTTCGTGAGGTAGTGACAAAATGAAGCGGATATTTAAGAATATAAGAGTCAAACGAACTGAACCATATAGATTTGTAGTATCCTACCTAGATTTAACTTATTGCCGAAAGATTTTTTCCAACTTTTCACAGGAAACGTAACCTATCCAAAAGCGCGCACGCACGACATACAGAGGCCCTGTGGCTTGGCGGTAATGTATTCGAAAGCTACGTAGGGAACGCGGGTTTAATTCCCGCTCCATGCAAATATTTTCTATTTGCATTGGACAGCGTATTTCTGTGCCTCGGAGAGCACATTAAGACGTCGGTCTGGTTATCATACGAACATCTATAGCAGTCGTTACGGGTAGCTGGAGCCCTAAAGTCTGAAAACTAGTTTAACTGTAATATCGCAAATAGGTTTTGGAGGATGGCAGTTGATTCATGGAAAAAAAAATCTGAATTTTGCTGCATCGCAGCTAGAATAGAAAAGCGGACAACGGACTCTAAGGTGAAGGCCTTAGATGCGACCGGGATTGACGCAAGGAGGATGCCGAGTTTCACAGGGTCAGCAGAGGAAAATGATGCACACATCCATAGTATGTTAATAGAGAAGAGATTAGAAAGATGATGACATTTGCCAATACAAGGTATCTAGTAACAAGTTAATTTTCAGTTTGCATTGAGAGTGTTTCCCATAGATATTAGGTTTCAAAGTCAAATTATATAATTATTATGAAGTAAATAATACATTGTTAAGATCTCTATCTAATAAACAAACATACTAAGAGTTAATATCATATGCAATGTCATGTATTATATCTGACCTATGATACAGTCTAAAGGTGATAATAAATTAATGATGTAAGTAATATAAATTTCTAAAATAAAACCTTGATTACACTTTTAGTTTTACCTTGAAATTAAATATTCATAATCCTTGATACAATATGATTCTAAAATGAATAGAGTGAGAGTCTAAAATTAAATGATTCTTTTTTTTAGTACTATGTTCTAATCTAGTCTAGTATAATCATAACTCTATTTGTTTGACCAGTGTATTTGCTTAACAAATTTATCTTTCTCTGTGGTTAATCAGTCAGCCTTACAATAGAAAGACCCTGGGTTCTTATCCTGACCATCGCACTACTAACCGACTGATGTGAACCTACTCCTAATACAAGTAGGTAACTAATTTTGCTTATCAATTATGATATAAAAAAATTTTGTCGGTTCAGGCGGGACTCAAACCCGTGATCCTTCCCTTACAGAGGGAAGGCTCTGACCACTAAGCCACAGAACCTTCGCCTGAAACCATCCAAATTATTCTATATATCTATCCGTCTTATGGCTAATTTTGCTTAGCCGGAGAAGTGAATATTAGTAATCTAGATTAGAAGAAAGAATATAGTTGATAAAATTAAACTCTTATATTGTGTTTTTACCGGGAGAATAATAAATGAAGAATTGAGAGCTTGTATAGCTTGAAACGGGAATAACAGAGCATGTCACACATAAGTTAGGGTAAATAAATTGCAGATATGTTATAGATATTATATATAAAATGAGAAATGAAGTAAGACTCACATTACAGGTTATCAAGGAGTGTTATCATTTTAAACCCTATTTGCATAAACACATAATATAATATCTACAGTTCAGTAAGTTCAGAGGTCTGACCCTCTGAACAAGAAATGTAATTTCTCAGTTCAACATTTATCAGCATAATAATTTTATTTTATGAGGAAGTAAAATATTATACTGTTTTTATTTAGATTGCTATTGTTTTTTTTAGACTTCCTATTACCTGTTCATAAAAAAAATTGCAAGTACACATAGGTTTACTTATTTTATGTTCATCTGATTGTAGAATACCTAAAAAATTAACTTTGGGGAGTTGTGTTGGAGTAGAACAGAAAAACTCATAAGCCTTTTTAAAGTGTTACATGCTTTGTGTATTGCAAACTTTCCTTCAACTTGTTTATTAAAAATATAATATTAATAGCAACTTACCTCTTCAATGTCCTTATGGAACTTGATGGGCCGCATCAAATAAAATTGTATAGAGAAGTAGATAAAGTTTATCACAATAAATGCACCGTTCCACAGCACAGCATCCAGGTAGCACTCAATACTCCACGCCCACAGGCCACTGCACGTGCAGCCCAGGACCAACGCCACCCGCAGCCATATCAGACCACCAGGAGTGTGCGGCGCCAGGAACGACAGCAAAAAAAATACATTGGCCACTTGGAAAAATATATGGTTCACTGGTCTCCACTTCGGGCAGTAGTTCAGATACATGTCCCACATCGAGGGTCGCTCCTGCACTGTCACATTCACTAAATCCTCAGTCGCAGCCGACAGCTTCGTCGTCTCAACCAGCCCCATCTCGTGGACGGCTGGCTCTGCCACTGCCCCCAACGGCGCCGGGCTAGTGCTCGCAATGTCACTGCTCGCCGGGATGTCTGTCGTGACATTCTGCAGCCCTATCATACCGATCGCTAAGGCACTGAGAAATAACATAGTCCCACCTCGCTCTCACGCACACCCCGACTAAATTTGTCATCGAAACTCCACCGGCAATTGGCATTTGACTGTTATTGTGTTATACTAAAATCGTCTATATCATTAAAAAAATATATTTTATAAAAATTGCTTATATTTGTTTTAAAAACAAATTATAGAATTGCACCGCTGCACAGAAACAATAAATTCGTAAACGCAAATGCACCGACAGAGTTAAATAATAATACACCAGTCACTTAAACTAGAATAACTTATTCCGAACTAAATTCACTCTGTAAGAATCCAAAATTCTAAAATAAAACGTTAGGAAACTGTAAAGCAAACAATCGAAGCACACACAAATGACAAGCAGCACTGAGCTATTGACAGAATCAGAAACATACAATCAGAAACCATAGACAAAGAGAAAAGATATCAAGCTAGTGGTGTACAAATAACAGTTTCACTTTGGTTTCACTGGTGAAAAATGTAGTCCCCTGTCGTGGCTGTTTGCAGTTGATGAACCACTTCTAACTGGTATCCGCTGTGTCCCTATACTTAACGACCAGCATGAAGTGATGGAAGATCTGGTGCTGTAGGTTTCTCATCTCATCTCATGCAGTATTTCACTGGGTTCTATTTAGAAACCACTGTGGATGGGGCTGGCTAAATTGTGACTATCTGATTTCCTTTTACGCATATAGTAACAATTTCCTATACTGTGTGAGCCTGCTGAACATATTTAGGAGTTTCAATTTTTTTATTCTCCTCCGCTATTTTATCTCTCCTCTCTCCTTTTACTCCTCTGTCTCCTTTTACATTTGACTTGCAGGCTTATTATCAATGTTTACCGCTGTGTAAGCTCGAGCATAGCAGAATAGGTATCAATAGCCTGGTCCTTTAAGTTATAAACATTATTAATACTCAAAACAGAGTAATTATTTTATAGTACAATAAATACTCCTTGATAGGAATATTGAGCTACAACCAAAGAGTATAGTAATATATAGGAGGCTACAACATAATTTTTAAAATCAAGCTTTTTTATTTTACAAATGCTTTTGTTTATGGTTTGTGTAAATTGTGTGTATTTTATGAAAATAGCAAAAGATTAAATAAGGTAATATGGTTTAAGTTCTTTAGGAATTGGAAAAGCTATCTTTATTCAATAATATTTGATTTCGACTCTTTTGTCTTTTGTACTTGACTTTATTAACACAATGTTACATAATTTGAAAAAAGAAAATTATAACCATCTGCGTAAACGTGTGTCTACTGTCAGTGCAGGCAACCTCGCGAAGCAAATGTCATCTGCCAGCGATGTCCCCAGTAGTCCCCAGCAATGTCAGCTGAAATGAAATGGAACTTTGGAAAAGCCGCCGTGTTATAATGTTAAACATGATTTTATAGCTTGTCTTTTTTAATGTGATATTTTACATTTACTATGTCTGTGCCGTGTGATATGTTACTGCATCCTGAACTTTTAACAAATGAACAACTTGTATATATCATGCAAGAGGTATACGAAAATTCTATTTGGTTTTGTTATTGTTACAAAACAACAAAAAAATTACAATACTTATAATATTCTGTTTATAGAGACATCTGCGTATTCCAAATATTGAAGTAATGAGAAGAGACGAGTTACTAGAGATATTTCACCACTATTGCGTGCCGTATCCACAACGAAAGAACAGAGAATCTAGTAGGGGCAGAACGTTGAACAAAGCGCGGCCAGATAGCCCAGAACCGGCAATCAAACAGCATACCACGTCCAGTCAATGGAATAAGCACACCAATCCTCAATGCAGTCGTTCTAAACCGCCTCCTGATTTACTATCAGGGCACATGAAAAGAATAAAACTGACAGTGACAGAGGACACAGATATAGTATCTAGGAATCAAAATAATGTAAATAATATTAAGAGAAAAATGTCTATTGATGCTGTAAGTATAAAAGTTCTTGAGTAGTAGTATGTTTAATCCTAGAGTACATTTATCTTCCTTTGTTTACTAATAGTATGAATATTTTAGTCTTTAAAGAAACATTAGCTCTACTCTATCCTAATCCTTTGTCTTACTTTGCAACACTGGTCATATTCCATGTCTTGCTATCTGCCGAGTAGACGGGTGACGACAAATGTAACACAATTGGGAGAGGTTACGTTATGGCATGGTATGGCATCTAAACTAACATACGCAATCTGTACTCAGTCAGATGATATTTTTTTCTTTACAGATGACACCGGCCATAGATAGTCCACCAATTAAAAAAGAAAGAAAACCGATAAAATGGCCGTAAAGTAATATGTCAATGTTCATACAGTGCATAATACTATGGTAAACTTGTTACGCACATATAACGATTACATTCAGATGAAAATAAACTCACAAGTTGGTTATATGAACTGTAGTGACTGAAGTTCCCGTGTTGACTGAAAAGCATTCTACAGCATCGAAATTCAGTGTTCGTGAACTGTTGTGGGTTGTCTTGCTAACATCTACATTTGCACCTGAGTTTTTTTTTTATTTAGTCTAGTCGGTTGTCTCTATTCAGTTTGGATTGTGTTTTTAGCTGTTTTTTTTTTATATTTGACTTAAATGTAAATGTAAAATATATTAAGCTTCAAGTCACAAAAATTACAATTCCGTTAAGTATATTGCCTTGTTGTAAAAAAATAAAAAGCGGAGAAAGTCATGAGATGTGCCACACTCCATTTGGTTAAGTACTTAACTAAAAAAAACTATGTTGTGGTAACTTTAAAAAAAAACATATTAAACAAATTAATGAAGCCAACCAACTGCCTAACCAGTGACTCAAATTCAGTTTTTAGTCTTTTAAATGAGTTTTTAAACAAAAATTTTAATAAACTGAGTTTTGAAATAAGACATTAAAAGGACACATCAAGATTGTCAATCAAGACCTTTAGTTAAGTACCTAACCCAATAGAGTGTTGTATTATATTTCCAAAATTAGAGTATTTTTAATAATGGAAGGTATTTTTATACAAATAAAATATAACGTATCCTGCTTGACCAATTATAACAAGCCGAAAGTGTGTTGTGCCTGAGAGTCGGCAACTCGAGCGTCTGAGGTCGCAAAATGAACTCTGCCCCCCATGAGGGCGGGCCTGGGGGTGACGGGTGGAGCCGATTGTGCCCCATAGCAGTATCAGGCCGTGGTGGCACATACCTGGGGACGAGTTGGTGACTCCGCGGTCCCCACACACGAGGAGGGCCAGATCGAGAGAGATGGCCCCCCTCCCCCTCCTACTGGCGCCTCTCCTCTCCTGGTATCGCTCCAGCGGCAGGGGTACCCGTGGGGATACCGCGCACTTAAAAAAGTGCGTTGTGCCTCTTATACTGTGAGCACAAACAAAGTAAAATTTCTGTAGCGCACCATAAAAATTTTATTAAGATGCAAATTTTTGAGTGTCCAAAATAGGTACACAATTTATTTTATTTTATTGAATTTGACTTGTAGATATCACCTGCTTATATGCGGTGGCAACGTTGTGTGCGTCCAAACGATTATTTTACAATGCAATCTTTTAAACTGATATGAAATCTATGACATATAATGAATGTATCTATTGAAGAAAAATATCATACTTTTACGGCTCTCATATATAAGGTGTAACAAAATTAACTGTTGGAACTTTGGGGGGGTTTATCGCTATCGGTGACTCATCACATATAATCACTCCTTCATCAGGAGGATTAGGTAGAGGTGGATAAACACTCAGATTTCACCATCATTGTATTCGGTTCCACGTAATAGGAGGTAAGCCTATTGTCGTCTTCCGGGCACTATTGTTGGCTCGAGCCAAGCATCTGAGGCTGAGTCTGGGCTGTATATATCTGTCTGATGTTAAAAACCCCTATCCCTTAGTCGTCTTGTACGACACCGCATGGGAAGAGATGGGGTGGTCCAAATTCTACTCTGCCGGGAACCACGCGGCTATTATGAAATTTTTTACCTACAAATATTTTCCATACAGTATACCCACAAAGTTCTGAAAGTTCATTTTGTTACAATTTATATTTAATATGGACCGTTGCCATCCTGTATCTTACTTGTCAGAAAACTGCGGTATAGTCGCATTCAAAACTACTGTTTGGAAACCTGTAACAAAAAATATGATACCCTCAAAAAACAAATATTTATTGCAATCAAAAGTCCAAAAACCCGAGTTAAAATATTTTATCTTGCAGGTGTCCATTAGTCTTTAAAAAGTAATGTATTATTAAAATCCCTGGATTATTTTATATATTAGTTGACTATAGAATATTATATTTATTATTAATAATAACTGTAGACCTACCATGCGTGTTTCTTGTTTCCGGGGACGAGTGGGAGCTTTATACCCGAGGAGGGCCAAATCGAGAGGGATGGCCCTGGGTCGACTGGGGTGTTAAGGATATGCTTATCAACCTCACTGTCGCCAATCAACAACGACCCACAGGCGCCGTGTGTTTTAGTTGGTTTGAGTTCGACATAACCTCTCCCACCGGCTCCGGCAGGGGGGTATCCGTGGGGATATTTCCCATGTAAAAAAACCGTGCTATAAGCATGCATTACCTGGGTGTGAATGGGACGGACGCTTACATAGGTAGCTCCATCTCTTTCTTTTCCATAGTAGGTCCACTGATGGTAAATGTGTTTAGTTTTAATGATTTGGAACTTGTACATATATTTTTTGTAAGTAGCCTTTTTGTAATAATGTTGAATCGAAAATATATGAATGGAATTTAATTTTTTTTATTTTATTTGAGATTTAGTCTTGCCATTCTGTCGAGACAAGATTTCAATGAGGATATGCCAGGTGTAAGATTTAAGTTATTAAAATTAAACTACCCTGGATAATTTTATCATTAATTCCTGTTTAATTTCATTACTATCTGAAAATAGTATCGCTATTCTATCCCACGCAGTAAGAGGCGAACCTATAGCCATCAACGTGGCACTTTTTCACACCCTTTTTATAAAATTCCAATACTCAGTTAAAGGACGCTCCTCCCTTTGAATCAGAGGAACATCTCACCCTGTTCTCCACAGTCAAGCCAGTTGAAAAGTTAATTACCTCAATCTAGTTTGAGTAGTTTGTCAAACAGCATACGACTTATTGGGAAGCTATCAGGAAACGGGTTATAGGTACTCCTCGCCACTACTCCACAGCCTTTTTGCTCATTTTGACAAGTTATAACCGAACTATTTTGTCAATCACTCAAATGACATGACAATAATTTGAAAACAGAATTGTTGTCACATGTGTTTACAATATAACACAGTGCCGTAAACTGTCAGAAAACTTGTATATTTATTTATAATATTTAATATTTACATTGTAAAGTTAAAGATTGTATTAATCATGCACGAACCAACACCAAAAAATGCCAAATCAACTAAAACCAGGAGTATGTTGGCTCTCGAAGAGGTGGAAAAAAAACCCAGTGCTTTATTACGCGGCATGTCAAGAACTCAGTCACACTTTTTAGTTGCTTCTGAAAAGCTTGACAAAGTGACTAGAAGGGTGATCGCGCCCTACGCTCAGATTGAAAGGAAAGGTTTGAAAGAAGAGGAAGAAAAACCAGGGATATACTTAGATATAAATAGGTTCAACGTGTTTCTTGAAGAAACTGTTGATTTAGACGCATTGCTGTATGAAACGGCGATGGTTTTAAAGAATGTGACAGACAGTTCTGGTAAGCATATGCAAGAAAGTTATTGTTGTACTGCGCCCTAGGAAAGCGCGGTGAGGCGGGGGACGAGGTAAAGAAGGAGAAATAATGCTTAGTTGAAAGCGAGGCGAGATACTGCCGCGAGCGTAGGCGGCGGCGTACTGACCAAATCTGTCTGTCGATTGGTCGATTTTCCCCCCGTCTCGCCGCGCATTTATCCCAAGGTGCGGTGCAACGGTTACGTTCGGTCTATAGTAACAATATTGTTGAGACTGTGGATTTTTTTGCAGGCGTCTTTGTTTACATCGTGGATAAACTAAAGAACGAAATAATTTTAATGCAACCGGACACGAAAACTCCAGAGAGACATGAAATCAATATACCAATAGGTTAGTCTCCAATGAACATAAACTGGCGAAATGTGGGTGCTAGCGCCTCTGCCTACCACTTCGGGTATATAGGCGTGAGTTTATGTTATAAAAAGTTAGTCTCCAATCTACAACAATATTTTTTATAGCCTAATAAGAGGTACATTTACTATAGTAGGGACAGCTTCGTGACCCGAACCAAGTTTCTATCTGCTTGCCTGTACACCTGCTGATTAACGGACGAAGCTCTGGTGCTGACTTTTCTTTCGGAGTAGGATACCACTTAGTTGGCAGACAAGCACACGGCCCACCTGATGGGAAGCGGTTACCGTGGCCTATGGACGTATGCAACACCAGGGATGTTACTCTCGCGCTGCCGACAATAAAAAAACCTGATGCCCTTCATGAAGAACCCCATATTGTAGGCGCTTTTCCCAAAAACGGCACGGGCACCATCCGGACCCCATTTTCCGATTTAAAACCTTCCAGACTTCTGCCACTTAGATCAGCCACAGGTGTACATTAGCAAACCTATGTTGGTACAACAGGTGTAGATAACTACAGAGGTAACAGCAGCTCTACTTTTACTCGAATGTGTACACATTAAAGACGTGTAGATAATAATAAAAGCTAATAATTTACAGAGGAAGGTAAAACAGCCGCGGCTCATGTCGCTTTTACCAAGGAGCATTTAGTTTTGACTGACGTCCAACGGGACAGGCGGTTTGCCGAGGGACTCAAGTGGGTAGACGCAAAAGTCGCGCTCTGCATGCCGATAGTGAAACCTGATGGGGACTGCTACGCTGTACTGGAGCTGTTTAGGACTTATACGAAGCCTTATGACGATGTAAGAACAATTTGACATTATCTGGAGGGGTAGTGAAAAGGGTGTTTTAGTCCTGGAAGCTGGTTCACCTGCTGTTTGATGGCCGAAGGCCTTTCGCAGGCATTTATCTCGGGGTTGCTCCGAGGTGCAAGCCCAGGTTTTTTTTTTATATAGAACACGTCAATTAGACTTCGCCTTGCCTGATGGTAAGCTGAAGCCAAAGTCTCAGAAAAGAGGGTCACCATTACCTACACATACCGTGTGACAATGGTGACACTCAGCTTGACGGTCTCATCATATGCTTTTTCACGCCCCGCTTAAAGGACCCGGGACTGTAGGAAGAGGGAAACACGTGAGCTGGTAATGAATTCCAGTCCTTAATGGTGCGACAGAGGAAAGAGTCACCGAACCGCTTGGTTCTTGATCGGATGTTCTGCACCGTGTGCGGGTGACATCTAAGATCTGCACGTGTTGTCCTGTGTAGGAAAGGGGAGGGTGGGACTAATTGGAAGAGCTCATCAGAACACTCACCACGGTACAGCGGGGTAAAATACAGGTGCAACCGGAAAGAACGCAATGATAATGGTGATGACAGAGGAAAAATCGAAAAACTGCTAGGGCGAGATATCCTGAGTCTTCTAATTGTTTTGAAAAAGGCTCTAAGGTTTCTTTCGAGAATCGGTAATAAACTTCTATATTTCTACCGCAGCTTCTCTCTTACAGAACGTCGTCTACACAGTGATAAGTGTCGCTTGCTGGGCGGGGGCAGCCGTCCACCAAGCACAAGCGAGGGTCACCCTGCAGAAGACTTCTCACCTCAACACTGAGCTAAGGACGTTGTTGCAGAACTATTTCTGTGATGTGGCGTCTATCGATACCATGCTGACTGATATGCTGGTTAGTTTTAAGTTAGTTACTGGATGAAAATGCCGTCAATGATTATTTGTTCTCCGATGGCTCAATAGTGAAATACTGGTGGACTGTATAACAATGACTTTAATATCTATGAACACTGGATGTACAGAGATATTGTCGCGCCTACCGAACGTATATGATATAGTAAAGCGCGTAACGTGTGGATGTCGTGGCTTGTGACAGCTGACTAGTCTGCGCCGTCGGTCGTTGTGGGCACCGGCGCATGCGGCGGCCGGCTGATGCGCCCCGCACCCTGCTGTCCTCGTCGCCGCCGTGGTATAACTCAGTTGAGTAGGTACATGGCTCAACAATGATCGATGGCTCCTTCGCCGTACCATCGTTAAGCTGTATGCAATAATGCTACGTGGAAAATCCTCTATCGAGGTCGAGTTTCCGTCAAGTGTAGCGAATGCCTTACAATATAAATATATGTGTATAAGAAGAACATACCTATTGTTTAAGCTCAAAGGTCTGAAGTTAAAGCAGGCCACACACACACACACACACACACACACACACACACTATTTCGCGCACGACAGATTGCCGGCCTTACAGACAACCAGACTTTGGTCTTTACACCACCGCTTAAACCTTCACGGAAGGGTTCCAGACCATAATCTATCTTTGTGTCAGATTTTATCCAGGTCCGTTCAACAGATTTTGGGTAAAGGAGAACATCTGCACTCACCCATCCATACCCAGACTTTTTCATTTAAAATATTTACAAGATAAGTCTTTTATGTATTGTCAATCTATCAGGCTGTAGTAAAAACCTTCATTGGCGCGATGCGCAGTAGCTTCTACGTGATCGACAAAGAGAACATCTCGGACCAGATCTGGGCCGACATGTGGGACGACGGCTGGGCCGAGGAGAAGACCACCATGCCTCGGAAGAAGATCAAAGTTAAGTGAGTATACCTTTCTCCTAAAGAGGTCTCATCATCGTCATCCTTGCGTTAATCCGGGTCTGTACCCCTGAGGTAGAGGTAGGACACGGCGGTATTTCCGCCCGATTGAGCAGTCCGACTGGGGTAGTACCTCCGCCCTACAGAATACCGCGGCTATAATAACTTCGTGTTGTGTTCCCAGCGGTGAGTAGGGTAGCCAGAGCTCACTGGAGAATTTGTGCTGTCAGTGGGAAGACTAAAGGCTTGTCCTGCTTTGTCTTCTACTGACGGCACAGAAACTCTGTACTTACAGGGTTGGCAGCGCGACTGTGACTCCTCTGGTGTTACAGACGTCCATAGGTCACGGTAACCACTTTCCATCAGGTGGGCCGTGTGCTTGTCTGCCAACTAAGTGGTATAAAAAAAAAAGGTGACAGAGAAATAATCACCACCAGAGAAGTATCACCACCCCATCTCATTCGAAGGGTATCATAAGAGGCGAGTAACGGAAAAATACGCAGACGATACTACTGCGAGACAACGAAAACTCGAAATAAAATTCTGCACCAACCCGTCTGGCCAGCGTGGAACCAGGCTTACTCCAGCAGTGGACTGTGATAGGCTGGTGATTGATTGATAATCCCGGTCATGCATGCGTGCGGTCCGCATCATTGGGAATCCCGAGATCACGAACACCCTAGAACCTTTACAGCTGCGTAGAGATGTTGCGTCCATGGCTGTATTTTACCGTTTGTACCATGGGGAGTGTTCTGATGAGCTCTTCCAATTAGTCCCACCCTCCCCTTTCCTACACAAGACAACGCGTGCAGGTCTTAGATGTCATCCGCACACGGTGCAAAACATCCGATCAAGAACCAAGCGGTTCGGAGACTCTTTCCTCTGTCGCACCATTAAGGCCTGGAATTCATTACCAGCTCACGTGTTTCCTTCTTCCTACAGTCCCGGGTCCTTTAAGCGGGGCGTGAAAAAGCATATGATGAGGCCGTCAAGCTGAGTGTCACCATTGTCACACGGTATGTGTAAGTAATGGTGACCCTCTTTTCTGGGACTTTGCCTTCAGCTTACCATCAGGCAAGGCGAAGTCCAATTGACGTGTCCTATATAAAAAAAAAAAAAAAAAAAAAATGTCTGAAACCTTCTCATCGAAGTTCGCTTTCCGGGTTTTACTTCTCCACATCACATGATCTTGGGCGTCCGTGGCGGTGAGTGCCAGACAACGTCAAGCCAGGGTCTCTATAATAATAATCATCACAGCATTAGTCTGGTTGCACCCAAAGCTAACACTCTGGAGCTGGGAGGATCCATTTGGCGAGCCTATTGCCATTAACCGGGCACTTATAAACCTGCGATAAATACACACATAACTTCGATAAGCATCGAAAAATCATTGGTGTGTGCCATGGTAAAACCTGGGATCAAACCCGAGACCTCGTCTCAGCAGTCCATTACCCATACCACCAAGCTACAGCGGATTTTTTGGTTTTACAAAATGGTTTAATGGTATCACCACCAGGGTTTTAGCCTTGCTGCATAGCCATTTCGTGTTCTACAATTAAAGGCGTGTCTAATGATCTATACATATCCGGTAATCTGATGGAACTAGATTTAGTGTCGTCCTCTCTTGTATTAGTACATTTATTCTGTTTTTATGTACATGCTCATGACTATTCTCTCCGATGTAGATGGGGACAACAGACCGCCATCTGCTTCTATCCTTGCACACTTCACGAGCTTGTTCTACTGTCATTAAACATTTCAAGTCAAGTCCGTCAGTTTTGAGTGCTTTTAACCTACTCTTTTGCTAAGGTTTCGTCTTGGACCCCTCGTGCAAGTCTCCGACTCGCAATTCTAATTCATACTTCCATTATCTACCACAGTTTGAGCATGGAGCAGACGCCAGCCGGCTTGGTGGCTAGGACTGGAGAATCGATAAACGTCTACGACGCGTACAAAGACTCGAGGTTCGCCAACGAGATCGACCCCACAACGGGGACAGTGGTCCGGTCATGTTTGGTATCCCCCGTCTTGGACAAAGAAGGAGTTATTGGTGAGCGACCAGAATATGTCAGCTGTATTCTACTAACTCTCGCGTACCATGATATACATGGTAAATGTTAACGGGCATTAACGCGAGCATGGTCAAATATGCCTATCTCTCTCACTCTCTCTCTCTCGCTCTTAGGCGGGCTAACTGTGCTCGAGTGGAAGGGACGCGTGCCTTTCACTTTTTATTTCTGTCTCTCTCGCTCTTAGGCGGGCTAACCATGCCCGAGTGGAAGGGACGCGTGCCTCTCACTCGCTCTCATTGTGAGCGCATAACGTGAGCGGAGCGTAACGCAGTTTCTTGAAGTGTCACCCGGCAAACCAATTTATAAGACGTTGTCACGTCAAAATCATTTATTATGTATAGACCATTATATCTTTGAATATCTGAGTCAGGCGGCAGATGATGCGCAGGAGCGATTTCCGAATGCCGAAATGGTGTTTTTGGGGGATTTTAACGCCCACCACGAGATCTGGTTGGGCTCCTCCAAAACAGACCATGCGGGAAGAGCCGCCCACGCGTTTGCTCTGGCGCACGGCCTGACCCAATTGGTGCACGAGGTCACTAGGATACCAAGAAGGTCGGGCCTAGCACCTTCTCTGCTAGACCTTCTGCTGACGAGTGATCCGGACCGGTACAGTGTATCGGTGCGAGCCGCTTTAGGCAACTCCGACCACTGTCTGGTCTGTTCCACGGTGCCCATTATAGCGCCCCCACGACCCGTGCAGGGGAAGCGGCGTCTCTGGCACTACTCGTCAGCGGACTGGGATGGACTTCGTGACTATTTTGCGTCCATCCCGTGGGTTGAGCGCTGCTTTGAAGGTAAGAACCCATCGGATTGTGCTACTGCTGTCGCCGGTCTGGGTATGGAATACTATATCTCATACACCGATGTCACCGGTGACCGCGGGGTGCGCCCTTGGTTCGGGCGCGAGTGTGCGGAAGCTGTTGAACAAAAACAGTCTGCGTACCGCGCTTGGGTAAGGGCGCGTGCCACGCGCCATCCCAATCTGGGCCACTTCAAGGCGGCGTACAACAGAGCCACAAAGGTCTGCAGAAGGGCCTACGTCAGAGCGGATGCCCTGCGCATAGCGCGGCTTGGTCAAGAGCTAGTGATGCATCCCACGGGAAGCCGTGGCTACTGGCGACTGGCTAAAGCCGTGCAAGCCAACTTCTGTCAGCCTTCGCTGCCTCCGCTGCGTAACCCTGATGGATCCCTGGCCCATGAGCCGCAAGAGAAGGCAAATCTGCTGGCTAATCTCTTTGCGGCCAACTCCCGAATCGATGATTGTGGGACGCAGCCACCAACACTACCCGACAGTGACCACGCGATGCCCGATATCCATATCAGGCAACGCGATGTCCGTGCAGTGCTGCAATCACTCGATGTCCGGAAAGCCAGTGGTCCGGATGGTATTCCAGCGGTAGTCTTGAAAAAATGTGCAGCGGAGTTGTCTCCAATGCTTACGCGCCTGTACCGGCTATCCTACAGTTCGGGTACAGTGCCTTTGCCTTGGAAAGAGGCGAATGTTCAGCCGATTCCCAAGAAGGGGGATCGCTCGGAGCCAGCCAACTATCGACCCATAGCCGTCACCTCAGTGCTGTGCAAAGTGTTCGAGCACATAATCAACAAACAGCTCATGCGGCACCTAGAGGATCACTCCTTAATTAATGACCGGCAATATGGCTTCAGACCGAAACGGTCAACGGGTGATCTTCTAGCATACGTTACCCATCTTTGGGGTGAGGCTATGGACAAGCACGGCGAGTCACTGGCAATTAGTCTTGACATCGCCAAAGCTTTCGATAGAGTCTGGCACAAATCGCTTCTTTCCAAGCTACCTGCCTTTGGTCTGCCTTCTAGGCTGTGCAACTGGGTTTCTAGCTTCCTGCAGGGGCGCCGTATTCGCGTCCTTTGTGACGGACGAGCTTCGGAGTTTCTGCAGGTTAATGCTGGCGTGCCCCAGGGGTCCGTCTTATCACCCACTCTCTTTCTTCTGCATATCAACGACATGCTGTCTACCGGCAATGTTCATTGTTATGCAGACGATAGCACTTTGCATGGGAGTTATCATGGACATCCTGCGGCCAAGCAGTTATCGCGGAGAAAAGGCAGCTTCTTGTCACTGAGCTTGACGGGATCCTGAATCACATTTCTCAATGGGGCTCTGAGAACCTGGTTGAGTTCAATGCCAAGAAGACGCAGGCATGTGCGTTTACAGCAAAAGTATCTTCTTTCCTTCCCCTCCCCACTCTTCAGAGCACGCCACTGCCACTGCAGGACAATCTCAATATCCTAGGTATGGATGTTCGCTGCAACCTGAATAACAAAAACTACATCGAAAGTATCATCAAAACAGCCTCACGAAAACTCGGAGTCCTGAACAGAGTGAGACGGTTTTTCACGCCGGAGCAGCGGTGTCTTCTATACAAGACACAAATTCGCTCCTGTGTGGAGTACTGCTCGCATCTCTGGGATGGTTCAGCAAAGTACTTACTAGATGCTCTCGACAGGTTGCAGCGACGTGCGGTCCGCATCATTGGGAATCCCGAGATCACGAACACCCTAGAACCTTTACAGCTGCGTAGAGATGTTGCGTCCATGGCTGTATTTTACCGTTTGTACCATGGGGAGTGTTCTGATGAGCTCTTCCAATTAGTCCCACCCTCCCCTTTCCTACACAAGACAACGCGTGCAGGTCTTAGATGTCATCCGCACACGGTGCAAAACATCCGATCAAGAACCAAGCGGTTCGGAGACTCTTTCCTCTGTCGCACCATTAAGGCCTGGAATTCATTACCAGCTCACGTGTTTCCTTCTTCCTACAGTCCCGGGTCCTTTAAGCGGGGCGTGAAAAAGCATATGATGAGGCCGTTAAGCTGAGTGTCACCATTGTCACACGGTATGTGTAAGTAATGGTGACCCTCTTTTCTGGGACTTTGCCTTCAGCTTACCATCAGGCAAGGCGAAGTCCAATTGACGTGTCCTATATAAAAAAAAAAAAAAAAAAAAATCGACACTTACAAAACGTCAACAAAAAAGTAACATGAATATCAGTTTAGTAAATGGACCACTGCCGGTTCGAAACGCGGCCCCGACCTGAGAAGACTCCGGCAAGAAACTCAGCGGGCAGTTATTTTCTTTCGTCTATTTACAAACATACACTTAGTCTACCTAATCTAAATACAAAAATTTACTTGAGAAGCATAGTTCTTGGATTTTATAATAGCCTTTCTGGCACAATTTACTTTTAACTTTATTTTTAAAATTATACACATAATTTCGTTAGGGAGCTTGTTAAAAAAGCGTATACAGTTGCCCTGGAATGAATGACTAATTGTTTCAAGTCGACTACCACAGACTACAAGATTGTTTTAGTACATACATACCTATCTTTGATTTGTCCAAGGTTACACAGGTTGTGATCACAGGCTGACTGACTCAGTGCAGCACGTGTATTCTAGAATATTATTATCTGCACATTGCACCGTTGCGAAAGGTTACCCCAGATCTGTGCGCGGAGAACCAGCCCGCTCCTTTCCAGCTGCTAAGGAGGCTTCAACTCGTGGCCCAAAGTGCACGTGGCTTTACAGTGACTTTCTTCTGCTTTCCCAAAATTGAGAGGGAACCTTTGCGTCGGTTTTGATATCCTATTCTTCTACTTAGAGTTCAATCCAGTCGCATCCGATGCTTTTACATTAGAGTCTCTTCGATATTATCCGTGAAGTGACTGCCTTCTGAACACAACACATTGGCGTTATCGATGTATTACAGTTAGGTCAGTTGTTGGGCTTTTTAGGGCTCAGTAACTACCCGTAACGACAGCCATAGCACTTTGTAGTAGATATCTTGGTGATACGTTTGAATATTACGCTTTAATGTCCCAGGTGTCGTCCAACTAACTAACAAGATAAACTCACAACCGTTTAACGGTGAAGACGAGCTGGTATTCTCCGTGTTCGTGAGCTACTGCTCGCTCATCGTGCACTTCTATAACATGGAGCAGATGAAGATATTCAACGTATGTATGACTCTACAGACCATGGGCCCCGATTCTACTAAGTTTGTGTCATAACACACACACTGCAATAATGCCATTAAATTTTAGACCGTTTTTTAATACTAAATCCAAAATTAAATGAAAAATAGCTCATTACATTTTTCATTCACTGAAGCCATTCAATTTTAGACCTTAAAAACATGACAGTAAAGTCTAAAATATGTAAGTTTTATTTTTGCAGTGTCTGTGGCATAACAATGACTTTAATCTCTTTAATTGATCTTCACTTTGACTCTGTAACAAAGGTTAAATCTATCCTCTTGGGCTTACCCGATTTTGAGTGAATTGTTGAATTCAGCTGTATTTTTTATTATTATTATTATTTTTAGTATTTTTTAATGTATTTGGTGTAAGTTGTTATGTTAACAATTGTTGGTAATTGTTGGTTTTACCTAAAAATATAAAATAAAAATAAAATAATCTGACATAATATTAGCGGATTCGAAGCCCAGCTGTGCGATTCTTTGAGCATACAGCGTTAACACAGCGCTGCGACCGATTTTAATGGACATTGTCATTGGTCGGACTGGATGACGTCACTAAAAATCGACCAATATCTAACAGTCTCTATCAAGACTGTCGCAGCGCTGTGCTCGACGCTATTATGCTCAGAGAATACCACAGCAGTTGACTTAGGAATACAAGCCGGTGGAAAAAAAAACTTACTTCGATCTATTAACTTCTAAACTTTGATTTGATATGTTTAATTAAAGCTTCTAAACTATCGCGTTCCATGATATACAAGGTATATATGTACATATCCCATGATCGCGTTAGTCCCCGTTAAGATTATTACTTCGATCTAGTTTATTATGCACCATATGACCCATGCGAAAGCCGGTAGAAGTCGGCTTAGGTATACTCGTAGGGATTCATAATTATACAAGATATCGGGACTTCTGTTAAAAACTGACATAGTGAGTGTGGTGTGTCGCCAGCCTAACCATTCATAATAAGTGTAATGGTGGGTAGGCTCAAAAATGTTCCCCGTATACCTCTCGACGCTCGAAGACTAGTCAAGTCGTGACCACGGTAAGTTCCAAGATATAATTCGCGAGAAGTCCCGATATCTTGTATAATTATGAATTCACACCGCGAAAGTTTAAAAATAATACTCGTAGGGATCTCTAATCACTTGTAGAGACTACCATCTTTAAAGCGTAAGGCATAATTATAGAAAAGTACACCAGTTCATTGCCTTATGACAATTAATGACTTATGCGGACGTTTTGCCTCTTTTTGTATAGAAGCAGATAGTGGGCTGATATCTCCAACCCTGGAGGGAAATTGGCCCTCCCTTAAACCTACTGCCGGCAGTGTAAAGCGTAGTTTTGCTTTATTACGCATCATGACTTTGGGGCCGTTCAAGTATTACGGAAGTTCTAAAGGGGGGACCCCTCCCTTTAGTGCTTACGTACGGGGGTCTTTGCATTGCATATTTTTGATGACATGTAGTGGGGGAGTTCTTTCGTACTTTCGTCATTTGCATTGTGCTAAAAAACAAACATGAAAAGAAATATGTATATAGGTACCAATATTTACATAAGTATGAGGGGGGGGGGGAGAGTTTTACTTACTTTTGCTGACAAGGTGGAGGGGGTTAAATAATTGTAATAAATCTGTTTACGAAATTCTTCCGGCACTTTTCTGCATATATAATTGGCTCCTTAGCTCTTCCAATAGCACACAAAAATAATTTTAATTATGCTGTATTCACTAGTTTTTAAGACCTATAATGTAACCATATTCGAAGCAAATAATTGAATTGAATTGAATTTGGACACAGCATTTATGTTACATAACATTGCAGCACAATCTGAACCGGGTGTTCTCCGAGCTGATGAGCTTGCACCTGAAGCCGTGCAAGCATGAGTTGGAGGAGATACTAGAAGCTAACGTCATTGTACCACCGTCCAACTTTGACAAGTAATGTATCAGTATAGTACTTTTTATACCACTTAGGTGGCGGACACACGGCCCACCTGATGAAAAGTGGTTACCGTGACCTATGGGTGTGTGCAACACTAGGAGAGTCACACTCGCGCTGCCGACCCTGTAAGAATAGATAATTTCTGTGCCTTCTGTGCCTTCAGTGCAGAAGACAAAGCAGGACAAGTCTGGTCTTCCCACTGACAGCACAAAACTCTCCAGTGAGCTCTGGATACCCTACTCACCGCCGGGAGCACAACACGAGGTTATTATGGCCGCGGTATTCTGTAGGACGGAGGTACTTCTCTAGTCAGACTTTTATAACTTACATACTAGGTATTCTAATCTAGGTAATAAGTGCAAAAATAAAATGAACGAATGAAATCGCATTGGGACCTGCCAACTTCGTAGTATTATTGGTATTTTACGATGGAGATGACCTGATGGGTTCAAATCCTGGGCATTACATTACAGAGGTGAACCCACTGCCCATCATCATAGCGATTTCCCAGTTGCGTATAAAGTTTGGGACCCCTTCGCTTATTGTTTTTGACTGGTATATTGATTTTTCCAGAAGTTACTGCTGTCTGACCTCTTAATGTTGAGAGGAAAGATTGTGCCAGAGCCTCGTCTAACTGGTGAGGTTGGTTTGTTGATAGGGCCTAGTGTTGAGTACATTTGAATGCCAATTAACCCGACTGCTGTCTAAAAGGTCGAAACTAGTTTGACAGCAGGCGTTGCCTTGTTTTCTTTTTCGGTTTATAATAGGCAATGAGTACAGCCTACTGTCAAACTTGTTTCGGTGTTTTAAACAGCTGCCAGGTTTCTTTTTTCGATATTCTAGACAACAAGTCGGGATTTTTATTTTTGAATATTTTTAATTGCAATTAAGATTTGCCCATCACTGGTAAGTGTAGGGTCCTGTTGTGAGATATTGTCATTGGTCGTACTAGATGACGTCACTTTAGATCGACCAATGACATTATGTATCAAGGTTGGTTACAGCGCTGTATGTGTAGCTGTACAGCTATACATACATATAATCACGCCTTTAGGGTTAGGCAGAGGTGAATTAACACCCACATTTCACCAATAATTGTATTCGGTCCCACTTATTAGGGAGTGAGCCTATTCCCATATTCCGGGCACTATTTTTGACTCGAGCCATGCAGATACATGGCTGAGTTTGGGCTGTAAATATCTGTCTGATGTTAAATAGCCCTATCCTTTAGTCACCTTGTATGACACCGCATGGGAAGAGATGGGGTGACCCAAATTCTACTCTACCGGGAACCACGCGGCTGTAAAGCTATAGAAATTAATAATTTATTTTTTTCAGTATCAAAATAATCGGGATATTTACCATGTTGCATTGTTTTGAATTTCTGATATTTCGTCGGTGTTGCAAGCACCATGATCACATAGGAACTGGAGTAGCGGCGGTGAACAGAGAATTTTTTTTTCTAGGAGTCATTATATCAATCTACCCTCTTTCGATTTCTTTTACTACGCGTATCTGCGCTACTACTGGTTTCACTCTCACTACAAACTCGAACCCGATCTCGATCACTTTATTCACACAATTATTTTTTTTGTCTTCCAGCTACAGTTTCCACAAAAGCGAAACCCACGTGGACGATATGCCATCTTTGGTTTGCTTCATGTTCAACGAGACATTCGGGGACCTCAAACTTGACCGGGAGACCCTCACCAACTTCGTGTTGACCATTTTGAACAGTTACCGCCATAACGCGTACCATAACGCAGAGCATGCGTTCTGTTTCACGCACACGATGTATTTAATACTTATCAATAATGGAGGACATTTTGATTCTATTGAGGTATGATTATGTGATTGTTTATATATGTTACTGCAGGTACCATTGTGTTTCCGGCGGTGAGTAGGGTAGCCAGAGCTCACTGAAGAGTTTTTGGTGCTGTCAGTGGGAAGACCATAAGCTTGTCCTGCTTTGTCTTAGATACAGGCGGCACAGAAACTTTCTATCGCGCTGGCGGCCCACCTGATGGAAAGTGGTTACTGTGGCCGATGGAAAGTGGTTACTGATGTCACACCAGAGAAGCCACACTCGCGCTGCCGACCCTGTACTTAAGCACAGAATTTTGTGCCGTCAGTGTAGAGGACAAAGCAGAAAAAGCCTTTAGTCATCCCACTGACAGCACAAATTCTCTAGTGAGCTCTGGCTACCCTACTCACCGCTGGCAACACAACACGAAGTTATTATAACCGCGGTATTCTGTAGGACGGAGGTACTTCCCCAGTCGTACTGCTCAATGGGGCGGAAATACCGTCGTGTCCTACCTCCTAAAGCTAAACGGTATAAAAGAAAACTGGGTGAATAGAGATTAATGGGTGAATAAAAATTAAATTTTATATTTCAGTTCATTATTAAATTACATTGAACCAGTCCACAGAAAATATTTACCAAATTTAGCTGATCGTTTTATTTCTATTCACATATTGATCTCTAATCACCCCATTTTACTCGGTATATACAAGATAGTGGAATCAAAGCCAGGGATGATCATGACCCGTGACCGTGAAAAGCCCAAAGGTGATAGCCGGGCTTTGAGGAAATGATATGAGGATGATGATGAAGCTTCACTAGTTGAAATAAAATCTCTGTAATATCAATCCTTCTATCTTCTTCTTCTATCGAGGGGCGATGACGCCTCAACTCTCAGACTGAGTTCTCCCTGTGTGCTGCTACCTGGATGGCGTACTCGAAGGCGCACATGAATTCCTCCAGTGTACATGTGGATGGGCAAATAGCACACGTCAGTAGATGAGCCAATATTTGTGGAGCAACTCCAGATTCACATCGCAGGGCCGTGCCACCTGAGAACCCCCACCGAGACCGATTTTCTTTGCTTCGGCCAACCTGTGTCCGGAGTCTGTCCAAGGACTTCCATGTGATCCAGGGCAGGTCATGTCCAGGCGGGCGATTTTCCGACAGCGGGACGAATGGGGTCGGTAGTGGGGCCTTTGCTCTCGAGTGGTTCACTTTCGCTTGGGAGGGGTCACCGTCGACGGTTTGGAGCCTGTAGACGTAACAGCAAGGGTCTGCAGTCTGACGTCAAAAGGTGTTGGTTCAAAAGGGCTCTGTGACATCTATCTCTCGACTTCCAATTATACAAGGTATGCATAAGGAACTATTTTTTTTAAAGTAAGGCTGCCCATTGTAAGTACACGCTGCGGTTTATTGTCTCCGGTCTGTACTGTGAATTTACTTTCATTTTCTGTAGAATCGACAAAAGAGATACGGCTGCACTTTTTCTTATAAAGTTGTATGTAAAGGTGCTACTGTATCTCCTTTGTTAACTGTACAATAAATAGTTTTATCTATCTATCTATCTATCTGTCTTGCAGACGATAGCGCTCATGATGGCGGGTCTGTGCCACGACGTGGATCACCCTGGCGTCAACAATAACTTCCTGTCTCTGTGCAAACACCCTCTCGCCAAGATGTACAAGAACTCCACCCTCGAGTATCACCACTACTTCCTCACCAAGAAAATTATCGAGGTTAGTCACTGTAGAACAATAATCTGTAATATTTGTAGCTTAAGGAAGTTAAACTGAGTGTGATATTTTTGTTCGATGCGTGTCTGGGGCGATTATGTTGAACATTGCGAGTCTGCAGATATAGGGTTATAAAATCATATCCTTCGCGCCCCGGCTGACCCTATTGACCTACAATAGGCTATTTTCGGTATTGAGATGGCCCCCTCGGGTGTGTTAACCATGGTAATCCCCGTTTTGCCCTGGAACGCTTCGGCCTGCTTGTGCTAGGGTGCCAGGCGGCTACCACCTGTTACCCTCAGATCCACTGTCAAGGAAAACGGTACCCGTCGAGCTATAATACATCTCATACGTCGAGTAACAGACATAAAACAATCTTGTAGTCTAGTAGTAGACTTCAAAAAAATTGTCGTTCTTTCCAAGGCAACTGTAACGCTTTTTTAACAAGCTACCTAATGAAATTAGGGATTTACCTGTGACTAAATTTAAAAATGTTGTAAAAAGTAAATTGTGCCAGAAAGGCTATTATAACATCCAAGAACTTAAATGATAAATAATCTTGGAAATGAACTGTTCGCTCAACTTTATTTTTACTTAGGTGACAGACAAGCACACAGCCCACCTGATGGAAAGTGGTTACCGTGACCTATGAACGTGTGTGACAACAGTGTAGTCACATCCGTGCTGCCGACCCTGAGATTTTATGTGCCCTCAGTGCAGAACACAAAATCAGGACAAGCCTTTGGTCTTCCCACTGACAGCACAAAAACTCTCCAGTGAGCTCTGGCTACCCTACTCACCACCGGGAACACAACACGAGGTTATTATAGCCGGGGTATTCTGTAGGGGGGAGGTACTTCCCCAGACGGACTGCTCAATTGGGACGGGAATACCGTCGTGTCCTACCTCCTACTACTCAACCTACCTCAACTATGCTACTCAAGTAAATTATTGTATTTAGACTAAGTAGACTTAGTAAATATTTCTAAATAGACCAAAAAAAAGAGCCCACTGAGTTTCTTACCGGAGTCTTCTCAGGTAGGGGTCGGTTTTCGAACCGGGGGGGGGACCTTTTGCTAAACTAGTCTTTCATATTTATTTTGTATTGACTTTTTGTATGTTCCGATTTAATGGTCTCAATAATTGATTTTTTATTTTGATTTTGACTATTTGCGAGATTTCATTCATCTCCGCTGCAACCACGCGTCTTCCGTGTTCGGGGGGGAGAGATAATCCTAAGATTTTCCCTGACAATTATTGTTAAAATATAGATATATAGCTTTAACTTGTTACAGTTCATTGTCATTCTAAATATGCACGCAAAACGAATCTATAACATATTACATAAACTCACGCCTATATCCCCGAAAGGGTAGGCAGAGGTGCTAGCACCCACATTTCGCCAGTTTATGTTTAGATCCTAATGTAATAGGTGGCGAGCTTATAACACCGTTACCTATTCCAGGATAAAAACATCTTAAGCAATCTGTCGCCGGCTGACCAGGTGCGAGTGATGGAGGAGATAAAGTACAACATCCTGTGCACGGACCTGGCCGTCTACTTCCAGATCCGCGCGCAGCTCACGCCGCTGCTCGCCGACCACGCCTTCAACTGGCAGGACGATGTACATCGGAAGATGCTTAAGGTAACCATGTATGGCTAGAGGTAGGCTACATCTGGTGAATGGTACCCAAGCAAATTTAACCTGCAAGCCATGGGTTTATCCCCGGTGGGCCACGCAGACTTAATTTAGACTAATGATATTTACGCATAATTTTTTTGGCATAGTTTATATGTAATTATGCCAAAAAGTTATGCATAAATATCACTAGTCTAAATTACCATATAATACAAATATTTTATAGTTATTTTTATGCAAATGGATAGTGGAACCGTGGAATGATCCACTTGCTGCGGGTTTCCTAAGCGACTACGAGGTTCTTTAAGACTACTCTCTTTTCGTCCAGTCCTACCCCTTAAAGTACCATGGTATGGTGAACTTGGTATCAAAACCGTAAAAGATGAAATAATGGAGACAGCCACAATTTATAAGGAAAGACTGCAGCTGCACCCTAACATATTGGCACATCACCTTATGGATGAGTTCCAAGATTGAGGAGAGTACCTCACAGATCATCTATCACCACTTAAGTATTGTTGAATGGCTCCTAGACAGATTGCAATACCAAAAAAAAACTCTTAAGAATGCTGACACCCATGCTGCAAGCCGATAAAATGTCACGTAATTATCGGACAAGGCTTTGGCGCTAGTTATGCTCTCGAGGTCGGTGGATCAGCGTCTGAAGTCCTAAAAGAAATAGAATGAAAATAAAACCAAACAAAAATACCTAGAATGAGTAGGTATTATATGAAGGACACGACCGTATCGCTGATAGAGCAGTCCGACTGGGGAAGTATCTCCGCCCTACAGAATACCACGACTACAATAACCTCGTGCTGTGTTCCCGATGGTGAGTAAGGTAGCCAGAGCTCACTGGAGAGTTTTGTTGCTGTCAGTGGGAAGACCAAAGGCTTGTGTGTTTGTCTTCTACTGACAGCACAGAAACTCTCTTACAGAGTCGGCAGCGCGAGTGTGACTCCTGGTGTTACACTTGTCCATAGGCCACAGTAACCACTTTCTATCAGCAGTGCTTGTCTGCTACCTAAGTAATATAAAAAAAATACCTAAGCGTATCTCGAGTTACACCTTAATAGTTATTGTTTTTTTTACCACTTAGGTGGCAGCCAAGCACACGGCCCACCTGATGGAAAGTGGTTACCGTGGCCTATGGACGAGTGTAACACCAGAGAAGCCACACTCCTGACTGCCTCTGACGTGCCGACCCTGTAAGCACGGAGTTTCTGTGCCGTCAGTGTAGAGGACAAAGCAGGACAAGCCTTTAGTCTTCCCACTGACAGCACAAATTCTCCAGTGAGCTCTGGTCTGGCTACCCTACTCACCGCTGGGAACACAACATGAAGTTATTATAGCTGCGGTACTCTGTAGGGCGGAGGTACTTCCCCAGTCGGACTGCTCAATTGGGCGGAAATACCACCGTGTCCTACCTCCTACAAATAATATGATTGATATAATGATCCCTATTCTTAAACATTTTTCCATGAAGTACTCGCCTTCACGGTTCCAGGGTATCTTGATGACAACGAGTGACCTATCCGGGTGCTGCAAGACCTTCGGTATCGCGAAAGCCATCGCTGAGTCTGTATATGAAGAGTTCTACGACCAGGTAAGTTGAAGGTGATATGCAGAGAAGCAGCTTTTTTTTTCCCACGACATTCTACACAACACTATCTAGACCCATGGTAAGCATAGCTTAACTAGCTTGTGTTATGGAATCTAGAGTGCGGATAAACATACTTAGATACTTTTTTTTTGTAAATACATACATATTATACATAGAAACACCCAGACCAATGCAAATATACATATTCATGCATACAAATATTTGCACTGAGCGGGAATCGAACCCGCGCCCCCTGCATAGCAGTCGAATGCTCTACCGCTACGCCACGGAGGTCGTCGGTTATTCTCTCATCTTATGAAAAACATTTCGACTCCATTCTATGACTACATGCAATGCGTCGATCCGGTTCTGCCGGAGTGACGACAGGTGGTCTTGTCACTCTCAGGCCCACGCTCGGAAAAACCCGTCCACCCCCTGACCTGTTGGCATTCTTCAACAAGGCCGCTCCCACCTCGGTCGGAAATGGACGTAGATGGAAGCGTCTCCCCAGCCTTGAGAACGAGGCGACGCCGTCTTCGGTGCCGATCAAGCACCCCTGTGTAGGCCTATACAAAGAAGTAAATCGTATTATACCATACATACGCTCTCACGCCTCCAGGGTAGGCAAAGGCAACAGCCCAACATTTGACTCTATCCATACAAACTTCACGAAGTTCCACTTTATATTGTTACGTGCACGGGGTACAATTAAATGCCGTTTACTCAACGAAGAGATTTATTAGCTCGCCACAAACTAGACAATCAATCACTAGTACACACAGTACTCTTCAACAGTTCCAGTCGCTCAGTAGTTCACAGTAGTTCACAGTCGTTGCTCAGGTCGCAGGTAGAATCCTCTTCGGTCGCTTAAGCTCGCTGTGTTCGTTATCGGTCTCAAAGACAGAATGAATCGTGTCGCTATGCGAGAGTAGGTAGTACTCAATTAGGAGGGTCAAATTTTCTGGAAAATACGCGAGCGCTAACTACCTACATACTCTTATGAAGTTTGCCGCCGTCGAGTTCATTCTCAATATTTACCTATTGTTTTTGGTACTTGGCGGTAGGTAGGTTGTGACTTTGTGTTGACGATTCTAGATTTTTCTATGCCAATCGGTAGAGTAAGTACCTCGTCACTAACAATGCGTTTTTTTTATTTAATAAAGATTCGATTACTAGTTTTCGAGTTATCGACGTCGGTCGTAACAATATGTAAGTACCTATGTTATATTCACAAGAGGCATGCGATGCGGAGGAATCCTACGACGCATTTTAATTGTTCTTAGCTATAAGTGGTATAACAGTTATTTTATTTTTATTGTATTTAATATTTATAAATTATTTCTTGATTTGTTTATTAAAATAACAATTTTTTTTTTCCTAATTTAAGTAGGCTTCTAGTATATTACAGTAAATAATATTTTAATTGCATTAATTAGTTATTGAGTTAATGTCAGAAAATAAAATAATGTCAAAAGGAAATAAGGAGATTGTTATAATTATAGTGAATGTCAACTAGGTCTATTAAAATAATAATTTCAATTAGTATATTATGTCAAATGCTCATGTCAAAGAATTTAAATAATGTATTGAATTTGAATCTATGTAGGTCTTATTCAACTGAGCGTCAATTTCAACCTTGGAGCCCAGCGTCCGCTCCTAGAAATAATATAAGAGCCCCGCCATGTTTTATTGTTGGGTTATGGCTGAGCCCCATAATCTTGCTAGAGTACTACACGCCCTGCCTTCTGTCCCTAGGGTGACCGGGAGCGCTCAATGGGCTACACCCCCCTGAGCATGATGGACAGGCGCCGCAGTATCAACCAGCCTGCGGAACAGATCCAGTTCCTCTCAGTGGTGGTGCTACCGTGCCTGTTGCTGCTGCAGAACATCTTTCCGAATACCAGCGTGCTTACTGATAACTGCAAGTAAGTAGGTACAATCTTTCTAACACTTCACTACCTAACGTCTGTACATCAGGAACTCAAGAGTCGGGGATCGAAGAACGAGTGAAGCCGCCTGTCACCCTGGCAGAAGCAGGCTGCGGTGGCGGCGCGCACTACGGACCTCCCCGTTTCCAAGGAGCAGTTTGGAACTTTGGATCTTGCCCTAATCGGGTGTGGGGACTACAGAGAGATGATCCTGGGTCGGCCAGGGTGCGAGGGATATGCCTGCCAACCTAACCTCCGGGAACCAACAACGTCTCCCAGACGTCGTGCGTTTTAAGTCCGACATAACTTCTCCCATCGGCTCAGGCAGGGTGGGGTATACGTGAGGATTTTTAGCACGAAAACAAAAACGTCTGTACATCTCAAAAGGCGTATAGATACTACTAAGTTCTTCGTGGTCCAAGTCGAACATCTGCAAGCCAGAATCAGATTTGGCTCTGACGCTTGGGATAAACAGTTTGAAAAAAAAGGCATGTTTCCTCCAGGTAAGGTCAACAACTTCCACCCTGTATACTAATGATTATTCAATAATTTTGATCAGCTCTTACTTACCAGTCCGAGCGTTTCATTCCATGTATTATCTGAACCTTACAGCTGGATAATTAATCGCTATGAGAATGTTATTTTTAAACTATCGCGGTGTTAATTCATAATTATACAACGGTTCGGAACTATTCGCGATTAAATTATGAAACTAACTATCTCTGTCAACGTTTCGGATGCGTTGCAGCACCTGTGGTCACGGTCACGACTTGACTCGCTTGCGAGCGTTGAGAGGTATGCTGGAAACATTTTTTGGGCGCCTACCCACCATTACATTTAAACGAACGGTTAGTCTGGCGACACACTGCACTCACTATGTCAGTTTTAACGGCACTGTGTTTTTCTATCTTAATCACTGGTTTCCACGTTCCGGATAGTTTGAATCCATCATCCCTATTGATTTTTTTTTGTTTTTTATTTCAATGGCTTCTCGCACAATCCGTGAATAGTAGTGACGATCAGTAGAGAGGACTTTGGGTTGATGAAATACCTACGCAGACGTAGCTGTAGCCCAAACCCTCGAAAAACCAGTCGTACCTACCACAAAAAATGGCATTAAATTTTGTCCTATTTATAATTTAACTTTTGACAGTAGCTGCTGCCGTTTTATCTCCAACAGAAGCCTATGCTAGTCTTTTATCAATAAGCAAGTGAGATTTGCTGAGCTCAGCTGAAGCGTCCCGACATTGGAAGCGGCCTATGTTCAGTAGTGGACTATTCTAATTGATGGATTGACTAATATTCAATTGGTTATAGGAAAACGCAAGAATCATGGCATGAAGAAATAGAGATCAGAGGGCAGAAACTCTGGCGACAAGATACGTCATTGCCGTAGTGGAGCGAAGTATGGTGTGGGAATTGAAGACGAGATGTTATAGATTATGTACTTGGTTCTTATAAATAAATGACCCAATATTGTAACCCTGTTATTATTATTACAATCGAGCCACAGTCGGACACTGTGGAAGTACCTCCGCCCTACAGCATACCGCGGCCATAATAACCTCATGTTGTGTTCCCTGCGGTGAGTAGCTCACTGGAGCGTTTTTGTCTTTGTGGTTGCGAGTTCAGTGGAAAGACCAAATGCTTGTCCTGCTTTGTCTTTTACACTGACGGTACAGAAATTCTCAATGCTTGCAGGGTTGGCAGCGCGAGTGTGACTCTCTTGGTTTTGCACGCGTCCTTAGGCCACGGTGACCACTTTCATTTTGTGCATATCTGCCACCCAAGTGGTATAAAAAAAACCCTTTATTTTTGGTAGGTCATGTTACCGAATTATCCTGCTAACGCCTCCAGCTAAGGGGTGGGTTCACGTTGGTGGTATTAAGGCGAACGAACCTGTGGCTCCTCGATCGCAAGGCTGACTCCATAGCTACTAAGCTACCGACGCTTCTTAACTAAGCAAGAAGCTCAATATTGAGACAACGATGATAGCTGTTTATTGTGGGGCTGGGGGCCCCCACCAAAATAAATCACTTGCAAGCACTGCTGTTTGACGGGCGAAGCGCCAACTTGGTTACAATTTGGCCAGACGATAGCCTAATTAGGGGCAGACAAGCACACGGCCCACCTGATGGGAAGTGGTTACCGTGGCCTATGGACTCGTGCAACACCAGGAGCGTCACACTCGCGCTGCCGACCCTGAAGAAACCTCCTAATGCCCCTTTTGAAGAACCCCATATTGTAGGCGCATGGAAAGACCGCAGTAGGGAGTTCATTCCACAACCTGAGTGTGCGTGGGATGAAGTTTCTTTCAAACCGCACAGTGCGTACCGTCTCAGGTTGCAATGTGTGAGGATACGGCGAGCGGTGCGATGATAGAATGTTGCTGTGGGCATCATGTCAAACAATTCATCTGAGCACAAACCGTTGTACAGGCGGTAGAACACACACAGCGAAGAACAGTCCCTCCTAAAGCGGAGAGATTCCACATCACCTGCGAGTATGGAATTGTCAACCAGCCTCAACGCCCGTCTTTGCACCGAGTCGAATGGCCCCGCCATTATAGATATGTGGGTATTTTGATAAAGTAAACATTATGAACACATGGTCAATTTGGTACAGTAGACATTTTGATAAAATAGACTTTGTCCTTAAGCGGAATTAGGACGGTATCCTCCCTTTCTCCAAACCGGCTCGCGTTCTCCAAACGGCCCGTATTGAAAAATAGAGATAGACGGTAGACCTAAATTTACAGATAGGTATTCATTGTCATAATAAAATTGAGTAGGTAATTATTTTGATATTTGTGATGGGACATTTCACTAAAGGGACAATTTGCGAATGGGAGGATTGACGAAAAACCTGTTTTTAGCAGCAGGGCGTTTTGAGAAAGGGACGTTATCGCCCTAATCGCGATAGTTGCTTCCGTAAAAACAGATAAACTAACCTCTTAATCAGTAGAGCTAATCCGTGACTAAAATGCACGCTTAAGGGTCAACTCAGATCTTACGTGAAAATGATCGAACACTTTTTAAATGTTGTTAAATCAACCTTATTCCATCTAGCCAAGGTTGAAATAGTATGTAGCAGTAAATTTTATCCGATAGGACATTATCACATTGTTGCTGATTTTAAAATTAAAAACACAATGACATGATAGCAAATTTATTTATCCTAATACAATAGGTAGACATAATACAATGTAATCCAAATGCATTCGGTGTACAACGAAAGAATACGAAGTTCTGTGAAACTGAATTGTCGATAAAAACTAGTGATGGACACATTTTATAGCTAGACAAATAACCCTATTTTTTTTAATTATCGTACACCAAAGGCTCTTCAGTGTTACAACACTAAATCATTTCTATAAATAATATTGCCAATCCTGCCCTACTAGACAAGCGGTAATTCTTTAGTCGGCGTATTGTAGAATAGAATAATTAATAAACAATCACACGATACGTATTTTGAAGTTTTTGACAGTCATTAATCCCATAGTGCAATTTCTATCATATTCTTCAAACGTATTGCCCCTTGTCTAGTGGGTGTTCACCCCTGTAGATAAAGAAACCTTTTTTTTTTTAAACTAGTAACTAATTTACAATCTATATTATTTAGATTTAATTCAACTTTCGCGCTCTTTATGCAATTCAATATTATACAAAATCGCTTTTCCGATAACACATTTTTACATCTATACCCATAATAAATACGATCAATTTCTATAACGAAAATTATAAAAAAGGGAATAAGACATTAAAATAATGAGATTAATAATGCATTACATGTCGAAATACAAATGGCAAACCACAAAACAAGTGATCCATCAATGAACTTATTATATTAATAATGAATAATTTCAACAATTCCAATAATAATATTGCTTATTATAAACAATAAATTACTTTTTTTTTAACTCTCAGTACAGTTTTATTCTGTGATAACATTATGCACCTAGTACGTTCACTGTTCCATTTTCAAAAAATGATATTTTAAAAAATATATAATCTGTGGAATGCTGTGCTGTTAATCTCTTGTCTCTGTTTGTATTATTTCTTACACAAATCACTGAAGATTATTGCAAATTGTGAAATATAACGAAAACTAGAAGGCAAAGTCATTTATTGATATATTTTTGTTCTCACAACTGCAATAACATTCGGGGCAGAACTTTAAAACGACTCGCTTGTCATTAGTGATGTAACTGGCCTATAGACAAACTATTTTGTTAGGTATAATGTCTTTTTATCTACCGAACACACACATTGCAACACAGAAATCGATTATAATTATTATCTACCAGTACCAGTCTGGTAATACATAAAATTCGATACATTCATATTCACCTAAATTATTATGATATTTTTATCGTCACATAACAAAGTACATACACCGATCATAATTCTTTATAAGACTTAGGTTTAGAACAATCGTTTGTGACGAAACAAACTTAGAAATATATTTATTGTGTTGCAAACTATAAAGATATACAAGTTTATTTTTTGTTAGTAGGGTGTCCACACGAGGTCATTGTGCTCGTGGATTGGTGACCACACTTTAAGCACAACACAACCACAAACAATCACGTGATTTTTCAAGAAATAAAGGTTTACATAGGCCAATACACTGGTACACACACAAGGTAGTTAGTTTTAAAGTTCGAAGCTCGCGTCTCGTCTGTGCATTGTCTATTATGTGTTCCGTATTTTCCCGGGCACGTAGTTCTTGTCTATGGTTGGCTCTTGGAGGAACATGTGAAGGCACCGCTCGTTCTGTGCCAGAGGGTGACCGGCAATCTTGTTGATGAATACTTCTAGACCTGCAAAGAAACCGTATGTTTGTTAATAAAACAAATTTTAATCGTCAGTCGTTCAATATCTATACAGATATCATAAATCCTAAAGTTAGTCTGTCCGTTTTTTTTAATGTGTGGAAATTCACTCGGATAACCCCCGCCGAGGCCAGTGTGGTGGTTATGTCGGGCTCGAACAGACTAAAACCCCACGGCAGTCTTGGGACATTTGTTGCCGAGGGTGAGATAGCTTCTAGCATATCCTTCGCGCACCCCGACTCGTTGTGGGACAACGGCGTCCCCATCTTTCCCCAGAAAAGGGCGGAGGGGCACTAATCGCGCCGCCGTCTCGGCCTGCTTCTGATAGAGTGACAGGCGGTTCCACCGGTCACCCCCCAGGCCTGCGCTCATGGAGGACGGAGGTTGCGCGCTATTCGGGACGGAAGGGACCTAAGTCTCCTTACGCCCCTTTCCACCGCCTCCTGCTCGAGCATTATTTGCAGCCCACGCGCTCGCGCTCGCGCTCTGCACCATCACTGCAAGAGTATGTCTGTCTGTCACGCTTTTATGCGTGAACCACAGAACCAATTATCTTCTCAAACCGTTCGACTTTGCCTGCGTTAAATTTGTAAAAAATCCCACATCCTGATTGCAGCGCTATCTATCGGGTACAATTGTAAAGTAGATGAACAGTTCAGAAAAGTAATTTATTATCAAATGACCTGCCAAACGTGTGATAAGGTTGTCACCTCAATCAAGTTCAATGAACTTTGTTTTCTTTTGAACAAAAGGATTGTTTACAAAGCTGAAAATCATAAAATCAATGTTATAAAGAACATTATGAACTAATACGCAGATAATAAACATAACATAACATAAACTCACGCCTATATCCCCGAAGAGGTAGGCAGAGGTGCTAGCACCCACATTTCGCCAGATTATGTTTAGGTCCCAATGTAATAAGTGGCGAGCCTATTGCCATTAACCGGGCACTTATAAACCTGCGATAAATAATGTTTTATAATAAACATTTTTCTTTCTTTCTTTCTATCGATAGTTTTCCGATACGATTACCTACGATAGATTTTCGTGCTAGGGGTACAGATGCTTGACCCGGGTCTTTAGGAAGAAGGAAACGCGTGTGTTAGTGAAGAGTTTCGTATTTATAATTTGAAAGGGTTCACAGTAGGCAGGCAGCCAGTTGGGGGTGACGAGTGGAGCCGCCTGTCACCCTGGCAGAAGCAGGCCGGGGCGGCGGCGCGTCTACCTGTTTCTGGGTACAAGTTGGTGACTCTGTGGTCTCCACACCCGAGGAGAGGGCCAAATCGAGAGAGATGGCCCTGGGTAAAGATGGCCGGGGTGCGAGGGATATGCCTGTTAACCTCACCTACCTTCGGCAATCAAAAACGACCCACTGGCTTCGTGCGTTTTAGTTACCTTAACCTCTCCCACCGGCTCCAGTGGTGGGGGTATCCGTGGGGATATTTCGCAAGTTAAAAAAAAGAAAAGAAAATGCAGCGTCACAATGCTTCGTTCTCTCGTTACGTTTACGATAAAATTACGATAGATTTTCGTACTAGGGGTTCAGATTTTTAACCCGGGACTTTAGGAAGAAGGAAACGCGTGTGTTGGTAAAGATTTTCAAAATCAGTATCAGAATAAACGGGATATTTACCATGTTTCATTATTTTGAGTTTCCGATATTTCGGCGCTGTTGCAAGCACCATGATCACGGAGGAACTGGAGTAGTGGCGGTGAACAAAGAAAAAGATTTTTCTTCTAGGAGTAATTATATCGATCTACCCTCTTTCGAGTTCTTTTACTACGCGTATCTGCACTACTATTGGTTTCACTCTCACTACAAACTCGAACCCGATCTCGATCACGTTCACGACATACGATGCTCACTGTATCCACTCGCGATTTTGTTTTAGCTTGTTCCCGGTTGTTTTTGCAAAGACGGTTTATTCTGATACTGATGTGAGTGACCATGATAGTTTAAATACCTATAGAGTTTCAAAACTTTATCTTCCAAGAAATGTTTGTATTTCAACCTAGTCAGCTGTTTCGTATTTATAATCTGAAAGGGTTCGTTAGACTGTGACAGTAGTACTGTGGCGAACGCGGCCACGACACAGGAGGCGCGGGTTTGATCTCCGATCAGTGCAAATACTTGTATGCATGAATAAGGGTATTTGTATTGGTCTGGTCGTGCTTCAGAGAGTACGTTAAGCCATCGGTCCCGGTTGCCATACGAACATATATATCAGTCGTTACGGTTAGTTGGAGCACTAAAAAGTTCAACAAAACTGGTCTAACTGCAATGATTCGATATCGCCTTTTGGCTGTGGAGGTAAGATGGATGGTCGCTTCACGGAAAATATCAAAGATCATCATCAAGTCGGCAGTTAGACTGGTAAAACGGACCCCAGACTCTGAGGTAAAAGCTTCGGATGCGACTGGAATTAACGCTAGGGTGAAGAAGAAAACTGCTGACGAGTGTAAATATCATGTTCACGTAAATCTCGCTAAAGTCGACTAAATATATTTCTTAAATGACATTGTTTGTTATCAAGTCACACGGTCTATTTTCATTTTTTTAAAAGTATTCAGCAAAACAAGTTTGCATAACAAAGTGACGCACGCGCATGGGGGCGGAGCCGCTTGTGACGTCAGACTACGTCACAATACATCACTAAAAACACGTTCATATATAAATCAGACGATGAAATTCAGTAGAGTAGGAAGTTTATAATTGTACCCAATATTACTATGAACATAAAGAGATATTGGCAAAAAAAAAAGTATGACAAATTGCATAATTTTTATGGAAAGAGAAATAGTGGAACATACGTATCTCATGAGGCACATAGAGAAATGCTCTTACCAATGTATGGTACCTAATGAATGTAGAGTGCGGCAGAATGAGCATAAAACTAAATTGTATGTTACGGAAACGAGAAGTCTGATGCTGGATTCCTACAGTACGAGGTTTTTACGGACGCAGACATGGGCGCATTTACTATGAAAAACGTGTCTGTGGGAACATGGACGTGCTTCGTGGCCGGATTTAATAAGCTTAATGAGGAACGAGTTAAGGGAACGGTGGAAAAATCTTACCGCGATCACAGAATCTAGTTTTGGGGCCGTCTATTAATCAGGTTGGGGGGTTCGGAAAAGTCACGAAGTATCACAAGGGGGAGGTGGGGGTATAGTGAGATATGATGTGTATTAATTTTTTCTAAATTACGCGCGAAAAAAGCAAATATTCATTTTTTTTAAATAACTTATACCAAATAAGAGGGGTATGTTCATCATCAATTCATCCTCTTTATCAAATTCAAACATCACAAAGAGAAACCGTCAGAAATCTGGTTACAGGGGACCTCTCACCACTGAGGCACATTTTATGCCAGAAGATGGCAGCGATCAAGATAGAGAAATGGATAAGATGGATTTGGCAAGCACCTAAAAATAAGAAGGGGCAAGAGATAAACACTGCAAGATAAAGGCTGTTGAGAGTCGATTAATACAAATATGGAGTGCGATCACCTCGATAATATCTGCTTGTTATTGAACAAGATAAGCACTCTTTTTTTAACATACATACTAACACGTGTATACGAGACGTGTAGAATTAATACGTCACACGTTTTTTTATACTGCAGAAATTGCCAGCAAGTGTAGTAGGATATGAACTGACAAAAATCGCACGCCGTTGAGTCGTCAGTTGACGGATGTGGGAAGCCAGAAACATATCTCTCGCACCCCGGTCGATCCAGCGCCATTTCTGATTTCGAGATGGCTCCTCTCGGGTGTGGGACCCACGATGTCTCCATCTTGTCATCATTGACCTTGACATCTCCTCCACCTGTCTCCTGGAGAACAATGATCGTGAAGCGCCTTCCAACGCCCGAGTTGCCCTCGCTCGTAAATTTCGAAACGATGTTACTATTGAATACCGTGGCCTTTGTAATATAGAAACAAATCGATGTTTCCAACGCTATTAGTGATTGATTTGCGCTTCAAAACCTACAAGTGTGTCTGCGAGACTCGTGGTAATTGCTTTGTAATTACAATAATCAAACGTCCGTTGAAAATAACAATACGAATGAAGCATTATTCTATTTTTGAAAACGAGTTTAAATCCAAGTCCTGACGTGTGTTGTCGGCATTTTTATTAATCAGTTAGTTTATTGCTGTCCACTGCTAGATATAGGCCTCTCTCAACGTGTGCGTGATTGCTACCGATTCTCCTGGTACTGCTTCGACCTCTCAGGCCCTCGATTCTGCTAAAGCAAAATCACTATCATAATTTAAGTCCTGAATTAAAAGCCTTTTAGCAGAGTGAACGAAAAAGTATAATGAAACTCTATTAATTTAATTTTGGATAGATTATTAGTATAGACATTAAGTCCAAAATTTAATGCCTTTTTTTGCAGTGTCTATGGTATATCACTGCGACACGAGCGAGGAGTCCGAGTGTCCGGCGTGGGAGACGCCGAGACGGGAGGTTGTGGCGGCCCTGGGAGTGAGAGTTCTCACGCTCTCCACCTTGCTCGCGGCGATGGTCCGCTGCGCGAATGCGTGGACGGCCGGCGCCTCCTTCTGCGAGCAAGTAATGCTCGTGAAGGAGAAGGCGGGGTGGGAGCGGGAGCGACGAAGGATCGCAAGCCAAGCTGCCCGCGTTCAAAGGCAACTCGGGCGTCAGAGGTCGATGAACGACCTTCGCCCCCCATGAGCGCAGGCTTGGGGTGACTGGTGGAGCCGCCTATCACCCTGGCAGAAGCAGGCCGCGGCCGCGGATCGCCTGGCGCAAGTTGGGGACTCTGTAGTCCCCACACCCGAGAAGATCGTAAGAGATGGCCTTGGGTCGGGCGGGGTGCGAGGGATATGTCTGTCAACCTCATATTCAGCAACCAAAAACAACCCACAGGCGGCGTGCGTTTTGGTCGGTTCGAGTCCGACATAACCTCTTCCACCGGCTCCGGTGGGGGGGTATCCGTGGGGATTTTGCGCACGTAAAAAAAAAGTGTTTATGGTATGTATGAAAGTGGTTTTGCTTTGGTAGAAAGTCTACCTTGCTACTTGCTAGGGGGTGTCCCACCTCCCGTTTGCCTTTTCGCGAATTAATTTTCGATGCCCGTTCTAAATATTTTTAAACATAAATACTTATGTATGTAATATGATAATATGCTTGGTTTGAATGTGTCAATATGCCTTTATTATTTTATTTTTTGTACATGTTTATGTATGTATATAGAAGTTCCTATCTAAGTATGTTTATCCGCATTCTAGATTCCCTAACACAAGTTGGTTAAGCTATGCTTACCATTGGTCTAGATAGCATTGAGTAAAATGTTGTAGAATATTTTTTATTATTATCTTCTTTCTAGAATTCATATTACAAGTCATGTATTGTTTGGGTGTAGATAGTGCTACGAACTTAATCCCACAATAAAATTATTTATATCATTCATTTGCTTAACAATCAAAATATGAATCTTTAGTAATTTTATTACACATCACTAATTGGATCAATATAAAAAAATGTGACGTTGAAATTTTTTGCTATTACTTGTTGCAAGGAAGTTAAGCTCACCTGTTCCTGATGTGGTATTATAATAATGGATATGAACAAAATTCATTCAACAATAGTCCACTGCTGGACAAGGGCCTCTCCCAATGTCAGGACGCTTTGGCCTACTGTATCCACACAGGCCAGACGGGTTGGTACAGGGTTTTATATCGAGATTTCCATCTCTCGCAGTGATATTGTCTGCGCATTCTTCCGCTAGTTGCCTTTTACGACATAGTCTCATTCTCTTACACCTTCGGATGAGATGGGGTGGTGATACTTCTACTTTCATCGCCACTGATTTAGTCATGTTAGAGCATATCGAGTAAAATGCCCACCCTCAATCAAAAACAGCGCCATAACGTGGAGCTGCGGATCCTAGCCTATGATACCATACTATACCATGATAGAACATTGAAACAAACAAACATCCAAACATCGTCAGAAAGTTTCCCATTTATGTACATATATATTATAAGTAGGATAATAGGATAGGATATATAATATGAACCTTCCTCTTGAATCACTCTATTTATCACTGAAAACTGCATTAAAATCTGTAGAGTAGTTTAAAAGATCTTTACAAAAAAACAGTGGAAGCGACTGCATTTTTTTATACTAAGCAAAGATGATGACCAACTCACCTTTTCTACGATCTTCAATAAACTCATCTTCAAAAATACCATCATCACCTCGGAATGGTAGTTGTCTCTTTAGAGCCTTACCAGGCAGTGGTGGGACCACAATCTACAAAAAATATTTACATATTATGAAAAGTATTCTTCAAATATTATTTATAGTAATAAATAAAGTTATACATGTAATAGACCTTGACTGTTTTGTTATCAGTCTACCTGCCAATACCCTTGATAAGTGTTACTTTAGTGCAATGTCAAACAATTATTATCAATTAAACGCTACCTTTTCTTAGGTAGCTTTACCATTCCTAGTAGACCCTGACAGGTGATCTACCTTTGTGTGTGGAGTGGACCCTTTACTCCATTTTCCCTAATTTACCTACTGCTGTAGATGTTTTTCAACAATTCAAAAGTTAAAATGGAGATGGTCACATCCCCCTTCATTACTATATGCTTCTCTGCTACTCAAAGGTTTGCTGGGAGAGAACTCTTTTTGAGTTAAGTTCGCCTTTGTACATTTTCTATGAAATGTTTTTATTTATGATCTCTGTGCTGTGTGCAATAAAGAATTAAAATAAATAATGAATAATGGTGAAGCCATACAATTATAGGTAAGGTGAAGTGGTCAAAGGCAATAATGAACTGATTCACAAGTCATAAGAAGTGGAAAAGGGGTAGACCGCACAGAAGATACTACTTATTAGGATACTATTTTACTAGGAGATAGAACACGGCGGTATATCCGCCCAATTGAGCAGTCTGACTGGGGAAGTACCTCCGCCCTACAGAACACTGCTGCTATAATAACTTCGTGTTGTTCCCAGCGGTGAGTAGGGTAGCCAGAGCTCACTGGAGACTCTACTTACAGGGTTGGCAGCGCGACTGTGACTCCTCTGGTGTTACAAACGTCCATAGGCCGCTGTAACCTCTTTCCATCAGGTGGGCTGTGCGCTTGTCTACCAACTAAGCGGTATAAAAAAAATAAAATTAAGATATGGGTGGATGACATGAAAACCGTAGCAGGTGGCATATGGGCGAAGATGGCTAGGCTAAGCATAAGAGAGTAACATACTTTAAGGTGTTAGAGAATATGAATAGATATAGTAAAAAGAGAAAAAAAATTATACCATCCAAAAATAAAGGCTATTATTTTTATAGACATTTATTTGTCAACTGGGACTGAGAGCTTAACATGCTCTCTGAGACATAGAAATACCCAGGCCAAAGTAAATAGACATATTCGTAAAAAAATGATTGAGCTGAGCAGGCTGATCCCTATTGGTTTTATGTTTATTGAAGGCATTTTTAAACTATTTCTTTATTTCCATTTTCCTCTATTTCCACTACCTAGCACTGCACTAGTGTCATTGGTATTGTTTACTGTCAGGGTGGTACACATATTGGCTGGCTAAATCATACTTATTCAAACTATATGAATACACAAGGACAGTCACAATAATTGTTTTATACAGTTTTCATTGTCCACTAGCATACAATACAACAGTAAATTAGACAGAAATTTTATCTTTAATCAAACAATGACAGAATTTCATTTATTTACAAAGTAAATATTATTACTATACACTAACACTTTGACAAATCATTGTGTGTTTTATAGATATTGTATACAATGAGGTGAAGCTTTTAACAAAATAAGAGAACTATTCTCTCATTAATGAACTCAAATCTATTATCAATAGTGTACAGATTCTGGCAATGTATGAATCATAAGGGAATAAAGTTTTTATTCACTGATAAGAGTCGAAAAATATTCATTATCATCCCACAACTATCTCATTGCACTCACCTTACTGTCTCTTTCCAATTCGTTCCTTAGCCATTCGAAATCGCTGTACCGTCGTCTGACGCTTGATTCCTTAACTTTAAACACTGGCAAGTTTGTCTGTAAGCAAAAAACTTGGTAAAGTACAATAATCTCATCACATTGGCCTACCGTCGTCGTGATACGCCCACAATTTGACTATCACGCGTCGATACTCGCCGTTAATCTAATTATACGACAATAATAGAGCCCGAAGCTTACCCTCATGCGTACTTCATAATCCGTGTAACGTTTCTTCCCTACTCCCATCGATGTGACTGGATTTACAACATCAATTTCTAGGAAGTTCGCCGGTGCCGCGTAAGCATCGTCCAGCGTTTGCTTCTTTACGTTCAGTCGCCTTGTTGCGTCGGCTGTTGTATCCTCAGCCATCATAACTTTTAATATTGTAACAATCACAAAAACTATGAATAGGACGGCCTAATCAAAAAGGAAATGAAAATTGACAAGAACGAAACATCGTTTGACATTTGAACAAATATGGCGGCTTATAAGAATTCTGAATTCTACCATTTCGTTATGGTAGGATGCCGTTCTATTAATCCTATTGGAAAATTGAGAATATTATTTACGCTTGAATATTTAAACAAATACATTTAAAAAAAAACCTTCTCAATAAGATATTCAATTAAATATCAAGTGTTATTTTAACTAAATTACAGCCAGTGTAATTTAAAGTGCATTATGACTGTTCTGAAATCTACTACATAATTTTAGTCAGAAAACGGCAACTTTTTGAGTAGAAAAATTCACAGGCAGTGATAATGACCATTCAGCCACATCTATGACCTCACTGGACAAAACCTCAATTGAATGAATCATACAATGAAGGTAAACAACAATAAGGTTCTGTTTGCTTACGTCTTCCATTATGAATTTATGATAAGTAATGTATGATGAGAAGGAAAAATAATTCATTAATTTAAAATCAGACAGTTCATATTTTTTTAACTTATTTATTTATATTACATTTTTAGATCGATCTTTCATAAAAATTGACTCATAGGATCTTCTTCGCGTCGTTTCTTCATCTTGTAAGCCTCTAGTTCTTCCTCTGTGGGAGCCTTCACTTCTAACATGCTGTTGTATGGACGTTTCCTTTCGTCCATCGAAAGTAAATAATCTGCGCGCTTCTGACTTCTTTCCTCCATTTTCAACGCCTGTAAAATAATAGAGAAATTGATAGTTTAGTAAATAGTCATCTTCATAGCGATTACGCTGTTGCGGCCGAGTCCGCCCTTGAAAATCCGAGGTCTGTTTATTTTATCGGTATGTTGACTTTTTCATGTTCCTTCGAACCTTCGGATGAAAGCTCCCACGAGAACTTCATCCGTAAATGAGCAGGTGTAGCGAGTGACCGGGTAAGACTGACTTGGTTCCAGGTCTTGGTGAGGCCTCATCCACCGTCATTGTAACCTTATCGTCATTGTCTGAGCCTTTTTCCAACTCAGGGTTGGCTTGCCAATTTAAGGCTGCCTGTCCATTGGCGCGGAACAAGGCAGCGGAGCGGAGTTGTGGACTGTGTTTTCCATAAGCGGAGCTAACTCACTGGTTTTTTGAGCTGCCGGCAGTTGACGATTGGTTTAATTATGCGCGAAATCCCCGCTTCGCTTTCCTGGTCCACTTCCCCACTCCGCATTCAAAAAATGTATGAATTCGAAAATCTCTACTTTGCAAATCCCTGTCCACTTAAGCGGAGCGGAAATTTTATGCAATCCGATTGGTTAATTTTAGCATAGCTCCGCTCCTCTCCTGTCTTCTCCGCTTCAGTGGACAGGCAGCCTGAACCTCTTTATTTTACGTGAAGTGACTGCCATCTGACCACCACAACTAATTGGCGATATCGACGTTCTGTAGTTTAAATTAGTCCGTGTAACCTCATCCTATCCTGCTCTTATAAATGTGGAACTTTATGAAGATGTTTGGATGTTTGTTATACAATCACACTCACTAGGCTGTATGGATCTGCCTGAAATTTGTTACAAGGATAGGTTATAACTACTTTTTACTCCTGGTATAGGTTCCCTAGATGTGGAAGGCAGAGGATCGGATAAAATGGCGCACATTGGAAGAGGCCTATGTCCAGCAGTGAACTGCGATGGGCTAGTTGATTGATGGATTCCGATGAGTTGCGAGAATGAGATCAAAATTCCACGCCGGTGGAGCTGCGGGCAACAGCTAATATCAAAATAAAAAACATGAAAGTAACCTTCTTAAGTTTATCTTCTTCTCGTTTCTCCTTCTTGATATCTTTCTTCTTCTTCTTCTTGGCTTTCTTCTTGTTCTTTTTCTTTTTGCTAGTTTTTTCTGTTTTGGTTCTGATTTCCTTTTCTGACTCCGAAGAACTGCTATCTGAGCTCGATGATGATGAGGCGGAGGATTCAGCTTTTTCTGTAACAATATTAACATTTAATTTAACTATAGTTCATTTATATTTGTAGTTTTTAGGTCTCGCGGATCTTATTAAATAAACTAAAGTTCCAAGTTATTGGTTTTATTTCTTTAAACACAATAAGAATAAGAAACACTCATGTAATGGTAGCGGCCATTTTTTAAAAGAAGTTTAACAGTATGGGGTTGCCAGACATGGCAGTCTTTTTCATTGTTGCCAACACTCCGCCTCAATGAAAATACTAAAAAACTTACTTAATATTTAACAAATGTCTAAACTTCTCTACTTTAATTTTACCCAGGGGTTTCGTGAACAAGTCAGCAACCTGATCATTTGTTCTTACATACTCAATATTTATAATTTTAGAATCTAACTTTTCTCTAACAAATTTTAGTTTGATATCTATGTGCTTTAACTTACTATGAAATTGGCCACTCTTACATAGCTTAATTACAGGCTGATTATCTTCATACATACAGACAGTAACAAATTTTTGTTTAATATCAAAATACAAGTTTCTCAACCAACATGCTTCGCTGGTTGCATTACTTAATGCTACAAACTCTGACTCGGTGGAAGACAATGAAACTGACATCTGTTTTCTTGATGCCCAAGACACCACACACTCAAATATTTTAAATACATAACCACAAGTTGATCTGCGGTCATTCTTATCCCCCGCCCAATCAGAGTCTACAACGCCAACAATCTCATTACTATTTTCATATTTGTGAAACTCTAACTTTAAGTTAACTGTTCCTTTTACATAGCGCAGGAGATGCTTTAGCGCATTCCATAAATCTTTACTAGCACATGACTGATATCTGCTTAATATACTTATTGCTAAACACAAATCAGGGCGAGTACATAGCATAGCATACATTAATGATCCTATGATCATTCTGCATCTCTTCTCTAGCTCTTCACTCTCAGAACTTTCCCTTTTTAAGGTGCTATGGTCAAAACCCTCCTGCATAGGTGTAGCCACAGCATTGCACTGACTCATATTACATTTTTCAAGTAATTTTTCTAAATATTCGCTTTGACTCAACATAATACAATTTTTATCAATATTTTGACAAATTTTTATGCCTAAAAAATTACTTGCAAGCCCTAAATCTTTCATTTTGAAACATTTATTTAATTTTTCTTTTACATGTACAATCTCCCTATTATTTGTAGATGCAATTAACAAGTCATCGACATACAATAATATATATGTGGTACAATTTTCCTTCCTATTAATATACAAGCAGTATTCATAGTCAGATTGTTTAAATCCTAACTCACACATTACATCATTAAACTTTTTGTTCCAATTTTTTGGAGATTCTTTTAGTCCATACAAAGATTTATTAAGTTTTAAACACTCATCATTTTTAATTTTAACATACTCACAACCTTTAGGTAGACAAATGTACACATCTGAGTTTATATCTCCATTTAAGAAAGCGCTACAAACATCTAGTTGGTACACAGGTAATTTATCCTCATTACATATAGCTAAGAACAACCTAATAGAAGGTAATCTAGCAACAGGACTATAAACATCACTCAAAACATTTTGTTGAAAGCCTCTGGCTACTAATCTTGCCTTGTACATCATACCTGTTATATCCGTCTTCCTTTTAAGTACCCATTTGCAGTCTATAGGTTTACATGAAGAAGGCCTAGTTACTATACTCCAAGTGTTGTTTTCTTCAAGTGCATGAATTTCTCTGGCTATTGCTTCCTCCCAAGATTTATGTTCCGCACTTGCAACTGCTTCTTCATAGCTAGGATTCTCCTCACACATTAGACTCATATGGTAATCATTAAACTTCGATGGAAGTTTTCGCTCATCCCTTGATCTCAAGTTGTATCTCCCTTCTCCGATTTCTTCTGTGCTCTCCGCTACTCTGTTCCCATCTTCCTCTATTTCTCTGACTCTTAACTCTCTTTCCTCATCAGCTCTGGTCTCCTCAATAATATTTTTGTCTTCCTCACTTTTCTCAGCCTCTGTGCTCACACACTCTTGTATATTTGTACTTTCCATCATTTTCTCTTCTGTACTTCTCTCACAAAACTCTTCTCTACGTTTTGTTGGTAGAAAGATTATGTCTCTATGTATTTCAACTCTGTTTGAACTGGGTAGGTACACACGATAGCCCTTGGTGCACTCATCATATCCCATGAATATACCAGTCACATTCTTAGGGTCCCATTTCAACCTTTTCTCTTTAGGCACATGAATGGAAACTTTTGTCCCGAACACTTTAAAAATATTCAAATTGCAATCCTTCTTGTTGTAATAGCTCTGATATGGAGTTGTGGCACTGTTGGGACTTGGACCAGTTCGATTCAAAGTGTAAACTGCATTACTAACACCTTCAGCCCAAAAATGTTTATGCATACCTTGTATCATTGCACGAGCAGCCTCCACTAACGTGCGAATCTCTCTCTCAGCACGCCCATTTTGTTGAGGTGTATACGGCACACTTTTTTGATGAATAATACCTTTAGACTCCAAAATTTTTGTAACCTCACTATTTACAAACTCAGTGCCATTGTCAGTTCGTAGTATTTTTATTTTGCATGAAGTCTCACGTTCAGCTCGGGCTATGAACTTTTCTAGGCAACTTTTAACTTCACTCTTCTGTTTCATAAAAAACACAGTACGGTAGCCTGAAAAATCATCTTTCAGTACCAGGAAATATCTATTTCCTCCCAAAGACAGCTGTTCCATTGGACCGCATACATCTCCATGAATAATTTCCAATCTTTCTTTTGCTCTTGATTTGCTCTGCGGATAAGGAAATTTATGTTGTTTCCCGGCCAAACATTTCTCACAACAATAATTCTCACTGTCATCTTCAAAATCAATTTTATTTTTACGTAGAACTCGTTTTATTTGCTCAAAATTCTGATGTGATAGTCTTTCATGCCACACAGAAATTTTTTCTAACCTTTCACTCAATTGACAACTCGATACGTCAAATAAGGAACGTTCAGAAATTTGTGTTCCACTTTCAGCCACTGCTCCCAATATTAGATTTTTATTTGACACAAAGTTCATTTTGTAAAGTTTGTTTTCTCTATTAGCGATAGCCCGAATATCACCATTCTCATCAACAAACTGACACTGCTCACTATTAGAAACAAGATGAAAACCATTGTCTAACACTTGTCCGACTGAGAGCAGATTAAACTTCAGCTCTGGCACATATAACACATTAGATAATTTTGTTAACCTATATTTTTTAGAGTCCCATGCATACACAATCACTGTTCCTATACCTTTCACTTCTAACATCTTGCCATTGCCTACCCTTACTCTGGATAAAAAGTCTTTCTCACTTAACTCTCGAAACAGTTCTCTTTTGCTACACATATGTTCACTTGCGCCGGTGTCCAAATACCACACAGACTCAGTTTCATTTTCCCCACTGTCACACATAAATGCATTACTTTCATTTTCATTTTTCTGTTTATTTTCACTATTCATTTGCTTCTTTTTTAGTCTACATTGTTTGGAAATATGGCCCTTCTTTTTGCAGGTAAAACATTCTCTTGTATCTTTTTTCTTACATGAACTTGCATAATGTCCAATATTTCCACAATTGTAACATTTAATTGTATTTGAAGTACTCGCTTGGGGCTTTCTTGATGACAATAATGCCACAGTTTCCTCATTGGAGTTTTGACGCTCCTCTTCAATCAGTAGTCTGGATGTTATCTCACTTAGAGTCTGTTTCTCAAGCGGCACAGACTCCCATGCTGATCTGAAGTGTTTATATTGCTCGGGCAGTGACATCAGTACTTTGGTAATCATCATTTTTTCAGACACTGGCTCTTCTGCTAATTTAAGCTTTGTTTTTATGTCCTCAAGCTTAGAAAAAAACTTAGATAAAGGTTCTCCACTGTCAACACTCATTGTGAAAAACTTCTGTTGTAATAGGTGGACGCTCACAGTTGACTCTCTGTCGTAGACGACTTTCAGTTTTGCCCACATTTCATAAGATGACTGACATGAAAAAATATGAGTCAATGGTTCTTCTTCCATTCTAGTCACCAGTATCTCCTGGGCTTTTGAATCCAATCTCTTCCACTCTAATTGTTGCTTCACAATCGCCTCTGTTGTTCCTTCTGGATATTCTTTTGTGCCCATTACTACGTCTACCACTCCTCGGCTCCTCAAGATAACTTCAGTTTGGAACCTCCACACAGGCCAATTACTCGCTCCGGATAACTTCACGGTGTTGGTGAGTATGTTCGCTTCCATCTCGTCCTCCTTTTGACTTTACTCAGCCAAGCACAACTCAACTCGAAATACTCGACCAATACTCAACGAACGAAGCCGAACGATAACCCACGCCGCGCCGCTAAAAAAAAATGGCGTCGCCAAGTCACAAGTTACGAAAACCACTTCGCTCACAGCACCTCGCAACTCTCCTCACTCGCTCAACAACTAGGAACATTGATCTGGGCCCATAACCTGTAGTTTTTAGGTCTCGCGGATCTTATTAAATAAACTAAAGTTCCAAGTTATTGGTTTTATTTCTTTAAACACAATAAGAATAAGAAACACTCATGTAATGGTAGCGGCCATTTTTTAAAAGAAGTTTAACAGTATGGGGTTGCCAGACATGGCAGTCTTTTTCATTGTTGCCAACAATATTAATTACGGTTTCTGTGGCGTGGCGGTAGCGAACGCAACGTGCTATGCAGGGGATTCGAGTCTTGCTCAGTGGAAATATTTGCATGCATGAATATGGTTATTTGCATAGGTTTGGTTATTACAGTGCCTCGGAAAGCACGTTAGCGTATAAAAATACCTTTTTCTTGCTTTTCGAAGCGTTCCGGTGCAATAATTGAGGAGGAAGCCTTCTCTTCAGGGACGTCTAATACGACTCCTTTGCCCGCTTCGCCCACGCAATATGACATCTGAAAAAACAACATTTTTGTAGGAAAAAAACTATTAACTCGTACATTGACTATCAAGTTTCCAGCTTAAGGAACCGGGCCCGTTTGCTTATAATTGGGTATTTGACAAATTTCGGTAACATATCCTAAAAGATGTAGAAATTTATTTAACATCTGTTACAATTTATCATTTTCCGATAAAACCTTAATAATTAGAAAAAAAAACACATTTGCATCTTGTGCTTAAAAAGTGCTTGAAAAACGGTCGGCAACGTGACATTCTGCGAGTGACGTCATTAAATAATATCTATGAAGAGACCAACCAAAGTAAGTTTCCGTTACTATAAGTAAATTTTTTATAGTTACGTTACGCGAACCGTCAACAGATTTTCTGCGTTATGCCTCATGTGAAATACAAATAAAAAATCTCGGATTTAAATATAAAAATAAAATATTTAATATTCAGCTTTTTGTGAAATACATTTATAGAGTTATTAGTTACACAGAAGCTATCATATCTATTACATTACTTTTTTTTTTAACAGTTGTCAAATACTCAATTCTTTTTTTACTTGTGTTCATAATTCATTTCCTTTATACAACTTAGGTGGCAGACAAGCCCACGGCCCACCTGATAGAAAGTGGTTAACATGACCTATAAACGTGTGTAACACCAGGGTAGTCACACCCGTGCTACCGACCCTGTAAGAAAAGAGTTTCTGTGCCGTCAGTGCAGAAGACAATCTGTACAAGCCTTTAGTCTTTCCACTGACAGCACAAAACTCACCAGTGAGCTCTGGCTCACCGCCGGAAACACAACACGAAGTTATTATAATCGTGATATTCTGTTGGGTGGAGGTGCTTCCCTAGTCGGACTACTCAATTGGGATAGGAATACCGTCGTGACCTACAGGAGTGACTGCCATCTGGCCCTTCAACCTAGACAGTCTGCGCTAAGGCCTCGTCCATCAGTCAACCAGCGTTCTGGTTTGCAGGTGAGGTTGGATTAAACTCCGAAAATCTCGGCGGGCGACATACAATTTTGTCATCATTCAATAATAAACAATTATTAAATAAATTCAAAATTTGAAATTGGAGCATCTGTTCCCAAGTAACTTCATTAAGTTTCTTAAAGAAACTACTAATTTCCATACCTTTATAAACGAGTGGCAACACTTGAATCCCCATTGTCCGTCGCGCCAATACGATCCCCACACGGATGTGTGGTTGTTTATCAATACGTCTTCCTCATATTTACTCCTGAAATAATTAAAAACATTTATAGCCAAACAGAGTTGGATATTTGACGGACTAGTCAAATTAGTTACTTTTTACTAAACGTCAAAACGGTAAGTTACAAGGAAGTATGTATGAAATAATTTAATGACGTCATAATTTATTAGTCAAATCATTTACTATTATAGGTTGGGTGAATGATTAATAATAAATAACAAATATAAAATAAGAACAGACGCAACATTTACCGCTCTTTTATCATTTTATTTAATGAGCACTAAGCTAAAAGCTAAAATACATACATACATACATATTGTTACGACAGCCGTCGATATCTCGAAAACTAATGATCAAATCTTCAAGAAATAAAAACGCATTGTTAGTGACGAGGTACTCTACCGAATGGCATAGAAAAATCTGGAATCGTCAACAAAAAGTCACAACGTACCTACTGGTACGGGTACCTACACTCTCAAATATAAACAAACAATAGGTAAATATCGAGAATGTACTCGAAGGTCAGCGACGGCGGCAAGATCAAAGGAATAGGTATTTGTCGCTCGCGAGCTTTCTAGATAATTCGATCCTCTTAATTGAGAGGTATAAAAACACGCTCGCATAGCGACACGATTCATTCAGTCTTTGAGATCGATAACGAACACAGCGAACTTAAGTGACCGAAGAAGATTCTACCTGCGACCTGAGCAACGACTGTGGACTACTGTGAACTACTGAGCGACTGGAACTGTTGAAGAAGTACTGTGTGTACTATTGATCTAATTGTCTAGTTTGTGGTGAGCTAATAAATCTCTTCGTTGAGTAAACGGCATTTAATTGTACCCCGTGCACGTAACAATTGGTGTCAGAAGCGGAATGCCGTTATTACCACGTGAAGACGAAGGGCGTACTCCACGGACCAGACGTCAAGTGGAAATGGATAGCGCACGTCAACGGAGCCTCGAAGAGGAAGGGAGTCAGGCCGATGGTGCTGTCTCAGCGGGAACTACAGCAGCACCAGATGGAACCTCGTCAGATACCAACATGATGACGCTGCTGGCTTCTATGCAGCAGATGATGCAGGCATCCAGGCAAGAGATCCAGGCCTCCAGGCAAGAGACGCAGGCTTCTATGCAGCAGATGATGCAAGCCTCCAGGCAAGAGACGCAGGCTTCTATGCAGCAGATGATGCAGGCCTCCAGGCAAGAGATCCAGGCCTCCAGGCAAGAGATGCAGGCTTCTATAGAGCAGATGATGCAGGCTTCTATAGAGCAGATGATGCAGGCCTCCAGGCAAGAGATGCAGGCCTCTCGGCAAGAGATGCAGGCCAACCAGGAAGCCGTCATGGGTAAAATCGACGCAGGCATCCATGCACTGGGAGATAAAGTGAGGAACCTCGAAGATGGCTTGCAAATGCTGAGTAAGGAAGTGGCTTTGAAGTCTGGGACCGTGGACGACCGCTTGCAAGTTCTCGAAAAGAAGATCGTCAGGCTGGAAACCTGCGGACCTGTTACCGTGACCTCACCATCAACAGCAAAGTTCGACCTACCACATTTTGATGGAACTTCCTCGTGGACAGCCTTCAAGTACCAATTCGAGATATTGGCAAACACTAAAGCCTGGAGCAACGAGGAGTCATTTATGGCCTTGACACTTGCATTACGAGGAGATGCCTTAATAATACTGGAAAACCTGCCGCCTGAAGGAAGGACTCTGGGGTCTTTGATGGAAGCTTTAGACACACGTTACGGTGACAAGCACCTGGAGAATGCCTACCGAGCGCAGCTTCGGGAGAAGAAACAAAAATCTAGTCAAAGCCTCCAGGAATGGGCTGTGGAGGTTGAAAGACTCGTTCGTCGGGCCTACTCATCGACTCCCATGATGATCGAGACCATTTTGCTAGAGGCCTTCCTAAACGGTATACGAGACGCAGAAGTGAAAGCTAGTGTACAGTTGCGTCACCATCAGACCTTGAAGGAAGCACTGGCTTATGCTCTCGAGGTGGAAACTGTGCGGCAGAATGCCGGAATAAGTAAGGTTAGGGAGGTCAAAGAGGTGATTGCAGAAGAGAGGAAGCCACGGTATGTCCCAACGTGTTATTCCTGTAGAGGAAGGGGCCATATTCAATCAGAGTGCCCTTCGAGAAAACGGAGGAGGGTCACGGACTCCGGGACCCAAGTGGATCAAGAGGTTCCGTTAAACTAAATGCCGCCAGGGCCGCGGGGCGGGCGCTGGCTGGTCGACATGAGGCCCCCACCATCACTATAACTCAAGTTTGCAATGGCAATAGTTTGATCATCGAGGCCACCTTAAACAATCAACCTTGCAGTTTAACAGTGGATACTGGAGCTTCACGTACAGTTGTTAGACCAGAATTACTGAAACGCACCATAAGGTGGGAAAAACGATTTTCGAGGTGCCAGCTTCAGACAGCTACTGGCCAGCCAGTGACCGTTCTCGGTGAAACAGAAATAGAGGTAAGAATTGGCGACCAAATATACCAGCAGTCAGTGCTCATTGCTAATATTACTGATGACTGCATTTTGGGACTGGATTTCTTGAGGAACCACAGATGTGTCTTGGATATACCTAGAGGAGTGCTGAGATTCCCTGATCAGGAAGTTTGTTTACAAGGGTCGCACCCGTGCTCTCTTTACTGTTTAACGGATACGACGTTAGCTCCTAAATCGGAAACTTTGGTCAAAGTGAAGTTTCCCGCGAAGACTAAACAAGGAAGATGTCTTATTGTGGAAGATGCCGGCAGTCATCAAAATTTAATAACAGCAAGAACCTTACTGATACCGAACGGAATCGCTAGAGTGAGAATTCTTAACCTCAGTGATGAAATAGTTCTCCTGAAGAAGAATAGTGTGGTCGGAAGATGTGAGGAAGTAAAGTGCCTGAGGCGGTTGAACAACACTTCACCTAAACAAGACGGTACACAAATCTCCGAAGATCACATCGAACAACTCCTTGAGAATTCAAAGGAAAACTTAACAACATCAGAATTGCACCAAGCCAGAGACCTGTTGCTACAATTCAGAGACATCTTTGCAACCCGGAATGACTGTGGGAGGACTGGGCTCGTGAAACACCGGATTGACACAGGTGACTCCAGGCCTATAAAACAGAGACCTCGACGTTTACCATGGGCAAGAGAAGGGGAGATAGCAGATATGATTAAAGACATGGCTGAGAGCAAAGTGATCGAACCCTCTACGAGTCCATGGTCATCACCTGTGGTACTAGTGAAAAAGAAGGATGGTAGCACAAGGTTTTGTGTGGATTACCGAATGTTGAATAATGTCACTAAGAAAGACAGTTATCCTTTACCTAGAATCGACGATACCCTGGACATGCTTAGTGGTATGAAATGGTTTTCAACTATCGATTTAAAAAGTGGCTACTGGCAGGTGGAGATCAGTCCTGAAGATAAAGAGAAGACAGCCTTCAGTACAGGAGTTGGAAACAGATTGTGGCATTTTAATGTTATGCCATTTGGGTTATGTAATGCCCCGGCCACGTTTGAGCGCCTCATGGAAAGAGTAATGGTGGGTCTACTCGGAGACGTCTGTCTGGTTTACCTGGACGATGTCATAGTTATGGGACGCAGCTTCAAAGAAAACCTGAAGAACCTGGAAAAAGTTTTTACTCGAATCCGTGAGGCTAACCTTAAACTGAGTCCAAAGAAGTGCGCTTTATTTAAAAGGGAGGTCAGCTATCTTGGACATGTGATCTCCACAGAAGGAGTTAAAACCGACCCCGAGAAGATTAGAGCTGTTCAGGAATGGCCTGTTCCAAAGAACAAAACGGAGATTCGCGCGTTTCTGGGACTATGCGCGTATTACAGACGCTTTATTAAGCATTTCTCGGATATTGCTAAACCACTACACAGACTAACGGAAGATAAACGAGATTTCGTTTGGGACTTAGACTGCGAGCAAGCTTTTAGTACACTTAAAGAACGCTTGTGCGAAGCTCCTATATTGGGTTATCCTACCAGGGAAGGAAGATTCATTGTGGATACGGATGCCAGCAATACCGGCATAGGTGGAGTGTTGTCACAAGTGCAAGGAGATCGCCATGTTGTAATAGCATACTTCAGTAAATCGCTATCCAAGCCGGAAAGAAATTACTGTGTCACTCGTCGTGAACTTCTCGCTGTGGTGAAGTCCTTACAGCATTTTAATAAGTACCTTATAGGACGAAAGTTTACACTAAGGACAGATCATGCTGCACTACAATGGTTGCTACAATTCAAGAATCCGGAAGGTCAAGTAGCAAGGTGGATCGAGCAACTACAGGAATTTCCCTTTGTGATAGAACACCGAAGTGGAAAAGGGCACGGCAATGCCGATGCTTTGTCTCGTAGGCCGTGTGCCGAAGATTGCAAGCATTGTCAGAAGAACGAAGCCCGTGAAAATATTAAAGTCATAAAGGTGAATGGACTTGACGACGAATGGACCGGAAGCAGTATGAAGCAGGCGCAAGAGGATGATGATGATCTACAACCTATACTGCACTGGAAGCAGCTTGGAAACAAACCCCAATGGAGTGACATATCTGCTTACAGTTCCACTACCAAAAGTTATTGGGCCCAGTGGGACAGTTTAACTCTGATAGATGACGTGCTCTATAGGAAATGGGAATCCAACGACGGCAAAGAGGTGACTCTACAAGTAGTGGTACCACGAAGCAAGGTGGCTACACTCTTGCGGCACAGTCACGATGGTGTCTCTGGCGGGCATCTCGGAGTCAAGAAAACCCTAGTTAAAGTACGACAGCGGTTTTACTGGCTTCATTGTCGGGAAGATGTCGAGGATTGGTGCCGTAAATGCACTGCATGTGCTTCAGTTAAAGGACCGCCGACAAGAAGCAAAGGAAAATTGAAACTGTATAACGTCGGAGCACCATGGGAACGTATCGCCATTGATGTTGCTGGACCTTTTCCAACGACAGAAGAAGGTAACAAATACATCATAGTAGTGCAAGATTACTTCACTAAGTGGCCGGAAGTATTTGCGACACCCAACCAGGAAGCAGTCACTGTGGCAAGGAAACTGGTTCAGGAAGTGGTCTGCCGGTACGGCGCACCTATGGAGATTCACTCTGATCAAGGACGAAACTTCGAGTCTGCTCTATTTCAAGAGATGTGCAAGCTCCTTGGAATGAACAAGACCCGTACGAATCCAGCGCATCCGCAGTCAGACGGAATGGTCGAGAGGTTTAACCAGACGTTGGAAAATCACTTGGCTAAAGTTGTCGATGAACACCAAAGAGATTGGGACCAGTACATCCCACTATTCCTGATGTCCTATCGATCTGCGGTACATGACAGTATGGGACACACCCCAGCGAAAGTGAACTTTGGCCGAGAGATTAGGCTACCAGTGGATGCAATAACCGGTACGCCACCTGATAGTCCTAAGCCCGTGACGGATTACGTGAGTGAACTTCGAAACCGACTGGACGAGGTGCACAGAATAGTACGGGAGAACAATTTGAAGGCAGGTGAAAGGATGAAAACCCGGTACGATAGAAATGCAAACACCCACGGTTTCGAAGAAGGAACACTGGTATGGTTTCATAATCCGCTACGCAAGAAGGGGAAATCTCCGAAACTCCAAGCTCGCTGGGAAGGGCCCTATACGGTTATCACGAGAATCAATGACATTACCTACCGCATTAGGAAGGGGGTTAGGGGAAAACCAAAGGTAGTCCATGTGGATAGGTTGACGCGTCATCATGGAACAAATGATGCTCGGGACGAGCATGACTAAGAGGGGGGTAATGTTACGACAGCCGTCGATATCTCGAAAACTAATGATCAAATCTTCAAGAAATAAAAACGCATTGTTAGTGACGAGGTACTCTACCGAATGGCATAGAAAAATCTGGAATCGTCAACAAAAAGTCACAACGTACCTACTGGTACGGGTACCTACACTCTCAAATATAAACAAACAATAGGTAAATATCGAGAATGTACTCGAAGGTCAGCGACGGCGGCAAGATCAAAGGAATAGGTATTTGTCGCTCGCGAGCTTTCTAGATAATTCGATCCTCTTAATTGAGAGGTATAAAAACACGCTCGCATAGCGACACGATTCATTCAGTCTTTGAGATCGATAACGAACACAGCGAACTTAAGTGACCGAAGAAGATTCTACCTGCGACCTGAGCAACGACTGTGGACTACTGTGAACTACTGAGCGACTGGAACTGTTGAAGAAGTACTGTGTGTACTAGTGATCTAATTGTCTAGTTTGTGGTGAGCTAATAAATCTCTTCGTTGAGTAAACGGCATTTAATTGTACCCCGTGCACGTAACAATATAATCACCAATCATTGAATTCAGTCCCACGTAATAGGAGGTGAGCCCATAGCCGTCTTCCGGGCACTATTGTTGACTCCAGCAATGCATCTAAAGCTGAGTCTGGACTGTATATATCTGTCTGGTGTTAAACAGCCCGATCCCTTAGTCGCCTTGTACGACACCGTATGGGAAGTGATGGGTGGCCCAAATTCTACTCTGCCGGGAACCACGCGCAAAATATATTTTAACTACACCAACATACCTAATTACTACGTTTATTTACTTTTTTGTCTGAACTTGGGTAAATTATTTGTTGGGTAAAATGACAACTAACGCCTTCTCTATGAATCGTTATGTAGTTTGATTAGTCACGCTCGCAATTAGGTATTTTCCTGTAAATACTTGCTTAAAATAAATTATTTAACTGAGCTTATTAAATTAAGAATGGTAAAAGAGCAGTACAAGTTGGATTGGTTCTTATTATATAATTTTTATTTATTTTTAATCATCCTACCAACCTATAATAGTAAATAATTTGACTATTAAATATTAAGGTAATATTATATGACGTCACAAAAAATATATTTCATACAAGTGTCCTTACTCCGCGTTTTCAACTAAATATAAAACATGTATTTGACAAGTTGCAATATGTCACAGACTACAGTGTGAACGCAAATGTGTTTTATACTTGTTTACAACTTGTTGGCTGTACATACTGTGTGAACGGAAAAGTGTCTGAGACAGTCTCGTGTAAAACATATGTATTGTGTTTTGACTAGTCTTCAAACAAATTTACAATTTGTTACTTAGTGAAAACGAGGGGTTATAACTTACCGTTTTGACGTTTAGTAACTAATTTGACTAGCCCGTCTATAAAGTATTTTAAAGGAAATAGTATGCTAACTATTACCACATTTCCCCTAGAAAGGTACTGGTCGTGGGTTCTAGTCCCGTTCTGGATATTGACTTTGATATACAGCTCTCATTTCCTCATCACACTAAAGCCAGTACAAGTTCCCATAACTTGTATACTATAATAATAATTTATCAAGTACACTAGAAGGTAGACTCACTTCGCCAGTTGCTTCTCCGGTCCCTGCACCAGGGTTCCGTCCCGGTTGTACCGGGTGAACACCTCAGTCTGAGCCAGGAGCAGCTCTTTGGGCGGCACAGCTAGATGCTCTTCACCGCCATATTTTTCCAAGACAGATTGTTTCACCTAGGATAAAGAAGAGGATATCAAATATAATTATATAAAAAAAAAAAGTTGATCCAAATAATAGAGACACACTTCTTATTTATTCCAAAAGGTTGCGCATTAGCGCTGGTATTCTATTGCTGTCAAATTTCATACAAATTGTTAGTAGCTCACTGGAAAGTTTTTGTGATGTCAGTGGGAAGATCAAAAGCTTGCTTTGTCTTTTACACTGACGGCACAGAAACTATCTGTGCTTACAGGGTTGGCAGCGCGAGTGTGATTCCCTTGGTTTTTGCACACGTCCATAGGCCACGGTAATCACTTTTCATCAGGTGGGCCGTGTGCTTGTCTGCCACCTAAGTGGTATTAAAAAAGAAGGAATAGTGCTTCTATAGAATAAACAATGACGCTGTGCAATGCATTTCAGTGTAAAAAGAAAGGTCCTTCCATAAAGATAAGAAAAGACGGTCGCTATAGATTAAAGGCTTTCGCATCAAAAACTAGATACCAAATTCGTCTGCTAGAATATGTAGCGACCATTTCAAACCTGATGATTTTTATGTAGGAATTTTTTTTTGTATACTTAGGTGGCAGACAAGCGCACGGCCCACCTGATGGAAAGTGGTTACCGTGGCCTATGGACGTGTGTAGCACCCAGAGAAGCCACACTCGCGCTGCCGACCCTGTAAGCACAGTCTCTGTGCCGTCAGTGTAGAGTACACAAAGCAGGACAAGCCTTTAATCATTCCACTGACAGCACAAATTCTCCAGTGAGCTCTGGCTACCCAACTCACCGCTGGGAACACAACACGAAGTTATTATAACCGCGGTATTCTTCATTTGCATTTCTTTTCTTCAACTCTCCTTTTAAATTCGCCACTGTCATGCAGGAACACATTTTTATAGGAATTTTTTATTATATACTTATTTATACAACTTGTTCCTTCTTGTCGTGGTACTGCCGCTGCAGTAGTTGCAGCTTGGTGGGCTCTGCCAGTAAGTGCACGTCGAGGTACTGCCTGGCTAGTGGGGGGGGCTCACCTGTGTCTTGAAGTTATCCTTCTTGTCGTGGTACCGCCGCTGGAGCAGCTGCAGTTTCGTGGGCTCTGCCAGTAAGTGCACGTCGAGGAACTGCCTGGCTAGTGGGGAGACTCACTTGTGTCTTGAAGTGTTCCTTCTTGTCGTGGTACTGCCGCTGGAGCAGTTGCAGCTTGGTGGGCTCTGCCAGTAAGTGCACGTCGAGGAACTGCCTGGCTAGTGGGGGGACTCACTTGTGTCTTGAAGTGTTCCTTCTTGTCGTGGTACTGCCGCTGGAGCAGTTGCAGCTTGGTGGGCTCTGCCAGTAAGTGCACGTCGAGGAACTGCCTGGCTAGTGGGGAGACTCACCTGTGACTTGAAGTGTTCCTTCTTGTCGTGGTACTGCCGCTGGAGCAGTTGCAGCTTGGTGGGCTCTGCCAGTAAGTGCACGTCGAGGAACTGCCTGGCTAGTGGGGAGACTCACTTGTGTCTTGAAGTGTTCCTTCTTGTCGTGGTACTGCCGCTGGAGCAGTTGCAGCTTGGTGGGCTCTGCCAGTAAGTGCACGTCGAGGAACTGCCTGGCTAGTGGGGGGACTCACTTGTGTCTTGAAGTGTTCCTTCTTGTCGTGGTACTGCCGCTGGAGCAGTTGCAGCTTGGTGGGCTCTGCCAGTAAGTGCACGTCGAGGAACTGCCTGGCTTGTGGGGAGACTCACTTGTGTCTTGAAGTGTTCCTTCTTGTCGTGGTACTGCCGCTGGAGCAGTTGCAGCTTGGTGGGCTCTGCCAGTAAGTGCACGTCGAGGAACTGCCTGGCTTGTGGGGAGACTCACTTGTGTCTTGAAGTGTTCCTTCTTGTCGTGGTACTGCCGCTGGAGCAGTTGCAGCTTGGTAGGCTCTGCCAGTAAGTGCACGTCGAGGCCGCGCGCCTGCGCCTCCCACGCGAACATTTGTGCCGCCGCGTGTTGGCGCGTGTCGCCGCTGAACCGCACGAAGTTCTCGCCCTGGTAGTCCGACCTGGGGACGGAAGGGAGCTTGATTTTAGTTGCTGTCTTGCTGTAACCAGATGATTCTGTATACTTTTAGTATTGATACAGTGTGAAACACACGCTTTGTGACAACCCCTTCTCCAAACCTTAAAATCTCTTGCACACTCATACAATTGAGGATGTTTCATGCTAGACCATCAGATTTAGGAGAGCACTTACTCGTTAACAGTAGGGTTCGGATCGTCCCTCATGGATCGCGTCTTCGGATCGTAGTATGCAGAGTTCGGGTCCAGATTGCGCAAGTATTTGGCAGTGTCTTCTCTGATACGCAAGTTACGCACTGTGATACGTTGTTTTGAATCGACCTGAAATAACAAGAATTTGAATTAATGCTGATAAATTTTATTACTGTGATGAAAACTGGGACTTTATTCTTCTTTTTCACCCCTTATCTTCACGCGAGAGAGAGAGAGAGAGAGAGAGAGAGAGAGAGAGAGAGAGAGAGAGAGATCCGCGGAGCTACATAACCAAAGATGGATACAAACCACCGACTGCAGGTAGTCAAAAGTGGCTATGCCATTGGTAAACAAGCGACTCACGAAACGTCTCCTAAAACTAGACAGAACAAGTCTAAGAACAATAATGGGCCACTACCCCCTCCACAAGTACCTATACACCATCGGTGTTACGGACAGTCCCTTTTGCAAGGGATGTTTTGTTGCCGAGGAAACGGCTACCCACGTAATACTGGAATGCAAGGCAGTAACCCACCAACGATCACAAATCCTCGGTACAGTGAGGTCGCTTAGCGAAGCCTGTGAACCCCTAGTAAGCTTATGCATTTTTGGGCGGAGCTAGGCTGGCTACTCCAGCCAGTACTCTACACGTACAATGGCCCAAAAAAGGAGGCTAAGTGCGGATTGAAGAGTCCCTTTCTATTCCATTCCATTCCCTAATCTTCAAATTGCGTTAATCTTAGTAGTTATTAAAGGCACCTTAGAACCCAGGGTCTACTTTCCAGCTAATTCTTTCCATAATATAGTTTGGCAAGTTGATGCAGCTGCTGATTGATCATTGCATTTCTAGCGCAAGCTCTTCTCTCAAGACTGGGTGTCAGGCAGCTGTCATTCGCTTAAGAGCCAACATAAACCAATCCTCAGGGGGAAAAGCCTGGATTTTCCAGGCTACATAGTAAGTTAAGTTTTGTATACATTCAAGGTTAGCGTTAGGATGGTGGTGATTGCATTTAGAAGGTAGCTTACCTTAGTACCAGGCATGTCTACTTCATCCACATATTTGTCTTCGTCTTCCTCAGCATTGTCATCATCCTCTGTAGCCGTAGGATCTGTCAATCATAGAAATTAGTTATCAAAAACACCAGTCTTTGGTAGAACTTGTCTGGAGAAAGTGTGCTCTACAAAAATACATATAGGGAGACTTTCCCTCAATATGTATTTTTGTGTGTGATATGTAGAATTTAAAATTAGGTTATAGTCTCGTATTTCCCCTGATATCCCCGCAAGGGGAGACATCAGGACTTTTTCAGTTCCATTGTCTCCCCTAGATTGGGAAGACATCAGAACTTACTTTTAAAATTATATTTTATTTTTTTATTGCATATTATTTAAGAAAAAAAAACTGAGTAATCATATCTCTACCCTGTCACAGTTCTATCATGGTGTCAGACCCTGCAGCAACAGATTTGGCACAGGGTTGGCAGCACAAGTGTGACGCATGGTACATTTAACTGGCACACAAAACATACCTTCTTCCAATTTTTTGGCTCTGAGTTCTCGTTTCGCATCTTCCACTTTCTGGTACTCCTCAATGATAGCTTTGTGTTGTGATGGATCATAGCCATTCCACCTGTCTCTCTTCCCGTCATAGCTGAGGTTCAAATTTGGTTGAGCAAACTCATCGGCTGATATTCCAGCATTTGTGAACTTTGCTCCAATCTGCAACATGATCATTTAATTAAAGATAATAACCACATGTAGTTTTGTTAATTAATGGTTTAAGAAGGAACCATTAGAAACAACAGACAGTGAATTTGATGATTGTGTCACCAATGGAATGTTAAAAAGCATGATAGAAAAATTCCGTCAAGTGGGGCCTTGTGCACAAAGGGTTCTTAAATATTTATTTTATTGTTTTTAGTATTTCTTTTTATAGAGACAACAGAAATACCTCAACTGAGACAATAGGATTTTGTCCTTTTTTTATTATTCTACACAATTGTACATTTTACAATAATATAATGAACTATGAAGTGAAATTTTCTAATGACAAATAGTTTTAATGATATTTGATTTAGAAAATTCCATTTTTCATGCCGCCCGAAAACTCTCCATACAAAATCGTAGCACATGGTCACGACGTGCGTAGTGCGAATGTATAGAGTGCAAGAGAATTTCGCTTTTATCTCAGTCCCCCATTGCGTTTAAACATGTACAATGAATAATAAGATTGATTGAGGAGATTCCTCATTAAATTATAAGTTGGAAATTTTGCGTTATTTCAATAGTTTATATTTGAACCTATTTTGGGAATGGAAAATATGGAAAAGTCATAGTTAGGTTTAGTTTACTATGCATATTTTTTGATAAAAAACTAAGACATTGAGTAATATTGGTAAGAATCTGATGACTAAGGACACTACCCAATTTAACTGTTACAGCGATACCTCATTTGTCCAGGTCAGGTCTAAAACGTAAAAAATAGTAACGGCGGTAAGACCCATCATGGGGGAGTGGCTAGAGAGGCCACACGGCAGCCTCTCGTACCGTCTGACGCAGATGATCACCGAGCACGGATGCTTCGGAAAGTATCTGCGTCGGATGCAGAAAGAGCCAACGTCCGAGTGCCATCACTGCGACGCGAGCGAGGACTCAGGTCCGCACACGCTCACCGAGTGTCCGGCGTGGGAGACGCCGAGGCGGGAGCTTGTGGCGGCCCTGGGAGTGAGGGTTCTCACGCTCTCCACCTTGCTCGCGGCGATGGTTCGCTGCGCGGATGCGTGGGCGGCCGGCGCCTCCTTCTACGAGCAAGTAATGCTCGTGAAGGAGGAGGCGGGGCGGGAGCGGCAGCGGGAGCGACGAAGGATCGCAAGACAAGCTGCCCGCGTACGAAGGCAACTCGGGCGTCGGAGGTCGTTGAACGACCTCCGCCCCCCATGAGCGCCGGCCTGGGGGTGACAGGTGAAGCCGCCTGTCACCCTGGCAGAAGCAGGCCGCGGCGGTGGCGCGCGTGGCGCGCCTCCCCGTTTCCGGGGACGAGTTGGGGACTCTGTAGTCCCCACACCCGAGAAGAGGGCCATAACGTGAGAGATGGCCCTGGGTCGGCCGGGGTGCGAGGGATATGCCTGTCAACCTCACCTTCGGCAACCAAAACGACCCACAGGCGGCGTGCGTTTTAGTCGGTTCGAGTCCGACATAACCTCCTCCACCGGCTCCGGTGGGGAGGTATTCGTGGGGATTTTGCGCACGTAAAAAAAAAAAAAAAAAGGTCTAACAAGTGGTTGAGGAGCTATGAGAAAACAGATTAACCTACATACATACATACATAACATAACATAAACACGCCTATATCCCCGAAGGGGTAGGCAGAGGTGTTAGCACCCACATTTCGCCAGTTTATGTTTAGGTCCCAATGTAATAGGTGGCGAACCGGGCACTTATGAACCTGCGATAAATACACACATAACTTCGAAAAGCATTGAAAAGTCATTGGTGTGTGCCATGGGTAAAACCTGGGATCGAACCCGAGACCTCGTCTCAGAAGTCCATTACCCATACCACTAGGCTACCGCAGTACATACATACACAGCCATACAAAATCATGACCCTCCTTTTGCTTCACCACAGCCGGTTTTTAACTATCCTATTACAGTTTGACATGACTGCCACTCACCTTTCTAGGCCTGTCTAGGCAATCCTTCTTCTTATGTGTCATAGCTCCACAGTTCTCGCACGCGCCTTTTCGAAATTTCGTGGCTACTTTAGTCTGCAACAGCAAAATATGTCAGTTACACTTTGTAGTTTTACAAAATTGTACTGTAGTAAATAGGTTAGATTTTTCCCCACATACATACAGCCACGCCATTTTCCCAGTGGGGTAGGCAGAAACTACTTTTTCACTTGCCACAATCCTGGCATACATCTTTTGCTTTTTCTAATTACTCAATTGTTTTCACATATGAAAACAATTGCCAATAGTAACCGAAACCGGCAAGCAGGCCTGCTTGCCAGTTTCGGTTACTCTTGACATGTCTACGTCAAACCTTACTGGGTTGTTGATTCAGCCTCGCTTCATAAATTTCTATTGTCAGTCTTCTTTCATCCCTCCTCTACACATGTCCAAACCATCTAAGTATCCCTTTCTCTATCTTAGTCACTACATCTACAAACATTCCCTTATCACGCTGTTCCTCACTTGATCCATCAACATCAGCCATGCTTTCTACTTAAAAAAAAATAATTACTTTTTTATTGTACTGGCATCCTAGTTAGATAAATTAATCAATCAACTAGACCAGTCCACTGTTGGACTAGGCCTCTCTCAATGTTGGGAGGCTTTGACCTCCTGTTTCCAGTGGTGTTACTTATATTCTTTCTACGTCACCACACAGATAGGTTGTACCCTAGTTGTAGTCATAGGAATCCTTGTTCAACATTAACCAGTCTGTCTTGAAAGCTGTTCTTTCAAGACAGACTGGTGAATTTAAAAACTACTTACAGTATCTACTCCTTTATTATAATATGTGTCAAGTTTCGTAAATTGTCCCTCCTTGTCTTCTTGTGGCCTTTGATGTTTCAATGTGGGTCCTGCAGTCCCATAGTACCATGGTGCTGAAGATATGTACTGAGGAATGTGAGGATTTATGTCTTTGCCTGGAAAAGAATATCAAAATATGTATAAATGGTTCTTGAAGTATAGGTACCTGTCTGTCAGTAATAGTACTGACAGGTCTCCTCATTCAAACCTGTCCTGATGTAAAGTCTTGTATATAAATAAGAACAAGTGGAAAAAACTAAGAAGACAAGTACTATGCAGATATGTATTTGTAAATCAATATTAATAACCAACAAATTCACTTTTTTAGTTAGATAAACAAGCCTATGTTTTGATACTAGCAAATACATTAATTACAAAAGTCTCTTTGAAAATACCTGTTTCATCAACAGCAGCAGGTGCTGTACCAGCTTTCCGAGCTTCTTCTAACTCTTTGGCCTTTCTCCAGTCTTCCCTGGACTTCTTTTTAGGTTCATCATCCTCCTCGCCAACATCGTCTTTATTGCGCAATATCTGGGACACAGCGGTTCTTGCACTAGTCGCCATGTTTAGCGGTAAGGAAGCTTAATGTTTATTATAATTGGTTAACATTAGATAATTTATATAATCACACACTGTTGAGTCTCTAAAGATTTTGGGAAGATAGGAATAAAAACACGTAATGGCGTCGTTATTTGATACTTTTGACAGTGACACTAATGACATCAACAGATTATTTATATTGTTCGTTCGGAAATATGTACGTGTGAAAGTAACAAGCCTCCTTTTGAATTATCTTTCAATCATCGCAGTTCACTGCTGAACATAGGCTTCTCCCAATGTTGGGAACATTTGGCCTACTGTTTCCATGCTGGCCAGATGGGCTAGTACAGGGGTACAGGGTTATATTTCGAGATATCTTTCTCTCGCAGTGATATCGTCTGCGTATTTTAGAGCTGAGTCGCTTCACAAATCACCTCGCCAACTCCCGTCAAATCACATAGCCCCTTTACACTAGTGAGTAAAATCACACGAGCAATTTTTTTAAGGGAAATGACCGCTGTATATTTTATTATACATGTATATAATATTAGCTCTTTTATTTATAACTTAACAATTTCACGGCCTCGTTTACTAAATTTACCTGAGCTATTTCACCTAGTTGCATTAAATACACTACCGCAAGATGGTATATCTGCAAATGGTTTATTCAAACTACAGCGACTGTGACTGGGGATAGAGGTACAGGTTTCGTGTGTCCATTACAATGGCGGGACCAAGTCCTGAATTCTGTCAATTCATATTACAGTGTTTAGTACTAAATTGGTACTATTTGCTACCTTTGGTAAAAAAATTAGTACCTCTTCTATTTCAAAGTTACATTTAAAACAGTCTGGTCCCGCCATTATAACGTTATAGTGGCGGGACCAGACTGTTTTAAATATAACTAAAATAATAAATTGCTTTTGATAATGTGTATGATATAGTTTTAACACCGTTGCAATTATTTTGGTTACAAATAGCTATATTATCATCTAACATTGATTGGGCAGACTCACCAAGTGCTGTTATACCTTTATTGTTTAGTATATTTAAATTTAATGGTAAAAATGGACAATGTCTTTTATAATTTTGAACAGAGCATTCACTATTTGTGCAGGATTTTGTTTCATCAGCGCTATATAATTTGTCATATAAAACATGTTCGACGATATATGAAATATTACAATCACATCGTATTTGTAAATTGGGACCGACAGTGATAGTTTCGAAATTATTCTTTAGTATATCATTTCGATCTTTGTTGATTTGGTTTTTTGGTTCATCATTGGCAATACTTCTTACCAACTTAAAATAGTCATCATCACTCTTTAGATCAGCATCATTAAGAAGACCATCCGTATATGCTATGGCAATTGAATGTGTTAAAGAATCAAAAGCACATGTGTTATTCGAAATTATGTTTTTCTCAGCATTTACAAGAGATCCATTTAACAAGACCGGGATCCTTTTCAAAGGACTTTTTTTTCGTTTCTTTTTTGGAATTTCTGTAGCCTTGTTCTTCCAATTTTCAATTAATGTAGGACTATCAATAAACACAGAGTCATCGTTTTTGTTAGTTTTTTTCTTGGAAAGGGTTGATGTTTTCTCTTCAAATCTGGTAGTTACGATCTTTTTTGGTTCTATCATATTACCAAATGCCAACTTCGTTTCTCCTGAAATGTACTGCTGATGTTGCATAATAAAATCATCTACTCTAGATCTGTGTGATTTTGTTTTTCCGCCACACATCAATGACTTTAAATTTTTAAAATAAGACTCTACATTTGAATCTTCAATGTTGGAGTACTATTATTGCTGTTATAAATATTATTCATAACGTTTGACCAAAGGGGAAGCCGGCTAATTAATCTAAGAATTGTGTCTATGAGTAGAGGGAGATAATATAAATTAGCCGTACAGTCATAATTGTTGGAGCTCAAATCATGTACCAACTTCTCTTTGCTTATATGGTCAGATAGCCATTTCAGATTTATAGATTTAGTCGCTTCTTCTGTTGCCTGTATCACTTCACCATGTTCTGGAATATAACTAGAATCCACTTCAGTCCTACAATTCTTTTGTTATTTATTCCTAGGTTTCAATAATTATTCACATAAAGAAATAACATAAAGAGGCAATATTTGTATGTTTGTAGAGAATAAACTTAAAAACTACAAAACCGAATTGGAGAATACTTCGAAATTGAATTATTAATGTTAATTGAAGACTGACTGTTTTGAATCTTGTCTTAAAAAGGTAACGAATAGGTACTACATATCTATATTAATAAAGTTTACAAATAACAGACCGTTACACGTTTATTTACGAAAGGACCAAACATAATGGCGGGATCAGTGTTTTAATACAACAGCCCAGTACATGCTGTACCCAGCCACACTTTTTACACATTTTTCAAGAGTACTATTTAGGTACTAAATATTCATAAAACTAATCACAGCTAACAATGGCCGACACGAGTGGTACAGTCTGGTCCCGCCATTATAACGTTATAATGGCGGGACCAGACTGTTTTAAATATAACTTTGAAATAGATGAGGTACTAATTTTTTTACCAAAGGTAGCAAATAGTACCAATTTAGTACTAAACACTGTAATATGAATTGAGAGAATTCAGGACTTGGTCCCGCCATTGTAATGGACACGGTTTCGTTTGGATATTTACAATAAATTTTGCAGCAAGAGTGGAATAGTTGGTGCCATAGTAGTATTATTGCATATCTACCCACTCGGTTTTCGCCTAAGTTTGAATAGACCTTTTGATGGACTAGGCTTTGCCGCAGGCTTTCAGCTGCCTTTCCACTAGAGATTTGGTATGCTGAGTTGCTATGGATACGTTTGATATACAGCAATCTGATTCATTGATCCACATAACGTAGCACTGGTGATGGATTGGAATGGATTCCGCTAAGAAGTTTTTATATAGAATTATGCGTGGAATGGATGGAGAATAAATTCGAATTTTGTACATTTGTAGAACATCTTAGGTACTCGCTACGCTACATAGCACTGTGGTCAGTTTCATAGTTTAGCTCTTACATAGGTACATAGCGTATCTCTGGTGGAAAGGCACCCTTCCTCTTGACGTCGAAAGGTCAAAAGTAGTCCCTCCGGTAAAGGTGCGGCTACAGCTCATATTTTTCCGCAACATATTCACTTAAAACACGTAACAGAACACTGAAGAGATTTATATCTCTATGGTATTTAATTTTTTTATGATGTTAGGCACTTAAGAGAATACTTTCTCTAAGGTGCCAAATATTTAACAACATGCACCTTAGAGAATTGTTGTTTTCATAAAAAAATACATGAAAAATCATTTCTAGATTTAAATCTCTATGTAATGAAAAATATGAGCTGTCTGTAGAAGCATCAGAACAGTTAAGTTGAGAAGGATAACGAGTAGGGAGAGAGGACCCCAGGAAGCGCCTACTTTGGATGCAACCAGGATATTCGTTAGGATGATGATGCTTTCAAGGATATTTTAAATAATGCGTTTAAAAATAACATACTGAAACACTAACTATAGATAGGTATATTATATTGATACATTATATAAGTCATTTATTAAAATTACATAATTTCTTATTACAAGTAAAGTCAGATGAGTGAATTATAGCTTGCGGCGGGCTCTGGGCCGATGGTAGGACGGTCTGGGCACATAGATGCGTTCATTACTGTCTCCAGTTTGTGTTAGAGACTCTTCAAGAGGCTCTGCCCGAGGAGTGAAGAGTTTACGCCGGCTGCGAGTTATGCTATAAAGAATAGTTGTCAGATTATAATACCAGTAGATTTACTTTCAGTATTGAGCGAGGCAAACACACTAGAAGGCCCATTCTACTAATAAAAATCAGTATCTAATCAGTCAATGTTCTTTCTTGCAAAATGTATTTTGATGTTTTGGAGATTGAGATTTTTTTTTTTTTTTACGTGCGCAAAATCCCCACGGATACCTCCCCACCGGAGCCGGTGGAGGTTATGTCGGACTCGAACCGACTAAAACGTACGCCGCCTGTGGGTCGTTTTGGTTGCCGAAGGTGAGGTTGACAGGCATATCCCTCGCACCCCGGTCGACCCAGGGCCATCTCTCACGATATGGCCCTCTTCTCGGGTGTGGGGACTACAGAGTCCCCAACTCGTCCCCGGAAACGGGGAGGCGCGCCACGCGCGCCGCCGCCGCGGCCTGCTTCTGCAAGGGTGACAGGCGGCTTCACCTGTCACCCCCAGGCCGGCGCTCATGGGGGGCGGAGGTCGTTCATCGACCTCCGACGCCCGAGTTGCCTTCGTGCGCGGGCAGCTTGTCTAGCGATCCTTCGTCGCTCCCGCTGCCGCTCCCGCCCCGCCTCCTCCTTCACGAGCATTACTTGCTCGCAGAAGGAGGCGTCGGCCGCCCACGCATCCGCGCAGCGAACCATCGCCGCGAGCACGGTGGAGAGCGTGAGAACCCTCACTCCCAGGGCCGCCACAAGCTCCCGCCTCGGCGTCTCCCACGCCGGACACTCGGTGAGCGTGTGCGGACCTGAGTCCTCGCTCGCGTCGCAGTGATGGCACTCGGACGTTGGCTTTTTCTGCATCCGACGCAGATACTTTCCGAAGCATCCGTGCTCGGTGATCATCTGCGTCAGACGGTACGAGAGGCTGCCGTGTGGCCTCTCTAGCCACTCCCCCATGATGGGTCTTACCGCCGTTACTACGGCGTGCCCTGCGCTTGGTTGCCCAAGTCGTCTCTCCCATTCCGCCACCATTTCCCTGTGGAGCCGGGATCTCACGGCCCGAATTTCTTCGGGCTCGGGATCGTGACCCCGCTCCCGCGCCGCCCTTCGCAACCGGTATAGCGCCGAAAGGGATCTCTTCCAGGATCCATGGTGGCGATCCGGCGAGGAGACTCGCCGCGTTGAATGATATCGTGGGAGATTGAGATTAGATCGAGACTGAATTTTGAACAGATTTCTATTACGAGAATTGGCTCTCGGCTACTTAAAAAAATAAAAACAAATTCCAAACAAGACCACTCCCAAATTGTATGACCATCACCACATCTGGGGGGCTACTATAAAACGTACATACGAAAGTTCCAAATTCTTTCGGTAGTTCGAAATGTCATCAGGCCCTTTAGCGGGATAATATAGAAATAGGTACCAATTGCCAAATACTTCGGATGTACGTTTTATGGTAGGCCTACTGATTGGGAGAAACTACGTTTGTTTACCTAATGTCGTAATCGCCTGGAGTGTCGTTCTGCCCTAAAGAAAAAAGTGAAAATGATATTTTTTTTAAAGAAAGTACCGATTCCAGTAATCATAAGTATGTGATGGCTTCGGTATAGAAAAATCAAACAATAGTCGTGTAACTATTGTCAATTTAAGATTTTCATGATTTTTTTCGCGAATCCTATAACCAAACCTTAGCTCACATTTTCTAGAACTACCCTACTTTTTCACAAAACATTTCATCATCAAATAAGAAAATGTTTCCTAAAAATTGAGAATCACCATAGCAAAAAGACCAATTAGGTTAAAAAATATGGATACAAAAAAGTTCTCTACTACATACTCCACACTAAGGCTAAGATGTTCTTTATATTCAAATTTAAAAAAAAAAGTCAAGTGTTACCAACCTTTTAGCAGGACAACTTTGAATACCCAAAATTGGCGGCAAATTTTCCTCCGCCTCCTTCTCCGGTGATGGTATATCCTTCACCAGTTTCTGAGTAACCGGTACTCCCATTGTGACGTCACTAAACTCAGTTTGTAGGTTTACTATATCTTTCAACTTATCATCATTTTCGTCATCACCTTGGTTCTTTTTCCTTCTTAGTCTCAAAGTTCGTTTATGTGGCTTAGATTCGCATTTATTTTTACTTTCTAATAATATTTCATCATTGATAGTTGCTTTTTCTTTATTAGTATTATTGTCATCACTTTTGGAAGGTTTAACTCCAGTTTCTAGTACTTTATCACTATTTTCTTTATCCTTGTCAGATTTGCTGGCATCATTTTTAGAAAGTTTCTTTCGTAAATTGTATTTTGCTGTTTCCTTTTCGTTTTTGTCATTAGTCTCGTCTGAAGACTGTGATACAAGTAACTCGAATTCAGTTGCTCTGGGTGCTGTTATATCTTTGTATATATTTTCAAATAGTTCAGCAGTATTGTCTTGTGTAGCGTTATTAGTATCATTTGTTGTTTCATTGGCTTCGTCTGTTGACACAGGATCTAATATTTCTTTTTTAATATTTGTTATGATAGAATTTTGTATTGTTAGTGATGTTAGTATCAAATCCTTTTCTTGCTTTATATTTAAATGTGGACCTATAGTAGTTTCGGTTTTTGTTGGCAATTGCGTAGGTATATCATCTTTATTTAAAAGCGATCTCACAAAGTCGTTTTGTTTTAATTTATTATATTCAGATATTTTCATTGGTTTTTGTGCATCTTTCATATGCGATTTAGATATTTCTCGTTCTATAGGCAATTCAACTGTGTCTTTTTTCTTATGATATTTTTCAGTGTCATTTGCAACAGGTGATTTACCTGTATCAGTTTTAGGCGTTCTGCCGATGTCTAATCTAATAGGTGATTTAGCAGTATCAGTTTCTACAGATGATGTAGCCATATCGAACTTTAGAGGTGATCTACCAATATCTAGCCTAGCTTTAGTGGTGTCATTTTTAGCAGGCGATTTAGCCACATCGTGTTTCATAGGCGACCTGATAATATCTACTCTAATAGGCGATCTGACAGTGTTCAATCGAACAGGTGATACATGAAGTTCTTCTTTCCGAGGTGAATTAAGTTTTATGCCATGACTAGCATCTTTCTTAGCAGATTGCTGAGCTAATACAAGCCTATCGATTGATTGTTTTACCATTTCGACATTGCTCTCACTTTTTTCATTTGTTAATACTATTACAGGTGATTCAAAAAGATCCACTGACTCATGCTTCTTAGCAATTCTTGTTTTACGTATAGATGTCATTATTTCCGGTTTACTAAAACTCTCTCCTAGAAGCTTTTTAATTTTACTGGGCTCAAAGTTTTCACTAATAAGATTTTCTTTCACAATTGAGGGTGATCGTTCTTCATCAACAATTTTAATTGAATCAATTTTCTTACTCGATGCATGCATATTTACATCAATGTTATCAAAAAATGTACGTTTTTCTTTAGTTAGAACGGTAGGAATTTCGTCAGTATTATTGACTGTTAATTTGGATGGTTTGTTATCAAAGTAGGTTTTCTTCTCTTTCAACATATTTATGTCGCCAGAATCAGATGATTTATTTCCAGCATCCTCATCAAACTTCATTGAAGCAATTTCTAATTGCTCGAATTGTGTGAGAGAGCTGTCATTGCCATGGTTAGATTTTAATGATTGGATTATTTTGCTTACAAGAGTTTCTGATACTTGTGTTGTTACTTTTGTGGTAGTTTTCTCTATTACAGGTTCTTTAAAGTATTCAATCGTAATGTCTTTGTCATGGATTTCTGTGTTTTGATATGTATCTATTCCATGACTACTAACAAAATAAGTGCTTCTACTTGAACTAATACTTTTCTCTTCAGGACCTTTACTAATAATGTCACCAGCATCGTCTTTAGTATCTCTAACAAAATAAGTTCCTCTGCACGTGGAACTGCCTTTGAAGGAATCAACTTTAATATTGTCATTTACACTTAGGTCATTTACTTTATCTTGTAGAGTTTTTATGGAATCATCATCAGGATCATTTAGACTTTCACTTCCTTTTTCTGCTGAATATCTTTTAGCACTTTCATAAGTTGAATTCGCCGAATCAATTTCAGTAATATCATCACATTTACTATTCTGTGTAATTTCATCCTCATCTACGACAGTTGAGTCCTTAGTGTCATTCACTTGAGTTGTACTTTCATGTACGTCATCATCAATATCTTCATTTTCTTCATCATTATTATCTATAGTGTGAATACTCACAGTATCGTTTTGTTTAGCCATTGATTTATTTATTTCCTTTCTAAATATTGGTTCTAAGCTTTCGTTCAATGGATCACTAGTATCTTCATCACTTTCGTGTTCACTGTCAGATAAATCCATGACTTCTTGAGGTGGAGTCGTATCTTTGAATGCTTTCTCTGCAACATTTAATTTTAATTTAAAATTAAAAATCAAGAATGTATATGTACTGAAATTTACTTTATATATAAATAGTGAAATCTGAATGTAATAAGTGAAAGTTTGATAAGTATATTTGTCTTACCTGCAGAATAGCTATGTACGTCATGTGCGTCATCATCAATATCTTCATTTTCTTCATCAATATTATCTATAGTGTGAATACTCACAGTATCGTTTTGTTTAGCCATTGATTTATTTATTTCCTTTCTAAATATTGGTTCTAAGCTTTCGTTCAATGGATCACTAGTATCTTCATCACTTTCGTGTTCACTGTCAGATAAATCCATGACTTCTTGAGGTGGAGTCGTATCTTTGAATGCTTTCTCTGCAACATTTAATTTTAATTTAAAAAATGAATAATTGAGCACGTATTTGAAGTAATAATATACTCGTAATGTATATTCTCACCATCTCTTTCTTCAATGCAAGTGCGCAGATGTTGAACTTCTTTTTTGGCCCGAGATCGAGCTAGTCGCTCTGCTGTTAGTTTTTCCTGCAAGGAATTTTGTGAAACAGATTATTTTTTATTATTTCTATCACAAAAAACATCACTTAGCTTCTAGAGTTTAAAATAGATAACTTCTTGGGCGTGAGTGGGCTATAAAAGGGAAGCTGGTTATATCATGTCACATAGAACAATCACCACATATTAGGAAGGTAAAATCTGGTTGGTTATAATTAAAAATCGAGAATGTATATGTACTGAAATTGACTTTATATATAAATAGTGAAATCTGAATGTAATAAGTGAAAGTTTGACAAGTATATTTGTCTTACCTGCAGAATAGCTATCTCAGTCATAAGTTGATCCACTTTAGATTGCAGGAATCGCGATGGAGTACCAGGGTCGCTTGAAGGGAGTTCCTTAGATACTTTAGCCAGTTGCGCCTCATACTCTTCTGCCATATCATCCATCTAGAATAACAGTATCAAATATTTTTATTACATAATTTAAAAGATAACTGCTATGCAACAAGGTTAGCTGAATATATAATTAAGAATGGAAACTAAAGAAATTAGGGAAAAGTACAATTTATTATTTTCCAACAGGTATTTGATACAGTGTGTCATTCTTTTGTGAGCCAATAAATTAATTATAAATTATAAAGGTTTATATAGATAAAAAAAAGCGAAAGCTTAATAGATTTTTTATTAAGACATACTATATCTAGTGCAGTGATGTATTCTAAAGACGCATTGCTTCCAACTATGTCATATTAAAATCAGGAGTTTCACAGGGATCTACCTTCGGTCCCTAATTCACATCCAACCTTTAGCGTTGGACATAGCTAATGGAAATACCTTTCGTAATCGTATTTGAAGTTACAGTCAGCAAACTGTCAGATAAAACAATATTTCAAAGAAATATCGCATTCAGCCGTACAGTTTAAACTTATGAATGTCTTGACACGGTTGATTCGAGAGCAACTACTGATTCGAGCGCACGACTACATAATGAGAGGTCTATCAATACTTACTTCTGCCCGCAAAGCTTCCAGTTGAGCTACATAATACTGCCGCGTCATATCCTTAGCTTCTTCTACCAGTTCCCTCATGGTGTTAGCAGTTTCTTGTTGCCGTTCTTCCATGGACGCCATAAGTTCTTTGTTGCGAGCATGGGCTCTAAGAGACAAAAGTTCAAGAATCAGAATTATAATTATAGATTCAGGTGAAAGGGAATTAAAATGCCTGGAGTGCATGGACTACAAAGAGATCAGGGGAGCTACCATGAAATGTATACCCGAAACTTGGTACGAAACTCGAACGAAGGACGAAGCATTTAGGTTACATGGCTTCGGGGCACCTGGTAGGGAACATCCATGCGGTGTGTCCTGGGCAGCGAAGATGGCAACGCCTCTCTCTCAAGGCGAGGGAGACGCTGTCGCCTACGGCCAATCCCGGCCGAGGCAGAAGGGTCAGATTTCTATCGGTCGAGTTTTTCAGGAACAAAGTTCTGATTGGTCTGAACAGTAGATTGTACTGAACATCTTTTACTCAATCTGACAAAAACCAAAGCATCTAAATATACATACATACATAAAATACATAAAATCACGCCTGTCTCCCATAGGGGTAGGCAGAGATCACGGATCTCCATTTGCTACGATCCTGACATATTACTCTCGCTTCATTCACTCTCATTACATTCTTCATGCATGCTCGTCGGTTTAGAGTACTCCTGACCTGCCCCTTTTCTAAAACTTCCCCGATTTGGTCCAGGTATGTGCGCCTAGGTCTTCCCCTTCCGACGGTACCATCCACACTCGCCTCATACACCTGTTTCGTTAGTCTTCTTTCATTCATTCTCTCAACATGACCAAACCATCTCAACATTCCTCTCTCAATTCTCATCACTACATCTTCTATCACTCCACATCGTTCTCTTATCACGCTATTTCTCACTCTATCTTTCAAGGTCAAGCCACACATACTTCGCAACGCACGCATTTCTACTGCATTCACTCTACTCTGATGCTTTTTCTGCCACACCCAACTTTCACTACCATACATAAGAGTCGGCACCAATACTCCTCCATGTACAGCCAGTCGTGCCTTTTCGGACACTTTCCGGCTGCTCATAAAGTTGTGTAGTGCCCCATTCACTCTATTTCCAGCCATCACTCTCCTTTCAACATCTTCTTCATGCTTTCCATCTCTCGTAAACAATGTTCCCAAATATATGAACTCATTCACTTGTTCCACTTCTTCTCCATCTATACAAATCCTACACTCTGTCACGCATTCATCTCTTTCAAAAACCATAACTTTTGTCTTACTAACATTCACTTTCATTCCTTTCCTCTCAAAAGCTTCATGCATAGTTGTTACCATCTCCTGCAACTCATCTGCCGATGACGCCAGTAAAACCTGATCATCAGCATAAAGAAGACATTTGACGAGTAAATTCTTCATTTTTAAACCACATTCTTTATCTTTCAAATCTTGCAAACAACTGTCCATGAATAAGTTAAACAGCCATGGTGACGCTACACATCCCTGTCTAACCCCCTTTTGGATACTAAACCATTCAGTGTATGACCCATGTATCCTCACGCAAGCTCTGGAGTTCTCATAGAGAGACTTCACAGCTCGAATAAAGTTGCTGCTCACCCCATACATAGACAGTACCGACCAAAGTTCATTCCTCACCACTTTGTCATAGGCCTTTTCCAAATCCACAAATGCGCAATAGACCTTTTGACTCTTGGCCAAAAATTTCTCGGCTATGCTTCGCAATGAAAAGACCTGATCCGTACATCCCATTCCCTTTCTAAAACCCGCTTGTGCATCCCATATTTTCTCATCGGTTTCTTTCATAACTCTCTCAATCAACACTTTCGCATACAGTTTGCCGACGACGCTGAGTAGGCTAATGCCCCTGTAGTTTTTGCAGTCTTGATGCGAGCCCTTTCCTTTGTAAAGTGGAACTATAACGGCCTTACACCAATCACTTGGTACACGACCGCTAACCCAACATATGTTGAAAAGGCGGCACAACTGACTTGCTACAAGGCCCTGTCCAGCCTTCAGCATCTCGACTGTCACCTTATCATATCCCGCTGCTTTACCAGCTTTCATACTTCTTAATGCACTCACAACTTCATTCATACTAATACCACTTTTATCAGCATCAACATAGTCATCCATCACCAAGGTTAGTGCATGTACACCATCCTCTCTTTCAAACAAACTTTCAAAATAGTCCTGCCATCTTTTTAACACACATTCCTCACCTTTTACAATACTTCCATTCTGGTCTCTAATAGCGTTCAGCTCGGAGCTCTGTGTTTCTCCTCTGGCTAAACGAATGGACTTCCAAAAGAACTTAATGTTCGTCTGGAAATCCCCAGATAACCTTTCATCAAACACGTCTTTTTGTTCCTTTTTCTTTCTAGCAATCACTCCTTTCACTATCCCTTTCAGTCTTCTATATTTATCTTTCGCTTCATCCACATTCTCAATTGTAGCTTGCTGCATTCTCTCATTAGCTCTGACTGAGAGCCAGTCAAGCCACGCTTTCTTTTTCTCACATACCAACTTTTGCACTTCTTTATCCCACCATGCATGCTTCACCTTTTGCACTTTACTTCTTTTACTTATACCACATACTTGGGAAGCCACACTCACAATCTCATCTTTGAATACCTTCCATAACTCCTCAATCTCACAAATACTATCAAGATCATGAAACCTTTCAGTTAATTTGCTTCCATACTCCTCTCTCACTTTATCTTCTTGCAAATTTTCTACTTTTATTCTTTCTAGAACACTTATGGGCTCACGCCTTCTACGTCTCCATCCTTTAAAGAGATCACTTATACGGCACATAACCAAAAAGTGATCTGTATGGATACCCACACCGCGATATACCCTAGCGTCTAGAATATTTTTTCTCAATCTTTCATCCACTATTACAAAATCAATCATACTTTTACTGACATTCTTCGCTTCTCTTGTATACATATGAATCCTTTTATGTCGAAACATCGTGTTTGACACACAAAGGTTCCATTCCAAACATACTTCAAGCAAACCTTTACCATTTTCGTTCACTCGTTCATCTCCGTACTTGCCAAGAACCCTTTCAAATCCATCTCGTTTCAGTCCTACCCATCCATTAAAATCACCTAGCATTATTATTCTTTCATTATCCTTACATTCTCTTAATACATCTCTTAAACTCTCCCAAAACTGTTCTCTTTCTTCTTGTACTTCCTGGGACGTATTCGTACCGGAGTCTACAGGAGCATAAACCCCTACGACAAAAATACGAGTGAGTCCCACTTTCATTCTCATCCACATCAGTCTAGCATTCACACATTCGAATATATTCACACACTCAGCCATTCTAGCAGATAGGATGACACCAACTCCCTGGCAAGCTCTGTCGGTATTGGGTACTCCCGACCAGTACGCGGTGTAGGGTCCGTGCTTGGTGGTGTCATATCCTTTCCTCTTCGTCTCATTCACACAAAGCACATCAATCCTTCTTTCATCCATCATCTTACAAACATCATTCATTTTTTCTTCCATTCCTCCTCCAACATTCAACGTAGCAAAACGGCTCTCCGTGAGCCACTTTTCGCCCCCACTGGAAACGAGACGTGACGGGTGGCGTACCGCGTCGCCGCCATGCGGATGATAAATTTTTGGAATCATCATTGCGTTCCCACGAGTCATAGGGAAAATATGGTCCACCCCCGCAGAGCCCTTTACGGAGGTAAGGCGGAATCTCAAGTGTGTCCTGTGACCGCCAACACAGACACCCTCCGTTACACCAGCTTGCCCTCTGGTCACGAATCCTTGGCACGGGTCGGCTAACACCTTGGATCGGGGTTTTTTCTCGGGTATGCTCCCTGAGAGTTGGTTTTATTTCGGAGTGACCTTCTCCTAGATGGTTGCAGACCAATACTGACGAGGCCCATCTCCCCGGTTTTGATTTCAGAGTTTTCCTTCTCTTAGACGGGTTGCAGCCCAATGCTGACGAGGCCCATCTCCCCGATATAATAATTAAATAATAATAAAATATAGTAATTAAATAATAACTCACTGCACTAGTTCGAAGTGTAGTCTTTCGTTGTCGGAGCGTAGTTTCATGACTTCAGAGCTGCAGTTTATCGTCGTGTCTTGTGTACTGCTCTCCAGGGTGGTGGTGACTAGCATCGTGTTATTTATCTCTGCAATCGTTTGTTATAATGTAGTAAACAAGTAATTCTTGTTCTGAAGTGTCGGGTTAGAATTACTAGTAAGAAGCTTGCTTTTTTTACAATATATAGGTGGCAGACAGGCACACGGCTGATGGGAAGTGGTTACCGTGAGCTATGGACGTGTACAACTCCAGGGGCATTACACCCTGAAGATGGGAGGGGAGTTTCTGTGTGGAGATTAAGTAATCCCCAGGTTCGGATAACCGTTTCACCGGGTCTCCCTGACCACTGCTGCTCCAACATTTCACGCCTCCACAAGTTAGTGGGGTCAATTTAAGCCTTCGGTCTTTCCACTGACAGCACAAAATCTCTCCAGTGAGCTCTAGCTACCCTACTCATCGCAAGGACACCACAAGGTTATTACAGCTATTATAGTCCGTCTGAGGTAGTACCCCCCCAAAGGTAGAAGGTACTACCCCAGACGGACTGCTCATTTTGCGATGGGAGATACCATAGCTCCTTGCTAATCTATATATATAAAAGAAAGTCGTGTTAGTTACACTATTTATAACTCAAGAACGGCTGTACCGATTCGGTTGAAAATTGGTGGAGATGTAGCTTAGGACTAGGAGACGGACATAGGATAGTTTTCATCCCGTTCGACGGTCATCCTGTTGGACCACGTTCCCGTATGACGTGATATAAATTGCATCTGACTTGACAACAAAATTTGGAATGACAGAAACGTAATTATGTCTATAGTTAAGTATAGCTGAAAATTTGATAGTTATATATTTTGTCCGAAATCAATAATAAGTATTAATCAGTATTAGTAAGCCACTCGAAAAAAACTTTCACCACAATATCAATAGGTATAACATATATTTGGTTTCAGTTATAGAAGTGAACATATCTTAATATATTTTGCACGTAACGCGGACGAAGTCGCAGGCAAAAGCTAGTATTAGATAAGTTTGATGTTGGTGTGTATAACTCTTAATGGAGTCAAGCCAACGCGATGTCACCTGAAGCGGTGTCAGACGGCATCTATCTATTGGCGGTTCATACATACATATATAGAAGATAGCTGACCCGACCTGGCTTCGCCCGTCATATATATGTACACCCCTTTGAGCCCGTAATTTTTTAGCCTTCAAATAATGTACGAAAATCTGCCAGATTTGTTAACATTTAAGATCACTGCTCCGCTTCTTTGAGTAGTAGCGCGATGATATATAGCCTTAAACCTTCGTCGATAAACGAACTGTTCAATGCAAAAACAATTTTTCAATTCAAAATATGTAGTAGTTTCTGAGACTGGCGCATTCAACCAAATAATCAAATAAACATATCAGTATAGATTATATTTAGATGAAAATAAGGTCACCTTGCCATCATGAATACTTACGTATATCCTGAGCTACAGCAGCTAAACTGAGTACGTGTTTAGTCTCATGCGCGTACTCCGCGGAGGGATTGAGAGTCACCACCATGCTCACAGCCTCCCCCCTGGCGCCTGACAGCCCGGTGCCTAGTAGTCGGGTCAATTTGGATTCCCTAAGAAATTAACATGTTTGTGAGTAGAGATTTGAAAGTACCTTACTTTTAGAGCAAAACTTGACTGAAGATATTTCAAGGAAAATTGAAAGGTTGTATAAAAGTGGATTATATATTGTATACTGTACTTAGGAACAACAAAATTCAGACTTAATATCACAGTAGACCCGAGAGAAGATTACGTTATGACGTAGGCGGTAGGCCTGGCGTTAAGGGGTCTTGGATCAATCCTAAGAATTGATTCATAAACATTTCTAGAAGGCAAGTGGGTTCAGGCTAGTACTTAGGCGGACCAACTGTTAATATTGTATTTTTTAAGCCCATTACTGGCTCAAAGTCCAATGCTCCTCACTGGTACCCCGTAGGGCACGAGTGTGTCCTGTAGGGCACGAGTGTGTCCTGTGGGGCACGAGTGTGTCCTGTGGGGCACGAGTGTGTCCTGTGGGGCACGAGTGTGTCCTGTGGGGTACGAGTGTGTCCTGTGGGGCACGAGTGTGTCCTGTAGGGCACGAGTGTATTCTGTGGAGCACGAGTGTGTCCTGTGGAGCACGAATGCGTACTGCGTACCTGTAGGGCACGAGTGCATCGTGGCGCGTGCGCTGCTTGCGGCGCAGCATGTGCAGGCAGCGCTCCAGCACGTGCAGCGACGAGTTGATGGCGCGCGACTCCAGCATGCGCGCGCCCGTGTTGCGGGTGGCCCGCGCGCGCTCGCAGCCCGCCAGGTCGCACAGGCGCACGCACGCCGAGCGGACCCCGCCCTCGCCTGCGACACGGACGTCGGGTTATGTAGCGGAAGATAGTACAAGAATCCCGCCTCTGTGCCTCAGAGGGCACGTTAAGTCATCAATCCCGGTTGTCGTATTTAGAGCCCTAAAAGTCTGACAAACTACTTATACTTTTTATCGTCCATGGATTGGACCGACGGCTGATCGTGCTCTCCAGGGCACAGACAAGTGACAATTTATTTATTTTATTTACTCAACAATGATTATATATCTGAACTAGATAACTTAATATCTGTATTTCAGACACAATGTATTAAGAATAGTTTTAGTTTAAATTTGAATAGTTAGCATACTAAATGTTGTAAAATTTCATTCAAGAATAATATTGCTACATTGCATTGTAGGTAGGTTTATTTCAATATTTTTTTTATAGAAACTAACCTGTTTCAGTAAGCATAGTGATGGTAAATATGCAGTGGGAGCGAGAAGAGTGGGCGTGAACACCAGTAGCAGCCACTACAAGGTTGTGTTTCCCTGCCACCATTACGTCATAGGCTTCCTCGCCTGAACGAACAAATGCTTGTGTGGCGCCCTGCGAAATAAAAGTATTTTTATTACCAGAATTTTTTAATTGCAACGTTTTATGAATGTAGGATAAATTAAAATTACCTTGACATAAACATTGCCTGACGTATCTTCTCTGATGCGGAGTTTAGTCCTTTTGTCTGGTGGTGCCAATAAATCATATATTGCCTCATTATAGATTTCCACAAAAGATACCTGAAACATGGTAAATATCCCGTTTATTCTGATACTGATGAAAAGATACCTGACAAAAAAAGTGAATATTTTTTAAGTAAATATGTATTTTCTGTATCATATTTATCAGAATCCAGAGTATGAGTAGTGCGGATCTTCACAGAACTAATCTAGATAAAAATGTGTGTGTGAAATATAAAATATATATATATATATATCTTACCCAAACATAGTGTCGCACTCTGTTGGATAGGTCAATAGAACTAACAGTGAGGTCCGAGTGTAGCTGAACACTCATGCGCCGATATTTGTCGCGAAGAGGCGCTGATACATGCCTGAGTCGCTTCACCCACTGCAAAGTGTTCAAACAAATATTTTAAATTAACTAAAAAGAATCTGATACTATGTTTTTATCTTTATGGTGGCAAACAAGTAATGTATTGAAAAATGTAAATTTAAGAATCATTTTAAACTATTAAACTCACCAAACAACAAATAAAATATGACAAAGAAATGTTGGGAGGCTAAAGAGAAGATGGGCTGATGATATAGCAAGTAAAGCAGGAAAGAATTGGATGCGGACTGCTAAGGATAGGGAAAGGTGGAAAGAGATGGAGGAGGTTTTTACCCAAGAGGGCTACATTACAGAAACTACAAAAAAACATTACCAATTTCTTTTTTCTTCCTAGGTATTATACTTATACTGGTTTGTAGACAAATAAAGCTATAAATAAATAAATACTTTTAACCTTTTAAGATATAATGAAAAAAACAAAAAATTAGTAAGTAAGTAGGAATCATATTCATAAATTTTTAAAATTTTGCATATTATATCAAATCAAATAACCTGCCCCTTATCATTCTTGGTGCAAAGATGCCCATGACACTGGCCCTTACTTGTAAAAAATTGTACGGGGTATTTCTTTTTCATAGAGATATTCCTACAAAATTTTTGACATAACAGCTGTATATATTATATACCTTGTATAATTTCTTTTTTGTGAGATGGATAGCCTTTTAGAGCTACATTATTTACACCATGTACCTGTAATTCATAATCCTGTTCAGCATAATTAAGTTGCTCTGCCCCATTCTCAGCAGGTTTGTATACTGGTAGCTGTGCAGCATCCACCAGCTTGAACACATATTCCAAGGATCTCGGTACCAGGCCTGGTGACCCAACGGTACCCATGAGAGTATATGTTTTACCGGAACCGGACGCTCCATATGTGAGAAGTGTGAAGTTGTGGCCTTCTGGTAGTTTCTTTAAGTTATCCTTGACAACTTGCTCAAAGATATCCTGAAAAAAGTTGTAAAATAAAACTTCTTGTTTTTATAATAACAAAAGCAGACTTGAAACATTCTCTAATGCTCAGTCAAGAAGTATCTACGAAACTTTCTAAATTTATCAATTATATACATGGAGCTACATCATGCTTCCATTTAAATTAAGGAATAGTGGAAGGCAAGCCCTGGCGAGGAGTGCAACAGGATTTAATAACTGAAGAATTCGACAGGGTCATACTTCTTTGTGGTGAACTTGATAACAGCTGATTTCTTTTTCAATATGACAGGGTTAGATCACTTACCTTTTGATTGCATTCGGAGCCGAATATTTTCGAGAATGTGTACATTTTGGAAACATTGTGCTGTGTACGCCGACCATGGCCAGCTGTGGCCGTGTCCAGAGATGTAACAAGACATTTATCTGACCGAATTTCATATAAAGTGTTCGGAATTTTACATGGTTTAAGACGCAGATACACTTGCACTAATTCGGGCTCTTCAATATCCGAATCCTCTTCAAACAATTCTAATAAGTTTGTACCTTTTTGAGGCTTTGGACGCATAAAAGGATTTTGTATCAGCGGAGGCCTCGGCTCTATAAACGAGGGAATATCCCGCTTACTCTCATTGTTATCTGAATATCTTTGTTCTAACATACTTTAAAACTTATTAACACTTCATTAAAAATATGTAAAATATTCTTTCTGATTGAAATAACGAACAAAACAAACGGCAACGGTTCAAGTTTTGAAAATTATATCATGTTTTTATTTTGCTAAGTTGGCAGCTTTGAAATACATCATATAGTCTATGGTTCTAAGTATAATCTTGAATAGTTTAGAGATGTTGTTACAATACTTAAATATCAAAACTAAATAGTTAAATCAGAAATAATTAAGATTAGTTTAATAAAATTACACCGTACAACATTTTCTGCAAGGCTCCAAAACGTAAAGGCATAACAGACGATCGGATTTGTCCGCCGGACATGATTTGTTCGGTGGTTCGACAACGAGCGGATTTGTCCGGACCTACAAATACGGCCACTGTAGGGCCATCGAACCGTCCTGTGGTTCGACGCCAAATTATCAAAACTTTTGATGGTTCGGTGTAAACCATTGACTTTCCCATTGTTTTTGGTGAGTGACAGAACTGACACGGTTTTTATTGTTGAAAGAAGTTCTTGAAATATCTATAAAAATATGCTTTTTGGGTACGTACCCAACGGTAACGAGAATAAAAGCTGAGTGCGAATTGAAGTCGTTAAACATAAAAATTGAAAGGATTTTCGACCTTATATTAACATCACATAGTACATGATTTTTTCCTTATATTCGTGATCAGCGGTATCTATTCATGCGAAAAAACACGTAACAAAGAAATGTCATTCAAGTCGAAAATTGTTTTTCTGATCGTAGTAGTCCTTGTACACCCAAGGACCCAAGGACCCTCCCTTGTCCAACTACAAGGGAGTGCGGCGTGCGGGTATGATGGAGTAGTCTGTGGATCGGTTACCAAAGAGTATTTTAGAGTATCTGTTACGCCTTTTCATTTGTTAAATCATTCATTCATTTATGTTCACATCACTCACAATCACATTCACAAAATTACAATCAAATCAATCAGTCAAATTTTATAAATGTCGGATGTGTGTGTACTTGTGTATTGTTTTAGATTTGTTTATTTTTGTAATCAAGGCAACTAAAATATATACAAGGAGAAATGTGGCGGATTTAGTTTAACATATTATCTTTAAGTGAATGGATATTTCTTAACTTGGATAGCTGTGTGATGCCATTGATGAATGTGAAGTATTTGTGAAGATGCGATTATTTTGCGTTTTTGGCGTTGTGCCATAGTTTTAATTGCCGTTTTATCGAGGATAGGCATAATGAAGTTATCGGGGTTAATAATTTTAACATTAATTTGGGCTGAAAGTGTGCATTGTCACTGCCCATCATTGTGTGCATGTAAAGGGAATAAGGCAACTGAAGGGGCGTTAGCGGAGCCCCAACCGGGCGAGCTGCTGCGCCTCAAGTGTGGTGGGAGCCCGGCGCAGATCACGGAACTCAAGGAGATAGACTTGAGCAAGTTATGGACTATAGTGGTCAGCTTGTAAGTGTTGTTATAAGAAACCTCTATGAAATGACAATGCAAGTCTCATTATTTAAAATATGAATTAATTTTACAGAAATTTATCAGGGAATGCAATATCAACGCTGTCAAGAGAGCTATATCTACCTAATTTACAAAAACTGTAAGTAATTTTCACTGCTTATTGCTGAAAGTTTGCCACAATTTTTGTTAATATTAAACCTTTTCCTGACAATATTGACTTGTCCTTTTCTTCTTTACATTTACCATCTCTTATCTCCTGAAAATCAAATTAGGTTACAATATGCCAAGGTAACTTCTTATCTCAAACCAAGGACCTCTTGATAGAAATACTGTCTCTTTAACCACTAAGGTACCAACATAACTAATATTATGTTTAAAAGAATTTAGTTTACTTTTTAATTATTTTTTTGAAGAATTTGTATTTATCTTATTCAAATTATGTATACTAGGACATGTGCTGTTGCCCTTATCTGAGTCATTTGAATGAGGTTCATCTCAGCTTCCTGAGAATTCTTAACGTAGTGACTGCTTGCTGCAATATGTATACCTAAATCTTACTCATTAAAAATGGTGATATATTATAATGGTCTTGTATCTGCCAGTATATGCCATGCTATTATGCTAACCACTGCCCATAAGGTGGGCCTTGTGGTTGTCTGCCACCTAAATTGTATTTAAAAAATAAAACAAATTTCATGGATAATGAAAGCTATTATTCCTTTATGATATACCTTTATGGTACACCTTTATGGTATGGCAATAGGCTTGCCACCTATTACATTGGGACCTAAACATAAACTGGCGAAATGTGGGTGCTAGCACCTTTGCCTACCGGGGATATAGGTGTGAGTTTATGTTATGTTATATGTTACACCCCAATCTATATAATAATTTTACAAAATATCTTCATAGTTATTATTTTGTCTTAAATTTATTCATCTCTAATAATTAAAAAAGTATGTCATTAAATTGTACCATCATTTAGCATGTACTGTACCATACATTTCTTTGACAGGGATTTAAGCAGAAACCAGATATCTCTGATAGAATCTGATGCATTCTATAACATGACATCAATACAGCGGCTGGACCTATCCTACAATCAGATCAGCAACGTATACAAGGAGATGTTCAAGGGACTCACTAACCTAGAAAGACTGATTTTATCGCAGAACCACATATCTGCTATGTCTACTGGCACCTTTGATTATCTTGTTGGTTTGAAGCAGTTGTAAGTATACATTTGCCATTAGTTAGTAGTTATAATTATCTATAACTAGCTGAGTATAATGCCCCTGGTGTGGCATATGTCCATAGACCACAGTAATCACTTTCCATCAAGTGGGTTATGTGCTTGTCTGTCATCTAAATGGTACATAAAAATAAAGCAGACACAAAAATTAAATAATGGGGTTTGTCAGTAGAAGGGTGAAAGTTTAGGGTTGTATTGTATGTATTTTTAAATGATAAATCATAATAAAATAAAAATTATAAATTGCTAAGAAAAAGAAAAATAAAAATACTAATGTGGTAAGGTATAAAGGTTGACTTAGGGCTTTAAAAAATTGTTTACAACCAATTCTCAGACCTACCAAATATTCACGAAAATTTCATAACATTAAGCACATCTACATTCCAAATAGGATTTGTTGAAACTCTGGCATACTTATACTATTTTTTATTATTATTATTATTATTGTTTGATACACTTGCAGCTAAAAGCTGATGCGTGTATATCACTGCACTTGTGTTTAACATTCCAAATGTTTGTCCAGTCTATTTTTAAAAATGTTTATGCTAGGAGTGCTTATTATTGTTTCTGCCAAGGTAACTTCTTATCTCAAATCTTTATTCCAATTATTCCCGGCAGAGTAGAGTTTGGGCCACCCCATCTCTTCCCATACAGTGTCGTACAAGGTGCCAAAGGGACAGGGCTGTTTAATATCAGACAGATATATCCAAATCATACTCAGGCACAGATACAAGGCTCGAGTCAACAATAGTGCCCGGAAGATGGCAATAGACTCAACCCCTATTATGTGGGGCCGAAAACAATGATTGGTGAAATGTGGGTGTTAATTCATCTCTGCCTATCCCTTCGGGGATAAAGACGTGATTATATGTTGTTGTTTGTTTCAGCCATATCTCTATTGATTAATTAGATATCTCTATTAATATATTTTTCTTTAACAGAGATATAACCGACAACCCGTTAGTCTGCGACTGTGATCTACTATGGGTGGGTGACTGGTCCAGAAACACCAGCGTCAAACTCGTTGGCAACCCAAAATGTGCCTTCCCAGAAAACATGGTCAACAAAAGTGTCCGTAAACTCAAAATATTCCTAGACCTATCAACATGTGGCAGTGTTCTGTCATCCAACACCCTGCTTGTAAAACCATCACACGACCAAGTTGTCTTCCAAGGAGATTCGTTGACATTAACTTGTAATGCTCCGTTTGCATCCGTGATAGCTAAGTACGAACTACGTTGGATACATCCCATGCTAGAAATTTGTGATGTGAATATCACTAATACGGATATGCAAGAAGAAGGCCTTGCTGAAACAACGATTTACTTCCCAAATATAACACAGCATCACATGGGTAACTGGACTTGTATGTACAGTGATCAAAATCATATACGGCATAACCACACCGTTGGGGTACTAGTGCTATCAAACAATACCAGATACTGTAAAACTACTTACTCAGTGAATAACAAAGGACTGTATTCCTGGCCTCAGCTTTTACTAAACCATACAGCGACCGTTCCTTGCAGAAGCGGTGAAGGATTTGCATACCGATCTTGTTATTTGAACGACAGCCATCCAACATGGAGTCAGCCAGATACGAATGAATGTTCTTATATCAGTAATGTGACGAAATTATTGCAGCAGTTTGCATTATTAAACGTAAGTTTGGTGCAGTATTCTGCTGTGAACGCTACTGAGCGGTTGGCTATGTTGATTCAAGAGAAGACGTACCCATTGGCTGAGATAGTTGATCCGGATGATGTGTTGTTTATATCGAAGGCTATACGGAATTATATGCAGTATATTGCTGAGGAGAAAGATTTGGGTGAGTAATATTTTTTTCTATAACTATGATCTTTATGCCTTGATCACACGCACCGAGTGGAAAGTGTGAGCATGGCGCCGAGTACTTGGTACTTGTCGGCCGAGTACGGTCGAAAGCACTGCCTCGCCACCTCACTCGGCGCGTGGGATTAAGGCATTACAGTTTGTTGTATATAAAATTCAAAAAATTCAAAATTCATTTAATCCATAGTTACAATCTAGTGAACACATTACAATACGATTTGATGATAGTTTAACAGCATAGTTTGAAGAAGTCTGGTACCCAAATTAAGATTAAACTTGTGTTTAGGGTAAGTTTAATCTTAATTTGGGTACTTCTTGAATAATTATCGAGAAGTTCGCACATGTGCGATAGACCGACCAAGATAAAAAAAATAATGAATATTCTAACTATTCAAATTGATTAAGATTGGAATTAAAAATCTAAATCCTCAAGACGTGGTTCGGTAGCTCAGTGGTCAGAGCATTCCCCTTGTATGGAACTGGTCGCGGCTTCAAGTCCCCTCTGAGCGTTTCATATATTTTCCAATCTTAATCGAAAAGCAAAAAAGATTGATCCAGGACAAAGGAAGGGTTTTTTTTTACGTGCGAACAATCCACACGTCTTCGCCGTATCCAGTGGGAGACTTTATGTAGGACTCGAACCGATTAAAACGCAGAACGATTGTGGGTCGCTGTTGGTTGGCAGGCATATACGTAGGCACATACAAGACCATCTCTCGATCTGGCCCTCCCCGGGTGTGAGAACTACGGAGGCCCCAACTCGGGAGGTTCTTTTTTTTTTATATAGTACACGTCAATTAGACATCGCCTTGCCTGATGGTAAGCTGAAGGCAAAGTCTCAGAAAAGAGGGTCACCATTACTTACACATACCGTGTGACAATGGTGACACTCAGCTTGACGGCCTCAACATATGCTTTTTCACAACCCGCTTAAAGGACCCGGGACTGTAGGAAGAAGGAAACACGTGAGCTGGTAATGAATTCCAAGCCTTAATGGTGCGACAGAGGAAAGAGTCGCGCTGGCCTGCTAGTGTGACAGGCGGTCCCACCCGTCAACCACCAGGCCTGCCCTCATTGGGCAGCGGAGGTCATTCTGCGACCTCAAACGCTCAAGTTGCCTCAGTATGCGGGCAGCGCAGTTTGTGATTCTCCTTCGATCCTGCTGTCGTCTCCGCCCCGCCTTCCTTAATTTTTGGATGACCTCATGACTATTTTTTTTAAAGAATCTCCTTGCATTGCTAGTTCTAAAGTTTAGAAATCTGCTGCGCGAATTTATTGCGTTCGAGAATATATATCAGCAATATACTTTATGTATATATAGTCTATATGTAAGTGAGCAATATTTTTAAATGTTGACCTACTTATGAATCAATGTCTACATTATGGCTATTTCTGTTACTAGCCTTTGATGTGAGCAGTAAATTAACATAATATATATGTATATATTTTTCATCGACTTCAAAAAAAATATAATGACTAAAACACACTGACTTTTTTTTTTTTTTTTTTTTTTTTTTTTTATATAGGACACGTCAATTGGACTTCGCCTTGCCTGATGGTAAGCTGAAGTTAGTCTTAGGAAATAGGGTCACCATTACAGTCGCTAACAATGTTACAACGGTGACCCTCTCCGCTTGACGGCCTCATTAGATGACCCAAAAAATGCCCGTGGAGTTTCTTCCCGGAGTCTTCTCAGGTCGGGGCCGCGTTTCGAACCAGTGGACCATTTGCTTAACGAGTCTTTCATATTTCTATACATAAATTGCCGTTTTGTAAGTGTTGATTTAAATGAACTTTGATTTTGATTCGACTTTTTTTGACTTTGACTTTAATTTTGACTTTGACTTTGACTTTGACTTTGACTTCGATGCTTTTGCACGCCCCGCTTAAAGGACCCGTGACTGTAGACAGTAATAAACATTTGCGATATTTACTAAATAATAGTACTAATAACTAAAATTAATTTAAAGTGCTATTTTTCTTCCAGGCCCAGCGCTGCTAGACGTGATAAGTTCCACAATGAATATAAGTATGTCAGTGTTAACTCGGGCCGAGAACCAGTACGGTGCGTGTACGGACGTGGCGCGAGCTGCTGAAGAGATATCAGCTTACATCAGCAACATACATGGACAAAAGGTGAGGTCTACTACACACATACATACATATAATCACGCCTTTATCCCCGGAGGGTTAGGCTAAGGTGAATTAACACCCACATTTCACCAATCATTGAATTCAGTCCCACGTAATAGGGGGTGAGCCTATTGCCGTCTTCCGGGCACTATGATCGACTCGAGCAATGCATCTAAAGCTGAGTCTGGACTGTATATATCTGTCTGGTGTTAAACAGCCCTATCCCTTAGTCGCCTTGTACGACACCGCATGGGAAGTGATGGGGTGGCCCAAATTCTACTCTGCAGGGAACCACGCGGCAAAAGGTCTACTAAGGTTATATAATACTAGCTGACCCACCCCAGCTTCGCCTGGGGTATATTTTGAAGCTTCTTGTCCCTTTGAGCCCGTATATTTTAGTCTTCAAAATATGTATGAAAAATTACCGGATTTGTTAACATTTATTATCAATGCTCCGCTCCCTTAAGTATTAGCGTGATGATATATAGCCTAAACCCTTCCTCGATAAATGGACTACCCAACACTGAAAAAATCATTCAAATCGGACCAGTAGTTCCAGAGATTAGCGCGTTCAAACAAACAAACAAACTCTGCAGCTCTATAATATTATTAAGTATATTCTATAGTTGCCAGCTATGATCGCTGTTTTGACACGAGTAGTTTTGCTCGTTTTCTCCATATTTTTCTTTAGTTATTCGTCTAACAGTTCGTTGTCCAATATAAAGCGCAACAAAAAGAGAAAATGAGCAAAAGCAGTCGTATCAAAACGGCCATCATAGCGTGCCGCAACTTTTTATACTAAGTGCTTCATCAACTCTTCTACCTGTCTTGCGATAACTATTCTCGCTAATTAACTAACCAATGAACCAATGAACCAACCAAGCATCCAATCTAACTTTAACCTTCGTTTATTTTAGCTCCCGTCCAGGCCTCTGCTAAAGCAAAACCTCTGTCATACCACAGGCACTGCAAAAAACGGCATTAAAGATTAGACCTTATTTCCATACTCTTAAAGTTCAAAACCAAACGAAAGTAGTTTCATTACACTTTTACATTTACTCTGCAAAAAGCATTCTAATTTTGAACTTTAAGTGCATTGATTTAAAGTCTAAAACTGAATGGATTTTTTAGCTGTGTCCTTAGTATGACTGTGGTTTTGCTTCAACAGAATCGAGGTCCTGGATGTCGACTTCTTTCGATCTAAAGCCCATAATCTAGGATGACACTCGGTCTTGAATCTCAATTTATCTAAGGACAAATTGACAGATTATCTATACTTTATATAATCTGTCCTCACGGAAATCAAGATTCTGGACCGAATATCGTTCTAGATTACGGACTTTAATCTTTTCGACATATGTTCAAGATGTTTGCCGGCACTTACATAGCACGTTTCGCAGGCGAACCTGGCGGTGGAGCGGCTGCGCGTGTCGGAGGGGTTCAGCGGCGCCACGTGCGTGTGGTACAGCGCGACCCGCGCCGCGCCGCCGCGCCTGCACTGCACCACCACCAACCGCACCGTGGCGCCGCTGCTGGCCGTCAGCGACGGGCTCATCCACGCCAGCGTGCAGGTACTGTGGCCTCGGCCTTACCTCCCCACCACCAACCGCACCGTGGCGCCGCTGCTGGCCGTCAGCGACGGCCTCATCCACGCCAGCGTGCAGGTACTGTGGCCTCGGCCTTACCTCCCCACCACCAACCGCACCGTGGCGCCGCTGCTGGCCGTCAGCGACGGCCTCATCCACGCCAGCGTGCAGGTACTGTGGCCTCGGCCTTACCTCCCCACCACCAACCGCACCGTGGCGCCGCTGCTGGCCGTCAGCGACGGCCTCATACACGCCAGCGTGCAGGTACTGTGGCCTCGGCCTTACCTCCCCACCACCAACCGCACCGTGGCGCCGCTGCTGGCCGTCAGCGACGGCCTCATCCACGCCAGCGTGCAGGTACTGTGGCCTCGGCCTTACCTCCCCACCACCAACCGCACCGTGGCGCCGCTGCTGGCCGTCAGCGACGGCCTCATCCACGCCAGCGTGCAGGTACCGTGGCCTCGGCCTTACCTCCCCACCACCAACCGCACCGTGGCGCCGCTGCTGGCCGTCAGCGACGGGCTCATACACGCCAGCGTGCAGGTACTGTGGCCTCGGCCTTACCTCCCCACCACCAACCGCGCCGTGGCGCCGCTGCTGGCCGTCAGCGACGGCCTCATACACGCCAGCGTGTAGGTACCGTGCCCTCAGCCTTGCCTCCCCACCTTCCAACTTCCTCGAAAAACCCCATATTGCAGTCGCTGGGAAAACCGCAGCAATTTATTCCACAGCTTGAGCGTGTGTGGGATCCTTTCATACCGTGTGCTACGTTATCGGATGTAATCCATGAGCGCAGGCTTTGGGTTGACAGGTGCAGTCGTCTGTCATCCTACTGCTGTCGCCTCGTCTTTCTGGGGCACGATGAGGACATCGCGGTTACTAAACCCGGGCTAGCCCATCTCGAAACTGGACATGAGAGCTCGTTTAGGCCAATAAGTTATTTTCCTGAAAAATACGTCCCGATATTTGAGAGCCGAGATGGCGTGCGGTTTTAGTCAGCACGAAAAAGAACAATACGATATTCTTATTTAAAAATAATACAATTTTTTTTTCATTTTCCAGATACCACCTTCCTTCCTATACAGCTTGACAGATACAAGAACTTCCCTCCAAAGCCACCCTCACGACCTGGTGATATCAGTGTATGAGGACGCGGCACTCTTCCCTCTACTGCCGGAGGTCAACAGTGACCGTGTAACGGGACACCGCACGAAAGACTACTATGGCAGGAGTACTAAAAGGGAAGACATGAATATGGAAATCACTTCACCGGTCATTGGATTTCAGTTGAGTAAGTAGTAGAAGAATTTGTGTTTCACTTTATTAAATCTAATACATCTCATTCTATTGCATCTCATTCCATCTAATTTAATCTCATTTCATCTAATTTCATCACATTGCATTTCATTTCATCTCATTTCATCTTGTTATGTTTCATTTCAAATCATTGCATCTTATATTACTTACATAAAATCACGCCTGTTTCCCATAGGGGTAGGCAGAGATAATAGATTTCCATTTGCTACGATCCTGACACTACTCTCGCTTCATTCACTCTCATTACATTCTTCATGCATGCTCGTCGGTTTAGGGTACTCCTGACGTGCCCTAAAACTTCCCCGATTTGGTCCAGGTATGTGCGCCTAGGTCTTTCCCTTCCGACGGTACCATCCACACTCGCCTCATACACCTATTTCGTTAGTCTTCTTTCATTCATTCTCTCAACATGACCGAACCATCTTAACATTCCTCTTTCAATTCTCATCACAACATCTTCTATCACTCCACATCGCTCTCTTATTTTATTTCATCTCATTTAATTTATTTTCATTAATGGAAATCAGATTGTTATGTAGTTGAAAGCTTTTTCCAAAAACTTCTTTGCAACAAAAAGTCTACAGTATTGAACATGAACATGGTTGGTTTGCAGAAAACGTGTCATTACGAGGCGGACTCCTGGAACCGATCATAGCGACGGTGCGCGCTCGCTCCGTGGGCGGAGTGGACGGCCGCGCGGCCATCTGGGACCCCTCCACCAGGCGTTGGCAGGACAACTCCTCAGGTAATTTTTGGAACTACCTTCGAGCCATAGCTCCTAGAGCCCATCTGGGACCCCTCCACCAGGCGCTGGCAGGACAACTCCTCAGGTAATTTTGGGACTACCTTCGAGCCATAGCTCCTAGAGCCCATCTGGGACCCCTCTACCAGGCGCTGGCAGGACAACTCCTCAGGTAATTTTGGGACTACCTTCGAGCCATAGCTCCTAGAGCCCATCTGGGACCCCTCCACCAGGCGCTGGCAGGACAACTCCTCAGGTAATTTTGGGACTACCTTCGAGCCATGGCTCCTAGAGCCCATCTGGGACCCCTCCACCAGACCTCCCAAATCCTAATAAATTAACATATCGCCTTAGGACGTTTGTATATCAGTTGTACATAACTGATCCAAGTCACAGTTAGTTGACATTTCCTTCTAGAAAGAGACTGGTCACGGGTTTGAGTCCTGTAGGTTGATTTCTAGTAATTCGTTCTAGTCCGGTATGTAGTTAATTTATCCCCAATTTGGTTACCATTGGTTGCGGAAATGGCTTTAGATTTTCACGCGAGTGGACCCACCATCATAATCTATTATTTTATAATATTAATCGGTTCGAAAATTATCATTGCGCAACGCAGAATCAGTAGTTTCACAGTAGTTCAGTTCAATTTCGATAGATGGCGCTGTACACATATAACGTCACAACAAAATCACAGTAATACTTTTCATTTTACAGACTGCAGAATAACACATGTAATCTCCGAAATGATTATAATGAGTTGTAAAAAACTGGCTTACGTAGGCCTTCTACAGAATGTCGAAACTGGAATTTACGGCGCGAGGACCGACGGTGCGAGATTCAAAGTATCGCACCCCGCCGTCTATGTAGGCAGTTTGATTCTCATCGGATGCGTCAGCTGCGCCACCCTGACATACATCATGTGCTACCCAGCCATCCAAATGGCGAAAAAGACCAAACACGCGCTAATAAACACTTGGATAGCGATTGGATTGCTATGCTTTATGTACACTTTGGGCATTTATCAGACTGAGGATGTGAAGCTGTGTCAAATTCTAGGATTGTTAATACACTATTTGTCTCTGTCTTGCTTGCTATGGATGTGTGTGTCTGCCAGTAACATGTACAAGTGGGTGACAAAGACACACAACCCGGTCCGAACCCCTGAAGATGACATTCCACCGGATGTTCCAGTACAGAAGCCTATATTAGGTCTATATTTAGTCGGGTGGGGTATAGCTCTTATCGTGTGTGGGATTTCTGGTGCAGTGAATTTAAAAGATTATGCGGGGTATTCACAGTGTTTTCTCAGTACTGCTCCGGCTTTGAGTGCGTTATTCGTTCCAGCAGGTATTTTATTAATGTTTTTGTTGATTTTATTTTTGTTAATACGTTGTACGATAAGAAATATGAATGTGCAGTTGTCTGAAGGCACTCAGGCAACTGAGAATGTTGACTTAGAAATGTGGGAGCCACAGAGTAATGATAGGGCGGAGAGGCGTAGTGTGAAATCTACTCTAGATTCTGAGGTAGAAGATATAGAACATACGCCTATTATTCAATTGAGAGCGCAAGTAATTGTGATGTGTTTGTACATGTCTGTGTGGTCTTGTGGCGCGATAGCTGTCTATCGACCGTTGCCAGCCTATCTACCATATCAGGAAGATATTTGCAGTATCATCTATGCTGTATGCGCCACAGTATTGGGGACGTTCATTCTGTTCTTTTACGGTATCGCAAGGTCTGACGTCAGAGCCCAGTGGTCGATGATGCACTGTTATTTACAGAAGAGTAAACAGTGTTGCAGGAATCGTAGCGTTTTTGATGCGAACCAGCAGAATTTGCCGCCTAACCAAACGGCCACACCCCCTATACAGCCGATACCGAACGATAACAGATCGAGGTCCGACAGCCGAAGTTCTAACAGGACGAATTCTAAAACTAACAACAGTGGAACTTATAAAGCTGCAGCGGAATTGAACGGACAGACGTTGCAAAAAGATGTCCTCAAGAACACGAATGGGAAAACTCCAAATATCAATCTGGTTGTGTTACATAGACAGCAATACAGGTCTAATAATTCTATGATGACATACCCTGACAATGGAACGGTCGGCCCCGAAGTCTTCTATAATCCGAATCAGATGAATGTAGCCAAAAAGTTCTTCAAGAAACAAAGGCAGAACATGAAGAGAAATTGTTTAGAACTACCCACAAGGAGAGATTGTGACAATGATTCACACTTTTCACTTCCATTGCCGACTAAAGAGGCGTATAGCGGCGTGGCTAACATTCTAAACTCTGGTTCAAAAGTGAACAACACAAATATACACGTCGAAAGATCAAACAATGGTATTAAAGAAACCAGAAATGTTCTAAATCCGAACCTTCTAGAAGATGATCCAAAAGATTACAAAAGCTATTCCACTGATCGCAAGTCATGGAATAAAAATGACGATCCAAAAACTAGTAGAGCACAAGTTATGAACATTTATACTAACGTGCCTGAAACTTTAGTGCCTCAACACCAAGTAATCAAATCTAACGTGCCAAAAACGTTTAATGGACAACGTTCTAGTGTGTCTGAAGAATGCCTCCAAAGCCATGCAAGCGAACAGCCAGAAATGAGAACAATCTCTCAGCAATGCAGTTTAGAATACAGCTCAGCTTCAGAAATCGCAATGCCCCACACTTGTTCTGACCAGACACTAAACACACATTCTGAAATGACGTCCTTCCAAGAGACTCATAGTGCCTTATGTTCTACAAATGAAATCACAGACACAGAAAGCTTTGGGCAATACATAGATTACCTACAACCCAGTAAAGAAAAAGAAAACGCTGTCGACAAATCTCTTCAAGACATTTCTGAAGAATGCACTATGAATAGCGATGAAATAAACCGATCTAGTACTCCACAGCATATAGAAACTTCTGGCGAACTTGATAATCTACTCCAAAACCAGGATATGGAAGGTTCAAAAGAAAAATTGGATGACGATAAAGATACTTTCTTTATGGCGAAAACTACTTATGATTTTGAGACTTGTAGCACGAATGCTAGCGAGCAAGGTTTCGAGAATGAGAGCGATATTTATTGTCCAAATTATCAAATGTCGGAGGTTAGTATACGGAGTCATGGGCTGTACGCTCCATCGCCGTCTTCAATGTGCCCTAACGAAATAAGTTTTAGCAACGAAGACGTGTCTAACTTAGAAAGCCAGTACGTGAACTATGATCCAGGTTGGCGTAAAACTATAAAAAACAATCCAAAATTAGGGAAATATGTCCCAACTCCGGCGTTGAGTTGTCCTGAAGTTAATAGAGACAGTCCAGTGTCCTTTGCTAGTGAAATAGACGAGTTATATACTCAGATAACAAGGCGGGAGAGTGATAAAGAAAGAATACCGAGGAAAGAGACGGGGCTAGATGTGACGTTGAATAGTGACGTCACATTGAAGCCGGACAGTGATAGTTGTGTGAGCGAAGCTATGTCGGATGTTGAAATTAAAGGGGAGACGACAGTGTAAGGTATTTGGACGTTGTTAGACTTTTAGTGGACATTTTCTGAAACCTGTAGGACATTTTTAGGTAATTCTTCCCTAGTGTCTTGAAATCGTTCACGTGAAGTGTTATTATATTGGACATTGGAGCTTGTTATTCTACGAGTAGAAATCCAATATTTATAATATCACATAAATTATCTTTCAAATTCACTTTTGGCGGTAATTCTAAATCGTATTTGTCTTTGTAAATTCAGGAACGGTATTATCTGAACACATTTCAATTTTCGTGGCACTTTTAGTTATAAAAAAATGGATTAAATGCTGAGACCAGATTTCATCAATGATATTTTTCACACGTCAGTTAGACTTCGCCTCGCCTGATGGTAAGCTGAAGGCAAAGTCTCAGAAAAGAGGGTCACCATTACATGCATATACCATGTTACAATGGCGACACTCAGCTTGACGGCCTCATCATATGTTTTTTCACGTTTAACCAGAGATCTCTTGAAACTGATCTGCATTACCCCGTTTTACTTAATCGATCATTGACTTAGGAAACTAAATCTAACGGGCTTAGAATAGTGAAATCTAATCTATGCAAAAAACATGAGAGTTCAGTTTAACCGTACGGTTTTCACTGGTGAAATTTGATCTTATCTATCTTATCTTATCTTGTCTTGATGTGATATTATCTTGATGACTATTATTGAGTTCTACAAAAGTCTGTAATCATTATTTATTGAGTATTTCTGTTCCGCTACTGATTATTTATTATACTGGTTTTATATAAATCATAATCTGATTGTGATCTGATAAAGTTTTAGAATTACCTCCAGAATAAAATTGTACAGTCAGCAAAAAAAGTAGTTCCAACACATTTCAATTAATAGAACTTTTAATAAAATCTTTAAGTTTCATAAAATATTTCATTAATAATTTTTTTTCGTTATTTTATCAATTATTATAATTATTTTATTTTAAAGTATATTAGTAATCAAAATGACTATTATTCCCCCTAACCAGTAAAGGTAAATTGCTTATGTTATCTTATTAATTGATGTATTTCAAATGAAGATAGTTTGTTAATTGTAAAAGTGTTCAGTAACTTTCATTGCTGACTGTACACCAGTTATGGTTATACGATTGTGATTTGTGTTGTTAACAGACTTGTTGCTATGTAACAATATTGATTGACTGATGTTTTTGAATATCTAACTAACATTAAGGTTATATATTGTTAGTGCCATTTTAGGGTTAGATCTCATTAACCCTAACAAAAGTTGTACTGGTATTGTTTAATATTATATTTGAATTCATATTTATATCATAAATGCGAAAATAACTCTGTCTGTCTGTCTGTTACGCTTTTACGCCTAAACTACTGAACCGATTTTGATGTAATTCGATGAACTGATTTTGACGACAAACACGTGTTTTCGCATCCAGCTTCGGTTCGCTACCGGCAGTGACATCAATATTATCCGACATATCACTGTATAATATCGTTCTAACTGCACAAATCCTACAGAATATCTTAGTTATTTCTGTAATATCTTTTTTTAACAGATATTATTCTAAATATCTTTTTAATAAATAGATATTGAATATAGGGATATCGTTTTTTTAAGTAGATATTAATTTGGGTATCGATTTTTTAAACAGATATTAATTTAATATCGGATTTTTATTAGATATCGATTTGAATATCGTTTTAAACATTACCCGTACCTATGAAATAACTTTGTAGATTTTCTTTTATAGCATTTAAGTTGTACATTATAATTTAATTCATAAACTATTTATTATTAAGTTTAAAACAGTCTGAATAGAGAAGTAAAGCTTGTGTGTTGTGTGAAGGACGCTTGAGTTACTTAATACGTAAATAATAACAATAATTCTTTAATTATGTCATGTTTTTTAATATTTCTGTATCGTTAAATTTAAAAACACTGCCCTATATCTTCCAAAACTATTAATAATAAGAAAGATATGATACAAATAGAAGAAGAGCACTGAATCTTTCTATTTCTTTTCTATATTTTTACACTATATAAAGAGTAACGAAATATAATCTCTCGGCACTTTATGTGATCACTTGGTACTTTTTTATACCACTTAGGTGGCAGGTAAGCTCACGGCCCACCTGATGGAAAGTGGTTACCGTGATTTATAGACGTGTGTAACACCAGAGAAGCCACACTCACGCTGCTGACCCTGTAAGCACAGAGTTTCTGTGCCGTCAGTGTAGAGGACAAAGCAGGACAAGCCTTTAGTCATCCCACTGACAGCACAAATTCTCCAGTGAGCTCTCGCTACCCTACTCACCGCTGGGAACACAACACGAAGTTATTATAACCGCGGTATTCTGTTGGGTGGAGGTATCTCCCCAGTCGGACTGCTCAATTGGGCGGAAATACCGCCGTGTCCTACCTCCTATAAATATGGCATCGGAAAATATGTGTAGGTAAAAAAATTCCAAAATATTGGGTGAGCCAATTCTCTAGAATTCAGTTGCAAAGATTTCAAAAATTTACATCAATGCCTCTGCTAACCGTACTACATCGATATGTCCGGCACATGGGTTGCAGTAATCAGCTGACTTTTGGAAGTCAATGACCTTGGGTGTTTTATAGGTAACTTTCATGGGCCGACGCTCCCGTATCACGACTCTAGTGGCCCCGAATTGCGATCTGGTGTTAGTGTTAGCCTAAAACATGACCGAAATATTAAATAATAAGTGAAAAATTAACATATCATTTTTTAATGTTTTTCCGGCATAGTTACCTGTGCTGATCAACCCCCCAAGTTCCGAGAGTTAATTTTGTTACACCTTATATAGGTGGCAACAAGTGTATGCTCCTAATGTAGAAGGGGAGGGAGGGATTAGACTTGATTAGACTATTAGTTCCTCAAAAAGGATAAGAGAGAAGCTTACATCATATTTTCATGATGCCGAATATGTAATAAAGCATGATATCAGATAATGTGCCAAAATAAATGCAACTCTATTGTAATTAAAATAATGTATAAAACTGACTGACACTGCCATATCTATAGTACAGTTTGTGGGAGAAATTGTAACTTTGGAACTGATTAATATATTAAAAAAAACATCTCATAAAAAAAAATTCTGCGTTGCAGCTAAATAAATGTGACGAAAAATAAACTCGTTTTCATTTTTGGAGGTAAATTATAGGCTTCCTTTGTGGGTTGCGAATCGTATTGAAACAATAATATTCTTAACTGTTTTTTTTTTTACTATTTTCAGGCATAGCAAGCAATTAAAAATAATCCCATTAAAATTTATATGGGTTTAATTTATTTGTTGCAAGTATATAGAAATTATTTAAACCATATTCACTTTCTACCCCCACCCCACTGTAATTAACAAAAAGCCTCAGTGTAATTAACAAAAAGTATCTACAGCTAGAAGTTACAAATTCATCCCACACACATCCCATTCAGTATCAACCCATCTCATTTTTGTACGTGAAAGTAGTTGAAGAATAAGATAATATAAAGAATTTGTGCCTATTCGATGTTTGGCCTAAGTATGTTTTGGCTTTTCTATAGTTGTAACAAATAAGATTGCGTTGCGTAATACATAGTTATTGTAAATAAATAGTTTTTTCGTTACGTTATTTTTAGTTAATAACTAATTTTATTACGATATAGTTATAATAACGATAAAACTTCACGTTACATGTTAACCTATTATGTTTATGGGAATGAATCTGATAGTGTAGCGTCTCTAATACCAACCAGTGTAACCTCAGTACAGTACCAGTGTAATATTTAGGTAAAGTCTTTTTGACGTGTCCTATATAACACAAAAATTACAATATTACGATGGTGTTCATTGTAGTAAACATAATAGTTGAATAAGTTTTTCGAATTGGTAGCAGAAAGAACTTTGAATAAGATTTGTATAAGAAAGCCTATTCATTTCAAGTCAGGCAAAATTATAACAGTTTATGAAATGTGGGTTAATATACTTCCACCTACTCGCACAAATATAATGAGTATACATATGTGTAAGAAAATGCTAATAGTGTTTCATAACGTTACATCGCATTATTTTACCGTACTGTATCGTGACTGTATCACGCACCATATTACAGTAACTTACGTTACAATAACGTACCACGTTAACGTTACATCACGGTATTTTATCGTACTGTATCGCGACTGTATCACGCACCACATTATAGTAACATACGTTGTAATAAATAAATCGTGACTGTATTACGCACCATATTACAGTAACATATGTTACAATAACGTTACACGTTACAGTAACGATCTATCGTTACAATAACTTATCACGTTATAATAACAAACCACGTTACAATAACGTTATTATATTGCAATATTGTATATTTCTGAATCAAAGAATCAATTTCATTTATTCAGTTTAGGCACACAAAGAGCACATATGAACGTCAAAATTTTACAATTAGGTATGTTAAGAAATAATATAAAAATATGAAATGTAAAAATAAACCATTGGAAAATGATTCTTTCGCTGGTTCGGTAAAATAGTTCTACTGAGAAGATACCAGCAAGAAACTCAGCGAGTTTTGGTACAACTAGTTTATTTTTATTTCTCGTATTAAAATTGTGTAGGTACATCAGATAGTTTTTCGAAAATATTTAGGTTTTTTCGTACATATAAGATATTTTCATAAATGTATTGAGAAGCAACTGTTAAAATATTAATTTCTTTGAAAAGTTCTTTCAGCGAGTCACGGGGTCTGAGGCTATATCGCTCGTATCGCTCGTTTCTGTAGTACAAATATAGTTTCAATATCGGCAGCTGAGCCCCACAGCAGCAGACCGTATGACATAACGCTATGAAAGCAGCTAAAATAAAGTAATCGTGCAGTTTCCTCATCAGTCAGTGACCTTATCTTTCTAACCGCATAGGCAGCTGAGCTAAGTCTTCCTGCCAAGGCTGTGATATGAGAACCCCATTGCAGTTTACTATCTAGAGTTATTCCAAGAAAAACTGTGGTATTGACTATTTGGACAGATTCGTTATTCATTTTAATATTAATATCTGTCTGTCTTACATTAGGCATAGTAAACTTTACACATTTAGTTTTCTTCGCATTGAGCAGCAAGTTGTTACTTGTAAACCAATGCACTATATCAGAAAGGGTATTTTCACTTCGTCAAGTACTACTTTATGTCTATCAGTCTTAAAAATTAATGATGTGTCATCAGCAAATAATATAATTTCACAAAGATTTGTCGCGAAGTAAGAATATCTCACCCACGCATATCTGATTTGTTACAACTTGTAATTAGATAAAAATGTAGTATAATTCTCTATACTTACAGCTAATGTGATATAAATTCTTCCTTTATTTGGCGCAGTTGAATGCGCCGCTAGTGTAGCGCTCTATATTATATGAGATTTGTGAATATTATATTGATAGTGAAATTTTATGGATGGTTAGCTTTTGTGGAGCATATTGCGTATTAAAGAAGCGTTTGCATATGTATTGTTTTATTTTCATCACGGACTCATATTGACATCATCATCATACTATCGAAAGAGGAGGGCCTGGGTCGGTCGGGGTGCGAGATATGTTTCCTCATCCAATCTCACCTCCGGCAACCCGAGACCGACATCTGTGGGTATTTTTCGCTCGTAAAATAAATAAACAAAATGTCATCTTCTGATCCTTTTCCCCTCATTCAGTTGTGGTTGGCTTTCCAGTCTAACCGTGATTATTTTTTATACCACTTAGGTGGCAGACAAGCACACGGCCCACCTGATGGAAAGTGGTTACCGTGGCCTATGGACGTTTGTAACACCAGAGGAGTCACAGTCGCGCTGCCAACCCTGTAAGTACAGAGTTTCTGTGGCGTTAGTGTAGAAGACAAAGCAAGACAAACCTTTAGTCTTCCCACTGACAGCACAAATTCTCCAGTGAGCTCTGGCTACCCTACTCACCGCTGGAAACACAACACAAAGTTATTATAGCTGCGGTATTCTATAGGGCGGAGGTATTTCCCCAGTCGGACTGCTCAATTGGGCGGAAATACCGCTGTGTCCTACCCCCTAACATTGGCTGGACTTCGATGTTTTCCCTGAAGCGACTGCCATCTGACTTCTGCAACCCATTGATGTTATGAAAGTTCTGTAGTTGACCAGTCGGATTCTTAGGGCTCCAACTATTTTTAATGATTGCTATAGATATTCGTATGGTACCCGTGATTATACTTTGTAAAATGTAGCTTGGGTCCTATGACATTTGAACATTTTCAGGACGACTTTACATTGTAACGGCGTCTCTCTTTGATCATTCATTTCTAGATTTTTATTTTTCGTAGTTACCACCATAGCTCACAAATAAAATTTATCATACAATAATATAACACAATAACAACAATATAATTATAACAATAATAATTTGGAAAAACAAGCATCAATAAATAAAATAAATGCGCTACAAAAAATATCTTGCCGTTCTATCAAGGTTCCGTCTGTCGGCAGAAATTACTAGAGATGAGACACAATCGATCGACTGGGTCGACTCAGTCGACTGTATGAGGCATAATCGATACACATTATATAACTGTTGTGAATTTATAAAATTATGTAAAGTTAATAGATTTACGTTAGGTATCCTTAATGAATGTAAATATTATGTAGTTCGTTATTGTTTGTTGGCTTTTAAGTCAGTTAAAACGGTTGAATACCACGAAGAAATGAATTATGAAAAATTCAAAGAGTAGATCATGACGTTATTAGCCAATTTAAATAAGCCCCATGTTATTGTTATGGACAACGCATCATACCATTCCGTGCAAATGGATAAACCGCCAACCAAAGTTAACCGAAAGAGCGAAATTTTGGAATGGCTCCAAAATCAAGGTGTTGAGGCTGATGTCTCAATGTTGAAGGTGGGAGCTACTAAGGCTCGTTAACTTAAATAAGCCACCCGGCGGTCCAAAATATATAATCGACGAGCTGGCAAAATCCTTTGGCCACGCTGTTCTCCGTCTCCCTCCATATCATTGCCAATACAACAGTATAGAAATGATATGGGCTCAAATTAAAGGTTCGTATTTTTTAATTATTTTTAGTTTTTTTAATAAAATCCTGTCATATGATACATTTTATAAATTTGAAAAGTGTTTGTTTGTAATTTTTTTTTCGTTGCAATGTAGCAACAAAGGCTGTAAGGACCATAGCCTACTTTTCATCTAAAAAAAATAATGCAGACTGAGTGCCAGGGTAAAGTTAATTACAAAAAATATGTTACCTATTTAAAGTTCAGTAACAAAGACCCATGTAATACATATTTTACTATTAATATAATAATGAATATTTAATTGTTTTTAGGCTACGTGGCACGCAACAATACCACTCCGCCGTTTACTGCAAATAAAATTATGGGGTTATTAAAAGAAGCTTGCACCAAAGTAACACCGGAGAACTGGAAAAGTGTTGTGGAAAGGACCAAACATCTCATTATTGAAGACTGGGAACGTGACGTTCGTTTTGACAACCTTAGAGAAAATGAAATTATTATAAATCTCCAAGACTGTTCCAGCGAGTCGGATATAGAAGACGACGACGATGATGATGATGATTTAGGATGTACTCCATTGTCTGATTCAGATTAAATAAATAGCTTTTGATAATATACATACATGCATTGTCATTGTACCTATACTTATTCTCGACTTAGACTATTACACTTTCACATCACTAGTGATGTCTTGTCAACATCTGTCATAGGACCCAAGCTACATTTTACAAAGTATAGCGCTTAACGTGCTCTTTGAGGGACAATATATTTTCATAATATAGGTTTTCATTTATAATATTAGTGTGTATCTGTGGCGTAGCGGCAGACGACTGGTACGCAGGAGGTGCGTGTTCGATATCTGCTCAGTGCAAATATTAGTATGCACGAAAATGTATATTTGCATTGATCTGGGTGTTTCTTTGTATATGTTTGCATTTATAAGTATCTAAGTATATTTATCCGCATTCTAGATTCCATAACACAAGCTAGTTAAGCTATGCTTATCTTGGGTCTAGATAGCGTTGTGTAGAATATGTATTATTATTTATTTATATTTTCTAGTTAGAAGGACGTACAGGTTCGTCCTTCTAACTTAATAAATAAAATATAAAACAATTAAAAAATGTATTAAATTTACATTCGATAAAAATAACTTATACGTATAAAACATAACCATAGATATTATTATAATAAACATGCTTCACAAACACTCCCTAAGTAGAAAATTAAACTTTCAATAGTTTCAGAGAAATGACAGCATTTTCGAAAGAAAATCTATAATTTCTTACACAAAAAAAATACAACCAAATTGAGAACCTCCTCTTTTTAAAGTCGGTTATAATATACAATAATTATTATTGTAAAAATGAACTACAGAAATAAAATATAATAATGTCCTTTGTAACACATTTGTATTAAAACGCGTTGGATATTGAGTGAGATTATGATTTTATCCATCTACCTACTTATCTATTTAAAAATCTAACACAAGCTATACTCATAGACTGGACTGGGTATATTAAAATCATTCACATTTAATCTCTACCCCCAAACTAATTCTTTCAATTCAAGTTTGTCTTGTGGGCTCCAGAACTGCGTGGACAGTTGGAAACTAAAATTCTATGAAGTGACGCCACATGTTAAATTTAAATACGTAAAATACGTTTATAACAGTCAATAAATTAGACTTAGGTTGTCAAAGGATTATAGATCTTAAGGTAGTGACTGTAGCTAGGGTATTATAGACCTGGCCCTCGATTTAACTAAAGCAAAACCACTGTCACACCACACACTGTCATACATTTCAAAGAATTTTAGACTTTATTTTTATATGCTTAAAGTTCAAAATATCATTGCTTTAAAGTCTAAATGTAAATGGATTTTTAGCAGTTTGAAATTCTAATTCAACAGAATGATATATAGATGAAGTTATCTCTGTTAACAAAACATAAAAGCACCTATTACACTCAATTTGAAGAAATGAAATCTATGTAACGGTATCCTCGCTAGTCCATCTTCGGAGTACGCGAAAAAAATTGCATTCCTTAGCTAAAATTTATTGTATTAATCATTGATAACACCATGTACTCAATAATTCCAATGAGGGCGACATAGTCACTCTGTGACTAAGACCTCATTAATAAATGAAGATAAAAAAAAAGAATTGAAAAATAGAAATGTTATTTACAGTTAATACATTAGTGTTTACCAGTACATATATAGCTTACTAGATGGCGTGTGGCGTCGCTTTATATAATAATTTTAGTTTCATTTTGTATACGGAGTTCTGCAGCCCACTGTATCTACCTATCACATATCATGGACGCAGGTTTTCCTCTCAGAGTTGGATATACCACATTTTCGAGTATGAGAGTTCATGCTTGTGTAGGTGGCAGCACTAGTCGAGCAGTAAGCTCACGCCCTCTGTCGGCGACAGCGCCCAACATGCGGCCCATCAGACCTTTTGGTACTTCCTCTATTACCTTTGATTTATCTGGAATTAAAAAAAAATACTCAGAATTGCAGAAATGACAGGAGCGGAGACAAATGTTAGGAGACAATTCAGACCAGGAAAATAACCCATTTTTGTATACCTGCTATTTTAAACTGTTTTAAGATAATAATATAAGTCACCTCTGCCTAACACTTCGGGGATAAAGGCGTGATAACATTACATACATATATGTATGTAAATCAATCAAATAAATGTATTAATGTAATAATAAATGTATTAATGTATACATTGTAATAATAAAAAAACATTCGCCAGATGTAATAATAAAAAAATATTTGATTTTACTTCTCTGTATTACATATTGAATGTGTGTATTCCTATCATTGGTTTACTCTTGAATGGAGCAAGTTAAATGTGACAAAGTAAGTGTGTAATCTCCTATTTAAAAGAAATAGAAATAAAATTGGTTTGTAAGTACATTACCATAAAAGTTCGGGCGCCTTGGAGATACACATGCCTAGGATAATCAGCGGAGATTGGAAACTTTTAATCTGCCGGAGGTGAGCTAAATGAAACCAAACGGTGAGGTTTAAGGTTTTATTGTCCACTCCAGTGTGCATTTAGAAATAGTTGCAAGGATACATTCCTAATGTATAACTAACCTTAAATTTAAAATTAGAGTTTTATAAGCTAGGTCAATCTGAACCTATGTCAATATGATCTTATGTCACCAATGCATTTTTAGGTTATTTTGAAGTTTAGATTTAAAATATAATTAAAGTAAGCTCACGGCATCCCTCGGCGAGTATATGTAAACACAGCAGCGAGAAAGCTCGTAGCAGGCGAAGTTTTCAGTGTAAGCCCATGCGGTACATCCAGGTTTGAGGCGAAAAGTCCAAACCCTCCATAAGGAAATGCAGATGACCGAAGACAAAGGTCCAAAGAAAAGATCCAAAGGCAAAAAGAAAATGAGAAAAAGGGCAAAGGCGGTTCCAATTTGGAAACCTGTAACAAAATTGCATGTCATTAGAACAAACTCCAATATGAACACGAGGTCCTAATTTTTTTATAAATTTGTGCGACTTACCGCCTTAATTTGCTGGAACAATGCCAATAGCAAAAGAAATCATAATATTCTCAGATTAAGAGCTGAAACAATAGAATTTTAACAATTATTTTTCAAATTAGGAACGTGGCAATTCCAACAAAGTGAATCTTATTAAAAAATGACAACTCACCAGAAATAAACTATAATTCCACAAGAGGATAGTTGTGAAGACACAAACTATTATCCTTTAGGCAAAAATACTCTCATTTTTATGAGATTTATTGAAATTAAGTTACGAAGCCATGAATATCGACCATCCAGCCTCAACGCTAGGAAGAAAGGTGCTTTGACAGCCATACGTCAAAATGTCATTCACTCCGCGTTCCGAACCCTTTCGTTCAAAAATAGAATCAAAACCGGTGTGACGACGTTTGCAGAGCGCGTCGTTACATTACATCCCTCCCCAAAAAGAAAAAAGAAAGAAAGAAACTTCCTTTTCTAATGAAAATTATGAGAGTCCAGAACAAAATTCCAAAAAACCTCAAAAGACAAAATGTCTTGCAACATTTTTCAATAAACAAAAAAGGCAATGCGAAAGCATCTTGCATTGGGTATTGCAGAAATAATTATAAATTAAAGAATGGGAAAGCATTCCTAAAAATCAAAGAATGTGAAAACACTCGAAAAGTAAAGAATTAAGTTGAAAAAGAATTTCCAGTTTCAAATGGAAACAAAGGACACTATCCAACTTAATGGAATAACCGAAACCAAACTCAGAAAAGAGTAAAAACTTATTTCAACACAAAAGTGAAAATAAATCCTTCAATAAAACAAATTAAACAATCCCTACTCAATTCCATTCCAGATATCGATTAGGCAACCAACGCCGTCGAATCTAATCCTTGATCTTAACCAGCCTTCTAGCATCAATACAAAAGTGCGGTTGAGCTCCTACGCCACCGACTCTATACCAGCTATTCCTGAAACAAAAATATGAAACTAACAAGATATCGGTTAAGCACCAACGCTGCCGAATCTGAAAGAAAATCGGTAAAAACAATGAAGTTTTCCCACTGTCGGTTAGGTTGAAAAGCCGCCGACTTCAAATCCTATTCCAACATCTAAAACGTCAAAACAAAATCACAACAAAAGTGTCGTAATAATATATTTATAAGCATTGTGATCGGTATAACACCACCAACTTTCCGAGCACAAGCAAAATATAAAGAAAATATGACAATTGTGACCAGTACAACACCACTGACTTTCTGAGCACAACCGCATAAGAAAAGTATGACATTTGCGACCGGCACAACACCACCGACATCCCGTGCGCAAAGCATAAAAAATGTAACAATGTGTATAAAAACACAATCGTACAAAAAGAGAAAAACGACAATTACGACCGGCTCAACACCACCAGCTTCCCGTGCGCAAAGCGTAAGGTGTGACTATGTGTATGAAACACAATAGCACAAAAAATTGTAAAGTCCAGTAAGACACAAGTTTCCCAAAAAATGGTATAACAAGGTGTGTAAAAAATGCATAAAATGCGTCCAATCCGAGAATCTTAATACTAAGAAAATAACCCAGAACTGTACAAAAATAAAGTTCAAGAAACTTAATTTTCCATTCCCTAAGTGAGTGGAAATAAGTCAAGTGAATTTAATGTAGAAAATGAATATTAAATTTCACTCCTATATTAGAGTAGAAACTAAATTCCTAAATTTGTACAAAATATACAATATTAAATATACAAGTGTATAAAAATATATACAGGAAAATAATCCTATACAACAAAGATAAATAAAAATATAAGATCTTTTGATGTGGAACTATTTGTTAATATGGAGTAGAGTTACATAAAAATAAGTCCTAAAATGACCTAAGTTATTTTTGAAGGAAACTAAAATTGAAATTAATAAATTGTTGTGAAGTTCCTAACATACATCACCTTTCAAGAACCCTAAACCTATCAAACATCACCTTTTAATGGGTTCAATACTTCAAACAAAGTACCAAAGACAAAGATAGACATTGTCAAAACAAGAATAATTTTAATATTTAATTATGTCTTTAATATGATAACGACCAGTATAGTTTTTATTAAGGTCTTTTAAAACATAAACATTAGAGGAAATTTTATCTATTATTTCACACTTAACAAACTTAGGTGCTAACTTAGCCGAAAAGAATGCAGGAGCATTAGACTGCACAAAACTTCTCCTCCACACTATATCTCCCACTTCAAAAGAAATGACCTTCCTTCCTATATTATAATAACGCGCATTACGCTTATAAGCTTTAAGCAATGAAGCTTGAACTTTTATAAAAATATCACTAAGTGATTTAAGTGAAAAAGCAAATGAAGACCTATCAACAACATCAAGTTGATTGAGGTTATCAAAAGAATTACTAAAACGGTGCAATGAAGCATCAAAAATAAGTTCTCTACCGAACATGAGAAAATTAGGAGTGAAATCTGTAGCTAGATTCACACTACTATTTAAAGCTAATTGAACATGAGGCAAATATTTTGACCAAGTTCTATGATCATCTTTAACAAAACAAGAAATACATGTTTCGACTGTTTTGTTATATCTCTCTACAGGATTATTTTGAGGTGTATATAAAGTATTATAAAATATTTTACTAATATTATAACTTTTTAGAAAATCTACAAATTGCTTAGCTGTAAATTGGCTTCCATTATCACAAACAAAAATTTTAGGTGTTCCAAACTTAAGAAATATTTCTTTTTCAAGTATCCTACAAATTACTTTAGTGGTAGCACTAGTCATAGGAAATATCCAACAATATTTTGTAAAAACATCTATGATTGAAAGTATATACTTATGGCCAGAATAAGCTTTTGGAAGAGTTCCAATAATATCAATAGAAAGCATTAACATTGGTTTATCAACTTTCTTAGGATTAACCATAATTCCATGAGGTGGATTAGTAGAAGATTTATAAGCTTTACAAGTATCACAAGAAGAAATGTATTTTTGAACATCAATAAACATACCTTTCCAAAAATAATGTATTTTTAATTTATTTAAAGTTTTATGAATTCCTAAATGTCCTGAATTAACATCATCATGATTAGATTTAATAGTGTCTAAGATGTGTTCTTTAGGTATGACAATTTTCCAATTTAAACGATTATTAGGATTATATTTATCTTTACAAAATCTATACAAAGTATCACTTTCAACTTTGAAATTTTTATATTTTCTAGGAAACTTTTGACAATTTACAAATATTTTTCTATACCAAGGATCAACGATATCCTCATTTGGCATAACAATAATATTATTTACAGGAATATTAATAGCAGAAATTTCTATTCTGGATAAACAATCTGGAACTAAATGTAAAGAACCTTTTTTATATTTAACATCAAAAGTAAATTGAGAAATTCTAGCAGCCCAACGTGCAAGACGACCACTAGGATTATCAAGTTTAAGAAGCCAAGTTAAACTAGCATGGTCAGTGATAGGTAAAACCATAGTTCCAATAACATTGTGTGCAGAACCATCAGCAGTAACAGCGTTACCTTTATAAGGTTTAAATTTATAACCTAATTGCAAAAATGTTTGATGAATATTAGAACCGAGTACACAACTACAAGCTCCACTATCTAACAAACCTGAATAAAATTTATTATTAATATTAAAATTTAAATAAGGTCTAGTGTCTTTATGTTTAACAAACAAAACAGGAGCAGCCCTGATATTATTAAAGAAAACTTTCAAATAATCCAACCATTCATTAAATTCTTTCTTACAAGTGGCTTCACTCGGAGCATTGCTAAATTTTTTCAACATCGAGTCACCAGAGGTTTTATCAAAAACTAGGGCTCGATGGGACCTGATACGTTTTTTGACTGAACAGTATTTGAATTACAAACTTCGCAATTCTTCGTAGTGACGCCAAGCTTGTGACATTTAAAACAAATTACACCTGGAAATGTAGGGCAATTTTTATAAGAATGTCCAGAGGACTTACATTTTAAACAAGTTAAATCATCTGATTTAACAGCACTAATTTGAGCAGAATATTTTTCTTTTTTAATACTTTTATTCTCACTCAAGTTCTTTCTTGACACAAAATTCTCTAATTCTCTGCTGAGGTTAATAAATTCGTCGATAGAAGAAATAGTTCTACCAAACACAAAAGGTGTGTAAATATTCAACATGTTATGTTTAATAATAGTTATGAGGGTAGCATCAAAAACAGGCATAGACAAACGGCTAGCCATATCCATTATGTCTGTAATAAAATCTGGTAATGACTCAGTTATCTTTTGTTTACGAGTACGGAGTTCATGTTCCAAATGATAATCAAATTCAATTCTATCAAAACGTTTCAACAACGCAGCCTTCAAATCCTGCCAAGAAGCAATACGAATACGAACACTACGAAACCATTTAAGCGCAGTGCCTGACAAAAGATCAGAGAATGAACTAACCAAAAAATATTCATTAAAATTTTTAAACAAGAAATATTCTTCCACTTGAGTAATAAATTCCCTAACGCACGATTTACCATCATACAAAAGCTTACTTCGTTTTAAATCAGGCAACTTAGTAACAGAAGGCAAGTTTTTCCTCAAATTATCATTCAATAAAACATTCATCATATTAAATGAAGATGCGGCTCTCAGACTATGATCACCAGCTCCTCGACTATTCGAAAATGGATCAACAACTTCAGATAAATCAGCCATGACATGAGTAGAAGTACCAACTGGAACATCATTAACAATATTCTCAAACAAAGGCGGGACCTGTATTTCCTTATCCATGTTTGATTTATAAAAGGATGTGAAAATCTAATAAAAAGTTGTATTAAATACACTATAAGTTTCTAATTAAAGTATCAATTAAAGTTTCTAATTAAAGTTAATTAAATTATGAATGAAGTTAATTGCATTGATAGCAAAACGCTAAACTCAAAAGTCAAACAAACTCATAGAATGGAATGTTATTGTTGCAAAAATTATTTAGGTCAAATGCCTATAAAGATAAAAATGCATTAGTGATTCACAAAATAAATTATTTATGTCTACTTAAGGTAAACAGCAAATATTCAAATATTACTATGTTTTCACACATGTGAATAAAGGTTAAGAACTAGTAATTATATAATATTACTAAGTGGAAAATCTTACCTGTAATAAACAAAAGCTATATAATATAAAACAATTATAACAATAACCATGTTATACAAATTGAAACATTCACCTGTAATTGAGAGATACAAACAATAGTACTAACTTGTAGTATGATTAGTTTTGCAAAGTAAACAATAACAAAGATTTACTGTAATACACAGTTATGTAACAGTAAAATACATGAAGAAAACACTGTTCTTAACATGATAAGGTAAAAAATAATGCAAAGGTGACAAGGAATAAAGATATATGCACACTGTCATGTCCCTGTTCGCGAGTGCCAGATGTAATAATAAAAAAAAATGATTTTTATTTTCTCTGTATCTCCTATTGAAAAGAAATAGAAATAAAATTGGTTTGTAAGTACATTACCATAAAAGTTCGGGCGCCTTGGAGATACACATGCCTAGGATAATCAGCGGAGATTGGAAACTTTTAATCTGCCGGAGGTGAGCTAAATGAAACCAAACGGTGAGGTTTAAGGTTTTATTGTCCACTCCAGTGTGCATTTAGAAATAGTTGCAAGGATACATTCCTAATGTATAACTAACCTTAAATTTAAAATTAGAGTTTTATAAGCTAGGTCAATCTGAACCTATGTCAATATGATCTTATGTCACCAATGCATTTTTAGGTTATTTTGAAGTTTAGATTTAAAATATAATTAAAGTAAGCTCACGGCATCCCTCGGCGAGTATATGTAAACACAGCAGCGAGAAAGCTCGTAGCAGGCGAAGTTTTCAGTGTAAGCCCATGCGGTACATCCAGGTTTGAGGCGAAAAGTCCAAACCCTCCATAAGGAAATGCAGATGACCGAAGACAAAGGTCCAAAGAAAAGATCCAAAGGCAAAAAGAAAATGAGAAAAAGGGCAAAGGCGGTTCCAATTTGGAAACCTGTAACAAAATTGCATGTCATTAGAACAAACTCCAATATGAACACGAGGTCCTAATTTTTTTATAAATTTGTGCGACTTACCGCCTTAATTTGCTGGAACAATGCCAATAGCAAAAGAAATCATAATATTCTCAGATTAAGAGCTGAAACAATAGAATTTTAACAATTATTTTTCAAATTAGGAACGTGGCAATTCCAACAAAGTGAATCTTATTAAAAAATGACAACTCACCAGAAATAAACTATAATTCCACAAGAGGATAGTTGTGAAGACACAAACTATTATCCTTTAGGCAAAAATACTCTCATTTTTATGAGATTTATTGAAATTAAGTTACGAAGCCATGAATATCGACCATCCAGCCTCAACGCTAGGAAGAAAGGTGCTTTGACAGCCATACGTCAAAATGTCATTCACTCCGCGTTCCGAAACCTTTCGTTCAAAAATAGAATCAAAACCGGTGTGACGACGTTTGCAGAGCGCGTCGTTACAACATTTAGTCAATAAATTATTCAAATAACCCGAACCTGACCGTTCCTGGTGCGAAAGTGCCCATCACACTCGCCGCATTTGTTGTAGCATTTTTCTACCTGGGATTACTGGATAATTAAATTTTTCTATTTTAATTCGTATTTATGTAAAAACATATAAACTTACCTATAAGGAAATCTAGAAGTATATCAGACAGCTCCTTACTGCTAGGCTCTGGTTTCGCCACCAGCCTGAGCGTGGAGGTGGTGCAGTTCTGAGCACTAGCGACCAACTGGCCGGCACTCTCCTTGTTGCCGATGAGCAGCGCAGGTGGGGAGGTTCGCACACCTGGCTTTACTTGCCACCATGCTGCTCCTATAAAGGAATTCACATGGTATGGTTTAAAGCTGGAAATTTGAGGTACAACTGCAATATCAATTGCAAATCGCAATGATATTGTCCCGGCGTGAAATCGTTAGAGAAACCGCTAATTTGAAGAGTTTTATAAATCTAAATCTGAAAAGTTAATTAGCAGGATGGGTTTGAACCAGCGAGTCCTGCGACCAGCCCTTTCTAGGGGAATACTCTGATCAACTGAGCCCAGCACAGCCCGTGCTGCAACGGTTATAAAATGGTCAAAAATCGTTATTCATGAGAAAACATCTTGAACGAAGATTACGTACATACATCTAATCATGCCGGTTAATCCCCGAAAGGTAGGCAGAGATGAAATAACACTCACATTCCTACTAGTATGTCAAAGTCAAAAATCATTAATTATGTATGGACCATTCAATCGGCACTTACAAAACGTCAGTAAAAAAGTAAACATGAAAACCAGTTTAGCAAATGGACCACCGACCGGTTCGAAACCCGGCCCCAACATGAGAAGTCTCCGCAAGAAACTGCGGCAATTTTTTTAGTCCCACCTGTTCTGTTGAATAGTTCTACTGGTATCTAATAACGTGAGGCGTCTCCCGCGGGGGGAGGGCGGGACGCAGTAATGAAAGAGAAAGAAAAAGCATACCTCTTACGTAGTTAAGTGCACCGGTCCAGTCACATGCGCGGGAACTGACCCAGCGACCTTCTTTGTCCCTCAGTTCTCCTTCAGCAAGCCACCGCTCAGGGAAATATGGCCACTGTAATAGACATCATCTAAAAATTATTTTGGTGTTTGACGTTTCAAATATTTCTTAAAACCCGATGTAAAGTGTGACTCGAACTCACTCACTGCATGTTCTAGACAAAACTAGAATGAGGGATCTGCTTTTATGCATTTGAAAAAGGAGTACTTTACCAGGAGGTACGACACTACGGTATTCCCGTCCCAATTGAGCACTGCGTCCAACTGGGGAAGTACATCCACCCTACAGAATACCACGGCTATAATAACCGCGTGTCGTGTTTCCGGCGGTGAGTAGCCAGAGCTCACTGGAGAGTTTTTGTGCTGTCAATGTGGAGACTACAGGCTTGTCCTGATTGTTTCTTCTGCACTGACGACTCAAAACCTCTCTGTTCTTACAGGGTCGAAAGCATAGATGTGACTTCGCTGGTGTTCACACGTTCATAGGTCACGGTAACCACTTTCCATCAGGTTGGGCGTGAAAAAAACAGATCATAAGGACTATAGACTACTGTTCTAATGTTATTGTGAGAGTCGATTCACAGAGCGTTGTTCTAGAATACGGGTTTAAGACTAAATAAAGAGAATAGCCTCTCTACATCCGCCGAAGGACCAACAGCCACATTCCGTCACACATCCGTCACATACAAGTTCTAGAGTAGAAACTAAGAATCGGTGACGTCTGAACGAAAAAGTAGTAATGAACTGAGGACTTGAAAAACATCTTTCCAGTTGCTATGATCCTTTTCCTTCTTCTATTTGCTTTCATTATCGTTTCCATTATTACCAACCTGTATAAAATGGAGTGCTCTATGACAGAAGGTAGCTGGAGGATACTGCCTGTACAAGTTGGGATGTGGAGCGTCGATCACCGCGAACTTGCTGATCAAAGCACTTCGCGAGTGTACTAGATACCTGTGGACAATTAACGGAATTTTGTATCTGGAGCTAAAGGCATATGAAATAATTCTGGTGTGGCTCAAATGGGTATAGTAAAAGCCATGTCCTGTCCTAAAAAATCTGCTGAGTTTTTTGCCAGAGAAGACAGGGGGCCTGCCATATGCGTTCTTTTTTCAAGCGAGAAACTGGTAGTGTTTTTAGGTTTAGGTTCAAAATATCTAATTCCCGAAATGGTCAGAGGATGCAAAACGTCCATATCCCCAAATATCCATATCCAAGAACGTCCAAATTTCAGAATCTCGAAGTCTCAAAAGGTCCAAAGTCCAAAAAGGTCCAAATCCCAGAATGTCCGAATCCCAAAATGATACCAGAATAGGATGTATAGCTCCAATTAACTCCCCGAAAATTTAAGCTAATAGTATGTCAAGGTGAATTCATAGGACGATATTGTAAACCGCTGGTCTGTGTAGTGAATATTGTATTTTAAGTTCTGTTTTTCTTTACTTTTTTTTGTTGGTGATATGTTGGATATTAACCGAATTCAAAAGAATTAGAAATAAACACCTCAACAAAGTCTAGGGAACAAGATGACCCCAATTATTTTTTTTCGTGTAAATCTTGTTTTGCAAATAACTGGCAGCAAATAAATAAAAATAGAATAAAGTAGATTACAGAGTTGTTCGAAATTTAAAAATAAATTTTAATAAGTAATGATTTTCGAATATGGAGGGAAAACTTTTAAAAGTGTTTGATTGTGCAGTTTCTCTGAGGCAAAATAAAAATTATTATTTTTTATTGTAAATAACGTTTATTATCAATAATACGTCTTTTACGTATGGTTTGTGCATTTTTGTGACTGTAGTCATCATGTCACGTCGTCATTTAAGTCGCGAAGAGATGTTAAGGGCTGTTGGTATGCTGCAAGCTGGACGAACTCAACGCGACGTAGCGGATGCTGTCAACACCCAACCAAGCGTAATTTGCAGATTATGGGCACGCTACAGGTCTACAGGGGATGTTGCCGAACGTCACAGGGGACGAAATAGGGTTACTACCCCGCGACAAGATCGTTTCTTGCAAAATTCCGCAAGGCGGCAACCCACGATTACTGCTCGTCAGTTGGTCGCAGGCCTCCAGTCTCAGCATCAAGTGGTTATTAGCGATCAAACTGTCAGAAGAAGACTACACGAAACCAATCTTTATGCTCGCAGACCGCTTAGGGTTCCAGCTCTTCGACGTGGAAATCGAGGTCGTCGCTTATTGTGGGCTAACGCACATTTACAGTGGACCGACCATCAATGGGCACGGGTTCTGTTTTCCGACGAATCTTGCTTCGGTTTTCATCCTGATTCGAGAAGAGTGCGTATATGGCGAGTTCCTGGACGTCGGAGTCGTCTCCAGAATCCGCAAGAAGTTCATCCTTACCAAGGTGGAACAATCATGGTATGGGCTGGAATTCGCCTTGGTGGAAGGACCGACCTCGTTTGGATACGAGGCAATTTGAATGCAAACCAATACATTCAGGAGGTTATACACCCCATGGTAATCCCTTATCGACAGCAGTTCGGTCAAGATTTTATGTTCATGCAAGATAATGCACGGTCACACACCGCGAGGGTAGTGGTCAATGCGTTAAGCGAGCACAATATGACGACGTTGGAATGGCCTGCTCAGTCTGCCGACCTCAATCCCATAGAGCATGCCTGGGATTTGCTTGGGAGAAGAGCTTTCAGTGATTCTTTGGAAAATCTGAACACTGAAGAACAACTTTTTTTACACCTTCGCAGTGTATGGAGCCATATTCCACAGACGATGATTGACAATCTCATACTAAGTATGCCACGCCGTTGTCGAGCTGTTGCTAATGCTTTAGGAGGTCCTACAAATTATTAAAAACGTTTAAAGTACGGTTAGTTACTGTATTTCTTACTACCTCGTTATTTTGTGCCTAATCATAGAAGGTTGTAATACTCAATATTGGCACTATTCAATTCTTTCTTAAAAAAAAAAAAATTTGGTATGAAAATGTTTTTATTAAATTTAAAATTAAAAACGGTATAAAAATACCCTTCTATTGATATAAAACACTCACTATTACAAGAAAGGGTTTTTAAATAAAAACTAGAAATGTCCTTGTTCCCTAGACTTTGTTGATGTGTGTAATTGTAGCGTCATAACGGAAAATTTAAACCCAACATACTCTTCTTTTCGGAAAAGCAATATTTTTAACTTGGTTGAATCAAAATTAAGGGATGGTGACATAAGTGGGGCATCGAGATTGCTTTTTAGTAGCGATGTAGTGGCGCCCTGCTCTCCGGAGACCCTTACTGGTCTGCGGAGCAAGCATCCAGCGCCTGCGGGTGGCCTTTCTTTTCCTGAGGCACCTGTCCCCGACCCTGATTGCCTGTGCGTAACGGCCAAGGAAGTGTTGGCAGCCGTTGTCTCCTTTCGAAATGGTTCTGCCGGAGGTCTTGACGCATTAACCCCACAACATTTGAAAGATCTTTTAGGGCCAAGCGCCGGGGAGGCTGGTGAGGCACTTCTGAAGGAGCTAATGGCTCTCATGAATTTGATGCTCTCCGGTAGTGTGGATGATGCCATCACAGACATTTTGTATGGGGCTAATTTGTGTGCCCTACGCAAGGGAGATGGTGGCATTCGTCCCATTGCCGTGGGATGTACGTACCGACGTATGGCAGCCAAACTCTGTTGTAGATATTACAAAACCGAGTTAGCTTTGAAGTTACAGCCCCTCCAAATTGGTTTTGGTTCAAAGGGGGGCTGTGAGGCTGCCATACATGCTTTATTAACCTACCTTGGCTCCAGTAAAGGTGAGGTCATTCTCAAGGTTGATGTGAAGAATGCTTTCAACTCGGTGAACAGGGACACCTTGTTGAACCAAGCTAAATTAGAAACACCCAAAATTTATAATTTTCTTTGGCAATGTTACAGATACCCCTCCAAACTATTATACAAGGACAACCTTTTGAAATCAGCTGTTGGATGTCAACAAGGAGACCCTCTTGGACCGGTAATTTTCAGTTTAGCCATTCAGCCCATTATTCGGCGGTTAAATTCTAAATTTAATGTATGGTACCTAGACGATGGGACTCTAGGGGGAGATGTGGAGACAGTTTTACAAGATTTGGTATTTATTAAAAATGAATTTAGATTAATTGGTTTAGAACTAAATGACAGCAAATGCGAGATTTTTTTAAACGACGTTTCGGACAAAATTTCTACTATTTCTAAATTCAATTCCGTAGCTCCCACCATCAAAATTTTAGAAAAAGACTCTTTACGTCTCCTCGGGTCCCCAATCCTAGAAGATGCCTACACCTCATTTATAGAGGAAAAAATTTCAAAATTTTAGTGACATTTCGGATCGCCTACTCAAAATAAATATACACTCGGCTTTCACTATTCTTCGGTATTGCCTATTCGTTCCAAAATTCACCCATGCCCTACGATCGACGCCATTTTTTAAAAATATAACAATTTTGAAAAAAATGGATGAAATTATAGAAAATACCCTCACCAAAATTTTAAATGTGGCCTTGGATGACCGAGCTTTACTACAAGCGACTCTACCGATTCGCTTGGGTGGGCTCGGTATTCGCAAAATTTCAGATGTCAGCTTACCAGCGTTCCTGTCTTCAGTCCACAGTACGGAAGAATTAACTAGGAAAATCCTTGCACCTACACTAGTTAATTCTGAAGTATTGTGTAAGACTGATGCAGTGAACGCTTGGAAAATTGCATGTCCAAACACCGATCTCCCAAGGAACCTTTTCTCACAGCGTCAGTGGGACGGGCCGCTCTGCAGCTTAGTTGGAAAAAAAATACTAAATACATGTTCCAATGCTGCTGAGCGTGCCCGTTTACTGGCGGTTGGAGTGTGGGAATCGGGTCTTTGGCTACAAGCTCTTCCGTCATCTAACGTAGGGACTATGTTAGATGACACTACCTTCCGCATCGCAACTTGTCTCCGTTTAGGTGCGCCGTGTGTTTCTCCGCATCAATGCCGTTGTGGAGAAGCCGTTGACAGACTCGGACACCATGGTCTGTCGTGCTGCAGGAGCGCTGGGCGAATTCCGCGGCACGCCAGCCTCAACGACATAGTCCGCCGTGCTCTTGTCACCGCCGGTGTACCAGCTGTACTAGAACCAAACGGTTTGGCGCGTGACGATGGCAAGAGACCGGATGGGATGTCGTTAATGCCATGGAAGATGGGTAGGACTCTGGTGTGGGACGCCACATGCGTTGATACCATGGCTCCTACCCATATAACTAGCACGGCTGGCTGTGCTGGTGCTGCTGCTGCTTCTGCAGAGGCTCTCAAGCGGCGCAAATACTCCAATCTCATCGGAGATTATGAATTTGTGCCGTTTGGAGTTGAGACTTTGGGGTCATGGGGTCCGAGCGCTCGCAACCTCTTCCGTGAGATTGCGAAGCGAATGGTCGACGCTTCTCGTGACCAGAAGGCTGGCCTCTTTTTAGGACAGAGAATAAGCATTGCCATACAACGTGGCAATGCTGCCAGTCTTCTGGGAACGCTACCACAAGAGGCATGTGATGCGGAGGAATTCTACGACGCATTTTAATTGTTCTTAGCTATAAGTTGTATAATTGTTATTTTATTTTTATTGTATTTAATATTTATAAATTATTTCTTGATTTGTCTAAATAATATAAATAGTTTGTAAACCTAAAAAAAAAAAAATCAATGAAAATACACTATAACTTCAAAATGAAATAAAATAAAAAAAATTATTGAAGAAAAATTAAATATAAAAAAAAAAAAAAAGGAGATATTTACATTTGGCTATTTTTACCCGTTTAGGGCGAAGCAATAGGAGGGTTTAATTTTGACAGGGTATGTAAATATGTAGGTATATCTGTTCCCTCATAGCTCCTCAACCACTAATTAGAACTGGACAAATGATGTATCATTAGAAGCATCTTAGTCGTCCGCTGGTTATAGGCCATATAACGCGTCACTGAATCTTATATGGCGCCCTCTAGCGGTCATAAAGTACGGTGATAAAAAATAAATTTGAGATAAATATGTCGTTTTTGGTATCAACTGAAAGGGCCTAATTAGCATATATGTATAAATTATGCCTATTTCTAGCCCCAAAATAATATAAATAAAATAATAAGTTTTAAACTAAAATACGACTACTGAAAAGGTAATAAACAAGATAATATCTATCTAGGATAGCCGTCATCGTATGCCACTTAGTCTAACAAAAAATACATTGTAGGGAAAAGTGGCATACCTACGACCACGGCCATCTTAGATATTTTATTGTCTAAGACTTTTTCAGTAGTCGGGTTTTAGTTTTAAACTTATTACCCTAAATCATAGATAATAATTATTTCAGGATGTTGTTGAATGATAAACAATTAGCGCTTAACCTATCAGTATCGCGCCACGCTGCTAATCTCCTAACGAATGTCCACGCGCCGCTATCGGCCACCAATCTTGAACTTTAAACTAACCTACATATCCGTATTACGTGTTACTAGTTGCGTATATCTTGTGTGTATCTGCGTGGTGACGGAGAAAGAATACAATAATCACCACCTCCTCTCATCTGAAGGGTGTCATAAGAGGCGACTAACGGCAAAATACGCAGACGATATCACTGCGAGAGAAGGAAAACTCGAAACAAAACCCTGTACTAACCCGACTGGCCAGCGAGGAAACAGTAGGCCAAAGCCTCCCAACATTGGGAAAGGTCTGTGTCCAGCAGTGAACTGCGATAGGCTTATTGATTGATTGATATCATGTGGTACCTAAAGACCAACGCAGAATTGATTATGATAATTCCCTGCAGTAAAGACTCATTTACAATGAGCCCTTTTTATCTGTGGAAACAATTTCTGGTATGTAATGCATTGGAGAAAATACCCAGGATTAAAAATAAAAGAATATTCGTAACCGAAATTACTAATATTCTGTCTAACCCCTCCAGATAAACTTTTTTTTTATACCACTTGGTTGGCAGACAAGCACACGGCCCACCTGATGGAAAGTGGTTACCGTGGCTTATGGACGTTTGTAACACCAGAGGAGTCACAGTCACGCTGCCAACCCTGTAAGTGCAGAGTTTCTGTGCCATCACTGTAGAAGAAAAAACAGGACAAGCCTTTAGTCATCCCACTGACAGCACAAATACTCCAGTGAGCTCTGGCTACCCTACTCACCACTAGGAACACAACACGAAGTTATTATAACCGCGGTATTCTGTAGGGCGGAGGTACTTCCCCAGTCGGACTGCTCATTTGGGCGGAAATACCGCCGTGTCCTACCTCCTGATTGCGTGTGTTAGGAGTGGGTTCACGTCGGTAATGGCCAAGATTCGAACCTTTCAATCGCAAAGAAGACTCCTTTACCACTAAGCTACCGATGACGCTTAGTTTATTAAGTGACCTTAATTGACAAATATCAATAAAATACTTAGAACAAAATCAGATTCCTATAATTCGTGACTAAAAATGTTCTCTTAAGTGAGTCAGAATCAGGAGAAAAATAAAATCAAGTAGAGAGTTCTTATTTGTTTCACTTTTATAAACCTTTCGCCGAAATCAAATGCCTCAATTATTAGTCATAATCATAGCTACTATGATTTATTTTAAGTATGATTACAAAACTGATTAGATATCTATAATTTTATTAGTCATAAAGGTAAACAACTTTAAAAGGCTAAGTAGTAAGTATACTATACTCATCTCTTCCCATGGGTTAGCCGTATTGAACGACGGCTTGAGAGGCGAAATTACGTACATAGCACGTAAAAACGTGACTCGCCGAATTGAAAATAATAAAAAAAAACGGTTTTAAAATAGCGTTTTATCACGCTATTATAAAATAAATTCGGGGAGATTGAGTCTGACGTACCTAGCTCAGGTGAGGTGAAACCAGAAGGGGATATATACGATTGAAAAGATATGATTTTTTTGTACCTACCACTTAGGTGGCAGACAAGCCTGATGGAAAGCGGTTACCGTAGTCTATGAATGTGTGAAAAACTAGGGGCGTGAAATGATAAACATACATAAACTCACGCCTATATCCCCGAAGGGGTAGGCAGAGGTGCTAGCACCCACATTTCGCCAGTTTATGTTTAGGTCCCAATGTAATGTGGCGAGCATATTGCCATTCTTTCTTTCTAACCGGGCACTTATAAACCTGCGATAAATACACACATAACTTCGAAAGCATCGGATAGTCATTGGTGTGTGCCATGGTAAAACCTGGGATCGAACCCGAAACCTCCCCTCAGCGGTCCATTACCCATACCACTAGGCTACCCCAGTTCGGAAATGATAATCTTCTTGATTTTATTAGTGTTGTATAATTATCTCATGGTACCGCGAGCCCCAGGGCCCAGACACATGGCAGACGACGCCTCGAAATGCACTGCTGTTATCTGATAAGGGTATAAATTGTTTGTTATTTCGAATACTAGTGTATAACCGCGATTTCGTTCGTGAAATGCTGATATCTAAAGGTGTGTGTCTACAGCTCATATTTTTCGCAACAAGACATTCGACAAAGTCTAAATTTTCTCATTTTTTTATGATGTATTCTTATATGTATTCTCGAGAAATAATACTTTCTCTAAGGTGCCAAACATTTAACAACAAACACTAGAGAAAATATTCTTTCTCTAAAGCGGCAAATAAGTTTTTTTTTGAAATGCCATAGAGATATAATCTCTACAATATTTTGTTGTTTGTTTTTAGTGAAAATGTTGCATAAAATAACCTTAGAACCTTATTACTCGTCTAAGCGTTGCTCTTTCGCTTGTCTCCCTTTCGCTTTGGAATTCGGAGTCCGCTTTTCTACTCCTCCGGCTGTATCCAAGGCATTTCTCTTCTCATTTCTTATTTCTCCTTTTGGTTTAGCTTAGATAGCATTCTGTTTGCCGTGTAATCTTACAACCTTGAGACAAAACCGTGCACCAGAACCTAGTCCGTTAGTCAGCAGGTGAACCGCCTTACATGAATGAGGCTTGGCTCCGAAGGGTTTCTTAGACATAATCTAACTTTTCTTAGTTAAAAGACAAACCTTATCTAAAGAATACTTACCAAGTAAGCATCCCACCAATCCCAAACCCAATAACCACCGCTGGCCTGTTTTCTGATACACCAAAAGCACCTAGCAGCGTCACCAGTTCTTCAACCGCTCTCGGAGGTGACAGATCACTTCGGGATCCTCCCTCACTGCCGCCTGTTCCTCTCAGATCCAAGGTAACCACATGCTGATCAGATTCAGCCAATCTTCTGACAAAGTTGGACCAATTTGGACCCCATAGAGTACCAGAATCTGGTGCGTCTTTGAGTATTAGAACTGTTGGGCCAGTTCGCGAGCCAGTTTCTACGTAATGATATTTGACCCCCTGAAAAAGATATTAATGTTATAATAATAAATAAATAAATAAAAATTTTGTTCATACAAAAAGTTTACAGTTACAATCACTTTGACATCAATGAGGTGGTTATAATTTCTTAAATGGTGAGTACTGATACCCAAACTAGGCTAATGCCTGTATTTTGGGAGGCAGTGTTCTACAGACGTTGCGTAATTAACAATTGATTGTTACTGAGCGGCGGGCATACAGTTGCTTCGATGTAAGTATTAATCAATTATAGTTTTATTGTTTATTAATATTATTATTAATATTATACTGTCAATTAGTGTATTGCAGTTCACTGCTGGAGAAAAGTCTCTCCAACGAGAATCATAGCACGCGTCCTCAATGTAGTCTATCCCTACTAGGTTTTACAAGTCATTCCTCCATTTTTAAGGAAGTTGCTTCGTGGTTTTCAAAAAAATTACCCCATCGATTGATGGCATAATTTTTTTTCCGATTTTAGTTGGTTCGAGTCCCGGGTGAGTCAAGCGACTTCTAAATATTTTGATTGCAGTTTTGTTTTTTTTTCAAATATAAAAGAATATCTCCTTTAAGTAAAATGAGCCAACTTAGTCTTAAGGTAGTTTCCCTGGCTGGATATTAATGTTTTGTTTGCCTCATTTAAAAAAAAAACTTACACCTGCTGATTAATAACAGACGAGCTTCTGGCGCATGGTTTTCTCGGAGTGGAGGGTCTGTCTGTTCCATAAAAGTTAAAATAAGCCATTAAGAGTATGCATACACATATAAGAAGAACCACGAAAGCCAAACCCCAGGCTTCAAAGTACAAGCGATGATTTGGTTGAATCCAATGCTTTTATTGCAAAAAATCTCATCTTCATCTAAGCGTTAATCCCAGTCGCATCCGAAGCTGTTACTTTTTTTTTTTTATATAACACACGTCAATTAGACTTCGCCTTGCCTGATGGTAAACTGAAGGCAAAGTCTCAGAAAAGAGGGTCACCATTTAGGTATTTAAACTATCACGGTCACTCACATCAGTATCAAAATAAACGGGATATTTACCATGTTTCATTGTTTTGAGTTTCCGATATTTCGGCGCTGTTGCAAGCACTATGATCACGGAGGAACTGAAGTATCGGAAACTCAAAACAATGAAACATGGTAAATATCCCGTTTATTTTGATACGGAGGGTCACCATTACTTACACATACCATGTAACAATGGTGACACTCAGCTTGACGGCCTCATCATATGCTTTTTCACGCCCCGCTTAAAGGCCCCGGGACTGTAGGAAGAAGGAAACACGTGTGCTGGTAATGAATTCCAGGCCTTAATGGTGCGACAGAGGAAAGAGTCACCGAACCGCTTGGTTCTTGATCGGATGTTCTGTCACTTCGATTTGTCTTAACTTCGATATTTTTTTAAGCGACTGTCATCTGAACTCCAAGGCTATATCGAACCATTGCAGTTAGACCAGGTCCTCGATTCTACTAAAGCAAAACCACTGTCATACCACATAACATAACATAAACTCACGCCTAAATGCCCGAAGGGGTAGGCAGAGGTGCTAGCACCAACATTTCGCCAGTTTATGTTAAGGTCCCAATGTAATAGGTGGCGAGCCTATTGCCATTAACCGGACACTTATAAACCTGCGATAAATACACACATAACTTCGAAAAGCATCGAAAATTCATTGGTGTGTGCCATGGTAAAACCTGGGATCGAACCCGAGACCTCGTCTCAGCAGTCCATTACCTATACCACTAGGCTACCGCGGTGGTATACCACATACACTGAAAAATGGCATTGAATAATAGACTTTATTTCTATACGCTTTAAGTTAAAATTAAATAAAAAGAGTTGCATTACACTGCTTCTTCATTCACTCTCGAAAAAGCCTTTCAATTTTAAACTTCAATTGTATTGCTTCAAAGTCTAAAATGAAATGGATTTTTTAGCAGAGTCCGTGGTATAACAGTGGTTTTGCTTTAACAGAATTGAGACACAGTTGTTGGATTTTTTATGGCTCCAAGTACCCGTAACAACTGCCACAGATGTTAGTATGGCAATCGGCTTAACGAGCTCCCCGAAGCAAGACAATGTTAAGGTCAAAAGTAATACTTCAATCAAAATATTTGTTTACTAAATAGCTAACAAACGTAGGATACGACGGCATTTCCGTCCCAATTGAGCAGTCCGACTGGGGAAGTACCCTACAGAATACCACGGCTAAAATAACCTCAAGTTGTGTTCCCGGCGGTGAGTAGGGTAGTCAGAGCTCACTGGAGAGTTTTTGTGCTGTCAGTGGGAATACCAAAGGCTTGTCCTGATTTTGTGTTCTGCACTGACAACACCGAAAATCTCTATTCTTAAAGGGTCGGCAGCACGGGTGAGACTCCCCTGGTGTTACACATATTAATAGGTAACGGTAACCACTTTCTATCAGGTGGGCCGTGTACTTGGCTGCCACTAAAGTTGTATAAAAAGAAAATAACTGGGATAGCACCTCAAACTAGAATAATTTAACTTTACTTATTTTTAAAGCTATCTTAAACTAATCATAGGTATCATAGGAGGTAGGACACGGCAGTATTGCCGCCCAATTGAATAGTCCGACTGGGGAAGTACCTCCGTCCGCGAATACCACGGTTATAATAACTGCGTGTTGTGTTCCCAGCGGTGAGTAGGGTAACCAGAGCTCACTGGAGAATTTGTGCTGTCAGTGGGATGAATAAAGGCTTGTCCTGCTTTGTCCTCTACACTGACAGCACAGAAACTCTGTGCTTACAGGGTCGGCATCGCGAGTGTGGCTTCTCTGGTGTTACACATGTCCATAGGCCACGGTAACCACTTTCCATCAGGTGGGCTGTGCGCTTGTCTGCCACCTAAGTGGTATAAAAAAAGTGTTCCACTCACCATAACTTTCACAAAGCAATGTGTTCCAATAGAAGCGTCAACAGTCAGTTCCACAGGCGACACATTCGACACTTTCCTCCTGTGTCCCTTCCAGAATCTCTTCACAGCCATCTGGGTTATCTGCCACAGACCCACAAACACACATTTCAATATTAATTCCACTGCTTCCCAACCGGACACAACCTTTAAAACGTTCGTTTGACGTGCACCCATATTGAAGACCTATTCGCTAAGTGATAAGTAAATGGTGTGATGTACACATGCCACGATCGACGTATGCTTATCACTGTTTATCAAAGTTTTGTTGTCGAGACGGTTATCACGCGTGCTTGGGCATGTATGAAGTGTATGAACTGTCAAAGTGCGATCCTAATGAACCGTAATTGATTTATGTGGTATGTTGCGTGCGATTTATTGATAGATGTTGAACACGAATTGTGAATGGTTTTGTTTGTTTGACTACCCGCATATTAGATTTAAAAATAAATCGGCTAAGTGCGATTCAGACTCACGCACGATTAATATCCATGATCTATGTAACTTTAGCCTAATTAAATATTTATTTTATTCTATTTTTAGTTAAGATTTATGTTATAATAATAATAAAACTTTATTTCAGACCTTGATCCATAAACAGTGTTAGTAGTACACACTTAAAAGCTATGTTAGTAACAAACAACAAAAATACATTATATGTGAAAATTTCAACTGTCTAGCTATCACTGTTCTTGAGATACAGCCTGGTGACAAACAGACAGACACACGAACAGTGGAGACTATTACTTAGGCTTAAGTAGAATTTGGGCCACCCCATCTCGTCGTATCGTCGTACAAGGCGACTAAGGGATAGGGCTGTTTAAGGTCAGACAGATATATACAGCCCAGACTCAGCCTCAGATGCACGGCTCGTGCCCGAAAGACGGCAATAGAGTTACGTGGGACCGAAATCAATGATTGGTGAAATGTGGGTGTTAATTCACCTCTGCCTAATGTTTCAGGGATAAAAGGCGTGATTATATGTATAATGTACGAGTACATAAATATGTTAAATCCTAGTGGTATGGATAATGGTCTGCTGAGACGAGCTCTCGGTTTCGATCCTAGGTTTTACAAAGGCACACACCATGACTTTTCGATGCTTTTCGAAGTAATGTGTGTATTTATCGCAGGTTTATAAGTACCCGGTTAATGGCAATAGGCTCGCCACCTATTACATTGGGACCTAAAACATAAACTGGCAAAATGTGGGTGTTAGTACCTCTGCCTACCCCTTCGGGGATATAGGCGTGAGTTTATGTATGTATGTTAAAGTCTTAGTGATAAATAAAGAATAAAGTAACATCACCGTAATCCACTAATTCAGAAAAAAAAAACAAATTCTCTTATTACGGTATGATGATTCCAAAGGATCAATATTTATAAAACACTATTAGAAACAAAAATAAGTGTAGTTTTTTTTTTGTCCTGACGACGAACCGTACGCGGTGCCGCCTGTGCCTGCGTCCGAAGGGTTTATTTAAAAACAAATTAAGTGAGGTCCGCGACGGAAGGCACTCAACTCGCCGGAGAGGATAATGTCTACAACATATTTAGCTTACGTTGCGTTCGATGACACTCGTTTTTTAAATTTTTTTGTAGGTATGTAGGCGTCGTGCGTTTTTTAATATTTGCTACCATTTCACAAATAACTTAAATACATAGAAAGAAAGCAAACCATAAGCCACTTGAGCTTGTCTGGAATGCTGTACCTGTTTTATTTTGGCGTTAGTATTAGCTTCAGACTTTTTCATTTCTCGGTACGTCTAACTAGAAGCATGTATTATATTCTAAGGTATTCTATACAACGTTATCTACACTCAAAGTAAGTATAGCTTAACTACCTTAGGTTATGGGTTCTAGAATAGGGATATACAAAGGTACTACGATACATGTTACATAGGTACATGTTATACATAGAAACACCAATGCAAATGGACATATGTAATAATGCCTACAAATATTTGCTCTAAACGGGAATTGAACGTGAGACCTCAGACGTAGCAGTTGAACGATCTGCTGCTACGCCGCGATACAGGCGCATACAAAGATACGGTCTTGACGCAGAACGTCACTTTCGCAAAATGTCATCGTGAAAATTTTGGTCACTTTTGCGAAAGTGACAATGTCACTTTCGCAAAATTGTCACTTTCGCAAAATTGTCACTTTCTTAGAATGTCACTTTCCTAAAAATGTCACTTTCTCAAAAATGACACTTTCTTAGAATGTCACTTTTGCAAAAAAGATACACCTTACAAAATCTGGTAAGTAATTATTATTATCTTGTTTCTCATTTCCTTATCCCGGGTTTATGTGAGACCCGGACTTTTGGAAGGCATGCATTATAACTTACTAAATACGTATAAGTTCATAAATGTTTATAAGGTTCGTAATAAATGTGCGTTTTAATTCACCTCTGCTTAACCCTCCGGAGATAAAGACGTGATTATTATATGTATAAATTTTCATTAAAATAGAGATTGAGAGAGTTAGTTACTCGAAAACCTTAGATTCTACTCTGCCAGAAACCACGCGACTAACCGGCTGCAGTTAAACGAATATATATTTTTTAATAATGATTCAACCACTACTTACCCATCGCTATTCCATGGAGCTGGTAACTTTGATGAAGAGCCCTTATTCTGGCCAGTGAACAGGTTGTACATGGTTACTTCAATGTGGGAGCCAAATATGGGAACCATATGCACTAGCATATTGTTTTGAACCCACCACTCTGAGAATTCTACATGGTTCTCGTTCTGTAGCATCAGTGACCATTCCCAAAAAATATCACAATAATTACAAAAGTCGTCTAATTTATTACGAACCTTATAAACATTTATGAACTTATACGTATTTAGTAAGTTATAATGCATGCCTTCCAAAAGTCCGGGTCTCACATAAACCCGGGATAAGGAAATGAGAAACAAGATAATAATAATTACCTACCAGATTTTGTAAGGTGTATCTTTTTTGCAAAAGTGACATTCTAAGAAAGTGTCATTTTTGAGAAAGTGACATATTAAGAAAGTGACATTTTTACGAAAGTGACATTCTAAGAAAGTGACAATTTTGCGAAAGTGACATTGTGCTAAAGTGACCAAAATTTTCACGATGACATTTTGCGAAAGTGACGTTCTGCGTCAAGACCAAAGATACACATTCAAAAAGAGTCTATCGTAATATGTAATTTCGTTGAAAAAAAAAGATATTACCACTAAAGCCCCGGGTCCTTTAAGCGGGGCGTGGAAAAGCATATGATGAGGCCGTCAAGGTTAGTGTCACCATTGTCACATGATGTATGTAAGTAATGGTGACCCTCTTTTCTGAGACATTGCCGTCTAATTGACGTATCCTATAAAAAAAAACTATTATTTATGTCAAATAAAAATGAATGAAATATAAACAACCTTTTTATAAGGATGAGTCGATAACTGGTGATATCACGTCATATAACGTAAGCTAAACATATTCACGCATTAATGGACAAACGAGGATATGCAGAAATGGCCAGTCAGCATCGCTAACGACACTCAAAGGGCACATCCATGGTTACTGCGACGCTTAGTTCGCGTCTCAGACAGCATTCAAAGGTATAAATTGATTTTCAATTGATTCGATAACTAGCTGATGCACGCGACTTCACATGGGATGTCGATTTCGCGACTTTTGGTCATAGCTTCGGATCTAATCTACCAATAGCGATAAATACATAAGATTTTAAGGCTGATGAAGACCATTCTTAGATAAAAATATCATGAAAATATGTTTGGTTAATTTTTGCGTCTATCGCGAAAAAAAAGAAAATAATTTAAAAAATTTGGTTCAGAACAATGATCTATTAGGTACAAACTACAGATAAGCTATGCAGGAACATAGCTTTCAAAAAAGGCGCGAACACAAAGTTTTAAAAAATAATATTATTACATTATTAATGTCGTATTTATTTTACGTAATCTTCTGTCAAGTCTCTGATGGTACGTAAAATGATGGCGATCGTCATATTTTATTTGTCGCCATTTTAAAGTAGGTAAGGACAACATTGTACCTATAGTTTATAATTTTAATTATTTATAATATATCAGTTCGCAATTCTTTTTTCTCCAATCAAAGAATCAATTTCATTTATTCAGTTTAGGCACATAAAGAGCACATATGAACGTCAAAATTATACAGAAATATAAAATAAATAATAAGTAATATAAATAAACCATTGGAAAATGATTCTTTGTGTGAAATGTTTTTTTTTATATCACTTTAGTGGCAGACAAGCACACGGCCAGACAAGCTATGGACGTTTGTAACACCTGAGGAGTCACAGTCGCGCTGCCAACCCTGTAAGTACAGAGTTTCTGTACCGTCAGTGCAGAAGACAAAGCAGGACAAGCCTTTAGTATTCCCACTGAGCCAGTTTTTTTTTTTTAGTATTTTTATTAGATAACTTGGATTTTAGCCTTGCAGCATAGGCATTTTGTGTTCTCCATTTGAATACGCGTCTAAGTCTAATGATATACCTACATATCACAATAACGTTTACGATAATAAACGCGGTCATATTATGGTATAGGTACATACGTTTCTACCAGGTTACACCGGCCGTGGTCACAGGTCAGGCAAATCAAAGTTATGCATGCACAACATGATCGCATTAATTCCCGTAACATTATTGTGTATCATGAAAGGCGAAAGTTTAAAAGTTAGTATACGTACATATCATTCGGAAATCTGATGCAACTTAGTTTAGTGCCATCCCTTTTTATATTAGACTAGCTGACCCACCCCAGCTTCCCCGGGGTATAATTTTGAAGCTTCATATTATTTTGAGCCCGTATGCTTTAGTCTTCAAAATATGTATTAAAAATTGACGGATTTGTTATCATTTATTATCAATGCTCCGCTCCGTTAAGTAGTAGCGTGATGATATATAGCCTAAAACCTTCCTCGATAAATGGACTACCCAACACTGAAAGAATCATTCAAATCGGACCAGTAGTTCCAGAGATTAGCGCGTTCAAACAAATAAACAAACAAACAAACTCTGCAGCTTTATAATATTACTAGCTGACCCACCCCAGCTTCGCCCGGGGTATATTTTGAAGCTTCATATCCCTTTGAGCCCGTATGTTTTAGTCTTCAAAATATTTTTTTATTTTTTTTATTTATTTATTTTTTCCTTATGTAACTAATCTATAACTTATAACTAATGACATACAAAGATGCCCTTGTGAATTCACTCAGAGAACCCGTAAACATGTCCACTATTTCGGATATCATATTGAAGGCGCGAAGGGCCCGAGTGAACGGGGCCTCGGCCTGCAGATTCGTGCGCGCTCGCGGCACCGCCAGCAGCGGCGGCCGGCGACGGCGCCACACGTACCGGTCCGGCACACACAGACACAAAGCACCCAGTATTGCTGGGTTATCTAGCTTACCCCTCAGTACCGCCAACATATACGTTACCAGCGCGACTTCACGCCTCACCCGTAGTTCATTGTACCCCACCATTCCCAATATGAATAAGGTGGGATACATTAGCGGATAATAAGGATACACACCATACAACCTTAGATATAGAAATCTAATGAATTTGTTTTGTATCCGCTCCAACATTAGATTATATTTGGCCTCTTATGGTGACCATACGGCTGCGTTGCTTTCCAGCTGGCTTCTCACTAGCGCATTATACAATGCTATGATCGCTCCTATATTTGTAAAATTATTTGCTCTTCGTAATATGAAACCTAAATTTCTGTAAGCTTTCTTACACACCGCAACTATATGGTCCCCAAATGTAAGCCCCGCATTAAGACGGACACCTAAGTCTCTGACCTCATTTACCCTAGTCATGGCCTCCCCCCCCACATTATACTGGTATAGTGTGGGGTTGCGCGCTCGACCAAAGGTTATAGTTACACTCTTGGCGGCGTTAAATTGTAACCCATTTCTGGTACTCCACTCTACCACCCGGTCAATGTCCCGCTGCAACTTCACACAGTCCTCCTGATTCCCAATGGGCATGTACACCCTTAGGTCATCGGCAAAAAGTAGACACTTCGCATTGCTTACGACTGTCGGTAAGTCATTGACCATCAGTAGGAACTCCAGAGGACCCAAGTTGCTCCCTTGACTTACACCAGATCGAGTGTAATATAGCTCGGAGATATACCCCGAGTACTCTACGTATTGCTGCCTATCCCTCATGTAACTATATGTATATGTATGAAAAATTGCCGGATTTGTTAACATTTATTATCAATGCTCCGCTCCCTTAAGTAATAGCGTGATGATATATAGCCTAAAACCTTCCTCGATAAATGGACTACCCAACACTGAAAGAATCATTCAAATCGGACCAGTAGTTCCAGAGATTAGCGCGTTCAAACAAATAAACAAACAAACAAACTCTGCAGCTTTATAATATTACTAGCTGACCCAGCCCAGCTTCGCCCGGGGTATATTTTGAAGCTTCATATCCCTTTGAGCCCGTATGTTTTAGTCTTCAAAATATGTATGAAAAATTGCCGGATTTGTTAACATTTATTATCAATGCTCCGCTCCCTTAAGTAATAGCGTGATGATATATAGCCTAAAACCTTCCTCGATAAATGGACTACCCAACACTGAAAGAATCATTCAAATCGGACCAGTAGTTCCAGAGATTAGCGCGTTCAAACAATCAATCAAACAAACAAACTCTGCAGCTTTATAATATTAGTATAGATAAGTATAAGTATATAAGTATAAGTATAGATTAGATAGACAGTCAACAAAATTGCTATTTAATTTTGTTATAGATGTCATAAAACAGCTGCTATCTTAGTGTAACAAACAGACAATCCATTTTTATTTATTCGTATAGAAAGATGAAGTTTACGCCTGCAGTTATGCTATGAGCAATACAAGGATAAATAATTTGCAGTCATATTTTGTTATTTTGTTTTCGTATATTGTGATTTGCTGTGTATTGAAGAGGTAGTATAATATTGAGTGGGTAGCGAGTGCTTGTAAGGTTCAATTGTAAGTATATTGAATTGAGTGGTGACGTGGGAGACGGTGGATCTGTGGTAGCGTTTTATTTTCAGGTAGATCTTCGAAAATAGATTAAAATATCATGAGAAGTATAAATTGATACTTGCTTCTGAGGTATATTGAAGTGAAGGCAATGGTGAGGGCAGTACTCGTCAATAAAGTAACTCATTATGTACTTAACTGTAGTACTTACATTTTTACTGAAAAAATTCGTTACTTCATAGGGATGTATATACTTACTGTCAAAAGTAGTAAACTGTTTACAAGGCATAGTCTTATTTTATATTAGCACCGCGCCGCGGTTTCACCCGCGTAAATCCTGATCCCATGGGAATATCGGTATAAAAAGTAGCCTATGTTACTCACGAAGAATGTAGCTTTCTAATGAAAAAAGAATTATTAAAATAGGTCCAGTAGTTTTTGAGTTTATGCGTTACATACAAAAATACAAATCTTTCCTCTTTATAATATTATATATAGTATAGATCACTAATTTAGAGACATCATTTGTAATGGCGGCCACTTTGGACTGCAACACAGCTTTCCATCAGGCGCGGTGTAGTAGTAGTAGTAGTGATGTTAAGAAGAGCATTCTGTCAATTTCATCCAATGCTGTTGGTAGCGATGCCGTTAGCCGAAATATGATTGTGCCAATTCTGGAGCAAATTCTTCCTATCCTATGTCACGTCTTTAACTACTCCATTTCATCTGCTATTTTCCCATCCTCATGGAAAAGTGCTCAGATAATTCCTCTACCTAAAAAATCTAAGTCATGCTCCTTCTCTGACTATCGTCCTATATCTATCCTTCCTTTTCTTTCTAAAGTTTTAGAGCGTCTCATTCACTCGCAACTCAGCTCCTTCCTAAATAAAAATGCGCTGCTAAATCCACTACAATCCGGCTTCCGACCTGGACACAGTACTGCGACAGCATTGGTTACTATCACGGAAGACATAAGACTGGGCATGGATAGTGGAAAACTTACGCTTTTATCCCTACTGGATTTTAGCAATGCTTTTAACACCGTAGATTTCGACATCCTGCTCGGTATACTGAGCTCTATTAACATATCTCCATCGGCGATTGAGTGGTTTCATAGTTACCTGTTTGGTCGCCAGCAGCGGATCCGCGTCGAAGAATCAAGTTCTTCTTGGTGCAATACGACTGCTGGTGTACCGCAGGGTGGCGTTCTATCTCCGTTGCTCTTCGCAATTTTCATAAACACAATCTCCGAAAATTTACTTTCATCCTACCACCTTTATGCTGATGATCTGCAAATTTACACCCAAGCTCCTCTAAACAACTTGTCCGATGCATTTACTGTACTCAATGAGGACCTGGATAGGATTTGCGAATGGAGTAAGAACCATGGACTCACCCTAAATTCATCCAAGACACAAATAATTGTTATTGGTAGTCCAAGGTTGACTTCGAAAATAGATTGGACCCAGCTTCCTCAGATCAACATGGGTGGAGCAATCATGCCAATTAGTGAAAATGTCAAGAACTTGGGTATCTATATGGATAAATCATTTTGTTGGAATATCCAGTTACAGGAAACCAGTCGTAAACTTTTCGCTTCAGCGGGTGCTTTACGCAGACTGCGAAACTTCCTACCAATTGCCACTAAAACTGCGCTCGCACAATCGCTTCTTCTTCCTGTTCTCGACTACGCCGATGTCAGCTATCCCGATCTCACAGAGGAGCAACTAGATAAACTTGAGCGACTTCAAAACTTTTGCATACGATTCATATTTGGTTTACGCAAGTATGATCACGTGTCAGATTTCCGTAAACAACTCAAGTGGCTCCCAATTCGGCTTCGCAGGAATGCTCATATTCTAACATTATTATATAATGTATTATTTAATCCCATCACTCCCTCTTATCTTAAAGAACGATTCCAGTTCCTCCATGACACACATACGAGATGCCTGAGGTCATCCGAGAATTTGAGGCTGAGAATGCCAATGCATTCAACTGATTTTCTTGGTAAGTCATTCTCTGTCAAGGCTGTGCGCTTATGGAACGCATTGCCATTGAGTATCAGACAAGCAAAATCCTTAAACATATTTAAAAGAATGGTAAAGGACTACTATCTATCATTGTGAACACTGTGACAGCTCACGATTAATATGCTCACTATTTTCCCTTCTTATTACTATGTACTATTTACTTCGTATATCTATTTATGTGCTAAAGTTGTATATTTATTTAACTTTATTTGAACTTCTCTCATATCTATCTTTCTTTTTGTATATTTTAATATATTATAACCTTGTTTCTAGTTTATTTGCTAACTACACCAAATTTTTTGCTTTATTACACTACTGTCCATCCCAAGGTTGCCTGGAAGAAATCGCTTCCAGCGATAAGGCCGCCCATTGTACATTAAACTGTATGCATGCTCACTACAAATTTTACTGTAATCTATTGGTGTACAATAAAGAATTATCTATCTATCTATCAAATCAACGACCTAAATATAAAAATAACGAATTGAAATAAAAAGTAAACATGTATATTAAATAGAATGAAGAGTTAGTTATAATTTAAAGTTCATAATTAGGTTATATGAACAGTTCGACGGTTTTTCAAGTCTATGTAGCGGGTTTGGTCCGGCGTGTTGCACGAGTGATACCGTAATAGATGTTGCGAGCTATCACATCACAAGTCATCATATCTTATGATTATTTGAAAGAAAGAAAGAAAGAAAAATATTTTATTTAAGTACCACACAATGGGCATCCTTCTAAGTACAAGTATTTTAGTAGTAACTACCAATTCCATAACATAACATAAACTCACGCCTATATCCCATAAGGGGTAGGCAGTGGTGCTAGCACCCACATTTCGCCAGTTTATGTTTAGGTAACGGTAACCACTTTTCATCAGGTGGGCTGTGTGCTTGTCTGCCACCTAAGTTAGTTGTATAAAAAAGGTCCCAATGTAATAGGTGGTGAACCTATTGCCATTAACCGGGCACTTATAAACCTGCGATAAATACACACATAACTTCGAAAAGCATCGAAAAGTCATTGGTGTGTGCCATGGTAAAATCTGGGATCGAACCCGTTACCATTTCCATTTGAAGTTATTTGATTACCTACCTAACTAAACCCTATATTTAGACGCGCACGTGATCTGCCTACTCGAATAAATGAAGAGAATATCCCAGACAGATTGCTATCTCCCTCCCTCATATGTATATAGGAGAAATTGTATGTTTTTAATAAAGGTGATTACACAATGGTGGTTCTGTGGGGCCGTATGGGTTGAATGGGCCCCTAAAGACCTTCGGAGCTGCAGCCAACTGCACCTGCTAGCCAGTACACCTGGGAGATGATTCTGCTAATTTATGTCGTAATAAAACCATTGTCGTACCACTTGTTCTCGGCAGAGTAGAATTTGGGCCACCCCATCTCTTCCCATGCGGTACAAGACGACTAAGGGATAAGGCTGTTTAACATCAGACAGATATATATATCTACAGCCCAGACTCCGTCTCAGATGCATGGCTCGAGTCAACAATAGTGCTCAGAAAACGGCAATAGGCTCACTCCCTATTACGTGTGGTTGTTAATTCGTCTGCCTAACCCTCCGGGGATAAAGACGTGATTTTATGTTTGTATGTTCTACTGACACTCCAAATAATGCCATTTGATTTAACACTTAACTGCTAAGCTGTTAGTGTCCAAAATTAAATGTCATCATGCAGAGTGAATGAAAAGACAAAAGACGTAATGAACTATTTTTCATTCAATTTTCGACTTTAAGGAGATATCAATAAAGTCAGTGGTACAATAGTGATTTTGCTATAACAAAGTTAGCAGAATCGGAGGCATGATTTTTTTTTTATATAGGACACGCCAACTTGCTGACCTCGCCTGATGGTAAGCTAAAGGCAAAGTCTCAGGAAAGAGGGTCACCATTACAGACACTAAGTGTTACAATGGTGGCACTCAGCTTGGCGGCCTCATCAGATGCTTTTTCACGCCCCGCTTAAAGGCCCCGGGACTGTAGGAAGAAGGAAACACGTGTGCTGGTAATGAATTCCAGGTCTTGGTGGTGCGGCAGAGAAAAGAGTCTCCGAACCGCTTGGTTCTTGCTCGTATATAAATCCTGATCCTCGATTCTGCTTTAGTAAAACCATACCACAGACACTGCTAAAAATCCATTTAATTTCCATTAAAGTTCAATCTCAAAAGGTTTTTTGCAGAGATAATGAAAAAGTGTAATGAAACACTTTTTAATTAAGACTTTATGCGTATAGAAATAAAGTATAGAATTTAATGCCAGTTTTTGTAGTGTCTGTAAGTAGTATTGCTTTAGTAGAATCTAGGGCCTGGTGATTAACAGAGGCTCTGGTGCCCGCTTTCCTTTAGGGGTTAAGGGACAGCAATCGCTACTAAAAGTTCACACACACTCACAGATAATAATCGGCTCAGTCACTCACGAGATTACCATGAACAAATCGGCAAAATTGTTATTTGAACATTTTTTTTTATACCACTTTAGGTGGCAGACAAGCGCACGGCCCACCTGATGGAAAGTGGTTACCGTGGCCTATGGACGTGTGTAAAACTCTTCACTAAGAGTTAAGTGCGAATTTTTTTTTATACCACTTAGGTCTTTTTTCTTGACATAACAATTAGACGTGTGCTGTTGCTATGCAAGCTATCTACTAGTACACAGGAGGAACTGATGAACGCCTTGGAGAACGCAATCCAGATAGCAGCATCGTGGTAAAATAGAATTTGAGAGTTAAAGCGCCATCGATTCGACAGAAGAAGAACAGACCCTTCAATTTTATTCATTTGTATAGGGAACAATCACGGGATTTGACCTATCAATGCAACATGAATTCATCTATTTTTTGTTCACTACTAAACCACTATTTGACCAAACACTGTTGCCTAAGAAACAGACAACGTACCTAGTTTAGGTAACTCTTTCCTTTGTCGCACTATTAAGGCCTGGAATTCGTTACCAGCTCACATGTTTCCTTCTTCCTACGGTCCCGGGTCCTTTAAGCGGGACGTGAAAAAGCACATGATGAGGCCGTCAAGATGAGTGTCCCCATTGGCACATAGTATATGTAAGAAATGGTGACCCTCTTTTCTGAGATTTTGCCTCCAGCTTAGCATCAGGCAAGGCGAAGTCTAATTGACATATCCTATATAAAAAAAACAGGGTTTATTATTTTGTTGTACCATTTCATTAATGTATCAATCAATCAATTAGCCCATTGCAGTCCACTGCAGGACATAGCCCTCTTCCAATGTTGGAAGGCTTTGGCCTACTGTTTCCACGCTGGCCAGACGGGTTGGTACAGGGTTTTATTTCGAGTTTTCCTTCTCTCGTAGTGATATCGTCTGCGTATTTTTAAGTTAGTCGCCTCTTACAACATACCCGTCGGATGAGATGGGGTGGCCAGGTGCTGATCGCTCAGGTGTGGTCTTAGTGGACTACACCGTTTTATTAATATAATATTTTAACATTTATTCACTTGTGTCTAAAACTATGTTTATTGTATAGTGATACCAATTTATAAATCTATCTTCTGAAATAAATAAACTTTACTTTACTTAGGTACAATTTCTCCCCATTTTATGGTCTTCATAATTTTTTAGGTAGTCAGCATTTTATACTAGTGTTTTACCATCTAGTGAAGTGCAGTCAATTGACAGGATGAATATAAAAAAAACCTATTTTAGTTCAACGGATCTTCATGTTGAAATCCAGCCTTAGAATGAATACACAGAATAAACAATAGCCTTAAGATGACAAATGAACATTCTATTATTATCTGAGATAACTACCGCTGTTGTATCCTCATCCCAATCCCTCATAAGAGGTGCTGACAGGATGCGACGTCACGTTCCCGACCGACCCTCCGGCTGTCAAGTTCTTTGTGTAACGCTCTGTATATAAGGGAGGCTTACTTATATCTGAAGCAAACAAAGTTATCTTTGAGAATATTTCACTTTTGTGTTCGTATGTCATTATTGTCTGTCTTTCTTTCATATGAAAATAATAAGTAACTACTTATTTGATATTTTTATCTTGTTTTTTTTTATAAAATCTTTTTTTCAGAAGCCTTGATTATCATCACTTGGCATTTTCTATTTGCATAAGTCTTCTTTTAAGGTTTTAGGTTGCAAAAACACTAGAACAGAGCCCCTATAGATCCGTTTGTTTTATTATTTGTCTTGTCTATCAAGTTTCAAGAACGAGTAAAGAATATCAGACCTGTAAACTCTTGCAGCTGTGAAAATTACCAAAGTTTTATAACGCAATAGAAAGGCACGTTCGTTTATGTAGATAGTAATTAGTATACTTGTAAGGGAATCAAACTATTAGCGTTACTAAAGATTGTCCTACGATGACGCAGAGGCGTTATTGTCTGTTTTAAAATAGATAATTACTGTTAAGTTGCAAAATTTAGACACAACTTTAGTTGGTAGTAGTGAATCACCCTAGCATTGTAATATTCTTAGTAAATTGATTGTATCTGTAATAGTATTTATGAAATACAATATTTCATAAATACTATTACAGATACAATCAATCTGCACTTGACGCCTGAAGCACAGGACTACCTAGTTCAGGCACAGCTTAGATAAATATCTCTAAGTAAAGACCTCTGTAAGGCAATTAACTGAATAAATATATATTAAACATACCTAATATACCTATCAATGCACAATGCAATAACGCACGATAGATTAACAACCATGTAAAATACTGTACAACGATTAAAATAAATTTTGATTTGATTTGATTTGATTATACATACCTAATATACCTATCAATGCACAATGCAATAACGCACGATAGATTAAGAACCATGTAAAATACTGTACAACGATTATAAAATAAATTTTGATTTGATTTGATTTTTTGATTTGATTTGATTTGTTACTTCCCATTGAGCTAGTATCGAATTTTGAATAAAAAACATATTTTAATCAATAAATTTCAGCATTAAATATAACCACTTAGTAATGGATTTTATTGTGATTTATTTGTTATTTATACATATACGAAGGTTCAGGTACTTTTCAGCAGCCATGGTAGCGGGGTTTAGTCTATTGCAGACTATTGTTGGACATAGGTCTGCGGCATAGCAGTGCCTCCTCTGAGTTACCATTTCCGGGCCGTCAGTATATATGTCAAGTCAAAGTCAAAAATAATTTATTCTGTATAGACTAATATATCGGCACTTACAAAACATCAACAAAAAAAGAAACTTGAATATTAGGTTAGTAAATGGACCACCGACCGGTTCGAAACGCGGCCCCGACCTGAGAAGACTCCGGCAAGAAACTCAGCGGGCATAATTTTTTTAGTCTATTTACAAACATACACTTAGTCTACTTAATCTAAATTCAAAAATTTACTTGAGTAACATAGTTGAGCGAACAGCTCGTTTCCAAGCTTGTTTATCATCCAAGTATTCTTGGATTTTATAATAGCCTTTCTGGCACAATTTACTTTTAACTGGTTGGGTGCCTCCTACTATCCTATTACCGATTTGACTCATATTTGACAGCTTTTTATTATTGATAGGCCAGCTCATGTCCACTACCTTTGCCTTCACGCTTGCCTTCTCAATCAATTCATTGACTTGTACTCGTAGAGTCCCGGAAGAAGAAGATAATATAATATTTCCACATAAAAATCAACACCTTATCTAAATACAAATAACAAATTGAACTTAATTCTAGGTTTTTTAGGGTCCAATATCTTAAAAGGAAAAAAACTAAACCTTTATAGGATCACCTTGTTATCCATCTGTCTCTCTGTCTGTCTGTCTGTCAAGACCGTTTCTCAGGAATGCGTGGAGATATTAAGTTGAAATTTATACCTGTGCAAAAATCGAACTTATAAGTCAACGCATTCAAAATATTTTAATTACGGTTTACTGTTTACGGTTCTAGTTTCCCGTGTGGTTCCCGGCAGAGTAGAATTTGGGCCACCCCATCTCTTCCCATGCGGTGTCGTACAAGGCGACTAAGGGATAGGGCTGTTTAACATCAGACAGATATATACAGCCCAGACTCAGCTTCGAGTGGGGCCGAATACAGTTATTGGTGAAATGTGGGTGTTATTTCACCTCTGCCTAACCCCTTCGGGGATAAAGGCGTGATTTTATGTATGTATGAAGCTAAGTTACGGAACCGTCGGTGAGTGAGTCCGATTCGCACTTGACCAGCTTTTTTATTTTGCATACGGTTATAGAGCTAAGGTGTTCGGTTACTTAAGATGTGTTTAGCTACTGTCTAAAAATTATAGCTTTCTTATGGCGACCATACTAAAAAAATCCGGAAAAAAGGATTTCATAAAAAAATATATCACTCTGTAACAGTCAGCCGTCCCCATCGGCCGCAGTACATGGCCCCCCGGGGGACAGATCGTGCGATTGTCATGTTAATGTCCCCGACAGGGGGCGTACCGGCTCCCCATGAGGTGATTAATTATTATTTGACACTTCCACCTCCCCTTATGTATTCAGAGATTTCGCTCGGAGTCTGTATTGTTGTTTTATGATGTAACGTTGGCGTTAAGTATATTAAGGTACCTACTTATAATATAAAATATAATATGTGAAGCTAATGACTGACGAGGATAAATACTCCGAGCCTTTACCTCCTATCTTCCATTTCAACTCAGTTGGGGTCGGATTTTCAGTTAAACACGCTCAAACTGTTGAATGAACTCTTTGCTGTGGTTTTTCCAAGAGACTACATTATGACGTTCTTCAAGTAGGGTATTAGAAGGGGTGGCAGCGCGAGTGTAATGCCCCCCTTTTTTTTACGTGCGCAAAATCCTCACAGATACCTCCCCACCGGAGCCGGTGGAGGAGGTTATGTCGGACTCGAACCGACTAAAACGCACGCCGCCTGTGGGTCGTTTTGGTAGCCGAAGGTGAGGTTGACAGGCATATCCCTAGCAACCCGGCCGACCCAGGGCCATCTCTACCGATCTGGCCCTCTCCTCGGGTAGTGTAATGCCGCTGGTGTTTCATGCGTCTGTAGAAAATACAAGATAAAATCCAAATATACTTAGATGATAAACAAGCTTGGAAATGAGCTGTTCGCTCAACTATGTTACTTAAGTAAGTATTTAGACTAAGTAGACTAAGTATGTTTGTAAATAGACTAAAAAAATACCCGCTGAGTTTCTTGCCGGAGTCTTTCCAAGTCAGGACCGCGTTTCGAACTGGTCGGTGGTCCATTTGCTAAACTAGTCTTTCATATTTCTTTTTTGTTTTGACGTTTTGTAAATGCCGATTTAATGGTCTACGCAGAATAAATGATTTTTGACATTTGACTTTGACTTAGGCTACGGTAAACCCTTGCCATCAGATGACCCGTGTGCTGTGAGACGGTGGAACTATGATATTTTATAACCCACGGGCAATATCGAATCGAAAAAATTGGTGTCGATATCTCCAGTGACGTCCAATACCGAAGTCATTTGCAGGACAAGGTTAAGTTGGCATCAAGAAAGCTCGGAGTGCTCAACAGGGCGAAGCAGTATTTCACTGCGGGGCAGTAACTCCTTCTTTATAAAGCACAGGTCCGGCCTCACATGGAGTACTGCTGTCACCTTTTTGCTGGAGCACCTGCATACCAGCTTGACCCCTTCGACTCGTTGCAAATACGGGCATTGAGGCTGGTTGACAATCCCATACTCACAGGTAGAGTGGAACCTCTTAGCTGTCTGTTATTCTGTAGGGTGGAGGTCCCTCCACCCTACAGAATACCACGGCTATAATAACCTCGTGTTGTATTCCCGGCGGTAAGTAGGGTAGCCAGAGCTCACTGGAGAGTTTTTGTGCTGTCAGTGGGAAACCTAAAGGCTTGTCCTGATTGTTTCTTCTGCACTGACGGCACAGAAACTCTCTGTTCTTACAGGGTCGGTAGCACGGATGTAACAGGTAACTCCCCTGGTGTTACATATGTTCATAGGTTACGGTAACCACTTTCCATCAGGTGGGCCGTGTGCTTATCTGCCACCTAAGTTGTATAAAAAAACGTCCAAGACGGGATTTGAACCTTCGATCAATCCCTTACAGAGGAATGCTCTGAACCATCTGATCTACTCTGACACGTCTTGGTCATCCGAAATTGTCCAAAATACATTTGTGTTGGAGCGATGATTCGCCTACTGAGGTGGTGAAGACTCAGCAGATGAAGCCTGGGTATTAGATTAACTTCGATTTTTTTTTTTATACCACTTAGTTGGCAGACAAGCACACAGCCCACCTGATGGGAAGTGGTTACCGTGGCCTATGGACGTATGCAACACCAAGGGTGTCACGTCACATTCGCGCTGCCGACTATGAAGAAACCTTCTGATGCCCCTCTTGAAGAACCCCATATTGTAGGCGCTTGGGAAAACCGCAGCAGGGAGGTCATTCCACAGCTTGAGTGTGCGTGGGATGAAGTTTCTTTCATACCGCACAGTGCGTACCGTCTCAGGTCGCAATGTGTGGGGATGAATTCCCTGCCTATGGCGAGAGGTGCGATGATAGAATGTAGCTACGGGCATCATGTCAAACAATTCATCTGAGCACAAACCATTGTATAGGCGGTAGAACACACACAGTGAGGCAAAATCCCTCCTAAGGCTAAGAGGTTCCACTCTACCTGTGAGTATGGGATTGTCAACCAGCCTCAATGCCCGTCTTTGCAACGAGTCGAAGGGGTCAAGCTGGTATGCAGGTGCTCTAGCAAAAAGGTGACAGCAGTACTCCATGTGAGGCCGGACCTGTGCTTTATAAAGAAGGAGTTACTGCCCCGCAGTGAAATACTGCTTCGCCCTGTTGAGCACTCCGAGCTTTCTTGATGCCAACTTAACCTTGTCCTGCAAATGACTTCGGTATTGGACGTCACTGGAGATATCGACACCAATTTTTTCGATTCGATATTGCCCGTGGGTTATAAAATATCATAGTTCCACCGTCTCACAGCACACGGGTCACCTGATGGCAAGGGTTTACCGTAGCCTAAGTCAAAGTCAAATGTCAAAAATCATTTATTCTGCATAGACCATTAAATCGGCATTTACAAAACGTCAAAACAAAAAAGAAATATGAAAGACTAGTTTAGCAAATGGACCACCGACCAGTTCGAAACGCGGTCCTGACTTGGAAAGACTCCGGCAAGAAACTCAGCGGGTATTTTTTTAGTCTATTTACAAACATACTTAGTCTACTTAGTCCAAATACTTACTTATGTAACATAGTTGAGCGAACAGCTCATTTTCAAGCTTGTTTATCATCTAAGTGTATTTGGATTTTATCTTGTATTTTCTACAGACGCATGAAACACCAGGGGCATTACACTACCCGAGGAGAGGGCCAGATCGGTAGAGATGGCCCTGGGTCGGCCGGGGTGCTAGGGATATTATATATATATCGATATATGCTAGGGATAACGATATATTTTTGTGTTATAGGTGTTTATGTTTTCATTACTGTATTATTCTTTACAACTGCTGTGAGTCATTAGATAGTATAACAGTAATTCGCCAACCTTAGTAAATTAGCTGATAGCTAAGTGGCAGAAGCAAGATACTATTGATTCACTGCGATTAGAGATACTTGTGGTTCGATTCCAGTCTATAACGATTTTTTATATTTATGACAAAAATATAATTTTATATATCTATTGATAAAGTAATTTTGCATGAAGTTGGTTATTATTATTAGTTATTATTTATGTGATTAATTATGGGGTTATGAAAAGAAATGATACAAAATGTTTGATTCGTAAATTAATATATTTCATTTTTACTATCTACCAACCTGCTCATTGTAAATTTTATTGAGGTCTATAGCTTAAGTATTCGTTTTCTCAAGGAAAAGAGGATTGAAACTTAACCTCAATCTTACAATCTTAAACTAACTTGTCCTATAGCCAGCACGTCCCCTTTTCACCAAATTCACAAAAACTACTTCTAACTTAACTGAGCTATTGAATATATTTTTTGTAATAAATGGAAAGATCATTAAGTAAGGTTTACTTACTTGTAAGTTATGTAACAAAAGTATTCTTTCTTTACAGATTTAATATTTAGAACAACAAGATTACCTTTTTCCAAATACTTAATTAAGTATAATTAGTATTGTAGGCGGACAAAATATTAATAATTAATAATAGTTTTTGTGCTAACAATTATTAATATTTTGTATGTCCTCCGTTGTTCTCAATACAGCTGAGTAGACGTCGGCGCATGGATCCCACAACATTCTTGCAAATATCTGTCCCACGTAAATTGTCCCATCTTTGGACCATTATACCCCATATATTTTCTATTGGGTTTAAATCAGGGGATCGTGCTGTCCAAGGAATAACGTTGACCTCTGCATGTTCCCTAAGCCATTCGAGAACTATGACGCCACAGTGTATAGGACAATTGTCGTGCACAAAACTAAAGTTATTTAATTCATCTCGGGGAAAAACATTGCGCACTATTTAAAACGTCCACATAACTGCTGCTGTTTGCTCGCGGTGGAATAAACTCTAGTTCGCCTGGTCCTTGCGCGCTGATCCATCCTTCATATTAACACTTATTCTACCTGACTCCGTGTTAGCAACAATGTTACTGTCAGACCAGCGTGTATTGTTCCTACGCCACAACTGCATCCCTCCCTTCTGACAGGACTTAAAAGTTTTTTCGTCCGAGAATATGGTCGTTTCCCAGTTAAAATCAAGGTATTCCCGGGCAAAATGTAACCTTTCGTCTTTATGCCGTTGCGTTAAAAACGGTTTGATTGCTGGCGTCCGGTGATGCAGGCCTTCGGCATGGAGTACGCGACGAACAGTCATCAATGAAGTGTCAAACTCATTGGCCCATCGTCGTGTGGTTTCATACTCTGCCACCATATAGCTCCGCTGGTTGTGGTTAATCAACGGCGGCCTTCCACTTCTTGCACGAACCTTCAGACTACCCTCGTCCTCAAACCTCTTCACCCAACGGCTCACAGTATTCCTCTAAAAAGAACGTTTTTACACATTAATGGTTATTAACATATTTAAAACACCAGACCTATTTGAATAATTATCCTACTAATATTATAAATGTGAAAGTTTGTGAGTATGGATGTTTGGATGTTTGTTACTCTTTCACGCAAAAACTACTGAATAGAATTTTAATGAAACTTTACAATAATATAGCTTATACCACAGAATAACACATAGGCCATGTTTGGTCGCGATAACCGATATCCACGCGGGCGGGGCCACGGGCAACAGCTAGTATGATATAAAAATGAAATGCCACAATAATATACTTACGGATAAGCCAGTTTCATTTGCTATTTCACTTATATTTAACCCATTTATATGTTAAGCCACAATATTAGCTTTGACTTCCATACTAATATTACTTGTAGACATGTTAAAATTAATATTGAATCGAATCACGGGAATAACAAGACTCATAACTAAGTCCACCAACCAACAACGTTATTTTATTTTCTCTAAGCCAGAAATTATTACATTTTATTTCAAATCTACCTTCATACTTTTTATATTTTATGTTGATCTTTGCTAAAGTTTATCATATAATAAATTCTACTTAAGAAACATAGTTTACTCATCAACCTGATATTAATTTAAATAAATGAAACACAAAAAGTGTAATTATACACAGATTGTAGGATTTGAACCATCAACCTTTGAATTGCCGTAAAGCTCATGCTAGAACCACTCGGTCACAGGTTACTTAAGCTGTATAAACGAAATGATCGATAATATTCCTACGGAAGAACAATTTATGCGTGTGTGTAAATTGTCTTAAAAGAAAAAGGTCACAAGGAGCGCTAGAATGTTGACGCTATAATTACGTAGGATTGCTACTGCACTTTTGAGTTCTACTGTACTTTCCCAGTCGGACTGCTCAATTAGGTCGGGAATACCGTCGTGTCCTACCTCCTTAAAACTTACCTTGTACTTTTAGCGGTCTAATTCGAAAGCATGCTAATTTAAATAGAAATTTAAAAAAAAAGGAGGATCATACATTTATATAATTATATAACATAATAACAATTTTGGACGGTTTCTTTTGTAAAATAAATTAAATTTGCGGTTATTCTCGTAATACTAAACTCCATAATCGGATTTGTTCGCAAACGACACCCTATTAAAATTACAACGCGAAATCAACGTAACACACGTTGTCACACAAAACCTATTTCGTACAATGTTAATGTTGCCATTACAAAAAATTCAATAACATCGTGTTGTAAGAAAGAAATATAAGCAAGGAGTTTTTATTCAAAGCAAATTGTAAGTTGGTATTCTTGTAATACTTACTGACACGTCTCGTGTTTCAAGAAGGTCGAATGAAATTGCAACTGGATATTTTATTCAATAAACTATTGTGTATAATTTGATTAATATCTTGGGTTGGGGTGTGAGATTGAGGCGTGTGTATTTTTTACGTGTATCAGTGGTATTTAACTGCGGTTTTTATTACAAAAAATATAATTTCGTTATGTAAATAATACAAAACAGCTTGGAGGAAAAAAAATCTATTTGAATTCCGAGTTACCAAACTACGTACTCATTCTGTATGAGTAATGAATGAAATGAATGAATGAAAATTAATCGTAGATAAATGATGCTTAGGCTTGTTAAGTATACCTTGTACCTTGTTGATAGGTATCTATATATACCTGACGGTTGGAGTTTTGGCGCCAACATGAAAATTAGCGCATCGCGGTATTTTTTTATTTTCCAAAATTGGTGTGAATTTGAGATTTTATGTATAAAAATGGTGGATTTTTAGATATAATATCTTTGACAACGCACACAAGTGTGGAAAGCGGCAAATTACAGTGAATTGTGACTTTTCGTGTTGGTTCCAAACCTCCCTAGGGAGCTTCTAGTAAAGTCCCCACAACTTTACTGAGGACCGTAACTTGAAAAACTTGACTTTGGCGTCTCGCTATTAATAATTCTAAAGACATTTACTTGACATTGGCAATTACTTGCCAAAAAGGAGAAAAAAAAAATACCTGACGGTTATTGATGAAAGAGTGCGGCAAGGATTAACACTATAAGACTATAAGTTTAAATATCCAAAACGGCGTAGGCAGAGTTAGGGCGAGCCTATTCGCTTAGATTGAGGATATTTTATTATTACTAAAGGAAGAAGGATAGTATAGATATACCGTCAGGCGTAAGGCATCAAGTGGAGCGCAGACACTACCTCTCTCTTAATTTCAAACCCTCCAACCCCGAAAGTAAAGTATGTGCCAGAACCTCGTCCATTTATTAGCAGGTGTATCAAGCTGGCAGGTTCGGAAGATATTGGTGGGACTTTATTTATTATATGCTACTTTGAAGTGAGTAATCTATTTTATAAGAGAGAGTGATATCTTCCCATTCAGACTGACCATCGCCTTCTGGGATTTCCTCCTTCACTTCGCGCAGTTTTGGGTGCCCATGCTGGTGAGATAATTGACCAGCAAGTCAGGACTTTTTAGACCCCATTCTGATTGATCGGTATCATAAGTACCTACCCTCAACCAGAGGTCCCAAGACTCTGAGACAGAACATTTCGTCACAAAGGTAGTTAGCATTTTGATCATACATATATTATTCACGCCTGTAAATCCCCGAAGGGTAGTCAGAGGTGTATTAACACCAACATTTCGCCAACCACGTAATAGGGCGCAAGCCTATTACCGTCATGCGGGCACTATGTTTACTGCCGGATGGAGAACCGCACTATCCCTTGGTTGCCTTCTGCGACACCCACAGGAAGAGACAGTGGTAGTCCTATTCTGCTTCACCAGGAACCAACACGACCTGATCATACCTACGCTAAAATAAAAGGAAAGTTGCTAACGCGTATAACGAGGCAGTGAGTCGACATAATCTAATATGTATTAGGAGTGGCATCATGACTCTTAATAAAATTGCCTAAGTAGGTAGTTACTTAAAATAATATGGTCGTAATTTGTATTATTTCGTTTTAAACTAGTAATCTGTGGTAAGTAGGTACTTATCTATAACGTTCTTGGAGCACGCTTAGGCATACCGTAAAGTTAGGTCCTTATCATACTAGCGGTTTCGGGGCTGCTATGCGATTGCATATCAGCAGCGCTGTGTGCTTAGAGAACTCTAAGCACACAGCGCTGAGACAGCCTTCATAAGGATTTTCACTGGCCGGACTGGGTGACGTCACTGGAGATCGACCAGTGACAATCTTTATCAAGGCAATCGCAGCGTTGTGCTTACACTTTATGCATAGAGAATTATTGCACAGCAGAGCGGTCACGGAGCGCGGATTTGTAGTGAGTTTATGATATACTGACAATATACTCAGTAACAAAATAGATTCGTATTTTCGTTTGCAAAATAACACAAAGTAATTGCTCTTTTCTATTCGATTAATTGATAATAGATCTTCCCAAATTCGTCGATGCTTTCATTTTCGTCTCCGACATCTTCGCATTAACAAAACCAACAAGTGTTTTCTCGTCAGAACCCATTTTTAAAACTGAGTGTATTGTCAATATATCGTTAACTCACTACAAATCCGCGTCTGCTCCGTTCCGAAACCGCTAGGATGCTTAAGCATGCACATGGATATGCCAACTCTTTCAGTCGTCAGGTACAGCGAGCGTCAGAACTATCTAGACTAAAAACTCGTAATCCTATGTACCGATGATATTAATAAGTACCAAACTGTTTTATTGATTAAAATTGTATTATCGTCCCAACTAAAGGATTGTGTGCACAGAGTAAGTACCTAATATACTAGTGTGTGTAGAACCAAATATCAGTCAACAAGAAGGGGGCAAAACCAAGACGTCAAGATCATTTTGAGTATATGCTGACTGCAGACCTATACAAAAATAAATCCCTCAAATCACAGTTCATTAAAACTTGCAGCTTTCACACATTCAGAAACGAATGAAAAATGAAAATAAAAAGCGCGCCAATTCGGTTTACTGATGCACCGTACGGACCACGGACAGTCGTACTTTTTTAATTTCTTTTTTTTTCCGTGGCATTAGCATGCACGGAGTTCGGCCGGTAACTGCGTTACGTGAATTATTCTGTGTACCGTTGAGAGCGCGGGCGATTGTTGGAGAATCTGTATAAGAATTTGATACGAATTTCAACCTTATGTAAACTGCAGTTAGGTCTGTAATTTCCATGAAGGTTTCGTGGAGTAGTATGGTTAGTTGACGCGTGCATTGTGCCCGAGTGCATTACAACAGGGTACAATACGCGAGGGCCACTCGTTACCTACTTGACTGTGTAACTTCGTTTGTGAGTTCGCCTCGTGCTCGGCAGTATGCTAGGGAGCTTTTCGGACACGACCTTTTCTGAGTTATGTAAGACAGTTCTACAGTAGTACTTACCTAACTGTAAAGCGAAAACATTTTACAACAAGTGATAAGTTACAGAATATTCACTACGCACCATGTTTACTGATCGCAAAATGTTGATTTTTCAGTTGGTAGGACCAAGGATTAACCTTTTTCTAGAGAATCAACCACCTTTCACAAAATGCCCCTTACGAAAAAGGTAATTTTACCCGATGGACGGAGGGTAATATTTTTCCTTTTATCTAGTGTTTCTTTTGCAAAATATTTTTTGGAAAGTCTTGCTACGGTTTCGCAGAGGGTTATCTATATCGTACATTGTATGCACAATGCAGACACTGAAGCTATAGTTCTATTACTTATCGTAAAACACATACAGTTTTACTATTCTTTGAATATATCAAATTGCCAGTCCAATAGAGAGAACGCTCTACAAAACTGAAGTTAGCTAATTTTAGTCGGACTCTAGGTAATTATCCTCTCTGATGGCGTGCCGAATCAAAAGGTGGGTAGGTACCCACTATCTATTTCAATTGAACTACTAATGATCAAGCTATGGTTATGACTGGAACATTATTTTCAAATTCAGATTATAAAAACTTAATGTCAAATTACGGACAAAGATTTTCTAAGCTGTATTACCCGCCCCGGGTCTTATCCTGAGCTCAGGACATTGGCCGCATTTCCGCACTGGATCCGCGCACCTATGGCTATGAAATAATGAAATTCCTGATTTACCTATCATTTTTTTTTCAATACTTATGTTTAATTGTCCGATCCGCTCCTTAGAGGATACCCAGCATAGGTGCGCCTATGGCTATGAAATAATGAAATTCCTGATTTACCTATCATTTTTTTTTCAATACTTATGTTTAATTGTCCGATCCGCTCCTTAGAGGATACCCAGCATTTTGATTTCCTTCAGCGAGGGTGCGTCACTCGTTGCGAGAGCTCGTAACACCTATTATGGCGCCCCCTCCAAAAAGATTTATTCAAAATGTTATTTTACACCGTCTATATACCCGAGTCCATTGTATTCGGCGCTCCATGTACAATAACGGTGTAATTTGAAATAATGTTGTGTTCTTGCGTTCGATTCTCAACTCTATAACTACCCGTGATTTTTTTAAATGACGTCACATGCCGCCATTTTGTGATGTGTAGGGTGAATATTGTTATTGATTCTTGTTATTGAGTTATATTGAGTGGCTAATGGGTTTGGGTTCACTATTGCGTTGTATTTGAACGCGTTTTAATAAGTAATTGTTTGCTTGTTCTATTACGAAAGTATGTAAGTTACACTGTAGGTATTAGTTTGGCCATAGCGAGTTATGAAAGAATTTGATTTGATGCTTAGGGAAGCCATAGTAGTTTTTATAAAATCACTATATGACGGCTGAATAGATGTGTTATTTTTAAACTTTCGCGGTGTTAATTCATAATTATACTAGGTATCGGGACGTCGACGAAGGACGTCATACCTCTACAAACACCGGGTGTTTATAAAGTGGATTGCAGCTGCGGTAGTTCCTACATAGGCCAGACCAAGCGAACCATTGCAGAGAGAGTCAGAGAACATATCGCAGCTGTGAAAAACCGTCAGTTCAACAAATCGGGAGTAGCAGAACATCTTGAGTCGGGTACCAATCACTGGATTGAGCTTCATCAACCCAAAGTCCTCTCCACTGATCGCCACTACTATTCACGGATTGTGCGTGAAGCCATTGAAATCAAAAAACATAAAAATTTCAATAGGGAAGATGGATTCAAGCTATCCGGAACGTGGAATCCAGTGATTAAGATACTAAAACCAAAAAACACAGTGCCGTTAAAAACTGACATAGTGAGTGTGGTGTGTCGCCAGCCTAACCGTTCATAATAAGTGTAATGGTGGGTAGGCGCTCAAAAAATGTTCCCCGCATACATCTCGACGCTCGAAGACTAGTCAAGTCGTGACCACGGGTGCTGCAACGCATCCGAAACGTCGGCAGAAATAGTAAGTTCAAAGATATAATTCGCGAGAAGTCCCGATACCTAGTATAATTATGAATAGATGTGGCTGAAAATTAATACAGGGATAGATTAGTCTTAAGACTATGGTCTGGCATAACATAGGCTATTTTTAACCCGACAGTTGGTTCCCATAGAAAGCGGGAATGGGAATAAAATATCACGTAAACTGCAACGGAGCCTAGGGCAGGGCATCAGTTAGTGTTAAAATAATTCAAGCTTATCTTGTACCTACCAACCGCAATCAAACTACGTACATAATTATAATCACCCCGTTATCCCCGGAGGGTTAGACAGAGGTGAATTAACACCCACATTTCACCAATAATTGTATTCGGTCCAACGTAATAGGGGGTGAGCCTATAGCCGTATTCCGGGCACTATTGTTGACTCGAGCCATGCATCTGAAGCTGAGTCTGGGCTGTAGGTATATTTCTGTCTGATGTTAAACAGCGCTATCCCTTAGTCGCCTTGTACGACACCGTATGGGAAGAGATGAGGTGGTCCAAATTTTACTCTGCCGGGAACCAGTGGTACGACAATGGTTTTATTATGACATAAATTAGCAGAATAATTTCCCAGGTGTACTAGCTAGCAGGTGCAGTTGGCTGCAGCCCCGAAGGTCTTAAGGGGCCCATTCAACCCATACAGTCCACAAAACCTGTGTAATCACCTTTATTAAAACATACAATTTCTCCTATATGGAAAGCTTGCTATCTACCTCTCTCATATGTAGGTATATGAGGGAGGGAGATTTTTTTTTAATATAGGACACGTCAATTAGACTTTGCCTTGCCTGACGGTAAGCTGAGGTCAAGGTCTCAGAAAAGAGGATCATCAATACTTACATTAGGTACCTAAGTACCTACATACAAGCTGTATAGGATTTTGTGCAATTTTGTGCGAATTGTTAACTAGGTATCATCTTCGTTATAAACAATATATACCTACCTACCTTAAATCGTAAATCTCCAGGTATTCACTGTTACCTGCAAAACTGATGGCCGATGGCTAACGAAGCCAATTTGCCGGCTCCCGGGCAGTAATGAAGCACTCGTTGATGACACGACGCGCCGCAGCCGGCTGCCGACGGACGCTTATCTAACAATTATTTTTTGCCTCGTTTTCTTTTATTGGCTTCTATTTTTAAATGGACTTATTTTTTAAGAATGCCATTTAATAAATCTTTGATTGATGAAGATTGGTAACTAGCCAGTCCTCTTTAAAACTATGAAAATTTGAATTTTCCTCATTTTCTTGATTCTATTTTTAAATGTCCTTATTTTTTTTTATTTGGTGGTGATGTAGACTCTAGCTGCCACTGGTACTGAAAAAAAAATCGTACAAGGATTCAACTAGGTTATATAGTTGATAGGTAAGTACTAATTAGGCCTACCCAATTTAAAAAACCGGTCAAGTGCGAGTCGGACTCACGCACCGAGTGTTCCGTAACTTAAACTACATAAACCGTAATATATTTTGAATGCGTTGACATTTAATTTAGGAAGTATAATTTTGGAACAGTTTCAAGATGTTATAGTCCTTAGTATTTGGTACGAATTTCAACTTGATACCTTCTCACATTTCTGAAAAAAATGCCTCGACAGACAGACAGAGTGATTATATAAGGGTTCCGTATTTCCTTTTCCTAAAAATACGTTTTCTTCGACATAACCATAGACAGAACATGACAAAAATACTATTTACTGCCCTTCCACTAAATCCTACCCCCAAAATCCGTTCCAAATATAAAAAATGAACTCTCCCGAATCCCTAAGGACAGACTAACAAACGTAGTATAATCCTCACTTGAAGTGACAGGCACCTGCCAGTCACGGGAGTGGCTTCGTTACCGCGGCCGGGAGAGGGCGCTCGTGTCGCAGTGCAGTCTCCCGCTCACGGCTTTGGCGCTCAGTGCTCCAAATGATGACAATTAGACAAACTTTGAGATGGTTTTGTTACTTTCAGCTGGAGATTTAACTAGACGTTTTTAATGGGTGCTGTGTGATGATATTTTAAAAACTAAAATTTTTATGTAATACTTTTTAGAGCGTGATTTTTCAGTAGTCGGGTTTTAGTTTTTACATACATAAGTACATACATATAATCACGCCTTTATTCCCGGAGGGTCAGGCAGAGATGAATTAACCCACAATAACCCACATTTCACCAATCATTAAGTCTTTCGGGCACTACTGTTGACTAAAGCTTTACATCTGAAGCTGAATCTGGTCTGTATACTATATCTGTCTGATGTTAAACAGTCCTATCCCTTAGTCGCCTTGTACGACACCGCATGAAAAGAGATAGGGTGGTCCAAATTCTACTCTACCAGCAATAGTTTTATAGTTAATTAGTAGTAAAATAGTTAATCGTTTTTAAACTTTTTTTAATTGTATTACTTCGGGTCAAGCAACAACTACAATTTATACATATTTTAAATGTGCTAATTAGGCCCTTTCAGTTGATATTAAGCACTGTATATTTATATCAAATTTATTTTTTAAAACACTATTGAGGGCGCCACATGATTCAGTGACACGTCATGCAGCCTATAAGGACGACCAAGACGCGTCTAACGATACCTCATTTGTCTTTTTTTTATTTTTTTATACCACTTAGCAGACAAGCACACGGCCCACCTGATGGAAAGTGGTTACCGTGCCCTATGGACGTCTGTAACACCAGAGGAGTCACAGTCGCGCTGCCAACCCTGTAAGTACCTACGGAGTTTCTGTGCCGTCAGTAGAACACAAAGCAGGACAAGCCTTTAGTCTTCCCACTGACAGCACAAATTCTCCAGTGAGCTCTGACTACCCTACTCACCGCTGGGAACACAACACGAAGTTATTATAGCCGCGGTATTCTGTAGGGCGGAGGTACTACCCCAGTCGGACTGCTCAATCGGGCGGAAATACCGCCGTGTCCTACCTCCTTCATTGTCTAGTTCTAATATGTGTTTGAGGAGCTATGAGGGAACAGATGAACCTACGTATGTATAGGTACACACAAAATACAAACCTACTTGTTACACTGTAAATCTATTGGTGTACAATAAAGAATTATCTATCTCTCTACATACTAACATAGCCTGTCAAAAATTATAATCCACCTTTGGCTTCGTCGCAGACGAGTAAAAAGATGGTTGAGTTGCTTTTTATTGTGAGCTGTGGCGTTCAGATTTTGTTGTGTTATGACATAATGCACCTTTTTTTTCGTGCTGAAATCAATGTGATACCTCCTGTCAGCCGGCGGTGTGGAACCTACTAAACCGCACGCCGCCATTGTAGTTTTTCCGATGGTTTGTAAGGTAGCATTTCCTTCGCACCTCGGCTCACCCAGGGCCATCTACGGTTCCGAGATGACACTCTCAGGTCTGGGAAACACAGTGTCCCCATTCCCCAAATAATTCTAGATTAGATAGAAAAAATATTCTACTTATTTTTCACATTTGCCTACAATCCGTGAAAATTGATGAATCGATTTAATTAAGACTTTAAGACTACAATTTCTTTTCGCTCTAAAATCATGGTTTTTTCACAATTCGTCACAGAACACTACTGAACTTATTGTCGTATTACTAGAATTCATTCGATGTGTTTTTTTTAAGAGCACACATTATTTGTTCAATTTCAAGATTTTTTATCGGGAAAAATCGTGTTGGACTCTTTTTTGACCCCTGTGCTGACCATGAATAATTGTCCAAAGATCTCTTATTCGTTCATTATTATTTTTAAATGAATTTTAGCAATCGCAATTCCTAATATTCCCTCTAACCCCTCCATTTAAATTAAATTGCTTGTGCTAGGAGCGGGTTCACGTCCATAGTATAATGGCCAGGATTCGATTCAGGGACCTCTCGATCGTAAGGCCAATTTCTTAACCATTAAGCTACCGACGCCTAATTTTGTTATGCCAAGACGGTATTCGTTATTACACAAAAAAACTCTTTAAAATTTTATTTCAAAAAGTTTCGCCGATCCGACTATGCCTACTTTCCTGTCACGAAATATAGATGGCGTTAGTAGTTAACAATACAAAGATTTAAAGTGAATGTAAAGTCACGACTGTTGAAGAACAATCAAGACGAATTATTTCGCTGTCTTCGATAAGATTAGTTGTACTACATGATTTGAACGTATAGCTAAGTATGTAGATGACCTGCTGTGAGAAACAATGTAGGCTTACATCGGAAATCTACCAAGATGTGTTTGAGCTTAGGTTTAAACCAAAGGAGCCTAATTTTTTGAAGTAAGAAGATAATTCTTTTTTGTACACCAACAGATTTACAGTAGGACAAGTAGGTAACATGTATACAGTTCAATGTACTTACAATGGGCGGCCTTATCGCTGGAGCGATTTCTTCCAGGCAACCTTGGGATGGACAGTAATGTTATAAAAACAAAAGATATGGTGTAGTTACCGACTAAACTTAAATAGATAGTGTATTAAAACAAAAGAAAGAGAGAAAAGTAAGTAAAATAAAATCAATATACGGCTTTACACAAAAACTTATCAACATAAATACTGACATACAAATACATGTACTAAATAAATATATACCTACATAAAGTAGATAGTTCATACTAATACGAAGGGAAAAAAGTTGTAAATTCTGCGGCATTCGGTTTCATAGAAAAGTCCTATTTGATTCACACGGTGATGCAAAATGAGTTGTCTGTGAACAGAAGTTGTCTATGAAGTCTAAACTAGAGTTGCCACGAATAGTGATTTGGCCGAATACCGAATACCGAATATTCTGCAACGCTGTCGGCCGAAGCGCCGAATATTCGGCCGCCGAATATTCGGTACAAAGTACATGCTTGTCGAGCGCGTAAAGAATAATACGACAAGTCGCGACCTGTCTCACTCGTTTTTTTGAATTGAAAATTTGAAGCCCCTCCACAAAAAATATTTTTAAATAGTATGTTCTAGCTTGTCCTTTTACTGGTGGATGAGATTTTTATTTGAAAACTAATCGTCTAGATCGGAAAGCTGATGCTTACAAGTGGTGGTCTGCAAAATAAAACAATACCCAATCCTCTCGAAATTTCCTAAAGTTCATCTTTCTTCTCCCGGGAGTAGCGTGTATAGTGAGAGGTTGTTTTCTCAAGCTGGTATCATTTATGACAAATCACAACATGTTTTTATCCATCACAACTTACCACTGATGAATTTTACTTCTTAAAGTTTTGTAATTTTGGTAATAAATACAAATCTTCAGTAATATGATGTATTTTTTGTACATAATTTGGTATTCGGTATTCGGCCGAATAGTACCTATTATTCGGCCGAATACCGAATACCTAAAAAAGTAGCCGAATAGGCCGAATACCGAATAGTTGCCGAATATTCGTGGCATCTCTAGTCTAAACATAGAAATTACGTAAATCACAATTCAATAAAATTAGGCTCGTTTGGATTCAGCCTTAGTCTAAAAATACACTGATCCAGTTATAAAAGTTTAACTTTCACTATGGATAACTACAATAAAAGAACGTAAAAATGTAAACTAAATCGATATTTCATATTGAAACACATAGGTCGGTTTAAAAATAGCCCGTTTATCAAGGAAGGTTACAGGCCATATATCATCACGCTATTACTAAAGGGAACAGAGCAGTAATCATAAATGTTAACAAATTCGGCAGATTGCGGGCATAAGGAGTGATACAGGTTTTCGAAATATGCCATGAGTGAAGAGGCTTATAGTATGTTTATCAGTTTTCTTCATAGTTTAAAAACCATGGCGCTAGTTGCTTCACAAACGGAAGCGGCCCTCGTTTCCGGCACAGACGACCGTTATCTATTTACGGCTCTTGTTTATGGTTGTTCTGTCAGAAAATATTTATAACTGCCGTATTAACCTCTATACTAAAGTAGTTAGGTTGTTGTTTAGCGCATAGTCATGATTTAGTATGCGCTAAAAAAAATATGGTTCGCTCTTCACTTTTTTACGGTTATTTTTGCTAGTTTAATATCATACCTAGTGGTATGGGTTATGGACTGCTGAGACGAGGTCTCGGGTTCGATCCCAGGTTTTACCATGGCACACACCAATGATTTTATGATGCTTTTCGAAGTTATGTGAGCATTTATCGCAGGTTTATAAGTGCCCGGTTAATGACAATAGGCTCGCCACCTATTACATTGGGACCTAAACTTTGGGAAATGAGGGTGCTAGCATCTCTGTCTACCCCTTCGGGGATATAGACGTGAGTTTATGTTATGTTATGTTATGTTTTCTAGTTCGGCCTTATGAGAAGCAAAACATGGTATATAACGGAGTATGACAGCCTCACCGGATCGCCACCATGGATCCTGGAAGCGAGATCCCTTTCGGCGCTATACCTCACCGAGTGTCCGGCGTGGGAGACGCCGAGTGAGGGTTCTCACGCTCTCCACAATGCTCGCGGCGATGGTCCGCTGCGCGGATGCGTGGGCGGCCGGCGCCTCTTTCTGCGAGCAAGTAATGCTCGTGAAGGAGGAGGCGGGGCGGGAGCGGCAGCGGGAGCGACGAAGGATCGCAAGCCAAGCTGCCCGCGTACGAAGGCAACTCGGGCAGGTGACAGGTGGAGCCGCCTGTCACCCTGGCAGAAGCAGGCCGCGGCGGTGGCGCGCCTGGCGCGCCTCCCCGTTTCCGGGGACGAGTTGGGGACTCTGTAGTCCCCATATCCGAGAAGAGGGCCAGATCGTGAGAGATGGCCCTGTGTCGGCCGGGGTGCGAGGGATATGCCTGTCAACCTCACCTTCGGCAACCAAAACGACCCACAGGCGGCGTGCGTTTTAGTCGGTTCGAGTCCGACATAACCTCTCCCACCGGCTCCGGTGGGGAGGTATCCGGGGGGATTTTGCGCACGTAAAAAAAAAAGTATGACAGCTGTGACAGTGGTTTAGTACAATTTTAGAGCCTGCATTATGTTTATTTGTTTTTTTCTTTGTTTTTATACCACTTAGGTGGCAGACTAACTTCTATTGTATTATTTATGTATTTATAAGTACTAGTGTCATTTCTTTTTGTTTAGATAACACTGCTGGGATCATTGTATCACATAGCTCCGATCATATTCTTCAGTAAAGACCAAACTCCTTCGTTTATTACTCTAACCAGGCAGAAGTCTGGGTCCAATAAATTAAAAAAAAAAGTTGGTTTTCCATTTTACCTGTCTGCATTATGTGTAATTTCACATCTACATTTTGCTATGACGATTTTCGGTTAATCGAAATAGAGGGCGAGCGTATTACATTGGACAGGCATTTTGTCTTAATGTTTACTGTCAGATGGAGAATAGGTAGTCCTTAGTAGCCTTCCTATGCACCCCTAGGGATGGACCCTATTTTACTCCGCCGTGAACCAACACATGTTACACCAAAATGTTGAATTAGCTCTGTAATAATGTCTATTTATTTTAAATAAATTAGATACTAACATGTCAAGACGCAAATATTGAAAACTAAAAATATACTTTCTTAAGTCGACTTTATTTGTTTATGCAAATGAGACAGCTGGGCCATCGACACCATTGAGCTATTGATATCAATCGACCTCCTTTACCGGCTCTATGGCCACTTGTAACTACTCTTTGGTCAAATCTCATTGTCAATGGTCACGTATTCCTATTGTCCGGTATCCTTAGGGGACGTTATGGAAATAGGTGATTTATTATTCATTCTACTCACTAAATATTAAAATGGGATACGTTGTAATGTCCAAAATAAAAGATAATATTTATTATGATAATGGACCTGTTTATCTCTAAACGGTACCATTATCAAAACAGACGGGATGCTGCCTGTTATTTCAACTGGACCGTGCGTGACTCGTCTGTTGAGATGTGACGAGCGGAATATTTAATTAGGGTTCTTTCGAATCACTATTTTTTATACAAACACTCTTTACTACTTTGATTCGTTTTATTTTATCAAAACATAAAGCTTCAATAAAAATATTTCAACGGTTTTCTAATGTAAATAACGACGTAATTTCAAGTGACGCTTAATTGAAACATTCATCCCGCGTAAATCTGACAGCTGTCAATTATTTTTTTAAATGTTGAATGTCACAGATCACAAATTATAGAGCGTCGAGCTAGTGACGCTTCAAGCCGTTGTTCCGTTGTAGTGTTCAATCGGCTATGTGTATTGATTACAAGTTGTTATATTCTCGCGTAGTCTGTGGGTGGACTTTAGGTGTGCGTGAAATGGATCTGCCCTACTGGGCGGGGTCGATGCCAGCCAATCCTGTAACTGATACTCTACTTCTTCTCGAAATTGTACAAGAAAAAATGAACTTTGCGCTGATAGCTTACGGTTGATATTACGGTTACACAAAAGCTCATTCTTGTAAGCGATACCCTAGTTCTTTAATGTTTATCGTGAATGACTTTGAGCTTTATTCGAAGTGGATAAGGCTTAAAGTGGGATGGTAGTGAGAAGTAATTGATATGCTTCGTCCAAAATTGATGTTTAAATATATCTATATTATGTTGTGTGGTATGCATATTATCCTACCTACCTACTATGCATATAACCTATCCCGTATGTAGGTATATTTATGTACAAAACATGAATTTTAAAATATTGTTTTTTGTTTCTTTTTTTGGTTTTTCAATAAAAACATGCCATGGATTTAGGAAACTTTTGTCACTTTGTACAAGCTTAGCATATTTTTTTCTAGGTCAACTAAGTTCTTTGGTAATCATCACATTACCATACTTGTCACATTAACAAGTTTTCTGTACTTCTTAGTTCTTCTTTTTTCTTTTTTTAATGGCTTCTGCAGCGAATCCCCGCAATTTTGCCAGTGTCAAGTAAATGTCTTTAAAATTACTAATGGCCTAGCAATTTCCTATAGGTAAAACGTGTTTTGATGATGACGACGAGTTGATGATATTGATAATGATGATTACGATTAATAAGATGATTGCTGAGTAAAGTTTTAGGGACTTTACTAGAAGCTCTCTAGGGAGATTTGGAACCAACACGAAAAGTTACAATTCATCGTAATATGCCACTTTTCACACTTGTGTGCGCTGTCAAAGACGTTATATTTAAAAATCCAATAATTTTATACATAAAATCTCGAATTCACACTAATTTCGGAAAATAAAATAATACCGCGAGGCGCCCTTCTTCGTATTGGCACCAAAACTCCAATTCTTAGTTTATGTAAATGTCATCGATTTAGTGTATGGCATGGACCCGAACTTTTGGGGACCAAGTCCTGAAGGACACAATAAATCTATCAGCAGGTGAATCGACTTTCAAGTCAACTGAACTTGTAAAGACTAATAAAAGTCTAATGGAAACTAATATTCTCGTTTTTGTTTATGGTTTACCCATAGAATAACCTATCTAGTAGTTAAACATATTTGAGCATAATAGATTGTGATGTTATACTTTGTTTTATATCGCTTTTTTTATAGTGGCTGCGTGGTTCTCGGGAGAGTAGAATTTGGACCACCCCATCTCTTCCCATGCGGTGTCGACTAACTACAAGATCATATAGTTTCCAATAATATAATTTTACTGAACTATTTTTAAGGAAAATTGTGCACCAATATCTAGTTTTATCTATAGATAAAAATATAAAAAATAAATAAGATTCCATAGCAATTATCGTACTGACGTTTAATATAAATAAATTAATATTAATTATACTTTTTTTGAGCAATTAATAACAGGACAGGGATTTCACCTCCATATTTAGTCACTTTAAGGGACGATAGCAATTACTTATCAGACGGGTCAATAAGTACTTAGTAAACAGAAAAAGAAATACGTAAAAAGCTAATCTCATCTGAATCTAATAATTTGCTTTGTAAAAATAACGTTTTTATTTCATGGACATGAATGTGTACCTACCTCTTCAGAGATTTACAGTTGTGATTATAATAATATTAGGTCTTTACTCTTTACCTATGAAGTTGCCGAAATTTCCTTACAGATTCATGAATTTCTGTAATTTAATAGCTATTTCCGTTATTTATAATTCCTGTAATTTAATAGCTATTTCCGTTATTTATAATTCCTGTAATTTAATAGCTATTTCCATTATTTATACCTATTTTGTTTGAAAGTTGATTTCAAGATTTTACAACTTGTACTAAATTTTGTTTTTATTGGCCGCTTGATAAATTAAATTCGATCTTTAGGAACAGTACTTCCTAAATGATATCCATTTTGATGATAAATTTCGTATTACTTCTTTTCAGCTGTCACTTTTCAAAAACGTAATAAAAGTGTTTGTTAGCTTAATGTTGTCTCATTCATACACAAAAAAAATCATAAAATTTGGATTTGTCATTCCTAAAAAAATGCAAAAATGTTAGTACTGAAAATTGGGTTTCCTCCAATTTCTTCAAAAAACGACAGTTTCATATCTAACGACCTATTAAATATTTGCCACTGATTATGTGCCTTTGAATGAACGAAACCAGAGTGACAACCTACATAGAATTTGTTGTCTCTGCGCTATACTTACAATTATTAATTCATATTAAACCAATAACACAAACGTAACGACCTGACACAATTAATCATAGAATTCCAAAATAATCGTTATGTATTACGTTCTAGCATTGAACAATACACAAAAAAAATCATTAAGAAGGGGAGGGTAGGCACCTGACGCCGGAAGTCATTAGTAAATAGATGGACACGAAGAAATGCGATAACGCCCCGCTCTCCCCAAAATTACTATGCACTAATTTTAAAAGTACAACCCTATAAATAACTCTCCAAACAAAATCCAACTCTAAGCGTAACAAAATAGAGTTCCTTTCAATCAAAGAAATGATTTTGACAGATGCATAGACAATTTGGTTTCCCGCCATAAAAAATGACATTGTGTGGCCAGCACCAAAACGTTACATCTATTGTTACGATCTAAGGAGTTTCGAGGGCTAAAGATAAAGGTTTTTTTTTAAGAATGGCGGATTTGAATATGTCTGCAGTCGCTTCCTGCATATAATGCTTTTAGTTGATTTGAAGGGTGACTGTAGATGTTTAAAGGAAGTAGGGAGGTATACTTAGGAGGTATTCCTACTCAATTTCAAATTAAAAAGTATTTTTGGTTGTAGAAAAAAATCCTTGCTTGCCACTCCATGAAGTCTTAGAAATCTTCACACAGCACGCGCGGTTCCTTATTTCTATAGCCCCAGATCTTATAAGTAGGGTCTGAAAATGTATCTCATGAGGCCGTCAAGCTGATGGTCACTATTGTAATGCTTTAGGTGTTTGTTATAGTGACCCTCTTGTCTGAAACTTTGTTTTCAGCTTACCATCGTTTTCGGCTTACTTTTTATCTACCACTAGCTGACCCACTCCAGCTTCGCCCGGGGTATATTTTGAAGCTTCATATCCCTTTGAGCCCGTATGTTTTAGTCTTCAAAATATGTATGAAAAATGGCCGGATTTGTTAACATTTATTATCAATGCTCCGCTCCCTTAAGTAGTAGCGTGATGATATATAGCTTAAAACCTTCTTCGATAAATGGACTACCCAACACTGAAAGAATCATTCAAATCGGACCAGTAGTTCCAGAGATTAGCGCGTTCAAACAAACAAACAAACTCTGCAGTTTTATATTAGTAGGTATAGGATAACTTGTAACCGTGACTGCCATTAGTTAGTTCTACTATTTGAACTAGATGGCGCCACATGTCAGACATTGCTCGACAAATTGCAATTCAAATTTTACTTTGCCGGGAATTTTGTAAATACCTAGATATTATAGGTTAAGTACTTCAATAATACTGGTACACTCCACGAGAACATCAGCAGCGTGAATAGCCTGCTGGCGTTCTTCAACGAGTAGGGGTGGATTAAATGAAATGTCCACTTCTCCGCAAAAACCGTGCCTTGACGTGGTGTTGCCGATAACAGCCTGTGATAATATACTATATAGGTACATAGAAACACCCAATGCAAATATACTTACATATTATTCATAAATAAAATATTTGTATTACGCGAGAATGGAACCCGCGCTCCCTGCGTAGCAGTCGAATGCTCTACCGCTACGCCACCGAGGTCGCAGATGAAATTATAACATAACATAACGGCCCACCTGATGGAAAGTGGTTACCGTGACCTATGGACGTTTGTAACACCAGTGGAGTCACATCCGTGCTGCCGACCCTGTAAGAACAGAGATTTTGTCCCGTCAGTGTAGAGGACAAAGCAGGACAAGCCTTTGGTCTTCCCACTGACAGTAGAAAAACTCTCCAGTGAGCTCTGGCTACCCTACTCACCGCCGGGAACACAACACATAGTTATTATAACTCCTTGCGAATCCTTGCGAAGAAACTCATACCTATTACTATTCTATGAGAACTCCCTCCTTCTTTCTCACTCAATTTAGTAACTAAATCATCTTTAATTCCGTCAACTTTCCTTCTACAGACACTAACACTCCCACCTCCCGAATCAACACCTATTAACATAATCCCTAAACTACATAAGCGGAGTTAGCGGAGTTAACCCTACGCTGACAGTGGTGTCATAAAGACCCGACCCAACCCACAGAACCACTCTTATTAACTTACCAAAACCAACAATCGCGATTAAATCGCGCGTCAACTAATAAAATAATAAGACATTCGCGGGTTGAGTGCAGAGGCGGGTTACATGGCGCTGTTTTGGTGAAAGATGATGTTTATCAATGATTTTAAGACATTAAGTCTAGGTATTGTTATTCGTGGCAACATTAGGATGCATATTAATATTATTTTATGAGTGGCAACACTCATTTATATTTTAAGATTGCTACCAAGTTGTACAGTCAGCATTAGATCAATGTTGACTAATAAATTATTTAAAATGATCTTAATATCTTGATATTCCCTCCATTCTGTTGACTGATTGTTTTTTATAATTTAAATCAATATTTTCTTTTATCTAGGACACGCCAATTTGAGTTCTCCTGTCCCGATGGTGAACTAAAGACAAAGTCTCAGGAAAGAGGGTCACCATTATAGACACGTAGTATGTTACAATGGTTGCAATCCAAATTCTACTCTGCCGGGAATTTTGTAAATACTTACATATTAAGGTAATGGAAAACGCTCCGCTTAAAAGATCCGGAACTGTAGGAAAAAGGAAACGAAGGTAAGTAAGTAATTCCAGGCCTTAGTGATGCGACAAAGGAAATAGTCTCTGAACCGCTTGGTTCTTGATCGGATATGACTTACTGTATATGTGTTCACAAATAAAATTATTAAAGATAAACTTGGTGTCTTTTAATCGCTCTAAATATAATTATTATCGGCAGGAATGATAGACTAAAATTATTTTCATTTGAATTAGTCTGGTTGTTTAAAATTATTATCATCTTATCATCCTCCTGTGTGTGTAAATAAACATGGGTTTAAAAAATATGTCCATCTTCTAGAACCCATAATACAAGCTGGTTAAGCCAAATTTACTTTTGGTCTAGATAGCGTTTATTATAGCATATTTATTATTTATTTATTGATTGAAATGATATTTTCTTAAATGCAGTTGATTACTTTATTCCATTTTAATTGTGAGTTATTTTGTATTTCAAATTTATTGTAATTAAATGAATAATTCACCATATTTTAAATTTATTCAATATAATACGTTCCTTATGTCTATTATTTGGTAAAATGTGAATTACAAATGACTAAATGTCATTAGATAATACTTTGCAAAAGAATATTAATCACGTGTGAAGATTTTTTTTTTTTTAATAGACGCCCTTTATTACATAAGTACACACAAGAAATCGCTACCAACATTATCAACCATAGAACAACTCATCTAATTTCCGAACTGTTTAAAAAAAAGCAGTTCACATCGATCAATCATTATAATAACAAGTTTTTAATAGCGCTTAATAACATCTTGAAGTACTTTACGCTCCGATAACATTTTTGCGGTAAAAAAACCGTATTTTCGCATAGAAACCGATGACATTTGAAGGGGGTTGGGGGGGTTAAATTTCATTACAATTAGCTGTCACGTCGTTTGAATAATTCATGTGCGGGGTCTGGCAGGCCCGCGCAAACACTGAAGGGTTGATTGTAGCCGGTCTGTTTGCCAGCGACCGGTAATTTACGCCGGGCGTTCATTAACGCGGGTTTGCGTTTAGATTTTGATGTTAACAATTATTTGGAGTGATTACTTTGATGGACCTGTACGTAGTTTAGAATGATTTCTAGGAATTTGTTTTGCGGTACCTAGTGGGCTTCTTGGACCCTATTGATGGGTATTTCACTTCATATTGAATTCATGGATCATTTTCAATCTTTATATCATTTCTTTTATCAAGGACACGCCAATATGACTTCGCCTCGCCTGATGGTAAGCTAAAGGCAAAGTCTCAGGAAATAGGGTCACCATTACATACACTAAGTAATGTTACAATGGTGGCACTCAGCTTGGCGGCCTCATCAGATGCTTTTTGACCCCCCGCTTATAGGACCCGGGTCTATAGGAAGAAGGAAACACGCGTGCTGGTAATGAATTCCAGGTCTTGGTGGTGCGCATTTGATTGGATGGATTGGTAACTAGCTTTAGCCCTCGGCAGCGCACGTGTGTAATTTCTTATTTTTAATGTCGAAGTCATGAGAACATATTCTAGGAATAAACAGCCTATGTTTTTTGCAGACTTAGTATGGTATAATATATCCCTGTAACAAGTTTTAGCCAAATCTGTTCAGTAGCTTGATTGTCAATCAATCAAATTAGTCCATCGCAGTCCACTGTCGGACATAGGTATCTCCCAATGTTTGATTGTAATCATGCGTACATTTCAGTCTATCAATCGAGTAGCAAGTGTTCAAATATTTTCTTAAACTTTTAATGTTTGTTAGGGTTCCGTACCTCTAAAGGAAAAATTCCGCTTGGTTTCCGGCAGAGTAGAATAAGGGCCACCCCATCTTTCCCCATGCGGTGTGGTACAAGGCAACTAAGGGATAAGGCTGTTTAACATCGGACAGATATATACAGCCGAGACTCAGCCTCAGATACATAGCTCGAGTCAACAATAGTGCCCGGAAGACGGCAACAGGCGCACCCCCTATTACGTGGGACAGAATACGGATAGATAAATATTCTACAGCCATGGTGAGTGTTCTGATGAGCTCTTCCAACTAATCCCACCATCTCCTTTCCTACATAGGACAATACGTGCTGGCCTTAGATGTCACCCTCACACTGTGCAGAATATACGAGCAAAAACCAAGCGGTTCGGAGACTCTTTTCTTTGCCGCACCACCAAAACCTGGAATTCATTACCAGCACACGTGTTTCCTTCTTCCTACAGTCCCGGGGCCTTTAAGCGGGGCGAGAAAAAGCATCTGATGAGGCCGCCAAGCTGAGTGCCACCATTGTAACACTTAGTGTCTATAATGGTGACCCTCTTTCCTGAGACTTTGCCTTTAGCTTACCATCAGGCGAGGTGAGGTCAAGTTGGCGCGTCCTATATAAAAAAAAAAGCGTACTTGCACATATACAGCACATTTTGGGTCCAAGATATGTGGCGACATATTCATGACTAAATGCTGTCTTCGCTTATTTTTTGTTTATTGCGAGCCCGAAGTTTCCTAGGTCGATGAATGACCTCCATCCACCATGAGCGCAGGCCTGGAGGTGACAGGTGGAGCCGCCTGTCACCCTGGCAGAAGCATTCAGCGGCGACAACGGTGCACTTTGGTCCCCACACTCGAGGAAAGTGTCAGATTGAGAGAGATGGCCCTGGGTCGGCCAGGGTGCGAGGGATATGCCTGTTAACCTCACCACCGGCAACCAACAACGACCCAAAGGCGTCGTGCGTTTTAGTCGGTTCGAATCTGACATAACCTCTACCACCGGCTTGGTGGGGTATCCGTGGGGATTTTTCGCACATAATAAAAGTCCCGAAGTTTCCGATGTTTTATGGTAGCCATCTAGGGGCTCGATTCTGCTAAAGCTAACACTATCAAACCACAGACAGTGCTAAATAATCCATTTAATATTAGATTTAAAGCAATGTCGGTGATGTCCAAAATTAAAAGGTTTTTGGAAACGTGAATGAAAAAGTATAATGAAACTCTTTTCATTAAGTTTTCGACTTTAATTTGAAAGATATAAAGGCTTAAATTAACATACATATATACATACACACATACATAAAAACACGCCTGTTTCCCATAGGGTTAGGCAGAGATCATGGATCTCCATTTGCTACGATCCTGATATACTACTCTCGCTTTATTCACTCTCATTACATTCTTCATGCATGCTCGTCGGTTTAGGGTAATCCTGACCTGCCCCTTTTCTAAAATTTCCACGATTTGGTCCAGGTATGTGCGTAGGGTCTTCCCCTTCCGACGGTACCATCCACACTCGCCTCATACACCTGTTTCGTTAGCCTTCTTTTATTCATTCTCTCAACATGACCGAACCTCTCAACATTCCTCTCTCAATTCTCCTCATTACATCTTCTATCACTCCACATCGCTCTCTTATCACGCTATTTCTCACTCTATCTCTCAAGGTTAAGCCACACATACTTTGCAACGCACGCATTTCTACTGCATTCAAATTTAATGCCATTTTTTACAGTGCCTGTGTTATAACAGTGTTTTTGCTTTAGCAGAATCAAATCACTGATTTGTCTCCCAGAGTACATCTACCCAGCAGTTGACACTTATTCTTTTAAAAGAGATCAGAGGTGTGTTTAGGTAAACATGTCGTGTCTTCAATCAGTGTGTTCTATAACCGACTCGGACGTGTTGACGCAGCGTTTAGCAGTTCATTACAGCGCGTCACCGCTGATGTTGAGATCAGATGACGACCCGAACGCTATCGAGTTGCAGGAGATGTGTGGGGGCGAGTCATGAGAGGTGGCGATTTTGTAGTGAGTACTCCAAGAACATACATACATAGAATCACACCTCCATCCCCGGAGGGTTAGGCCGAGGTGAATTAACACCCACATTTCACCAATCATAAAATTCGGTCCCACGTAATAGGGGGTGAGCCCATTGCCGTCTTTCGGGCACTATTTGTTGACTCAAGCCCAGCATCTGAGGCTGAGTCTGGGCTGTATATATCTGTTTGATGTTAAACAGCCCTATCCCTTATTCGCCTTGTACGACACCGCATGGGAAGAGATGGGGTGGTCCAAATTCTACTCTGCCGGGAACCACGCGGCATCCATGGATAGATATTTACCATGTTGCATTGTTTCGAGTTTCCGACATTAAACTGCACATATAAATAAATAAATAAATATTATACAACATTCTACACAACGCTATCTAGACCCATAGTAAGCATAGTTTAACTAGCTTGTGTTATAGGATCTAGAATGCGGATAAACATACTTAGATGCTTTTTTTTGTAAATATATACATATTTTACATAGAAACACCCAGACCAATGCAAATAAACATATTCATGCATACAAATATTTGCACTGAGCGGGAATCGAACCCGCACCCCCTGAATAGCAGTCGAATGCTCTACAGCTACGCCACGGAGGTCGTCATGTCATATAGGTATCGGAAACATATGGAACCTTAGTCTAAGAAGCTTTTCTTAGACTGGAAATCAAAATATTATGTTGTATGAGTTTGCACTTACCCTTTACTTTTGTGTAGAACACGTAAGACAAGTTTATGACTTGCCCTCGCCCTGATGACAAGCAGAATGCAAAGTCTCAGGAGAGTGGGTCATCATTGCAGACACTAACAATACATCAATAGTGGCCTTCACTCTCAGCTTGGTGGCCTCACCAGATGCTTAGTTTATGCTCTATTTGAGATAGTGAAATTTGGTTGGACAGACAAACTGAATAAACAGAATTAAGCTGTAATCCGGTTTATTCAGTTTTCTGAAGTTCTAATATAAGAGTGTGTTGGAGGTTTTACCTCAATTCAAATATTCCTCCTTCTCCAATAATTCGATATTATAAGGTGACTTTTTATGCATTCATTGGAAGGCCACGGGTCACGGTCTAACATTGAATTACAGCCTCTTATTAAAGCTGCTTCTAAGAGGCCACAGTCTCTAAGAAGCAGCAATTCGCCTTTCACTTGGACCACATAATTTCAGGGTGCGTGTGCGCATGAGACGCGCCAACTGCACGTCTGCGCCGGCGCCTAACATCCGTCTTGTCGTGTTGTTCCACGCTTTAACACCAGTGTATGATTACCAAGAGATGTGAGGGACGACAAATGTAAGGTATTGTATGTGTGATGTTTATGAGTTTCTAATTGCAAGTTTGGTAAGTCTTGTTAATACAACGGGCAATACCGGCTAAGTACACTAAGACCTCTTAGTTTGGACACAATCCATTAATCCATTTAAGATAAAAAGTTTTTGACAGTTTTATTCGAGCGAAATCGTCTGGAAGTGTTAATTTGACAAAAAACACATTTTTTACAACACCCATGCATTGTTCTTTTCACATGAACATTTTACCCATATTATAAATTTAAAAACCCATATTTCGTTTTTGCTATTGTAACTACACTGGAGGATGGTGCCACTGTCCCTTCAATATTGTCCAATCGTGCTAAATTATCTTTGATTGGCAATAAAATAGTATAGTTAAACCAACTATTCCGTGAAGTGGCAAAAATAGGAACTACGGTTTTCACTGTCAACTGTATACTGTTTTATTGCACATCAAAGACAATTTAAAAGAAAGAAGAAAAAAAGAAAATTGTTCTTAATAATGGATCATTCATACACATATAGAATTTAAAAAAAAACGAAATTATTGAAGGGAAAGAGACAGCCTCCTTCAGTTCACGATATCGTTGGTTTACTAAAGGTATGAATTTGACAATGACAACCTTAGCTTGGTATGTCACGACGGTATTACCGTCCAATTGAGCAGTCCGACTGTGGAAGTACCTCCGCCCTACAGAATACCGCGGCCATAATAACCTTGTGTTGTGTCCCCGCAAGGTGTAGGGTAGTCAGAGCACACTGGAGAGTTCTTGTGCTGTCAGTGGAAAAACCAAAGGCTTTTTCTGTTTTATCTTGGCAGCACAAATACTCTCTGTGCTAACAGGGTCGGGAGTGTGACTCCTCTGGCTGGTGTTACGCACGTCCAAGGTCACGGTAACCACTGTCCGTCAGGTGGGCCGTGTGCTTACGTAACCTAAGTAATATAAAAAAGCGTTTCGATTTAGATTTTTGCCATTTCTCAGAATCGTTGATTCACCTTTTTCTTTTTTTGAATACCATAGGTAAGTAATTCAGGATACAGTTAATCCTCCGCAAAAACATTTCAAACCTTTTGCGACGGCCATTGACGACACGTTTTCCAATATTATTCTACTTACGATCCGAAGCCTAAATAAACACAGAATACTTCCGATATGACATTACAACTGCAAAAAATAATATTTAAGTATTAAATTACAGAGGATATTATCTGTATTTTAGGGAATTCTCATGTGCTTGTTGGCGCCATGTTTTTTTGGCGGGAATATTTTTTTTGGCGGTATATTTCTACCGTGAGTTGACAGTTTTCGTTTGGATGTTATTATGTTATTGAGGGACTATTATATTGTTATTTTAGGCTGTTGATGGAGTAAGTTCATGATATTGATGGAAAAAATTAAGTGCATTGGGAGTGCATCCTGCTTATAGCCAAGAGTAGGGTCAGTAGGTAGTTGGGTCCCATTCGCATTATCCTACTAATATTGTCAATATGAAAGTTGGTAAGGATCGATCTCTGGATGTTTGTTACTATAGAACGCAAAAACGGCTGAAGGGATTTTGATGATTTTGCGCATAGAGGTCGATGGTTGTCTGGAATAACACATATTATTATTTATAGCATACTTAGCAATACCTACTTACTTTTTCATTCTGGGAATAGGTTCCTGTGCGTCGCTAGAACAAAATCATAATTGTATTCGGGTGGACTACAGACAATAGAAGGTCTATTCTCCCAATATAATAAGAATTTGTCTCAATTTGCTGTCATAATGAAATTGTAAGCAGCAAAATAGTTTTTGTCTCAGCCTACCTCAATAGGAAAGAGGCATTATTGTAATGTATGTAGGTATTTTCAACAATATAAGTACTTATTTTAATAAGCATGCACTGACTCTATCACAAAATTCAAAAAGGACAATTTTAAAATTGCCTTGAGTTAAAACTAGTCTATATTTTTTATTGAAAATAAAACGTCGATTCCAATATTTACTTAAGTGACCAGACTATTAGAATTACTCAATTTAAAAGATTTAGTCCTACACATTAATTGAGGGGTTGCCACCCAAACACGGTTTGGTCATTACTAACGTTGAAAAAACTATACCCCACTTTTAAAAAATGTAACGTCATCACCGCTACCAACGGCAAAATATAAATTAAAATTGTTGCAAAAAATATGTGTAATCTCTTTTTAATTAAAAGGAAGCAGTGAAATGTGGTTATTTCTGATTATAATTTATTCGATAGTGAGGTGACGCGCACAGTAATGGCTACCGATTGTCAATGGAAAGTCAGCTTACCACAGATTAAAAAAAATTAAGTGGCATGTGTTCTATATTTAAATATTTTTGACAAGGATTTGAAGTTAATTTCATTTTTTACATACATACATACATATAATCACGCCTTTATCCCCGGAGGGTTAGGCAGAGGTGAATTAATACCCACATTTCACTAATCATTGAATTTGGTCCCACGTAATAGGGGTTGAGCTTATTGCAGTATTACGGGCACTATTTCTGACTCGAGCCATGCATCTGAGGCTGAGTCTGGGCTGTATATATCTGTCTGATGCTAAACAGCCCTATCCCTTAGTTGTGACACCGCACAGGAAGAGATGGGGTGGCCCTAATTCTACACTGCCGGGACCACGCGGCCTGTGATGCGGCTTAATTTTTTAACATATATAAATCAGAAGAAATTTAGAGATTCTATTTGTTTAAAAAATTGTAATTATAGTTTTAGATTAAGAAACGTTAAAAGTCACATTTTCCAAGTATTTTTAAAGATCTTTGATGTATAGACACAATTACTAGTTTTTTTAATAGCACAGCTAAAATGTATGTCCTGTCTGCTGAAGCTAATTGACTTTTAGTAATGGTTCTTCTACTATATGATAACAATCTATGGTAATACTTGTGTTCTCGTTATTCCTTCTATGGTTGTCATTATTTATATCTTATTATGTCTAAGTTGTTATGTTTTACCGCCCTGGTTAATGCAAAGAGTAAGTAGGTAATTGTAACAGATGTTTTAATTGTTATGAATCTGCCTACATGAGGCAAGATCATTTAGCTATATGTGGGGCATTAAATTGGTGGACAAAAAGCAAGACAATGCAACAAGACATACACCTATATACTAGAATAGTGTTGTCTTTGGATGTTTGTTGTTCAATCACGCACTGACGGCTGAATGGATCTTTCTGAAATTTGGTGCAGGGACAGATTATAGTTAAGAATTATAGGCCATCCCTAGAAAGATTCCCATTAGTTCCATCATTTCCAAGCACCAGCTAGTTCTATATTTGTCAAATTAAAATCAACAGGTTGATTAACTAAATTAGGTCACGTTAGTGAAATAAGACTCAGCCTCAGATGCTTGCTGCTTGAGTCAACAATTGTGCCCAGAATCTCACCCTCTATAACGTGGTAATTTTTATAGGAGGTCGGACACGGCGGTATTTCCGTCCAATTGAGCAGTCCGACTGGGGAAGTACCTCGTAGTAACCTCGTGTTGTGTTTCCGGCGGTGAGTAGGGTAGCCAGAGCTCACTGGAGAGATTTTGTGCTGTGCAGGACAAGCTTTTGGTTTACCCACAAGGTAAACCAAAAGCTTGTCCTGCTTTGTCTTTTACAGTGACGGCATAGAAACTCTTTTTTACAGGGTTGGCAGCGCGAGTGTAACTCCCTTGGCGCAGCACACGTCCATAGGCCACGGTAACCGCTTTCCATCAGGTGGGCCGTGTGCTTGTCTGCCAACCAAGTGATATAAAAAAATCGTGTTATTGAATTCAATGATTGGTGAAATGTAGGTGTTCATTCACCTCTGCCTAATCCTCCGGGGATTATACGGATGTATGTAGTGAAATAAGTCCCTATATTACATACCTACCTACAATCATGGCAAAAGAAAAATCTCTCTCATGTCTTTTGTCTAGGCAGGTAGAGGTCCCATCTTTCCACTTATTACGATCTTAACACGCGTCTTTTGCTTTATCTACTTTCATATTTATATTATTTTTGTCTTGTATTATTCCTGAAAAAACGAAATGCAAATATTAATCAATTGTATTGTTTCATCTTGAACATCGATTCGAACCTATATTTTATTCATAACATGCTCATTTATTCATTAAATTTTTATGTCGCATGTTTATTTACTGTTTTCAATTTAATAACCTAGGTACTTTATAAAACATTGTATTAGAATACAAGCTGTTATGTATTAGTAAACCGCACACGTTGCGATTTTCAAAGACATTCAAGTTGGCGCATCTGCGTGAATAATTCCATAATCTATATGTAAATCTGCTTATTATGCAAAAACTATCCAAGTGTGTTCGTTCGATTTACGGTTATCGCTTGCCCATTTCAATAATTATGTTATTCTTTTCCTTTTTCTATGTCTATAATGACTTACTTTTAAACGAAAAGATATATGACTAGGCCTGGGGCCACACAGAGTGCAAGGGATATGCCTTATTTGTCCTCCGTCCCCCCCATGAGCGCGGACCTGGGGGTGATGGGTGGAGCCGCCTATTACCTTCGCAGAAGCAGGCCGCGGCAGTGGCGGCGCGAGTTGCGCGCCTCCCCATGCCCGGGGATCGGTAGAGGACTCCGGGGACCCCACACCCGAAGTGGGCCAGTTTGAAAGTGATGGCATTTGGTCGGCCAGGGTGCGAAGGATATGCCTCCGGCAACTCACGACCCTCAGACGGCGTGCGCTTTAGCCGGTTCGAGTCCGACATAACCTCTCCCACCGCCTCTAGCGGGGTGGTATCCGGAGAGATTTTTTGTACGACAAAAAAAAGTTAAATGCCTTATTGGGTAACCTCACACCCCGGTAATTGAGAACCAATTTGCATAAGCCAGCGTGTGGTTTTGGTTAGTCGATGGGAGTGGTAGATATCAGAGGGAATTGTCGCACGAAAAGAAATAGCCATGGATTTTTATTTTTATTTTTTTATTCCACTTAGGTGGCAGACGAGTACACGGCCCACCTGATGGAAAGTGGTTACCGTGGCCTATGTACGTGTGTAACACTAGAAGAGCCATACTCGCGCTGACGATCCTGTAAGCACAGAGTTTCTGTGTCGTCAGTGTAGAAGACGAAGCAAGACAAGCCTTTAAACTTCCCACTGACAGTACAAATTCTCCAGTGAGCTCTGGCTGCCCTATTCACCGCTGGGAACACTACACGAAGTTATTATGGCCGCGGTATTCTGTAGGGCGGAGGTACTTCCCCAGTCGGACTGCTTAATTGCATGTCCTGCCTCCTATCAAAAATATGCATAGTTTAGTAATGTTCTCGTTTGGTCTTAACTCACCGGAAGAAGTTAGCATTTCTGTTTTTCGATTTGTTGCTTAATTTTACAGACGTGAGATAGACGTGGAAATCAACCGGCCGTTCCGTTCGGTCTGTTTGTCTGAGTAGGATCTCTTGGATGGTCTTCCAACGCGGTGCGGACCTCTTTACCACAGGACGTTTTAAATAGCTCCCAACTAGAGGTTGCGTTACTTATACGCTAGTTAAATAGGGTTGGCACGCAGCGTGATTTAAGAAAGAATAAAAAACAAAAATAATGAAATAACCCACGGATATTATATTTCCGAAGGAATAAACTACGCAGCTTTCGACAGCTATGTTTCTCAGTGGTTACGTATCAGAATACCAAAATTCAAATTCCGAATTTCAAAATCCCGAAAATTCTATTTTGGGTGGTTTTGTTTGGGTGATTATAAAAAACTAACCAAAAAGGCTAATGTTACAAGCCTTCGTCGTTCGGTATTTTGTACTTTCGGTATTTATAACATTTGGCCAAACGAACATTCGGGATTTTGAAATTCGGTATTATGACCTTCAGGATATAACCTTCTCGGTACCAATTTGAGTCTTATGTTGAGAAATAAATTGAATTATTGCTAATAAAGGGGCAATTTGTGATACTTATCACGAAAAAGTCTTTTACTGAAATCATGTTACAACGAAAAGGAACTCTTTCTTTTATTAGGGTTTCGTACCTAAAGAGTTAAACTTAACCTTTTTTTTATACCACCTAGTTGGGCAGACAAGCACACGGCCCACCTGATGGAAAGTGGCTACCGTGACCTATGGACATCTGTAACACCAGAGGAGTCACAGTCGCGCTGCCAACCCTGTAAGTACAGAGTTTCTGTGCCGTCAGTAGAAGACAAAGCAGGACAAGCCTTTAGTCTGCCCACTGACAGTACAAATTCTCCAGTGAGCTCTGGCTACCCTAGTCACCGCTGGGAACACAACACGAAGTTATTATAGCCACGGTATTCTGTAGGGCGGAGGTACTTCCCCAGTCGGACTGCTCTATCGGGCGGAAATATCGCCGTGTCCTACCTCCTTAATAATAACTCTATTAATAAGACTTCACTGTCCATCTCGTCTGTCTGCCAATAGGCTGTACCGTGATTTCTAAACAGTTGACAATTTCACAGATATGTGATATATTTCTAGCAAATACTAAAAACAGAATTAAATAAATATGTAGGCCAATTAACGGTATTGTTAGTAAGACTCGTACTTGACCGGTTTTTATTGAAATATTTCTATACTTAATTACTTATTTCTTGTGTACCAACCCTAGCCTGCTCACTTACTACTTGTTTAAACTGTGTAAACACACGAGGTCTCAATTTACGGAGATCAGTTTTAAAACAATATTCAGTTTCTTGGTTTCGCTTCGTTTAGGCGCCTCCAAACAAACATGGCGACTAGGCCGTATATAAGAATTACCCTCGTCTTGTCTACTGGCTCTGTGGAGTGGTCCGAAGTGGTATAAAAAATGTTTCGTGGAACACTATTGTTTGTCAAACAGTTTGGTTTGTGTTTTGAAACCTCTGTGAAGATGTTGGTCAACAAATAGAGAGGGGATAGGCTTACAAATGGCGGAGGTTACGCGTGTGATTTGTAAGAAATTATAAAATGATCATATTCATCTCTACTATGTATACCTACCTACTTACTAAGAACAGGACAAAAGCAGAGGTACCTACTGCTATTGAAAAAAATGGATGACTTAAATTTACTAGGGACATCAAAAAATTTCCGCACTAATGGTAATGCGTCGATTAGCTGTTTATCTCTTATCAAAGTCAATTTTTGTTATAAAAAAGAATTAGAATGTTTTAAAATTGTGTTGATTTTTAACATTGGTAATAAATATAAATAAGTAAATTAAATCAACTTTTCTTACAAAATAGTAAAAAAAAAATGAAAAGTTAACCTACCTAGTTAACTAACCTAACGTAACACGTAACTTTTACTACTCTTGTATTATATTATATTATCTGTGCTAGTACTTTTCAGTCTTAAATGGCATGATGTCCTTCTTTGACACACAAAGAAATCTTTTACAAGTAATATTATAGATTAAACCATTTTTACATAAAAGGTAATGGAGAAGTAAATAAAAATAAATTATAGGTAATTCTTATAACACTAAATAAAAATTCTGACACTAGTTTAATTGGGCATAAATAACAGGTAATTTTTATCTCGGGGACGCTATCCGATTGACTTGACGTCAACATTAAGGAAATGAATTCTTCTAAAAGACGGTGTGTAGACCTGGATTACTTTATTTCTTGATGAATTTAATATCTATTAAATTCGACTGCTATGCAGGGGACACGGGTTCGATTTCCGCTCAGTGCAAATATTTGTATGCATGAATATGTATATTTGCATTGATCTGAGAGTTTCTATGTATAGTATGTATGTATTTAATTAAAAATATATCTAAGTATGTTTATCCGCATTCTAGATTCCATAACACAAGCTAGTTAAGCTATGCTTACCATGGGTCTAGATAGCGTTGTGTAGAATGTGTAAAAAAAGACAATCCTTGTCGTTTTCTATTGTTTTCGGCAATTTCGCACTAAAATATAACAAATTAAAAATTGTTTAACAAAATATTATATACCTACGGTAAATGGGGACGCGTAGTCTCATAGTCTACGTTCAATTTTTAAATGAGGTTGATTCACGTTTTATGTTGTAACCTACGTCACTTCTGCCTCCTTCCGTGATCTTTTTGTCACTAAAACAAGACTACTAAGGTGCACGGTCACGGCAAGTAAGGGAAAGGTGTCAATTCGAAGAATTTGTAAAATGCAAGTCGACTGAACTGACTTTTTAGTTTATTAGTAGCATTTCCTAAAAATTCAATAGTAGACGGGTAGGTAGGTTTATAATTTTATTGGATATTACATTGACTTTTAATAAGTTTTAAGGACAGAATTTATGTTCATCTGGTTTCAAATAACATCTCACCACACAACCTTTCACAATTACCTATCTTCGTTAACACATTCATCTCAATAGTGACGAACAGACGTACTCGTAAATAATACGCGATTACACCATTACTGAGACAGGTGGCGGTCGCAAAAACCCGGTCGATTGGACCCCGGGAAAAACAATCAAAAGGCGCCGCGGCATCAGACGAGCCGCTTTGATACCGGGACAATTACCCCGCGCACCCCTCTAGGGAAACTCATTTTCCAACTCGGAGTAAACCTGTGCACTTATTAGATGTTGGCAACCCTGTCAATTCTTATATTTCACTCAACTATGAACTTTATTCCAGAAAGACAGAGTTCAAATTCGTTTGAATTCGATTTGCAAAACTGCAGATGTTCTTTTGTTAGTTTGTACATTGACAAAGTTAAATATACCGTTCGTTTTATTACTCATAACCCTTATTACGACAGACTATAGGTTGGATTTCGTATAAATAATAGTTTTTCAAGCGTATCATTCGTGTGGTGTGAATTCTCGCACCGCGGATCACCCGTCAATCATCCCGTGATTCGCGCTCTGACAAAGGAAAAATCTACGAACGCGATATAAATGGTAGGCGATCAAAGTGCTGTGTTGACACCGTAAATAACCAACGCTGGGTTAATTTAGTCTTTGAGTACGTTTACAAGGCGCCTGATCGATTCCAGGCGTGTGTTTTTTAATGTTTGAACCGATTACTGCCTTTTAAGATGTTGAGTTGACTTGAAAGATGAACAATTGTTCTTGAAATATATTTTTTTGTAGGTGCCAAGATGGTTTATCAGTGTAAGAAGGAAGAAAAACGATAAATATAATATATCCACGCAAATAGGTACACTGACATTTCATCAACGGAAAATGAATGAAAGAATGATTGATATTTTGATCCTTCATTCATTGTTCTCATGTTTGCGTAATTTAAACTTGGAACTTTAAGAAATAACTGAAACAAGTACAATAAACTTAACATCTTTTTAAATATGGCCATTGTTATTGAAATAAAACCACTTTTTAACGGATTTGGAATTATACATACATACATACATAAAATCACGTCTGTTTCCCATAGGGGTAGGCAGAGAACACGGATCTCCACTTGCTACGATCCTGACATACTACTCTCGCTTCATTCACTCTCATTACATTCTTCATGCATGCTCGTCGGTTTAGAGCACTCCTGACCTGCCCCTTTTCTAAATCTTCCCCGATTTGGTCCAGGTATGTGCGCCTAGGTCTTCCCCTTCCGACGGTACCATCCACACTCGCCTCATACACCTGTTTCGTTTGTCTTCTTTGATTCATTTTCTCATTTCATAATATTTTATTAAGTATAGTTTATTTATACCATATAGGTGTCAGATAAGCACACGACCTATCTAATGGAAAGTGGTTACTGTAGCCTACGGACGTGTGCAAAACCAAGGGAGTCACACTCGCGCTGTCAACCCTGTAAGCATAGAGAGTGTATGTGCCGTCAGCGTTAAAGACAAAGCAAGAAAAGCTTTTGGTCTTCCCACTGACAGCACAAAAACTTTCCAGTGTGCTCTGGCTACCCTACTCACCGCCGGGAACACAACACGAGGTTATTATGGCCGCGGTATTCTGTAGGGTCCTTCCCCAGTCGGACTACTCAATTAGACGGAAATACAGGTTTAAGGAGGTAGTAGTAGAGGTATCAGGTAATACACCATTAAGGAGATAGGACAGGACTCCTACCTCCTTAATCGTGTCTTACCTAGTTTTATTTCAACGAGTGATATTCACATAAACTTCAGACAGTATAAATATAGCCATTGTTACTCAGGGATAACGAAAAGGATAATTCTAATTATGTTATACATACAAACCTGTTCAGTAATTGGATGGTTATGATAAAATAAAGAAACTCATTACATTCTTTTTCAAAGCAGTCGTGTATAAAAAGAGAGGGTAATCCATACTATAGAGAAGTGCAAAAACTATTTGTCCAACCTGTCAAACTAATTCAATCTGTGGTTTATTAAAAGGAATGGCAATAAATAGTTTCGCACAATAGTGAAAGAACGAATGAAACTGGAGATTGCTCAGATCTCATTCACCGCATGTGAATGAAATGCGATAACCCTCACAATGTAAGCGAGAAATATTCCTACTAATTTCACCTACCAATTTGCGGAGGCATTCTTTTAGTATACCTAGGGTTGGCATTAATAATTGAAATTTTAAAGCATTTAGTATATGCTAACTATCGATGTATGAAATCGATAAAAATAGGAATATTTTTATTTAAATCTTAATCGTTTTGAATAGTTAGTATAACTAAATGCTTTAATATTTCATTCAATCATACGGAATATTAAAGTAGTATACTCTCTTTTGTAATTTAAATCAAAAATCCAAACGCATGATCAAATCAGATATTAGGATCATATTCTCATTTTTCGTATGCCCCACGATCTAGTAAAGCCACTTTTTCAAAACGCGTGATGTCAGTTCAATACAGAATTGGACCCCAGCTAGAGTTCGCTTCAGCTGGGGCCCAATATTTCCAAAAAAGCCTTCAGGGCTCTTGAAGGGTTCGCCTTTCAAGAGCTGGAAAGCGGACACTGAACTCCGAGTTCAATTTAACCTCGGTTGCAATCAGGAAAATACGTCTCCACGAGGATGATGATGATGATGACAGATTTGGACCCGAATAACAACGAGTAAGAAACATATCTGGTCTTGCCAAGCTATAATGACCGTTTTGCCATAAACTAAGTAATTAAAACAAGTGTGTTTACACAACAAATTAATAGCTGACAACCCTAAGTCCCATCATACAAATCGGCCTCGTTTGACATTGCTCGCTTCCTCCGACATCCCGACAAAAACCGACGTTACCCGACAGAAGCCGAAGGGTTTTATAATATCTATTCAAAACGCGCGTAAGCATTAATGCTCATTTCATCAATTAAAAACCAAAACAACTCAAGTAAGTTAATTTTTCAAGCGAAAATGTGCCATAGTAACCTCATGAATATTCAATATTGTGATCATTTTTCTTTCACGTATTATTTGGCTTAGAACGTTTTTGGTATGCAAGCATGCAAGTCGCGGTGACACTTCGCACTTCCGGTACAATCAATTAGCCTTTTGGTCTTTAAGTGATCGAGGATAATAGGCGGCGTATGCACTACTAGAATGAACAAGAGTCTTTTTGCACGGAATGATTTGTCAATTGTTTGATTCGAATCTGCCGATTACATGATTCAAATCTGTCGATTATATGATGTGATTCAAACCTGCCGATTTTGTGATTGAAATTTCAAGTGGGTTTCAGATTGCTATCGGTTGCGGTTCCGTTGCACTGTCTTAGATGAAATGCAATGGAGTACAAAAGGCAGTGAATTTGTGTTTGAAGATAATATGTGTACGCAGTGACATGCATTCGCGTAATCCTACGACTTAATCTTTGCAAATAAATAAAATTCAAGACAAGCGTCTTGTTTATACCATTTAGGTGACAGACAAGTACACGGCCCACCTGATGGAAAGTGGTTACCGTGACTAATGGACGTGTGTAACACCAAAGGAGTCACACTCGCGCTGCCGACCTGTGAGCACAGAGTTTCTGTACTGTCAGTGTAGGAGACAAAGCAGGACAAGCCAATAGTCTACCCACTGACAGCACAAACTCTTCAGTGAGCTCTGACTACCCTACTCACCGCTGGGAACACAACACGAAGTTATTATGGACGCGGTATTATGTAGGGCGGATGTACTTCCCCAGTCGGACTGCTCAATTAGACGGAAATACAGTCGTGTCCTACGACCAATCTCAATTTGTAAATTTAAAGTAATATTTTAATGAATAGCAGTACATATATATAATATATAACTTAGCCCCGATGGGTTAGGCAAAGGTGAATTAGGGGGTGAGTCCATTGCCCTCTTCCGGGCACTATTGTTGACTCGAGTCTTGTATCTGTGCCTGAGTCTGGGTTGTGCATATCTGTGATGTTAAACAACCCTATCCCTTAGTCGCCTTGTACGACACCGCATGGGAAGAGATGGTTTGGCCCAAATTCTACTCCGCCAGGAACCATCCGGCTGGTATATGAATAGTAGTAGTACATAAATATATCGTGCGTCTATTTGTTTGTTTGTTTCGAGTAATCTTCAAAGTGGTTTGACCGATTTTAATAAAGTTTGTGATGTTATAAGGCGGCACTTGACCTGATTTTGTGTTCTGTACTGACGGTACATAAAATCTCTGTACTTACAGGGTCGGCAACACGGGTTTGAATCCCCTGGTGTTACATACGTTCATAGGTTACGGTAACCACTTTCTATGAGGTGTTTCTATGCTCGTCTGCCACCTAAGTTGTATAAAAAAACTTATTTTTTTAAGTGTTGGTGATTCAGAAAGCATTACATAGTAACTGTATAAAGGCAGAATAATATTATTGAATGAAATTTTAAGCATTTTGTATACAAACTATTTAAAATCGATAAAGATAGAAAAATTTAAACGGGATAGGCGGGAGTTCTTACGAATATCGGTAGATGGCTCCCACAGTCGCCGTAAGACGGATATATGTTTAGAAGAATTTCGATGGTTTCGGATGAAGGTTCAGTGGCTTAGTAGTCAGAGCGTTCCCCCTGCAAGGGAAAGATCGCGGGTTCGTATCCCGCCTGGACCGTTTCAATTTTTTCTATCTTAATCTATTTAGAATATTATTAATCTATAATATTAAGGTATATATATTATGTATGTATATATTAATGGTATAATGGAGGTATGTATATATTAAGGAGGTAGGACACGGCGGTATTTCCGCCCGATTGAGCAGTCCGACTGGGGTAGTACCTCCGCCCTACAGAATACCGCAGCCAGCGGTGAGTAGGGTAGCCAGAGCTCACTGGAGAATTTGTGCTGTCAGTGGGAAGACTAAAGGCTTGTTCTGCTTTGTCTTCTACTGACGGCACAGAAACTCTGTACTTACAGGGTTGGCAGCGCGACTGTGACTCCTCTAGTGTTACAGACGTCCATAGGTCATGGTAACCACTTTCCATCAGGTGGGCCGTGTGCTTGTCTGCCAACTATGTGGTATAAAAAAAAATATCTTTTCTAGTGACGCAAAAATGAAAAAAAAAACTTTTTTTTTTAAGAAATCAACCTATAATTTAGTTAAATAGCTTAAATATTCAACACTCTCACTTCACTGCCCACCCCCATCGTACTACAAAGACAGTTGATGACCCGACACGTGTCGGCACACAAATTTGTAACATTACACGTGCAGTGTAACATTACAAATATTACAACGGGTAGTATTAGTTAGTGACATGATCCTGGAGCTGATGAGCTCACGGATAATTAAATTAAAGGGTAATTTTGATCCTTTTAGAAATCATCTCGGCATGAGAATCGTTAAAAAGTAATTCAAAAGGGTGTATTTGGGACTCCAATATGATATTTGGGGCCCAACTTCACCTGTTCGGGATAAGGTTTTAGATAGCAGTCGCTCTTGCAAAAGCCAAGATAAACTATTTCAATAGAAATATTTTTTTTTTATATAGAACATCTCAATTAGTCTTCGCCTCGTCTGATGGTAAGCTAAAGACAAAGTCCCAGAAAAGAGGGTCACCATTATTTACGCATACCATGTGACAATGGCGACACTCAGCTTGACGGCCTCATCATATATGCTTTTTCACGCCCCGCTTAAAGAACCCGGGAATGTAGGAAGAGGGAAACACGTGAGCTGGTAATGGATTTTCCTGGCCTTAATGGGGATTAATTGCAATGGGGAGTGGACTCCGGGCCTCAGAATATAAGCTAGGAAATTCTAGGACAGGGCAGGACCAAGTCTGCAACCTCTTGATATATAATCAAAAATAAATAAATAAATTATCATTATCTTTGATTCATGATGAGCCTAGCGAAAAGACCGCCGTTTGTACTACCTGATAATTAGTAAAATGTAATATTTTTGCATTGTTTATGGTTAACAATAAAGAATATTGTATTTATTTAAGTTCATCTTCCTACAAAGCGTACCTGCAAAGAGTGGTATGGTAAAATTTCATAGTCTAAGTCAAAGTCAAAAATCATGTATTCTGCATTGACTATTAAATAATAGACTTCTGCATTGGATGATTGAAACTATATGCTTAGCTGGCAAAATCTGGGAACATGATATATCTGTACAAATGATTTGGCTATCATTTGAAGATTGCAGGCGTGATGAAATAAAACAAAAAAAATTATGCTTTAAAAAAGATTCGTCTCACTCTCAAATTCTGTTCGTAAAATCTGGTCGCGAGGCTTGGAATTCATAATTAGGTAGGTAAATAAAAAGTCTTTATAAAAAGATATTATAAAATATATTATATTATATAAAGACATTATAAAAAAAGTTATGTACGAAAAACAAAAAAAAATAACTCCAAACACCTCCTTAAAAAAATAATCAAAAATATGTCACATCAAACATCTCAGCCAGTATACATCTTGGAATCAATACACTTTTCTCTTCAAACAAGGAGCCGCGACGCTCGCCGTGCGGGTGTACTGTATACTGTGCAGTACAGGCGCTGGTAATTGTGGCATTAGCGCGAGATCAAAGGCGCCGCTGATTTGTCGCGTTTTGTTAATGTGATAACTTTCGCGAACGATTACGTTTGGGTGGGGTCGCAGTGACAGCGAGGGTGTTATTTCCGTTATTTGTTGAATAGCTGTTGTATAGCGTGAAATAGTTAATGGATCGCATTTTAGCTACTAACAATATAGGCGGTATTTCCATCCAATTTTTTGAGGAGGTAGGACACGGCGGTATTTCCGCCCAATTGAGCAGTCCGACTGTAGTACCTCCACCCTACAGAATACCGCGGCCATAATAACTTCGTGTTGTGTTCCCGGCGGTGAATAGGGTAGCCAGAGCTCACTGGAGAGTTTTTGTGCTGTCAGCGGGACGACCAAAGGCTTGTCCTGCTTTGTCCTTTACACTGACGGCACAAAATCTCTGTTCTTACAGGGTCGGCAGCACGGATGTGACTCCATTGGTGTTACACACGTTCATAGGACATGGTAACCACTTTCCATCAGGTGCGCGGTGTGCTTGTCTGCCACCTAAGTTGTATGAAAAAAATAAAAAATTGAGCAGTCCGACTGGGGAAGTACCTCCCTCTTACAGAATACCGCGGCCATAATAACTTCTTGTTGTGTTCCCAGCGGTAAGTAGGATAGCCAGAGCTCACTGGAGAGTTTATGCTATCAGTGGGAATACTAAAGGCTTGAACTGCTTTGTCTTCTACACTGAAGGCACAGAAACTCTTTGCTTACAGGGTCGGCAGCGCGAGTGTGACTCCTCTGGTGTTACACACGTCCATAGGTCATGGTAACCACTTTCCATCAGGTGGGCCGTGTGCTTGTCTACCACCTAAGTGGTATAAAAAAATACATACATTAAATTACGCCTGTTTCTCATAGGGGTAGGCAGAGATCACGGATCTCCATTTGCTACGATCCTGACATACTACTCTCGCTTCATTCACTCTCATTACATTCTTCATGCATGCTCGTCGGTTTAGGGTACTCCTGACCTGACCCTTTTCTAAAACCCCTCTGATTTGATCCAGGTATGTGCGCCTAGGTCTTCCCCTTCCGACGGTACCATCCACTCTCGCCTCATACACCTGAAACAGGTCTAGGTTAGTCTTCTTTCATTCATTCTCTCAAAATGACCGAATCATCTCAACATTCCTCTCTCAATTCTCATCATAAATTATGCCAATGAAAACCGCGGTAGCCTAGTGGTATGGGTAATGGACTGCTGAGACGAGGTCTCGGGTTCGATCCTAAGTTTTACTATGGCACACACCAATGAGTTTTCGATGCTTTTCGAAGTTATGTATATATTTATCGCGGGTATATTAGTGCCCGGTTAATGGCAATAGGCTCGCCACCTATTACATTGGGACCTAAACATATTCTGGCGAAATGTGAGTGCTAGCACCTCTGCCTACCCCTTCGGGGATATAGGCGTGAGTTTATGCCAATGAAATAAAATGAAAAACAATGAAACAGCAATAGTCCGCTATATATTGGGACGTACATCACGTCGTGGTGTTGACTTTTGCCCCCTCCGCGAGGGAGCAAGTATTACAAATGGGGTAATTTGCTTTGTTCAAGTAACGGACTTACTATTTGTAATTTTATACAACTCGCTTCTTGAAGGTAGAAAACAGACTTGCGTGAAAATAAAGAGTTTGTTATACACACTAACATTTACACATACATATATATACACTGGAGAATTTGTGCCGTCAGTGGGAAGACTAAAGGCTTGTCCTGCTTTGTCTTCTACTGACGGCACAGAAACTCTGTACTACAGGGTTGGCAGCGCGACTGTGACTACTCTGGTGTTACAGACGTCCATAGACCACGGTAACTACTTTCCATCAGGTGGGCCGTGTGCTTGTCTGCCAACTAAGTGGTATAAAAAAAAAAACCATAATCACGCCTTTATCCCTGGAGGGTTAGGCGGAGGTGAATTAACACCCACATTTCACCAATCATAAATTCGGTCCCACGTAATAGGGGGTGAGGCACTATATTTGACTCAAGGCATGCATGTGTGGCTGAGTCTGGACTGTACATATCTGTCTGATGTTAAACAGCCCTATCCCTTAGTCGCCTTGTATGACACCACATGGGAAGAGATGGGGTGGTCCAAATCCTACTCTGCCGGGAACGCGCAGGTTTCTATATAACTATATCTGCCCGCGAATCCGTCTGCGTGTAATGAAATCCCGGTTTTAATTTATTTTCTCGGCTCCCTATAACTTTTTCAAAAATAAATGTAACCTAATTTACGCCTTATGACATCAGCTATACAGTAAAAATCCTATCAAAGTAGGTCCAGTCACTTCGGAAATTGTCCGTTACAAACAGAAAGACATAAATTTGCTAAACCTGAGATACTTTGTGCATATTTACCTAGAGCTGGGTAAGCTGGTAGATATTTATCTACATTTTAGAACCAATATTCCAAGCTAGTTAAGTTATACTTTGCCTAGGCAGCGATGAGTAGAGAATTCTGTAGAATTCTCTACTCATCGCTCCAATAAATTATTTATCTCATAATAACCGTGGCATTTCATCCCAAATTTTTATTCCACGGTTTAGTTATACCTACTAGTATTATCGAATTCCTTCTAAACAACACCAATAACAAAAATAAACTATTCCTATCATTACAATTCCCAAAAACGGCTACTCACGTCCATTCCGAACGTCTAACCGTACAAAAATAAAACGTCAAAAAATAGAAAATAATAATCGGGGGCCCGTCCAGTAGCGTCGGACGTCATCAGCCGTCTGCCGCCATTGTCCAACCATCACCGGTGACTAAACAAAATACTAACGACCCGGAATGTTTTTCAAAAACAGTTTAAGGAGCTTCCGTTTAAGAAGTTGGTTTATTTATCCTATTGTTGGTAAGCAGATCGTTTCGTTCGGTAATTGTTGAATGACGTTACTGGACGTTGGCTGTGGGAAGGTCTTTTTTCCCTTAATCAAATAAACATTAATAAGTTTGAAAGGTATAATTATCGCGATTGTATTGGAACGGTGTGCAACTGACGTGTCAAACTAACAGTTGAACTGTTATGAAAATAGTGAAGGTTTGGGGTTATTTTATTTGTTGGGTCTGCTGGCTACTGGGAGGGTTAAGCCGTGTTAAAAGTTATTGGTAAAAATATTCTTGAGCATAATAAACAGGGTAATGTTGTCTTAAGTCTAACGGTCATATTTCGATGCCATTGGGTTGTGGGCATCAAATGGCTGTCGCTTCACGGAAAATATCGAAGTTCAGCCTAAACATGTAGTTAGATTGGAAAATTTGACCCCTGGACTGGTAGATTGAGATATTATTTTTTAAAGAGTTGGCTTCATTTTGCAAAGCGTTAACTCAAGCTTCAGTTGTTGAGCGCTCTCTCTATCGCACAGATTGATTTATTTAAGAGTAGTTAAAACCGAAGCTACTTTTACAAACTCAAGAGGTTTTAACAACTCTACAAAGATAAATGAAATTATCAGTTTTATCGGTTTGTCACTACTTTTTTTAATGCATCATCAATAATGAAATCATATCTTCTAATGTTTATTTGATACCTAAACGTCCAGAGACGTCCAGTACATGCTTTTGATGCTCATCATCCTCCGAGTCTTTCACATCTCCGTTAGAACCAAAACGGCATGTTCTTACCGCACATTGCACCCCGTTTCCCGTATCGTGTGAGGATGAATTCCCTGCTTGTGGCGAGCGATACGATGATAGACACAGTGCTGCCAATTTAGTGACTTTGCAAACGCTGAAAAAAAAGTTTTAACGACTTTCCAGCGACTTTTGAATTTCAGTCTAGGGACTCGCATTTTTAGGAATTGGCAACATTGGATAGAAAGTAGCTGTGGTTTTCTTTGGAAACTGCTCATTCAGAGAAAGAGTCTGAGTTTGGGTCCTTTAGATCCATCACAAGTATCATCACCCTATCTCATCCGACGATAAATTGTCGTCAAAGAAGCGATTAATGGAAAAACATGCAAAGCCTCCCAACATTGGGAGAGGTCTATGTCCAGCAGTGGACTGCAATGGGCTAATTGATTGATCATCATCCTATTTCGAGTACCTAAAGCGGTCAGTTTATTGGTGTAACTAGCTACATGTATCCTGCGGCTGTCACTGCGAATTGCCGTCATCCGTGCCTCAATGAGGATGCAGCGATCACGTCTATTGGGCCCGCGATGATTGGCCGTTTCGCCGGAAACGACCACTCCTGCGCACCTCCCTAGCGAAGTCAATCTTTATTAGCGTTTGTCTGTTTTGTTATGTACATTATTAGGTATAGCCATGGTTTAGGTAGGTTTAAAGATGTTATCACAGCGCCATCTAAGATCAAACAAGGCATAGCTGGATTTTTTTTATACCACTTAGGTGGCAGACAAGCAGGCCCACCTGATGAAAAGTGGTTACCGTGGCCTATGGACGTGTGCAAAACCAAGGAAGTCACACTCGCGCTGCCAACCCTGTAAGAGAGTTTCTGTGCCAAAGCAGAACAAGGTTTTGGTCTTCCCACTGAGAGCACAAAAACTCTCTAGTGTGCTCTGGATACCTGTGGCTACCGTCGGGAACACAACACAAGGTTATTATGGCCGCGGTATTCTGTAGAGATTCCTGGTTCCAGAATGTGGACTGGCATGCTACTTTCTTACATCTTTTAATTTAAAATATACATGATTTTGATTGAAAATGTAAAAAATATTTATTGATGCAAAATGTTACATAGGTACACAATTTCATAACACAACAAGTACAGTCATTTTGGGTAACTCTGACCAAGTTTTGTGTAATAAGTATGTTATGATCTAATGAGAAACATTCTGCAGAAAACCCACTTAACTTAACCTAGATCTATCTGTGGTTTCCTCACTAGGCAAGCCTGTATCGAGGAAACCTATTTAAACATATAATTGCTTTATCACTATTAATAAAATTGTCTCTCACTCACCTCAGCAAACAATCAATTCTAATAGATTATTATCTACATAGATAGGCATAATTCAAATAATAGATTTCAACAGAAGGATTGGTATATGTGCTTACGTACTAGCATGTTATTTCTAGAAGATCTTCTGTAGCGTTATAATTCAATGTCTTTAGCCACTTATATATATGTTCTTAGCCTCATTTACAGATCTATTTTTAATATCACAATGCCTGACGACTCTGTAGTAACTCTTCTTATTCTTATCAATAGCAATAGCTTTTATAGGCTATATTCTACTTTGAGGACAGAAAACTTTCTGAGGAGCTACAGTTTTTAATCACCTTTTATCAGTAATTCCGATCCAGCAATATCCAGCAATAAATACTTTTTTTTGGAATACACACATTATTTGGTTATACTCTAGCTATTGCCTGCGGCTCCCTCTTGCGTGAAATTTGCTCCCGTTCCGTAACCCGTTTGGTCCCATAACTCCGTAACGTTTTGGATTTTAGTAATTTTTATTATTATTATTCCAGTGGTCAGTCGGATACGTTTGAGGGTGAACATCTTCACGAACTTTCACATTTATAATATGATTAGGAAGTAGGATAGAAATGTACACCCTGACCAATCCAAAAATCCTAGATCCAAATGCATTCAAAGATTTGCTCCAAGCAGAAATCGGACCTGTGACCAACGTAGCGGCGGCGGCGGCGGTGTAGCAGTAGAACGCTCTACGTCTATTTATATTACCAAACAAAGGTAAAAAGGCCATGATCCTAATCAAGTAACAATAGATTAGATTAAAAAAGTATGTTTATTTTTTTAACAAGCAAGAGGTCGTATTTGAAAAAAGAAAACAATTTAAAGCTGACAGTAGCTCAGTGAGCAGCGAAACGTATTCAAATATCGAAAATTGTTGACAAATTAAGTTCCCTACGACTCCCTTACCACTTGAGAACGACTCGACGAAATTTTAAACTGTCTAACCAATTTAAGTACTCACCTTCAAAATTACGCTGTAATTTCTATTCCCTTGTAATAAGACCTAAATTTCAATGTTAGTTGGTTTTTAAAGGGCACATTTTCAATAATAGGAAGGGACGGACCGAGTCGTTCGTTTTACTAGTTACTCAATTAGGCCTTTTGTATTTGTTTATCTGAGTTTGTAAGCGAGTGAAGGGTAAAGAAATACGATATGACGTGTGTTAGAAAAGGACAGCAGCTGTAAAGTAATTTGAGACAGTTCTTTTCACTGGCGATGGCGCGGTAATACGTTCCTATTTTGAATGGCAACATGAAACTGGCGGGAAATGCATTCAAATTGTATTCTGTTTTTACTTTTTTCTAATTTATGTAATGGCCGCCGCGTTACAGATAGAGATTTTCTTTGATAGGATCTTTTCTTTAGCATGTATTTTCTGTTTATAATATAGGTTGAGCCTGGTTTTTATGTTGAAGTCGTTTAGTTCTATGTCATTTGTAAGTTGAAAGAAAGGGAATGCAGTTTGTTTTTTGATCTTGAGATGACTACCTATGGTTGGTGGAAATAGTGTATTTAATTCATTAATTACGAGCACAAATACATTTATTTGAGTTCGTCCGCCGCCGTAGACCCTCGTGCTAATCTCAAAGTACCGCATAAAGTAAATAAATACAAAGTACATTTTATAACGTGATAGGGTTCAAAATATATGCCAGTAGTAATATGTATTGATTTAAAGATGACTTAATATCTTCCTTTTTTAAAAAGTTAAATAGGATGTCGGAGCGACACTCTCGAGTGGCGCAAACAATTTCACAATCGATTTAATTTGAACTTCGAACGCGTCTGAATCTATTGACATTTTGATCTTTCATTCCTGTCATACACTCGCGTTAAGCGGGATGCTCACTTGAGGGGTGACGCAGACGGCAGCTGGGACAATTGTCATCAGATAACTTAGATTGAACACGTTCGTTTATAGTGGTATTGGTTATCGCTATATTTTTTAAATATAGCAATATTATAATGCAGACTCAGGTCCTCAGCTTGACGGTATCATCAAATGTTTTTTTTCAGTCTCCTAATAGAGTCCGGCTTAGATCGGTTTTGTTAAACATTCTCTCATTATGCACCTATTATCTTTATCATAAAGTGTTGGAATTCTTCACGTTCTTCCCTTTTCTACAGTCCAGGGTCTTTTAAATGGGCCACTATTGTAGCATTATTGGTTTTTTTATACCACTTAGGTGGCAGAAAATTAACAGTCCACCTGATGGGAAATGGTTACCGTGGTCTATGCACGTTAACAACACCAGTGGCGTCACACACGCGCTGCCGACCCTGAAGAAACCTTCTAATGCCCCTCTTGAAGAACCCCATTTATAATCGTGACCCTGAATACTGAGATTTTACCTTTAGCATCGGGCGAGGTGAAGTCATATAAACGTGTTCTACTATGAATAAAAAGCTATACCTACCTCCTTTTGTATCGGATAGTAATTAAAGTGAGGCTTAGGTCCCGAAAATCTTGGTAGAAAACTCTACACAATTTTTATTCAGCCACTGAAATCAAAATATCCCTAAACTCACGACGTTACTTCAAAAAACTCAACATAAAATCAATCATGTTTTAACAACAATCTTTGTCAAATCTTACAGAAACGACACACGTAACAACCCTTATTTGGAAGTAAAATATAAAATTGGCATAGCACCCTCTCTACGGTATTGAGCAAATACCTTGTGATCGGTGTGACTGGATCGTGACCGATGGTGCATAAAACATCCTCGCGATAAACCCGAATAAATGGTGGATGGTTTTATGAGAGAGTGAAGTATTAACTATATTTTTATACACGTTCACTATTTTAAAGTAAAACAATGTAATGATTGCATGAATATTTTTTTTGAAGCACTGCAAATTGAACGACAAAAATTGATTTACACTAAAATGTTTACAAACCTTTTTTAAAATAAGAATATTAATTTTTCTTGAGTTAAGTGTTGCCGCGTGGTTTCCGTCAGAATAGAATTAGGGTCATCCCATCTCTTCGCATGCGGTGTCCTACAAGGCGAATAAGCGATAGGGCTGTTTAACATCAGACAGATATATACAGCCTCAGATGCATGGCTCGAGTCAACAATAGTACTCGGAATACGGCAATAGGCTCACCCCCTATTACGTGGGACCGAATACAAGTATTGGTGAAATGTGGGTGTTAATTCACCTCTGCCTAACCCTCCAGGGATAAAGGCGTGATTATATGTATGTATAATGTAATGAAAGCATGAATGTTTATTAAATAAACATTGTATATGCATGAATGTTTATTAAATAAACATTGTATGTGTAAACACTGTATATTGAACGATAAAAGTTGATTTACACATATAAATTCTCTTGTAATTTCACAAACTCACCCTCCCCTTTCCTACATAGGCCAACACAGTGCAGGGCTTAGATGTCACCCGCATACGGTGCAGGATATCAGGTTCAACCAAGCGGTTCGGAAACTCTTTTCTTTTTCGCACCATTAAGACCTGGAATACATTACCGCATTACGTTTCCTTCCTACAGTCTTCATCCCACGCACACTCAAGCTGTGGAATTACCTCCTTGCTGCGGTTTACCCAAGCACCTACAATATGGGGTTCTTCAAGAGGGGCATCAGAAGGTTTCTTCATGGTCGGCAGCACGAGTGTAACACCCTTGATGTTGCACACGTTCATAGACTACAGTAACCACTTTCCATCAGGTGACCCGTGTGATTGTCTACCATGTAAGTGGTATAAAAAGAAAAGGTACCGGATCCTTTAAGCGGGGCGTGAAAAAGCATATGATGAGGCCGTCAAGCTAAGTGTCATCATTGTAACATGGTATTTGTAAGTAATGGTGACCCTCTTTTCTAAGACATTGTTTTCAGCTTACCATCAGGCGAGGCGAAGACTAAATTGACGTGTCCTATATAAAAAAAAACTGTCTCCATCTCACATAACACCATCGAACCCAGGTCCCCCGCACTGCAGTCGCTAATGAACTGAACTGCTCACAATCCCTTTAACTTGTTGACGCACAATCATAGACTGTGACGTCACGGGAACCGTCACCCCCGGGACATTTGTTATTGAATATACTTATGCACTGTTAAGGTGCGTAAATTTTCATTATAGTTATTCTTATATTAGAATGTTAGCGAAAAGATGATGTTTTCATACGATCCCAAAGTTTCATCACATAACATATACTCACGCCTATAACCCCGAAGAGGTAGGCAGAGGTGCTAGCACCCACATTTCGCCAGATTATGTTTAGGTGCCAATGTAATAGGTGGCGAGCCTATTGCCATTAATCGGGCACCTATAAACCTGCGATAAATACACACATAACTTCGAAAAGCATCGAAAAGTTATTGGTGTGTGCCATGTTAAAACCTGGGATCGAACCCGAGACTTCGTCACAGCAGTCCAAATCATACAGTCATACGGTCTGTCAAAATCATATTAAATATCAATAACGGTATTCTCGTATAGAATATATATAGTAATATATAGTATAGAATTTTCAAATGATATAGTATAGAATTTTCCAAGATCAATAAAACAGTTTATTTTATATCTTTTTATATTAGAAGTATTAACATTCAGGTAATAAATAAAACAACAAAGTAATAATAATAATAATAATAATGTTTATTTCTCACCAAACCGTTTACATAAGAAATCTCAAATAAAATACAGTAGAACGTAATTAATAAATTAGTACAAGGATCAATCAGAATTAATACAAGGATCAATCAGAATTGAGTACAAGGATCGATCAGAATAAAAAAAAATGTTCATATATTTTATTCGTAAAATTAATACAATATGTCAAAATGGTACAACAAGCAATGTTTAGTCCATGTACTAATCAAATAACCCGCCCCTGATCGCTCCCGGTGCAAAGTGCCCATAACACTTGCTGCGTTGCCACGTTGGATGGCGATGCCCAGCTTTTGGACCAGGAACGACCCGAAACGAGTGTCACCGGTCGCCTCGATGAGCCTCTGTCCGATTTCTTTATATTTAGAATATATTTAAAAATATTCAAAATAATACGCGTGAAAATATAACCCTTAAATGCCAGTGTGGTTAAAAAGAAAGGTTTAAAATTTAAAATGAATTCTACATTTACATTCACAGACAGATTCGTAAGGCAATAAGCAAAGTCTGCGATACAAGATGTTAACAATAAAAATGCATGGGTACTCTTTTTCAATAGCTAGTTAATACAATGACTGTTTACACAATGTACAGTCAGTGACAAAAGTAGCTGAACATATTAAAATTTGAAAATTAAAGTTATTTTTAAAACATCTGATTAAATGACTAACAAAAAATAAATATTGAATGTAATTTTAAAGTATTTACCTAGTATGATAACTATTCAAATCAATTAATATATAGAAAAAATGGAATCGGTTCATATGTATGTACCTATCTATACCAATATTATAAAGCTGCAGAGTTTGTTTGTTTGTTGGTTTGAACGCGCTAATCTCTGGAACTACTGGTCCGATTTGAATGATTCTTTCAGTGTTGGGTAGTCCATTTATCGAGAAAGGTTTTAGGCTATATATCATCACGCTACTACTTAAGGGAGCGGAGCATTGATAATAAATGTTAACAAATCCGGCAATTTTTCATACATATTTTGAAGACTAAAACATACGGGCTCAAAGGGATATGAAGCTTCAAAATATACCCCGGGCAAAGCTGGGGTGGGTCAGCTAGTATGATATATATGTATAGAAGAGTTTGGATGGTTTCAGGCAAAGATTCGGAGCGTTCTCCCCGGAAAGATCGCGGGTTCGAATCTTTCCTTACGGGGACCGCCTGAACCGTATCAATTTATTCTATATCTTAAAAAAAACAAATATGTTATCCATATCCTCTTAGGAAAACAAAAAGCTTTATACAACAATTACTTGAAATATCTTTACTTAAGTACTAATATTATAAAGTTGAAAAGTTTTTTTGTTTGAACGCGCTAATCTCAGGAACTTACTAGTTCTAATTTGAAAAATCTTTTTAAATTTTGTATCGCATAGTTTGTTCATCGACGAGGGTTTTAGGTTATATATCATCACACTACTACTTAATGGAGCGTAACCATATTTGTCAACAAATCCAGTAGATTTCCTTACATTATTTGAACATAAAAAATTACGGGCCGAAAGGGGTGATACTTTTGAGTTTTCTAAATACGCGATGGGCAAAGCTGAGGGCGTGTCAGCAAGTATCTATATAAAGAACGACAAAATAAAGCTAATTATTACTGATAAATATGACTACGTTTAATTCGATTTAATCTGCGTTAGCACTTACTTTCTTATTTATACATACATGTAGGAGGTAGGACACGGCGGTATTTCCGCCCGATTGAGCAGTCCGACTGGGGTAGTACCTCCGCCCTACAGAATACCGCGGCTATAATAACTTCGTGTTGTGTTCCCAGCGGTGAGTAGGGTAGCCAGAGCTCACTGGAGAATTTGTGCTGTCAGTGGGAAGACTAAAGGCTTGTCCTGCTTTGTCTTCTACTGACGGCACAGAAACTCTGTACTTACAGTGTTGGCAGCGCGACTGTGACTCCTCTGGTGTTACAGACGTCCATAGGTCACGGTAACCACTTTCCATCAGGTGGGCCGTGTGCTTGTCTGCCAACTAAGTGGTATAAAAAAAAAAAAAAAAAAAATACATACATACATACAATCACGCCTTTATCCCCGGAGGGTTAGGCAGAGGTGAATTAACGCCCACATTTCACCAATCATTGAATTCAGTCCCACGTAATAGGGGGTGAGCCTATTGCCGTCTTCCGGGCACTATTGTTGACTCGAGCAATGCATCGAAATCTGAGTCTGGGCTGTATAGGTATATCTGTCTGGTGTTAAACAGCCCTATACCTTAGTCGCCTTGTACGACACCGCATGGGAAGTGATGGGATGGTCCAAATTCTACTCTTTCATTCATTGTAAAAAGTCTTTTTGTCACTGACTGTACCTTCATAGTGACAAGTAAGGTACTATAACGAATATATCATCATACACCAAGTACTTAAAATTGTACAAAATGCTCGTACAAAACGCAAATTTAAACATATGAAAATCGGTACTAAAATAACTACGTCTAAAGCACACACTGTAATACATTCTTATTCTCAATAACTAATAAATTAAAAACACTACCGAGAGTAACAAGATATACACAGCTATTCATACAACTATACAATAATTCAAAGAGTATTGGCGGAAAGAAGTAGTCTCTGGGCGCCGAACGGACAATAATGGACGTCATATCAATCAAATTCTAACTTACGTTTTGCTTCGTATATCGAGAAACGTCAGGTGCTTTCTTTTCGCTAAAACAACAGAACTGTGCTAAGGTGTGTTTCCACTGGCGAAGTGAGAATTTAAAATTGAGTGATTGTTTTTATTCTCACTGTGTTTTTTAGTCTGACCGATGACAAAACATTAAGTTTAAACATGTCTGTGAACATCAGTATCAAAATAAACGGGATATTTACCATGTTTCATTTTTTTGAGTTTCCGATATTTCGGCGCTGTCGCAAGCACCATGATCACGGAGGAACTGAAGTAGTGGCGGTGAACAGAGAAAAAGTTTTTTCCTAGGAGTAATTATCGGAAACTCAAAACAATGAAACATGGTAAATATCCCGTTTATTTTGATACTGATGTGAGTGACCATGATAGTTTAAATACCTATGTCTGTGAACAATCAATCAATAAGTCTATCGCAGTTCACTGCTGGACCTAGGTCTCTTCCAATGTTGGGAGGCTTTGGCCTACTGATTCCACGCTAACCAGACGGGTTGGTACAGTTTTTATTCTTCTCTCGCAGTGATATCGTCTGCGTTTTTTGCCGTTAGTCGCTTCTTACGACACCCTTCGGATGAGACAGGGTAGTGATTCCTGTATTCTTTCTCCACTATCTTTCTCCCCTGTACACTTTCTATGTTGTGTTCATTCATTACCACACGAGTTCCTTCTTCCTACAGTCCCGGATCCTATAAACGGGGCGTGAAATAGCATCTGATTAGGCCGCCAAGCTTAGTGCCACCATTGTAACATTTTTAGTGTCTGTAATTGTGACCCTCTTTCTGGAGACTTTGTTTTTAGCTTACCATCAGGCGAGGTGAAGTCAAGTTGACTTGTCCTACATTAAAAAAAACTATCTTATCAGTTGGAACTTGCATCTTGTCGGTTGGATTCATGGGTCAAGAATGTATTATTTATTTTTTAATTTTAAATTGTCTATAAAATTGTGGCATGGAATATTTGCAAGTGCAACAGTTTCGTACAAGTACTCATTAATTAATAGTGATTAAAATTGGGATTATTAACTTTTATTCTCGTTAGTACGTTTATATCTTTGCTCGCTAGTGGAAACCCACCTATAGGTTGTAAAATTTAGAAATCGAGACAATACAACGTTCAGGCTCCAACTCTCAGTTAATCATGAATTATGGCGCGAAATACTTGAGAGTTTGTAATATATTTGCAGCTACTATCATATATATATTACAGCTACGTGCCTTTTTAAAACTGCTTAAATTTCAGAACGACACGCGCAGGGTTATTCTTTACTTAAATGCTATCTCTACTGTTGTGCATGTTACTGAACGATATTTACTTATATTTTTTTAGTAGTCTGTCTCCTTAAAAAAATAAAGAATTAACCGTCCCGGCTTCGTACGTGAAAGTTTTCGTGAAAAAATATCTATTTAAATATCACAATTAGGGTTAAATATCGCAATTCAATATCATGATAATTGTCAATATAAATATAAACTGCGTTTGCACATCAACAATATTTATTTATACTATTGATGTATGATTTAAATAGCTCTCCTTATTATAGGAGGTAAGAAAAAGTTTTATTTTTTAAATTGAAACTGCCTGTTTAGCGCAGGTTTATAAGTGCCCGGTCAATGGCAATAGGCTCGCCACCTATTTACATTGGGATAAAACATAAACTGGCGAAATGTGGGTGCTAGCACCTCTGCCTACCCCTTCGGTGAATATAGGCGTGAGTTTATGTTATGTTAAACTGCCTGTTCGACTTGACTCATTTCTGAAACAGTTGGAAAGAATTTAATGTCCTTTCACTAGCAGATAGCTAAGGTTATAACTTATTTAAACTGTAACGATTAATTTCTAATATAAAATATAATTAGGGTCAATAGGGTATTTGTAGACAATAATATTTGTCACGACTTTTTCCGTTCCAAGTCTATTAAAACAACTACATTTAGTTATTTTGTCCCACGACTCATTACTCGTGGGACAAAATAACTTTCTCTATACCTCATAGGAACTAAAGTCGCCATTCCCACGTCAAACAACCAAACGACAACAAAACAGAAACAAAATACCACATTTTGTTGTTGACTTTATGAATTGACACTTCAAATCGAGTGCTGTTTGCAAAATACAGTTAAATTGTGTAGAAAAGCCAACCCTTTGTCTTTGAGGGTCGTTCGTACCCACTTGATTACTGGAGGGTTATTCGTCGTTTTGCGGTTATGTCTTCGTCGATGGGAACTTCATACCCCCATTATAAATTGTACCTTATTTTAACCTTGTCACATCGTTAGGGTTAATTTAAAAAGTTAATTGTAAGTGTGATCAAATGAGGTTGGTTTATTATTTTTAACTTTTTCTTGAGTGTTCTTGAAGTTTGACTTTGTTTTTAATTTAATAGCTTTTTTTTATTGAATTGAAGTTCTATTTTCGAATTTAAAGAAGTTAAGTAGTCTTTTGTTATAGTTCTTATAATATTGTGAGTTTATTTGATTGGAATCAAAGTGAAATTTTTGTTAATTTTCGTCACAAAGTAGGCACTTATGAACGTTAAGATTAATTTATAGTTTATTTCACGAGGCAATAATGTAAGTCTGTGAGAACTGAGAAGAAAAATCCGGCATTTACTTCGTAACTTGACAGATAGTGATTATTTGTTGGTAACTTAACCTAAACGTAACCTAACCTAACCTAAACTTTTATTGGAATTTGAATTTTTAGATTTGTCTATAGTGCGTCCGCGAGCGTTGTATCTAGCTTGCTCCTTCGACCAAAGTAAATGAATTATCCCTTACTTTGGTCGAAGACTTGCTGTCGTCTCATGATCTTTCTTTACCGTGTCCAGAGCCACGCCGCGCGTATTATGGGAGGCGGTACTCTATGTAACTATAATTTACATACTTCACGTCGACTGAAGCATGGAAATAGTCACTCACTCTCTGTTAAAATCACGAGTAAACTTTAATTGGTCCTTAAAGTGTACGCCATTGGTAATTATACTTTATATCTAAAACTGTTTGTCTATATTATTGTTACCACAGATTACCTAATAGTTGTAAGTGATATTTATTTATTCTGTGGTAATATCCCTCACGCCATTTTGTATCTAGACGTGAGAACATGTAATCTCTTAGCAGTTGGTTCTAGGTAACAATACAGTGCGTTCTCATATCTCATCAGATACCATCTTTCTATCAAGAGGTTGGTTCCCACAGGTCAGAGCCGACGAGACTTGACTTTTGACACCGTCCGCTTCAAGTACCTACTTATTCTTTCACTTTTTAATATAAGCAGATATATTTGAATGGTTTATCAATGATGTACACTTTATAAGACATCTCAGGACGAAGGAATTAGAAAGTAGAGGGGAAATTTTGTATTGGGCCAGACAAATTCTGTCAACAGACTCATTAGGTAGGTATAAATAGGTTTATTATTTATTATTATAAATAGTTATTATTTCAATTCAATTCTAGATTTATAGCTCTTTTTGATAAAACTAAGGTGGCAGACGAGCACACGGCCCACCTGATGGAAATTGGTTACCGTGACCTATTAACGTGTGTAACACCAGGGGAGTCACACCCGTGCTGCCGACCCTGTTAGAACAGAGATTTTCTGTGCCGCCATTGCAGAATACATAATCAGGACAAGCCTTTGGTCTTACCACTGACAGTATAAAAACTCTGCAATGAGCTCTGGCTACCCTACTCACCGCCGGGAACACAACACAACATGTTTAAGTTCATCTATTTTTTTTAATGAAAATTGCCCAATGAGCATAAAGAAATTTTCTCTTCAAATTTTTTTAATTTTATCTGATTATTCTTGTACTCGTAATACGTTTAAACAGAAGACTAAAAACCCTTTTGCCTTTGCCGTCCTCGAATAAAAAGACAAAAGAAAAATTATTTAAACAAACAATTCCGACAGACTTAAGTCGAAACAAAAGCTTTGTAATTGTTATAAAAAATCAGTGCTGCATTACCCTGGAGGGCCCGGAGGGGAGACTGAGGGTGAGTGAACAGGAGCCGAGTAGAGCGTCAGTAACGCGATAATGCGACTCTATTCGCGTCACAATTAAAATTGTATTCGAATGGTCTTATTTTTGACGACAAACGCGGCCTAACTATATTTGTCGCATCGCCGAATCGCTATAGTGAATGCTTTATTTCTTTTTGCTGTAATTGGGTTCGTTGATTTCTTTTTTAATAAAGACAAATAAGGTGAGGGTTTATTGTATGGGGCTTTTTACATCTATTTTTTCTTTTATAAGAAACAAATTCACTCCTGTGTGGAATACTGCTCGCACCTCTGGGATGGCTCTGCTAAATACCTACTAGATGCTCTCGACAGGTTGCAGCGAAGCGCGACTCTGCATTATTGGGAATCCATCGAGGTCTTTACAGATGCGTAGAGATGTTGCTTCCTTGACTGTGTTTTACCGTCTCTACCATGCTGAGTGTTCTGATGAGCTCTTCCAACTAATCCCACTCTCTCCTTTCCTACATAGGACAACATTTGCAGGGTTTAGATGTCACCCTCACACTGTGTAGAATATACGAGCAAGAACCAAGCGGTTCGGAGACTCTTTTCTTTGCCGCACCACCAAGACCTGGAATTCATTACCAGCACACGTGTTTCCTTCTTCCTACAGTCCCGGGTCCTTTAAGCGGGGCGTAAAAAGCAAGCCAAATTGAGTGACACCGTTGTAATATACTTAGTGTCCGTAATGGTGACCCTCTTTCCTGAGACTTTGCCTTTAGCTTACCATCGGGTGGGGTGAAGTCAAGTTGACGTGTCCTAGATAAAAAAAAGAGTGCCTTATTCATTATCCGAAGGAATTCTAAGTGTTAAATTTGAAACTTATTCCGGTTCGGTCCGGTCCGGTGTACTCTATAAAATCGAGGCACACTCTAACCCCTATTCCCGTCGTGGCTGTTGGCCCTGGGTCATTCAGGGTGCGAGGAAATTGTCGTATTAGGCCATCGTACACCCGGTCCACTACTGCTGAGAGAGAAAAGAGTACTCATTGTAATTAATAACTATAGATGTATTGTTCGCACTCTAAAATGGCGACAAAAAGATGATGACGAACGTTATCATTTTACGCACCAATCAGAAACGCCACAAAAAACGTCATTAGTAATTTTTTGGTTCGGAGCATGTAGAAAGGGGTGGAATAATGCCATCAAAAGGTGTGACACTTTCTTCCGTTTATAAGTTTTTTTAATTCAATTCAATTCAATTCATTTATTTGCTTCGAATATGGTTACATTATAGGTCTTAAAAACTACGGAATACAGCATATTCTGCCCCGTAGAGCGAGCAAATTTTAATATCATTATCTTTACAAGCATAGTGTTTCAAAATTATATTATATTCAAAATTATTAATCTATTCGATTTTCTTATCATTTTATTTTCAATGTCAATATTACAGGCATAATGTCAAACAATAAATTAATCAGTTGTAAGTTTTAATGCAGCAGGTACATAAGCATAATGTCAAATATATATTTATCCGTCTATAATTTTGTGGTATTCTTATCGTCAAGTTAAAGGAATAAAGAGAATAGAATATTAATTATTTAAATAAGAATTTAATTCACAATTCATATAAATTAATAATAATGACGTATTATTTCTTCTCACGAGTAAGCAACTAAGTATATTTTTTATACTTAGTGTTTGCGCCATTTTTGAAAACCGCGATGTTCCTGTATGACGTATCTATTAATAATACATCTTTTTTTTTCATTTTTGCTGGCTTATGCAGCGAATCGCCGCAATTTTGCCAATGTCAAATAAATGTCTTTAAAATTATTAATGTCAAGATTTTCATGTTGCGGTCTTTTAGAATGATTGTTGATGATGACGATGAGTTGATGATGTTGCCGATGATGATGATGATGATGATGATCAATGAGATGATTGCACAGTAAAGTTGTGTACTAGAAGCTCCCTGGGGAGATTTAGAACCAACACGAAAAGTCAAAATTCACAGTAATACGCCACTTTCCTATGCTTGCGTGCGTTGTCAAAGACGTTATGTCTAAAAACCACCATTTTTATACATAAAAACTCGAATTCACACCAATTTCGGTAAATAAAATAATATCGCGGTGCGCTCTTTTTCGTGTTCGCGCCATAAAACCTAACAATACATAATTAACTGTAATACACAGTACATACTTGAAACCCTACCACAGATTAATAAATAGTTACTACGTGACCTTACGCACTTATATTTGTACACTAATATTGCTTCAAAGACACACAAATCAATAACAAAATCAGTCTTTCCCGCTTACCCTTCACCACAGACTATAGAGTGGCGAGACTCCACAGATTGTAATCTGTCCCCGAAACAATATGTCTGCGGGCTTGCGACTGATTCGATTTGTTCCCAGAGATGATACAGTGCGTTGTTCAATTACATTGTACCGATGTCTGATGTTATCTGTGTACTACATGTATTTATTTGATTTTGGATTTGATAGCTCTCGGGATTTGGGAATGGTGAAATCAATTGTGTTGGCAACTATGTTTGTGAATATATTTTTGAAGTGGGATATCCAGGGATTTTGCGGCTGGATTTAGAGGTGTAGTATGTAGGCCTTGGGGCAGTAAAGGAGTTTTTTTCACCCTTTTTGATTGTGGAAAAATCTTTGAAATTTAGTTCCCGATTTAAATCATTGTCTATGCTCAGTAGAGATAGACGGTTTTGTCCTACTGTAGTCCGAAGTATTTTTTTTATAATTTTCATTTTTCTATTTGATAGTGTTTAATAATAATTAAAAAAAAAATTATTTTTAATTTTCGAGTTTTTTTTTAATACCATTTAGTTGGCAGACAAGCACACGGCCCACCTGATGGGAAGCGGTTACAGTGGCCTATGGACGTATGCAACACCAGGGGTGTCACACTCGCGCTGCCGACCATGAAGAAACCTTCTGATGCCCCTCTTGAAGAACCCCATATTGTAGGCCCATATTGTAGAGTAGGGTAGACATGACGGTATTCCCGTCCGAATTGAGCAGTCCGACTGGGGAAGTACCTCCACCCTACAGAATACCACGGCTATAATAACTTCGTGTTGTGTTCCCGGCGGTGAGTAGGGTAGCCAGAGCTCACTGTAGAGTTTTTGTGCTGTCAGTTTTCACCAAAGGCTTGTCCTGATTTTGTGTTCTGCACTGAGGGCACATAAGATCTCTGTTCAATACAGGGTCGGCAGCACGGATGTGACTCCACTGGTGTTACACACGTTCATATGTCACGGTAACCACTTTCCGTGGGCCTTGCTCGTATATTCTGCACAGTGTGAGGGTGACATCTAAACCTTGCAAATGTTGTCCTATGTAGGAAAGGAGAGTGTGGGATTAGTTGGAAGAGCTCATCAGAACACTCAGCATGGTAGAGACGGTAAAACACAGTCAAGGAAGGTGGGCCGTGTGCTTGTCTGCCACCTAAGGTGTATAAAAATAATAATAAATCAATATTTTATAACATTTTAGATAGCATTCTCTCTTTATCTTAGCGTTAATCCCAGTTGCATCTGAAGCTTTCACCTCGGGGTCTAGGGTCCTCTTTACCAGTCTAACTGGGGATTTTGGTAAACTTCGATATTTTCCGTGAAGCGACTGCCACCTGACCTCCATTCCTCCACAACTCAAAGCTGATCGAAGCATTGCAGGTAGACCAGTTGTTGGACTTTTTAGGGCTCCAACCATCCGTAATGACTGCCATAGATGTTGGTATGGCAACCAGGACCGACGGCTTACCGTGCTCTCCAAGGCACGACCAGACCCATGCAAACACCTATATTCATGCATACAAATATTTGCATTGAGCGTGGATCGAACCCGCGCATACACAGCGCTTTCTAGACCCAAATTAAGCATAGCTTAACTAGTTTATGTTATGGGTTCAAGAATGTGGATAAACATATTTAAGATACTTTTTTTTGTTGTAAATACAGACATAGTATACATAGAAACACCTAAACCTGGTTCGATTTCCGCTTATTGTAAATATTTGTATGCATGAATATGTAGATATATTTGCATTGGTCTGGGTGTTTCTATGTATTATATGTATGTATTTACAAAAAAAAGTATCTAAGTATGTTTATCCACATTCTACATTCAATAACACAAGCTACCACGGGTCAAGATAGCGTTGTGTAGAATTTTGTAGAATATTTATTTATTTATTTTAACCAATACAAATATACCTACATAAATCGTGCATACAAACATGTGCAATAAGCAAGAATCAAATCCGCGTCCACTGCATAGCAGTCGAACGTTTTACCACTGCACCACAGAGGCCACCACTTATTTGGAATTTGATTTTTTTCAGACAAGCGTGCAATCCACCTGATCCTAAAGCAGTTACTGCGGCCTATTGATTAAAGGCGATTTCTAATCTTTCTTCTTATTAACAGCTATAGATAGAAGCAGCTCGGATTGGCACGGTTTTCAACTAACGACCCGTGATCTTTCTAAGTGTAAACCGATTGAGGTCGAGAGCTTGTCGAGGGCTATCCAAGACACAGTATCCACACTAATATTGGAAAGGCTAAAGTAACTATCTACTTATCACATAAGTGGCAAATACTTATAAACATGCAAACATATCGCGGATAAACTGCAATAGAGTCGACTTTCCCTTAGCTTCCTCTTCACATCCCATCTTCTTCTGTCGAGTCGACGGCATATCGTGTCATATTTCACTATCCGACTACGGCGAAGCCAAAGGAGGGTTATGATTTTGACAGTCTGTTAGGGACCAAGTGGACAAAATGATGACACCTAGGTTAGAAATATTTAGACGTAGTTGTGTTTATATGGCTCCACTAATTTACAACTCATTGCCAGCGTCGATTATAGACCTGCCTTATAAAAAATTTTGTGCTGCATTACATAAATGGTTGGTGGACGAGACCTTTTATACAGTGGAAGATTTCTTAAAGAAATATGCATGTCGTTCGTACCACTGCAGAAATGCATTGTAGCAGACACTGCGCTCTTATTGTGACTGTAATATTTTTGTTATTAAGTAGATATTGCTGTGTATAATTGTGTTTGCATGCCAATTGTATGGCGGAATGTGCCCGGACTTGATATCATATTACCATCTTTTATTGTACCACATTACACGCAAATAAAGGAATTTGAATTTGAATTTGAATTGAATTGTAAAACCAACTTCAGTAACGATTGCCCCGACAAATAGTACTGACGTCGTAAACGGGTGTAATAGTGTTAGTGTGTTTTGTAGGAGGTAATAGGACACGACGGTATACGGTATTCCCGCCCGAATTGAGCAGTCCGACTGGGGATGTACCTCCACCCTACAGAATACCACGGCTATAATAACCTCGTGTTGTGCTCTCGGCGGTGAGTAGGGTAGTCAGAGCTCACTGGAGAGTTTTTGTGCTGTCAGTGGGAAGACCAAAGGCTTGTCCTGATTTTGTGTTCTGCACTGATGGCACATAATATCTCTGTTCTTACAGGATCGGCAGCACGGATGTGACTCCACTGGTGTTACATACGTTCATAGGTCACGGTAACCACTTTCCATCAGGTGGGCCGTGTGCTTGTCTGCCACCTAAGTTGTATAAAAAAAAAAGTGTCGCTGCGAGCGGCCGCATCCCCACCTCGAATTCCCTGCATGGCTAGCTGCGTAAACACAGTCTATGTTTGTAGGTTCATCTGTTCCCTCATAGCCCCTCAACTACTTATGAGAACTGATAAATGAGATGTCCATAGAAGCGTCTTGTTCGTCCGCTGGTTATAGGCTATATGATATGTCACCGAGTCTATTGTGGCGCCCTCTAGCGGTCTAAAAGTACTGTGTTAAAAAATAAATTTGAGATAGATATGTCGTGTTGGGTATCAACTGAAAGGGCTTAATTAGCATATTTCAAATATGTATAAACTATAGATATTGTAAACTAAAGCAAATTTACAAAAGAAAGATAATCTAGTTATAATATAGTTTTCTAAGTATAAAAATAGTGTTATTTGCTGGTATCTTCTCAGTAAGAAAAAAAAGTAAAGAATCATTTTACAATGGGTTGTTTTTACATTATTTAATATTTTTATAATGTTTCTTGACAGAATTGTAAAATTTTGACTTTCATATATGCTCATTATGTGCCTAGACTGAATTAATGAAATTGATTCTTTGAAAGTTTGTATAGAAGTTCATTCCCATTCATTCCTTATTTTAGTTCCTTAGTAACAAAATTTCAAAAATCGTTTTTGGTTCATTATGAAAAGTATCCACTGCCAAAAATTTGAAGTTTATAGGACCAGCGGTTCTGGCCCTGCGTTGATGAATCATCATACCAAGTGAACTGCTAACTTTGTCTCTAATAGATATATGATATCTTCCAATTTGAAAATCGCGATATCACCGAAATGGTGATCCGCACAACAAAAAGTATGACTCCAATTTTGTAGGTACTTACATGATCTACAACTTTGTACAATCAACTTTTGAGATAGCACTAGCTGTTGACGAGAAAAATACAAGATTACAATAATTTTACTAGTGGAAAATTCACCAGGATATCTACCATGTTTATTATTTTTGCTCAAGTGATCCGTATGTTTACAAGACCCGAGCAAACCAAATTTTCAAAACCTGTGCGATTTAAGACCTCCATTAATTTTCAGCTCTATACTTTGTCTGCATTAACATATCTACGGAAGATGCTAAAACCAAAAAACCGTTCATAACAAATGTAATGGTGGGTAGGCGCACAAAAAATGTTTCCCGCATACCTCTCGACTCCCAAGCTAGTAAAGTCGTGACTACGGGTGCTACAACGCATCCGAAACGTCGTCGGCAGAAATAGTAAGTTCTATGGTTTAATTGCGTAAAGTCCCGAACCTTTGTATAATTATGAATTTACACCGCGATAGTTTAAAAATAACATATAGTCTGTACCATGGTGAGTGTTCTGATGAGCTCTTCCAATTAGTTCCACCCTGCCCTTTCCTACACAGTACAACACGTGCAGGTCTTAGATGTCATCCGCACACGGTGCAGAACATCCGATCAAGAACCAAGCGGTTCGGTGACTCTTTCCTCTATCGCACCATTAAGGCCTGAAATTCATTACCAGCTCACGTGTTTCCTTCTTCCCACAGTCCCGGGTCCTTTAAGCAGGGCGTCAAAAATCATATGATGAGGCCGTCAAGCTGAATGTCACCATTGTCACATGGTATGTGTAAGTAATGGTGACCCTCTTTTCTGAGACTTTGCCTTCAGCTAACCGTCAGGCATCAGTCTGATTGACGTGTTCTATATAAAAAAAAATCTACGGAACCCTAAAAAGAACAGAACCCAAAATAAAACAGAGGATGTAAAGAAATCTAATACCTCATTAGCAGGCAGATTGAGGAGATTCTCAGTCATTTGGGACTTGATACATTATTTATTCATTGCGCCGACTAAACGGGGCATGAAACATTGGGTTATTTTCTCATTCAGACATAACCCGGGCTGTAATTGTATTTGGATTATGGTGTCGAGTTACTATGGGGTTGTCTGACAACCAAATACAAATGGGAATGTTTAATAGAATTTGAATGGTTTTAGAAGTCACTGGCCAGAAGATTCTATTGTGTGTAGTTTGTTTTTGGTATTATTATGATAGAGAAACTTTTTGGTTTTGTGTTTTATAATTTGAAAATGTTTTTTTTTTAAATACTTTACAACACTCTACACAACGCTGTCTAGACCTAATGGTAAGTGTAGCTTAACTAGCTTGTGTTATGGAATCTAGAATGCGTGTAAACATACTCAGATACTTTTTTTATAACATCCAGACCAATTCAAATATTATATATATGCATGAATATGTCATGCATGGGATCATGCATGAGCGGGAATCGAACCCACGCCCCCAACGTAGCAGTCAAACGTTTGGCGCGTATTTTAGGAATGGGCGGGAATTCTTGAATCTTTTAAAGTTTTTTTTTATACTAAGGTGATTTGATCACGTTTGCAAGAAGTATGTCTGTGGGTCTGTGGTCTCCGCCTACCTCGTAGGTGAATACGCGTGAGCATGTTTGTATTTGTATATAGGACACGTCAATATGACTTCATCTCGCCTAATGGTCAGCTTTTTTATACCACTTGGTTGGCAGACAAGCACACGGCCCATCTGATAGGAAGCGGCTACTGTGGCCTATGGACGTGTGCAACACCAAGGGAGTCATATTCGCGCTGCCGACCCTGTAAGCATAAGAGTTTCTGTGCCGTCAGTGTAAAAGACAAATCGGTACACGGGAACACAACACGAGGTTATTATGGCCGCAGTATTCTGTAGGGCGGAGGTACTTCCCCAGTCGGACTGCTCTATTGGACGGGAATACCGCAAAGTGCTCCGGACTCTAAATGTTTTCATGTTTTAGGCCGGGGTCTACATGTTGGCTTTTTCATGGATTCGTACCAGGTACTTCCCGATCGTAAGGCCGACTCCTTAACCACCAAGCTAGATAGTCTGTGCCCAACAATGCGATGGTTATAAAGATTATCTACACATGAAGGCAATGCCGCCTCGTACGTTAAATAGCGTATATTCTATTACATGTTGAAACACACGATTATGCGCCGGAGTGCGGCCTCTCGAGTGGTCACGGGTGTTACCTCCGGCCATCAGCACTCTGCACTCGCCTTGCGCAAGCGTCGGTGACCGCAGACCCACCGCGGAGATAGATACTAGCAAGTACGTGGCTAATGCTTTTTGAAGGTGAGTTAGTTTCTTTCTTATCTTATTGTAAAGTTTAAGTGAAAATAATTTTAATCTATATAGAAAATTTATACGGAACTTACAAAACGTAGAAGTAAAAACACATACGAAGAATTACTCATTACCAGCACGTGTTAGTCCCGTTTGTATCTAAAGCTTGTATTTAGGAGTCCGCAGTCCGCTTTTTCTCTTGAGCTTTGGGAAAGCGACTGCTGGTTGACCTCCCAGTCTCGAGAGGAAGACCTACGCTGGAATCTTGTCCATCAACTAGTAGGTGTACCGGATAGCGAGGGAGATGGACTTAAGCCCCGAAGTTAGTGTAACCGCTCCAAAAACAAATTTGATATTTTGATGGACCGAACATCCCCAAAGGGGTAGGCAGAGGTGCTAGCACCAGTATTACGCTAGTTTATGTTTAGGTCCCAAAAGTGGCGAGTCTATTGCCATTAACCGAGCAGTAATAAACCTGCGATAAATACACACATAACTTCGAAGAGCATCGAATGTGCTATGGTCATGGCCAAAACCTGGGATCAAAGCCGAGACCTCGTCTCAGCAGTCCATTACCCATACCACTAGGCTACCGCGGTACTCATTATTAAATAATTAAAGCTGTTTAAAAGATCGAAAGAAGTTCGATAGCAGGCGGTACCCATTTGCCAATCATAAACCGAAAGAAAATTAATGGGAACCGCCTGCTATCAAACTTCTTACGATCTTTTAAACAGCAGCAGTCGGGTTTTTAATAATGTATTTTATTTTAACCTTGTTAGTTATGACACGATATTTCCAATTATCTTTTAATTCCCTTCATTTTGATACGCGTTAAATTAGAATTAATAAAAATTGACAATACGTATTGAAGCACAAAAAAACTAGTGGTTGCGCCGATGGTAGAATTTGTATTTTTTTGCTCAATAGTAGTAATTCAAGTCATTGACACTGAAACACACGCTTCCTGTACCCATCTCCCTCCCGCGCTACCTTTAAAGTGAGATAGCAATAGTTTTCGCACCGCTCAATTGTCAAAATAGACGCATATTGACTTCCGCTTTTGAACTAATAAACAATGGCCGGCGGCGCGCGCGACTCTCAGAAGTTAATAATGTTTGTTGGATTTTAACCGCTTTCATAGACCTTTACCGATCGGATTGTGCCTCTCGTGTGTCCCTCAAGTGATTTAGTGATGTGGGCAGTAGCTCCTGAGCCAGGAAGAGAAGACCGGTGCACCGGCCCAGCCAGCACGTGGCTTCGTAAAGGTTAGTGCATCCTCTCCTACTTTCTCGGGTTGCATTCAATGCCTAAACCACCTCCGCGGCAACCCGATCATCTATCTTGTTTGTTGTGTAAAGTGTCATATGAAACATGTTAACTTCACCCCCCGCATAATACAGTCCACTAGCTCAGGTGGCATGAGAATCGCGCCACCATTCTTTTTGGTCCTGGTCGAGCCGGATACTTAGTCGTAGTTTCGCATTTTGTTATGTTATTATTCTATTGGGAATAAACGCACCGCACCTAAATACCTAGTTATTTTAGTAGAAAACCCCGCATCTAGGCATTTAGGTTTAGATCTTAGGTATACTAGACACCCTAGTGCATAGGCACAGCGTAATACCTAACGCATTTGGCTATTTCAATTTCTGGGTTGTCCGTTCGCCGCTGGCTCGCATCGTGTTTACCTGATACCTACATAGGTTAGGTACGTGGTTATACCTCGCTCGCATTTCTCTTATCGTATCGATCCTTAGTCGTAGCTCGCTTTTGTTATTTATTCCACAGGGAATAAACGCACCGCACCTAAATACCTAGTTATTTTAGTAGAAAACCCCGCATCTAGGAATTTAGGTTTAGATCTTAGGTATCCTGACACCCTAGTGCATAGGCATAGTGTAATACCTAACGCATTTGGCTTTTATTTTTATTTGTTTCAATTAAGTTGTCCGTTCGCCGCTAGCTCGCATCGTATTTACCTAATACCTACGTGGGTAGATACGTGGTTATACCTCGCTCGCATTTCATTCAAATTCATACGAAAGTATTTTAATTTGAATAGATATTACGCAATACTTAATCCCTGAAATAATAGTTGAACCTAGACAGCGATCTAGCTCGCGTAGGTACGATCTTGTTGCTATGCGCGTTTTGTTCAAGCTGGCACTCGCAGTTATAAGTACCTACCTACCTACGGATATCGTTCGCGCCGCGTCGCTGTACTGTAGGTACCGCTAAGATTAAGTCATTTCATTTGTTGTTTACCGCACTTTAGTTTGATATTAGTTGTAAAAATGCCCACAAAGGTTGGTAGTACCGATAGTAAAGTTCAATTGAAACTTTTATACGCTAAAAGAGAAATGATTTACTCTCGTGTACAATCGATTTGTGATAATGCACTTAAAACCTCTGATTTGGCTATTAGAGATTCGTTCTTGTGTTCTATAGAAAACTTGGATAGTTTACGCGCGGATTTCGAATCTTTAGTACATGACATCAACGTTTTAGAGTTAAATTTAAATCCCGATTACTCAGTGAGTTATCAGGCCTTGTCGTCGTTTGACGATTTGTATTGTCGTATCAAACGCGTCGCTAGGAGTTTGGAGAAACCGTCTGACCGACCCAATCCCACTCGCGACCGACCTAAGTTGCCACCAATTCAAATACCCGAATTTGATAATAACAATCGCAATTGGTGTTTATTTATAGATAGTTTTGAGAATACAATAGATAAGAACGATTCGTTGACAGATCACGAAAAATTGCATTATCTCGTTGAAAAATTAACTGGTAAAGCTATAACCGTTTGCGCTGGAATTACGTTTAGTGCCGAAAATTATAATTTAATTTTAAATACTTTGAAAGCTAAGTATGAGGATAAAAGATCGGTAGCTAATGCATATTTGGATCAGATGTTTGATTTGAAAGCCATTACGGCATGTAACGATCAAAACTTAGAGAAGTTTCTAGATACTTTCGCATCATCTGTTCGCGCCGTAAAGAACCTAAAGATCGATGACCTCTGCGACTTCTTATTTTTGTATATGGGTTTAAAGAAATTAGATTCCGAAACCATTCGATTATTTGAGTCGGATCACCGCGGCAATAAAATTCCTAAGTTCGAAGACTTAGAAAGTTTTGTTCGCGAGCATATAAAAATATTGCAACGCTCTTCATCGAAACATGAAGGCGCGAAGAAAGTTGTTAGTTCGGAACGCAAAATAGATGCGTCATCGAGGTCACTGAGGTCAACTCATACTTATGTTAATACCGCACCAGCACATGTACAATCACCTGTTTGCTCTTTGTGTAATACTCATCATTCGCAATTGTACAAGTGTCCGGGTTTCCTAAAATTATCGCCTAATGATCGTTATAAATTTGTTCGCGCTAATAATTTTTGTTTTAATTGTCTCGGTACTAAACACCGCGTTGTTTTATGTAATAGTAGAAATAGTTGTCGCAAATGTCAAGCGAGACACCACACTTTACTTCATTTTGAAAATAGTAATGCCGCATCCAATGTGAGCACAGTTGGTTCGTCAAGCGGTGGCACACGGCGGCCTGCGCAACAGCCGCAGCCCGCGCTCGCGCGCGCTCCGGCCCGCCCGGAGACCGCTGCGAATGACGTCACCTTGTGTTCGTTGTCCGCTAGTACTGCGCTCACTACTGTGGTTCTCGCGACTGCTCGCGTCATTATGGTTGATGCGTTAGGTAAACCGCACATTGTTCGAGCGCTATTAGATGGTGCTTCGCAAAGTTATTTTATTACTCAAGATTGTTGTCAACGTCTTGGTTTCAATGTTAATAAGCGTTCAAACCGCTCAGTGGTGAAGGGTTTTGGAGGTTTACGGTCAGCTGTTCATGGCACCGTTAAAACAAGGTTTGGATCTCGTTTTAATAATAATATTTGGTTTGACATGGATTCGCTCGTTATAGATAAAATAGCTGAACAGTTGCCTACCGTCCCGGTTGACACGTCTTTATTAACGAAATTTAAAGACTTGCCTTTAGCAGATGAGACTTACGCTGTTCCTGGAGTCGTCGATATATTGATCGGCGCGTCGATTCTCCCGCACCTCCAGTTATCACGTAAGGTTCAAGGGGGACCGACGTACCCCGCTCCGCACGCACTGGAAACAGTTCTTGGTTTTGTTATAATTGGTTCCGCACCCGCTTCTATAGATAGTTTTAGTCACTCGACTGCTTCGTTCTGTTGCACCGTCGAGCCGCCACTGGAGTCTACCATCCGCAAGTTTTGGGAAATTGAAGAGGTCAATGTCCCACCTATCCTAAGCCCTGATGACAAGATGGCTGAGGAGATTTATTGTCGCACGACTACTCGTGATGAGCAGGGTCGTTATGTTGTCGCGCTCCCTTTCAAGGGAGATATTTTTTCGCACCGTGACTCCCGTGTATCCGCTGAAAAACGCTTTCTTTGTTTAGAACGAAAGATGCAGGCGTCTCCAAAGTTAAAGCAAGCCTATGATGAGGTTGTTAACGAATATTTAGATAAAGGTTACATCTCACCTGCGCCTGCGGACACTGACGAGAACCAGCCTTCGTACATTATCCCGCACCACGGAGTTATTAGAGAAGATAAGCTTACTACTAAACTCCGCGTAGTCTTGGATGGCAGTGCTAAGACTAGCACTTCCGTGTCGCATTAATATTAGTAGAATTTTAGCTTTTTCGGACTCAACAGTCGCTTTGTGTTGGGCCCACTCTTCGCCCCATCGTTGGGACACATTCTTCGCTAATAGAGTGGCAAAATTCAATCTGAATTAGCGCCACAAAATCTCTTTCACGTTGCTGGCACCGACGGCACAGCCGATTGTCTCTCTCGTGGATTGCTTCCTTCGCAAATTTTAGATCACCCGTTATGGTTTGGTGGACCGTCCTGGATTCATGCCGCGTTAGATAAGTGGCCAGTTAGTCAATTCAATCCCACTACGGTTTCCGAACCACCCGAGGAGAAGAAGCACTCGCTTGTTGTATCGGTCCCGCGTGAAGAGTCCCTTATTTGTTGTTGGCTAATCGCGTCTCGTCTTGGTCGAGACTGTTGCGTTGTGTTGTTTATGTAGGCCGATTTTGAGAATTTTATCTACGCGCGGTCATATAGAGTTGACCGGTGATTTAAGTACGCAAAAATATTTGCCCGCAATAGATGTTGATGACGATGGAATGCACCTTCTAACTCGTCACGCTCTTTTAGATAAATTAGTCCAATCGTTTTGGAATCGTTGGAGAACCGATTGTTTGCACACGCTGCGGTCGCGTCAAAAATGGAATACTCCATCCAACCCAATTACTGTAGGTACGGTGGTAGTCCTTATGACTGAGAATGCGCCTCCTTTACATTGGCCTCTAGGACCAGTAGAGGAAGTTTTTCCCGATTCCCGCGGGATAACTCGTGTTGTACGGGTTAAAACCGCAACCGGATCGTATCTGCGCCCGGTTGTTCGCCTCTGCCCTCTGCCTAGCCAGCAGTAGGCACGAGTTCAAATCTAGGTTTATATTTTAGTTGTTATTTCCCAAACCTAGATTTAGATTAGACTTTAGATTTGTTCCGCATTTTTCGTTTTGAAGGTAACCCTTCAAGCCGGGGGGAATGGTTGCGCCGATGGTAGAATTTGTATTTTTTTGCTCAATAGTAGTAATTCAAGTCATTGACACTGAAACACACGCTTCCTGTACCCATCTCCCTCCCGCGCTACCTTTAAAGTGAGATAGCAATAGTTTTCGCCCCGCTCAATTGTCAAAATAGACGCATATTGACTTCCGCTTTTGAAATAATAAACAATGGCCGGCGGCGCGCGCGACTCTCAGAAGTTAATAATGTTTGTTGGATTTTAACCGCTTTCATAGACCTTTACCGATCGGATTGTGCCTCTCGTGTGTCCCTCAAGTGATTTAGTGATGTGGGCAGCAGCTCCTGAGCCAGGAAGAGAAGACCGGTGCACCGGCCCAGCCAGCACGTGGCTTCGTAAAGGTTAGTGCATCCTCTCCTACTTTCTCGGGTTGCATTCAATGCCTAAACCACCTCCGCGGCAACCCGATCATCTATCTTGTTTGTTGTGTAAAGTGTCATATGAAACATGTTAACTTCACCCCCCGCAAAATACAGTCCACTAGCTCAGGTGGCATGAGAATCGCGCCACCAACTAGTTTGATTAATATTTTAGATATATATTTAGATATTCTACAACATTCTACACAACGCTATCTAGACCCATGGTAAGCATAGTTTAATTAGCTTGTGTTATGGAATCTAGAATACGGATAAACATACTTATATACTTTTTTTTTCGTAAATACATACATATTATACATAGAAACACCCAGACTAATGCAAATACCCATATTCATGCATACAAATATTTGCACTGAGCGGGGATCGAACCCGCACCTCCTGCGTAGCAGTCGCGTTCACTACCGCCACGCCACAGAGGCTGTCAATTTTATGTTCCCTATCACACTCGGGAGATAAATACCTTTCATTTGAGACTCCATTCATCAAAATTCGTCCAGCCATTTGGCCCCTAGAGGAGAACAAAGAAAACTACATACATACATATGCGAAAAAAATTACCCTCGATGGCGCAGTCGGGAAAAAATAACGCCCCCTATATATTATTTGCCTCTAGCACTCTAAGGTTTGCTAGAAGAAAACTCAACATTGAGTTGCTCACTTTAGTGCAAAAATCTTCTTCTTTAACTTAGCGTTAATTCCAGGCACATCTGAAGCTTCCACCTCGGAGTCTGGGGTCTGGTATACCAGTCTAACTGTGGATTTGGCTGAACTTAGTTATTTTCCTTGAAGTGACGACAAGGCATTGCAGTAAGACCAGATGTTAGACTTTTTAGGGTGTTTTTATACAGATATATTCTTTATATTTTTTATATTTGTTATCAAAAAAATGTTTTTTTTTATATAGGACACGTTAATTGGACTTCGCCTTGCCTGATGGTAAGCTGAAGGCAAAGTTTTAGAAAAGAGGATCACCATTACTTTCATATAGAATAGAATATTCATTTATTTGCATGAAATGTAGGTATTACATGAGGTGTTACATTTTAACAATAAGGTTCCTGTTACATTTTACCATTTAGGCATACAAATATTGAAACATATAACAAAGAATTTAGTCAAACATAGAGTCAAATAAAGTCAGAATATAAGTTCAAAGTACAGTTACCTAATTAAAGTAGATAGTATACCTACTCAGTATAATAAATAAATAGTGGTAGGTATGTAATTCATTTTACTTATCTCTGCTAAACTTACGCTTAACTGTCGTTTGTCTAATCAATTCTCTGTGCTAATATAGGTTTCTTTTTTCTTTTCTCTTCAATGTTATAACATTACGCATGCTGGTTTAGCCGTAATTGGCAAATGTATCAGCCACATTACTCGCTAAACATATCTTGTATAACAATTTGTAATACATTTACTGTGGAAAAACCTATTAAATAAATAATAAATGTAGTAATGTATTTAAATTACAGTCAAAATGAATTATTTGAGTTATTTGCATATAAGTTTGTGTCACAAAGATTATGTACATTATTCTAGGTTGGTACCAGCTTGTCATCCAGAAAGTCCAATACCGATTAATAAGATTTGTTTAGTAACATAGCGGTTAAATTCTTTGTGATAATGGTGACACTCAGGTTACTTATTTTTTTTTTTTTTTACTTGCTCAAAACCCCCACGGATTCCTCTCGAGGTTATGTCGGACCCGAACCGACTAAAACGCACGCCGCCTGTGGGTCGTTTTGGTTGCCGCAGGTAAGGTTGACAGGCATATCCCTCGCACCCCGGCCGACTCAGGGCCATCTCTCACGATCTGGCCCTACACTCAGGTTACTATGTGACAATGGTGACACTTAGCTTGACGGCCTCATCATATTCTTTTTCATTTTTGTTTTTTGTGTGCAATACAAAATATGAATGAATGCTATATATAAAACAAACGAATAACATTTCTGAATCACGCTATCAACATTCCCATTCAGACGTAGGACATTCTAAAAATAAATTTTAAACGAAAATGTCTGCAAATTAGATTGTCTCAAAGAGGCAATACGCGTATAACAAACCTTTGTGAGCAGTATAACGAGATGAGAGTACGCCTGGCCGGCTTGCGATATTGGAGACGAGCCCCGAGGGCACAGCCCCGGCCGGAGCGGGATGCTGGGTACGGCTTACATATTGTGCGGGTAATAAGAAATTTGGGGAGATGGGTTTTATTAATTCGGGTAATGATAATTTTTGTGATTGATATTACTGGTGACTGTGAGGGTATTAACGTTGTCGGATGTGTGATTCAGTGGTTGTGGATTTGAGTCCGGGTAGAGCAATTAATTGGGACGACGCGAACCAATTTTTTTTTATACCACTTAGGTGGCAGACAATCACTCGGCCCACCTGATGGAAAGTGGTTACCGTGGCCTATGGACGTGTGTAACACCAGAGGAGTCACACTCGCGCTGCCAACCCTGTAAGCACAGAGTTTCTTTGCCGTCAATGTAGAAGGCAAAGCAGGATAAGTCTTTAGTCTTCCCACTGACAGCACCAACTCTCCAGTGAGCTCTGGCTACCCTACTCACCGCTAGGAACACAACACGAAGTTATTATGGCCGCGGTATTCTGTAGGGTGGAGGTACTTCCCCAGTCGGACTGCTCAATTGGAAGGAAATATCATCATGTCTTACCTCTTATTTGTAAAGTAGTAATGTCTGTTCATTGAAGATATTAAAAAGAAATATTTGAGTTATGTTTAAAAAGAAATATTTCTAAGTTATGTGTATTTATCGCACGTTTATAAGTGCCCGGTTAATTGCAATAGGCTCGCCACCTATTACATTGGGACCTTAACAGAAACTGGCGAAATGTGGGTGCTAGCACCTCTGCCTACCCCTTCGGGGATATAGGCGTGAGTTTCTTTTATGTTATTTGAGTTATGTTTTATTAACGATAATGAATATTAAATATTTATTACCTTTTAAAATAATTTTGCTTGAGGATAAATTGAATTACTTGACGTCGTCCATAGATATTTTTTCTTTTAACCTTTTGTTGTATAGGACACGCCACCTTCACCTCGCCTGAAGGTAACCTGAAGGCAAACTCTCAGGAAAGAGGGTCACCATTACAGACACGTGGCAATTTAAAATGGTGGCATTCAGCTTGACGGCCAGATGCTTTTTAACCGACTTCCAAAAAGGAGAAGGATCAGAAATGATAGATAGCTAGTTAATCACTGCGAGAGGAGGAAAACACGAAATGAAACCTTGCACCAACCCGTCTAGCCAGCGTGGCAACAGTAGGCCAAAGCCACCCAACATTAGGAGAGGCCTATGCTATGTCCACCTGTGAACTGAGATAGGCTAACTAATTGATGATTCATCACGATACGCGTAGTGTAATGCAGACAGGGTAAGGTGTATATCATAGGGCAAAATAGGCATAAGAAATTTGGTCGTATTTTCACCGTGTTACATGAGGTAATATTCTCCTAAACAACAACTTAACTTATACAGGAGTTCATTTGAATATTCAGAAAGAGCCTCTTTACAGTTTCGTAAAACAATTTAGACGGTCAGAGTAGCGATCTTCGTTCAAATATCATTATCGTGATTCAGGAAGCAACCGAGACAGTCACTTTGTACGAGTAATTGTCGCCTCCAGGCGTCGCCCGTCAAGCTGAGTGTATTATAAACGTTTCATACGCAAGCTCAAAGACTTCGTTTACTTGATAGTACTCGTATAGAGGTAATTTTGGGGTAATGAGTTTAAGTTAGGAGTGGTTGGTGGGACTTTGATTGTGGAAGCAATTTAAAACAATCTTGAATAGGATTTGACATTTTGGAGCATGCTTTCTTTCTAGCATATTTTCTTCCATAAACCTTCTTCTTCTGTAGGAAGGTCGCTCCGCTTGAAATGCCTTCCCGGGATTGTTCCCAGGTAGGTACTTTAAGCGGGGCGTGAAAAAGCATCTGATGAGCCTGTCAAGCTGAGGGCCATCATTGTAACGTTATAGGTAGGTGTCTATAATGGTGACCTTCTTTCCTGAGACTATCTTTAACTTACCATCAGGTAACTTCACTTTACCTGATGGTAAGTTAAAGATAGTCTCTCATATTGACGCGTCCTATATAAAAGAAAGTTGAAATTTATAAATTTAGCATCCAGGAGGGTATTTGTACTCGCGACCAGTTCGCACGCACTCTCACTGTGAGGTCATATTTGAATTGACAATATTTTGAGCTTTGAAATGCGTTTTCCTATAGTAAAAGTAGAATTTCTTGTTTAGGTGTCTGGCAGAGTAGCTAAACGGTTGGTAATGGAAAATTTAATTTTTATTTTTAAACTTTCGCGGTGTGTATTCATAAATATACAAGATATCGGGACTTCTCGCGAATTATATCTTGGAACTTACTATGCTACTGCCGACGTATATATTTCGCCGAGATATAATTCGCGAGAAGTCCCGATATCTTGTATAATTACAAATTTAATTTTAATTGAAAGCATGGATTCCGTACCTGTACGACCTTAGAGTTTGGAACTCAATTATAAATGGGTCTTAAAATTAGATCATGGAGTGTGTTAGTACTCAATTTTTAGTTCTTCTATTTTGACTGAACTAGTACACCTATAACACGAGCAAAAAGGCGAATAAATGATGTCTGCAATAAAAAATTCATAAACTCGGCAACTTTGTAGTTAGTTGGTACCATTTCGTGCGTAGTGGCGATATATCATGTTCGGGTAAACGCTATGTTTCTGTTCAATATAATATACTTACTTTACAAACATACGTTAGATTCTAAAAGTATAGTAGAGTTCCTCTAGGCTATTAAAATATTATGGTCTGAAGTTTACGTGAATATCAAGATATAAATTAAAAATTAAAAGACCCCCGTCACAAAAAACAACCTCCATAAAGTTGAAAATAAATTCTGCCCTTTAACTTTGATAAACCTAGTAATATTTTTATTCATGCGTTGCCATGTCGGGGGACCTGATAAGAGGGAAATCGTAAAGCACTCTGTCGTATTATTGGAACGATCCAGGGTCCCTCCGTCATGACAACGCTGTTGTGGTTAATTATTGGTGTTACTATTTATTTGTAGAATTATACAGTGAGCTCATTCTGCACCAACAAGCCGCTGAAAAGTACATTATGCTATATTATATTGTTTTGAAGTTAATTTTAAATCAACCTATTTGTTGTCCTCGATTTCCCAATTGGCGAAGGGCGCAAAACCAGTGAAGGCAACTTATTTGAATTTTATCTGATGAAAATTATAACTAGCAATAAAACCAATATTTTGTATGACTGGCAACACTAGTGTTAGTACTATAGAAGTTTAAACATACTTTCTCTTGATATACCATATACGGAACCATATCACCTACTACATTTCACACTTAACAGATAAAACATCTGCTTACCAAGTAATGATACGAATGCCTACGAGACTGGTTATTGCATTCCTAACTAGACACCTTCGACCGCATTAATATGGTAGTTAATGTATTAATTAGTTATTGGTTGTATAATTAATTCCCTTCTTTTTGTAACGAGCGCTAAATCCTCACAGATGCCCCCCACCGCGACCAGAGCCAGTGAAGGTGCATATGTTGGAGCCGAGCCGACTAAAATGCACCCCATCTGTGGGTCCCAGCGACATAATATCTCATTTTTTTACATTTTTTTACAAAAATTCAAAAATATTGGGTGAGTCAATTCTCTAAAATTCAGTTACAAAGATTTCAAAAGTAACATCAATGGCTTTGCTAACCGTACCACATCGATATGTCTAGCACAAAGGTTGCAGTAATCAGCTGACTTTTGGAAGTCAATGACCGGCGGGTGTTTCGTAGGTGAGTTTCATGAGCCGACGCGCGCGTATCATCACTCGAGAGGGCACGGATTACAAATCGCCCCGTGGTAGTGTTAACATACAAACATGGGTGTTATATTAAATAATAAGTGAAGAATTAAGATTCTTTTTTCCAGCATAGTTACCGTAATTGATCAACCCCCCAAAGATCCGCGAGTTAATTTTGTTACACCTTATAGGGTATATATTTCTAAGGTCCATCTATTCTAGCACCCGGTGAAATGTGGGTGCTAGCACCTCTGCCTACCCCTTTGGGGATATAGGCGTGAGTTTATGTATGTATATGTCCATCTATTCTTCACAGCATTCGCTAACTAATGAATTTAAATCATAATTATAAATTGTATGCATAATTAGTTGTAATACAAATATTTCTCTTTAAATAAAGGCAATAGTCGGTAGCTTATTGTAATTAAAGTTTGTCAGCTCGCTAAGTTGGCTTACTGAGTGTTATAGAAATTGGTAAGTAAATTGTGTGTTGAACAGTAATATAGTAAAATGTTTCATGTCAGAAGTTCATAAAGGCGTAACAGCTGTGATTAACCTAAGTAACAACTAGAATAAGATCAATTGTTTACTACCTTTGTAATATTTTAGTATAAATAAAGACATTAAAAAAAAAATATATCGAAAAACTTATAAAAACATCTTGAACATTTGAGAAATGTCTCAATAACACCAGTGTATGGGCTATAACGAACAGATGCTTACCATCTGCCTATGTCCTAATATGTCCAAATTAGTGAGACAGACCTATGAACAATGCAAAATGCTCATTATGTTAATATGGAGCCTCTTCAACTCGTCGTCTCTTCGTTTTACGATATTCCAATGTCCTTAATGATGTATTTTCTTCAATAATATAATATCTATATTACTCACTAACAATGTACTTTTCAGTGGGTGTAATTTTTATTTATACTAGAGATAAAGCCATCTCATTCCACAACCTTTTTTAACAAATTCTTCACAGTCCAGGCTGTGCGGTTGTTGCTTGTTGCTTCTGATTATTAGACGTGCATAATCCCTGGCCATATTCAAAAAAATTATAAATGAACACTATCTTTGTGTGACTTTATAATGTGGTTTTGCGCAGGAATATACTCTCTGTGTTGTGTAGGAATATACTCTCTGTGTTGTGTAGGAATATATTGAATACCTACATGTGTATGTATGTTTATGTAAATATTATGGAAATTGAATGTATGTGTGTGCTTAGGTATATGTAAAATATTATTCAATTATCTATGTATAATATATATGTAGCTTATGACTACACTAATAACTTACCCATAAGTTATTATTGTTAAGACAATTAAAACATTTCCATCCAAAGGTTGCCTGGAAGAGATCGCAGATCGCTTGTAGCGATAAGTTAGCAGAGCTCACTGGAGAGTTTTTGTACTGTCAGTGAGAAGACCATTGGCTTGTCCTGCTTTGTCTTTTACACTGACGGCACAGAAACTCTTGTGCTTACAGGGTTGGCAGCGCGAGTATGACTCCCTCGGTGTTGCACACGTCCATAGGCCACGATAACCACTTTCCATCAGGTGGGCCGTGTGCTTGTCTGCCAAACAAGTGGTGTAAAAAAAAGGCTGGCATTTGTATATTTTTCATAATGTTGTCCATACATGTACTGTAATGTGTTGGTATACAATAAATATTATCTTATCTTATCGTATCTTATATCTTAAATACAGTAACTTAAATATACCTTATTAATTCTCTACTCGTTGGCCAGCACAGTGTCAAACGCTTTGTCGCTCTATAGGTTCGCCAACAGGTGCTAGGCAAAATTTACCCAACGTCTATTGGCGAATGTCTAGAGCAGGGGTTTATGCCATTCTTGATGTCAGGCGGGGTGTTGCCCACGTGTACAGATGACTTAATGCGAATGGACTGAATACATACCTGTAAATCCCCGATAGGGTAGACAGTTCAAACTACCCACAGGCGGCGTGCGTTTTAGTCGGTTCGAGTCCGACATAACCTCCTCCACCGGCTCCGGTGGGCAGGTATCCGTGGGGATTTTGCGCACGTAAAAAAAAAGGGTAGACAGTTCACATGTTGCCTTCTTCCTACAGTTTTTTTTTATACCACTAAGTTGGCAGACAAGCACACGGCCCACCTGATGGGAAGCGGTTACCGTGGCCTATGGACGTATGCAACACCAGGGGTGTCACACTCGCGCTGCCGACCATAAAGAAACCTTCTGATGCCCCTCTTGAAGAACCCCGAAGGTGCGATGATAGAATTTAGCTACGGACATCATGTCAAACAATTCATCTGAGCACAAACCATTGTATAGGCGGTAGAACACACACAGTGAGGCAAAATCCCTCCTAAGGCTGAGAGGTTCTACCTGTGAGTATGGGATTGTCAACCAGCCTCAATGCCCGTCTTTGCAACGAGTCACGGGACTTTAAAAAACGTTTGCTGGGTCAGCTAGATACATATATAAAAAGTTAAAATTATAAAAATTACTTTAATTTAGGTTCAAAGTATAAAACCGCGGTAGTCTAGTGGTATGGGTAATGGACTGCTGAGGCGAGGTCTCGGGTTCGATCCCAGGTTTTACCATGGCACACACCAATGACTTTTCGATGCTTTTCGAAGTTATGTGTGTATTTATTGCAGGTTTATAAGTGCCCGGTTAATGGCAATAGGCTCGCCCACCTACTACCTACATACTACTACATTGGGACCTAAAAATAAACTGGCGAAATGTGGGTGGTAACACCTCTGCCTACCCCTTCGGAGATCTAGACGTGAGTTTATGTATGTATGTCAGAGTATAAAATTAAATATAACAGATTACTAATTTCATATCGACATAATTAAAAAACCACACAGACGAACTTACATGTTAAAAATTCATAATTAATATGAAAATTATTTTGAAAAAAACCCACATTGAGAATACATTTCATGATCTCAAAAACCAGTATGTACGTCAGGAAGGAGACATTTATCATTGCAATACTTACTTTGTCTTCCAATTGCCGTAAAAACGATCCCATAAATTGTAAAAAGTATTTTATAAAGTGCTGCCTAATTAGGGAAGCGGACCTTGGGCTTCGTCCGGGAAAATTATAGCTTTACTGAACTGACTTGATGCTATATGACAAGGTATGAGCAGGTGTGTATATATTACAGTGGCACTCATCGTAAAAAAAATTGCACCTCTCTTGCTTTCGTTATGAAAGCAAGAAAAAAAAAGAAAATGCGTTTATTAAACACACACACACACACACACACAAATACAAAATACGAAATAACATCCACAAAAATAAATACTACAAAACATACATAATTATTGATAGGTAATTAAAACAAACAAAAAAATCGTTCGCAAACAGTTTGCTACGCACCGCCATGACTCATAATTTAGGTAGGAATTGTGCGAAGCAAAATTACATTTTGCGCAATAAAGTTGACTGCTGAGTTAGAGATGAACTCTGACTTCCATTTCAGGTTCCGAGGTGGTGTTTCGTATGAAAATCCACTCAGATACCCCCAGATAGATTGAGGCGGGCGTGGTTATGTTGCACTCGAACTGACAAAAACTGTACGCCGCCGTCTCGGGTCTTCGTATGTCAGGATTCCTTTGCATGCGCACATAAGCTGTGGAATGAACTTGCTGTGGTTTACCCAAGTGTCTAAAATATGGGGTTCTTCAGGGTCACCAGCGCTAGATTAACGCCTCTGGTGTCGAACACGTAAATAGGCCGCGTTAACCACTTGCCATCTCTGTCTGCGTGTGGTATAAAAAAAATCTAACCCAGGGCCATCTAGAGTGTTGAGATGGCTGCCTCGTTCGTGGGAGCCACGGTGTCTCCGGCTCCAAGGGCCCCAGATGCAATCGAGACACAACACTAACATAATGAGGACTCTTTTAATATTCTTAAGTAATCTTCCACTCCTATCAGCGCACTGTCGATATGTACCGACTTTTTTTTTTACGTGCGCAAAATCCCAACGGATTCCTCCCCACCGGAGCACCGGCTCAGGAGGTTATGTCGAACTCGAACCGACTAAAACACCCGCCGCCTGTGGGTCGTTTTGGTTGCCGAAGGTGAGGTTGACCGGCATATACCTCGCACCCCGGCCGACCCAGGGCCATCTCTCACGATATGGCCCTCTTCTCGGGTGTGGGGACTACAGGGTCCCCAACTCGTCCCCGGAAACGGGGAGGCGCGCCAGGCGCGCCACCGCCTCGGCCTGCTTCTGCCAGGGTGACAGGCGGCCCGACGCCCGAGTTGCCTTCGTACGCGGGCAGCTTGGCTTGCGATCCTTCGTCGCACCCGCTGCCGCTCCCGCCCCGCCTCTTCCTTCACGAGCATTACTTGCTCGCAGAAGGAGGCGCCGGACGCCCACGATATGTACCCACTACCCATCAGCGGTAAGATTCCCTGTAACGCTATTCCTGCCGGTTTCCAAACGGCTTGCATGATCCATGTGAAACTAGATCGGGGTAAGTATTTTTTCTACTGACTTTTAAACTGCTACTCGCAGCTACAATGTTAAAATGTCTCAAATATGGTGGTCTTAAATAATAATTTATGCTTACAAATATTAAGATCTGTTTCTAAATACATTAAAATATAATCTTCGGACATATCGATATCAAAGCGGCGTATAAAAGCGGTGGTTTGATTTCAATCTGGTGGCCAAGATTTATGTGCCACCTCGAGACTGATCGTCTCCGCCCATGAGGGAATATATCATTGTTAACTATAGCTCCAAAGATGATGGGGTTTCGAATCAAGATGTGATGGTTTCAAGGTGTGTATGAGACGTGGTAGGGGAGACATGTTTATTTGATAATAAAATATTCTAGGACGTACACATATTATTAGTACCTACCTTTTTTTGTGCTGAAATCCCCACGGAAACCCGCCTGATTAGCGTTTGTCGCCTAGCAATGGTGGGTCTCTCAATTTTTTTTATTTAGAACATAAAGCAGATACATATTAAAACAATTAGTTACAAATTACTAATTTGTACACAAAATAACCCACACTATTATTCTCAGATTAACAATTTATAAAAAATTGAAAAAAGGTCAGACTGTTACTAGTGTAATTCAAAATAGACGAAAAATAAAAAGTTGAAGCCGCATGGTTTCCGGCAGAGTAGAATTTGGACCACCCCATCTCTTCCCATGCGGTGTCGTACAAGGCGACTAAGGGATAAGACTGTTTAACATCAGACAGATATATATACAGCCCAGACTCAGCATCAGATGTATGGCTCGAGTCAATAATAGTGCCCGGAATACGGCAATAGGCTCACCCCCTATTACGTGGGACCGAATACAATGATGGTGAAATGTGGGTGTTAACTCACCTCTACCTAACCCTCCGGGGATGAAGGCGTGATTATATGTATGTATGAAATAATCATATAATACAATAATAATATAGCATAATTTAAATAATGTCTTGGAAGTAATTGACTCTTCACATGGTTAATAAAATTTTCATGGCCCGACATTTAAATTGACCGCTAGAATTTTTTTTTTATACCACTTAGGTGACAGACAAGCACACGGCTCACCTGATGGAAAATAGTCACCGTGGCCTTTGGACGCGTGAAAACCCAAGAGAGTCACACACGCGCTGCCAACTCTGCAAGCATTGAGAGTTTCTGTGCCGTCAGACAAAGCGGGACGAGCTTTTGGTCTTGCCACTGGTAGCACAAAAACCCTCTAGTGAGCTCTGGCTAACCTACTCACCGCTGCCCGGGAACACAACACGAGGTTATTACGGCCGCGGTATTCTGTAGGACGGAGGTACTTCCCCAGTCGGACTGCTCAATTGGACGGAAATACCATTGTGTCCTACCTCCTACAAGTGCGAAGATATCAATCTTACTAAAGTACGTGTTATTTTTTGTACCACTGACACTGCAAAAAATGACATTACATTTTAGACGTTATGCATATACTCTTTAAGTTCAAAATTAAATGAAAAAGTCGTTATATCATTTTGTTCTCTCTACAAGATGCCATTTAATGTTAGATTCTGACAGCATAACGGCAAATTCAGAAATTAAATTGCAATGTTTGCAGTGTCAACGGTATGATTACGGTATACATTACTCCTGAGAGTGCTGCAAGAGTGGTTTACTGGTAGCAAAATATACCAATACCAAGGAACCGCTTGCTAAAAATATTTTTCTTTATTAGGAAAAGATGTGATGTGTGAGTAAGTAATGGTGACTCTCTTTTCTGAGACTTTGCCTTCAGCTTGCCATCAGGCAAGGCGATGTCTAATTGACGTGTTATATTAAAAAAAAAAAACTAAAATCTGTTCATATACCGGCTCCGCCCGCCTGACGTACAGGGAACATGCATTTGTATACGCACCCAATGCGCCATGATAGCGCAACGCGGCTTCTTACTGATGACCTTCAGAATGTCGTTGACGCTCCCACGCACCCTGAGCATCATAGTACCTAATAGACGCCTACAGAATACCGCGGTTACAATAACTTCGTGTTGTGTTCCCGGCGGTGAGTAGGGTAGCCAGAGCTCACTGGAGAGTTTTTGTGCTGTCAGTGGGATGACAAAAGGCTTGTCCTGCTTTGTCCTCTACACTGACGGCACAAAATCTCTGTTCTTACAGGGTCGGCAGCACGGATGTGACTCCACTGGTGTTACACACGTTCATAGGTCATGGTAACCACTTTCCATCAGGTGGGCCGTGTGCTTGCCTGCCACCTAAGTTGTATAAAAAAAAAGATATTTTCCCCAAAACTATGGTGTTCCATCATGGCCACCCTGTATCCACAATTAACGTGTAAATACCGCTGGTCCGCCTGTAATTACGACACGCTAGGTGTCATGTCCGCAGGGTGTGTTGCGCTGTGTTTTGGTCCGTTTGTTGTAATTATGTTATTTATATCTTCATTGGCAGATCATATCAATGGCCGCCCAGTTTATGAAGATGTCTGCCTTGTTTATGGTTTGAAATAGAATTTAAGACTTGATATCATACATACATATAATCACACCTTTATCCCCGAAGTGTTAGGCAGAGGTGAATTAACACCCACATTTCACCACTCATTGTTTTCGATCCCACGTAATAGGGGGTGAGCCTATTGCCGTCTTCCGGGCACTACTGTTGACTCGAGCTTTGTATCTGTGCCTGAGTCTGGGCTGTATATATCTGTCTGATGCTAAACAGCCCTATCCCATAGTCGCCTTGTACATCGCATGGGAAGAGATGGGGTGGCCCAAATTCTACTCTGCCGGGTACCACGCGGCTTGATATCAGTATTGACAATATGTTATAAGTTTGTAGGGTGGCAGTGGTAGACTGACAAAGTCAAAGTCAAAATCATTAATTTTTATTCTGCATAGACCATTAAATCGGAACTTACAAAACGTCAATGTAAAAAGAAATATGAAAGACTAGTTTAGCAAATGGACCACAGTTTGGAACCCGGCCGCGACCTGAGAAGACCCCAGCAAGAAACTCAGCGGGTATTTTTTTTTCTATTTACAAACATTTACTAAGTCTACTTAGTCTAAATACAATAATTTACTTGAGTAGCATAGTTGAGCGAACAGCTCATTTCCAAGCTTGTTTATCATCTAAGTATTCTTGGATTTTATAATAGCCGTTCTGGCACAATGTACTCTTTACTACATTTTAAAATTTATTCACAGGTAATGCCCTAATTTAATTAGGCAGCTTGTTAAAAAAGCGTATACAGTTGCCCTGGAAAGAATGACTAATTTTTTTAAGTCCACTATCACAGACTACAAGATTGTTTTTGTGTCTGGTATTTATATTATGCCTGTCACAAACTCCTGAAAATTTTTAGATATTTTTCTTACCTACATTAAGTTCTCGAAATTATAATGTAACAGCTTCAGTGGCGCGGTGAACGCGGCTACTACGCAGGTGCCGCAGGTTCGATCCCAGCTCAGTGCAAATATTTATATGCATCAATTTGGGTATTTTTCTATACAACTTAGGTGGCAGACCAGCACACGAGGTACAAGGAGGTAGGACACGGCGGTATTTCCGCCCGATTGAGCAGTCCGACTGGGGTAGTACCTCCGCCCTACAGAATACCGCGGCTATAATAACTTCGTGTTGTGTTCACAGCGGTGAGTAGGGTAGCCAGAGCTCACTGGAGAATTTGTGCTGTCAGTGGGAAGACTAAAGGCTTGTCCTGCTTTGTCTTCTACTGACGGCACAGAAACTCTGTACTTAGTTACTTAGTGTTGGCAGCGCGACTGTGACTCCTCTGGTGTTACAGACGTCCATAGGTCACGGTAACCACTTTCCATCAGGTGGGCCGTGTGCTTGTCTGCCAACTAAGTGGTATAAAAAAAAAAACACGGTCCACCTGATGGAAAGAGGTTACCGAGACCTATGAACGTGTTTACACCAGAGGAGTCACACCCGCGCTACCGACCCTGTTAGAACAGAGAGTTTCTGTGCCGTCAGTACAGAAGAAACAATCAGACCAAGCCTTTCTACTGACAGTATTTACATTGGTCTGGTCGTGCCTTCGAAAGCACGTTACGAGTTGAAGCCCGCAAAAGTCCGAGTAGTCTAATTACAGAATGTCGATACCGCCAATTGGTCGTGGGGGTCACATGGCAGTCGCTTCCCGGAAAATATCGAAGTTTATTTTTGTATACCACTTAGGTGGCAGACAAGCAGGGCCCACCTGATAGGAAGTGGTTACCGTGGCCTATGTACGTATGCAACACCAAGAGAGTCACAACCGTGCTGTCGACCCTGTAAAATGTGATGATTGATACCAAATCCAGGTCTAGTAAAGCGGACGCAAGATTCCAAGTGAAAGCTTCGGATGCTACTGGGATTAACGCTAGGATGGAGAAGAAGTATGCGGGTATGCCTAGGGCACCACCCTATAGTCCGAGGCGTCGGGTCTACTGGTGGTCTGCGGAGATCGCGAGGCTACGGCAAGCCTGCGTGATCGCGCACCGCCGGTGGACCAGACTCCGTAGGAGGCGTAGCCGAACCGCAGATACGGAGCCCCGAGTGGCGGAGCTTCATGTGGGATACAGGGAGGCCAGAGATGCCCTACGAGCGGAGATTAAGCGGGCGAAAGCCGCGGCTTACAAGGAGCTCATGGAGACGCTGGAGCGGGACCCATGGGGGCGGCCTTACCTTATGGTAAGAGGAAAGCTGCGCCCCCGGGCCCCGCCGTTGACCCAGGTTCTCCAGCCAGCTCTGCTCGGTGGAGTGGTCGAGTCCCTGTTCCCGGCGCGAGCGGAACACGTTCCGCCGCAGATGACTCCGCCACCTCGGTCGCCTATGGCGCCCAGTGTGGTTGTTGACGACGAAGTCCTCGAGGTCACTTGGGTAGAACTGGAGCTGGCGGTGCGAAGGCTTAGAGCCAAGAAGAGCACCGCCCCGGGACCCGACGGCATTCCGGGCCGCGCGTGGGTCCTAGCTCTGGGAGAAGACGGTCTCGAACCCCGACTGAGAGGGTTCCTCAGCGCATGCTTGGAGCGGGGCCAGTTTCCGAAGATGTGGAAGACGGGGAAACTGGTCCTCATCCGAAAGGAGGGTCGCCCGGCGGACGAACCGTCCGGCTACCGGCCCATTGTGTGGCTCGACGAGGTGGGCAAAGCTCTTTGAAAGAGTTATTGCGAAGCGCCTCGTCGAGCACCTCTCTGGTAGGGGGCCGGACCTGGCGGATGCCCAATATGGCTTCCGCCGGTGGCGGTCCACTGTGGATGCCATCATGCGCGTGAGGACTTTGGCGGAGGAGGCAGTCGCACGGGGTGAGGTGACGTTGGCGGTGTCCTTGGACATCTCCAACGCTTTCAACACCTTGCCCTGGAGTTGCATCAGGGAGGCACTCGTGTATCACGGTGTGCCTCTCTACCTCCGCCGTATAGTCGGGGCGTACCTAACGGAGAGAGCCGTCATCTACCCAAGTGCGACCGGCGTCGGTCGGCGTGAGATGTCGTGCGGTGTTCCACAGGGATCGGTTCTTGGGCCGCTCCTGTGGAACATCGGATACGACTGGGTGCTTCGCGGTGAGCTCGCGGACGGCGCCGCCGTCACGTGTTATGCGGACGACACGCTAGTGACGGTGAGCGGGGCTACATACCGCGAAGCAACCCTGAGGGCCACGACCGCGGTTGCTCAAGTCGTGGAACGGATCCGGCGGCTGGGCCTTGAGGTGGCTTTGCATAAATCCGAGGCCATGTTCTTTCATGGACCTCGGAGCACGCCACCACCTGGTTCCAGTCTCACAGTGGGAGGCACTCTCATCGGCATCAAGCCCCAGATGAAAAATCTGGGGCTCGTGCTGGACGGCCGGTGGGACTTCGGGAAGCACCTCCGAAGTCTGGGCCCCAAATTGATGGGCACAGCCAACGCTCTGGCGCGGCTACTGCCCAACCTGGGGGGCCCGGAGGACTCCTGCAGGAGACTCTACGCGGGTGTCGTGCGGTCCATGGCCCTGTACGGGTGTCCCGTGTGGGCGGACACCCTGAGTGATCGGCACATGCCCCTGCTGCAGCGTCCGCAGCAGAAGTTGGCGTGCCGCATCATAAGGGGGTACCGCACGATATCCTTCAACGCGGCGAGTCTCCTCGCCGGATCGCCACCATGGATCCTGGAAGCGAGATCCCTTTTGGCGCTATACCAGTTCCGAAAGGCGGCGCGGGAGCGGGGTCACGATCCCGAGCCCGAAGAAATTCGGGCCGTGAGATCCCGGCTCCACAGGGAAATGGTGGCGGAATGGGAGCTGCGACTTGGGCGACCAGGCGCAGGGCGCGCCGTTGTAGCGGCGGTAAGACCCATCATGGGGGAGTGGCTAGAGAGGCCACACGGCAGCCTCTCGTACCGTCTGACGCAGATGATCACCGAGCACGGGTGCTTCGGAAAGTATCTGCGTCGGATGGAGAAAGAGCCAACGTCCGACTGCCATCACTGCGACGCGAGCGAGGACTCAGGTCCGCACACGCTCACCGAGTGTCCGGCGTGGGAGACGCCGAGGCGGGAGCTTGTGGCGGCCCTGGGAGTGAGAGTTCTCACGCTCTCCACCTTGCTCGCGGCGATGGTCCGCTGCGCGGATGCGTGGGCAGCCGGCGCCTCCTTCTGCGAGCAAGCAATGCTCGTGAAGGAGGAGGCGGGGCGGGAGCGGCAGCGGGAGCGACGAAGGATCGCAAGCCAAGCTGCCCGCGTACGAAGGCAACTCGGGCGTCGGAGGTCGATGAACGACCTTCGCCCCCCATGAGCGCCGGCCTGGGGGTGACAGGTGGAGCCGCCTGTCACCCTGGCAGAAGCAGGCCGCGGCGGTGGCGCGCCTGGCGCGCCTCCCCGTTTCCGGGGTTGAGTTGGGGACTCTGTAGTCCCCACACCCGAGAAGAGGGCCAGATCGTGAGAGATGGCCCTGGGTCGGCCGGGGTGCGAGGGATATGGCTGTCAACCTCACCTTCGGCAACCAAAACGACCCACAGGCGGCGTGCGTTTTAGTCGGTTCGAGTCCGACATAACCTCCTCCACCGGCTCCGGTGGGGAGGTATCCGAGGGGATTTTGCGCACGTAAAAAAAAAATTAAGGATGGAGAAGAAGAGGGGGGCAGTGGCAGTGGCAAGGGGTCCTTATATTCCCAATGGGTGCATGACAAACTAGAGCGAAATAACTTTCTTTTTATACCACTTAGGTGGCAGACAAGCACACGGCCCACCTGATGGAAAGTGATTACTGTGGCCTATGGACAAACGTCCATAGGCCACAGTAATCACAGTAATCACAAACGTAACACCAGTGGAGTCACAGTCGCGCTGCCAACCCTGTAAGTACAGTGTTTCTGTGCCGTCAGTGTAGAAGACAAAGCAGGACCTTTAGTCTTCCCACTGACAGTATAAATTCTCCAATGAGCTCTGGCTACCCTACTCACCGCTGGATACACGGAGGTACTACCAGTCGGATTGCTCAATTGGGCGGAAATACCGCCGTGTCCTACCTCCTTAAAAATTTTCACCAGAATCCTTTTAAAAAAAATTGACCTTTTGCCACTGTAGGTGTAGAGCTAATCAGAACATTCACCATAGTAGAGACGGTAAGATACTGTCAAGGACGCAATTATCTGATGGGTACACGAAGGAATCGGCGGAGATCCAGTATACTTCCACACAAAATATTTTACGAAAAAATTACAAGAGCTGAACTGCAGACGAAACGGTATTAATATTCAACTTACGTACAAGCTGAAATTTTCAGATTGACACAAAGAGTGAAGGGGACACGAAAAGTAATAAGAATTCAATATTCCTTTCTCCCCAAAATCACTTTTAAATGGTATGTAATACATACAAATTTTAAACTCATTATTCATTTTTTTATTTTAATTCTTTGTGTTCTTTTGAATGTTTATATTTATGATCTCTGTACTGTGTGTTGAGTACAGATATCATAAATTCCAAAGAAAATTTACAAAGGCGAGCTTAACTCAAAATGAGTTCTCTCCCAGCAAACATTTGAGTAGCAGAGAACCATATCGTAATGATAGTAATGCTTGTATATCCTTAAAAGTATAGTAGTATTGTAGTAGTTAGGACACGACGGTATTTGCGTCCAAATTGAGCAGTCCGACTGGGGAAGTACGTCCACCCTACAGAATACCGCGGCTATAATAACCTCGTGTTGTGTTCCCGGCGGTGAGTAGGGTAGCCAAAGCTCACTGGAGAGTTTGTGCTGTCAGTGGGAATACCAAAGGCTTGTCCTGGTTTTGTGTTCTGTACTGACGGCACAGAAAATCTCTGTTCTTACAGGGTCGGCAGCACGGGTGTAACTCCCCTGGTGTTACACACGTTCATAGGTCACGGTAACCACAAAAAAATCACATAGGAAAGAGTCACTGAACCGCTTCGTTTTTGATTTTTATGAAAATTTGTTAATAGCTAGCACCTCTGCCTACCCCTTCGGGGATATAGGCGTGAGTTTATGTTGAAGTGCGTTTAAGTAGGTTTTTTCCTCACTCAGGGATTTGTAAAACGGCAATTGCTCTCGTTTAAGGCCTTGGCAAGGCTTCATACATCCTATGGCACTGTAGGTATCTATAACCTAGAATTTTATCGTCTTATCATCAAATCATGGTAGACTGAAGACAGTCTCCGAATAGAAGCGAGAAAAAGCATCTTAAGCATCTGTTGAGACCGCCAAGCTGAATGCCACCATTGTTTTTTTTTTTTTTTTTCATTATTATGTACTCGTTGTTAAACGATTACTCATACAATTACAATCTAGACCTTGAGGCTAATAAGTAATTTAAATTTAACTTAATTTACTAACACTTACAAGTTAAGAATGTATCCATTGACACTTTTCTTATAGTCTCTATTGAAATTAAAAGACACTTTGTTCTTGTGTTCTTTAAACGTAGCACTCACTGTACTTAGTTACACTGACTTTACTAAAGTAACTCAAAAGGTTTAGTTCTTTTTAGTCTTCTCACTATGTCCGTGGTGTCAAGTAGCTGAATAGCCTCGACGTTCACATGATGAAGAAGCCTTTGTTCGTGTGCTTCAGCCCCCATTGTAACATTACTTATTTATATATATTATTGTCTATATTATATATTATTGTAATATTTATATTATTGTCTGTGATGGTGACCCGCTTTCCTGAGACTTTGCCTTTAGTGTACCATCAGACGAGGTGAAGTCTAATTGGCGTGTCACAGATAAAAAAGAGGATCACGATTATAGGCATCATCCCTTTTATTGGTTTTTCATTGATCCATACAATGCAATGCGTGAATTTTCCACCTTTTACTCAAGAACTTTGGCGGTATTTGTACAAAAAGCGGGTATCTTTCCACCAGCTCACAAAACACCTGTACGTTATTAAAGTGTTTCAGATTGTATCTCAGCGTTTTATATCGCTGAAGGGGAGTGTTCATATCGATTTCGTAACAAAGAGGTTACAAGTATACGCGGCCGGAGCGCCGAGCGCCGATCGCCGAGCGCCGAGCGCCGCGGGCGGAGGCGGGCGACATTATTTATTGACAATGAGATAGTACTGCCCCAAATATCTTCATTAGCGAATCGTTGCGGAGCGTTGGATTCGTGTGGATGTGACTTTATAAAATTAGTTCATAAATATATGCAGAAATGAACATTCAAAAAGTAAACATACAGCTTACGCTTGGTTGGTTAAAATATTAGCTGTTGTCTGCGGTTTGAAATGCAGGTCCCATTCCAACGCTCCACAGGAAAATATACCCAGGAGCAACATTTTTGGTCGAGCCTATATTCTTGTTAATAAGTATATATGAAGGTAGAAGAAACGAAAGATGTACGCCAGGTACGTAGCAGATGGAAACATGATAAAGAGGCGTAACTGCATTTAATTTAGGTATATTTTAGCTAGACTATTGGAAATCTATTATATTTTATCAAATTTCACTGAGACGTGTTCAGCCGTTAGAGTATAATTGATTAACAAACGCCTGAACATCTCAAACTTTCTGATTTATGTCTAATACTAGCCGATGTCCGCGGCTTCGTCTGGATGAAATTCCATTCCCGTTCTTCCTAGTAATATTTCCATATTTTATTTAAACGTTCCCTGGACTACAATTAACACATTAAAATCCAAATCAGCTAAATCGGTTCAAACGTTCTCGAGATTTAGAGATTATAAGGAAATGTAGGTAGAATCACAAAATGTATTAATTGTACCAAACTAAGTCAAGTTATCACCACAATTATACTTCATGCACAATACCTTTGACATAAATATCTCTGCATCACCCTAAGCTTGACAGGCAGAAAATGCCTATAGCATTTAGTTTGCCTTTGTACAATCATTTTGTGTTCGTGCAAAAAGTTTAAGTAAATATAATAATTAAATAGTTAGGTTTCATTATCATCATTAACCTTTCAAATGACTTCTGTGGCATAGCGGTAGAACGTTCAACTGCTACACATGAGGTGCTGGTTCCATTCCTGCTCAGTGCAAATATTTGTATGCACGAATATTTGCATTGGTCAATTTTTTTATATATAGGACACGCCAACTTGACTTCACCTCGCCTGATGGTAAGCTAAAGGCAAAGTCTCAGGAAAGAGGGTGACCATTACAGACACTAAGTAATGTTACAATTGTGGCACTCAGCTTGGCGGCCTCATCAGTTGCTTTTTCACGCCCTGCTTAAAGGACTCGGGACTGTAGGAAGAAGGAAACACGTGTGCCGGTAATGAATTCCAGGTCTTGGTGGTGCGGCAAAGAAAAGGGTCTCCGAAACGCTTGGTTCTTTCTCGTATATTCTGCACAGTGTGTGGGTGAAATCTAAGCCCTGCACGTGTTGTCCTATGTAGGAAAGGAGAGGGTGGGATTAGTTGGAAGAGCTCATCAGAACACTCACTATGGTCTGGGTGTTTCCATGTATAATATGTATGTATTTACAAAAATCTATGTACCTATGTATATCCGCATTCTAGATTCCATAACACAAGCTAGTTAAGCTATGCTTACCATGGGTCTAGATGGCGTGTAGAATGCGGATAAACACTTAGATACTTGTACCAAACAATTATCATCGCTAATCTTTCCTGTGTCCGAGTGACCTCATAAGTCGGGGTGTCCACCCGTGACGGCGCGGTGCGTGGGCCGAGGAGGGGGCTAATTAATGGTCTCCTAATTGTTGCCCTCGGAAGTGACACTGGCAGTCCAGGAGTGATTCAATCCGGGGTAGATTTGGTGATTGTTGTCTGTGTGTGTCTGATTTCTGCGGTTTCGTAGTTATGAGATAAAATTGTATTAGGGTACACAGCTTGTACCTACTTTATATATACAGCACGTGTTTTTTGTGTATCTATTGAGGTAAGCATGGAATGCTACGGCAGTGGTGTGCTGCTTAAATTCACCAAGCATAGATTATATTCAACCAATTCACGCCAAGGTCTTGTTTCTCGCAACTTGGGGTCATAATATTCCCGCTAACTGTAGTAAATATCTGTGAAAAGAACTTGAAGGACGCTTGGATCAAAATATGTATTACTAGGTATATCAAAGTTATAGGGCTCACTAACACAACTTATTTTCGACTTTTTGGGGGTTGTTTTTTGTGACGGGAGGCTTTTTAAATATTTTTTTTATACCACTTAGGTGGCAGACAAGCGCACGGCCCACCTAATGGAAAGTGTTTACCGTGGCCTATGGATGTGTGTAACACCAGAGAAGCCACACTCGCGCTGCCGACCCTGTAAGCACAGAGTTTCTGTGCCGTAGTCTGTAGTCATCCCACTGACAGCACAAATTCTCCAATGAGCTCTGGCTACCCTACTCACCGCTGGGAACACAACACGAAGTTATTATAACCGCGGTATTCTGCAGGGCGGAGGTACTTCCCCAGTCGGACTGCTCAATTGGGCGGAAATCCCGCCATGTCCTACCTCATTATCTCTACTAGTTTCGTATAATCATATATAATCTGATTCCCATCAGGTGGGTCGTGTGCTTGTCTGCCAACTAAATAGTATAAAAAAAGTGGTAAAAAATCATAACAAAATAAACTCACGCCTATATCCCCGAAGGGGTAGGCAGAGGTGCTAGCTTCGCCAGTTTATGTTTTAGGTCCCAATATAATAGGTGGCGAGCCTATTGCCATTAACCGGGCATTTATAAACCTGTGATATAAACACACATAACTTCGAGAAACATCGAAAAGTCATTGGTGTGTGCCATGGTAAAACTTAGGATCGAACCCGAGACCTCGTCTCAGCAGTCCATTACCCATACCACTGGGATATATAATCAGATACCATACGCCATATGAGGTGCCTTATAAGCGTTGAAATCGAACCGTCCGCACCATAGTCCGTCAACTTTTTGTCCTGTACGATTTCGGCCATGTTTTTGCTGTCGGCAACTTCTGTTAGTACTAGTTTATGATCGACATATATGTGCAAGTGAGACATTACATTCCTTTTTAGTTATTACTGGCTTTGTTCATCGCCGAACGTTTTTGTCCTGTCAAAAGATCTTTTTATCCGGTTTTGTAGATTGGTTCTGAATATAGTAGCTATTCAAACACGGTAGGTGTATTTTTTTTTAAAGCAGTGATGGTAGTGATAATTATATAAGAAGGAGCTGATGTCCGCTTCAATCGCGTGGAGTTTTGACCACGTTCCTGGAAAATATGGGAACGTATTACAGGGATAAAAAGCCGATGTGTTAATACAAACTATAAACTATACTTATATTAAATTTCAATCAGATTATTTCAGCGGTTTGAGTGTGATTCGATTAACAAACATCTAAACATCATCATAAACTTTCAGTTTTTTGATATTGTTATAAGCAGTAGAGTAATTTTGGTATAGGTACCTGAGTAAATAAATAAATAAATAAATAAATAATAAATAAATATTCCACGACATTCTACACAACGCTATCTAGACCCACGGTAAGCATAGCTTAATTAGCTTGTGTTATGGAATCTAGAATGCGGATAAACATACTTAGATACTTTTTTTTTTGTAAATACATACATATTATACATAGAAACACCCAGACCAATGCAAATATACATATTTATGCATACAAATATTTGCACTGAGCGGGAATCGAACCCGTTAAATGATTATAAAGATCATTTAACTATCTTCTTTTAAAGCTTACCGTTTGTCCCGTACTTATTGAAGACACATAGACACATAGGCACACATTAAAGTATAATTAAAATCGGTAAATTAAGAAGAAAAAACAAGAAAAAGAAGAAAAAAAAAAATAACGGCAACACTATCCAACCTGCCCTCCTCTATCCGTAGCCATTACAATTACAACTCTATGACCATTCAAACATAGATTACACTCTATGAAATTCAATTAATCTTCGTGAGAAACAATTAGCAAAGACTTGTGAAGATAAATACTTTATGTAACAATACAATACTGGCAATAAAACAGTATACCGCTAACAACATCGGTACTTATGAAAAAACTGTGTACAATCAACATGAAATTGATCCGGCAACAATCTCCCACACCATACAACATGTAGCAGAACAATCCCACGCCTCACACACACTTACTAAGACACATTATTTCCACCACAATGTAAACCAAGTGATTATCTACAATCAAACTTCGTTAGTGACGAATCTCATGCTATTAACACTTGTAAGACTTTTTACCCGCGGACCAATCGGCATCCAACAGCCGCCATTTTGTGTAATTACTCATAAAATGGCGGAAAAAGATGGCCGACTGACACAAGTTTCGTTTTTGTGGTTCCGAGTGTGATTTTATGTTTTAATTGTAAATTACTTTGGCTCTTTTCAAGTCATTAATGTAGACATACTTTCTGAGAGTTAATTACGGTGTCCGCGAGTACAATTTTTATTTTGTTATATTGTGATGATTGCTTAATTATATCTAAGGCTTTTTATTTCTGAGATTTGTTGCACTTAAGTTATTAGGTATTTTGTTACGTTCCGTATCCGTGGTTTTATAGTTTTATTAGATTGAATGTAGATATTATGCGATTTTTTAATTTCCATGCATGTTTTTGTTATGTACCTACGTTAAATTGGAATAAATTACCTACTTATTAATTATAGCTATTTTAATGTAAAGAATGGTACCTACATACTGCTTCTTTCGAAATGCAATTTCTCGAAGCATACTCACTTCTTTCTCTGTTATAATATTATTAACCAATTGGAATTCATCGACTACTCACATCATGAGTGTATTAAAACTCGTTTCCAAGAAGAAGAAAGAAGTAGAAAAACATATAATTATTTATGTTTTATTGTGGATCAGCAGCGGAAGCAGAATAATATTACTGAGTTCCTGATAACATTACAAAACAGATAATAAAAATTCTTTAAAACAACTAACAAGGTTACCTACCTACGTATTTACTTACGCAGCTTGATCGAAGTACCCCATCCCACACATATTATAAAGAACCATTTCTGTTTCATTTCCTTACTTTAGACATAATAATATCTACTTTGAAGGAATTTCGCCCTATGTGCAGACCATGGATTTTCCTTCAAATTTATTTGATATGTCACAACCAAAAAACAAAACATAAAATCGCTACTTCCAATTTGTGTTTTTCCTTTCGTTGTTAATGTACCTAGATTAGTATATAGTTAATAATACCTAGTTAAAACTGTGTAAAATAAATAGTAAAATCAATTCGTACAGCAAACACATAACTCCGCAATAATGTTAACACAAAAAGTAAAGTTTAAACAGCAATAATACAGGAATTACACCTTAGTGCGCATTCCAGCGCGGCAATTAATTGTACAATAGTGTGACGCTACCATTAACTAGCCACAGACATTATAAAATAGATGAGAAAATGTAAGCATGTGTACCTAGCGGGTAGGTTCGCAGGCCGCCTGTCGCTCTAGTGAAAGTAAGCTGGGACGGCAATGAGATACGAGCGTCCCTTTCCGGTGGTTCCTGGTCCTACAGTCGAGGGAGCCATTTCAAAGCCAGAGATGGCCCAGGGTCAGCCAATGGGAAATTCCTTATTGGAATAACTTATACGAAACTGTGTGTGATATTAGTCGGTTTGAGTCCGACATAACTATCCCGCTGGCCAACGAGGGGTCTCCGTGGGGATTTTCGCACGAAAAAACTATTTAGTGCAATGCAAGGCAATGAAAGTGACAGTAGGGGAAGCTCGTTAAGTGTGTAAGGACTAAAATAGGTTGTGATCTATTGTCTTTATCAACATAAATTCCCAGATAAAAGTCTCTTTCATCTATTTGTCAGCAAGTTTACCAGCTTGCAGTTGAATGTTTGACCCCGAAGGTCTAACTATATGGAACATACCTACGCTTAAATTAATCAATGTACAGATTAATAATTTTTCTCTTAATATCAACAAAAGTTCGTAATAGCTATATAAATAGAATAGTAATTAGTTTATGACTTCTCCTTATCTATAACACAACACATCTACACACCTAACAGTATTCTAGCAGATGCATTTGCAAAAAGGGGCTCGCGCATCCTCGTAGTCCCCGATTATGTCATTACCAGCTCGGCGAGTAAAAAATTAAAGGGCATTACAGTATGCGATGATATAGTGTAATTAAACGGGCCGACAAAAAACGAAGTGCGTTCGGGAGTCGTCGGCGCGATCGCATTGCCCAAATGTTATGCGCCTGCGACGCTCCAGCGTTTTACGGGTAGTTGTTTTTTGCTAAGATACGTTTAATTTATGGTGAAGGTTGTTATTTTTCTATTATTAAGTTTTATCATTATCATATTTAATTATGATTTATTCGAGAAATTAACTAAAACTAGATAAATCAACCCATACTAGTCGAGGTTTTTGTAAAAAACACAGGATTAGTTCCGATTGCATCTGGTTCCATCCAAAGCTTGTACTTACAGGTACAGGCTTTGGACACTGGAGCCCGCAGTTCACTCTCCTGCTCTTTCTCCAGATTTTGTATACTATCCACCTGATGGAAAGTGGTTACCGTGGCCTATGGACGTGTGAAACACCAGAGGAGTAACTCTCATGCTGCCGACCGTGTCAGAACAAAGAGCGGTTAGTGCAGAAGAAGTTAGTGTAGAAGCAGGACAAGCCTTTGGTCTTCCCTCAGACAGCACAAAATCTCTCCAGTGAGCTCTGGCTACTTTACTCACCACCGGGAACACAGCACGAGGTTATTATGATAGAGGTACTTCCCCAGTCGGACTACTCAATTAGAACATCAATACCGTCATTTCTTACCAAACATAGGTATCGTTATTATATTTAGAAAAGGAACCAATTGAGTTGCGAAAGCTCAGTGGATGACGAGTATTTTACCTAATTATATTAGGTATCGGGACTTCTCGCGAATTATATCTTGGAACTTACTATTTCTGCCGACGTTTCGGATGCGTTGCAGCACGACAGCAGCGACGTGGTTGTGACCACGGGTGCTGCAACGCATCCGAAACGTCGGCAGAAATAGTAAGTTAAAATCTAATCACGCCTTTATCCCCGGAGGGTTAGGCATATTTAAATAAACACCTAATTTTCACCAATCATTGAATTCGGTCCCACGTAATAGGAGGTGAACCTATTGCCGTCTTCCGGGCACTGGGCTTGAGTCAACACAAGCCATGCATCTCAGGCTGAGTCTGGGCTGTATAAATTTGTTGGGATGGGGTGACACAGGTCTCATGGTGCCAAAATATCTATTAATTATAAGATCTTAAAGCAGGCTGTCTTCAGAAATCGATGCCATTGACTAAAAATGTTCGAAATATAGAAAAAAAGTAATGATATAATGATAAACACGATTGAAAAACATTGAGTAATTGTTGTAATTAGTTGCTTTAAGAACTCCATTTTGTTTAATTAAATGTAAGTCCGGTTAAGTGGCTTAACTAGTTAAATAATTCATATCCATACCCATACTAATATTATAAATGCAAAAGTAACTATGTCTGTCTGTCTGTTGTCACGCATAAAACACTAAATTGAACTTGATGAAATGGAGCTTGGAAAAGGTCTTTGTCAAGCACATTTTGGTCGCGAGGCCAGTTCTAGTATATATTCAAAATTCAATCTTTATATTGAAATTGAATTTTGAACAACCATAACCGCCAAACTGCCACGATGTTAATAAAAAAAAAAAAAAAAAATTGTTTGACAATTTTTTTAATATTTTGGAAGGTTGAGGTTAGATCGAAACTGAAATTTGAACATTTTTTAATTATACGTCTACGATAAGATAGCAATGACAGAGATTGAAAAGCAATATTATCATCATAATTGGCCTTCGCAGTAAGTAATTTTATCTCCAAAAATAATGATCTTTTAATAATTGGCCATAATTAAGTGCAAAGGTATAAAAACTCGGCTTCGGTAGTCGAGTGATCAAGTCACAGTGGCCGCATTGTTGAAATACTCGCCTTTGCGCGCGCGCCGCTCGGTAAACAGATACCGATTCAAATCGATACGACTTATATCGATGTTTGGACAATAGATAAGATTAATTAAAAAATATCACACTGAATTATATAATTACTTGTTTTTGAAAGTGGAAAGTTATTTTGTCAAGCATGTTTGTTTACAGATATGATTGAAGTTAAGGATGGAATTCAGTTTTATGTCTTGTTATAAATTAGGGCGCGTTATAATTTAGCGTGATAATAGAGCGATGTGGAGTGATAGAAGATGTTGTGATGATAATTGATAGAGGAATGTTAAGATGGTTCGGTCATGATGAGAGATTTTATGTATGTAGGTATGTATAAATTAGGGGTTTCCATTTAGTGTTTTTTATGAATTAGTTATTGTGTCGCTCGTTTTCCGCATTTAATCTGTCCTTGTTTTTTTTTTAATTTTTTTTTTTATATATAGAACACGTCAATTAGACTTCGCCTTGCCTGATGGTAAGCTGAAGGCAAAGTCTCAGAAAAGAGGGTCACCATTACTTACACATACCGTGTGACAATGGTGACACTCAGCTTGACGGCCTTATCATTTGCTTTTTCACGCCCCGCTTAAAGGACCCGGGACTGTAGGAAAAGGAAACACGTGAGCTGGTAATGAATTCCAGGCCTAGTTTTTAACCGACTTCCAAAAAGAAAGAAGTTCTCTATTTGATTGGTATTTTATCATTTCTTTTTATTGGACGACCGGACGGAGAAGGTATATGCGTTTGGGGTGAGAGAATGTTTTTTCGTTTGTGTAAATCAGTTTGTCATTTTTCTCCAAAACTACTAGTTCGATTTTGATGCAGTTTTCAGTTATGGGTTTGAATTTGATTGATGCATGTTCTTCAATAAATGTTACGGTGACAACTTTTTTGTGCAAATCAATGTTGCCATTTTTCTCCAAATCTGCTAGTTAAATTTTGATGCAGTTTTCAGTTCTTATACATTTATGTCAATTGACTGCGTCCCAGTGGAAGCTAAGGGTCACCATTTCAGCTAACTACCCTAAATTAGCGGTCCCTACTTTAACGGCTTGGGCAGATGGTTTTCACGTTCCGCTAAAAGAAACAGGGAACTAGTTCCTAGGGGGTCAGATAGCAGTCGCTCTCATAAAAGCCAATATTGAAGGGAGGAGTAGCAAAGCGGTCTCCGGGCTTTCGAAGCAATTGGAATTGATACTCGGTAATGATGATAATCAATAAACCTTTTACAGTAATAAGCTATATATTTTTTACTGTCTACATTATAATCTCACCTTTATTCCCGGAGAGTTAGGCAGAGGTGAATTAACACCCACATTTCACTCTTATTCGGTCCCACGTAACAGGGGGTGAGCCTATTGCCGTTTTCCGGGCACTATTGTTGCCTCGAGCCATGCATCTGAGGCTGAATCTGGGCTGTATATATCTGTCTGATGTTAAACAGCCCTATCCCTTAGTCGCCTTGTACGACACCGCATGGGAAGAGATGGGGTGGTCCAAATTCTACTCTGCCGGAAACCATGCGGCTATCTGCCGGAAACAATTATTGTCTACTTAGTTATATTACAATGTCACGTGAAATTCTGCGTTTTTAAATGGGGCCTCAGGTGGACAATTGAAAAAATTACTTAGTAATTAACAATAATCTCCTCGTAAAATTGTACCAGTCATTACATTTGAATTAGAATTGCAACACAAATAGTATTTACTTGCAGATAGTATCGGCATTATGCTAATATAGCATTGCAAACTTGAAATATATTATTGGTAACATTGTAATGAAAAGCTGGCTGCACACGTTGGCTTCATATGTGCCAATATTGTTCATAGTAAATGTCTATTTTGTATACACTGTCATAGAATAAATAGAATTTCTTTTACTATGTCACTGTACGACTGCAGGTGGTGCCAATTAAAAAGTAGTGCTGTAATTTTATCAGGTTTTAATAGTAGGTATCTAATTATTAGCCCTAATCGATTTGTCTATGGAGAAATTAAAAACTATTAGCTATAAACAATTTTATAGCAACAATTAAAAGAATACAGTCAACACTGTATTCTTTTAATTGTTGCTATAAAATTGTTCTTGTTGTTTTGTGGCGTTTGTTTTATAAATTCATATATAAAACAAACGCCATAAAAATTAATTAATTGTAAACCTACATTGATGCGATAAACAGACTTTTCTTTGCATTAACAAAGTGGATACCTGACATACAATAATTGAACATAACCAAAAAAAAACATGCCTATATAGGTTTGGTTTATTCATTAGGTGGTATAAAAATATAATAATATATATTATATTTTTATACCACCTAATGGAAAGTGGTTACCGTGGCCTATGGACGTGTGCAACACCAGAGGAGTCACACTCGTGCTGCCGACCCTGTAAACACACAATTTCGTCTTCTTTCTTCAGTTTCAAAATTCTAAATTAGTTTTGTTTGTATATTGAAGATATTAAATAACTTAAGTTATATTAAATAATGGAATCTTTGACCTTCTCCACCCGGGAGGAAAGCTACCCTTTTGCAAATGAGGTTGGCGTGCATTCCAAAGATCTTGATTGAGTCCCGTAAACTTAGTTTAATTTCTTTTCATACACTCATTCATTCATTAATTTATTTATACGACTTAGGGGCCAGAAAACCACACTACTCATCTGTTGAGAAGTGGTTACCGTGACCTATGGGTGTCGACGTGGGTATGTAATACCATGGGCGTCCCAGTCGTGCTGCCAACCCTGTAAAATCCGCCTAATACCCTTCTGGAAGACCCTATGTTTTGGTCATTTCCTTACAGTTTAATATTTCGTGGACCACTGTGTAAAGCAGGCAGGGTCTTTATAAATTATGAGTTTTGTCAATAATCGACCTTATAAAGTATAATCTGGAATTATTGATAGTACAGTGAATTTATTTAAATACGATTATTTAGACGTGGAAAAACTACCACTGAATAATTTATTTTTTATATGGCAAACTTAAACTGACAATGTGGAACACTTTTAACATAATGCCGGAATTGAACAGTTTGAATAAATTGAATATTTTCCTGTAAGTAAGGTTAAATAAATTATTTGACTGAGCACATTAAATTAAAGCTGGTAAAAGTTGCGTCGGTTTTTATTTTTTACATTTTTATTTATTTATAATCATCCACTCAACATTTAATAGTAAATGATTCGACTATTAAATATTATGACGTCACAATAAATTATTTTATACAAGTTTCCTTATAACTTACCGTTTTGACGTTTAGTAAAAAGTAACTAATTTGATTAGTAAGTGAAATACCTAATTGTATAAAACAACGATGGAGCTAGTGTATCCCACTAATATTGTGAATTTGAAAAGACGCTGCGGACGAAGCCGGCTCAAGGAAGAGGCTTAAGTACGCCGACTTGGAACCGCTGTACCAATTCGTGCCAATAGCGGTGGAGACTCTGGGGAGTTGGGGCAAGGAAGCTAAAAGCCTTATTAAAGAAATCGGACAGAGGCTTATCGAGGCCTCCGGTGACACTTGTTCCGGGTCGTTCCTGGTCCAAAGGCTGTCTATCACCATCCAACGTGGCAACGCAGGAAGTGTTATGACATGTTGTATTAATTTGACGAATAAAACAATGAATAGTTTGAAAAAATTGAAAATTTGTTAAGGTGTTTTGATGTTTGTGACTCAATCACGTTCTAACTGCTGAACAGATTTGGCTGAAATTTGTTACATGAATAGATTATACGTCTAGGATAACATATAGACAGTTTATCAGATGCTAGCATAAAAGTCATTGACATCATATTAAAATATTCTGGCCACGAACTTCCTGACCGCGTACATAAGCCTGCCCCAACGGCCAATGCGCCGGTAATGAAAGGGCCCTAGTACCTATAAGTACCTATACTTAAACAGAGTACCTATAAGTAGTTAAACAGTGAGCAGTACATCTTTATCTTCTAATTAAATGTTAATAAACAAAAACTATAACATTAGGGTTGGTTTGTGGGACATGTGATAAGCTGTAGCGGATTGTAAAAGGGCGAGTTATTTAAATACTTTTAGTATTCCAGTGTTCTAATTGCGAGAGATATATATCTATGCTAATCTGACCTTCGGCAATCTACGATCCTCTGACGGTATGCATTTTAGTCGGTTTTAGTCCGTCATAACCACCTCCACTGGAGCCGGTGGCGCGGCGGGCGTATGTGGGGATTTTGTGTACATTAAAAATATTAACTCTAAATTAAAATAAATTCTAGCTTTTATATTATTACACATATTAAGAACACAATTGTACTTTTTCCACAGTATTTTTCATTAGGCCTGTCTTAGGATTTCGCAATATAGCTGAGTGTCGCAAAGTTTATAGAAGAATGTTCTTAACTGTTATTATGAACCTTTGAGGATGCCGTAAGGCGAAACCGGTCAGGCCTAATAAGAATACTGTGGATACAGTACAAGTGTGTTCTTAATATGTGTGACAACAAATTCCACCAAGTGCCTTCAATCAACAGTATAAATAGTCTTTTTTTATATATATAGACCACGTCAATTAGACTTCGCCTTGCCTGATGGTAAGCTGAAGGCAAAGTCTCAGAAAAGAGGGTCACCATTACCTACACATACCGTGTGACAATGGTGACACTCAGCTTGACGGTCTCATCATATGCTTTTTCACGCCCCGCTTAAAGGACCCGGGACTGTAGGAAGAGGGAAACACGTGAGGTGGTAATGAATTCCAGGCCTTAATGGTGCGACAGAGGAGAGAGTCACCGAACCGCTTGGTTCTTGATCGGATGTTCTGCACCGTGTGCGGGTGACATCTAAGAACTGCACGTGTTGTCCTGTATAGGAAAGGGGAGGGTGGGACTAATTGGAAGAGCTCATCAGAACACTCACTATGGTACAGACGGTTTTATATTATACTTTGTGCAAGACTACGGCATTTCTGAAACTCATTTATCGGAGTGAAATGTATTTCATACGCCGAAGCGATTTTCATAATCGCTCCACTCGTTCGGGCGCACATCGCTCACGAGTCTCGCGACAAAAACTGCCCGGACCAGTTGTAACGGCCGTCGCAGGCGCAACGCCTTGCTACATTTATAGAGCTGTTAATTGGAAATGTGTATCAACTTAGATTCAATAATAGATTATATTACATTTTTAATTTATACCTTATTTGCCATTTGGTCGTGTGGTATGGTTGCTTGTGGTTTTGGGTTTGGTTCTTGCGATGGACAAAGTCGTGTTTGGAATTTGATCGGAAAATCATAGTAACTTTATCGCATTCGGTTAGGTACTTAACGTAAATAAAGATTGTTTACGTGTAATGTGTCTTTTAATATGTTTTATTTAAAAACATAGTTTTTAATATTTTTTTGTTTAGAAACTCATTTTAAAGACTGAATTCTGAAATCAAACCACTAGTTAGTCAGTTAGTCTAGTTTATTTGTTTAATACGTACGTGTTTATATAATAAGTAGCTGCAAAATTATTGTTTACATTTATTCAGTATTTATTCATTAACAATTATTACATTGTGTTTGAATATGGTTTATACACCGAATGAAATATAGAAACTATGAAATAAGAAGTGTGGGGCGAATAAATTGAATTATATGGAGTACCTACTATTAATCTATTTTGTGCTATAGGTGATTCAATTCGCGATAATCCTTCTTGGGAGGTGGAGGTTTGTAAATAGTGATCTAACAATTTATTAATAATATTATATGTTCAAGGTTTTTATTTGTCTGTATGACTTCCTAATAAAATACAACCCGGCTTCAGTCTCTTATGTTTTCCCTTTGGCTTTTACGGGAGCGACTGCTGTCTGACTTCAAGACCCCGAGAAGAAAGCTTCCGTCAGAGGCTCGTCCCTTAATCGCTTGGCGAGACTAAAGATGGTGCGGCTGCTAGAGTAAGTACAAACTCAGTATATTGAACAATAAAGTGGGTACTATCACCTCTATAAAAGTAACTTAACAAAACAAAATGGCCATTTTTATGAAAATCAGTTGCAATTAATTAAGTGTGCGGCACGGAGCGGTGTATTAATGACGGTATTGATGAGTTACGATTGATAATTAACGATCACACCGCGCGTTCTGCGCCAGTAGACGGCTACTGGGTCGGGCATGTCCAGTAAGATGGCATTATACAACTTATACATAACGCATACCTCTTTTTTCGCGTGTACATCCCCGCGGATGCCCCAGCGACTGGGACGGTATATCAGAGTCGACCCGACTAAAACCGCTTACCGCCTAGGATCTTCAGATGCCGTGGGTCTAGGTGTGAGATTGCCTAAGCCATATCCCTCGAACATGGCCCAGTCGTGTGTGGGAACCGTGGTTTTCCCCATCTTGCCCCTGGAAACAGGTGTGCGTCAAGCGGACGACGCCTCGGCCTGCTTCTGCTTGGATGACAGCCGACTCTAATTGTTTACCCCCAGGCCCGCGCTCATGGAGGACAGAGGTCGTTGAGCTTACATAATTATGACTATGATTCCTGACAATTGCTTACCATCAGACGTGAGTCATATTGACGTGCTCAACAAAATAGGCTGGCTAAGTAAAACCGTGGGATAAGTAAGCTACATATATTTTTAAATAGGACACGTCAATTAGACTTCGCCTCGCCTGATGGTATGCTGAAGGTAGTTTCAGAAAAGAGGGGGTAACCTTACATATACCATGTGATAATGGTGACACTCAGCTTGACGGCCTTATCATAAGGACCTCAATTCTGCTAAAGCAAAACCAGAGTCATACACTGTGGTTTTGCTTTAGCAGATTCGATGCCCAGTTGCTTCGTACGGTACTTTCACTGAAAAACATTCGCATTTCCCTAGGTACCTTTTCATCAAGTGTGCTGGTGCCAGGTTTTTTTTATACCACTTGGTTGGCAGACACGGCCCCACCTGATGGAAAGTGGTTACCGTGGCCTATGGACGTGTGCAACCAAGGGAGTCACACTCGCGCTGCCAACCTTGTAAGCACAAGAGTTTCTGTGTCGTCAGTGTATAAGTCAAAGCAGGACAAGCTTTTGGTCTTCCCACGGACTGCACAAAAACCCTCCAGTGAGCTCTGGCTACCCTACTCACCGCCAGGAACATAACATGAGGTTATTATAACCGTGATATTCTGTAGGGCGGAGGTACTTCCCATTCGGACTGCTTAATTGGACGGAAATACCGTCGTGTCCTACCTCCTCAACCAACTGGAGTAGGATAGGGCAATAGGTTCGACCTTTATTACGTGAGAGGGTTATGTTAATACATCTCTGCCTACTCCTTCGGGGGTATACCTTCATTCTTGAGACTTCACGTTCAGCTATGAGCACTCCCGTGAAAGTTGAGGTAAAAAGGAGATCAAGAGGTTTTGCTTCGAGCTAACCTATCCCACCCTCCTATGGATTAATATATTATATTATTAGATTAAAATGATGATGATGATGACAAGTAATTGCTCTGTGCAGGAATTGAACCGGCAATATTCAATGTAGCAGTCGAACGCTTTCCTGCTGCGCCATAGAGGTATTAGACGGTTCTTATGTTCTGCTCGTGATGTATGCATTCCAGAATTGAAAGATAGGACGTCTCATTCCAGTCCCTGGATATTCAAATTTCTCCAGCAAGAACAGTCTGTCTATCTACTGAGTTAAATAGCTAGAGACATACGCAGGTTCGAATCCGGTCGTGAATGTTGACATTTTCCCATTAAAATATTCGTTCCGCATTTCTAGGAATATGCTACTTTGTGGCACTAACATGTTGTTATGTCCTTTCGGAGTTAATTACCGATGCAAACCAGCTGTATGCACAAGTAGGCATTCTTTTAGGATTCCATTTTCGTTAGGGTTGTCACAATGGTTGGTCTCCTTATATATTTATTTATTATATACTTTATTGTACACCATTAATAAATATCATTACAAAAGTCTATAAGGAGGAATCAGTACAATGTCGCTTTAAGCGATTTCTGCCAGGCAACCTTTGGATGGTGATTAAAGTTGCAGGAATGAGTGGTAGTTGTTTGGCATACATAATAAGTAAGTACATAGGTATATTATAGCTAATACACACATAAATATAACTATACATGTACATAAATACATATAATAAAGTAATCCTATCTAATACACACGTATAGGTACTATTAATAAATCACAGAACATTAAAAAATCAATTATTTTAAGCTGTGCGACAACCCTATTCAATCGGCTCCTTAGTATGGAAACTAGATGAAGCTCTTTCCATATCATTTAGCTTCTACTATGTTTACTTTTTTCGTAGAATCCGTTCATAGTTCGATTGGCGTCTATTATGGTCAGAAATGCTGCTTAAGATCTTAATTAAATGAGAGATAGTTGTAGATACATAGATGTCTGTTCTAGAAAACATAGCACCAATATTGGATGATTTTATGATAGTAAAATGATTTTTGTCACAGTTTCGACAGCGAAATTATCTGTATGTATTAATTTAGAAAAAAAATTGCCACATGCATTATTCCTTTCACATGTAATATGGAACCTCTCAGCCTTATCAGGTACTTTGCTGTGTATGTTCTATCGCCTATACAAATAGTTTGTGCTCAGATGAATTGTTTCTTCCCATCAAGTGGGCCGTGTGCTTGTCTGCCATGTCTGCCTGTATAAATACCTGTATAAAGAAACACCTGTAAATTACGGCAGAGTATCTGGACTATAAGTATTTGGACCTCCCTTTCTCTTCACAAGCGGTTTCGTACAAGGCGACTAAGGGATAGGGCTGTTCTACAACAGAAAGATATATGCAGCTCAGACTCAGCCTCAGATGCATGGCCTGATTCAACAATAGAGCATGGAAAACGGCAATCGTCTCACCCCCTATTACGCGGGAGTGTGACCTCCAATGCAAACTCTTCGCTGTGAATCACTCTGCAATACTAGCGACAAATATAATTATATAAAAATACGTTACGTAAGTCTGTATATGGCCGAACGTAACGTCGAACTCGTTACTACGTGATCGATTGCACACGATGCCATAACATTAAATAATTAACCACTTATTAGTAATTAGAGGTGTGGTTCCAAGCACTGTAACACCGCTGTAGATCAAATTCATGATGTTAGTACATCCTAGTCAGTCTGTTCAAAGGGTTGCTAAGGTCCCGAAACACATTTTCTACCGTAGAGACATTAAGTTTCGGACTTGGCACAGAATTCGGTAGAAAATTCTTATTTGCATTCTCAACATTTTTCAGTAGATAGGTACCGTCGGTTTTATTTTCTTGTTCACACAAGCTAACTCTAACAGTACTGAGTAAGCGTTCGAAAGAATAACTACCGTATATACTTTTAATGCCCGGAATACGGCAATATGCTCATTCTAATTACGTGGGACCGAATACAATTATTGGTGAAATATGACTGTTAACTCCGGGGATGAAGACATTATGTATGATGACAGTATGTATGTATGTATATAAAAAAAAATTACAATAAATTTCGGAACCACACCTTAAATCCAATTACACACTAGCCCAGTTAATTATATTGTATAAGTGTAATCTAATTGTAGGCAATAAATGCATACAAAGTTGACATTATACTTCAATGTTTTGGAATTTAATTGACTTTAATTCATGTTTTTAGACCACGCAGACTGATAGTATTTACTTATTGTGTGCTAATATTAAATGTTTCAACTGCGCTGGCGCACATGTTGGGTTCAAGTGAGTACTCAGATGAATTGTTCTATACGACTTCTGTCTATCATCGTACCTCTCGTCACAGGCAAGGAATCTATCCTCTGGGCGACCGGCGCCTCCTTCTGCGAGCAAGTAATGCTCATGAAGGAGACGGCGGAGCAGGAGCGAAGGAGACTCGCAAGCAGAGGCAGCTCGGGCGTCGGAGGTCGCATAATGACCTCCATCCCCCATGAGCGTAGGCTTGGAGGTGACGGGTGGAGCCACCTGTCACCTTAGTAGAAGCAGGCCGCGGCGGCAGTGCGCGCTTCCCCATAACCGGGGATCAGATGGAACTCCGTAGTTCCCACACCCGAAGAGGGCCATCTCATAAGAGACGGTCCTGGGCCGGTCGGGGTGCGAGGGCTATGTCTTAGATAATCTTACCTCCGGCAACCTGCGGTCCACATAATTGGTGTGGGTATTAGTCGGTTCCAGTACGACATAACCTCCCCCACACCGGGTCCAGTGGTTGAGGTATCCCTGGGGATTTTGTGACATAAACATAACATAAACTCACGCCTATATCCCCGAAGGGGTAGGCAGAGGTGCTAGCACCCACATTTCGCCAGTTTATGTTTAGGTCCCAATGTAATAGCCTATTGCCATTAACCGGGCACTTATAAACCTGCGATAAATACACACATAACTTCGAAAAGCATCGAAAAGTCATTGGTGTGTGCCATGGTAAAACCTGGGATCGAACCCGAGACCTCGTCTCAGCAGTCCATTACCCATTTTGTTTTGTGCACATTAAAAAAAAGGCAGGGAATCTATCTTCACGCGTTGGACTGGAAACAGTACGCACAGTCAGGTGTGAAAGGTATTATCTGAACTTCCTGCCGTGGTTGTTAATATGGGGTTCTTCAAGAAGGGCATTCGAAGGTTCTTATAGGGTCAGCAGCGCGAGTGTGACTCCCCTGGTGTTGCACAAGTTCATCAGGTGTGTTTGTTTGCCATCTAAGTTGTATAAATAAAATCAAATGCAGAAACCTAACCTATTGCATGCTTTTGTATGTACACACATGTTTTGAACAAATAAAACGATTCTATTCTAAAATGAGAGCTCACTGGAGAGTTTTTGTGCTGTCAGTGTTTTGTCTTTTACACTGACGGCACAGAAACTCTGTGCTTACAGGGTTGGCAGCGCGAGTGTGCCTTGGTGTTGCATACGTCCATAGGTTACGGTAACCTCTTTCCATCAGGTGGGCCGTGTGTTTGTCTGTTAACCAAGTGGTATAAAAAATCTATGAAACTACGAGTAAAGATTTACATATAGCCTATAGGGTCTAGAATACGAAAAAAAAAGATTCTAGAATGCGAATTACAATATGTTAGTAGATATACTTGCAAATATACATATTTTATGCATAAAAATATTTGCACTGAACGGGAATCGAACACTCACCGGTCGAACTCTCTACTTATCAACATAACATGACATGTTAACATGTCAAACTGTTGATAAGAAATCGTATATTGATCAGCTAATTGCATATTTATGCTTATAATTGAAAGCATAACCATGGTATAACACTAGTGCAGACTATCGTGTGTTTAAAAAAGTTGCTTTCGTTGTAATAATGTTACAGTTAAAATTCAGTTTCAGTAAGAACTTGTAACATCTAGTGCCACTAAATGCCATTGTTAGAACTAGAACTAATTTATGTTCGAAATTTAAAATATCAGTTAAACTAATACTCACTACACGTAACGCGATTTTCGTGTAATTTAGATTTTAGATTAGAGTAACTTAGAACATCTGACCATTAAAGGCTTCTTTGCTGCGCAGGGTCAGAGGGAGTGCCTTCGTCATTCTGCTAGTGTTGGCGGAGAAAATGGATCGCCCTGCTTTTTGTAGATTTGTAGATTGTATCAATTTCTGGTCGCAGTTTCACACTTGGACACGCGAGAGATCCGTGGATTTTGATCTTGCATCAAAGATAAATACAAACCACCGACTGCAGACATTCGAAAATGGCTATGCCATCGGTAAACGAACGACTTACAAAACGTCTCCTAAAACTAGACAGAACAAGTCTAAGAACAATAATGGGGACAATAACGGGCTACTGTCCCTTCCACAAGCACCTATACACCATCGGTGTCACGGACAGTCCCCTTTGCAGGAGATGTTTCGTTGCCGAGGAAACGGCCGCCCACGTAATACTGGAATGCGAGGCAGTAGCCCATTAACGATCACAAATCTACGGCACAATGCAGTCGCTCTGCGAAGCCTGTGAAGCCCCCAGTAATCATCTGCGTTTCTGGGCGCAGCTAGGCTGGCTACTCTAGCCAGTACTCTGCACGCACAATGGCCCAAAATTGGAGGCTAAGTGCGGACAGAAGAGACCCTTTCCATTCCTCCAACATATATGTTAAGAAAATACTAATAAGATAAGAGCTTTTGGTATGTAAAATAAATTAAAAATATTTTATTTTATTAGTAATGCCCGTTCCTCTATTGTTGTGTGTCAATTCAAATAAATAATTAAATATTAATAATTGTGACAAGGTATTTAAAATTTTAACATAAGCATTTAGTAAAATTAGTTCTACCTAGGGAAAACGAGTTCTAACTGAAATTTTGTTTTAACTGTAACATAGATAATATACATGGACTAATAAATCCATTGAGCCGCGCGATTTGAATACCAGTGACGCGCAATTCATCTGGCCACTTTTTATTCATGTAGGTGCTCCATTTCTTATTTATTCTGTGGATTATCATAAGTAATAGAAAGTTTTTTAAATACGAAAAAAAAAAATTTGACAACTGGTAAATAAAACCTGTCCTGCATTATTCTACTTGGTAATAAGTTTTGAAGGCATTCACAATGTAAGTAGAATGAGGAATTTAACTGGTTAACATAGAGGAAGAAAGAGCTGGCGTAAAACTAACAAGGGTTCTATCTAATAACGCTGGTTTTCAACACGAGGCATATCAATACGTTTAGAAAAAAAAAACAAGTACAATGTTCAGTATGATGTGTCAATCAAAATAAAACCTAACTACATTGTCGTGAGATTATTAAACACTAGCTGACCCACCCCAGCTTCGCCCGGGGTATATTTTGAAGCTTCATATCCCTTTGAGCCCGTATATTTTAGTCTTCAAAATATGTATGAAAAATTGCCGAATTTGTTAACATTTATTATTAATGCTCCGCTCCCTTAAGTAGTAGCGTGACGATATGTGCGCCTAAACACCTTCCTCGATAAATGGACTACCCAACACTGAAAGAATCATTCAAATCGGACCAGTAGTTTCAGAGATTAGCGCGTTTAAACAAACAAACAAACAAACTGCAGCTTAATAATGTTAGTATAGATTCAATAGTCTTATTTTTTAACTGAGTTCTAGAATGGAGGAGGTTAAATTATTTAGGTAGGAGGTAAAATTAAAAAAGGATTTAAATATATTTTTTATGATTGTACGCGCTCCGTCATAATTTGTGGACGAATTTGCGAGATTCTTTTTTTTATTTGAATAAAAATAAATTTGAATTTGATTCTTTTTTTGATCGAAAGGTCTTCAAGAAAAGTCTTACGCGCATTTTTATCTTTTGAGGTATAACTGCAATTATTTTTTACTTTTTATTTTTTAACGAAAAGCAAATGAACCAACTTCTATAAAAAAAATGCACCGATTTTTTTCTACAAGTTTTTTTTTGTTAAAAAAATACTTGTTTTTTTATAACTGGATTAGGTTCCCTTGGGTTGCAGAAGCGGTAATAGAATTCTAAGAGCGACACTCAGTAACGAAATAAATACTTATTGTACTGTACACGAAACCCGACAGCGTTATTCTGGTAAGCAAAATATCAAAAAGAAATATTTTATAGTCACCCTTACAACGTCGGTACATAACGATATAAAGTTGCTTTTACACCGGCGAGTCTAGGCTAGAACTTCGTAAAATATGTAGTGAAAAATATTTCCTATGTAGATTGAATGAATTAGCTTATCGCAGTCTACTGCTGGAGTGTTTGGTGACATTGGTCTATCGTTTCCACGCTGGCCAGACGGGTTGGTAACAGGGTTTTATTTTGAGTATTCTTTCTTTCGTTTTGTCTGCGTATTTTGCCGTTCGTCGCCTTTAGTGTCGCAAGATTCGGATGATGTGTGATGTGATACTTGTATTCATTCTCCGTCATCACAAGCATGAGATCGTCTAGGTAGATTACCTTGCTTTAATATTATGGTGCTAGGGTAACAGAGTGAGGTTTCAAAAACTCTCTCTCTTTACCTTACGTTTTAACACTTTCCCTTAATTTGGTGTATTTGATTTTTGTAAAATCGGCTGTCGCCTGACCTCCAACTCCTAGAAGAAATCCTGTGCCAGAGCCTGCGTCAATTAGCAGGTATACTGGCTTGTAAGGTTTAATTTTGCTTTAAAGATCTTGATTTCCTGGCGAATCCTGGTAAATATTCTAAACCTTTTCACGATTCAGTTAGGGATGGTTTTCCATTCTAACTGTGATGCGTCTGAACTTCGATATTTTCCACAAAGCGACTACCATCTGCCCTCTACCTTCAATTGGCAATATCGGTTGAACTTTTCAAGGCTTCAAATAAACGATTGTCATAGATGACAGTTTGGCAGCCGGTACTGACTACTTGACGTACTATCCGAAGCAAGTTACAAGGCGAGGCATAATCTCATGTAAATACAGCTTTAGGATAATTATTAGCCATGTAGCAACACTGTTGAATGTCAGGTGTTAATAGACATTTACATACGATTGTGATAACCACTGCGCTAGGGAGTATGCAAGAAACTCGTTATATTTTCATGAATTCGCGTTTACAATTACGTTTATGCTTGTTAGCAAGGAAAGAAATGGATTAAAATGCTTTTAGAATGTATTAATTTATGTTAGTTAGATATAGCCAATTGGTTGTGGGGATCAGGTGGTAGGCACTGTAAGTAAAATAGAGAAGTTCAGAGAATGAGTCTTCTTTCTTCAATGAGTGGATAGTTGAAATTCGATGATAATGTAATCTTTTCAATGGACAAGATTGATGGATGAGGCTCTGGGGTAAATTGCCTAAATTGCCTTGCGAGCCTCTCCGTTTCCGGGGACTTGTTGGGGACTATGTTGTCCCCACACCCAAGGAGAGGGCCAGATCAAGAGAGATGGCCTTGGGTCGGCCGGGGTGCGAGGGATATGCAAGTCAACCTCACCTTCAGCAACCAAAAACGACTCACAGATGTCGTGCGTTTTAGTCGGTTCGAGTCCGACATAACCTCTACACCGGCCGGCTCCGGTGGTGGGGGTATTCGCACGTAATAATATAGAGGTAAATATTCCTGTTAGAGTTGTGGGGGGTTAGGGAGGAGGGTTCCACAAAAGCCAAGATAAAATCTAGGGTTTTAGGATGGATAGGGAAACTAATGTCCGAGGGTGGGCTTTTGACGGCCCTGGACCAGACGGGGCGTGAGGAATATACCAGAGGTGGTTTAAGTCAGTTTGAGTTCTTACAGTGGCGATTACCGCATTTCAAAAAAGCTGGTCGAGTGCGGGTTGGACACGCGCACCGAAGGTTCCGTAATTTGAGCTACATGAACCGGCATATATTTTGAATGTGTTGACTTAGAAGTTTAATTTTTGCATAATTTCAAGACATTATAGACCTGAGTATGTGGTATGAATATCAACTCAATACCTCCACATATTCCTGAGTAAAAGGTCTTGACAGACAAACGGTATAGTATGGTATCATGGGCTGGTATACGCAATTTCACGACAAGTCACGGTTTTTGCGTGAGAGTGGGCATTTCACTCGATCCACCCCAACCCATTGAAGAACGCCAGCAGGCTGTTCATGCTGCTGGTGATCACGGAACGTATCTGTATTATTGAAGTTCTTAGCCCTGTGTGTGGCGGTGGCAGGACAGTGTAGGAGCACATATGCCGCTGTTTCTTCCTCTCTTATGCAGGTTCTGCAGAGAAGGTTGTCGGTGATTCCTGAAATAAAAAGGTTTATTGAAAGAGCCCTGTGATGGCAGATGTAGCTGTGAGTAGTTGCCGTTTCGACAGTTGTCGAAGGCGCCTGGTCAGTCTGTATTCAAGCATAGGTAGTGTTTGGTGCCCGTCTGTACTCTTCCAAGTTTGTCTAGTAAACTAGTGCTTCTATAAGGAATCAGTTTTTTCTTTTTGAGGTGCAGAATCCTAAAACATAAAAAAACAGACATAAAAACGCGCTATACCTACGCAGTCTCACTACATTTTCAGATTGTCACTGAGTTTGCTGATCACCTAAGCAAGCCAACTAATGAGTCCTACATGCTTAACGCAAGATCTCGTTCTAATAATAACTGAGTTAGCGCAAACGTAATTAATTAAGTCTGCCATTATCACATCTGCGGTTATCTGAGTCGCCCGCGAATTGTTATCATTGGGGATCGCAAAAAGTTTCGTCGCGCCGACAAAAGCCGATACACTTGCATTGCTGCTGAGGAATCTGAACGTACGCGCGCTCATTAACGCAGCGCTTGCGCATCGCGACATCGAGAAATAAAATCAGCCTGTATCTACGAAAGTAAACGCGTACAAAAATTGACTTTATCCTGCTCAGCAGAACGTTTACTTTCCAATGAATATTTAAATACGATTTTGAATTAGGAAAATTAACGCATTGCTTTTGCTTATTGCTCATATTTAAAATTGAACCTTTATGCAATAGCAATAAAGTTAATTTTAATTTAGAATTAGTTATTTAATTTAAGTCATTTCGTTTTTAATTCAAGCGTTGAGGAATATTTTGATAAAGACATAAAAATACTCATCCGTATTTGAAATTGAACTTTAGTGATTGTTAATAAGGTGGGGTTTGTCTTAATTATCAAATGTCGTAAATCGTTTTTAAGGGTGCGTCGTGTGTACGATGTGCGATTAGCGTTTTTGTGCCGGTAGCGTAATTAGGGGCTATCGGCGGCGTGTATGAAGACATAAATAAAAGGCGAACGACTGAATTAGCAGCCCACTAACTATCTCCGACCGAGGCCTTAAGCTCCTATCGATCGGGTTTCAGATTTCTTTTGTATTTTCAATCTTATGTTCTACTAGCTGTTGCTTTTGCGGCTGTTGCGGCTCTGCCCGCGGGAATTCTAATCCCGTTCCTGATGAATCTACTGTTCAGCTAACCTTCTTTGTCGAGCTACGCTTGTGACATGCTCTGCAATCCTATAGCCTGTAGGTACCACTCACAAATACTGTGACTACCTACTGATAAAAGGATTTTTCAAATAGGTCTAGTAATTTAAGAGTTAGACAGCCTCTGTGGTGTAGCGGTTGTGAACGCGCCCCTTACCATCTGTGCCGCTACGCAGGAGGCTCAGGTTCGATCCCCACTCAGTGCAAATATTTGTATGCATGAATATGGGTATTTGCATTGGTCTGGGTATTTCAACGTATAATATGTGTGTATTTACAAAAAAAAGTATTTAAGTATGTTTATCCGCATTCTAGATTCCATAACACAAGCTAGTTAAGCTACGCTTACCATGGGTCTATATAGCATTGTGTAGAATGTTGTAGAATATTTAATTATAATTTTAATAATTTAATATAAACAATCAAATCTTTACAAAAAATTTAGAATATTAAAAACGATACACTAGGTAATACTCCCTCTAAACCCTCCAGCTAAACTAAATTAGTTATGTTAGAAGTGGAATCTCGTCAGGATCTTACATACATACATATAATCACGTCGTTATCCCCAGAGGGTTAGGCAGAGGTGAATTAACATCCACATTGCACCAATAATTAAATTCGATATTCCCAAGTAATATGGTGTGAGCCTATATATTGCCTTTTTCCGAGCACTATTGTTGAATCGAGCCATGCATTTGAGGCTGACTCTGGGCTGTATATATCTGTGTGATGTTAAACTGGTCTATACCTAAGTCGCCTTGTATGACACCGCATGGGAAGAGATGGGTTCGTCCATATTCTGTCAGAAACCACGCGGTTGGGTTCTTGTGAATTTGAATTGAATTTGCACCGTTCTGTGAGAGGTCACATTATCATCATAGCGATTTCTGAGGTGGATTCAAAAGTTTGCACTATAGAGCCCAGGGACCATTCATCATTTTTGAATGGCATTTCATTACCCAAGTGCGACCGGCGTCGGTCGGCGTGAGATGTCGTGCGGCGTTCCACAGGGATCGGTTCTTGGGCCGCTCCTGTGGAACATCGGATACGACTGGGTGCTTCGCGGTGAGCTCGCGGACGGCGCCGCCGTGACGTGCTATGCGGACGACACACTAGTGACGGCGAGCGGGGCTACATACCGCGAAGCGACCCTGAGGGCCACGACCGCGGTTGCTCAAGTCGTGGAACGGATCCGGCAGCTGGGCCTTGAGGTGGCTTTGCATAAATCCGAGGCCATGTTCTTTCATGGACCTCGGCGCACGCCACCACCTAGTTCTAGTCTCACAGTGGGAGGCACTCTCATCGGCATCAAGCGCCAGATGAAATATCTGGGGCTCGTGCTCGACGGCCGGTGGGACTTCGGGAAGCACTTCCGAAGTCTGGGCCCCAAATTGGTGGGCACAGCCAACGCTCTGGCGCGGCTACTACCCAACCTGAGGGGCCCGGAGGACTCCTGCAGGACACTCTACGCGGGTGTCGTGCGGTCCATGGCCCTGTACGGGTGTCCCTTGTGGGCGGACACCCTGAGTGATCGGCACATGCCCCTGCTGCAGCGTCCGCAGCAGAAGTTGGCGTGCCGCATCATAAGGGGGTACCGCACGATATCTTTCAACGCGGCGAATCTCCTCATGGATCCTGGAAGCGAGATCCCTTTCGGCGCTATACCGGTTCCGAAAGGAGGCGCGGGTTCACGATCCCGAGCCCGAAGAAATTCGAGCCGTGATATCCCGGCTCCACAGGGAAATGGTGGCGGAATGGGAGATACGACTTGGGCGACCAGGCGCAGGGCGCGCCGTAGTAGCGGCGGTAAGACCCATCATGGGGGAGTGGCTAGAGAGGCCACACGGCAGCCTCTCGTACCGTCTGACGCAGATGATCCGAGCACGGATGCTTCGGAAAGTATCTGCGTCGGATGCAGAAAGAACCAACGTCCGAGTGCCATCACTGCGACGCGAGCGAGGACTCAGGTCCGCACACGCTCACCGAGTGTACGGCGTGGGAGACGCCGAGGCGGGAGCTTGTGGCGGCCCTGGGAGTGAGGGTTCTCACGCTCTCCACCTTGCTCGCGGCGATGGTTCGCTGCGCGGATGCGTGGGATTCTGTGAGCAAGTAGTGCTCGTGAAGGAGGAGGCGGCTCGAGAGCGGCAGCGGGAGCGACGAAGGATCTCAAGACAAGCTGCCCGCGTACGAAGGCAACTCGGGCGTCGGAGGTCGATGAACGACCTCCACCCCCCATGAGCGCTGGCCTGGGGGTGACAGGTGGAGCCGCCTGTCACCCTGGCAGAAGCAGGCCGCGGTATATATATAAAAAAAAAAATGGCATTTCATTTTTTCCCATTTTTTTAATTTTTTTACGTGTGCAAAATCCTCACGGATACTCCCCCACCGGAGCCGGTGGAAGAGGTTATGTCGGACTCGAACCGACTAAAATGCACGTCGCCTGTGGGTCGCTTTGGTTGCCGAAGGTGAGGTTGACAGGCATATCCCTCGCACCCCGGCCGACCCAGGGCCTTCTCTCACGATCTGGCCCTCTTCTCAGGTGTGGGGACTACAGAGTCCCCAACTCGTCCCCGGAAACGGGGAGGTGCGCCACCGCCGCGGCCTGCTTCTGCCAGGATGACAGACGGCTCCACCTGTCACCCCAGGCCGGTCGTTTTTTCCCTGAGCGACTGTCGGCCCATCTCCGAGAGGAAAGTCTACGCAGATTTTCTTTCCTCCGTTATTTAGCAGATGTACCTCTACTATACTGTTTTTAGTATTTTACCGTCTGTGCCATGGTGAATGTTCTGATGAGCTCTTCCAATTAGTTCCACCGTCTCCTTTCCTATACAGACAGTGCAGAATATCTGATCAAGAACCAAACAGTTTTTTTTCTAGCACCTTTCACAGGGTGAAAGACTATTCTTCTGTTGCTTATATATTTGTCTAGCTAGACTGAATTTTTTTAAAAGAAAACCACTCAGGGTTCATTCGCCTTCAACCAAGCGGTTCAGAGATTCTTTCCTTTGTGGCACCATTATGGAATTCATTACCAGCTTACGTGTTTTTTTCTTCCTACAGTCTCGAGTCCTTTAAGCGGGGCGTTTTTTATACAGGCCACGTGAATTAGACTTCGCCTTGCCTGATGATAAGCTGAAGGCAAAGTCTCAGAAAAGAGGGTCACCATTACTTACATATACCATGTTACAATGGTGACACTCAGCTTGACGGACTCATATGCTTTTTCATGCTTCACGTCTTTCCTTTTTCCTACACAGTCCCGGGTCCTTTAAGCGGGGCGTTTTTTATACAGGACACGTGAATTAGACTTCGCCTCGCCTGATGATAAGCTGAAGGCAAGATCTCAGAAAGAGGGTCACCATTACTTACATATACCATATAACATATACCGTCAAGCTGAGTGCCACCATTGTAACATTATATATAAGTATATATATATGCATTGGTGAAGTTATCATTTGAGATTTTGTCTACAGCTAACCATCAGGCGAGGCGAGCTCTAATTGACGTTCCTATATAAAACATAAAACTGTTAGGTCAGGTTCCCTTGCGCCTCAATTATGTTTGTATTTATAAGCCCTGTCCGCCCAAATCACCAGATTTTTTACTATATACGTATATAAATCCACCTCTGTATATTCCCGAAAGGGTAGGCACAGGGATATAGGAATATTAACACCCAAATTTCGTTAACTCTGATTTTCGGTCCCACGTAATAGGGGGGATAGGTAGTATTGTCATCAAGCGGGCACTTTGTCACCATTTCTTTTGACTTTTGCAAAAATATATAATACAAATCTACAACAATTTTTGCCAAACACGATTGGTAAGTTCATATCGAGGCTATCTCTCGATGGAGTCATTACACCTTCGGAACGGGTCCAGTGGTCCACAGGCCTTAATTACGGCACATAAGTCAGGCAAGATGTGCTTGTTTCACTCTTCCCGCTAATTTGTTTTAGCTGTATCTGATCTGGACCCGTAGGGCTGGGAGTCGAAACTTATATCTGCTATCTGAATGACAGAACCGGTCAGTTACTTCGAACGGTGTTGGGTATAATTTGATCAAAACATGGAATAATCAATACGAGTGTATAGGGTCGGGAGGGCAATTTCAGGATATACAGATATTTGAGGACCGATTTTGTCTCATTTGTTTTTTTTTTATATAGGACACGCCAACGTGACTTCACCTCGCCTGATGGTAAGTTAAAGGCAAAGTCTCAGGAAAGATGGTCACCATTACAGACTCTTAGTGTTACAATGGTGGCACTCAGCTTGGCGGCCTCATCAGATGCTTTTTCACGCCCCGCTTAAAGGCCCCGGGACTGTAGGAAGAAGGAAACCCGTGTGCTGGTAATGAATTCCAGGTCTTGGTGGTGCGGCAAAGAAAAGAGTCTCCGAACCGCTTGGTTCTTGCTCGTATATTCTGCACAGTGTGAGGGTGACATCTAAGGCCGGCACGTGTTGTCCTATATAGGAAAGGAGATGGTGGGATTAGTTGGAAGAGCTCATCAGAACACTCACCTTCATTTGTAAGTTAGTACACCTGTTGATAGATAAATGAGAATCTGGCGCAGGCTTGTTTCTCGATTTTAAGGGTGAAATGGTAGTCGAACCCTTCGACCAAAGTTACTGAAAATACTTTGGTCGAAGATCGCAACCGTAAAATACAAAATAAATCTAATTATGGGAAGGGGCTGTAGGAAAGCTGACCTCGAATGCTAAAATGTAAGTTTTAGATTTTTTTTGACAACATAAATAGACGATAACAGAAAGATTATTATATTTTGGACCTTTAGAGTGAATGAGGGGGTCGTGACTCGTGACTCTTCAATAAATCTATTAGCCCACCGCAGTCCACTGCTCGACATAGTCCTCTCCCAATGTGCGCCATTTTGTCTTACTTTTCTTCTCTAGAGCAAAATTTTGGATCTTTGAATTGTCCGAGAATGCTCTTCTTATTTATTTCTTTGCATTTTCGGTAAAGAGTAAATTAGGTACATATTACCTATTTGTAACAAACAAAAAATTAATAAGGTGATCTGAATCGAGGATATTATAAGAGCGTCAACATATATTATCATAATTTTTAAACCTGGCAACCCTGTTCACATACAAATCTACATTTCAACATGGTATTAATCCCATCGATCGATCGCTACATTTTTGTAGTTGCCACTATCAAAATTAATATCAAATAAAGCAATGAAAAGGCCACATTTTGACCATATCACTTTTATGAACTTAAAGCTCAATTATGATATTTTCTTTCCAATTAAATCGACCATTAATCTCTGATAAGGGTGACAAATAACAGTTTCTCGCAATGAATGGTGAATACCATGTATTGAGCATTTAATGAAAAAATATTCGGAGAAGTCCTGCAATTCTTCGGAATTTGAACAGGTTTCAGGCAACATAACATTTTAACTCAATTAAGTTAGTAAATTTTATTATTTTTATTAATATTTATTGATATTACCACTCGAATACAAGACTACTTCTTCGTTAAGTTTTCTAAAATTTTCCAATTTCTACGTAAACTTAATTTTTCTCTGCGTAAGAACTTTCACCGGGCCACATAAGAATAGTAGACCCAACAAATAGCAGACACGATGTTGTTAGAGACAGCCAGTACACCAAAAGATTGACGGACGAGGCTCTAGTTGGCTTTCTTCTCAGGTCATACAGTAGTCGCACTTATAATGAACTCATAAGCCAGGCCTAAAGGAGGAGAAGAAAGCAGACTCCTGGCTCCAAGGTGAAGTCTTGAATGCAACCGTAAACTGCATTTCGTTTTAATTGTTAAGTGGCCTCTTAAAGGCCGTCTCTGAAAGCTGCCTCTTACTGTGGTTGATGGGTGTCTGCAATATCAGGGGAGTCACACTCGTGCAGCCGACCCTGTATGAATAGAGAGTTTCTGTGCCGTCAGGGCAGAAGACTAAGCAGAACATGCCTTTGGTCTTCCCACTGACAGCACAAAAAGTCTCCAGTGAGCTCTGGCTAGCTTACTCACCGCTCGGACCACAAAACAAGATAATTATGGCCTTCCCCAGTTGGACTTCCCCAGTCGGACTGCTCAATTCACTTTACAACTTGTTATCAAATAGAATAATATCCAGCGGTAGAGCCTTTGACTGATACGTCAAATCTAAAATTATGATGAAAGTTAATAATAATACAAATAAAATCCTTTCTCTTATTTGAACCTGGCAACACGCAGCTGAAATTTAACAGACAAAAGAATAACATACACATACTTTTTTTTTCAAAATGGCGATCAAATACGCTACACATAACATGGTATCTCAAGATATCATAATTAAGTCCGACGGCGGCGTGTTCAAATTAAATTATGTAGGAATTAAAGATTATTGGGGGTATAAATCGGCGCGGGCGCAGGCGCGGCTGCGCAGGCGCCGCCGTTACGCGCGCAGTGATGTATTGACCGACACACCTATGCGATACCGGCGGAACGAAGAGCTTGGTGTAAGGTGGAGGCTGTAGGGATTTGGAATATAATATCTTCATGATCATCTCAAAGTTATTCCTGGTCGCATTCAATGCTTTCAGTTTGAGTCCAGGGTCTGTTCTTCTACGTTTTCGCTTGTCGGTCTATCAGCAGTTGTACAATCTTGGTGGGACACCAGAAACACCCCTTTAAGTTACTTATCTAGTACACTTCCACTCAAGTACTCTAGTACACGGCGGTATTTCCGCCCAATTGAGCAGTCCGACTGGGAAAGTACCTCCACTCTACAGAATACCACGGCTATAATAACCTCGTGTTGTGTTCCCGGTGGTGAGTAGGGTAGTCAGAGCCCACTGAAGAGTTTTTGTGCTGTCAGTGGGAAGACCAAAGGCTTGTCCTGATTTTGTCCTCTACGCTGACGGCACAGAAACTCTGTGCTCACAGGGTCGGCAGCGCGAGTGTGGCTTCTCTGGTGTTAGACTCGTCCATAGGCCATGGTAACCACTTTCCATCAGTTGGGCCTTGCGCTTGTCTGCCACCTAAGTGGTTTAAAAAAAAACTTTGAGTTCTGATAAAGAAGGATACAAGGGCTACCTCATTTTTTTCTTTAAAGAGCAGGCATTTTCTCTACTTCTTTATTCCAGCATAAATCCCTGTTGCATCCAAAGTCTGCACTTTGGTGAACGTGATCTGGTATTTTACTCTTTCTTCTTCTGTCAATTGACTGTACCTTAATGGATTGTAGAAAGTCTAAAAGTTATGGGCCACAGTTCCAGATGCTGTGTCGATTCTAAAACAGTGGTCTCTACCTCGATGGCGCGAAAGATGCTGATTCACGCCCTGTTAAAAGGACCCGGGATTGTGAGAAGGAAGAAACACATATGCGTATACATAGGAGGTAGGACACGGCGGTATTTCCACCCAATTGAGGAGTCCGACTGGGGAAGTACCTCCTGCCCAACAGAATACCGCGGCTATAATAGCCTCGTGTTGTGTTCCCAGCGGTGAGTAGGGTAGTCAGAGCTCACTGGAGAATTTGTGCTGGCAGTGAGAATACTAAAGGCTTGTCCTGCTTTGTTTTCTACGCTGACGGCACAGAAACTCTGTACTTACAGGGTTGGCAGCGCGACTGCGACTCCTCTGGTGTTACAAACATCCATAGGCCATGGTAACCACTTTCCATTAGGTGGGCCGTGTGCTTGTCTGCCACCTAAGTGGTATAAAAAAGCGGATATAGGTACCATTCCATTTCTATATTGTGCCATAAAGAAAGGAAATACTGAACCGTTTTTTGGGGTTCCCTACCTCAAAAGGATAAAATGGAACACTTGTAGGTTCAATTCGTTGACCGTCTTGTCTTTCTTGGGAACGTATGGACGGATCAAGAAATTTATACCACTTAGTTAAGTCTGCATCTGTCATATTTCTGTGAAAAAATTAGACTTCTGGGTCAACGCAATGAAAAGATATTGCCGTTTATTTAACACAAGTTACCTGGTTGCCTGGAAGGAATTGCGTAAAGCGATAAGGCCGCCCTTTGTACTGCTCTTGTCTTCACAATTTCTGTATCATGAATATTGTAATTGGCGTACAATAAAGTATAGTTATAGTAACAATAAATAAATCAATAAGTTCCTCCCTCAATTCTTTTTAATAATGAACTCTTAGTGCTCGATTCCGACTTGCACTTAACCGGTTTTTTTTATCATTAACTTTACGTCGGAGCCCGGGGTCCGCTTTGGACCTCTTTCTGATTTGGCATTTCTAGACTTCAACGAGTCCAACTGCCATCTAACTTCCCAACAGCAAAACTCTAGTCTGCCTCACGCTTTGGGGATTGATAAAACCGCTATTAGCGCATTACTTACGCCTCAATCTAAGCGAAAATACAAGTTAATCTGCGCACCGCTTCCACTGAATCGTGTTGGTTTTATTTCTGTGAATCAATAAACCTCACCGATCACATTTGTGCCCGCTATCGAGATGTAAGTGATCTTAGTGTACGCATATATACGCCGCTTTTATATAAAAAAGCTTTGGTGATAAGTAAAATGAGAGATAATTTTTTGACCCTCTTTCCTGAGACTTTGCCTTTAGCTTACCATCAGGCGAGGTGAAGTTAAATTGGCGTCTCTTAGATAAAAAAAGAAGTATAGGAAATGGAGTAAGGCTGCTTAAATCATTTCTGTAAGACACGATGGTTTTTCCATCCAATTGAACAGTCCGACTGGGGAAGTACCTCCGTCCTACACAATACCGTACCATAATAACCTCGTGTTGTATTCCCGGCGGTGAGTAGGGTAGCCAGATATCACTGGAGAGTTTTTGTACCATCAGTGAGAAGACCAAAGGCTTATCCTGACTATGTGTTCTGCACTGACGGCACAGAAACTCTCTCTTCTTACAAGGTCGGCAGCGCGGGTATGACTTCCCTCGTGTTACACACGTTCATAGGTTACGTTAACTACTTTTTATCAGGTGGGCCGTGTGCTTGTCTGCCACCTAAGTTATATAAAATAATAACTCCTCCAGCTAAGCTAAATTACTTGTACTAGGAGTGAATTGACGTCGGTCGTGTGATAACCAGGATTTGAAGCCGGGACCTCTCTATCGTAATGAATCGGTCCTTAACCACTAAGCTAGCGACGCTTCTGGTCTGGACTAAACTTATAAATCTGCAGGTTCTTATTATAACGCTATCAGCTCTATCCACATCAGCGCAAGCCCCTTAATGAGGCACTCGATATTAAGCCCATTTATTAAGTTTCCAACTTCCAATTTAGGTATACCTACCCAGTTCTGATTAATTCCGCTGCGGGTTCCAAGTTAGTTCTACTTTCTCTGATAGTGCCTATCATTACTCAATGCCTTCTGTGTCTGAGTACTTACCTATGATTAGTGGGGGGTTCCAGTGGGAACGCTGTTGACCGAACGGGTAATGCACCCTTGTGCATGGGTTATTTCACCCATGGAGGTTTGTGAACAAACAAATGTGAATAGACCAGTGCGAAAACCAAAGGCTGGTCCTGCTTTGTCTTCTACACTGACGGCACAGAAACTCTGTGTTTACATGGTCGGCAGCGCGAATGCGATTCCTCTGGTATTGCACACGTCCATAGGTCACGGTAACCACTTTCCATTAGGTGGGCCGTGAGCGTGTCTGCCACATAAGTGGTATAAAAAATTGAACATATTCATGTATACAGATATTGCCATTGAAATCGGGATCGGGAAACGAACTCGTGCCCCCTGCGTAGAATTCGAATGCACTATTGCCACACAATGGAGGCTGTCCCTAAATAGGTAGAGATTAGTTTCGATTTGTGTCAAAATGTCAGAAGAAGAAAACGAAAACGAAAATTCGGAAGACACATAGGAATTGTATTGTTTCTTTGTTATGTAGGACGCGCCAATTTGACTTCACCTTGCCAGATGGTAAGCTGTAAGGAAGAAGGGAACACGTGAACTGGTAAAGAATTTCAGGTTTTAGTGGTACGGCAAAGGAAAAGTCTCCGAACCGCTTTTTTATATAGGACACGTCAATTAGACTTTGCCTTGCCTGATGGTTAGCTAAAGGCAAAGTCTCAGAAAAGAGGATCACCAAAGGTGACACTCAGCTTGACGGCCTCATCATATGCTTTTTCATGCCCCGCTTTAAGGACGCGGCACTGTAGGAAGAAGGAATCACTGAGCTAGTAATGAATTCCAGGCCTTTATAGTACGACAAAGGGAAGAGTCACTGAACCGCTTGGTTCTTGATGGGATATTTTGCACCGTATGCAGGTGACATCTAAGCCTTGCATCCTGTGTAGGAAAAAAGAAGTTGGGAGTAATTGAGAGAGCTCATTCACCATGCTAGAGGTGGTATAATAAACGGTGAAGACAAAATTTATTCATTTTTCTTTCAGCAAACAGGACACATACAAAAATATATATATAGGTATACATATTGTAAACCTTGTTATATTAATTAATTATTATTTCATGTGCACTAGACTTTGCCTCTCGTATTGCAATTCCTCTGTTCCACTGAAAACCTAAACCACTAAACCACTCCCTGGTTTGCTGGAAGAGAACTCAACTTTGAGTTAAGCTTGCCTTTGTACATTACATCTCATCTTTCTGAATAAATGTCATTTATATGTACAATAAAGTATAAATAAATATATCCACTTTCTTAAATTCAATTTATATAAATCCAAAATGAATACCACAAAAAAAAAACAATACTTTAATCCGAAAGTGGGAGAAATTGCTTACATTATAAAAGCACTAACCTTCTATTTGGTAAAACTTTAGTTCTTCAAGAAGGGTATTTAGTAGGGTCTTATAGGGTCGGCTGCAGTATGACTCCCCTGGTGTTGGTCACGTCTATTGTCCACAGTAACTACCACACATCAGGTGGGCCGTCATGCAACGAATTGCCATGTCTTGTCTAGACGAGCTGCTATTATTATTTATTTATTTATTATAATCTTTATTGTTAAAGAAATCGGACAGTGGCTCATCGAGGCGACCGGTGACACTCGTTCCGAGTCATTCCTGGTCCAAAGGCTGGGCATCGCCATCCAACGTGGCAACGCAGCAAGTGTTATGGGCACTTTTGCACCGGGAGCGATCAGGGGCGGGTTATTTGATCAGTACATGGACTAAGCATTGCTTGTTGTACCATTTTGACATATTGTATTAATTTGGCGAATAATAAATATTTAAAATATATGTATTATACATAATTATTGTACAATAGTAAAAAATTATTTACTGTACGCCAATTACAATATTAGAGAGATGATATTAGAGAATTAGAGACTTGATATTAGAGAAGACAAGAGCAGTACAAAGGGCGGCCTTATCGCTTTACGCAATTCCTTCCAGGCAACCAGGTAACTTGTGTTAAATAAACGGCAATATCTTTTCATTGCGTTGACCCAGAAGTCTAATTTTTTCACAGAAATATGACAGATGCAGACTTAGCTAAGTGGTATAAATTTCTTGATCCGTCCATACGTTCCCAAGAAAGACAGACGGTCAACGAATTGAACCTACAAGTGTTCCATTTTATCCTTTTGAGGTAGGGAACCCCAAAAAACGATTCAGTATTTCCTTTCTTTATGGCACAATATAGAAATGGAATGGTACCTATATCCGCTTTTTTTTATACCACTTAGGTGGCAGACAAGCACACGGCCCACCCGATGGAAAGTGGTCAGCGTGGCCTAAGGACGTTTGTAACACCAGAGGAGTCGCAGTCGCTGTCGCTGACGACACAGTCGCAGTCGCTGACGACTGTCGTCAGTGTAGAAGACAAAGCAGGACAAGCCTTTAGTCTTCCCACTGTCAGTACAAATTCTCCAACACGAAGCTATTATAGCCGCGGTATTCTGTAGGGCGGACTCCTCAATTGGGTGGAAATACCGCCGTGTCCTACCTCCTATGTATCCGCATATGTGTTTCTTCCTTCTCACAATCCCGGGTCCTTTTAACAGGGCGTGAATCAGCATTTTTCGCGCCATCAGGGTAGAGACCACTGTTTTAGAATCGACACAGCATCTGGAACTGTGGCCCATGACTTTTAGATTTTCTACAATCCATTAAGGTCAATTGATAGAAGCAGAAAGAGTAGAAGACCAGATCACGTTCACCAAAGTGCAGGCTTTGGATGCAATAGGGATCTACACTGGAATAAGGAAGTAGAGAAAATGCCTGCCCCTTAAAGAAAAAAATGAGATGTTCCTTGTATCCTTCTTTATCAGTACTCAAAGGTTTTTTGCACGGCCCACCTGACGGAAAGTGGTTATCGTGCAATATGGACGTGTGTAACACTAGAGAAGCAACACTCGCGCTGCCGACCCTGTAAGCACGTCAAGCGCGTCAGTGTAGAGGTCAAAGCAGGACAAGCCTTTGGTCTTCCCACTGACAGCACAAAAACTCTCCAGTGAGCTCTGACTACCCTACTCACCACCGGGAACACAACACGAGGTTATTATAGCCGTGGTATTCTATAGGGTGGAGGTACTTTCCCAGTCGGACTGCTCAATTGGGCGGAAATACCGCCGTGTACTAGAGTACTTGAGTGGAAGTGTACTAGATAAGTAACTTAAAGGGGTGTTTCTGGTGTCCCACCAAGATTGTACAACTGCTGATAGACGGACAAGCGAAAACGTTGAAGAACAGACCCTGGACTGGTTGGAGTATTTGGGACTTGTTGGCGTTTAAATAATAGTTATATTCTATACATACTCACTTATACTAGTACTTAATTGTTTAAATATATACATACTTAAAAATACTTAATAATTATATAAATATAATACACTACCATATACAATTATACACATACACATATACATTACATGCGCCCTGTAAAGCCCATCGCCTTTTAGGCCAACTCGATATGAAAATATCTACCGCATTATACATACATACATATAATCACGCCTTTATCCCCGGAGGGTTAGGCAGAGGTGAATCACTCATTGGTGAAATGTGGGTGTTAACCCACATTTCACCAATGAGTGAGCTTATTAAAATAAAGTATTATAAAGAATTTGCAATTTATTATACTTTATACTGGTGTCATTTTGACTACATTTTTTTGATTTCCATCTGATAGGCCATGTGATAGTTTGCCACCCAAGTGGTATAAAAACACAAACCTGTTTATCAATGACGTCTCGTACTTCATTAGTTTTATAAATTCTGTATAAATATCGGTGCACATTATTTATGTATTAATGCAGTTTATTTCTTCATTAAATTAATTGATTGTATGATGAATAATATTCATAAATTAATGTAAGACTTTAATAATTAATGGAATTCTAAAAAAATAAGTTTGTTAAAGTATTATGATGAGCCTCGTTAGTGACTTCAGAATCTAACAAGGCCCATTGGCCATATTATAAAAAATTATACATATATAAACATATATACATATAAAAATACCATGGCTATAATAACCTCGTTTTGTGTTCCCGGTGATGAGTAGGGTAGCCAGATCTCATTGGAGAGTTTTTGTGCTGTCCGTGGACAGGCTTGTCCTGATTTTGTGTTCTGCACTGAGGGCACATAAAATCTCTATTCTTACAGAGTCGGCAGCACGGATGTGACTCCACTGGTGTTACACACGTTCATAGGTCACGGTAACCACTTTTCATCAGGTGGGCCGTGTGCTTGTCTGCCACCTAAGTTGTATAAAAAAAGCCTTTGTCCCCAGAGGGTAAGACAGAAGTGAATTAATACCCACATTTCATCAATCATTGTCCGTCACACTCGCACTGCCGACCCTGAAGAAACCCTCTAATGCCTTCTAACCCCATACTGTCGTTTGGAAAAACCATAGCAGGGAGTTCATTCCACAGCTTAAGCGTGCATGGGATGAAGTTCCTTTAATTTTTTGTACAATCTTTGTGCTTTTATCACAAGTAACCTATCACGCTCGAGCGGATAGATGAGCGGATGGACTTATCGCGACCAAACATAACCTTTGTCCTAAACCAAGGTCTGTACCAAATTTGATCAAGATCGTTTCTGTGGTTTGCATCGCATGCCTCTTGTGGTAGCGTACTACTTCATTTTAAAAAATATTCTCATGGCTATAAAGGTAATAATTACCTTTAGTCTATCTTATCCGCTCTCCGCCTTCCGCATCCAGTCTGTCCCAGTCACCTTTTTCAGGTCGTCCGTCCATCTGGCTAGGGGGGCCTTTCGTTTACCTTCTCGCGGTCTCCACTCTAGGACTCGTTTGCTCCAACTTTGTTTGGATCAGAGAAAATGGCGCTCATTGAGAGAGGCCTATGTCCAGCAATGGACTGCGGTGAGCGAATTGATCGATTGGTTGATTGATATATTATCCGCTCTAACCATTACACCGCTTACGCTTGTGACATAGAACGCATCCAATTTTTTGTTTGTTCACATTATATGCAGATCTCATGAAAGTAACACTGCGCTTCTCTTAGTTTTTACTGGCATACTGTTCAATTATCTCCTACCAATAATTAATTATCTATCTTGTTAAGAAAATGTTACCTCAATGGAAAATGATAGCGATTATAATTTTGATCGTTTTATTGATCTGCAATAGTGTATTGTTATTGTAATTCGTGTGGGAAAGAATAAAAGTCTCATGTCATCCGAAAGGTGTTGTAAGAGGCGACTAACGGAAACACGATATCACAGCGAGAGAAACTCGAAATAAAACCGTATATACCAACCCGTCGAACCAGCGTGGAAACAGTAGGGAAGCGATTGAAATCAAAAAGTATAAAAATTCCAATCGTGAGGATGGGTTTCAACTGCCAAACGCCTGGCATCCAGTAGTCCGTCTTTGCAAAAACAACCGGGAACAAGCTAAAACAAAATCGCGAGTGGATACAGTGAGCATCGTGTGTCGTGAACGTGATCGAGATCGGGTTCGAGTTTGTAGTGAGAGTGAAACCAGTGGTAGTGCAGATACGCGTAGTAAAGTAGTCTTGTAGGAGGAATATCCGCCCGATTGAGCAGTCCGACTGGGGAAGTACCTCCGCCCTACAGAATACCGCGGTTATAATAACTTCGTGTTGTGTTCCCAGCGGTGAGTAGGGTAGCCAGAGCTCACTGGAGAATTTGTGCCGTCAGTGGGAAGACTAAAGGCTTGTCCTGATTTGTCTTCTACTGACGGCACAGAAACTCTGTACTTACAGGGTTGGCAGCGCGACTGTGACTCCTCTGGTGTTACAGACGTCCATAGGCCACGGTAACTACTTTCCATCAGGTGGGCCGTGTGCTTGTCTGCCAACTAAGTGGTATAAAAAAAAAAAAAAGTAAAAGAACTCGTAAGAGTCGAAAGAGTCTGAAAAACGATAAATTAAGGATAAAAGCATTTTGTTTCCTGCTCGATGTGCCTCTACACTTTTTTTTATCCTACTTAGGTGGCAGACAAGCACACGGCCCACCAGGATGGGAAGTGGTTACCGTGGCCTATGGACGTATGCAACACCAGGGGTGTTACATTAGCGCTGCCGACCGCGAAGAAACATTCTGATGTCCCTCTTGAAGAACTCCATATTGTAGGTGCTTGGGAAAACCGCAGTAGGGAGGTCACTCCACAGCTTGAGTGTGCGTGGGATGAAGTTTATTTCATACCGCACAGTGCGCACCGTCTCAGGTCACAATGTGTGGGGATGAATTCCCTGCCTATGGCGAGAGGTGCGATGATAGAATGTAGCTACGGGCATCATGTCAAACAATTCATCTGAACACAAACCATTGTATAGGCGGTAGAACACTCAAAGCGAGGCAAAGTCCTTACTAAGGCTAAGAGGTTCCACACTACCTGCGAGTATGGTATTGTCAACCAGTCTCAACGTCTGTCTTTGCACCGAGTCGAAGGGGTCAAGCTGGTATGCAGGCGCTCCAGCAAAATGGTGACAGCAGTACTCCATGTGGGGTCGGACCTGTGCCTTATAAAGAAGGAGTTGCTGTTCCGCAGCTTCGCCCTGTTGAGCACTCCAAGTTTCTTTGATGCCAACTTAACCTTGTCCTCCAAATGACTCCGGTACTGGACGTCGCTGGAGATATCGACACCAAGGATTCTGATACTCGCGGAGATAGTAAGCGGTGTGTCACTTGCACTAACGACGACCTAGCAACAGGGAGCGCTGTTGCTGTGGCTAAGTTTTGGGTCAATTTAAATACCAGACCATTATATGCCAGACAGTCATTGGCTCGAAGAAGAGAAGAAGACAAACAACCTAACACGGCGTAGTGAAGAGATGATTTTATAATTAGCTACGTGATCACCGCATGTGTTAATACCGCTTTTTTACCATTCTTAATTAGTTAAATAATTTATTTTAACTACAGGAAAGTACTGAGTAGGAAGCTGAGCTAACCTTCGGGGATGAAGAGGCATAATAAAGAAAAACAAAAACAAACAATTGCTTCGTCTATACAAATGACTAGGCGAATCGCCTTGGATTCGCCCGTGACATTCTTTGAATCCCCGTATCATGTAATTTACTAATTACCCGACTACGGAGAAGCAAAAGGAGGGTTATGATTTTGACGCTAGGCTTTACATGTATGTAGGTGTATGTAGGTTCATCTGTTCCCTTATAGCTCCTCAACCACAAATTAGAACTGGACAAATGATGTATCTTTTTTTTTTATACCACTACTACAACTACTACCAGACAAGCACACAGCCTACCTGATGGGAAGCGGTTACCGTGGCCTATGGACGTATGCAACACCAGGGGTGTCACACTCGCGCTGCCGACCGTGAAGAAACCTTCTGATGCCCCTCTTGAAGAACCCCATATTGTAAGCGCTTGAGAAAATCGTTAGAAGCATCTTATTTGTCCGCTGGCTATATAACGTATCACTGAATATAATGTGGCGCCCTCTAGCGGTCATAAAGTACTATGTTAAAAAATAAATTTGATATAATTATGTCGTGTTTAGTATCAACAGAATGGGCTTAATTAGCACATTTTATATATATATTATTATTAAAAATTATATTATTAAAAAAAAACGCTAAGATGAAGGAGAAGTATGAGGGTCTGCCAGATTGGTTGACATTTATGAGTACTGCTCCGCTCCATTAAATAATAGCGTGGTGATATATAGCCTAAAAGCTTCTTCAATAAATGGGCTGATTAACACTAAAATATATTTTCAATTCGAACTAGCGATTCCTGAGATTAGCACGTACAAACAAACAGATTCTTCAGCTTCATAATATTAAATAAAGATTCAATTGTCTGCCTCTCCGTGTCCACTCTTGACACTCATTGATTTTTTTTTTCAATTAAATCCTTGTTGAGATCTTCAAGTGCGAATTGTTAATGATACCTTCAATTATAAGTCTAATTGCCGACAACAGGCACTTGTAACTGACCTTATCGCGTTATATAATGAAGAAATCGTGTTGAGTATCTTATAAATATGGTAAAATTTTAATCACAGAATGTATTTAAACGACAATTTTTTTAAATAGAAGAAAAAGACGAAATGGTCTCTGTGGAGTAACAGTAGGGCATCTGACTACTACTCACGGGTCGCGGTTCGAATCTTGCTCATTGTAAATATTTGTATACAATACTTGCATTTGTCTAGGTGTATTATAATGGTTTAATTTACTATTTTAATTTGGGTGGATTTTTTTTATATACCACATAGGTGGCAGATAAGCACACGGCCCACCAGGTGGAAAGTGGTTACCGTGGCCTACGGACGTGTGAATAACCAAGGGAGTCACACTCGCGCTGCCAACCCTGTAAGCACAGAGAGTTTCTGTGCCGTCAGTGTAGTAAAAGACAAAGCAGGACAAGCTTTTGATCTTCCTACTGAGAGCACCACAATTCTTCAGTGAGTTCTGGCCACCATACTCACCGCCGGGAACACAACACAGGGTTATTATGGCTGCGGTATTCTGTAGGGTGGAGGTACTTTCCCACTAGGACTGCTCAATTGGATGAAAATACCGTCGTGTCCGACTTCTTAAATAAATAAAAACGATAAAATAAGAACATACCTAACTATTTTCCCGCAATTATAGTTCTGATTTATCCTAGCGTTAACCCCAGTCGCATCCGAAGTTCTCACCTCGGAGTCTGGGGTCTGTTTTACCAAGTCTAACTGCGGATTTGGCTAAACTTCGATATTTTCCGTGAAGCAACTGCTATCTGACCTCCACACCCGTAACGACTGCCATAGATGTTGGTATGGCAACCGGGACCAACGGCTTGACGTGCTCTTGGAGGTACGACCAGACCAATGCATCAGAATAGGCAGAAATCTCAACAGCAAAAGACATTACCTGAAGATATCTTGTCCCGCAAATACAACAGTATACCTTAACAAAAGCATATTCTGCATGGCTCCTAGACTATATAACCAGCTACCTAATTTTGTTCTACATACAACAAATGATAATGAGTTTAAGAGCAAAATTAAACACTTATTGCTGGAGAAGTGTTATTATTTAGTAAACGAATACATAAATGACATATTATTGACAGAAATATAGTCTTGTAAAATATTAGGTAATGAATCAATTTAAATGAATCAATCGCAATTTGTAATTTACGCGTGAACGCGGCTAAAAGAAATACCTGGAATACCAATCAAAGTTATTGTTAATTTTAATTCAATCAAATATAACAATGACAATTAATTAATCATTTTAAATACTAGTTTTATTTTGACCATTATTTGTATTACTTTTTGAACATTATTTATTTTGACCATAATAGTTCAAAAAGATTCAAAATTGTTTGTAATATTTTGCCTCAAAAAGCCGCTGCCGGCTAATTGTATTCGTTCCCACGTAATAGGGGGTGAGTCAATTGCCGTATTCCGGGCAACTTTGCTGACTCGAGCCACACATCCGAGGCCGAGTCTGGGCTGTATATATCCGTCTGATGTTAAACAGCCTTATCACTTAATCGGCTGTTACGACACCGCATGGGAAGAGATGGACCTATATTCATGCATACAAATATTTGTACAGAGCGGGGATCGAACCTGTCAACCGCTGTTTTACCCCCATATTTACTATTTTTAATTTAATAAACTAAGCTCATATGGGTTGAAAACGGAACAACACCGGTTGAAACCGGAAAAAATATTTGTGGGAAGAAAAAAGTGTGGTGAAAACTGGATCACTCGTAAAGGGGGTATCATCAATCATTTTCTACGCATGCTCATAATTTATTACAACTTATTGATTCAGTCAATGTATGGATTTTTTGTGAAACATATCGGTCGCTATCGATTGAGACCTATATAATTACGATAGAAAAACGAAACTAAGTATGGGGTCCGATTCGGTAATTACGTTTTAAAAACATGCGATTTCATAACGTACGGAACACTTTTCTTTGCCGCACCACCAAGACCTGGAATTCATTACCAGTTCACGTGTTTCCTTCTTCCTACAGTCCCGGGGCCTTTAAGCGGGGCGTGAAAAAGCATCTGATGAGGCCGCCAAGCTGTGTGCCACCATTGTAACATTTCTTAGTGTCTGTTATGGTGACCCTCTTGCCAGAGACTTTGCCTTTAGCTTACCATCAGGCGAGGTTGGCGTATCCTAGATAAAAACAATAGACCAATCATTGTATTCGATCGCACGTAATAAGAAGTGAGTCTATAAGCCGTATTCCGGGCACTATTGTTGACTCGAGCTATGCATCTGAGGCTGAGTCTGGACTACATACATCTGTCTGATGTTAAACAGCCCTATCCTTTAGTTGCCTTGTACGACACCGCATGGGAAGAGATGAGGTGGTCCAAATTCTACTCTGCCGGAAACAACGCGACTATAATATTATTTGACATGTAAATTATTAAATGAACTATGAATGACCAGCCCAGACTCCGCCTCAGATGTAAGGCTCGAGTCAACAACAGTGCCCGAAATACCGCAATAGGGTCACCTAAAGGCGTGATTATATGTATGTATGTATGTAATTTAATGAGCAATCTAAAAAGTTATAATTTTGTTTGTTTATATTTTGATTTACTATGGGACTTAAAAATAATGACAAGTCATAGTTGCAGTTTAGTTAGGCAATATCTTATTTCGCAAAGCATATTTTATAATAACAAACTAACACATTAAGCATTATTGGGAAGAATTGGACGATCTTGTCAAATAGCCTATTGTCGTTAAATATTTCCTGTAATCTGGGCAGGCTGTCTGTCTTTCCCTTTTCAATACGAATAGAGAATACCAGTTTTTTTTTATACCACTTAGGTGGCAGACAAGCATACGGCCCACCTGATGGAAAGTGGTTACCGTAGTCTATGGACGTTTGTAACACCAGAGGAGTTACAGTCGCGCTGCCAACCCTGTAAGTACAGAGTTTCTGTGCCGTCAGTAGAAGACAAAGCAGGACAGGCCTTTAGTCTTCCACTGATAGCACAAATTCTCCAATGAGTTCTGGCTACCTTACTCACCGCTGGGAACACAACACGTTATTTTCAGAACTTTTGTCTAATCGAATTAAAACCACACGTTTTAATAACGTTCTACTCAATAAGCCCCCTGGGTAAGAGATAGAGTTGAAATCGATTCATTACCAAGTGTGCGTAAAAACGAGCGTAATTATGTTACAACGAAACGCGTATCTAGTTCTGAATACTAATGTAGATTAATTATACGGTAACTGTATCTCGCACATGTTTAGTTTGTTAATAAATTAGTTCAATGTACGTGGCCATAGACGCGAATCGGTGTGGCCGTTTTCGCGGTTGACTGATCGAACAAAAGTTAGATTTTAAATCTAACCGAAGATTTACAAAGGAAAAAATGCTGTATTAAAATCCGTTTAGCTACAGGTATTTAAACCCCTCCCGACCCGTGGTCCAACTGTGATGAACAACTGGTTGTTCTACTGGGAAGTAAAGTTACCCATGGTCCAACCATTTTTTTTTGTATTTTTGATTATGACCCGTGGTACAACGGTGAAATTATGTCCAACTGGTTAGACCACGGGGATAAGATGATCGTGTCCCTAAAACAAATGAAATTCTACAAAACAAATGACTATCGTTAAGTGATCAGATAACGTGGGTTTAAGAGATTTGTGCAAACAAGATGTTAACGAAAAAAGAAACATTTATTCATTAATAATATTTTTTGAGGAAATAACAATCATCGCAGTTTCGCAGTTTGGCAGAAATTGTGTAAAGAAAAAAAAAGTGTATTTTATGTTGAATAAACGTATAAAAAAAAAAACATTTTAATAGCCTCTGCCTAACGCAATTTGTCAATTGCATGCCCAATAGTTATCTGTCCATCCAGTAACTGCAGTTGTACATGTCTTACATAATCATCGTTCAGTATATATTGTGCCCTTCTTTTATTACCGACTTTACGCTTCTTTGGCATAGGTCCCTTGGATAAGTTACCTTTTTCACGAAGTGCATTTAACAACCTAATTAAATTTACATTATTCTTGTTAACTGCCTTGTTTAAGTCGCCATGGAAGGACTCGGCCACATTATTCGTCCTATGACGTTCTCCAAAGACAGTTATGTACCTTTTAATTTTTTTATTTAACCAAACGCGGCTTATGTACTTCAAGAATTTACCCATTTTCAGAAATCCCAATGATTTTACTTCGTTCTTTATATATGTCCATGCCTCATTGATTATCCTGACTGGTAGTAAGGGTAATATGGAACACATTCCGACTACTCTTTTCTCAGGTTTGTACTTTGAATGTCCCAATACCTTTGCCTTCTTCCAAATATTTTTAGTAAAATGCATGTAACAGCCTTTTATCTCTACACGTGGGAATACTTCCAACATTGCGTTGATTGCGGCAGTTTCGTAGTCGCAATGGTATTTTTTAGGCTCCCATTTTGGCAATTGCGCTTTGATAATACGAAGCATTGTGACGTATGTCTCTTTTTTTTTTGTCCAAGAGTAGGGCATAAATTAGTGGAACAACATTAGTAACTTTGTTATCACTCCCAATATCACCGTGCAGAGTAAACAGCTGTACGTACGGGTGCGGGCTACATTTGAAAGTGCCATCTCCAAAAAATTCGTCAATGTCATTAATAATTTTTCTTGCTTGGGAGGTACAGAATATAAGGACTTTTTTTTCTGTGTCGCAACCCAGCATAAAATCAAGAAACTGGTCAGGCACTTCAACTTCGTCCACTGTTGAAAAAGTTGTTCTCGATACTCCCGCTGATTTATGCCTCGCGTTATAAAGGGCATGCTTCAGATTATCGAAACTCGGTATATTGTCTATTAGATCGTAACCTCTATCTCTCAAATTTGCCTCGTGTCTCTTGTATAATTGTGGCATCGGGACATCTGTACTTGCTGCCTGATTTTTTAAACATACAACTGTTTCGGCTATTTCGTTCTTACCGTAGTTAGGTTGGCAAGAGTGCTGTTTTTCTTTAATTATTTGCATGTCCTGATTAAAAATAATACAAACATTGATATTCATAAGAATAGTATCAACAGTAAAGTAAAGCATACTTCAATAATGTCAGTAAATACTTATAAGGGTGAGTTTCTACTGACGTGAAGCTGGGGGAAGTATTTTCATTAACTAATTCTCATGTAAAAAGTCGTACCGGTCGTACCTTAACTGTAACAGATCCACAACATTTGAGTTTTTTGTACATAGAACACCGCCAATATGCGCCACGTGACTCATCTTTGAAAGCTTTCACTTTATAAAATTGTCGACCTTTTGATAATAAAACATTTCCGCCTTTTCTTTCAATTATTGTAATTTCACAATTTTCCGACATTTTAATTTGGTATTGTGAGAAAATGACAAATTTCCACCCGTCAATATCAATGTTTTAATCATCAATAGACAATTAATCAAAAGAGGTAGTAATTGCTGGTCAATTGAGGTAGCGTTGATAGATAAAACTTTTCCTGTTTATTACGTTCTATTCCCAGTAGTACAACTAGTTAGACCAAGGATAGAACAACTTACTCGAGTTGAACCATTGGTAAAGATATTTCCCCATAGAACAACCGGTTAAACCATGGGTAACTTTACTTCCCAGTAGAACAACCAGTTGTTCATCACAGTTGGACCACGGGTCGGGTTCGATTTAAACTATCATGGGACGCCACTATATACCAAGATTGGTTAGGAAAGCGATTGAGAGATGGCCAGATCGTGAGAGATGGCCCTGGGTCGGCCGGGGTGCGAGGGATATGCCTGTCAACCTCACCTTCGGCAACCAAAACGACCCACAGGCGGCGTGCGTTTTGGTCGGTTCGAGTCCGACATAACCTCCTCCACCGGCTCCGGTGGGGAGGTATCCGTGGGATTTTGCGCACGTAGGTAAAAAAAAAAAAAAAAAAAAAAAAAAAAAAAAAAAAAAAAGGAAAGCGATTGAAATAAAAAACATTAAGTTTAAAACTTAAATCCGACTACTGGAAAATCACGATCTAAAAAGTGTCGAACAAGAAAATATTTAATTTAATAATAGTTGAGAACTCCTGGGTTCGAATCCTGGCAACTGCATTGCCGACGACAATCCACTCCTAACACAAGCAATTTAACTGTGTCTGTGTGGTGACGGAGAAAGAATACAAGTATCACCACCCCATCTCATCCGAAGGGTGTCGTAAGAGGCGACTAATGGAAACATACGCAAACCATATCACTGCGAGAGAAGGAAAACTCGAAATAAAACCCTGTACCAACCCGTCTGGCCAGCGTGGAAACAGTAGGCCAAAGCCTCCCAACATTGGGAGAGGCCTAGTCCAGCAGTGGACTGCGATGGGCTAGTTGATTGATATCAAAAATATTTGTATTCCGCCTAACACCTCCAATAACTTTGACGGATGCCTTTCCTCTCAGAGTGTGAGGGGCCAAAAGCAGTTTTTTTTTTTATACCACTAAGTTGGCAGACAAGCACACGGCCCACCTGATGGGAAGCGGTTACCGTGGCCTATGGACGTATGCAACACCAGGGGTGTCACACTCGTGCTGCCGACCATGAAGAAACCTTCTGATGCCCCTCTTGAAGAACCCCATGAAGGAGTAAGAGAGCGTACTCTAGGCTCTCCTATACATTTTCTTCTTTTTCACCCTAGCGTTAATCCCAGTCGTCCCATTTAATTTTTTTTTTGTTTGAAAGGTATATTAGTCGGGAGTGTTCTTAGCTATGTTTGAAAAAAATCGGTCGGATCATATTTTTTCTCAACTTCCTCAATATGGGTATCAAATGAAAGGGCTTGACTAGTAGAATACCATACAGTATGACAAATTACAAATCCAAGGTGGCCGCCACCACAAAATGGCGAATTACATTTAATTTCACAACTCTCAATATGGATATCAAATCAAAGAGCTAGACGAGTAGATCCATTTAATAAGTGTAAAATAAAAATTAAATTTAAAAATTTAAAAAACCCCCGTCACAAAAAACAACCCCCAAAAAGTCGAAAATAAGTTGTGTTAATTAGCCCTATAACTTTGAAATACCTAGTAATACATATTTTGATTCAAGCCTTGTCATGTCGGGGGACCCTAAGGTAGAGTCACTACGTCAATTATCGGAAGGATCCAAGGTCCCCCCGACAATTTTAGAGTTTTTAAATTTTTATTTTTATTTTTAGTCTCTAGGATGGATAAGTCAAGTCCCATCCAATAAGTGTATAAGGGGTAAAATAAAAACCGCGGTAGCCTAGTGGTATGTGTGATGGACTGCTGAGACGAGGTCTCAGGTTCGATCCCAGGTTTCACCATGGCACACACCAATGACTTTTCGATGCTTTTCGAAGTTATGTGTGTATTTATCGCAGGTCCCGGTTAATGGCAATAGGCTCGCCACCTATTGGGGATATAGGCGTGAGTTTATGTTATGTTATGATAAAGTGTAACAAAATTAACTCTTGGAACTTTGTGTGAGTACTTGGTATCGGAAAATATATTGTGTAGGTAAAAAATATCAAAAATATTGGGTGAGCCAATTCTCTAGAATTCAGTTACAAAGATTTTAAAAATTGACATCAATGCCTAGGCTAACCATACCATATGGGTTGCAGTAATCAGCTGACATTTGGAAGTCAATGACCGGTGGGCGTTGCTTAGGTGAGTTCCATGAGCCGACACGCGCGTATCACGACTCGAGAGGCCCCTAATTCCCAATTCCATGGCAGTATTAGCATACAAACAATAGCGTTATATTAAATAATAAGTGAAAACATTTCATATCGTTTTTTTTTTTTGGGCAGAGTTATCGAAACTGATCAACCCTTGGGGGGTTTCGAGAGTTAATATTGTTACACCTTATATATTGACTTTTGACCGCGGTAGCCTAGTGGTATGGGTAATGGACTGCTGAGACGAGGTCTCGGGTTCGATCCCAGGTTTCACCATGGCACACACCAATGACTTTTCGATGCTTTTCGAAGTTATGTTTGTAATTACCGCAGTTTTATAAGTGCCCGGTTTATGGCAAAAGACTCGCCACCTATTACATTGGGACCAAAACATAAACTGGCGAAATGTGGATGCTAGCACCTCTGCCTACCCCTTCGGGGATATAGGCGGTGAGTTTATGTTAATATGTTTTAGCATTTTAAACATGGCCATTGGAAAACTCTTTCGATATTGTCGAGATTTTAGACCAAGAATGGTTGCGTGTGAGCTTGTTAGGTACAAAGAGAAAATTATCAGATGCGACACACTAAGATTCGACTCGTGATTCATAGGCTTAGAGGGGACACACGGTTGAAATCGGATGTGGATCTCTTGTTGGAATTACTTATGCAATAAGTTTCAAAGTGAATATTTTTATAGCTCCATAGGGTATATGGTAAGGGTCCATATACCCTATGTAGCCAGGGTGTAACCCATGTATGGATGCCCAAGCATGTCAAGTTGGCTTGGCCACTTGGCTTTAACTTATCCGTTATTCAGTAGAAATACTGCAAAAAATCACGCTCTAAAAAATATTATACAAGAAAATATCAGGGATAGTCGTGGTCGTATGCCACTTTTCCCTACAATGTATTGTTTTGTTAGACTAAATGGCATACGACCACGGCTATCCTTGATATTTTCTTGTTTAATATTTTTTAGAGCGAGATTTTTTAGTAGTTGGGTTTTAGTTTTAAAAATATATTTTTTATTTCTATTATTTTAGGGTAAGCAATAGGTAACACTTATAAATAATTGAAATATACTAATTAAGCCCTTTCAGTGATAGCCAACACGACATATTTTTCTCAAATTTATTTTTTAACGCAGTACTTTATGACCGCTAGCGGGCGCCACAATAAATTCAGTGACACATTATTATATACCCTTTTTTTTATGTGCGCAATATCCCCACGGGTACCTCCCCACCGGAGCCGGTGGAGGAGGTTATGTCGGACTCGAACCGACTAAAACGCACACCCCCTGTGGGTCGTTTTGGTTGCCGATAGTGAGGTTGACAGGCATATCTCTCGCACCCCGGCCGACCCAGGGCCATCTCTCACGATTTGGCCCTCTTCTCGGGATTATTATATACCCTATAACGAGCGGACGACTAAGACGCTTCTAACGATACACTACACTCATTTATTCAGTTCTAATAATTGATTGAGGAGGTATGAGGGAACAGATGAACCTACATACATACATAGCCTGTCAAAATCAAAACCCTCCTTTTGCTTCAGCGTAGTCAAGTAAAAAATAATATAAGATAAATAGTAATAACACAAAAAAGCACTAAAGTTTATACCTGTGCTATTGATGGTTATCATTATTTAACATAGGTTCAATAATATTTTTTTTTATATCCAACTTAGGTGGAAGTCAATGGAAAGTGGTTACCTTCACCTACGAACGTGTGTAACACCAGAGGAGTCGCACCCATGCTACCGACCGTGTAGGAACTGAGAGTTTCAGTGCCGTTTGTGCAGAAGACACAATCAGGACAAGGCTTTAATCTTCCCACTGACAGCACAAAAACTCTCCAGTGAGCTCTGGGTACTCTACTCACCGCCGGGAACACAACACGAGATTATTATAGCCGTGGTATTCTGTAGGGAGGAGGTACTACCCCAGTCAAACTGATCAATTGGGACGGGAATGCCGTCATGTCATACCTCGTCATATATAATACATACGTACATACATACGTCACACATATATACCTACATGTTAATTGCTGTATTATTTTTAAGTTATGTTTTTTGTATCTTACTGTTTGTGTTTTACTTGTATTTTTTTAATGTTCCGATAGTGGATTTTTTTATGTGTAGTATAAGTGTGTGTATAATAAATGGTTCTTTCTTTCTATATTGTCGTCGGTGACCAACTAAACTATCCGTATGTCAGCTTCAAAAGTCTAAACCCTCACGAACAAGGCTGGCAATTAGCATACCAGATCATTCACCAAGATGTGCACCTATATGGGTTACTGCTTCATTAAGACGGCTCCTTCAATAGGCCCGGCCTCGCGTGCGGCTCGCTCTCAGCAAGATTGTTTCAGATGGGAGGCTAGCGGCTAGCTGTACACTTTGTAATTTTAATAGATGCGTTCGGTTCTAGATAAGATATTGAATATAGGGAAATTGTTTATTGTACAGTGATTGCGGTGTACTTATGTTGTTTAAAATCAATCAATTATCCTACCGCACTGTTGGACATAGGCCTCTCCCAATGTGCGCCATTTTATCCGATCCTCTGACTTCCGCATCCAATCTGTCCCAGCTACCATTTTCAGGTCATCCGTCCATCTGGCTAGGGGGCGTCTTACCTTCCGTTTACCTTCTCGCGATCTTCACTCTAGGACTCGTTTGCTCCAACGGCCATCGGTCCTTCGACAAACACGTGGCCAGCCCACTACCACTTCAGCTTGCTTATTCTGCGACCTATGTCGGTAACTTTAGTTCTCTGTCGGATAACCTCGTTCCGAATTCTATCCTTCAGAGAAACTCCAAGCATAGCTCGCTCCATAGCCCGCTACGCGACTTTTAAGCTATATGCGAGCTACTTTTAAAATCAACGGCGGTTCCAACTGCCATACTAACATCTGTAGCATTTTGAATGAAATTTTAAACTATTCAAATCAATTAAGATAGGTAGGCGGTAGCCTAGTTGTATGGATAATGGACTGCTGAGACGAGGTCTCGGGTTCGATCCCTATTTGTACCGTGGCAGACACCAATGAATTTTCGATGCTTTTCGAAGTTATGTGTGTATTTATCGCAGGTTTATAAGTGCCCGGTTAATGGCAATAGGCTCGCCACCTATTACATTGGGACCTAAGCATAAACTGGCGAAATATGGGTGCTAGCACCTCTGCCTACCCTTCGGGGATATAGGCGTGAGTTTATGTTATGTTAAGATAGGAATTTTTTTAATTCAGTCCATTCGGGATTCGAATCTTCGATCTTTCCCTTACAGGGGAAATGCTCTGGCCACTGAGCCTTTGAACCTCGACTGAAGTCATCCAAATCTTCCTATTTATACCTGCCGTTACCGTCGCCGTAAGACGGATATTTAAAGGATGGCTTCTGCACTAGCACTCCTCCAGTAGAGAAAGATCATGGGCTAGTATCACGCCTGAATTGATTCAATTTTTTTCCAATCTTAATCAATCTGTGGCATTCATTATGAAAATTTGGAGACGACGTTTGGTTTTCTGCCAATCTTGTGTAGTTAATTAAAACTTCCATATAGTCGGTGGGTTGTGGAGGTCAGATGATGGCCGCCTCACGAAAAATTTCGAAGTTCTATCGATCATACATATAATCACGCCTTTATCCCCGGAGGGTTAGGCAGCGGTAGATTAACACCCTCATTGCACCAATCATTGAATTCGTCTCACGTAATATGGGGTGAGTCTTTTGCTGTCTTCCGGGCACTATTGTTAACTCAAGCCATGTATCTGAAGCTGAGTCGGGATTGTATATATATGTTTAGTGTTAAACAGTCCTATCTTTTAGTCGACTTGTACGACACCGCATGGGAAGACATGAGGTGGTCCAAATTCTACTCTGCCGGGATCCACGCGGTGATAAATATAAAAATTACACACAGTCCAAGGTTCTTACAATTCCAAAAAATACTGGCCAAGTTTTTGACCCCCTGTTCATGTTTTTGACGTAAGTACCTACTTATCGAATTGACCGTTGGGAATAGTTCGTAAGATTGAATTACTTTGAATACGAGGGTGATACGCGGGTGAAAATTGATAGAGACGTTTATAGGGCCTTTATGGGGTGACCGGTGAGAATGAGGGTGTATGATAATATGAAAAATTATTTTAAAAAGCTACGTGTTTGTTCTCATGTAAAGTAAGTAAAATTCAAAGATGAAGTTACGTATTTTGGGGAGAAAATTAAAAAAAGGTATTAAATTTATCATCGCTAATAGAAAACAGAATAACCTGGGTGATAAGCCCTGGGTTAAAACCGGAAATAATATTTCTGCGTTGAAGGTAACATTTATTTTATGATGTTTGTCTTTCCCTTTCTGATATGTATGGAATTCATTACCAGCTCACGTGTTTCCTTCTTCCTACAGTCCCGGGTCCTTTAAGCGAGGCGTGAAAAAGCATATGATGAGGCCGTCAAGCTGAGTGTCATGTGTGTTATGGTGACCCTCTTTTCTGGGACTTTGCCTTCAGCTTACCATCAGGCAAGGCGAAGTCTAATTGACGTGTCCTATATAAAAAAAAAATCCCGGTATACCTACTGATTGGCGGTCGATGCTCTATCCAGCGCAGAAAATAATCGCTCCAGACGCGGGAAATCAAAAACCTCTTAAAAACACAAAAGCTCTCAGAAATCAAAACCTTTTAAGTAAGGCAGTTAACATGAAGAAGGGCGCATCGCGGTATTATTTTACATACATACATAAACTCACGCCTATATCACTGAAGGGGTAGACAGAGGTGCTAGCACCCACATTTCGCCAGTTTATGTTTAGGTCCCAATGTAATAGGTGGCGAGCCTATTGCCATTAACCGGGCACTTATAAACCTGCAATAAATACACACATAACTTCGAAAAGTATCTAAGAGTCATTGGTGTGTGCCATGGTAAAACCTGGGATCGAACCGGAGACCTCGTCTCAGCAGTCCATTACCCATACCACTAGGCTACCGCGGTATTATTTTATTTCTTTTTTTACTTTTAATTTTCTAAATTGGTGTGAATTCGAGATTTTATGTACAAAAATGGTGAATTTTTAGACATAACGTCTTTGACAACGCGCACAATTTTAGGAAAGTGTCATATTACAGTGAATTGTGACTTTTTGTGTTGATTCCAAATCTCCCTATTAGGGAGCTTCTAGTCTAGCAATCATCACATTAATCGTCAGCATCAACAATAATTCTACCTAAGATATTAACATAATACATGATAATGGCTAAATGCCCTGCAAGAAGCCAAAAACAAACAAAAAAAAAACTTTTAAGTACTGTAGATATAGTAACCATCATATGATATCTTTCCCCAAATCGTGAGAGAAAGGAGGTCACCAGGCGCGAAGATTGGTTGGAAATGATCTAAGACTGGCAGTTTAGGCTTCTCAACCACAGTAGTACCTCAAAAAATATATACCAGACACCGGTCATCAAAAAATATATATCAAAAATATATACCGGTAAGCATGGACCTATAAAAAAATACGGACTGAGTCTCGCGAATAATCTAAGTGAAGCAAAATACTGGTTTACTTTGGTTCACTTTTCGTATTAATACACGAAATACGCACACACTCTCAAAAGGACACCAATCGGCACCACTCGGTTGTCATTAATGACAGGAATCGTTAAGAAAACACATCCTAAATATATCGTCCTGCGGGATTAAATTTCGCCAGAACCGTAGTGGCTTGCATTGGAAAAATCTGGGGATTACCGTCCACAGCTTTTTATTTATTTCATGTTTTTAAATCAAAAAATTACGTAAAATTTTAGGAATATTTTTTTGTAGGTTCATGCCGGTAAGTATATTATAAAATGATGGTCCATATTCCACCATAGTCGTGTACAAAGCACCACATTACAGGGCCGTGAGGACGGGGAGACTGAATGCCTGTCAGCGGCCGAGGATCACCGAGAATGAAATTTAATTTGCAATAGCTCACAAGGGCTCTGCAGGCTTAGTAGGTCCGGTGGAACTTATTACGTGTAGAATTGAAAGATACATAGAAAGATATAGTTTTTAATAATGAATCTAAAGGTACAAGCTAAGTAAAGTAAACATATAAGTTATTATGTAGCGTGGACTTCTTTTGTAAATATTTTATTAATACCACTTGGTTGGAAGACCAGTACGCCGTGGCATATAATAGATAGATAGATAGATACCTAATATTTTATTGTACACCAAAACATTTACAGCTGAGACAAGTAGGTAACATGCATATACAGTTTAATGTACAATGGGCGGCCTTATCTCTGAAGCGATTTCTTCCAGGCAACCTTGGGATGGACAGTAATGTAACAAGACAAAAGATATATGGTGTAGTTATCATATAAAACTAAATAAAATGTCTACTAAAACAAAAAGAAAGACAGAGAAAAGCACAGATAAAGGAAAATAAAATAAAATATACAGCTTTACGTTTACTATTATAAACATAATCGCACAACCACAATACACATAGAAATATAAAATAAACTAAGTAGTAGATATAATAAAATATAAAATAAGCAATACATACCAATATGAAAGGCAAACAATAATTAGCAATGTGAACATATAATTGCGAGCTATCACAGCGTACATTTGGTACGTATGGACATTTGTAACACCAAGGGAGTCACACTCGCGCTGCCAACCCTGTAAGCACAAGAGTTTCTGTGTATAGATGTAAAGAAAAATATAATTTTCTTTCATTTGAATTTTGCCGCGCATCAACTATCATCGAACGTGCAGCGACAGTGACTTGACAAACAAAGTTTATGATCTGTGGGAAATATTATAACCTATAAATTAGCACACGTCATTGTAATGAGAAAACAACACGTTTACTTGATTTGAAATATTTTGTTAAGATTTCTAATTGTGATTTAGGAACTGACATTGTTAATAATAACATTAAATGTCGTTTCTTCTTTACAGAGAAACTTAATTGTGTTTGACTGACTGTGTCGTCCAAATCACGAAAATATCGTAAATTATCTTATATAGATATATATATAGATAATAGTAGTGTAAAGACAAAGCAGGACAAGCGTTTGGTCTTCCCACTGACAGTACAAAAACTCTCTAGTGAGCTCTGGCTATCCTAGTCACCGCCGGGAACACAACAAGAGGTTATTATGGCCGTGGTATTCTGCAGGTCGGAGGTATTTCCCCAGTCAGACTGCTCAATTGGACGAAAATACCGTCGTGTCCTACCTCTTCCTTTATCAATACAGTTTTTTAATGAATATTAGAGCTGAAACTACTAATATTCCCTCTAACTCCTCCAGCTAAGCTATATGGCTTGTGTTAGGAGTGGTTTCACGTCGGTGACGTAATAACCGTTTAGTACTAAGTTTTAGTAATAAATTACATTTAGTAACGATATAAATAATGCTTGTGGCTTCACACCTCGGTTAATTGGGACTATTGGTCATGTCTCTGGTTATGCTAAGCCGATTGCGATCAAACCTAAACATAAACTGGCGAAATGTGGGTGCTAGCACCTCTGCCTACCCCTTCGGGGATATAGGCGTGAGTTTATGAGATGAGATGAGATGAGATTGCGATCAAACAAAGATTTTAAATCAGACTTTTTAATAAAAAAAGTCGCCTCACTTATTGTGAGGTAATATTCATGTCAATCGTGAACTAACAGATGAAGATCCAAATAAAAGATATCTTTGTGTTAAGAATCGCTAATTTAATATAACCCAAGTTTTTTTTAAATATTTCTGAGTATAATGTATAGACACAAATGCTTCGTCCTTCCTAGATCAATAATAATAATAATAACCACTTTCTATCAGGTGGGCGGTGTGCATGTCTGCCACCGGTAGCTTGGTCCCTGTATCCGATACCCGTGGAGCGCAATTTTTTATATTTTTAAATAGATGTTTTTTTTATATGTATTTAAAAATATAATTTACAAGTAGCCTAGTGGTATGGGTAATGGACTGCTGAGACGAGGTTCGATCCCAGGTTTTACCATGGCACACACCAATGACTTTTCGATGCTTTTCAAAGTTATGTGTATTTATCGCAGGTTTATAAGTTATCGCAGGTTATAAGCGTGCAACGTCTCTTCGCCGCATTATTCAATCCTTTAACTTATCTATCCTTCCTCTAAACCCTACTCATCATTTTCCTAACTGTGCCCCTGGTCTACTTGATCTCATTCTTGTCTCGTCGCCTACCCATGTCGCAAAGCATGGTCAATGCTCTGCTGACATATTTTCTTACCATGACCTTATTTACCTCTCTTACAAGATACGGCCACACATAAAGTTAAACCTAAAATTATAATGCAGCGCTCTTTTGGTGGCATTGCCCTTGACAAACTTCGTGAGGATGCTCATAGTATTGACTGGAGCCCTCTGCTGTCATCCACTTGTATGGACACTAAAGTAAACGTACTAACTAACAAAATAATAGAGCTTTATGATGTGCATGCACCAATCCGTGCCATCAAAGTTAAGCATTTACCTGCACCTTGGCTTACACCTGATATCAAAGAATTGATGGCGAAAAAAGCAGCAGCTAAGGCGAGGTATAAAATCAGAGCTACCCAGAGTAATTTGGAGAAGTATGTGGTCCTCAGAAATAGATGCAACAGGGTGTGTAGGAATGCACAACGCCAACACATCCATACCTCGGTAGAAAGCGGGGATCCAGCAAAAGTCTGGAAATTTCTGAATACATTAGGAGTTGGAAAGTCACGTCAAGACACGATTCCTAAAAATTTAAATTTAGATGCACTTAATGTACATTTTTCTACATCGTCCAATTTTAATGGAACTGCTAAAACTAATACACTGCAATATCTTTCATCTATTCCAACTCCTGAACATCCACCTTTCATCTTCAACCAATTGACCGCTTGTGATGTTAAGAAGAGCATCTTGTCTATTTCATCCAATGCTGTCGGTAGCGATGCCGTTAGTAGAAACATGATTGTGCCAATTCTAGAGCAAATTCTTCCTATCCTATGTCACGTCTTTAACTATTCCATTTCTTCGGCTATCTTCCCATCCTCGTGGAAAAATGCCCAGATAATTCCTTTACCCAAGAAATCTAAGCCATGTTCCTTTTCTGACTATCGTCCTATATCCATCCTTCCTTTTCTTTCCAAAGCTTTAGAGCGCCTCATTCACTCGCAACTTAGCTCCTTTCTTAATAAAAACGCGCTACTAAACCCTTTACAATCGGGCTTCAGATCTGGACATAGTACTGCGACAGCATTGGTTAATATCACGGAAGACATAAGACTGGGCATGGATAGAGGAAATCTTACGTTACTATCCTTACTTGATTTTAGCAATGCCTTTAATACCGTGGATTTCGACATTCTGCTCGGTATACTCTGCTCTGTTAACATATCTCCAACGGCTATTGAGTGGTTTCGTAGTTACCTGTCTGGTCGCCAGCAGCGTATTCGCGTCGAAGAATTAAGCTCTTCCTGGTGTGATGTGACCGCTGGTGTACCACAGGGTGGCGTTTTATCTCCGTTACTTTTCGCCATCTTTATAAATACAATCTCCGAAAAACTACTTTCATCCTACCACCTTTATGCTGATGACCTACAAATTTACACCCAAGCTTCTCCAAATGACTTACGCGATGCTTTTGCTGTACTCAACAACGACTTGGAGCGGATTTGTGAATGGAGCAAAAACCATGGACTCACCCTAAATTCGTCCAAAACACAGGTAATTGTTATTGGTAGTCCAAGGTTGAGTTCTAAAATAGATTGGACCCAGCTTCCTCAGGTTACTATGGGTGGAGTAGTGGTGCCAGTTGGTGACAGTGTCAAAAACTTGGGTATCTTCATGGATAAATCATTTTCTTGGAATATCCAGTTACAGGAAACTAGTCGAAAACTTTTCGCGTCAGCGGGTGCCTTACGAAGGCCCCGAAACTTTCTCCCAATTGCCACTAAAACTGCGCTCGCACAATCGATTCTTCTTCCTGTCCTCGATTACGCCGATGTCAGCTATCCTGATCTAACAGAGCAGCAACTAGATAAACTTGAGCGACTTCAAAATTTTTGCATAAGATTCATATTTGGTCTACGCAAGTATGATCACGTGTCTGATTTCCGTAAACAACTCAAGTGGCTCCCAATTCGACTTCGCAGGAATGCCCATATTCTAACATTGTTATATAATGTATTGTTTAATCTAAACACTCCCTCTTATCTCAAAGAACGATTCCAGTTCCTCTATGACACACATACGAAATGCCTGAGGTCGTCCGAGAATTTGAGGCTGAGTATGCCAATACATTCTACTGACTTTGCTGACAAGTCTTTCACTGTCAGGGCGGTGCGCTTATGGAACGCGTTGCCACTGAACATCAGACGGGCAAAATCCCTAAATGTATTTAAATTAATGGTCAAGAACCACTACCTATCATGTTGTTCACAGTAGGTAATAGCTCACAATTATGTGCTCACTCACTATTTTCCCTTCGTATTGGTATGAACTATCTACTTTATGTATATATTTATTTAATACATGTATATGTATTTGTATGTCAGTATTTATGTTGATATTTTTGTGTAAAGCCGTATATTAATTTTATTTTACTTACTTTTCTCTCTTTCTTTTGTTTTAATACACTATCTATTCAAGTTTAGTCGGTAACTACACCATATCTTTTGTTTTCATAACATTACTGTCCATCCCAAGGTTGCCTGGAAGAAATCGCTTCAGCGATAAGGCCGCCCATTGTACATTGAACTGTATAGATGCTACCTACTTGTCCTACTGTAAATCTGTTGGTGTACAATAAAGAATTATCTATCTATCTATCTATCTATAAGTGCCCGGTTAATGGCAATTGGTTCGCCACCTATTACATTGGGACCTAAACATAAACTGGCGAAATGTGGGTGCTAGCACCTCTGCCTACCCTTTCGGGGATATGGGCGTAGTACTTTATTGTAATAAAGAGAAATATTAATAATAATAATTGCAGAAACATCCAATGATGGTGTTCTCGAAGATTGTACTTTGGATCTGTTTTCTACTATTTCACTTGAATCTTGGTTTTTGCGACAGCGACTGCCATCAATTTTATTAACAGGTGTACAAATATGCATGCATTGTGCCTCAAAGATTTTAATGGACCTCCAGCGTGTAGAATTCAATAGCAATACCCATAGAAACTCTATACGTAATACCTCTATAAACCGTAAGTCCGTCAGAGGGGCTACAACAGTGATTTTCGCAACACCTCACTGAATATTGAATTTTATTTACAAAGACCCGTGTATAACAAACTGACACACATACAATTTTCATGCAAATCCATCTTGGATATCGCCACCTTTCACTCGCACTTACAGACACTTCCAAAAGCTGGAACGGGATAGATAGAGGATGATGCTCAAAGAAATCCCTGCTAAATCCGGTGTGAAGGGTAGTTGGACAGCTACTTTTAAATCTTAATTCAGACTCACAACTTGATGTTGTAATTTCGTACTATTTAGTTAATAATAAATGAAAGGTGAGATTCGTAATTATTATTAAATTTTCATTAAGGGCCTGGTAAAGGAGAAAGAATACAAGTATCACCACCCCGTCTTATCCGAAGGGTGTCGTAAGAGGCGATTAACGGAAAAATACGCAGACGATATCACTGCGAGAGAAGGAAAACTCGAAATAAAACCCTGTACCAACCCGCCTGGCTAGAATGGAAACAGTAGGCCAAAGCTTCCCAACATTAATAGAGGCCTATGTCCAGCAAGAGATGCGATAGGTGAATTGATTGATTAATTGAAGTTCGGAAGACCTGCGTTTAGCTTATTGATTCATAATACACATATTATAAAGTACTGTAAATAATTAAATTCAATCATAACTTTGACATTTCTTATTAGGTATATAAATTGTATTTGACTAATTAATGATTATTTTCCATGGAGGTGTTTATTATGTTTAGCACGGAAATATTGACATCCAATGTTATGAAATTTTCTATATTAAATTGCAAAAATTCTAAGCTTCTAATCTTATAAACAAATATCGTCATAATATGTGTGACGTAATTGCATGCCAATCTGGCTGAAATATGGTGGAACCTAAATGTATTTACTTGTAACCTGTGTACCCATTAATCGCAATAAATTGATTTGATTTGATTTGATAGTTAGCCACCATTATCTGGCAATGGTGCCTCCGCCGGGACACAGTAAGAGGGTTAGACCATGTCAGCCTCAACGATGTTAACGCAAGGACGATGATTATGAACGTAATCTCGAATGCAATTTGGATAATTTAACGCTTTTTAAGCTAGCTTTTCAAAACGAATACAATATGGCGATTTTCAAGAAGAGCATTTTCTTTTTTATAAAGAATATTAGAACCAAAATAAACGATATTGAAGGTTCTTACAGAGTCGGCAGCACGAGTGTGGCACCCCTGGTAACCACTTTCCTTCAGGTGGGCGGTGTGCTTATCTGCCACCAGAGTGGTTAAACAGACGATATTTTGTTTACACATATGGAGAACTCACTTGTACTTTTCCACATTATTTTTAAATTGTTATTAGTCCTGATCAGTTTCGCCTTACGGCATCCTTAAAGGTTAACAATGACAAAGGTCTAATAACAATAAAAAATAACGTGGAAAAGTACAAGTGATTTCTCAATATGTGTAACAACAAATTCCACCTAGTGCCATCAACAGTTTAAATAGATACTTTTTTAGTTTTATGTACACCTAAAGGCTAAAAAAAGTCACATACTTTGCAATTCAACGTGGAAATGCCGCCAGCCTTCTGGCCCGCCTCCCGGTTGACGTCGATGGGGAGGAATTCTTTGATGCCTAAACCTGCAGGATTGTTTGATTTTATTCTGTTTTTTTTACATATATAAATACCTACATATAATCACGCCTTTATCCCCGAAGGGTTATGCAGAGGTGAATAAACACCCACATTTCACCAATCATTTTATTCGGTCCCATGTGAGCAGGTGAGCCTATTGCCGTATTCCGGGCACTATTGTTGACTCGAGGCATGCATCTGTGGCTGAGTCTGGGCTGTATATATCTGTCTGATGTTAAACAGCTATATCCCTTAGTCGCCTTGTACGACACCGCATGGAAAAAAAAATAGGGTGGTTCAAATTCTACTCTGCCGGGAACCACGCGGCCATGTTTTTTTATATATTTTAATTTAGATAACTTCCGTGTACATTATGTAAATATTTTTAGTCTGTATTTCATGCTATTGAATAACATACAAGTTCATACAAACAAAGTTAAAATCAACTAGTGTTGAAGTGGTATACTAATACCCCATTGTTGGAGTAATCGAGTGCGACTGTACACTACTGCCGCGGGTGAGACAAACACGGGGTGAAGATAAGACAGTTGTAAAGTGTCAACATGTCGCGAGGGATAGTAAGGGTGCGTATTGTTTTATGCGAGCTTGATGCGTAGATTTAGAATTGGGTATTTCCGGGGACGAGTTGGGGACTCTGTGGTTCCTTCACACGTGGAGGGCCAGAGCCAGATCGAGAGAGATGGTCCTGGGTCGGCCGGGGTGTGAGGGATATGCCTGTCAACCTCACCTTCGGCCACCAACAACGATCCACAGTCGATCCACACGGTTCGAGTCCGATATAACGTCTCCCACCGGCTCCAGTGGGGGGTTAGGTTAGGTTAGTCCGTGGGGATTTTTCGCACGTAAAAAAAAGAATAGGATATTGGAGTGTGACATTTTACTATACGTCAAAACGGTAATTAGTAAGGCAACTTGTATGAAATAATTTATAGTGCGTCATAATATTTAATAGTCAAATCATTTACTATTATAGGTTGAGTTGATGATTAAAAATAAATAAAAACGATATAAAAAGAACAATCGCAACTTGTACCGCTCTTTTACCATTCTTAATTTAACATACCTACATATAATCACGCTTTTATCCCTAAGGGTTAGGCAGAAGAGAATTAACACCTACATTTCACCAAACATTGTTTTCGGTCCCACGTAATAGGGTGTGAGTCTATTGCCGTATTCCGGGCACTATTGTTGACTCGAGCCATGCATCTCAGGCTGAGCCTGGGCTGTATATATCTGTCTAATGTTAAACAGCTATATCCCTTAGTCGCCTGGGAAGAGTTGGGGTGGCCCAAATTCTACTCTGCAGGAAACCATGGCATTATATATTGTATTGTATATTATAAATTGTAAAAAAACCGTTCAAAAGCAATGTAAAAATTGTTCATGAATACTGAATACTGTAAAATGTCAACATTGTGGAAAATATTTACACATGTTTACAACCCTCGCATAAAAGAATAGCGACCTTAATATTGTGTAAACTGTGTGCGTAGGGGAAGTCCTATTGTCTTAAGAACACTTCACTAAATGGACCGATGTACTTTTTAATGCACCACTGTGCACTTACAGGGGGTACCCGGGTACTCCGAGGGGAATTCCGGAATTGTGAGATGATCTGGTATTATTAATAAAATGTTGTGTTTTTTAATAAGTAGGGGTCTTTTAAGATCTTTAGGGATATAGACCTGCTGATTAATGAACGAGGTTCTGGTGCAAGCTTTTCTCTAGGAGTTGGGGGTCAAACGGTAGAGGCAAAGTAAAAATAAACTAATCTGTAAGGAAATAAGTAGCAAAAGAGCGGACCTTGGGGTCTTCTACTGTCATGCAATTACTTCTAGGTGATTATGACCAGTCCTTTTTCAAAATTGAGAGTCCTGATGTGTTGGTTCCGGTAACCGCTTACCATTTTTATCAAGAATACCTACTAGTAACCGATATTAATAGTATTCCTTTTAACACTTCTGGCTTCTAAATTGCTTGTGTTAGGAGTGGTTACATGTCGGTAGTGATTCCAGGGTTCGAACCCGAGATCTCTTGATCGTAAGGCATCCTACATGGCAAGAGTACCGGCAATGAGATTCAAGTATAGTAAACTAATATATTCATTAAAATTAATTGAACGAATGAAAGAACGAATGTATTTAGCACTCAGACCTTACCCTAATATTAAAAAAAAAACACAATTCTCGTTCCGATCTTAAATAAAGTGTTAACAAATTCTCTCGGACTTTTTCAAAATCAGAACCCTTGAGTTCGGCGCGCAGGGGTGACGCCCTCTGTTTGCCCATCAGGAACTACACAAGATTAAGGATTAGCGCTCAATCGATGTGATTGACTTCCAGTGTTTTGTGCCTCTGGACCGTGGTGCCTCGTGGCGCGTCTCGAGTGTAGAGCAGACGGAAAAGATTCTTAATTCTTTATCGTACTCAGTAAATAGTACATTAACAAGTAATTACAAATAGATTTTGATGTACAAAGGCGAGTTTTCACAGTATTGAGTTTTATATCAGCTAACATTTAGGGGATAGAGGAAAAAGTACAACAAAAGGATAAAAACAAGTGAACCATTTTAGAGAACATTTTTTTTAATACCATTTTGCACCTGATGGGCAGTGGTTACCGTGGCCTATGGACGTATGCAACACCAGGGGTGTTACACTCCCCGGCCGGGGTGCGAGGGATATGCCTGTCAACCTCACCTTCGGCAACCAAAGCGACCCACAGGCGGCGTGCGTTTTAGTCGGATCGAGTCCGACATAACCTCTCCCACCGGCTCCGGTGGGGAGGTATCCGTGGCGATTATGCGCACGTAAAAAAAAAAGGGGTGTTACACTCGCGCTACCGACCAGGAACACGCGCTGCCGAATATATTTTGAATACAGAACTAAGAACATACATACCATATAAAAAAATTAAAGAAGGATTTTTTTGGATATTTTATTCAACTAGGATTTTCTTTTATATTTTACAATATTCTACACTACGCTAGACCCATGGTAAGCATAGTTTATCTAGCTTGTGTTATGGAACGTAGAATGCTAATAAACATACTTAACTATATATATTTTTGTAAATACATACATATTAAACATAGAAACACCCAAGCCAATACAAATACTAATATTCATGCATACAAATATTTGCACTGAGCGGGGATCGAACCCGAACCTCGTGCGTAGCGATTGCGTTGACTACCGCCACGCCACACGCAAGAGAACTCTTTCATAGACTTTTATACATCATATAATCTGTTTCTATCACATTACTGTCAAGGTTGCCTGGAAGAAATCGCTTCCAGCGATAGGACCGATCATTGTACATTAAACTGTATACACATGCTACCCAATTGCCATATTGTAAATCTATTGGTGTATAATGAAGAATTATTTATCTATCTATAAATAAGTGTGTTCACTATAAAAAGGAAAAGAGACCCAACGTACTTTTGATTGGCATTAAAGTTCCTAGGTACTTAATAGGAGAAGGCAAACGGAAGGTAGGACACCCTCTAGCCAGATGGACGGACAACAATACGACCTGAAACGGTGGCTGGGACAGACTGGATGCGGAAGGCAGAGGATCGGAGAAAATGGCGCACATTGGGAGAAGCCTAAGTCCAGCAGTGAACTGTGGTGGGCTCATTGATTGATTGATTGATTGACATGAGAAAAAAAAACTATTTTTTTTTTATACCATTTAGTTGGCAGACAAGCACACGGCCCACCAGATGGGAAGCGGTTACCGTGGCCTATGGACGTATGCAACACCAGGGGTGTCACACTCGCGCTGCCGATCATGAAGAAACCTTCTGATGCCCCTCTTGAAGAACCCCATATTGTAGGCGCTTGGGAAAACCGCAGCAGGGAGGTCATTCCATAGCTTGAGTGTGCGTGGGATGAAGTTTCTTTCATACCGCACAGTGCGCACCGTCTCAGGTCGCAATGTGTGGGGATGAATTCCCTGCCTATGGCGAGAGGTGCGATGATAGAATGTAGCTACGGGCATCATGTCAAACAAATAAATTATAATAGGGAAATGATGCGTAACTCTCATGTGGGTAGTCACATTTATTAGTAATAGGTATTTATTATGATAATGTCAGCTGTAGATATGTCCTTATGGCAATTGATTGATTGATTGACTTATTTATTGTAAGACCTACCTGTCAGCAGTTTATTTACATTCTGTGTATTTCTTTTTATACAACTTAGGTAGCCAACCAACCAGACGGCCCACCTAATGGAAAGTGGTTACTTTGACCTATGAACGTGTGTAACACCAGTGGAGTCACATCCGTGCTTCCGACCCTGTAAGAACAGAGATTTTATGTGCCTTCAATGCAGAACACAAAATCAGGACAAGCCTTTGGTCTTCCCACTGACAGCACAAAAACTCTCCAGTGAGATCTGGCTACCCTACTTACCGTCGAGAACACAACACGCTGTTTATAACCGTGGTATTCTGCAGGGTGGAGGTACTTCCCCTGTCGGACTGCTCAATTCGAATGGGAATACCGTCGTGTTCTACGTCCTTTTCCTTCCTCCTAAATGCTTTTGTTTCTTCTTTATATCTTTCTATATCTTAATCCTCTTGCACATTACCCGAAATGAAAGAAAGGAGGAAATAGCAGAGGGCTTTATTTGACTTGACCGGAAACTGCGGCTATATACAAAGAAATACAATTAGCTAATTTCCGCACATTTCATTGTGACATCGGTACAGAATCAAACGTAGTGATTGTCGCTTCAATGCGAATAGATCTGATTGCAGCGATAACGTAAGTCATAAGCGATAACGGGTGATTTAATATTAAGATTTTGCACTGATATAAATACGCGGTAGCCTAGTGGTATGGGTAATGAACTGCTGAGACGAGGTCTCGGTTTCGATTCCAGGTTTACCATGGCACTCAATGACTTTTAGATGCTTTTCGAAGTTAAGTGTATATTTATAAATGCCCGGTTAATGGCAATAGGCTCGCCACCTATTACATTGGGACCTAAACATAAACTGGCGAAATGTGGGTGCTAGCACCTCTGCCTACCCCTTCGGGGATATAGGCGTGAGTTTATGTTATGTTATAAATTATGTTTTAGGAAATACTTAGTAGCAGGGTAAAATTAGGAAAAGTGCCTAGTTGACAAAGTGCCTAGTTGACAAATTGCCTAGTTGACTGTTTAATCCTTTGTTTATTTAAAGCTTAATTATGTGGCCCATTGCACCTCCTCTCCTCCCCTCCTCGGCCAAAAATGGGCTGTTTCTATGCGTAATAATTATAGCACCCGATCTTCCATCGTTCGCATCCAGTTTACTCCAGCTACTTTTTTGTAATAACTGCTTTTAGGCTAAACGGCAGAAGTTAAGGACGAAGTGACATTAACCTAAAATTCCACCTAAAACCGTCTAATTTACGTAATGTGTTTTTATATGTGCATAAATTTTAAGTAAATGAATAAGAAAATGAAGAAGGTGAAAAATCAGGTACTATGGCGCTTCGTGAGTGGCATATGCCCATCAGTCAAACTACAAAAAGAAATTTAAATTCCTGTTACATATATATAACCACGCCTTTATCGCCGGTGGCAGAGGTAAACACACCCACATTTCACCAATAATTGTATTCGATCCCATGTAATAGGGGGTGAGCCTCTTGCCGTATTTCAGGCACCATTGTTGACTCGAGCCATGCATCTGAGGCTGAATCTGGGCTGTATATATCTGTCTGATGTTAAACAGCCCTATCCCTTAGTCGCCTTGTACGACACCGCATAGGAAGATATGGGATGGCCTAAATTCTACTCTGCCGGAAACCACCAATTCCTGTAAAAAGAAATTTATTAAAAAAAAAAAGGAATTAATACCACCTTTTCGAAATCTCATACCTTGCGACCGTATGTTAACTGTCACTGTAGATGATTAATTGCGACCACAGACACACAGGTGATGCCATTCCGCATTAATTGCAACTCGCTATTGTCCATGCCAGTGATTGTAACCTTTTGTGCTAAGACATTCAACCATTCACTCACTCATTCGTTCGAATTAGTTCTTTATATCGAGTTCCATTTGTCAAAATCAGATCGCTGCGTCGTTGGCGCGTTTTCTCTCTTTGTATTGAGGTGTTAAAAATTAAAATTAGTTTTGTATTCTGATTAATATATTTAAATATAATTATAGGTTCATTAGGCTTTATAGCAATGGTGTGTGTGAATATACCGTTGTCTGTGAGATTAAATATTAATGAAAGTTGTTAATGAATAGATAATAGAAAGTTTGTAATATAGTTTTAAAGTTCGTTGTATAGATCAGAAAGCAAAATGAGGTTGTTTTTGTAGCTTTTTAGTGCGATAAGGTGTTTTGGCGAGATATAATATCTTATAAATAAAAAAACAGATTCATTATAAGAGCAAAACTCTAAAACAGCTCAACCAATTCACCTAATTTTATTCGTATGTTCTTTAAGTTCCACGGAAGTTTAATTTTTTTTTCCCGTGGGTCACGTGAATAGAATCCAACACGGTCGAGTGGGTACGGGAATAGATTTTCCACGCGGGCGAAGCCGCGGGCTTCAGCTAGTTTTAAATAATAATACACGTAGATTTTCTTCATTCTTCATTCACACGTAGGTTTTCGAGTTAAAACAACAGTCACCGTTAAAAATAGATAATGATTGCACAGAATCTGTATGCCACAGATTATTAAAAAAATCAAAATTATGTAAAGGTTGGGAGGTATAGATAGCCGTTACATAAAAAGTATTTATTTTCATAGATGATATGGTTTTATATTTTATATGTATGTAGTTATTGTAATTAACAGTTGTGTGTTATACAGAACCTAAGTTAAAATAAAAGCATATTTTTCTTTTCTTTCTAAAATTTAAAATCTAAATAAAAATTGTAATATGACTACTTTTTAACAGATTCTATCGCGATTAATTTGGCATTGTCGCGGGCGGGGAAAAAATAAAAAAAGCAGTTCAGATATTCTTATACCTATTACCTAGCTGTCGTCCACACAAAGACGAATAATACCTGTATGTGAAGTAAACGAGCCAATTAATAATCGGCCATTCATCACGCGGTGTCACTTCATCCACAATGGCCGCTGCCCGACTTTGTCCGGTTGTCGGACACACTCCTCAGTTCACACGGCGGGTAATAAACCTCCTACTGTTTGCTAGGGCTGCTATATATCTCGGTTATTCCGGACTAGGACTGTTTTAAAGGGGATCCGGATATGACATTGCATCACATCCGGATAAATTCCCTGAATGAATTCACAAGGGCTAGTTACTGTATTTTGAGCGAAGGAATCTAGGTTAAATTGATATAATCTGATTATGTATTGCTAGTATTAAATAATATATTTTAATAATTTAAATTGTAATTTCATCATTTGTCAATAAATTATTGTGAACTTGATATTAAATATGTAATTTTGACAATTGAATTGAATTACTACTTTGACATCATTTATTGAATTATTATTTTGACATTGTGAATAGAATTATTATTTTGACTTTATTAATGGAATTATTACTTTGACAATATTATTTGTATTATTATTTTGACATCATTAACTGAATAATTATTATTTCTGATATATACAACATGTCATATGTTCATGAATAATATTTGAAATAGCAACTGTATCTACTTTAATTATTAATATGTTGTGAAATTATTAATTAGTTTTTGAAGCAGGGGGCAGAGTTATTCGCGTCCGTAGGAACTACCTAGCCACTACCCTACACGTGCCCCCTGGGTGGTGCCAAATGAATAACAACGCCGGGTCTCGGGCGGCGGTGAATTAACCCGACCAAACCAGCCTAATCAGCTTGGTCTAACAGTGAGAGTAGGAAATGACTCACACAAACCGCAACCCTGTGAACTCTATCTGCAGGATCGGTAGCCTTGGCTTAATTGTCCGGACTATGAAGAAGACAACTTCTATGAAAAATTACCCTAAGTCTACGGTGAGATTCGTGCCAAGAGACTGCATGGCTGGTGGGAGACCAGTCGCAAACGATCCACATCGACGGACCTGGCAAACGTCGTTGCATTAGCCTTCTAGGGAGAATAGGCGTCACCTTCCTAGCGACCTTATATATTGGCCTTACTCGTGGGAATAAAATGAACCAATTAGATACAAATAATCAACAAACTTTACCAAACTCTAAAAAACCAACCAACCCTAACAGCATGATCCAACAAACTCTGTATGAAACCATGTTTACTCGGAACAGAAGCAACTCGACATCGTCTCTGCCAACTAAGCTTAATTACTATAATTACAACCAACAAAGCAAGGAGAAAGACAATCTGGATTCACAGACCGATACTCTGCCGATTGCCAGTGACGACATAATATCAGACCATGAAGAATGGCAAAGGGATGAAATTCCCACCAGAAGAAAGAAAAGGAAAGAAACAAGTCCAATTCACAATGACGGGAATAAAAAACAGAAAAATTCCCCAGACTTTGTGATTCCTACATGCAATAGTTTTGAACTACTCGATACGGAGCCTACGAATAAAACCAACAATACAGATAAAGTATATGTACCAAAGCCAGAACCCATCTTTGTTACGGGCGTAATTAATGTAAATTCTCTTAAAGATGTACTAAACAAATTTGTAAAAAGCGATCTTTTCCTCATGACCACACTAAGATCTGGGCACGTCATAAAAATTATACCTAAAGACATCCAGACATACAAAACGATTCGAGAGAATTTCATTGCCGATCCAGCTTAAAAGCGAGCGTGCGTACAGAGTAGTATTACGCGGACTCCATGCTTCAGAAAATACCACAGAAATTTCAAAAGAATTGTATGAAATTGGACACGAAGTGAGACAAATAGTCAATATCAGACATCGAGCTACAAAGGAACCGTTGCCTGTTTTTTATGTCGACTTAGAACCAAAACCAAACAACAAAGCCATTTTTGATGTAAAATACTTGAATAACATGAAGATTACTTTTGAAGCCCCATATAAGAAAAAGGAAATCATTCAATGCAAGAGGTGTCAGAGATTTGGGCATTCCAAGAACCAATGTTTCAGGCCCTATCGCTGTGTTAAATGCGGTAGCGCTCACCCTACAACAACATGTACTAAAAAACCAGACACTGAGGCTACTTGCGCGTACTGTGACGAAAAACACCCCGCTAGTTACAAAGGATGCAAAGTGTACAAGCAGTATAGAGAAAGAATTCTTAAATTAGACCCTAAGACAAAAGAAACACCAATGCCTAGCAATATAGAGATGAAAAACCCGGGTTTCCACCCGGGTTCAAAGCCTAACTGCACAGATAATCAAAACCTAATTAAAACCTATTCAGAAGCAACGAAAACCAAAAAACAATATACTCAAAAAGACATAAAGAACGACTTGGCCGACCTTACTGACTTAATGGACATAATGTTCGAAAAACTACAACATTCAATGTTGACAATGATGGAAAAAATCATGGACAAAATGATGGACCGTATGGTCCAGCTAGTCAGCAGCCTGGTTAAAAAATGACCCGAAACCTCCAAGTAGTCACTTGGAACGCCAACGGCTTGACGGAACGACGTCAAGAACTAGAAACTTTTCTCAGAACAGAAATGATTGATATTGCACTAATCTCTGAAACAAGATTCACACCGAAGACACACATAAACTTTAATAACTATACAGCGTATACAACCAATCACCCAACTGGGAATAGCCATGGAGGAACAGCAGTGATTATTAAAAGCAACATTAAACACTACCCTATTGAGGAATACCGAACAGAAAAAATACAAGCAACATCTATTAAACTTGTAGACAGCAAACTAGAAACAGTATTCTCCGCTGTATACTGTCCTCCAAAACATACTATAACTGCCAGCGACTTCGTAAATTATTTTTCTACATTGGGCAACAGATTTATATGTGCTGGCGACTGGAATTCAAAACATTTAAATTGGGAATCTAGGCTGACCAACACTAGAGGAAGACAACTCTGTAAAGCCACAGAAGAGATGAAGTTAGAATGTCATTCCGGCAGAGAACCTACCTATTGGCCTACCGACAGACTAAGAATCCCAGACTTATTAGACTTTTTTATTGTTAAAAACATAGATAGTAACTACTTAAACATAGAACCACGTATAGATCTCACATCTGACCACACACCAGTTATACTGAATGTTACTATATCAGTTAATCTGGTAGAACCCCCCCTTAGAATATACAACTTGAACACTACAGACTGGACAATCTATAAAAATATAATCACGACAGAGACAGAACTAAAGACCAAGATTAATACAATAGAAGAACTCGAAAGACAACTGGAACAACTTAATATGACTATTCACATTGCTGCCAATTCTGCAACTCCAAAAAAGACAGGTAAAGGAAAACCTATGAAACATAACTCATATCCAAAGGATATTAAAGAGAAAATACAAGAGCGCCGTCGTTTGAGAAAAACCTGGCATACTACTGGATATCCCAGTGATAGGACTGCATTCAATAGGTTCTCAAACGAACTCAAAGACTTATCAGCACCCTAGAAAATGATAATATTCAACACTATCTTTCGAACCTAGATTCAACGAGAGACACAAACTACTCGTTGTGGAAGGCTACCAAGAATCTAAAGCGCCCGAAAATCCACATATCTCCTATAAATGATGGAAAAGGAGGATGGGCAAGATCAAATAAAGAAAAGGCAACAATCTTTGCAGAACATTTGAAAACAGTTTTCCAACCATTCCCTGAAAACAATCCCGAACAAACTATGAAAATCAAGAAATACATTGAATCTGCGAACCAAATGTGCCTTCCACTAAAATGTACCAGCCCAAAAGAAATCATGAAAGAAATAAGGAACCTTAAGGAAGGTAAAGCACCCGGCTATGACCTCATTGATGCCACATTACTTATAAACCTGCCTCATAAAGGTGTAATGAAATTAGTTAACATCTTTAATGCCAGCTTAAGTCTAGAACATTTCCCTGGGCAATGGAAAATTGCACATGTAGTCATGGTACCGAAACCCGGTAAACCCCCACACGAAGCTACTTCATATAGACCTATCAGCCTGCTACCAGCTATTGGCAAACTGTTTGAAAGGATATTGCTTAACAGGATGAAAGAACATCTAAGTGCAGTATTACCGAACCATCAATTTGGATTTCGGGAAAAACACGGGACAATTGAACAGGTACACCGTATAATTGACACCATTAGCAGATGCCTTGAAAATAAATTATATTGCTCGGCAGTCTTTTTGGATATCAGCCAAGCGTTTGATAAGGTATGGCATGACGGCCTCCTGTTCAAGATAAAAAAGCATCTCCCGCATTGTCTATTCCGAATACTTAAATCTTACTTAGATAAAAGATGCTACCAAGTGAAGTACAGCGATGATCTCTCAGAAGTACACGAAATAAAATCAGGTGTCCCTCAAGGCAGTATCTTGGGCCCTGTACTATACCAAATTTTTACAGCAGATATCCCAACAACTGACTACACCACGACTGCGACTTACGCTGACGATACGGCATTACTGTCGGCTCATAGCAACCCAGAAACGGCTTCATCACAGTTGCAAAACCACCTAACAGAAGTTGAGACGTGGCTGAAGCGTTGGAGAATAAAAGCCAATGAGAGCAAATCGGTACATGTAACATTTACACTTAGGCGAGAAACATGTCCACCAGTAAAGCTAAACTGCAAAGTTATCCCTCAAGATAATAACGCAAAATACTTGGGCATGCACCTAGACAGAAAACTTACATGGCAAAAACATATTTGGACAAAGCGGAAACAACTAGATGGAAAATTGCGGTCACTGAACTGGTTATTGGGACGCCAATCACAACTAAATCCCAACAGCAAGATGCTAGTGTATAAAACTACCATAAAACCAATCTGGACTTACGGAATACAGTTGTGGGGAACTGCCAGCAATAGCAATATAGATATCCTGGAAAGATTCCAGACCAAAGCTCTGAGAACAATGTTTGGCATCCCTCATTGTATAAGTAATAGATACATATACTTCGACTTCGGCCTAAAAACAGTTCGGCAGGAAATAGCCCAACACAGCCTGAAGTATCAGGAGAAGCTGACCGTCCATGTAAACAAACTGGCACACGCTCTAAGTGGAGAAGATGCTCTTCAGTATACCCGGCTATAAAGAAGTGACATACCGAGCCTACATAAAAGATTTACCACTTGACAACAAGAGAGTCGTGTGAAAAGAATTTTCACACAAGTGTGGCTCTTGAGGAAAACATAAACTGAGAAATCAAACAAAGAAGTGGCTTATTGTTGGAAAACAGATTGCCATGAAGCAGAAATCATCAAAAAAAAAAAAAAGTTTTTGAAGCATGATTATGTATAATTATGATGATGTAAAGGACATATTATATTATAAATGAAATTATTATAATTATGTTGCTACTCTGTCGCATTGGGTCTGCCTGTAATGAGATTGTATATATGAAATGAATAAATTAATCCGGACAATATTTATATAAAAAAAGGTTATTTTTTTTGTGAATTATCCACTTTGTTTATGAGAAGTTTAACTAAAATCAACCTAATTTGCAAGCCGGTACACCTAATGATTAACAGTGTAATGGAAGATCATTTGCAGGCTTTCCACTCGAGGTTGGGGGTCATATGGCAGTCAATTCCGTAAATGATAAGGAAGACGAAAGGTTTGACCTGCTTTGTCTTCTGCATTGACGGCACAGAAACTCTCTGTTCTTATAGGGTCGGTAGCACGAGTGTGACTCCCCTGGCGTTGCTCACGTCTTAGCCCACAGTAACCATTTTCCCTTAGATGATCCATGTGCTTGTCTGTCACCTATTTTTGGAAATCTTATCCAGCTAAGGCATTTTAAGTGATAACACCCATAATGTTATTCAAAGAATTCCTTCATCAACGATTGCAAACGATCACAATCAATATTACATGTTCCTGAAGTCGTTTGGAACTATAATTCTCTGAAAACTCTATGTCGCTTAATAAACTTTTGCTACTAATCATAGTTATAAATTTACATTGCTACAGAAGTTTGAATCTCACTGCTCAGGTTTTAAGGTTGCTTTTTCCTCCGGATATGGAAAGGTGTTTGAATAGTTTGTGAATTTGATATACGAAACGATCAGAGTGTTAAGTAAATATTTGATATAATATATAGGAACAGTAATTTTGGTTTGTAAGCTAATATTGATCACGATTAGTACTTGAGTATCCGGATATATAAATATGAGGGTGGTTAATAAGGGTTGAACCACACATCACCCTTCATAGCGAGTAGAATTTTGACCACTCAGTCTAACTATGTTATGGCTGAATTTTGAATTTTCCCATAAAGTAACGGACATCTGACCTCCACAAGTCATTTGTAATATCTAAGTTTTGTAGTTAGACCTGTTGTAGGAGGTAGGACACGACGGTATTTCTGTCCCAACGACTGGAGAAGTACCTCCACCCTACAGAATACCACGGCTATAATAACCTTTGCTGTGTTCCCGGCGGTGAGTACGGTAGCCAGAGCTCGCTGGAGAGTTTTTGTGCTGTATGAGGGAAGGCCAAAGGCTTGTCTTGATTTTGTGTTCTGTACTGACAGCACAGAACCCCTCCGTTCTTGCAGGGTCGGCAGCACGGGTGTGATTTCCCTGGTGTTACACACATTCATAGGTCACGGTAACCACTTTCTATCTAAAAAAAGCCTAAATTGAATAAATGAAATTGATTTTTGATTCTTTCAATGACTTAGATCTTCTCAGAAGACCTAACCTACCGAACCAGAGAATGAATCATTTACCAATGGTGGTATTATACGTCATTTAATATTTTTATTATATTTCTTGACATAATTGTAAAATTTTGAGGTTCATTATGTGCCTAAACTGAATAAATGAAATTAATTCTTTGATTTAAACTATCATGGTCACTCACATTAGTATTAAAATTAGGAGAGATATTTACCATATTATATTGTTCTGAGTCTCCGATATTTAAGCGCTGTTGCAAGCACTATGATCACGGAGGAACGCTGAAGCGCCGAAAGCTGGTTAGTATATCCTAACTTCACAATGGATGAACCAACTCGGTCACCGCTCAGCCATGAGCCCCTTATACCCCACGTCCAAAATATCTTATTAAATAGCAATATGCTTCTCAAAATAGTAATAATACGTCAATGTCGCCTATAATCACCCGCTGTTTTTCTTCATAATTGGGTGAGGAATCAACGCCTTGCACCCATATTAGTTCTGAGGGGGGAGTTCCCTCAAAGAGATGTTTTCTTTCGTCCATTGACGTGTTTTGGCTATTAATATTTGGGATTATTTCTGTGTACGGAAACAGAATCAGCTGATTGTGTGAGGGTGCTGGATTGATTGGGAGTTTGCATGTGATGTCGGTTCGAAATTGGGCAGTTTGTTAGAGTTGGTAAAATTAAAGAATGATTCCAACTGTAAGATTTATATCTGTTCTTTTGAATGAATGATTGAATGAATGTAATATACATTTACATTACAGTTATTAGTTGATGTCCGCGGCTTCGTCGTCGTGTAATTTTGATTCCGTTCTTGCTATCCATGGGAACATATTCGCATCATAACGAAAATAAGAAAGAAAAAAGAAAGAGATAAAATGAAAATTGTTATTAATTGCGGGTCGTTAACATAGAATTTACACATAAAATTCAAAGAAATAATATAATATAATAAAAAAATGCAATGCTTAAGACACAATTCACGATCAGGCCCCCTTTTGTTCTTTTTTTTACGTGGGCAAAATCCCCACGGATACCTCCCCACCGGAGCCGGTGGAAGAGGTTATGTCGGACTCGAACCGACTAAAACGCACGCCGCCTGTGGGTTGTTTTGGTTGCCGAAGGTGAGGTTGACAGGCATATCCCTCGCACCCCGGCCGTCCCAGGGCCATCTCTCACGATCTGGCCCTCTCCTCGGGTGTGTGGGGACTACAGAGTCCCCAACTCGTCACCGGAAACGGAGAGGCGCTCCAGGCGCTCCATGCTTCTGCCAGGGTGACAGGCAACTCCACCAGGCACCCCCAGGCCTGCGCTCATGGGGGACGGAGGTCGTTCATCGACCTACAATCAGCCCCCCTAGACAAGTGGCGATTCAATGACCGATATTGTAAAATAGAATGACAAATGTTTTAACGTATTTGACAGTGAATGTCATAAACGTCAAATACCATACATTCGTCATTCTATTCTACAATACGCCGGCCAACGAATGCCACTTGCCTAGAGGGACTTGAGTCCTACTGCTATGCAGGAGGCGCGGGTTCGATTCCTGCTCAGTGCAATTTTTTTTATGAACGAATGTATAATTTATATTGGTCTGGGTGTTTCTACGTATAATATGGGTGTATTTACAAAAAAATAAGTATCTAAGTATGTTTATCCGCATTCTAGTTTCCATAACACAAGCTAGGTAAACTATGCTTACCATGGGTCCAGATAGCGTTGTGTAGAATATTTATTATCATTTATTTATTGGTTTAACTCAACCCACGCCTATCACTATAGAGACCTAAAAACGCATTCTGCGCGCAGTGAGGTTATGGCTTCATTCCACAGACGCTCAGACTGTGGAATGAACTCCCTGGTGTGATTTTTCCAAGAAGGGCATCAAAATGTATTTACAGGGTCGGCAGCACGAGTATAACGCCCCTGGTGTTGCACACGTCCATAGGCCACGGTAACCACTCTTCACTAGGAGGGGCGTAAGCACTCTTCATTAGGTGGGCTATGGACTTAGAAAAGAGGCACAGTATAACACGGTACACGGTACATTTTGTGCCGTCAGAGAAAGACCAAAGCTTCGCCTACTTTGTCCTTTACACTGACGGCACAGAAACTCTCAATGCTTGCAGGGTTGGCAGCGCGAGTGTGACTCTCTTGATTTTGCACGCGTCCATAGGCCGTGATGACCACTTTCCATCAGGTGGGCACGGTTGTCTGCCACCTAAGTGGTATAAAAAAAAATACAGAAAACATGTTCAAGAAGTTTGCCGGTGAAGTTAACCCTGCGGCGGCGACACCACACGCGGGACCCACGGCGTCGTGAAACATACGCATTTTTTAACCGTGCATGTTGCCAACGAGCCCCAATCAATCATCCCGCCCCTTGATTTAATATTGTCATAATAATAAAAACGCACGTTAACGTGCTCGAGAAATGCAGACGCGACAGACCAATGTTTAAGGCGAATTGTTTTATGTTTGTACCTATTCGTAATTGGTTTTTAATTCAAGTTGTTAATCTTTTTAAATGAAAAGCTGTAGGCGTATTTAGCAATTTTTGTTAAGCGGGCCTATTCAAGTCGTCAAGCTTATTCCATAACTATCTACTATTTTATATATCTGTGTAGATATTTTTGTGTCTTTCTCCTAAATATATTATTTCTTTCTGTCTGTTTCTTTCAAATGAATTAAATTAAAGAATCTTTGTGTAACTTTAAAATAATAGCTTTTTAAAATGCACAATGAGTATGTATACATTTGCATCAGATCTATTGTGACTAGCAAAATACTCAAAAAGATTCTAATACCACATTGTACATCCTTCTAAAAAACTCTATTTCAATTTCTATTTATTAAGTTTGAAATAACAGAGCCTTTAACCGGATTTCTATTAAATACTGCAACATTTTTTTCATGCGGAATACATTAATTCGATGCGAACAAAATTGCGGGCATAGCTAGCATAAATTAGGTATGTTTTAAAATTGGTACACAACTTTGTGTACCAATTTACCATACCTTTGATATTTGATATGTATATGAGGCTTGATACTTATCAAGCCTCAGGAAATATGAACCGTCGCGTCTGCACACCAAGTCTATGCCAGCAATCGTCTCCGCGTTTTATAGCTGATGATCTTTTTTGTCCCACTTCGGCAAAGCTTTTGACACCTGCGCGATAGCTACTTTAATTTGCCCCGGGTTTAATGTGGTTGAAACATCAATAACACTTAGCGACGCGGCGGTCTTGCGGACCGGCCGTCGGTAATTAAGGGTTAAAATTGACACGTTAGCGAACGTAATCGTGGCGGGGCATATTGAGTAAGTTAGATTTTTAATGTGCAGCTTTTGAGGGATAAAATTAGTTTTTAGTGTAGGTTTTCCAGGTGGTAAGAAATACATACATATATATATATATTCACGCTTATAAATCCCCGTAAGGGTAGCCAGCCAAAACTGTCTTTTTGCGGTGGCGTCTCAAGGTCCTAGCACTTGTGTAATTCATCTGGTATGTACATAAAATTTCATTTTAGCTAAGTAGGTAGATTTTAATGGGAGTGATTCCTTCTACACTGATATTTTTTTTTATACAACTTAGGTGGCAGACAAGCCCACGGCCCACCTGATGGAAAGTGGTTACCGTGGCCTATGGACGTTTGTAACACCAGAGAAGCTAGTACCAATAGAGTTTCTGTGCTGTCAGTGTAGAGGACCGAGCAGGACAAGCCTTTAGTCATCCCACTGACAGCACAAATTCTCCAGTGGGCTCTGGCTACCCTACTCACCGCTGGGACCACAACACGAAGTTATTATAACCGCGGTATTCTGTAGGACGGAGGTACTTCCCCAGTCGGACTGCTCAATTGGGCAGAAATACCGCCGTGTCCTATCCTTATTTTGCCTCCGGAAAGGGAGGGTGTACACCGCACCGCCGCCCTAGTCTAAATCTGCAGGTGTAAGGTTGCTCCACCTGTCACTCCCTAGCCTCACGCTCATGGAGGACGAAAGTCGTTAAGCTTCTTCTTCATCCTAGTGTTAATTCCAGTCACATCAGAAACTTTTCACCTTTGTGTCTGTGGTCCTTTTTACCAGTCTATTTATTTTGCGTGAATCGACTACCTCCTGACCTCCACAAAACATCGGAGATATTGAAGCATTGCAGTAAGACTTGTTGTTGGACTATAAGGCTTCAACTACCCTTAACGACGGTCATAGATGTTTGTATGACACCTTATTTCATCATCACCTGCGTTTAATTACAAATCAAGTTATTCCAGCTGTGTATCACCGGTTCGAGTCTCAACCGCTAATGAAACATCTTTTTAAGGTATTTCTCATTGAAACTCGTCACAAAAACACAAATGAAAGTAATAATTTGACATTCGCCGACTGGCTGTGTGTAAAAAACAAAAGATATCATCTATAAAAATTATCCGTGGCACATTTGCGCGCGCGCAGTGCCGCGGTGCCGCAAGTATGCGCGAGGTATGTCGACACGCATGCGTCGTATTTGTAACACCCTCCTGTAGTTGAAAAAAGCTGTGAGATTTGACTGTTTTTTGATGATTGGTACAAGTTATAAACTATTTTTTTCCGCAATATTATAATAGTCATCTAGTTAATTTTTCACAATTTCCAGATTCTTTTTTTTTAATTTTTTATACCACTTAGTTGGCAGACAAGCACACGGGCCACCTGATGGGAAGCGGTAACCGTGGCCTATGGACGTATGCAACACCAGGGGTGTCACACTCGCGCTGCCGACCATGAAGAAACAACTTCTGATGCCCCTCTTGAAGAACCCCATATTGTAGGCGCTTGAGAAAACCGCAGCAGGGAGGTCATTCCATAGCTTGAGTGATTCTTTACCATTTTGGACTTTCTTTGTGCTCTCAATACTTTTTAGCCAAAATGTGTTGCGGCAGATGCTTGCGTGGAGGCTGCTGTTGCCCGTGCAAAACCATCTGCACCATGTTACATAAAGATCTACTAATTACAACTACGCCTGAGCTCTCTTCGTGGCATAGGTCCGTAAGGTCTTCATGTCTGAAGATGGGGTCTGGTCCTTCATTTCTGTGATCGTTTCCGTGCCGTTTTTGAGAAATATGCTCCTATAAATAAATAAGCTTGTCAAAAGCACCAAAACCATATAGTTGGGGAATTTTAGGTGTTAACACACCTCTGCTTAATTAACTGCGGACCCTGTCTTCACCCCGTTGGACTTGTAGAATCTTAAATTGGGCAGTAGATATACCATAAAATACTTTAATAAAAACCTTATTTTGAGAATAATGAACACAAAAAGAGATTGTTCGAAGATTCAATCAAAGTTGCCTGGCAGAAAAAGGCCACCCATTGTACACCAAGTTGTACTGTAATCTATTGGTGACTATACAATATAGAATTATCTATCTATCTATCAATCGATCCTTTCGATTCGATCCCGATCCTTCGCCATCTGCATTCAGGCTGTCCCAGTGACATTTTTCAGGATGACAGCCCATGTGACTAGGAGGCGTCCCATCTCGATTTGTGCCTGTCCGCCTTTTTCTGTGTAAAGATGGAGACGCCGTTGTCCCACACCCGATGAGGCCTTCTACAGCCCTGGGTCAGTCGAGGCGCGCGAGGGTTATGCCAGAGGCTACCTCGCACTCGGGAATAAATGCCCCAAAACGGCCGTGCCGTTTTAACTACCCCGCTGGCCACGGCGGGGGTATTCAAATGGATTTACACACGATAAAAAAAAGGCGTCACACCTTCCGTTTACCTTCTCGCGATCTCACAGAGGTTCACAGATCACAGAGGTTATCAAAATCGCCAACGATACTTATAACTTGAACCAAACGCTAAGACTAATGACAAGTTTGGGGAAAACGTTTTAGTGTGAGCGGTGTGATGTTCCGGCGGAGTTATTCGTTCCGCGTGGCGACACTCGTATTGTAATCATCATCACTTACCGTAGACCGCAGTCGGCGTGTGTGTTACTTATCTATACCACTAGCCATCTTGATGTTAAAGTTTTGTGATTTGTTAGTGAGGAAACTGTAAGCGACCCCCTGCCTAAAATTGGGAATTTTCCCGTAGTTAAAATAAATTCTTTGACTAAGCTTATTAAATTAAGAGTGGTGAACGAGAGGTACACGTTGCATATGTTCTTATTTAACCGTTTTTATTAATTTTGAATCATCCACCCAACCTTTAGTAGTATATTATTTGACGCTTAAATATTATGACGTAACAATAAATTATGTTACAAGTTTCCTTGTAACTTACCGTTTTGACGCTAAGCAAAAAGTAACTAATTTGACTAGTCAGTCAAGCACCCATTGCCATGGGTTATTAACTGTGATCTTGGCATTAACGGTTAGTCTACAAGGTGGTGAAGTGCGAAAATCTTCAAAAAGGAAGCCGGTGGACAAAAAAGCTTGCATTGATCCAGTTTGTCCAGCACTATGCACCAATGCAGGAAACAGGTTATAGGTTATTGCAGTTTTGAATATTACGATATAAGTAAAGATACAAACGCAAATTTTTTTGGAACTTATGGGCGTAAAATGAAGGATTTATACAAAAAAAGAATTCGGTTCGTGTTTTTTTTTTGTACCACTTGGGTAGTAGACAAGCACATGGCCCACCAGATGGAAAGTGGTCACCATAGCCTATGGACGCGTGCAAAACCGAGAGAGTCATACTCGCGCTGCCAACTCTGCAAGAATTAAGGGTTTAGGTGCCGTCAGTGTAAAAGACAAAGCAGGACAAGCTTTTGGTTCTTCCACTGACAGCACAAAACCTCTCCAATGAGCTCTGACTACCATACTCACCGCCGGGAACACAACGCGTTTAAAAATACACCTAATCGTACTGATATTTTTGTACATACATACATTCATACATACACACATTTAATCACGCCTTATTCCCAGTAGGCAGAGACTACATTCTTCCACTTGCCGCGATCCTGGCATACCTCTTTCGCTTTGGTTTCTATTAATATATAAAAGAATATTATAGAATGAAAAATAAATAGCCGCGTGGTTGCCGGCAGAGTAAAATTTGGACCACCCCATTTCTTCCCATGCGATTTCGTACAAGACGACGAAGGGATAGGGCTGTTTAACATCAGACAGATATATATTATATACAGCCCAGACTCAGCTTCAGATGCATGTCTCGAGTTAACAATAGTGCTCGGAATACGGCAATAGGCTCACCCCCTATTACGTGGGTTCGAATACAATTATTGGTGAAATGTGAGTGTTAATTCGCCTCTGCCTAACCCTGCAGGGATAAAGGCGTGATTTGAATGTGTGTGTGAATTATATTTATGTATGTATGTATTTTTTATTACTATGAGTTGGCCCTCTTTAAATTCAAATCTTGATCGTTTTTTATATTTAGAACACGTCAATTAGACTTCGCCTTGCCTGGTGGTAAGCTGAAGGCAAAGTCTCAGAAAAGAGGGTCACCATTACTTACACATACCGTGTGACAATGGTGACACTCAACTTGACGGCCTTTTTGACATTGAGAGATTGAGAATAGACCTACACTGAATTGAATATCTTTTTGTGAGGAGAATTGACCTTGAGATATAGGTAAGTAAGATATATACTTCTTCTTCATCGTTGCATCAATCCTGATCGTATCCGAAGTTTTCACCTCAGTGTCCGGGATTCAACTTTTTTAATCTATCGGTTCAAATCAATCAAAATTCGACCAAAAAATCAATCAAAATTCAACCAAACCCGCATGGTTTGGTTGAATTTTGATTTCGATGAACCGACTGCCATTTGACTTTCAAAACTCATTGGCGATACCGAAACGACTGAAATAGATGTTTGTATGGCAACAGGGACCGAACATTTATCATGCTCTCCGAGGTACAACCAAACTAATGCAAATAGCATATTCATACATACAAATATTTGCACTGAACTGGAATCGAACTCACGTCCCCTGCGTAAAAGCCACGTTCACTAACACCACGCCACAGAGGCTGTCGTGTCGAGGCTTGAGCATATAAAAATACCATATCAAAAGTCATTCGAACATTGTATGACGCACTCGGTAATGAGTTCTAAATGATGCTGTGTTCGATCTCACGGTACAGCCTCTTAGCGGTCTGTTAAATATCCACGGACAGACGGACATTAGCTATGACTAATGCGCCAGGGGTCACGCTGTGGCTTATATAGATTAAAAATCTTGTCATTATTCTAGGAACTGTTTTGTGAGTACGCCAATGACGAAATGTGAGATCATTGATCTGAATTCTTTTTTTTATACAGCTAAGTGACCTCCTGATGGAAAGTGGTTACCATGACCTATGAACGTGTGTAACACCAGTGGAGTCACATCCGTGCCGCCGACCCTGTAAGAACAGAGATTTTGTGCCGTCAGTGTAGAGGACAAAGCAGGACAAGCCTTTGGTCATCCCACTGACGGCACAAAAACTCTCCAGTGAGCTCTGGCTACCCTACTCACCGCCGGGAACACAACACGAAGTTATTATAACCGCGATATTCTACAGGGCGGAGATACTTCCCCAGTCGGACTACTCAATTGGGCGGAAATACCGCCGTGTCCTACCTCCATACTTACAATGTGAAAGTTAAGGTCTAAAATCATTTATTCTGTCCAGTTATCGACGGCTGGGCATTGATTCTGCTAAAACAAAACCACTGTCATGCCCCGGACACTGCTAAAAATCCATTTAATTTTTGACTTTGGTGGAAACTGTAGGCCAAAGCCCCCCAACATTCGGAGAGGCCTATGTCCAGCTGTGAATTGCGATGGGCTAATTGATAATCTATCCCTGTACCAAATTTCAGTTAAATACGTTCAGCTGTTAGAGCGTGATTGAATAATAAACCATTAGTAGGAAATTCCTCGTAAAGGTCCGCCAGGGTTCTACTTCCTCATGGAGATTGCATTTTTCCAACTAAATGAAGAAATCCAATTTCCATACAAAATATAGACTTAACTATGATACAGAATGGTTAACAAACAAAAAACTAATAACCCTAAATTCGTAATTCGTAAACCCTACATTCCTAGTTCGTAAACGTAAATATTTTTTTAATAATAAAAAATGAATGTCGTTAAGCGTTAAGCTGATATCAGGCAGTTCATATTTTTTTTATTTCGTTTTTCGTTTTTCACTCAAAGTGACACATCTGAACATAAAATGAATCCAATGATAGGATACGATTGATTCAAATGACCGTAGAGTGAAAGAAAAAGGCATTTACCCGAGTGAACATCAAACGAGTGAAACGTCTGATATATTAGCTTTAGCGCTTATCTCTTTTCCAAAAGTTTAATTAGAATCATTAGCAAAACTTTTTTGAGATATAACAGTGAAGTGTTAACAAAACTTTTTAATAATAATATCCTCAATTCTGTTATGAGACTAATGACAGTAAGTTTAGAATTACTTTTTTTAGAAAGCAGCAATTATGAAGCACAGGTATTGCTTTGAAGAATGACTTAATATTAGGAATAAATAATAATTTGATAAATTGATCTCTTTAGCTACCACACGAACGGTATTAACTGTTAGGTTAAGATGGGGTTAATAGCCATTGATGTTCTGTCATTAGCATTACTGAACGTGTTATTAACTTTTTATAATGTCCGTTCGGGAATTGCTGACTGTTAAACGATTTTTTTTAAATAAATCTGTTTATTAAGACTAAGTTGGCTATATTTTTTTCTAATCTAGGAACTAGAAAAATAAGATCTTTGGATTTCACATGTTACCTACTAGATTTTTTAATCCATTGAGAAGTAACTAGGTTGCAAAGGTTAAAGAACGAAATTACATAAACCCAATTTTGTGGGGTTGCAACACTTGCCTCAGTTTCACGTTATATTGGACAATCGTCGAATTGACGAAAAACTAAAAATATTTATAATATAGAAACAATAAAAAATAATTATACAAGATATCGGGACTTCTCGCGAATTAGATCTTGGAACTTACTATTTCTGCCGACGCGGCGACGTCGCGAGAAGTCCCGATATCTTGTATAATTATGAATTCACACCGCGAAAGTTTAAAAATAAAAAATTAGTTTAAAACTAAAACCCGACTACTGAAAAATCACGCTCTAAAAAGTATTAATCAAGAAAATATCAAAGATAGCCGTGGTCGTATGCCACTGTTCCCTAGGATGTATTGTTTTGTTAGACTAAGCTAAAAATAATACAGTTATTTATGAAATTAGATAACATTTCGAAATTTCATGTTATAATTACATATTTATTACATATTTTGGAATAAAATAATAAACATGGTAAATATTCCGGTGAGTTTTACACTTATAATTCCTACAGTTACACTCTGCTTTATCATTTTGTTCATTGGCTAAGCTGGTGATTGCTAGCCCATCACCTAAGCCTGCAGGTTATCAGCTGCAACTGTTAACCTGCAGCCTCAACTCTTAATCATTTATTTTGCAGACTTGCAGGTGAAATTGACTTAGTTTGCCAAGATCTTGGTACACCTGTAAATATAGATATCTAAATAATTTACAATTAATGAAAATGTTAAAAAGGTATTTAAAAAAGTAAAAGAAAAAACGGTTGTCTATTACAATGATTACAAACCATAGAGAATCAGTTGTATTATTTTTAACACCGTTCTACAGAAGCTACGACACGCCACTATATCAACCTACATACATAGCTCTCAGTAGGCGACCACTTCATTAATTAAGAGATGTCTTCATGCGCCGGCGCAGCGGCCGCCACAAAGGTTCTTAACAAAGCTATCGAGTTACTGCATGCAAATTGTAAGGCGAGGAGTACATTGTTGTTTTTATTTGTGCTTTTAAAATCATATATTATCACGGCTTTATGTTGACTAAGGGGTGGGCAGAAATGTGTTAACACCCGTATTTTGTCTATTTTCCGGTCGCATGTAATTGAGAGTGAGTCTGCAGTGAGTTAAATTTGACGTTAAAAGCATACCTAGGTACAATATGTTTAGAATTAGATATCTAATTGATAAATCTATGGGTATATTACCTAATCTATTTGACATTAAATTTGTACTAAGTGTATTATATATACAATTAAATTGAAGTGTTAGTTTGTAATGTTAAAATAACAGCGGTTTAACGAATATTACCTACATACATCAATGTATTTTACAAACGACATTTACAGCAAGAAAGATTTTTAAAATTTTTGTCTGTCTGTCTATTCGTAAATGTAATGAGTAATCTCCGAAGTGCCGATTTTGACGGTATTGTATTGTAGATAATTGATGTCATAAAGCTACTTTTATTTTCGTAAAAGTGTTATGGTTCCATAAAAAAGTTTTTAATATGTTGTAGATGCGGTTGTACATTGCATTCAAAGTTTAATGCTTGCTCTTTTTGCTATTAGTTCCAATTTTTTTTTAACTTCCAATTCCAATTTTGCAGAACATACTATCCTTAATTAGTTTAATTTTGCAAAAACGTATAATTACGGCTCTGTGGACGCTCACTGCTTATTTTTTTTTCGTTGGCAGTTATTTGTCAATCATGTGTCCACTCCTTAGATCAGCGCATTGAGTGCCGGTTCTTTAGTCTATTAGACCAGCACTTCTCAAAATTAAGGTTAATTATGTAGAATAATAATGTTATTTAATAGGTTATTTTTTAAGTTTTAACATTCAAACTGTTCAATAAACTATTAAAATAAAACATATAGCTAAAAATAATTATAACGCGTCGTGGAATTCCTCCGCATCGCATGCCTCTTGTGGTAGCGTTCCCGGAAGACTTGCAGTATTTCTTCCCTGACCTAAAAAGAGGCCAGCCTTCTGGTCACGAGAAGCGTCGACCATGACCCCAAAGTCTCGACTCCAAACGGCACAAATTCATAATCTCCTCTAGAAGAGAGAACCTCTGCAGAAGCAGCAGCAGCACCAATAGGTTATTTGTGTTATACCATAATATTCAAGCCTGCTAATCCCTGAAGGCTTTAGCAGGCGTTAACATCAACAATCAACTGTGATTCGATTTTT